>OV656806.1:15000-5015000 GCA_927399485.1 Calamotropha paludella | reverse complement strand
GAAAATAGAATATACCCTAAGCACGATTCTCTTTTTAGTTGAATGAGCTTGTTTACACAGACTATGCTAATATGTCCAGTGCTACACACACTGCCATGTTCCATTGGTCTTTTTGCGTACAAAATTTTAAAAAGAGCATTCTCAGTTCCTTTGAGTGAATGAGGAGTAATGCTCAGCTATCTAATGCAAATGAGTCGCCCTAAATTTTACTTTTTCCATTTACTGCCATATAAACATATGAAAAAAAAATAATTACAAAAAAAAACATAAAAATACCACTTAGGTTTAAACTAAAAATATGTTTGTCCGATGTCATCGCATATAACATTTTTTGGGAATGCAAGCGATAAGTAAATAATTACATTTAAATAGTATTTACAGACAAAAATAAGGCGCAGATTGTGCGGCATTAAGATACATACAAATAAAACACAGTTATAGATGAAGTTTTTATTTAATTTTTTTTTTTTTTTTTGCATTCACAATGCAATATTTCTATAAGATATAAAATACGTGTGTAAAAAACAACCACGCCTCCGAGCCCTCAGATGGGATCCCATCTGAGGGCTCGGAGGCGTGGTTGTTTTTTACACACGTATTTTATATCTTACAGTTATAGATGAATCTTATATACGGTGCACGATACTCACACTTATACTGACTGTTGAAATTGCATAAAAAATGCTGTTTTAGTTTGTATTGTTCTCATTGGAGTTAATTTTTTTCCTAATTCTAGGTCCAAACTAGGCTTTTATAGTATAATAGTGTTAAACAAACTGAGCTTAATACCCTTTGCTCTGCGTCCGTCAATCAACCTTTGGTAAAAACAACAGCAACATTTAATTTGGAAAAAAAACATTACACGTTATATACTCGATTTTTATAAAAAGTATTCCGATTGGAATATGGCAATCATGTAATTCTAAAACATGGGGTCTAAAAGGAATACCTAAACTTGTTATAATAAGTTTAATCCGTTAATCTGTTTGAATTGAATTGACGTGCTTCAAAAGTTAACGATTTTAATTATCGTTATATATTTTTAAATACGTGCATTTTTCTTCAACTGGCATTGTACTTTTATACTAATTCACCTTATTACGAACTACTTCTGAAACATTACATTGACATCAAATAGAATTATCATACATACTAACTTTTTTCAATGTTTCAATAACTATAATTATTTTAACTAAACCTAAAACTAAAAACGAGAAAACTAAATGCAGCTACCTCGGACAAAGAATTAGTCTAACTATCCAAAGGTCAGTATCTTCGTAACCTTGCCTAAAGGGACTCCTTTAATAATATATTTTAGTCATTTTATTATATATTTTTTTAAGGTTTTTTCTTAAACTCATTTTAATTTCATAACCCAAGCACCTCATACTTTAATCACTCGATCAGGATGTGATGTTGTAAACCCATTTTTATGAAGTAATAAGTAACTAGCGAAAACATCTGATATAACAATGGGAAAGGTACACTTTCTTGTTGAATAAAAGGCTCTATACACTGGTTCCTTATGAACGGTAGCCATTAATCATGACCCGCTCGCCTCCCATTCCATAATGCAGTAAAAAGTCATATTTTTAGCAGCGACGACGCTCCTCATCACAAAAAGATTTATTTCTGAAAAGGTGCCTACCACGGGAACACTAGAGAAGTCGAGCGTGCGTTTTTCTTTTGACGCTCGCCCTTTATTTGCGTACAGTTCTTCATATTTTCTCGGCTAAAGAGGTCCTCCGTGAGACGGGTTCTTTGATGTCACTTGGATCCAAATCAACGTCGTGTACGTTGAGATTGTGAATTCAATGGACGAGGGAAAAAGTTTCATTTTCAATGCAGCGTTCATTTATACATTATTAAGAAATTATTACTCGAAAAAAATCAACTTGTCAGGCGGGGGACACTTCCATTTGAGCTAGCGAGACCTTGAAAAAATGATTAACATTGTTGAGTATTAAGTTTTTCCCAATCGTTTATATGTGAAGAAATATTTTTTATTAAGAATGGGTTCGCTCTTGATCCCATTCAAACCCGGGGGCCAAGACAGGATTCACGACAGAACGAGCCAACCCAGAAGGTGCCTGTCTTTATAGTTCTCGGAAATGCAGACGCAGGGAGGGAGTTCCACTCCTTTGCTGTGCGTATTATGAAGGATGTTGCGTTTCCCTAAAACTTACGTACCGATAACAAACTAGATTGGTATAACCAAATTCTAGGTGGCTTAATTGATATTGCAAAGCCTGCGTGCCTTTAGTTTATGCATTCCTTATAAACAAGAAAATTATAAAATATCCTTAATATGGTTAAGGGTTTGTAATAGTATCTTCGTATCGTTTTTAATGATAAATATGCGTCATGAAATGATGTTGAATGAATCTTTGTAACTGAAACAGAGCGAGAGCAAAAACTGAAACCATAGTATAGAACAACGCTTATATTGGCCTACCTTTTTAACTTCTTCTGTGTGTGTTATTGCGCATAGTTAGATTCATGAGAAGACGAATGATCGAGTATGTCATAAATAATATTTATTAATAATATTAGTTTTGTTTTATTATACGTTAAGATATCGGTATTAGTAAGAATTACAATAAGCTAAAATATTAAATATTAGCAATTTTTGTGGCTTATTGATTAAAATTATTTTAGTAATAATTAATTAAAATATATTTTTAAATCGATGTCAGATGGATGTAACATAAACTATTATAAATTGGCAGCACTGAAACTGAAGTGGAAACTAGTGACACAAGAAAGTAGGCACGATACTGTCATTAAGTTTAATTGTATTATTATTTAAACTTAATACAACTTACGTTTATAGAAATAACAATAAGTCTGAAAATTACGTTAAAAAATAAAAAAGGCTAATTTTAGATAATACTCTTTGTTCTTGTCCTTTAAATTACAAGTAAATGCAGTTGCTAATAAGAATCTTAAGAAAAAAATAAATCACATGGATGTTAGGGATAGCGAAAACGCGTCTATTTTCGTGTTTTTATTTATTCTTGACGTTTCCTCATTCTTATCCTCATTTCTACATCTTCTGTCATCCTGTGAACAAGGCGGAAAAGCAATCGAAACATCCGCATTAATTAAAAATATAAAAGTAAACATTTCAACGAATTGACGCGAAAACAAAAACACTGAATTTCATAAAAAGGTTTTATTTACACATAACTTATTTAGTATATATTTTAAATTATGACTGTTTTTATGCTAGTTTTTATCAAAATACTTTAAAAGAAATCGCACTTATATTGAGGGTGTCTTATTATAAAGTAATTGTGTCGTACCCCGACGACAACATGAAGCCTATATTTTCCATAGAAATGATAATATATTTAGTTCTTACACTTCCCTGCACATTACACATTTAAATAAAACCAATATTATATATTTAATATTAATATTAACGGCCCGTCCCGGCTTCGGACGGGTGGACAAAATTCTTAATTTTTTTTCTATTACTAAATATTTTTCCGTTAGCGCCATCTAGCGTCCGGTAGACGAACTACTTGCGGTTAACGCGTTGCTATGGTAACGTTATTGATACAATGTAAAGAGAGCGGACAGACAAACACACAAACAACTGTGATCTTAGATTACAGATTTGCCGTGATCACAGGATGTCTTAATGACGGCTCCTGTAGAGAACGTTAAAACTAAATATAAATTATGCGCAAGAAACCGTAAAAAAATTTATTCTATGTGTATAAGGATTAGTATTAATTAAAATGGGATTTGCATTGAGGCTTGGATATTTCAACGTATTTGCACGCGCCGTTGTCAATCACAAAAATCAGAAACATGATAATGATCCCATTTTAATTAATAGACGTGGATGACGTTTAAAACAATATATTAATCATAATTAAAATAAGATTATTTTTATAATAAGATATTTTTTTTTCGTAGTAAGCACTATATCCGTCCGTTTTCTAACAATATATCAAGACCTCGTAACTGAAATTCATCGAGAAATTCCCTTTTTGTCATTTCGAATTACAATTCGTTATTTGCATGTTTTAATGAAATTTCCCAAGCATATTTAAAGTTGCAAGCGCACCAAGTTAAAAAATAAATAAACCTTTTTTTTGTCAATTTTTTAAATTGTCAAGAAATGAAACATTTTTTTCAGCTTATGTATTACATATTTTGAATTTAGCAGTTAGGTGTTATAGGCACTTCGCCGCCGATATGTGAAACGTTCCATTAGAATGATAAGAAATAATTCCCCTAATATTATAAGTAATTAATGAATAGGTTAAAATGTGCCCTATTTTTTACTTATTATTTTTTTTAAAACAAAAGCATTCAATTCTGTACAAGCAAGCGGTATATTTGTATTGTAAAATTAGTTTAGACGATACCTACTATCTTCTTTGCAAAATAATCTGTTTGCATACAGAAGTACATCAACATCAGATCCCTTATCTAAAGCGGGAATCCTCCCCGTTAAGTAAGTTTGGAAGTAATAACAGAGTTTTGCCAACACGAATAGTTAACCCTTCCTTTGATGTATCAACTATTATCCCACTTAATTTAACTTCATAATTTATTTCTGGAACATTTTATGAGCGTGTTTCAGTGTTGCTTCAAGAGTTGATCGTAGTGGTTGGTTTAGTGGGATATTTGTAAACTACTGGACGAGCAGAATGGAAAACTATTTCTCAGTTCTGCGACTGGACACTTGCTATTAGATACTTGCTTAATTATTTAATAAAAAAATGCAGAACTTAATAAAAGTAAAACACTTACTTATGCATGTATTTACTATAGCAACAAATAAGTCTATCACACGCAATATTACACACGATTAAAAGGAAAAAAAAATGTCATAAAATACCATAAGCTAAAGTAAATAGCCAAACAAGACAGAAGGAATACAAAAAATATCCGTTAAAATATTGACAACTATTTCGCCTTAACAACATTGTTCTTAACTCCTTGACTAATCTCTTATATATTTGTTAATATAAACAATTTTATATCATTTAAATGCCAAAGCAATTGAAGAGAACGCTTCATTGACTATTAGGACATTTTTAATAACATGAATATTTATATATATTATATTATTATATTTATTATAATAGGACGACCGTTTGGTGCAACAACGGTAGCGATCCTGCCTTTCTCACCGACGGTCCTGGGTTCAAATCCCGGAAGGGGCAGATGTTTGTATGATGAATACGAGCATTTGTACCTGAGTCATGGGTGTTTATATATATTTCTATGAATATTATGTATGTATCATATATATATGTTTATCCGTTACCCTAGTATCCATAACACAAGCCTTACAGTGCTTACTTTGGGCTAGGCTAATTGGTGTAAATGTAAGAAATATTTATTTATTTATTTATTTATTTATGTATGATGAAAAGTCTCATACACTTTATCGTATATGAGTATAAGAGATATTTCTGAAACTTTAAGTTAATCAATTTATTTTTGTATTTTTGTGAAAAATGTATTGTATTGTAAATATTATTGTGAAATGTTAAATTATTCTCATATATTTGTTTAATCTTTAATATTTTAGTTTATTTAATAATCTACTTAATTTGCCATACCTGTACAAGGTGTCTAAGTTATAAGTACTTTTTGTTAATACTAAGAACTAAATGTTACACTTAGTAAGCAAATAAAATTTTGAAGTTTGAAGTTTGAATTCCTATTTCGTGAGATTATTTTTATTATTATTATTTTCATTATTTGCTCGTAATCAATACCAAGACTAGTTTTTAGTGTCTTATCCTTGACTTTCAAAAACGAAGCACCTGATTTTTTTTTCTTATTGGGCTTTGAAGTGGACAGTAAAGTTATTTTATAATAGATCAAATAAATGATCATTCGATCTTTAACAGAAAGAGGAAGTGCGAACTTCGAAATTAACGGATGATTTTTAACGTGAATAAACTGCCGTTTTACTGTTTACTTTAGGTTTTATTTTCTATTGTGAAGTTCTACTTTAACAGTCACTGCGACAAATTGCATACGGTTTTCAAAGAAAATGCTACTTTTTTTCAACATTTTTATGGTTCGAAGAAATTATCTTTAAATTAATATTTATTAGATGTATTAAGAGTCAAAAATAATCGTTAACGGTACACTATGCCAAGGTTTCATTTCAGTCTTTCGTTATTATACATTTCTACGTATAAACTTTGAAGGTATGTCGAGCAAAAAGTCGACGGTGTATAGCAATAATGAGAGCGCAGCAATCATCACAATGAATGGGAGACTCTGAATGCGAGTCCTTCGCCGCCTCGCTGAGTATCGGTGACCACACAGTCGATATTTCATCGGGACAAAATGTTATTATACTAAAAATGGTTTTAGTGTAGAAGTAATAAGATACTTGTGTTTCTTTATTGTATTATCTTTATATATATATATATATATATATATATATATATATAATTCTACTGTACGTTTGTATGTCACTGAACTCCTACTAAACGGCTGGACCGATTTTAATTAATTGTTTTGTATACGTTTGGGTGGCGCCCTGGATGATTTAGATTCACAAATTGGCAGGCCTGGCAGATGGCGCTGCAATCGACACAGCAACGCGTGGCCGACTCAGCTAGTAATTTATAAAAAAAATGTAAACTATTACACAAAGCAATGAATTGCAATGCCGTGTGGTGTCCAGCAGAACACCATTCCTTAAGGCTGCCCTAAAGAGGACTAATGATACGGAAGGCAATCACCATACACCTCTCGTAGATTGTGAAGCAGTTTTCTCCGAATTTCTTATTGTGATCACCAACTCGCCCCTCAAGCGTGACGGTTATAAAAAACCCTTAATTTTAAGAAAGCTACCATTCAACAATGAATATCTTTCGGTTAAAATGATAAAAAGTGATAAAGAAGTAAAAAAATTGGGCGTGTCAACTCCGACGCGTGACTGAAGTTAATTCCTTAAAAACAATCATCTTAAAATATATATAATAGGCAAAGAAAGAAAATGAATTCATATATTTATTCATATTAATTTGATAAAATAAATAACTTAAATTAGGGTATTATTATTTATATATTTTTTTATTATTTATGATATTTTACATGTAAACTGAATGTTATAGTGAGAAATAAAAAGAGAGAGAGTAAATATGTACTTGGGACTGCGGAGCGAGGAACATCTTATAGATGTGCGAATATATTACGCAGAGGAAATGTGACCCTTAATTTTTTGTTAACGTTTGATTTTACTACCCAATTATATTTCATACCGTGTGCTATATATGAAACTATTCTCAAGGAGTTAAACTCCAAAAACAGAAAACTAGTAAAATAATATTTCCATCGAATTTTACAGCGTGTGTAGTACATTAGAATGAAACAACTAGGAGGAAAAATATTTGAAGGCTAATTAGTAAACAGTTAATGACTTAAAGATTGTTATTTTGTTACCAGTACTGTTTTGCAAAATTTTCACTCTTCTTATTTTTAATTCATCTATATAGTGTCATTAAGTTTTTGTACGAAAACAAAGTTATCACGAGAATCGTGTATATTCTTGTAAATTTTATTTACCTGAATATACACGATTTAACACTATATGTTTATCTTCATTTGTGTATAATTTTAACGTTTTAATAGTCTTTTTAAGTATATATCTGTGTATATATTTGTATATTTATTTATATATGTTCTGTATTCGTTAATGTCATCGTTATGGTTTCTGCTGACATACTATGTCTCCCTCTCTGTTTATTTTTCTTATACAGCAAAGGTTGTCTGGTTAGGATTAGGCCCCTATAGCCACAATAATATTAAGCTGTTTTCTATGTAAAGTCCTCGTCTACGTAAGCAATTAAGAATTTATCTATTTTCATTTCATACGCTTAGCTATAAGTAATTGCTATTTCGAGTTTACTGACACTTGTACTGTTATTATATATCTAAATTTAAATTCTTACAATTATTATCATTAAATCATATAACATTTCAATAAGTTATTTTTTCGTACATACAAATATTTATATTTTATTCATTACAATATATATATATATATATAATTCTTAATTATGAACATTTAATTGAAAAAAAATACTAGCCTACTTTTACCGTTGTTAATGTTCGCAAAGCCGATAATACGACACGAATGCCCTTTATGATTTGATTCGTTGAAAACTTGAATAAAGGCAAATTAGAGATTTTTTTAGTCTTTCCGTGAAGGTTACTTACCGCCTGCCTTTTTGGCATAATT
This sequence comes from Calamotropha paludella, assembly GCA_927399485.1. NCBI lineage: Eukaryota > Metazoa > Arthropoda > Insecta > Lepidoptera > Crambidae > Calamotropha > Calamotropha paludella. The sequence goes on along the minus strand of OV656806.1, from coordinate 5,006,767 downwards.
AGAGTGGTTGGGTTAACCAACCACGAAGTTAATTCCACTAGGTGAAATTATTGCGGTTCAAATGGAATGTGGCATGAAATGTGGCGTGTTGCGTGTTTACTGCCACAAATGACTAACGGAGTAGTCCGTACATCCACCTGTAGCGTGGTCCCACGATGATAGGACTTCCTTTTAATTTGTCTCGCACTCAGACGTTCAAAAGATATAACTCGACGACTCCAGCAAACCTACGTTCTCCTTTTGAAGGGAACCATTCTTTTTTTATTAAAAAAAAATAATAATAATCAACCTTCTTTCTAAAACGCGAAACCAAACAACGGCGTCCTTTTCGAGATGAGGGAAGATGCTCCCTCCGGTATGTAAATAATTTAGAGGACTGTCCTTTGGAGCTTACCCGCACCATTAAATTTGGCCTGTTTGTTAAGCTAATTAGCTAAATTACTCCTGGGAAATTTTTGCAGCAAAAATGTGGATTAAATTAAAATCTCAGCTTTAGGTGCAAGTTTTTATGACGAGATAGTCGTGCTCGCTAGTGGAGCGCGAAGTTTTCATATTGTTTCATTGCTCTTAGATATATATTTTTTAAGACTGATCTAACAGTTTTCTTGTCCTCTTTTGGTGAATTTATTTGTTGGAAGGTACGTAGGCGCGATAACTTACTTCATAAAAAGACTTCTGCTTGTTAAATTTATGGGGGTTGCAGTAGATGTCATTTTTTGTATTGTCTAATTTATTTAATTCCGCCTTTTTTCCTTGAATATCTCTGTTTGCTAGCTTACTAAACATACAAAGAACCCGATTTGGTTGAGCGTTGTTCTATTATAACAATATCAAAATTATTTAATTTCAAAACAAATATGTCTAAAATGACTATCAATGCGAAAAACAGCACAACCAAACCTCAAAAGGTATTATTTTCCTTATAAATCTATTATAATAATAATCTTGCTGGCATGATAAAAGTAAATAATATTTGTCTATATTCTTTGAAGAAAAATAAGTTTTACTGTCGGATTGAGCAGCCATTGTATATTTTTTTGTTTTAAATATCTCTTTGTTCTATATATTTTAATTTTCTTTGTTGCTTTCGTCTCTTTATATTGCCATGTTACCATAGTTAAGTTAAACATGCTACTTTTTATAATTAAAAAAGTAAAGATTCATACGTTTTTGTACAAGACAAAAGTGTATTTTTATAGAAATAATTTTGTGTGGTTATAACTGTATGATATCCACAACCATCATACATGTATGTGTTGGTATAGTTTTCATTTTCTGAAACCGCAATCCTAAATAGTACACCGTTTCGTTTCACGGCATGCAGCCTTCTGAGGTAGTACTAAACTGAAGCTTTAATAATTTCCAAACAGCAACCGGGTTCAGTATTCAGTCGTCGTGCGGTCAGTCAAACGCTTGGGACTGCTTTTAAATACGTCCTCAGCTACTCCATACATACGAAATAGGCGAGACTTCACTAGCTGACCTACTTTTAACTGAGTATAGTTGTATGACAAAGTTTTTTCGACTGATCATTGTTAACAATGATGCGATTAAAAATAGACTTTATGTCGAGAGTTAGTTTTGTATTTATACAAAAAAAAACGGTATTTCAAAGCCCGCCAGGAACAGCTAGTTTAGTTGATAGGATTATTTGTGACCATAAATGCAAATTAGATTCTTTATCTGTACTTTATTCATACTATTCGAAAAAAAATCTGAATTTCGAACACTTATACTGTGACCATTCCGCTATGTAAACAACTGTTTAATTTGCAATTCCTACCGCTGAAATGTTTTACATCGAATTAATTTTTGTTTCATTCTGCGAACGAAATATTCAGACGGAGCGTCCTATTAAATTCAGTTTACAGGCAGACAGAAGAATGACCCATTGTAGTGGTCGACGCTCCTCTTTGAATAGATTTGCTTAATCAACAGTTTACTGACTTATAATCAACCGTTGAAAACTTAAAACAACTGTTCGAAGCTGTTCTTCTATTCAATATACAATTTTTACTTACTTTGCCTTACGGTACGTTTATTTTTTTTTACTAAGTTTGATGTTGCTGGCAACTTATTTGCCGTTTTTTATTGAGCGAAGCTCTCTTTTAGGCAACTCACAAATTCCGCTTGTCTCCCTCCTGCTACTTAACGGTTGAACCGAACGAATTTTGGCATGAACATACATGATTATAACCTGACGGACATAGGCTATGTAAAAAAAACATAGACTTTACCCTGGAGGAATAATCACCGAAAGAAAAATTCAAAAGCTGATTACAGCCGAACCGCTGATAGTACATTGTTGAAATTTGGCGCCGAAACTCACATCGTGGTGGTGACTAATGTGCAAAAAGAGTTTTGAAATCGGACATACTATCGAGGAATAATCACCCTTCAAAAATCTAATTGCTTCGCTCAGTATTTGCAAACAGCAGTATATATTACAGACCTAGACTATAATTGTATAGATTTCCCTTCTAAATATTTTTCTATTTATTTGTGATTGTTCTCGTGCTATGTCAGCTGTAAATACATACATAAGTGTTTTGAAGTATATGTTTTTATATCTTTTGTCGCTGAGCTCTCAGTGACATTTGCATTTCAACGAGAACTTGCTGACTTATTTTACTTTTACGAAGCTTTTAAGGCTGCTATTCTAAACAAAATTGACTCACTTTCTAGGCAATAACGTCAAAATGGACTTTTGTCAAATTTAAATGGATAGAAAATACTTCATACGGCTTATTACATGTCTGTCGAATAACTCCCATTTTTTGTAGTATATTTTTTCTTTTCATCATATAATTTTTCATATAATATGTTAATATATATTTCATTTTATTTCACATTGGTTCAAAACGCTTGGTTGTATATTTAGCCTTCGCCTTTTTAATAACAAAAGTTTTATTATTAAAGACCGTTTTGTGTAACAGTAGCGATCCTGCCTCTCGCACCGATGATCCGGGGCTCGACCCCGGAAGGGGCAGATGTTTGTGTGATGAATAGGTTCAAGCATTTGTACCTGTTTCATGGATATTTATTTATATTCTATGAATATTACATATTTATGTACCTATATGATTTCTTTTAAATTTTACTTATTTTTATTTTTTACCTGTCTTTTAAAAGACATTAATCAACTATTTGGTTATTTTATTTAAATCCATGGAATCCTTAAAAATATTATTATCATGCCACTGAGCAGTTAGACAATTTTGATAACAAGTCAAAAGAATGAAAAAAGGTAATCATTTTTGGTTACACTCGAGGCAAAAGATATTATCCAATAACATTTGTCAAACTCTTTCATTATGTGATATACAAAAAATCTTGCAAAGCTTTTTCCTCTTAGAAATGTCAGTGTGATTGGTATGGATGATATTAAGTATCGACATCAATCATAATATTATTATATGATTACAAGACGTCAATTTTCAAATGAACGTGTCTTTTTTATATCTGTAAGAAAATGATAACTAAAGCTATAATGTGACATTGATCATAGCATGCCTCAAAAAATAGGGTCAAGCGGAAGTCCAGGGATAGGGCGTTACTAGGGCTACCGAATCTCCCCTATGTATGATTTTTTCTAGTAGTTAATATAATTAATTTATTGCATTTTTGACAACCCTTGATTGACAACTGATAATTTGTCACGGACACAAAAATTCAGATAAGTATTTCAGATTTTTTCTTAATTAGGTAAATAATAATTATTTTTGTTTATGCACGGTGTGTTATAAAAAGTAGGTGCTTAAATGAATAAACATTAAATGATGCAAAACGTAGTTTTTAAATACAGCGAGTTTTCATTTTAAAAAAGTAGTAGTCATAATAGGGAATCAAATTAGAAATCGTCATGGGTCTCCCGACATTCTCCGAGTTTTTTACGACCCAAATTCGGCTGAATCAAAAGAGGATTTATATTCGCATAATGCACAACACCATTAGGTCGCTCCCTTCATACTACTAGTGTCTCCTCGGAACATCGGGTGGAGGTCACGAGACATATTTTGTTGTGCACCGATATTATTTACCGCATTCTGCGGCACTAAGAGGGTCGTTGGCAATGTTTTGAAATGTCTAAAGGTTTTTGCGTCGCCTCTAATAGTAATTGAATATGTAGATATTTTTTTCAGATCGAAGCGGGACTTAGTAGTAATAGTTTGTAATATGACTAGGTTTATTTTGTGTCAAAATATTTTTTTTTTAGATTAGTATTATATGCACATAAAAAGGTGCGAAGAAACTTTACTTGCATAAATTTGTGTCATTTTGGATAATTTAGAAAATAGAGATACAACTAATGAATATTCTATTGCCTTATTCGTAACACATGCGTTTAAAATAATAAAGAGATGAAAGCGGAAACATTAATTATGTATTTTTTTTTCAATATACAATGATGTAGAATTCGAGATGTAGAATACAAAAATATTTGAATATTGTTTAATAGTGACATGGAATAAAAATCATTTGTTTTAAGAGTTTTGTCGAGCGTAGAGGAGTTGACATCGAAAACAGATTGTATAATAAGAATTGTTTAGTAAAGATTTGCATCAGGTCGATGCAAATTTAACCTATTAAGTTGTCAAAGATGATGAATGATCGAATGTTTGAAACATTCGATAAATTAAATTCGCTCATTTGGAAGTAAGTTTAAAGGCTTTGCTATTATTATATAAAAAATGGAAACGTCTTAGTTTTTGTTTCGTTGATTATCAACTTTTGCTTTATGTTATGTTTCAAACATTCGATCATTCGAGCAAACATGCAAGCTATTATACCCCGGAGATGGCAGGCCCTAACCCTTCCTCAGAGCTGCTGTGCTGAATCAGCAACCTATCTATCAAAGCTTCTCATAGCAGTGTTCAGTAAGCCTCAGTCTGAACTGAACAAACTCTCAATAGACTGTTTGAATTTTCAGTTTATATGAAACCAATATCCTGGGCACAGGAATAGTAACAATCTCCATCGATTGTATCGGGTACTGTAAAAACACTACGCTACTGTCGAAATACGTTTTAAATATCACGTGCCCTATAAACCATTTTCCAGATTTTAACTTGATCAATGACACTTGCTGTAACTAAAATAATTTTATTAATTTAATAAATAATATGTCCCCTGTCCGCTTACAAAATATATACCTAGATGATCTTAAAGCTTAAATCTTATAATGAGCAAGTCACATTGAATCGATAGAAAATCAAAAAACAGTCAAAAAAGGATCAACAATAATAAAGAAATAATAATTAGGATCAAGAATGTAAAAACATAATATGGTGCATAAATTTCATTGGTAAACTCATAATTATGGAGTCCCTTTATTTAGATCTTTATTTATTTTCTTAGCACAAGAAATTGTCGATACCAATCCGTGATACGTTATTTCCTTCAATAACGATTGGTCACCTCACCATAATGTCTCAGATGTTTGTTTCCTTTTAAAATTCATCCCACATTTAAATACAGTATGCATTCCATGAAACAGACGGTTGTATAATGTCATATTTCGTTGTATCTCAACTTTATTTCCCTGCTCAACAACGCTGGGAGCATAAAGTGGCTCATTAGTGGTGTTTTCAAAAAGTCGGATGGGTTCTGCCTTGTTGTACTGAGTCGAGTCAGACTATGATAATTTGCTTTTTATTTTGGGTCCTTCTCGAGGGGCATCTTTATTTCTTTAACTTAGTGCTGTTATTTTGTTTTGTCTGTTCATTCTGGATAGACTCTGTGCTATCCGTGTATTGGTTATAAATTAAATTCGCTCATTTGGAAGTAAGTTTAAAGGCTTTGCTCAAAAAATGCAAAAAATTGAAACCTCTTAGTTTTTGTTTCGTTGATAACTAACAATTTTTGCTCTAATAAAAGCTATCTTAAACACATACCGATAATGATCATAATGAGCTTGAAGTGGTTACGCAGTGAGTTCAAGTTATTCAAATGATAATCGAAAGAGACCAAATACTGAATAAATACTACAAAATAATATCCTATTTATGTAATAACTGATAATAATTAAATCCGTATCTGTTAAAAATATATGTATAAACTGTTATTAAAATAATCACACTCACGGTATCGAGCATAGCCTGTTTTATAATCTATTACACGTCATAATAGTAGTTTATGATACTGTTGCATAATAAGGGTTCTTATAACATGAGTGTGTTTTAAAAAAACGAGCCGTAGGCGAGTTTTTTTATAGTATCACACGAGTGTTATAAGACCAAGTTATGTACAGTGTCATACACTACTTTATCTACTCTCATACTATATTACGTAAAACAATGTTGCAAACAAAACCAAACTTTGTTTAAATATTGAAAAGATTTTTTAAATGTCAAATGTTGGCGCCAAGGTGCAAACATCGATTGTGAATGCGTGTTGCGTCGTCGCGGACTCGTTCATTGAAACCTTTTTAAAGTAGAGGTTCAACCTCCTTGGTCCAGCTGGAGGTTGTATAGGTGTATCGTTATAATTAAAAAGTTATATTATGATACAGGTGTCCATACAAGACCTGTATCGTAATTAAACTTTTTTTTTTATTATTTTTGGCCTGTACGTAATGTTTGTCATAAGCATTTTGTTTTCAGTTTTAGAATCTTTGTATTATAGTATCAGAGTAGATAAATACATATATGGCGCAGTCACCGTCATAACACAACTGTAGTATGAAAAGGACGTAGACCTACTTATATCCTTTTTTTCATGATTACTTTTATCTCTGTTATTGGAAAAAGCCTCAACATTCCCATGAAGTCTGATCTCAAAGGTCTTAATAGCTGGGTCGTACGGAACCTGTAGCTTTTGAGCTATTATACAACCGAGTTGATTGCACTTCATTGTAGGGCCTCCGCAGAAAATCACAGACGCCTTGGGTAGGTTGTATTTCTACTGAATGTAAGGTAAAGTGGGCCAGTTGAGCATTTAATTGGCAATAACCTACAGTAAGCATGAAGCCCTGCGAATGCTGTTATTAAACGGATTTAACACTGCTAGTAACAGTTATATTTAAATCAGAGACCGCAGTGTCGCTTCTAAGTTGGCATTTTGCACGTCCCTAATTACTAAATGATTTATTTTTTAAAGTGAATTTTTTGGTATGTTCCGCATTTTATTTGGTAATTTATAATTTATAACTACATTACCGAAAACTACTGAGTCTTCTACCAGTTTGTAAATTGGAAGACCCTTCCAAGAAGAACTGGCGAAAGAAACAGACTGAGGGACTGACCTCCATCTGACATTTATTAATTATAAACGAGGTCAATACATTAATTTCTCTGGCAGTTAGAGTTTATTAATTATGGGATCCCAAGCAAGAGTCACGCTCCAAAACTAATTCCACTGAAATTAGGACGTTTCTTGATCTCCATAGCCACGCGAATTCTAATTTTCTAATTTAATTCTAGAAACAAATCTTAGAGAACAAAGATTTGTTTCTAGAATTAAATTAGAAAATTAGAATTTTATGGTTTATTTAATCTAGTCTAATGGCCCAACCTTTAGACCTTCAAAAGCATGTCTACACAGTACAGATTTACTATCGCGTATTCATGTGTTTGCTCGAAAAAGAAGAGTCCTCAGTTATAATCAAAATTTGCTTCGTAAGGTTCCCAATCTTGTCAGTGACACCCTTCACGTAAGGAAGGATGGAAGACGACCTTGTACTTTGGCTGGTTTGGCTCGGTTTCCACGACGTAGGCATGGTTATTGCAATTTGTTGTATCGCAGTACTCACGTGACATCCTTGGCAAACAACAATAAATTAATCGTAAATCCTGTTAGTGTTACTATTCTTATAACACTGGAAGCAATAATGGTATACCTCATAAGACTTAAAAATAAGCAGCAGCACTTCCTAATTATGGTCACAAGGCTACCTGCCGGGGTCAATGTTGGTCTCTACCACATTGGATGCACTGTACCCATGGCAGACTTTAAGGTACATCCCAGAGGTTTTAGTGGGGTATCACCAACCTAAGTTCCGTGCGCAACGGTTGGAAGGAGTTCCCATATATCCCCGCCGTCAATCTGCAGCTGAGAATCCATAAAGATTTTCCCTGTATAAAAAAAGGGTCGGTTATCGAAAGGGTGGCCAAAAAGTTTTTCTATCTTGCGCTCCTTCACGCTCCGAAAACTGCTGGTCCTAATTTCATCTGTAATTATTAGCACCTAGCAATCTACATTAGGACCGCGTGGTTTGTCCCAGCAGTGGGGACATTAATGGGCTGATTGAAATCAATAGAAAATTTCAATCAGACACACTGTTAAAACCTGCGCACCCATAAGAATAGTGAGCAAAACATTTATCCATTAATCCGCATTTTCTTAATATTATTAAAACACAATAAAATTAGAATTTTGGCCAAACAGTAGTAGCATTTTGCAAGCACATCAAGTGAGTTTTATAACTTAAATCAATTAAAAATTACCCTATAATATCTGTTGTTGGGTAGTTGTTTTACTTATTATATATTTAAAAGGATTATTACATGATAATGCATAATTTTTAAAGTTAAGGATGTGATTGCAATAGTACATATTCATCACACAAATCCTTTATAAAATTTGATGATTTACTACTTTTTCGCATTGGAGGTCATTAGCCATTAGGTTATCGAAACAATATGTGTTCGCTATTGACTCAGCAAAAAGAGAAGCACTTCCGCCAAGATAGCTGTTTCGGCTCGGGGACCACGGTCTAACTAATTCAGATTTAGAACGTATAAATAATAATAATAATAAATAATAATAATAACTTTGCGAGCATGTTTCAGATTTCCTTTGTATCGAATTCACTTCACAAATCGAGTTACATCTACGCGCCGTATGTACATTTATACTTTTCGCCGACCCTGCATTTCGTTATTAACAACTACATGTGTTAGTCATCACACGCTACAAGAGTGACCTGAATCCCAAAACTGACTATATGAAATGAATCTTTATCGTTACATACAATCTATTCAAGCTTTAAGTGATAAATTTGTCACAGTATGCCTGTTTCTATCAAATGCTTAAAAGCTAAATCCATTGTAGGTGAAACAAGTCTGAAAAATAACTATATAAATTCCATAATTTTTTAAGTTATTCACTCTCGTTTTTACCACATTTTTATTAACTTGCTTTCGTTCGTGTCTGGCCTTCTTCCTGTCCGCAATTTTTTGATTAAATCAGCTTTTGTCTATAATCAAAATTATTTATAACTTGGCAAATTCACAACGACTTAACACGGATTCAGTTAGTACTAACGTAACAAACATCTTCTTAGGAGCTTAGTAGCGAAGCGATTAGTGTGTTCGACTTATGTGTGCAGAGTTTACGCGAATTTCAAGAGGGCTGTGTCAGCAGTCATTATCACCTATAAACCTGAACTGGACCCGTGTTGTGGGTTTTGATCTATTTTCGCTATGGTGTCGGCATATTCCACCACATTGGAGACATTAATAATCTGATAACGATGACGTTAATGATGATGGTAATGATTTTACTTTTTATCCTTTATCAATATTTATATCTTGATGTATTCCCAACATATTCAATTAGCCACACATCTTCACATCTATTGAAACTTGCTGGCGAGCTGTCTACAACAAAAGGCGTCTAAATTTTTCGACCGGCGTTTGAAAATGTATCTTTCAATAAGCAGCTCCATGTGTGTTAATAGACTTACAGTCACTGTTGCAAATTATTGTAAATAATAAAATTTTCCTCTTTATCATCTTGTTTTTGAGAAGAGCTTTAACTTTTTATAACTAGATTCCACACAAGCTCACTGAACTGCCCTTTGAGAAGTTTAAAAATGTTGTTGAAAATGCGCTCATGAACAAAGGTTATTACCATATCGGTGATTATCCATGAGATGAGAATTCATGGAGTTAATAGTCTAAGAGACAAAATCCGTATATTGTTATAACTTTTTCTTATACGTCTTGGTAGAAGAAAAGTTTTATATCTATGAAATGAAAAACAAAAAATCGAGTTTCTCGCGGCCTCTTCTAGATACAAGATCTCCCGACGTAATACTTAAGAAGCCATGGCGTAGTTTTGACGTTAAATACACGCATTGTAAATACTCATATTGAAAAAAATAAATATTATTATTATCTTCAGTCATATCTATTATAAAGTAGTCACACGATTGTGGTGCATCGGCGATATCTATCAGATAGACTTAGCCGCAACTTTCCAGACGACACATTATTACCTGAAAGCGGGTAGCCGCCTTAAATCTAGGCCCGATCGATGCGTTTTGTTCCATTTATATATTGTGCTCTCTTACAAGTCCATAGAATTGAAAATTCCATAATGTCATGACAAATATATAAATTTATCTCGGTAATTGAAAGTTTAACGCCACCATTTATCTGTTTTCATTTCTTTCTACTCGAGGTTTCGATTATAATGATTGAAATTTCATATTTTAATAAAACAAATAAGTATTAAGTATGTAACACAACCTTAAATGAGGAGGGTCAATAAGGCGGGTTTTCGGCCCCTTTCATTTTTGACCTAAATATTCCAAAAAAAATTTTTTTATCTACTATATGGACTAACAAATCGATTCCACTCCAAACGGAACCACCCAAAACCCCAATCCCCCCTCCCACCCCCTCAAGAAGCAAAATAACCATATATAACTAAATGCATAAAAAAATATTTTTTGCGGAGCTACTTAGAGTACAGAGTTTTGAAAGTTTATATTATTTTGGAGCTAAAATCGAAATCAATCGAAAGGTAAAAACCACTATAGATGAAAATTAAAATTGAAAACGAATTTTTAATAGGTTTAATTCTCAGGCTGAATTTTCTTTTAAGTATACATTACATTATACTTGTAATAAACTTCTTTTATTGTTTCGAGCAAAGGGCTCTGCAGTTTCTTCTCTCGCTCCTTATTCTTGTGGATCAAAATTTACGATATAGCAGTAGGTAATGGAACTTTGAGCTAACGATCAGAGAAACCAAATTACTGAAATATGTTATTTATGAAAATTTTCTTGAAGTTTCTTCAAATTTAAGGAAACTCAGATATATAGCTTTAAGGCCTGTTTTTGTGTGATACAAAGAGCTTTACGTTAAATAGACTTAGCTAAATGAATCGTCCGTGCATTTGATCACGAATGAAAGAAGCAATAGTAACTAATTTGTTGGCGGTTTGTTAAAATTTTAAGTGTCTCAAGATTTGTGCTTTTAAAGGTTATATATATATTTCATACTATAACACTGTCACATAATTGTATGTCCTCGACGACACACCATTATTAAAAATGCCTGCAATGATAATTATTTGACCGATTATCTGTCATGTAAACATTCTTAAATCAAACACACACATATGTTTTAAAAAATGGTAAAAGTGATTTTTTATAAATGGTTCGTTGTATACTTAACACTTACCTAGCCTAACTGACCAATGCACAATGCTGATTTTTTAAATTATTTATAACCTTACCATTTATAAGAGCTGTATTTATACGGTTATGTGTATCTTTGAGAATAAGTGATACAGGATACAAATTTAGTTATTCTTATACTTAATATGCGGAGCAGCCTTTTACTACTGCCACAGTATTTTGTTGTGTTTGTTATATAAGACGTTACGTTTGCTCGGAATGTTTAACTGGCATAAAACATCTAATGTGTAATAATAGTGCTTCAACTTATGGACTGTAAGGATGAGCCGCTCAAAATGAACCAACATAAAAACAACATTTATTATAATTGTCTCTTACAAAAACTTAATGTGGCAAATGAGTTTGGAATGTTGATAGTGCAACATACCCGCTAACGTATCGGACTGGAGTTATTCGCTTTTAATGGAATCCGACAAAAAGCGAATTCGTATAATAATGAATGAGTTTAACTAAGTTGCCGCAACGACCTTAAGTTTATCTTGGTCTTGGTCTCCGATATTAAGAGCTTCCATCTGGGTTTGTTCTGCGCCACCTCCTGCCTGTGGATGAATCACGTGAGCCCGTGCAAGTTCTTCCAACATCGTTGTCTCCCCAGTGGTAATTGAGACGATCAACTGGCTGATGACCACTTTGCCGTCCTAGGTAGTTTCTTTTTACAGCACTATCCTCCTCCATCTTCTCGAAATAGCAAACCAGCGAAGTCTGTTTCTCCTAAATGAAAAAAACGAAAACCAACGAAATATTTGGTGTCAAAAATTTTGCCGATTTACATGAATACCTATAACCAATGTTTTTCCAACCGCGGTAAGTAAAAGGTGTGCTCCTTACTTTTGAAATTACCTAATCTTGTACAATGTTTAATGAAATTTTATCTAATCCAACATAATACCTCCATTTTCTTGGCTTCGAAATGGCGGAAACAAAAATTAGTTAATCCAATTAGATACAGATCAAGTATAATTCCGAATCTCCTAACATAAGCAAAATTTCTGCGAATACCTGTAACTCCGGAGGAAAAGTCTTACAAGATTGAGATGAATAAAAATACGAACTAAATTAGTTATTCATAAAAAAAAATCGAAAAAGCCCGAAGTGATAAGCGAGCGGAAAAGTTAAGCTTAACGGGCAATTAGCTCTCGAGCCGGGCTCAATATTCAATACGGGAATTGATTGTAATTGACGCTGGCAAATTGATTAGTCCGGGATAAGTCGAACTAATGAATATGTAAATGTTGAATTCTACGATAGGATGTAGTCGTCTTTTTTGTTTCGACTTGTGTAGGCTGCTTCAGAAGATCAAGTCCTCTCTTTCTTGAGGAAGGGAAACACCCGTGCAGCAGTTCATTTTCCATATTAAGTAGATCATTGTCTTAATAAGCTATCATGGAATAATTTAAAGTTTTATTTTTAGTAAATGAATGCTTTTGTAAGTATTTCCTGTAGAGTTTTAAAAACATATGTTTTTGTATAAAGATAATACAGAATTACTAACTTTTTATCTTGTAGTTCTATATTTCATATTTTTGTAGGTTATATTTTTTCTAATCATCCAAGGCTAAAACTGCTAAAACTATCCTCATACATATCCTATACATATCCTCACTAAATTAAATAAGAATAAATAAGAAATCTTGTTTCATACTGACAGAAATGCTCTTCTGAAATGGTCTTAATGATAATTAATTAATGAAATACAAAACGAGGATACTAAATGAATGCACCATGAATTAAACTAAAGCAATAATGAAAGTAACCGTTGCCAAAATTAACTACCTCATCCATTGTTATATGGTCCTCCATTCGGAACTAAATTAAGCGAAATCGATAGAACATTAGCATTCTTTGTTAGCTTACCTATTCTAACCAAGTAAATAATGCGCTATAATTTTTACATTGAAAAATGTGCTATCCAATGAAATATTTAGATTTTGTATTTATAAATGGTAGGTAGTATTAGGGTACATTCACAATGGCCGTATGGACGATCAAAATAATGGATATGCAGCGAAATGTACGCTCTGCCGCGTATTGTATTCGCAGCCGTGATTCATATCCACTGTTTGATTAATTAACAAAACGTCATAGAGGCGTCGCGATTGTGTCTAGTACTCGCACGGTTATTAGTAGATGTGCGGTAATTTATTTACTCGCAAACTGCCTTCGCATGTTCGTCACTATTATGACGTGTCGTCGCAACTCTTAGTTCAAGGATGTAGACTTGCTAATAATTCAATACTATTTGCTTAAAACACAGTGATATATTTTGTTCAATTAATAATATTAAAACTCCAACGGAAATGCAAATTTTTACAAATTTTATTAATTTGTGCTTGAATGTCATATCTTGAACTTCGAGAATTATTTTGTCCAAAAATTATGGTCATTATGCCACAAATATTAAATTTAAATGCATTTAATGTAATTTTGTCAGCCTATCGGAATTTTATCATACATAAGTACACACATAAAGAACTTTTAATTATACAGTAATGATTTCGGCGCTTCATCTTATGTCTGCCTGTTTGGATTCCCTTTCATAATCATAATCATAAATACTAAATGCTCTTGAATTTTATCGGTGTGTTTTTATAAGATATGAAAAGATAATTCAATCGTTTACTTTAATGGTTAAGTGGTATAAAGTAGGTCAAAAGGTCCGTCAAAGTGGACAGTTAGATATGCTGTTGATTGTACAATATTCCTTGACAATTAGATGTAATTATACCTAGTATTCGTTAATACTAGGTATTAACTGAACTCTCAGTCTAATGGGATCCATTGCAAAACTTTCGCAATAGCAAATGAAAGGATCAAATTATAAAATGGAAATTGCTCCACAAATACAGTGCAATAATACATTTTCTCGAAGCATTTTCCGCCGCAGCAGATTCCTTCTGGGCTTTTCAGCATTTGCATTCAGATCTTGTTTGAGATCTCTGTAATATCACTGTCCTACTTAACAGGGAAGTGTCCGGCTGGATGCCTTTTTTACCATCTAAATTGGTAATATAGTTATATTTTATATGTTCCAAGCTACTGTCACTACATTATCATTTTTTAAAAGGAAAAAAAATTGTATACGAGCCATCCAATTTCTTTAAACGCTGAATTTATTTCTGCTTTACGGTAGTTGGAAACAAAGTGATGGTGCCATGAAAATAAGAGATTTTTTTACAAATATTAGAACTTAAAAGGTTCATTATATTAGTCCCGTTACAACCTTGATAATAACACATATAAAAATTAAACCTTAAATTTAAATATGTGTACGTAAAAATTATAAAATATTTATTTCAGCAAATATATCGAGAGCCTTTCGGTTGCATTCCGAAGAACCAGACCACCTTCAGGTTAACGATCTAATTGAATAGAAAAAAATAGCAGTTAAAAGAAGTATGTACTAATACTTCTTTCATACTTTGTCCAATGTAGGATGATACTTTTGACAGGTGTCACTTCCTTATTGCTACGTACTAAGGTTGCGTTTGTTTACTTATGTTTGGCTTAACATTGCAATAGCAAATTTTTACCCTCTATATAGATGTCAAATGTCAAAAGTATCATCCTACATTGGACAAAGTATAACCGCTATTTTTCTCTCTGCTTTTTTTAGAATAGTCTCTGATAGGCTATTTGTAAAAACATACAGCAAAACTTGTACGTGCAGCAGGGCACAGTGCGATAGTTAAGAGTAGTAGAGTGCTTTGACTGGACACTACAGACTAAACAGACACCTATTTCAAATAAAATTGTAAGACATTGATGTTTGCTTATATTGTAAACTGGAGACAGAACGCCGATGACACATGCTATGTGATCGTAAATCCTCATTGCACAAACGCAATTATCACTTAGGAAGATGGTTAACTAAGATCTCTAAAGGCTAAGACGATGCTGAATGTCCTAAAAGGTTCAGGCTAATAGATTCACTGTAACTTGAAGGCAAGTTCTAATAGATCTTCCAGGTCGCAGTGAATACAGTTCCATTAGAGCTGCATAGTCCCCAAACTCATATACCTGTTCGTTATATAAAGACTAGACACACCATACACTGCTAAAAATTTTAAAGTTTTAAATAGGTTCTAATTGAAACTTATCTTTCAATATCAAACTATTATAAACAACACAAACTAGATCCATTAACTCTTCATTAACGTAAAATAAAGCGATCCATCTTTCCAGCTGACGTAAGCACTATGTTATGCGAAGTTAAAAGCGAAATTAGCATAGAAATTATATCGTGTCCGCTCGTTCATAGGAAATTTTCCTAATTAAAACGCCTTCGGTGCGGGGATTTCGTGCCAATTAAAAGTTTTACCAAGTGTAGCGTAGAGGTATATTGTGTGGTGATTGAAAATATAAGCACAAGGAATGAAGCTGGTTAAGGTAATATCATGTCCCAATATTTTTCTTGTCTATACTTTAAGATAAGTAAGTTTAGAATCTTGACGGTCTTTGGCTGCGTCTTTAAGTTTGCGGTAGGAGAGGCCTGTTCATTCCTTCAAGTAAACTAACCATGCCCTACTCTGTCTGATCTATGCTCTTTTTCCTACACCTAGAAAAGCTATTAAAATGCTTTGCTATAATTATTGAGTATAAACATAAGACAGTCACCAAAAACAATCTTATGTAAATACATCTGTCATGCCGGCAGGCTCCATACCATAAATATTGAGAATCTGTAATTCTCTCTCGATTCCTGTAATCTCAGGTTTTAGTCCCAGATTGTACCTTACATGGCACCTTCAGTAAACAACGCACATTGAGCCTACTTGATGCGTTATAGTCCATTCTGCATATATTGTCTTCATCTATAGGGGGGAGGCCTGGTTCCTTGAGACCATTATCAGGTGGATAAGAAGAATTGTAATATTAATCAAAATATAATGCAATTAATAATAGTAGTTTATGATACTGTTGCATAATAAGGGTTCTTATAACATGAGTGTGTTTTAAAAAAACGAGCCGTAGGCGAGTTTTTTTATAGTATCACACGAGTGTTATAAGACCAAGTTATGTACAGTGTCATACAACACTTTATCTACTCTCATACTATAATACGTAAAACAATATTGCAAATAAAACGCTGAATATAACAACAAATTTATTTAAATGTCAAATGTTGGCGCCAAGGTGCAAACATCGATTGCGCATGCGTGTTGCGTCGTCGCGGACTCGTTCATTGAAACCTTTTTAAAGTAGAGGTTCAACCTCCTTGGTCCAGTTGGAGGTTGTATAGGTGTATCGTTATGATTAAAAAGTTATATTATGCTACAGGTGTCCATACAAGACCTGTATCGTAATGAAACTTTTTTTTTTATTATTTTTGGCCTGTACGTAATGTTTGTCATAAGCATTTTGTTTTCAGTTTTAGAATCTTTGTATTATAGTATCAGAGTATATAAAAATATTTGTAAATGAGTACACAGTAACAGGATTGAAAGACGAATGTAGTTCTAATTTGTAATGTCTATTACATAATTTTAAATTGGCCAGTTTTAATTTATAATAAATAAAACCTTTTTACAACAATATTCACCTTATGTGGACAAATACAAAGAATATTGCACATCTCTAAACCATCTATTTTCACAGCTGTATAAAAGCTAAAAGTAATAAAACTATACCAAGAACAAAATCAAAAACGTTGGTTACACCAACAAGCGCAAAGGCATAAAAATAAAAAAAGGAACCTGCCTAACATCACTACTTATTACCATCAAAACGAATGAATGTAAGATAATATTATTGCCCTAAAACACCCACAGTTTATGAGAAGAAACACACAGTTCCTAAATTATCATTTCTGTAGTTGCGCAATGGTCTCCCGAGAGATAACCTTCGACTGTAAATTCATTACCAAAATCCCCTGCTGCCATAGTCCAAAAGAGACGTACAAAAATGTTTTTCTTTTCAACTCCCGATCTTATCTTTGTACTTTTTCGCTTAATTTTGACCCCGAAAATATTTTACTTTTATTTAATATTGTGACTATTTATAATTACAGGTGAGTATTCCGCAGGGTAGATCGATATTAGCATATTACGTATAACCTCCTCTTATAAGTTATATCTCTTTCAAATACACATCAGTAAATATTAAATTTAATATTTTTTTTTGCCTGTTCGTTTTTTTTTTATTTTATGTCCTTTGTATAGTTGTCAAATATATTTACACATAGATTCTTAAGTTCTTTAGTAATATATTTTAGATATTATATTGTATTTTTTAAGGTTTTTAGAGATATATTGTGTGACATACAAATATATAACAGCAAAATATTGATAACATATTTGTGCTTGCGAAAGTTTCATAAAGACTTTGAACAATTTGGATTCTTAAGTTAAGTTTAAATTTAAAGCTCAGAGGCCAATTCCATATATATTCTTAGTTTGAATGGGTACTTTATATTTACTTTTTTTTTATTAATATTTACTAGCCGACAGATGTTGTCCTGTCCAAGCTGTACAAGCTTTTAAAAAATGTTACAAACTAAGTACTATACTAAGTTCAACTAACAACCCTTTGTTTTATTTATTTTTATTTGACGACCGTTTAGTGCAACGGTAGCGATCCTGCCTTTCGCGTCGACGGTCCTGGGTTCGAATCCCGGAAGGGGGAGATGTTTGTATGAGGAATACGAGCATTTGTACCTGAGTCATGGACATTTTCATATATTTCTATGAATATAACATATAGCTATGTATCGTATAAGTATGTTTATCCGTTACCCTAGTATCCATAACACAAGCCTTAAGGTGCTTACTTTGGACTAGGCTAATTGGTGTGATTGTGGAAAATATTATTATTATTATATTATTCTTTAGAAGTTTGATTTAAACCTACTGAAAAAGCCATTCTTAAAACTATTAATTATTACAAGTCATAGTGAAATTACAATTTCCATTTAAATTTTGATATTTAATGTGAAAAAGTAGACAGATAAATCAAATTATATATCAGTATATATTTGTTACGATAATCGTACGTAATATAACGATTGATAAAATTTCTGTGAATTTCTCGCTCCCTTTTTTCATACCTTCCCGTTTTACATAAAAAACGTGAAAATCAAGAGGCCGTGAATTTGTTAACGTCACAAAATCTACATTTGCATACATACCCTTCGCTTGGCATAGTGGAAACCCCCTCGCCACCGAAACCACTTGGAAATCGTCGAAATAGAATATTTAAGCCCGTCTACACCGCTCAATCTTCCTGTGGGCCTATGTCAGCATTTTGGTAGGAGTGATCCTCAAAAAGAGGCAGAGTCGAATAATTTTTTTTCCCTATTGAAGCGTTTTATGAAAAGCCTTTAAGTGTGTCACAGTACTTTTATTTTTAAACGTCATTTTGCTTTTTTCAGGTATGAATCCTTCGATTTCTTCAAAGAAACATTACAATCTTTAAGTGTGAGTATGATAGAAATTATAAGAAATATAAATATTGATAGGTTATCTAATTAAACACAATTTTTTACGGCCTGTTTATTATAAGTTGGCCAGGTTTGTTAAAAAAAGCATATACAATCATATAGATATTATAATAAGACATTTTCTCTGCTTTTATCAAAATTATTTAAACTCTAATTGATTGGTATGTACTAAGGTGACAGTTTATAATGATCAAGTCTCTATATTTAAAATTAAGTTTGTCCTGCTTCCCGGCCTCCGTCATATTTTTTAAGCATTAGTTCTTTTTCATTAAATACTTCAATTTAATAATTTTGGATACATATAGCGCTCGTCCCCATGGACTCCCCTCTTTTTTAATAATTTATCACGCTGTAATAATAGATAAATAATAAAATAAATATAAGATATGACCTGACCCTAAGTTAAGTAGCCAAAGCATTTGTGTTATGGAATTCAGGACACGACAGGACAGAACAACGGTAACACATCACCCAAACCTCAGCCAATGTATAATTGTTCTTTTTATAGATTAATCCGGCCCAGAATCGATCTATCGATCCGTCTATGTCGTCATCCTGCGATTACAGCTCTTTAAAGTAAATTAAAACTAAATAACATATGATGATTATTATACGCCCATTACCTTAGTCATAAGTAAAGTAAGTATACAATACAATACAATATAATACAGGGAATAAACGACAAATTTAAGAAAACAACAAGATTTATGTTTAATATTAGTCAATACTGAAGGTTAGAGCAGACCCATTTCCCAAGGCAGCACCCGTTCACGAGCATGACGCATGATACAGCCATCGCTTCGCTCAACCATATCTTAGGGAACGTAACGATCCGCACCACATGCCACCACCCAAGAAATGTATTAAGAGAGCATGTCATACTCTTAACTACCAGTAATAAAAAGGTTATGTTATTCATATATGGGTGATGTGCGCGGAAGTATCAGAACTAAGTATAAGTAACATATGTATATTTGGTTCAGTGGGTAGCTCGCAAGTTAAGATGTCAAAAACTTTGAGGTATGGATTCAATGCTCAGTCAAATTAATGTAGACAACTTTATATATTAACTGTTCTTTCAGTTAACGTGGCATCGATATGTTTTTCATTTCTAAAAGACGAGTTCAAAAAGAAAACTTGAAGCTTTTATTTCCTTAACTTACCAATTTATCGTAAAGCTTACCCATATCATAATAGAACGTCGCGTGTTGGCGTTTAATGGGGACTAATAGTGGTTTGGTCGGACACTTTCACCCACAACAAACTGGGTTAGTCCAGAACAGAGATTATTTCGTAACGAGAGTTTATATTGTAAGGTGTTTTTTTTTTACTTTGGTTAAAATTAAACTTCAGTCATCTGTAATAAGCGATTACGTGCAATTTAGGGGATAACTGTGGTATGAAAAATAAATTAAATTAATGACTAGCGGCCCGTCCCGGCTTCGCACGGGTGGACAAAATTCTTTAATTTTTTCTATTATTAAATATTTTTCCGTTAGCGCCATCTAGCGTCCGGTAGACGAACTACTTGCGGTTAACGCGTTGCTATGGTAACGCGTATACAATGGAAAAAGAGCGGGGGAAAGAGTGGACAGACAAACACACAAACAACAAATTTCTGTTCTTAGATTATAGATTGATCATATTTTTGTTGTGGTTCTAATTATTTACTTAGTAAAAAAACAAAACTGAAATATTAACGACAAAATTCATACTAGTTATGTATTAAACATTTGACGGCTTCCGTAGTCGAGTGGCTCCAATACCGGTATTCATGATAACGCATCTCCAAGGTCCCGGGTTCGATTCCCGACAAGATCGATGTAGAAAATAAACTTTTCTATTTAACCGGAACCGGGTGTTTTGTAATCATCGTTATTACTGAGCTTAAACAAGTGCTACTAGCTCGCTACTAAACTTGGATTAAGAACAATATGTGTGATGCTGTCTAATATTTATTTATAATAGCTAACCCGGCCACGCGTTGCTGGTATGGTAACACACACACACACACAAAGTATTGTCTTAATATTGTATAATATAGAAGATATTTATTACATTCGTAATTACTGCGATGGACAAACAAGTTATTATGATAACTTTATAAAGATATAGATTTAGATAGTCAGAGCTGGATTTGGGCAGGCGGGGCTTTCGGGGGTCTCCACAAGAGAGGATCCCCACAACAGAGATAAAAAAAATACAAATTTCACCGGATTACTTTCGACTATCAAGTTTTGCCATTTTTTTTTGTATAATATATAACTTTTAACATTGTTATAAAAACTGTATCGCTCATTTCCGCAATAAACGATTTTGCTTTCTTTATTCGAATGTAATTAGAGCCATCTGTTGCCCCAGGGCCTCCACACGTCCAAATCCGGGCCTGTAGATAGTTCTTTATTAAAATAGGGAGAGATACAAACCTGCCATAGTAATATTTGACTGCCTCCTCACGGTCACAAGTCCATATCGTAACCTCCACCCACTACCCGAGACTTGTGAGTCGGAGCACTTTTCAGAATATACAGTCTATATTCATATATGATTGAATCTCTATTTAAAAGGCGGTAGTTGTACATACAGATTGAGATGAAAATTTAAAACATAGCGGATTGTGTATCACACGCTGATCTGATAAAACCCACTTATCATATCAATAAAAATAATGTCTACTGCTTTATATAAACCTCTCCCAAATAGTAGGGGATACTATAATCCACATTTGGTTGACGGGCTAGCGATATCAGTTAAAAATCATAATACGGAAATGGCTACTGCCCATTCGTGATCTGCGGAAGCAGTATGGTGCTTATCTTACTTCTTACCCACAAACGTTTAGACTACTATGAGAGGTTAACAGGAAAGGTGTTGATTAGGAAGCGTGACTTTGTGATTCAGCTATGCTATGTTTGGCTATAAATTGAAGCTAATTTTACTACACCAATGCACATACACCTATCTGAAACTTCTTTGAACGTATTAAAATAAAATATTCAGCTATTGTTAACTTCACGCGCTGAGTTTAAATTATTTTTCCATAGTCATTATAGAAATATATAGGTATTTGACAACCCGTTCTAAATAGCTAAGAACCCAAGGTTACCGCTTAGTTGCTACATACAAACCTAGAAACGAAGGCTACGAGCTTGATTTACGTGAAAAATGAAGATAGTTTTATTCTGAGAAGATTTTCCTAATACTTAATTTGAAGATCATCGCTTATAGTTATCATCGCTTTAAAAATGACACGGCTCCAGTGGCTAGCGCCACATCCGCAACGAACCGGATAAGTAGCCAAAGCACTTGTTTTATGGCATTCAGAAACAACAGAGATACCATAACACCCAGCCTCGAGCCAATATTATAACCGCTTTTAACAAGCTCATCTAGGCTCGAAGCGCAATCGAAGAGCTACTTTAAGAATTCAACTCTGAACATCGACTTCCGTTAGATCGAGTTGATTCCGTGCCGATATTGCAGTTAATTGAATAAAACACTGCTCAATGGGAGTATCCTGAAGGCGAGACGGCTCTTCATGAATATGGATTTCAGTTTAAGTGTTCTTCGGCTTTGTAAAAAGTTCCACTTATTAAGTAGACAGCCACTAAGTAAGCGGGGAAGATCCCTTGAATGCTTCGATCATGCGAGCCTTCATTGGAATTTATAATCCGGCTTTAGCTTAGCAGAATGCTTTCCGTAACTGTTAATAGTATTTTTTTTTTGTATTTCTTGACTAATTACTCTATTCTTGTTTTAATTTTATGATTTATTTATTTTAACTCAGTGCTATGAGATTTATTATATTAATATTAAGTTTATAAAGCTACTGTTTAAGGGCATGTGAACGATACAAATAATATGAAATATTTTTTTTTCATAATTGTTGAAAGTGACCATGTGAGCAAGGCGTAAAAGCTCAACAAAAACTTAAGTGATGGTTTCGCTACATAATAAAAATATTGTTAGTATGAGACCTTATCTGGGAAATAAATAGTTACGGAGTTATTAAAGGTAAAATTGTCATTTTTTTTTAATCTTTTGCGTGATATCCTGAATCATTAAGTGATGTTTTCGCTACATAATAAAAATATTTTTTGTATGAGAGCTTATCTGAGAAATAAATAGTTATGGAGTTATTGAAGGTAAAATTGTCATTTTTTTTTATCTTATGCGTGATATCCTGAATCATTTGAAACTACCCCGCACAGTGCAAGCTGTATACGCCTTTGTACACACTGCACGTAGGTACTACAGCATAAACAGCTTGCAACTAGGCTGCTAAAGTACAAACTATAATTGTTAAAAAATAATTTATTGTAGTGGAAACTATTGTTATTATTAGTACTTTATACTTAATTTTTAGTAGATGATAATACTATGAACTAGGAACATTACTACACCTTTCGCATACGACAGACACGGTTCAACTTGAATGACATTATAAAACGAAATATCTTATTGTCTGGAACTTCAAATAGTATTTTATAGATACAAATTCAGAAACCAAATTTTCCCAATATCACAGCAACGCTCCAATACTCTACGACACACACAATAATAGAACCAATAATATGTGTACACTACGGAACTATGGCACATTACGATATCAAATTACTGCCTTACCGTTTGCGTTGGTAGTTGTTTGCTGTCAATTTCAATGTGACAAGGTTATACAGTGTATTTTTATTGACTGTATGTGCGTTACATTCATATGTTTTAGTCATGCATAATTATTGTTTAAATACAATGAGTTAATGAAAAAATGTAAAAACTGTTATTTATGCACTTCATTATCATAAAATATCTACTTGAATATATTTTTGTAGGATAGATATACAAATTGATACAAAGATATGTTATATTCAGAGAAATATATATAAATACCCACGAGCCATGTAGAAATACTCATATTTGTCACACGAACATCTGTCCTGGCAGGGTTCGAGAACTCAGGACCGTATTTGCGAAAGATAGTGTCGCTACCGTTTCACCAAACAACCGTCGAATACAAATTCTCATTTATATGACGTGGTGAAAATTACATAACCATATATTCCTTACATACTAATACTCACAAAAGGAGTAAATGAATTTTTAATCTCGTTTGACCCCACAAATTATATTACATTTTTGCTTGGTTCCAAATACCGATGTTAGTCTTGTTCGTCAAAATTCTTATTAAAACTGTCAAAAAAAATCTATTGCACCATTAATTAAACTGCAGTTTTCTGTCTGTGATAATAACATTAAAACATATAGAGCCTTTGGAGGAAAAAAATACGTGGAAATTAAGCTATATCAAATTATTTGTTTTGTTTTATCCCAACAGCATCCTATGATAAAATAAATTAAACAAAAGTAATGTGAACTGCTTCCATTATTTTTGAATGTAAATCACTTGCATAGATATAAGGACTCAAGTAACATAATAAAATTAACACATAAAAACTCGTCTTTATTTACTTATACTAACTGATTACTTATACAAGAAACACATGTTGCATAATCGAAACCGCGCTGCAAGATGAATGTAAAATTTTCACAAAACTTGCCTTTGCAGAAAGACAAAACCTGTTTATGCTCTAACATACATCTTTGACAAAAAATCTGAGAGAGCTTATTTCAAAATCATAACCCTTCTCAGAGGCAATCAGAGTGTACTAAACACAGCACGGATATAGATACTGTGTATAGACACAATACTGCAACGAAATACCATCGGAATGTGTCAGATCCAAATCTTAACATATAAATCAATATACGTAGCTGCTATATTATCTGACCTGCTTACGTTTGATCAGGCGAGGTTTGCTTCGGTGTCAGAACAAACATGCCGTAAAAATTCATCATAGAAAATAAGGTTATACACCAATTTTGGAAGCATGCCAGCATTTATCGAATTCATATAAAAGATGGAAATTGAGGTGAGAAAATGCCGGAGAACTATATTCTTGACATAAACGGACCGTGAAAATAGTCGAAATACTGCCTGGCAGAACCTCAGTTCTTCATTAAAATTTTAATTATTATTGTTATTAATATGGCAATGATTTACATTTATTTAGGTTGGCTGCAATGCGAAGAGTGAACATATTCTTTAATATGTCAATGTTGGTACATATAATTACTTACTTCCTGTTTTTCACTTGTAAATGGCTGCTCTTAATAATTGTAACTCAGATGAGAATATTATAATAAAATAAATACCAGTGTGATAAAGATCTCTTTTTATTTATAACATCAGGTTATGGGCCCAGGCACATATACCTGTTTGTTGTAGATTCAAGATTGGCGTTAGTTACGGCAGCGAAATCGACGAGAAGGGAAAAGTGAGGTTATCCCACTACAGTTTGCCGCGTGGTGCTCTGGCACTGCAAAAATATCGTCGAGGAGTACTTGTTCTTAGTTGGGAGAAGACAAGGTCGGAATGGTGGGCAATAACAACAACAACGTCAATGTGATAAAGTTAGAAGGGGCCAGAAATTGGAATATCTGGAAATTCCAAACAACCGTTCTGCTGAGGAGCAATGGCTGGTTGAACATTGTGGAGGGAAGACAGGTAAAGCCCGAAGATGCGAAGGAGATATCTGCATGGGAGGCTAAAGATGCCAAGGCGCAAACGTTACTGGTTACACGGATGTCGGAAGAGGCAATGTTACATATAATTACATGTACGAGTTCTGCCGAGATGTGGCGAAAACTTCTGAGTGTATATGAACAGAAAACTGAGACTAGCGTGCATATAATACAACAGAGATTCTTCCAATATAAGTTCGAAAAAGGCATAGATATGTCTGTTTTCTTGTCCAAGGTACAAGAAATGCAAAACCAATTAAAACAGATGGGTGAAGAAATCTCGAATAAATTTGTAATCACGAAAGTATTAATGTCATTACCAGACGAATATAAACACTTCGTTTCGGCTTGGGAATCTGCGCCTGACGACAAGCAAACATTTGATAATTTGGTGGCCAGATTATTAATTGAAGAAGAGAGAGTTAAAGGAAAGAATGAAAATGTGCAGCAAACTTCATCTGCGTTCTTAGTGAAAAATAAAAAGCCCATAAAATATTTCAAGTGTGGTAAGAGTGGACATTATCAAACTGAATGTAAAAGTTATAAAAGTAATAGTGAAGCAAACATGAGTAATAATAATAACTGCTTCTATTGTGGGAAGTTTGGACACTTCAAGTCCCAGTGTCGTTTTAGAAAACAAAAAGTGTCAAGAACTGAAAATAAAACTAATTTTAACGCGTTTCTGGTGTCTAATTCGTCACATAAACTGCAAAAATCGAATGGCTAGTCGATTCTGGCGCTAGTGAACACATGTGCAGAGATCGTGCATTGTTTAAATCGTTTACTAATACTTCTCCAAAACCTGTAATTGTCGGTAATGGCGCGGTGATTAATGCGCTTGGTTGCGGACAGATGGCAGCTCAAGTATCGAACGGGAACGAATGGATTGACACGGTGATAGATAACGTGTTGTACGTTCCGGAACTAAAAACGAACTTGTTTTCGGTCAATCGGGCAACAGAAAGAGGATACGTCATGATAACAGATGACAGTTCGTGCAAATTTTATAAGTCGAATAAAATATGTGCGATGGCGGAAAGAATTGGAAACTCGTATTATTTGGATTTACGCTATAGTAGTAATTGTGAGATCGCGAGTACTGCAAAATTAGTGGCGAACGACCTGAATGAATGGCACAGAAGATTGGCGCATCAGAACTTCACTTATGTAAAAGATATCCTAGGAAAAAACAACATTGAGGTAAAACAAACATCCAAGCCAGTGTGTGAGAGTTGTTTGGTTGGAAAAATACATAGATTACCGTTCAGTAGAAGTGAATACAAGAGTACTAAGACATGTGAGTTAATTCATGTTGATACCTGCGGTCCAATGGAAGAACCGTCAGTGGGTGGGTCAAGGTACTTTGTTGTACTGAAAGATGATTATTCAAACTTCAGAAGTGTACAATTTGTGGAAACTAAAGATAAGATCAAGCATATCTTTGAGGATTTCATAAATAAGGCTGAGAATATTACCGGAAACCAAGTCAAGATATTTAGAAGTGATAACGGCCTGGAGTTTGTGAACAGGGATGTCAAGGAAATTTTTAAAAGACGTGGAATAACACACCAAACTACAGTACCATACACCCCCGAACAGAATGGGAAGGCTGAAAGAGAAAATAGAACATTGGTGGAAGCGGCAAGGACTATGATTCATGAGAGAAATTTACCAAAGAAACTGTGGGCTGAAGCTATCAACACAACAGTGTTTGTGTTGAATAGAACTGGGAAGAGCCATGAAGATGGAAAATCTCCATTTGAGGTATGGACTGGGAAAACATATGATATACATGGATTGAGAGCCTTTGGTACAGAAGTATATGTACACATTCCAAAAGAAAGAAGGAGAAAATGGGATAAGAAAGGGGAGAAGGGCTTGATGGTCGGGTACGCGGAGGATGTGAAAGGATACCGTATTTACTATGCTCAGAAGAACACAGTGGAGATAAAAAGGGACGTTGTTTTCTTTCAGGGAGAAGAGAAAGAAAAACCTCAAGTGAAGGAGAGTGAAGGTGGAACTGAAGTGTCATTAAACCTTGAAGAGGAGGCAGTGCAGGAGAGTAGTCCCGAGATAAATATTGATGGAATAGCTACCCCTGAACCCGAGGAGCAAACCCATATAAACAGTACCCTAGAAGATAACTCAGAAAGTGACAGTGACTACTTGCCATGTAGTGAAGAAGAACGCTTATTAGAAGGAAGTAGTCCATCCGAAAAGGAAAAGAGTAAGCGTGATCGTAAACGAACATCTTTCTACAAGTGCAATAATGTGCAGCTGGACTATAGTGAGTGCGAGCCCGTTTCATATGGTGATGCAATGAGCAGAAGTGATGCTGGTAAATGGAGTGCAGCTATTGCTAGGGAACTTCAGACTCTGGAAGACAACAACACATGGGACTTTTGTGATTTACCTCTAAATGCAAAGTCTGTGAGTAGCAAATGGGTTTTTAAGATTAAAAATGCAAATAATATCAAGCAGTATAAGGCTAGGCTTGTTGCTAGGGGATTCGAGCAACAGGATATATTTAATTTAAATGATATTTATGCCCCAGTTGCTAAACTAACAACTTTTAGGTTATTTGTAGTAATTGCAACTAAGTATAATGTGCCTATTTACCAAATGGATGTCACGGGGGCTTTCTTGTATGGTGATATTAAAGAAAATGTATATATAAGTTTACCAGAAGGGGCTTATTCAGGAGATAATAATATAGTAAAGTTAAATAAGTCATTATATGGATTGAAAAGTTCACCTAAGGCGGTTAACACACTGCACCGCGCCCCGCCGCGTAGCGCGTGGCCGCAGATTTTATTATTGTATGCAAGAATCTCAATTAATATAGAAAACACGCCTATGACAACACACTGCCGACGCGAGAACGCGCGTGTAGGCGCCCCGCGCGCAGATTCTGCGCGGGAGCGCGGGGCGTGAAGAAGTAAGGTCAACTTGTATTGAAAATCTGCGCGGGGAAGCAGATTAACCGCTAAGTTAGGCAGATCTGCGCCTCCGCGCGGGGGCGCGTTTTCTGTCGCTACGCGCACCGCGGCGGGACGCATCTCTAGTGTGTGAACCGCCTAAATCTTGGAATATTAAATTTAATTCTGTAATAACTCAAGAAGGCTTTATAAGGTCAAAATGTGATTCATGCTTGTATAAAAAGTATAGTGGTACAGATAAAATATTTGTATTAATATATGTAGATGATTTGTTAATCTTCGGAACGAATGAAAATGAGGTCACAAAGCTGAAAATAATATTAAACAAAGAATTTAAGATGAAAGATTTAGGACTAATTTCAGACTTCTTAGGGATAAATGTGAAACAAAATTTAGAAAATGGTACAACTATATTATCACAAAGAAATTACTTAGAAAATGTACTTAAAAGATTTAACATGGAAAATTGCAAACCCATGTTGACTCCCCTGGATATAAATTTTAATACTAAGACCTTTGACTCTGATACTGATTGCTATAAAGACATTGAAGGAATCTGTAGGCAAATTATTGGCTGCCTTATGTATGCTGTCTCAGGCACTAGGCCTGACCTGTGTTTTACAGTATCTTTGTTAAGTAGATATCAGAAATGTGCGAGTAGTGTGTTGCTAAGTGCACTTAAGAGAGTATTGCGTTATGTGAAACATACTTTATGCTATAAAATAGTTTATAAGTGTAATGATGCTATGTTGCAAGGCTATTGTGATGCCGATTGGGCAGGTGATCAGAAAGTCTACGTCTGGCTACTTGTTTATTTTTGCAAATTGCTTGATTGTGTGGTGTTCCAAAAAGCAATCTTTTGTAAGTTTGTCTTCTACTGAAGCTGAATATGTTTCTATGAGTATGGCAGCAAGTGAAGCATGCTGGCTCGTTAATTTGTTACATGATTTTGATTTCCAAAATGTTAGCCCAGTTAAATTGTATTGTGACAATCAGTCAGCTATTTTAAATGCAAGTACAGAGTCAATTAAACGCCTTAAACATGTTGATATTAGATATCACTTCACTAAAGATTTAATTAAAAATAATAAAATTTATATTCAGTACATAAGTACTTCTGAACAATTGGCAGAAATGCTAACAAAGCCATTAAGTAAGGATTTGTTTATTAAGTTTCTAGTACAGTGCAATGTAAAATTATAAACTAAGATGAAGAGACGTTTGCCCAATAATGTGTTTAGCCATTTGATATCATTTTAGAATTAGGTTGGCAAATATATATAAACATTGAGAAGGGGTGTTATTAATATGGCAATGATTTACATATATTTAGGTTGGCTGCAATGCGAAGAGTGAACATATTCTTTAATATGTCAATGTTGGTACATATAATTACTTACTTCCTGTTTTTCACTTGTAAATGGCTGCTCTTAATAATTGTAACTTAGATGAGAATATTATAATAAAATAAATACCAGTGTGATAAAGATCTCTTTTTATTTATAACATCAATTATGTTGGATAATTTAAGAGTGAAGTTTAATTAAAATAAGAATACAGCCCATTTAAAAAATATTATGCAAAAATATCGATGCTGTTAAGATACAATAATTCACAAAAAAGTAGTACGGTGTTATTTTTTTTCTAGCAATTACGGTATTAGTATTAGCCCATTGATTAAAATTACAGCTTTAATGCAGGGGTACCGAATTCGAACTTTGCCGATGGTACTAAGGAAGTGATAATCTATGTCTATCTGAAATGATAACGCAAATTAACAATTTGCCTGTTCCATCAGTTTCTTTTAATGATAATTAAAAAGACATTAATTTTGAAATTGTAATTTTTATATATATTACTATTTATATTTGTATTTTTGAACCATATGATGTTGTTCCAAATTCTGACCACTTCTTTGGGCTAGGCTGATTGATGTAAATGTAAGATATATTATAATTGTTTTCTAATAATATCAAGTGAATCTTAAGTTTAGGAAAGTCTTGACTTTTTATTTATCAGCTGGAATTGATTTATAGAAATACTTTTTCTCGCTTCAGCCGATACAAATCTGCGAAAAAGTTAATCTTATCGACTCTGATTTTCCATTCTCGCATCAAAGCAAAACATTAACGATCTCTTCATTTTAATTAAGTATGAAACATCTTTAATATAAGGAGAAATTTAATAGCCCTAAATCGAAGGGCGCCCGGTGCGGGGGCGGAGCAAGTCTTCCTATTCTTACATCTGCCTCAAATGTTTTACGCATCTTAGGCTAATTAAAATTTTACGGTACGTCTTACTTCCCGATTTCCGTTAACTATATTCAATATGCTTGAGGAAAAGCATAAGACATTACGGCTTGAATTATCTTCGATCGAGTCTTTAGCGAAGTGTGAAATATATCTGGAATTGTAAGGAAATTATTTTATATCGATATTATTAATTATCAGTTGTTAATAGTTGAAGACGCTAATTTCGTTTATTAAAAATAAATTGTGCAAGCGGATAATTTTTTATGTATTATTATCAGAGATGGGATAGATAAAAAAAAAATCATAGATTTTAATCTTTTTTCACTAAACTTGGTGTGTAAACAAAAAAAAAGGATAGAAAATGTAGAATTAATCATAATAAGAATACGGACAAACGAAAAATAATTATAAATAACTTCAAACAATAAGGGGACATTATGATAGGCATCATTTATGACTTTTAAGTCATAAAACGATGTACATTGCAGGCTAAAGTAGGTTTAAAAATGTATCCATTACCAGCCAGAAAGCTGTATTAAATTATAAAGTATTATCCCTTTAAAATTATGTCTTTCAAAATTATTAATTAGCGAAGATTATAGTGATTAGCGATTTCCACATTTGATTGCTGAGAATACGATATGTCGACGTAGACTATTTAAAACTATAAAATTAAAATGTACTTAATTATGAAAAATTTTAAAGTTCTACATTTTTCATTTTCAGTAAAACACGTTTATAGTGAAGAGAAAAAAATATAAACTTATTTATAAATAAATAAGTTTATATTTTTTTCTCCTTAAATTTTTTTTGGTTCTCCTTACAATTAAACTAAATATGTAAATACTTTTTAGTATACATTTTACGTCACATGTATTGTGTTTTTTTATTACCCTTTTTTTGCACAACGCAATATTTGTATAAGATATAAAATACGTGTGTAAAAAACAACTACGCCTCCACCTGAGCTGAGCCCTCAGGTGGAGGCGTAGTTGTTTTTTACACACGTATTTTATACCTTATCAAATGTATTAAATCACAGATAGACAGTGATAACGTAAAAATAAATTGTAAATGAAAAAAAAACTTTTTTCTTCTGTTTTACAGATATGTCTATGTCTGTACGCAATTATGAACAGGTGATAAACACTTAACTCCCACATGTATGTTAGCTACTCGACTGAATTAAGAGATTTTCACTCACTCGGATAAGTAATTTTCTAATTTAACTCTAGATGTGGAATAATTGTTAGCTAAGCTCACTTGCGCAGCGGTCTTTGTTTGATTCATTCAACTTTGTAAATCACGAGAAAATCACAAACTTTTCTGAGCATACGGTGTTCCAAAACTAGTTAGTTTAGTCTCAAGTGTATGCTATATGATAATGCTTTAACAATATAATATATGCAGCAAGTGGTAAATTAACTCTGATTGCTTTTTTGGTCATTTACCAATATTGACTGTGCTGTTTTTTGTTGATAAATTAGTATGGATATTTAAAAATTACTAATAAGATCAGTTCTTTAACTAGTAAATTATTTTTTCATAATTATTATGTATTAATAAGGTTACCCAAAATAGAACCAGAGGTCTTAGTGCAAATTTACGCATTCGATAATCGTTATCGAACGCATTACAGATTTCTATGAAGATTCGTATTTCCTGATGGTTACCGCTAGGGGCACTCATACAAAAATCCATAGTTATATTTTACGCAGATGATATTGAGTATCGGTGCGTTAACAAGCACTAAAGCTTTTAAACATTCACTTCCTAGCAAACTAGGTCTTACACCCAGAATAGTAAATCATATAAAGGATCCCTCAAAGCCAACCAGTGGAGTGAAGTACAGCAGCGGGTTTTAGTGGGTGGGCTCCTGGTGCTACACGATTCTTCCGTAACGACTACTCCTGTAGCGCCAGTTTCGAGGCTTAAAGTCATTGCACGAGCTGTCTACTCAACAATACTCATTCACAGTAATTCCCATAAAAAAAAGGTCTTACACCCTGATTTAGTAAGTTATGTCACCTCGCTCAGATTGCGTAGGTTCATCATTTTCATAAATAAATATCATTCATTTCTTTTACTTTTAAGACATATTTGCCTTAGACAACTATGACAAGGGAATTACTTATTTCTAATTAATCCGTATTATTCAAACTTGACCATAAATCGTTAATTAATTGAATCATAGTTTTAGACAGTCTGTTACGAGGGCTAAGGGAGCAAAATCAATACATTATTAATTAAACCCATATTAACTTATATCAAATTAGTGAGCGAGCGATTTCTTTGGTGTTAATAAAAGACCGCAGTCAAATATTGTCGATTAAAATTTACTGATTCAAAGTTACTAGAATAAACAAAATAGGGTTTAGTATATCCTCTGTTTTTGTTTTGACGTTAAAAGTATTAAATTTTAAATGATTTTATAACTACTGGTAGTTCCTGAAAGGCAATCTTTAATTTCACAAGTAATAAGAATAACCTTTATGTACATACGTGAGTGATTAGTCCATCAAAAGTTCATTACTTGATCTTAATATTGTATAATCAAGGTGACTTTGCCAATATTACTTAGATAAGGTTAGTTTCGAGCGTTTATGAATCATAATACTAACAAGTTTGCTACGTAAAGTTTGTCGCTAGTAATTTTGGCGTCAATCTAACTTTTTGATTTGGTCGGGTTAACAAACTTTTACGATATGAGATAGTGCTCGCATAAGTAAATTGGTTTTGCTAATGATTAGCTATATTAATAATCGGATCGTTAAATATAGGGACATGAAATTTTATCTCACGACCCTCTTTTATGTAGCAAATTTAGTAATAGCTGTATTAATTGAGAAGCGAGTGATATTATAAACAAATCGAATTGAAGTTTTGTTATTAGTTTTATCGCCGATATTGTAATAACAATAGATAAGTAATAATCTATTTTTTACATTATTGTGACCACGCTTATGTACAATAATTCTCAACTACTAAATAATCATGTAAAAATAGATAAGATTACTGGTGGTTACATCTTAATCCAGAGGTAGATATTTTAGGCCAGTCATTAAAGGTAATTAGTAACTTGCTGAAATTTTAAGGGGTTTTCAAAGATGGTAAAATAACTTACCATGTGATTTTGCAGCGTTCTGGGGTGTACGGAAAGGGGTTGAAAAGGGGTGAAAAGTGTTTTTTTGTTAATAACATTGCCAAAAAAATTAGTAACACGCTGCAAATTTGGAATGAGGTTGTTCTTCCCGTTTTGTAACGTGTATTAAATTTGCAGCGTTTTGCAACATACGGAATATTGTTTATTATTAAAAAAAACGTAATTTGTTAATAACCAGGATAAAAAATTAGTAACACACTGCAAATTTGGAATAAGGTTGTTATACGTTACAAAACGCTAAGAACAATCTAATTCCTAATTTGCAGCGTGTTACTAATTTTCTTTACCATTATTATTAACAAACTTCATTGTTTTTTTAATAATAAACAATGTTTAATTTGTTGCAAAACGCTTATTTTACCTTCTTTAAAAACCCCTTAAAATTTCAGCAAGTTACTAATTACTTACGGGTTTGATGACTCGGCCTATTTGTAAAAATATGACTTTCGATTTCAAAAGTAGTTAACTTTCAACATTGATGGAACGATACTAGCTCAAAGCAGAAAATGAAATACGTTTGTAAATTTCAACGCGTCTGCCAACGTCTAGGTAGCTCAGCGGCGAGAGTACTCGCCTGGATGGGGAGCGATCCCAGATGACTGAGATGATGGTGGTCATACCTTCACCTTTTAGGTAACTCATTTTCAAGCACGTGTGTTCCCGGCTCCTGTAAGAGTGTATAAACGTCGTGGTTAAATATAAAGTATGCGCAAATATCCGTTTAAAAATTGTTTGATTTATACCATTATTATATGTCGTTAGTAATATATTATAGAATTCTAGGTAGAGACAGCGACACTACAATGTGGTCACAATGTGGTCCTTCGGGCCGAATTATTACAAATAATTCATTAAAAATTGATTATT
This sequence comes from Calamotropha paludella, assembly GCA_927399485.1. Lineage (NCBI taxonomy): Eukaryota > Metazoa > Arthropoda > Insecta > Lepidoptera > Crambidae > Calamotropha > Calamotropha paludella. The sequence goes on along the minus strand of OV656806.1, from coordinate 4,972,103 downwards.
AAATTATATTTAACTAATAAAAATATAAATTCGTAATTTATTAAATATTATATTGATTATATTATAAATGTGTACCATTTTAAATCCACTTTTAGTAAATATGTGTTCATTGTGTGTATTAACAATACTTTTTGATGAATAGATTACCTACAGTAGGAAATATATCACAATTTTTCAAAAAAAAAAGAGAAATCGTTATTGACTGTAGTTGACGCTACATATCTTTAATTTTGAGTTTGACTGAAATTAGCAAAAAGGAAGAATTTTCAATTGAATAGATTGATTTCAAGTGCAAAAACAAAGAAAACGCTGCACATATCTAGTTTTTTCCCATACTTTAAAAGCTTTCATTTTAAGCCATATCTATACCTTTGTTCAATCTTTTTGTATCATTTATATGTAACCTACCTTTATGATATTCTGATGACACTGAATGTTATTTTGTCATATATATTCATATTTATTTATTTCTAGTCTAAAAACACAAGGAAGGTAGTAGCAAATCAATATATAACTTATGTTCCGTTCTGAAAATCGCATCTCGGAAAGCAGATCATGAATAAATGCATAACAGTAATATTCTTCAGTTTCTCTCTTTACCGAGATGCATTTTCTCATTTTTATGATAATCTTACAATTATTTCGAAACAGCAGTACATTTATTTTTGAAGAAAATTATCAAAATTTCGCTATATATTTTTTCTTACATTCGCAACAATAAGCCTAGCCAAAATTAAGCACTGTCACGCTTGTGTTATGGATCTAGGGTAACGGAAAGACAAATATTTATGCCACATAAATATGTAATATTCAAATATATATATTCATCACACAAACATCGGCCCTTTCCAGGACTCGAACCAGGATCGTCGGTGCAAACGGCAAGGTCGGTAAATGGTTAGCCTAATGAGTTTAATAAGATATTACTAATTAGTTGCAGTGAAATGACCCGTATTGTCATTTCGTTCAAACGTGTTTTCACACTATACCTACTTGTGGTGTAATTAAAACATTATGGAACATCGATTTTTAACCGTAAACAGTCACATAGTAATTTTTATTATTCGAAAAAAAAATGTGTTATAGTTTCTTTCTTTCAGTCTTGATTAATTGTGGTTCAAAACCTGACAAATACACAACTTAACACGATCATTTAAAATCACGAAGACGAGCATAAAATAACTACTTTATCGATATTTAGGAAAGACAAATATTTGTAGTTAGAATTAGTGAGTTTTATAAATTCAATCTGATTACTAAAGTGATGAACAAAATAATTTAAAGTATTACGCATAAGATTTATTGATTTTGGATTGAAAATAAATAGAGTAACTATATTCTAAACTTATGCTGTCATTTTACTGAAACTAATTAAAAGTTCGACTTTAATTACGCTCGTATCGTAGTTATACTTATGACAGACGTCAGTTTGAATATCTTCCATATGTATATATTAAGGTATAAAGCGATATCCCTAGTGATATAACTATATAACGGTATCTATCATCTTACAGCCATACGTTTACCAGCACACTTGGGTTTATGCAATTTTGGCAAACTCACCCAACGTAAGATAAGTTCTGTGTGACCCAACGGGGAAGTTGAGAAAATGTGATGAAAAGTGTGTCTGTGACACACTGCGCGAATAATGACAGTTTGAGAAATGCCCCGCAGTCACTTACGAAAAGAATGTCACTTTCGTAAAATATCTCGTTTTAAAGACAAAAATATTATTGTATACCTATATTTGATGCTCAAAATAATACACAATTACATAAATTAATAAAAGTTACGATTTTTTCACTGAAAACTAAAACAGTTGCAGTCTGGAGCAGTGAACAAAGTATCGGATCTCAGATCTGATGTAAAGATTGCGGATTTGATTCCCGTTCAAGGCAACGAGACGTTTTTTTGCATGCCGAAAACTCAATGCTTCATAATAATTAACTTGACGATGCTTCACATACGTGAGAGTAGTTATAGACATTCTTTTAATTATTCTTTCGGTACCATTTCTTGATTAATCCACTCGTTTTAACATATCGCTTTCCTGATTGGAACAATTATCTAAACTACCACTTTTATAAAGTTGTAAAGTTGTTTTCTATTTTTCTTATAGCTGATTTGTAAACGTGTACGTCAAGAAAACAAATGGGTCAAGAAAATAAATATTCATTTAGATATACATAAAAATACAATTTTAATGACATTAACGAAAAAAATTTAAACAATTTTTTCATTATCTCAGCCATAAGATGTACACATGTAGAACCTGGCAAGGGTTGCTCAAAGGTAACTCACTACTACTATGATACTATACTTTGATAATATCCAAACCGTTTATTGACTGAGAACTGAAATAACAATAATAATAAAGGTATATATACAAACTAACAAGAAACTAATATTGCGTGATTGACGGGACTTTAGTGACATCTAGTATGGACATATATAATTAAATAAAGTTTGACATACTACTACAACTTCCTAAAATGTGGCACTGTATACACATATAATACATATAAAAATTAACTCCAACACAATCCTTCCCTTAAAATGGAAGGGAATCCCTTTTAAAAAAGCATTTAGTAGTGATTAGTAAAAAGGAAACCAAAAAGTTTACAAAACTTTACCTAGGACGTAGTTTTTAAGACTTGTTTGGTTCTCATCGGCCACCTTCCAGAGTACTTGCCAAAACTGATCGCAGTAGTGCAAGCTCGGCAAGGATGCGTCTTTTTATTACAGAGCTATCTTATCAATTATCAGATCAATTCTATGTCATAATAATATTGCATTGCCATTCGATTCACATATCCATGCAAAAGTTCAATCGCAAACCGGGAAGTAGGTCAAATGCAACTTGCACGATTTGATTACAATCAGACAAAGACTGGGTCAGGTAAAACTTAATAAAAGCTTGTAAAATAGAGTGATCATAAAAGGGAGACTGTGACCAACATGGCAATTTTTTTAAACGCAACTGGCAACATTTGAAATCTAAGTAACGGATCATAGTTGTACCAAAGTACTGCAAGTAAAGATCATTAACATTGTAAATACTAAAAAACTGCCAGCTGCCTCAACTAAAATACCTTTTTCAGCGTTTATTTACCATGAGATGGGTCTGAAGCCGGACATAAGTTGACATTACACTTATTAAAATTATTTTTATATAAATATAAAGTTATGAGTAATATAAAAATGCTATTGCCATAGGATACCAAAAAATACTTTTCTCACTAGCAAATAAGCATTGATCCAACAAAATGGTATTTACTTACCGTATCCACTTAAAAAGAGGACGATTCATAAATATCGCTATAACTATAACTCAAGTGACTGTACCATATAAAAAAGTTAAGAGTCATCTCGATCGCTGTCCCATCCACGATGATATGCGAAACATTTCCAATGGATATTTTTTTCCAAGTTCGGCCATCATTCTGCTCTCATTCAATGGGTATCCCAACACAGCCGAGCATTGTTACAGTACAACCACTTCGTCATAAACTAAATTTTCGCATTTAAACGTCTTACAGTTTTCAAAAAGTTACTTAATATGTGACAATAATTATTATGATATTATTTCAAAGCCAAAATAGAAAATCTAAATTGGCACAATATGCCTGAGTATTATATTACCATGTTATTTTTTTTCTTTCGACGCTCTGATATTTCGACGCAGTTTTATGCGACGGACGAGTTCTTCCTTGACGAGTTCAAAATTTAAATAAAACTTGATAATAATCCCATTTCAATTTATATAAATTAATAATGTAAGCGACTATGAAAGTTTCAAACAATATATACAACAGTATAACTCCAATGTTTCATAATGTCTGAACTGTCTAACATGTTCAATTGTTCATATTAATTCCATTAACTATTTATAATGTATACTATATATGTGTTAACGTCAAGATATCTGAAGTTGATGATTATTAAATAAAGGATATAAGTCAGTTTTATTAATTAAAATTTCGTAAAGTAGGCAACTACATTGTCATTTAAATTATTATAAAGGTATTAGCTATTTCCAAAAATGGTAAATAGTAACTAGACAGCTCTACAAAATCTATAACATATTAGATACTAATGAGCACGATATATAAGGTTTCTTTGTAGTGAGTGGCAATAATCAAATGGTTCGCCTAATGATAAGGATTCCATTAAGTCATAAGTGCCCATAGGCAATAGCGACATTCGAGTACTCTTGCTTTGTCGACGTAATTCCTTTAGCTAATGAAGCTCTTTGAAATGTCCTTCATATAATTTAATATTCAAAGTGTGTTTTCATACTATTATCAGTAAAACCGCCATTTACAATCATTTATTAGTATGGGAAGTATCATTCTTGATTGCAATAATACTAGTAATAATCAATTAATATCTTGTGCGAAGAATATTGACCGAATTTTTATTTGTATCTGGTATCATAATGTTCAATAGATCATATTACAGAAACAATTTATATAAATACAAGGAACGAAATAATACTGTAGCTTTTAGCAAATGTTTTTCGGCTATACAATATTCTTTCAACAACAATGAAGTATCTCTACCATAGAAAGCGTATTTAGTCTGTGACATGTAAACTGCCCGTTCACCGATAACAATGCAGGCCATCCGAAAGGACGACCACTTACCGGCCTCCATTGTTCGTAAAGATTAATTTATACGTCCCTCCCCACTGCTTCTTTCCACCTCCCCATTAACCCCCCCTATGTACGAAGCAGAAAAAGGAACGCCGCGGAGTCGCGGACTTTGTCATCTTTGTGTAATGCTTGAATATTCAGAAAAGGAAAAACGAACTCGACAAGTATTTTAGCCTATAAAAATTCTTATACTTTCTTAAATTATGTTCAGTTTGTATAGTTAAATAATTTTTTAAGAGAAAACTTTTTTAAAATCATTTTTATAAATAACTAGCGGCCGCCCGCGACTTCATCCGCGTGGAATATTGCAACATTATTTTTCTAAAATAAAAGTGGCCTAAGTTACTCCTTATTACATCAGCTACCTGCCAATAAAAGTCCCATCAAAATCGGTCCAGCCGTTTCAGAGATTAGCCGGAACAAACAGACAGACAGACAAAAATTGAAAAAAAAAATGTTATTTTGGTGTATGTACCGTATATATATTCATATGCATGTAGTAAAAAACGGATATTTCAATATTAAAAACAGACACTCCAATTTTATTTATAAGTATAGACTAGCTGACCCGGCCACGCGTTGCTGTGGTTCAGGTATGATATGTAAAATGATATATAGCCTATAGCCTTCCCCGATAAATGGGCTATCTAACACTAAAAGAATTTTTCAAATCGGACCAGTAGTTCCTGAGATTAGTGCGTTCAAGCAAACTCTTCAGCTTTATAATATAAGTATAGATTGTAAAATTAGTTACTATACGTATTTTTCATATCTATTTGGAACCCTAATTGGTAATCTTATTATCCAATTAACAGAGTAATGACACCAAGTGTAGCGTTTCTTTTTCCCTGAAAAATTTAATATAAAGCTGTTTTTATAACAATTAGCTACATTAAGTACATAATTAGCTAATATTTTTAGCAATTTAACATTTAAAAGAGATTTTTTTAATAATCTATCCAATTAGTATTGACTGCGACATAAGTAACAACTTTAAAAAATATATCTTCATTTTATGTTTGAGATAATTTATTTATAAATATAGGCAAAAATAGCATTCTGTTAGGCAAATAATATTTTGTTAAAGAGAATTTATTGTTACAAACTTCAATTAAAAGAATATATTCACGGTTGAAATACCACGAAACTATTCAGTAACAGTAATAACTGTTAACAGCTTTCGATACCACTGATGAGTACCTGCTTGGAAATTAATAAACATTGTTTAATTCTGAACTCAAGAACTCTATTTGTAACTTTGCTTTCAATATTCGATAGGAATAAAGTTTCGGGAGGTAGATAATTGATAAGTTGTTGTTAGATTATAGAGCCACTTCGATGATGTCAAGCCTTAAGCTTTGTTATTATATCACAGTATAAAACTTAATATTTAAGGAGCTTGATTGCTTCGTGGCTAGTGCGTAGTATGATTGCGAGAGCTAAGCAACTACTGCAGAGGTTTGTCAACGGATGGGTGGGCAAAAATTTACTATCTTGATCTCTTCCGCGCTTAGGAAGGCATGTTAACACCCAACAATCTCCAGTGGGCCCCGTGGTGGGACATTGATCATTTTTCTTAGGGTATTTTTATCAATAGGGAAAACTTGTGTCACCAAGTGCGGACATCATTAGGCTGATGTTAAAACTTCAATTAGAAATAAATGTTCACATAAGAATTTAATAATTAAAAAAAAAACATTTATTACGATTGACAGTATAATTATTAATAATAACAATATAAAGACAGTAAATTAAAAAAAAAACAAATACAACATGACATGGATGCTTTCTAAAATGAATTAAAGATATATATTCACAGGCCAATAATGGGCTCGACTCAGTAAAAGCTCTTGCCTAATTCACAGATAAATAAAATTCTTTTGACTTTGAGTGCTGTTTTTTCTGACATTCTTTGTAGAATTGATTTACATAGTGAAATAAATAAATATTTTAATACATACTAATAATGCTAAGCTTGTTGATATAGCTCCTTACACTGAAGGTAAACACTGTAACGTGGACGTTGCAAATGTCCTGAATTATTCTATAGACATCAGAATTATAGGTGACTACAGTTTTTATGTGTTTCGTTTGTGATTCTTTCGGTACTCTCCTAACAATATTTCTAAAATAACGTTGTAATAAGATTAAATAAGATTTATATAATAGAGCTTAATTTGTTTTAATAAAATATTATTTAAAAATGTCATGAGAAAGTTATACGTGAATTTTGTTATAATTCTATCTACAACAGGCAATAATTAAATATTTTTTGTATGATGACTGAAACTATTTAGCAAATTTAGTAATATTTTCCATTTTTTATCCTAAAATTGCCATATAATGTATCTTGTTAAATTTATTAAAATAATTGCCATAAATTACGCGGAAAGATTGCATTCACCAAGCTTCATTATTCTTTGTTTGCCTCATTACATACGCCCTTTGCCCGCCAAGCACGAAACTTATTCGCAATCATGTCTTCGGTCAGATTTGTCACGTACGTTTCCAACTTAACACATGAACGCCGCCTTGGGCCGCCTATATTTGGAACTACTTCTCTAACAATCGACAGTGAACTGTGAACTGAAGTTGTTATACGCTCCATATCTTGTATCTTAACTTTATTGTAAGTCGGTCGTCACAAATTCTATATAAGACAATATTATATCGACATTCATTGTTATTTTTGATAACTTTATCACGTATGTTTTTTATTCTGTTTGTTAATCTTCTATTGATTTGTGTTACAGTTTCATTTAAATGGTATCAGTTTTTTCAATTTTTTTGTACATATATATACAAAAAAACTCATTACTTTTTTTATTTATTTTATGTCACAAAATTTTATCGGCCAATTTTAATTTTCATCTTAACGGTTCTTTGTTTATTATTCATTTACTAACGTTAAAGTTAAAGTTTTTTTAGGATAATTAATTTTACAATATTTATTGTATGTTAATTGAAATATTTTCTAAATAATATTTGTCGGCCTTCTTCACAAATTGCACAATGAAATACCAACTAGAAAAATACTCTCTAAGGTTAAGAGCATAAAATACCTAAGCCATTCCTTGGACAGCTATTCAATATATTTCACTGGTACTAAGTTGAAATTCGATTAAAGTGACATGGTCCCAAAGTGAAAAAAAAACGTGATTTTAAAGAATTTGGAACGCTGCAAACGAACGTCAGATGGATAGACTCAATGTCAGGAACGTGCTACTTCGTCACAGGACGAACGGTTCGTGGGTTATTGCATCCGTCGAATTCGTTCGTTCTACGTTGTTCAATTATATAGATTTCATGGCTTCCGTTTTTTAAAACGAAAGATGAAATGGGTCAACTCTTTAACACATTTAGGTCACTAAAATTGCGCATTAACTTCATTATGATTTTAGGCCATAGATAACGCGAACACTACTAATCCACAATCATTTATTCTTTAAATATTGAACTGGTTAAACTAAAAATGTTAAAATTGACATACCTAAAATTTTGAAAGAGTTGGATAGTAAATCTTTTTTTATAAATTTTGTACCATAAGTAAGTCGCCTACTATACCATCATGTATTTGCCGTGGTGGAACATCAATTTACTTTTTTTGCTTTTAATTTTCTAATATCGGACTCACTATGTTTTCCACGATCCTTCTCTGTACGACACATAATAAATAAACGAATTATTTATAAACCAGTAAATATAATAATAGGTATCTAAGTGTATGGAGAAAAATAACTAGTTTTTAATGATACGTGATTTATTTTATTACTTCACTACAGAAACATGGGCCTTTAGTAATTGCCAGTTTTTGTCGTATTTATCTGTTCTGGATGGCACACCGGTCTCATCATAATCAACAGCCAATTAATATACTCATTGCTCATGTACAAGACTCATCATCATCATCATCATCATATCAGCCGTACGACGCCCACTGCTGGACATAGGCCTCCCCCAAGGATCTCCACAACGATCGGTCCTGTGCTACCCGCATCCAGCGTTTTCCCGCGACCTTAACCAGATCGTCGGTCCACCTCGTAGCGGGCCTACCCACTGAGCGTCGTCCGGCACGCGGTCGCCATTCGAGAACCTTTCCGCCCCAACGGCCATCGGTTCTCCTTGCTATGTGTCCTGCCCACTGCCATTTTAGCTTCGCAATTCTTTGAGCTATGTCGGCGGTTTCTGTTCTCCTACGGATCTCCTCATTTCTGATTCGATCGCGTAGGGAAACACCAAGCATAGCTCTCTCCATTGCCCGCTGAGCGACCTTGAGCCTTCCCACAAGACCCATAGTGAACGACCACGTTTCACTGCCATAAGTCATCACTGGCAACACACACTGGTTAAAGACTTTCGTCTTAAGGCACTGAGGTATTTTGGACGCGAAAATGTATCGCAGCTTCCCGAACGCTGCCCACCCGAGTTGGATTCGACGAGAGATCTCTTTCTCGAAATTGGACTTACCTAACTGTATTATATGTCCTAGGTAAACATAGTGGTCAACAACTTCGAGTGTAACGTTCCCAACATTTACTGGAGCGGGTGTAACATGGGCGTTGGACATAATTTTCGTCTTGTCCATGTTCATCTTAAGACCCACTCGTTGGGATGCGTTACTGAGATCTTCGAACATGGTGCTCAGGTCTTCCAAGGTCTCAGCCATTAGGACCACATCATCGGCAAACCGAAGATGCGTCAGGTACTCGCCGTTGATGTTGATGCCAAGTCCATTCCAGTCCAGAAGCTTAAAAATATCCTCCAACGCAGCAGTGAACAGTTTCGGAGAGATAACGTCTCCCTGTCTCACTCCTCGCTGTAGTTGGATAGGATTAGAGCTCTGGCTCTGTACTCGGACCGACATAGTGGCGTTTTGGTACAGGCACCTTAACACTTCGATATACCTGTAGTCCACTTGGCACCTCTGGAGAGACTGCAGCACCGCCCAAGTCTCGATCGAATCAAAGGCCTTCTCATAGTCCACAAACGCCAAGCAAAGTGGCCGATTATACTCTTCGGTCTTCTGTATAACCTGCCGCAGCGTATGAATGTGGTCTATGGTGCTAAAGCCTTTTCGGAAACCGGCTTGTTCGGGAGGTTGGAAGTCGTCAAACCTGCGAGCAAGACGATTCGTAATGACCCTCGAAAACAGCTTGTAGACATGGCTCAGAAGCGAGATGGGTCTGTAGTTCTTCAGTAGGGTTTTATCGCCCTTTTTGAAGAACAAAATCACCTCGCTTCTGCTCCATGCCTTCGGCGTTTTGCCCTGGACGATGACAGAATTGAAGAGCGTCTGGAGGACTTTAAGTACCAGCGTGCCGCCCGCTCTCAGAAGCTCTGTTGTAATTCCGTCATCTCCCGCCGCCTTGTTGTTCTTTAACTGTTTGAGGGCCATTCTAATCTCGTACAGGCCGATGTCCGGGATATCTTCGGTATAGTGTCGGGTAAGCTTGGCTCTAGGATCTCGAGCTCTGCTTTGGCCTGGTGTAATACTGGAATACAGCTGCCTATAGAAACTCTCAATCTCTCTCAGGATTTCAGGAGTCGATGAAATGATACTGCCGTCTTCAGTTTTCAGCCTCGTCAGTTGACTTTGCCCAATAGACAGATCTCTAGCGAACACTTTGGAGCCTTTGTTCCGCTCTATGGCCTCTTTAATACGCTCGGTATTAAATTGACGAAGGTCGCTTGTCAGCGACTTCGAGATCTGTCTATTAAGCTGTCTATAACGTAGGGCATCCGCTGAGTCTTGCAGTCTCATTTCATGTCTCTTATCCATGAGTTCGAGAGTATGTGCGGAGAGTTTCTTCAATTTGGGACGGTGGGTTTTGAAGTATTTTGACCCTACCGTACGGACAGCATCCACCACCAGGTCGTTCAGATCGTCCACATCTATGCTGTTATCAAGGGTCTCGAAGCGGTTCTGGAGCTCGAGCTGAAAGCGCTCGGGGTTTTGAATTTGGGTCGGCACTGGTCGGAGCGTAGATTTTATCAGTCGCGATCTTTCAAGCTTCACGTTGATATTCAATGTGCCTCTTACCAGTCGGTGATCGCTCCCTGTCTTAACAGCGTTGATCACAGAGACGTCATTGAATATTTGCTTCCTCGTTGACATGATAAAATCGATCTCATTTTTGACCTTGCCGTCGGGACTTATCCAGGTCCATTTGCGAGTTACGGGCTTCCTGAAGAAGGAGTTCATCATATAGAGGTTCTCCCTCTCCATAAAGTCCGCCAGCATCTGGCCTCTGTCGTTCCGTTCCCCAAATCCAAATTGCCCCACTCTCAACTCGTCACCGCAGCGTTTCCCCAACTTTGCATTGAAGTCCCCCATCACAACCGTGTAGTGGGATTTGTGACTATGTATGGCCCTAGAAATCTCCTCATACATAGCCTCCACTTCGTCATCGTCGTGTTTCGAGGTTGGAGCGTACACCTGGATGACCGTCAACGAATACCGTGATGATATTCTGAGTACCAAGTATGCCACTCTGCTGGAAACACTACCGATGGATAGCACGTTGTTGACGAGGGACTTGTGGACGATAAACCCGACACCACCCACAGATAGTTGGTCGCCCTCCCGGAAGTACAGCAAGTTACCGGAGTCCAAAATTATCGTGTCCTCTCCCTCTCTTTGGACTTCAGACAACCCGATGACGTCCCAGTGTAACTTGCCGATAACTTCTTCCAACTCTGTAATTTTCGCGTCGGTCCTCAATGTGCGCGTGTTATATGTTGCCAGGTCCAGTCGTCGGTGTTGGTAGCCGCAACCTACCCGGGGATTCTTCGCACCCCCTGCCGCACCGTAACCGTAGCCGCTACCGTAGCTAGGAATGGTTTGGCTGCCGGGGACTAGGGGCCGTTTCTTTGTTTGCCTATCCATAAGGGGTTTTGCCATAATCGCCACGCTTGGCAGGCGGGTTGGCGATCGCAGTATGACCCGTACGCATAAAGAGATGCTGCTGCCCATCTCCTTAGGTGAGGTTTCCCTTAGTCGGCTCTTACGACACCCACGGGATGAGAGGGGAGTAGTGCTATTCTAGGCCGGCACCACACGGCACACGGTACAAGACTACTCTTAGAATAAAAATATAGAAACGCACATTCCAAAGCACGAAAGGACTTGAGACAGTAATTTTTTTGGTCACCAATTTAATTAATGGACCTTAAAAAATGTGCTTATCCCTTGCAGTCGTATGTCTATAATAAAATACAAAACACTTTATTGATAACATCACATTGTAGAAATAATAAAACAAAAGAAAACTTAAAACAGTGTTACAACGGGAGGTTTTATCGCTCAAAGCGATGTCTGCGAGAAAACCTTTAGGATATGACTTGAAGGCAGCGTAAGAAACAGCAGTGTAGACGAACATTAAATATACGTATATAAACAAACACAGAAGCTCGCCTAAATCATCGTGATACTAGTTTCGGTAAGTATTCACAGTTAAGCACTTTACTAGACATGTACTCTGCAGCATATTATGCACCTACAATGGTTATACGCCGATCACGGGTCATTACATTTTCCGGTGAGAGGAAATCGGTAATGCCTATCTTAACATTAGTAAAGTACCTACAGAACCGTATAGCGAATTGTCGGGTTAGAACTGGACACATTTTATTGGCTGTTCTCATTGATGAAATGAACTGTCTGCTTCGCTGAGTCCCGGCAAATAGACGTGCGATCTATTGACTGCGATGAACGCCCGTTGAAACTCAATTGTTTCAACTATCCAGTCATGTATGTGGTCTGTTTCTCTTGGTTTAATGTTATTTAATTTAGTTTTTATACTTATGCTCCTATCCCACATTTAAATAAGTTTAACCGGATTTAGAGCGCTTTTTTAAATTTAATCCTGTCCTTTCAAGTCCATTACAGGAGCAGTGACTCTTTACGGGATAACCAACACCAGGATTAAAATATAAAAGAAAAGACGTGAAAAGAAGAGACTCAAATTTTTTGTTTTTTTTTTTAAATAAAGCTGGAATTACTAAAAAAATACTTTTCTATTTATATGAAAATTCTCTGTCACAGTGTTTGACCACGATGAACACCTAAACATCTCAACCGATTTGTTTTTTTTTTTCATTTTGCTGGATTTGCTCCAACTTAGGTCATAGTAGGTATATATTTCATTTTTATTTTTTTTATTTTTTTGCATTTTATAATAACTGAGCCACAGAAACGAGTGGCTGGATCGGCTAGTATAACCATAACTAGGGTTATGTGTTACTTACGACTAATATAAAGTCCCACTTCTGGGGCACAGATCATAAAAAAAAATAGTACTTTCCGGACAATGCACAACAAATATTTCGTGCCAAACTATGGGTGCTTAATAACGTATATAATAAATAAATAAGTATATACACGACCATGACTTAGGAACAAATGCTTATGCTCATCACATAAACACATACAGCAACTAGTATTCGATCCAAGAACCTTTAGCGTAGAAGGTAGGATCGCTAGGGTTTCACCGAGAGAATGAAAATTCTACTGTAGTGAGATTAAGCCAGAATCCATCTCACTGTCCTATAGTGTATAAGTGGGTAGTGACGATGAAGTTGAGACTAAAGGCATAATGTACCATCGGATTCATGGGGAGTTAATTCGTTGGTCCAGATAAACAGGGTATTATCTGAAAATACATATTTTTCGGGAAAGCAATTTTATAGTTTCTTTTGGATTTTTTTAAACCGCTATTATTACTTGAGTGTCATCGCCTAGAATTTTTAAAAACTTTTTATTTATTCGGAGTTTTTTTAAGAGAGAGAGAGCAGGAATATTGACCCTACAAAAATAACAAGCAAAGCAAATTAAACACGGAAAAAAATAACGCTCACAAAAATAATATAATATAACATGAACAAACAAGTAGGTACAATAAGTCAATCTGATCCCCTCCTCAGCATGTGCTGTGACGACAGGAAGAAGGAGTGTTGCGGCAACGCTTTGTTGCGTTTAAAGTTTTGAGTAAATCGTGAAATTAAGCACTGCCTTTTAAAAGTTAAAGACGAAAGTTTCGACTTGATACCCTGTTCATTCAAGGTAAGGAATTTGTGATCACCCATCCAATCACTGGCTTATGAATGTTGTTTAACTGCTGCAATCATAGGCTGACTGTGCTAACCGCTGCTCTATAGAGCTATTTAGCAATAAATTGGCGTGACTTTATAAGCAGACAATATTCTTTTGCTCCATAACATCTGAAACACTTGTATCAAAGTAATTAGAATAAATACCATTAGACGCCATTTAGACTTGACCCACTATAAAAAGTTCCTTTTAGATACTGATCTAACCAGAGATCGACCACGAGACCAAAAAGATGTTTAAAACCGGGTTAGCGGTTTGATAATATTAGACATTACAAACGTTGTTCTGATTCCAAGCTAAGTAGCTGAAGCACTTTTACCATGAAAATCTGCAACAACAACGGCACCAAAACACCCGAACTGGGCCAATATAGAAAAGTATGTTTCCTAATTGTCGATGAAAACCGGTATCCAAGCCACTCTACCAAGAAAATCGTCCAATCTAATGATATATTACCATGTTACATTAGAAAAGTGTGCCAGGTTAAATAAAAAAGGTATAGAAATAATATGTCTGTAAAAAAGAATTGTACTTTTATGCCAAAAAATTGTTCGTAGCATATTGTTACCACTGTTCCTCGCTGCTGTATAATAGTATCCGGTGCCGGAACACCGGAAGAACCGAATCAACCGTGTTGATTGGATCCCTATTCTGGTACGTGTTTTGTTTTTTTGTTGAACTTTGTGCAGGGTCACTTTTTATCACTACGGCATAGAGAAAATATAAAATGCACAGACTCTGTGGGTTGCATCGAATATTGTTTCACTGTATACACTTTACAGTATAGATGCTCTTGCGGAACTATTGTTATTAAAATCAAGTTACTTGATAATATGCGCGTGATTGTAATACCGTAACAGATGAATATAATATAATAATAAAGCCAAAAAAACATTACACTTATTGTCGTAATGGTTACTTTTTTCTAAGTTAAATTTTATTAATATCATCATAGTTATCATAATAAACTTAACATCACCATTGCTGACATTGGCTTTCCAACGTGCAGGCCACAGAGCACAATCCGCGACTACGGTCAACTAGCTCTTGATAGCCACCCTGCCAAGCTCATCACGCCATCGTCACGCAGACTCCACGGTTATCGGTTCGCAGGCAAATATGACTAACCCACTGCCACTTCAACTTGCTTACACCAGGGACTATGTCGATTACTTTGTTTCCCTATGGGATCTTCCCGTTCCAGATCTAATCCCTCAGGTAAACTCTGAACATAGCCCTTACTCTTCAGAGTCTGAACTTGCAAACTAGCTCAAACGCGAGATACTATACAGAATAAATAATAATCCGATACCTTGACATCGGCCATCTACTGGTACTAAGAATAACTACAAGCTTCTCTAGCTTTTTCAATAGTACTTTTTTAAATGAGGTAAATGTTGCAAAAAAAACTTCGACTTGAGAATAAGAAAGTACATCAGAACAAATGTCTATTCATCGTAGTGGTACTTGAATACAGAATTCATCATCATCTTAGCCTCGGAAGAGGCTTCTCCCAAAAAACTGAGGATTTTGTCATAGTCTCCTAGCTTGTCAGTAAGACTATAGGATTTTGCCTCATTGGACCACTTAATAATGTACAGGCGTTAAATTGAAAAGTATTACATGTAGATAAAATAAAGTTAGTACAGTGAATAACCCTTATAAATAGCTATCAGCTACTATTTAAGATATTTAGTCACAAAATGCGATTTTTTTTGTCTCGGTTACCTTATTTGGACCACCGTTACTTTGAATGGTCTTCTCAGTTGCTATAATTAAGACTTAGTGTACTCTGATCTGTGGGTCCATACAAGGTTCTATTAAAATACGTAATAAAAAAACCTTTTTTACATAATTTTTTAAATAAAATACTTAACTGTGCCTATCAGAATAAATCAATCTCATCAATCATCAATCAAATTCCTTAAAAAATCTTCTTACCGATCCTTCAAGGGAGCTTTAGGCCCGCCTAAAATTCTACTTCCTTTATTTGAGCCAACCTCTCTTCTACTTAAAGCTTGTGACGCTAATCTTATCCCAAAAGATATATCACAACAAAAATTTTACGAGTTGCTATGATTGGACCGGTCCAATCAAAAAATCATGCGTCAGTTCATTGATGGTAACTCTGTATTATCGCACAAAAAATTAATAACTAAATAAAATTAGATGTTTCTCAACAAAGTAGCAACACTAGCGCTACGCCGGTCATCTAGCTCACGACTCGATGTAACGGATAGGTTTTAATATTATTATTTTCGAAGTTATTAAAGTGGTTCAATGAAATATATTATTTAAAACTTTCATGTTCACTAACATTATAGTAATATAAGTTAAATACGGGATTGTTACCATGTACCTTATTTATCCGATACTGTAAGTGTTGTTGACGAGAACAGTTTTAAGTGAATAGTGAGAATGTGAACAGTGGTACGGGTATCAGAGTCGGAGGGTAGACCGATATGTTTACCAAGAACAGCCTACCCGCAATTACTTCAGTTGCTCCGTGATCATGGCGCTTACAACAGTGCCGAAATTTATTTATTTATTTATTTATTTTCAAGGGAAACATACATAATTTTAGACTTATACACAACACATATTGAATACACATATAACAATTAAGTTTCCACAGATATTTTACACATTGACAACTAACAAACACTAGCAAGAAATACTATGACTAAACAAAAGAAGAACTTGACTGAATAAAAATAAACAAGAGTAATCAAATTTTACGACTGTTTTCTAGTACTAATTTAACCTGACTTTTAAACTGCCCATACGACAAAGCAAATATATCAATCTGAGAAAAAATACTATTATAAGATTTGCATGCACGAGTTAAAAAGTTGTTCCTACCATAATTAGTATGCATTGCAGAAGTACAAAACAAAAACTTATTTCTAGCACTTATCCTTTGGCATCGGAAATTTATTTCACTCAAAAGTGGTATGGAATCGATCTTATTATGTATGATTTTATATAATAACATCTGATCCCTAACAGTACGACGAGATTTTAAGTCAGAGTCTAAACGATACAAAAAGGAGGCATCACCGGCTGATCTGAAATGGATATGCTTCAAAAATTTATTATGAATTTTTTCTATTGATTCTACATAAATATTATACTGTGGATTCCAAACTGTTGAGCAATATTCCAATATTGAGCGGACCAATGAATTATAAAGTATAATTAAAGTTGAAGGTTTTTTAAAGTCTTTGGTGATTCGTAAGATAAAACCAAGCATCTTATAGGACTTGTCTACTGTTTTCTCAATATGAGATTTAAAAATTAGTTTTCGATCCAAATGTACGCCCAGGTCTCGCAACTCGGTAACTCGACATATCGACACATTATTCATTTTATAGTTAAATTCTAAAGGTTTATTTTTCCTGGAAAATGTTATAACATTACACTTATTAATATTTAAGAACAATTGATTTTTTGAACAATATAAGTATAGTCTATTAATATCTTCTTGTAATAGCTCACAATCATGTTGGTTCTTAATAATTTTAAAAATTTTCTTATCATCAGCAAACAAAAGTATGTTAGAGTGTTGAAACTGCAAAATAACATCATTTATATATATATTGAATAAAAGAGGACCGAGGTGCGAGCCCTGGGGGACACCCGAAGATACTGGTAAAAACGAAGAACAGTAGCCTTTAACTGCTACTGCTTGAGTACGATCACGTAAATAAGATGCAAGCCAACGCAAGAGGTCACCGTGCACACCGATGTGTTCTAATTTTTTGAGAAGGATTTCATGTGATATCTTATCGAAAGCTTTGGAATAATCGGTGTACACGGCATCCACCTGAAAGCCCGCATCCATCGCTTTGTACAGAATATCAATATATTCGCATAAATTGCTCTCTGTAGATTTTCTGGTCATGAAACCATGCTGCTGGGTTAACAAAACGGGTCTCATAATGGGGTAAATAGCATCGCATACAATTTTTTCAAAGAGCTTGGGTATAGTATTAAGCTTGGATATCGGACGATAATTTCCAATATCATGTTTATCACCTGACTTAAACACAGGTGTAATAAAGGATTGTTTCCACACAAAGGGCATCACTCCCGTTCGTAACGAAAGATTAAATAATCTAAATAGCGGCTCAGATAATTGCTTATAGCAAAAATTTAAAAATATTGGGGGCACTCCGTCGGGACCAGCGCCTTTATTTATATTGATATTTTTAAGGTATGACTCAATTTTGGCTTTATCAATAAAAATGTCGTTAAGATTAATCAGGTTATTGTCTCCTTTGACATCCGTAAGACAATGATTAGACTGACTATAGGATTCAAATACCGAGTTGAAATACCGATTAAACAAATTACAAATGTCCTCGCCGCTAGATGATCTCACATCTCCAATAAACATTGAATCAGGTAAATCATTCAAATTTTTTCTTTTTGATTTAACATACGCCCAAAAGTGTTTACTATTGTGAGCGATCTTGGATTCGGCATCGGATATAAAATTATTGAAACACTCTTCTTGTAACACCTTTTGCCGTTCCCTGAGTAGTCTGAATGTATTATAATCATTTACGCGGCCATATATTTTCCATTTCCTGTGATATTTTAATTTTTCATTAATTATTTTTATTAGTGCTCGATTAAACCATATAGGATATTTATTTTTGGTATGAATAACTCTAACAGGAACAAACTTAATTATAATGTTATTGATTATATTATAAAAAGCTTTAATGTTATCGTTAATATCATTCGATGTAAAACATTCATCCCAATTTATATTAGAGAGAGCGTGGTTAATATCATCATAATTAGCTGACTTAAACAACATAACAGACTTGGTGTT
Source organism: Calamotropha paludella (assembly GCA_927399485.1). Lineage (NCBI taxonomy): Eukaryota > Metazoa > Arthropoda > Insecta > Lepidoptera > Crambidae > Calamotropha > Calamotropha paludella. The sequence continues at coordinate 4,953,496 of OV656806.1, read as the reverse complement.
TTGGTTAAGTGATTTCTGTTCACGAATCGAAATTTCACAACAAAGAGCTGGGTGGTGCTTATCCTCAGGTACAAGAGGCTCAGAAGCAAATACACTACAATCCAAGTTTGCAATAACCAAATCAAGCACTCGATTATTAGCATTGCAAACCAAATTGTACTGTTTAAAGTCGTTTATGGATATAAAGTTTGATAAATCATTTACACATTCTACATTAAAATTACCAGCAAGATTGGCAAATGAAACATTTTGAACAGGTAACCATTCAGCACGAGGAATGTTAAAGTCGCCAAAAATAATATAATATTCACCCTGGTCTTTGAGAGCCTTATTAGAGATATGTTCATAAAAATTACGTAAAACTTCTTTTTGAATATTACATTGCGGAAAATAACACGAGTACAAGTGATAAATGTCTTTTGATATTCCATTTAGGGATAAGGTGACTGAAACAATTTCAGCACCCGAATTATGAACAGGAACAGTTACACAATTACATACATTAAATTTTCGATGCACAGCTATTAAAACACCACCCCCCATTCTATCACCCCTGACAGCATAGTTTCGATCGCATCTGTAAACATTATATTGGTCGAACAATTCCAGATCAAAGACTCCCGGTAGCAGCCATGTTTCGGTTATACAAATAACATCGTATTCATTAAGTAACACGTTTTTATAGAACATGCTTATTTTGGTACGCAACCCTCTGACGTTTTGGTAATAAATTTTCAATTTATTATCCATTTTTAAACAATTTAATATAATAATTCATATAGATAAAACTAATAAAATAATAACGTACATTATCAATATATAATTTTAAAATTTTAGGCTTACAAAAGGAATCTAAGAAAGCAATACCACCACTATAAAAAATACGAAAATCAAAGATGCATGAATAATAACAAAATATCAATGACCGTTTAGTAACATATAAGCTAGGAGTAGAATATACAAAACAAATAGTTTCAAACAAATAAAGATAAATTAAAGCTCCTATTTTATTTTGAATAAATCATTTGTGGAGTTAATGTGTAGTACAGGACTACTTTCACTTTGACGCACCATAATAGTACAATTTTTTACCCACACAAATTTGTACTTGCAGTCTTTAGCCTTAGCTTTAGCCTTATGAAGTAGTAATTTATTAGAAGTTGTTAAATGATCGTTAAAGAAAACCATAGAGTTGTCGCCGGAAAACCCAATGTCACTAGCTTTCAAGTTTTTCAACTGACGTACCCTACATAAAAAGTCATCCTTAAAGTATCGAGACATAAATCGCACAACTATACGTTTAGGCTTTTTATTGTCTTTTGATAACGACGCAACACGGGTCACGAAGTCCATATCAGTGGGAGCATTAAATAGTATCCCCGCTTTTTTTGCCAGATTTTCGATAATTACAATCAAGTTCTCATTTTTCTTCTCGGGAATTCCGCATATTTCAATATTCGAACGTCTGGCCCATTGATCTCTTACATTGCTCTCACTCTCCAGTTTATTATAGGAGCTTTTCAGTTGGGCCATATTAGTCGATATAAGATCTACAGATTTTATAGCTTTTTCTTGGATGTCCATCTGTTTCTTGAAGTCTTCATATTTACCGTTTATAAATGAAATAGACTTCTTAACTTCCTTCATTTCATCCTCTATTCGCTGAAATTTCGCATTTAATAGATCCTTGAAGCTAGCTTCCAAACTCTTATGCAACTCTGCAATTTCCTGTCTAATTATCTCGCGCAAATCAAACGAGGAAACTGTGATTTGACCACCTGTATCACTAGTTTTAGCCCCAGACAAAGGATCTGAAACAGTTTTCTTTTTTTTGAGACGTTGGGTGACGTTATCATTAGTAGCTGATTTCGGTGCCGCAGAACGCACAGGAGTGTCATCACCTTTCACAGCCCTTGGCGTTTTGGCTGTACAAGTGGGACACGTCCAGTTGTTTGTATCAATGGAGGAAACATTGTTACTGCTCGTTGGGTCCACACATCCACGATGAAACACTCCACCACAATGACTACACAACAAAGCCGAGTCCTCATCCATCGATCCCTCACAGCAGGAGTACATTTTTATATAAAATTCTTAGAGGCACAAAATTCAAATATAATATTATTACTGCACCATACAACATAAATTTCCCAAACTGTATACAATTTACCCCAATATGGAAGCATAAATTTTCAAGTGGTAACACTAGGTAAGTGTCAAAATCGAAACTCGGTATGTCAGTTGATTTTGACAACACAATTTTTTTTTTTTTTTTTAAGAAATCGAGGGTACTTATTATAGTTTCATCTTCATCTGTGACAGTTCGTTTCTTGTAATCTAAATATGGTAGAAAATTAATCACTTATCTCGTGTGTTCTCGCGTGTGTAAATCGTAGACAACAAGATCACAATCCAATCACAAATACCACTCTACTTTAAAATCACTTTAAGTACGATTCAACGTGTATTTATTTATTGAAAAAATAATCAGACTAATGTTTAAGTTGCACTGGTGTTGACACAGATGTCGGAAAATCGAAATATCGGAAACTCACTAAAAATAAGGTACATGGTAACAATCCCGTATATAACTTATATTACTATAATGGTTCAATGAAAGTGCTGGTCCAATGATAGCAACCTTACCCTAATACGAAAAACGCTGTTGACCATTTAAGGTCTTCGGAGGGTGTATGGTGGGTTATGTCCAATGTCATAAGACTTTTACGATGCCCTTAAACTGTAAAAGGTTGGCGCTTTTCTACTCTACCGGAGACCACGTGGCATGACTTCATAATACCTATATATAAATATCACTGGTAACGTTGGATTGTACTAGCATAAGCTGCTTCTAACGATATTTTCACTGAGTCTGTTTACGGCGCTTTACACATACAAAAAACATGCTAAAACAAAAAGATATAAAACAAAGATACAATATTTATAAGAATAAACATAATTAAATGCTTATTATATAATATATTAAAATTTCTACTGAGAGGTGATTCAAATCAAAGTCGATCTAGTAAATTGGGCCCGATGCCGTAACCTCTTGGCTAGACTTTGGAGAATAATCATCAACTTTCCATGTTTGTAGTTGTTTGATACTCGTTTGGCCCGATCGAGGAGTTGTGATTGCAGAGGTTAAGAAGCTTTTGTAGTAGCACTTCAGATGGGTGTCCATTAAAATTATCTCTCTTTTGTTTTTATAAAACACTCGACATATTTGAACGAGATTCCTTTACGTCATCGTATTATGGATTTTGTTCTTATGGGCGATTTATTCATTTTCGTGTGATCAATGTTACTTTGTGAACTTTGAGCGTGGCGAACTAATGAAGAATTTTAAATGTTTACGTTTTCAATTTTAGTAAAACTAATAAAACACAATTTACGGATGAACGTAATGGATTTGGATTGTAAATTTATAGGACTTTTCGTGTAAAATAACATTTTACTTTCTTGTCGTGTAATTATGACTGTAATAATTCTCTAGATGTCCTATATTACCTACCCCTCCTAAAATTATAATTATCATTTTAATTGCATTGAAATGGTTTCATGGTAAAACTATTGATCTACGCAGGATAAGTCGTAATAAAGATTATTAAAGTACCATTAAATTACAACGATCACGAAAGTATTTTCTTATCGGTTAAAATCATTCTTTTATAGTCCAATATTTTATGTTTATACGCAATGAATCATAATAAAGTTACTCGGTTCTTTTATAACGTATAAAACGGTAAAGTAACTAAATTATAATCTTTTACGAAAGTACTTTCCGTTGTTATTTAGGAATTATCATAAGGGTTGAGTTGTTTGTAATGGCCTCTCTTTTCTTTTAACCTCTTTATAAGCTTTGTGATTTTTTCTATAAAAGTATATTAAACTTAGTACCGGTAGCATTAAATGCCAGTGGACGATCTGGTAACATATTTACTGGATCCCATGGAGCAGCTTCAATGGCGGAATGTCTTTTACGCCATTACTTCCCGAGTTCTTAACCGATTTAAATATTTTTTGGATGGAATGTGGAATCGAATCAACAGTTTAAGGACCAGATTGTGACAGAGCCTGAATTTTGAAATTCGCAGAAATTCTCATCGAAACAAGTTTTTTTTCTTTTTCTTTTTTACGCTCCGCTCCAATATATGGTGCTAGCGTAGCTTTATGCTTAGCGACTGCATCGCCTGGTTTAAAGTAAATTTATAAATCAACATATGTTGATTAATGTGAAAGTTTGTTTGTTAGAATGCTTGTTTGTATATTTGTAAGTCAATAACGCAAAAATGTATTACCGATTTAAATGAAATTTGGTTCGAAAATAGTTATAACCTAAATCAAAATAAGGAATGTTATTTTCTGGAAAATAAAGGCATTTCCTCGGAAAACGCGATAAAGATATTCTGTGAGAAACCGACCACCACGCGGGTGAATCTGCAGACGGAGGCTAGTCAATCATAATTTCATATAAATAACAATCCTGCTTTAACAATTCCAGTTTTCTTTGTCTCCGCCCTTTTATATTTTTCATGCGAAACTCACTGGTTGACTGGTATTTTTTTTTAATCTTGGCCTTAAATTCACCATTTGCACTTTATTGTGCACTAAAGAATGAAATAAATATATTAAGAAAAATTATATTATATTTATAAAGTGTATCAAATGTATCAATTATTTAGCCGCTTTCGTGAATTTTGTTGTCCCTAAAAGGTTAACTGGTTGACAATTTTATTATTATAAAATTTGATAATGAAGAGAACTACTTATTTGAAAGTTTACGTGTTAATATATATATATATAAGTAACTATGCTTATCCCTCATTAGGTATCATAAAAGAAAATGTATCATTATTACTATCGAAAATATTTGCCTAGTGTTAGGTCCTATATTAGAATTCTGACAGATTTGTTCGGTTTGCTTTTGATCTTTAATAGTAACCTGTTATTGGCCTTTCAATATAATAACTTTTATAATTTATAATATAATAACTTGTAATATTTATGACGCTGTTCGTTCCTTGACTAAATAAATATGTTAGTAATGTGTTTAATAAAAGATATAATAATTTCAATTTTTTTCTCAATCTCAACTATCTTATTGGTTCAATACAATTTTTATAGACGGGAACACATGCTTCGGAACTTGTTGCACGTTTCATTTTTTAAGAGAGACAAGTCATTTTAATTATTATACTGCACAGGATAAGTTTTCCTTTTCAATTTACTGACGAGTAAAATGTTTGTATTCTAAAATTAAGCTCTAAGCGATAATTATCGAAGTTGTTCTAACGTTTAATTGGCCCTGACGCTTAGTTAGACGGTACGCTTTTTACCGAATACCAATTTACATCAAGGGCATAAATTTAGTCCGTATATATATAGATGGTATACCAAAATGAAATAACCACAACCGCATGTGAACAACCAGTCATGTTAAAATCGAGGTAGATGTCGACAGGAATGCCGACGCCCACTGATGACGTTCAGCTCGGCTCCTGCCGAATCCTGTATCCGAATTTCTGATAAAGCCGGAATATCATGTAGAGCATTCCCAAATTCACGCAGAAAACGATGTTATGCATCGATATATTTGTTGTGGTCAATTGGAACCGAAATTCTTGAAATGATGCAATATATTGCTCTTGAGATTATTGGATCATTATTTTTTGTGGTTTTCGTCTGGTTCAAATATTTATCAATACAATTAATTCATATCATAGGCTTAATAGTTATGCCACTTAAATAACTTTAATAACACTATACCGTTCAATAATAGTACTTAGATACCTATTATTTACTGAAAACATAACGAATTAATATTTTAGTTTCCAAGAAAATGAAACCAATCGTAAAAATGCTTGAAACTAACCCAGACCCAGACGATCTAAGTTTTAAGTCGCTCCAAACACAAATATCATTTAACCGCAGTTCCAAAAAGGGATGCCTAGACCAAGTTGGGTCGTTGTGCCAAAGGTATTCTGAACAATCCTGCTTAAAATAAGGCTTGGCGAGAAGTTTCCTGTCTTGCAACTCACTTAGCTTCTAGTTTTCCGCGCAACTACCAAACGGTCGCTTTTAGAACACTTGTTTCGTTTATTGCTGCTACTGTGGAAAATACATAATAACAACAGTCAACTATAGGCATTTAAATTTCGAATACAGTTATCATCCGCTTTTTAATCTAACTCTAACCATTTTTATTTGCAATGAATGTAATATAGGCAGAATTTTAAACCTTATCTTTAACGTTATTCTAATAATGCTGTGGTTTGTCTGGCAGAGTAAAGTAGCGCCATCCCTTCTGACTAGAGGATGTCTTAAAAGGCGTCTAATTATACTGAAAGCAATAACCATACATATCCCGTAGACCAATGAATTGGTAGCAGCTTATCCCAAATTATTGTATTTTACTGCTATCTCCAAACTCAAGCGTGGAAACTCTGACAAAACTCCCCTTTTTGGTGGAGACGTCCGTCCAACAGTGGAATTGTGTCGACTGAGATTTTGACAATGATGATTTCTGCAAACAAATTTCAGTTAACTTAAAATTGATAAAAATATTTATATGGCATCTTTTAAATTTCGCAAAATTGGTGCTTCGATTATTTTTCAAGACGATAGTATTGCTTGAAAATCGATTGCGATCGATAGTATCGACAGAGTATGGAAGGGCCCACTCATACTAGTATTTACGTGTTCTCACGCTTCTATCATTGATGAGTTACCTTACAATACTAGCGATAATATCGATGGTAAATAGGTCGATATTATCGATAGCGCTATTGGTTTTATGGGTGATTTTGAGTGGGAACTATCGATTGTTAGGCAACACTACAAGCAAAGTTTTTCTCTTTATTTCTTTTCACTATACATTCCTAGCATATAACCCATTCATTATGGGGTAGCATTCAATATCCAATAAGTAGGAAATAAAGAAAAATAAGGCCATAGTTATAAACACACAAATCAAGCGCACGGAATACCGTAATGACGTGTATAATAACCAGATAATTTACTCAATATTGTAATGCGAGTTAAAGACTCGAACAGGAGCCTTTATTAAAATGCAGTGCCAGTCTCTCGCAGGGTCAAACAATCGACAGTCTTAAACTCTCAATATGCGAGCGTGCCAAATTCGACGACAATTTCATGCGACACCCGACGTCGATTCCCATGCAATGGAGGCAATACGGCGCCGCGACCAGCAGGATTACGACCGAATTCCCAACGGCAATTTTCGACCTTACTCCAGCGAGGTAGGGTTAATTCGATTACTTGTCAAATTTGTATGACGTAAACGCACAGTATGATGACAGTTTTCTCTTGTGATTTTATAATTAATGTGACTTTAAAATGCCGGTTAAATATCTATACTTGTGTATCAACAGATAGTGCCCGAGCCTTGGCAACGGTATATGTGAAACAACGTACTAAATATATATGAAATTCCATATTTAAACAGGTTTTTATTCACGATATCAAAATTACAGATTATCAAAATTACTCTTTATTTAAGTTATCTTTATTTATAATAACCTGACCGGGCCTAGATATGTAAAATATGATAATATATTAAATAATTTGAAGGAGTAAACTTCAGGTTTACATTATTTTAGTTAGTTTTCTTTTCTTGACTGTGTTCGAAAGCTCAATAATGCCAATTACTTTAATAACTTATTTAATATAAAAATCTCAACCAACGCTTACCTTTATACCCTTTTATAATTACTTGTTATTATCAATTCTAGATGTAGTCATTTCACTGCTTTTGGATATTAAAGCAAAAAATGGCGTTTTCATTTTCAGTGCCAATCTTTTTTTATAACAAACCTGTTACATTGTCATTGGTACCATATTTCCCGCCTTTCTTAACTTGTCCCGAGAGTTTGCGCACCGTTACTCAATGGCTACTTGAATTGAGAGGAAAACGTTCAGAGTTCGTAGTGAAATCGCATTTAAAAGTACGATTTGTACCTTAACACTTAAATTTAGATCTAACTGATGTCTCAATAATTGTATCATCTTTATTGTTTGCCATATGACAGCATTTTCGATAATCTATAATCTAAGGTCACAGTGGTTTGTCTCCGCTCTTTTTTTCCGCTCTTTTTCCATTGTATATGCGTTACCATAGCAACACGTTAACCACAAGTAGTTCGTCTACCGGACGCTAGATGGCGCTAACGGAAAAATATTTAATAATAGAAAAAAATTAAAGAATTTTGCCGGGACGGGCCGCTAGTCTATAATCTAAGAACACAAATTTGTTGTTTGTGTGTTTGTCTGTCCGCCCTTTTTTTCCTTTGTTTACAAGTTACCATAGCAACGCGTTACCGGGTCAGCTAGTATAACTTAAAAAATTAACATGTGATTAAAAGCGGTTAAAAGCCTTTCATTCTGATCTTCAATTCCACCCGTTTCCCGCATTTTTTAACTCACCCCGAGGGTAACATGAGCTCTTCTATACCTAATTAAACTGGACGGAGATTGCGGTGACGGATCCGGTGTAAAACTAATTTTACGCGCGTTTCTCCACCCTAATAAGATGCAATTTATACCGATGGGTAGTCGATTTTAATGGAATTCCTTAAATTTTTCTTGGGAGAGGTAACCTGGTAAGGCTTTTCTCAATCACTGCATAGTATAAAACAAAGTCGCTTCCTGCTGTCCGTCCATATAGATTTTTAAAATTACGCAACGGATTTTGGTCCGTTTTTTTAATAGATAGTGATTCAAGAGAGATGTTTATATGTATAATACATACATAATTTAGAAGAGCACCCGTGCGAAGCCGAGGCGGGTCGCTAGTGAATCTTTAGAGAATTGTTATTCCTGAACTTCTTATTGAGGATTCGTTGCAGCTAAATTGCATTTTGATATTATTACCTACCTATTGACATGAGTAATAGATAATTCATTTGTATTTATAAAAAAAAAATAGTTTTAGTTTATAAAGCCCATATTTTATTTCACGCTAGTAATAAAGTTATTCGTAGAGACTGGAAAATTTATAGACGTATATGACAACTGAAAATGCACATTTGTTATTCTCGGAATAGAATTGTATTTGCATAACACCGTGCGAAGTATGACAATTTGATAAAAAGTTGATGAAATAGCTTCAAGCTGGATTCGAATGTGATTTAAAATATGACTCACAGTTTTGAATATTAATATCTTTATTATGTTTCACGTGTTTAATTTATATTTGAATTTTGATGTTGGAAATATTTAAAAATATTTTTAAATAATCTTCATTGTTTTATTTGTTGCTGGCAAATTCTTTCGACAATTTAAGCATTTCACTGTTAGATTAATAACTAAAAAACTATTATTAGAAAAAAAAACTTATAGGCATTTTAGTAAACTGATCCCGCTCCAAACTAATCCCGCGGGATGAGTTGACTAGTCATTTAATTTTATTATTTTTGCTTAGTCAACTTATCCTACTTAAAAAAAAAGATAGTGTATTGTATTATTTGAAAAACATGTACATACGTGAACAAAAATCATTCGGGAAAAAATTACACGTAATGACATGATTCTAATTTCAAGCACTTTTATTCGTGACTATATGAATCATAAAATATATGCATGGGAACAGTTGCCCGATTCAAAACACTCAATAGGTCAACTGATCCCGCGGGATGAGTTCGAGCGGCCTCAGTTGACTAAAGACCCTTATCTTAGGTGTCTGGCGTCCTTTTGACTTTGTTTTCATCCATTTGTAAGGCCCGCGACTATTAATGGGGACATTAATATCCTTATGATGAAGAGACATAAATTTTAATATCTGTATAGTAATAAGCACTAAAACCAAAAGTAATTAAAAGTAAATAAAGAGATAAATTGTTAAGTTTTCTTCGTTTGCTCGTATTTTTGCTCTATAATTATTTCATAAAGGTTAAAGTATCGATCAAGTCGACCAATACTTAGAAATAACCTTTAAGGACCGAATTCCAGCCGTGGGAGTAACTTGTTATTAAGCAAATAGTTTGTTTGACAAGAAAGTTTATTGCAATCTTGATAAATATACATCTGTGCCATAATGCGGCACTCTAATTTAATATTATATACTCGAAATATCCTTTTCAAACGATACGTCAATGGTTATGATGAATGAGAGGTAGATAGATTCTCATGACGAAACCCACTTAGGAATTGTTTTCAAAGACTACGAGTGCAAACGAATGTCGGTTTTATCTGTAAAACAAAAGGGTTTAACTTTCCAACCTCTAATATGTAATCTAGATTATTCGAACGCTATACGCCCGATCGACTCTTTTCAATTTGTAAGGGCTGCTTTATGCTTCAACCCGTCCTGAGTTACGACCGTTGAAATAATTAGATTAGTTTTGCGGGGAACTTTGGCCCCGATTTGGGCGATTCCACCGAAAAAGTCGATGGGCAGCTGAGGGTTGAGTGCGGTCGAGTTACAACTAATACGCGGTCTGCACTTTCTATGACTTTTCATCGTTAATGTTGATAGCCAAGCCTTTTCACTTGCTTGGTTTTAGAATGGAGCTCATGTTTTTAATTATAACTAGCGGCCCGTCCCGGCTTCGCACGGGTGGACAAAATTCTTTATATTTTTTCTTTTATTAATTATTTTTCCGTTAGCGCCATCTAGCGCCCGGTAGACGAACGACTTGCGGTTAACGCGTTGCTATGATAACGTAATTGATACGATGGAAAAGAGCGGGAAAAACAGCGGACAGACAAACAACAAATTTGTGATCTTACATTATAGATTTAATCTTTATATTATAAATAGTATGCATTTATGATTTTTTAATCTTCTAATTGCCGTGAAAGCGAGTAAGTCTCGTCGCCACGATGAAAAAATACAAAAACAAAACTGACTCAAATAAAGTTGCTCATTTCCTTTTTTTTTTTCCCCAATTGGAATTTGATTTATGCATCATAAGATGGTTGTATCGTAAATCCCGTCTTGGCCTCTAGTCTTGATTGGGATTAAGAGCGAATCCATTCAAAATAAAAAAATCCCGCATTAACCAAATTAAAAATAGTTGACAAACAGGTTTACTGTAAAAATAGAGACTCATTTATATAATGTTATATTAAATGACAAAGGCAAATAGGCCTATTCCTCCAAGAATTTTATTACTAATCGTAAAGACAAGTAAAAGTTTTTTATTGATTTTGAGCAGGTATACCGTATAACTTTAATATAATTACTAAATGGTGTACCAAAAGCTTTTTAGTGCAAGAATTTAGAACTTTAGCAGACTCCGAATAAAACTTTTAATTTTACAGAATACGAAGTGAAAGATCGTAGTGGGGCATATGATTTTTGCTCTTTGCATTTTAAAGTTCCAAACTTTAATATCAAATTCTATAACTTTAAAGGTTTAAAATATCTTTCTCATCTAAAGTCCACGTGAAATGTGTAGTATTAGATTACTCAGTCTTGGTATTTGTTCATTATAGTTTTCACCGAGTTTATAGACGAAATTCTTTAGCCTGGATTTTCCTTTAAGATAAAATTTTCAATTTATATTGAAGTAACTTTGTTGACATCTTAAGGGTTAGCTGTTTACTTTTGAGACATTTTCAGATTAAACGTCTTATCTTTAGTCTAATACAGATATTTTAAGAGTTAAAAGCCGATTTAATTATTGGATATTGTAAAAGATTTTTGCATAAACTTCTTTACTATAACAAGGGTATTTGGTTGATTTGCAAAGTATTTTCTCTACGTCGTTTAAATAAATTCTGGGTTGGAAAAGGGAGACAAAACATGTAATAAATTTGTAAATGTAAGTTTACAGCTATACAAATCTATAACTATACAATAGAGTTACTTGGATTATTACTAAGGCAGTTACTCAAATGATGCTTGTTAAGCGTGTGAATACCCAATAAGATGGGATATACAAATGAGAAATAGGCGTACGCATTGTCTGTTACATATAAACTTTTTAATAACATCAGCCGGAGTAATTTGATACTTCTTTGTTAAAGTACCAAAACTCAAATGCGAAGTTGGCGAGTGCGCAAACAAAGACACTGTATAAAGCTGAGAATACACCGCCGCTAATCCGGCCCGGTTGTAGGTAATACGCCCGACCGCGTCGAAAAGTTAAGCTATCCGAGCGCCCTCTTGATATTAAACTGGTTCAGAGCGGTTTATACTGGCTTTATTATATTAGCGCGTCGGCACTCGCGAATTTGGCGTTTTAATTAGAAACGTAGTGATATCAATGGCATGATAAACTGAATTTAAACAGTATCTCGTATGAGGAGAATCGGAATTTGCATCTGTTTCTACGTGTTTGCGAGTTGTGGGAAGCGCCGCTTTGTCTGTCTTTCAACTGGGTGCTCAGATGTGTAATAAAGTGCATTAATTTGAATGCATGTGGGAGAATGTTCAGTAAAACCACTAATATTTAGCTTGCTGATGCTGTAGCTTTAACATATATGAAACTGTGTAAACTACAGCGTTGGCAACGAGAATGTAGGTATTCGTCGCCTCGACGTGAATTTAATTATTCACTCAATATAAATATCTATATCGGTATATAGATATTCATATGCTGACTGTCGATATTTAATAGTTCTAATATTTGACATTTGTAAAATATCCATAACATTCACATCAGAATATTTTTCATTCGAGCGATCGAAGCTCACATTGTATGGTATATAATTAACACGCTAGTTGTTCTAAACTCCAATTGAGTGAAACTTGCTGTGAAGCTTTTACTCCGATCCTGTATAAACCTCCATAGATTATTTCATTTTATTATTCTAATAGCCAAGAATAGGTAATAAACTCAAAATTGACTTGATGGTAAACAGTCATCCTAACTGGGTCACTTTTGTGTTGCAAATCCTGACCATATTTTTGTAACAGAATATATGTCTCCAATTAGAGCAATATTTCGAATTTTTTTACAATTTTTTGTTTTGTATTTCTTTTTGTTGAGGGTTATCCCACAGGGAATTCAACTTGACAACCCACCGCCACTAACAGAATTCTGTACCTTCGACGTTAACAAATTGCTTATACAAACTCTAAGGCAATGGGATATGAGCATGAAAAAGCCTCCACCACTCGCACTTTCTTGTTTCCCGACAATTTATTGTTATATTTGTCCTAGACTATTTATTGTTGCCATAAACAATGCGACCCAGTCCTCTCACGTTGACCTTTTAAGTGTCATAAAGTTTTACCAGTTACTGGAGAGATATAAAACGGACGTACTGTAGTGATCCATGCACCATCCTATCGGTTTGCGACTTGATTTGGCGTGTTAATGCTGATTTATTTGACTGTGAGACAGCTCATACGTGCTTTACGACCGCTTTCGCAATTACTCGCTGACTGTGAGATTTTACGTGACAATACCTAAATTGCAGACTTGATTGTTGCCCGTCGTTACACTTGGGGAGTTAACAGAATTGTTGTTAACAGAATCAGAATTGCGTTCTTACATATTTTAAAGAATTTAAAACATTCACTTTTAAAGTTTTGAGTTTTTTAAACGGACACTTTATTGATATAATGAAATATTAACAAAGCGTGAGACACATTATTCAAACTTCCGTTAACCCCTAATGGTAAGTTGTAAATGCTTTTGCTACAGCTATGTCCACGTTCATACTGCAGCGACGAGGATCGAATGTGATGAAATGTTTTTTTCTTTATATTAAACTAGCTGAACCGGCTACGCCTTGCTGTGCCGACTGCAGCGTCATCTGCCGGACTGATTTGTGAATCTAAACCATTCTCAGATCCCCTTGAACACACACAAAAAAATTCATTCAAATCGGTCCAGCCGTTTAGGAGGAGTTCAGTGACATACACACTCACAGAAGAATTATATATATAAAGATTAGTAAGCGCTTGACCGTTATCTCGCCTGATGGTAAGCGATGATGCGATCGAGGATGTGACGCGCTTACCTAGAAGATATTTGATCGTGACTTGAGGACCCCTAAATTGTGTCAGGAAATACAGAATCAGGCAAGATGTTCTACTCTTTAGCGGTACGGATCACAAATTTGAAACCACGCTTAGTGCGACTATTTGTAGTATATTGTTTAGTGACTTCCATGTTTGAGTGAATAACCGCTTTTGAAAACCGAGCATGCCATTTGAGGTTGTGCGTTATATCCCCGCCAGAATTAATGTACAGAAATGAACTTTAACATATTATTTGGGTTTTGCGTGGTATTGGTATCGTAGATGTTTCTTATTTCCAAAACGCAAGTGTTTTATCTATACTTGGTAAAGCAATAATGTTGTCTAATATGAAGTAAACTGCTAATAAATTATATAACGGATAGGTTTATTCTTGCCCTACCTTCATTTGCTATAAATAAAGGAACGTTACAGAGAAACTATTATAAAAGTGTTAAAACGAACTCGTGAACTAGCATATTCTGAGGAATCCGAGCATTAACAGTCTATTATTCTTTAAAATTTTAAGTTCTATTTTCCACATGTTGCATATTCAATGTGATCCCGTCTAACCACAAAAATTCCTAGCTGTTACTTTAAAATTGTCTGTTTTTCTATCCCCTTCCCCTTTTTAGCACTAATGAAGCTGGTTTCAATGAATAAAACATTAATATACTTTATACAGCAATTCTAACAAGTGTGATCATTTTGAAATGAGAGGACAAATAATATATATTTGTATGTAGACAAGATATAGCTAAGAGCTTTTTAAAACGCTGCAATATCTCTATGCCCTGTGGTTTTAATCAGAGTTTGTAGTTTTTTCTGTTTTTTTTGGCACTTAAGAGTCGTGGTTGAATGTTGAATGTAGCCTATCTAAAATTGGACTATAAAATGTAAAAAAAAAATTAAACAGATAAAACACGTCTAAATAAACAAGTTCTTAAGCCTTATTAAATTAATATAGGTTCGAACAAAAAACACATTTATTATATCACAAAAAGCCACAGACGTATAATCAGGACCCTACCTCACGCTTGGTATCAAACGCCTATAAACAACTATCTTGTGGGAAAAACGATGACAGTTACGTTTACGACAAACGGCGTTTTGACAGAAACTGTGAAAGGTGGTAAATAGCTAGCTATGGCTTTTGCCCTATGATTGCCGAAGCTAAGCATCATTTGCAAGGAATTATGTTGACTGATCACTACCAACCTGAAATATATAAATAATATTTATTTAAATAATATATATATATCCATGACTCAGGTACAAATGCATGAATTCGTCACACAAACTTCTGCTTCGAGACTTGAACAACGTACGAACCGCTCGTCAAATGATGATGATGATAAATATACTATAATACTGTTTATCCATTCCATTAGCAAAATCATTATACATTTCTGGTCTTTTGCTAGCAAGTTTTTTCTAAGTTTAGTTGGTTCTATTTAAGCTACTATAAATGTACTTGCTAATGCGCATCTCAATGTATACAATATAGTTCTGTTCAACCATAAGAAAATTCTATCCTCAACTCGAAAATTGTCCATTTTTCATTTCCTCGTCGCGCTCTCACGGACCGGGTTTAACCTCTTTTTTATTTTGTCCCCAAACTCGGAGACACCTGAATGAATCCCGCGAAACTTTTTAAATGATCGCAAACTTACTCCCTTGCCGGCTTAACAGTAACTACTCACTCAACTTCGATGCTTCCCCAAACTTTGTTGTGTTTTTTCCTGGATTCGTAGTTTAGTTGAGTGTTAGCTGGTTTTGAAAAGAATAAATGGTTTTAGAGACGAAAATAACGTTCTGCATTTGACAGATGTTTAAGTTTTTATGAAACTTCGTAGTTCTAATTCTAAATGTGACTTTATATGAAATAACTTTGAAATGAAACTGGTTTTCAAAACACGTAAATCGTTTTTATATAATCCTAGAAAGAAGTGGAAACTTGTTATTTAAAATATAAGCACCCTATTGCATTAGTTGATATTATGTTTTATTTTGCAATATTGTAAATAACGGGTAAAAATCACGTGAGAAAAATGGTTTTGCGCTAGGTGCGGCACAACCTTACCGTAGCTCTGAAACAGGCCCATGTGGAATAGCGCGGTGACATGATTAATAAATTTGACCAAGGCTTGTCTCGGTGCGTTTACAAAGCTGTGACAGATCACGAATTCTGCATTTATCAATACGATCCAGAAACAAAGTATCAGTTAACAGTTTGGCTGTTTCAAAAAGAAACAACACCTGCAAACGTGAGGTAATCGAGAAGCGCCGGGAAAATAAAGATTGCTAGTTTCTTCACTTTCGGAGGGATTATTTTTATAAAAAGACTATTAGAGAGAATATTAGGATTCAATCGAAAGGGGTAATTACCGTGCTTTTATTTTTTTTATTTTCAAGACTCCAATATTTCGGCTCCAATTTTCGTATTTAAATTTTATTTGGAAAATATAGACGAATTAACAGTGTATACTTGTTAAATGGAGGTTTAATCTTTACCGTATAATCTATACCGTAAATTTAAATATTCAATAATTTACAGCTTAAAAACATACGCTAAATAAAACATACTTGTCAACTGAAACAAACATCAAATGTTATTTGTTGCACATAAATATTTAAGGAAAACTTATTCTTTAGACATTTTTATAGTTTGCGGGTCTCGTTTCGTGATTTAAGTATGTAGTTTTAATGACCAACTGGAAAGAATGAAACTGCTCTTTCACGTAGTGGTTCTTGAGTAATAATTCCACAAGATTTCGGAGCAACTTATTCTTAAGCACATTACAAGTGATTTACTTTTATTCTAACGTGTGATTTATTAACGACATGTTTTTCTTGTTTCAGGTACATAAATTACAGCAATGGTTACCGTTTGCCACGTTTTACTGACCCTCTGAGAATAAAACTTGTATAATATACTACAAATAATTTATTTTTTCTTTTAATAAACATATAAAAGAAATCAATTAAAATAAACGATATGATATAAACATAACAATTTTAAAGGGATATTTGCGCAAACTTTATATTAAATCCTGACGTTTACAGGTGCCGTGATCACAGGATGACCTGGATTAAATATAAAATATGCGCAAATATCCGTTAAAAAATTGTTTAATTTAAATGTGTCATGTGCGCGGAAGTGTAAGAACTAAATCTGTAATCTGTAATGTCAGACTTACCGTGATGGTGGATTTTGTATATTTGATTCTTTTATTTATGCGCTATAAATATAAATAGATAAGAACTAGTTGACCCGGCCACGCGTTGTGGTGTCTCAGTTATAGATGTCGCTGTACCGAAATGAATGGCGCTAACGTTTCGGTTCTAAGACTACACATATAGCTAACCGTTCTTAGCCTTCTTGAATGTTATCTAAGCACTATGGTAACGCGTATACAATGGAAAAAGAGCGGGTAAAAGAGTGGACAGACAAACACACAAACAACTGTGATCTTAGATTATAGATTAAAAATGTAGATAAAAGAAAAATAAAATAACCTAATTCTCGATCAGTCTCTGGTCTCGGGTCTTTCTTATGATCACGCAAGTACAGAGCTGATCGATAGGAGCTTCGAGTATACATATAGCGGGACAAACGTTAACTTGCTTTGAACAAAGCAGTCTCAGGTCTTTCCTCTGATCAAAACACCATATGAAGATAACACCATCCACCATCACGCAAGTACAGTACTGATCGATAGATCGATCGATGGGAACTACATATATAGCTTAGTCAAACGTCAACGTAATTTAAACAAAGTAGTCTTAGGTCTTATCTATGATCAAAACACCGTTTGGAGAAAACACCATCTCGCAAGTACAGTGCTGATCGATGGGAGCTAACGACTACACATATAACCGGAACAAAGGTTTGAACAAAGCACGGAGGAGTTCGAAATGATATTTTTGGGCACCAATTCTATATGAATTCTCTTGCGAATGTTGCTTAACCTTCTTAACCGATAGACCTAGCAAGCTAACCATAGAGCTCCTCACATAGACACTTAAATATACTAGCATAATATGCACTATCACTGCAAAATATATTAATTATTTTAAAATATAACTTTACGTGTCTGTTCTGTAACCTACAATAATTCGAGTATAATAATAATAATAACATTTCTTAGATTCACACCAATAAGCCTAGCCCAAAGAAAGCACTGTAAGGCATGTGTTATGGATACTAGGGTAACGAATAGACATACATAGATATGAAATATTTATAGAAATATATAAAATACCCATTACACTGGTTCAAATGCTCGTACTCATCAAACAAACATCTCTACCCCATCTACCCCAGGTATGAAAGGCAGGTTCGCTACCGTTGCTCGAAATGGTGGTCAGTAGTCTGAATTGTAGTTAACTAGCGGCCCGTCGCGACTTCGCACGGGTGGACAAAATTCTTTAAATATTTTCTACTATTAAATATTTTTCCGTTAGCGCCATCTAGCGTCCGGTAGACGAACTACTTGCGGTTAACGCGTTGCTATGGTAACGTTATTGATACAATGGAAAAAGAGCGGGAAAAAGAGCGGACAGACGAACACACAAACCACTGTGATCTTAAATTATAGACTCATTAAACATAATCTACTTAAATTATTGTCGCATATTGGGCTGCAACAAAATGGCGTGTTCATTTGACAAATATTTAAAAAACAGAAGCTCTAAAGTAAGATGGTGTGACAAAATCGACACGCAGTCCTTTAAAATCAATAGTGATCCTTCAGTTTCTATTAGTCGAAATAACATAGATTTGTGTACCACTTTGCGGCTCAGATACTATTTTCGATTTTTTTTACGTTAGCAGTTCGATTTATTTACTCCAAATAGAGGCAGAAACAACCAATAAAATAAGCGTTTATAGCGTACTCAAAAACGTTGTTAAACCTACTCAGAATAAATTTCGCTTTATTTTTCGATTTGTTATTTACAATATTTATAAATTGAAATTATAGTAGTAAAGTGGACCCAAGTTTTTTTAACTGCTTTACCATTATAGTGACAGTATTGGCTAACCTCTTTTTGGGCAAATTTCACAATCTATGTGCAAAGCCTTCTGACACAAGTATTTTGATGATTGATTATTCTCACTTGCTTATATAAAATGAAGTTTAAACCTTTCTAAATATTTTAGACTTTTTTATTTTGGCTTATATTTTGATAACTAAATTAGTATTTAAAGAACCATAATCTATTTAACTTTCTTTTTCCAAATATTTTTTTAGACTAATTTATATTTAAACGTTAATGTTTTAAAATTATTTTAATAGATAAATACTAGAAAAAAACGACTCAGCTCACATGTGAATTCTCAGGCGGAAATCGGACCCACAACCTTTGAAAATTCTGTCCAATGCTCTCCCGTTTGAGCAACCGAGCCTTGTGAACACCCGTCGAAATTTTCTAGTACCTTTCCAGTTTTAAGCTGTAGGCCAGCGTTGCCTCATCAGTAAGAGGGACATCCTCTCGTATTCGAAAGAAACATACCCGCCAGAGAATTCACTTGTAAGCCGAGTCGATTCTTTCTAGTATTTTTCTATTGAGTAAAATAATTTATCTTATGTGATATCATAGAAAAAAAATGCAAGAAACATATAAAAGTTTCGAAGAAAATATTGTTTTTTCATAAATTGACCTCATTTTTCGAATATTAAATTGATATATAAGGATATTATGCATCATAAACTTTATTTTTTTCAAATATTTTTTACTTTAAAATAGTTTATTATTTTACTAATAGTTTATTTTTAAAATGAATAAATATATAAAAATAACTATGAAAAAATCACATCGCTAGCAGGAATGTTTGGATTTCTTAATAACAAAGGCTCATTTATGAATATTTAAATCCGCACACAATCACTTCGTCTTTACCTACCTTACTCAACTACTTACCAAGTCAAAATTACTAATTGACTCATGATACCAGTGCAATATCGGGCACAGATTATGTAAGCGTAAAAATTTTTGTTTATTTATTTTTCAAACAGTTAAAACACAATGTAAGTATCGAAAGACAAATCCAAAGCTAAACAAAACTATTATTATTATAAATACTAGATTTAAAAAATCTAAAAATCCCACGTTTTTCAATGTCCTAAAAAGAATAAAATAACCCTGCGGGGCAAAGCGAGGGGCCACTCAAAACGTGGGGGCGCATATTACTAAGAGGAGATTTTAAAGAGATGAATGACATGCATTGATGCCGATTATTGTAAAGATGCGCCCCCACGTTTTGAGTGGCCCCTCGCTTTGCCCCGCAGGGTTATTTTATTCTTTTTAGGACATTGAAAAACGTGGGATTTTTAGATTTTTTAAATCTAGTATAATTATTTTATTCTTTTTAATTATTAACTCAACGAAGTAACCATGTGTTACGCAACAATCGGATAAGCCCCATACAAAAGTGAAAGTTGCCGAAAGTGGACCTGAAAGTGCATCTGGAAAGTTGAAAGTTGCTTTAGAGTGCATTGTCATCGGGTTCTGAACTATCCTGAAAGTTTCAGCTTTCTAGCTTATCGGAAAGTGCCTCAAATTTAAGTTGCAAGATTTTGCCCGGACAGACAAACAAATAAGAAAAGTGAGATAAGAAAAACGTGGTAACATGCAATCAAACTCTATTGTAAAGTAGAGTACTAGATGTAACTTGAGGATTGAAATATTAGGAAGACATACGCAAATATACAATGACAACCTTTTTCGCCTTAACTCAGAGGACTGCTAATTCTATACAAACTGCGCCGTTTATCCTGAGTAGCTCCTATATTATCCAGTTTTGGGCAATGGCCCCTAATGTCGACCATTAAAGGAACTAATGTAAATGTGTTCGTTGGTCATCCGTTACTCCCTTCGTTTTATACACTCGTTTTTACGATGGTTGTTTCGAATTTCGAGTGCCGTTGTGGATATGAAATAAGAATGATTTGCTGGCAATTGGTATTAAAACGACCGATGCCAACGGTGAAATTAAATTTAAATTCATCTAAGAAAGCGACTACACAAAGTGGATATTTTTCTACATATTGAAATACTTCGGTATTTTTAACAAGTGCCTTACGATGTACATAAGGCAAAAAATGCAACATTGTAACATTTTCTTTTTCAGTGAAATCATGCCAGATTAATGTTTACTAATTCCTTGTGAATTTATAAACCATCTTAACGGTCCAGCACGGTATAAACATCTGTCCCTAGCCGACTGTAAACGACGATCATTATCACAACCCATTCGATCATCACGGCCATTATACCACATTGTTCTCATACTGATTAATGTCTCTATGCTGGTCATGGAAACCACCGAGCGGGACCAATGAACCGGTTGTCAATTCCTGCAAAAATAGGTATAATCTATAATCTAATCACAAATTTGTTGTTTGTCTGTCCGCTCTTTTCCCCGGTGTTTTTCCATTGTATCAATAACGTTACCATTGCAACGCGTTAACCGCAAGTAGTTCGTCTACCGGACCCTAGATGGCGCTAACTGAAAAAAATATTTAATAATAGAAAAGATTTAAAGCATTTTGTCCACCCGTGCGAAGCCGGGATGGGCCGCTAGTCTATAATCTAAGATCACAAATTTGTTGTTTGTCTGTTCGCTCTTTTTCCATTGTATAAGCGTTACCATAGCAACGCGTTAACCGCAAGTAGTTCGTCTACCGGACGCTCGATCGCGCTAACGGAACAATATTTAATAATAGAAAAAAATATATAGTTATTTTGTCCACCCGTGCGCCGTATTGCCTCCATTGCATGGGAATCGATGTCGGGTGTCGCATGAAATTGTCGTCGAATTTGGCACGCTCGCATATTTAATAAGAAAATAGAAATAAGAATAGACTTGCCGTTCCAAAATTTAGACTTCAAAAGACAGGAGGCTCTTTCTTGGGGAGAGGTATAGCACTGTTTAATAAAGTTCCACAAAGTATAGTAGATTTGCCTTATCATAAGTTTAAAATGTATGTAAAAAATAAGCTCATGTCCAAAGGTTATTACAAGGTCAACGACTATTTAATAGATCGCGATCGCGATCATACAGCATTAGCATTTGTTAATTTTTTAAAACTAATTTATTACTGGTAGTTAAGAGTATGACATGCTCTCTTAATACATTTCTTGGGTGGTGGCATGTGGTGCGGATCGTTACGTTCCCTAAGATATGGTTGAGCGAAGCAATGGCTGTATCATGCGTCATGCTCGTGAACGGGTGCTGCCTTGGGAAGTGGGTCTGCTTTAATCTTCAGTATTCAGTATTGACTAATATTAAACATAAATCTTGTTGTTTTCTTAAATTTGTCGTCTATTCCCTGTATGTTATTGCAATGTTCAGGGATACTTACTTTAAGTAAGTACAGATACTTGTTGACTTTGTTGTAATCAACGAAACAACGAAATAATGATATCATAACACTATTAGTATTGTCATAACAAAATAATTTTGTTTTTTTTGTGTGGATTGTGTATGGTGACGACGTATTATATTGTAAATGTCGTTACTTCTGTTAAGGCTGACGAGTTTCTTGCGCCCATTCTTCTTGTCAGTTAAAAGACGTCCTGAATGGATAGTAGGAAAGAATGTTGGACGATTCAAAACTACTTATTTTTAAGTGCATTTGAATAAAGTTATTTTCATTTTTCATTTCATTTTCATTGAGAGTTTAAGACTGTCGATTGTTTGACCCTGCGAGAGACTGGCATTCATAACACAAACATCTGCCCATACCAGGACTCGAACCCAGGACCATCGGTGCTAAAGGCAAGATCGTTATCATTGAACCAAACAGTCTTCAGGTATTTCAGTCAAAAAAGGGATAAATAATAAGGAGTACCATGACACTTTACCATAGTAGAGAACATCGTGTGAGTGAGGCATTAAACAGCGAAGACGTGCGCCATTTATCTCTCCGCGGAGGCCATAGCTTTCTGCATGCATATTCATCGCTGCACATTCCTGCAAATCTCGGCTGAATCGGAACTGAGAGCTCTAAATTATTTAACATACCTACCATATTTCTGTTTGTGTAAATACCTTAATCATTTTCAGGTTACTTCATTATTTCAAATATTGTGGCGCAGTAGTTAACGCTTTCGGCTCATCATTATGCACAATTGTTTAGTCTGACACATTAGTTAAAGAGCCGATCATCAAATGGGTGATAAAAAAATATTATCTCCTGCTCCATAGTTAAGTTTTGGTACAGACTGCATTTGCAGTAGTTAGGACACACCAAACTGCACTGAACGCAGTTGCTACCTTACACATATATATCTTTATATATAAAAAATCCATGTTAAAGTGTTTGACCGCGATGAAATCCGAAACTACTCAACCGATATTGATGATTTTTT
Organism: Calamotropha paludella; assembly: GCA_927399485.1. NCBI lineage: Eukaryota > Metazoa > Arthropoda > Insecta > Lepidoptera > Crambidae > Calamotropha > Calamotropha paludella. Next base: position 4,930,185 of record OV656806.1, on the reverse strand, counting down.
TTTAAATTTACTGGATTAACTCCTACTTAGGACATAGGATATGTTTCATTTCAATTTATAATACAGCAACGCGTGGCCGGGTCAGCTAGTATATATATATTAGCTCATATACACTACGTCCCATACTGCCCCTATACTTGGCACCTTAATAGACAGATAATTTTTACAAAAACGTTGTTGCGCCATTTTCGTAGAAAAAAAACAGAACCACATATTTAGTTCTAAAAGAAAACATTCCAGTCTTTGTTATCGATGTTAAACTGATTTAACTATAATATTTATGTCACACTAAGTATAACGGTATCTCGTTATTAAAAAAACTTTACAGTACCTGTTAGAATGCACTGTCATACCCCGTGTCAAATATTTGCAAAAGTTCATTGCCGTGCAAATACTAAAAAACATATCGCTTGATCCGTTTAGTTCATGCATTTAAAACCACCCTTTCCAACAGTGTTGACATGGCGCTTTTTAGTACTATATATAATACATTCAAGTATATAATAAATTATGAACTCAATATATTTTAGTAAAAGTTTTTGAACAATAAAAAAACATATTGCTTTCTTTTTCCTTTAATACTAAATATTTTATGTATACTAGCGGCCCGTCCCGGCTTCGCACGGGTAGACAAAATGCTTTAAATTTTGTCTATTATTAAATAATTTCTTTTAGCGCCATCTAGCGTCCGGTAGAAGAACTACTTGCGGTTAACGCGTTGCTATGGAAACGTTATTGATTCAATGGAAAAAGAGCGGAAAAAGGAGCGTACAGACAAACACTCAAACCACTGTGATCTTAGATTATAGACTAGCGGTCCGTCCCGGCTTCGCACGGGTGGACAAAATTCTTTAATTTTTTTCTATTATTAAATATTTTTCCGTTAGCGCCATCTAGCATCCGGTAGACGAACTACTTGCGATTAACGCGTTGCTATGATAACGCGTATACAATGGAAAAGAGCGGACAGACAAACAAACAACTGTGATCTTAGATTATAGATTAATATACTATTCAGTTCTTACATTTCCGCGCAAATTACACATTTAAATAAAACAACTTTTAACGGGTTTTTCGCATGATTTACGAGTATATTTTACCTGGACGTTTCGTATCCTTTACAGGAGCCGCGATCACGTATAAATATAATTAGTACACTTCTCTCAGTTCTTCTTTTGCTCTTTACATTGTAAACACTTAGGTATGTTGGCAATATAACTTCTATCAAGCTTAATTTATTAACGCGATGTTACATTTTGTTTAACCAATTAAAAAAAAATTTACAGATACCGGAATCTGATTGCAAAAGTATACTGGTTTAAATATTAAAAAATAAATTTGACATTTTCTTGTATTTTCTTCATAACAGGTGAACAACCTGTTAGTATTGTAAAATAATAATGCTAAAAATGAAACAATAAATTTCATTTCTTTTACCATTTATTTGGGTAGGTTTATTTTATATATAACATTCATCTCACCACCAGCGTAAATGGTAGAGACAATAAGGAACTACTCTGCCTAAAGTTGTAACGTAACAGTACGTCCAATAACGTCTAAACGCGTTTCCCTCATTTGCGACCGTCGTCATTAATTCGATGGCCGCTGCGGACGCTGGCAAATTAGAGGACGACCGGGAAATTTTGCTAAAAGCTAGATACACCGCTTAAACTCAGCAAATTTGTGGGCGGGCTAATAAAAACTAGCAGAATAATATCTTCTTTCTGGGTCGTTTTTTTTTTTGTAAATTAATAAAAACTAGCTGACCCGGTAACGTGTTGCTATGGTTACGCGTATACAATGGAAAAAGAGCGGTAAAAAGAGCGGACAGACAAACAAACAAACAACAAATTTGTGTTCCTAGATTAAAGATTAAATAACAACACAAACGTTGTTTTGAAGTCAATTTAAGTAGCTTTAGAACTTATGTTGTGGAATTTAGAAATAACGAGGGTACCACTACACCCAAATCCGAGCCTACATAGAAAATTTCGTTTTCTACCATCGCCCGGCAGGGAATCGATCCCGGGACCTCGGAGTAGCGTTACAATATAACCCGGGTGCAAGCTACTCGACCACGAAGGGCCTAAAATTTATTTGATTTTTTTCATTTCGCAAAACAGCTCTCAAATATATTCTAACTAGCTAACCGGGCCACGCATTGCTGGTATAACCCGGCCACGCGTTGCTGGTATAACCCGGCCCTGCGTTGCTATGGTAACGTTAATTGATTATAAAAACTGTTATTCTTAGGCTTATGATAACTATGGTAACACACCCAAAAAGTCCTTCTTTTATATAGTAGAGATAATGGTTTATTTACTTTATAAAATCATCGAGTTATATGTACTACGTACTAGAGAAGACGGCCCATAGCACGATTTTACGCAACGCTTTGCGGTACGCTGTACCGCAACCGTCCAGTGAGTGTCCATCGCCCGTCCACAACACATGTCTTTTGCTTTGTTCTGCTCGCATTAATAAGTTGCAAAATATGCCTGGTTGCGTTCTTAAAAACTGCTCTAAACACTCTAGAACATCTAAAAAAGTGATGGTTTAACATTTCATCGGTAAATAAAAATAAAAATGTTTAAAACACTGATTAAATATTTTTTGGTACTTTACGACGTCAAGTTGTCAACGACGCCATTTTGCAATACAAATCATAGAGTAATGAAAACAGAAAAGACAGTTGCGTAATATAACTTTATACCTACGTTTATTTTTTTTTCAGTTTATAGAAGATAACAAATGATTATACGAGCAAACGGCAAAAACTCACTAAACTTATTTTGTTTAAAGGAAATTAAATAATAATTACTCTTGATTTCTTTGTTTTGTATAACGAGCGTTTTGTGTACCGAGCGGAGCTAATAAATACGAGGATTCGAATCGAAGTGTGAACCTGGGTAAAAATTTATAATTCATCATAAATAAACGTGTATAACAAATTTTATCTACTCTGATACTATAATACAAAGATTCTAAAACTGAAAACAAAATGCTTATGACAAACATTACGTACAGGCCAAAAATAATAAAAAAAAAAGTTTAATTACGATACAGGTCTTGTATGGACACCTGTATCATAATATAACTTTTTAATCATAACGATACACCTATACAACCTCCAGCTGGACCAAGGAGGTTGAACCTCTACTTTAAAAAGGTTTCAATGAACGAGTCCGCGACGACGCAACACGCATTCACAATCGATGTTTGCACCTTGGCGCCAACATTTGACATTTAAAAAATCTTTTCAATATTTAAACAAAGTTTGGTTTTGTTTGCAACATTGTTTTACGTAATATAGTATGAGAGTAGATAAAGTAGTGTATGACACTGTACATAACTTGGTCTTATAACACTCGTGTGATACTATAAAAAAACTCGCCTACGGCTCGTTTTTTTAAAACACACTCATGTTATAAGAACCCTTATTATGCAACAGTATCATAAACTACTATTATTTACGTATTTTAAATTTAACTCACAATAAAAAATTACATGAATTCTAGTGACGTTTGGTAGGCACAAAACTGTCCATTCTGTAATACAATATTAATAACTGAGCCATGTGATCACTCTATGTTTGACGAAACGCGTAAGCGCAAGGAAATACACGGCGCTTATGACCTTGTCGACGCGAGAAAACTGACACTAAAAGCGATTCAGCGCTACTTGCTTAAATCTTTGTTTAGTTGACATAGTTATTGTTTCAGCGCTGCGGCAAACTTTTGCCTTAAATATTTCAACAGTGGAGCAATGGTTTTGTTGAGGATGGCTTCTCTAGTACGTAGTACATATAACTCGATGTATAAAATACATGATATAAATTCGAACATGCTAGCTCCATTTTACTCTAATCTTATTGATTAAATCAACTTTAGACTATAAATAGCAACGCTGACAATAGTTTAACCAACTCTGAGAAGGGCTCAGCTAGGAAATTGGTAAAGAAACCAACGTTGTGCGTATTCACATTCAATAGATGACAAATCTCAACTCTTAAGTGACGAGAATAAATGATAAAAGACGTTTTACAATACGCCGCCTCCATTGCTTTATAAAGAGCTCGCGCGAATCAATATTACGTTTACAGACTTTGTGTTAAGTCTATAGAAGGCTTTCGTTCGATTACTGAAATTTCAGAAAGGAATAAAAATAAAGGTCTCATCACTTCTTAATTACGCAAACAGCACGTCGAAACGCTTTATCTACAGTCTAAGTAAATACAACCTTTTTTGATAGGTACATATCGATTTTCTAATTACTATGAACTTAGGGGTCACCTTTTGCTTTACATCTTTATCCTCGTAGAAGTAATTATTTTCTCTTATACACTTTTAAACGAATGAATCCTATAGTTTAATGATAGCTTCAGTCAATTTAGTTTATATTGCATAATTATTATCTGTTTTTTTAATTATTTAGAAAACCAACAGTGTAATTTAATTATTTAGTATACATCAGTATTTAAATCTCTATTTAGTGTATTTAGGAATTTTTTCGCCAGCAAATGCTCGAATGATAAATTCTTAACGAAAGTTAAGGAAAACGCTTCCTTTTGTTTCGACGAATTCGTGCTTCGTTTCGTTGTAAATTATAATAATAAAATAAAAATTACATACCCTAGCGCACAATATATTAATTATCATTGGGATAATTCGGAATCCTTCCCTGAAATGGAAGGGGGGATTTTTGCGAATTGAAGTTTGTAGCAATAGACCACGCTACCAAGTTTTTGTAATGTAACAGGTGTGAGATAACTACCTTCACTATAACTAGTCAGCTTTTACATCACCAATAACTGTCTACTACGCCGGACACCACATAGCTGACTAACTATACTGATATTAATACTCATAATCTTTGGTTTTTTTTATATTTTTTTATATTTTTGCATTTTTTTCTTGCTCTCTTATAAGATAAATTATTTAGATGGAAAAATACTAGAAATATCGACTCAGCTCACAATTTAATTCTCAGGCGGGAATCGAATCCGCAACCTTTGGAAGGCCGGTCCAATGCTCTCCCAATTGAGCTACCTAGCATTGAAGTTTTCTAGTACCTTTATAATTTTACACTCTAAGCCAGCGTTGTCTCATCAATGAGAGGAACATCCTCTCGTATTCGAATGAAACTGTTGTGATATACAATCTTTTTTTATAATCAAAACTTATTTTATGACTTAAGGTACATATTTAAACATAGAATATTATTTGTTACTTCAAAATATACTGTTGACAATGTTTACACGTTTTTAATATTTTTCCTATAAAAAATATTTCCAACACGTTATCAGCACGAAAATAAGTATTTTTGAAGTCTTTAGTGAGATATAATAATGGCAAATGGTAGTGGTGATGTTTCTGGAAAAGGATTTTCTTCGTCACTTCCATCATTTTCTCTTCGTAACAGAGATGGCTACAGTCTTTGGAAGTTCAAGATGCGTAATTATTTGATGCATGAAGATCTATGGGATGCAATAGATGGTTATCCAAGTGGTGATAAAACTTCCGATCCGATCAAGGTAAGGAACGACCGAAAGGCTCTCACTAAAATATGTCTAACATTAGAAGACTCCGCTATAACGCATGTTAGAAATTCTAAAACTGCTTCTGAAGCATGGAAGTCCCTTCAAAATGCCTATGAAGACAAAGGCATGGGACGTAGATTAGCATTAGAGAGGAAACTGTACCGATATACGTTAAATAGCTTCAATGATATTGAGTCATATATTAATGCCGTTGTAAGTACTGCTCAGGACTTGGCTGATATAGGCAAAAATATCGAAGATGCTTCACTTGCTGCTATTTTATTGGGAGGCTTATCATCTAGATATGATCCTCTAATAATGGCATTAGAAAATAGCAATATTCAAGTAACTACTGAATTAGTGAAGTCGAAGTTGTTAAATGAAATGTCAAAGAGTACTACACAATCTGAGTCAGCTTTGCGGACAGATCAGAGTCACAAAAGTCAAACTAAAAAACCAAAGAAAAAGAAGCCCATCATATGTTATGATTGTAAGGAGCCTGGACATAAGAGGCCGGATTGCCCATTGAAGAAAAGGAAATCCACAGAGGAGAAGTCCTTGGTTGCATTAGGCATCGGTAATGGAAATTCGATGAACGATTGGTTTATTGACTCCGGGGCGACAAAACACATGACATCGCGGCAAGATTGGTTCGTAAATTTGAAACGTTTTGATATGGGTTCTGTAACTGTTGCAAATGGAGATAAAGTAGATTGTATAGGTGTAGGTGATATTTCTTTATGTACGAATTCCTCTGTAAATAGTATTTCTAATGTTGTATGTGTCCCTAATTTAAAAACTAATTTAATATCTGTATATAAGGCTGTACAAAATGGTTTCACAGTATTATTCGATAAGCAAGGCTGTAAATTTTTTGGATCTGATACTTTTTCTTTTTCAGGTAGTCCTATTCTGTTTGGTTCTGTTGTGGACGGGCTGTACAAGTTAAACTGTACAGTAAATACACCATGCGATAGAACTCGAGATGTGGCTATGGCTGAATCACTGTCTAATAAATACCAGTTATGGCATAGACGTCTAGGCCATTTATGTCGTATTGGGATGAATCTGCTAAGAAATAGTAAAGTAGGTATAGAATATAGCATTGTAGATAAAACTAGTTGTGTTGCTTGTGTAGAGGGAAAGCAAGCACGTAAGCCCTTTAAAAGTGTTGCGTTCAAAAAGGCAACATCATCACTTGAGTTGATTCATTGTGATGTATGTGGGCCAATGTCTGGCAATTCTTTTCAAGGCAATAGATATGCTTTATTACTAATCGATGATTATACGCGAAACATCAGTGCCGTACTCTCCTCAGCAAAATGGGGTAGCAGAGCGTACCATTCGGTCTATAGTTGAGAAAGCTCGCTCTATGTTAGCAGGTAGTTTTCTTTCGATATCTTTTTGGGAAGATGCTATTCAAACTGCTGTTTACTTAAAAAATCGGTCTCCACACCGTGCTTTAGTTGGATCTGATACACCTTTTGAAAGATGGTTTGGGCACAAACCGAATTTATCACACCTCAAGGTATTTGGTTGTCGTGCACTAGTACATATACCATCATGTCAAAGGAAGAAATTTGATCTTAAAGCCGAAGAATATATTTTTGTTGGGTACACTGATGATCCGAATAGTTATATTTTCAGAAATGCTCATTACCCAAGAAAAATGATTAAAGCACGAGACGTTACATTTTTTGAGACCTGTTTTAAAAGTCTAAAGGAAACCGGGAATTCGGAGCAGGTGAATATTTTCAATCCTATTTTGACATTGACAAACAATGTAGAAATAGAAAATGAGCCTTCTGCTAGTACCTCTAGGGGCCAAACTACCGAATCCTGTTCTCCTTCTGAAAATGTGGATCAGTCTGTGTTGTGTCCACTAAGGGGGGATAGTAATAGGGATATTGAAGCTGTTGCTTCGTCAGATATTCAATCGCCAGATATTGAAACTGTCGCTTCATCGGATATTCCACCGCCGAATGAACCTGAGACAAGTTCTCAAACTGAAGGCCGTTATCCTTCTAGAGTTCGTAAGCCGCCTGACTATTTTTCGTACAGTGTCACGCTGAACGATATGTTGGAGCCTCAGACATACACACAAGCCATTACATCTGATGATGTAGATAAATGGCAGATGGCGATGGAAAGTGAATATCAGTCTCTTATGAAATTAAAAACATGGAGGCTAGTGGACAAACCAGACAAGAAAGTTATTCCGTGCAGATGGCTTTATAAGGTCAAGACGGATGCACATAACAATATTATCAAGTACAAAGCGAGACTTGTCATTAAGGGTTATAGTCAAATAGAAGGCGTTGACTATCATGAAACTTTTGCTCCTGTTGTAAGGAATTCATCGCTTCGAACCCTCTTTGCTCTTGCTGCCGAATACGATTTAAAGATGCAACATCTGGATGTTGACACTGCATTTTTAAATGGTGATCTTTCGGAAGAAGTGTACATGGAACAGCCCAAAGGATTTGTTGTTAAAGGGCAAGAAAGAAAAGTTTGCTTATTACAAAAAAGTTTGTATGGTTTGAAGCAAGCTCCGCGTGCATGGTATACAAAACTGAATGAAACATTATGTAGTATTGGTTTCACAAAATTACCTTCAGAGCCGTGTATCTATAAAAAACTTTTTGGTTCTGATATAATAATTTTGGCAATTTTCGTTGATGACATTATTGTCTTTCATAAGAATGACAGCATTTTTGACATTGTGAAATCTGATCTACAAAAACATTTCACTTTGAAAGACCTCGGTAATTTGACATATTATTTAGGTATAAATGTTAATAAAAATTGTGATGAGATACGTATAAATCAAAAGACATATATTGAAAAAATACTTAAAAGGTTTAATATGGAATCGTGTAAAGGCTATTCTACACCTTTGGTAAACAATAAGTTAGATGATGGAACCGCAGGTGAGTGCAATTATCCATACCAAAATCTCAAAGGATCTTTGATGTTTTTAGCTGTTAATACCCGTCCCGATATAGCATATGCTACGAGCTATTTTAGTCAGTTTAACACTTGTTTCAATAAAACTCATTGGGAAGCTGCAAAACGTATATTACAATACTTAAAACAGACTATAGACTACTCTATTGTTTATAGAAAAACTGAAAGTCCTTTGATTGGATATACGGATGCAGATTGGGCCAATTGTAAGCGTGATCGACGCTCATACACGGGGTATTATTTTAAGCTGGGGCCTCACGAAAGCAGCCAACGGTTGCTCTGTCTTCAGCGGAAGCAGAGTATATGGCACTTACAGACGCCGCTAAAGAAGCAATATACTTGCGTCGTTTGATTTATGAGGTATGTGGTAAATTATACGATTGTGTTACGATTTACAGTGACAGCCAAAGTGCACAAAATATCGCAAATAATCCCGTGTACCACAACAGAACTAAACATATTGATACCAAGTATCAGTTTATTAGAGAGAAGGTATTAGAAAATATTATTGGCTTAAAATATCTTAAGAGTACAGAAATGTCAGCTGATGTGTTAACAAAGCCATTGACCTTTTTTTTTTTTTTTTTTTACGTGGAGAAAATGCTTTTCGCATACTCCCGCCGCTGGGAGTGGGACGGGAGTTATGTGGGACTCTCCCCTGCAAACCTATCTGACGGTAAAAGCTCGTCAGATTGGTGTGCAGGGGCCTACCCACTAAAAACTCCACGACGTCCCCTCAATCACCTTAGTGCCATTGGTTCGTCGAACCACTCATCATCATCAGACGATAGGTCGTTCGACGAAACAATGACACTGGGCGGGGTCACGGGAACTCTTGCGGACACTACCGCGGCCCCGCCGGTGGATGTCCGCCCTAGGCGGACCCGTCTAAATTCCCCTGAAACAGGGAATTGGAGAACAGAGGAGCGTCCCGGGACGTGTGGAACGCTCGACGTCAGCGAAGGCCTGTGCAGTGCAGGGGACGGGCCTCCCGAGCCCGACCCCTGCAGGCCCCCGCGGGAAGAGGGGGGGTGATACGAACCTACCCTACCACTTCCCATGTTGTTCAATAGAAGGTGTCGGTCGAATAGCCGTTGTCTTCGCCCAGTCCTTCTGCGCCTATTCGGACCTGCTGAAGGGTCGTTTTCCCTCACCCGTTCTGCAGCTTCCTTAAGCGCCATGACTTGGTCGCAAAATTCGCCGACAGCCTCCCATTTCCTGTCGCTCTCGAGCATAGCCCTCACTACGCTCGGGAGCGAAAGGTCCCGTCCTACTATTGTTTTCAGGATATTGCGCTGCCGAGTCCACGCAGGGCACAACTCCAGAGTATGTTGTGCAGTGTCCTCGGCGGCACCGCAGTCCAAACATGTTGGGGCCGGCTCTTTCCTTGCAATCTTGTGCAGATACTTACCAAAACAGCCGTGGCCAGTAAGTATCTGCACAAGGTGAAAGTTTAGGCTGCCGCGCTTGCGGCTTATCCATTCGCTGAGTTGCGGGGTTAGTGCATCAAGTGTTCTTCTCCCAGCAGGGGAGGCCTCGAGATGCAGTTTCCACCTTTCCATCAATCTTACGTCCTCCAGGCGTCTTACACGTACTAACTCTTCAGTCGTCGGACGGTCGCCGCGCCGTCGCGCTTCTGCTCGACATTGGTATACCTCTGCTAGAACTTTCGCTTCTAGTTCCCACGGAGGCATACCAGCGAGAGCGCCAGCTGCAGCACCAGAGACCGTACGGTAGGCCCGTATCGCTCGCGCTGCGATAATTCGCTGCGGTCTTCGTAACAAGGCTTTTGTCTCAGTGTCTAGGCAGCCATCCCAGATCGGGGCACCGTATAGGGCCATACTTTTGACCACCCCTGCGTAGAGTTTGCGGCAGTTAACGTTTGGGCCCCCTAGGTTGGGTAGGAGCCTACTTAGTGCCGCTGCAGTACTTACTAGCTTCGGGGACAGCTGCTTAAAGTGGTCCTTGAAGCGCCAGCCGCTGTCCAGTATTAGTCCGAGGTATCTGAGGTTGGTGCCGATTGGAATGCACTGTCCCTCCACGTTCAAGTAGTGATTTCCAGGTGGCTTGCCCCGAGGGCCATGAAAAACTATGGCTTTTGTTTTGGGAAGAGCCACCTTGAGGCCTAGTATTTCAATTCGGCCAATCACAAGGGCAGTGCCCACCGCCGCACGACGCTTTACTTCGGCAAAGTCGTTTCCTCTCGTTAGGACAAGTGTGTCATCCGCATAGCAAATGAGCTTCATGCGCGGCAAGAGAGCCCCTCGCAAGATCCAATCGAATCCGAGGTTCCACAGGAGCGGCCCCAACACCGATCCCTGTGGAACCCCGCATTCCATTCTTCTCGAGACTATTCTTCCTTCGTGGTCAGTATAGAGGATGTTTCTGGCCTCTAGATAGTCCTGAATCAGACGCAGGATGTAAGGCGGGACTCTATGGTATTGCAGCGCTTCAATGATCCTTACAAAGGGGAGGGTGTTAAACGCATTAGCGATATCAAGGGATACCGCTATGACTTTTTCCTTTCTTTGAACCGCTGCTTGGGACCATTTTTTGAGCTCATTGATTGCGTCAATGGTCGATCGCGCTCGCCGAAAGCCATATTGCTTGTCAGAAAGGTTCGGCCCTTCGGTATCAAGATGGTTGTTGATACGGGCTGCCAGTATCCTTTCCAGAAGTTTCCCTACCTCGTCCAGAAGGACGATCGGTCGATATGCGGAGGGCGAGTCTAAAGGGCGTCCTTCTTTGAGAAGCAAGCATAATCGTCCATTCTTCCATGAGGCGGGAAACCGCCCAGTCGCCAGACATTTGTTCAGAAGCTCTAGGATGCGAGTTCCAAGGTTCTTCATCACAAGGGGCAGGACCTTGCCAGGTACTCCGTCAGGGCCAGGTGCTTTCCGCCATGTGCTCAGACGGTCGAGAGCATCTTTCACCTCTTCCATAGTAATGGCTGGGAAGTCCGTGTTGGGTAATGGATCTGACGCCGGGGCCATTATCGGCGGTCCGTCCTCCACTCTCTCCGGGAAGAGGCCAGAAAGTATATCAGTCAGGAGTCTAGGTTCATATGTTTCTGTGGAGGGCGCCTGCTGCCGCATCTTGTTGCGTACCGTACGGTACGGTCGTCCCCACGGGTCATTGTCAAGCTCCGTTATAAAGTTGACCCAGGCTACGCTCTTTGCTTTATGAATGGCAATTTGTAGGGCCACAATGGATTCTCTATATGCCCTGTACAAAAGGTCTTCTTGGTCCGGGGATTGTCTTCGCCGTCGTCGGTAGCGAGTGTACTCTCGCCTTGCTCTTATGCCAGCGGTGCGAAGTTCGGCTATCTCCTGCGACCACCAGTAATTTATTTTTATTTTTATATTTTTACTTTTATTAATGTATAATAATGGGTCAATAAACTCTTTCTTTCTTTCTTCTTTCTTTCTAAACCTGTTTGGCCTTTGAGTGTGGTTTAGCGCGCGGCATGGCAGAGTCACATATTGCAGTGAGCGCAGATTGTAGATGTTCTGCTTGCCGGTCTACGTCTTCTTCTCGGATTTGGCGTGGGCAGCACCAGTCCGCAACGATTGAGGCCTCTTCAACCATGCTAACGTCGAGCCGCCCAGTTGCCCACCTAGGGAAGCTGTTTGTGCGCCTGATGATATTGGGCGCTGTGCGAGAGTGGCCTATGGGTGCCAGGTAAAACCTTATGTATCTATGGTCTGAGAGAGAGATCTCGTCTTTGAGGACCTTCCATCCCAAAATACGTGAGGCGATGGAAGGGGTAGCAAACGTGATGTCTACTATTGACCCCCCCTGCCGCCGCACACACGTAAATTCGTTACCGACGTTGGCAACACACAGACCAGCGGCTGCATACCAGTCGGCAACTACTGTACCTTTCACGTCGGTCACTGGCGAGTTCCACGCTGGGTGCTTTGCGTTAAAGTCCCCGAGAACGATGACTTGCGCCGGGGCCATTCTGCCTATGGCGCCGCTGATGTTGTCGAGAAGGGCTTCCAAACCGGCTCTGTTTTTGTTGGGAGAATAATACATCCCCACAATTCCAATCCCTCCGTAAGTGACCGCAACAAAGCCTCGCCCTTTTTCTTTAGCGTAAAGGGGTGGTGTGTTTGCACTTCCACGAACATGTATAGCCACCGTGCCAGAGGTATCTCCCACCCATGGGTGACCAGTGGGGATTCTATAGGGCTCTGAGATTACGCCAATTTGTATATCCCATTCTGCCATGTGCTGCATGAAGAGGTCTTGTGATGCAGCACAATGGTTGAGATTGGCTTGGAGGAATTTGATGGGCAACCTAGACATTTAGCATTTCGACCTCCTCTACAGGAGCCTCTCTTGCGGATGGTGCTTGGGTCAATGGAGCACCTTTCCCTTTGGTCGGCGGAGGTGTGCAGTTCCTACCGCACATCATATGCCCCGCAGGACGGCCCGCAGCAGTGCAGACAGCACATTTCGGTTTCCCGGTCTTGCAATCTGCAGCTTTATGCCCATCAACACCGCATCGGAAGCATGCGGCACTTCGGTCAGTTGTAGCCGGACATTTCGGACGAGTGTGTCCCGTGCCCATGCACCGGAAGCACCTCATCGGCATGGGCTCCAGTACCTTCACTTGGGCCGAACTCCACCCAACTAGTATTCGGCCTTTTTCTGCCAGGGATTTGGCTGCAGACACTGGGCAGCGTACTAGAACAGAACCAATGCCGCCCGCTCCAGCACGTATGACGCCAACCTTAACTTGATCGACAGCGCAGTTACCTTTTGCCGCCACTGCTGTCGCTATTTCTGGGCTCTGGATGGAAGCATCGAGCCCGGATATGCGTATATCGACACATTTGGTAGGCCGGGATACAGTCGCTATGCCAGCTAGAACCGGTTTAAGTTTTTCAGCGAGCAAGTCTGCTTTGTTGTTGTTGTCGGTGACAGTAACCTCCATGATTCTGGCACCGGTCGCAGCCTGTTTTATCTTCAAGCCCTCAATGCCAAGGGATTGGAGATCCACATTTTGCCTTGCCTTCCCCATTATTTCGGTGTAGTTTGCTCCTTTTTCAGCGGCCTCATGGAGCACGGTTATTACAACTACTGCCGTTTTTGGTGGGGTCAGTTTGGTTTTGGGTTTTGCCGGATTCTTCGTTTTTGGCACCGACGAGCTGGCATTTGCATTGGTCGGCAGCGTCTTACTAGTCACATTCGATGGTGGTGGTAGCTTTCTCGGTTTGGATGATGAGGGAGACACTGGCTTCGTAGTAGCTATAGCTGCCACCGTTTTATCCTTTTTCCGAGCAGCACGCCTTTTCTTCTTACTCGTCTGTTCCATCCAGCCTTCGTCATCTTCTTGTGGAACAGACGCCCTGGAAGAAGTGGAGATCGGTTGGGTTATCATTGCAGGCGGTGCCGCAGTCTTCTTTTGTGGGGTCGTATTTGAAGAGGGCCCAGCCGTCACATTGGCATAGCTGGCAGTCTTGTTCTTGCGGTCTGCCGCTAGTGGAGGTCTTCTAATCTTTGATGGAAGAAGCCGCTCTTCCAACTCCAGTCCCTCAATCCTTGCGTTCACCATAGTGCCCACCGAGACAAGAATAGAGCGTCTTAGCTCTTCGTCACGATTTTTCTCGTTATGATGCGCAGATGGTAGGACTTCACGCGTGCTCTTTTGGGTGATGAATTTTCGGAGCGCCGCCATTTCCTTCCGCATGAGTTCCATTTCATGAGAAAGGCGCTCGTTATTTTTCTGGAGCCGCCGCACTTCCTCAGACGTAGTCCGTGCCGAGAGGGCCTCTAGCGTTTTTTTAAGGGTTTCCGTAGCATCAATAATCATACGGTGGTGTGATCCCTTAAGGTTCTTGCTGGTTTTTACAGCAGTTTGAATGGTTTTTATGCATTCAAACGCACTGTCGACTGTCACGTCCGAGGTGTCACCTTGCACTGTGTTGTCCAGTGCTGTCTCGTCTTTCTTGGTGGCAGAAGGGGTGCACTGCGATATCCGCGTTGATCTCCGCCGCAGTGGATCCGCGTCCATGGACCAAAATTGGGATTCCGCCAGCTGACGTTCAGCTTCAGCTTCCAGGTCCAGCAGTTCTTGCTGCTTGAGTTTTTCTTTAGCCTTTAATAGGCCGACGTGTTGGCTTGTGATTACTGCACGCCCTCCGCGACCATGGCGGGTAGCGGGGATTTTCGGGGCAGATTTGGAGGCCTCAGTTTCCGAGTCCGACGAAAGATCGACGCAGGTACGTTTCCTTCCGTAGTCTTCAGTCATATCGATGCTTTGCAGCGACTGAGCAGCCGTAAGCAGCGATCCATCAGAGTCCGTCTCACATAACTCTGCAGCAGCAGAGTTTAGGTGTCTCTCGCGCTCCTTACGAACACTTCTTGTTTCGTATGCAGGAGGTACGAGTCTGACGTCAAAAGAAGTCGGCGTTTTGTCAATTCCACCTGCTACCACTTGCTCATTTGCGCCTGAGCTAGGCCCACCTTCTTCTAAGAGGTTTTGCTCTTTACCGCCTGAGCCAGGCCCACCGTCGTCAAAGGGTTGTTTTGGTTTTAAGTTTAAATTATCCATGAGAGTCCCACGAGCAGGAGGGAAATATTCGGTCGACCCGGGCGGTGCCCTCTGCACCCGGGCAAGCGTAAGGTTGTGAAGCACGGGGGTCCGCCGGTCCCCTGCTCCAGAGGCTACCTTGCGACTGTTCTCCCAACAGCCATTCATCCCCTCGCCGTGTAGCTTGCTTGGGATTAGGGTTTTTTAGAGAGGTTGTCTCCTCGTGAGGCCACCCAATTAAGGAAAGCCTCCCCGGCCCCGCTCAACGTGGGGTTACGGGTTGACCGACGGTTGGTGAGAGTTTCACCTGTCCGCTGCCCATGACCACAATGAGCAAACGGACCCGTCGCCCCCGCTCGCACCGCCGCTACCCAGATTATCCGGGACGCCGGTCGAGCCCGAACCGCGCCGCCGCTACCCAGAGAACGTCTGGGACGCCGACCCGGAGCCTTCAAAATTCGCAAAGCGAATTAGACCAGAAGGTCCACAACCAAAATGCGAGGAGGGATCCTCGCCCCTCAAGTGACCCAAACTGCCACTACCCAGAGAACTTCCGGGACGCCAGATGGATCCGTCTTTTGCTGGTTTTGGTCCGCGCCGGAAATCCGGTAGCCCCCATATCTGGAGGCCATTCCCCAATCCACCACCCGGGGGACGCGCCCGATGGCAGTTCCAGCAACTGCACACGGGAACAAAGCCATTGACCTACGTTAACCATCATAAATGTATATCTTGTATGGGAATAACGTAATGTTGTAAGCCTTTATATTTTTGTCCTTTTTGTTCCTAAATTATACTTAGTTTTTATGTTCTGTAATTTTTTGTGGTCAGATGTTGTATGTACTTACATATAGGTTTTGATTAAGGGGAGGTGTTGTGATATACAATCTTTTTTTATAATCAAAACTTATTTTATGACTTAAGGTACATATTTAAACATAGAATATTATTTGTTACTTCAA
Organism: Calamotropha paludella; assembly: GCA_927399485.1. NCBI lineage: Eukaryota > Metazoa > Arthropoda > Insecta > Lepidoptera > Crambidae > Calamotropha > Calamotropha paludella. Next base: position 4,914,176 of record OV656806.1, on the reverse strand, counting down.
AATATACTGTTGACAATGTTTACACGTTTTTAATATTTTCCTATAAAAAATATTTCCAACAGAAACATTTTTTACAACTGCAATCGATTAAGATGAAACAGCCCTTTAATTTTTTATATTTTTCTTTTCTTGCATTTGTTCAATGCTATATGAATGACCGGACTTTCAAAGGTTGCGGTTTCGATTACCGCCTGATTATTGAAATAATTTATCTCATAATGTTTGATAATTGTTATGATTAATATCAATTTCAAAAGGAAAGGAAAAACTGTTTCCAGAGTTTTTTTTTATTGATACAACAAAAGCTTTTCAATAGCTACCAGACAAAAACGTACCGCTAATGAACTGCTCGGGCACTTAATGCTACACAGTATTATTTTCCGATTGAAATTGATGTGTATGTAGCTACGAAAACACATTTACAAAAAAAAGTACCGCTGATGAACTGCAAGGCACTTAATGTTACACAGTTTTTTTTCCTATTGAAATTGATGTGTATGTAAGGAAACATATTTTCCGAATTAATATGCCAGCTGAATGGCCCGCGAGTTCTCATGCATCGCGTCTACGTTTCAACCGCCATGGAACATAAATCGCTTACGTCTCTCGTTCGACTGTGATAAATCCAACCATTCACTAATATACGACATTTAAATGTAGCGAGCGAAACGCGCTCGAAGTTGCCACCTTAAGCGGTGCGTAACTTACGATCGCATTTATAACTTGCCATTTTGATTACACCGGGAGATAGCAGACAGTGTGATAGTTGAATTGCTTTACTGAAAAACAATATATTCTCTCTTAGGTACCGAGATCAAATCTAAAAAGCTTGTTACGGACGTTTACATTTGTTAAATAGTAGTTGACTGTCTTAAATAACAAAATTTTACAGAATACCTAAAGTGTTGATTTTGTGTACACCACATTAAACAGAGTTGCTGGAAATGTGACGTTCTTCTTCTATGGTGTTACAAAACAAAATATGACCTAAGCACCCATAGTTTTTGAGTTATTCCCAAGATTCCAGTTTTGACCAATTAATATCAAATTAATGTAATAAAATTATTATATTTATTCTACTTTTTTATAGTTTTGCATTAGAAAACTATATGTTTAATCTAAAAGGTTATAAAACGTTACTGGAAATGTGACGTACTTCTACTAAGATGTTACAAAACAAAATATGACCTAGTAGATATTGAGTTATTCCCAAGTTTATTATCTAGTTTTGACCATTAAATATCAAAATAAAGAAACAGTTCGTATTTATTCCACTTTTTGTTGATAGTTTTCGTTAGAAAACAATCTGTTTAAGAAAAAAGTTGTATAACTATAAAACAAACTAAATGCTTTTTTATAATATCGGTAACCACATTTGCTTTCCATTGATTTTCGAACTTTTTATAAGTAAACTTCTAAAAATTGTTAAACACGTGTTTATACATTTGCAAAAATGTCTATTTATCTTACTTTCGGTAAAAGTAAAAAACTTTCAAATTTTTTCCCACAAAACATTAAAGTAACAATATCATAGTAACATTTGTATACAAGAGCACATTGTGCGACTTTGTAAGTCAAAATTTTTAATAGAAATATACTAGAAAATGTCAACTCAGCTCTAAAGCTATTCTCAGGCACGACTCAAACCCGCAACTACTACTCTACAAATTGAGCTACTGAGCTTTGTGAGCACCGGTCTAAATTTTCTGGTACTTTTTACTTTGTAGGCCAGCTTTGCGTCAGCAATGAAAGGAATATCCTCGCATTCAAAAATAGCATTTTTACAAATGTTTCACATCGATTTAGATGAAACAGCCATTGAATTTATTATTTTTTATTAATTTACTAGTTTTTATTGCACAAAACGGTACAAATGGCGGACTTAATGACTTAAGGTATTCTCTACCAGTCAATCATCACTAGATAGTATAAAACAAAGTCGCTTCCTGCTATCTGTCCCTATGTATGCTTAGATCTTTAAAAGTACGCAACGGATTTTGATGCGGTTTTTTTAATAGATAGAGTAATTCAATAGAAAGGTTTATGTGTATAATACAGATGTTTCTAATGTGATGTCGTAAATAAACACTCTTTTTGCGCTGACATTGCAAACGCTGGCTGAATCGCAAGAGATAGATCAAAATCATGTACTACAGTATTGTACACCTTAAAAAGGTCTACAAAAAAGTCCGGATGGTATATGTCCATCTCTAAGGGATAACCCACAATAACAGTTTTTTATCCTTTATTTTTTACGAGAAATAATGCTTTATTTACGAAGCGATTTTAAGCAATACAGCATTAATCCTTATCCAATTAAGTTCCCTAAGATAATTAATACATTGTGCATTTAATATAGATCAATATAGCTCTTTACAGCATGTAATTTAAATGAATATTTTCGCTGATATTTCAGATTTAAAATGCAGGGACATAAGAAATATTGCAAATTATAAAAACTGAGCCACAGCAATGCGTGGCCAGATCAGCTAGTCGGTATATGATGAATTTGAATAGAAAAAATAACTAGTTTCAAAGATTGTTGTTGATTTTGATGACACTTAGGGCAAAGGATTTAATGTATTAATTAATTAAAGTTTTAATGTATAACGCAGCAATGCATGACTGAGTCAGCTAGTAATATCTACACTAATATTATAAAGAGGAAAGATTTGTACATTTGTATGTTTGCAATGAATTAACTGAAAAACTACTAAGCTGATTTCAAAAATTCTTTCACCATTGGAAAGCTATATTCACGCTGAGTATCATAGGCTATATGTAATGCTAGAAAAAAAATAAAAGAATTTTTTCCACCCGTGCGAAGCCGGGACGGACCGCTAGTAATAAATAAAAAAACGTAACACTTCACTGATGGTATTGAAACTTCGCTTAATGAAGCACTCGTAACTAATATTCTTTTTAATTTGTTTTTATATTTAATTCAATATACTATCAGTTCATGAAACTGCGCAATCGACTGTATAAATAGATTTCACTCAATTATAAAGGTTGGAGAATATTTATCAGTTTCATGTTATCGTTTTTATATGTTTATTACAAAAAATAATATTACTTGTAATAATTTTATGTTTTGCATTTACTATGCCATATTTTATACAAGATATAAAATACGCTTGTAAAAAAGCAACGACATCCCCGAGCCCTCAGGTAGGATTCCAATCCACGATCCGCTATCCGGGCGAATGCTCTGACCGCTGAGTTACCGGACGCTGGCAGATGCGTCGTAATTTACTTATGTATTTCAACTTCTACCATGACCTATACTCTATCCATTTCGATCTGAGACAAAAGGTAAACAAAGAATTTGTGGTTCTCAAACTTTTTTATCTAATTTTGGGATAAAAATATGGTATATTTAAGGGTGTTAATTTTTTATAATAAAATAGGAAAAGGGGTACTTAAGTGTATATAAACACAAGCTATCATTGCTATTATCCAAATGATACTACTAATTTGAATTGAAATAAAACAATTAATTCAAAAGTAATTCAAATTATTATAATAGGTTAGTTATAATAGGCCCGCAATATTCCCATTATCTCGGCAGTCTTGTTCACGACATCATTTTTGTAAGAATATGAATCTTTGGACCAGCTTTCCTCTACATACTATTTATGTTGTTCAGAAGTAAAAGTGCAAGCAATGCTTGGTCCAGGCTCACTCATTTTCACAGACAAAACGATTTAACAACAAAAACTAAACAATAACAATTTATTACAACGTAACACAACAATAAAACTTAACAAACACGACAATTATAACAAATTTTAACAAGAAACAACGAAATAATCAAGGAGAGAAGGCACTCGCACCAATAGTTGAGAGAATAAAAAATGGCGGATATAATCCGGCTAAACCCGGAAGTCACTTAGTTCTACGTTATAGTGCGTGATGGTTGTACATCTTCATTTAGAAGTATTATAAATGCGTAAAAGTTTGAGAACACTATTCATTTTAGGTCTTTTTAATAGCAAATATATAGTAATCTAAACTTACGTTAAAAAAAATATCTAACATCGATGTAAAAATACTGAAAATTATTGAAGGTAACAAGTAATTCTTAGTTATCTTAATTTAAAAAGTTTGAATAATAAAACATTGAATAGTCGTATGTTTTTGATCAAACCTTTCGGCAATGAAGAAAATTGACATCTTGAAGAACCTTTTTTATGGTTTGTTTACCTTTTGTCTCAGGTCGAAATGGATAGAGTATAGTATCTTTTTTTATGTTGAAGGTAGTTAACGTTCAACATTAGTGGATCAAATCACTTCATTCTTTTATACTATATTGGAATTATTTAAACATTCTGCCAGCCACACTAGCCAGCTTGGTTATATACCTCTTACAGCAAATGATTTTGAAATAATAAAAATAATAAATTAATATTAGATAACATCACATGAAAGAAAAAGTTCATTTTCTACATTATGTCGGGCGGTGATGCAACCCGTGGCGTTGCCATGAATCCTGTAAGCGAGAGTTCCAAAAATCAAATTTGTATAAAAATAAATGTAAACACTCACTTGATTCAACATAATATGTCACTTTTACAAAAGAAGTTGCATCAAAATTACTTATGAAAATTTTAATAAAAGACGTTTAAACTAAACAAATATTAAAGCTTGATTTTAGCAAAAAAGGCTGTAGAGTTTCCTAATCAATAAAACGATCCATTATTGTTTAAACAAAGTAAATTTGGTAGTTGTACGCCCTTCGATTTGGTGTTCGACGTTAACCATGTTCTCTGTTGATATATCTTAAAAACAAAATCAATATAACGTTCATGGCCCTTACGATTTTCAAACTGCAATAGACTTATCAAAGTTTATAAAAAGTCTTTATGAAAATCTCTCGAATCTCGAATCGAACCGAAGGAATCGAAATAGAATTCTTAATTCTAAAATAGAGATACAAATAGGTTGTCATATTATCGCCTCTTTTGTAATATTTCGAACTTTATAATGAGATCGTAACAGGTGGTTTAAGTGCCTCGTCAAAAGCTACGGCCTCATTTAGATTCAATATTCCGAAGCCCGCGGTATCAGACTGTTTCGCTTCGTTCGGAAAACTTAAGAACACATTTTGTATTGCCAAGGGTGTATTGAAAGAGTTCTTTGTAAAATCAAAGAAGTCGGAAGAAAAAACCTTGGTGATTGTTTTTGGTATAGAAGTTATGCTGTTTGAAAACTATATAAAATATTCTTTGTAAATATATTTTAATATTATGGAGATTAAGCATCTCTAGCAAGAGCTTGTCGTCGACTTTAACTCCTTAATTAATCTTATATAATTCTTATATGAATATTTTAATGGTAAAAGTATCATTGTATTAAGATTTTTATTCTTATGGGAATAATATCAATAATTATTTAATGCATACACTGAATTTTCTTGAAAACACGACTGCAAGTTTAGAAATGTCAAGATTAAACCAAAAATAAGAAAATAAAGGCGTGTTCGGTATAAAGTATCCATTCGTAATAATAATATCATTGAATATAATATCACATTCCACATAACGAGTAGTAGCCAGCTAAGGCTGACTCAACATTGTTATACAACTGAACTACGAACTCGCCGAATCGCAATAAAGTTAGAGATTCGTATAATTAAATTTATATTCGACGTCCGTAAGAATCGTCCTTTGTTTCATTAGGCGTTTTGTTCGAAATTCGAAATACGAGGGAACAACTAATGAGGTTCGCTGCCAATAACTTCAGGTGTAAAAGTTTGAATAATATTTTTGTATGGAAAAGGGACGGGTGCGCGTTTACAATTCATTTGCGGAAATAAAAGGAAATTCATTTCACACGAAGTAGGTAGCTTTGGTGGAGGTTCAAAAGAAGTGGAAGGATGTGGAATATCACTGACGAACCTTATTGTCGCCATTATACGTACACGCTTGTTGTATATCATTAGGGGTCCCATTTTAATGTTCTTACTGATCCTATTTTAATTCAGCTGGATCACAGACATTTATTTCATTTTTAACTTTTGAATTGTTATGTCCATGTAAATAAAGTAAGGAAGTGAAAAAATAAAATACTAAAAAATAAAAAAACAAATAATAAAAGTGGTAATTTATATTTAAAATTAGAATTATTGATATTGCGATAAAAACTAAAGAAATCCCATTAATCCATGTGTGAATTCTTGCAAAAAAAAAGGTTAATAAATTGTCCCCCCATACACTAGCTTCTTATCTTTTAATATTTAAATAATATTAATGAAAATCTATAATTTATGAAGCACATGAATGCACAGACATTTGTCAAGATTTGGTTTCCGGCGCACACCAAGATATGGGCTTATTTGCGTAACAGATGTTCTAGTTATACATACCGTGTGTCTTATGTTGACTGCGTTGTTTTCTCAATATGAAGACGCCTTTACGGAATGTACAATGTATGCAAGCCTATTATTGTCCCCGCTGCTGGGCAATAGGCCTTCTAAGATTGAAAATATGACAGTAACCTAAAATCACCACGCGAGACTATTCGATGACTCGCCTTTACAAAAAGTTGTCCAAAAAGTTTTCCCTTGTTTTGTCAGAAAAGTGTAAGGCATAATTCTAAAATGCATAATTTGATATATCTAACAATTCTAAGGTGCGATATAGGTATATCGATTTATTCCTTTTGATTTTATGCCAAAGTAAATTAGGAATAAAACGTTATGCGAAAGATAAGGATCTCATCCAAAAAATAAAGGCTATTAACCCTTCTTTGACGCTAGACTTTTTTAACTCCTATAAAGTTCTTAAGGGCTCCAGTTTTCTTTCGCGAGTCTATTAACTTTTTTAAATGAAAGCTGTCTTAAATTAGTTGATTTGTTTAGGGTTTTTGAAAAAGTTGAAGCTTTTAGTTTTAAAATAAAAGGGCGTTAAAATTTTAATTTTATTACTACATTGTTTTCGGAGTAAACAAATCACATATCATAATTATGTGTTTATATATTTTAGTAATAATTTGTATTTTTAAAGTTATTAAAAAATTCTAGAAAATACTAACCAACTCTCCATATTCCTTCTAATAAATCTGCTGGTAATCAACATACACCTCCCGAAGACCACAAAACGGGCAGCAGTGTTTTCTGAATTATAGTCTTTTGATGCGGTCCCAACCCACCTGTCAAGCATACCAAAACTCCCCATTTAAGCCGTCTAGCAGTGGGCGTCTTTTAGCTAAAACGATTACCCTTATGAAGTAAAAGCATTTTGAACTTTATTGTATTTAATTATAGGGATTGTTTTTAATTTTTCTGACAAGGTATTGAAAATGATAGTTGCTTAATTAACTATCAGATATAGATTACATACAAACTACATGAGTTTTGAAAGAATTAATTTGTTACTTTTATGAGAAAGCGAATTTTTGTTTTATTATAACTAACTAACCCGGCCACGCGTTGCTGGTATAACCCGGCCACGCGTTGCTATAATAAGGTTAATTGATTATAAAAACTGTTATTCTTAGGCTTATGGTAACTATATATGGTAACAAACCCACAAAGTCCTTCTTTTATATAGTAGAGATAAAGATTACAAAACAAAAAATGCGCAATAAGCTATTTACTGTCTATTAAGCAATAATCTATTAAAAAAGTAATAAATAATTTGTCGATATTTTATTTTCAATTCTTATGCGTTTAACGGCGTTCCTCTCCGTCGCAGAGCTTTGAGCGCAAATAAAATAACCATGCGATATGTGCACCCTCACGAGGCAATATTTATTTGATTCAATTCCATCATAGCTCCCGGCTCCGAGGACGACGGTTTACGTCCCATTTGGGCAGAAATGGACAGCTCACTGCTCAAAGAACCATCGAGAAGTGTACACAGCCATACAAATAACGGATCGGTTCTTCGGCGGGGTATTGAAAATGATGTTGCAATATGTGATTTTGATCCCGCTTTCAAAGGTGGCCGCATTTTGTTGAATATATTTTGATGCTTGTCGGGATTTCCTTTGTGATATTTTGCGCCTGCTGTTTTAGTTATTTAGCCTGTGTAGATATAATAGGATTTTTTGACAAGTTGTATGAAAATATCGTAATACATCTGCCATTTGATTCTTTGTTACGAGTAACTTCTCTTTTTTCTATAAAAATTACCATCAATGTTTTATAAAAAAACGCGCCAAAACGCTAAAGACACCTTTATGCAGGTTTCTCGATGTCACGATATCACCTACTCGTATACGAACAGCATAAAAACTTATTATGACATTTACTGCGACGCCACTCCGGATTAAGACAATCCCGTGCATTTTCAATCACGTGGTCGTACATGAAATTTTGTTAGTGATTCAAAATAATGTATGGGCTATATTGGTTTCAAAGATGTGTTCAGATAAGCTAACAACAATCTATGTTTTCATTAAAATCAAATACCTTATTATATATAAACTAGATGGCGCTGTAGCGAGTAGAAACCCGCTATCGTATTGTTTTTGCGGGAGAAGTTAAGGGCCAGTTTAGTTTTGCAATGTTAGGATAGCGAGACAATATGGTAACAAACACACACACAAAGTATTATCATAATATAATTACTAGCTAATCCAGCCACGCGTTGCTGGTATAACGAACGAAATGATTATAATGAACGCTTGTACACTTAATGAGTCTCAAACTTTTGATATTTAAGATAAGATAATTATATTTTTAATAAGCGCTTATACCAATATATTCATGGTATAAGAATAATAATTTTATTTAATTTAATCGAGCAATATACATTTCCTTGATGACAAGCTTTATTTTGATAGTAATTTAATATTAGGTATTTGAATTTTCCTTGGAAAATTTAAACTAATTTGAAATATAATTTTTAGTTATAGTCTATGTTTATTTGACGACCGGTTTGCTTGAGCGAAAGTGATTCTACCTTTGAAGCCAAACGCGAACATTCCGCTACTCGAACCCAAGATGCGTTCGAGTCTCCCGAGGTCTCGATTCAAGTGGATTAAAAAAATGTGCAAGAATAAGTTTCAACAGGAATAGTATGTTACAACCATATATAGACAATCTTCCACGGTAGAAAACATGAGATCAATTCATTGAATTAATTAATTTATCATTGATTTGAAAATATATGTAGAAATGGGTATTCATGTAACAGAAAATAATGTTATTTAGAGTCATTTTTTGTTAGTCGAAACAATTTTCTCGACCGCAATATAAAATTCCAATTCCAATTTAAATGATTTGAAATCATATTGACCATAGTGAAAAGACTGTACAGTATATAAAGAAACAGAATCTTAGTTTTTTATCAATACCATTGTGACCTGTAAGTGCAACAGCAGCAATCCATTTATAATTCATTACTTTACTATGTGTATACTTATTTATGTATCATATAAGTTATTTAGTGTTCATATTTTAAGAAATTTTTAATTTGGGACTGACATTTGATGTAAGTTGTTCGAAATAATTTAATTATTACACTTAGGGTGTATTTAGTCAGAATGTGTTTGTGTTAAAATAAAATTCGTTATTTTTCGTCATTGTAAATCGCGTAAGGAATTAGTTGCTACTCATATTTCATGTTCCATATATCTTCAGTTAAATCTTTAATTTTTATGAATGTGTAGCGCCATATCTGGGGGTACGGCAGTGCCCCCGCCAAGTCAAGCAAAAAAGCGGCACGGACGTACCATCCTTTTCTCGAAGCAATTCAGGCCATTTACGACCCCCTGTAACTTCGTTGTGGTTAAAACTAGAAGACTGAATTTTCAGTAACCATGCAGGCATTGTAAAGACACGGTATATTTCAAATTTCATTCAATTTGAACTAGTAGTTTAAGAATTATAACGGGTCAAATTTCTTAATTTTGTCACTCACTGACTCACCGATCATCAAAATTCTAAGACACTTCTAGCAGACCTAGAAGCTTCAAATTTGGAATATAAATAGTGTTTGGTGTATGAATCAAGGAAAAACTAAAATAACCTACAAAAATAAGAAAAGTTCATAAGTCAGAGAGAGGGCTTTAATAAAATTCGTTGCTGGTAGATATACATACATATATACAATAAGTAGAAGGTAGCGAAAAGGAAAAAAGTAGACTGTCTACAAAATACAAAAAGCAATGAGATCCCATCAAAAACAATACTTGTCAAAAAAACCAAGTCTCGCAACTCAGTTGTTCTACGGTAAAAAGTTGTGAGATCCATGTAATACCAAGTCGGTTATTAATTTATTCAGTCCCTACTTAAGCGATTTTCTGTCTTAATACGTCCAGTTCCTAAGACCACGATCGTGGTCCATAACAATTGAAAATCAATTGTGTCTGGAATCTCCGTACTCGAAGCATTAAGTTGTTACGTAATAATTAACAGCATCTTATAGTGGCGCATATCAATATTAAAAATCTTTATTGTTTTATATAAATATATTGACTTGGCCATCGCACTAAATAATTTAATTTACACGTGTTTTCATGCGATGGCCGAGTCAATATATTTATATAAAACAATAAAGATTTTTAATATTGATATGCGTCACTATAAGATGCTGTTAATTATTACGTAACAACTTAATGCTTCGAGTACGGAGATTCCTGACACAATTGATTTTCAATTGTTAAGGACCACGATCGTGGTCTTAGGGACTGGACGTATTAAGACAGAAATTCGCTTAAGTAGGGACTGAATAAATTAATAACCGACTTGATACGGTAAAAAGTTGTGAGATTACATGGATCTCACAATTTTTTACCGTAGAACAACTGAGTTGCGAGACTTGGTTTTTTTGACAAGTATTGTTTTTGATGGGATTTTAATGTTTGTCTAATCTGATACCTTGTAGTAGTGGCTGAATATTGATACAACTAAATGTCTCATACAGAAATAATACCGTTTGAATTGAAACAATTTTAAGTGATCTGATTACTGTGTTTGTTTTTGTGTTTTCTTTTTTTAATTTTTTATGAGCCACTTGAATGTATAAGAATTAAATATGTAGTGAATAAAGTATAATATATTTTATTCTTACAATGTAAAGTTTGTAAGGAATATAGATATTTTAAGCATTTTGATTCTCTAGAATATTGATTTCTACACAATTATACATCAAATAAACAAAATATTGCTTACTTACGTAGTAAATCTTACAGGAAAATATATAATTTCATGTACTTTTAGCTTTGCCGCTGATCAGGTTAGATGAGTATGTAATTTTTATAAGTTTTGCACACCCTGTTACCCAAAGAAAATATTTTTTTATAATCATGACTGACGCATTTCATTGTTTAGGTATCTATTAGTTCAACACTAAAATAATTCATAAAATAATTATACGTCTGCCTTACATTGCCTAATACAGCTAAAATTATTATGACTACTTCACTTCTTTTCTTACACTTCACATAATTCTAATAAATGTCTTTGCCAAAAAAATGAGTTCACCGGGCATCACTGCACTATGGGGCGACGTGGCAGGTACAGTGGACGATTTCGCATCCGTAAATAATATACGTCAGTGGCGGATTTAGCAATGTCACCCTGACAAAGGAAAATGCGCCTCGAGTTATGACCCTCTGGGCTTCCTTTTGTTTGGCTAATGCCGTCGTTTTTTATTTTTTTTTTGTCATTTTTCCCTTTTTTGTGCGGGAGGAAGGTACAGGTGTCGAGTTTTATGACAGACGCGCTTTGTTTACATTCTCTAGGTGTCCGTCTTAATTTGGCATCCCATTTGAATTACGAACTGGGCTGTCTGAATAGAAATCTTCCATTTTAAGCACCTAAATTAAAAATCCACCTTAATTAGTCGCCGAAGTTGAAGTAAAATCATTTTGTTTGACATCAAATATTAATATACTTTGGAGAAATTTGCTGTTTATTTGAAATTGTCTGATGTCAGAGTAGATTATTAAATTTAATTTAAAGGCTAAAAGTTGATGCGTAATTTTAATTGATGCTTTTCATCGTTCTGATTTGAACAAATGAAATTTAGTATTTCAGTATTATTAAGTTTTCGTGAAAAAGAAAGACAATGCCACTGTCCGTTATTCTTTTTCCACAATATGATTTCACAGGCTTTACACTTGCAGATTTGAATTTACATAATTTCATTAAAGAAGTACAACTCTATATTACTGGAAAATTTATCAAATGTAAAAATCTCAGACTCCATTTTGATTTATTTGCATTAAACATTTTGAGTTTTATTTCGAGGTGTTACAGGGGATTTTCGTTTGTTAACTTTACTTTTTTCGGTGTATGCGGGTCTGGTGCTATTTTTCAAAACAATCGTGCACAGAGAATCGCGGTGTAACAAAACATTGTGTAATGCGGTAATAAGTAGGACTTTGTCAGCGCACCGCCTAAAATTACGTTCGTTTACACCCAGTTTCATATGCTGTATAACAGCTTGTTTCAGTTACGATTTTCGCACAAGAATATTTTACTGATGTCTTTCATTGTGCCATAATAAATAAATATACTGGATGTGTCACTCATATAAGTGAAAAGCTATATGAATGAAGAAACGAAAATTATTTATGTTTTTATATAATTATTATCGCAGTACTTGCTGTTTTATATCATTGAATTCATAAAATCAATGTAAATAAATAAATAAATTAAAAGACATTTTAAAATATTAAGGATTGCAAAGGAACTATACGTTTACTTTTGTTTAGCGGTAGTACCTTAACAAAGATCGCTGTAGTTCGTCGATACAAACCACTATCCACACTGAATGCATTTTCTTTGGTAACTCTTATATTACCCATATTTTTTCGAGTTCTAATGTATTTATATAAGCGCAGAAAAAAATTATATACTCTGTAAAATCCATATTTAAGGAAAAGCACTGGCGATTACTGGTTGAAATATGAAAGTTAATAATATTTAGACTAAAAAAATAACAATCCATAAAACAGACACAATTGAGAAAAAGACAATGTACAGTACAAAGTTTGTCCAAAAGATAAATGATATTATGGTGTTTTAATATAACAATAACAAAATATATTCTTTCCGTGAAGATTTTAATTGTGAAGATTTAAATAAATGGTAAAAATACGTTCTTAAATAGGGCGTTTCCAATTAAGACGATCACTTAATTTACCAATCATTAATTGTAAACTTAGTATTACTTTTAATAAAGTTACGAGATTTTTTTTGGTTTTAAGGCGGGGCTCAAACCCGTTAACTTTGGACGTCCAGTCCACTGCTTACCCAATTGAGCTACTGAGCCTTATGAGCACCCGTCTGATTATTATTATGTTAGTATAATTAATATTTTAGAATTACTAAGAATTCAATATTGTGGCCTGAAAGGCCATTTAGGCTCAATAACAGGCAGTCGTCGTACGAATTTGTCCTTATGAAGCGTCAAGTATTATTTAACCCAAAATAACCATTAAAACTAAACCTTGGCATAATGAAACAGCTTAACTGAAAAATTATGCTAATCAATTGACGAACTTCAACAACAAAACACATTAACATATTCGCTGAAGTTAACCTTGCCGTCGTAATTACAAACAAACCGGCGAAACAAGGCCGCGGATAAATACTCTTTATTAAATTAACTTAATGTATAATTCATGAAGTCTCCCCTTATGTAAAATAAATTACAAATATCCCGCAATAGATTCGTTTCTTACAACGTACGATGCTGGCGACGGATAAACTTTTTTTTTTATTAAAATTACTAGGGAGCTTTATTACAGCCATGATTCGAATACAAATACTCTTGTTCATCATTGAAACATTTGGACCTTCTGAGACACAAACCAAACCGGTTGTCAAGGTGAAAAATAATACGTACACGTATACAATATACTACGGTTGTTGTGATGCGTTCTTCCAAACTTTGTACTACGCATGCGCACACAAACACGTATTAACACACGTACATAATGCTTCCTATCCTATCTCATTTTCACCTACGTTAAATCTTATAAATTTATGTGTGTCTCTTTTTACTGTCGCTTTTTCGTATCATCGACTATCAAAATCACAACGATGCCAAAGAAGTTTTCACTTCAATAAATATCTACTCGTTGATATTATATGCTGATTAAAATTAAAACTCGAAACAATAACTAGCAATGGGGATATCGGACAGCGCATACTATTTTTAACTTCTTTACTGAGATCAATCGATAAGTAAAAATCAACTTAATCAGATATGATGATGAGCGAAGTTTAAATATCAGATTATTATAAGGAACGTCAATTTTTTGAACTAGTCCAAAGTGAATAACTTTTACAAGGCTTGATTCAACTTCGAAACTCTGACAACTTTCAAAAGTTAAACACAACTGAGTGAAAGGCTTCAGCGTGATTTGTTCCGAAATCTTCAAATAACAGTTACTCTGAAACTGTTGATCACTGAGCAAAGTTACCGAACAAAAGTTTTTCATTGTGTATCTTCCCGAGAATCTTTTCCTTGACCTTTTAATTTTATTGGCGACGGCCTAGCGCCATTATTGTAAACATTCGGAGGAAAATAAGTTTGATAATGATCAAATTTAATTTTAAGATTATGATTTTTATGAACAACAAATGGGACTCAAACCCAAGATCAAGTAACAGTTAAAATAACTATGAATTAACTGGTTTTCGGTTTGGTGGACAATTTTATTCAATAAAAATACTTTTCAGTGTAATTAGCCTATGACTTAGTATCTATTTTAAATCTCATAGTTTGATAGGATTTTGTTAATTCTATCCCACATTTAATCATAAAAAATACGCTCAGCAATCACTTCTGAATCAGGCAGTATTGTCGTCATCGATACACCACGATTTCAATAGAATAGAATAGAATTCTGATTGCGACTTTAAATACTTTATTTGGTTTTAGTAAAATCTGAATAAATTCTGCAAATTAAAAAAATTACTCTGTAATTTAAATAAATCGTCTTAATAACTTATCTCTTTATATATTCTGATTTGCCCTTAAAATTGAAGAAAAATCGACTCTTTTAACTTGACTGATGGCGAGGTTTTTTAAAAAGATTGGCATGACGAATTACGTTAAAACAGTACCCCATCTTTATAAAATAAAACTAAAGCGGTGTTTCAGTACTCTGATTGTCTGCTTTTCATTTTGTTAACATCATCATTTCATTTGGTTTTTATCTTCAAAAAAGCCTACACATTATTATGCGCATAACTCCTGTAAGGCAATAGTAACTTCAGTTTTTGGACTTAATTTCAAGTACAATTTAGACAAACATGCTTTTTAAAAGTTTAAATATAATTTATACTACTTATTTTTAGTTTTAATTTATTCATTGACACTTTGTTAGTTAAAGTAATATAAGTTATTTACGCGATTTTTACCATGTACCTTGTTTTTAGCGAGTTTCCGATATTTCGGCACTGTTGCAAAAGCGCCATGCTCACGGAACAATCCCGTTAATAACTTATATTACTATAATGTTAGTGACCATGAAAGTTGAAAA
The DNA here is from genome assembly GCA_927399485.1 of Calamotropha paludella. Classification (NCBI taxonomy): domain Eukaryota; kingdom Metazoa; phylum Arthropoda; class Insecta; order Lepidoptera; family Crambidae; genus Calamotropha; species Calamotropha paludella. The sequence continues at coordinate 4,898,726 of OV656806.1, read as the reverse complement.
CAATATACTTTGTTAGTTTTTTTCTTTATTCGATTTTGAAATATTTGCCTAGGTAATAACTAAATAAAAAAATATGTGGTTCAACTTTATTAAAGTTACCAAAAGGATTTTAAAATTCTCCTAAAAATCTATTAAATAGTTTCAAAAACTATCCAATCTTAGATATGCATTACATATGATATAAATTGATAATATTTATAAGACATCATAACCCATAAGATAGTGGTATCACCTATACCCGTCTTAGGATATCAAAAGAGCAAATCTTGGACGTCTTGCTGTTTCGTTGTTTAATGACGCCAGTGAGGAAATTTTACGATCTTGTGTCATTGTCTTATTGTAACCCCATATTAAACGGCTCTTAAAGATTGGGAGTCGAGAGTGTAACACAGATGTTTTATAGTAATAAGGGCCATACCTTTGTATTGCATAGTGGCGAAATTAGTGTATACACGATATATTGATAAATAATAGAGGAACGTAAAAAAAGGGAAAAATATCCCAAAATAGCGATAAATCACTTGATGCAATTATTTTGATATTTGATTATTTTTATGAATTCAGACCATAATTTTGGAGTATTTGAACCCAATGGTGTTAAGGGAAATATCGACAATGTCTAAGGTAGAAGCCTAATAGTAATGGCGTGGATATGGAGTGGACATGTAAGGGTTTGCTGCTGAGTCATGTGCAAGATGCTTTAGAATTTTAAATAAGAAAGTGGCCATTTATGTTTATAGCGGACTTACTGAGTGTCGCATTTGGGGTGTTTTAAGCACGGTCGGTTGCTGGAAGCCGCCGTTATTAGTCGTCCATTGTTCGACGGCCCAACCAGTAAATTACAGTGTTTAGTGAGGGGACTTTGTGAAATTTATTTTGCTCAATCCAGGAGCTTTGCTGCCAACTTGTTGGAAATAATTAAATTCCGCGCCCGTAGCATTCCTTTATTATTATTTATCGGTTGAACATTTCAAGCTGTGGTCTGCTCTGTTTATTTTATGAAAATACTTGTTGCCAGTTGTAATGCTGGTAAAAATATTTGAATATTACAGTGTGTGTTATGAAGGAAATTCTGAACCGCAGTCTACGTGAATCTGTATTTCAGTACGAGGTTACTTTGCTAGGAGAAGCAAACGGCATGCTAGTCAGTTCACAATTTAACAGTAACATTTCATTGACAGAAATAATTCCAATTAATTAAATTCTGAGGTACTTTTGTGTTTTCAGCGAACTAATTTATTACATATTTTCGTCCAGCTATTTGAATTTATAAACTACAAGTATGTCTTCCTTGAAAATATTGATTATAATTTTGTTAGATATCAATCCGCAAGATTCGAAACTAAGATTTTCTGTACTAGTTATTGTAATCCATAGATTAGCAATCAATATTGAAATGTTTGTGTCAAAGTATACGTATCCTTGCTTAAACAGATATGTCCACAACACTGCTGCCTATTATACTGCCTTTCTTCGTATTCTCAATATGGGATTGAGTTTCGAATAATGAGAAAGAAACGCTTTTAATATAACTACCCAACAACATCTAACACATAATGACTTAGCATTTCTAAGAACACTTATTTGACATCTATATAGTTCATATTTAAAAGTGATATCTTAAGCAGTACAACAAACCGCTTTTTTTTCTATGTTGGAAATTGTTTGATTTCAGTTGTAAGGGATCACAAATGTTAAATAAGATGTTATTAAATTTTTTACCAGATTTTCAAAACTTGTAACTGTGAAATTGGTTAGAGTATAGTCACAAGTAACAAATAGTTATATAGCCTCTATTATTAATAATTCAATGTAGATATAATGCTTAAAATATGATTTCTGTCACTGACAATGTGAACACAAAATAAAGAGTTAAAATAAAATGAGGGAAATTAGAGTCTTGCTAGTAATATGTCTACAATCGATAGGTTCGATCTTATATTATATAATGTCTGACAGAATACGTCCTTTTGTGCATATTTTGTAATATTTCGAAGAGCTAAGGAAACGTTATTAGTAACACAGACCTAATAACATAGTCTGAAATGACTATCGCGTAAATTTAAATTATTTTTACCTATAGCAATGTTATTTATTGACACAAAAAAAATCATCCATCCCTTCTTTTTGAGTATAATTTTCGAATAATTAATTTCTTAATGTAATTAAATTCAAATATATACTTAAATCTTACATAATAGACACTTGTGTTTAACTGTTACAAACCTAACGATTTAATAAGGCTACTACTTGGAATTCTGTCCATTAGAAAGTCTGATGTTTCGAAAATCTGACCAACTGAAATGAAACAACCATAGCTATGGCTTCCAATGCAGATAAGCGCTATAGGTTGTTTAATGAGAATTGTTTTCAACTCCTCGACGACCAGACTCGTTATTTCCTCCCATTAAAGCCATTAAAAAATCTCCATTATTTATGACAGCACTTCAGGTGAGTGTACCACAGGGCTGAGCCCTTGGCCCGAAATTTATTATGATCTATTGATTCCGCCGCATTTCTCCTATACCTTTTCTTCATAAAAGCCTCCCCCGTTTGGGGAGAGTTCGCTAACTCCTCTGAAATTATGTCACAAAAGTACTACCACCCTCGACGGAAAAGTTGTTTTTACTACACCACTAAGACTTTAAGTATGGATGCTAGAGACCGTGCCCGAAGATAGGAGTTTCCATTATTATAAAAAAGCCTCTACAAATTAAAAGTGAAGAGACTTTAATCTTCGACAGCCGAACATTTATTTTATATATTTAGTTCATACACTTTCGCGCTTATCACACTTAAATAAAACTACTTTTACTGAATTATTGACGCTTTCCGGCAAAAAGCTGTTTTATTTAAAAGTTTAGTTAGATCATATGTAAGTTATATGTGTTTTTGATCCATTCAAATTGTCATTGGCTTGCACAATAAAACACCAACACTATATTGAAGGTCAGATTATTGAAATAATGCAATGTAATTAAAAATAATATATGAAAAATATAAGTCGGCAAGAATAAAAAAAGGTATAAAATTGATCAGGCAAATCCACTTTTCCATTTACGTTTCGGAATAATCAGTTTCTAGACAAAATAAAACTTACTTTGCACAGAATCAAAACTAGACGTCTTAAGTTTACGATGGCAATAAAACATCATTTTACCTATTCCCCGCTCCCATAGTTTTATGACGATTCCTCTCTCCTGGAATTTCTATTTACCTGCGGGTATATGTAGCTGCAGGATAATTTCGACTGTTTCAAATCCTTACTTTTACGCTTCTCATTTGAGATGTATATAGTTTTATGTCTGACATAAAAATATGAGCTCTCACACGCACTCAGGAAGGCGTAGCTATATTTATCTACTATACTTACTCGTTACTCTTTATATTATGATGGAAACATACACCCGTTGAGAAAACGTAGGGATGGCGGACTAAATAAAAGACTGAATAAAATGGTTTTAAAAAGACATCCGAGGTTATTTCATTTTCTGCACTAAAAATAGGGCGGTATAAGTGCCGTAGTAGCTAAAGTATTTATTTATACTCGTTTACTCAGTTACTAAAACACGAACGTTTGTTAACCAGTGATAAATATGCGGTGCAATCAGTATGAATATACATATTTTAAGCATTTTTTTTATTTTACCAACTTTTACTACAATCGCTTATTTTAATATTTTTCCCTGTCGTAAAAGTTTATAAATTGAATTGTCCTATTTTTTTTATTAAAAGCTGCCAATAACGATGTTACTGGAGTTTTCAATATTTACTTTTCTCAAAATAACTGGCAACTAATACATTAGTCTTGGACTTCTATTTGCGCGGGAATCCGTTTACATGGAATTAGGTTTTATAGCACTTATATGTATACTTAAATTAACAAGGTAACGTATGGTTATTTTCGCACCTAAACTCCTATGTTCTTCCCCAATGTTTAAGGAATGTTTATACCAAATCTCTTTTTTACCATGAAAACGTAACAAACAGAGTTACTTTCACATTTGTGGTATTAGTATAGATTCAACAAGAGTCAAATTTTCAAATTTATTCTTGCCTTTTATTCATGCTTTTGTTTATTAAATAAATATGAAAAAGAACGTGAAAAATTGGATTTATCCTATGTTATTGTTAAATATTTGTTGTTAATATTTGCTGCTTCTAAATTTGCTCCTTTTTGTTCTGTCTAAACACAACTTTAGAATATTGTCATAGAAATTTAATATTGGTAACTTTTAAAAGTCACTGGGCGACGAGAGATTTTTCTCATTTTTAAGTTTAATAATCCTCGTGATTTAAGCGTTTACTCACGAAATATATGACCGTATGTCATCACTTTTAGCGCTATATAACCCTTCCAGCGCAGCACTCTTAAGACGTTAATCAGAAAAGGTTCACTCTGGGACCCGCTATCATAAATGTTCATTGTAAACGCGACATTTATTTTCTGTAAGGGTTTCTTTTACTGAGACGCAAGCATAAATTTATTTAATTTTTTGTAACAATTATAATAATAGACCACATATTATGCTTTGAAATTTCGATGGAACTATTAGACTCAGAAGAATTCCCATTATAACAACAATTGTCTTCATGATCACCATATAATAATCGGTGTGTGTCTACGTATTACAACCATCCAACACTAGATATATAGTGGAGTTTTACTATTAAAATGAGAATTCTATTATTAAGAATTGTTAAGAATTGTATTATTTAAAAACACATAATTGATGTCTTGGGTTTCATGTGGATATTTGTTAATGTTTCAAATAACTTTGCCATAACTATAATTATACTAAAGATCATTTTGCATAAATATATAAGTTATAATTGTTATTATACATTTCAAATAAGTATTGTGGCTTTATATATTGTGCCTTAGATATTATGCACTTGGAATAAATCTTCAAATTAAAATACATCCTGAATTTCCTAACAAGCCACGCCAGATGCCTTGGCCACTGAAGTTTTTACAAGCTCTGATGAAATTAATCAACACTCTTTGATTCTTTGTCAAACTAAGCCTTACGTCAAAATTAACCAAATTTAACCAATAAAGGTGCTTACACATACGAGTATATTTTTTGATTTTTGATTTGAATATAGGTTCATCTGTGATATACTCGCGTCACCGCTCGGCGCGATCAGAACGCGCCATCAATCATCCATAGACACTTTCCAGTCGAGAGCTCGTCACACGCATCTATTAGAGTTAGATTAATGCGAAGCAGAGTATTGATGTGTATCCTGCGAATATTATATCATACGATAGCTATATTTCTTGCATTCACCTCCTTCTTAATAAACTGTTATTTATTTTCTTGTAATTGTAGGCTGTAATCATCATTATCAGCCTAACATTACACGCTGCTGTATAAAAGCCTTTCCTAGTGCACGATATATAGCACAATCCGCAGCTACTGTCACCCAGGTCTTGCCAGTCACCCTACAAAAATCGACGCTCCACCGCGTCTGAGGACATCCTACTCTATATTTACCGAAACATGGTATTCATTTAAGGAATCGTTTAGTCTAACGGTTATGGGTTCTGCGGCTTACATGGCTGTTCCATTGGTAATTCGGTTTGCTAATCCGGAGCAAGGCCATTATTTTCTAATGATTTGGCATAACACTTTTAGGCATTACATTGTTAGACATAATTTTAGAAGACACAATTTAATATAACGCCTGGTAATGGATAAAAATAGTTGACCTAACCTTAGCTACAATGTTTATTAGTTTATGCGATTCAACTTTGTCATAAATTGGGAATAAAGATATTACGTGAAGGAAAGGTATCCCTGGGTCAGTTGGGGTATGTAGATTACTTTTGATTCTCTATCGGATCACCTCGTTGCGGATCCGATCCCTCAAAGAAACTCAGAGCATAGCCCTTTTTATAGCTCATTTGTAGGCTGTATTCAATAAAAATACTCACAAACACAATTTTATAAGCCTATACCCGTTTTGAATAATGATCATACTTCTCAAATGGTAAAAGATTTTTGTAAATAGATTGGATATTATAGAGATTACCATCCACGCATAAACAAAATTCGCTGTCTCTGTATGTCTGTACTGTAGTATGGATTGGTATTAATAGGATAAACGATAGAAGAAATAGGTACTTTAAAGGAAATTATAAAATCATAGCTTAACGGCAAAGACCCGGTTTATAAAGATCAATATTCAACAAATTTATACATTTATACTGTTTATCTCCTTCACGACATAGGACGTAACTTAACACGCTGGAGTAAATTTAAGAGGGATAATTTTGATTCTTTGAGAAGTTCTATTCGTTATTCTCGGTTATTCTCGTATACGCTGTTACAACCACCTGTCTCTGACAGCAATCACAAGTATAAAAATGAAATATTATACCTAAAACTTAAGAAATCGTATATCTTTTTAATGGACACAATTTCTATGTATTCTAAGTTTTCTCATGGCATAATAATTTATTAAAACAAGGTGTACGCATTTTAAAATATTTGCAGCTATCAAACACGCTAGAACTATTTTAGTATTCAATAAATAGAAACTGAATAGTACCAAAACTTTCCTATCTTTTTCAAAATTATGGTATTATAAACTTTGGTATATATAATTGATATGGGTAAACAATGTTATATATAATAATCTTTGTAATCAATCCCTTAACCCAGATTCGACAAAGTGAAATTCCTCAGATGCAAAAGACGGTCATTACGTTCTAACGTTTTTGGTATATAGTGGTACCGGTACATTTTTATTGGTACGCTAACAACTAAAACAGGGCGCCCGAAGAAATAAATACGTAAAAGATTGCAAACAGTAAATGCTCGCATGAATATATAAATTGAGCGTTATATTCCTACCCACCTTACTGCTAAATATCCCGAAACATTACAAGGAATACCAGTAGACTTAAAAAGCCGTATTTTAAAAATAAATTCAAATTTATAGGCGGCAGCCTTATAATGTGGTCACAAATCTCCCTGATAGTGAATTACGGCGAAGGTTCCTGGATCGCCCCTATTCCTGAGGGTACCTGGTACAGGTGGAGCTCGCCTTGAGTTATGTCGTTATTTGAGCAGAGAATCGATTGCGCACCCCTGTGGCCGTCGATGCCCTAACTGCCAAAGTTGGACTGTTTTATTGTTACCCTTTTTGTTGTTTAATTCCGATGTTGTTTGTTGTTGACCCTTATCGCCGGTTGTAAAAGCGACCTTAGAGTACCTATGAGGTGAAGTGTTTTTTTATGTACCTATAAACTGGAAATGACTCTCCGTTACGGTTTAAGTTTCTTTGTCCGCTTTTAGATAGGTTATAATTTTTGATTCAATCAATAAATATATAATAATATTATCTCTTACAGTTACACCATTTAGCCTTGCCCAACGTAAGCAATGTAAAACTTGTGTTATGGATACTAGGTTAACGGATAGACATACATATATGATATATGATAAGTAATATTCATAGAAATATATATATAAATACCCATGAGTCAGGTACAACTCCTCTTATTTATCACACAAACGTCGTCGGTGCGAAAGGCAGGAGCGCTACTGTTGCACCAAACAAAACTTTAAAACAACGTGTTGAAAAATACCACCTCGAAACGCTTAACACCCGATAACGCTAACTAATGGATGTCATGTTCATATTCAAAGATGGGACGTAATATTTACTTATTTGAAAAGCTTTATTGACCGTAATATAAAATGATACAAAAGGCGCACTCACTGCTAATAGTATTCCCTCCAAGTCCCAGTATTTCCGGATGTAAAAAAATATGCATGTTGAAGCACCATAATTGCTTTTTTTTTTTAATTTATTAACAAAATAAAGTCATTGTAAATCAGCGCACCAAAAATCGCTAGGATTTGTCCGGTGTGCTGAGAGTACATAATTGAATGACACATACATTTACACATATATCTACTACATTTACACATATATACATTGAACTGCATATGCAAAGTAAATAGACTAAGTATTTTTGTAATAAGACATCAAATTTCGATTCAACAATATACAAAATTATAACATGTTCTAATTATTGAAAGTTATAAATGATGTATGATCAGTTGAAAACTTATTTTATCAGTACATGTGATTTCGCCACTTGTCGTTTTTATATGTTTGCTTTGCTTCTGAAGAATATCACTTAGTCTACCTTCATTTTTGTGGTAACTGAAGTTCATGGAAATTGACCAGCGAGCCAAGATGGTACGCCCTTTTCAGAGCCCAAATAACAAGTTTTAGATTGTTCACGATGCACAATCTACATATTACTATAATGGCAAAAATATGATCAATCATTTCACTATTACACTAACATTTTTAACTTTGAACCATATTTGCATAACTGTAAGACATAATTCCGTACGTGAACTTCATGTAATCAGTACCGCTGAACGTCGTGTACATTCCAATCAAAATAGAATTAAACGCGATACCAGATGCAACATTCGGCTTATCATTTATTATTCATTAATTCATGCCGTCCCATTTTAATGACAGCTATGTGTCATTAAAATAAGACTGCAATATATATTATACACGGTTGTAATAATCAGAACAAAATAATAACAATTGATTGAGATTTATTGATTGTTGTTAATACATCTTTTGTTGTGCATTTGACTGGTAGATTTGAACCAGAAAAAATGGCGCTGACGTCAGCTTTAGGAATCCTTGGAAAGATAAGACGAGTCCGTCAAGATGTCTGTGGCACAATTTGAAGAAAACTCGAGTAGTAAGAGTGTATGTAATTAAATGTCAAGATATATTTAATAACTGTAGCAATGATTCGGATGACCGAATCGGACTCCTACTTATGAGGTTTTAAACCCAAAAATCCCAAAATTATAAAAAAAAAATATCTTCCTTTTCTTAGAGTTTTAAAGAAAGCAAATATATTTATAACTGAAGAATTGTTTACTAATAACTTTTTTCTTTTGTTTCAGGTGGATGTCAAATTCAGTAATAAGTCCCGGTTACTGTTACTATAAGTACGTTTAACTAATTTTTTTTTCATTTTAATTTAAATCAATATTCGTTCAAAAAACTCATAGACGAACGTCCCGATTAAAATTAAATTCTGTTGATATACATTGACAAAAAGATTTTCCGAGAATAGGTGGATTTTTCATCGTAATTTAACAACCATCAAATATTTGGTTGTCATATCCTATTGAAAATAGTAAAACAGTATTTGAAAAACATGTATGATATTATAAAATAACAATACCCAGTTTTACGACAAAAATATTAAACCTTTTTATTAAAAATATATTGTCCAATAATTCCAAAGCCAAACATCCAAATTAAAGTACAGATTAAAAATAAAAGAAAGGATAACGATTTTAGAATTCTACTGGAAAATTTCACGTGAGCAATTTATTTCTATACATCTTATACTCATGTTTGTATGTCATTCACATTATAAACTAAATTTGTATGTATTTGGTAGAATATTTCTAGTAAAAAGTAATCTCAAATATGTTTCGTAGACAATCTAGCAATTGTTTATTGCATTTCAGCGATTCATCTGCCATTGAATTGCAGTCATATATGATCCTAAAAATAATCATTCCACTTGTAAAAATTTGAGCTATTAAAAATGGCGTGCTGTAGACAATTTTCTTTCCTCATCATCGAATGAAAAGATCCCTCGAAATCTACCGCAAACAGTATTACATTATGACCGCTCGCCCCACAAGACGGTGTTCCGTTTCAACGCGGCCCTTTCAAATTGCACCCGACAGACTCGCCGACATAATTGCTATAATTCGTTTGAGGCCAGCCGAGGGGCAGATTAGGTGTTGGTTTTCATTTTTTAATAATATAATAGTTGAGTAATTACGGGAAAACCGGTGGTGAGCGACGCGTCCGCTTAATTCAATGACGTAATTTTATATTTTTTTGTTTGTACTGCACTGACTTTGAATGCGTAGGGTAAAAGCCGGATAGTTGCCTCAGACGGATACATGCCTCAGTTTTGAATACGCTATGTTAGGTATGTTGGTGGTATTAGCGGTTGATTATGATTGAAAGTCTCCCCTCTGCTGACCTAGGTTTCATCTAAGCCGTTAAAGTAGGCGCACGTATTTTGTCCGTGTAAGAAAAAATCTTCCGCGGTGAAACTTTGACAGGCGTCGAAATATGTCGTCGTAAGTCATTTCTATTAAATATTTTTGTTATTAATTGATCTTTCATTTTTCTTTTTTTTTTACATGCATTAGAGTTTAAATAACACTACTCATTAGGTTTTATTGTTAAATAGATTTTGTTTATTTCGTAAATAGAAAGTGCAAGTATCCGTATCAAAAAGGATAGTTGCCCTGTTTACTTTTGCGGATAGTTGCCCTAGAGGCAACTATCCGTAACTATAAATTCTTTAACGAACAGATTTTTTTTTTCTTTTGGTGCTCTTTTTAACTTATAGTAACTTGTTTTAAATAAAATAAGAACCGAACAAAAACCAATGAAAGGAAAAAAAGGCAAAAAATCGATCAGAGTTGCTGAAAAGATATTGCGCAGAATGTTTTGATTTACGATTTTACTAAATTGAAATCAGATTGGAATTAATTTAAGATGTGTCAAATGTGGTTGCATGAAACTTGATCTATATTTAAAAACCATTGCATGAGATGTGGAAAGTTAAAAACCCTTGCTTCTGGTGATAATTAATGCTAATGCCAAAGTTGAATACCATATTTTTCTATCTTTAAATTAAATAATAATATTTCATTATTACCTAATCCAATCTAAAATTTCGAGACTATTTTTTTGTAATTTTATAGTTTAATACTTGAGGACAGAGCACTGTTTTAGAATGTAATTAATATTGTGGTAAATACTTTATAAAGAATCGCAGTAAATAATAAAGGCTTATTGTAACTTAAATACTTAAAATTACTTAAAACTTATCTAAAAGAAATAAAGAGAGGCGTCTATCCTTACGCGAGGCAAATATCCCCCGAAGCATTTTTTACGTTAGGCTACTATCCGCTATAGTAGGCAACTATCCCCTTTTTGAGAGGTCAAATCAAACAAGATTTACTCGAATCATATATTAACTATGTTTACAAAATTAGGCTGGTATGAAAGATTAAAGACCTATGTGTTAATATAAACGTCGATTTGTTCTTAATAAACATATATTTTTTAATTATGGAGCTTTTTTGAAAAGTAGGGCAACTATCCGGCTTTTACCCTATAGTTGGCAAAAATTTACCTTATCAAAGAATTATCAGTAGATTTTTTTATCCTTTTGAAGTCAAAGAAACATTTTAATACTTCTTCTTTTTAATAATAACTTACGATTATGTTTTCTGTCCACGTTTTAATGAATATTACCACCGTTTCGTTGCTTTCTACATATATATCTCATAAATATTAGCATACAGAAAACTTTCCTAATGTTCGAAAAAAGGCAAATGAGTTTCAATACACTATGAAATTGTAGTAGCTGTGAATGTGGCTCTTGTAAGGAAGTCATTGTTTTAGATTTAATATAAAAAACAATAATGAACGCGCACTTTGTTTTGTTTTTATTTAAATATCTTTATATATATAATTCTTCTGTGAGTGTGTATGTCACTGAACTCCTCCTAAACGGCTGGACCGATTTGAATGATTTTTTTTGTGTGTGTTCAAGGGGATCTGAGAATGGTTTAGATTCACTGCAGTCGGCACAGCAACGCGTGGCCAGGACAGCTAGTATATATATAAAGAGTTACCAACATCATATATACGGTACCACAACTCCCAGACCCGAACCAATATAGAAAAGGTCGATTTTTGACATTGACCCAACTAGAGATCGAACCGGGGACCTCGAAGTAGCTTTACCAAGAAAACCAGATTGTGAGCCGCTCAACCAAGGAGACCATCATTAAACCTGTCTACTTTCCTTTTTTATCTTATACAACTGTATATTTCATATTTTTCTTGCAACTTGCAATCACTGTCGTCCATGAGGACCATGAAATTTCATCCCCCTGTAATATCACTAGGGACGTTGTCTGGCGATGCGGGCTACACGGCATTGTTGGGTTAGGTCTCATATTTCTTACATCATTAAACTGACGTGTATTGTAAGCGGGTTTCACATCGGGTTATTTCTGTTGTGTACGAAATAAAAAACCTCCCCTGAATAATAAAGGAAGTTTAACATATGAATGATTGACAGAACAAGCACGAATGAATGATTAACTCAATAGAAATAACAGCTTTAAAAGAAGTACAAGATTTACTTTGATGCATAAAATAATGAGTGGTATGATAAGAAAGTGGTGTGGTGTGGAAGAAGATATTGTGACAAATATAGAAATAGAAATGTTTAGATGGTTTGGATATGTAGAGAAGATGGATGAAAGATATTTGACACGACAAGCTCATGAGATAAATGAGCACAGGCAAGGCAGTATTAGACGAACTTTCAGGTATCAAGTAGGAGAAAAAAGGTCCAATCAAAAGAGTTTATATTATTAAAGGTCTGATGAAAGTTGAAGAAGCGAGAGATGTATGTTAGGATCGTAGAAGATGTAAATCTGTGATATATGTATACCCATGATTGTGTGTATGTATGTGATAATAATCACATCCATTTTTCTGAACCCAAATTAACAACTAACACCCAGAAATCGCTTTCACTTGTGTAATAATAACACGGCAAGAAAATTTATACCATTTTTTAAATCTATAATCTAAGATCACAAATTTGTTGTTTGTCTGTCCGCTCTTTTTCCCGCTCTTTTTCTATTGTATCAACTAACGTTACCATAGCAACGCGTTAACCGCAAGTAGTTCGTCTACCGGACGCTAGATGGCGCTAACGGAAAATTATTTAATAATAGAAAAAACTCAAAGAATTTTGTCCACCCGTGCGAAGCCAGGACGGGCCGCTAGTTAAGTTACGTCTTATGAAATAGGAAATAACTCTCTCATTGACATTGTACAGTCAGCAAAATTTCAAGTTTGCTCTATTGATATTGTTTGCTTTGACATTTAGAACTCTATTGCAATTGTATAAGTTAGGAAAAATTAAAATTTATTTCAATAGATTTTAACTCAATGTGCTCTCTACTGTACTATCAATACTTCCCAAAAAAGAATAGTTTACGTCATACGTCTTTGACTATGTTTTTAATAGAAAGACAGAAAGAAATAAAATAAACGTTTATTACCCGTACAATGTTATTTATAAATTACCAACAAAAAATAAATACAGATATGATAAAAAGAAAAGACAATGACAATACGTACTATTATCTATAATTTTTCATAAAATGAAATGCTCCCGGTACGCCCAGGTCGGGCGATGTGGCTTATATCAGGTTGGCTATATGTATTGTGAAGATACTCCTCGGAAACCTTGCGAGCATACGGTCCCTAGCGGTAATGAGGCGGGCTATTATATTACATATTATAACTATCAACTCTGGTGGATTTCAAACTACTCATTATAGGTATATAGTTGTGAAGCGGAAAATAATGAAAGTTTTATTTGAATAGTACTTTTTCTGATCATCCATCCAATGAACTGCCTTTGCAAAAATACCCTCGGCAATCGGCAATAAGCTCAAACCGGTAAGCTATCGAGCTCCATCACTATTTATATAGTTATTTAAATAAACTAAAATTTGTTTCTATAATTTCAGAACATAGAGAAACATATTTTTTTTAATTCTTTAAAAAGTATCATCTTCTATTTTAAAAAATATCATATAAGATTATATTAGAAATGCAAAAATATAAAAATCTCATATAGGTAAAAGTTTTTTTGTTAGCTTCGAAAATAGAAAGCCATTCGTTTTCTTGTGTGAAGAATGGCGTGCTCTTTTGGATTATAATAATTTAACGTACAGACGAATACCTATCAAACATTTTAAAATATACCCGTTTACAAATACTTTTTTTAACTATCAAAATAGTATTTTTATATTTTCTGCAAGAATAGTAAAAAGAAAGAATACTATATAGTCTAATATTTGCAAAACCCGGTAACTTTTTTCTAAATAACACAAGTTTATAAATGCATAAAAAAAGTCTATGTATGTAGAAAAATAAATGCAAGTAAAAAACCCATCAACTTTTATTTCTGTACTTTTTAAATATCGCCTATTAAGAAAAAAAATGCCTTTAAAAAGATAAAACCTTTAATATCGCTTTTAGGTGCTATTGTCTGCTTTTATTTTTAATAAAAAACTTTGAAAATCCGCCGGGCACGTAAACGGCTCGCCGCAATCAAAAAGTTCAAACTGTTGCCTTTTACACGAAAGATAAAACATCAGAATCTGTTCAGAATATTAAATTAAAGGAGTATAAATAAAGTCGTAACTTTATGTTGTAATTTTTGTGAACAAACGTAAAGGACAGCTGGAGAGTCATTCGCTTCTAGTACACTTTTGGGGATACGAGCGTAGTTTTAGCGGTTGCAGTTGATGGAAAATGGCAACCCCATTCTTTTCTTTATGGTAAGGACGATCTATGTGGTTATTATGATAAATTAAGATACTACATAGTCACTAACATTTGTTTTAGTTATCTAAAAAGGTTAAGGAAATTTTAAGCGTGTTAAAAAGCTTTATCACGTTAGTTTTACCTCTTTCTATTACTAATAAAATGAACGTACTATCTAATAAACAAGTAAAGTAGTAAAGATCGACGATTCCTCTTTTACGTAGCCTAATATAATTAAAAGTTTTTTAAAAAATATTAACGTTGTAGACAGTAAAACAATTAAATGTTTTTGGTTTAAGCTCTTGACTTTGCAAATTGCAAAATTTGGTACTTAACAATGAAGATGAATGATAGCGCCATAGAACGTCATTTTGAATCAAGTTAATCGAGTTCAATATACAATAGACGTAGATCCACTCTTCACATAATCATTCAGCTCACCAAAGGAGGTAAACCGGAATATCAATGTTTTGAATCTTAAAAACTGGGTTTTCATAAAAACACAGCCATTACCCATTTATTTCTTACTTCCTTTTCCTTGTATAAAATAATATATATGTCGACAGTGATGTGTTTGGGATGTGTTCTACGATATATCTTGTGTTCTCTTTTATCTCATTTTACTACTCAAATTTTACTTTTGGAAAATACAAACAAAAATTTCTACTTTAACAAAATGATAAGATGTTTTCATTGCGACAAAAAGCCCCATTGTTTTTCTCAAACATCACAATATGTTTAACTTCAAAAAGGAATTTAAATTGTTCTTTTTCCACTTTAACTCAATATCCCTTCCATCGTACGGCAGATGTCTATAGATCGAGACTCACGTGTGTCCCGAAACAATATTTCTAAATAAAATACATCCGGGAGGTACTTTGAGTAAATTTAAGACTTAAGCGATGGAAGAGGGGCGACTATTTGAAGAAAACACGAATTAACTTTATCGTATTTCAATAAAACACAGATTTTTTGATATAATATCATTATTATTTATACCTTTCGTACGAAACGTCACTGCGTAGTACTTGTTTTTGAAAACCCCCGTTTATAGCGATGCCCGAATGCTTCTGAAATAAAATGCTGTTTTTACAAACTGTTAATTGTGATACACTGTAATTTCTGCAACGTAACTGTCATATGGATGTTGAAATGGAATCTTAATAGTCTCAAAAAACGTATTTGGCATAAAGTACCTACCCAATTCATGACATTTCACATGGAATGAAAAAGTGGTCGTCTATAATATTTTTCGAGAATAATCATAATTGGTTATCGCTGTCGCTTATCTTGAGAGCAGCGTCGAGAAGAATAAAAACACCCCCTATCGCCCGCGCAGTATCACCCACATTATATTTAAGTGGGTAGTTTGCGAGAAAAACACCGCATTGTTGTCGGAATTGAAAATAAACTCGCACCCCCAAGTTAGGAATATATCGTCGCCCGTATAATAGGAGCGATTGTGTTTTACTCTGTCGTCTCGCAGCGGTACCACTGTCCCAATTATGTTTGATGATCGACATCATATATCATATCATGTGTGATATATGTTTATGAGATATGAAGTAGATATATAAATTTCTGAATTCGGTCTCAGGCTGGTTTCTTTTGTACTCGGATGTATGGTGCTGCTAAACAGAGTTACGACTATCGTGAAAAAGTGTCATTAGGTGATATAAATGGTATAATAAAATGTGAAAATATTAAAGTAGAATTCTTTTTGTGAGACACTTTTCTACTATTTATAGCAGGCACTGTTAAAGATTATTACCACAAATTATAGTTAGAATATTTCAATGAAAGATTTTTGTCGAAAGGCATTATGATTTACGTCTTGAAAAGTTTTTAATAAATTTGTAATTTGTAATAAAACCTATTATGAAAAATCACTTAATCGGATAGTATTAAAAAGTTCCCATATCGCTAGATAGATAACTCTAGGTGATTTGGTGATATGTACATATTAACACGCGCTGTTATTGTTTATGGTAGCTCCCATATATAGTCGTGGTAAGATTTGAATTATTAATGTTGTTTTAGGTTTTTAAATAATTTGTTTGCATTACACTGCATTGCACTACGAGACAGGAAAACTTTGCTTTTATTTAAATAACACTAAAATAAATTAAAATAGAACAAGGCTAGCGTTGGAACCTGATCTCCACTCCATTATATAAATATAGACATTTGCAATCACTAAAGTGTAAATAACTTACATTCAATAGGTGCTTAATCAAGATATTCTATCAACCATAAATATTTGTCATTTATAATTAGTCAGGTTACTTACACGGAATGTCCATTTCATGTAAGGATGGATACAAATGAAATTCTACTTTGCCAATTCCCGTTCGATTTGCCATATCGCACACCCGGAGTGCCTTTTCACTCGATCTGTCAATTAGTCGGTATGCACTGAACGACGCCAAACCTATCAAACTATTTTCGACTTTATATTTAAGCTTTTAAGATCAATTCTGATGTATAAATTGTAGATACGTGATTTACTAAATGGTCTTTGTTTGTTGACTTTTTAGAATAGTAGCGAATAATTTGTTAAGGCATTATGTCGTTTAAAGGCTTATATTTGCTTTGGTCACGATATTTTATCTTATTTTAATGAACAATAAAACCAGAAATGTTCAAATTCATTTGAAGTCGTGACTGGCAGCGAGTAAATCTAAAAATATATTTGACGTCTATAAAGCTTATTTACGTAGTAAACCATCAAGTATACCGATAATATGCATAAAAGCATTGCAAAACATCAAAGATTTCAAATACCACACCAGGGTTGAGAAGCTCCGGTAACTTAATTTCTTTTCCATCAATGAGGTTTTTTTTCATAGTTTTAATACTAAATCAAAGGTAAACTAAAATGCAATGGTGTAACAGAGGCTCTTTAGTAAATGCAGGAAAAGGGATAGCATTATAAATATAGAAAACAAAACGAATGAGACCGATTTGCCAAACCAATTAGCCCGATTCTTATGTCTACAAAATCTGGAGACAGTTGTTCATGGGTAGTGTGTAATCTTAGAAGGACAATTAGAATAATTAGTTCTATCCGGCATATCCAACTTGCCCTCTATGTTCCTAACCACAATATGATAAAGAGAGCACAATTTTAGAACCGGTTGATACATAAAGTCTAAATATAACCACTTCTATACTTAAAATCTAATTAGTTTAACGTAGAAATAATGAATCTTTATAAAAATCCTTATTGCCTCTTAAGCTTATTGCTTAGATTTTTGGGGGCGTAATGTGAACTTTATTTTTAAAGAAGAAAGTATAGTTGTTTATTTAATTACAAAGGGTTTGCTTTTTATCTTGTTTTCTTTTTTGTTTCTTTATGCCACCTCAAGGATATTATATATTAAAAGACATTGGAAAACCTGTACGGAAAAATTCAACTACAATATTTTTCTATACACCATTGTTGATGTATTTGATCAAAAAAAGATGAAAAGTGATACAAATGTACCTGCTCTAAAATACTTATTAATTAAATGTTTGGGAGCTACGCTTTATCTTTGCTCCGACGTTTTTTTTCTTTCTTAACTTCCGTCCCCTTCTTTAATTTAGAATCAAAATTGATGATGCTTTTTCCGTGTTTCGTTTTAAAGGTAGCACGCGACTTGAATTCTTGTTATCTTCGGAACCACAAGAGAATACTATTCCTATCCCTGTATAATGAATAAAATTTTCATTCTGTACTAAAAAAACTGTCTCTATATGAAATGAAGCTTTTTACTTCTCCAAAGAACATTTTCTATATCTAGTGTGACGAAAGTTTACTTTAACGTACTTTAACGAGTTTCTGGTTTGTAGACTCCTGCCCTTGGTCCTTCGGTATGTGAATGTCTTGTTTAAACTCACACCAAATCTCTTTGTACTACTGTACAATGGTCAGTTAGTGTAATTGTAGCGTTGAAGACATGTATTTTGTATGAAGAGAATAAGCATTTATTCCCGAATTGTGATCGTCTTAATACTTCTTATTATCTATTATTTAGTCTTCATAGTAAATCTATTCTGATTTGAGACTAAATAGTGTGTGTGAGTTGTCCGACCTATACTCTTATATTAAGCCTTCTTAAAAGAGTAATAAAGAGCAAATCTTCTTATATACAAAAACAATTGTTTTTCGTTAGTTTCGCAAAACTAGAAAAGGAGAAGATAAAATTTAAACGAAATTTTGTGACAATTTCACAAAATTTACAGCGGCTAGAGAATAAAGAGAGAGAAGGAGAGAGCCGATCGGCGCAGTAGTATTAGACGAAATTGCGCTATTGAGACGAAAGAAATTTTTTGTGCGTGGGTGTTATGGACAGATGTATCGGTCGAATCACCGTCGCAGTCTTTAATTTCACTCAAGACCGATACCATTTAAGTCACTATTCACTCAAAACTGTTCACTACACACAACGCTCTCAGTACCAAACGGACCGCTGGATTCCAAGACACTCGATAATTTGAACTCGTCTTCATGATTTCATTTTTTGTGTTTGGTATTTTCAGTCGTTTCCCTGACCATTCTTGATATTATATTATATTGATATTAGATATTATATCGGTTCCGCATCTAAGCCGAAATATCAAAACCTCAAAAATAAAACAAACATGGTAATAATCCCGTTCCAATTAATACACAGGTTTATATCGCTCATTTGGTGCAACACTGACACAATTGTAAATGTTGTGTTTTTGAAGAAGCGGGAAATTTTAGATAGGGATTTGAAATACATTTTCTTTTTTAAATCAGCATTACCTTAAAATATGACTACAAACGTATATTTTTCTTATGTTCATTTAGCTTCCAGCGAAAAATAGAAGAAATACAATTATGTGGATGTTTTTCAGAAATGTCTGAAATTTTGACCAAAAAGTGTAATTGCGTCACTGTTGCACCAAATGAGCGATATATAGTCAGCAAATAAGAGCTTTTCAAAGCACAACGAGCACAGTACAGTCGTGTTTAATAAATAAGACAGTTATATTTATGTATAGAAGCGTTTTTATTTTTTTCTCTCTAATATATGTATACTTATAAAAACTGATGGGTTTAAATTTATTACGTCTTTCATTTGTTCAAAATATCTTTACGGGCAATTTTTATTTATCTTATTAATAGGAATATTATTTTCTTGAATGGAGCTCGATGGAGCAGTAGTTAGCACGATTGTACTATGATTATAGTTTAATCAATACTAATAATATGTAGGGTGGCAAGTCACATGTTAGGAGGGTGAGGCAGTTAACAGAGTGTCACATCTTGTGACAGGGGAGGGTAGACATAAGTTTTGTGACGTCACATATATAATTCAGGAGTTGACACTCTAAAGTTAACAAAAACTTTTTTAATATTAACTTGTCGAGAAGTGACTGTGACAGTGCAGCAGTGGTAAATATGGTATCGTATTAGTACATAGATATTTAATATTTCTATAAATATGTATGAATTTTCATGACTCAGGTACAAATGCTCTTATTGATCATACAAATATTGGCACCTTCCGGGAGACGAACCCGGGTGTGAAAGGCAGGATCGCTGCCGTTGCACAAAACGGTAGTCAAAATGTATCTATTTTATATGATTAAATTTAAATAATCCCAGATTTAAATTGTAATTGTCAAATAACTTATGATATGTGTTAATAATCTAGTTTTTCCAAACTAAAATTTAAAAAATATGTGCCATCTTACCAGTGGTACGGGCTACACATAGCGATATAGCGTGACTAAGATATAATTTACGGTAGAAGTAGGTACATAGGTACTTAAGTCTTAAAAAACCTGACAACATGATTGAAACTCCATATCAATAACTTCTATAGCAATACTAGATGTAGCTAGCGACTTCGTACGCGTGGATGAGAGAGCTACCCTTGTCATGTAGGGGTATAAAAATGGCCTACGACCTAATAGATATACCCAAAAAAATCATAAAAATCAGTCTTCGTTTCGGAGGTATAAGATAACAAACATTGTGACTAGACAATGAACAATCATTGTGGCAACAATTGTGACAATTTTATGTATTATATATTTTCATACATTTTTACACTTCTTTTATTTCCTTACTCTTTGTTGTTCGTATCGATATTTAACTCTTTCTACGGCTTTACGCATTCCCAATACAGACGTTATGGGAAATCCCATAAGTAAAGGCTGATAAAGACTCTCTACGTTATATTGGACCAATCATAAAATATATTTCGAAACCTTAAAAATGTATATATTAACTATACTGAAATTGAGTTTTTTAATGTCTTTCCATATTTTCCGGTTCTTGGTTTTTATTTCCTCTTATAAATAGAACACTGGAATATAATTTAAGGAAATATGGCTGCCTTAGTACCTTCAGGTATTCTCTACAATCTTGTAAATGGTTGCTCAAAGATAAATCGCTTTCACTACTTGGTAACAAAAAAGAGTATGATAATAATAAGTTACTCTTATATTTGATTAATAAGAACACAATATAAGTAACAGTTATTTTTAAATTTCGAAAAAGTCTACTAATTATACACAAAACGTAAAACGTCTATGTAAAAACTCCTAGCAAGGAAAATTTTTATAAGTTAAGAATTTAAACGGGGCGTGATTCATTCAAATATTTCAATTCTTTATTGTATGGTGTTAGAGGCTATATTCGCGTTTTTCGTCTTTTTTAATATCAGTAGCGTGTTGCGAGTGGCTACAATCTTTTCATTAGGTTTCATTCAAGCCTTTAAAGTGAACCATTTGACCTACTCGCTTTCGTGTGAACGTTCTATATGCGATTGGTAAAACGAATTTAGTCCCCTTTCAAATAGATATAATACAGTTTAATGTTCTTCAATAATAGTTCTAAAAATATTATCATTTTCTGCTTTTTTAGAGTACGTGTGTCCGTGTATCCGAAAATAGCGAGTGCGTAAACCATATACTAACGTCAAGCGTTTACTTTTTATCTAACGAATTGCCCTTAGTAGGAAGCATGTATAATAATTAAATTTAATTAAATTATCTTAAAACCTCACCTTCGGCATCACCACTGAGTCCAAAGCACAAATTGCAGCCAAAAAGCTGGGTGCCTAAATAAGGTTAAGTATTGTTTTACAAATGGGTAACTCTTTAAAACTCCTCTTGGAATCTCTTCTCCGCATGGAATATTGCACTGGACACAGTGGAAAGCAGAGCCAAGAGGTTATATATGGCATACCGCTAGTCCTATCTTGCATTGGACATCCAAAATCACCGCGGGTTACCACGTTTTTTGGATGTTATTCCTTAGTTCCGTACCAAGCGCTATTCGTCATCTTGTATATTGTACATAGCAAAGGAATCGAACTTCTTTTCACCGTCTGTATTTCCGAGAACTTGAAATCCTCTTCCCCTTAAGGTCAGAGTGAATGGACATATGAGTGAGCTCATTACGTCGTAAATATCATTTCGGTTATTAGGTTAGATTGGGGTCAACAGGAAACCCATTTCATTAAATAATAAAACAAAATCGCAGCACGGTTTTCATTCAAGATTATGCCCTATGTTTGTCTATAGAGGAGGCCTCTGTTCCAATTGTGGAGACATTAATAATCTGATAATATTGATGATTGAACACGCTGAGCTCCATTTGAAGTTTATTTAATTTTTTTGTTCTTTCTGCGATGGACAATGCTGCAATTTGTACCTGTGCTGCTATGGCACATCAACATTATTTATACAGCTCCTCAGCCAAAAGACGTTTACTTTTAGATGGACCCTCCTTCAAAAATGGGTGAGTTTTGCCATTCACGTTTGGCAGGGGGGTTGGAGGGCTCAATTAACGACCATAACTCGAACGTTGCTACCCCTTTTGCAGTTTACTGGACGTGTATGGTGATTAAAATAAAATAAAAATTATCTTTATTCCAATGCACTTAAAATAAGTTGTTTTGAATGGTCCAACATTTATACCTACCACATCCACCTAAGTCCATCCATAATAAGTATCCCTTTTACGATATTCTTAAGTATAAAACGTTAGTGCTATTCTATTCTGGCGGACACCATAGTTACACCACTACATTTACAACACTCATACATAATATATTTTCAGAATAACATTTCACATTACTTGGCTAGTATATGACCAATACAGATTTGCACAACATTTATACAGGTTAATATGCAACGATGTTATAAATGTAAAAGCGACATATAGAAAAAACAAATTAAGACCAAAAATAAAAATTAACTATTTTATTAAAATAATTAGACTTTATAATCTATATTATATTGCGGGTCTGCGATATCCTTATTTTGAATTAACATAACCTGTCGTAAACACACTTAATAAGGTTAGGTATCATTATAATAACTAAATATAATGTAAATATTCTTTAAAAGTTCAAATAAAAGATACGATGTTCTTAATAATTAAATCAATGTCACCTTTTAGGATTAAGGTCAAATTAATTGTAAAGTTTGACTAAAAAGAGAGTTCTTACACTTCCGCGCACATAACACGAGTCGAAACTTCGGGATTAAATATAAAATAAAATAAAACATGCGCAAAAATCCGTAAAAAAGTGTTTTATTCTAATGTAAAAAGAGAGTTTTGTCGACATAATTTCATTTTTTCTTTAAGTATTCGCATTGGAAGCATATTGTTCCTCTTATTAATGAGGACTGACTTAGCTGGCTTTCAGCATGATCCCTTTCCGTTAGGCCGTGTAGATATATGCAGTATAATAGCTTCTATCCAATTAGCGCTGGCGTCTACTAGTTAGTTAATTAGACCATACTTGGTGTCGGCTGTGTTGCCCGCTCAACCGTGACGATGCGATAGTCTCTTGTTCATAACGCTCGGTTCGAGTTTACCTATATGCTTTTATGAATGAATACAAAGTAATACATAGGAACAATAGTTTGACATAATGCTGAGTAATAACAGGGATTACTATGTCAAATCTCATTAGAAGTAAAGTATTAAGTTTATATGTAAAACACAAAAACGATCTGTAAGAGCTAATCTCTTAATTGTTTGCATATATATAAAAATCTTGAAATAGAATCATTTTTTTTTTGTATTTGAGATTATGGTGATATGTTGTATTATGCCTAAATAAATACAATTTCGCAAGAAACACTGTCTGTCCACAAAATAGAAACTGGTTGTACGCTTCATATGTGAATGAAACAAAACACATAAATCCTTTAAATCGAAAATAGAAGCAAACTTTTTCCCGCAATCGTATCTGCCACCTCTCGGAGCACGACGAAAATACAACAATTGCGATCCAGTTTATCACCGTAGTGGACGGCTACGGCGTAGCACCGTAACAACGTAGCGCGTAGCTCGTAGTCCGTATGCGGTCGACCGTGAAAAACACAGGTCGCAATCAAATGTAAACAGTAAACGATATTATTATGCAAGTTTCTTAGCATGATACAATGATTCAAATTATCGTTGTTTGTATTATAAATTGTATTAAATTTATTATATATACTTAAAAAATAAATTAGTTTACTTACTGGTTAGCTATCATTATAATATTAAGCACACGCAATCAAATGTGTGAAACTTAATTTCATTTCATTTAATAAAGTAAAATAAGATGTTAAATTGTCCATTAGATAAATTTAACCAACCTTTCTTAAATTAGGCACGCAGTGCAGTTCTACTACAAACAGAAAACTTTGTATTGACTTGACAATTTCACTTCCTCAGTTATGATGTAATGATAACCAAGAACCGTTATAATGATAGTTTAATTCAGCATGTAATATATCATTCTGCAGTCACAAATTGCTTTATGCAAGTAATAAAATTTATTTAAAGCAGTATTATCCTGCAGGATTTATTTAGAATAAATTATCATTAAGTGAGCACTTAAGCCACACCAGTAGTCTTTCCTTAGTGTATCATATGTATATATATTGTATAGAGTAAATACTCCTGAGTTAAACGTGTAAAACTATTCACTTTATTTCTACAAAATGTTATTCAATTTTTAATGCAAAACAAGATAAAGTAATTTATGAAGTCCATCTTGGTAATTACTAAATGTACTGGGTATTACAAAAAAAGAAAAACGGAAGTCCAGAGGTAGAGCATCACACTTCTAACCGAACCACTTCATGTATGTTCCGAGATTAGGCGTTGTTTAATTTTTGTCATATTTTTGACGACCCTTTATTTACAAGAAGTTATGTGAGTGAATGACATAATTTGCAGAAACAAAAACAATTATGGGTAAGTTGGTAACCATTGCGCCACAAAAAATGTTACGCTGTTGCTTAGTAAAAATTCTACATTAACAAAATTTTCGAGAGCGCACTTATAGAGGCGCTTCCAACACTTTATTTGCGACTTCCAAATTTTATCAGCTATTCATTTTGTAAATTTCATGCATCTATTTTCATGGAATTTAATCTGAAAGGCAGTTAATCGAAAAATTCTTTAAAATGGTTCTCTAAAAATTAGAGGTAATTTTCAATTTTCGCTTAATTTGTGGGTTGGGATCTTGAATGGACAGTTAATTAGACTATTCGAACAACCGATTCTTTAAATGGAAAGACATACTGTCAATATTTAAGAGAATATTTAAAACTGTTATTAATAAATGTAAACTTGTTGACACGACGAAACATTGGAGCAAAGAGCACTCCATCTGAGTAAAGCATAAGATACATACAGATATTCTTGCTGATAATATAACACACCCAGTCCAAGACACGTTTAATTATTATATCATATATTACATCAATTGTAATTCATTGTACATTGCATTCATTCCGTATTAGCAACCTCTTTTTTTAAAGGGAAAAATATAATTAAAATAGCAAAAAATAAGACAAACGAGAAAAAAAGGAATCAAATGATTGACTCTACATCTCTATTTATTTCATTTACCAATACATATGGTACCAATGTTGTCCCATGAACCATCACTTGGAAGTGTAACTAAAACAATGAACAACTAAAAATTATTAAAATAAATCTTAAGTAGCTGTATTCTGTTTTCTACTGTGCTGAATTTTTTCCTTCTATATAGCAGTAAATAACGTTGGGAGTGCGCGATAAATGATTAATTAAACAACTTAACCGTTTCGCTGCGCGGCGTGATAATTGTGGTTTTAACGTAATCGCCTGATTGATGGTTGAGATCCTCGCTTGAAGTTTCCTTATTTTTCTAAGTGCCCTCTTGTTTAGTAGCAGTATCATTTACATTTGAGATTTTTAAGCGGTTATTTAATTTTTTTGTTTACCTCTTGAGACATTATTGTGTCAGTTTTTTCCATTTATTTTAAATATTCATGATATTTGTTTTGATGAAGACTGTCCTATTTATACAGGTCTGTGTGAGTATTTATATTATATGTAGTATAAACTTTCATGTCTTTTTTATGCAAATAAAATAAAACATGCTAATAATTCCGTTTTACCTAATACTAATGGATAGATACCAAATAATATTGGCACTTAAACTATGTAATAGAGTTTAGGTAGTTTATTTTATATTGTCGTAATATTTTAGTGTTAAACATTTTTTTGTTTTAATATTTAAAATTTGAAAATGGATAAAACAAAGAATGAAGAATGAAATGAAATGAATGTTGATAATATTCGCCAAATTGGGTAATTATTGATTATGACGTCTAGACTGGTTGGACAGAAAGATATAGGTTAAAATCCAACCTGAAGATAATTTTCTTAAAAGTTTTTTTTTATTATTGTAATTAATTTTTTTCATGTTTACCAACTACAATTTTGTCAATCTAGAGAACTTGATGGGGTTTTTTATTTTTTAGTACCCCACCATATATAAAACCGTTTAATCCTTAATAAAAAAATCTTCGTTTAATGTACAAAACATATCTCTAGCTATAGTTTACACAACACACTGGAATAATTGGAGTTTTACGAGATCGTGATCGCACGATTGACGATGCAAGAGTATCGTATTTCCAACTTATTCCTCCGTGTCTGTATTTTATAGTTACGTGCTTAATCAGAAACAAAATGTACGCCATCTTTTATGTTTCACTTGCATTTCATGCTTTATTTGATTTAATTTTTGCGTACATGATTAATTCATTTCAATGTGGTAAGGAATTCAATCTGTTAGGCAGACAGATGCATACGGTAGACAAAAAAGTACAAAATTATTTTTTAACCTTGTAATTAGCGTAACATTATTTTAAATCCTAAATTTCTATTTTCAACAATATCGTAAGCTCCTCAAAAATCAAAAAGTAAAATAAATCATTACTAAGTTTAAAATCCAATCGTAATTTTATCATTTTAACCAATTTTATTCATGCCAAACTAGAATACTACGTCCTGTATCTTACTCAGTGCTAGTATTCTTGCGGGATCTTGTTTTAGATGGATCTAGTTTATAATACCTATAATTTACAATCATTTTTTTTATATCTAATTCAATTTATTTAATGTCTCCACAGATTTAATTTTGATTTACACTCATGATCGAAATTAGAAGGACACAAAAACTGTAATACCTATATATATTTTTTTAAGTTAAAGCTTATGAAATCAGTTTGTTTTAGGTTTTTAGGGAGTAATTCCAATGAAAAGTTGTCCGTGGAAATGGTTCTTTTAGATCTAAAAATGTCACTTTGACTCAGCAATGATCTATCTATTTAATGAGTTGTAGTATGCATCCAATGATTTAATAATAAACCTGGCATAGCTGATGTGCAAGTCATCCTTATTTATGGAATTATATATATTTTACGGAGAACCAACCACAACCCATTACCCGAACGCAATGTGAATTTGTAAGTGGTAACCAAATGCAACCTTTCGAATATGCCTTTAAAAGCACCTCGAAGCAGTAAAAGCTCGATAACCCAATGATAGGTCAATCAAAACCATGCACCTTGATCACCACGCCAGCTTCTTTGTAAAGGCATTTTTTGTTGTTCTTTGTTTGAAATTATCTTTCTTTTGCTATATTTTCTTTTTTTGGGCGTTTAATTTTGAAAGTATGCGTAAATGACAACTTCTTAATCCTAAGCTTCGTTTACACAAAACAAAAGGAGATTTGAGATCACCAGACCCTATGCGAATTTAAAGAGTACCTTTATATTCGCATAGGGTCTGGTCTGGTCTGTATATTTATTACAATGTATTCAAGCATGCAATAGAAATGAAACATAATTAAGTAAAACTAATCTGAATAAAAATAAGAAAAGATAATCCCATTACTTATATCGAATTAAAAGTTAAACAACAAATGAAATATTTGAAGAAACTAAAATAGATATAAAACTCGAAAATGAATGCTGTTTTCTTAAAGCTTCTATTTGTTCAACAGTACGTACTTATTTTCTAGAAAACTAAAGTTTTACTGTAAATGTTTTCTATAGTACTCTTATTACAAAGATGAAATGTTCATCTTGGAATTCTACTCAGGTCATGGAAATAACTAGATATGTCGAGAGGCGCGTCCCGTGTGATCGTAATATATCCTAGCGGTGTGAGCACTGTGTGATGCAGACTAGTTGTCAGACTAGTTGTGAAATAAGTTTCTCTAATTTTGCTTTAATTCGGAACTATGCTGCTCATGTGTCGAAATAAGTGTTGTTTATTAATTTAAAGAGAGTTTGGGATAATAATTTAAATTCTTGCCGAGGTTTATTCTGATGTAGACATTTTCTAAGAACTGCTTACCTAATTTAACTACTTAACATACCTAAATCAATGCAATTAAGTAATGCATTTACACATAATTAAAAAATCGAAATAGCTGAAATTGGATTAGCTGGAAAAGAAAAATGGATAATCCATTTTTCTTTAATTTTCACACACAAGCATATACGCTTATGTAAGTGTATGAATGAAAAATATGTATTTTAATACGACTTTATATAATTATATTAATAACTTGTCTGAATGTGACCATCTAAGCACTGCAGGCCAATTTAGCAAGTTATATACTCGTAGATAATTAACTACCTTTTTTTGAAAAAGTGTTTTTATGTAATTTGACAAAAAAGTTTCATAAACAAATAAATAAACATAAGCAAGATGCCATATTTCTATAAGATTTAATGTACGTATTGAAAAAACAACCACATCCACGAGCCTACCTGAGGGAGGCGTATTTCAAATCTTAAAACAATAGCTATTACTTTTTTAATTACTAGGCTACTTTATAGATATATAAGATGAACCGCAGCAGTACAAATTATTTACATACCCAGCTGTTAGGGTCGCAAATGCATTTTAAGTGTTACGAAAATTATTGATGAGAAGGGTAGTCGCCGTACAGTGCGCTTTGGCATTGAGTAATTAATTTTGTGTCGACTGTAATACAAGTCGCTGTTACATCTATATAATACTAACCGCGATAGGGTTAACGAAAATTTAAATAGAAGATTATAAAATTATAACCACGGCTTCGCTAGCGTTAATCTGGACTACAGCTTAAAACGATTTTTTTATCCCTCGGAAACAGTACTTTTTTCTGGATGAAGGGTTCCCTTTTTCCTGTACACATCTCTCCTCCTCACAAAGCGTATAAAATATTTCACGATGATCGGTTGAGTAGTTAGAGCACGAAATGGACAGCAGTGGTTTTCGCATTATAGTCTTGTGATATCCAACCAACTTGCTCAACGTGGAGATTCTGGTAAAACCCTCCCACTTTTGGCAGAGGCGTGCATCCAACAGTGGACATTATTAAGCTCAAATGATGTTACATCTGTCCCCTTAATACGTATAGCAATAAAACAACCATTTAAGGCCTTTATTCTGTATTTCCGAGTACTTATAACAAGTACGTTTTTAAAGCCAGGATGAATAGGCACCTTCTGGGTTAGCTCGTTCCATCGTGGATCCTATCCTGGAGGTTCCATGTAGTGCACTGTAAATGTGATAAGAGTGTAATAGTAAAAGTATATCTTTTTCTTTATAAATTTCAATTAGTAATTGGTTCCAGAAAAATTGGTAAATAATTGAGTATTTCATAAAAAAATACGAATGTTATCGATAGTCATACCAATATCATTCAGTTGTATTAGTTCACACAGATATTGAGCAAGCAATTATTTGATATCTAACGCTGTTAGTACATTTAATGCTGCGTTCTGCTATTATTATAATTTGGATAGATTCAATTTTCAACGGCATTAGTATTAATTACCAACTATATTATATAACTAGCTGACCTGCCCACGCGTTGCTGTGTATATATGTATATATATAAAAAAATGGGTGACACTGCACTCGTTACGCTAAATGTTTTTTCAAATCATACAATTAGTTATTTATATTACCTGAGGTACAGACGACAGCACACCAAGCTATCCACTCTAAAATTCAAATAAAGTTTATTACACAGCATAAACTAGCTCCAAACGTTTAACGCTAAAGGTAACGTTAAATGTCCTGTTGACTGTACATAAACAATTGTATCTATAAAAGTTTCCCCACTTGGCATTTTAAGTTCGACATTTTACATATATGGTTGTATAGATAACAACAATACGTGACATTTAGAATTAATACAAATTTTTAAAAATTTAATTATATTTCAACTTTTCGAGTTTCAATGGACTCATGAATATTTGGACATACTCGTAAAACAGAAATATGTTGATAGAAATCCCGATTGTGAGTTTTATTTTACAATATGAGCCCATCTTAAGCTTTACCGCTATCTTACTTGATGATAAACAACGATGCGAACGAAAATATCACGCACTGACAAAGAGACGAAAAATTAAAAACCGAAAAAGAACTATGAAACAGAATATGCATTTGGAAAATCATATCACTCAATAGCTATATGTGATTTTGAAACTAACCAGTTGTGAATCCCTAGAATGCACTTATTCCTTAATAATTCGCATTAGACAAGATATATTCCCGATTAGACCGTGTCCCTAATCGATTTAAGGATCCCATCTCCCCTGGGTTTAACGCACCGTGAGGTAATTTTTCATGGAGCCGAAACTAAAACCGTACCTACGTTATTCCCGCAACTTTATCGCTGTAATAAAATCGATCTCTAACAGAATTTATAGAGACAGTAATGATCATTCTATACGTTTGGTTTAATTGAATAATTGTGCAAGTGGGATTTAATTCGAATCAAAATTTAAAGTATTAGTAAAGAGGCCCTTTTTTATAGCTACTGTAGCGCCCTACGCGCTCTCCGTCATCTTTTGGAACTTAGACGTTAATTTTGAATTAACGTCTAAGTTCCTTCCATTTTAGTATATCACAATTTATTCTATTACTGAACTCTCATTACAACGACTCAGGTTACACTCTCAGTTACTACTGGTGATTCTCTTATGTTCGTCTAGCCTTCTAGAATATTCTTTATTTAAAAGGGTGACATTCCTTGCCATTGAGCATATCCACGCAAAGAGGTACAATGCGGTGTCATAGATTCAAGGAGGTCACCACACTACTAAGCCTCTTTGACCTGTCCTGAGCACGTGTACGGGTGTACGCTAAGTTTTTTCAGGCGCTAAATGTCGAACAGTATGTGTTGCACCTAAAATCATAATCGAAATTACATGTGCCTTCGACACTTGACGGGTAAATATCTCTGTTATTTAATTATGAATGTTAGAAAATTTATATGTACTTGATGATTTAATTGATAAAAATAAAAATTTAGCTTTGAAATTTGTGTCAAACTCTATTTTTTCTAAAGCAACCCTTTTTATTAATGAAAAATATACTATAGCTCACTTTGTAACGGCAAATTTAAAGTACCTAATTCGTGTTGATTAAATTAACGGTCCAGTGGTAATACGAGAGGTTGAATTACTTGGAAAGTTTGCTTCGTTTATAAGTTTTCTATATTAGTAAATAATTTAATGTTACAAACAAAAACAAACTCAAATTCTTATTTTTGGAGTAAAATTTAGATATGTAAAAAAGTAAGTTGGCGTAACGAGCAGTGGAATATTTTTACATGATAAGTATAATGCGCCGCTGCTTTACGGCTTGTGTATAAATCACAGTGCCATTTCTAACATAACACATAATATTAGCGATCAGTGATCTCCGCCCACGGGGTTTATATCTCCTGAAGAACAGGACGTGTCATTGGCGCTGTATCCTTGTTTTTAGCATAACTGACACTGGCAGCGTTACTTTCAGACGTAAACCATCATTAAAATGCATTATAATATCTAAACTCTGCGCTGTCAGGCTGCGTTTCAACGACCACACCTAATTTAAGCGCGCACACGTTTTACCCGTCTCTGCTTATTTGATCAGAAGCTAGCAGGGAATGATATGTCGTTTCGTTC
Organism: Calamotropha paludella; assembly: GCA_927399485.1. Classification (NCBI taxonomy): domain Eukaryota; kingdom Metazoa; phylum Arthropoda; class Insecta; order Lepidoptera; family Crambidae; genus Calamotropha; species Calamotropha paludella. Next base: position 4,866,992 of record OV656806.1, on the reverse strand, counting down.
TCTGCGAATGTAAAATCTACTATCTGCAAAATTTTAGAGTGCTCGCCGATCGTGTGACGTGTGCAAAACGAATGTTTAATGGGGGCGAAGTAGATTGTAAAACAAGAGGTTTATTTCTGGATAGATGATTTGTTGGTTGCATTTCTTCGTTTCATATCACCTATGTATATGAAGTAAATTCTTTATAAATATAAAGATGTGGTCTTGTAGGTAGTTATAGTCGACGCTGCCAGGCATAAAAGTAGTCGCCCAAGCAGTCCTTTAACAACTTTCTTTTTAAGAAATGTAGCTGTTAATATGAGAACATATTAGAGAAGTTGTTGCTGCAGCAAATATAAAAGTGTCGTAATTAATTATTTCATTGATAAAGTCTTATAAACCAAAAATATTAACTTATTTAATTACTAGTTGACAAGGTACTACTGTTGCATGTCTGCTAAAACTATTACGGAAACTGTGTTGGCTAATGCATTCTCACTGTTACTTGTCAATTATGTTGAAGTAGCTGTTTGTTTCGTTTAGTAATAAATAAATAAACAAATGAACATAATTTATTATATATTTAATAAATATAATATTTTGTTTATTTATTATAAATATACATTATATATTTTATGCTATAGAAAAGCGAGAAGAATGCGCCTTTAAAATACGCCATCGTTTTCGTATAAACTTGAATAAAAGAAATTATTTATTTTGTTACCCTCGTAGGTGTTATATAAAGTACTATGTTATCCGAAAGAAAGTGCGATTTCGGATCTCGGGTACTTTCAAACCCTTATCGATAACCCACAACCCTCTATCCGAGCAAGTGCTCTTCCGATTGAGCTACCGCGATTTTGACAGACTGCCCGACATCTAAGACAAGTTCAATTTATTTTAGTTTAAATTCTTTTATTATAAAAATCTAGTAGTAAAAAGCTCAAATAAAAAACATAATATTTTTATATCAGAGCAGGTTGTTTTTTATGCATACTTGATATTTTTACATTGGATTTTGTTTAAAATAATCAACTAGAACATGCAGAGATGGCGCTGATATTCAGCTTATGAAACACAATTCAATTTAAAAAAATTAACAAATCTCCTAAAACTTTTGTAGCTTTGTAGTAAATTGTAGTAGAAATTTTTCAATAGGTAAACAACGACAACTAAGAAAATTTGTTTTTTTTTTCTATTTAAATTCCTTTCAATATTTTTATAGGCATATCAAAGTGGCAGAATATAACGTAACCTCTCTATGATGCACATAGAAGACGAAGTTGCGAATAAAATTATTTTATTTAAAAAAATACACCAAAACTCTTTTTATTTAATTTTAAAACGCTAGAAATTAGTATCGCGTGAGTGTGCGAAGTACCTGCGCTAGCCATTCGCTCGACAGGTGGTCGCTTAATCACTGTATTTACTCGCCCGTCCTGACCTTTTTTAATTAAAGGAAATGCACGCGAGCTTGCTGTCTTAAGACAACTTGAGCACCGAAGCTTAGTGGCTACTATTCATGATTTCATAAAAGGAAAAAATCAGGTTTCTATCTCATATAAATATAAAGGGACTTTGTTTTATTTTGAATAGGTGCGCTTTTAATCCCAATCAAGCCCAGGGGCCAAAACAGGATCCACAATGGAACAAGCTAATCCAGAATTCACCCTGGCTTTAAAAACGGATGAGTTATAACTTCTTGGAAATACAGACGCAGGGAGAGAGTTCCACTCCTTTGCTGTGCGCATTATATGATGTTTAAAAGTGCTTGGTGCGACAGGTAGGAATAGCAACCGAGAAAGGGTGGTAGCCTGCAGTGCGTCTGGATGTCCGATGGAAAAAAGGAGATGGCGGTATGAGCATATGCAGCTCCTGATTACACTTTCCAAAATAGATAGTTGTAACGGAAATATTCCTTTTCTAAGACTTAATCGGACTGAAAAATACTCCTGTATGATCAGTTTAGGCCTACATATAACCAATAGAGGCTTCAATGCAACAAGAGGATACCCATAGGCAGTCATTTTATCGTCCCTCCTGTGGTCCCTAGTTGTTGACCATTTACTGGCTGAAGCTTAGAAAAAACATTTAAATATATACGCTCATGTGGATGATGTAGCGCCTAGCATTATTGACCCTAGTCAAAGCACTGTCTCATCTATAGTAATGGTGTACAAGTTACCAGTTAATTAAAACACTTAGTTCCTTTCACTAAACAGATGCAAGCAGGAAAAGCCTACAACGCTTGCTGTAAATGGGATTTTTATAATATACTCCATGAAAACCAAAAGCTTGGTCTCGGGCATAAAAGGTTACCAAAAACTAACGTGAAACTCTAACATAAATAATATTATCCAGAAGGATAAAATAAGCTTTGTAAGGCATAAACAGCCGTTTAGTAGGGACGAAATGGGGCTTGAACCACAAGATCGCTCTGTGGATGTACAGCGCCATAGTCCGATTAATAACGTATGCCTGCGAGATATGGTAGTAGCAACATAAGTGACAGTCATCAACAAGCCTAATAGTTTACATAAATTAGCAAGTTTCATGACAACTGGTCCTATGTCTTGAACCTGAGATCTCTCAAAGCTAAGAAAGATATGGATTCCCTAGAAGCTTCTTAGTCAAAAATGTGGAAGGCGATCTTCTAGCTCACAATGGATACATAGCCCAAACTCACATTATTACAATAATATTTATAGTCACTGCTACTGAGATTTACATTCCTTAGATGGATAGATATATCATATACAGCATCACCCAGCTCCAATTATGTGGATAAGATGATGTTAGCGATTATCACTTTTATCACTACGCTTCAGGACTGAAAAAAAAATATATTTTATTTAGATATCATTTATAGGTGCGGGTTTAAGGCATAATATTATAAACAATAATCAGAATGCTCATAATCCTAAGCTAAACCTAATTTTTTAAATATTTTTCATCATGCCTTCGTACAGGTTCGTTATCAGGATCGATCGTGACAATGAGATTTGCGGATTACATACAAACGGATTGTAAATTGATTCCCGTTAACGAGATTTATCGATTCGAATATATCGCTTTCTACTGGTCACATGTGTTTTACCAAATTGTCAAAATAATATAATAGTTAGCTTTGATGTGGATTTTTGTTAGAATTGATTAGTGGTAATTAAATAATGAAAATAAATCTCATTTATTTTCATTGGTTAGTTTTATTCTTTATTAAAAAATATTCGTTTGGGTTTGTTTTAGAATTTAACTTTTACACTACCTTTTTACCACGTTTTTCTTATCTCACTTTTATTATTTGTTTGTCTGTCCGGGCAAAATCTTGCAACTTAAATTTGAGGCACTTTCCGATAAGCTAGAAAGCTGAAACTTTCAGGATAGTTCAGAACCCGATGACAATGCACTCTAAAGCAACTTTCAACTTTCCAGATGCACTTTCAGGTCCACTTTCGGCAACTTTCACTTTTGTATGGGGCTTATCCGATTGTTGCGTAACACATGGTTACTTCGTTGAGTTAATAATTAAAAAGAATAAAATAATTATACTAGATTTAAAAAATCTAAAAATCCCACGTTTTTCAATGTCCTAAAAAGAATAAAATAACCCTGCGGGGCAAAGCGAGGGGCCACTCAAAACGTGGGGGCGCATCTTTACAATAATCGGCATCAATGCATGTCATTCATCTCTTTAAAATCTCCTCTTAGTAATATGCGCCCCCACGTTTTGAGTGGCCCCTCGCTTTGCCCCGCAGGGTTATTTTATTCTTTTTAGGACATTGAAAAACGTGGGATTTTTAGATTTTTTAAATCTAGTATAATTATTTAAATACTTGCATTGGAAATTTATTGGTAGAAAAAGATTAATAGTTAGCTTTTGTACAATAAGAGTTTCCGAACTGGACACTGACTACACTCTTTTATAAGTAAAAACAGAAAACAAGATCACCACGCAAACGCGGGTGATAATAAGACCTTGAAAACATAAAAAGCACTAAAGACTTGTCGAAAACTCATCGAAATACACAAAGATTAAGATCGTCCATCGAAAGCAGTAAATCATTGACCCCGGATTCAAGCGCGGGGTTTTAGGTCTGTACAGCCGCATTGAAAATGGCTTTCGTTTACTTTTTAGTGGGAAAGTTTTTACTATTGCTTTTTAACACAGAAATAATTATACGACCTTTTTGCTGAAGAGCAGGCCATCGTTCATATAAAAAAACAATTTAATAATTGATTAGGACTAATAAATACGAGCATAGTTTTACAGTAAACTGCTGCCATAATCGCTTTTTCTAATCCTCGATAATATCGATTTATCTTGATGGAGTGAAATTATAATTGTAATAGAGTCATGTGGCGAAATTCAAAGGCAGCGAACAGGTGTATTTTATCAATATTGACAACATACATACACAATAAAATTATTATTAATAATTATTAACACTAAGTGCGAGGCCACACGATGCGGTGCGGCGCGTTGCGGCACCGCATCGTAACACGAATTCGACGTATAGGGTGCCATACAGGTAGTGCGGCGCCGCACCGCACCGCGGTGAACAGCGTTGCGCTTTATCCCTCCTCGCTTCGTCCCTCAGGTCCCAAGTCCGGCGCGCTGCGGTGCGACGCCGCACAGCGAAATAACGCGTCGTGTGACATGGTATAGTGATTTGTATGTAGGATGACGCAGCGGCACCGCTCAGGCACCGCACCACACCGTTAACGCATCATGTGGCCTTATGATAATGTCCGTCTTATAACAACTTTAAGAACTAACAATGTATGATCAAATTCCATGTCCAGTCTCTGAGGCAGTGTGTATTGTTAATAGAATATTATAATTATTGACGACCGTTTGGTGCAACGGTAGCGTTCCTGCCTTTCGCACCGACGGTCCTGGGTTCGAATCCCGGAAGGGGCAGATGTTTTAATGATGAATTCGAGCATTTGTACCTGAGTCATGGATGTTTGTATATATTTCTATGAATATAACTTATTTATGTATGATATATGTATGTCTATCCGTTACCCTAGTATCCATAACACAAGCCTTAAAAAGTGCTTACTTTGGGCTAGGTTAATTGGTGTGAATGTATTAAATATTTATTTATTTATTTATTATACTTAAAAAATGCATTCCTTTTTTGCGGCAGTGTTCCTAAGGGATATTTTGTACTTTTAATATAAGTTTTTTTATAAGAATTAAAATTCCTATGTAATCTTTCTTACTATTGTGCATAACGGAATTTTTCAATGTTATTGTTTTGTTGTTGCTTCGATATTTCGACATGATTGAGCGTCTGATACATCTGAGTTCTACTCAGAACTCACATCTATGATAATGGCAAAAATCCCGTTTCGCATAGTACTATGATTGGCGACCATGATAGTTTAATACATTTTTTTTAACCCTTATGCAGGAGACTGTACCCAGTGTTAGCGCATCGTCCTTCTCTAAACACTATGCATCGGCTCTCGGTGTAATATACTGTAACAAATGGCCTGTCATTACTTCAGCGGTGGTATTAATCGCTGTTTTGTCTACTGCCACTACTGCCGACGACGTTAGTGCGATTTATCGCCTTGTATCGGCACCAACCAAAGATGAAATGCCGTTTATACTCCAACTTTTCGAACCTTCGTTATTATTTCTATATGATACTTTCTTTTATATATAAACAAAAACAATAATGCGTTAAATGTACCCGCATGTTTATAAGACCAACAAGAAACACTTAAACTGATTTCTCTTTTGGCATAAACAGCAGCATATCTTGTGTTCTACCTTAATAATTAAAACTAATCTAAAACCGACTAAACTATGACATGGACAGACAAGTCTACATGATTTTTTTTTCATTTAAATATTATAAATTTATAAATTTATTATTATATTAGACAACATATCGTTTGTCCATTGTTCTGAAACCAAATTCACTAATGAAACAGTTATGCTATGAAATCTAGATATAACGACGGTACTACAACACAACCATACACACACATATGCACATACATACACATACGCGCACACACACATACACACACACACAAACACATAAAGATATTAAGTTCGATTATATGGCCTATTGATTCGGCCAGGGATTCAAGTCTAAGATTTAACATGAAATTCGATATGCGAGCAACTCGACCACCGAAGTCGTCGTATTTTCGTCGTACTAGCATTATTATTTTAACTAAAACAACATCACAAAAATTTTCAAGATTCCGTTTGGTATAATAAAACGTAAAAACATCTTTTTATGCGGCAGTAAATTTTGGTATAGCTTAAAGAGCGCAATTCTTATTTGTAGGCTTAAATTTTACTTCATGTTGTATTGATTTTCAGTCAAGATGCAGAACCAGAGAACAGATCCTTAAATGTGCCCGCCTCATCGCCGTACCCTCTTTGACCTTAAATAATTAATTTTCATCTTCAAGCTATTAGACCTCATTATTCCGTGAGTCGAAAGTTAATTACATTCTTTAGTATGTATTATTCAAGATTATCTTATTTCATTTTATTTTTAAATAATAAAATTAAACCGTAATATATTACGAATCCTTGTATTACAAATTCATTAGAAAGCAATTAGGCAGTGTAGTTTTATAATAAAATCTTCAAATGATTTTCTATTTATTCCCAATATTGTATCATCAGTAAGAGATAGGCTTATTTTGGTCTAATTGCTTAGACAAATATTGTTTTGTCCCCTCATATAACAAATGTACATACGCAATAAAATTATAGTAACCCTATGCGTTCCTAGCGATAGGTTATGGATATAGGCTAAAAGAATCGTACGTAGCATTAATTAATAATCATTAAGGATTGGTTTTTATATAAAAATCAAAAACCCTGAATCTAATTACGAGGGCACAAAAGGAGAAAGTTTACAAGATAAAGTATTGATGCGATAAATTTCGTTGAATGAGAATTTCCCCTCTTCATTAAAGGCACCTCCACTTCAGAAGTCTCGGAGATGTGGAAACTCGCTATTGACGCGCGCAATAACATCCAATCGTCTAGCGACAGTCGTTGGCGACAAATTGTCGGCGACCGCCGCGGCGCTACTGCGACAACTTTAGCCATAACCATTATCACTGTGCCCGCTTTTTGGACAATGAGCGGTGCATGTTGAAAGAGAGGAGCGGAGTTGAATTATATCCATATGTATGGATGTTAATAACAAAAAGTTAAGTTAATACTTGTCTTTGCTCAAAATTTTGTACGCTTTACATTCGGTTTTATCACGCACTGGTTAACAATACTTCTTTTTTTATTATTAATCACAAAAATAATAAAAATCTAATTATTTGATATGAGCCATTTTTATAATTAAATCTATCTAGCATATCTCGGAAACGGCTTTTAGGATTGGGTTGAAATTTTGTATTAAGGTACGGTTTGGTGCTTCTAGTTTAGTTATATTGTTGTCGTTCTTGTAAGAAAGTAGTTCTACACATTTTTTTTTTGATTACATGCTTACTAAGGTTCAGTTGCTAAGCATTCTATGTATGTTATAAGGAGTGAAGCTTGCTGGCCTAGTTTCGATTTTTCTCAATAATTTTACTTTAAATGATTATAGTTTTTATCCTTACATCCGATTTTGATGAAACAAAATCTAGAGGTATCGCAGCTCAAGCTATGCTTAAACTACTTCTGAAAACAGCAAATACCTTAATCTGCTCATTAGTTTCAGAAATTAGCGTGAATTCATAAACACACACGCAACCTGATATATAGGTATTTTTGTGTGTTCTTTATGTCTTTATATATGTCAGCTTTATTCTTGATTTTTTTTTCTAATATTACAACTAATCTCTCATAACTTAAGTTACACGCTTTCTTACTCCATTCCTCTAGGCGAAGATTTTTATATGGCAGCGTCCCTGTCCGTTTATTGCTTAAAAAGTAATTCGGAAGGACGAATCTGCATAATGTGAAGAGTAGAAAAAAAGACCAAGTTGTTTTCTTTTTTCTCTTTTCCCAAGCCTGTTGTTGCTTCAAGTTTGTAATGTAAACAGTTGCCCTCGTCCTGTAAAAAATATACGAATATTACCTTTGATATTTAAGCATCTTACGAAATATATTTGGCGATTTTTTTAGAAAAACGCAAAGGTTGAATGATACAAACAAAATTGATTCTGTCGTGTGTAACGTGCCATGTCATTTCACTAATGGATGTGTTCCTTGTTTGTGTTTGTACATTTATCTCCCTACGTAATTCAACTGAACAGAATACAGTTAAATTATATTGAAGACTGAAATAAGTGAAGATTGTTTGCTTTTGTAAACTTTTTACTTTTGTTTTGAATATTTGAAAGGTTGTCGTTAAAGTTTACTTGAATTTATTTGATACTAGTGGACAAATTTCTTTAGATTTTTTCTAACGTGAAATATAGCCTATGTTACTCAGGGTGAATGTAGCTTTCCATTGGTGAAAGAATTTTTGAAATCGGCTTAGTAATTTTTGTGTTTATTCATTACAAACATACAAAAATACAAATTTTTCCTCTGTATAATATAAGCGTAGATTACGAATACTATAGCTCTTTTATTTAAATCGGAGTCGCAACATTAGTCTGAGGCAGGTGTATGATGAATACGAGTAACAGTACTTGAATCATGAGTAGTTATATAGTTTAACTAGCTGACCCAGCCCCGCGTTGCTGTATTTTAAATTAAAATAAAACCTATCCTATCTTTTAACTTATGTCAAATAACAGATAGTTACGAAGTTTGATCAAAATCGGTTAATTAGGAGTCCATCACGGACAAACAATGTGACACGCAATTTATATATATTAAGATTAATATGACCTACTTATTAACGTATATATACGTATATGTCTATTCGTTACCCCTGTATCTATTACAATTGCTAGCATGTACTTACTCTGGCTAGACTTTTTGATGTGAATGTTGGAAATTAAATAAAAATAAGAATGAATTCATGAAAATTAATTTCAAAAATAAAAGTATTTAATAACTGGTGTTTCAATACAATTGAACAGTGTATTCGCTTATCTCCACAATTGGTTAATCTATTTGGAAGTTGTATCTTTAATTATGCATCGAGCTAATCTTTTGATTCCATGGCAAGGCCTGGTGATGTAGTTAGCTCTTTTTGCAAATAATAACAGTAAGATGGAGGTCGGTCCCCTGCCCGAGTTTCTATCGCCTGTTATTCTCGGAAGGGCCACGCAATTTCCGAACTGGTAGTAGACTCAGTAGTATACAATGTAATCATAATGAGAATTAAATAACTAAATAAAATGTTAAAATAAAACAATTTGATTTATATACAAAAAAAATGACAATTAGAAACGTGATCGATTAAAATATTGTCAAGGTAGTAGAAAATATATGACAAACATTATCTTAGTCATCCTGTGATCACGTCAGGATTAAATATAAAATAAATGATGCGCAAAATCTGTAAAAAAGTGTTTTATTCAAATGTGTAATGTGCGCGGGAGTCATCAAAGGCAGAGACATAAACCATCATTATAAGAGAAAAATTAACAAAATTGATTATTTTTGCCCCTTTATTTTAAAGCCCCTTCTCCTCAGTCCTGCAGTCAGGACGTATGATTAAAGCAATTTTAATTTTATTTAATTATAATTATAATTATTGGAAAAGGTTACATGTGATTTGCCCTAAATAAGAGGAAATCATAAAGAGGATCCTTATAATGCTTAGTAGAACTTAAGTTTTACGTGTAACAAAACTTAATAGTCCCGGGTGTGTGATTGACCCTCCGGGGTAGTGTTACTCGTTAGTTTAACGGCGGTATTAATTGTGGGACATATTGTCCCACGCGCTGGCGCAAAGGGATCGGTGTACGATGCCCAGAGTGCACACCGGTAATGTCTGTTTTGAATGTTTGTAAGTTAGCCTTGTTTATCATCTCTGCCGCATGATACATCATCATGAGTCAATTAATGTTCTACACCACTGGGGTATGTACCTTTTTTAGGGAAATTGCGGACTTTTCCGGACCAATTAAACATGTCTTTCAAGGAGAAATGTTTGGTCACCCTATCGTTTATATACTCTAAGAACACAAATTTGTTGTTTGTGTGTTTGTCTGTCCGCTACATTTCCCGCTCTTTTAATGTTACCATAGCAACGCGTTACCATAACAACGCGTTACCGGGTCAGCTAGTCCTTGTTATTTACTTAACCTCGTCAGTGGCAGGACGTACGCGCTGACAACAGAGCGATTGAGTTTTCTGTGTAAAATATTGTGACATCAATCGACTCCACGAGAAAATGCTAAATCCTTACTTCCTTACTTAATATTATAAATCGGAAAGTGAGTTTGTTTGTTTGTTCCGCTTTCACGCCGTAACTACTGAACCGATTGCTTTGAAATTTTGCAGACGTAAAGATAAAACTCTGGATTCAATAATAGTGTACTTTTTATCCTGGAAAAAATTGATATTCCCGAGGAAAAACAAAAATATTGTTTGGTTGATGGATGGATTGTAGATGGCGCTGTGTGTCGTTTAAAACAACGTAAAATATTGCAAACGAATATAAACATGTAAATTTTGAAGCTAAATGATACGAAAATGAATCCTCGAAAATGAGGCATTCTCGAGGGATGACGTACAATTTGTTTTATCGTCTAAATTGTTTTTTTTATATCTACTTATCCTGAAATCACTAAAGTCAACGAATTACTAATTAGTATAAGTATTAGTTACGTTATTTAGTTCTTGAGGTATGCGATAGATGGCGCTGGGTGTTTTTTAAAACATGGTAACGATGTGTTTTTTTAAATACATAAGAAGTGGAATGATAGCTTACGCTATTTAGTTCTTGAGGTATGCGATTGATGGCGCTGGGTGTTTTTTAAAACGTGGTAACGAAGTGTTTTTTTAAGATACGTAAGAAGTGGAATGAATTATATGAATTTTGTATGCAGCGTTACATCGCGCTTCTTAGATTTTTCCGTGGGAATGAGAAGTTTTCTTATAGTTGTGCTTTATACCGCAATATAACCGAATTCCACGCGGGCGAAGCCGCGGGCGGAAAGCTAGTAACTGATAAATTTGTCTTTAAGAAATGCTTTGTGAAGATTTAAAGAAAAACTAGTTGTTGTCCTTAGAAATTTTTTCTAGTAATAATTATCTATAAGAATATAAAAATCATCATAAAAATCATAACTATCTATAATCTGAAATATATAACAATCGTGTTTTATGTTTTTACACATGTTATGTTATGTTAAAATTATTTTAGTTTTTTTTTAGGAATATGCCAAAAGATGTGTATGTTTAGTGTAATATTATTTTTCACCCGATGTTCACATGACAGAAAATTAGCAACTGTTTGTAATTTGTTTTAATGATATCTTTGTGGGCAGTTTGTTTATAAAGCTTTTTAATTAATCAATTTTCATATATAATTACTTATTAATCTTAATATATCCAAACTAAAACCGGTAATAGTAATCTTTCCAATATTCTTATAACAAGAAATGAATATTTCCTCACAAATATACTTGAAATAACGGATTATAATTTAATAGGGGGTAAGTTGCTTATAATGCTTCAGAGGTATTTTTGTATAAGAGGAACAAATACGTGTAAGATGATGAAACACGAGTATTCAGAGCATTGTTTATAATATTGGACTATTGAGATTAAAACTTTCTTAGAACTTAATAAATTGATAACTGGTACTAAGAAGAAATTTTGGTTCAAAATTTATAATGATTACCGATTATTTATTTATGAACTATTTAAGGATAAAGTAGCTCTCAAATTGATTAGATTGAATTGAGTTCAACTTAATTGCCCTGTCTTTAATTATATTTTATTTTTTATTGACCATGCGTCAATTACAAAAAATACTGCTAGCTATTTATACCTAAAATCAATTTTACCGGAAATATCCACCTTATCTTAGGAGTCAGGCAAGACCCAAGGTGTGTCTTAAGTAAACTAACAGCGCCATCTCTTAATGTTCTAGACAACTACACATGAACAACATTGAATGAATATAATACTACAAAGTATCAAACAATAGATAAAGAAAAAACTTATCTTAAATCATTATTTATTTTAATTGTTAAAGCATTGAATTAATAGATTTTTAAATCTATAGGACTTACTCAGGAGTCAGCCGGGAGCTCCTTATTTTTCGTAGAAAAATATTTCCTCCTAGTAAATAAATCCGGGGTTTATAACTCCAAGAAACATGATGATACCAAATTTTACAAATTTATTTTTAGAAACTCAGTATTATATTTAAATAGATATAGTTTTTTAATTTAGCTTTGTTTTGCGTAATGAAGGCGTTCGCTAATTTTCATTACGAAAAATTTGCAATAGCTTCATTTTAATTACTAATTGCGTATCAAAGCGAAATGAACACAAACGAGATGGAAAAATAAAAAGTTTAAGACAATTGCCGACATCCGGAATAGTGATGGGGCAGAACTCGTAAATTAATATAGATATATTATTACGAGATGCTCGCTTATATTTTAAACAAAGCTAGTCGCAAAAACTTTATATGTTAGATAATTACTTTTATATCTTTTTAATTTTAAAAAATCAGTTGCTTTGTAGTATTTTGGTCTTTAAATAATCTTTTGTTTGGACATTTACTTTGCACATAACAATAATTCTTATAAAATCAAGTCATGCTTTAAAGGTTTAAATAAAAGAACATCATTTAAATGAAGAATAAAAAAATAGCTTTCAAAGAACCACCTTAAGCTCGGAAGAAGGCGATATCTAACTTAAATGTATAAATTACAACTTGAAACAAGACGTTTGAACCGTATTAAACAGAAACTATTTTGATAAGACACAGTTAACTAACTAACGATATAAATTTTACTGAACAGTACTGGAGCCTTTAATTAACGCCACATTTAAATTTCTCTCATTAGTCTAGAAAAAAGCTCTCGTACATTTCTCGAGACGACTCGAGTCGACTCGATTATGCAATCGATTAGCGCTCGAATGAAACAGACATCTTGTCTCATCTCTGACTCGGGAACGGGGCATCCTTTACTCCCCTTAATTACCGACTCTCTAATTAAAATTCCATTCATTTGACCGGAAAAAACTCAACGTCTGCTTTTACCTTTTTCGCTGAGCAGTCGAGAGCGTAAGTGCGATTTTATTGCGAACTATGAATATTCTTCGACTTTTCTTTGTAAGTTCTTGGGAACGTGAATGTAAGACTAGCTTAACAGTAAACGATTTACGTCGATTATAATACTTAACTGAGGCCCTACCATCACGTCTTATAGCGATTCAAGTTTAGCTGTCAAAAAGAGACGTCACTATAGACCGCGTATAGCGGTGTCTCACTTTGACAATCGAACTTGAATCGCGCTAAAAGATGATGGTAGGCCCTCAGTTCATAAATTAATGCATTGAGTTTAAGAGTAAGTTTGTACTTTTGAAATATTTTTAACATACCCAAATTTGTATTGACAAACCATTATTTTCCTTTTTGATATTAATTATAATATTCCTTATATTCACACTATTTATAACCTAACCTAACCTAACCCAAAGTAAAAACTTTAAGGCTTGTGTTATGGATACTAGTGTATTGAATAGACATACATATGTGATATAAGAATAAGTAATGTTAAGAGAAATATATATTACCCCTAATTCAGATGCAAACGCTTGTATTCATCACCCAAACATCTACCCTTTCCGGGACTTGAACCCAGGACCATTAGTACAAATGGTAGTATTGCTACCGTCAAACTGATAAAATTTGAAAAAAATTCTATTGGAAACAAAACTATACGTTATGTTCTGTTTTGACATGCCTATTCTGTCTATTCACTAGTGGCCGAGTAACTATTGACAGTGGTGTCTTCCTTATTAATATAGCCTGTTGTCAAAAACGAACATTTTAAAATTGTAAGAATAAGCCGAATAACTGAAATATTAATAAGAAATTAATTTTGAATACAATAAATATTTATTTGGTATCATCAATAATTAAGTTTTACTTTTATTATTTTTATATTTTAGAGCGAAAAGAGGCTGTAAAAGTTTACATATTTTCTTTCTAACCGCTTAAATATAGCAGAAACATTAAGCAGCATCTCGGATTAGGTTTCTTTTCTTGAGCTCTAATTTCTAATTTAATAGAATTAGAAATTAGATTCGCAACACTGACAGGGCAACGGCAAATCAATCTGCCGGTAAATAAAAAAAAAATGCATGCTCCGACGCGTGACTGGATATTAGTCCTTAAAAACGATTACCTTAAAATATATATATATATATAATAGGCAAAGGAATAAATAAAATCATATATTTATTCATTTTAATGAAATTTAAAAAAAATGTTGTCCTTCACTTTTTGTTAACGTTTGATTATACTACCCATCTATTTTTCATATCGTGCGCTAGATATGAAAAAATTCTTAAGGAGTATCAACTCCAAAAAACTTCCTATTTTATTGAAATAAACAAAACATATTATCGTTTCATTTTATTCAACGAATAAGAAATGAATGAATTTACTTCGGTTTCCTTTACACATGTTTATGTGGACAAAACATCAGGATTTATTAAATTATGAAATATAATAATACTACAATTTCGTGGAAACCGAAAAAGTAAACACGTGTTTTTTATTCTAATCATAATCAAATGAGATCAATGAGTTCCTTATCAGAGTATTTCTATAGCTTTTCAGTTACTTCAATATACGAATTAACTGACACAAACACAAATCTATCTGATTGGACTAATATTGAAAGAGATTAGAATCTTTTTGATGCTGCGAATAACAAAATGGGTTTACAGTTTATTATCATTGACAACAAAGAGTTGTTTGTTCATTCCGACTGACCCCCTGCCAAGAAATTGTAAACAAGACTGGATTTCAATTGCGATGTTATCCTTGGGATACTTTCGCACCAAATGATCAGCCGATTATGTATTTGATTTATTGGCTTTTACTGTATTTTTAACTTTCCCTTTACACAGAATCGACTTATTGTTATTTGGTATGCTATGCGCAGTAACCGACAGTAAGCCGATGATCATGATAACTCCATGTCCTCAACCGCAACATTAGAAAAAAGATACCAAATAATCCCTTACATTCACACCAATTAGCCTAGCCCAAAATAAACACTATAAGGATTTTGTTATGGATATGAGGGTAACGGATAGACATATATATAGCTACATAGATAGATACATAGATATAGAATATTAATATAAATATATATAAATACCCCTGACTCAAGTACAAAGCTAGTATTCATCACACAAACATCTGCCCCTTCCGGGAGCCGAACCCAGGACCGTTGAAAGGCAAGATCGTTGCATCAAAGGGTCATCACTTTGAGAAGCGCTATCTGTTTATAAGTATATATCAGGCAACTTTGTTCCAGATTAAAAATTTATTACGGACACTGCTGAATAGCACCCAAGGGAACCCGGTAATGAAATTAAATTTTGCTAACTCACCATATTTTTTTCCACAATTATTACAAATTTAATCAACCGGAGCGAATGTGGTGTTGCTATATTTTAATTATTTTTCTTACAAATTCTCTCCTCCATACTTGTAAGAAAAACTGTAAAGCTAAAGTCGAAAAATATAAATGTTTGCATACGATGATTTAATATAAAAATGCCGTACTATGTTTTAGTTACACGTAGACATTTACAACAACATATCTTAAGGGTATATATCTTAAGGTAACATATAAGGGTTCTCGTATATATACCATGTGAAAACCCCATGGCTTGAAAAGCACAAACAAACCTTACGATATTCGGCTGTAGGCAATTTGGTAATTTGCAAATTCGCAGCAATTTATTAGAAAAAATATATCGTACCAAATCAGTTGCAGACAGATTTGGTGTTCAGTTTAAAGTTCAAATCTAGTACTCCTAGTTCACTTTTAAACTTGAGAATAAAGGAGTGAAGGTGCCTTACGGTTCATAATAGTACATTTGCTACAGAAAGCTTACAGAAATTCTATTGCACGAGCTATAAACATTGATTTTACACAAAATCATTGTTAACTAAGTCCTAAGAGTAAAACTTGCACCTTATTAACGCTCGGTTTAAGGTACTAATTTGCACTTAATATGCAAAGCAAGTAGTTGTCTGCCTACGAGTGTATCTTCATTGTGCGTTCAAACGATACAAATTGTATAAAAAATGTTATAAAACTAAAGCCACCTGTTTATCACTCAATTATTTTTCTTAAATAGCGTATCTAAAAAATATGTATGTATTATTTAATATTATAGTACTATATATATATTATTACTTAGTTATTAATAAGCAGTAAATCAACAATTTTCAAGGTTTTTTAATGTTTACTTTAATGTTGAAGATTTTAAGAGTTCCGTTCCTCGAAAGGAAAAAACGGAACCCTTTTAGGATCACCTTGTTGTCCGTCCGTCCGTCCGTCTGTCAAGACCCTTTTTCTCAGGAACACGTGGACGTATCAAGCTGAAATTTATATCAAATACTCAGGTCTAATGTCCCTTGGAGCTGTGAAAAACTCAAACTTCTAAGCCAACGCAATCAAAAGATACAGCCGTTTATGCCGCAAAATTCCGCAAATTTTCGACACGCAAGGGAATCAAAACCTACAGGGTACTTCCCATGAACTCAGAATCTTGAAATTTGCTACAAAGCAACGTCTTATAGCACAGATAAAGGAAAAATTGCGAAAACCGTAAATTTTTAGTTACATCATATAATAAAAATATTTTACGGAACCCTCGGTGCGCGAATCCGACTCGCACTTGGCCGGTTTTTTTATTTAATCCCAAGCTAAGTAACAGATATAATTCGTTAATAAGAACAATACAACCATGACTCGGGAACAAACGCTTATGCTCATCACGTAAACATATCCTACCAGGATTTAATAAACACATATGTGTACTCTAATAATACACACACCGTTAATTGCTTCGTCCGTTACGTTGCATGACATACCTTAGTAACTTTTACGAAGCAACAGTCATACTACATTAGGCTTCTTACTTAATTAATGCGATATAATTTTGTAAACAATGTTCCTTTTTCAACTGATTGTCAGATAATAGACATTATTTTATTATTATTAATGGTGTTAAGCAATTCGGTGTCCTTTTATAAATACAACAATTATATATATTGGTATTTTTTTAAAGTTGGGTAAGATCGCAAACAAACCAGAAAAACATCAATTTTCTTCATGACCGATGAAATAAATCAGCACTCTCTGGTTCCCTTTTTGTGGTGTTTTTTTTATTATTACTCATGAATAATTTATACCGTTGTGGTCCATTTCATATACAGTCGAACCTCTATAAGTCGAACATTAAGGGAGACGCCAAAAATTTCGAGTTATAGAGTTTTCAACTTATGGAGGATTTCGACTTAAGCGGATTTTGATTCGACATAAAGAGTTTGAGGTTTATTCTTATAAATTTTGAGTTAGAGAGGTAAAATAAATAAAAATTCAACTTGCAGAGGTGACAAACATACATATTTTTATTTATTATAAATCAACATTATTTCAAATCATTTTAAAATAAAAAATATGGCATTAAAAAAAGTCAGTAATTTTTTTTTGCTTTAGATAATTTGGTTGTTCTCTATCTATAGCATTGTCTAATCTATAAAGAGCAGAAAATTCTTCTTCTTCGGAGTTACTGGTCTGCTCTATAAAATTACGTAAGGTATTCAATGCAGTTCGCGCCTCTTTGATGGAAACCCATGGAGCGCATGTACTATTCACGTCTTCTATGTCATCTAAATCATAAGTATCGGTTTTCTGAGCTACTGAATCGATAATTTCGTCATCAGATAATGTCCCAGCAGTCATAACTCCATCATCGCACGAAACAAAGTCCTCAAAGGATATTCCTGATTCAGATACCACTGCGTTCCATTCTGCAGGAGGTGAAATAGAAATATCGGTTTCAGCTACTACTGTTGATGACGATGAAAAACCACAGTGTACATAACAGTTTTTTATTGTAGTCGCAGTAACATTTCGCCAAGCTTTATCAGCCATTCTCATGGCTTGCAATACATCTATAGTAGAATTCTTTTTTTCTTCCATATTATCCAACATGTTCCTGACAACTTCTTTTCGATACAATGACTTGAAGTTTTTAATGATACCTTGGTCCATAGGCTGTAATTTTGATGTGGTATTGGCAGGCAGGTAATGTATTTTAACAGCTTTCATTTGTGGAATATCATTGTGAGCTGTACAATTATCAAGGAACAACAAGATTTTTCTTTTTTCTTTGGCCATTTTCTTATCAATGCTTATGAGCCAGTTTTTGAAAATTGCAGAAGTCATCCATGCTTTTGTATTCGCTTGATATTGCAGTGGTAGTGATTTACATCTTGAAAAACAACGAGGTTTTTTAGATTTGCCGATGACTAATGGTGAGAGTTTTTCTGTGCCCGACATGTTTGCTCCTAGCAGGATAGTCAAACGTTCCTTGCTATGCTTCCCACCATGGCATTTATCATTTTTAAAAGTTAGAGTCTTATCAGGAAGACATTTAAAAAACAGGCCTGTTTCGTCAGCATTGAAGATATTGTCAGGTTCGTAACCATGTAACAAATCTTGCAATTCACTTTTCCATTTGTTACAGGTTTCAATGTTGACACTTGCACTTTCCCCACAAACTTTTTTAAAAACAAGATCCTGTCTTCTTTTGAATTTTTCTAACCATCCATTACTGGCTCTGAAATTAACGACTCCCAATGATTTAGAGAATATTTGGGCTTTTTCTTGTAACAGTGGTCCACTAACACTGATATTTTGGCTGCGACACTGCTCAAACCATTTAAGTAAGCACTCCTCCAAGCCCGGATATTCTGCAATTCGTCTTCTTTTGCAGGACAAACATTGACCGTTTTGTATTTTTTTCATGATGTCTGATTCATTTTTTATTATTGTTGAAAGAGTACTCATTGGCAGGCCAAACTGTTCAGCAACATCTTTTTTTTTTTGACACCTCTTCACAGCTTCGAGCACTTCTAATTTTTCAGCAAGACTCAAAGTTTTTAGTTTACGTTTCACAGCACTCATGTTAACTGTTGTACTAATTGATGTGTATTGCAGTAGAACCAAACTACATCTGACAGTATTTAAGTCGAAAACAAATGACTTGCTTAGCTAAATTTCAAAGGAAATCAAAATTGAACACCTGACACCAAGCAAGCAAACACGTGTGCGTGAGTCATAAATTTATTATCGTATACTCCTAAAATGTTTTCAAGTGTACACAATAGTGTACACTCACATTGTCGGCAAGTTCTTAAAGTCGGTAACTTATTTTTGTTCGAACAATAGAGGTAATAAATTCCAAATGATCAAGTTGTAAAGGTTGTAAAATAAAACGTTGCTATGTTCGAGATACAGAGGTCAAATTTAATTTTTCGAGTTATAGAGTGAAAATATGTACCAAAATGGCTTGGAGGGACTCGGTGATTATTTCGACTAACAAAGGGTCAAGATTTCAAGTAATGGAGGTTTTGGTGTTTGAAGGGAAGGGAACAAAACATTTTTTCGAGATTTGGAGGTTTTTGACTTATCGAGGTTCGACTTAACGAGGTTCGACTGTATTACATAATTGTTCCCAATTTTCATAGTCACCAAAAGAAAATTAATTTTAATGTAATTAATAAAATCTTTATTAAAACACAGACACAACAACAAACAAAAAAGTCTAAAATACACTTAAAATATAAAAAAGGAAACAAAGTACTTAAAATTAAATAACTTATGACTGCAAACAGATAGCTAAATATAGTATTTGCCAGGCATGGACGAGGTCTCAATTTTTTTAAACAAAAGGTGTGGGATACACCTATAGTTTATCTATAGACGTAGAGAATTTTTAAAGTGAGGGAAGCTATTATTTCTAATAACTTTCGCCTTTATACACTGACAACAAGGTATTAATAATAATAAAAGAAAACAGTTTTATCTAGGATCTAATTATAAATATTTACAGCCGTGGTGTCCGGTAGAGTATAACGTTTGCACATTATGTTTTTAAACGCGCCATCGATACGCGCTTGTAGCGATACAAACGCGAGACACTCGAGTCAAACGCAGCTCGATTATGAATTTATGTATATGTTCGAAGTTCTACCTTTGAATACTTGCATACATTCATCTCGCGTTTAAATCGCTATCTGTATCGATATTGTATCGGTACAAAAGCGAGACAGATTCGAGTCAAACGCAGCTTGAATATAAATGTATGTATGTATTCGAAGTTCTACCTTTGAATACCTGCATACATTCGTCTCACGTTTAAATCGATATCTGTATCGATATTGTATTTCTATCGATATTTCTATCGATATAAACGCGAGATAGATTCGCGTCAAACGCAGCTCGATTATAAATTTATGTATGTGTTCGAAGTTCTGCCTTTGAATACCTGCATGAATTCGTCTCACGTTTAAATCGCTATCTCTATCGAAATTGTATTGATACAAACGCGAGACAGACTCGAGTCAAACGCAGCTCGATTATAAATTTATGTATGGGTTCGATGTTCTACCTTTGAATACCCGATACATTCGTCTCACGCTTAAATCGCTATCTCTATCAAAATTGTTTCGATACAAACGCGAGACAGACTCGAGTCAAACGCAGCTCGATCATAAATTTATGTATGTGTTCGAAGTTCTACCTATGAATACCTGTATACTTTCGTCTCACGTTTAAATCGCTCTCTCTATCGATATTGTATCGATACAAATGCATTAGACATGCAAAAAATTGCTCTGTGAAATAAAAATAAACGCAATGTGTAAAGGCCCTCACTTCTAAGGTTGGCGTAAAAAGCAACTAATGATAGTGAAGGTAATCACCATACATCTTCTCTAGACAAAAAATGGATAGCAGTTTTTTCCGATTTTCACAGCGATTCTAACCGCCTCCCAAGGGTGGAGATTATTTTTATTCATTTCTTTATATAAGTACAGGCCACATGGTATATATTAAAACAATAATACTAATACTTAATTATATGATTTTTATATATTTTTTCATAGCTGACTCGGCCACGCGTCGCTGTGCCGACTGCAGCGCCATCTGCCGGACTGATTTGTGAATTTAAACCATCCAGGGCGCCACCCAAACGTATAAAAAAAAATCATTCGAATCGGTCCAACCGTTTAGGAGGAGTTCAGTAACATACACACGTACAGTAGAATTATATATATAAAGATTTTTTCAATAGAAAACTACTAAAATGATCCAGCTGTTGACTTGGGAGCCGTATCGAATTTGAAAATGCAAGAAATATATAAAAATCATAAAACTAAATGGCAGTTTCAACTTAATTGATTGTCCAAACATTTGTAAAAATGCTTCCTTCTAATACGAAATACCAATAATCTTTTGACGAGACAACGCTGTCCTACAGCAAAAGTGGAAAAGTACTAGGAAAATTCGACGTCTGTTCACAAAGCTCGGAAGCTCAATTGGGAGAGCATTGAACTGAATATCCAAAGATTGCAGATTAGGATCCCACCTGAGAATAACTTGAAAGGCGAGTCGATTTTTTCTAGCATTTTTCTATTAAAATATTTATCAAATAATACTTATGCTTTATCTAGAATAAACATTTGTGATATGCACCAAAATGGCAAAACCCTCCATGGTTAGGAAAACGATTTTATCCAGGAGCTGAAAGTAACAGAGCCAGCCAGAGAATTTGCTGGCTCTTCGTATTTTGCTACAAGAGTTTATACGACGTTGCAACGTGCCACGACTAATCGCAATGGATGAAGTGGAGCTAAAAATCCCACTTTATCCATCAATAGATACGTGAGATAGATGAAAAGAGATCCACCCGAAACAAACGCGATAGATGTATTATGCGACTTCTTCTGTAATTTCAGACACACCGTTCGCTTTAATGACGCCGTACTTAGTATTCACGTACATTTAACATGTTAGCACTTTAAAATCATGTCACATTACAAAGTTCCTTAATGTTCACTTGTAAAGCTTAAACAAATGCGCAATGGGATAAAGTGACACGGGACTTGTGCCAGCAGTTTCGGCTTAAATTTGTAGTCGTAAAGAGAAACTCAAAAAGACATTACCTTTATCAACGTTGCGAAGTAGTACTAACATGTAGATGAATTCTTTAATTAATTTAATTTATACAGGTATGTGTCTTCTAGGTCAGTTTATCACTTTTTAACAGTGTTAGACGGAGTTTGCAGGCACCAGTAAATCGGCAGATATCTAATAAACTAATCTGCAGCAATTGACGGAATGCGTCTTTAATGTGAGTTGCGAAAATGAAACAAGAAAATACAAATACTCTTGTTAATTAATTTGAGATACTTATTATGCACGCGTAGGTGGATTTATATAAATCGTTTTGACAGTTTGGAGTTTTTTTCCTTAAGAATTCACACACTGACAGCAATAATGAAAGAATGCTGAAAGACAGAAGTTTTATTTTTGCTTTTTCATTGATGTTTTATTTTCGTCTCATTTTTGTTACATTTTGTATGTTTTCTGAAGTATTTAATCAAAGAGTCAAACCTTAATAGCCTTCCCCTATCCGAGTATTTATATGTAATTAATAGCGCTATTTAACTAACGAGCTGCATAGGAAGGGATAAACCTTCCCCGTTCGGCGGGTTACTGCTTCACAAGTTCCACCCGATGTTTACTCAGATTATAGGATTAATCGAAAGCCTCACACCGTTCGTATACTCAATAACGAGATTTCTTGTTTTGTTTAGTTTTGTTGTTTAGTTAAGTGGCAGTTACACAAAAAGTCTTTAATTTCTTGATTGTTTTCAGTTCATAGTTTCCTGTCGTCGAATTACAAACCTGTGGATTCTTGAACTGCATAGGGCTTGTTCCTAACCTATGTTTTCTATTTTACGTTTCAGTTTGAAATTATTTCGTTCATACGAAGCAGCATCCCTATTAATATTATAAATGTGAATGTAAGTTTGTTTGTTACGCTTTCACGCAAAAACTACTCAACCGATCATCATGAAACTTCGTACATATATTCTTGGAGGTATTAGAAGTAACATAGGAATTTTTTTACTGAAAAAAAATTGCGGGCGAAGCCGCTGGTAAAGCTAGTAATATATAAAGTATTCATATATAAAAAATCACATATTGAGTACCATTACACAAATGGGTTAACCAAACTTGCAACTGTATGTTTTGCAGTCATAATCGCTCACATAAAGTACAAATTACACAATGGGTGTTTCGGTAACTTTTTTGTAGTTAGAAGGTTTAATTGACTGAAATTAAAATATTTTTAATATTGTTTGAGTGGTAGTAATACAATTCATTTTAAGAATAAAATATTACAATTTTAATTTTATATAGATATAATAAAATAACAAAAAAATCTAAAAAAGATTGAAAACAATTCTCCCCGCTGGCTGCTGTTGAAAAAAGTGCCTGGCAGCGTTGAGTGGATAGGTGTCAATACTATAGTATGGACACCCAAGATTTTAATTCCAAATTGAGGTGGCTTATACTTTATTCATTAAGAAATGGTTCATCATCACAAAAGTATAAAATTCATACTACATCATACATAAAAACTATTTTTAATTGTAACTATACGAAACAAAGCTTTTGTGTGGATGGTAATAATTTTTCTTTGTACGCTTCTGCGCGAGTGTTAAAATTTAATTCTTTGCCAACTATCTGTGCCAAATCAGCACTAAGAAACGTTGCTTCGCAACCTGGCACTAAAAGGATTTTATTCAGACTCATCTCAACTCAAACTAATGGACGTCTTTCTAGCCATTGTATCCTCATCCTTTATAGCAGCAAAATTTTGCTAACTAAATAATACCTTTGCGTTATTTTTTTTATAATTTGTTTTAAGTAGTGATGAGTCTTATATTCCATTTCTTTAAAGACATTATCACAGTCCCAATTTAATGATTGTGTTACTAAGGTAAGGACTATTTTTTGAAAATTGTCAAAAGTGTTGAGAATAAGTAGGTCTGTCACTTTGTTTTGCTAACACAAATTTCCTTAAACACCTACACCAGCAGAAACGTCAAATTTATATAAGTGTTGATAACTCAAGTAATGAGCTAAACTTTCTTGCTAAAAGAAACCTTTCTGATGCCAAAATATTATCATCTCTGCCAAAAGATGTCTGAACGGAAATCTCCCCCAAAAATGGGGGAAGGGGTTTTCTATAATCGCC
This sequence comes from Calamotropha paludella, assembly GCA_927399485.1. Taxonomy (NCBI): domain Eukaryota; kingdom Metazoa; phylum Arthropoda; class Insecta; order Lepidoptera; family Crambidae; genus Calamotropha; species Calamotropha paludella. The sequence goes on along the minus strand of OV656806.1, from coordinate 4,842,790 downwards.
TCGCTCTCCACGCGGTTTGGAAATCGCAGTAAACAATTTCCATGACTCGAAAACACTACCCGTTTTGCGATCTATTAGAGGTGTATGATGATTGCCTTTAGTATCATACAAACAACATAAACAGCTCTTAAACGTGTATTGAAGCCGTATGAAAAACGATCGAAAGATACATTCTTCTTTTCAATTCGAAGCAGAGGGAGAGAATCGTAAGTACTCCATCCGCCACTGCCAGACATTGGTTACACAAATAATTCACATGAATAGCTAACGATCAAGGTTTATAAATATCGTTATTTAAGACTCAACCGAGAAATTTATTTCATAAGACTTCCAATAATTCTAAAAATAGATTACCCGTATTTCACTTAACAGTCCATCAAATGAAAAGAAACCCAATTTTTCAATACAGGCTGCAGCCTAATGCTGATACCAGTCTCCCCACAGTCTTATATTTGTTAACTTAACTGCATGGTAGCAATTATTTTTATTCTGTAAAGAGATGTTGTGGAGAAGAAAATAAAATGTTATTATTATTTTCTATCTCATAGCAACTAAAATACTAGTAGTAAGTATTCGGCATTCTGGTACACGGTACCTTTTGGATTCGCTCGCTCAAGTTCAAAATGTAACAAAAACTCTATTAATCTTACAAGCGGCATTAAAAAGTTTGATGATGAATAGCTCGGAGTACGATAAATAACAGTTGCTCGCAAACTTATATATCACAGCTAATGCAAGTTGCCGAAATCGAATCGTTTGAACACTTAGCGTGCGTGACGTGTATTAATGCGATCACTGAACTCCCCAGCTGCTATGCCAAATGTCGGGGTAAAGAATATACCGTATATTTAAATAACACCAATTTTACCGGATAAACGATGCGTTTATTTATTTTTTTTAATTTAATGTTTACGTTTCGTTTCGTTTTGACGCATAAAAACTTTAAATACCGTATTTTGATACACTGAGCAAGATACCTGAAAATATTTTTCGTAATTGGTATTACATCTACTGCAAAAATCAAGTTGTAATATTTTAATTTATTAATTATAAAAGACAGAGCGCTTACGATATGATACGTTAATTTTATTCAAAAATCATTTTTTACTGTTTTTCATTATTGTCGAAGTTCTGATATGTTAGCGCAGTAGCATACGACATCATCACAGAAGAACTGAAAAATATGGTAAAAATCCCGTTAGCGATCATGAAAACTTAAACCAATAAATGAATTTCTGTGTGATTTGATTTTAAAACAAATTCTAAAATTTATGTGAAATCTGGAATTTTTACGGGATACTTTATAGTAAACTAGCTGACACAACCACGCGTTGCTGTGTTGTAAATTAAAATAAAACCTATCCTATCTTTTAAGTTAGATCAAATAGCAGATAGTTACGAAGTTTGATCAAAATCGGTTAAGTAGTTTAGGAGTCCATCGCGGACAAACAACGTGACACGTAATTTATATATATTTAGATTACTGTTTCTAGAATTATATACTGTCTGTGTAAAGTTTGTTCCAAATAAGCTCCGAATAATTTCACGGAATTTTATTGAACTTTAAGGAATTGATATAAGGCATGTTAATCTCGTGGTTTTTAGATAACGTTCAAATTTAAAGTTCAAATATTAATTGAGACTATTAATGCCATCTAGCAAATATTAAACCCATCGGTCATGCCAAAACCGATTGTAAGAAACAATTCTCAGGAGCTGGCAGATTTTATCGTCCAGATTTAACATTGCTGTATTAAAAACCTTTTGCAGATTACGACTTGATTTCTTGCGCATGTTACTTTAAGGTTTTATTTTCTATAAATTGTATTATTACTATAAGTTTCAGTAAAGAAAATGTGATAGATTTGGATAAAACTGCCATTTCTTTTTTTCTATCGAATAATCTGTAACTCAGGATCATAACTCGATTTGGAGGGTAGAGTCTGGTGAAGCTCGAACTCCACTGATATGTGCTACGACCAAAATAAAATTATCTTCAAATGTAACAAATAAAATAGTTAACTGCAATAATTTGTAGTATTGACAACAATTTATTTACTTTCTTCAAAGAATCGAACAAATTAATTGTGATTTGTCAAATTAAATTTAAATGTTCGAGATATTTTTTTATCCTACATTATAAAACAAAACCTTAAAATTTGCAGTAAATGTAGCCTTTGTAATATTTAATTAACATCTAAAAAAATATATTACAAGAAAAAAATCAATTTGTCTAGCGGGACTCAAACCCATATCTCTCGCTATCTGGGCGAATGGTCTGCCAATGATTGTTAAAATATTATTATGTTGAATTTTTATTGTAATTATTTTAGTTTATTGTAGTTATAAAAATATAGCCTTTAAATTCTTAAATAACATATTAATATGCATAGTGAGAAAAGATTTACAAGCAATTATAAACTCAGACGAGGTATACTATAATTTAGGTGAAAAGGCTCCTTCGTAGTTAGCTCGCTCCATCTTAGACCCTATCTTAACCCCCGGGCTTGATTGGCGAACCTATTCCAAATTAAAAAAAGTGTGTGTGTTAGCTCTGACTTGTCTTTGAACAGGCACAGAAAACAATAAAACAAAGCTTTAAAATAAAAGTGAAAGGTGCGTACGATAGGTTGCGCATAAAAAACGTAACGCTGTCTGTGGTCACTCATTTTTTTTTCATGCCGGGCGCCTTATACGAAAATCAAGTTTTAAGGAGTTACTCCAAAAACCATATATTGTAACATGTTAGCTGCTTGCAATACTTGTAGTGCATAATTGTCAACATGTCTAAAACCAATTACTATAAAATGGATAAAGCTGATACAATTTTTTCCATTTAATATTTCTCCATTTTACTTTCGCCGTTGACCACGAGTTTCGCTTACATCTTTCTGATTCCACCACCCCGCCGCGCGCCGTTGTCCTGCTTAATAACATTCCCGCCAACTCTGGAGTTGCAATAAACAACAACTGGATTACTCCAGTTAGCGTCGTTAAGAAGTTTGATGAATAAGCTCAAAGAACGATAAATTACTGCCGCCGCGGCCCAACCGCGGACCGCCCGGGAGAAACATTGGCCTTGAGATATTTCTCTTTACTTTCTCTGTATTGTCTTACAATTTAATATTTCTCAAAATTGTATTTCTTGTAAAAATTCAACATTTTGGTCAACAAATGACGGTCTTTATCATTCTTCACCGATCAACTGGAGAGTTGGAAACAGATAATAAACTGGTATTATACTGAACTATATACTACATAAACATACATTTTAGTACATAAAATTTCAAATATCACATAATAATTAAGTGCTTAAATATAACACAAAAGTGTTCTTGCTGAATTGACAGTCGAGATAATTACATTTTTTTGTAATTTATTATGTAAATTCCTGTAAGGTTTTAATTTAATTAAATTACTTACAGTCTTTGTACTAAATACACAATCTCTTAATTATCTAATTTTAGTTAAGTATATAAACTACTTACAAGTAGACACTTCTTTCTTCCAATGCTAAAGTACAGACTTAACTTACTTATCAATTATTATAAAATGTATTTTCATATAATTTTAAGTTGAAAAAGTCATAAGTAATCTATGACATAAGTGACTGTTTAGCTTCAAAAACTAATTTAAATTTAACTTATTTACTTAGATTGACCAGTAATTTCACAGTTTAATCATTCGAACAGTAAAATCATAATTTGAAATCACACCAAGTGAAAGGGACAATGCAATATAAATGCATGTATAAAAAAGAGATAGCCCTATTTTAATGATTAATCACTGAGAAACTTTATAAACGTGCAGTTCACGACACTTCAACTATTTCGGTAGAAACGTGGTAACAGATTAATTCCAGTACCGCCCTACTTGATAGATAAAGTCGAGGGTAACATTACTCACAGCAGCAAGCGGAATCCTGCCATCCAATATCCTCGTGAACTATGCACTTACACCGCGTAAGTGCTGCCACACGATAATATTATATTGTCTTTTGTTGTAAATCTAGTAATTTTGCATTTAAAATATTTTATGAATATCTTTATTATTACGACTAGCTGACCCGGTAACGCGTTGCTATGGTAACGGGTATACAATGGAAAAATAGCGGGGAAAAGAGCGGACAGACAAACACACAAACAACAAATTTGTGTTCTTAGAGTATATATTTAAACATCACAATCTGGAGGTAGAAATTTTTCTCAACTACATTTATTTTCTATTTTTGGTGTACAATAATGGCTCATGGAATTGCTTTTTAATGTTTTGGCTTCTAATACCTTTTCATTTTCTAAACTTTTACTTCTGGATAAAAATATTACGACACAAAACAGTACTAAAATGTTTCAAGTATCAACTTTCAAGTTACGGTCCGTTTGTTGGTTTGAGTTGACGCCGCGAGAGTATCCAAGAAGCATGTCCGAGGCTTTACCGCTATTTCTAGGATTTCCACGATATTTTTAACGGAATACACCTTTGAAACTGGGACATGATTTAAACGAGCAAATGGACTCTTTGGCACTTTTAAAAAGAATTTTAAATATTTCTATTTAAAAATACTTATTAAAAGTGCTATTTTCATTTGACAAAGCTTCTAATCGCTTATGTTTTGTTGCTTTAGTGTATCACATTGTAAAACTTTTCTCTAGATATAATACTTTGCTAAAATCTTATTATTATATAGACAAATGATTGACAGATTTATTTGTTTAAGAAAACTATCGCTTTTAGCTGTGCTTAATATATTTTTTTAAGCATTGTTTATGTTACATAAATAAATATTAGCACCTTGCTGCATTCTGATTCCTTCCAATAATATTTGTCCAATTTCTATATTTGATATAGTCAAGATGTGAATACCTCGTTCTGTAGTACTAATTATGTGTAAATTTAGTCTCTAGTAAATCAACTATGAAATTATGGAATTTGTTTAAAACATCTTTTTCGTTAAAATGATTAAATGACTCCATTAGTGTCAGTTTCCTTTCAAATATTAGATGAAAAAGTGTAAGAGCTAAGTAAAATAACTACTATTGAAAAAAAAACCTTCACATATTTGCAATCGTGCCCAAATAGCGTTAATACCTTATATAATAACATTTTGACGGCTAACGATAACATTATCCCATCGGGACGTGATTGCGAACTATTGGCAACTTTTTGTAACCGGGCCACGTCAGCGAGAAGGCACTAATCCCGGGTCCCAGGGAAACTTCCCCCGACTAGTATCCAATACGAGTAAAAATGGTCCACTTTAATGCATTTCTATTCGAAATTGAACTTTTGGAACTACACTGTTTTTTTGAGATTACTGGTTGGCAGAATGCCTAAGCGAGTTTTTTTTTCTAATTCCTAACTCGATCTTATAATTGAAATGGTCATGAGTGATTCGGTGCTCCACTTGATTATACTTTCTGTTAGACCTTCAAAACGTATTTAAATAAATAAGGTATGTGCTAATTTACCAAATTTCAAAAAAGATGAAATCAATGGTCAATAGTAAAGTTTATAGACCAAAAAATTTTTTGAAGAAAATTGAAGGTCGGTTTTTATGGATGTTGATAAAATATTTGACTTTCTGAACGCGTGACTCGCGTGTTTGACTAATTTTCGGTAGTCTTAGGAGAGTAAAATAAAATAAATTAATAAGTAGTCATATCTATAACCTATCTGTATACATTATCTAGAATCCAGATTAAGGATTATTTACGCAGATCCTAAATATGGATCCAGGATAGTTTTAATAGATAGTTTGTAATTAGAACGTGGTATCTTTTTCTATTATTTAATCATCTAATTTTCATAAAAATCAATACTTTTGAAAGTGTAAAAGCTCTTAGCATTTGGTAAAAGATATTAGTCTTTATGAAATTTGTTTTCCGAAGACAAGCCCATGTGTTTCTCCTAGAAAGCTAACAAAAGCTCTGATAGCCATTTTTCGCTTTTCTTACTGATTAGTTTAATAGTTGATGTATTTCTTTGTATCTTTGTCAAAATTACTTCTTATGTAGAGTTGATAGGTTTATGTTAACTTGTTGAACATTTTTCCAGATTCATAAAAATCGTTTTCCAAAAGGTTGACTGATTGAGCATTCTTTTAATATTGATTTCACCAATTATACCCATATTATTTTATGCACAATAAAGTTTTATAAATAAATATTGCTATTCCTATTTTGCTTTAGGACGAGTCGCCATTTATCATAGCGCTGAGAAACTACAAGATACACTTCCGGTACATCGTTCAGTAATAAGCGAATGTGCGATAATCAGTCGACTATCATATATTTTATTAATTTGTAAATGTTTTTGATTGAATATCGATTTGTAGTTTAAGAGATTTAAATTGATAGCTTTATCTCCCTCGTGTAAAATTACAGTTCCAACAAAGTTTCTCAATCGGAATTTATTGAAGGTATTACTAAAACGTAATCGTCTTAAAACCCCAACTTATACTCACCTAGAATTTCCAAGGTCAATCGAGGCTCACCCAAATTGGATCCTTTGATGTTTCCATAGAAATTAGGAAACGATTAAAAGAGTCGGATAAGGTCTTGAGGAGTTACAGCGAAATGTATAATTCATTTTGTTTTCTAACTTCGAGATTAAGACATTGGCAATTTTTACAACTTTGAGGATTAATTAATTTTAATTTTGATGGTTAATGATATTTTGTATTAAGCATTTATTTATTACGCAAGATTTGATGGGGTGATTATCCAATATCTTAATCGGTTTTATTTTTAATGGAAATAAAGTGATGTTTATTTCTTCTATTTTTTTCTTGTATTATTTATTGATTGATCGTCTATTGCCACGATTTATTAGAGGCGATGATTTTAAATGGAATCTTTTTTTTTCAACGTACAAGTAAAACACGTTAACCGACAATCACAACCTACTTAAATGATTAGCAATATTGCATTTTAAAATATTTAAAAAAATATAGTATTTAGCCAAGTACGAAGTATCTACACTTTCCAAATATAGTAAAAATTAAATAAAAAAATTATTCACAAGAATGTAGCTAAGTAGAGGTTTCAATTAATAAAAGTCCTGTCACATTCTACTGTACACATGGTGCGTGAATGTTATCTAAGTTTCTATACTAATTAAAGAAATGGTAATTATACACATATACTTCTAATTATTATAGAATTATAAAACACAGTCTGGCCTACAAACTAGCAATTTTTCACATCCAAAATTCAATCCTGTATTAAAAGAATGCGTGTGTGGTTGACTGCAACACACTTATTCTAGCAATAGTGTTAATTAAAATAGCAATTAAACTAAAAACAATGGTTGTGGTAATTAATTTCATACTACTTGAGGATTATTATACCATATAAGTACTTGTAGATTTAAATAATATTTATGCAACCTGATCGCTCGGAGGTATTGTGAATGCAAAAAATATCATGTTTATAAATTTATGGTTTTTCAAAGTCAAACTTTCTCATTTCCAAAGATGAATACCTAAAAAAGTATTCCTATATACAATGTTATCAACAGTAACACCTTCACAAACTTTGGAGTTCGTATCGTTACTAAAAAACCAGTCAAATATTTTCCATTCAAATTGCCCTACCCATTCTAAAAGAATTGCTCTTAGCCGCATGGCGTCTACCAAATGTACCACCTTATATTCTGCCGGCATCTTTCCAAGCCGTATTATAGCCTGCAGGTGTGCGAGTTGAAATTGTTTCCCCCGGTCCAATGTAAATATTAGTTAATTAAGTGTAAACCGAGAGATTCAGTTGGCCCGGCCTGCGTCCGCACCTCGGAAGTGTTTGACTTGAGATCGAGTTTAAAAACGGTCTGCCGTCGCCGCCGCTGGAGATTACTCTTAGCAAGGCGCTGAAAGTGGAGATTTTAATACTGAGCTTTAAAAGTTAAGTTGTTAGAGTTCTATTCTTTTAATAAAGTTAAATTAATGGTAAGCAGACGATGCTAGTTTTATTAAGTTGTACAGAGGAGATGATTTAACTTTTTATTTCGTATTGGAATAAATAGATAAATTCTTTGTTTCATTTTATGTGAGATACACAAGCACTGTACCCAGAAAATGGATTAATACTATTATGGGCAAATGTAGTCTTATCGCGAAATCCCTTGCCGTATAGGAGAAAGAGAAAGACATAGTAAGCCAGCAAAATAAAATAAAACAAGAAAATCATAACAATAACAATTATCATATATATATGCAAATACAAACAATAATGGATGCCATCCGTCTATAAGACTTCACCGTCCCTTTGTTTTTACTAATTCCTCAATTATACAGTGAGTCTATTTTTTCCAATGATCTATCCTTCACTTTGCATTTTTAACTATAAGGAAACTTTCACCTAACTATGCTGTTATTCACGCCAATTCCTTTGCGACCAACGCTTCCAACACTTTGCGATCAAATATTTTTGGTCATATGTTTTGACTGAAATTTTAAGTTTTGCTCCCATTATCACTAAGTTATCCTTGTTTAGAGCCAGAACTACTTTGGTTCAGACACGACTATTACCACTAAGCAATCCTCAATTAGAGCTAGGCCTACTTTGGTTCAGACACTTTTATTTTTAACCTTTACCTTATACCTTTTACCTTATAAAACATTAAAATGTTAAAAGTTGTTGTTAATACACTCATGAACAAAGGCTATTTATGGGTGATATTTTAAAAGACAAGAACGCGTTCAATTTATGGAGTTAATAGCATCTTTTCTGTAATTTTTAATTGTTAATACCATATAAAATCCGTTAATTGTAAATGTACTTTTTCTTGTATTCCTTTGAAGTACAATAATGTAACACATAATAAAAAGGAGTAACAAATAGCTCTTGCCGAGTTTCTAGCGGCTTCTTCTAGATACAAGGCTTCCGACGTAGACTTAGGAAATCATGGAGCAGCTTTTGACGGTAAATAGAAGTTTTGTAAATTTTGTTGTTTGTCTGTCCGCTCTTTTTCCATTGTATATGCATTACCATAGCAACGCGTTAACCGCAAGTAGTTCGTCTACCGGACGCTAGATGGCGCTAACGGAAAAATATTTAATAATGGAAAAAAAATTAAGAACTTTGTCCACCCGTGCGAAGCCGGGACGGGCCGCTAGTACTAAATAAAAAACATTTTATTTTCTCTTCATATCCCAGCATTTAACAAAACTATCTGTTACTAGGGATTGTCAATTCTCTAAAACACATCGTTAACTTGAATCAAAATATGGAATAAGGTATCGAAAGTGCCTATAAGACCACATCAATAGCTTAAATCCAGTTCTGTTATTGTCATGCCCAGTAACCATACCCAATTGTGAATAATTGTTCCATTAATTTTCTGCTAACAGAGGTGGTACCCTACCAGTGGTGCCTTCCCCTAGATGTCTGACGGAAACATTTCCGCTTATGACAAATCGCATGACAAATCTCCGTTATTCCGCATCGCGTGCGTAATTCATTCAAATTAATGTTCGCCATGCATACTTAAATTGTGACATCCTGTTAAGTAATTTCCTATCACGTAACTTGATTGGCGATCGATTATATATTATGCACAAAATTGTTTGTATTTTAGTGCTCGACTGTATATATTTATAACATTAAAAGGAGAAAGAAACAGTCCTTGCAGAGTTTCTTGCGGCTTCTTCTTGGTACAAGATATCCCGTTGTAGAACTTACGAAGCCATGGCATAGTAGACTTTCAATAAATGCATTGTAAATTCAATAAGGGTTATTTTTCTATATCTTTATCATGATTTCCAAATTAGTGAAATTGGTTAACATTCCTTGTACCAGTGGCATAACAATGAGGTGAGGCGGCATAGGCTAATCGGTTGAAATGTCAGCTTTTAGACTGCGGCCTGGACGCCAGCGGGCGGAGAAGGCGGCGCAGACGGCGGCACGAGCGTCTTGTTCAAAGTACATAGATTTGTATGGCACTGTTCTCGACGACAGCGGTGCAGGGGACGGAACACGAACGTCGAGCTATAGTTGAGCGGAGACCGCGCGGTCAAATAGTCGTAGTGAATTTCTTCTTATTTTTCATAGAATGTCGTTGAATCAGAAAATAGTTTAGCGGTTTTAGAAAAGCCACCATTATGGAATAGTTAACACTATGACCATAAAAAAAATATAAAAATAGACGAATAATGAAAGTGTTGTGGGAGGTAATAAAAGTAAACTTGAATATCACCCTTGTATTCATACAGGAAAGGCAGATCAACCGAATCGGCCCTACACATGGTAGTGCATAAGATAGAATCAGCCATCACAAACAAATCGTCAACTCTAGCTTTCTTCATAGACATAGAAGGAGCCTTCGATAAAACTACACACAATAGCATAAACCAGGCCCTACAAAGATACGAAGTGGAACCGGTATTAACAAACTGGATTACCGAGCTTATCAGCAAAAGGGCGGTACAAATAGAAATGAACACCATAACTAGAGCAGAAGTGGTCAGAGGATGCCCGCAAGGGGGCGTTCTATCACCACTTCTGTGGAACCTAGTAGTGGATAGTCTCATTAGAAGATTAAACAAACAAGGCTACACAACCATCGGTTATGCTGACGACCTCACTATTCTAATAAGCGGGAACGCAGAAAACATACTATGTAAGGAAATGCGTTCAGCTCTCCGAATTGTGGAAGAATGGTGTGACGATCACAAGTTATCAGTAAACCCGAGAAAAACAGAACTCATCCTTTTCACCAACAAAAGGAAGTTACCGCAACTTCAACTACCCAATTTTTTCAACACCAAACTCTCCCTATCAACACAAGTCAAGTATCTGGGCGTTATTCTTGACAACAAGTTGAACTGGGCGAGCCATATCGAAAATAAAACCAAGAAGGCCTGCATAGCTTTTTATCAGTGTAAGAGACTAATAGGTAAAAAATGGGGTCTCAACCCAAAAATAACACTTTGGCTGTACACTTCAGTTATCAGACCATCCATAACCTACGGCTCAGTTGTATGGTGGCCCAGAACACAACTGGCCACGGTAAAAACAAAACTCCAAAGCCTACAACGCTTAGCAAGCATTGCGGCAACTGGATGCATGAGAACCACCCCATCAATCGCCCTTGAATACTTGCTCAATCTAAGACCCCTACACCTCGCTATTCAAGAAGAGGCACAGGCGGCCGCACTTAGATTAAGAGCAAACGGATTATGGAAACAAAACATAGAAACACCACACTCAACTGTTCTAAAGGATATCTTTAAAGAAAACCCACTCTTTGAGGCACCTACGGACAGTATACAGTGTCATCATGTTTTCGATCGAAGATACAATATCCAACTTACAGCAGAAAAAGATGATAACTCTGGCACAAGAGAAGTAAGGATATACACAGACGGTTCCAAAACCTCACAGGGCACTGGAGCCGGTGTCTTCTCGAACGACCTAAACATCAAAATCTCGACCACCTTAGATAAACTCAACACTATATTCCAAGCAGAATGTATAGGTATCACCAAAGCTGCACAGGCGGTTGCAGCCAGAGATGTCAGAGACCATAATATCAAAATCGTCTCCGACAGTGCATCCGTACTTCAAGCTCTGCAAAGTAACACCATAACATCTGTCCTAGTACTGGAGTGTCACAATACACTCCAGTACATTGCAAACACAAACAGCATAACTTTGCAATGGATCAAAGGACATAGCAACTCACTAGGCAACGACGCGGCAGATGAACTAGCCAAAAGGGGTTCAAATGGAACGGTGTATGGACCGGAACCATTACTGCCCATACCCATGGCACAAATTAGAACATGGCTGCGTATAAAAACAGAGGAAAACCACCAAACAGAATGGAACAATAGTGTAGGCTGCAGGCAAACAAAGAATGCCATTCCGGTGGCTTCGAAGAAGCTTGCCCGCAACCTCACCAGACTAAACAGGGACGAAATCCGCAAAGTACTAGGTACTATAACCGGACACAATCCTCTGAATAAACATCTATTTACCATAGGTGTGACGGATAGCCCTCTGTGCAGAGGCTGCATGGAGGCAGAGGAAACGCCACATCACGTGCTCTTGGAGTGCAGGAGCGTGGCCGATCAACGGGCACGTTTTCTCCAGTCTCCAAAATCACTACCGGAAGCTTGTAGTAACCTGAAAAGGCTACTCGCCTTCTGGAATGGACTAGGATGGCTGGAGTAAAGGAAGAATAATCAATCACGTACAATGGCCCAATCAGGAGGCTAAGTGCGGAAAATGCCCCGTAAAACTAACTAACTAACTAACTATCACCCTTGTATAATTATAGAACATATCCGGATTACGTCTTTGGTCGGCATAATTTTGATGAAACTCCCTTTTGTTTTCTTTGTTTGTAGTTTGGGTTCACGCATTCTTTCGCCCACAATATCTCGTAATTAATAAAAGAACTGCTCTAGAAAATATCACGTCACCGTATCGCCATAGCGTTTATCGAACTCGGCAGGTCACTTCACCGCAACAAACCGAGCGATCTGGCCGCTGGCGTCGTGAATGGACCACGTTTACCGCCCGCTCCACCCGCTGGCATCCAGGCCGCAGCCTAACCCAAGCGGACAGAGTTCGATCTTCACTGATGTACTACGGACGTGGATCCCACACGTTACACAAGCATTTAGCTTACCACGAAGTGTTAGCGGGAATATTAACGATGCCTTTCTCACATTGTTAATATTCTTTTAAAGAAATATACAGTCCTCATCATGACTTCACTGCTGAACGGAAGCTTCGCCAAAAACTCTTGGCAAACGGGTTAGAGATTGCAGTAAAAGACTAGGTGCTGCCCATTTTTGAAACGAAGCTTCTGTACGGACGAGCCGCATGTATATGCTCGCCGCGCGGCCATTCTATCCGTGCTAAGCATCAGATTTTACGGTTACATGAGATCGTCAGATTAAGTACCGTTACCTCCAGCCAGTTGCCTCCCCACCTCAGTGTGCTTGGCCTTCTGTCTCACTTTCTCTCACGTCAATGTACGTGGCTGGCGTGGGTTTCTTTCTCTATTTTGCTTTATATAAAGCTTCGCTTCTTTCGGGCGTCTCTAAACGGCACTGTTTTTGTCTATAGGAGATTTGTGTTGATTACCTCTAGTGAGTATCTATCGTGAGTCGCCTTATCCGACCTTATAGTATGAGTGGGTTAATGCTATTCTACGGTGTCGGATATCACACGCCGTTGCAGTCTTGCTTTACATCAACATTTATCAATTCATAATTTACTATCTTTTTGCAACTTATGTCGGCTATTGTAATTGTATTATAATTATATAGTATCGGACAATTTTTTTACACAAATTCATAAAAAACCTAAAAAGCGTTTTAAGTTTTTTATGAATTTGTGTTAAAAGTTCTACTTCTAACTTAATCTATAACTTAAAGAGATCTAGAAATAAAAAGGTTTTTAGTCAATTATAAAGTGACAAAAAAAACTTTACTCTTTATTTAATTTAAGCACTTTTACTTGGAAAACTTATCAAATGTGCAAACTTGTTACATAGAAAGTGTCCGGATCGTAGTCGTGAAAAAAACTCATTTCGTTGTTATAACAAAAATATATAATACATACCGCCTCCAATAACCTCAAATATGGACAAAGCGACGAGCATAGTTTTTTCTTATACGTACCTAAAAATAGTATGAATGTTAGACGTGGGTAGCGTAATTCCTTAGAATCTTATTCTCCACATTTTAACCTAAAAGCCTTTTTTTACTTCTGGCAGTCAAGTATGAAAGATATCATATAGATAAAAGGGATAAAATCTATAATGACGTTAACCGTGAGTGACTGCACGTTTTAGTTTGAGCTAACGGCGGCGGTGGCGAAAGCCGAATTTCAGAGCAAACTGACTAGGATAAAATTAAATGAAGTTGAAGCCAACGGGCGATCCTAATCCCCTAAGATCGAAGACTTTAGGTAAAGTAATAAACTTTTTCGTGGCTTATTATCTTGATTATTTTACGATACATCTCCTTCGAACAAAAACTATTTGTCGAATGGATAGCCGGAGAACATTTTAAGGAATATATCAAAATAAACAATTGTTCATATTAATTACCTTCTATTTACATCCGATTTATATTATGATAATTCTTTGTGTGTATTTGTTATCATATTGTCTCACTATTCTAACATTGCAAAACTAAACTTGCCCTTGCGTACTCTCGCAAAAACAATACGATAGCGTGTTTCTACGCGCTACAGCGCCATATAGTAATAATAATATTATATATTGGATGACATCACAGATATTGTACTGATTTGCTAAAACATTTAAGTTATAGAATTGAGAAACAATGACAGTTCGCCAACACTAAGAAGACCCGGGCCAACATAGAGAAATTTTCGTTTTCTACATTGAACTGGCAGGAGAGCAAACCCGGGAATTGGGAATGACGTTACCATTAAAACCGGGGTGCGACCTACTCGACTACTATTTCATAATTTCGCATTATATACGTAGTTATGAAATCTGTCCTTGAAAGGTCCTAATAGGTAACAACTGATAAGCCGTCTGGTAGCTTTCTACGAGATGAAAACGAATCTGTATTCTAAAGGCGACTTGATTAGATTTTCTGATTTTACAGGATCTACTCGATCATAAAGAGAAAATAAATAGGTACGAAGTCATTGACATCAGGCAGTGGAAAAAGCTAATGAAGTGATAGATCGAAGTTAACGTAAAATATTCATATTTACATTTCAATTACTTAGGAGATAAGGCATTGAAGATAACATAGAAGAGCGGGAAGATATATTGTAACATTGGAATGAAAAAAAATGTTTTATACTGTATTTTTGGTTACATTCAATGGCAACGGGATATAAAGGGAAACTTTGCAAAAAATATATTTAGAATTCGGAGTGTCAATAAATACGCATTTCAAATCCAGAAAACCGATTCAATTCAACATTCCAATACACAAAGTTTCCAAAACACAAATTTTATTTTAAATCGTTACCTATTGCAGATATATGCCGTGACATTATAGCCATATTTTTAATCTTTCCATTCTATTTCAACCTCTTCTTTATGCTGTTGCCAACCCATTTCAAGACATAGTGAATAAATGCATACAGTACTTAGAAAATATTACTTCAATAATTGAGATTTTAATAACACAAGGCTGGAGGCGTTCTGAAAGTCTTTAAATGTAAAATGACGTTACTTTAAGATCGTTTTGTAATTAAAACTCGGAGCGCTCAAGGCGAGACTTGAATATTCGTTTAATAATTTTAACTTACTTTGGAGTATTTTTTTTTGTACTTTTATTATTTTTTGCTAGATTTTTTAAATTTTAAAAAGTGCTACGGTTGCGACTCTCTTTTTCGCACCTACGCTCCTCTGGTTTCGAATCTCGGGAGGAGCAGATATTTGAGTTATTAATACAAGCATTTGTACCTAAGTCATGTGTGTTATCATATATATATATTCATAACAGTAGCCTTATAGTACTTACTTTGGGCTAGGCTAATTGGTGTGAATGTAAGAAATATTATAATTATTACTAAAAAAAATTACTAGCGGTGTCAGACGGGATTCGAACCCACACTCCTCGCTTTCCGAGCGAGTGCTTTTCTAATTAAGCCACCGAGACCTTGACAGACACATCTAATTTTTCCATGCGTTGAGTTTTAAGCCTTCATAAATAATTACTGCAGTCAATATAATCATTATTTTAACGTATCCAACCCTAGTATTAATAATTTAGTTATAAACATTTTTTTTATAAAATAAATGAACAATATTAACACTTCCGTTAACTCACCGTTACCCAGCCTATTACGAGCAGAAAATCTTATACATAGTAAATTGTCGACATTTCAACTCGCTTCAACTATTTAAAATCCGATTATATCCATAGTAAGTATAAGTTTAGCTTACTTTGAAAAAACAGAAGGTTTTTAAAATCGTTTTTAAAATTAATTAACCATTATTTATGTTTTGATTTTGACTTCTTCCTTTATATGTTTCTTCAAAAAGATGCGTTACTGCTATCGTGGTTACATTGTGCATTAAGTATAGCTCTCTTCGATAAAATCCAAACGGAAAACTGTTCAGGGACATAGCTGAGTCTGAATTTTCAATAGCATCCACGGATATTACCTTCCTGTTTTGTTCAGAGTCAAGATTGATTTTACTGTGACAAGTACACTTTGCGACTTGAAAGAGAAATGTAATATTTATTATGTGTTTAAAATGATTATTGTAATTTATATATTTGACCATTGTTTTTGTATCATATTTGTTTACACGTTTTATCGCAAATATTTAGTTTAATGTACAACTACACTAGTTTAATGTTTTATCGAATGAAAATTTTACATCCTTTTCTCATAAAATTTGTAAGAATCAAAAATATTAAATTTATTATTCTAATCAAAAGAGAAAATAGCAATAGAACTACCACGCATCCTGGGACCGAAATAAAAATTCAATTTTAAGAAGCAGACAATATCATATTCAATTGCAATATTCATCGATATCGAACAAGATATCGAATGACTGTCATCAGAGAAAAATTGGAATTGCAAACAAAAATTTTCGCTCGCGGAAATGAGAAAGAAGTTGGGAAAAATAACACACAGATACTTCGACGAGGGGTAGGATTGCATTGAACGTTGGAAATGTTTTAATACTTAAATACAGTTATTTCTAAAGCATTTTTAGCGATATAATAACTTAAGTAGAACTAAATTAGATATTCAATAATTGCACTGAAAGATTTCTCTATATTTATTAACATCGCTTTCAATATGTTTAAAAATCTATTTTAATTGAAATAATATATACTGTTCGGGCAACAGCCTATCTCTACTTAGTTATTGAATTCCCTGGTGAAATTAACATCAGACCTTATCAATTGGTTATTTAAAATTCACATTTGCCAAGTTTATTCAGGTGGATCGACGACCCGGTGAAGGTTGCGATAGTCTAAAAGCTGCAAATTGCAAATAGCCGCTTCTTGTGTTGCTCTAAAAATGCATATAGGCTGCTTTCTGTGCCTATTTATGGACTGTTGATAAAGATAATGATGATAAGTGCTGTAGTTTTACTTGGGTATGTAATACAGCGTAAAATTTGTTTGTATTATTTTAGTTCTTGGTAAAGCTTTAATAAGCAAAATATATTTATTAAAAATCAAACAACGTATCATGTTTATATTAATACCACTTCAAAGAAAAACATTGAAGCGGAAATCGTGGCAATCATATTGCCCCAGTTGTGATATTTCAGAAGAAATTCGAGTTATTTTTCGTTTTTAATTACCTTCAGGATGAAAATAAATGTACGTGGTTTACAATAACAAATTTGGGGTAAAATAGGTTAAGTACGACCAATTCCTTTCCATGTATTGAATTATGTTACTCTCCCTTCCTTATTTCACTGTTAGCGGTTTCTATGACGAGATTTTCTGGAATTTCTTGGAGAGATTCCTTGAAACTGACTACTGAAGCATTTCAATATAATCTGTCGCTTATTAACGCTCAACAAGAGGATGCGAATCCAGTCCTATGTTAGCAAGCTTTTCTATATTAACATACATCCGCTAGGTGCGCTGCCGAGCCGGCGGCAGGAAAACATTGCGGGAGGAAATTACGTTTCCGCAGCGAGTATGCCGGCGAAGGTCGGGCTCCTAATTTGTTGAATAATTGCCGACGCGACGAGCCCGGCGTGTGTTGCGGGCATCATGTGCAGGTGGTTGAGATTTCGGAAAGGACGGAAAGTTATGCGGTTTTGCTCAGCTTCAAGTGAAACAATTGTTGATTTTAAACGGTAGGACATAAATTTTGACGAAGTGGAATATACTTTCCGACGTCAAGGATAAGCGAGTTCGCATCAGAGAAAGAAAAGATGACAACATTTATTATGTAGAAAAACAGTCTCAGAATTTAATTACATGAATCATTGTCAATACTGATTTCGAATCCAGCGAATCAATGGAGATAACAAATGAAATTGCATCAGACTCGATTGCAATCAATCGGATAGAGCTTACGTCAAATCAAATACAGTCACTGACTACCAATCCGACGTCAAACAGGCGTCAGGCGCCATGTAATCACTAAATCCTATAAAGTACGATCTGGAACTTAGTACCAGTAACTTCCCCTTTACATACAAGCATATCTACTTAAGTTAACTAATTTTAAAACGGTTTTTACCAAGAGACTTTATGCTTCCGAATCGTGAACTTCATCGTTTTATTATTTATTCCTTTAGAGATTTATTGAAGCGAAATAGTTGAGGCACTTAATGCAAATTATTCACGACTTTAGTCAACTATGGTACCATCTGATACCATCAGAAATATTGCAAATGTTGAATTTCAAAACAGAATAACTAGTAGTATAAGAGAGGAGAAGGCGCAAGTTTTACGGATGGAAATTAATGAAATTCTCGTCTAGGACGGGCCGGTCCGTTTACAAAGCTAACGGGTGAAACGTTCGTGGGGTTACGGCAGCTGGATGTTGCATGTGTACGGCAGGAAGCTAAGTTTGCTCGGACATACGTTTAGAGTAGAGAAACCCGACAAACGGGAAATTGCACTTGATAAAATTTGGCGGAAGTGTTTGCCAACAAACCGCGGTTCTACCGCGATTTCTGTTTTGCTTTAATATTATTTATGGGGTTTTGTCTTCTTTTTTGGTTGAAAAGCTTGTTTACTAACTATTTCACTATAATTTCATAGCTAATCCATGTCTGTCAATCGTCTTTCGATAAACGGAAGTCAATGACATTAAATTTGCAAAATTATTAAGTTTCCTTTACATTTTTTCTGATAGATTATCAACAGTAAAAGGTAAGTATCACAAACTCAACATCAAATTCAAAACTCTGCACTCGACCAGTACATAATTAAAATTTACCTACAGTTCATTTTTTAAAATGTTCCGTACGTTGTAACATACGTTGTCATATCAAATAAGATAATTATTATTAATTGGTTAGTTTATTTAATTATTTCATTTCCAGAAATTCTTATAAATGTTATTGCTATAAAAAGAGTTCAACACAAGGCTTCAACCTTTTTATTTTTATCCACGTCGAAGTATGTAAGCATGTACATTCAACAACACATTAAACCAATACAAAACTATCAAATTTCTCCACTCAGTTAAGTTTAAAGTCCAACACAAAGAGTTCAATATCAATTGAAAAAATTAGAGTTTGCATTAGGTTGACGTGCTATAGCCCAAACCTACCTACCCCTTTCGTGACACCAACAATTTGGCGTGCTCAATAAACAAAAATCTCCTCAATTTATGTTCAGGTAATGGGCACTGCGGCAATTCGCGACGTACCATAGTACCTCGCATTCGGTTTCGTAGACGGAAAAATTATCTAAATTTACCAAGATTATCTGCATCTATTGATAATAGGTTTGAAGATAATATACTTATAGTGAACGAGAGCTACATTATAAGAAATGGAAAATAGATGTCACAATTTTATTGCTGTTTTTCTCTCATAATCTTTAGACAGATCATGACGATGTAGGTACGTTAAGTGAATATTTTCGCGCCATCCTATTAAAACTAAGGGCCCTTGGCCATTAAACTTGAACTGAGTAGACCTATTAAAAACCTTCTCCTAAACAGTCCTGTTTAGATCGATAGACTCGATATAGAAATGTTTAGCTTAATATGGGAGTCTAACGGCAATATGGATAATTTGTGTAACGTATTATTTATATTCTTTGTTTTTAATTTTTAAGCCTTTGATACTTAAACATTATACTGCGATATTAAATTCAATCTTTATTGTCTATATCCAGACTTTTGATGAGATCTGCGAAGAATTTAATAAAATTCATATACCTAACACTGAATCTGTGCTGCGAGAGAGTTGTTCCTTTTGGTCGTCTTTTTATTTCCACGCTATAATATATAACATATTTAATATCGTTATAGAGTAACTTGTCTATGGAAAAATATGTCAAACAAGGTTCACAGTAACTCATCATAATAAAAGTGACAAGAAAATGACGATATATTTAAGATGAGAGGTTGTGTACCCGAAGAGGATTTCAGCGAAATATTAAGACTAATTACGTATCACATTTCACCGAATATTTTTCCTCTTATATGACATTATTACATAAGCTCTAGAGGGCCATAACTTATAACGACAACCTATTGTCGCGCCCCCACGTTTTTAGATAACTTATTTTCATCATAGGCAGTGATATTAATCACATTATCATAATCCAATGAGTAGGCCCTTTCAGGATTGCTGATGTTCCACGCTGATTCGTTATTGTATGCCAAATGTTGCCTGCCTTTATTGGTGTTCATTATGCTACCACTCCTGAGTTACCTAATGCTTCCAGTTTCTCTAACGAAAATATTTAAAAGCTTTTAAATTGAAATTCATTTTCTCATAGGATGTAAAAAATTTCGTAACCTCAAGAGATTTAGTTTTTTTACTTCTTTAAAAGTTATCGATTTCTGTTGTTTTTATTCTTGTAATTTAAAAGCTATCTGTGTAGTTTTATTTAAAAGATGAAAAGAAACAAACTCATTTATTTCGTTAAATGAATTCTCAAATCAAATTATTTGATCACCTGATTTAAATAATGAAATGAAAATAACTTAAAACAAATGCAATGAAAATAAGTTGTTTTGAATCGCCCAACAATTTCTTCGGGACAAAATATCTTGCTCAGGGCATCTTTTAACTGACAAGAATAACGAAGTGAGGACGTTTATAATATTCGTCAGTCGTCACCATACATAACCCACAAAAAACGATATTATTCTATTATGACAATAATAAATCAATAATTATTTGTTTTTGATAAGTATATTTGTTTTAAGTAATTAGATTTATTTTATAGACCTGGTAACTGTACACCAATTATATGAAGCATTCAAAATGACCACTAATTTCTGATGCCATGTGTAAAGGGCATCAAATTGCTCAACATCAGACTGAGGCGCACATGAGAGCTAAATAATTCAGCGGCCGCTAATCGAGCAATTAGTATCCCAGACCATGCTGCGTACCACGCATTAGCATCTGACACGGATCCCGAGGTTCCTCAAGGGAGCACACTAAGTCCGTGTTGTAATAAGATTAAGTGCTTGAACTGGCCAATCTTGGCCCTCCATACCCATAAAGTTTCTGATACATCAAAAGTAGAACAACCATGTAATCAGCCCTCGACATCTTGTTGGCTACTAAATTTAACGACTCAAGAGGTAAACAGTCGTTAGTAAATTTCCCTTTACAAACTACTTTTCTTCATGTTCTCTATAGGTTAATGAAAATACAATTAAGCAAATAATTGAGTTTAGGTTTCAAAGCTTATTAAATAATGAATATCTTAATGTTCAAATTAATAATTCAACATTAAAATAACAGAACAAATGCATTATAAAGTTCGCAAATAGATTTGAAGTTTTGTTATTCTATTAAATTATTCCTCAATCACATACATTTTTGAAAATGCCTACCGTAAAATGTTTCATTAAGCTCCGATAAATCTGTATTGCTATAATTTTCCATCAGGCGAATTTAACATCATCGAAGGTAAAATAGCCCGCAACCGCGAAAGGTTGTCAGAAATTTACTTACACAGCAAATATTCTCCCCATTAAAATATTCAACGTTTTTGTACCTATTTGAGTTGAAATATCGCAACGATACCTACGTATTCCATTTCAATAGATCAGTGTTGATAAAAGTGTGAAGTGAAATAAAAACATTTATAGGTGAAATAGATATGAAAGTATGCCCGAGTCGGACAGGACGCTGACCCGAATTGGACTTTAGAAAAGTGTTGGTAATATAAATAAGCAAACATTAGTGCGTGTGTGAGAGTGTCAGGTGGCGATGAGGCGGGGGGCGGGTAGGCCCCCGCGCCTCTTATCAGTAGATAAGGCACCGTGGCGCTCCGCGGGGCCCTCGACACACGGAGTCGATTCATCAGCGTGACCAGGCCGCTTGGCTCGAAGCGGCCGCCGCCGGCAATGTTGCACTCACTGAACGCACTCGCCGGCAAGATATCGCCGGGCGGCGGCCTAGACTCAAATGCTAACAGACACACGCAGCCCAACAAGAACCACAGGAATATGTCGCCGTCCTCGCCATACACCAAACCGAAGTAAGTATGCACTATTTCTTTCGAATTACCAATGAGAAGCTATTTCTTCAATTCCCTCATGCATCTCGCTGGTAATTATGATCATATAAGAGCTGTGTGTGACGAACAAGTAGTCGTTAGAATCACGAAATTCGAAGTTACAGGTGCTTACTACGCATATGATAACGCCCAAAGTTATACCACCATTGTCGAAATCATCCAACTAATGTAAAACACGTCAGTCGATTTGGAAATAATTCGTATTCTAGTGTCTCTAGTGATACTGGTAGGTATGTTCTTTTTGTTAGAGAAAATATGTCATTCTAATCTCTTTATCAATGCTTTATATTAAAGTTATCATTTCCCAATGCATAAGCAAACCAAACAGCGTTGCTAGCTATGATTGTAGCTAGAGAGACGGATAAGATGCTCCTGGAATATTTTATCATTTTATGTCCAATTTTATTTTGAAAGCGAAGGCGTTGCTTTTGAAAAACAACGCCTGTCAGTCTAGACATTTAACCCCTATAGGACCATGGACTTTTCAACTTTGAATTTATAGGGATAATCAACCCTCTAGTCATCTGGATTCAATGTTTCCCCCGTTTCATGTGTATTAGTGAAAACATCTTAATCCTTGACAACTTGAAGGGACATAAAAGCCACAAAGAAATGTCCTCTCAGTTAGCGACTCGATGCGGGCTATTATGAACTTTTTTTATGACTCTCTCCATGTCGTTAGAAACTTTGTACGTTTTATGTAAACTTGAAGTTTTTATGTTGCCGAACTTCAAGTTTCAGTCTTACTTACTTACAAAGTTACTTCGATACCCACATATCGAATGCTTTTTCATAAGTTCGGCTATAGAGAAACATGTACTTCATTTTGAACAATGTTTTGCATTTTTGGAGTATTCATTTTTTTTACAACAAACTATCTTGTTAAGTCATTATAGCATCAGTAGGTACACATATAATAATCTATGTTTTAACATTTGCTTTAATCACTATCTTGACATTTGATAGAAAACTATTTAGTTTTCGATATTAGAACTAGGTTGCAAATTTCTCATTTGGATAAAGTCTTTTTTCTTTTTACCATCTCTTGATAAATTGTTCTTTAAATATGACACAAGACTAATAATTTTCAAAAAGGTCACAATATTGAACGCATATCTGAAGGGTCTTTTGAATTTTGCTGGTTTGCGCTAAAAAGACCTCTGGATGAAGACGGTGAGCCACAGTCTTATATTCAGCAACAGATGTCTACAATAGCCCTTAGTCGCGTTCGCCCTTTGCAATTTCGTTGATGCTCAGGACTTTACTACGGAATGTTGCCAATGGGAAGCAGACAACTGTAGTAAATTGCAAGTGCCAAAAATAATGTCGCTGTTACGATGAAATATATCAAGAAAACAGATGTAATAGTTATAGAAAATTGTATGAAAAAGATGTCGCATGTCTTATTTTATTGTTAATTACAGATTGCTTAAACGTTGTTAAGTTAGAAAAAAGAGGTTAAAAAAGAAATCCCCATCTTCTTATAAAACAATGATTTTGAAAGCAGGCTTTAATTTACAGATATTTTCATAGATATTGTTTTAAGCCCTCATGGTCATTAACAGCATTATAACATGTATTTAAGCAATAAATAAACGTAGAAGTGTCAGAAGTAAGATGAAAAATAGTATTATTTAAAACGGTATATTAACTTTTTTAGGGCATTGTTAATACGACGCCATTACATACGCCATCGTAATGGTATAATAAAAAAACATGTTGTCTTCATTTACATGATACTATTTTTTTATATTTACTTTTGATAACTTTACGTTTGTTCATTAAAATAAAACACATGTTTCCGAATAGCTAACCTCAAGATTTTATTTTGTTTATTTTAACCTTACCTTTCGTCAATTTGCACAATAATTATGAAGTTAAATAAATCCAATAGTCGGGAAAGAAACCCCACAAAACATCAGACATTAGTGACACGTTTATGACAACCATTATATTAATTATTCATAAAGTATACATCAAATCCACATAAACTAACCCATTTACGTATTATTATAACGACTTTAGTGGCCATAACTAATCCTTTATGACTCTGTATGATGTTAAAATTGCTTGAATTTTAATCTTTATCAAAAATTCTGTATACTTTCAAATTATAAAAAGGCAGTCCGTAATTTCGAAATTACTTTTTAGCAGTCTTTTTAAATAATAGCGATGTCACACACAAATTAAACCATAAAAACGAATAACCTCCTAAATTTTATAAACAGACCTAAATTTCACATGCCTTCGTACATTGTTGTAATAATAAGGCTATCTTTGGATGTTATCTATGATAAGAACGCACTTGTATCAGACATGTAGGAGTATATTGTATGTGAAACGAAGAATATAGTATACGAAATTTACAATAAAAAATAAACAATTTTCTTGTTTATTTCCTCAACTACCGACGTATATTTGAGTCCTGTCGATAGAAATAGTGTCTAGACGTAGCCGCGTCTACTGCTAAACTATTCAAGTATTTTTAGTAGACACAAAATGATTTATTTACCTATCCCATCTGTGCAGATGATTATTAAGAAATATTTTATTAAAAAGGTTTAAAATACCATAAAATTACGCTTAAAATTAAAATTTTAACACATACTTTATGATTTTGTAGAAAATGTGGAATAAAACAGGTACATCCAAACACTCTTTCGATATAACGATATTAGCAATAAAATCGCGAAAGGCTTTTCGGAAATTTGGTGACGTCATACCACTGACAAATGCTGTGATGTCATTGACACTGCCACGTATTAGACACAATCTGACCGTTCAAATATTAGTACAAGGTGTGCTTATCTAGTCGGAATATTTCCACGTAAAATAGGCGGATTAGCATTCGCTGCTTCTGGGATGCATTTTAGAATCGTGAATTTGTAATGTGTGCTTAAATAATTCTACTGGAGATGGTTACCGGAAAGCGTGGTTTGATATTTAGAAGATACTAGGAGCATTTCGGCCACGGCTATCTCTAAAAAAATAAATTGGAAATGGTCTTTGAGGAGTGCTGTGATAAGCTGTTCATATCTGCTCATATCAAAGGATAGTCAATCGTCACAACCACTCACGCATTGGCCGTATCTTTACTTTAAAGAAATAAAAAAAATTCATCAAAGGCAATACTATAACACATGCGCTTTGGAAAACCAGGACCATGTGACATTTAGTTGATACCAAACAAACTAATAGAAGTAAGGAGGCAGCCCAATAACGTAATGTGACACAGTTCTATGTTGTAAACATATTTTTCTCTACAGTACAAGCTCTGGTAAATTAATCAAGGCCCTCTGCTTTTTTCCTTATCACTACTAGGAAAATACAGCAATAGATGTATATAAATATCTTTTAAAAGCATTAATACGCAACAAGACCGAATGAGAGAAAATGAGGTGCAGTCGACAGCACATCATGCTTTGCAATTTGAAGGTTGTACCTACCTTATACCATTGTAATAAAGAGCATTTTAGGTAAAGATCATATAGCATGATGTACTGTCAACCGTACATCAAAATTATTAGCAAATTCAGATTTTGAGTATGGATAACGGGCGCCTCAATAATTTCTTCAAACAATTTATTTTTTTATTTCAAGGGCTGTTCAACCACCCCACTATCGAGACCGGGTTTTAGTCTGTATATCGGATTAAAATATTTATTCTGACGTTTAATACTCCCCTGAGGATAGCAAAGGAAACGGTGAATTGGCAGACAGGCGGAGAGGTAAAATATTATAGACAACAAAAAGCCGAGCAAGGAAAGGAATATAAACGAATATATGACGAGAAAGGATAACATAAAAACCTGTAGTATGTTTACAATAGAATAAAATTGCCTATTTTGAACTGCGGTAGGTCTTTCTATATTGGTTTTACACTTTTTTGTCCACTCATTGAAATTATACACTATTTACTGCCCTAGCGTTTGTTCTCATTTTTGTATGTAATCATGACGATTAGTGACTCCTTTTCAAGATCCTCACAGGATAATTGTACCACCGTCTTGTCATTTATCAGGCATTAAAGAACGCCAAATATTACGTTATTCATCATGTAATAACGACTAATGAAACAGATAGGTAATTTAGAAACTAAAGCATTTCGTAATCGGATTAAACTGGTTTCATTT
Source organism: Calamotropha paludella (assembly GCA_927399485.1). Lineage (NCBI taxonomy): Eukaryota > Metazoa > Arthropoda > Insecta > Lepidoptera > Crambidae > Calamotropha > Calamotropha paludella. The sequence goes on along the minus strand of OV656806.1, from coordinate 4,816,504 downwards.
TATTAAGTTACTCGACTGCTTGTGTATAGATTCTTTCAATTATAATTTTCAGTTAGCATGGTGGTTCTTATGTTATATTTTGAGATTTTGTAGCGATTTTGGATCGAGTCAATGTTGTTATTATGCTTTATGCCCGTTAATAGTTAAATACATTTCCATATCTTTGATAAAATAGCTTGGAATCCAGACGATTTATGATATGAGTAATCACAGGATAAAAAAAACAAACATATAAGCGTCGTGAATCCGGAAAAAGTGGTTTCACTTAAATATGCGAATGGCACGGGTGTGTTAGAACTAAATAGTTCTAAATGGGTTTCATTTTCATAATCTACAGTCTATTTAAATCGCCACTGGGAAAACTGACGTAGGGAAAATGGACGAAAACAAACTACGTGTGCTCAGCGCAAAATGTTCTTTAATTTCGTTTTCTTTCTTCTTGTCCGTTAAAAGACGTTATGAATCATAAAATAGGTAGGTCCTGGTAGGTAAAAATGTTGGACGATTCAAAATAACTTATTTTAAATGTATTTTAATAAAGTTAATTTCATTTCAATGGTTGGCGCTCATGTCTGCAGAGGCAACTAACCAACGGTCTGACATGCCTTTTCGAAAACATAAAGGAACATGAGATAGTAATTTTAATTTTTGGTCAAACATCTGATAAACGAAAGTTTCTTAACTTCCTCAATCGAGTTTCCCTTTTAACTAAATATTTGGTCAATATTCAAAGTGAGCCTCATTATAATAATGGTTTAATCCTTAATTTAATTTATTTTATAAATTCGTTGATGGGAATTTGCTGTTTATTAGCCTATTCAAAATGAATAACAGTTTAACGAATTTCATTATTATTAAATCAAATCAACATCCTCACACGAAATAAAATTTTCTTAGACAAAATCTCAACTGTTGTGGAATATTTTCATAGCAGCGATATTATTCTCCTTTTCCATAGTTGTACATGAAACTAGGCTATCGTCGATATCATTCAAAGTGGCAGAATGGCAAACAAACCAAACAATCTAACTATTTACATTAGAACTTGATAAGGGGATGCTTTCGTGCCTCGTCTTTACTGAAGGTACACTCGGTAGTGTATTAAAAATATATATGAACGCTATTAACGTACTTATTATATTTAATTTAAGTCAAAACCTCCTTTTACTATCCAACTTTCACGGTTGAGTATGAACTTCTTGAGAGATATTACATCGCGCCATCGACACGGGATGTTTCGATATTTTGACGCAAGTGCGCCGAAATATTGAAGCCTCAATAATAGTGAAAACCATTGTAAACTAACCTTAATGACCCTAAAATTTATAATAATATATTTTCAATAGGTATGTTGGGGTCATCTTCCACCTTGTTACATGTTAAAAATTAGGCTGTATTGACATAGAATGCTGTATAAGAGTGCATTGATACTAAAGTTATTTTCTGTCGCTTAGGTATCGTCTGCAATTGTCGACCTAATTATTAATAAGCAAGAATGAACGTTTCAAAATTAGTGTGAACGATAACATCGTAATTTGTATAAGGGGGTTACACAGGCCGTGGTCAGGCATTGAGGACTACACAGGCCATGGTCAGGCATTGTGGTCTACACAAAGTGTGGTCAGGCATTGTGGTCTTTTTGGAACAGAAAAGGATACAATGTGACCAAAATTTTACTATTTCGAATTCCTTATACTTTGGAAAGCGTTGGGCCTTACAGCCATTCAAATTGGATTCACGTGGTAGATTTTAGCCCGTTATCCCTACGGAGTTTTTATCTCATGAAAGGCCAGCATTAGTGACATTTTAAGGTTTATGAGGCGACATTTACCCAGACGGCCATAACCTAGACGAATTGCACATATATCAATTTTTCTCATTTGGACTCAAAAAAAATAACTTGTCTCAAGAGTCAGGCGTGAACCGAACCCACAACCTCTTGCTGTACGGGGGCGTGCTCTTCCAATTAAGCTTTCGACAAACCTGTTGAATTTATCCCAGTGTTTCTTAAACCGGACACCAGCGCCATCTCTTTGTGTTCTAAAACATCGAATTAACCACTACTATCATCAAACAACGATAAGAAAGAATATTTTTTTGTTTATTTATTATCACAAAATCCACATATATATATTATTGTCTTACAAACTTAATTCCAATAACGAAATTACATTTTGTTGAATGAACATATAAAAAAATGTGAAATGGACAGAACACCCGTCTAATAAGACGAATTTATTAACTGTTATGTAAATATGGAAATTATTATTAGCAAAAAGTCAAGTTGTCACAGGGTATCAAGCGGTTTTTTTATAGACAAAATTACTTCAGATATCATATGTTCAACGCATAGTGAATTTTCTTATCAAACAAGAAAACGCTTTTGGCATTTTTATACAAAAAAGTTACATTTGCATATAGATTGCTACGAGTATAATAGAGATATAGATAATGGGTATTGATTCCAATAACATACCACTTTGAACGTTATTACAGCAGATGTCAACACAAAAATAGGGCGGTACTTATCTTTTTAATATAAATTTATATCAGAAGTACCCTAATCCAACCCTTTCATCAGAGTGCGTATATTCAAATGGATCAATAGATAACTGACTGATTATCACATATTGGAACACTCCAGCCTGTTCCCTGATACTTATATTTCGGTGATCGTTATGTTGTTAGTTTACCTAATTATTGTATTTCACAATGTACTAGGTTGAAATCTGTTTTGATGATGACAAAAGTCTGCTAAATAATGAAAGTGGCACTTGAATACCAATTTTAAAAGAAATTTTTACCTGAACAACAACTAATTATTTAGTTTCTTAGCGTTATAACATCTTATGATTATATTGATAAGTTTTATTAGAAATATACTAGAAAAAATCATCATGGATCACAAGTTATTCTCGGGTGGGGCTCCGTGCCTCCCTGGAGTCCCGCCAGAGAATAAATTGTAAAAACAATATATAAGAATCATAAATTCTAATCTAATATAAGTTCTGGTTCCTTTTTTTCATAATATATTTTTTCCTTTATTTTTAAATATATATCCTTTAATATAATCAAAATCAAATTGGACCAACTAGTGTTAAACTAATTAAAAGCAATTATATATTTTTCTATAGATTGTGGGTTTCACCATCATCGCCGGGATTTATGGTCACGAGATGACTCCTGACCCATCATATCCTTACGCTTATTAACTGTAGCAAATAAAAACAAAATATTATGAATTAATTGAATACCGCAAAGTTATAATATATAAACATAAAATTAACTATTATTTCTTCTGGTAATCCTCATCAAAAATTTTAAATCATGCCAAAATATATATAGTGGAAATCGCTTTGCAGATTTGCAAATTTTACAAATTTATAACAGACTATACAGACTCGTCAAAAAGCGAAAATTACTTTTATCGATTCGATATTCGATATCGATCGATATATCAATAAAACTGAACACTGGTAGAAATAACACAAAAATAATTTATTTTGACAGGCATTTTGACAAAAAGAGGTAATATCTTAACAACTACCCACGTATTTTCTAGTTATTATTCCATCGTTAGTGCAAATTGCTCGTCGTCGTGTTTAGTTTTAAAGTGACATTGCGGTGTGGCGTAGTTTTTATTAATATAAACGTACGAACTCAGTTCGGTAGTGTTGATCAAGTTTGATAAATGATAAGAGTGGATTGTAATCAAGCGATGTATGCCGTTATCAGCGATGTCGTCATGGCAAACAGTTACGGCCAGCACTGGAATGGAGTGTTTTCTAGAACAATGAGGTATATAACCCATGTTATGAAATTATTTTTCACGTTACAATTACAGTGATGATTTGAAAAATTTAAATTACTTTTATATCTTAATCAACTTATTTAGTGTTCGTTACAATCGAAATTGTTTAAATAATAAACGATATTGATAGTTTCTAATGTAATTTTTTATAAACAATGGTTTTGACCCCACTAATCCGCACATGGCCCACGTGGTGTCATAAGGCCCATTAGCCAGACTTTGTTCTTATTCTCAGACAAGGCGTTAATAATATTACTTATTTTTTTATTAATTACCATAGCTCCTTCCCATTAGCAATAGTTACTTACTTTAGGTACCATATAATTTAATTTGTAATGATATCAAATATAGAAAAAAACATCTACTAAATCTTTAGTTTTTACTAATATGCTTAACTGGTTTTAATTTATTTATTTTCCAATTAACACATTGAATAATTTAAGAAAAGAATAATAGTTAACCATTAAGGTTAACTATTAATCTTCAACAGCAAATCATCTTAAGTAAATTGTTTCAAAGATATTGAAATGCAATATATCGCATTATAAGACATAACAGCCACATGTTAACTTAATAATATAGATAATGTTTGACTTATAATCAACTATAATTTCCATCTCAAATAATATGATTTATCACACTTTAGAAATAACATTTTTTTATTGTAAGGTAATATTGAAATAGATTTTATAAAATCTCTTATATGTCCCCCGTTTATTTAAATCAATTTGGTAAAAAAAAATCGCTTCAAATTTCAAGCACTAACATATATTAATAACCTTTTTTCAATCATATTATTGTTATCAAGGTAAGTGTGCTACGTTTCAGTGTTGTGTGTGGCAATATATTTTTTTACACAAGTCTGTTAATAGTTAATTATTTAATAGTAAATTTCCGAAATTAACTTAAATTATACTGTCAAGTCTAAATAATAAAATTAAGTAGATATTCGGAACATTGGTAGGTAATTAATCTCAGTAAATAATGCACTGCACACCTGTAGATTATTTGGTACAGCTTGATGTTTGGATGCAGTTAAGATGTCCAAATAATCAGATATAATTCTTATTCTTATTAGACAATGTAAACTAATATTAGACCTAGATTTGGAACTCGTACTGTGTTGCTGTATCAAATGCTGTCCTTCAATTTCTTTTAGATATAGATTTAAAACTTTAGATGTCTCTTTTTCCTAAAAAAATACAGTATCAATTTTCAGCCAAGTTATTTATTCTTAATAATTTTGAATAATTTTAAATGTAAGAACATTGATTTATCAACTTATATAAGATGATGCCTGTAATAAAAACAGTCACTGAACTTGAATACAGGAGTGGAATAATCATGATAAGGGCGGGTAGACCGGCGAAAGAATCGAACTGATGTGGAACTAAGGCAATTTTAATGTATAGTTTTACGTTTTTATTTTAACAAATCCAAATTCATTCCTTTGAGAATCCAATTTGGTGCTTCATTTCTACTTGTATATAATAATTAATATAAGTAAATAATATAAATGCACAAACTACCAGAGTAGTTGCAAATACACTTGCTGCAGCTAATATCAACTTGAGTCCCATTGAGCACGTATAGGTTTGCTTTAATAAAGAGCTCTGCCAAATATGGATGCCGTACACACATCTGAAAATCATTTTCACCTGTTACAAAGGACGTGGGCGGCCATTTCGGATGAACTCATATTGAGTATGGCGATTCGTTAAAAATATAATATACGTATTAACAGCGGAAATACAGATTACGAATTGTTTATTTGAAGCAATACATCCTTTTTAATTTTTTATTCTCCTTTTCACATTTTAATGTCAAAATTAAGTAATGAAAAAAAAGAGAGTACATCATCGATCTATACATACGAATATATTTAATTTAAACAATTTAAATTGATATTTTTGTTTAATTCCAACAGGGCAATAAAATAATTTTTAAATGCTTTAATAAAAATAGGATTAGAGCTACTTACATCATCCATAATTGAAAATGGTTTTTTTTAAACTCCCATATTTTGTTTCAGTTGTATACGTCATCATCACAGAGAATTCAAGGAATACCAAAGCCATGACAATAAAAATAAAATTTATTAATAATCCCCTTTTAATTAGTACTAATGTATACGAAGTTTAGAAATCCATTTGCTAGGATATTAGTAGACTCTTTATGTTGCTATAATATTGTGGAGGTTAGATTAAAATATACGTCCTTAAATATCTAATAATAACCTGCCCAATAGCTGTAAACGCGACGTATTTTCGTAACATTTAGTGGACCTGTTAAAAAAATCTATTTACTTTTTTACGAGTTTATTCGGATATTACGTAAAGAAAATCACTAACACATTACCTCCGCGACATGCCCGTTTAGATTTCATTGAATAGATAAGGTATAATGGATTATTGCCAAAAGCACTCATACGCGAAAAAGGGTTGATTTACACGGTATCGAGATTAACATGGTAGCGATCTTTTTTCATACATGAACACAATAAAAATGTTTATTTACACAATCGGAGGGTTTTAACGAATCCTTTTTATATGGCAACCCTGTATTGATTAAATCAGCCGAGGAAAGGTTTTTGTTTTATGGAAAACGGTCTTCTTTTTCTAAATCGGCACATGCTATATTGAGGATATTGTTTGTAATTAAAATTATATACTCACAAATCGTGAGACGGATCGTTTGAATATTGATTTTGTTGAGATTTTCGCTTTAAAAACGCTCTTGTAAAATAATTTGGTACTTATTTTTTATTTTTTCTTTATTTTACAATTATTTTTTGAAGAAATCGATCTATACTTTTGTCAATAAAATTGATAGCATTTTTAATAGATCATGATAATAATCAAAAACATATTAAAAGTCTTGCCTTTTATTTGAATTACTTTAGTAAAAATATAATTATCAAATACAGTTCTATCATCCGTGCATTTCCATTTCGCAGGAATGTTGTGTTCTTAATATTTAAATTTTGTTGTTGCAGTGGGTTGAATATGAACATCAACAACAATAACAACAACAATACGAGCTTAAACAATAATAATAACAACAACAATAATGAGGAGAAGCCCGACATGCCTGACCCCGATTACATCAAGGTATGTATATCTTTTCTATTTTATTGGGACCGAGAAAGAGTTAATGAAATTGATATATTCATTGGTACTAGGAGAACCTGTTATTGTCTCTTGTAATATCCATGCCGCCTCTCCACAAGTCATTGACGACCGTCTGAGAAACGGTAGCGATCCTGCCTTTCGCACCGAGGTCCTGGGTTCGAGTCCCGGAAAGGGCGTATGTTTGTGTGATGAATACGAGCCTTTGTACCAGAGTCATGGGTATCTAATATATAATCTATAAATATATGTATGTATCACATATGAATGTCTATCCGTTATTCTAGTATCCATCACACAAGCTTTATAATGCTAACTTTGGACTAGGCTAATTGGTGTAAATATGAGAAATATTATTAATATTATAATCAGAGATCGGAGTAGGTAGATAGGTTTTTCGTTCTTGCATCATGACATATAAAACATATGTATAGGACATTCCTAATAGTCACACTAAGTGCTACTCAACATATGATGCGTACAGCAAAGGAGACCCGTCCGTCTTCAGAGCCAGGGTGAACCTTATGTGTGAGCTCGTTCCATCGTAGGTCCTGTCTTTACCCCCAGGCTAGATTGGGATCAAGATCAAACCCATTTAAAAAAAAATGTACATGTCCTTCCGGAGAGTTGCGGTATTTATAGGATTAAAGAAATTTAAATGTCGTATAGTTATTCAATAATTACTACAGTTCAAACTGGAATGAAACGAGAGTTAATCGTTTTATGTGTTTTGTTTATTCCCTTTGAGGTTCCATTATATTAATACGCTTGATTTGAAACTTCGGTGAGGTGCTATGTGACAAACTTGTGAAGGTCAATACGTACTTTTTTATTTCAGAATAACACGTTTGTTACAAGAAAAAGCTTCAAAATAAAAAAGGAATACTTTAATAGTAGCCCACGGAATAAATTACTATTTACATGTAATAATTCTTATATTTTTAAAAAGAATCCTGATAGTTTAAAAACGCGCTTCCATATTATTATCTGCGCTTGATGATATTGACCTAAAATGAATCCACATACTCCGATCTTTGGTTATAACAAAACACCTTATTATGTATGATATAAAACAGTGAAATAACAAATACGAAATAAAATAATTAGGGGCTGAGGAACAGTGGTATCATTAAGATGCTTAATTAATTAAAAGTTTTTGAGGACAACGTGCAACAATGTTATTTTGGTAAATGATAAGTGCTAGCCAAGCGATATACAGGCGCGTGTTCACCAGCGTGTGTGCGGTGCTGTTTTGTGCAAAGCAGACGAGACACGACTAAATTCACTGGTCTGAGTGCTGTTTTAGAGAGCACGTAGCACAATTCCATGCTTAGCTCAGTAATATGCTTTGTTACAAGTGAAAAGGCGTCAAATATACTTTTGACGTAAAACGTCAAAAACGCCTGTCAGTAGGTGACCATTTTCAAAAACAAATGGTAAGAAATAGGTAATGACATGGTCGCTTATTACTTTGGAAGTTTATCACCTAGCATTATTATTTTATGACTATTATTTAAAGGATAGAAGCCATTGCTCATTAGTGCATATGTCGCTGACATAGATGGCGCTGTAATCGCCCGCAGTAAGACGCATTTGGAACTAAATTTACCATCGCACATTACATTATAATGATTGATTCAAAAGAAAGTGGACATATTTGAAAGAGAACTCAACGAAGAAGAGAAGTCAGAAGAAGATTCAGAAGAATCACTTCTTATCATTACATATTCTTTAGCATGCTCAAGACGTTTTACATACTCCACTTTGGCTGCATCCCCGATATAACCTTTATTTGTTCTATAAAAGCAAAAATATTTAGCTTACTTCTGTTAAGCGAGCTGGCAAGATGCACTGCGCAAATACTCTACGCGTGTTTCGTCTACATACGCAGTATCATCAGGACTTAATGTATATTGTACTACTATCGATAGTACAGTACACCCAATAACAATAACGTAAAATTTTGAATTTCATCCGAATTCATCAAAACCCTGTGATATAAAGATTCAGTATTCAATCTGTTAAAAAAGGATGCTTCCGCATTGACTTGAATCGCGCAATCTTTATTTCTTGCACTATAAATCTGCTGCTAAAGATCTATAAAATTCATCCGCTATATATTTCTAAATCGATCACATTAATAAAACAAAAAAAAATTTTTTTTTTTTTTTTTTTTTTGCCTGTAAAGTCGGTTTTACGGGCGAAGATTTTACGTGACAACGTCTTTTTCTCGGTAGAATATTTATTGATATGAATATAATTAAATTGCACAATGCGCGCGGCAGACCGATCATAGTTGAGTGGGAGAGAGACGCAAGGCATTCGGCGGGCCTCTCTCTCGTTCGGTGACTCATCGTAACGTTACCGAGCGTTACACTTTTTCATAAGTGACTCCCAGCCGCAACCTAATTTAAGACGTTGTCACGTCAATAACAGATAAGGTTACAATTTACAGTCAAAAATTTTTGCGCAGACTTTAAGACTTTACAGACGAAATTATGACATTTGAATATAACGTTACATTGTATTCTTCGTACCAACAGAAGCTTATGTATACCATACCACATTAGCTTGAATACGTCAGGCGCAGGACTTGATTTTGAATAAAGACTAATTTGCATCATACAGGTGCCGGCAACTTGTGTGGTGCCACTGTTTGACGTTGCACCTGTGCATCTCGACTTGAATGTTGAAATAGCTGAGATATTCAGCAAGCGCTAACTTTAAATTAATTAGACCCTTTTATCTGAAGCATAAGTGTTCATTTAGAACATAACTTCGATTGTAAGCCCGCCAATTAACTGCATTATACTCGAAAGTGAACTTTTCTTTTTCATAAAAAAGCAAATAGTATTCCAATAATCTTTAGTTTTAAAAAAATAATCTATTGCGTATTTCCAAATAGTTCATCCATCTATAAAGTTTTTACTTCTATAAACGAACCTTATTCGTCAGAATTAGTTCAAATTGTAGATGGAAAGATAAACTTCAGTACTGATGGTTAACTTTGCGTGTTTTCGACGTTTTGCCGAATGAGTGCGGCATTCGGAATTACTTCAGCTATATTAAATAAAATGTTATCGCATGCTGGACGACATTTAATTTCATTCTTTACTTTTATTATAGCTGTTAGATAGCAGTATTTATAGTTTTAACTTTAGCCTACACATTTCTTTGTACCAAAATGGTTATTTTAAATATTTGTTAGATCGTTATCTCAGAATTTATACTAACTTCCCTATTTAAAATGTCGTAATGACGATTTAATTTCATACTTTACACGATATTGCGGTTTTCCACATTAAATGTCCATAATTTGTAAATTAACATATTCCTATACACTATTATTTGCATATATCCTACAAGACTATGATATTTAACCTTAGTTTGTTTAGTTGTTTCAATAGGCACCTTCTGGGTTAGCTCGTTCCATCGTGAATTCTGTCTCGGCCCCCGTGCTTGGTTCGCTCTTGATCCCATCATATCAATCATCAATACTGATGTTTTAAATAGTTTGCCTCATAATTTACTTTCTATACATTAGAGAGAAACAGAGGTACAGTTAAGTACACGGATCATGATGGAAATATCAGGTACACTTTTAAGAAATATCCATACAAATTCGCAATAAAATAAGAAATCTTAAAGTTGTGATTTTTTTCCATTCAATAAATATTCGTTCAAGTTAAGCGTAAATAAATTTATTAAATATATGTCAAACTAATAACAGTTAAACAGATATCGAGGTTTGTCTTTATATAATGCTCATATGAAAATCGTTTACATATTACACTGTTTCATACCGAAAAATTCAAAATGTTTTGACAGATATTCGTTCGTGTTTAACACTGTTATAAAGCTATTTCTTCACTTTTTGCTGTGTGGTGTAAAAATTTAAATGATAAGATTTATCCAAAGATTGAGAAATCAGCCTTTAATACAGTTTAAGGTTGTACTAATAACCGAAATATTGAATGTCACAGACCCGGGGTGTAGCTGTTGTAGCTTTTGGTAACACAATATAAACGGACTACGGGGAAATTGTCTAACTTCCTGTTGCATCCGAGGTAATTACAATTTGTATACCACATGCTAGCAAACCATTCTGTTTTTGGCCATGGTATACATAGCCATGGTGTCCATCTCGATATGGTACTTTCAAACGGGAGAACAATTTTATAATAAAAAGTCAGAGAATAATAACTAAGTTGAACACATTGTTCCCGTTCACCCCTCGTGGTAATCTAAATGCTTATGTTGGGAGTGGGTCCACGTCCTACACATTGGTTAAATTTAAATCCGGTCCACTTGTATCAAGAGTCACACTTAAACCGATAGGCTATAAACCAGCACATTGGAATAGAGCCATATTTTTACAGTATGACTTAGGTCCTTGAATTTAAGTCATGATTAAATCATAATATCAAAATTAACACATTTTAGTAACCAGTAAGAGGAATTTAATTTCTCATATTACGATTTTATCTATATAGGAAAGTCGGTTGATCTTAGGAATCCTAAGGGTTACTGATTTTGATTGCGGAACCTAAAAGTTTAGAATTCAAAACCAACTATGGCCAATTATTTATCATATGTACAAATTTTCATTTTTATATAGGTAGTGCATATTTGCAGAGGTTTCAAATAATGCTTATTATTTTATTTATTTTGTTATTCAAACATAAAACGTCAGAAATAATTACTTGGCTCTTATGTCAGGTGGAACAAAAGATCATTTTTTTCTTTTAATAATTTATTTAGATAATGTTTTATATTTTAATAAGGGAAGTTTATTTATTAATGTATAAAATAAGTATGTTAAAAGAAACTTAATACTAGATGGGAGTGATTTGCATTCTATCATTAAATAATATTCAAAACTGTGCTCGCTCTACTTGTCTTATAAAAATAAATTTCAAAAATGTGTTATTCTGGTGTTCTAGTTTGAATCGTGCCCATATTGATTCGTTTATTGCAAAAGAGGAACAAATTTAATAATGTTTATTCAATTTACAAATAGCCATTAAGGGTAGAGGAGGCGAAAGTCAAATATGATATTGCACGCTCCAGTGTTTAATTTCGAGGTGCAATCAATTTCATTGCACATGCTTTTGAGAACTTAATCAAAATATATACGAGGTAACTTTATAGAGCGTCATAATTAATTGAAGTCGTGTCAATGAAGTAAAATGGAAAATGTGCCGTTCGTCCAAACGGCTCCATTATCGGTTTTGAACTGAATTTTAATTTGTAATAATATTTCTCACATTTCACATTAATTAGCCTGGTAAAAGCAAGCAGTAAAAGGTGTATAATATTACGATACGAGAATAACAGACAGACATGCATATGTAATAAATTGTTAATGGGTCGTTTTTCTTTGTTACTGACAATGAAACGACGTTTTTCTGTTTTTTTTGGTTTTTGAACTATCCATAATTGTGGTTTCTGTGTGGAATTTAATAGAAATTGCACCTGTGTTGTCATTAGGACTAATAAAAGTTTCCTTTGCGGCAAATACTAATTCTCTTTTAATGTTGGTTTTTAAAAGAAATATGTGACAGAGTGGCCTTTTTCTGTGGAGACCACATTTCCGGTTTACCACTCTGTCACGGCATTCTACGGAAAACAAACGAAAGCATATGTCGGTTGGAGAAAATGAAAAATTACATAATATTAATAGATAATAAAAATATGGACGTTTATTCGATCCGAATTAAAAAACCGTAAATATCAATACTCCAACGAGATGCCATAATAAGACGAAGGACAGACCATTGTCGGTATAAAGAAGAACGACCCTAATATATTAGTATCCGTAATTCGGGCACAAATAGACACCCTGCCGGGACCATTTGGCTTCTAAGATAGTGCCACTCCCGCTTGACCGAATCGGTCGTCAAATTAAACTTTATGCAAATGCGCTTAAAGTAGAATTTTATTATGGATACTAAGTAATTTATTATATCATCGCTGTTACAATTCGGAGTCGGGATCTTTTGCGTACAGAATAATTACCTTAAGACCAGTCGCTTAAGTAGAATAATGTACTCAATTAATAGTTCCTTATAAATTTTAGTAAATAGAATTATAAATAACCGATCTAGATTTTTTTTATAATTTTAATTAGTTTTTAGTAATAGATTTGTTCACTGAGATGTCAAAAAAAGAACTAACAATTGTACCATTACTACTATTGTACATTCGCGCAAGTGCAAGAAAAAATCGTCAGTTTTATCTCAATTTGATTAACTTTACGGCAGCACATAGAAAACAAAAAAACACACATCTTTACTTATATATTCAATTATCACAATAACTATACAGAGCTCAGTAAAGTCTGTTCATTCTAACTTGTTGACCAAATAGGACAATATTTGGTAAACAATCTTGGCACAACTTTTTTTCGAAATCGCCCACTTAAAAATAAAATAATAACAAAGTCAATAATCTATTACAATAAATCGTTATTATAGACTGAAACCTATTGAATCTAGTTGTCAGTTGATTTTTAATGCTGCATTTTTAATAAAAAGGAGTGCCACGATTGTTTACCAAATAGGACAGGTTAAGATGAACAGACTTTACATTGCAATGTTCCAGGTAGTCAATCTGTATATTAAATTGTAGATAATTTCACTCTTTTATTTATAGATCAATTATTTAATACGGTATACCTATGGATCTTGTATTTAATATTAAAGACAAGAAAACTGACGAACAGATTGTTTTTCATAGTAATGTACCACCTAGATTTGAGAACAGAAGCTATGTGTATTTTTATAAAGGACTTTTTTTGTATAGTATGTTTGAAAGGTATGTATACGATAATGGGTACTATATCTGTATCAACTACGACTTTTCACGCATTACAACCATATTTTATTCTTTATACTATATTTTCTTTATTACATCCTTCATATATTGAGCCCTGCTGTTTTCTGTCTCGCTTCAAGGATTTGGCGGAGCATTGTCTCAGCAAGTAGCGATAGCCACAATTAAATGCTCGAATGCAAAAATCCACGTAGAATGATTTCGTTTAAATTTATTTTGGCAACTTAATTCATTCCTTATTTTTTATTTTTCTTTAAGAACAATGCTTAATGTTTTAAGTGTATATAATTGGGACATGTATTTCTATAATAAAGCATGCTCCTTACTCCTCTTAAAAGATAACCGGTGGTTATAATCTTATTTGGTTACGTCTTTTTACTTGTTAAATCAAAATTGTGTACAAATTAGGAACATAACATTTAAATGGGATTAGACGATGGATTGGATTAGAATATAAATTAATGAACGTGATATTAACAGGATTATGTACCAAAATATTATAAATAAATTATTATTTTATGTTGGTCGATTCAGCCTTCGAGTAACAGGAGCGTGACTGGTAACGCAATTTTAAATCTCAAAGGGATAGAGAATAATTTGTTCATTATTTTTTTCGTCTAAGCGTAAATTTGAGATATTGTTACTTATTATGAAAACACTGATAAATGTATCTTATAAAATCGCCGTAACACAACAAAATTAATAATACAGATATTTTTATAACATTTAGTAGTTTTAAAACTCTTTGGTTTAAGAGAATGATAAAACCACACTTAGGAATTTATTTTCAATTTCCCATATATATTTTTATATTCTACTTCTTCAAATGAAAAATGTTTTAACTCCGAACAATAAACAGTACTATAAAATTTTTCGCGCGATCTTTAATACTTCATATGAATAAATTAAAAACATAAAATAAAGAGATGTCTTTCATACCAGCGTATATCTATGACTGAAGTAATAACCTGGGACATAAAAATATTGGTTTTATTTATTTATTCTTATTTATTTAGCTTGAAGCTTTACATATTATAATATGTGATAAATATATTTAAGAAGTCTGTGTCTTTCAACATATCACTATCTAAATTAAGTTCTTTTTAACTGAACTTTACAAAATGCAATTTTTAGCACCAGAGCTTCCTTTTTTAAAACTTCGACTTTTTTTAATTCAGAGTATTATAGTAGATTATTAATAAGAATTTGTATAAGTATTGCGCAAACTACGCTACTCATTATTTATTTGTTTATTTATTGTATCAGATTCGCCAGCAACATACATTATATACACAATTATATATTACAATGAAAAGCTTATTTTGGGTGACACATGTAAAAAGCATGTCTTTACAGGCAAATACAACAATTTGTCGATAACAAAAAGGAGGTACTTACCTAACATTTTAAGAACAATAATTTAATATCATAAGTTTAACAAAGTTTACATTTAAATTATGAGAGATGCCTGAAGGATTGACTTTATCTTTCAGATGTTCGTGGGTCAGGTACCAAGGAGTATGGACGAGAACGACCTCCGGCAGATGTTTGAAGAGTTTGGCAGGGTACACCAGATCAACGTGCTGCGCGACAAGATCACTGGCGCCAGCAAAGGTTTGTTCTGCCATATGAATAGTTGTTTCACCGGTTAGCTGACAAAGCCTACTCAGTTATGTACGAGGCATGTTTTTTAAGTAAGCACCGTTTTGCCACACCAGATCATCTTCCGTACAGCTCTGTTTTCTCCGTAAACTGCACAGATCTCACGATGAATATCCATCGCTTTTAGGCCTTTAGCACTAACAAATCTTATAACAGGCCGTACTTCACGGTCGGCGGGACTCACCATTATCGGAAGATCTTAAACTCTCAGTACACAACGTAAACAAAAAAGAATCATACTGTAATGGCGTCAGTGCGAAGGCAAGAGATGTAGGTACCCCGTGCACATGCTCAAAACACCGACCGCAGCGCTGGGGCCGCGGTGTGGCAAAACGGTACTTACTTAAAAAACACGCCTCGTACGAGTTGATATTGCTGGAATGATGGGTAGAACTGAATGTTCCAACAAATTGTTATTGCTGTCGTATTATCTATTATTATGACTCATTCCACATCATTTCTTACTGTATCGGCAGTGGTTGACATGATTTATTGTTGACGTTTCTATAACAGAGGTTTGGATTCCTCGTTACTCATCGGTGCATTAGAATACAATATGTAGAAGGAATATATCAAACGCTGTTAATTTTATCAATTTATGTACAGTTATAGAAGATTGGACTTTGTAATCTATCTTATAATTTATTATTTTAAAGATAAATCTGAATATACAACAATTCCAGCCATTAATGCTTTAATGCATTAATACATTTTGGTACAGTAAATAACTCTAGGCCTATAAATGGCATATCATAATAATAATATATTTATTACACTTGAAAACAGATATAATAATAATAATATTAATAATAATCTTTATTTATAGAATAAGTTTTACAATCATAATGAAGTCGCTGACTCCGAACTAGGTTTAAAACCTGTATTTCGGAAATCAGTTCCCTTCTTCCTTAACCTATGTACAAAATAAAAATACTTAACAAAAAGAAAACGTATTTTGTTTTTAAAGTTAGAGTAAAATGTGTGCGTGGTGTGTATGTGTGTGTGGTCGTGTCGTGAGTGTATGTGTGTGTGTGGTCGTATCGTGAGTGTATGTGTGTGTGTCTTGAGTGTGTGTCTTCTGTGTGTGCGTGTATGTGTGTGCACATGCGTGTGTGTCTATTTGAGGGGTTGTAGCAGTTCCTCCGTTTCTTTGTAATCTAAACTAGATAACCAACCAGAAACTATTATTTTGCATTCGCGTGAAGATAGTGGATACAAATTAAGGATTCTATTAGCTTTGTTATAAAGATCTTTAGCTTTAAAATCACTATGTCGGCTTGCTAATATGTGTTTTTCTTAAGTAAGATAATGCTTATCATTCTTAAGAAAAACACATATTAGAAGGAGAAGAAAAATATTGAAAACAACAATATTTATGCTAAAAATAAAAACGAAGGGATAAGAAAATATATTGAAAAATGTTAGCATCTCAATATGTCATTTCGTGCTTATAATATTGTACATAGTAAATGGCTATCTCTTCATCCGGTAACAATCTCGTTTCAACGTAAAAATAAAAGGTAATAAAAGAACAGGTTGGAATTCAATGCATTTTACTCGATTTCCTTCGTGAACTAGTTTCCGAACGAAATGGACTATAAATTTTAACTGAAAATGTTTTGCGACAGAATCGTTTATTAATATTGATGAAGCTATCTTAAAGTTGAAAGGGACTCGACACTTAGGAAATTAATTTTGTATTTTAACAATTTCGCCGAGGAACTGACTCACAGTTTTTGTTGGGACAAAATGGGCCGTATTGAGTTTCCAAGTTTTGGAATTCATTAAAGAATAGATAATTTCAATTATTACACGCGGCGCACCAGCGAATTTGCAATTGGATATTTTCTTATTACTTTAAAAGCGATGCTCCTTCTACTTTTTGATATTAATATCGTAATTTTGTTTTTAAGAAAAGTTTACCATACTTTACGTAGAAATTTCCGTCGTTATACAAAGTCAATGTGCCAAATAGTAACCAAACATGTCGGTAACATGTTTTGCATCTGAACACTGTCCGACATACGTTCTGTGTTGACATTTTTGTTTGTTTTGTTAAACTTCTTTTGTCTGAAAAAGCCCCTTTTGTTATTCTCATGAAAGAACAAACCCTTTGTCCGTACTGCGAGCAATGTTGCGTATTCAACCCGGGGACCACGGTTCCAACCTACACTTTGTATATTTTATTTTTCCCTTGACGTCATACCATTGATATTGTTCCACGGTGTGTGCTCTGTACCGGTGGCTAATAATTGAATTTTTAATTGACTCACATTTTGTACTGAGTTCGGATGCTCGCGGTCCAGATCATTTAACTGATATTTTATTATGCTGACCAGACCTTTGGCTGTTGGAAATAATTATTTTAATATATTACAGTATGTAGCAAAAGCAGACTATGTTCAATCGGTACAAAATTTTACTACTATCTACTTAATAATATCGTATTCAATACTTTCAGTTGCGACCCTAACCCTATATCCGTACTAGTTAAAATCTGAGGCCTAACTTTAAATTTTCATGGTTTAAGTTAAAAACTTAACAATCACAAAACTTTATGATAAACCTTGATTATATGAAAATAAGATCTGAATTTATAAGTTTAATTCAAGCGTGATATAGTAACGTTTGCCAATTTGAATACTTGCACTCAACCCTGTGGATACGCTTCACTGTGATAAAGTGGCGTTGATTTAATTGAATTTTCAAGAATGAGGAGCGCCCAGCAAACTTTGATTTCAATCGAAACGTGAATCGATCTCCCGAATCGGCGATAGTTAGTTTTAATCGATTCTTACCTAGAACTGAAACAAAGTCAGTTGAGTGCTATGATGTGCTTAATTTCTGCCCAACAGTCAGAGTAATAGTTCTTTTCACAGAATTTCATAAAATGCTCTGTACAGTGTATGTTTAGTATGAGTTTCTTAAATATTATGAAATTTGTGTACTGAATTATAAGTTAAGTTAGGTATTTCGTTACAAGATCGTTAAATATATTTTTTTAACTCTGTATTTTACTGTGTAATATAATTTAAACTTCGTAATCAGCTTAAACTGTAACACGAAAATCACGACTTCGAATTTTGTAACAAGCTTAAAATTAAAAGATTTAGCAAATAAAGCACTTAAGAGTATAAATTGATTTGTGATTAAGTTTTTAGGAATAAAAGTAAATTCCAAGTGAACAACTTTTTTACACATACTGGTAACTTTTAAATTTTCTTAATAAATATCTGCTTGCAGAGATAATATCTGGATGTTGTGATTGTTGGATTCAGGGTTAATTAAAGATAAGGTAGAGATCCTGACGTTGGTGCCGATGGTCCCGGTATCGGTAGGGATATTTATTCTTGAGTCATGGATATTTAAATATATTGCTATAAATAATAAAAATATATTTATCATCAATATGTTTGTCTATCCGTTACCCTAGTATCCATAATACATGCGTACCTTGGGCTATTATAATAGTTGTGAATGAAAAAGAAAATCATTTCTTTATTTTAAGATTAAGTTATATTTACAGGTAAAAAGTACCTTCATAAAAAATGTATGGTGAGTCATAATAAGTGTGACATGTTGTGTTATGAAAAAAAGTGGGTTTGTTTCCCGCCAGAAACAATTTTATCAGGACCATTTTATTTCATTTGTAAAGTGATAGCGCATTGTTGTTAACAAGTTTTGTTAAAATAGTGTAGAAGCACCTTTACATCGTTGCTCGTAAATATGTTCGTAACAATTTTTAAATGTTTCTTGTCCTTGTTAGATTGATTGACTGTGACGACAAGCGCTTCAATACTCACCTTTTCACTAAAACGTCGATTGTAATTATGTTCGTTTTAAGAAGGGAACACATTAACTACATTTAGCGATACTAGGAAGATAGATAGATTTGATAAAAATGAAATGAGCTTTAACAAAGTACTTCAAATGCCTTTTAAATTATTATTGTGATAAAACATGCACCCTAAACCAGTTACGACGTATAAAATAAAGTCAATTTCATACATTTTACAGTTCTCACAAAACTCTTTTCATTAAATGGCTAATTCGGAATGGTTTTAATTTTTAGGCTTAATTTATTAATTAAAAAAGAATAATCTTGTCTAAATTTATTTAACTCTTACAATTTCGCGCCTATCTTTAATTTAATTGAGTTTTCAGTGTGATACTGTGATCGCGGCTCGTAGAAAACGAATCGTCAAGATTGAATATAAAAAATAGTAATAAATGCTTTCTTTATCCATTATAGTAGTTTTGTATAAATGTTGCCTAAACTTTTTTACATATTTTAATCTGTATATAATTTTATTTATACTAATAAATACAATAATAGTATTAACTATTTATTATATGCTAATTACTAATTTCACATTGCACAAATGTTATGCTAAATTGTAAATAGTTATAGTTTATTATTTTCAATTATGGAATTTAATCGGTTAACTATAATTACAGCTGCTTTTTAAGTTATGTGACGTTAATATAACATTATTAATTTCTTCTTTGTGTCACTAATACAGTGAGCACATTCTTTGAATAATTAAAAATTGTCTCGAAGTAAATTCGAGATACGATACGCTAAAGTTTTGCTAATGTGTACTCAGCTTAAGAACGAAACCCATTTCACATTAAGCTGACTTAGCTGCGCAACTGTCATTATATGTTAAATCTAATTCGACTAAATCTCCTTATGTGAAATTACTGTGAAAGTCCGTTTATGTGAATAGGTGTGTAAGATTTTCCCCGTTTTCTGCAAAATGTGTGTATACGTTTTGTGCTTGTCACCGGTATGTTACGTGTGCGCTTCTGTTCCAGGGTGCTG
The DNA here is from genome assembly GCA_927399485.1 of Calamotropha paludella. NCBI lineage: Eukaryota > Metazoa > Arthropoda > Insecta > Lepidoptera > Crambidae > Calamotropha > Calamotropha paludella. Next base: position 4,796,244 of record OV656806.1, on the reverse strand, counting down.
TTTTGTGACGTTTTTCACACGCAAAGCGGCGTTGAAAGCGCAAGACGCTTTACACAATATCAAAACATTGAGCGGGGTAAGTGCGTTTATATGTTACCTTTACATTCACGTGCATATTTTTATGTTTTAATTATAATAACTAGCGGCCCGTCCCGGCTTCGCACGGGTGGCAAAAATTCTTTCATTTTTTTCCATTATTAAATATTGTTCCGTTAGCGCCATCTAGCGCCCGGTAGACAAACTACTTGCGGTTAACGCATTGCTATGGTAACGTTATTGATACAATGGAAAAAGAGAGGAAAAAAGAGCTGACAGACAAACACACAAACCACTGTGATTATAGATTATAGTCTAGAATTTTTAATACTATAGAAAACTGTTAGCATAGTTATATCAGTGAAACGGTCAGTTTGGAAACTAAAAGAAACTTTTCTATGGCGCTTGAAACAAAATTAAAACAATAGTTATGCTACGTACTACGACAGATGGTGTAGCTTTTGCTACGGAAAGAAGGCTACGATTTATAGCGGTTCGGTCTTGTATTTTTTTAAACTTAGTTCCTCATACATACTTGTGCATTGCTAGGAGGTGCATTTTAAGTTATATGACTAATTAGGTGATCATCGTAACAAACCATATAAAATGACTATCTAATAATTTAAATCATAACTTTATAGGGAGGTTAATTTATTTCCACTCTAAAACCCATATCTTACACTTTATTCCCTCGATGCTTAGTGAACGTTAATGGCTTAGTATTATAATATATATCCAATTACTGTATTAATCTTTCTATTAAGAAGCTTTTATTTTTCTCAATAAAACTTAAAACAAATTTCTTCTTTATCCTGAACCTTTTCTTTTAAGAGTTGGCAATTTTCATAGCGTTTATATTTTTGAAGCACTTTGGAGGTGCAATCAATGCGTCGTACCTTACTCTATATACAAACAATCCTCCTGACTCCGCTCGGCCGCCTCCTAACCGCTGAACTGCGCTTATTTCCCGAAGGAGCCATCCTTTAGTCAGGGCTAAACTCATTTGTAAGGAGAAAACTTTTAAAGGCAATAAGAAGAATTTTTTTAAATCACTCTTATAACTTCCATTATTTTACGGGAGGGAGAAAAATATTTACCGGTATAGAAATATTCTTTAAACTTAAGTTTTCTTAATTGTGTTGGTGTACCAACAGCCGTTGTATGAGGATTAATTTTGAAGCATTTTTTCTACTTTACAACTAGTGTTTTGAACAAGTTTACGGAAATATCGCTAATCGTAGACTTTCAGAGGCTTGTGCATTGGTATTTTAAATATTTATTTTTAACTTTGATTGGTAGATTTGTACAATCAAAATTGATATGTCGGTGACAGAGTACCTAATTCCGTAACTGAACTTATTGAGGTTTAAAACTTAAAGCTCTGACAAAATTAGTTAAAGTACTTTAATGCAAAGCTTGAAAGCAAAAGTTATTAAATACGCCACATACATAATCTACATCAACACAAGAGAGTGATAATTTTAGCGAGATAAATACTATAATTAATACTAATAATATTAATACTAATATTCCCGTCTGAGAATTCACTTGTGACCCGAGTCGATTTTTTCTAGTATTTTTCTATTATAATAATTTATCTTATGAGATTAATACTAATAATTTCTTAAGTAAAGGACAAGTTTTCTAAAAATGAGTCAAATCCTGACGGTTAGACTCCTTTTTAGAAATCGTAAAAACCATGGGTTTGACTATAAAAGATTAAGCGAGAATATATAAATTATTATTCCGACACTACTAATCAATTTGCATAAAATGTGGTGACTATATATTGGTGGCGATAGTTTTTACTTAAAGTTTGGTGCAACGGTAGCGATCCTGCCTTTAGCACCGACGGTCCTGGATTAGAGTCCCGGAAGGGGCAGATGTTTGTGTGATGAATACAAGCATTTTTACCTAAGTAATTTCTATGAAAATTACTTATGTATCATAAATGTATGTATATCCGTTACCCTGGCATCTCAAAAAAACTATTAATTAATAATTACATAGTAATCGCTGAATATAAAAGAGTGAAGACAATTATGTCTTACTAACTTTTATCTTTTTCAGTTCCTTATATTCAAGATATCTTTGTTGATTTATTTCATTGAAAACTACCGACTGAATTTTCAAGGAAATCTTACCAAGATTTCCTTCTTTCTGATAAGTAAAGTTAAGTTCCATTATGCGAGATATAAATAACGAGCTAATAAAAGAAACACATTTAACACCGATTCTCACACCGATTTTTTAACTCAAGCACTCGTTTTATACATGTAAAATAAATTAATTTGGTTTATTACCAAAATCTAATTAGCAGAAAATATCAGATAGTGACGATATACTATATATGTAGAGTATTCTTAACTAATGAATTAAACCAATAATCGCAGTAACAGGGCTACAGTAATTTCATTGCTTAGTAGCCTAGATAATTTATGTTAAAAGGAGGCAAATAATAATATAAAGACTACATTTATTTCTGAGATTGAGAAACGTGAAATGGAATGAAACTCTATTAAGTGATATCGCGTTTATTGAAAATAAGAAATATTAAAAATGTATTAGGTGACTCAAGTTTACAGTCAAACCAATTTGTTGTCATGGTTTTTACGATTTCTGAAAAGGAGTCCAATTGTCAGGATTTGAATCCCTTTTAGAAGACTTTTCTTACTTTAGAAATTATAGTATTATATTTTATAGCTAGCTTATCCGAACGGGAGTGACCCTACTCTTGTAAATCATGCTTAACACCATTGATTGATATGTACATATACATTGATATGTATATCTGTAAATATTACTTGTCTATCTATGTGTTACAATAATATGTGTCTTGTATGTCACCCTAGTATCCTTAGTACTTTGAGCTAGGTTTATTTGTGTGAATGTAAAAATGTTATTATGACCCTAATATTAGTAGGAGAGTCTTTTTAATGGTGCTCTATCTACAGTGCGTAAATCTAAGATAAACTGAGAATTATATTATGTCGATGATTATTAATATTGATCGACTTAATATTGACATTTTGGCCAAGTGGGTCGAGTGATCTACAAAATAGCAGAATCCACAGTTACCTTCAAGACCATAATCAGTAATTACGGGGCGACTATTGAAATGACAAGTACTCTGGCCAAGTCAACGTAATGTTAGAATTCGCATACAAATAACTTAATGGATTGGAAAAATATAACATACCATACTTTAGTATTATGTATTATTTTTATCGCTGAATAAGGCTGCCTGTGCTCAGAGAAAAATTGAGCCAAGTTTGGAAAAGTTTCTAGTAAGAAACTAATGCTACAATTATTTAGGTTACCATGCCGCTTGCACACACTTCCTGATGAGGTTCATCAATATAAAAGGATTTTTTATTTATTTATTTATCTGTATAACTAACTATAAACAATCTTAACTGACTGAACTTTGCGAAGAAAGTGACCTTCATTAGTTACTTGTTGTAAAATGATGTGCAATTATTTTGTTTTCTATTCTTAACCAAGTGCTTAAGGGTTTAATCAATAAGTTTAGTTTACCATTACTGTAACGTATACAAAACAATGTTATTAAGCGACTTCATAACGAGAAACTTTAAATTAGTATAATATTGACTTAAATAAAAAAATTACCAGGTTTTCTTATGACCATTACCAGTAATTGATCCCCAGTAAACCATACGTTTACTTTGGTTCTGTAAGAACAATACTAGCTATATACACAATACAAAATTTATTTATTAGAGGTTATTGACTTCTGCCCTAACGTAACTCTCGAATGCAACGTTTTTCGGTCCCGTCACCTGTTGCAAAGTAAAGATCTGTAACAATTTGAGTTATTACATTAGACAGTCTGAGAGAGGGGGACGTCAAACAACTCTATACCGCATCCGATTGTTACCGAACACAATCGAATTACTGACTCTTTCGTGCCGACCGAGCGCCCTTCTTACTGCCCTATTAAGAAAAACAAAGACAGTAGGTGAATTTCTAAAAAACAGATGCTAATTTGCGTTAAAACAGCATTCCAATTGACCTACCGAGATCTAAATAAATAAATGTTTCTTATTCTGATTATCAACGCCATCTTATCGCATTATAAGTAATTACCTCGAATGAAATAATTTAACAAAGTAGGTATCAAAAAATTGATATAGATAAAATTGCTATATAAATACGATATTATATTTTTTTATTATTCATGCAAGCAGTTAAATCTGCTAGGTTTTATGTCTAAAGCAATTTTTGAGACTCTCTTTTTATTTAGAAAAGATTTTTTGCAATCTGAATTTTCCCATTAGTGTTCGTCTTTCTTGTCTTCCCCGTCACCTTTAAGGATAAAAAGAAAATGTTACCCACTGTTCTTCGGTGTCTACTGTGCGACTTTCCTCCAGGGCGGCATCTTCATCTCGGCGATAATTCAATTCTATTATATTATCGTTCGTTTTTTCGCCCTCGATTGATTCGGCCCGTTTGGAAGTGGCAGGTGGGAGGAGAGTGGGGTGCAACGGGAAATATTTGCTGATTGGTCCCATTGTTTGCTGTGGTGAGAGCTTTTATTTGGATTATAATGATCGGTTGTGCGCACGAATTCGGCTGCGGACCGATGCGAACTTTTGCAACAGTCTGTTATTAACAACAACCATTGTTGGATAGTCAAGACTTTATGTCTTCTTCTTCTTCTTCTTCATCCAATACGGGCGGTATCCGCAACTCGACGACTTGGAGCGCCTATTTTGCGTCTGGAGGATGTTTGTTTGTTTATTCCAGCCATCCCAGCTCCGCCAGGAAAGCTCCAAGTGCCTTCACCTTGGTGAGAACTTCCCGGAGACTGCCCAGCGAGCCTAGATGTTTTGCCCGGTATTGTGCCACTCCTTCACATTCCATTATGACATGGATGGCTGTTTCTTCCACTTCCATGCATCCTCTGCATAGAGGGCTGTCGGTGATACCTAAACGAAAAAGGTGCCTGTTAAAGTTGCCATGACCAGTAATGGCGCCTGTTACTAGGCGCAGCTCTGACCTACTTAGCTGTAGTAAGGATCTGGAGACACGAGCGTCCACCCGCGGCAGAATGAGTTTAGCTTGTCTACACGTCTCCAGAGAATTCCACTGCTGCTGATGCAGTTTTAATGTGTGTTCACAAATACTGTTGTTGAACCAGCTGATCGGAATAGGGATAATGGGTTCTGGGCCGAAAGGCACCAAATCCGATGCCCCCCGTGCCAACCGATCAGCTGCTTCATTACCTCGTGATCCACTGTGGCCCTTGATCCATTGGATAGTTATCTCGTTATATACTCCTGCCTCATTTAAGTTTTGGTGACATTCATGGAGCAGGCTGGATGTAACTCGATAGCTGCACAGAGCCTGTAGGACTGACTTGCTGTCGGAGAGGATTCTGATTTTACTACCTTTTACCTTCCGTGCTGTTATCGCCTTGGCTGCCATAGTGATGCCCATACATTCCGCTTGAAATACGGTGTTGTGCAGGCTCATGGGAAAGGCAATGTTTATGTTAAGGTCTTCTGAGAATACTCCCGCGCCCGTTCCCAAATTGGTTTTGGATCCGTCGGTGAATATCATAAGAGCCTTGTGTGTTACCTCTGGGTTGTTGTCCTCATTCAGATGTATTCTATATTTCTTATCGAAGATGAAGGTAGGCTTTATTTTATCGCAGGGTGCATCGATAAGCAGAGTATTCAGCCAGTCCTTCAGTAGGCCGTTGAGGTGCTTTACTTTTTCTGATCTTACCAGTTTGAAGAGTCTTAGCCTCAGCGCTGTTTTTGCCGCTTCCTGTTTAATGTGGAGGTGGTGCGGGGTGAGATTTAACATCGCTTCCAATGCCGCCGTGGGAGCTGTGCTTATACAACCTGTGAGGGCACAGCATGCCTGGCGTTGTAGACTTTGTAGCTTGTTGACACAGGTTAACTGGGTAGTTTTGGGCCACCATACTACAGCTCCGTAACTTACCATTGGTCTGATCACCGTTTTATAAAGCCACAAGAAGATTTTAGGGGACAAGCCCCATCTCTTACCTACCATTTGTCTGCACTGCCATAACACAATGCTGGCAGTTTTGATCTTGTGGTCAATGTGGCTGTTCCAGTTTAGTTTGTTGTCCAAAATTATACCTAAATATTTTACCTCTTTGGACAATTGTAGTGTGGTCCCAAACAGTTTTGGCGCCTGGTAGCTGCCGATATTGCGTTCGTTAGTGAACATTACCATTTCAGTCTTGGCAGGGTTGACTGTTAGTTCATACTTTTGGCACCATGTTTCAATTATTTTCATAGCTGCCTGCATGGTGTCACAGATTATACCGGCCTGAAACCCTATAGTTAATATAGTGATGTCATCCGCATAACCTATGGTGTAGAAGTGGTTGTTATTAAGTAAGGTGATGAGGTCGTTCACTACCATGTTCCAAAGTAGTGGCGAGAGTACTCCTCCTTGCGGGCATCCGCGCGGTCCGAGCGCTCCCTGGCTGTCTCCTGCAACCCTTACTATTCTGTTGCTTTATGTCTTATCCCTTTTGTAATAAACATAATGATATTGTTTATATAAATAATTGCAAAAAGTTGCCGATATTGCTCTAATAAGTTCAAAGTAGTAAAATAGCATTGACTTTCGTTCGAATTTATTAAAGAAAATAATAAAAAATTAAAGGCTATTGACTGTTGAAGTTTGAATAGAACAGCGTTCGTTGGATCAGCTAGGAATAAATAAATGATTACATTTTTTATATTAATAATAAATAAATATATGAACAAAACATACGTTGTTTGTTCTGGATTCGAGGCCCGGAATCGGCAGATGTTTTTGTGATGAATACAAGCATTTGTACCTAAGCCATTGGTATTTATATATGTTTCAATATATATTTAATATCAAGTAATATTTAATATTAAGTATCATATATCTATGTTTATCCTTTACCCTAGTATCTATAACACAAGCCTTCAGTGCTTACTTTGGGCTAGGCTAATTGGTGTGAATGTAAGAAATATTAATATTATTATTGTTGTTCCTAACTCAAGTTAAGTGCTAAATCACGACATTACCACAACACCCAGAGACGAGCCAATATAGAAAAGTACGTTGACCCGGCCGGAGACTGAACCCGGGACCAAGGAGTGGCGTTACCATGTAAGCGGTATGTGAGCCACTCGTCGTTCAATAAATCGTAATAGCTTTAAATACATACGTATTTTTTTCCAAACATCCGCATTGGGACCGTATGGAGGATTGCGAACCATTCTTTCATCTTAAAACATTGATGCGTGGAAGTCATCGCCACATTTAGCGATATTCTGAGGGAAATTAAAACAAAAAAATGCTTTTAAAAGATATTTGTTCTCTTTTTGTAATTCGGAGCGTCAAAGCTAAAGCCTAATCAAGTTGACAAATGTCTTTCGAGATGAAATCAAATTTAACTTAAGTTTCTAAACTAAATTCACACTGGCTTATTAAGAAGTCAGAACTTCGCAAGATAAGTTTTGTATTAGCGAAAGAAACAATGGCTTGAAAAATAAATTAAATAAATATTTCTTACATTCACACCAATTTGCCTAACCCAAAGTAAGCATTGTAAGGCTTGTGTTGTGGATACTAGGGTAACGGATAGGCATACATATATGATACATAGATATGTAATATTCATAGAAACATATATAAACGCCCATGCCTCAGATACAAATGATTGTATTCATCATACAAACATCTGCCCCCTCCGGAATTCGAACCCAGGACCGTTAGTGCGAAAGGCAAGAGCGCTACCGTTGCACCAAACGGTCGTCTAAATAAAATGCTAGTATTTATTATATAATATACATTTAAATCGTGTGGTGTCCGGTTGAGTAGAATAGCATCTTCACACTTAAAGGGGTCGTATGAAGTATCCCGTAGAGCACAAACTGGGCAGCACCGTTTTCAGAATAATGGTTTTTTACTGCGATCTCCAACCCGACTACTAAGCTGGGAAATTATGGCAGCCTTCAGCCCAACAGTTGACGTCTTAAAGATGATGATGATTATGAATGTACATATTAACACAAGTTAAACGTACACTAAGTCTGCAAGTATGCAAAAAGTATATTTAAACTAAATATGACCAAATATATCGCTACTGATTGTCATAACAATATGTACGTTTTGCATTGATTCATTACTTTGCACATTCGCCAGCATATTAATCTATTCAAAAATTTTAAACACATAAATTATAGTAATATTTAGGTATCCTTGTTACCACTGAATTAGTGCTTTTATTTTAGCAGCATTAGCGTTTCATTAACGAAAATGGAAATTAAGAAGGAAATCAAGCAATTATGTTTATAAAATAGAGCTCTGTCTTGATCGAACAAATAGCCGAACGGCATGAACATTGGGCCAACGTGCCGTATGGAGCAAGTAAAAAACATCATAAATACAAAATAGACGTGGCTTGACTGTCTTTTTTTTGTTCCGAATAGAGCACGGTAGCCCTACATCACGATAATACTAATACCTAAGTAGTATCGTGAGGTATCCGTTGGGTCGATCTGCCATGGTAGTGATTATTAGCTGTAGGTTATTAGTGGTTATACTTCCAAACTTTTACCACTATGCCAGGTAGGGGGATGAGGGATAGTCCCATTTAACTTTGCCTTTCACCCGTCTTTTTTTAATACGGGGATTTTTCCGTAAAAAGTGTACTAGTACTAAAACACTAAACGACTCCAGCTATCTATGAAACTAGAATAAATAAAATAAACTTAAGAAGAATGTTCCTCGTTATTTCAGTTGTTTGTTAACAAAAAGAGAATTCAAATAGTCCAGTGGCTTCCTGGTTTGAGGAAGTTAAGTCCGTTTTTCTTCGACTTCACTCTGTTAAACTTGGAGAATATTTTTTGCTTTATTATATTAGTTTCTTTTCGTTGATTCTTACGCAAATTGTTACACAGTTTTATGCTGAGGAGTTTTTATTTAACATCATCATGTCAATATTTCTTGCCATAAAAATGCAGAGCGCCATCCTGTTTGCAAAAATATTAATGAATCAAAAGAGTTTACGCTATAATTTTACATCATCAGAAGTATGGATCATTATAATTTGATACAAATGACAATTCGAAGCTGACAGCTAGTCTATTCTATTTATTGTCTATTCTATTTATTGACTCCAATTGCGAATCCTACGACTATGATCGTAGATTTGGATCTTACAACAGACAAGTCCTTTGTGTGATAAGCTTAGGTACATATATGTTTGTCCGACATTTAGATGTTTAAATGCTTATTTGTCGTGTGGTGTCCGGCAGAGTAGAATAACACCACACCCCCTTAACACCTGAAAGAGTGATAAAAAGCGATTTATAATCTGAAGACAGTCACCACACAACTTCCGTAGATCATAAAATTTTTCCGCCTTTTTTGTCGAGGGGAAATACTTTTGTTGACTACCGGCGGCAGGGTGAATTGGCGACGATGGGTCCGGGCCTCTCTGCCAAAACCCCCAGTCGTACCCCTTGTTGCTGGTTAGCCTCGTGTGTCCCTTGCTGGTAACACCACTCCGCCTGCCAAGCATGGAGGTTTTGAGAAAATCACCCAATTTTAAGGGAGGCTATTTCCACAAGTCGTTCAGCTGAGATGATGCTATACCTATTCGTATGCCTCATCATCACTCAATTACTGCTGGGCCTTCACTATAGGTGGAAGTACCGTAAAATGGACTATAGCCATATACGCGCGCCCGGTGTGGTTTGGTGAATGAGCTCATAATAAATACGTTTTTGTTACCCATTCGATAACCTGCCCTTGCAATTGCTCAACCCTCGCAATCATACGCACTAATGACACCACCGCATCCCTCAATTATATGCAAGTCTAGACTTATCATAAAAAACCAATGCACAAGGAAAATTTCTTACTTATAAAAGCGGATATGTGTTTCTATATATTGAACTGCATCTTGAAAACAAAACACTATCATTTAGCGCTTATCTAACAGCTTGAGCAGTTAGCATTACACAGCTAATGCGAACGTTAAATACAAACTTTTAAACCGTCCTCGTGGACGTAATCTGTGACAGTAACTCGCTGCGCCTTATCTAGCTCCGACACTTTTAATTAGAAAACCGTTTGATCACACCAAGTAGTAGTTAGCGATAGTGTAGGAAATGTTCAGATACTCTTTTATTAAAACCGACCGACATGACTCTGGCAAAAAATGTTTAAGCCAATTTTGCAGCATTATGTTTTTGAATATGCTTTTGTTTACTGAAAGTTCCTAAGCTTACTTTAATAAATCATTTATATAAACTAAGTTGGCCACAAGAGATATCTTTTCGAGATAAGTCAGCTGCTGCCTATAAAATCATTGAAATGAATAGGTTCATTTCAATGATTTTATAAGTGAAATTAAGAGTAAATTTTGAAAAATTAGATGGGTAGATAGATCGCTTATTCCTACATCACACACATGCAAACATTTAAACTGAAAAAAGTCGTGTGGTGTCGTGGGATACCGAATAGGAACGAAGTTCCTTATTATAAAAATATTAATTATAAGTTCTATTCGAGGGATAAAGGAAATAATTAATCGGGTATACATTTTTAATATGATTTTTTTATCGATAAAAAGCAAAGAAACTACTTTACAAAATTATCTTAACACCTTGATTTTATTTACAATGATTTATAAAAATATATAATAATAACAGTCTTCACGTAGACTATACATTAGACACTGTATAGCCATCCCACGTAGACTATATGTACATAAAAATCTTACGCTTTTTTTTAACGCTACGGGCATTTTTTCCCGGCTAGGGTACCCCTCCGCAACGCCCCATAATTAACTTCGTTCCAACAAAACATTTGATGAAACATGAAAAACTAGTAAAAAAGTGTTATGCACGTATGTGCAGCAGCAAGTAGGGTCGAGCTTCAGTGATATCTAACCCAAAAATAAAAACACAAGTTTTCAGCCATCACCCTGAAATGAAACGCAAACATATTGTAGATGATTTAAGAAGAAAACGTATGATACAACAATTAAACGTTTCGCTAAGCACGCGAGATGATACTTCTGAACTATCGTAACATTGTAATGTGGCTGCTATTTCTTTGAGGATTTCCGCTGAAGTGTGCAACCTTTAACCTTTAACCTTAAGGTTACATCCGATAAAGTCTTAAGAAACGTCAGGCCTCCGCAGTAAAAATAATCACATTTCATTCTACCGTTTATTCCCAATCAAATTCGAGGTATTTATAGAAATGAAGAGGAATTTATATTAGAGACTAGCTGACCCAGCCACGCGTTGCTGTGGCACAGTAATTTTATTATTATAATTTTTTTTTTCTAAAATAAAGTAGCCTAAGTTACTCCTTATTACATCAGCTACCTGCCAATAAAGGACCCGTCAAAATCAGTCCAGCCATTTCAGAGATTAGCCGGAACAAACAGACAGACAGACAGACAAAAATTGTAAAAAATGTTATTTTGGTGTATGTACCGTATACATATATGTATATTCATATGCATGTAGTAAAAAACGGTTATTTCAATATTACAAACAGAAACTCTAATTTTATTTATATGTATAGATAAGTTAAAAGCTAAACTTGTCCCTAATATAAAAAACAGTATAGAATTAATAAAACAACCTTTTACGGATTTTACGCATAATTTATTTTATAATTAATCCTGACGTTTTGACTCTTTTACAAGGAACGTCATATTTTCATCGGGCACGTTCCGATTCAAATATTGTGAAGGTAGTAGAAAATACATGACGACCATGCCTTGTCATCCTGTGATCACGGTTCGTGTAAAGGAGTCGAAACGTCAGGATTAAATATAAAATAAATTAAAATAGTTGTTTAATTGAAATGTGTGTAATATGTGTTGAAGTGTAAAAACTAAACAGTATATAGTATTTACATATTACATTCTTACATTTAATATGTATATACAATATTATTTAAAAGTCCAAGACATTGCTATATTGCCCTATACATTTAATGCAATAATCGCAGTTACAATAGAAAACTCTATTGTGTGTCAGATTACTTGACATTCAAAGGCCTAATTATAATGAAATAAAAAATGAGTAATTTGTTACTAATTGCATACCGATGACAATAAAATACAAATAAAAGTATACATACAGTATACTGTATACACCATATTTTGACCAATAAACAAATTATGAAATTGCGCTTCCGCGTACATTCAACGCAATGAATCACCTTTTGTAAAATAGGTATTCATTTATTGTTTTTTTTTATTTGATGTATCGGCCCCTGAATATGAGTTTATAGTTTACGTTTAAGGAAAGCAAAGAGGACTTCATTTATCGATTTGCCAGGACAAAATACAAATAAATGCGTCTTCGGTGTGCAATAAAAAGAGATTCAATGAAAAAACTTTATAATGCAAGGAAACACGCTACTAGTTATCTGCAATCAAAGTAATAAGTGTGGTGTGAAATATCCATGTTTAGTTTCAGCTTATATCATCCGTTTACACGTTTACATCGCATTTATTGGCGCTCGTAACATTTTCCCGTGTACCACGTTGCAGCAACCGAACAACCAGCTTAAAAATAATGTTTTAGAGTGCAATAAATCAATCGGCCTGCGGTCAGGACCCGCAAAATAGAATCGTCGCTTTTTCCGCCGCATTGGAGTGAATGACGAGGTGTGGTTTTACAATATCCACTATGTAGTGGCTGACAGATTGTTCGAGGTATATAAACATATTTACTTTCTATACAAACAGTACATAAATTTACATCAAAGCTCAGTAAAACTTTAAAAGTTCATTTTAAAGTATGTATTTGATAAAAATGGTAATATATATTTTTTTTATAATAGTATTGGCATAAATATGAATTATTTATTTATTTATTTATTCACCAACGTCTTGTACATTTTTACATGAGCAGTTAAAGAAAAAAATATACATTCAATAAATGCAAAGACACTTATAGGTAAATACAGCATGCCATCCACCTTAAAACACTAAAACTTAAACCTATCTGTTATATATCTTTTGACGTAAAAAAATATTAAAAAGATGCTTTTTAAATTTTATTATTGATTATTGATGCACACGAGACCAATACAATGTGATTATAATCTTTTACAAAGGACGTTACATAGTTTCATTGTTATATTCCAATGCTGATCGAGGATAGCATTTCAACAGCATTAGAGAGGAAATTAATCGGTAATTTGGTTTGTGTTACAATACTAACACTACGAAATCCTCAGTTAATTCGTGCTGTGCCTGTCTAAATATCTTCAACCTAGCTTACTTCTAGCTACAAACAAGACAAAATATATATGTAGCCGTACATATGGCAGTAAACTATGATGAAAACACCTTAATATGTATAACTATTACTAAATTATTATACTTTTACTGTAATACAAGATACAGGACAGTTTTTTAAAGTAGTTTAAAGTACATATATATTGTTGAAGATCGTCCTAACATCGTCTCGGCTAATGTCAGTTTACAAATTTACTTTCTAAAGCAGAACAAGAACAGACAAAATATCTCTTCTCAGTAAACAAACATAATTTATGTATGACATGGCATCTTAGCAATTATATGGGGCATTGTCAGTTTGAACTATTTATGTTTGAGTTTGACGACTTTTATACTGACTTTCAGGGTGAATCCCCGCCGGGTCAATATTGTAAGCGGACTTTTCTGTATAAGCTCGGGCTGAATAAGATACCTTTCCATATTACAGAGCAATGTATGTAATAATGTCTATTTTTTCTATAATTTATTAAAAACCTAAAGGAGTTTTGAAAGAAAAAACAAAGTAAGCTCTTAGATTTACATTTATTAAAAATCTTTATTACAATTTGGTTTTCCCCAATAAATTTTTAAAATAACAATGCAATTACTAAATCACTCTTAATTATTGATTAATTGCTTTTATGAACTAGTTAAAATCTCATAAAGCCCCACAAAACCCAACGTCAGCTGTCTGAATCACAGTATACATTGTCACGATACTATCAAATCTATCAAAGTATTATTCGCGTTTACGCGTCTCAACCTCCGGTCACGGACGAACTTTGATCGATAGCCCCGGATTTATGATCGAGTTTCCCCGGTCTTAAGTAATTGACCGGCTCCATTAGAACGTCGCCCGCCCGGGTATACCAGGGCTCTGGCGACCTCTATCGGCTTTAGGGTGATTTATAAAAGGAATTTGCCGAGTTATTCTATATTGATTGTTGGTATTAATAAAACAATTTGTATCTCGTTCGTTGCGTGTTAAATGTTTACGGATAATGAGATGTTTTGTACGAAGCGGTTGTTTTGTTTAGGAAAACTCAATGAATAGAGTTTTTAACATAAATACTTTTACAATTACTTGTTTAACTAAATTTAAATAAATTTCATAAACAACGCTTTGTATTTGACAATTATGTTTATAGTCTTAACTTTTAGGTAAAATTTTATTAAAAACCAATAAATTTCACTGCTAAGTAGGTAACGTATATATTATTTCATTCATATAATAACCTAACCTAACCTTACCTGAAGAGCTAGATATCGTAGCAGTAGTTAATGCGTTCGGCCTTTAATTGCGGAGGGTAAACAACTTTCGCAAGGATCGTCCAATGAATGGGTGACCAAAAATTCACTACATCGAACTTCATATCATCAGTCAGAAATAGTAATGGAACACCTTATTTATCTTTTTAGGTGTATCAGAATACAATACCAAAGCCGTTTTTAGTTCAGCGACAGAATATGACGAACTCCGCATTAGATTTGAGTTAAAAATACAAGTTCCGCTTCTGCTCTGTGCGCATATTTTAGTTCAGTACAGAGGATTATCTCATTATCTCATAATAACTCATTTTGATATTTTCTACTACTGTTTTCGTCCAAATATATGCAATTATTAACACTCACCAGTCCTCTCTTGACCCGGTTATGACCCGTTCTCCCAACTGAGCCTTCATACATCGGGATGTCAGTCAGTCTATACCAACAGTAAGCAAAAGGTTAGGGCATTGAGTACACGCTCACGTTTCGAATTTATACAAACTTTTTGCATACAAAGAAAAGTAGCGCCATCTGTAACAACTCTTAAGAACTAGGTAACTCTGCTTTAAACTACAAGATAACTTTGTCCGTGTGTATACATACCTACATGAATGATTCTCAACAAGTCCTCTCACTATGATATATGCTCTTTTTAATTATGCAAATAAAAATTGCGCACGTACAAGGTTATGTTTTTTTAATACGCGAGTACGTCGATAACCGCCATTAAGAAATTTGGTACAAAATTATCGTCTTAAAATTTTTGTTGATTTCAAACAATTTACTATTGAATTGTTTTTTGTTTTTGCACGTAACTAGGCATGTTTATGACGAGCAATCAAAAAACCACAGCTTTGATTTTTAGGACCAACACATAGGTGCCAATCTAGTTGTGTTGAACTGGTCTTTACTCTAAGTAATACATTGTCCAATGGGTCAGGGATAATAAAATGATGAGGACGACCGTTTGGTGCAACAGTATCAACCCTACCTTTCGCACCGACAGTCTTAAGTTCGAGTCTCGTAAAGTGCAGATTTTTGTGTGATGAATCATGGGTATTTGTGTATATTTCTATGAATATTACGTATCCATGTATCATATATGTCTATCCATTATCCTAGTATCCAAAGCACAAACCTTACAGTGGTCACTTTGGCCTATCCTATTTGGTGTAAATATGAAAAATATTAATATTATTATGATTTAACTGTATCAGGTACTTTAACCCTTATATAGTCTAAATATTTTTCGATAGCATTAACTCTCTAACCCTTTTCATCGAACACGAACCGCCACGTAATCGCCAAATAGTTAGGTGCGCCTAATTCACTGCGGTCGCCAGTCATTGCCGCCATAACGTCTTAATTCGATTTTCGATTGAAATTCTATTGCAGTAACGGCTATTATACACTGAATAACACGTCACTTTATTAATACTCAAAACATTATGTACTCTAATGTAGTGATATTCTAAATTACCTTATAGTTCTCATATTTAATGTTATTTAAGCATCCCCAGCCAGCCCAGCATCAGTGTTGCATAACAAAAATGGCTACCTCTGTACCAACTGTACTAAAGTAAATAAAAATATCGCAAAACTATCGATTAGCGATAATAACTATATAAGATAGAATGAGACGTCCTTTGGCGAAAGTCCATATCTATTTTAAATAAGTATATATATAGCTAACTTCCGCAAACAGCAAGCAAAATGCACCGCCCGCCAATCAAGAATAAAATGCAGACAAGACAGCCACACACCATGCATCTTAACCAGTTAACGAGAAGTTACTCTATGTGTTTCACCTCCACACGGAGCATCATCAGGACTTGTTAGACTGTGCAATATCGTGCACTAAGCTAAATATTTACTGACTTTTTAAATGTTAACAATTTTAAAAGATCATTCGTCTCAATTGTAATTTAAGCATATTTTTCCCATTTATTTCACCTTTTCACGAAAACGAAAAAAATGACGTACGTCTTTTTTTTCCTAACGCTGAAGCGCATACGAAACTGATGTTCGTTTAATGCCGACGGTAAACCTTTTTCCTACGTAAACCTCAACGTAATGTCGGAATAGTTGAGGCGTCCAATTCACGCCAGCTGCCAGTCATTGCGGGCGTCTGACTTTGACGCGGCTGATGTAGGGTTAAGGAGCTTACTTAATAAATTTGTGAACAGATTAGCGAAGAATGATTTTGTAAAACTGTTAAGTAGATTTTGACCGCGGCAATGCTGGGTAGAATGAACAAACTGTTTTTTATAGAAGACATTATAAAGAAGGTTTGATTATTGATAAATAATGGATTTGCCATAATTCTTTTTTATTACTTATACTGAGTGTCACAAAAATTGGTTTAAATGGAATTCCAAAGGTAAAGCATCATTAGGGCTACCAGAATGTCCCTCATGTATGTTCCTCTAGACTTCTTCTTTTTGAACACTTATACATATAAGGCTTCTACATTGGGTGACATGTCAGTTATAAACCAAGTGGACTCAGTCCCATCTGCGACGATGTATTACAGACATGGACCTATTTATAACCCAAGTAACTTACCAAGAGTTAACGAGAACATTGAGATTGTATGTAGGTATTAGTAATTTTTAATGGTAATTTATTACCATACCCTTTTAAACCAAATTCTCTGAAAAAAAATCACTTTTGGATTGTTTGAATTAATATTAATAAATAACTACGTCGCAGTTTCTTCTGTATAGGTTGTTTGAAATTTTAAATATTATACATTCGATGTTAGAGATAGGTAATAATTACCTAGATATTACTCTCTGGTATCATGTTGTAACAAGCTTGTCGACAAGCTAGAATTATTTTAATAAACAATGAAAGTGACAATTTTCACAGCAAGTTGACAATTGTAACTTTAAATGAACGTGGTTTTTACTGTGACAGTGTTGTCACTATCGAATAAAAACCAGAATAGGTTTTTGTAATTTCTAAATCAGTATTTTGCAAATTGTTTCCAAATTGAGGATGTCATTCTTATTAAATACCCCCAGTATACGAAAATATTAATATCTTTGTAATGTGCACATTATTTGCTAGTAAACCCTTTTTACATTGTGGTAACTTGTCGTTTAACATTTTACTGATAATTCTTTATTATTCTAAAACAAAATCGAATCGCCAAATCCTACTCGAAATTTAACAACATACGCTTGTATCGTATTTGTCGACTCGCTCACCAGAGAAGACAGATGTTTGTACGGGGATATTAGAATCGTGCTTTGTATCGGATGCCCGCTTCCAATACCAGACCGTGGGCCGCCGCTGTCACGTTTCATATTTCATTTTTCAATCATATATCATGAATTCCTATCTGCACGTAGCGTGAGGATGCAACGTTATATCCGCGTGAATCATTGTACTTGCAAGATTTGTATATGCTGTAAAAGGTATACTTAAAAAATTGGTTGTCTGTAAAGTCGGTTTACGGACGATAATTTTACGTGATAACGTCATCAGAAAACATTGATGAGAAATTGCATAATTTTACGAATTGAATTGAATTATTGTCACTGAATTATTGTTATTTTATATAATACAAAGAAGGAGTAAATTTAATTCACTTTATAAACAGTTCACGTGTAGGTTGTGTGCCGCCACTGTCTCTCTTCTACTCGAACGTATCGGCCGATGGAATGGAAGAGAGATAGATGCGTCAAAAGCCGAATGCTTAGGCCGATCGTGTCTCTCTATCGCTAACTCCGCGCTCTTGCGTGCACGCTCGGCTCAGGCGGAACATGACACTGACGGAACGTGTCAATGAGTCCTGCTATTTGTGTGTGCAGCCGGCGTTCATCGTTTTATAAGACGCTATCACATCAAAAGTGTGTAGTTAAATTATTTAGTTACAGGTATTGGTTCAATTGTTATCGCACACGATACGACAGCGGAGGTTGAGGTTGGATTAGCAAAACTTGTATTATCTTGAGCTTAATCGTTATTATTGAAGCACGTTTATAGCCTTTCTTTCTGCCTATGTTGGAGATAGTCAAATAACTTTCTCTTCGAACATACATTTGGAAAAAAGTACAGAACAATAGGTGTATCTGTTTTTGAATGTAGGTATCTGTGATAACACCTTTGGCTACATTTTACGGTATTAAAACAAAATATATATTTTTTATAGAGCAATAAAAACACACTTTCGTTATTGTGTCGATATCGCCTAGATCAAACTCGCCTAAAATTTTGGTTATCTCTTGCAGATCACTGATTTAGTCTAACCTCACCGATTATATTTATTTATATAGCATTTTGTTACTTCAATAACTTGGTTCGGTTAAGATGGAACTGTAACTAGCAAAACAATATTTCAAAATTTGTGCATTTTGATTTGGACAATATTTACCATATTACTTTATCTATTCTTAGGTATCATTAAACTCAGACTTCCAAGATTGTCTTTAGACTGCTCTTAAGCTCCTGTTACGTTGAGTTAAACTAAGTCTGTTTACGCATTCGTCGTAATATTCCCTCGCCTGGCGTTGTATCTCACATCTATCACTTGCACGTGTCTCGTGTACTTGACGCGAGACAAACTTATGAGATTCCTATACAATTATATTTTTGCGTTGCTACAGAATAGTGAAGACAGACATAACTTTATTTAGTTATAAAAGCTATGCAGTTTAAATAATATTCTTAATGTATTGTTGACAGCGTAAATCGCCAGTGAAAATGTGGAAATCATTCTTTACAAAAAGCGGGATAAAAAAAATGTTAATTTCAACAAAAAAAATATCTTAATCTTTGACCTAAACTTAGTATTATACACGGGTATATCCTCATGAGGATAAAATAAAATTTCTTTGAATAAAAAATATAGGTGTTAAATGCTTAATTAACAAACAATTAAAAAGGTAAATACATAAGTTGCTAATTAAGCTATTGTTTGATACTTTTTTATCTTTATTTATTAAGGACCTATTGCCTCCTGACATGCCAACTCCATCAATATTTTTGACTGATTTCATATCTTATAAATCTACATAATGCAATTAACCTTTTATTTAAGTTACAAAGCTGCCTCAGATTTGAGGTTGCTCAGAATGGGGCCGTCCATTAATCACGTGATGTTTTTTTGGCATTTTTTAACCCCCCCTCCCCCTTGGTGGTACACGGTGAGGTGAGGTTTCGGACTAGCCCCCCCCCCCCCCCCCCTACCCCTATATCACGTGTATTTTTAGTATCTACAAAGAATCTTCCTTTTATTTTTGAATGTTTATAAAATACAGGTCTAAGTATCATGTCATTTTATTATAGAAAATAAAGACTACAATAATAACGTTTAGAGGTAGACAGAAAGGTTGCAGGTTGTTTTTGACTGACATAAAAATAATGAAAGAAATGCGAAAATTTTTTTGTACTAATAAATAAACATAATCAACATCAGTTTCATCAAGCCACTCGGCGTCATCATTTCCGCGCACTACGCAGAGAATCTCTCTCCATCTACCGCTCGATCGTCGCGTGAGGATGCAGGAAGGACTAACATTGTGCATCTCTAGACTATTATTGCTCGGATTCAGTTGTGACAAGAATTCACATGTGCCTTAGCTTATTTCTTTGTACAGAAGTAGTAAGCTGCTTTCATTTTGTACGCGTTTGACGAAAATAAATACATGTAACGCCGCTTTTCGGTTCAGTATCGCGCGTTTGTCTAAAAAATATTTACACGTGATATATTACTACACCCCCCCTCCCCCCTTGTGATATTTCGTGATTTTTTATGGACCCCTCCCCCCCCCTTTCGAGCTTCACGTGATTAATGGACAGCCCCAATGCTCTGAACAATCCCCACATCCAGCCTATTTATTCAAAATGAACTTAAAAATAATTGACTTTGAGCTTAGTTCCGCTGCAAACTATTAAGATCCATCAGCGTAATAAAATTAATCGACGACTATTTAGTGCAAAGATAGCGATCCTGCCTTTCGCACTAACGGTTCTGGCTTAGAGTCCCGGAAGGGGCATATGTTAGTGTAATAAATACGAGCATATGTATTTAGTCATGCGTATTTATATATTTTTTTATGAATAATATCCGTAATATCCCTAATATCCGTAACACAAGCCACGGTTATTACATTCGGCTTATCTAATTGGTGTAAATGTTAGAAATAATATTATTATAATTAACATCTTCAACGTTATTTGCGTTATCAAACAACACATTATATTTTATTGACACGTTGGTAATTTTACGTTATTTTTAACATAGGAATTCCTATTGTTTACATGGGATACTATTGTGAATGTTATAAAACTGAAATTAATTTTGTAAAAAGTCTATACTTATATAAAATATTAAATCGTATACAAATAATATCTTGTAATTTATTCGCATACATTTAACCTTCGACCACATTAGGCACACAAGAGCAACTCTAACAATCAAATGCAAGTCAATAACAAGCGACCACCAGCCCATAATGGAGGAGTGGCTAGGTCGTGACGCGATTACTGATTGACTAATTGAGTTACATGGTACACCTATATAATTACCGGTATAATTACCGAGGGACGCCCGCGAAGTACCCTACGGTAACACCGCAAAGCTTTCGGCCCTTCATAGGGCTGCCCCTTTCACGAATTTAGCATTTACCTTACTTATAACTAGACGATCTATTTGATTCAATTTCGGTATTTTAATATCGTTTTTATAAGCAATTTTATTAAAACAGAAATTTTTATAAGCAATTTTATTAAAACAGCACATTAATAATCAAATCTAATAATAGAGTTGTACTTTACTATTACTAGAAAACATTACAAATATTTATAATTAAAGATAGCAAATAATATTGAAAAATGCAAACGATTTAACTGTGTCAGTTGATTGATATTGTAGTGATATTATTATTAGTTAAAATGTCAATAGTTTAGTATCGTGCATTGTTCGTATTTGGTATGCATATTTATGTTGAGTGCACGCGGACACAAAATCAATAGGTATATTTTGTGTTGGGAAGGACTCATGTCTTTTGAATCCTTTTTGATGAGATTACTCACTTATCAGGGCTTAATTTAAAATGAAAGATCGATTCTTTTTGTAATTGATAGGAATCATGAGTCGCCATGACAAGACTATACAACCCAACCTTCCGAATATAAAATACAAGACTAATAAAAGTAGAGTTTTGCCCCTAGTCGAGAATGTAAAAAAAATCATCTAGAAAATCAATCATAAGGGTCAGTTTTAATATAGAATAAAAGGTGAAAGAATTTAACCCACCATATTTATATACTTTAGAACTTGTTAAAAAGACTCAAAACGAAAATCATGAGTGAAGACTCATTTGAGTCAGATTCACTCCAACTATGCTTCTTGAGAGTCTAGTGCTTAGATTAAGACTTAATGAACTCGGAGTCCTCACCAACAACACTAGGTTTACCTCGATACTCCAAGATACATACCTTACCTTATCTTACATACCTTTTTGAGATAAAACATTTTAGTTGAAGACACTATAAATGGGTTATAGCTATAGCCACTACTATCCCGTGATAGCCCTATATATATCTCGTAAATTAGCTTTAGCCGTGTTATTTCTCGTGTTCAATGAAAACTAAACCCTGAAGACCCATGTGTGATAGTTCCGATCAAGTGTGCTCCTGCTGATTGAATAACGACCGTGGTAAGAATTATGTTAAGGGGTTGTGGGCCCCTTCCTTTCTACTAGCCTAAGCACCTTAGTAAATAATGGGAGACTGAGCAGTTTTCAAGAATACGAAGTTAATTTATTATAAAGACACCTGAATGCTTATTGTAAAAAATAGTATTTAAAATTGATACATGATATAAGCCATGAAGAAATAGTACTTTAATAAATAAAATATTAATCCACCTATAATTGTTTGGTTGACTTGAAAGAAGCTAGATAAAGCTTCTCGACAAGCCCACTATTGCAATTATCAAATTTACCGTATAAATGTCAATATTTGTACAAGAAATAGAATATTGAAGCTTTGTAAAAAATTTATCTGAATTTAAATATTTTAAAATGTGCTTAAGATTTCCACTGGAATTGAATCCTTTTGGACATAAATCGATTTTGTAGAAGAGCGCTGCCTATGTAATATGGAGTTCAATAGATTTTTATCTTTAATATTTCAATTGCATTAAGTGTAGCTTTATTATTCTACCTTTTAGAAAAAGGTGTCTGTGAGTGAACAAAGTGCATATGACCAGAATTAACAATTAATAAAACGCCTATCCATAAGATCATACTTGTATAACGAAAATCTATACATAATCCAAAACACCAATTATTACTTACCGCCATGCTGAATAAGTAAAAAATGAGTGCAACGGATTAAATTTACTGGGTAACACATCATCTCCCACCCGCCTGTGAGAATTCAAAGCAATTAACACCAACGTAGCCGTGGTAGTTCTGGATGGCCAGCTGTTAACCAGTATCCCAGCATCGTAAATGGTGTGTGACTGTCTTCTTTCCGCACGACTTGATAGCAGACGTATATTTCTCATATTATCATTATTATTTAATATAAATATAAATTGTTAAATATGCAATCACAGCTTTCTTGCAACTTAGAGTTACATTTAAAAGAAGCTTAGTATTATACTTAATTTATTTAAATTATCAATTTATTCTTTTTACAATATGTAATCTTTAAACGATGGAATTGTAATTTATTTGATACTAGCTTTCCGCCCGCGGCTTCGCCCGCGTGGAATTCGGTTATATTGCGGTATAAAGCACAACTATAAGAAAACTTCTCATTCCCACGGAAAAATCTAAGAAGCGCGATGTAACGCTGGATACAATTAGTTGTTAAACCAAAACTGAATCGTACACTATATTATATGTTTTCCCTAGTGGAGCAAAAACAAGCAGATTTTGGGCACTGGAAACCCGGGAACATGCTACATAGAGCTGACCATGCGAAAAACAATGTTTTTCCAAGCTATCATTCCACTTCTTATGTATTTTAAAAAACACTACGTTACCATGTTTTAAAAAACACCCAGCGCCATCTATCGCATACCTCAAGAACTAAATAACGTAACTAATACCAACTAGTAATAACCAATTAGTAATTCGTTGACTTTAGTGATTTCAGGATAAGTAGATGTAAAAAAAACAATTAAGAGGATAAAACAAATTGTACGTCATCCCTCGAGAATTCCTCATTTTCGAGGATTAATTTTCGTATCATTTAGCTTCAAAATTTACATGTTCATATTCGTTTGCAACATATAAGTAGATGTAAAAAAACCAGTTAAGACGATAAAACAAATTGTACGTCATCCCTCGGGATTTCCTCATTTTCAGGGATTCATTATCGTATCATTTAGCTTATAAATTTACATGTTTATATTCGTTTGCAATATTTTACCTTGTTTTAAACGACATTCAGTGCCATCTACAAACCATCCATCAAGCAAACAATATTTTTGTTTTTCCTCGGGAATATCATTTTTTTCCAGGATAAAAATTATTATTTAATCCCCTACCCTACTATTTACCCTATTATTTAATCCGGCCTTTTATCTTTACGTCTGCAAAATTTCAAATCAAACGGTTCAGTAGTTACGGCGTGAAAGCGGAACAAACTCACTTTCCGATTTATAATATTAGTAAGGATGACAATTGAGTGTGTGAGCTTGCTGGCTGATTAAGGTTTTAAAAAAGCCTTTGCAACAGGTCGCCAAGGCCACACTGCAATAATTTATGTTCTACATGTAATGTCTGATACTACACACATGAGGTACAGTTTTAAAATGTGAACAAAAATCTATTTTTTTTTCGACATGGTTGTCTTTGTAGTTCATTTCATTATTCTTATAAAATGAACTATTTTCGCTATAACGCTATTTTCGCAGCTGTTATTTGCTACTAATAAGAACCAAAATCTGGAAACCTATACTCAGTCAACCCACAATCTAAATTCTACGACACAACAATTTTATTGAATAACTTTTTACAATTATCACACGAATACGTCTCCTACTCATGAATTTCCTGCTAGTGACATCCTTAAGCTCACCTAATTAATAAATCATAATTTGTGTAGAAATATAAACTCTATTCTTTAACAAAGAATTTTTTTTAAAAATTGACATCATCCATGCAAAAGAAGCTCAGCCTTGTTTTGTAGTCAAATTATTCGTCTCTTTTTCTGTTTTTTTTTATTCGCTTATTTGGCTCAGATTAAATATATTGGGCGTGGTTTATTCACAGATTTTCCAACATCACGTAAATAAAGAACAATGGAGTTAATTCAAGTAAATGGTATTTAGATTCATTAATACCTGAAACATTTACCTTCTTAAATTGCGAAATCGTTTGCATTGTACCTGCGAGTAGTATGTTGTTTTATTCCCATCACACAAACGTCAATTCAAATTCAATCATACGAGATTTGTTACATGATTAAGTATATGAACTCTGAATGCTCTACTAAAAATGTATTGCAAACAGATTCGAACATATAAAGGAACATTATTTTCCACACAATAATTTTACAAAGTCTCTTGTTAACATTTGTAATAAGTTAGAGCGATAACTGTTTTATATTTCAAAATGCATTTCGCCTTACGATCATCGTTTTTAGTGGGATACTTTTTTCTTCAAATAGAGACACCATTCACGAATGCAATATGCACTTTATGTAACGAACGGGTCGGCCGTACGGAAGTGACCCCAGCTTCGAAGCCTAACTGTCCCGGGTTGGAGTCCATGAACGCAAGCTTTACCTGAGTCATGAGTATTTACTTTTATTTCTACGACTTTTATTTATTTATGTATCATATATGTATGCCTATACATCCCATCACACAGTACCCATACCACAAGCCTTACAGAGTTTTGTTTTTCTCTTACGGCCGCCATTTTGTTTCCTTGGTAACCAAGACCAGGGCTCTCATACTAATTCGACCACCACTACTCATGTAAACGTCCTATCAACATTAAAAAGGTGTCATTTGATAGCTAAATATGTAGACAACAGTTACACAGCCATCATGTTTCAATTGTCGTGGAATAAAAAATAGAAAAAATAATTAAAGAAAAACAAATAGATTCTTTTTGTGTTTTTTTAATTATTGGCTTTTTCAGAATGAACTTTAGAGAGAACAAATGCATTTTGTGAGAGCCAAGAAAGGAAATCTTATTGTCTCTTTTACGTTGTGATTTTAATACCAACTGAATCCGAACAGATTTCCTTACCTGTTACAATCGGTGAAAAATTTTAAAGCCGCCATTTCGAGGCGGATCGCTTTTCTAATTTTCCGAGCAGGTGCTGTCAAATTTGTTACTTCATTGTCCGCGGCAATGAGCAATTTCGCCGGAGTCAGCGAGAGATTAGCGAGGGGTCGTATCGGACCCGAGATTCGACCCCTCGTATTTCATAAGAAGGGGGCTTTGCCACCCCTCGATAACCCGCTGTCTATGCCCTGAAATTTAGGGGTTGGGGGGACCTTTAGAAGTTCATATGCTTCGATCCTTGATATGTTTATTAGGAACTTGATTATGTTGCAGAAGAGTTCGCATAGTTGATCACAATTCTTGTTAAATTAATTTACCGTGATTACATTGTTAATTTTTGTCACAAAGGCTTTGCAGGTTAATTAGAAAAGGAATGTTTCTGGAATTATTTACTTAATAGCAAGTCAAGAATTCAAGAATTTAAATTAAGATAGCTTTTACCTGAAGTAAAACTTAATTTTGATTAATAAAGGGAATAAATATGAGCACATGATTTATGATGGTACCTAAACACTCGTACCGTATATAAATATTATCAACGTTGAAATTAAATGGTGGATTATTGAATTATTTATATACACATGAATTATCACACACACACATATACACACGCACACGCACTCCCATGACGAACCCTTACCCTCAATTATGTTAGCATACTCGGAGATTAACGAGTGAGACCTGGAGTCCTGAATAACAGGTTCTTCCCTAGCTTAGGCTCCTGAAATGTTATTTACTTTCTTATTGTGATTTATAAAGAGTTTTTAATTATTATTATTAATCTTTGACGTAGTTTTATAATTTTTATATATTTTATGCATTTTCGATGCGATCTTATAAGATAAATTATTATAATAGAAAAATACTAGAAAAAATCGACTCGTGTCACAAGTGAATTCTATCGTTCGTCGATGTAGTGTTTGCTTTTTTAGAAAACATCACATACATTGGTTTTAAACTCAAATAGCTAAAGTCGTTTTATGGAATTCAGAAACAACGACAGAACTACAATCTCGAACCAAGCCAATATAGAAAAGATCGTATTCTCCATAGACCCAGCCAGGGATCGAACCCGGGATTTCGGAGTGGCATTGCCGAGTAAACCGGTATGCGAGCCAGTCGACCACGGAGAACGTCTTGGTGTCTTTAGCATCACAAGTTTATGTATAGCACGTCTTTTCCCGCTCACAAACAATAATCGGATCAATTTTTCACTAACTATTATCACCGATTTTGTAAAAAGCTTCTTTGTCAATTCATAGTGTACTTCCCTTGAGAGTTACCGAATAACAAATTTGACGTCGACAAACAAATACTTATTGTAATAACTTTTTCATTCTTTGCGGACAATAAATAAAAAAACTTACACAAAGTAACCGAACCGTTATTGGTAAGCCTTTATTCTTAACATAATAAAAAGTTTTGAAGCCTTAGATTGTCACGGGTCATTTGGCACGCCAAAAGGGGAAAGAAAGAAAAAAAATGTCACCCGCTCCGACCTCTGGGTTTCTGACCGGGCGACCTTACGATCTCGGATGGCCGATTTATTAAAATAACCGCACCGATGGAAAACCGGCTATAACTGGTTATGCCCGGTTATCGGGATCCTATCGGGCGGTAGTAACGGGCAGAAATGACGCATGGCCGGATAAGACAACGTAGCGGAAAGGCGCACGCGGCTGTAAGTACCCGGGTCGAGACCCGGACCTTTCAATTTCCTCGATTGTCGGGTTACACCGAAATTGGTGTCTTCATTTCTTTATCTTATAAAGAGGTATGCCCGAAAAACCTTTGGTGGCTTGTTAACTTTGAAATGACAAAAAGATACTCCTTGATTTAAATATACAGAAATACTAGCAGACCCGGCCACGCGTTGCTGTTATAAATGAAAATAAAACCTATCCTATGTCCTTACCCGGAACAAACCAACAAAATAAAAAAAAAATCATAATCGGTTAAATAATTTCGGAGTTCATCGCGGTCAAACTATGTGACTGGGATTTTTTATATATATAGATATATATGAATAGATTATATTAGAATCAATTGTTACATGTTAGTCTCGAAAAAACTCGAAAATTAGTCGATTAGTTGTGATTAAGTGATTTAATGTACGCATGCCAGAAAATGTTTACGTACCGGTCAGCAAAAAAACCATTACAAATTTACTAATAATTGTACTTAAAAGAAATGTTGATGGAATAAATTTGGTTTCAATTTGCTAGCCAAGCAATAAATTCTGTCACAAATGACAAACGTCAAAATAGTAAATTTTATCTTTTGAAAACACGTTTCCGACTTTACTTTTTCTTTAAAACTAAGGCAACTACTACTTTTCTTTTATATTTTTCAGTTCATTATATTTTTTAATTTAATAATAATATATTATGTTCTTCAAAACTAGAACATTTGATAATAGGAAGTAACACAAGCAAAGCTCTTGCTTAAAATGAAACTCTGGTCACAATTTACTGTAAATTTTTACCTCAGTTGATGAACTTAATATATATTTTGTAATTTAATTTGATTTTTGATTAATTTTGGGTTTTACTTTTTAAAGTTTTAATCTCCATTTTGTATTTAATATTATCCTCGTTATTACTTTGAATAGATCGTTCAAAAACCTTTCTTCGTTCGGCAAATATTATTTTACCAACAAAATTGTTGGAGTATCTATTCGGAACTGCCACTCAATGCTGTCAATAAAGATTAATATCAGTGAAATTCAAACTGCAAGTAATATAGTTTTTGTAACAAAGATAGCCTTTCTACATACACATAGGCTTCCATCAAACTGATAAGTGCGACCACAAAAAGCCAATATTCCATGATCGATGGCGATCTAATACACCGATAAGGAAAATGGAGTGGATGAAAAACACATAGAACGGGCTATCAGTTGACGTACAAATATATGGTGGAACAGAGACAATATTGTAAGTAACTGCAAAAATCATAATCCTAACATTTGTTTGATTTTCATACACTTCTTTTCATACACTTTTGCATACATTTTGTCAGAGATACAAAAAAGGGTATAGAGTGCCTTTTATCCAGAAAAAAGTACCTACTGTTCCCGAAGGATAAAGATATAACTTTTAATAGGTACTCTACATTAAAGCGAGGGAAGCCGCATGTAAAAGATAATCAAATATAAATTCAAACTCGAAATGATTTTTCAACAAAGGTCACCAATATAAAAACATGGTACTTTCACACTTAAAATATAAAATATAAATATATATATATATTCATTTGACAAAAGTTTATCTTAGGTCAATGGTTATGGTCATGACACACACTCTTGATCAATACATGAAAATAATGAAAAGTGCTTAGGCTAAATTAACTCCTGTCAAATAGATTCTTATTTTTTATTATGGTTTCATGATTTTTATGGTTTACCGGTGTTAATGGTAACGCCGCTGCAGGGTCGCAGATTCAAACCGCGGTTTAATTTAGAAAACAAAGATAACCTGGATTTTATATTGGAAAATAATGTATAGAATTTTTTAAATGTTTGCAACATATAAAAATGTACATATGTAAGTTCGCCTCAGTGTGTTTTTGAATTTTATTTATATGCATTTCACAAGTTGATCACATCATTTTATATTTAAAGCACTGGCTACACTATAATCACTATCGTGCCTCTCTATTTTAATTGTATTAAAAATAATCACTTTCGTAATGCCACTCGTTGTTGTTGATCTCTATAAACTATCTTTTTACAAAAATTATATTTTACATAAATACTGCCCATTCATAATTATTTTATATACTATTTATTTATAATACACAAGAACTAGCGAACTGCACATCGAGCTTAACGCCATAACTGCACAGGTAACTAAAACTCTTAACCACCTTCGCGAATCACATAAACAATATTTACTTTCTTCGTTTTGTGAAAGTGACTGTGCATTACA
Source organism: Calamotropha paludella (assembly GCA_927399485.1). NCBI lineage: Eukaryota > Metazoa > Arthropoda > Insecta > Lepidoptera > Crambidae > Calamotropha > Calamotropha paludella. Next base: position 4,766,449 of record OV656806.1, on the reverse strand, counting down.
CCTATTTGAACACATTTACAAGTGTTCAGTAAATACCGCTTTTCCACCAAAATGATGAAATTTTTTCAACATTTCTGAAAGAGAAAATTAAACTTACTTTTTTATTTATTATACACAACATAACATTAAATACACTTCTTAACCGATTCTTTGCTACATACAATTACAGAAACGAAGGCTACGAGCTGGATTTACGTGAAAAATGAAGATTGTTATATTCTGGGTTGATTTCCCTAAAACTTGATTTGAAGGAGTTATCATCGATTTAAAAATGACACAGTTTTAGTGGCTAACGCCACACGCAAAAAAAAGTGATGGCACGACAGGCGTGCACATCAGCAACGAATCGGTTAAACAGTATCACAAAAACCTACGCACATGCTACACGTACATTACTAGACATTCATCATCTTGTAGTCTTATTACATGATCATATAATATATACGTATATGTTAACTTGAAATGTTAAAAAAACAACCATACAAAGCAATCTTTTTTTCAATCTATTTTTATTTATCTAACTTTTATAGATAATATTGAATAAAGAATGATTTAGCCTCAATGTCTAATCCAACTTCTCCTACGTATGCACATTTCTTTTTTTGTTTGAAGTTGAATAAAATGGTCAGCGTATGTAATCTTCAAAGACTTTTCGGACTTCAACTAAAAAGGGATTATAGTGTTCTTTTTTCTTTATACCCACAATAAAAGAAAAATAAAGCTACCCGAAATCCAATGTCTACGATAATGTACTTTTCTTTTGAGAGAAATATTAAAGATAGGGCGCACAAAACTGGAGTTTTTATCATCTCTAGTTTGCCCTAGCAAGCTTTAATGCAAAGCTTAAGAGGATAACACAATATAAATGGCTTTTTTAACAACTTGAATTTAATCTTGTTAATCTCGTGTAAGTTTTCGCGTAGTAAATAAACTTAGTGCGAGATACCACTTAATTAAATTTATATAAATTTCAAAGCAATATTATGCTAAAGAGTGAAGAACAGTTTTGCTATATAACTCAATCGACTCAAAGGAATGTCTTATATAACAGACATTGTTTTGTAAAATAAATTCTGTACGTTGTAGTCTAAATTCGTCATTATGTTATATGTGTGTCTATTATCATATATAGTATAGCTTACGTATATTTTAACAGATTCTTTGACATCTGATGTGATGAATAGTTTTATTTTTTATTGTTAGCCCCAGAGTAACTTAAATAAAGTAACGTTCTTCAACCTCCTCACATCAGTTTTCAGCTAAGAAAACTGATTTGGATTTTCCATACAAACCCTTCTTTGGGCAAATGTAAATTACCTTAAAAATAAGTCGAGGTTTTTTGGTCAAAGCCGAATATTTCTAGCAAGCACTGATATTAAACTCATAGTTTTACTTATATTGATCTAGTAAAATAGTTTCATGTTCACGTATGTATAGAAAAAATTGTTAAAGGTATACTGTGAAGTACATATATATTGTAATTGTTATAATTTCTAACAAGCTACAAAGTAATTTTCTTGACATCGTTAAAATATGTACATACAAGAAATCTGAACTTAAATTTCTTAGCATACTTAGACTTTATATTTCAGCTTCGGACAGTCATCGACCTTTGATCTGAAACTAATTATTGCTAATTAATAAATAGATAAATCATTCACACCAATTAGCCCAGCCCAAAGTAAGCACTGTAAGGCTTGTGTTATGGATACTAGGGTAACGGATAGACATACATAAATGATACATAAATATGTAATATTCATAGACATATATATAAACACCCATGACTCAGATACAAATGCTCGTATTCATCATACAAACATCTGCCCCCTTCCGGGATTCGAATCCAGGACAGTCAGTGCGAAAGGCAGGATCGCTATCGTTGCACCAAACTGTCGTCAAATAAAATAATAAATTAGTACTCTTATATTTTCATTACCCCAAAATATAAAATACAACAACCCTAATCTACTTTGATAATTTTACACATTACATAAAATGACATAAATTAAAATAAAATCCGGCGCAAGCCAACCGTATCGTAGGTCTTCTATGATTGAAAAGCTCTGCTACGTCCGGGCTGGATAAGACAATCCTCCGGAAGGAACAGCCGGCTGGCTACCGCACAACTCTACACGAATAGTATGCCAATATTGTACCTTTATCGCTGTTCAGTCTGTAGTTTGACGACCTTCCCGATTTATTTGAATTTAAACTTTAAACCCAACACATAGAGTTCACTGTCATATGAGGAAATTTGAGGTAGCTTAGTGTTATCAAAATAGCTATTACAAGATGTAAACGTTCATAAGGTTAAGGTCTAGTTTTGCAAGTCATCATCAGAAAGACGCCTTTATGGAAGATGATGCCGTAGAGAGAATGGGACCAGTTTCAATGCGATTACTAAGGCTTATATTAAAAAAAAAGTTTCGATATAAAAATATAGTGTCATAAGTAAAGTTTGTACTACAATTATCAGTTTATGGGAGTTGTTTTTTTCCCACGTTTTTCTTAGGTCGCTTTCTTGTCTGTTTGCTTGTCTGTCGTCTTATCTGTCCGGTTGGAATCTTGTATCTCAATTTTGAGGCACTTCCCGACCACCTAGAGAGTTGAAACTTTCAGGGTAGCTCAGAACCCGGTGACAATGCAGGCTTAAACAACTTTCAACTTTCTAGGTGCACTTTCAGGTCAACTTTCGGCAACTTTCACTTTTGTATGGGGCTTATCCGATTGTTGCGGAACACATGGTTACTTCGTTGAGTTAATAATTAAAAAGAATAAAATAATAATACTAGATTTAAAAATCTTTTTTATTCTTTATTCTTTTTTGGTCACTGAAAAACGTGGGATTTTTAAATCTAGTATTATTTTAATAATCTGGCTACTACATAGGTATAATATAGTAATGGTTAATTATTTAATCTAATAAGTATTACATTATTATTCCATAATGTTAGCATGATATTTTATTTTTAATTTAATCCACGCAAAAGTCGGAGGATATTAGGATCACAATTTTACATACTAATCCTTATTACGGCTATGCAAAAACTCCACCACAACTAAACCCGTAGCTTTGAGCGAAATGAGGCGAACTAAATCTAATTTGTACTTACTTTAGGTGCTTTAGCTGTATTATGGTCTTATGTTAGCTTCTACTGCGGTTTCTCTGCAGGTTATATTGTTCTTGTATTAAAACATGCTTTCTAAACATAACAAAAGCTTAGCCAGTGTTTTGTTCTTCAATTGTATTTACCTGTTTTACAAATTTTGTATCTTCATTTAGAAAATATTGAACAACATTTATTACCTAGAGGATCTCTTATGAATTAGAGGATGTTTGTATAGTTGGTGAAAATCTTTTGTTTTATTTATTACTAGCTGACCCAGCCACGCGTTGCTGTGGCACAGTAATAAAAAAATATATATTTATATTTTATATACAGTAATATTTATTTTTCCAAAATAAAATAATTATTCTAAAATAAAAGTAGCCTTAGTTACTCCTTATTACATCAGCTACCTGCCAATAAACGTCCCGTCAAAATCCGTCCAGCCATTTCAGAGACTAGCCGGAATAAACAGACAGACAGACAGACAAAAGTTGTAAAAAATGTTATTTTGGTGTATATACCGTATATATATTCATATGCATGTAGTAAAAAACGGTTATTTCAATATTACAAACAGACACTCCAATTTTATTTATATGTATAGATGTTTTTGGAGTTTACTACTTAAGAATTGTTTTTCATATGAGGCGCCCGTTATGAAGAAATATGAAGAGTATAATTTTGTGATCGAATGACAGTGTTACGTTTTTTGGGCGCAACCTATCGTGCTCGCTTTTATTTCACTTTTGTCTTGAAGTTTTGTTTTGTTAGTTTCAGTGTTTAAAGACAATCGTTCTTAAGGAGTAAACTCTAGTCGTGTGTCGGACCTGAAACACATACTCATTTTTTGTACTTTTTTGAGTAGTTTGTCTGAGAACGTAAATAAATTAATTCCGTTGTTACTGAGTTAATTGACGTACATATGAATTGTCTTTTATTAAATAAGCATATAACTGCTAAAATACAAAAATAACATAGCAATTTCTTCTTTACCAATTAATTGATACTTTTATAATTTTTTATATATTTTATGCATTTTCAATGCGATCTTATAAGATAAATTATTATAATAGAAATATACTAGAAAAAATCGACTCGGGTCACAAGTGAATTCTCAGGCGGGAATCGAAACCGCAACCTTTGGAAATCCGGTCCAATGCTGTCCCAATTGAGCTACCGAGCCTTGTGAACACTCGTCGAAATTTTCTAGTACCTTTCTTATTTTACGCTGTAGGCCAGCGTTGTTTCATCAATGAGAGGAACATCCTCTCGTATTCGAAAGAAACATTTTTACAAATGTTTAGCAATCGATTAAGATGAAACAGCCATTTAGTTTTATAATTTTTTATATATTTTATGCATTTTCAATTATATATTTAATTGATACTTGTAAAGTATAACATCCGATGTTGTAGGTTAGTTATGTAGTATATAAATAGATGGCGCTGTTACTCAGCATAAGAAACACTCGAAAAAAGATCTGCAATCGCTCGGATAAAGACCTTAGGCCTCTAGATTCAAAGCTGAATCCTTTGGAAATAGAACCTAAGATTAACTGACGTTTTTAGTCACAATAATACCCGTGACAAAGCGATTGATGTAGTCGACAGAACAATTATAATACACCATATAAATGCCGATCAGCGATAATTCTAAGCCACCCTCAATACGTGACATGATTTCTGTGTTAACATAAAAGAACCCATTACGTGAGACGAGATCGTCATACGTCGCCGCTTTTCTTAATGAATATACCATGTTAAGTTACGTGACCTTGAAATTACAAAAACGTTGCTTAAACGCGCCTAGTGATCCGTTTAAAATTGTTTTGTAGTATGCGTACCATATTTTCACACGCACTCTGCACTTTCTCATGTGTTACCTCTACGGTTTTCTTTTTTATGTGAGGGATGTAGTGTTGATACTGTATATTCAGATACTATTCCTCATATATAAACGGATGAAAGACACAACTAAACATTTAGAATTGCAGCTTATTTATACATATAAATAAAATTGAAGTGTCTGTTTGTAATATTGAAATAACCGTTTTTTACTATAAGCATATGAATATATATACAGTACATATACCAAAATAATATTTTTTACCATTTTTGTCTGTCTGTTTGTTCCGGCTAATCTCTGAAATCGCTGGACCGATTTTGACAGGACTTTTATTGGCAGGTAGCTGATGTAATAAGGAGTATAACTTAGGCTACTTTTATTTTAGAAAAAAACTTTACTTACAACAAAGTAGAGAGATTCTGTGTTCGTGTATTATGTATGAACACACACGCATACTTACAAAGTCTATATACGCCCATGTTACAACCTCAATTATGACAAGTGGGACATTGTCAATTAAAACTACTGTGCAGTTATTATAAAAAATATGGTCGCTATCAAAGTGTATTTAATTGTAATCCGATATTTTTTTTTCATTATTATTTTGAATCTGGTCGCTCTTGATTCCAATCAAGCCCGGGGGCCAAGACAGGATCCACGATGGAACGAGCTAACCCAGAAGGTGCCTATTCACCCTGGCTCTGAAAACGAGTGGGTTATAAGTTCTCGGAAATATAGACACTGGGAGAGAGTTCTACTCCTTTGCAGTGTGTATTATAATATATATATACATTTTAAATTGTAAATTAAGAATATAGGATATACTAAATCCTAAACTCGTAAACTAACCAATAAAACAAAACGAAACGTCCAATTCTAGGAATATTGTTGGTAGACTGACGTATGATTTACTGTTGACTCACATTTTCATTGACTTTTGAAACTTTGCTCTTACGTTCTATTCTAATGAGCTAACTCCTCTAAACTATATTAGTTGTGCTCCAAACTTCATTCGGTTTGAAGATAACTTCGAACAGTACCCCTGATATTATCCTAACAAGAGTTAGAAGGTAACTTTCGATAACAATTTTATCCTGAGCTCCTGTATGCCTATTCGTTTCAAAGGTTGGAATTGAACCGTTAACGCTGAAGCAGATATTGATATACTGGTCGATGAATATAATGTGAGTATCCATACATCGGTTTCGTTGCAGTCTGTTCACGTATCTGTGAATAGAAATCGTGGTCCATATCGGTTTACAACGAGTTTCTACGTGGAAATATATTTTAGGCTCGACCTACAAGGATTCTGCACTCGACACAATGGAAGAGGAATTATTGTTCTGGAGCTTTTCAGCCTCGTAGCATGAATGTTACCAATGAATTCTGTATGCAATTTTCCTACTGTTTCTACCAAGGATACTTCAAAATATTATTTCAAAGACAAAGAAAATGGCAAAATTTATTTCCTTTAATTTTTTTCATATCCGTCAACATATTTACTGCCTTTAAGGTAGGATAAATTTACTACTATTTTTATTACTATAAGAATTAAAAATCTATTGTTTGTACTTCATAAGGCAATAAACGTATAAAGAATGTAGAAGACAAATAAAATACTTTTCAAGTATTTATTATTGAAGTAAAAACTTCTTAAGCATCGTTGTGATTTGAAAGTCGATAAAACGAAAAAGCGGCAGTAAAAAGAGACACAGATAAATTCATAAGATTTAATGTAGAAGAAAATGAGATAGGAAGCATTATATACGTGTGTTAATACGTGTTTGTGTGCACATGCGTAGTACAAAGCTTGAGAGAAGGCATCATAACAACTATGGTATTTTGTATACGTGTACGTAATATTTTTGAAGGTTACACTTCTACCACGTGTGAATTGCACACATGCTTTTTTATTATTAGACGACCTGTTAGAACCTGCCTACGGCACCAACGGTATTGCCTTTAAATCTAGGTAGGTACACTAATATATGCATGTTAGTGAAATGTACATAACTTTTTATTCCCGAGTCCTGGTTTTTATATTTAGTTGTTTAGGTGTTCCATCCGTTAATATGTAGGTACCTATATGTATTACTAGCTCTGTTTAGTTTAGATTTAAATAATTGGTGTGAACTGTTAGAAATGTATTGTCATTCTTATTATTAATATTATCATCATCAACATTGAATGTCCCTACCGTCTGGAATGTTTTTTAACATCCATAATAACAAACAAAAGCGCTAACATCGGCGCCATCCAAATTCGCTCTTTCACCCTCATTCCAAAATATTTTTTATTTATTTGTAAAACTTCATTGAGCACAATAAAAAAATGGTACAATTAGGGGAAATAATACCAGCCATCGACATTAGGGGAAGACGACATTTATAAATACAGCTGTATTGATCACAAATTATATAAACTTATTACTTTATACAGGCGGTCCCAAATAGAGTAAAGCTGAAGTCCAGAGGTAGAGGCGTGACAAGAGCTACCCGAATCACTTCACTTATATCCCACGATTTTTTGTAGTTTTCGATTTATATTTTCTCACTGAGGAATCAATTATTAAGATAAGACGTTTTCTAAATTGTAGGAATAACAAATCTTTCATAAACAATTAAACAATTATTATACAATACATTATTAACACAAATAAAAGATAGGGGGTTGCCATAATCTATACGCTTGGCAGGCTAAATAATTCGAAAAGTGTAGCTGTTCATTTTAGTAATTTACGGGACATATACGAGTATGTTGATCACCTCCAGTAGCCGCATACTACGATATTCTTAAGGGTTGGTACTATTCTACCAGACACCATAAGATCTATGTATGATAAATAAATTCATTTATTAATAATTAAACACATTCACATATTATTAAGAAAAGATCATGGATAAAAATTTGAGTTTTGGTAAGATTTCCGGATGATACACTTGAACTTATCTTTATATATATATTATATATATATTTCGTCATTTGTGAAATATTAATATTTTTCTCGGGTGACTACCAAATATTGTCATGTGACCACACTGAAGTAAAGCGACCCCTTACGAATGGATTTTGCAAAATGCCTCGCATATTAGATCTCCAAGAGAAAGGATTTACGCAAACAAAGTACATGCCTATCGCTCTTTGTAGTGGACGCTGGATATCTGGCAGAAAAGCAAGAATGTCATCAAAAGGATTCATATCCTCTGCCTTATAGAAACAGTTCAGAATCATCGACTTTTTTATACCAAATACCTGTGACACACCTTGAGAGAATATTTTAATATATCTATTTTTGTCACTTTTCTGTTAATTTTAAGTGAATAGCAAATAGAATTGTGACTTAAACCTCTGAGTTACCGTATAATATTTTATATTAATAAGTAAATTTCGGACATACCAAGTAACAGTGGAATATATAAATTGTACATTTGAATAAAACCACTTTGTATGGATAAATGGTGCATTAATTTTTTTTTTTATTTAATACATTACATTACATACAAAAGAGCCGAAAAGTTAAGAATTAAATATAAAAAACAAAATGATTCAGGCGCGGAAGGGTAAAAACTATATTTATAAAATAAGCTTTAAATTCAACCCTGAATCAGCATTGACTGGTTATACTCATCACAGCAACATATGTCTATAAAAAGCAACCCATCTCACATATCATTTAAACGGTTAAAATCGGAACTGTTTTGGTTATGGTTTTTTGTCTTTTCATTGCCTTTTTTATTTGTACGAAAATAACCAAGAACCATTAATATGCATCTTGCTTTTCTTATCAGTTTTCTATTTGCAAATCCATGTGTCGTCAAAACAGCCGTAACACGCAAAAAAAGGAAATCACTATCCAATAGATCAATAGATCAATATAATGCGACTTTTATATGAATCCTCTTCGAATGACTCAGTACTTTATGCAGCCTTTCCTATAATACAGCCTTTTTTATTTTGAGTACTAATAAATCGGCTAAGCCTTCGGGAAATCATGTAACCAATGACAATCACCGGTCTCGAATAAAGCCTTAAAATATTGAATAGAAAAATATTGCCCAATCTATTAATATTACTACGGAATATTACAAACCGCCTCACCGTCCCCCACGCCCCCCTTCGCCCCAAACGCTGGGGGAATCGTGGAGTTTTCTGGCAACTTTTAAAAGTTCATTCTCGTCGTCCGGTCCATTAGTTTGGGACAATTTTTCCGACTCCCTAACTTTAGTGAAGGGCAAAGTCCTTTCGTTTTTGAGAAATGAGTGTAAACAGAAATCACGAAGTCCACTCGATTACTTCCAGATGACGTAGCGCACGTAAGAACTGTCAGAATCACGAGGTAAAGAGAAGCAGCGAACGTGAGGAAAACAGGATTGCCTTTGGTTCATCAGAGCATACATTTTGATCATTGATGTGACTTTATTGTTTTGTAAGATCCCGTCGCTTTTGTGAAAAAAAAAATGGAAATATATGAGTTTTGTTATTGTCGAATAGCATCATGGAAAAGAATTTCAGACTTGGTTAGCTATTGAATTTGTCGACAATATTAGAAAATTTGTTACATTATTAAAAAGAGAATGTTTCGAACGTCTTCTTATTTCGATTGATAGGAACTGTATCAAAATATCATTGCGTTAATAAAGACAAAAATATGAAGAGGATTGTAAACCTTGCAATAGAGAAGAAACCTCAAGAAAATCGACCAGGGGTTTTATTCTCTTTAATTTTATGGAAATATATATCTTCTATAATTAAAGAAACTACTTTTGCGTTACTAAAGATATAAATAAAAAAAATTGTTTAAAAAAAAACTAAATTGATCTTGATAAGTTAATGTGGTAAGGAAATATTTACCGATTCTGTATAGCCTTCAAGGAATGTTGATTTTACTTTAGCTGGCAGCTGTTAACAAACGAGCGCTCCGTTCATTATTAGTTTCAAGATGGTTAGATATGGGGATCAGACAAAAGATATTAATTGATCAATGCATATTTGATTGCAATTTTACAATTAAATGCCATTACCATCGTTTGCTGATGGTTGTTTCGCCAAAATCGTCGAGTTAAATGACATTGGTATCTCATGGTGAAGTCGACATTTAAGTTATTAAAACGGTTTATGGTGCAGTGCTGTATACATTTGTTCTATCACCTAATGTGCTAATTCTTGATGTCAATCCCCGAGACTTGGCGACCTCTCTTTGTTAAGTAAATTGTGTCGTGTCTCGGAAACAACGAATAAAACTTGCGATTGTGACTTAGTAATTTCCCCTGACGGAAACTCACGGCGATTCCCAGCAACCTTCCTATGATTTGTAACAATGTAATGTTAATCTTTACCGTGAATATTGTTTGGAGACCGCTCTTTGAAGATTCCAAGTTTCTGCAGATTTAATAGACCCTTTCTAACTTCGAGTGGAAATCTGTGATCTCTGTCTACTCCTGCGGGGAAAGGCGTGGTTGTATGTATGTATTCTAACTTCGTTCGTATATCGTACTATCAACAGATACAACAACACTTCCTCTATCGAAGACCATAAAAGATCAGGGCGGACGCGTGCTGTTAGAACTACAAAGGCTGTTAATGCTGTTAAAGCCAGAATAAATATCTTATCGCAAAAAATGAAGATTCCTGTTAGGCTAAAAAAAAAAGTGAAAACTTCAGCCAAAGTGTATCAAGAGACAGTCTTGGATCGTGTTGTGAAACCTCTCAACAAAACACTTTAACAGCGTACCGTGGACTTTCCAGCTGGACTTTGCAACTGATCACAAGGCACGTAGTACCCAAGTCTGGCTTGAAACGAACAATCCGGACTTTATAAGAGCTGAAAACTGGCCCTTATCTAGCCCAGACCTCAACTCTTTGGACTACAAATTATGGTCAGTTTAAGAGGACATGGCCTGCTCTAAACGACACGGCGACATCGAGTCTCTTTAAAAAATCTCTTAAGCAAGCTGTAGCGAAATTTCCCATGGAAACAGTGCTTAGATCCATAGATTCAGACAGATTAAACAAACCTATATTAAAGCCGAAGGTGACCATTACGAATAGAAAATATATATATTTTTTAATAAATATGCAAATATAAGTTTTAGTAATATTACATTACTTCATAAAAAAATGTATTTTCATTTGTAACAGAAGTTATGGCCGGACTAGGTATATGTTAACAATTCTTTGTAGTTTTTGGAACCATAAAATAATGGTATAAATTCATATGGTTCATTTGATAGTAACTGATCCGCGTAGCCTATTCATTTGCGGAACTTAGGCCATCACGATATCGTGGCTACATTACCTAATGACTCTGACTTTAATACCAAAGCTTTTGGATGTTATTTTGACCAACACAACAAACTACATAAAGATTTAATGACAAAACTTTTGAACACTGATTCCAGTCCGCCCAAAGTTTTTGCTCTAGAATCGTGATCCAATATTAATAACTCCTGAAACAATTGGCCGACATTCAAACTTTTGGCGGGATTTTGAAGCATCACTTAAATAGTATTAATTTTTAGTTTAAAATCTGCGTTTTCCGGGTATTCACGCATAATTAATGTAGCTTGTCAGTTATTAACTATTCGTGAACATGCTTGAGTGTTGGCAAGAGAAACAAAGCAACAGAAAGTGTTTTTTCACGTTCTATTAAGAAATCAGTAAATCCCAAGACTTTCATACGAATTTAGGCGACTGAGGTTATTTCATTTTTTATTCATTATCCATCCTTCATAAATCAACACTCATTGTCATCTATCATAATCAAATGAATAAAAGAATTTTCTGGAAACGAGGCTGTATAGGATTTGTGTAACCTTTGCTTTTCAATGAAATGAAATTGCCTAACATACACTGGTCTTATTTGGAATTCTTTTCAAAATAAAATAATCGCATAGCACTTCATAGTCACTGAGTGAGATACAAACGTCTATCGAAGCCGATTGGGACATTCATGGACAATGTGGCACTCTTTTTAATTGTCATCCGGGGTACGACCGCCCATTTCCCCCCATAGGGCAGAAACAAGAGGTCTTTTTCGACCCCCGTCGAGCGTGTAATAAGCCTAAATGGATCTCCTTTGATTTCACCGCTCCCTTTTAAATGTGGATTTTGTCGCTTACCTCTGCGGCGAGTGGGGCTTAGCGATTGCGCGATGTCCGATCTACATAGGTTTAGTAATAGTTTTGCCAAATATACCTTGATCTGGTTATGTAATAAGTGATTCAATTTTAATTGTTCGTGTATGTATAGCATTCTGAAATTCATAAGTGCTTTTAATAGGGTGGTGACAATTTTTTTCAGCAAAGCTCACAAACCGGTTACTTAATCTAACTCATTGAACAAATAATCGTTAATTATTTGCGCTCCTTTGGTCTTACTTGGTTATGACCATCATATATTAAAACATATTATATGGTTTAACGGTGGCTCTTAACATAATTTTTATTCAGTACACTAAAACTAAAGTTTTTTTTTTATAATTTTCATGATTCTATTTTTACTCGTGTCTAAATATAATCTGACTTGAAAAATCGTGTTTAAATTTTTATTTCATTTTTCATATTTTGCATTCACAATGCTATATTTCTATAAGATAAATAGTAAATCGCGTTTATATTTCCCACTCCACTTTTATCCACGTAAAATTAAGTTATATCGAGTACGTGTGCGAGTGGGGATAGCAAAAAATCCTCATCTCAACTGAAATACGTCCAATGATAGACGTATACCTTCCCCTAATAATTAGGGGTTTGACCATAACTACGCTTGACAGGCGCGTTGTAGAAAGTCAAAGACCATCACTGCTATCTAGTGGTTTACGGAAGGTGTATGATGATTACCTCCAGCGTCATTAATCGCCTTTTACGATGCCCATAAGAATGATGGGTTGCAGTTATTTAACTCAACCGGATACCATACAGCGAATGGCTGAAAATATTTTATACCAAAACCTTACCTAATGCGGAGCAGCAGCGAGTAATATTCGTTGCCAACGGTTTCCCGAACATAACAATTTTAGCCCTTTCAAGAATAGTCGTTCTAGGTGAGCACACATCATCACTCAATATCAGCTATTGTGATCAAATGTCTACGTATCTATGCGTAAATTTTAAATGTTGTGTTTTACTGTAAGACTTTTCAATTAAGGAGGCTTTCATTAAAATTGCTCTACAATACGTACCTGAGTTCTCAAGATCAAATAGATTCAAGGACCTATTTGGCTTTAATAAGTATTTTGTAATCGAACGGCATCCTTAAGGCTCAAGTCCTCTCCACAGTCGCCCAGAAAAGGTATTAAAGGGCCGACTTTGTTTTGCGATGTTTTCTTTTCCCCAGTCCAGCTCCTCGGCTTAGTGTCCACGTAACTATCGATTGTTGACCCTTTCCTTTTAGCTCATCATTTCTTTCCACATTATGAGTGGGGTCGACTTAAAGGCTTATTTTATCTCCCCAAGAGACTTACCTATGGTATTATGTTTTCTTTGATTATGAGTCGGTTTAGTTTTAGAGTCTTCTGATGGTTTTGAGTGTTTTGCTTTTATTATATTTTGTACCCCTATAAAGATTATTTTAGTAAATCACTTTGTGATGGTTGTCTTGTTCAATATTTTGCCAGTTTAATGGATTGCCATAAGTGTTGCTAGACATTATTTTAATGTGAAAGTTCCCGATATTCAACCATTTTCAATAAACATTCCGATAACATCTCCGCCTAATGTCACGCTATTTATCAGCTAGCATAAGACAAGGATCACGATTATGGAAGTTTATAATGTCGTAAGTCCTGTTCCAATATTTCTAGAGGTCTCTTATGTAAATTTTAGTAGACAAAATTAATAGCTTTACCCATAAAATCAGATAGTTGGAAATAATATTACGTGAATGATTTAATTTCTAAGAGTACAAATATTTTGTATCTTATAACTATATAAGGTAAAATAGATCGCTTAAGCCTTTTGAACATTTTTGATTGAAATATTGTACAGGTACTTTGTACTTTGTGTTTAATTTTTTCCCCTTCAATCCCGCTTTTCCTTACTTTTCATTCCCGATATTTGAAACAACAGATATGGAAATTAGTGTTGCCAACTATATTTATCTGATTATAACTCCTTAATTTGTTTTAATACACAGTAGCCCATAGACATAAATGCAAGTTAAAAGGTTAAAAGTTTTCTTTTGCAAGAGTACAACATCCTTCATAACGCGCACAGCAAAGGAGTGGAACTCCCTCCCTGCGTCTGTATTTAAATAAATAAATAAAAAAATATTTAAAGAGTATTTTCGACAGGACCTCTATTACAAATGACCAATAAACGTAGTATCATAAATTAATCTGCAGTTTTACTAATGAGCTTCGGACCGTCTTCTTGGCGCAAATCGTTCCACTTCATTTATTTTTAAACGGCCCATGCGTCTATTTGAGCGTTACACTTGTGATACCATTACTGCACGATTTAAAACCTTGTGAGTGAGTGTTAGAGATGGTTTTGTAATAATAGATATATGCACTGGTAAAGTATAATGTGCCCGGAAAATGTTGTCTTGTTAAACAGAATTGTTCCGTGTGCGAGGTGTGAACTGATCACATTTTATTTTTGTGTCTTTTAAGTTTTTAAATTTATTTTCGTTTTTTTGGCAAAAAGGTCTGTATTATTTCCTAATCATTTAGGAATGTGATATTTTTTTCATATTAAAGTTTTTAACCTATGCCCTCTAGGCCGGATTTATCTCAATTGCATTATTTACCAAAGATAATTATTACAAGCCTTTGCTATCTGTATATCAATTGTTGATTGAATTGCCTCCATCGTATAAAAAGTTATATTTGACAATCATTGTGATTGTACTTATTTATTTGAGGCCTAGAAAAATGATTTTTTATGAGCGCAGAGAAAACACTTAATTTATATTGAAAACAATTATATCCATTCCAATGTTTTTTTTTAAATATATTGTTTTCTCTGCGTTCTTAAAATTTTTGTTGCGATAATAAGTAATATCTTATATATAAATTACGTCCATTTTTATTATTGTAATCTAATTTTAATATTTTAAACAAATGAATTTTGCTTGCCTATTTAAGAAAGGCATATACGGTGGAGATGTATAATTAACAAAGCACCTTAGTAGTAGTCGAAAATGTATATGAATATTGTACTAGTGTATATTTTGTTGGTTGTCCTTAAATATAAATAAATAAGCAGCTACTACTAGCTAGTATACTAATAGTTTCGTTATATAGTACATTACCTAGCATATGAATCGAAGGAGTGGAGCTGCCTGTCACAAGTATATAATAATTATGCATACAAGGTAGCTTTAACAACATGATATTATATTAATACAAGATATTTTTATACTTTTCAGGTTGTTATAAAGTATAACAGTTAAGTTTTAGTAAAGTTATCGACCTATTCGCACCTTTGCACATATATAATAAAGTCTAAAATCGACTGGAAATTTTATTTCACTATCGGAACGTGTAAGGCGTAGACGGAAGCGAAAGAGATGTCATTTCGATATGGAATTTATATTGGATGAAGCTCCAATAAAGAGCCCCTTGGATATTTGATATCGGGCTTTAGCATTACTAGTGGGCCTAGTTTCTATGGAATGTCATATTTCAGTTGTACTGTTGTAAAGCCGATAATGTTGTAAACCAGATTTGAATTCATATGTATTGTATACTGTACAGCCTACATCTTACTAACAAATTAACCATTATTTATATTGAACTTTTTTTGTAAAACTTTGTTACGAAACCCATCATCCCCACCTCACTACCTACAAAGACTATGGGGGACGTATATTTTTCCCTATACGTTCCTAGTATCATGGATATTTTTAAAACATCTCCGCTCGCGACAATATCATTTTAATTAACTAAATTACATAAGATATATGATTTTTTTGTCCTATAACCCCTGTAGGTTACTGAAAGTCTTACCAATGATTTTTTGAACACTATCTACTTCCTTTGTGTTATCAGATTGCTTTGTATACTGACAGTGGACAAAATAACAATTTCTATGTTACAGCTTTTTCCGTCTTTTAATGCTTAAGAAACAATAATATTTAAGTAAGTTTTGAGTAATATAATATGCCAATGACTATGAATGTGAGTCGCAAACACTAAATATTTGGTAAAGTTATTTTCAATAGGTGAGCCTATTTCAAGCGTCAGTTTCTTATTAAAATAATTAAGTTAATGATGACTACTTTAGATTATTTTAAAAATACTAATAAATTATTGAATAATATCTTATAGATTGAGTTTCCTTGTCGTCTTTTTAATTGAAATACTTTGCGAATAAAACTAGCTGCCCTATTGAATAGCATGAAATACTGAATAGAAAATAAAATTAATAACAACAACAATTAATAATTATTAAGTCTTAATAACAAATCCGTAAAGAGATTTGAGAATCACTAACATAATATAAGAGTTTTTATTGTTTGGAATAAAAGATCTCTTGAGTTTGCTAGTTCTTTTAACCTTTCACATCGAAGAAAGCTTGAAGTTGAGGATATCTATCTCAATGAATTAAGTAAAGTCTGAGTGGAGTCTTTGCCTGGATTGGAGTTTGGCTCGGTGGGTATCAATTATTAAATAATCGAAATAAATAATGAACTGTCTTCATCGCTACACTATATTTGCTATAATTCTGTGCCCGATAATATAGAAGAAGTAACAACCTTTGATTTTTTGAAAAGTCGCTGAACTTATGATGCGATATGGCTTTGTGCTATTTTCTCTGCGCTTTACATTCCTAATACGAATGTAACATAAGTAGGTTTGAAACGAAATGTCACTGATAAAAGGAATAAGAGCAGGACAAGAATTTTGTATTGACAGGGAAGCGGCTGCCTAATATGTTCTTTGATTCGTTGTTATAATGCAAAAATTGTTTGTTGCAATATGCAAAAATAAAAAAATAAAGGCCAAAATAGGTAGGTAAAATCCAAGTGTTTTAACACTATTACTCACCAAGTACGTATGTAGGTACGTACATTATAAGGAAAGAAGGGTCTTACTAAAAAACTCGGCGTAGATGACTTATTTTGATATCTAGTAACTAGAGCAAGAGTGAGAGAAGTATTTTCGTAAGCAGCCAGAAAACGCCAACGCAAAACCACAGCAATCTTTAATCACGTCTTCAAGTAAACATCAATAATGTTCATAGATAATCAAATAATCTAAGATGAGTGGCTTAACATCTATAAGTTTACGGTCAAAGGATATAATAAGAAACATTCCTCTCGTTATTTTTTCATCTCATTATGATAATATACTTTTATGAGTAAACGTGGCTTTTGTTTCCTTAGCATAACACTAAACAACTTTCCTTTGAAAAAGAATAGAATTACACGTTAATTAACTGGTCTCTTGTTTTTTTATATTTACCTCGCACAGTTTCTTTTTTCAACAGTCTAATAAGAGTTTGTTTTATCTCTGTGTAATTACCCAGTTGGATAATATCCAAAATTTTAACACGTTATCAATAAGAAAAATAAATAATGCGTGTGTTAAATGAAGTTTTGGGGGTCTATAAATATACTAGTTGTTTAAACAGTAGAATCCCGATTTTAGGTATACAATGCAATTCAAAAGCTGAGAGGATCATTAGTGACAGCAAATTGGTGAAGAGCAAGCTTCACACCTTAACTCACCGCAGCAAAATTGCCTGTCTGTCGGTCTTCTACAGATTGTATTTTGGAGAGTGTGCTCAGGAGTTACATATGCTCATACCGCCATCACCTTTCTCCCGTCGGACATCCAGACGCACTGCAAGCTACCACGCTTTCTTGGTTGCTATTCCTACCCGTCGCACCAAGCGTATCTCAACTTCTTTTATAATGCACACAGCAAAGGAGTGGTACTCCCTCCCTGCGTCTGTATTTCCGTGTACTTATAACCCGTCTGTTTTTAAAGCCAGGGTGAATAGGCATCTTCTGGGTTAGCTCGTTCCATCTTTGTCTTTGACCCCGAGCTTGATTGGGATCAAGAGCGAACCTATTCTAAATTTTTAAAAATATCACTCAATATGCACGATCACGGCACGATCTCAACGGTTATCAATCGAAACAAAATTGCAAAACTTAAAATTTACATACAGGGTTACCGGAAATGTGAAACTATTTAAGGTATAGTGATGTATGTAAATTTAAAGGTTTAGCAATAAAGGTTTGAATAAAAACAAGCATTGTTTTGAAAACGTTTGTAGCTCTTTAACGTTTTATTTTACACTAACCTTCTCTGGCATGCGAACAACAACTTACCAAAGTTTCGACACAATCCGTTGACTACTTCGAGTTCTTGCGAGACCAACGAGCGTCAGTTGATTTTTAAATATAAGAAGATTATGAAGATTAAAAATGTTTTTATAGTAAAAACATCTGTCGTAATGGTAAAAATAACTATTTATTAATTTTTATATAAATTGGCCATCAGTTTTAAATATTTTCCGCGCTGTTTGCTCATATCTCAAAAAAATATATTTTGAGTCTTAGCGGCGTTTTTTTTACCTAACGCAATGCAGTACAGATTGGTTGAAATATAACGCCTGATTACCACCATTCTATTATTATAACAGAAAAATATCCTCTCAGAAGCCGTATCTGCGACGACTAACAAATTTTCTATTGCGATAACGTACATTTTTATTTTTAGGCAGTTTATAGCATTTGAAGCAGTTTGTCAAAATATAATATCATCTTCCAGAATTAAGTAATTTTAGAATACTTTTTATATTAAAGTATTTTTTCTTTATAGCAAATATTTTAATGTCCGTAAGAATAAGATTTATTCTTGTATGTGGATATTAAGATTGTGAAAAGACTACCCCTACTATGAAAGCTTAAACGGGTAGTCTTATAGATGTAACGAAGATAATATTTTTTCCCGAGTGGAACAATTAAAAAAATTATGACATGCTGAATAATGGGCAGATGGTACTTATTCCTAGTATCGCAACTTCGGACTTTAACTATATAAAAACACTACTTCTATATAATTATGAAGATCCTTTGTTCTTTTGTGTGTAACAAAGTATAATTTATTATTAACAATATTAATAACAACCCCATTGTTTAAACCAAAAAAAGTCTGAAAAAGAAGTCGTAAAAATTGTATGGCTGTATTTACAAATAATTAAATTAATATTTGAAGTATGAATTCTTACTACAACTACATTCTCCAACCAGGAAATGTTTTTACATTTTCTAATTGGTTATTACAAGCAATCACAAATTTACGTATTAAAAACTCCTCCCACACCAGATGACGTAACATACATACAAAAAATACACTCCACTTGAGAACGCCCTCCTTTTTTTTAACAGTTACTTAAAAATGTAGGTACAGCAATGGCCACAAGAGCGAGCAAAATATAAGAAGCAAGGTAAGGGACATATCGTTCATTTGGTGCAACATTGACGTTATTGTACATTTTGTGTTTTGAAGAAGAGGGAAATAAATTTTCAATACATTTTCTTTTTTAAATTAGCATTACCTTAAAATAAGACTACAAACGTATACTATTCTTAGGTTCATTTAGCTTCCAGAGTAATATATAAGAAATACAATTTGGTCGATGTTTTTCAGAAATGTGATTTTGACAAAAAGTGTAATTGCGTCATTGTTGCACTAAATGAGCGACATATTGAGACAATGTCGTATCTTGATAAACGATATCGACACACATCACACACACACAAGTTTTAAATAAACTTTAAATAAATAAGGTAAATGTTTTTGTTCTCTGAACATACCCGTGGGGATTGGTAAAACAGATTATTCCCATATCAGACGCCATCTCCTTACATACCAACCTATATTAAGTGTAAATCTGTCATTGATTGTAGCAGCTTTGTGAGGAGAAATAAATAAAAAAAAAAAATTATTATTTTTATGTTATTATTGTAGTGAAATCTAGTGGTAGCGGTGGGGGCTAAACGGCGTGACGTTGCCTAAACTGTTTGACAAATCGCGCATCTTGTACCATGTTTGTCCAACCGTCCGTGATTGATGATATCGTACGGTTAATTAGATAAGAGACGGCGCTAGGCTTTCAAGGTGGAATCTTGGTGAAGCGAACGTGATTCATCATCGCCCTTCGTCTACATTTTGCGTCGTTAACATATACATAAGTATAATGATTTCAATATCGCTCTGTGCAAACTTTGTATATAGAGATATAAGGATGGTTATATTAATAACTAGCGACCCGCCCCGGCTTCGCACGGATGCAATGCTCTACTATATTATGCATGTATTATACATTTAAACCTTCCTCTTAAATTACTCTATCCTTTAAAAAAACTACATCAAAATCCGTTGCGTAGTTTTAAAGATTTAAGAATACATAGGGATATAGGGACAGAAAAAGCGACTTTGTTTTATACTAAGTAGTGATGGCAAGTAGTCATTATTTAGTTCAAACACTTCTGCTGCTATCGCACATTCAAATAAAACCATTTACATTGGATAAAAAATATGTTTACATAACCTAACTTTACCCGGGTAAATACTAGTAGTGGAACAATGATACACAAAAAACGTTATGATACAAAATTATATAAAAAGTTGCACGTCCTTAATCCCAAGAAAATTCAAATCCACGCTTTCAATTCCTTTTAAAGGTAAATTGTCGACCTGCTCTTATTACTTCTTATCCGTGACATTCCGTTTCAAACGTACTTAAGTTACATTCATGTTAAATCTCGTAGAGTCTTTACATTGCGAATCTAGTACAAACCCATATCACTTGAACCGAATAATTGATTAATACGTTTGAGCTCATGCCAGATTAACGGCACAGTGAAGAATAAAACAGTACGATCACATCCGAAGTGAAGACGGCGCTTGAAGAGGAGTCGATGGGCTGAATATCTATGAGTTTTATGAAATTATGGAAACTTTTTCGTATTAAACTAATAAATCAAGTCAACAGTTTTATTACTTCATTATTTAGTGCATTGCTAAATTAAAGAAAAAGAAAATATTAAGTCATGGGTCTACGCAAAAGTTATGGGGGGAAGAGTTGAGTCCTTCTGTCCCTTTGATCCGCTACTAAAACATATTATAAGTTGATCGTCTATAGTTCTTAAGTAGTATAATATTACAAAAAAGTATTGTTACTTAGTTTAGACATATAAGAAGAAGGAAGCTTTTTATCCGGTATCCCCATGGGAAGGAATCCCCGCGGGTGCATCTAATAAAAAATTACAACATTTACAGAATATTTTTACAAACATAAATGAATATTACATACTGTCATCATGTTAGCTGCTCATAAACATAGGGATGGTGCGTTTATGATTACGTAGTGAATAATTGTTGAATCAAATGAGACTAAATCGAGTTTAACTATTTAACTATAATTAGATGAAAGTTCCACATTAACTATATTCGTTGTTTTGATAACAATATGTTTAATGTAAAACTCATCTAATAATTTAGCTAATTAAAAGCCATTTAACTAGATTTATTTTTTTCTACAACACAAGGTGTAAATCTGTACGATATGAAACTGAAAAGATAAAGAGATTTTGCTGACTGGTATCCCCACTCCTGCTACAGTTGACAAGCTAAATCTTTTTCTGAACTTGTTTAGGTTTTCGAGTAAAGGATTATACGGCTCAATAATCTAAATTAATCACGTTTTTTCAATTATAAACTTAATTATTACTAATTGCAAATGCATGCCACCATACAAGCGAAGAAAATGATGATAAAAAATTGTTATTTCTTTATTTAAACTACTAATTAATTACAAAATCAATAACACATTTTCTTGATTCTGCATTACTATTACTTGCGAACTTGGTTTAATTCAATATTAGTATGCATGTAATAAATGTCAACAGCCCATGGTTTCGTATGGCCTACGTCGAGAGACATTGAAATGAAAAGAAGTCTTAAGAAACGCGGTTTTTTTTCTATACTATTTTATCTTACAATGGTGTTATAGTAGGACTATTATTACGTAATAATTACTGGTAACTATGAAGTTGTTTATGATAAGGCTAAACTTCTCACTTAAATGTAGATTATAGAAGGTCAAATGACACTTATATGCGATACAGGAATAAAGGAAACAACGCTGTATTCAAATCACATAATTAATCTCACGGTCGGTTTTGCTACGTCACAAAATATTAGCAGCTGCCAATAGTGCCGTTACTCAATAGATGCGCGGGCGCAAGCTAAAATAACGCGGGCGATGAGCGATGCCCGGACGCGGCTCCTGAGCGACTGTCACGCGGCACATTAGTATACTCGCGTTGCCTCGCTAATCGAATAACAATGTAACTAATCGAATGATTAATATTTGTAATTAATATACTGTTGACTGGGCAATTCAGTTACACTTCATCATTTATTCAATTCAATTTTAACGATGTTCTAATGCAGATAATATGAATTTACTAGCTGAACTTCTCTGGGCGTCAAGCATTTTTAATCACAAGCAAATACAGCCTATGTTACTCAGAAATAATGTAGCTTTCTACAGGTGAAAGAATTTAACTCAAACTCAAACTACAAAGATACTTACAAACTTTATATTTTTATAATATTAGTGTATACTTACAGCGATACGAGCACAAAAATAAATTAGACAAAAAGCAAACACAAGGACCACTTACAGGAATTTGAATCTAGAAAAGGCGATGGAATAAAATATATATCGAATATGTTTACTGTTTTCCTAATAAACTAGTCACATCACCCCCAAATAGAAGAAGTCCTGATTTTTCAGGTTTTTTAGGTTAAGATTAAATAAACCCTTAACCGGTGAGCTCATATTAAAAGGTTTGATAAAAGTTGAAGAAGTGAGAGATGTATGTCAGGATTGTAATAGTGATATAAAATCTATAATCGCAGGCTACCCCTACGGAAAAAAGACGCAATTATCTTTATATATAACTAGCGGCCCGTCCCGGCTTCGCACGGGTGGACAAAATTCTTTAAATTTTTTCTATTATTAAATATTTTTCATCGCCATCTAGCGTCCGGTAGACGAACTACTTGCGGTTAACGCGTTGCTATGGTAATGTTATTGATACAATGGAAAAAAAAGCGGACAGACAAACACACAAACCACTGTGACCTTAGATTATAGATTCTACTGTACGCGTGTATGTCATTGAACTCCTCCTAAATGGCTTTGAATGAATTTTTTTCTATGCGTTTGGGTGACGCCCTGGATGGTTTAGATTCACAAATCAGCCCAGCAGGTGGCGCTGCAGTCGGCACAGCTAAATTAAATAGTTTTAATTAGATGAATATTTTATTGATTCCTTCGACATAAATTAATTAATATTTGATAAAAACACTGATGCTATAAAACAAAGTTTTAAACACATAGAAGCCTCAATACATTTACAAGCAACGTGCTAAAGTACACATTAGTTAGCTTGCCTGTAGGTACCTCAGTTCAACGTGAAACTGCAAAATCTTCGCCGTACTGTGTTCCCAGAAACCAATAGAAACATATAAATCTGAACTTGCCCGGAGGCGGCGTTCAAAGTTAGCCCCGTTGCGGTGTTACCCCCGAACTGCAACCGGATAATATGAGTCGCGAACCGTTTGACCCATGTGACTTTCGATAACAGTGGCATAATTCTACTTTACCTATTATTATTCCTTAAAAACTTCAAAATCTTCTACAGGTCTTCGAGTACACTAGTTGATATAAAAACTTATTTCATCCGATTGTCATCGTGTTGGGATCACAGGAATAAGTACTGATCAGAATGAGTGAACACGGCTCCTGTAAGAACTTCAAAATGTCATGTTTAAATAAAAATATGACAAAAAAGCAATACAGCTATAAACGTAAGCGTTACTGCCCACGACCTATAATAGGACTTAACGAATACGCCTATTCTCTGTAAGTTGCGCTTGCATTGCACTTCTATCGAGAGGAACCGACAAAGCTAGGCGGTGTCAGGCAGAACGGCTTACGCGTGTCGTAAAAGACGAATTAAGGTATTGCAAGTTTGGTGATTAACCATACCTCTACCATAAACAATAAGAAGGGGAAACAACGTTTTCTGAACTAAAGTCTTCTACTTCGATCTTCAATCTGCCTGCCAAACATGAAGATTGTTGACATACCATACCATTTCTTGGCAAAGGCTTCCGTTCAGCAAACGACAAATATTAATGAGATTATTTCAAGGGATTAGAGATATTATTGGAGAACTTCCGTGACGATGAAATATCAGAACAATAGTATTGTTTAAACCCCGATATTTCATTGTGAAAAGGTAAATTTAAGGTTTTTCATTTGAAATACTCTAACACGCTTCTTATTTTTATGAATAAAAATGTGCAAATCTAAAAACCACCATGCAATCACTAGCACGGTTTTAAACTGTTCCAGGCTTTTCTTAATCATTTACAATGGTCGTAAATTCGTAATTAGTTTGAGAGTATAACTGTCGACGCATGTTAGAGAATATTCTTCAAAAAAAAAAGATTACTAACAGTTTTAACAAAAACTGTTTTCAACTGATGCACTGATTTAGAAGCACTTACACAGAAAAGTTAGTCGTCATCACTCAATGGAACTCAACAACATATTCTGCTGCAAAAATTTCTAAGCGAGAATTCAAATCACTATGAAGATGTTGAATGCTACTTCGTTTAGGACGACCGTAGCCATTTCGTTTAATCCAATCGGACCAACTTCGAACTTCACCTACTAACTCACACGTACAAAAAACCACGAAGGGTTTAATGAGGATATTGGTAATGTGTTTGACGCATTGTTAGTATCCTTTACAGGAAATCTGATTTTAGGAACCCAAATTATAAAAAAAAATGTATTAATCACTTTCTAGGAAGTTTAATTCCGTTTATAAGAGTGTAGGTGTTAAAATTAAAAATTGTAGACCGCATAATAAAATTCTTTTGATCTAGTGTACCAATATGGCACAATGTTAGGAACTTGTTAGATTAATTTATATCAATAAAAGCTACGTTTATACACGTTTGGCACTTATTAGCGCCGAATTAATTCGTATTCGAATTAAGCTCAAAATTATATATTGTTAACGAACTTGGCTTTTGACTTTCGGCTGTGTACCGGGTAACTACGAGTCAATGTTTGCCACTACGCAACTATCGCTGCCAATGTAAACAGAACAACCGACATAGCAAACTATCAGCACTCTATATACTCATACAAATACATACGCTCGAAAACGACAAATGAAATATGAAATGTCGTACGACGTTTTAATATTCTAATTTGCTAACAGTTTTTGTAAGAGATGTTTCCGATTTTTTGTTAAAGATGACATACATGTATACTATCTTTTATTTCTTTTACGACAAAAGGAAAGATTAAAAGGAAAAGATTCAGGTTCTTGCGAAAATGGTCACAAATGTTAAATGACAAGTACAAACTCAAAACTCGCTTAATACAGTGAAATTATGAAGTTTTTCAATATGAAAACGAGTTTCTTTCCTGTAATAAATACAGATACCTATACAAAACTCCACTCTGATAGTTTGTTTTCACCGTGTGAATACTGCATGGCCTAAATTGACCTATCCACACTTTCGACGAGCTACCACTAAAAGTAAGGCTCAGTTTAAATATATACGTTTAGTTTTAATAGAAAATACTAGAAAAAATCGACTCACATAAGTTATTCTCAAGCAGCAAATATAATTGAAATTTTAATCATTATAACATGTATAAATGAACGTTAATTATAACGTTTAAGATCGTTCATCATTTTATTATTTAAATTTAATATGTAACCGTTCTGAATAAAGTTTTTATTTGTTTTAACCAACCCACAATTGCCAAACTAAGCTATCGATTATAAACTTAACCCAACGAACAATGTTTATAGACTAAGTTTTAATGTTTATTATTATGTTTGCTTTTAATTTTTAATAACTCTTTATATTAAAATAAAATATATAAATTTAGATGTTCAAAATGGCTTAATCAATATACAGCAAATAAATTCCCAAATTAATTGGTTATACTTTGCTTTTCAATCATCATAGCCTGGATATGAACGGACTCTACATAAATACGTATTTAATGAAAATATATGTTGAATGCTCGCTACGCTCGCTCGCGCCTCGGTCTGTATACACAACACGCGAGGGACGCGCCTTGTTTACAAATAATTGCAATAGTCCCGATTGTTTGCGCCGGCGGCTACGATCGCGCCGTGTAAATAATTCAGCCGTGATACGCTCCGGAATTAATGCCGTGTGTTATGTAAACTGACATACAGTAGGTTAGCTCTGCAAGTTGTAAACTATTATTTAAATAACGGGATACAAAATTTATATAGTACTTTTGTATTTATATAGGTACATGTATATTCAATATGTATTTATTCTTATTACAATTATTTATGTATAAATATATGATATGTCAAATTATACATCGTACCTATGTAAAGTGCACTGTTAATTTTTCAATATTACATTATTTTTTTGACACTCATGCTGCCAAAAATTGGGGGAGGCCACCGACTTCTGAGATACAGGGAGTTAGCCTAGTTTGGGCGTTAGTCTTATTATTAAGATTTATGTCAATAAAGAAATGTATTATTATTGTAATTATTTGGAACTTTTACGGTCACTTTCATTACCATTACTTTAAACGGGTTTTTTTTTATTTCCGATATTGCAAGCGCCATCGTCACGGAATTTTACTAATTGTAAACGTTTGTATACGTATGTACTAATTATACCTGTTTGTATAATTCATTAGCTGTACTAATACTATGCGCAAATATTTTTTTACAATGTCAACCATTATTTTTTGTAAAAAGGGTGCGATACTATATGGTTCTTTTTTGAATACGTCATTTCTGTAAAGAGCCACGACTTGATAACTATGTAGTTTGGCCGAGCGGGCTTGACATCATAGCCAAACGGTCTCCAATTGGCATCCTCCCGGAATTGGCAGATGCCTGTATAATGATTTTTTTCCTTTAAGCATTTTTGCTGGGTAACTGTTATTTACTATAAATATGACTTTGTTTTGAGTCATATTTGTATGTGCATCCAGTAACCATAACACAAGCCTTATAATACTTACTTTGTGTAGGCTGATTGATCTGACTGTGTGGAAAATATTATTTATCTTTGATAGATTGAATCATCCAATGATTAGAACCATAACAAAAAACTACTCTAATGAGTGAATTAATGATGGTCGAGTTAGTCTGAAATATCGTTTTCTACTAACGCACATGGTAACAAAAACTATTCCCCACTGTTATCACTTTCGTTTTGATATGTTGTGGTGCCCTCCTTTAGTCTCGCAGAAAAGGTAGTCGATGTATTATGACGACAATTTGGTAGAGGTAGAACTCATGCCAAAAAATGATTGTAAATGGTCAGCAAAAAAGATCACTGCAGCAAAAAAAATCCAGGCAGAGCTAGTTATAATTAAAGAATTAAGTCGGGTTAAACTTTTAAAAAAATATATTTTTTTAATTTACTTAAATTTTTGTTTACCTCACTGACTATACGTGCACTATTCAGGTGCACCATCGCATCCGATATATTACCGGTTAATTTAATTAATTTCTAATGGGGTCGCGTCCCTTTAACCGATTGATGGCAGCCACTGATGCGATAATTCATAATGAACTTGGCAAAGCCAAAACGCATACGTTTCGGTTGACATTAATAATGTTTGCGCAAATAATGAAGTTCCACATTGCGTTCGTACTGGTCATATATTTCTAATTATTCTTTCCAATTTCATTCCACTTTGATCCTGGAACGTTCCGTGAACTATGGTTACGGTAATATAGTTGCCAACTTTGAGATTAAAACTCATTGTAATATATTTTTCATCTGTTTTCTGATTAAAGCTGATATAAAACATTTGCTTGAGTAGGTTTTGTTTTGTGTTTAATCTTGATAACCTAATATACGTATTTCTGGAGTTTGTCTGCCTATCTATGTAAAAAATAAAATTGAATATCTGGGTAGCGAAGTGGTCTAGACAACAGCCCAGTTTGTGCAAGGTGCGGGTTCGATTCTCAGCTGAGATATTTTTTTTTAAACTTTCTTTTTTACTTACCTTATTCGGAAATAAAGACTTTTTGCCAACCTTTGTTTCATCAAATTATTTGAACTGTAAGAAATTGAGCATAATGTTTTATGGGCATTTGCTAACATATTACCTTTCTTTCCAGATGCACCACCCCATTCAAATGAAGCCGGCTGATAGTGAAAACAGAAATGGTGAGTACCATAACAGAACCTTATATTAACTAACCATAAGCTTTTACTTAATATTTTTTTAATCAAGCAAACTATGTACGAAATTTCAGCAGAATATATTTAAAGAATTTTATTTATAATAAAAACGTACACGGCTCTTTTATTGTACAATAGAACTTAACACCTATTTTAAAAACGTAAGATTTAACTGTTGTTACTGCCCATAAAAAAGTAAAAACAATAGATAAATTTGACAATAGGTCTGGTTCATTAGGGTGTCAACACACGCAGGCACAGGTGTTTCTTCCCGATGAATGAAAATAAGGATGTAGTGTAAATAAGGTAATAAAAAAGGCTCGATCGGCTTTTTACAAAATATTACATACATATAACAAGAATTTAAATATTATTTGTATATATTCAATGTAAACATAAGTAAATTTCAAAATATGTTCTTGATTCGAAGGTAATTATTTGCTTGAATAATAAACACGTGTTTACTTTGTAGACAAAATTTCTTTAAAAGATTAACTTAGCTAAAATTAATAGTTATTTATCGTTTTCAATGTTGGTAAGACCAGACTATACTTTGTCCAATGTAGGATGATACTTTTGACAGGTGTCACTTCCTTATTGCTACGTACTAAGGTTGCGTTTGTTTCCTTATGTTTGCTTGACATTGCAATAACAACTTTATACCCTCTATATAGGTGTCAACTGTCAAAAGTATCATCCTACATTGGACAAAGTATAGTAAATAATTTTAATTTATTTACTTAGAATGTTCGAGACCCGTTGCTTATGTAAAAGTCACACACTTTCATCTTATATAACAGTAACCAATAAAAAAGAAAGATACGTTTCAACGGATATTATTTTTGCACAGATTAAATTCCGTCCCTTCAAGTATCATCGTATTAGCTGACGTCTAAATAAACAGTCTCATCTTTTGTACACAAATGCGACGTTATGTTGATTTAGTTGACTGATATAACATTGATAAAGTCACGGATTATAACGAACCATCTGTGGATTCATTTTTTTTTTTTCATTACAGAACCGAAATATATATCGTTGACCGCTTTTTAAAAACAAAAGATGTTAACCAGTGGTTTTACGGATTAAAATTAAATAAGTATGTATGTACCGCGTTTTACTGTGTCTGCACACAGATAGCCGGATGACTGGTGTAAAACGCGTAATGGCATTAAATCAGCCGTTTGTTTGATGTAAATTAATAAAACAACAAACTTTTTAGGTACAAACAAGTTAAATATTAAAATAGGAATAACGTTCGACTAATAACAGATGTCATTTATTTGTTTTTACCGCTAAATATGTACTTATTTCAAAGTAGTATAATATGTTAAAGTATATATAACTATGATGGTTGATGTGGCTGGTGAATATTAATAATATCATGCTAACAATATCTATATAGAACAAGTGATTTAATTAAAATTGTTAAACACAAGAAACTTTGTTACGATTATGAATCTTATAAAGTTTCATAATAAGATCGAATATATATTTTATCCACTTACATCAATTTTATTTATTAATTACTATCGGCCAAATGGAACCAAAGGCCTTAAATATATTGTTTAAACTTCACTAACATTAGTATCAATTAGAACGGGATTTTTCTCATGTTTATCATTATAAAATACGCCCATATTAAACACCCGCATCTCCGAGCCCTCAGTTTTGATCTGAACCCACGGCCTTTCGCTATCCTAGCGAGTGCTCTGATCGCTGAGTTGACGAGACGTTGGTGGATGCCTTGAAATTTACAAGTGCATTTTAACTTCTACTATGAGCTAGTATCGTTAACAATCGATTAAGATGTAACAGCTATAACAATGTATGTATTTATGTTTTAGCAATGCCATATTTCTAAGAGATAAGACCTATTTAATTTTATGAATATATGGCATTGAATTCGTGACCTCAAAAATGAAAAAACATTGTAAAAATTATGATTATAACTTATGTTTTATTAAACATTTACTAGCAGCCCGTCCCGGCTTCGCACGGGTGGACAAAATTCTTTATTTTTTTTCTATTATTAAATATTTTTCCGTTAGCGCCATCTAGCGTCCGATAGACGAACTACTTGCGGTTAACGCGTTGCTATTACTATTACGTTATTGATACAATGGAAAAAGAGCGGACAGACAAACACACAAACAACTGTGATCTTAGATTATAGATTAGTGAGTATTACGTATTGAATTTTTCACGTTAAAAAAAATATACAAAATACGATGAACAACATAGGTAAGCGACATATGCAACGTGCACATCAAATGTTTGTGTGCTATTTATAGATGGATCAAAGAGATTAGATCGTTGCAAGCCGGCGATCGATCGAGCCAATGCTATTTGACATTACAATTGGGACTGAGTAATGCAGGTTGGCCCACGTGTAAAAAAGTAAATAAACTTCGAACTGGATCTTATTCTAAAGAAATTGTTACGAAAAAAATTTAACTTATCTAACGTCCGAGTCTCGAATCCTCGTCACTGGCTATCGGGGCCAGTGCTCTTCTAATTAAGCCTTGAAACCTTAGCCCATCGAATTAATCCAATTATTTTTTTTATTTGTTGCTTGGAACGTCTCTACATTTTCTTGGTTTTAATACCAACAACACCTAGTATAATACTTTAAGTATCATACAATACATAAAGTATAAACAGCTGTGTAATTATTATTCATGTCTATTCATTCGTTTTTCGTAAATTACTTAAATTAATTTTCGTATCGGAATTCGTAACAGTTTTGCCATACAAATAGATTTTTTATGAATTCGCTGAATAACGGAAAACTAAATTAGCAGAAAATTAAATGTTTAAGCCCCAGTTGTCTAAGTCCTAGTAATTATTTTTTAATGAAAATGGATTTTACGTAGAAACTGTTATCATATAGCAGGAGTAATAGAAATTACTGTTCGCATACTATATTTTTGGTATTGTTAAAACAACTTTAGAAAACCTTTCTCCTTTCGATTGCTGTAACGTAAATTAGTAGCACTAGGTGTTAATTTAGAGTTTATTCACCAAGCCACAATATTTGCCTCCCTTTTGCTGTCATATACACCAATAAAACTTCCCTGTGTAATTACTAAAACAGACTTAGCTTTTAGATAGAAAAAAACAGTTTATTTTTTACTGCAATCTTATTATTCGGAAAGCAAACGTTCCAACATATTGTTTTTTAAAATTGAATGGTCAATTTGTAATAATTTTTAATTTATGTCGAATATTATAAGCTATGAAAACCAATTTCAGAAAAAAAATCATAAGTGATGTGTCTATTTTTAATAAGAATGTTGGATGATGATGTGATACAATGAAATAGCATAAGGAAGGTCTCATTTTCAATTGTTTGGTGTAACGTAAATCTTGTCTTTCGTACCGACGATCCTGGGTTCGAGTCCCGGAAGGGGAAGATGTTTTTACGATGAACACGAGCATTTATACATAAGTTATGGGTTTTATAAATTATTATAATAGAAAAATACTAGAAAAAATCGACTCGGGTCACAAGTAAATTCTCAGGCGGGAATCGAACCCGCAACCGCAATTGGGAGAGCATTGGACCGGATTTCCAAAGGTTGCGGGTTCGATTCCCGCCTGAGAATTTATTTGTGACCCGAATCGATTTTTTCCAGTATTTTTCTATTATAATAATTTATCTTATAAGATCACATTGAAAATGCATTAAAATATATAAAATTATGGGTTTTATGTATATTTTTCAATACATACTAAATATCTATTTATTGTATATCTATTCGTTACCCTAGTATCTATAATATATCTAAGTAATTGTTAGAACTACGAGTATTATCATTATTACAAGACAATAAGTAGGAAATATATTGTTTATTTCAATAAGTTAGACAGGTGGTTAGGGTTTAATATCAACATACAATTGACAACGGAATGCATAAATACATATATATGTATACCTACATTGTCGCACTCACTTGTGTATTGATGGTTATAATCTATTTATAGCACGATCGATTGGATTAGACCTATCAATCGTGCCAAAACGAACTGCCACTATAATAACTCGCTAACAAGACTTTTGACGTGTGACTATTAATAATGAAAATGCTTTATTAATTGTCTTATTATACTGATAAAACCGTAGTTTTAAGAACGTTATGCAACTTTAATCGCAGTTATAGATATATAGTTATTAAATTATAGATCCTAAGCGTTTGTAAAAAATAATTCACATAGATTTATTCTGATAAAGAAATGAACGTCGTTGATTGAGACTTCATATGGTCTTTCACGTGTTTGTCTTCTTAGTTTAAACAAATTTTAGCTTAGAAACAAAAGCCGCCTCTTTTGAACATACGACTACTGAAAAGAATAAAGGAATATATTAAAATTGAACTTGTCCATGTAAAAGTCTAATAGTTGTTTTTATAATAAAAAATATAATAAGAATGAAATTCTTCAGAAAAAATTAATGATTCATATTTTAAAGAAACAGGGAAAAGCAATAAATCATAATATATTCTGAACCTTCCACCCTAATTATAAGGTTTACGACAGATATATATAGCTAAGATCCAGTAGTATAAAATTTTTAGGAAGCGCATATACAGTTTTCTAATACAAAAAACTGGTTGGTTGCCTGTAAAGTCGGTATACGGGCGAAAGTTTTACGTGACAACGACTTTGAGTGGTAAAATAATTTTAATGTGAATATTCATTCATATAGTAGGAAGAAGGATGAAATAATAGTAACAATTTAAAACATTTATTTATACAAAGAATTATATTTAAAACATTAATTTATAGGCACGCGTCCCTTCCACTTTTTATGTCTGTCTCTCTCGCTCTTAGGCGGGCTAACCATGCCCGAGTGGAAGGGACGCGTGTCTCTCACTCGCTCTCATTGTAAGCGCATAACGTGAGCGGAGCGTAACGCAGTTTCTTGAAGTGTCACCCGGCAAACCAATTTATAAGACGTTGTCACGTCAAAAAAATATCTTTAGTAATAATCATAATGGAATTTTTACCAAGTTTTTTTTTTGAGGCTACATTATTTTGAAGCAGTTGCATACGCTATCGTCGCTTAATAACTAATTAACGAGCGAACGAGTTATATCTTTCATTTGATATTGGTTACTGTAACTATTTTAACGTTTACTGTTTAAATTGAGAACTTGGATAAATCATAATTGTTATCAGGTCCCCCACTCGTGGGGTAAAAGCCTTTTTATGTATGGAAACATGTATTGATATCAGGCTGTAACCGGTGTATTACGCGAATCAGCGTACGGTGATAAACTTAATCTCTGCAATTGAAGCAAATATCATTAACCGCTACGTTATCTTTGTTAAAATATATTCAAGGGTTTTTTTTTTTGTTTTAAACTTTCATGGTCACTAACATATAAGTTATGTACGGGATTTTTAACCTTGTTTTTGTTTTTATTGAGTTTCCTATATTTCGGCACTGTTGCAAGCGCCATGATCACGGAGCAACTGAAAAAAATTGCGGGTAGGCTGTTATTGGCAGATATATCGGTCTACCCTCCGACGAAGTCTTCTGTTGCGTTCGATACCCGTACCACTGTTGACATTCTCACTAGTCGCTTGCAACGGTGCCGAAATATCGGAAACCCAATGAAAACAAGAACAAGGTACCTACATGGTAATTATCTCGTACATAACTTATATTACTATAAGGGATTTTTTTGTTCTTTTTTCGTTGATAATTAAACTTTTTTTGTATAGTTCCGTTTATCCCGTAAAAGTAATATAAATACCTATATGTTTAAAAATAAATTTATCCCTCGGTTATATTACTTTTTTATGGATAAAAGGTACTTTAGTTATTCTGTGGACACGGTAATAAATATGTTTTATTTCGATGATGATAAATCATCTCATATACTATGTCAAAATGATTGATTTATTATGACGAAGTTCTTGTTTAGTCAAGGTTTGTGAACTGTATGTTAGAAATATAAGCCTGAAGTTAAAAGCCAAATATATATTCTTTAAAATTCTTCACGCTTTTCAGCTTTTCTATCTTATCGTAAGTGAGATGCTTAAAAATTAAACTTAAATGCATTGTGATGTATATTATTAGAATTTATAATGATCTTCTTATTTATCACGCGTTTTTTGTTTTTCTCTAGTTATTTCCGGTTTAATAAAGTTCTTAGGATGTGCACTTATTAATATTGCAAGCAAACTCTCTAAGTCAAAGTAAGTTTTAACATGTGCTACTCTGTCCAGCAGTATACATTAGAGTATGTTCAAAGTACTTATGTACAGTTACTTAATAAGTATTAAAGCTCCTAATGTCTAATGGAAGGTGAGAAAGTTTAACGTAAGGTTTAGTAATACTTTGTTATAAATATTTTATGAGGACTATATTTACAGCCATTTAGGATTTTAATGCAAGTAGGTACTCTGATCTATTATCTTCTCTCGTTATAAGGTCTTCTTGGAATAGACAAATAGTTTTTAAATGTACAATACATTTGAGATCTTACATATCAAATGTATAAATCAATACATTTGAGAACAAAACCGGAATAACCCAAAGTTTTTCGGAAAGAATAATGTGCACTAACATGCACGCAGGGTGCATAAGAGTTTTGTCACAATATGAGCTACTGACACCTTGACAGACTCTTAAAATTATCTGTGAAATTTTCAGTATTCAATAGAAAGAGTAGTCACCCAGATATTAAGAGGATGTTAATGCTGCCTGACTCCTGAGACCAAGTTGGATTTTCTTTATATAGAAAACCTACCAGTGAAAATCTTAATTAGTAAAAATTATAAAAACAAACAAAGCACTTTCTTCTTTATTGATTGTTTTATAATGGTAATTGTATTACATTTGATATTCCCGGTATTAAGTTACCTAGAAGGTGAAAAGGTGGCGCTGGAAACACTTGTAAAAAGCAATGTGACTGCCTAGGTCTCCATTGCTCAATGAGAAGAACTCTCGCCTTGATAGCGAGTGGACGAGGGTTCGAATTCCGCCGGTCTCCTGGTACAAGTTTATTTTTCTAGTAAAAATGTCATGTTCAAATTATTAAAATACCACTTTTTTTCAATAAACAGTATCCTATGTAAATTCTAATACCTCCAAGAATATATGTACGAAGTTTCATAATGATCGGTTTAGTAGTTTTGGCGTGAAAGCATAACAAACAAACTTACATTCACATTTATAATATTAGTGGGATGGGCACGCTAGAATTTTAACTTGTTTTCTTGTTATTGTGACAATATTTTTACGTCGGTATCACTGGCGGGTTTGAGTTGAAACATGAGTTTGAACATTGATACCTCAACAGAACATGTGATTTATGTTAGCTCTGAGATAACTGGGTTAGTGGCTTTGGCAATGTTCAGCAACTTAAACACAACTTATGAACACGTGACGAATGTTAGGTTTCATTTGTTGTATGTTTATACGTGGTAAGCGATACATTCTATGTAAGGTACTCAAAGTTTTATTGTCATAGGTTCCTGAAGTTCAAAGTGTACATTTCATAATAAGACAACGTACCAAAAAGGCTACTATCCAATCCACTTTATTAAGCAACTAACTGAAAATACGTAGAGCCTGGTAGCTTTCACCCCAAAAGCGCGCTTTTTTTGACAATGAAAAATGTATTACAAGTCTCGAACTGGCCTCTTAGATCTGACGCCCTAGACTTCAATCTCATTTGTACATTAGGCCCTCAACCCTCCTAGAAATATAGTTACCGAAGGAAGCATAGTCAAATAGAAGAAAATCTTGAATGTGTAGTTGAAAACTGTTTTTATACACCGAAACCTACCATTGTCAATTCTACAGCGAACGTTAATTTGCCACCGATTAAAAACATTATAAAACTACACACACATGCAATAATTTTAATATTTTTCTCTGTACTCATTGTGCCCTTACAAGATTGTCTATAAGTCAAAGTTTATTTCTAACTTAAAGGCATATACTTGTATTGTATAGATTACAATTTACTTGAGGATGGCAAAATATATTGCATAAATTATTAACACTATATTGATTGCAACTTAATTCTTATGAAAAAAAACTGGTTGGTTGCCTGTAAAGTCGGTATACGGGCGAAAGTTTTACGTGACAACGACTTTGAGTGGTAAAATAATTTTAATGTGAATATTCATTCGTATAGTAGGAAGAAGGATGAAATAATAGTAACAATTTAAAACATTTATTTATACAAAGAATTATATTTAAAACATTAATTTATAGGCACGCGTCCCTTCCACTTTTTATGTCTGTCTCTCTCGCTCTTAGGCGGGCTAACCATGCCCGAGTGGAAGGGACGCGTGCCTCTCACTCGCTCTCATTGTAAGCGCATAACGTGAGCGGAGCGTAACGCAGTTTCTTGAAGTGTCACCCGGCAAACCAATTTATAAGACGTTGTCACGTCAATATTCTTACTACAAGAATTGATTCAGGTTTCTATTTTTTCTTATTTATATCTGTCAACTCCAAATTTCAAACACCTTAAATTGTATGTTAGTATTGTTCTGACGTTTTTATTTCTTTCACTTTCGTATCCACTCATTGGAATATTCGAAAAAATAAACGCGCTTTCGGTATCCGTGTTTCACTTGTTGCATCGAGGTTTTTCTAATTGAAAGATTTTCATTGAATAAATTCCCCAAAAATTGAATCATGACTTTTACAATTAATGTCAAGTTGAAGTTCAAATCTGAACTAACTTAACAAAACTCCTTTTACGTAATATTATTTGGTTTATTAGTAATCTCAATAGAGTCCTATTCAAATAGTTTATTATTAATTTCGTTATTTGGTTACGTAATAATTTAACAATCCCCATAATGACTTCTAATATAAACCAATTAGAGTTTTCTGTAGAGCCGGCAACAGAATCTAGTTAAAATTATGATTAATGACGAACTCTGGTGAATCCCATTTTGTAACTATTATATTATAATTATTTCAAATCATAACAACGTGTTTATTAATAGACATAAATAATGCAATATCAAAAATACGTAATCAAAATTAAGAATACAGTTAATGTTATTTTGATTTAGTTTTTTTTTCAGCCAAACTGGTTATTTCTGTCATGAAATCAATTAAAATACTTATTACCAATATTCAATGAAAATTTGAAGAGATACACGGATTTTGTAAATTTTTAGTGTGTTAATATCTATTATTTGTTTCGTCAATCCAACTAAAAGTAAACATACAGTTTTTTTAACACTTGAATTTCTTCTCGATTTTTGACTTAAAATACTAGAGAGTTTTAGTACTGACTGCGAAAATTAAATGGAGACGTGTTACGGTAAATAATATATTGTTTTCCGTATTTATATTAATAATTCTTCATATTTAAAAAATATTTGAATAGAGATAATAATGACTCCTGCTTTGAGCTATCAGTTATTTAACGCATGGAAATAGTGCAATAATAACTATCGTCGAATTTGTGCAACATTCGAGGCTAATCGAGATTTGATATCGATTAATCGCCAAGCGACATGACTCAATTTGCAGGCGTTTCAGTCACTCGTTACGAACGACAAAACATTTAACCAAACATTTTTGCACTCAACTCCATATCACATTGATTTAGTAACGATTTCTCGTGATAACTGGAAATCGATTTCTGTTTAATTATATTGACAAAATTCAGCGTTCATTTATTTATTATTTAAACTGAACAGTCGAGACGCAGTGACATATATCGCTAGTCGTGCACAGGTGTCTGGTGGAAAGCGCTCATGTGACGTCACCAAGTACTAAAATGTGCATTGGCGATGAATCACTATAAATACCTGTAGCAGAAATTTCTATCGTCTTCCGCAATATATTGAATATCTGTATTTATTCCACTATTTGCAAGTGAAAAATGTCTATCCGAATTGAAATTTTCATCTCATCATAAATTTATGTTACAATATATGCTATTTGCAAACGATAAAGATAATAGTGATGTTAAATTTTAGTTCTAATAGGTGAAAAAATCAAAATGTAACGAAAAACATTAAAAATATTAGTTATGCAGACTTAGGTACTTCAATTCATAAGGAATGATAATGACCGTATAGTTGAATCTGCATCGTAGAATATGGGCTATAATTTTTTTTTGCATATTGTATTGTTGTTGGGATAGCAAATCATCCGTAGCAGACGTTTTAGTGACAGGACAGAGCTCATTAGGCGGATAACGTAACCGAGGTGGGAGGGAGGGCGATGTGACACGAGCCCGCGAAGAATGAGTGATCGTCCGTCATCGCGCGCGCACCTCGCGCCACGTTTACCGTCTACCGAGTAGTAGCGTCTACACCGCGGCGACTCGCGGTCGCGTGTAACGGCCTAACATGTGTGTGAGTGTGCAGTGAGGATGAGAGGTGAGGCGGGAGGCGCCCGTGGCAAGGCGGGCCGCGCGAGCGCAAGCTACCCGCCGATCAGCGCCGCCTACTGGCTGCCACCGTCGAACCCCACCCCTTACCATGTGCCAGGTTCGGAAGGATTCAAACTTGTTACGGAATGCTTTCCTTATATTGTGATCTATTGGATTCACGGAGCTCTAGAGGTTTATAGCACACTTAACAACTTAGAAAAGGATCGTCACCCCTCGCCCATCAACATGGTTACTTGTTATGGAATGGTACTGAATTTTATTTAAAGAATACTAATCGGTTTTAATGAAAGCGGTGAATATCCGTTTCCGAGTTGATATGTGTGATACAACCTTACGAGGTAGGTACAGAAATTGAGTCAAAAACTATTTCGCCAGTGATATGGTAACCGTCAACCGTCGAACTAGCCACTGAATTTGTTTTAGAGTATCTTTTACAGAATTTTAATGTTCTAGAAGAATTATTAAATATTTGGAAGAAAATAATAAATTGTTGTTCTAATTGCATATTGCAATGGCTTAATACACACATTGGGTATTATTCCAAACTCATTGAATACTCTACTATGAATTACACGTCAAAGCAGTAAATATTTCATGTTTACTGCTTTTTACGTATATTTTCTAATTCTCCGTTGTTTATTCGAAAACATTATTTTGCAATATTAAGCATCAAACACTTTTACGATTGACTAGATCATACTTTGTTAAATAAATAAATTATTCCCATACTTTTTTTAATAAAACCTCACTTTTAATTAAGAATTCACCTGAATAATGCTTCATAAGTTTGAAAAACTTAAAACTGTTTTCATCTATAACGTGATTTGATCTTTTTTTCAATAAGCGGGGAATGAGATATAGCAAAATATCTTATAAGTATGTTTATAATATTCGATAATTTCACGCTTACAATGCTCAATTCACACTTGAATAAGAAAACACAAAACGTTGAAGAAAATCGTCCGCCTCAAGCTTATTTTCAGTTATTCATGTAATGAGTAATTTGTTATGGAGAATGCGAATCGATAGTGAAAACACACACATAAGTATTACCTGCTGATAAATGACGTGACCCAGCATTATTCCTTTGAAATGTAAATTACACACGACATGGAAATTATATTCTTTACTAAAGCAAGTTTCAAAAAAGATTATTAACCGTAATTGGTAAAATTATAGAGCAAAATTAGAGCGCAAATAGGTTTTCAAAATAAAAATGGCACTTGTTTAAACAATATATTCATAGTGATGCAAATCACCTAAAGTAATAAAAGTACTATTCTT
The DNA here is from genome assembly GCA_927399485.1 of Calamotropha paludella. NCBI lineage: Eukaryota > Metazoa > Arthropoda > Insecta > Lepidoptera > Crambidae > Calamotropha > Calamotropha paludella. The sequence goes on along the minus strand of OV656806.1, from coordinate 4,726,559 downwards.
TTAAAGGGCAGTTGGTGCAGCGGTAATGCACCAAAGATATCGGGTTTTAATCACATTTGTGTGGAGAGGTTAATTTTTTATTTCGAAGTCATAGTTGCATGCTCACTTATAAACATATTTTTACTAAGATTGTTATTAAATTCTTTTTATATGTTGCCGGGAATATATTTCATTATTTATGTACTAGATGCTTTTGCAAAACCTATATTTACATTTAATATTATACCTCAAATATGGCAACACAAAAGCGACCGTGACAAATCATCCAAAGTCACGACTTAACCTAAGAAGATATGAAAACATAATCGCCTAAATGAGTATGGAAATTATATTACAATGTTTACTCTTCACATACTAAACGTTCCATTCCACGGTAAGTTTGAACAAGACTCGCTGAGGCTCATATGTTGACATTTTAGTTGCGTACCATACGTTTCTCAAAAGAGCACGCCATAGTACGTTTTCCTCGTGAATCGAACGTGACGAATATTTGTAAGCTATTATCTGGCTTGTTACCGCATTTTGTTTTCTGCTGAAGCTACAGTTATTTGCGTCTATACTGATTCGTGAATACACAAGGGTTGCCAGGTACAAACTAAATGCGTATAATAAAAACTATTTTCACTTAGGTACCCCTAAATTAATCGTAATATTTTCGTAACCATTACTTTGATCTGAATCATGAAGCAGAGAATATGCTCCTTGATCAAACACACTTATCAATTCACAAGTACATAAAACAAAGCCTCTAAACACATTTTAACACGATTAATACACAAATTGTTATTTCCTGTGTGTATATTGTGAGCCAATCTTTTATATTTCTAGATAAAAGATTGGCTCACAATATTGTCACTATGGATGCTTGAATTTCTCTCAGATCCTTATGTTTTATTCACACGCAACTCAATTAATATGTCTTAATTATTGGCCATGTTGACCCCAATTGAAAGAGAGAATATCTATTGAAACACAGATTTATTTTCTATCAAATTTGATTTCACAGTAAACGATTTCTCGAATTTTTATATCTTTATTTCTTAATTAATCTAAAAACTAAACATTGTGGTGTTACACAATAGAATAAAAGTTAAACAATAAATTTCTAACTTACTTTATGAATCAGAATAGCGGTCCATTTATATTTCATAAAACTATCATTTTATCGATGAAAATGTTTTTCGAAACAGGAATAAATATTTGTGTCCGTTTTAATATTTCATGGAACAACTTCTGATCACAGTAAAATTTAATTACATACGGTTTTTTCTTCTTTTTATACTAAATTATTATCGTTTTTGTTAGGAACAATAATGGAATGAACAACTAGATGAAATCTGTTGTTACTGAATTATTTGCATTAAATCATGCATACAAGCAAGCGAACATGCAAGCAAGCTCACATGCAAGCAAGTACATATGCAAACAAGCGTACAATCAAACTAACAAGCAATTAAGGATTGTAAAAACTACAATTTCCATAAGTACTATGACCTGAGTAACAATAACATTATGAAAAACCTAACATCGATCGAACGCTATTTCGATAAAATACACTGATATAAAAAATATATAAAAAAAATAAAGTTTTTCAATATTTAAAGAAAATATCTGCGAATAGTGTTATAGGAAATAAAACTTGCTTAAACAATTAAAATAGCTCTAATTTTTTTTTATCCTCAAGTTGGTAGTTTATACATAGTTTAATAATAATTAGAAACACTTGGTGGTATGAGTATGAAATTCTGAAGCTAGCAACCCTGGCTCATACCGCGAAGTGCAATGCTGTCATACACCGTGGGATATTTTCCTCTTGTTAGCCGAGTGTTTTTTTTTTTCCACCAACGACTCTGTAATCGAAAGCGCGCTGACATTGACCGATATGCGAACCGAAAAACAATGCGGCGTTTTCGTCGTGGTTTTGTAATAAATAACGAAAAGGAACGTCGTGTCCGATTTTGTTTCTTTTGATATTTTCGAAATAGTGCATTTTGTTTTATTAATACTTGTGGTTATGTCTATTTCCATAGCCTTAACAACCGCCATTAAACAATGATCTATTGTTCTTAAGTGAACTATCAGCATTCGATTTCATAATTACAAATGTTTAGAATTTCTCGCAAACCATAATATCAGCTAATGACGTTCGTCAAGCCAACTCGTAAACAAAACTCGAGTCGCCATACTTGGTTATCTTTCATTATAAAATAAAGCAATATTAAACCTCGTGAGCACTTTCTTATTCGTATTTCAAGCGATAAACATTTTGTAGAACAATACGAAAAGAACTCGATATAGCGTGTTGAATTATGTATGCTAATCGGAACAGACAGACAAACCGTAACACGCGCTACGCATATCAATTGCTTTTACTGATATATATGCGTTGCCGGCAATATGGGCTAGACATGATTCATAGTTAGGTTAGGTGAATAAACGCCAGTTGCGGAGTTTAATTAGAAATTTAATTTGGACACTGTAAATTTACACTATTGCATCGAAAACTCAAGCGAAAAATCTTCATACTTGTTAGTTTGACTTATAAGCGTTTATTTATTTTTTATCGCATAATATAACAGAGGAGTAAGTGATAGTGATACCTCCGTATTCAAGGCAAGGCCTTCGATTGACTTCAAGTTAGCGGAATCCATAATGAGCACCATGAGCATTATCAGTAGTAATAAAACGCCAGAAATCCTTATAAGTACGACTTATGAAGGCTGACATTGATAACTTGTAGAACAAAATAAATACCAATACTGTGGAAATGGCAAATACTGTAACCGACTCAATGCCATGCTAGACTTCTTTAAAACAAATGACTACTACTTAAGTACGATACGCTTTCTGTTAAAATGCGAATTTATTTTTATTAGTGCTTTTTTTGTTATAGTTGAATAAAACGGAAATCGAATGTAGTTGCACCCATCTTTATGACCTAATCTTGTAACAAATATACATATATCATTTCGTATGTATAGTGACAAATGGCGGTTTGTTTTAGTATGACAATGAAGATAATAAAACCAAATATTTTATTGACACCACTTCGCATTAGCCAAGTGATTAAGAATGGAATTTTTTAAAACTTTAACACTCAACAACTAACAATGTCTTCGACAGTTAAAATTCCATTAGATCGATGTTAATGTTTTATCATTTAAATTGTAATTGAAACCTTTTATAATTAATGGCCATGGCGTATTATAAATTACGATTGACTTTGACCGACTGACTTGGTTTTTTAACTTATCTGCCAATTAACTTGCATATTCTGTATAAATCGATTTCGCGCTGTCGAAGCAATGGGGTAATTTCTTTACAAAATAAGCGTTTTCAGGGTTCCCTAGTAAACTACGAGGAATCTTTACGATTTCGACATGTCCGTCTGTCTGTTCGTCCTTCCGCAGGCTAGTTCTGATTTATATTGATATTATAATGATATAATTTTAAATTATTATACTTATTGATAACGTTGAAAATGTCATACCTCCATTAGACATAAAAGGGGGAAAATTTATTTTTATTTGTCTAGAGAGCCGGAGTGAGATATCGTTATATTTTGCGAAAATAATAATGTTTCAACTTTATATTCATATTTTATTATGAGCCCAAACTCTACCAGTTAAGCCATTGTTTTTCGATATGAGAAAAGTATTCACAATAGAAGCGCATGTAATGAAATTAAAAGCAAAAGTGTCACAGCTAAGTAAGCTTTACAAGCTAACAAGTAATAGTCCACCAACTTAAAAATTTAATCGAGTAAGGAGAATAAAAAATACAGAAAATAGTGTTGCTGTCAATCAAAAGGCAACAAAACTAGATGAATCACTTAATAAGTTTGTGTTATGGTCCCTTCCCACTAATTTTGCCAAATTATGTTGTTGGGCTACTACGGAACCCTAATTTTTGGGCGTGGCCCGACACGCTCGTAGTCGGTTTTTAACTCTTTCTTTGTATAAGTTGATGTAATTTGCTTGAATTCACTAATGTCTCGTAAGGCGATAACACCAGTAGTTAGTTTTTATTTTTTTGGACTTCTCTGGATAATGGAAATCTTCATTTCCATTACACTCTTTCCTACAATAATAATTTCATGTTTGCTTTTTGACAGAATACATAGACATACAGAGATGTTGTGTCGCTTTTACTACTTGAGAATCACGACATACAAATTACTTATCAAGTTACATGTCAAAATTGACTGATTTATAATTACAAGATTCTAGAGTAGCTTAGGTGTCAAATTGGTTGACTGTAAATTAGGCTTCAATTTAAACCTTAAAACAAAATTGTGTCACATTTCGAAATCTGACTCTTTTCTTGTAATAACTCTCACTTTTTGTTTAAAAAAATAGTTTCTTAAGGTTATCCAAAAGAAATTGATAACAAAATGTATACTTTTTCTTTGAATGGACACGAAAGTAAACGAAAGTATATGCTTATCAGAAAAATACTTAGCTCGACATAGATATGCTGTACATTACTTGGTCCTATTTAAAGATTATTTACTTTTAACTGCTTTACTGATAATAAGATGGTATTTTTAGAAATATTTTTGGAAAAGTCAGTTAATTTACACATTTAATCTGAATTGGTAAAAAATATTAACATGTAAAATGTTAACCATCTTTTGCTCTTTAATTGTGCGAGTGTCTGTCTATAAAGGTATTTATTGCGAGTGTTTTGGTTATTAGCAAAATGAGTTTGGCACGAACCTAACACGCTCGTCCTCCAATAGTGACATCAAAGAACCAATTTGTGGGACTGTAATTATGTATTCGAATACCGACCTCTGTGCTTCATATCAAAGTGAAATAACGACGTATATCATTCGTCTCCACGTGCCATAATGACGCTTTTCGGGAATAACATCTTTCTGTGAACGCTAATTACGTTTTGTTTTGTTTATTGAAATGTATGAAAACTAGAAACCACTTTTCAATATTACTTGGTTTTATGAGAATTCAGTTGGAAATTTAATGTATTTATACCCGCGGCTTCGCCCGCAATTTTTTTTTTTTCAATAAAAATATCCTATGTTACTTCTAATACCTCCAAGGATATACGTACGGAGTTTCATGATGATCGGTTTAGTAGCATTTGCGTGAAAGCGTAACAAACAAACTTACATTCACTTTTATAATATTACTAGGGATGTAGTTCTTAAGAGAATGATAAAATCAGCATGGTCAATAAGAAACGATAAACGTACATTTTTTTTCCAATTTTACTTTTAATTATCTATATCTTTATGTAGGCGACCATTACATTAATTACTAACCAAAAGTCAGAAATTAATAATTATCCTCGACAGGTTTTCATTGGTCTATTAATAAATATCCGTTTATTATCTTACGTAGAATACTTTACCTTAGTTTTGAACATATTCTGATAGTAACAGGACTCATTTCCTTATTTTATATCCAGGAACGTTCGTGTACTGCAAATTTTTGAATTAATATATTAATACTATTTAATAACAATATAGGGAAAATATATTTTAATTTATTCCTCAATATTTCTTTGCTTTGTTCTTGTAAGAGCCGATAATTTGAATTGTAATAGTTTTGATTTAGGTTAACTGATTACATTAATGGTTAGTTTGGTAATTAAATAAATATTTTTTGTCACAGTTATTTAAAACTACAGCACTACCATTTTAATAATCAGTTAAATGTGTAGGTAATTTCTTAAATTTAGTAATCACATTGTCAGAATATTGTCAAATTTAAGCTATGGTTAGTAATATCATAGCAAAATTCGTGAAGTACTAACAATATAGTGATATTAATCAAAATAAAAATAAAAAAACTATTTTATTTGCTCAGTTGCTATATTATTAAAATATAGTTACTGAGAAAATTTAAAAATGATAGTAAGAAAATGAATCTTTTCAAAAATCATCCTTACAAATCGGTAATTTCATATATGGAAGCATGCACTAATATTCTTTGATTAATACACCGACTTAGTTGTTTTCTAACGTTGTATCCTAAAAATCTTCAAATTAATAGAGAGTTAGTAAAAGTTCATTATTTTTCTCTATTTCTAACATTTTGATTTAAACTTATAATGTTGGCACATAAAAGTATGAAATGTATTGGACAGTACATTAGTGATGTTTACATTCTGTCACCGTCAAAGAATCCGTTGTTACTTTGTTGCCGTCTCTTGTCGCCCGGTGTAAACAAACGCGAGGAACGCCAAAGGAATTTTTGTCAGAGTAAACATTTTTGCAACTTGTGGGCGGTCTCTTATGCGATTAACTTACAAAAACTGACACCTGTATAAACTTTTAAAATGGAATTAAAGGTGCATACATTTCATTCGATGAAAACTGTATTATATTCATAATGTGCATCGTTAGCGGTACATTCTTTAATATTTAATAAACTAATGGCATTATAGAAGAACTCTTTGCCTGAGTCTGTGTTTCCTGACAAATACAATTTATGGGTCTTCAAGTCACGAGTGAATAGGTAATCTTCTAGGTAAGCGCGTCACATCTTAGATCGAATCGTGGCTTAACATCAGGCATGATAGCAGTCAAGGGCTTAGCTATTTACTATTAGAAAAAGAAAAAAAACAATTAAAATATGCACTGATTTTGAAGTATATGTAGAGAATCGGGTGCGTAAAAATCGAACAGCAATATTCAGAAGGGAAAATTTTAAATAATAATATTGAAATTTATTAAATTGAAAACAAACACCCTTAAATTGTGATACATTTTATAATCGTATTTAATCTAGAAAGAATTGCAAAGAGCATACCTAAACTTACAAAAATGTTGTGGTAAATTATTATTTATTTTTTTAATGTAGAAGTCATTTCTTATTATATTCTTAATTGAATAACTTTTTCAATTTTACTTAAGTAAGTAAACAGACAGATATATACTTACGAAGATTCCAACTTAGGACCTCGTAATGGACGCCGATGTTGGGAAATTCTCTAGTATTTATCTACTTACAATATTCTTTACATAGCATATACTTCAAATTCTTTCCGTTGCAAATCACCGTCTGTAATAGATAGGACGAGGTGACGATTAATGGCTAGCGCACGATAGTGTCGGCTTACGAACGTGCAGGTCCGGTGCAGGGTTGCCATACTTGAAATCTAATATTGCCGTATTTTTTTGTAGCTATTATATTAAATAAACTGACTCATATCAAATAATAAACGTTGAGTTTCTGGATTCTCTAGTATCGATTAAATATACCCAACTCATAACACATTTTCGCAACATAATAGGCTTTTGTCAATAAAAGTTTGAGTGTAGAGTAAGCAAAGATGAGCGTAAGGGATATGTGTGTATAAACGTGCACTGAGTATGTAACCATAAGTGTTTTGTTCTATACAACAAATATTTTTAAATACTAAAAGATGGATAGTTTTATTATCTCTAGCCACATAACCGGACGTTTAGCAAATGAGACTTAGGATGTACAACTTTCCACGCAAGTACAAATTTTTGTTTAACAATCGTACAAAATCAATAGGGTTATATACCTCGTGAACTATGACGAAATACTTGCTAAGATATTATATACTTGCTAAGATAAAATATTAAGCAGGGTCTTAACTTTTTCGTACTTCACATCATCTACTATGGAGAATCGAAATTACTTAAATTTTCAATACTTTTACCGCAATTTTATCCACAACTACAAGCCACACTTTAACTACAGCCTTAACTACAAGAAAAGGTAAACTTTTTTTTCGAAATAAGTATCGATATAATGGGTTTAATTTTTTATAAAATTTAAACCAGTGTGCCTTTTACTATAATCTAAACACGGGACTTATTGTATACTATTAATGCCGGATTTTAAAGCAATTGCCATATTAAGGATAACACTAACTACGATTTCCTTGAACACGCGAAGCAGATCTTTATCGCCCTGTCTGTTTGCACAAGTGATGAGCTGGCGAAGTGTGTCGCCATACATATGAGTTATATTAATGTTTAAGCAAGATTATTCTTAGCATGCATATATTATGTTTGATATTTTCATTATATTGATAAGAGAACAGTGAAGCTTTTATTTTTTTTAATAGAAAACATAAGCGAGCGGGCTTTACGAGCCTAAATCTATAATCTAAGATTTCACTTTTTCCATCGTATCAATAACGTTACCATAGCAACGCGTTAACCGCAAGTAGTTCGTCTACCGGACGCTAGATGGCGCTAACGGAAAAATATTTAATAATAGAAAAAATTTCAAGAATTTTGTCCACCCGTGCTAAGCCGGGACGGGCCGCTAGTATATACTCTAAGAACACAAATTTGTTGTTTGTGTGTTTGTCTGTCCGCTCTTTTTCCATTGTATCAATTAACGTTACCATAGCAACGCGTTACCATAGCAACGCGTTACCGCGTCAGCTAGTACTTACATATTATCACAAAATGTCGTCTCTTTTTAGTTACGCCTTAGTTGGTTAGTAGCCGAAATAATTGACAATCGTCTTCTTGTATTTAGTTTTTCACTCATTGTCTTTTAATTTAACTCTGTGGTTTCGACTCCTTTACTGAAGCCGTGTTCACATAAAATCCTTTCCTTTTAAGAGGCGTATTCGCAGAAATGTTCACATGAAAATAAAGACAGTAAGCGGTCCTTTAGAAATTTCTGTCTTTGTGTATATTGTTTTCACACATTATGATATTACCTTGATAATGAATTTTATCATATGTGACACATTATAAAATTTGTTTGCTATACTTATAGGAACAATAGCCGACGGTCTTTGAGAAACTTCGAAAATTTGTTTAATGTTTATCATAATTAGTGACTCTGGGTGCAAGTTGCTTTAAGTTAATAAATTTTAGCAATCCTCAAACCCTGTATACGAACGTTGAGTTATGAGTCGATTCAAATAATACAACTACATGCATCATCAGCTTTAGAGCTGACTCAGGCATTTACATAATATTACTAAGATAACATTCTATTTTGTAACTTATAACCTTGACATAAGACCGTATAAAACATGCAAGTGATCGCGTTTAAATTGTGAAATAAGTATTAACTATGTATTACGTTACAGATTGTAGTTATATTCTGTGAATGAACGTGTAGTTATTCAATTACACGTTGTAAGATGTTAACGTATTCAAAATATAGGTTTCTTTTATATTTATCAAGTGCAATAAAATAAATAGAGCAGTAGTCGGACTTAATAATAGCTTTCCGCCGGTTAACCTTTGGGATATATGAACAACAAATGCGGTATAAAATACAATCATATTAATACTACTCATATAATAAATATGAGTTGACTTAAGTATACCTATGCTTAAAAATTAAATAAAAATGTTATTAAACGTACATATTTGGCAGATTAGATGGAAAAGAAAAACTCCTAACAAAAAGCTCTTTCTGAAATGGCTAAAATTTTATAATTATCAAATACGTTACGATAGCAGAAGTGCTATAAAACAAACCTCTTAAATAATAATCTTTAATTAATAAACATATAAATCTTTAAAAAAATATACCACAGTAATTTAAATTAACAAATATGCAATTAAAAAGTAACACACGTTTTATTTATACTCAGCTCTACGGTTGACTGATAGAGAATGCGTAATGATATTAATTCCGCCATTAAATGCCGTTCTGTGTGTGATGAAGTTTAAATAATTAAATACGAAAATGTTGATACTTATTCGTTGTTGTTTTAATATTAATGAGTTTCCTTTAGTTTCCTATTGAAAGTGACGCTGTCTTAAATCAATACAGATAAAAATTAGATGGTGTTCGTTGGAAAACGTGCCACTCGGATCGAATTGCCAATCGTCATTTTTGAAAATAAGTTGTAGAGAACAAACCGACTAATTCACTAAGGTAAATAAACACACTAATTGTCGACTTAATTCATATGTACGAGTATATGTACTATTTTATTTATTCGTACTAAGTGCTAATATGCGCTTTCACTTCTGTCTTTACAATCCATAACAGTAGAATATCGACATTTCCAATGTTTTCCAGTTCACTAGATTGAACTTTAGGTAATAGCGCGAACCGTCAACCCTGCAACGGACTACGATTGTTTGGGACAAATGCTGTACGTGCGCATACATTGCCGGGTTACAATAAGGGTGCTACGGCGGAACGTAAAGCAACCGACCCGTGTAAACATAACAGCTAAGTCGGGATAAACTGTCGCCATTCGTCGTCGTTCTCGATGCGCCATTGTAGCCGTCACTGCACCACTTGTAACAGGGTTGGGCCTCATGTCAAGTATAGTTTACGAATATATACCAGAAACTAATATTATAAATAGAGTTTTTTTTTGTTATTTTATCTGTAAGGCTAGCACCGGAATCGCAGTATTTACTTAAAAACAAACCTTCACTGCTTAATTAGTAGGTGCAATATTCTGGATGGATAACGGCTATACATTATGTAGGTCCCCATATACTGTTATTAAAGACAGGAATGTGGTTCTTTAAGCGAAGCAGACAAAACTTTTTCTTCATAAACTATCCTGTATTTATGTATTCTTTAGACAGATCTCTAGAAATGCATTTTTCTCCATTATCACGTGTAATATTAGGGTATTACCTACAAAATTGACGATTTTCAAAAATGTTGACTGTCCAATAATGTCATTGGTTATTTAACATTTTAAACAAACCATCAAAATTATGGTTTAATTATACCTGATTAATTAAACCTGATTAATTAAACCTGTTTAATTAAACCTGTTTAATTATACCTATAATATTACCTTCAGAATGTCGTCACTAAAATGTAACAGCTTAGACCCCCATTTTAAATGTGATAATAATTAATAACTGATTATTTTCTTAAGTATTAATAAACACTGGTCAAGATATCCTACCGATAAATCTTAGTATGTTTGTATGTTTTATGTGGTACATTAACATTGAGTCGTATAATGCAGTTAATTGATTAATTATTGAGGAAGTTTTAACGCTAATACGAGGTTATTATTAAGCATAACCATTATCGAATCATTAACGTAACCTACTTAGTGTTGGCTTATAGTTCATTTAAATTACTTGGTCTATTACATTTTAACAGTTGACTGAAATTTTCAATATAACAAACAAATATTTGGGACTTATTCGCCATGTGCACCTAATGCACATAAATCTATAATCTAAGATCACAGTTGTTTGGGTGTTTGTCTGTCCGCTCTTTGTCCCCATCTTTTTCCATTGTACGCGTTAACCGCAAGTAGTTCGTATACCGGACGCTAGATGGCGCTAACTGAAAAATATTTAATAATAGAAAAAAATTCAAGAATTTTGTCTACCCGTGCGAAGCCGGGACGGGCCGCTGGAACATAATTTAAGAACACAGATTTGTTGTTTGTGTGTTTGTCTGTCCGCTCTTTTTCCATTGTATACGCGTTACTGAGTCAGCTTGTATAATTAACATAAATACATATATACAATCACCTCTTTTTCCCATATGCAGAGATCACAGATTTCCACATTCTTCGATCCCGACATACATCTCTTCGACTCTCATCAGACCTTTCATACAAGTTCGTCCGTTAGGAGTGCTTAACAAATTTATGATTAATGAATTTATTAAGTTCTTACACTTCCGCACACATTAAAATAAAACCTCTTTTATCAGATTTTTTTCTTTAGTTATGGTTCGATTCCTGTAATGAGTCCTTTGCTATCTCTATATAAAAGAAGGACTTTATGGGTTTGTTACCATATATAGTTAGATACCATAAGCCTAAGAATAACAGTTTTTATAATCAATTAACGTTACCATAGCAACGCGTGGCCGGGTTAGCTAGTATAATATATAAAAAAACAAATGAAATTAGCAAATAATCTGAATTAACTGATTTAAATTATGAATTTATCCCCCCTCCCTCTTGCAGTAGAAGGTTCCAGCGGACGAGGTTTAAAGTGCATACCTTGCGGACCGGAAGGCGAAACAAAACTTACATGGCAATACATGCTGTACTGCTACACTTCCTTTAAATATCAAATATCATCGCTTGTATCTGTACGATACTTTAATGATAGGTGCATTTCGATAAAATGATTTATTTGCGTGACACGAAGCAGATTCTGTTTCTTTATTTATTTATTCATGCAATGTGAATCATCCAATACAAAAAAAACCGAGTGACTAAAACCCAATTAGGTTTGTCCAGTCACACGTATTCGTAAACAATTGTACTATGAAGTGAATAGCGAGAGTATTACATGCCTCATTCTTAAAACTAACTTAATATGTATATTTTACTCATATTTACTGCGATTTAATTGATATTGTAACGGTCGCGTACGGTTCGTAAAAGAAAAATATAAAATGACTTGCCCCTTAAATAATATTGTAATATAACAGCGCATGTTACGACTTGGCAGTTGATACGTTATTATTCAAATGGTCATTAAATTTTGCAAACATATCAAGTTTTACGATATCAAGTTCATCGTTGTGTGACTTTTATACATTGAACAAAATTGGCTTTATTGTTCATGTAATTTTGACTTCGAAACAAAATATTGTTACACGATTCTACATCTGTCTAATAATACTTTCGAATATACATTCCAAATATTTCTTTACACGATACACTTTTTTAAGGTTTAAAGTTTAAATTTCTTCATCAAACTTTAGAGAACATGACAGCGCGTAACGAGGCAAACATTGTGTAGACACGGTGACCTATACTTATGTACTTGTGCAGTTACTATACCTATATACAATGTATGTAACAATAATATTAATATATTTGCTTTGTCACGTTCCAGCCAACTTTTAATCGAACTGAATGCTAACTAGCAGTTAAAGTAGCTGTAGTTTTGTCGATACCAGCCCATGTACTGTAGATAATACCTATAAAACCTTTAAAAATAATTAACGCAGTCTTTCGCACCGACGGTCCCGGGTTCGTGTCCCAGGTGGGTCAGAATATTTTGTGATGAATACAAGTATTTAAGTCATGGGTATTTATTTATAATTCTATGAATATAACATATCTATGTCTCATATATGTATGTCTATCCGTTTCCCTAGTGTCCATAACCCAAGCCTTACAGAGCTTTGGTTTAGGCTGATTGGTGTGAATGGAACACTACGCCCGCGTTATTGTTTGTAATAACCATTATACTATCAGCCTTACGACGCCAAATCTGGGCATAGGCCTTTCCCAATTTGGTCCTTATTTATAATACGTTATGGAATATTTTTTGTTTAATAAATTACGTTCAAAAAGTTGTTTTTATACCCATCAGAGTAAGCTGTATTGATATTTCTTACAATTACGTGATGGTATATAATAGGATAATAGACAAAAGCTAACAAACATACTAAAAGAGAATCTCTATAATATTCACATTGATATTGCTCAATATTCGAGGTTCAAATCGCTGTTTTTATTATGTAAGTACTCCGTATAAAGTTCTCGTTGCTCCAACCCTAGAGCTAAACTATCCGGATATAATGGAGCTTCGGGGCATCCATTCTATCCAAGTCCGTAATAATAATCTGGGACCAACGAGCTCATCCTAGTTCAGCGCTCTACTTGCATCGGTTAACTTCACTATCACTATATTAAACACTGTGTTCTATACGTTACAAATTAAAACTGTGTATCGCATCTGAACAAATAAAAAAGGCTTTTATGAATATTGAAAGTCGGGAGAAACGGTTTTGTGGAGCTCCATTGCGTAGCGGTGTGTGCGTACCACTTATAATATTTATAAAATTGCATATACTCATACCAATTCGCCTGTAAGGCTTGTTTTATGGATGTCGCAGTAAGATAGATAAAGCCGTTATATAGTTATATCCCTAGGGATATAATTATATACCGTAACATAGTTATACGAAAGCGATTCATTACTATCTCACTAGGAATATAATTATAAAACGGTCCAAGTTTAGTGATATACTTATATTACTAGATTAAGTTCAGTGTTATAAATATATAACTTGATAAAGCTTAGTGAAATAGAAAGCTACCATATATAATTAAATAAAACAATATTATTATATTGGTTTTATCTTTATTAAATAATCAACTTTATGTATCCTGCAGTTAGTTACAATACTTTGTGACATTAACACGTATTAATTTCAATTATAAATAAAACGATCATATTTTTTGGAATTTAAACATTAACAATACAATTTAAACTAATCAAACATTAAAAATCTTTTAAAGCTAATCAACAGTTATGAGATTTCTTTACTTCTTATCCACTAAGTTGAGATCTTGATTCCTTTAAAAGTATTTTTTAATTTTTGTTCAGACAAGAAGAGGAATCATGACATCTAGAATTACATAGCACTGAATGCTTCTTACAGGCACATCTTTTAGTAGAATACTATATATTCGATTTTTTACAGGAACATTTTAAATAACCTTGACCACCAAAGCGCGACAATTTTTGGCATATTTCTCTCAGTGACAAGTTTTCATTTGGTATAGGACCATACAAAGTAATGTTTGAAAGCTGTGTTGCATTTCTGGGTAACCAATCTTTCAGGATACCAACTGATGTTCCAATTTTATGACTTTCATTTCGTTTTTCCAAAACTTTTCCTAATATATTTTATTGATCCAATGGTCCACGATCTATCTTTGGTATCTCTATAAGAACTGAAGATCCCACGTCAATGTCAGGAAATTTGCAGTGAACAGGATGGTTGCTGCAAGTTAACATAGTCAACAGGTAATTCGTCATTATGTGCAGGTGTTGCCGATGAACAAGATTGTTGTTGATTTAATATCTTCTCAAGATCTTCTTCAGTTCTTAGTTTATTAAGCAAATCAGCAGGCACTTGTGATGACAAACCAATTTGAGGATCTACTCCAAAAAGAGCTTTGTATGGTGTTCTTTTTATAGTGCGATGAAAAGAGCAGTTCTTTGGTACTGTACAAACCGTATTCCAATCGACCAATTAGAAGAATTATTATCTTGTAGCCATGCCGCACACTCCGAAAGCTATTTCACTAAACTTAATCTAGTAATATAAGTATATCACTAAACTTGGGCCGTTTTATAACTATATTCCTAGTGGGATAGTAATGAATCACTTTCTTATAACTATGTTACGGTATATAATTATATCCCTAGGGATATAACTATATTACGGCTTTATCTATCTTACTACGACATGGATACTAGGTTAAAGGATAGACATACATATATGACACAAATTAATGTTTTTTTCTTTTATTTTGTTTGAATTTAATTATGCCATTTGAATGCGAACTCAGATAAGTATATAAACCCTCGAGATTTTTGCTAATGAGTAATGTTATGGTAAAATAATAGGGATGATTTAATTCATAAAATTAAATAAATAAATTACAACGTTATTTAGTGTAAAGAGCCCTATTTCCGCTATTCTATTTAATTTAATTTTTACCATGTGACAAACGGAACTTAAACCAGCATCCCTTCGCTATCTAAGCGTTTTAAAGCGTTTCTTATAGTAGATATTATTAAGTAAGCGTATCTTATAGTAGAATAGTATATAGACGACCGTGTGGTGCAACGGGTAACGATCCTGCCCTTCGCACGGACGGTCCGGGTTCGAATCCCGGTAGGGGCAGATGTTTGTATGATGAATACGAGCTTTTGTACCTGAGTCATGGATATTTATATGAATATTACATATCTATGTATAATATATGTATGTTTATCCGTTACCCTAGAATCCATTACACAAGCCTCACAGTGCTTATTTTGGGCTAGGCTAATTGGTGTGAATGTAAAAAAAATATTTATTAATTCATAGTAAGGACCATTGAATTATTCCTAGTGTAATTATTGTTGGCCACAGATCGTGACGTAAAACAAGGATATCGACAAAATGGTAAATAACACTATCTTATAGAACAGTCTAATTGAATTTTAAATACAATTTAATGAATAACATTCCCTTTGTTCATTATCTTTCCCGATATTAATAATTTAACCGACCTCAATTAACCTCTATACAAAATTTGTCTAATATTATGAAATTAGTTACTCGAATTATTAACATCGGCAAAGTCTATTTGTCAAGTTGTTTCGTCCTAATAAGCAAGGGCCCATCTGATAAATTAATTTCTATCAGATCTAACTTCTCTATTCATTTGTTAAAAATAAATAGGCACTCGACAAATAAATATTTTTATATTAAAAATATTTATGTAAAAGGTTTTATTTAGGTTTGGAATTGCGTTTAGTTATTGCATGTGACTAACCAAATAACTAACGTGATTTTCATGACTCTCTTACGTTTAGATTTCTTTTCAGGAGTCGTGTGCGAACTAAGCTTGGCTTATAATTTTCATGAACATGTAAAACACATCAGCCGTCCATAAAAATCTCCATTAGGATAGCTCTTGGCTTGGCCAACGCCTTTTCGCGACCTAATCATGTTATAAGTTATTTTACGCGGCACGTTCTCGTTTATTGTACTAGTTTTTTTATATTAATATGAGTATTCTTCTGCTTTGATTTTGTCCAGATTTTTTTATAAATTATTAAGTTGCTGCATCTACCACCAATTCGGGAATAGAAAATTCCATACTGGAAGACTGGAATTCCATACTAAAGAAACTCGAACTGGACGATAAATCTCCATTATACATTATTATAAACTACTTAAAACCTAACAAGATCTTTTTATTGTAATAAGTAAAACCAAAAGTGAAAATGTATTTTTCTTTTTCTTAAACTATTTTTGTCATGCCGTCATTTCATACGTTCAGTCAACAATTTATCAACTTGATATCTTTTCTCTATCATTACTGATTTTATAAGTTGGAATTTTTTTCATTTATTATTGCTCATGCAGTCCTTACATCATGTATGTTTACGTATTAAATTATGTATACATGTGTATACATAATTAAGTAGTTGATTAATTTAGTGTCAAAAGCTAACTATTTAGTTTCATTTAAAACCTTCACTTTTTACACTTTACATAAATAATTATAAGCATATTATAATTTTGCAAAGTGGGCATTATGCTTTTTTCGGTGAATCATCAGCTTTACAATATTTTATTAAATTACAATATATATATATATATTAAAAAGCATATAAGAGATTCACACAGTTAGTCGAAAGTGCGCTTAAATTAAGTTAACTTTTATAATAAAACAATGGTACAATATCAAACAACAATATTGGAAAAACGCCTACTTATAAGTGTTTTCGCTGCACTTACTGCAATACTGATTACACAGTACTTCCATATCAAAATTATAGATATACAATAGTATGTGTACTTTCTAAACCGTTGTATAGTGAATTTAAACGTGTTCACTGACTTCGGCAATGCAGATTCCATGCGGTGTCGAGGTGACCCTCCGCCAACTTTTAATTAAGTTTTCGGCAAAGACCACATTCTAAACTGCTGCCGGAGACGTCGCCAAAATGCTGTTTATTATTATTATACTATGGTACAGCCAATTATTTGATTTCAAAGCCACACTGGAGGCTTATAACAGAAATTAGTTAATTGTGACATGTTATTATGTAATAATTCTATAAAAAATATTGTGTTGTATGATTGGGATGAAATAATAAAAATTATATCTGATATACATATTTGTAGGCTTTAATATGCATAAGATAAGTACAAATTTATAAATGAATTAAAATAAAATAAGAAACCATTTGATTTGACAATCCATAATTGTCAAAAGCAGAATTAAAATTGTATTAAAACTATAACATCAAATTGAGCCGAGTCGATTTTATCTAGTATTTTTTATTTAAATATTATATCATATAAGATAGAATTGAAGAATGTACCAAATATATGAAAACCGTAAATCAAATTTCAATTAAACTAAAAATATAATTTAATTAAAACTGAATTTCTGTGAGCAGTTTGAACTTTGGGCATCTTTGCATTTTTTAAATAACTCTATGTGCTTTCTCACTGATTAACAGATTTCAAAAGACTGTAGTAATTAATTTTCAACTGGAACAATAGGTCTGTAGCGCGATTCAATATCTTTTTTCTTCAAGTCGATAGTAAACAAGGCCGAGTATTCAAAATAACAGAAATATAAATTGTTAATGAAGCTTGACTTGACTTGAGTAAAAAGCTTATTTTCGTCTGTCAAGAAATAATAAACTGTAAATACCAAACAACGTTTACTTTAGCTTCAAACCTATTAGAAATATTGACATTCTATTACTAAAACATTCAAAATATAAAATAAATAAACTAAGTTAAACTCCGATACCAACGCTTTTTGCTTTTAGGAACAATTAATGAGAAATTGATTTGAAATAAAATGTACACAAATAAATATAAATATTACGAAAATGAAGGGAAAGTAGAATTAGAATATTTTCACAATTCCAGAACCATAAGTTGTAAAGTAAATAGTTATGATAAACATATGTTATAAATATAAATTAGATTACATTAATCAATATTTGACAACTTTACGTACCCAAGTAGCTAAAGCATTAGATTTAATGAAGTTCAGATACAACACCGGTACCATAGCACCCGCACCCAATAAGTATAGAAAAAATCGTTTTTACATTTATCCAGCCGGTGATCGAATCCGGGACTTCAGAGTGGCGTTACAGTGACAAGCCACTCGACCACGCAGTTTGGTGGTTATAATAATTAGACATCATCATTTGCTGCCATCTTACGACGTTTTTTAAACGAGCCGTCGATACGCGCTTGTATGGATTCAAACGCGATACTCATGCGAGTCAAACGTAGCACGATTCTGACTATATGTAGATGGTCAAATTTCTAGCTTTGAGTACCTTATAAATTCAGTCCCGCATTTGTATCGATACAAACGTGTAAGAGACGCAAAACTTGCTCTGTGGGATAAAAGAAAACGCGATACCGACGCGCGTCTGTTGCGCGTTTTTAAATGGTGCATTGGCAGTACGTTTTCTATTACTCCAAAGAGCAATTTCTTGCATATCTACTACAACAAATCCAGACTGTATAGAGACTCAGGTTCTCTATACAGTCTGGATGATCTCAGAGGGAACCATTTTTATTCATTCATTTATTCAATTGTGTGTAAATATTGTAATAAGTATTACGTGGAAATTCTTGTGGAAAATGTTCAACCATAATGCAATAAACCTATTATGCTTTTATTTCCTATTAAAGTAAATAAATAAATAAATTAAACTGTAAGAAGATAAATATTGATATATGTCGGTAACATTTCAAGAAATAAAGGTGAAATTTAGACGGAGCAGCACACAGGCTGGCTATCAATTGCATCTGATATTAAATTGCGTCGCACGAAACAGCAGAGCAAACATTCGACGGAGGCTCGAAGGACCTTCATATCTGCGCCCGTTGCAGCCACAGTGTACGGATTGACAGTATACGAGTTGCTTTTACATGTTTATTAAACCAAGTGATAATATTTTAGACTACGTAGGATTGCATGGATTACCATTACGTTATGTTGTAGGTCACTTGGAAAATTTAATGTGTCTGTCTAGGTCTCGATATCTTAACTGGGAAAGTATTTGCCTGAATAGGGAGAGGATATGGGCTCGAGTCCAGCCTAAAACTTCATACAAGTAGCATTATTTCTAGTAATATTTTTTCTAGATATAAGAAACTGTACTACAAGCGTTTGGTTCCCCAAGATGTATTTATTATCCAGGAATATTGTGAAACCTTTAACCCTTAACAAAAGCAACAAAATAAACATACTCAAATCAAAAAATATAACCATTAAATTTATATTTTTATACAAATAATATATTTTAATCTGATGATACGTATAAGAGTTGGAATTTACTGCTAAAGAATTGATTTTCATATAAGGCGCCGGGTATGATAAAAATATAATGAGTAAAAGGACATCCTCCACGTTTCATACATTTTTGGTCCAAATTTTAACTGACCACATTGTCCTAATAAACATGTTTGTTTTAAAAAATATTTTTCAACGATAATGTATGAAAAGATATATTTTCAACCTCTAATATCACCAAAGATTTTGATCCTACACTGTTAGCCCCATAATAACAATTGCTCAGATGGACATACTCTAGCAAAATATAGCATTTATTTTCTTTGGCCGGCACTTTCAAAATTTGGACCAGAATGTATGATGTTCTTTGATAATCGCATGACAGCGTTACGTTTTTTGTGCGCAACCTATCGTGCGCACTTAACTTTTATTGTGAAGTTTTGTTTTATTATTTTCTGTGCCTGTTCAAAGACAATCGTTCTTAAGGAGTAAATTCCAGTCGTACGTTTCGTCGGAGCTGACACTTTTTTGCTTACTATTGTTTCTTTACACTATGCTCGGTAACGGCCACCGATAAGGCGCATCGTCCTCTTTAACCACTCCGGGGGTTTTATCCGCTCAGTAATGTAAACTGATTTCTCCTGGAGCTAGTGTGCAAACTTCCTTCGATTGTTTAAAAATAAAACTTGCTTTAAAACAATTTAGTTCTTTATCTTTCATTATACTCAATAGTAACAGTTTATTGTAGTCGTTGATTGTGTCTCTTGTTAAATATTCAGTTTTTAATTAGAATAATACTGCTTATTGTTTTTATTATATTGCAAGCTTCGCACACTAAAACACACTGATAGTGTTCGTTAATGTTTTTCATTTAATATGAGAACACTCTAATTTTTACTTTAAAAAAATAAATTTGTCTCGAAGTCAGGCTGTATTCGAACACACGTCTCGGTATCCAGACCCGTTAAGTTTTCGAAGTGTTTATTACTCACTCAGAAGCTGAATTTCAGCGCCATCTCTTCATGTTCTTGGCAACAACGTAAAACAATAACACAAGAAAATAATGTTTGCAAGGATATCACATTTTTAAGGACCAATAAAATATTTAAAACCATTCAGTATGTTCGCAAGGTAGAGTTAAATACAAATTTATTTCATCCGATGATTTCACATCACACTACAGCTTCTATTCTCTGATTAATATAATAGTAAAAATAAACAGAAACATCTGTTTTAAATACTTTTGAATACTGATAAAACCAATGCAATTATCACGGACAAACGGTACTTGTAAAGTAAGCCCAAATAGCTGTAACTGTGAGATTACTATAAAAAAGCAGGCTTCTGATTAATTTAAATGCACGTTGTATGTGAAAAATTGTCGCTCACGCCGACATTAAACTCTGCTAATATGACATGACGGAAAAACTTTTGGCATCGACAATGTAAAGTCGTGGCTTCCTGTCTCCTGTGTGCTGTAGCCGGGCGGAAGTGGCCCAGAGATAAGGATCTTGGAGATCGCAAGGCGCCTCCGTCTGCCGCCAGCAGCCGAGCAAATAGTTGGGGAAACTCGATGCCGGTCGGTGTGCCATTTCGTTTCCAAAGAATTTGTTATAATCGTACTTCTTTGGATATGAATTTCTAATAGATTTTCTTGCCGTCAAAAAGTTTTAATATTCAAAGTCTTACCTTTGAGCAGAACTTAACTTGGCTAACATATTATGCAGAATTTGGTGTTCATTACACAAAAGTTACATAAATCATTTTGTCCTTTTTTGTTCGGAAACATATGTGTTAAAATGTCTTCCATCCATAAAAAAAATATTCTTTGCTAAACAACTTACTTTGTACTATATTTTGAATATTTAGGGAGTTTGTTAGCGTACTGTTCTTAATGCAATCCAGAATGCTGCAGTTCTAAGAAAATATTTGACGAAAAATTCCCACTTTTAGCTGCCAAAGATGAGTCGTTAGGAGCGCATTTAAAAGTTTTGGATTTTAATGAGAGAACAGTTAATCCAAACATCATTTCAAAACACAGTCCCTGTAAATTATGACGCATTAAAATAGTAATCGAAATTTTATGAGTTTTGCTATTACGTTTTTCTTTGTGAACTCTTATTTTTGTTACATTTTTATGACAATACGAGTTTAATTAGAAAGTTATTATATCTTATCATATGTCAAATGTCCTCTACTGAATTATCATCGTTGTCAATTTTTTAATACTCCCTTTACTGGACTCTGGGCCTTTCTTATAAACATTATAAATGAGATTACGGATCAACCGAACTGATTTATTCAAATTTTATATAACCGAACTCTATTTCGCAAGTTATAAAAAGAAAAGTCTTTATTTATTCACCAAGTTCCTCTTTAAAATATAGCGTATGATAGTATGGCGGAGCTTCTAAAATCCATTCCAACTTTTCCTTACAAAGTGAAACTTTGAAGACATCTAAATTCTAAGTTCCCGCACATGTGTCTGGCAACAAAAACTGTCCATCTCCGAGACAATCTGCATACGCTTACCATGATCCAGTCCAGACTAGATATTTTTAAAGAAATGGAGCTGTGTAAGCTTTTCATTGCACTTTTGACTTGGTACGCTCCCGCTATGTGGATGCCAGCTCTGCGAGGTACGAGAAACACACGATTTATATCGGTCTTTGTAAAGTTTTTATTTTAAATCTTCCAATTCGACTGCTTCAAGTGCAGTTGTGTTTAAATATATCGATATATTACAGTATTGAGATTGTTTTTTACATCTGGTATTATAGCCAAACTTTCAATAAGCATCGTCTTTTTTTAACTTGCAAGTCTTAGTTATATCTGTTAATTTTAGAGTGCCATTATCAACAATGTAGATTTGTCTATGGATTGATATCTAAGCAGATATGTAGTTGATATATAAATAAATAAATAAAAATAATAAAATATTTCCTACATTCACACCAATTAGCCTAGCCCAAAGTAAGCACAGTAAGGCTTGTGTTATGGATACTAGGGTAACGGATAGACATACATATATGATACATGGATATGTAATATTCATAGAAATATATATAAACACCCATGACTCAGGTACAAATGCTCGTATTCATCATATAAACATCTGCCCCTACCGGGATTTGAACCCAGGACCATCGTTGCGAAAGGTAGGATCGCTACCGTTGCACCAAACGGTCGTCATATATAACCTATTTATAAACATTATGACATTTATTCAAAAATAAAATACTATTTCAGTGACTTTTGTTTATTAATTTAACTCTCTCGAATTCGACTCTAAATAAATTGGTGCTAATTATTCTTATTTAAATATATATTTTTATTGAATTTACATTAAAATATATTATTATTTTATTTATCACCTGTGTGTGAAGGACTATACTATTTTAGCATATGATTTATTACAGAAGTTGTAAATAGATATAATTTGTATTTTACACTCAAACTATCCTTGGTTTGCCGTGAGTTTTCCTTATATATTAATAGTACGCCGCTAATTTAAATGCTATCGTAGAAGTTACGTAAGCAACGTGCAAAGAAACATATGTAAGCAAATGTAGCTTTTAGCTCATTTTAAAAGAGACAATATAAAAAAAATAATATTACTAACATTCACACCAATTAACCTAGCCCAGATTTCGCATTGTAAGGCTTGTCTTATGGATACTGAAGTAACGGATAGGTATACATATGTAATGCATAAATAAGAAATAAACATATAAATATATATTCACCACATAAAATGAAATATTAAATTTATGTTTGATATAAATATGTCTATCTGTTACCCAAGTATCCATAACACAAGCCTTAGGTACTTTGGGTACTTTGGGTAAGGCTAATTACTTTAAATGTAATAAATATTACAATCTTTAATTGTTTAGATTAGTAAATTACTGCAACTGCAATCTATCAGGGCGGAAATAAATGTTTTATTACAAAAACCTCTACAGAAAATCGAATCTCAGAATGAAGCGTGGAATGAGATTTAAAATTAGTCAACAGATTTTGTGTAAATTATTGTTTTTTGCTTTAAAAAACTATTTACAATTGTTTTAAAAATGGCGACATACAAGTATTGATATGCTAACAGAAGTTTGTATTTTGGTTACAATATCTGAACAACAGCTGATGTTATATATTATACTAACTTCAGCCCGTGATTTAGTCTGCGTTGATTTCAGAAAAGTTTAAATGAATACATCTAGTACCTCGTTTTTTTTTACTATAGCACCGAAACCTAACATTATTCAAAGATAAAAGAGAAAATATATGATAAATTATTATAATAGAAAAATACCAGAAAAAATCGACTCGGGTCACAAGTGAACTCTCAGGCGCCTGAGAATTCACTTGTGACCCGAGTCAATTTTTTTCTATTATAATAATTTATCTTATAAGATCGCATTGAAAATGCATAAACTATATAAAAATTATAAAAAAAGAGAAAATATATGAATACCATTATCACGGCTCCTGTAAAGGAGTCGAAACGTCAGGATTAAATTTAAAATAAATTATGCGCTAAATCCATAAAAAAGTGGTTATTCAAAAGTATCCCATGGCTTAATAAAGTGCTGTGTGCGTGTCATCCAAACCCGTTCAGCCATATTTGCGTAATTCAGTAATCTATAGTATTATCTAAACGTACAAACTTCATGGTACTTTTCATGGACCGTATGTGGGTAGATATTTTTTCCATCATATTTAGTTTTAAACGATTTTCTCGATTGGACTTCTTCATAAACGACCATTCCGTGGTCGTAACCGTAAAAGATAAAGAAAGAAAGTAAATACAAGTATCAAATGCAACCCGGCAAAATGAAATGGGAGAGACCTGACAAAGCGCGGGTAAAATGTCACAAACCTATTATATTTTTCTGCGCTGTGGCCATATTTATGCGACCTGTTCGCTCTCAGGGCTGCGAAGTTTCACCGTTGCTTTCGAATTATTGCATACTTCTTTGAAAATATTACAGGTTCTATATATTTAAACGTCGTTGTAGAAAACTTAGTGACGGTCGAAGTTTAACTGGAATTCCTAGACGAATGTGTGGTTTTTGATGGTTTCAAATAATTTGCCTATGATAAGCAACAATGCGTCCAGCCACTAACAGCTACGTGACTCTCGAGAGTCATAAGTCTTGCACCTCGAAATATCTTATTGACTGTGACATTTAAATACTATCTGTCACCTTCTGTTCATATCCACAATCCGCTCAATATAGCAACTGGCTGTCTTAGGGGATTCCCCCTAAACCTAGAATAGGTATATTAATATAAAATGTTGTCTGAAACTTTATGCTGTAATTTTAATTTACCTTTTCGGAGCACGTACAGCTTTGAAATGGTAAAATTTATTGCAGCAGTGAGACCTGCGATTTCATTTGCCGAGTAATTAAAATACTTGTACTACCTTTCTCTACAATAAATAATGATAAATTTGACTTCTAGATATTTTTAGTTTCATTTTGCCACTTAACATTGACTGTGAATAGGAAAATATGTCGTATATTGATATTAGTTTTGATAAGGATGGTGTAAAACAATATTATCTTTATGTTATATAAACATTTTAACTAGAAAAACAATATTTGTTCTAATAAAGTAACTAGGTCATTGTTTGAAAATATGTATTGAACTTTGTATTTTATCCGCTTGGCAGTCCACGTTAGCAATTGCTACCGATAGCCAACGCCCCTCGTCAGGCCCTGGTAGCAATTCTGCCAGATTCAAATTTAAGCGTGGCCTGTTGTTTTTTTTTTTTAATTACGATTAATTATTGAGTTACAGAAATTCAAATATTCTATGGTTGACTCTTTATTTCATTAGTTATACGGTAGTATTTTTTGTTTGATATTAGCTTCATTATTTTTATCATTATTAGCTGCATTTTTATCTAAGAGTCCGACGGTTTTTTTTTTCACAATTCGCGCAGCATTGGGATTATCGAGAGGGGTGGGGTGCACGGAAGAGGACTTAAGTGGTTATATATAAATAGTATCTTATGAGTATTACTCTCTAACCCTACCCATTTAATAAAATAATCGGTTTACAGAAATTGTGGTATGAATTGCTTGAAATACTGTCGCAAGTTGTTTAAGAATGCAGGATACAGCGTTATGCAAATATTTTGTGATCGACTTTAATGTACGGGTATACAAATTAAATATATCTTCTTCTGTAATTTGTTAGATTTCAAATACATTAACAATATAACTTTGCTTATTGTGAAATAAAAAAAAACTATAATAATATCACAATAATTATTTGTGCTAACCCTGAAAGTACTTGATGCCTGTTCCGTGACAGGTAGTTTTATCACATCTGCGAACTCCTGTGATTTTTATTACCTATGCACACATCATTCGGTTCCTTTCAATTCGAATTTGACCCACTTTACGAGCGAGACAGAATCGATTCCGCCGAGTTGCATCCATGCACGCGATTGTTCGCACTGAATCGATTACCTGTAGTGCACATACTGTAATTCTGAAAAGCTAATTTATTCTGCTTTTGCCCGTGCAAAAAGGTTGGTATCGGATGTCAGACAATTGTTCGCGTTTGCATTTTGAAATGTGTTGCTTCAATGAATACAAGTCAACCGGAATCTCATGATTTATTTTTCTATAACAACTCTAAGTAACGTAATTAATCTATAATCTAAGATCACAGTGGTTTGTGTGTTTGTCTGTCCGCTCCTTTTCCATTGTATCAATAACGTTACCATAGCAACGCTTTAACCGCAAGTAGTTCGTCTACCGGATGCTAGATGGCGCTAACGGAAAAATATTTAATAATAAAAAAAATAAAGAATTTTGTCCACCCGTGCGAAGCCGGGACGGGCCGCTAGTCTATAATCTAAGAACACAACTATTTTGTTTGTGTGTTTGTCTGTCCGCTCTTTTTCCATTGTATACGCGTTACCATAGCAACACGTTACCGGGTCAGCTAGTTATTTAATAATTTGCTTGTTTTCTTATCGCAGCTAGCACCGAATGTTCAACATACTTATACATGTAAACAACTAAAATAAATAGTTTATGTGGTGGTTCAAACACCATTTGTCCCCTCTTCTAACGCGATTTGTTTATCGCTAAGTAAATCGCCATTTACATTGCAGTTTACGTTTTTCAATATAGTATTTTTACACTCACATCAATTAGTCTAGCCCAAAGTAAGCACTGTAAGGCTTGTGTTATAGATACTAGGGTAACGGATAGACATACATATTTGATATTTATAGAAAAATACATAAATATCCAGGACTCTGATACAAATGCTCGTATTGTAAATTTATTTATCGCTCTTGGAGGGGGTCTTTCGGGACTCGAATTTTGGACCGTCGTCGGTGCAAAAGGCAGAATTGCTACCATTCTTTGTTATCTATTGGTTCATTGGACACACTAGTTTTGTGGCCACCTGTTATAATTGATTCAACTAAAAATACAATAAAAAGTATGATGAAGTTATTTTACAATTTTTATTTAATCTGTTTTATATTTTAATTATAAGTAAAATTTCTTGCACATTTTGCAAAATGGCGATATGCTTAGTCTTTCTGTTATCTAATCTCCAAATAATATTATCATTTAAAGAAAATAAAATTAGTATCGATTTACATAGCATATCAGAATTCGATAACCAATGTAACGAAATGTAAAAATTGTACATTACATATATACTGCATGATACAAAGTAACAGATTTCTTAGATTTATTCCAGATTAAAATTCCTAACATATAGAGAAAATATTATAGATCATACTATAATACATAGATTCAATTTTGTTTCTGTAATTTGTGTTGGTTTGAGAAACTTTTGACTTTACTTCTCCAATACTGTTTCAGTCAATTACATAAATCAATGTAAAAATATCTATATTTTTGTATTTATTTTACTTTTTGCATTCACAGTGCCATTTTTCTATAAGATTTATCCTATCTGAGAGCTCGGAGATGTGGTTGTTTTTTACAAGCGTATTGTAAATCATATCTGTTTTTTTCTTAAAAACTATATTAGTAGGGCGTATGTATAATGTACCAATAATTATTTTACCACAAAAATGTGTATTTTTTATTTTTCTTCGTAAAATAGACACTGATTTAACTTAAATTAATAGTAATACATTTCAGCGAAGCTTTAGGTAGACAAATATGGAAGAAATATATTTATTATTTCTTCCTCATACAATATATTGACCTAATCAGAGCTTGCGTACATTAAGTAGTGTTGCCTGTCGATAGTCGAATATCGATAGGAGTACGATAATTCGAACATCCATTGTAGTGCTAGTATCGATAGCTCGGAATATGATGATACTATTGACGGAGTGCAATAGTATCAATATACTAAACTATCTGTACTATCGTTTGCCACTATTGGTGATCATAATTATTAATACTATCAAACCTAGTACTGTAATTTATATAAATAAAATGTTAATATAGTTGTTCCCTATGCATTCACAAACTATTGATCAGATTGCGATGAAACTTTGTTTATTTATTTATTTATTTATTTATTTATTCATTCGTTGCAACATGTGGTATTTTCAGGTAAATGTACATATGATAACCAGTACCATGACATGACCCTGCAAGGGCACCGCAGCATAAAATTACAGAAAAAACATAATAAATTTTAACAATAATTTTAACATTACAAAGTATTAAAAACATTCATAAATTAATAACATGCAAATAATTTTTATACATTATGATAGCGTTGATAGTAAAAAATACTTATAAAAATACTTAAAATACTTAACCGATTCGTTGCGGACTTTCTTTTACGTGTGGCGCTAGCCACTGGAGTAGTGTCATTTTTAAATCGATGATAACTACTTTAAATTAAGTTTTAGGGAAATCTACCGATAGTAAAACTATCTTCATTTTTCACGTAAATCAAGCTCGTAGCCTTCGTTTCTGGTAATTGTATGTAGCAACTAATCGGTTAAGTAGTTTTAAGCATGCCAGGAAAGGTTCATTATGCAAAAAAGAACATTGCAAAGCATACGAATGCAGCTAGTATATGTATAATATTGACGTGAACCACGCTATCACAGTATCTATAGTACTATTAATGGAGAGCTGTCTTTCGATTTCATCTGTCGATAGTTTGGCAACACTAACATTTTGTACGACCGCGACCCACTGTCCGTACGTTATGGGTTTATTTACAGTTAGACCGTCCTTCTGTTTGTCTTTATTTAGCAATAAGCTACTTTACTTTACTACACGTAATAAACAACCTACACAATTTTAAGTACAGACGAGCGCGATAAAGTTTGGAACCGCTATTTTTTTTTATTAATATTTGTAAACTTGTAGGATTGACCCTGAACTGATTCTTAATTTTAATGTCAACTCATAGTTTAGTATTTAAAATCATACTAGCGGCCCGTCCCGGCTTCGCGCGGTTGGATAAATTTCTTTAAATTTTTTCTATTATTAAATATTTTTCCGTTAGCGCCATCTAGCGTCTCGTAGACGAACTACTTGCGGTGAACGCGTTGCTATGGTAACGTTATTAATACAATGGAAAAAGAGCGGGAAAAAGAGCGGACAGACAAAGACACAAACCACTGTGATCTTAGATTATAGATTATAACTGTAGGTTGAAAAAATAATAATACAATTAATGATTCAGTTGATATTTTAAAGAAACAGGGAAAAGCAATAAATCATAATATATTCTGAACCTTCCACCCTAATTATAAGGTTTATTAAAACATAATATAATACAGATAAATATAGCTAAGGTCCAGTAGTATTAAATTTTCAAGAAACACATGTACAATTTCCTAATATAAACATTATATTAGATATTGTTATTTTAAGTTCTTTTTTATAACTTAATACATTTATTATGCTCCCAAATACCTCTATTTATTGTTAAAAAAGTAATTTAGTAGCACAAGTGTTAACTCAAACGTGATAGTAACGATTGCACATTTAAGAAATTATTCTCGCAACTCTGCTGAACCAGATGGTGCAAAAGACAAAAATGAAAAAAATATATTATTAGAACTTGTCTCTGGCGTAAGGCGGGAGTCGAACGCACATCCCCTAGCTATCCCGGCGAGTACTTTTCGAAGACCGAGAATTAAGACAGACCCCTCAATTTTTTTAACAATTATTTCTTAAGCTGACGCAGGGGTCACCTCTTTATGTTCTGGGTACTAACATTCGATGTTATATATACCTATCACCATCGAATGTTATACTTTTCGAATGTAAATTCGACTACTCGGTAGCTCAATTGAAAGATATACCCGAATAGCAACGAGATATAGGTTCGATTCTCGCCAGCCACCTGAGACGAGTTGGTTTATTTCATAAATTATATCATTATTATTTTATATTTAGATATATAACCCAGCAGTTAAATGCTAAAATAATAAAAAATAATCCACCAAAAATGTAATTAACATTAGTTTAACAATAAAAGCATATATTTTGAAATGGATAATTTTATCTGCTAACATTTTTACGCTACTAAAATGATGCGATAACGCAATCGTTCGGTCGGATCTCGACATAAATCGGATAACCTCGCTGACTGATTCGATTTTGCCGCAACTCGGTTTTCACGGCGGCTACGACTGTACGCGTTTAAACACTCGTTGAGCTGCTGAACCGAAATCATTGTTGACGTCGCCGAAAAAGAAATCACGTTAGCATTACCACGTTCTAGCAAATTTTATTGAAATATTTGATAGCAAATTTTAGATTTATTATAAAAGTTATAAATTATGTCATATTCTGATGTGTTGAGGTCTCATCTACCTGACGATATATTGGAACGAAACAGTTTTTATAGGTAGCGAAAACGCGTTTATATTCATACATTAATTAACTATGAGAGTAAATATAGTTTTATTACTTTAGATTTTTATTGAGGACGTACTTAACTCGTTCTTATTCTTGGCTTTTTATTTATAAGGAACGCTCACAAGACGATAAACAGACACACAGCTTGTGATGTGATGTCAATTCTTTGATTCTTTAATTTTTACACAACTATCTATAACATTAATAAATTCAACAATACAATTAAAGATTGTGATGGTTCTTGTACTAAGTTTGTGAGGCTGGCTTGCATTTCAGTGCACCCATTTCCCACGTCCCATTGTTAAACAGATTGAAGGATAGTACCAAAGAAAAGAACGCAACAAAGTATACAAAAGGTAACTTCGAAGACGGGAACTTATGTACGTGTATGATTATCGATCGATATTAAAAGAAAACAATGTTTTTTTTTGTTTGGTAAATGCCCATGGCCATCAGGGAGTTTATTATTGTTTCCTGTAAAGATTTTAATTAACTCCCCCACCCTTTTCCTGTCAGACATCTTGTTATACGCTCCCATTTTGTTTTTATACATATTTTGAATTGAGAATACATCGATTCTCTTTTGTTTTTCTCATTGAAGATTTAGTTATTAGAACTTATTTGTGACTTTTCTATCTATCTGTACGTAATAAGTGCCATGTAACAAGATGCGTGAACCGACAATTTGCTTTGTGCCGCTAATCGCAACAGAAGGCTACTGCGGCCGCAGGTTTCATATTTTACGCACACAACTGCTATTGAATTATCGGATCATTAGCGTGTGACCTGCTATATACGGGCTTTTACGTGTAGTCACGTGGAATGATCAACACAGTTAGGGAATGCAGGTTAATGGGTGTGACCAACTAACATCTAAACCCTCCTAATGTACTGGATTCAAAAGAGCACGGGTGCCTTCAAAACTAATGTGATACGTATAACAACCTGAAATGAATACGTCCCCTCTCCGAAAGGATTAGTGAATATATTAATGTTAGCTACATGATAGATTAGCTATAAATAATCGATTAAATTTTTAAATTTTATTTTAAACAAATCGCCATCTTTAATTCACTTTAGTCCATTGCAAATAAATACGTATATCATTTAAAATTAACATTAAATATTTCTGATGATAAAACAAACTCACAGCATTAAACTTAACAAATATTTTGCTGATATAATCTCCTTAAGATATAAGAAGTAAACAAAGGAATAAGATTAATAAAGAAATAAAAAAAATATTGATACGCACACACACAAAAGAAAGCAACAAAACTATACTTACCTTTTTATATGTATTAACCAAAGCTAGAGTTGCAGTCGTAAAATCTAAACGCATAAGGCGGTTCACACACTAGAACTGCGTCCCGCCGCGGTGCGCGTAGCGACAGAAAAACGCGCCCCCGCGCGGAGGCGCAGATCTGCCTAACTTAGCGGTTATTCTGCTTCCCCGCGCAGATTTTCAATACAAGTTGACCCTACTTCTTCACGCCCCGCGCTCCCGCGCAGAATCTGCGCGGGAGCGCGTTCCCGCGTCGGCAGTGTGTTGTCATAGGCGTGTTTTCTATATTAATTGAGATACTTGCATACAACAATAAAATCTGCGGCCACGCGCTACGCGACGGGACGCGGTGCAGTGTGTTGACCGCCTAAGTAAGCATATAATCGGTTCTAAGAATGTCTTAATACAATAATGCGAAGAGCAAACAATACATGTAAAATTAACGTTTATGTTCACGTGTTAAGGTTCAATGGAGTTAATGCGACGTTGCGAAGGTCGTAACGCGAGCGAAATAAGCAAAAGGTAATCCTTATCAAAGAGAGAGATTATCGCCGTCCATATTGTTCATTGGCGTTTTACGAATGAACCGAATCTAGGTTGTTTCTACATAACGCTCAATGCTAATTGTTAAAAGCAACCGTCTCGTTTGTGTAACTGGAATGGCTTTCGATAAGATTTACTGTTGCGATTTTTCTGCTCGTTCAAATGTACATTGACGAATATATTAAATAATGACTCTCATTATTATGTTGATCGGCGTTCGATGGTCAGCGTTTTGAGCGATAGACGCGTGTCATGTCGTAATGCGGCCTTGTTGGTTTCCAGCGGTGCCGGTAGCCTTCTTGACAATAAGGTTGAGGATAACGTTGAACAATGGCGAGCCGGTGTTGCGTTTAGTTATGTCACGTTATAAACATTTACTTTGCTATGGCTATGTTGGTAGTATTGCGAGCGTGTATTGAGATATTGACGCCTGGCGGAAATTAAATGACATTTTGCTATTTAAATTACCTAAGAATCCATTAGAGGGAACAAAAAACTCAGCCGGATTTCTTGGAAGCTTTATAAAAGACAAGCTAAATTATTCAAAGTAAACTCTCTACAAATTATTGTAAGTTCACGTGCCTTATATTTTATCATGAATGGAAAGAATGGAAAGATAACGGAGAGTGTAACCGTTGCTAAGTAAAGTGGCTTGTTTATATAGTCTATGAGACGGTGCTCTTCCTTACAATGGACTTTTAAACAAGTAAGTAGCAACATTTTAAAAGCCCCCTCTTGTATCAAACCCCGGGAGCACTTTAAAAAAATATTTGCTTCCATCCACGTCGTTTAAATGGTAAACACACAAAAATGTCATCATAAATTATCACAGATAAAAAATATCAACAGGTAACGCTCACTATCGGGAGCCGTATACATTACGCCCGCCGACCTCCGGGGAATCCAATCCAAAAACCAAAACTAGCGCCTCTTATCGTCATAGACGTAGAGTCGAAAGTTCTATATGTTTCGAATGTAAACAAGGCACTATACCGACATCCCAAGGCGCAGGAATCAAATGAACCGATAAGTAACTGCGCGTTATTATGTGCATGAATTTGCTATAATGACCTTAAATTTATTCCGGAAGCGGAGAATAGCGGGAATATTTCACTTTAGTGTTGTTTTTTTGCTCCACCCGAGAGTGGCTCGGGTTTACGTAAACTGGGTTTATTGGAAAGTTTTACTTGGAAATTTAATTTGATCTCACTTAAAAATTAATAAGCAAACAATATCGTTATCGATAAAAAATATTGATTAGCAATAGTCATTACTAATAAGTATTGAGAGTAAATATTTTTATATTACACTACCGGCCCGTACCGGCTTCGCACGGGTGGACAAAATTCTTTAATTTTTTTTCTATTATTTAATATTTTTCCGTTAGCGCCATCTAGCCTCCGGTAGACGAACTACTTGCGGTTAACGCGTTGCTTTGGTAACGCGTATACAATGTAAAAAGAGCGGGGAAAAGATCGAGCAGACAAACAACAAACTTGTAATCTTAGATTATAGATTATTGTTCTGATAGTAACAAGCTAAAACAAATATCAAATCTGTACTAACACGCTTATACTATGAATCACAAACAAAACTATGAAGGCATCATAACTATATGCTGAACCCAAAATCTGAGTGATGGCAACGTATATTCCACCATATGACCAAAAAAGAAAACAGTCCAATAATATTGAAAAATTATTTTTTTTATTTCTTTTGTTATACATAACTCGCTGGATTCATTAATACAAAATTGTTACTTGTCAAACCCAACGCCTCTTGTACAATTAACAACATGTCAGTCTTTACAATTCGGCAATGAGTTTTCAACTTAATGCTAAAACCAATAGTGTTCATTATCAAATGAGAACATTTGTCATTTTGTATTAAGTTGATTCGCCGTTGTTCGTACACTGCGGCAATAATTCACTATTTTCTATCGCTCCGCTCCCCACTCTTCGGCTTAATATCGGCAATAACGCAACTTTTTCGGGCCCCTCCATGTAATTTCCCGGTCCTGAATTATAACTTCATGAATCATGGACACCGTTTCATTTTTCGCTCGAAATTTGATACGTTTATTTATTGAACTTGCTCGTTTCGAGTTCAGTTATTATTTGACGTTTGGCCGGACTGAATAAACAGCCACAACGATTCTGTTGGATTAAGCCGGATTCTAGGAATTTGATTTTAAAATTTATAAAAGTATAATCAATGGCGAAGTGTAGATTCAAATGGGACCCTTTAAAAAAGATGAAATTGGTCTTTACGAAACACGGATATGGTAAAGATATTCATGTGGATATTTTTTTCCCCTTAATTTTTTTTTTTTACATTTTATGGGCGTTTTATGTCTGACAGAGTAGAGTAGCACCAACACTTTACACTTAAGAGTGTCTTAAAAGTAATGATAGTAGTGGTTATCGCCATTGACGGTTTTTTTTTTAATAAGAGTGACATGGATTAATAAAATCATATTGTATAAAATTTTCATGAGACTGATGCATTTATTAGTTTTAGTTTCAACTGAGCAATAGCAATTTAATTTAAATATATTAATAATGATCATAATAAAATGCGACATTATCTTAATGAATCATAATTAAAATTGGTATTTATTAGTTCAAAATCTTAATTTTGTTTTTATTATTTGAGCTCTCCTTGCATGTTCCTTTGCATGCTGTTCTATATGGCTAAATAGGGTTGCCATTCATGTGTACATACCCTATTTAATAGCAAATAAAGTATTTGTATTTCACCTCCAGTAGATCACAAATTAGGCAGGAGCAATTCCCGAAATATGGTATGTAACACCTTCCAAGCGCAAAGATAACGCAAAGCCCCCTATTTTTGAAGTGAAAACTCCTTTAGCATCGTTGTGATTTGTAATTCGATGAAGCGAAAAAGCAACAGTTAAAAAAGACGGACACATAAATTCATAAGATATAAATTAGGAGAAAATGAGATACGAAGCATTATGTACGTGTCTTAATGCGTGTTTGCGTGCGTATTATTTTTGAAGGTTTCACTTCTGAAATGTGCGTGTGAATTGCACACATGCTTTAATTTTTTTTGGAAAGGTCCGTCCAGCAGTGCACATCCTTCAGTAGAAATGATGATGATGATGGACATAGAGTACGAAAAAAGAACTCATGTTTGAGTTAAACTCGCCTATTGTAAGTTTCAAATTATGTTGATCTATATTTTTGTACAATAATAAATAATAGGGGTTAAAGTATGAAATTGCCGTTTTATTGCAATAGGTTCTTTGAATTGACATAGAATCTTCATGGTTTGAGGTTTTCGAATGAAACTTTTTTTAAATGGTTTCTATGATGTTCTTTTTTTAAAAAATGTAAAACATTTGAATATCGACTTTCAATTGTTTTTGTTATTCAATTTAGACAAGAAAGATGGATACTGCGAAAATTCGAGTTATTTTTGAATACGAGTTCCGACGCGGAACTAACGCGGCAGAAACAGCCCGCAATATCAATGCTGCGTTTGGAGAGGGGTCTACTAATGAACGCACCGTGCGATTTTGGTTTAAACGCTTTCGTGATGGAAATTTCGACTTAAAGAACGAGCCACGAGGAAGACCGCCCACACAGGTAAATAACGATGAATTAAGAGAGATAGTGGAAGCCGATCCTAGTCAAAGTACCCAGGAATTAGCGGCATGGTTTAACGTTACCTTACCCACAATATTGACTCACTTGCGTCAAATCAATAAAATAAAAAAATACGAAAAATGGGTGCCTCATGATTTGACTGATCTGCAGAAAGAAACGCGTGTTGAAACTTGTGTTGCCTTGTTGAACCGGTACAGAAATGAAGGAATATTGGATCGAATTGTAACATGTGATGAAAAGTGGATTCTTTATGATAACCGGAAAAGAAAAATGCAATGGCTGACCCCAGGTCAAATGCCACAACAGTGTCCTAAAGCAAAACTTACCAATAAAAAGGTAATGGTAACTGTTTGGTGGTCTCAGCATGGTGTTATTCACTATAGTTTTCTCCGATCTGGTCAAGCAATAACGGCAGATGTCTATTGTGCCGAACTCCGAACCATGTTGACAAAACTAGCAGTAAAACAGCCCCGACTCATGAATCGATCTTCACCATTATTGCTCCACGACAACGCGAGACCTCACACAGCACGAGAAACCATTTTGACCCTTCAGGAACTGCAGTTAGAAACCATTCGTCATCCTCCGTATTCACCAGACCTTGCTCCAACGGACTACCATTTTTTTCGTGATTTGGACAATTATCTACGTGACAAGAAGTTTTCTTCCCAGGAGGCAGTACAAAATGCTTTCACACAGTTTGTGCAGTCTAGATCGTCGGAATTCTATCGCAAAGGCATTAATGACCTTCCCATTAGATGGCAGCAATGTATAGATAATAATGGCAACTATTTTGATTAAATAAATTTGTTAAAAATTTAAAAAATAAACAATATAGATTTTCAGTACAAATCGGCAATTTCATACTTTAACCCCTAATATTTAAATTCTAAAGATTTGTAAGCACTGCTTAAATAGAGCTTGAAAGTACAGTACACAGCATATACTTCGACGTTTGTGTAGATACAAAAGGCACAAATGGCATTAGACATAAATGCCATTGTAAAAGATATTATTGAACTTTTAGAATATTACTAATTACTTAATAAAATTATTAAGTATAAAAATTACATTTAGCTTAATAAATATGTTTATGACTAATACGTGCCAGCCCTATTTATCATCCATAGGTTTATATGGAAAAACAGGGACGGATACTGTCGAAGTATGCGCGTACGCATTCTCATTACGTATTCTAAATGCGTCGCGCGAATGCTATACAACGAATTGAATACGATGCGACAAGCGACGACCATTATCAGCTACCCATTTATCTTCCGGCTTAACACCTAGACAGATCTGTTTGTACACACGTCTTCGCACGAAATACGTTACTGCCTATATATAAAACATAATTGTTTACGACCCTTAAGACCCGTCAATGAAAACGATGCGTCGAGGAAGTGACGTTCTAATAGATATTTCAATTCGATTAAAGTAACCATAGCAGTGATAAATTTGCATAGCTACGCCTATCATGTGCTGTAACTAGAAACTTTATACATAACAGAAGGTATAGTTTTATTTGTAGTACAAGCTTTGCGAAACACTGTCTTTTGTTCGTTTGTTGTTTTCAAACACCGCAATGAATGTAACAATGTTTGTTTATTGTCGTTTCGATTTGTGAATTAGATCTTTGAGTATCATTTCCCACAAGGTGATGTTGTAATATATCAATCAACGGCTAGACGTTCCGCGTACTAATCTCCGTGGCTTGTGATCTTCTTTTGGACGTGGTGAACATTGCAATGGTTTTGTTGGAAAACTCTTCGCTACTTTCTGGTCATTGCTCTTGCACTGTCTATTGGAGTGTCTGAAGTAAAAAGAATACAAATTGACAACTTCAGACCTATTAGTCGGATGCAGAAGTACTTAAACTAATGAAATCTATGAAACTTAATTTAATTCATCTATTCCGATAAAAATACCGAAAGTATATTTTTGGATATATGTATTTCGTTTTGGTTAGGGTAACTTTTAATTAAAATCACCATCAACATATTTAAGTCAGGCTGGAGCGCAAATCCTTCCTTTAGATGTAAACTCCTCAGGAATGCACAATGACCCACCACGCGGGCCCAATGCAGACTAATTTGTGTTAAAGACTATAGATGGAGCCATAATTTAAAGCTGAACTTGCTTTTCGAGCTCTAGATACTTACTCACTCACGAGTTTGGTCACTTATCTGATGATCAACTCTTCTAAAAGTTCCTTACCTTCGCAGTAACTTAATCGAACGCGGTAACCAATGCGCTATGGAGTTTCTCGATTCTTAATTACTTATTACCGAGTAATAGTTGACTCCAAAATCTTTCTAAATCTTATCACTTAAGTTATGAGTATGCTTGTGAGACCAGTTGCATGAATGAGTTAAGCTCGATCCCAAGATGACTGCATCGTAGGGCTGTGCAGCTGCTATGAATCGATTCAAGTCACTTTTTTTACAATATTTGTACTTTATGAATCAGTAATTTACAATCTCTCTTTGGAACTCTATGATAGCTTGCTTATCATTTTTGTGCATGTCAATTCAGCCTTTAATTAAGGCGTCACTTTGAAATCTGTCTCATGAAATAATCTGTATGCCTGTAAGAAATGATAGTCTTGTTGGTTGTCCAATAAATAATCTTGTGACAAAACTCTGGGGGGTATTGTATGGTCAGCAAAAAAGAGCATTACAAAGCACGCCGGGTACATCTACAGTGCAATATAACACGAAATCTTGAAGTGTGTTAAGATACAATAAAACAAAGTGTTTATCAGACTTCAAATGAGAACCACTGGCCTCTTCTAAGAAAGACAAAAAAGACCCACCTTTACTAAGCCGTCGATCTATTCATAAATCCATACAGGGTTTTACTTTTATTTCCATAGCTCGCTACCTTAATTGAATTAATAAATACCCGTCTTGTTTTCGTTAGATCTACGCTGCCTTTTAATATTCTATTCGTTGCCGGATTCGGATGCGCCTCATTTGCCTGACCGTACTGAATCTTATGCATAGTGATTCTTTGGGTTTTTCCGCCTAAAAATACGAAAAGTCACGCTACTTACCTTACAATGTGAGACTATTTTATTTATTTATATTTCACGGTGGAATGCCTAAGGATATAGACATTCTCCCCCTGTCAACCTGAGACCTGAGTACGGAAACAATAATAGTAATAAATAATTTTAAATTTATTGGCCAATAATAAGCAAAAAAACAATAATCTTAGATAAATAAACTAGCGGCCCGTCCCGGCTTCGCACGGGTGGACAAAATTCTTTAAATTTCTTCTATTATTAAATATTTTTCCGTTAGCGACATCTAGAGTCCGGTAGAGGAACTACTTGCGCTCAACACGTTGCTATGGTAACGTTATTGATGCAATGGAAAAAGAGCGGGAAAAAGAGCGGACAGACAAACACACAAACCACTGTGATCTTAGATTATAGATTAAAGTACATAAGTCCACATAATTCTGAATTATATCCGTTATTGAATCTTTGTCAAGCTTGTAGCTTAAGATTAAGTAGTCGATGTGAGTTGATAGAATGTATTTTTATGTGTATCATATATAATGTATTTTTTATAATAAGTCTGTGTAAACTAAATAAGGAATAGAATACATAAACTCAGGTGCTAATGCTAGTGCATAAACATCACTTTTTTTTCGCCTTGCGGGATCCTAACCCGAAAACTATAGAGTCGCAGTCCGAATAGACCGCTTACCAAAATTAACTAACATTTCTCATTGTCATGAAATTTAATTTTGTATCATTATGGTGTTAATGATACAAAATTAAATTTCATGACAATTATCACCTACGTAATTTTAAACGGGTATATTTTATAATCTTTACGTATTTTAGACTTGAATATTTAATACATCAAAATTATATTTTTAATTTAATTTTTTGCATTCACAATGCAATATTTCTATAAGATATAAAATACGTGTGTAAAAAACAACTACGCCTCCGAGCCCTCAAATACGTTCAACATTGGTGGAACGATACTAGCTCATAGTAGAAGTTGAAATACGTTCGTAAAATTCGACACGTTTGCCAGCGTCTCGGTAGCTCAGCGGTCAGAGCAGTCGCCCGGATAGCGAAAGGTCGTGGGTTCGAATCCCATCTGAGGGCTCGGAGGCGTAGTTGTTTTTTACACACGTATTTTATATCTTATAGAAATATTGCATTGTGAATGCAAAAAATTAAATTAAAAATATAATTATAGCTGGTTCCATCTTAATCGATTGTTTAATATTTGTAAAAATATTACTTTCGATGTTGAAGGTAGTTAGCGTTCAACATTGGTGGAACGATACTAGCTCATAGTAGAAGTTGAAATACGTTCGTAAAATTCGACACGTTTGCCAGCGTCTCGGTAGCTCAGCGGTCAGAGCAGTCGCCCGGATAGCGAAAGGTCGTGGGTTCGAATCCCATCTGAGGGCTCGGAGGCGTAGTTGTTTTTTACACACGTATTTTATATCTTACATCAAAATTATCCGTTCTTAACTTTTATAAACAAAGTTTTGAAGACAGGAAAGTAAACTCAAAATTTTACTTAAGACTGATATTGAAGATAAAAGTCAAACACAAGTAAATTTTATTGAAATTGGTAGGTACAGTCGACAACACAAAATCAATAAGCTTTGTCATTTGTCTACTTTAGTCTACTTTATACTTTTTTATTTTATTTTTTTAATTTTCATTTTTATTTATAACTTGCACGATTTGTGCATTTACCGAGTGT
The DNA here is from genome assembly GCA_927399485.1 of Calamotropha paludella. Taxonomy (NCBI): domain Eukaryota; kingdom Metazoa; phylum Arthropoda; class Insecta; order Lepidoptera; family Crambidae; genus Calamotropha; species Calamotropha paludella. The sequence continues at coordinate 4,685,785 of OV656806.1, read as the reverse complement.
CAAGTAAGTATAATTCTCAGTTATATATTTATATATTTTTTGCTAAGTTTCAGTAAATGTGTGGGGTTTTACTGAAACTTCTCCGTGGACTTCTTGCGAGAGTAGGAAAAGACAACTTCCGCTGCTTTGTTACACTTGCCAACACTCTTTTATGTTCACAAACACTTAGTGGTTAATAATCCGTAATTATTACGCACTAATATCCACCACAACACAAATTTCAACAAGAGAAACAAAACCACCAACGTAACGCTTCCCGCTCCCGCCAAAAAGTCCCCATTTTAAATTACGGAAAATTTATTTATTTGCTCATAAATAAGTTACGTTTGTATGTTAGCATATAATGATAAAAGAAATATTTTTGTTCCAAATTCCGGACTGGTGGTAGATTCGCTAACCTATTTTAATGTATTTATTTATAAACTAGCGGCCCGTCCCGGCTTTGCACGGGTGGACAAAATTCTTTAAATTTTTTCTGACATTTAATATAGCCTATGACACTCAGCAATAATGTGCCTTTCTATTGGTGAAAGAATTTTTAAAATCGGTTCAGTAGATCCCGAGATTACCCCTTACAATTTAACAAATATACAAACACACAAACTTTACTTCTTTATAATATTAGTAAAGATAAGGTCATAATAATAATATTTCTTATATCACACCAGAGTTAGAGTTAGTTTAGACTAACCCAAAGTAAGTACATGTGCTTTATGTTATGGATACTAAGGTAAGGGATAGATATACCTATACCATACATAAATATGAAGTGATAATAGAAATATACTAGCTGACCCGGTAAGATGTTGCTATGGTAACGTTTATTGATACGATGGAAAAAGAGCGGGAACAAGAGCGGACTGCCAACACACAAACAACAAATTTGTGTTCTTAGATTATAGATGGACCCATGGACTCAGGTGGGTCGTTCTTCTTTTTTACCGACAGTGAAACGACGTTTTTCTGTTTTTTTGGTTCTTGAACTATCTATAATTGTGGTTTTTGTGTGGAATTTGAAAGAAATTGCATCTGTTTTGTCATTAGGACTAATTAAAGTTTCCTTTGCGGCAAATATTAATTCTTTTTTAATGTTAGTTTTTAAAAAAAAAATGTGACAGAGTGGCCTTTTTCTGTGGAGACCACATTTCGGTTTACCACTCTGTCACGGCATTCTACGGAAAACAAACGAAAAAATATGTTGGTTGGAGAAAATGAAAAATTACATAATATTAATAGATAAGAAAAATATGGACGTGTATTCGAACCGAATTACAAACCGTAAATATCAATACTCCAACGGGATGCTATAATAAGACGAAGGACAGACCATTGTCGGTAAAAAAGTAGAACGACCCAGGTACATATATTCGAATTCATCCTGTATTCCTTAAGAGGGTCCTAAATTAAAGTTCGTGACTGTACAAAATAAACACGTTTGAATATCCTTTACATTATATCTTTTAATATACGTATGAGTATACCTTTAATTAATTTACAAAATGGAATTTTTGTGTCCTCGATGACTTTGAATAATATGCGAAGGCATTTCATTTTCATTGTTTTGGTATACAAATGTGGCAATAAAATACTTGAAGAACAAAATAGTAATTGCATGGCTATTTCTTCTTTATCGATTTGGTAGAACATACCTAGAACAAGAAATGGCGCCGGTGTCAACTTAAAATACTTCTTGAAAAGATTCGACGGTTCTCTCAAGGTCTCGGTGGCTTAATTGGAAAGGCACTCGCCCGGATAGTTAGGTATGTGGGTTCGACTCCCGCCTGACGCTTGAGACGAGTTGATTATTTTCTTGTAACAATTTCTTTAGATATTAAAACTAATTTTGTTTTGAAATTGGTATTGGTAGGTAGTATATCAGCTGAATATTTTTTTAGTTATTTAAGCACTTGATTGTTTTATTATTATACTAGCTTCTTTTTATTTTATTTTTTTCAATTAAGGTATCCTATGTTACTTCTAATACCTCCAACAATAAATGTACGAAATTTCATGATGATCGGTTTAGTATTTTCTGCGTGAAATCATAACAAACAAACTTACATTGACATTTCTAATATTAAGTAGGGATTTAAACGGAGTTGGAAAAACAGTCGCCTGGATAGCCAGAGACTTTTCTGACTCCTGAAACAAAAACTACTTTTGGTGTAGCCGTAAATTTAACAGTTCATGGCACAAGTTTGAAAGTAATTACTTAAACTTGACACATTTCGCACGGTACACATATGAATATAACATAGAAACTTTGTATTGTAATGTGACGCGAGATACGCCGCGATGACGTCACGTGACCGTCTGTAAGCGCCTTAAGTCCCAGATGCGATCCGTCACACGCGTTTTGCGCGAACTGTCACCGGATCATATTTTACCATTTTACGTTTTCCGACAGACTTGGTACCTATTTCTTGCGTCATAGAGTACAGAATGACGTGACTGAGGTGCAAGTGCTACGTGTACGTTTATTTTTCAGTCTCGTGAAGGTTTTGATCCATCGACTGTATTTATATTTCTCTGTCACAATTCTCTAGAATTAAGTTCTCGGCATGTTTTAAAATTGCGAAATGTTGAATATTATGGCTTATTTTTGTTTCACTATAAACATTTTTGTAAAATACATAGATTTGTACACAACAAAAAGTATTTTTTATTTATATCTTTTTGTAAGACACTAAGATATGAAAACTAATAGAGCCAGAGTTTTCAGTCACAGTAAAAGTCAATATATGTCTTATCAATTAAGTAAGGATTTCAAACGCTACCTAGTCCGTGTGCTGTCAAATCGCTATTCTGCCTAAAAAGCGAAGTCAAATATTTTCTTTGCAGATTAAAAAAAAATATCTATTTAATTTCATAATTGAATTCTATTTTGATCGATAAAACATTTAATTTGGTAATTGTTAAATAAAGACGATCTCTGTCACACCAAATAGCCTAGGCCAAAGGAACAGCAGTGATGGCTTGTGTTATGGATACTGGAGTAACGGATAGACATACATAGCTATGTAATATTTACAGCAACATAAATTAATAGAAATGACTCAGGTACAAATGCTCGCATTCATCACACAAACATTAAGGCGCGAACCGAGGACCATCAGTGCGAAAAGCAGAATCTCTACCAATAGAATTATAAAAGCATCATAATATTTCATGTTTATTGTTTTCTTAAATCAAATTAAAAATGCAATAAATATTTGTAATGAACGTTTGCTGCGCGCCAATCTATCACGATACAAAGTCGCAATATAAAATTGTCATACAATACGACATTGATTGCTCGTTTTATAAGCGAGCGTATAAAATTTTATTTTTTTCTAAATGGGGAACGAAACGTAATTAACGATAACGATTTGAGGTGAGGTGCGTGCAAATTGTAATGCTAAGAAAATTTATGTATTCTCGCATTCCTATGGTAAAAATTACACAACGATATGTATTAATTAAAATTAAATGCGGATTGCTTGGTTACGTATCACCTGATTATAGATATATTGTCGTTACTTAATTGAAATTTAAGTTGCCTCTTCTCTATTCTTTATGATATTTTAAATATTTATTTTATTTTATTCATATAAAATTAAAATAAAACCACTTCAAACAATTTTACGTTTTTATAATATTTGTATTCTATAATTAATCCTGTCGCATATTTTATGAATTGAATTGAATTATTATCAATGAATTATCATTATTTTGTATAATGCAAAGAAAGTGTTCATTCACTTCACCTTATAAACAGTTGACAAAACAGTTCACGTGTTGGTTGTGTGCTGCCGCTCTCTCTTCTACTCGGACGCATCAGCCGATGGAGTGGAAGAGAGATAGATGCTGCACAAGCCGAACGCTAAGGCCGATTGTGCCTCTCTATCGCTTGTGGACAATGACGGAACGTGACAATAAGTCATGCTTTTTCGTGCGTGCACGCGGCGTTCATCGATTTATAAGACGTTATCATGTCAAAATTACAGTATTCGTCGTTTTTATTTTATTACCTTCACATTAATAAAAATTACTGTGTCTATCACCAGTTCGGATATTGGGAGACCCTTCCGAGAAGAACATCACTAGGCTTCGCAATAGATATTTATGTTTGAAATATTATTTTATTAATTATGGGATAAGACAATTGGTTGGCAAAAACCGTAAATAATCATTTATTATAAACAGTACCCACGGCGTTGTTAGTAGCAATATACTTCTCGCTTACAATTTTAGTGTAGCTCTTAAAGTTTTAACTTTGTTTTCCTATATTCCTTAAGAGGTCCTAAACATCCTTTACAATATATATTTTACTATACGTATGAGTATGCCTCTACTATATTTACAAAATGGAATTTTTCGTGTCCTTGGTAACTTTGGATAATATGCGAAGCCCTCGCAGTTTATTACAACTCTTTTACTCGAAACTTTTCCTTTGACAAAGTACCAAGTAACCAATTTCATCACGTTTTCCATGAATTTTCTTTATTGTTGAAATTTTCGCTTAATATTAAAGTTGTTTATCATTAGGTAATACTAACACTTTTTCCTTATATTTACTCATTATCATGGTACCATGACATGATGTTTTATTGTTTGCACTAAATGTAATTGCAAAGAAATTACATAAGACTATTAAGGCACTAAATAAGTTTCCATGATCGATCACCTTCATTGCCGCAGTAAATTTATCGAATTATCTACTTTCAAGAATTTTACATGAAGATTTTTTTTATATTAATATCTTTATTATAATCAAAATCTTTATATCCGGCTAACAAGTATGTTTGCTTTTAATGTTTAACAATTTAATCCTCCCATTTGGGTGCCGTATACACAGGATAAATGATTAAAAAAAAATATGTAAAATTCGTTAGCAAGCAATTATACCCATATAATATTATATGGCGGTTCGAGTATCTCCTTTGTACCTTATAATTATTTTATTTCGAAACTCAATTATACATAAAACATATTTTTATTTTTCTTTTATTTTATGTTATTTAAAAGGCACAATTACAGACAACAGTTAATAAAACTTGAAAAATAAACTAAGCACTATATAATGTTGCATGTCTGCGCCCAATAACAATTGCGCACATCTAAACAAACTAAACATTTAAACTACATAAATATTAAAGAAGACAACAATTAATTTGTAGGTGACAGACACAAAATAGGCATTTATAACAAAAAATATTTATAATTCTGGACAGGACTATAATTTAAATAATGAGTTTTTAAAAGATTGGGTATTATCTTTTTGAAAACGTTAAAACTATACGAATGAAACATGGAATAAAAGATAAACTCAAATTTATCTGATTTTTGTTTTAAAAGAATCTGAAGGAGGCGATAAAAACATAATTAATATTACCGTTAACCCCACGTGGTAAGTAAAATGTTTATGTTACGAGTATGGCCACGTCCTTAGTACAACAGCGAGGATTGAACTCTATACGTTTGTGTTAAAGTTGACATCTCAACAGATGGGCCACGGCTGCTTTATAAATTAGCCAATTGTAAGTTTTATTTCTAGTACGCAGTAGTAAAACTCCACATATTTGGTTTACCAACCTAATAGTATTCTTATTTGCTTTATTTGGTTATACGACCGTTTGGTAGCGTTTCGCACGGGCGGTTCGAATCCCGGAAGAGGCAAATTTTTATGTTAGTTGTTGCATTTGCATCTGAGTCCTTACATATATGTATATCTTTTCGTTACCCTAGTCTCCGTAACACAAGACTTATAATGCTTGCTTTGGGCAAGGGTATTTGGTGTAAACATATAAAGAATATTATTATTATGATATTCACTTCAATAAACGTGTACGAAATTTTTGTAATACGCCTCTCAAACGCCAAAAAAGTAACTCGTTATTCCATTATATAAGAAGCCTAGCGTGAATAACGAAAATTGTTATGATAAGTAACAGCATCGCCGACTCCAATATCAATTTTAACTTCAAACGAGTTTGATGATATTCCAAAGAATTTGATTAACAGAAGAAAGGCTTCATCGAAGGTGTTATATTTCTTCTCGCACTGTTTATGTAAAGTTTGAAACTCCCCGGCTATTTATTTAATAAAACTTGATTATCAATATTAATTTTGTTTAACTTTATTATTAAATTTGATACAGCGATCAAACTAAAGGAATGCTTCTGATAATACAAAATTAATTACTTTCGCTTTTGTTATATCGTTGAGTTTGCGCAAGATGTACAATATGAATTCGGCTATTTAGTAGTCTACGCCGGCAACGCTAGGGCATCCGGCATCCGGCCGCCGGACGCCGGATGACGGCTGATTGATAATGACACAAACGCACCGATCCATCATCAATCAACTAGAAATGTTTTTATTACAACATTGTTAACCAATTTTTTTTTTTACTTTTTTATTGTTTATCATTTACACAAAAACACACTCACTTTATTATAAGCTGTAATAATTTACCATTTACAATTTATTAAAATGCTAAGTGTGTAATTATTAATAACAGTACTTGACTATAATAAACTAGTTTTCGCAATACATATGTTTCGAAAGTAGGGAAAAAACTGTTTATAAAATTATTGATTACACATGCTCGTCTATAATAAAAGCTTCCACATAAAAATTAAGAATTTCTTTTTTTAAAACAGGAGGAAAAGGTGATTTTATTTGTGTGACATATATGTATAATACTAAGTATTATATACCTTTCGATAGAATTTTCGGCCGTTAAGTATGAAAGGAATAATTGTTATCCTACAAAGAAGTATAGAAACACAAAATCGAAAGCGTAATAGCATGTACGTTCAACATTTAACAGGTTAATTATTAATTATAGAATTATTTAACACTATAACTAAAAGATATATAATTGTTTTAAGTTAGATATCTTTTAACAGCATTTTGTTTTTTTGTTACAGGTAAGCAACAAATCGGAAACTTTATGACTAGTAAAGTATTTTAACATAATTATCATTTTTAACCTTCGATTTGAGTACGCAATCATCCAATGGTGAATACTCATGACAATGATATATTAATAGGAAATTTCAATACAATTTTCAATTATTTATTTTAGATGAAATCGTCTTTAAAGGCTTTATGGCTATACGAATGTTATGAAAACTTTATCGGTCATTAAAGGTATAAAAAAATATTTGTAGTATTACGTTGGTTAATTAGTTAGTTTGACGGGGCTATATCCGCACTTAGCCTCGTGATTGGGCCATTGTGCCTTTGTTGGGTTCTCCACCTACTCCAGCCATTCCAATTCAACCCACCATGCTAGCAGCCTTTTCAGGCTACTGCAGGCTTCAGAGATGCCGGAGATTGGAGTAGTTGTGCCCGTACATTCCAAGAGTAAATGGTGTGGAGTCTCCTCTGCCAAAATGCAGCCTCTACAAAGAGGGCTGTCGGTCACACCTATAACCGCCATTTCCGCCATCTACCCGCGTAACTACCTGCTATTCAAGCTTTTTAATCGAGCTTTGAGTTTAATACTCGTAATTTATAAAGTGACAAATTTGAAAAAGGAACTGATCTATAGTTAATATTAGTGTTCATTGGATTCCGATTTTTTGTCACAACATCGATTCCTGGCCATAAATAAATCATCTTCGAGTGATTTATTTATGGTCTCGATGAGTGACTGGTCACTTTATGATTTTCCATAATGTAATACGACAAGAAACTCCTACCGTTTCCATTTTCCGCTCCGAGCCATTTCAATCCAGAATCAGTTTATACTTTGCTGAATTCTCAATATCACATCACTGTTTTATACAAAATATACGACACAACTATGAAACACAACACAGTGTTGGGCACAACACCATTTAAGAATGGAGTTCGTATACAAACACGCTTTCAATGAACGTACACACAATTCAGGTAGTATAGAATATATTTGTGTGTGTGTTTCTGTGTATGTACTATATACTCCGCAATTTTTATTTTTTTTGAAATGGTGTGATTTTATTATAAACACTAGCGGCCCGTCCCGGGTTCGCACGGGTGGACAAAATTCTTTGAATTTTTCCATTATTAAATATTTTTTCCGTTAGCGCCATCTAGCGTCCGGTAGACGAACTACTTGCGGTGAACCCATTGCCATGGTAACGTTATTGATACAATGGAAAAAGCGCGGGAAAAAGAGCGGACAGACAAACACACAAACCACTGTGATCTTAGATTATAGATTAATATACTCTTTAAATGACTACGCCAGTTTTCTCGCTTAGCCATTTTTATGTTATGTCATTCCGTTGTCGATGGATATAATTTCCAAGGTGGGCGTGTCTGCGTGTCCGCTTTGATTGATACGGATAGTTCTAGCGATGGATGTTTTTATTACACCGATCAAATTGTATTGCCCGGTTGTGCCGGTGGGTCACTATCTACACGATTGACCGTTCCACTAATGGATGTATCAATTTCCTTATGCCATTTTAGTGCACGGAGTATACTATATGTTCATGTTTACATACTGATGTTATAAACGCACCTTAATGTTGGCGTTCTTTCAGCTTCAAGAGTGCATAAATAAGAGTGATAATATACAAAATTTAATGCTTTAAATTAGGAGATGTATACCCCAAACGTGATAAAAACGACTTGGCTACATATTTTTTAAATTTTGTAATAATCTAATAAGGTTTTTATGCACAGTTAAAAAGGGGTAGTTATTTGTTATTTAAGATAAATTTAAATGTTTTTTTTATCATAAATTTTATATGTGCAATTGACCTTAAATCTAGTGGGCCAGTTAGATAATGCTTCATATATTTCAATTCAAAATATAGCAGGTACGTGGCGTTCCCATGATATTTGCACATACGGTCATCGAAGATCTATCTACTCTGAAGAAACGTTGGGTGCTCTAAATGCAAAAATAAGAGTATGTGTTTGTTTTCAGGACCATTGATCATCTACTTATATAGTTTATCTAGGGTTAGGGGTATTTAAAAGGACATGTGACTAATTTCACGACAAAACACTAATATAGGTGCTCTACATACAACTTTAAGAATTATTAATTTATCTTTTTATGTTGAACAGATTTTCTACTTTGCCATTTTGGTTTTTGGTTCCACATTTAAACAGAGTTTGTGTTACTTGGCCGCTTGTGTTTCTTATTATTTTTTTCATTTAAGTGCCAATCAACCTTCTGAGGTGTGTACACCTCCAATATATACCTGCTTATTTCTTCTTTTATTTAAACGCCTTAAATCTAGCTTCCTTATTAACCTCTCCGTCCAAAGGTTGTCTGGTAGTGTTCGCTTTTAGCGATAAGGCCGGCCCATTGTTACACGTTAGTCATCTTTACAAACGCCGTAAATGAATAGAATACAAACATTTTGAAGATGTTCAAGTTTATGAAGTTGTTCTTCGGTTAAATCAAATTAAAAAGTGTCCACACAGTCGAAAAATGGGGTGGAAAAGAGAATGTACAAGTCCAAATTTTGTAGCTATTTTCGCAACCTTCGCAATGATTTTGCAGATCCTACGAATAATTTACGACCAATTTGTGCTAACTAAACCATCCAAAGCAGGTATTTATCAAAAGGTATAACAACACTTTTTACAGTATCTCTCATCTTAATAATGGCAACCATAAAAAATAATTTGAGGGAGATAAAATCAGTAAAATTTTGATAATAACTTAGAGCTGCCAATTACTTTAGCTTAGTTTTCTCAACATTCATACACAGGCTAAACTTCCACTCATCACAATTCGATGCAGATACAAATTATACAAGTTATAATAAAAAGAAATTGTGAGATTAAATTAATAAATATTGAAAAAAGAAGCGGAGCTAGAACGCAGCCCTGAGTGACACCTCGATATCACAGCATGTAGAAAAATTCTCACCAATGTGTATTCGCTGTAATGATGAAACCAGAAAATTACCCTCCGATATATATTTTGAGAGCGTAGCAGAATCAAAAAGACATCGATGTTATTAAAAGCTTTTATAACATCTAAGAGTCGAAGTACCGTAATATATTTTTGATAATGTTAAATCTTATGTCGTCCGTAATCTTGATAGAAGCAGAAAAGGTGCCGTGTCTAGAACGGAAATCGGACTGAGAGGTTTTCTTAAGGAATGGACAAAGTTCTTCAGAAATAATACGTTTAAGTCTATAACTAGTTTAAGCAGGTCCCCCTCTAGACAAATGGGTTTTTCCATCACTGGGCATTTTGACCACTTAGACGTTTTAACAATCAGGTCTTTAGGCAACTGGAAATTTTAATCACGTTACTGATAATGGGATAATTTGACAGTTGGACATTTCATTTTCTCAACATTTCAATAGTTGGATATTTTGCCAATATTGAACAGAAGATTTTGACAATATCGACCTAGTTACTCCCCGGAGGGCCAATCAAGTTACGATTCATCTCTTCAGCCCAGTAAATAATGGCTGAAAGTAACCCGATAATGCTTGCAGCATCTGGACTACAGTGTAGCAATTTGTTAACGATACCACATCGACATGTATGGTTTATTCTCCTAAATAGAAACTAAATATGACTAAAATTGGTTACGCCTTACACTTTTTTACCTATTTATTATGCTAATGATAATATGAATAATGAAACTTCGCTGTTGTTTCAAGATAATTAAAATTACCCACGAAATAAAACATTGATGTAATGATTGCGAATAATCGGCATACCGCGTAATTATGGTAATGTCTCTTATTATCGTGCTGAAAAGTTGCCTCGGGCGAGCTTCAACCCCATGTCTCTTTACGAACGCGAAAGACTCCCTAACCAATTAGTTATTTATTAAGGTTAATAAATACTTTGCTTCTAAATTTGTGAAAAATTGTTGATTAATGTTAAATTCTTAGAACAAAACTTCTTAAATAATTATCAAAGTAGTCATACATGTATGTAATTTGAGTCATAAAAAAGGTGTCCAGAACGTAAATCATGTCTTGCATAAAACACAGAAAGTAAATAGCGCTTATTTAATACAACAAGGCCTCCGTAACTTATTCGTTAGGTATGCTAAGAGAAATATGCTCGTACTCCTTTGGACCGGGTTATTTTTTTAGGTTTCTAAAAAAGATATCGCTTCACTTGACTCGAAAAAATATTCCTTTATTTACCTCGAGAGTATAAGCCAAAATGTGTATAAAGGTTTGCATATCACATTCGAAAAGAGCGAGGTTAATACTGATTGATCCGCGTTACACTAATCCTGACTAAACTCTACCGATCCCGTATTAGGCCGGAATTGTATCTGCGAACCGTATTTATTGGAATCGCCAACTTACTCAATATAACATCACAGTTACAGCCCGGCTTAGTGTCGCTAATATGATTGTATAAAAGTATGTTTTCCGTAATCCAACATTTGTTTTATATTTGTTAAACTCTTTGCAATAAACCTGCTTTCACTCTCTATTGTTGTTCGTGGTCTTCAGGTTTTAGATCACCGTATACAGTACCAGTCTCTAGGAATCTCTGATATTCCTGTTGTACTACTGAATTCCTTGAATCTATTCTGCATGCGATTTAAAAACAAGCCAAAATCTCTTAGAAGGATGCTGAATAACTTAACTACGAGTATATTTATAAAAATTCCCTATCACAGTGTTTTACCGCGTTGAACTCCAAAACTACGTTCCGACTTAGGACACAGGATAGGTTTCATTTTAATTGATAGCACAGCAACGAGTGGTCAAGACAGCTAGTCAAACAATTATTCTTTCAAATACAAATAGCCCATAATACCAATGAAATGTAGGAAACAGTGGTGGCTGGATTTATTTGCTCCGAAGTGTATATTTCTTATTTATTTATTTATGGTTTGTCTGTGTTTTCTAAGAGAACCTGTTATTGGGTTTCCCTTTGGACTTTACCGAATATAAGAGATATGTTCTGTTGATTTTCTCAAAATGAATTAATAAATTACGCTGAGATCACAGAAATTCGAAGCCAATATGTTTGAGATAATATAGTAAGAAAATCTGAAGCCTGTTGTAAAAGAAGATTAAATAATTTATATTTACCTATTACGTCAAATAGTGTGTTTGAGTTTTACCTTAATCAAAGCTTTATTTTGTAGGAACTTCGCGTGCCATTCTGAAACTAATTTAAATTAGCGCGACATAACCGGTACAACCTGACCGTAACTTCAGAAATTTGTGAAAATCAAGATGCATATTGTGAACGTGGAATTGCTAGTTCTGGTCTTCGAGATTCTCTCCAGATATTTCCGTCCGCCGTTACAATGGGCAGCTTGAGCGTTTGTCCGCCACTCCAGTTGACGATTGACGTGTCACCGCTCCACATTCAGTGCCCATCGGCATTCGGGAGCCTTGCTAACTGACACACTATTTATACAATCGACCACTTAAATCAGACCTTCAGTTCTAAGGATCGCGTCTTTAGAGACGGGTCTTTTTGTATTGGATATCTTGTTTTAAACTATCGCCTATACCTCCTAATGACCGGTGCGTCATACATGTTTTCTTTTGTCGAGTATTTAAAGACAATGGTACAGACAATACTACACGTGTTTGTCTAATGAATTTTTGGCTTATACCTACCACTGTTGATACAGACGCGTAATCATTGATATTAATAGTAGAGGCAAAGGACGTCGATCTTTAGAGGTAATTTATTCACTTAAATATTCCCGGCTATACAGGATATGTATTCTATGTCATTATTATTTTCCCATAATCTTCATATGACTATTCAGATATCACGTAAGTTTGGTTCCATAGTAATTAAAATAATAACCTCATACACCGAAATCTACACAAGTCTTTGAAGTTAATAGTAACTACTCATATTATTAAAATTGATATTTTGAAGATATCTGCTCACGATATTTTTTTGTATCGTCAGTGAGTATGCAAGAATGTTTAAGTGTACATAACACACTGTACAGTGCCCAGAGTATAGTGATGTCATATCGCTAATGAAACTCATTCTAACCGATAACTTTTACTATTTGACATTTGACAGAGACAAAGGCAAATAATCGTTCCGTCTAAAAATGCTCACGCTTTAAAAAAATATTTCAAATTCTCAATGCAATAACAAGAAAAATAAAAACACACTTAATTTTTGCTTTAAATGAACCACTAAAACCCGTTTAACACTGCTCTCCAATGGATATAATAATGCTCTCCGAGGAAAAGTGCTCTGAAGACAGATTCTCTGGAGAAATATTAAATGTTCTTTAAGCAAATGTTATTAAAACGTGAACAGTGGCGACAGTATTATAAACCGATGCGAACTTGTTATTACCTCGTTAAGTATCTTGCACTAATTTAGTGATGTACGCTAATGTTCTTGACGAAATTATCTCGTCCTCTGCTTAATGGGCCACTGGCTGACGGCGATATTAGTTCCAGTAGGTGGGCCGAGTTTTATTAGCTAATAATGTTTCGTTAAAAACGTCGTTGCCGTGTTTATATCATGTTTTGCTGTAAAACGGTAATATTCACTACAGAATACTTTATAAGGAACACTATTAGCACCTTTTGAGTTTCTGGATCGATGATCCTCTAACGGATATTACTTTTTGAAAGACTAGAAATGGAGTTACACTATCGTTATGGTTATTGAATTATGCACGACTCTACCCTTCTTAACTTGTAACAACTTGTCAAGTTTACTGTTGCCTTTTACCGACAATTGGTTGTGTAGTAGTCTCAACACCAACTTTCAGCTAGTTATCTTGGGTTGTTGTTTTTTAGATGACAAGAGTTTTCAGGCTGTAGCCTATCAATTAAAGTCTAATGTATTTCTCCACCCTTGATGTCAGTAATCCGCAATTGTCAACAGTGTTCCGTTGTTTTCAATTCGGCTAAATACAAAAGAAAATGAAAAAAGACTTTTTTATTTAAAAGTTTACAATTGTCGTTGATTTAAAAAGTACACAACAGATTTTGGTTTGACAACGACGATAAGCATTTTGTAACGCTACAAAATTGACGGAAGAAGAAAAATAAAATTCTTATAAAATCTTGTAATAAGTCGTAAGCACCCACCATTACTACTTAACCATCAATTGATTTGAGTCATATTATAATTACATTCGTTTAAAATAACTTGTAACTTATAATTGCTTCGACGTTCCCTTCGACTGTTTTTACAAAGTAGATAAGAAGAAAAATTGCAGGCATTCGACGATGCAATAACATAATTGGTTTATGGCAATACTTGCAGCTTGTAAAACTCGCGCTTAGCAGTCCAGGTACATTTCCCAGTAATTATTATGCTTAAAATAATAATAGGCCCCGAGCGTTTATCATAGTAAGCAGTTGAAAGAATGGATAGTCTATATTTTAGACACAGGAATACATATAAACACAAGGAGACGTACAAATGGTAGGATGTACAAATCAATATAAGCTATTTCTTCCAGGCAACCTTGAGAAGGACTGATAAGAAAAATAAGACTATGATATGGTATTTGGCGGTGTACAGCTGAATAGAATCTGTATCAACACCCGAATGAAAGTTTAATATCTAATAAATATATACTCTAAGAACACAAATTTGTTGTTTGTGTGTTTGTCTGTCCGCTCTTTTTCCCGCCATTTTTCCATTGTATACGTGTTACCATAGCAACGCGTTACCGGGTCAGCTAGTATATACTCTAAAAACATAAATTTGTTGTTCGTGTGTTTGTCTGTCCGCTCTTTACCATTGATACAATGGAAATTAATACGTTACCATAGCAATAACGTTAGCATAGCAACGCGTTACCGGGTCAGCTAGTATACATAAAGATAATACATATTTACATAAATAATTATCCGTATATAGAAAAGTAGCATTTAGTTTGAAGAAAGAACTACGTGGTCAGGTGACTCTCACCAATCTGTTGAATATATGGAGAGACTTAGCAGCTCTTATTTCGATACCGCATTATTTACTTTATAATAAACCATATACGAACAAATCGTTTCACGCACTATTGGCCGAGCGTTGTTATTATACAAACCGACAGCCGCTTATAAACTTAACCACAGCAATGCGCGCTTGTATTCAATAACTGTGCCAACGGAACGCGACATAGCTCCGGAATCATCGATGTCGCGCTTGACATTCGTGTCGTGCCACTGTCGCGCGTCGTACAAGGGACTGTGGTGCGACAATGTCTGCCGATATTGAAATGACATGTGGATTTGCGGTGTCATTGTTGGACGCCGATCATCTTTGCAGCGTACAGCGAGCGTTTCAGACTGAGAATTTTTGACATGGTTAAACCATTATCGTTTGGTTGTTTCTTTGTATATTATTTAAAAAAACACTTTTTAATGTGATTCGTATAATTTTATGTAGATAGCTCATATAGCATTACTAGCTGACCCGGCCACGCGTTGCTATGTTATAAATTAAAATGAATCGTTTACTATGTCCTAAGTCGGAACAAATGATTCAAATTGAAAAAGAAAATCATCAGAATCGGTTGAATAGTTTCGGAGTTCATCGCGGTCAAAAACTGTGACAAGGAATTCTTATATATAAAAATTTACAAAAAAAGGATCCAGTATCATACACTTATGAGCTAACAACAAGGATATAAGAAATATAACAGAATATTACAGGAAGTCGTACCTAGTGTATTTCAGGATAATAAACTTTAATTATATTGAAAACATAACAGTTTCAAACTACCTATGATTTACAAATTTCCTACTGGCGTAGTATTAATAGAATAAGGTAAAAAAGAAGGAAATTAAGTAATCCAACCGCATGGCCCTTAATAGTAGAATACGCTTACATGTCGTAGTTATCTTGAAATTTGAGTTCAGTTTCTTTTTCGATATTGTTTTTAGTCAATATGTTACAGACCAGGGATTTTAGCGGTATCCGAATATAGTGTTCTGAACACTGGTTTTCATTTCTGTTTTTAAAGTTAAACAGAAAGAAACTGTAACACTTTGAATCTGTTTTAGAAAAAACCGGTTCATAAGTGTTAATATCTGTTACAGTCCATAAGGTTCACATTGGCATAACTATGCGACAGCTCACTAATGATTTGGGTACTTTGAAATGACTATGTTGGTGTACTGTGTATACACATAGATAGTTTAACGTAAAACAGTTTCTAACAGATTGGTAACAGAAAACATAATATCTGTTACACTTTTATAAGTGTTCGACGCAAAACAGGTTCAAAACACCCAAATAAGTGATACAGGAATAATTCTGTAACTGATTCAATGTGTAACCCTTATGAAAGTGTATCCTTATAAAGGTGTTTTTGAATCCCTGTTACAGACTACAAAAACAACAGAAGCAAATGGATATTCCTATTGTTAAATTCTTCTGAATTTATGTAAGCAATTTCAAAAACATTGCTTTAATTTATTACCCCTTCTGACTTATTTATTATTGCTAGAGATCGTTACATTAATAATAAATATAGTTACTCGAAACAGTGCACTTTTACGTTGCGTGTTTTATTCACGGCTAATTAAGCAAAAAAGAGCTAGACGGCACACGATCGAGTAGCGGCCGTGTAATTTTAAAAGCTTCATGCATAACTCCTGGCAGTTTTCTATTTCTGGAAATAGAATTGAAAATATCGCCGACAGAACAGAAAAAAGAGGATTTAGTTTGTGTACTGTACGAAGGGATGGTCGACGCTTTTATCTTGTAGGGATGACTATTGATTTTTTATGTTCACAACGCTCGATCACAGGTTTTATGTTTTCGACAATCAATAAAAACCGATTAAAAATATCACAACTATTCTCTTTTATATACTTTTCTAAATTAATATACATTTTAAAACGAAAACGCTAAAGGCAGGTAGCAATGGTAGGTAGATCATGCCTTTAGCGTCAACGGTCCTGTGTGATGAAACTGATGAATACGAGCATTTGTACCTTAGTCATGGGTATTTATATATATTTCTATAAATATTACTTATTCATGTATCATATATGTATGTATATCCGTTACCCTAGTATACATTGTTATGTATACTAGGGTAACGGATTAACGGGTAACGTAAGCCTTACAGTGCTTACATTGGGCTAGGGTAATTGGTGTGAATTTGGTTAAAACTTATAAATTATAACTTTATTGTGATAAATTATTTGACTACTTTTATAAGTAATACTATTAATGTTTGATACCAAACTTTTATTTTGTCTGGAATGATACGCTCCTCGTTGGCCTCGTTTGATGTTATTTATAAGTGATAAAAGTTGGCCAATTATTTAAGGTTATTTTAGGTAATAGCTCCAAATTGAGCCTCATATACATTTAACAACTATTACAAATGTCTTTGTCTAAAACACGGTTTAAATACTATGGATGAGTATTCGGTCTATACCATGTGGTTGTGCGGGCAATTCAAAATTAATGGACTGTATTGCGATATGAGAAAATTAATGTCGACAACAAATATGACAGGAAGATGAAGGGGGCACGATACCTTGACCGTCCGACCGACCTGGAACGTCCCTGCGTTGTGCTGTTCCTTATTGTTACGCATACGAAGACACTGTCAGATAAAACTATAGTTTGTTGTAGGGGTCTACGGATAGGCCACTAGTTCAATTTAAAATTGCGGAAATCCGTTCGCGCGCGTACGCCGACGCGTCACCAGTCGTTTTTTCTTTTGTCCCTATGTTGGCCACATTGCGATATGATTTGCCATCAATAGATGGCGCGGTCGTCTCGCTCTTCCATATGCAAGACAAGGTATGTTGGAACGGGAAAGGAAGTTAATAGAAGTGGAGCTAGGAGTGTTAACCAAACTAATCAAAATTACAACAACATACAAATAAATAACGCGGCTAATTTAAATTTATTACTGGCGCAACCACCATATGGCACTTATGCTTAAGTTATTGTATTATACCGATAAATTGAAACA
This sequence comes from Calamotropha paludella, assembly GCA_927399485.1. Lineage (NCBI taxonomy): Eukaryota > Metazoa > Arthropoda > Insecta > Lepidoptera > Crambidae > Calamotropha > Calamotropha paludella. Next base: position 4,667,921 of record OV656806.1, on the reverse strand, counting down.
AGTGGTCAATTGCTACTGTTCTTCAGTTGCGAGTGATATATCCCTTTTGACTGGGTAATTATTTAACTGTCTGATAACATAATTCCCAGGATTAAATTGAGACTTTTTTTTTTATTAAATTTGCTCCAAACCGTAGTATATTATATTAAACTTAGATAACCCTATTTTACCTTATATCTGTTCTCGTATCTATATTAAGAAAAGAAAAACAAATTTTGTGCTTAAGCTTATTTTAATTTTAAATGTTTACATAGGTGGCGCTAATAGTCTGCTGAATCAAGCTACTCGCTTACTTACGGTCATTGATTGGGACTCGAGCCGATATTGATTTGTATATACCGCGTTTTTACTTAATATCCTTAAGTCACTTAACATAATTATCTAATTACTGTATTTACTACATGCTCAATGATCGGCATAATAATAATTATGGGTGTTTTTTGAAAACCGTTACGTAACGGTTTCGAAGTTTCCATAACGTTATTTAAAACCGTTTTAAGTTTTGGTTATCACTACCACGGTAGACGAGATGGTTTGGCTACTGCAAAACGAATGAAAACGCAAACGCTGTTAGCTAACGTAACGCAATTTTTTGTTTTAGTTTTACGTTATTATGGTTATGACGGCTTAGGACTAGTTTGTTAAAACTTAAATGTATGAACTAGTAATTTTTAATGTAATGTGCATAAATGAGAACTTAAAAACTTTTCCGGCGCATTTAAAAGTCATCATATTTACAATAAATTTGTGGTTCGAATCTTTTTGATAATAATTCTGATCATTTATATTATTTACAAAATTGTTTTATTATTACTTATATCTCTTTTTTGGCGCATTTACCCGTTCGTCGCAGCACAGTTTTCAGTTTTGGTTCCATTGCATCGGTTATGAGAAAAACGGTTTTATGTTTTGCGGTAACGTTACGTTTCGGTATGAAACTCAAAACGGTTTTTAGTTACGTTTTGGTATAACGTTCTCATGCCTAATTAATACATGTTAAAACTTATTTAGATAATGTATTGTAAACTTGTTTGTGGTCCATATAAATAAATAAAAATTGCGTTTTGAAACATAGTTCCAGTACAAAACGAAGCATCACATTTCATTTGTATCACTTTTCATTTCCGTCGGCTGAGTCTTACAAACTCAAGGTTGAATATTGGTCGAGCTTTTTGCAGTCAGCATTTGTTCCGATGTCGAATTGAGAATAGGACGAGTATTGAAGTTACTTTTTGTATGCAAAGACTTAATTTAATTGTAAACTGATAAAAATGGATATGAACGTGATCGGTCCAACGAATATAGAGGATTTAGAAATCTTTTACGTGAAGATTTTGCTTTATGCCTTTTTAAAAAAATCTACGTGATTTTTGCTGCTCTTTTTAATGCGTTTCTTTTAATACTGTCAGTAACACGACAAAGAACCACAATACCAAAAAAGTGCAATATTTTTAACACGATAAATACAATAAGAGTCGTCGTAAATATAAGACCAATTGACCGATGTCCCTCGTCTCGAATTACGCTCCAAATAGAATATCAGCACTCTGACTCCGGCACGGTCGTTTTGTCCATGCTAAAGTTAACAACATTCATTTTTCTAAATCTCTGTTTTTAGTTATATAAAAATATAGTATAAAATAAGTGACCCGTAATTTTTGACGTGATAACGTCTTATGAATCGATAAACACCGGCTGCATGCACGAAAAAGTGTAACGTTCCGCCTGGGCCGAGCGTGCAAGCGAGAGCGCGGAACCAGAGATAGAGAGACACGATCGGCCTAAGCGTTCACCGGTAGCGCATCTATCTCTCTTCCACTTAATGAAGTGAAAAGTTACTGATGCGGTTTCCATTGTTTATTACAACAACTTAGTGTTAATTTATCGAAAAAATATCAACTCCTTTGTATTATACAAAATAATGATATTTCAGTGATAATAATTAAATTCAATTCATAAAAGTATGCAATTTTTCATCAATGTTTTCTTATGAAGCTATCACGTAAAATCATCGTCCGTAAACTGACTTTACAGGCAACCAATTTTTTTTGTTCTATTTTGGACGAGCGTTGGATGCAATGATAGCAATACTGCCTTTCGCGCATACGATCCTGGATTCGAGTCCCGTAAAGGGCAAACGTTTGTATAATGAATACGACCATTTGTATCTTAACCATAGTATCCATAACACAAGCCGTACAGTGCTGACTTTGGGCTAAGTTAATTGGTGTGTATATAAGAATTATTACTGTTTTGAATTTTTGAGTTGCATTTGTTTTTTTAATCTTTAAGGCAGAATTACCTTTTATCATTATGTCAGCAAAGCGTCGCTTTGACATAACAGTTGTAGCAACCAGCCACACGCGACTCAGAAGAGCGCAGAGATAGAAAACTTATTAGATGATAAACTGGTAAAAACCAAGCTTCACAGGCTGGCGCATCCCCGTAGAGTTGCCCACTGAGGCCCTACATCACCTCTTAATAAGATTCAAGTTTGATTGTCGAAGAGAGATGCCACTATAGATCGCGTATAGCGGTGTCCCACTTTGGCGTCGCGCTAAGGGACTATGGTAAGGCCTCTGGTCAGTGTTCTACAGAGTATACTTTGGAGAGTGTACTCTTGAACTGCATGACCTGATTCCACCTTTTCTTTTCTACCACCGGGATTCTGGGCGCACTGTGCACAGAATAGTCCTCTACTCTCACTTGAAACACTGCCATACAGCTCGCTTTACCGGTTTACCAATTATATAATAGTAGGTACTTTGTGTAACTTTAAAAACAATAAAAAATTGTATTTTATTAATTTTCTCTGTCAATATGACGATTTAGGGTTATTTTTAGAGTTACAATATCATAAAAAATTGTTTGTATTCATTTTGTTGGTTTGGTTTGGTGCAACGGTAGCGATCCTGCCTTTCACACCGACGGTCCTGGGTTCGAATCCCGGAGGGGCAAATGTTTGTATGATGAATACGAGCATTTGGACCTGAGTCATGGATGATTGTATATATTTCTATGAATATTACTTATTTATGTATGATATATGTATGTCTATCCGTTACCCTAGTATCCATAACACAAGCCTTAAAGTGCTTACTTTGGGCTAGGTTAATTGGTGAGAATGTAGGAAGTATATATTTATTTATTTGTTGGTATTCATATTATGAGGTTTATGGTGACTCTACAATATTAATTTATGTTAAAATGTATTGTTGCATAGAAATGCAGCGTGAATATATATATATATATACTTAAATATATAAAGATATTTTATTAAAAAGCTATATTGTAAAAATCGTTAAGCTCATAAAGCCGCTAGTTTTGTAGCCGCCGGTGTAGTGCAACGCGAGTCAATTATTATATAGCGCGTCACCGCTTTAATGGTGTCATCCCGTTGGAGTGGACGCTTATCGCTGGTCACGATATACCTACTGAGTGTATAAAAACATTGAACAAAGCCACAATTATACATACTTTACATTAAACCATGTTAGATTATTAATACAACTACTAAAAACGATTATTACGTTTATATGAATTTTAAATGTTTATTATGACTGTGTGTTTGTGTTGTAATACATTGCATGTGTGCTGTAATATACTCTTGTGTGTTTATCATTTGATTTTATAGAAGTTATAAAAATATTATAAATATTATAAAAAAACGTAGGTACTTAATTAAATACTAAAACTGTTGTGTGTACTTTTGTAATTTGTAATGTTGTAAGTTATATTTCTTTAGCGTAACTAAACAAAGATAACTAAAAATTTCCTCCCGTTTTTGTTTGTGGAAAGAAAGATAATTTTATAAATTATATAGTGATCAGCAAGAAGCATTAAAAGATATATAAATTTTCTATATATCTGTACACAGAATCAAGTAATATATCAAAAAATAAACTGTTTAACCAGTAATGATGTAAAAATATAATAATTTATATAATAAACAGATAAAAAGAATACATACCGACAGTTAACCTCAAATCAATAAACGCACTTAGAAAAGGTTATAAAGTAAAAATTACTTTTAAATAAAATTGCTATAATGTTATAATAAAATAATATAATTGTTATATTATAATATTATATAAATTTTGTTAACCACAATATATAACTTAAAATTATACACACACGCATTCATAAAAAATTGAGTAACTACTTACCTTGAATATAGTTATCAGTTCTCACGAAGACTTGAGCCAATTAGCGGCCAACTTCATCCTGCTTGCTTATTCCATGTCGCTTTTGCGGGTAACTTCAACCTGTTACTTTTATGTTACAGTGATGCGCGCGCATCTTAAAATTTCACTCTCATAATTTTTATCACAACGCGCCTAAATAAGTGTAACTTCAAAAATACTTGTCATCTAAAGCTATTATATCATTATATTTGTTTAAAAAATACCTCGAATGGTTAACGATAAGAATGATGCGTAAATTAACTTTTGTTATGAGTCTTTTCATACCTTGTTCTTTATATGAATAATATTGGACAATATCACATAGTTGTTCTGAACCCAAGTTAAGTAATTAAAGCACTTGTGTCGTGGAATTCAGAAACAACGACGGTGCTACAACACCCAGATCCGAGTCAATATGGAAAAGTTTGTGTTATATATACTAAGGTAACGGTCTATTCATTATAGGTAAATATAGTTATTCGGTAAATAGATATATAATATTCATAGAAATATATATATATAAATACCCATGTCTCAGGTATAAATGCTCGTATTCATCATATAAACGTCTGCTCCTTCCGGGATACGAACGCGTCGGTGCTTAAGGTAGGATCGCTACCGAATATATATTTATTATGTTTGATGACCGTTTGGTCCCCCGGTAGTGATCCTGCCTTTCGCACCGACTGCCCTGCAAATGTTGTGTGTGCATTTTTACCTGAGTCATTGTTATGAATGTATCTTTCTATAAATATTAAATATAGAAAGATACATGGGTTGTTCTACTTTTTTACCGACAATGGTCCGTCCTTCGTCTTATTATGGCGTCTCGTTGGAGTAATGATATTTACGGTTTTTTTAATTCGGTTCGAATAAACGTCCATATTTTTCTTATCTATTAATATTATGTAATTTTTCATTTTCTCCAACCAACATATTTTTTCGTTTGTTTTCCGTAGAATGCCGTGACAGAGTGGTAAACCGAAATGCGGTCTCCACAGAAAAAGGCCACTCTGTCACATATTTTTTTTATAAACCAACATTTAAAACGAATTAATATTTGCCGCAAAGGAAACTTTAGTTAGTCCTAATGACAACACATATGCAATTTCTTTTAAATTCCACACAGAAACCACAATTATGGATAGTTCAAAAACCAAAAAATCTGAAAAACGGCGTTTCACTGTCGGTAAAAAAGAAGAACGACCCACATATGTATCATATATGTATGTTTATCCGTTACCCCAGTATCGGTAACACAAGCCTTACACTGCTTACTTTGTGCTAGGCTAATTGGAGTGAGTTTAAGAAATAACTTTATAAGTGTATAATAAATCGCTTATATCGTAAATCCGCTAATTTTACAGCCCTGTCATGGCGAGTCAATTATTGTTAAGCGCCTCACCACTTTAATGGGAACTTCCTGCGATCCGTTTAAGCCGACACCTAGAGTCAATGCTTATTGCTACCCATAAATTGTTATTAAAATATTACAGGTACTACTCCACAATGTCGGATCTAATCTTTTATGAGAGCATTATACGATAACTATAATCTCTGTCAAATGCTTGAACGTACTTTGAGGGATTTTTTTTTATTCTGGCACGAAACATTAATTACTATCTTTCCATCTATCTATCTCTCTATCTATCTCTCTATCTATCCATCTATCTATCTCTCTTTCCATCTATCTATCTCTCTATCTATCTATCTCTCTATCTATCTATCTGTCTGTCTATCTATCTATCTATCCTTTGCCCGCAGGAATATGCAGATATCACAAATTTCCACTTATCACGATCCTGACACACATATCTCGCTTCTTTAACTGTCATCAGCCTTTTCATATACGGTCGTCTGTTAAGAGTAATTTTAATAGATTTTAATCGAGAATAAATCGACTCAGCTCTCAAATTATTCCCAGATGGAACTCGAACTCATAACCTTTGGATGCCTGGTCCACTGCTCCCATAATTGAGCTGCCAAACGCATTGCCTCGCATTCGAAATAAACATTTTTACAAATATTTAAGTATCAATTAAAATTAAATGATCATTTAATTTATGTTATTGAAGTAAAAAGTTCTTTAGCATTGTTGTGATTTGAAAGACAATGAAACGAAAAAGCGAAAGTAAAAAGAGACAGACACATCTATTCATAAGATTTAACGTAGGAGAAAATGAAATGGGAAGCATTATGTACGTGTATGGTACTTTGTATACGTGTACGTATTATTTTTGAAGCTGTCACTTCTACCACGTGTGGATTGCACACATGCTTTTTTATTTACTCTGAGTTTTTTATATATATATTTACTTCTTCAATGTTATCTTATATGATAAATCTTAACACATAAATACTTGAAAAATCGACTTAACAACATTTCTTTATAATGAATTTGAAACAATGGTAAAAATTTAAGATACGCAGCTTTAATACTATAGGGGCACAATTCGACAAACATGATTGTTGGAAAAACGCGTTTAAAGAATTTTGCGCATTGTAGTTTCACAAAAACGGTCATTAATAAATTACACTATTAATAGCAAAATCATAAAACATCATAAGAGTACGTTCATTAAGCATGAAATATTTATCGCACATTAAATTTATCCCAGCACTAGATACTTGCTATTAATAGTTTAATTAATTTATGACCGATTTTGTGAAAATACAGGGGCTCAAAATTCTTAAAATGCGTTTTCTCAACAATTATGTTTTTCGAATTATGCCCCTATAGTATTTAAGCTGCGATAAATTGTAGACAAATAAATACCCAATAAGTAATAAGTTCATAAATGTAAGAACAAAAACTAATTAAAGTATAGAAATACATTCATTCACCAATTAGCCTATTTTTAAATTTCTTTGAGATTAAGGCAACAACACAATTTAACAATAAAGTTTAACAATATTATTATTATATAAAAGTCCCCAATTCCTAATGATTCACAATTTGCAAACTCTTTCTTGAAGTTGTCGTGTTATTAAAGAGTATAATCGGTAATAAATCTCTTTTCACAATACTATTACGGCCATATGTTTTGTATGAATTGTTATTTGAACTTTAATAGCACATTCGTTGGCAGAATAGTAAAAAGATAAGCAAGTTTACAAGTTATTTTACATTCTACATCAGCTGACATTAAAAAACCTATTTTTGAGCATAAACTACACACAGACTCACTATACAACTTGCTATAAACAATACTTAATTTTATAAAATTCATCATTGATCTAAATTAGTGTAAGCGTTTATAAATAGTTACTTCCTCGTGGACAACATCATTTGTATTTAGAGTTCACTAGCCGTTGCTTTTTTATTTTAATCTAAAATAGAAAAAAAGGTATTTCAAAGAAGCATTTTGAGTGGTGCAAAATTCTCTCAGGCTATGTTGAATGGTACATAACAACTAACCTTGTTGTATTTAATTCGAAGAAAAATCAGGTCCTAATAAAACATCTCTTCACCTTCGCAAACATTTAGGAACAAACGAAACAAATTAAAGTAAATGGGAGACTTGAGTTATTTTTAAATTACTTTTATTCCACTCACTTAAAGATTTAGGATGTTGGATTATTAACGTACTAGAACAAAATTTATTGTACACTCGATATCTCAAGATATTCACGAAGCCCAGTTATATTAACCTGTCTTTATTATGCTCACATATATAACTTCTTGGAAGTATATTTTAACTATGTGATCAATTTAATGACAAAAAGGAAAGGAAAGGAACTCGTTTCCTGGCAATTGTACTTGTCAAATAGTCCATAATATTCTAAGAATTCATATTTGTGCTACAAAAAAGATACTTATTTTCTCCACCAAATATTGGTAATATATAGGCGAATTGGAGGAATTGTATTATTGTGTGTTTGTTTATTTCCTTATTATCTCCATGTACTTGTAACTTTAGACGCTCCAAATTCTTCTGTATAGCCAGAGCCTATTTACGCATATGGTCGGATTCCTTAATGATCCGCTGATCAGTCGGAGAAACGGTGTATATTGATTTATATAATCTTGTATTAAAAATATGTAACGAAAATTTCTAACGCTTGGTAATTACGTACGTAATTTCAACAAATAGTTTGATCTCCTAAAGGTCCGAATGATTTCTGCAAATATGACTACAATTAGCTTTAACGTTGCATTTAAATCCTTTTACAAAGATAGTATCTACAGTTTTTTTAAAGCCTTCGAGTTTTTTTTCTCATTAGCACCAATTGCGAGCTATTGTAGAACATTTAATATCCAGCTTAGAACTTTCCTTAATAGCTTATTTATATAGAAATGAAGCTTTAATATCGTTAAACATCTCTCTCGTTACACACTATGTAATAAGTTTTCAAGTGCCCTTGTCACTCTCTCTAGTTTTCTAATACAGTCGCCATACTTCTTATGGTATGCTGTAATCGTAGTTTGTAGGCCTTTCCGTCCTTGCAAGATTGCGTTGCGTAGGTATGCTGCCTCTCCTGTCTCTACTGCTAGTTGGTTTTATTTCAAACTAGCGACCCGCCCCGGCTTCGCACGGATGCAATGCTCTACTATATTATGCATGTATTATACATATAAATCTTCCTCTTGAATTACTCTATCTATTAAAAAAAAAACCGCATCAAAATCGGTTGCGTAGTTTTAAAGATTTAAGCATACATAGGGATATAGGAACAGAGAAAGCGACTTTGTTTTATACTATGTAGTGATGCATATTTTGTAACATTATACGCATTGTGCGGACCACAAGCTTATTATAAATTGTTTTCTGTCACCGTAGGTGCTGAACCGGCACAAATAGCGAGACTATGCGCTGCTCGTAATTCGATGTATTCTCACCGCTCGTCTCACGTCTTTGTGTGATTTATTAATAGGATTCTATTTCGATCTACTCATTCTACGTATATTTGTTCAACTGGACAGTTTATTCTGGTCATAGACACCATTTTACTACTACTATGATGTACGATTCGCGTTGCTGAGTTTCGAAGAGATTTACTGCTGTTAATGCAATAATTTATGGCGGCGGCGAAGTTTGTTTGTAAATAAATGCGCCGGTGTATTTTGATGGTTTCAACTTTTTGATGCTATAAATTTACTTACGTTAGTTTAATTATAATAAGTGCCGTGTAGTGGGTTTTTAAATTGTCGTATTTATGAAAATGCTTTATTGAAAAGTATGTCAATTGTCCGTCGTTTCTGAGAATTGTTTAGACACATCGGCATTTGTAATGTGTAAGCGACACGAAAAACGTTTAAATGTTTGTCGTTTCAAGGACACCGGCTCATTAGTTAAAATTACTAAACATATGCGCAAACTCAATGTTATGCTTTTATTTTTTTGTCTGAATGTATAGACGCAACGTTTACAACGTAAAAACAATATTTGATAAAAAAAACAATTTTCAATTTGCACGCGGTAAAAAGGTACAGTATAATACAATATATGAAACTATATCTACCTTTAAAATAGAAATACGGTCAAAGGCCATTTTGTCTTGTTTTTTTTTTTGTTCAAAACAGCAAGATTCGTTGTACAATATATATGTTGTATAGAATACAAGTTTGTTGAAAACTTGTACATTACTTATTCGTTTTTAAATCTACTTGTAGACCGTTGCCTGACACGGATTCCCCTTATGCAAACACGGGTTACGTAGGTTATTGATCTTCGTTTGTTTTAACATGCACGGCGCGTACGCAAGCGTCCGTCCGTGCGCCGCCTAGCCGCCACCACAAATGACAATAACGTCGTGAACTGACAAAACAATGTGCTTCGATATTCAAACTTTTTAATTCTGTAAAGCGTTCTATTTTTAAAAGAACTTTTAAAACGTTTTTATCCTAGAACGAATACTAATAAGAAATAAGCCGGAGAGTAGAAATGAGTTTTAATAGCTCAACATTGATTATCTATGTAATTTATTTACTTTATTATCTACTGTTTATTATATTTATTAGTATGTATATATAATATGTATTGTATTTTTCATTATTATATTGCTTTAGCTCCACGGAAGCTCAGCTTTACAGAAAATACTGTAAATATATCGAGTTTAGAGCTTTTTAGTAGACTGCAAGTTAATTTAAGAGCTAGATTTATGGTTACTGGTCACAAGGGGTTTTGGCTTGGTTACAAAGACCTTTGAGCCATTTCTTCATATTATGTCCATTCTTGTTTAAAGAGTTGATTTATGAATGAAATGAATGATAGATTATCAATGGATGATGAATGAAAAGTAAAAACCTTAACGTAGGTTTCAGTAAAGATGTGGGGTTTTACTGAAAATTTCTCGTGGTGTCTTGAGAGAGCGAAAAGACACCATCCATTGTTTTGTTTCACTTGCAAACACTCGTGCATATACAGAAATACTTAGTGGTTAATAACCCACCATTATTACACACTAATATCAACCACAACACAAATTTTAACAAGAAAACCAAGACCACCATAGTGACGCTTCCCGCTCCCGCCAAAAATCCCTTACTGGTCACTATAATTTTTATTATTACAGAATAAATAATTTGAATCAGTATACCTTTCGAATTTAAACAAGAAGGTACTCGGATTAATTTGGTTCGCGTACAACCGAAACGGGGTCACAAGAAAATGTTGCACGCATTCTAATTCCACAGTCTAGTTTTCCGTATTATTTTCAGAGCGTTCTCGGGCCATTTAAATTCTTAAGTGCCCTTATTAAGTTTAAACTCTTTAATTGATTCGGAAAACTTTTGAACCTTGAAGCAATTCTTAAGGGGCTCACGTCGGATTGCTTTCCGAAGTTAATTGTCTCAGTACTCGGCAAAAGTTTGTGAGCAACTTGTTGGGACAGGGTCGTCCCGTGATTTTGTTTTTTACTATTATTAGGTCATCAAGGAAGTTGGACTCGAAGACAGTTGTCGAGTTTCCCTTAGTTTGGATTGTAGCATCGCTTTAAATTATTTAACGGAGAAGTGACGGAGAAGTTACTCTGTTGATTAAGGCTGGACGCGCTTTAAACTAGTTTTTGATCGAGTTCTAATCATGCGATTACTAATGCACGAACAATTCTATTCCTCAGTTTGCATTAATATAAACGCTAGTTAGCCAAACACAGAAGCGAGCGGTAAAGTAGGCGATTAGCAACTCCATTCCTAATATATGTTGCTTTAAGGCCTACTTTGATATAGCTAGGTAACCTGTGTTTTGTTTTCAGAAGTATATTAACTATAAGTAAAATAAAAAAAAACTCAAGCAGTGTGCAGCGCCCGTCCGCCCGCTAATAAAAGCAGAAACCGCAGACACCGGCACCTTCACCAACTACTCGTGTTTCGCCCCCACACGGAGCATCATCAGGAGCTGTTAGTCCGTGCAATAACGAGCACTTAATGCTAGTAGTGCTAGTAGTTGGTGAAGGTACCGGTGTCTGCGGTTTCTGCATTTATTTGCGGGCGGTGCACACTGCTTGAATTTTGCGGAAGTAAGCTACATCTTTTTATTTTATTTTACTAATGGATATGGACTTCCGCCAAGTAACGCCTGATTCTATAAAAAAGTATATTAACTATACTCTACATTATTAATATTCCCGTTAATCTTTCGTAGTATCGAACAGTACTCGCCCGGCGAATTCGAGTCCCACTGAGCCAAGTTTATTCTTTTCTAGTAATCATTTTTTTAATAAATATTTGTTGCTTTGATGTTACTGTTAAAAAGCAGTTAACTTGAAGACGGAAGTATTCCATTGGTTGAGATGTCAACTATAATATAATCCCTAGCCGATGAACTACGAACGCGGACCCAACTCGTAACACGAGCATTTATAACTTTAGGGATTAACTGTTTTTTTCTGGTAATAATTTATTAAGATACATAAATCTGATTTGATAACAAAAACTATAATAATAACAAATCTATATACTATCCATGTTACTAAGAATATGTAATTGAAAACGGACATGTAAAAATTACAACTATATAAGTCGTTTAGCAAATACATAGCACGCTGTAAGAAGTCGCTTTGTGTAAAATGTGTTAAGTGCTATGAAAATGGACATGTTCTACGCTTTTACTTAACTACAAGACAATAGATATTCTATTGTTCTCCGAACAGCAGAGATCGGTTAGTGTAATGGTTTATAATAGCTTTATATCGCATACTATAAAACAGATTAGTACACTCATGAGAAAAAGTATGGAATCATCCTCTTGTCAAGATTTAACAAAATGGTAGCAATTAATAGGTTATATTGTAAACTTGCATATCAGCTATCCTGGTATAAGTGAAGGAGATAAATGAAGAGAATTTAATAAAAAAAAAAAAGAAAAATTATCTAAAATTTTGGAGTCCATATTTTGTATGGCCTACCACCGCCCTTACTACAGCTCGTTTCAGATTCTTGTGGGATTCCACTTCTCTAACAAAGCTGATTTTAGCATCTCAACACTTAGAGCAAAATTTTTGGATCGAACTCTCCATTTCAGCTCATCCAATGAGTGCTCGATGGGATTCAAGTCGAGACTGGCAATATGGCGTAACAAACTTTACCCTGGAATTCTGTTGTAGCACGGGAAGTGTGACAACCATCGTTACCGTGCATCAAAAGGAAGTTATCGCCGACATTTCCAGTATAAGGAAAGACCTGTTCCATCAGATATAAATTATCAAAAATATATTCTGATTGTATATATTTAATATAATATATAGCAGTCTGAAGTTAGACTGCGCCTCCTAGCCCCTACCAGGCATAGAAAAACGGTTGATGAGATGGACTGCCCAGTACAATCTGCTGGATGCTAACCACAACGAAACCAAACCACGAATGAGCTCGCGATTATGGTATTATTATTATTATATGTTTTTATAGATTTTTAACACCAAACTCGTCTTGTGGTTAGGTTAATAGGTTTTTATTTGTTTATATTAGAAATTTACAGCGATCACATTATTTCACGTTTATTAAGTTTGATGCAACTAACAGGAATCTATGAATAAAGCTTAATAATCACGGTAACTATCAACTAAGTAATAAATTTACTTATTGGATAGTAATTACAAATATTATCGTATTTAAAAATGTTAGAAATATATAGGATTTGATGTAGTTTTAAAATTGTGGTAAGTAAAGGAGTTTAATTATATAAGTTTCCCCGATTGGGTAGCCCACCATGTCTGAAAGTTACTAATAGGCGCGGGAGCGTTTATCAGTCAACCGGGGACACTTAATAGATGTGTCAATCAATTGTTAAACACCACTAAATAGGTGGAGCAGTTTGGGACTGACTGATGAGTCGGGTTTCGCCCCGCAGAGTGATTATAGTGCGTGCCAAGCAAACCTATTTTGCATTCGAGTTAAATTGCTTCGATTAAGTCGTCTCAACGCGCCGCCACAAGTCGGCCCGCTAATTAGGATTAGCGGTTCGAAACAGCGCTGAATTAACGTAGTTCGATGTTTTCGTAATGAATAGATGGTTTACCCAAAATAAATTGATAAAAAGATTTCTTACACACGCCAATCAGCCTAGGTAACAGATAAATAAATGATACACAGATATTAAGTATTTATAGAAATATATATAAACTAGCTGACCCAGCCACGCGTTGCTGTGTTATATATTAAAATAAAACTTATCCTATCTTTTAAGTTAGATCAAATAACAGATAGTTACGAAGTTTGATCAAAATCGGTTAAGTAGTTTAGGAGTCCATCGCGGACAAACAACGTGACACGTAATTTATATATATTAAGATACCTATGACTCAGGTGCAAATGTTCGTATTAATCATACAAAAATTTGCTCCTTTCGGAATTCAAGCCGAAGACCGTATGTGCGAAAGGCAGGATCACTACTGTTGCACCAAACCGTGGTAAAACTAATAGACGACGAAATAAATAGGAAAATATATCGACGAGAATAGCGTCGGAACTAAAAACTTTTAATTTTATAGAATAAGGTGTCCAAATTTCTTATTAAATCTTTTATAGATGCTCCGCCGAAATCGAATGTTTAATGACAAACAATTCATTTGCTTTTTATAAGTAGAGTCAAAGTAAATGTTAGTTTGTCACTTAAATATACATTTTATTTAACTACTAGCTAACCCGGCCACGCGTTGCTATGGTAACGTTAATTAATTATAAAAACTGTTATTCTTAGGCTTATGGTAACTATATATGGTAACAAACCCACAAAGTCCTTCTTTTATATAATGTACTGATAGATAAGTGTTTTCATCGCGTATACGCGTTTCTCACTTGTTTATGCGACGACTGTTTGGTACAACGTGAGCGATTCTATCTCACGCACGCAGGGTGCTGGTTTCGAATCCCGGAAGGAGCAGTTGTTTGTGTGATGAATAACAGCAGTAACTGAGTCATGGATATTCATATATATGCTAGTAGCTATAGTGCTTACATTGTACTAGACTATTTGGTCTGTATGTGAAATATATTACTATTATTATTCTATACTAGCTGACCCGGCCAGACGTTGCTATAGTAACGTTAATTGATGACCCGGCCACGCGTTGCTATGGTAATGTTAACTGATTATAAGAACTGTTATTCTTAGGCTTATGGTAACTATGGTAACTAAATATGGTAACAAACACACAAAGTATTGTCTTTATATAGTAAAGATTATGAAAGTGTTATTGTTTTATATTTACTTATTATTTTTATCTTTGTTTCAGGTAAGCTACGAATGGAGAACTTTATTATCGTTCGTTAAGTATTTTCGACAATTTGTAATAATAAGTTTCTTTTTAAAGGATAATCTACAACTTTTAAAAACTGGTTTGTAAATAATATTGCAAAAAATCCTGTGCGCTGTAGGTACTCGCTTTCTATCTTCTTTCTCTTTCGCTTTTTGACTATAGGTACTATTCCATGATCCTACTAGTCATATAAGGAATCAGAATAATAAAAAACAAAAGACATCGCTTGGCCATCCAAATAAATGTCATAAAATCTTTAAAAAAATAGAAAAGCGTCAAGTTATATAATATTATGCTATAATTTATTGAAGCCATGAGCTTGTTTCTTCATTTTAATGCATTTGTCTATGGTAAAAGCTTTAGAATATGGAATTTTTTTAAATACTAAAAAAAATTCTAAGGTCTGTTACAAGCCACATAGAAACTGTATTAAATCACATGAAAAAAACACTCATAGCATTTTAATCTTATTTAGTTCTTACACTTCCGCGCACATTACAAATTTTAATAAAACACTTTTTTACGGATTTTGCGCATATTTTATTTTATTTTATATTAAATACTGACGTTTCGACTCCTTCACAGTTTCAGTGAGAATTTTATGACTAAATAAATTATATAAAACAATTTTAACAATTGGGAACGTCCCCGATTAAAATATAGTGAAGGTAGTAGAAAATACATGACAACCATTGTCTTAGTCATTCTGTGATCACGGCTCCTCTAAAGGAGTCGAAATGTCAGGATTAAATATAAAATAAAATAAAATATGCACAAAAACCGTAAAAAAGAGTTTTATTCAAATTTTAATCTTAGTTTTATAATCAGCAATATTTCTAGCGTGCAATATTCTGACATTAACACTAAGACGAATATCATTTGTGAAAATCGGTCCCAAAGCAAACTCTATGTACATCAAACATAATAGTGTGCTTAATCAATATCTGAGGATCCATCAATTGAATTGTGCTGAATCGAAACTGCTCAAATCAAAAACGATACTCGCTAACGGCAATTGTTTGAATACGCAATCGAGAAGCAAATGAGGAGATAACGATGTCTTATCACGTGTGTTCGACTCGTCTCGTATCTTTATCGACACTGAATCCGTGAGTCGTAAATAATTCACAACTGCTATTCGTACTCAACAAAATGGAAACGTTACAACTATCATTTGGATCTGATGGCGCAGTACACTCACCAGCAATGTAATGTTACACCGTAGAACCGTGTCATATTACAACAATTATTTATTTCTATACTATTGTCTCTTTGCATTCGGCTGATTTAGTGTGACATGGTTCTACGGTACATTTTGTTGCTTGTGACTGTACACTTCTGTCATATTGTTTCGTTTGTACAATTTATCTTTTGTTATCCTGAGATAAGAATTTGATTGGCATAGTTGACTCAGAGTTTTAGTCTACTTATAATGATGACTCCAGTCCAAGTAGGAACCTCTGGATTCTTGGACTAGCAAGCAAAGCCCCGTTCCCTCATATCTGGAGCTTAAACCTTTTATTTTATTGGTGATAGTGGTACATAAAAGTATACTAATAATAGGGGTTAAAGTATGAAATTGCCGTTTTATTGCAATAGGTTCTTTGAATTGACATAGAATCTTCATGGTTTGAGGTTTTCGAATGAAACTTTTTTTAAATGGTTTCTATGATGTTCTTTTTTTAAAAAATGTAAAACATTTGAATATCGACTTTCAATTGTTTTTGTTATTCAATTTAGACAAGAAAGATGGATACTGCGAAAATTCGAGTTATTTTTGAATACGAGTTCCGACGCGGAACTAACGCGGCAGAAACAGCCCGCAATATCAATGCTGCGTTTGGAGAGGGGTCTACTAATGAACGCACCGTGCGATTTTGGTTTAAACGCTTTCGTGATGGAAATTTCGACTTAAAGAACGAGCCACGAGGAAGACCGCCCACACAGGTAAATAACGATGAATTAAGAGAGATAGTGGAAGCCGATCCTAGTCAAAGTACCCAGGAATTAGCGGCATGGTTTAACGTTACCTTACCCACAATATTGACTCACTTGCGTCAAATCAATAAAATAAAAAAATACGAAAAATGGGTGCCTCATGATTTGACTGATCTGCAGAAAGAAACGCGTGTTGAAACTTGTGTTGCCTTGTTGAACCGGTACAGAAATGAAGGAATATTGGATCGAATTGTAACATGTGATGAAAAGTGGATTCTTTATGATAACCGGAAAAGAAAAATGCAATGGCTGACCCCAGGTCAAATGCCACAACAGTGTCCTAAAGCAAAACTTACCAATAAAAAGGTAATGGTAACTGTTTGGTGGTCTCAGCATGGTGTTATTCACTATAGTTTTCTCCGATCTGGTCAAGCAATAACGGCAGATGTCTATTGTGCCGAACTCCGAACCATGTTGACAAAACTAGCAGTAAAACAGCCCCGACTCATGAATCGATCTTCACCATTATTGCTCCACGACAACGCGAGACCTCACACAGCACGAGAAACCATTTTGACCCTTCAGGAACTGCAGTTAGAAACCATTCGTCATCCTCCGTATTCACCAGACCTTGCTCCAACGGACTACCATTTTTTTCGTGATTTGGACAATTATCTACGTGACAAGAAGTTTTCTTCCCAGGAGGCAGTACAAAATGCTTTCACACAGTTTGTGCAGTCTAGATCGTCGGAATTCTATCGCAAAGGCATTAATGACCTTCCCATTAGATGGCAGCAATGTATAGATAATAATGGCAACTATTTTGATTAAATAAATTTGTTAAAAATTTAAAAAATAAACAATATAGATTTTCAGTACAAATCGGCAATTTCATACTTTAACCCCTAATATTACCAAAACAAAGGATAACCTGCGGAATCTATTTAAAAAATTCTCTAAGTAAAAAATTTCACCATTTAAATAGTACATTGTTCCAAATAGGCTATATTATAGCATAATGTTGAACGCGGATGATTCATGAATTACAATTTGTCTACGACCCGGGCAAAGTCAGGGCATGCCGCTAGTGTGTGCAAGTAATGCCCTCAAGCCCTAAATTGGTTATAATAAACTTCGTTTTCCAACACACTTGTAGGGAAAATAGAAAGCTACATTTTCTTACACTCATTACGTACATTTTTTATGAAACCGTACCTGGGTAATGGATTGTTATGGAATTACTGAAGATCGTGTTTGTTACGCATTTTTCATGAAACCGTGCATGAAAATAACGTTCCTCGAAAACAATACACTATCAGAAAGTTCTGTTTCAATCAAAAATTAATAGTAATCCAAAATTAATGCAAAAAATACTTTTTTTCAATTACATGAAAAGTTACTGGCATTTGTTATGTCGGTAAGGCTGGAAATAAGCCATAAAACAATGTTGTATGTTTATTAATTTAACTTATTTCGCAATATTTATTTTATTTGTATTTTTTTGTCTATAATATCTGAAACTAAAACATCAACCAACTTCCCTGATGCTCTAAAAACATTACAGGGTTACGAATTAAATGATTTGCTATTGATAAATGATCCCAATATTTTAACTACAAAGCTAATTGAACTTATCAGACAGTCTCTCAATCTAAATACAAAAACAGTAAATATACCTCACAGTAAAAGGACAATCAAACCCTGGATCACACCTGGAGTATTGAAATGTATTAGACATAGAAATAACCTACAAAAAAAACTAAAAGCAGATAATACTAACGAAATTTTACGAATAACCTATCGTAGGTATAGAAATCATTGTAACAACCTCATAAAAAATCTAAGAAATAAATATGAACGGGATCTTCTAGAAAAGTCTAAATCTAACAATAAAGCTTTATGGAAAAATATAAAAAATATAACAAACCTAAATAAATCCTTAATTTCTAACACAGAATTAATAAATATTAAACGCAATGCCGATGAGTCGGCAGAATATGTTAATGAATACTTTAGTAATGTTGGAAAATCCTTAGCAGGCCAAATATATACTGACCCCTCACTGTTAAGCAACTATCTATCCTCATTGCCTTCTCAGTTAAATTCGATTGGAATAATTGATCCAGATCTTCATGAAGTGACAGCAACAGTAATTAGCCTGAAAGTAAATTCTGCTCCCGGCTGGGATAATATTCCTACTATATTTATAAGGTTGGCCATTAAAGAGCTAGCTCCCCTTATCACCCACCTTTGTACGCTGTGTCTAAAACAAGGCGTATTTCCGTATATTCTTAAGCGATCCATTATACATCCAATTTATAAGAGTGGGGACAGAGACGATGTCAGCAATTATCGACCAATATCTATTTTATGTATTCTTTCAAAAATATTAGAAAAAATTATTAATAATCGTCTTAATAAATACTTAACTAATTATAACATCTTATCAGATACGCAATACGGCTTTCGTAAAGACATAAGTACTGAGGATGCTATCAGAGACCTAACTTCTAACATCGCTACAAATTTAGATAATAAACAAAAAACATTATGCGTATTTCTAGACCTAAAAAAAGCTTTTGACACCGTCTCTGTTCCCATACTTATATGTAAGCTGGAAAGGATTGGCATCAGAGGACCATTTTTGGCTCTTCTAACAGACTATCTTAGCAATCGTACCCAAAGAGTGAAACTCAACCAAAATATTATCAGCAACGACATTTCGATTGGTAACTTTGGCGTACCTCAGGGAAGCGTTCTGGGACCAACACTGTTTCTCATCTACATTAATGACCTGACTGGTATGAAATTAGCTAACGGACGCATTTTCTCTTATGCGGATGACACAGCGCTACTTTTCCATGATTCTACCTGGCAAGGAGCGTTTGCAAAAGCAAATGATGGTCTTCGGAGGGTCACTGAGTGGTTACGTCTTAACTTGCTTACCCTAAATGCCAACAAAACGAACTACATTACTTTTAGTATAAACAAATCTACGCAACCTGATCCAAATCTAACTCTTACCCCCCACACATGTTCAACTATTGCTACCAATACCAACTGTAACTGCCCCAAAATTGATAAAGTAGACAGCACTAAATATTTAGGTATTGTCATCGATTCAAATTTAACATGGTATGAACAAATTGAAGCCGTCTCAAATAGATCGAGAAAACTGATATGGCTTTTTAAGCACCTACGTAATATATCTGACGCCAAATTACTAATATATATCTACAAAACCCTAGCACAATCAATCATATTATACTGTGTAACAATATGGGGAGGAACCTTCAAAACCAAATTTGTAAGTATTGAACGTGCTCAAAGAACAATCCTAAAGGTAATGTTGAAAAAACACAGGCGGTATAGTACTGATAAACTATACAATGAAGCAAACGTACTCACTGTTCGCCAACTATACATATTGCAGACAGTTTTGGCTACTCATAAAAAGACACCAATAGACCTGAAGAAACTCTCTAAACGTAATTTATACACAGTTATTAACCATAAAAAGGTTAGAACTGAAACTGTTTCTAAACAATTCTTTATTCAATCTGTAAGGCTTTATAATAAAATAAATAGACTAACAAAAATATACACAATGACTTACCGTGAATGTAAAACAAAACTTACACAATGGCTAAAATCTCACTCGTATGCAGAAACGGAAGATATACTTGCACTATAAACTCAGACACTTCACTCTCATGTACACAACATCCTCTAGACCTAATCTCGTACATATACAAGGACTCGACACCTACCCTCCATTACACACTCACACACGCACACACACACACGCACACACTCACACACACACACGCACACACACGCACACACACACGCAAACACACACACGCACACACACGTGCGCGCGCGCACAAAAGCGTGCGCGCGCTTATACCTACCTGCTTGTAATATTAATATGTATAAACTTTTTCCTTTAAATTCATCTCGATTAAGAGCGGGTCTCCCCTAACACAAGTAATGGTACTTAAAAGGGAAGACCCAACCATTGTAAAATTTATAATTTGTGACAAATAAAGAACATTTTTTTTTTTTTTTTTTTTTTTTTTTTTTTTATAATATTACGGCGAACTCTCATTAGCCTATAAACCCTCGGGGTTTTTGCTAATAAATTCTTATATTTTAAACAATAAAGAGAGAGTATATTCACCGCTGAAAACTTTCTATATTTACTATGGTACGTATCTTACCAACACAGATTTTGAAAAGCAATTGTATTCAAATCCATCCGCTGAATAGATTTCATGCGAGAAAATACAAATGGACTGATAATTCTCCGTTAACTCGTGCGTTATATGTCGCGACGCGACATCG
The DNA here is from genome assembly GCA_927399485.1 of Calamotropha paludella. Classification (NCBI taxonomy): domain Eukaryota; kingdom Metazoa; phylum Arthropoda; class Insecta; order Lepidoptera; family Crambidae; genus Calamotropha; species Calamotropha paludella. Next base: position 4,646,754 of record OV656806.1, on the reverse strand, counting down.
CAATTCGCAAGTGATTCGCGCGTGTGACTTGTTAAATCGGAACCGACACCGCCAGGGTTGGCACAAAAATCGACTGGGAACAACAACATAGTAATTATATATTTTTCACGACTCGCTTTGCATGAAAGTGACTGTTGGACCGACAGTTTATTTTACTTTTACGTTTTATTTCGACGATATAGTACGCGTATAAATATAGCACATATTCAAATTATTATATTGCACATATGTGGTATACATAGGTGAACTTACAATTATTCAAATTTTAAATAATCAACAATTTTAAATAATCAACAAATTTTTTAAGTAACTTTAAACTAAAATAACATTTCAGTTAAGATAACTCAGTTAAGGTAACTCGGTGAAAAAGAAAATGTTCATAATTCTCCTTTTATAATTTCATAAGGAATAACATATTCTTCAAAATGCTGTAAACCTTGTATATTTATTTTGATATTCATATAGAAAAAAAAAGAAGAGGGTGGAATTTTCAACAGGTTACAATGAAAAGACAATCCAAATATACCTATGCTTAGTACAGTTATCGTCAAAGTTAAGGTAACGGAAAGACTTAAATTTTAGATCCAGTAGCAGATATTTTTGAAGAGAGAGACGAATGCAAATTGATGAAAATGCTTTATTTAGTAGATACGTCCAAAGTGTTTGAAACAACATAGCCATCAATTCTAATGCTCTAGCTACACTAATATTTAAATTAACTTTGGTGTTACTTATTTAATTCTTTTACTTCCGCGCCTATAGTACATTTTATAAATCTACATTTAAATAGCCTTTATACAAATAAATTTTGTAATTAAGAACGTGCCCTAATGAAACATTGTAAGGTAATAAGTAGCACGATACCTTTCAACCACTACCTTATTCATCCTATGATGGCGACTCCTGTAAGAGAGTCGAAATTTTATGATTAATTTAAAAAATAAGAATAAACGCGTAAATTCCGTTAAAGTTCCCGATAAACCGTCACAATCTGTGTTACGATACTATTATCAGTCTTAGTCATTTTAAAGAATTTTGCGCTGAACAAAACAATATTTTTCGGTCAAAACAATTTGAATAAAAAAATTATAAAATTACTTAGAAATTAATTTAACCTCGCACCCTTTTTTTATACCCATATACATATATATATATATATATATATATGGACTATTTATAAATAAATAATCATTTATTTATATTTTTTATCGTCTATACAAATGGAGATAAATACCTAAACGTGAAGAATTAAGCTACAAGAATTGTTTCTTTTTACAGTCGTTATATGTCAAGTGGCAATAGTTTATTGCTACACAATAATAACTCTTATTTCGTGTCCGATAACTGACAGTTTTATCGCTTAGGAACGTATACCAAAGTCTTGACCTAAAATTCTTTATAGCGGACATCGTATTTTGCTTATTAAATAATAGTCATTTTTAATCCACAAATCATAAATATCTAGTTTACTTTAATCGGCGCTCGATTTTGCATGGTCTAACAACACCTGATCATGATCTGTGTGGGGACGAAACAGTTGAAGAGTCATTGGTGAAGGTACAAGGTTATATTGGTGTCTACGGTGTTTACATTTATGTTTATGCGGAATTAAGCTAGATATTTTTGCTTTTCAGTTCCGCCAAGTGATACCTGATTCTACCAAGTAATCAGTGCCGGATTAAGGTCGCCTGGGGCCTCGAGGCACTTTATGTTTGGGGGCCCCCTTATACAATGTGTCCCGTCACCAGTGTCGGAGCCTTTAATGATGTGAAATATAGCATTTTTTATCGACAAATTGCCCCTCAAATTTTGTGGAATACTCATTTCTTGAGTGAATAAATACAAAATCAGAAAATATTTTTTAAATAAAAATTTAAATATTTACATTTTTTTATATTTTTACATTTTGGGGCCCCTTCTACACCGGGGCCCCTAGGCACGTGCCTAGTGTGCCTAGGGGGTAATCCGCCACTGCAAGTAATTTCAATCCGTTTTATTTGTTTGTTTATTGAATATAAGTGAACTAGTCGTACCTACCATTGTCAAATGCTCAGTATTCTTGCTTAGCGAGTTGTTGTATGTTCATAACTAAACCTCGTTAGTGAAATACTCAGAGGAATTTATAATGATTTAAAAAATTATTAATAACTTAATGTAATCGCTATCTTCCTACAGTCAATACTAAAACGCTATCAGTAAGTAACTCAGTAAATAGATTGCTCTATTTTAATTTAGTTGTAAGACAACCTTTGCGGTTTTCCTTTTCTTGTAGAAATTTCGAGACAACAATCAGTAATTAAAGACAGATTATAGAATCCGACCTTTAATGGTATTAATTGTAAGTCTCCTTTAAAGGATTTTGTAATATTACATGTTTGTATCTAAAAAAATAATAATTATATCAAAGTGCATTTCTTATATTGTTTTATAACGCTTTCTTTATAATTGTACGACTCTCAAAGATACTTAAAATTATTCCATTTTCAAGGAAATATCAAAACGTTTCTGTATTAGATTGTTTGTGGGCCTAATGTTAGTGTATAGTATATAGAATAAAATGCATTATAGTATCAAATTTGTCGCGCGCAAAACAACGACCTATAATAATTTCATATGAATATTTATATACAAATAAACAAAAGTTGTTGCTTAAGTAGCGATTCCGTTCAACGTTCGACAACAATGGTCGGATGATTAATGTTGATGATATTTTAATATCAACGTAAAATTTTCGCCAACCCTAGCACTCTTGCTTGGAGCGTATAACGACAGCTAATTCCCACGGAATGAAACACCGGAATTAATTATGTATTGATTGAGCGCCGGCAGTCTTTTACTAGGGGCGCTTCAAAATCACCGATTCACGCATTCAAATCCACTTTGACTCCTTGCAAGTCAAGCTTCGATACATTCTAAATTCGAACGTACGAAACGTGAGCGTTTCCACACACGACCGACTTTTGAACCGATATTTTCGCTGACTTTTTCACAGACTTATTCGATTTTGTGAAGGACTCGTCCGAAACTTTGTCGATAGCTCTCTAGGGAACTGAGGCCCTACCCTCACCTCTTATCGCGATACAAGTTCCAATATTGAAGAGTGGCGCCACTATAGACCGCTTACTTTGATGTCTAGTCAATCAAACTTGCATGGCCTGTGTTACCGGTAATCGAAGCCGTCAAAATTTAGTTATGCATTTTCCTTTACTTCAATTATTTATAAAAAGAGGTGGAATAGTTTTTATTCTCAAAAGAATCGATTTCACTAACAAAGATAGGTATGAAAATTGCTATGAAATTTCTCTACGAAATGGGCCTTGAACGTCTTTACGTACTGTCGGAAAACAGAGCGAAGTAGGTTCTATAGGTAGAATTATTTTTTTATTCTATTTCATTGACGTTTTTGGTATCTGATGTCAAAAACAACCGACTAAATTATTTAAATATTATATTTGATCATATTCAAAATTAATTTAATAATGGTAATTAAAGTTCACAATTTAAAAAAACAATAGTTTTTTATTAATTAAGTTATTCCGAATTTTAGATATAGCAAAATAGCAATGTTGCATGATTATTAATAAGTATTCCTTGCCGTTATTATTAAATACAACGTTAACTATATTTACCTACCTATAAATAGATTGTCGACGCACTTAAGAGGATTCTCAATGCTACAAATTAATAGTCAATAGTTTAATTATTGAACAATGAGGCTTAATGTAGCAATTGAATATATTACGCTTTATGCTTAATTCTGTAAAATAGGAGATACCAATTAGCAGTATAATTAGATTTGCTTAATTAGTGCTACTATTGACAAAACTAGTCAATAGATCGAATATGAAACCTTATTAACACTCCATTGAGTCTATATTTGCAGAAGTATAATATATCTTAATCTCTCACTTAAATCAGGACAAGATGAATGAGGGTGTATAACCATCAACCAATATTGATCCTTGTAAAAGGTTTGTACCGGTAAATTTTTATCAAAAAACTATGTTAAGCTTTAATTTGAAATAGAAACTATAATCGCCTGAAAAAGAGCGATTTAAATATAATATTCTGCATTATTAATCAGGGCTTCTATCATTATATTTATCTTTGGATGTATATCAATCGTTAAAAATCTCGGTTTTACTCATATTTTGCGAAAGTTGACGATAGATGGATGGATGTTTCTACGAAACAAATTGGATAGATGGAATTTGATCTCTCGAACTCTCCTCATCCGCACTTTACTTAGAAAATAATAAAACAATATCATTAAAACTAATAAATAGTTTTATTTTTCATAAAAATCGATTCCAATTTCGATTTATTAAGTGAGTTATTAAAATTTGTTGACTGCTGAATGTAAATTTCTAAAAGTATTTACAGGAATTAGTCAGATTGGTCAGTGTATGTGTATGTATATTTGTTGTTTATTATAAATATCAAACATTTTTGAACCTTTTTATTAATGCTAAAAATACAAATATTTACCCATTTGTACGTTTCTGAAAAGTTTAACTTTTGTCTTGTTAACATTTTTTAAATTATCCTCATTTTTACTTCTATAGCTTAGTGTCAGGCAATACAAATATTGTGATAATCCGTAAGCTATTTGCACCGGCAAGGTTTGAACTCTGCTCGCTTAGTTTAAAATCCCTGGGTTTCGGTAGCCTCTGATCCTTCGTTAATTTTTTTTCTATGTTTTATTGGTCATTTATATAAAGGGACGAATAGGTATAGAAAAAAAGTAAAGATAATAATTACTATGTATTTAATTAGCAACAAATTAATTAATTTCCTAAAAACCTAAGCCATTTAAATGTATTACTCAATAACTCAATATTTTTAACTACAAAAGCTTTAATCGATTTTGAATATTGTTTTTAATCTCTTATTACAGAAACTTATTGTCCCGGGCAAATAAGTTGAACATGATTTTGAAATCACGTGACACGCGCAGTAGTGAATAATGTTCCTAAACTTGCTACTGCGCATGTCACGTGATTTCAAAACCATGTTCAACTTATTTGCCGGAGACTATACTTAGTTACAATGATTTCTGACACTCAAGGTCGAACTAGAGTAAAAAAAAATGTCGAACAGCAACAGTACCAGTTTTTCTGCGCCTAAAAAAACAAGTTCTTTCGTATAACAATAATCTTTTAGAGAATATTGACCCCAATTTGGAGGTAATTGCCTTGTCACAATTGTTGTGAATCACATTTTGTGTTCAAAAAAAGTGCTAACTGTAAGATCGTTAGTGATAATGTCACATGTTAATGTTTCAAAGGCTATATGAACCGTGTGAAAGTGCTTTATTCGTTATGTAACATAATAAAAGTTACAACCAACAGTAAAGCTATGTAATTTACGCGGTAACAACATAATTGGGAATTTATTATACAGCCATTGCTTAAAAGAAAGCAATTACGTTGTCACTTGTTTCTTTCTTCTAAAAGAAAAAGAGAATCTAATTAACGAATATGGAAAAGAGGTTATTTTAACAATATTTTGTAATGTTATTTTTAATAGAGATTGACACATAACTCAGTCCATTATTATAGGAGACTAGCTGAACCGGTAACGCGTTGCTATGGTAACGCGTTGCTATGGTAACGCGAATACAATGGAAAAAGAGCGGGAAAAGGAGCGGACAGACAAACAAACAAACAACAAATTTGTGTTCTTAGATTATAGACTAGCTGACCCGGTAACGCGTTGTTATGGTAACGCGTATACATTTAAAAAAGAGCGGGGGAAAAGAGCGGACAGACAAACACACAAACAACAAATTTGTGTTTTTAGAGTGTATATTTATGTAACAACAACAGTTTGTCCAATGTTAAGCTACAAAGGCTTAAAATCGTTTAAAAGCATATTAAACTCCATGAGAAATTTTGAAGTGTTCGTAACAAAAGCTAATTAAAATGCTAAAGGACATCTCATATCGTTTACGCGTTCCGATATGAGGGACCGACTCCGTAAAGCTTTGCTAATTTTATAAAAGCCCAAACCCTGGCTGATTACCGTCAGTCTATGTCATTCATTCGTTATGGATGGAGGTGTGTGTGTACCAGACATTTTTGCGGGCGTATCGTTGGCTCCACACTCGGCGTAATCTTAATTACGGATGGAGCACAACCCACGGGAACACTTGTTACGTTATCTCACACCCTTTTTGGTCGCTTAGAATAACGGCACTTGAGTATGTTACGTAACTCTAGGCGTTGTGTGTAGAGAGGACGGTTGGATAATTTTGGGTGGAAATAAAAGAATGCTTAGCCTTTCATCTGCGAAAATCCGTTTTTTTTCAAATAAATGATTTTTCACACTCTTTAAATTAATTAATATTAAACGCTTCAGCCTTCTTTGAAATCCAAATATATAGTTCATTAGGCTTTTGGACAACTAATAGCATTGTAAATGTATCGTCATTGAACAGTCATGAAACGAAATGTCTAGTGTAAATCTAATTTTAGTTGATTAGGCTTCTTTGTTGGAGTTACAAACGAATAATTTTTACGCAAGAATGGTGTAAATATTAGTCTTAACAACAGTTCCTTGCTATATAAGTTCCTACCAATCACAGCGTTTCCCTTTGAAGGGTACGAGATACACATTATGCGTACATTGTACCTCGTCGCAGTCTTTTAAGGAGCTTATAAGTTAATTAACACATTCACATTCACTCATATTCTCCGTCTCGGCACTGGAAATCTTTTTGTTGTTCTCTCTATGTGTGTACTGGTTTAATTTCCGTTGCCGTAGATAAGAATTTCTTATCGTTCCTAAGTGGAATGCCTTTGGTACACGAGCTTTTGAGATCTTGGAGAATCTTATGAAACTTATTACTCGAATACTTTCCACATTTCCTATTTAACTCATCGGACAGGGACACTTTTGATGACGACATGGGACTTCATTATTCCAGAGAAGAATGGACGCTTATCCAGCAAGATGAATTAAAAATTACCTTTTGCATGATGGCAGTAAACAGTGTGAGAGATTCAATTAATGTGTAACACTTTTTCACGCGCATAATATGTAAATGTACGGGGGCCATCCGTAAAGTAGTATCCATTTACGCCGTGTGGAGCGCTGGCGAATAGAGTAGCCGCCGGACAAGTTCTAACACGTTCAGTTGTATATTAGCTGATTGTGTGCAAAGTTGCATCCCGCTTGTATTGACTGTGTTATGTGAGTGTAAATAATGTTTAAGAAAATATTTAACGCCGCACGTTGTCATGTTAGAGTTGTAATTGAATTTCAACAATATCAACTAAACTTTCAACCTCCACCCTACAGTCCAGACTTGACTTCGTCAACCGAAAGTAGTTTGAAACAGATGAAGAAATGAAAGAAGCTGTGTCTACTTTTCTCAATACACTGTTGGCATGTGAATAAGAAGCTGGGATAAAAAAACTCTTCACATGTTACAATAAATTATATAAGATATAAAATACGTGTGTAAAAAACAACTACGCCTCCGAGCCCTCAGATGGGATTCGAACCCACGACCTTTCGCTATCCGGGCGACTGTTCTGACCGCTGAGCTACCGAGACTGGAAAACGTGTCGAATTTTACAAACGTATTTCAACTTCTACTGTGAGCTAGTATCGTTCCACCAATGTTGAACGCTAACTACCTTCAACATCGAAAGTAATATTTTTACAAATATTAAACAATCGATTAAGATGGAACCAGCTATAATAAGCCAGAAATATTGCATTGTGAATGCAAAAAATTAAATTAAAAACTTAATAAATTATATGTTCTTTACAAATAAAGCGTTAATATTTGTATATTGTATATTTTGAGAATGGGTTCGCTCTTGATCCCAGTCAAGCCCCGGGGCAAAGATAGAATTCGCGATGGAACGAGCTAACCCAGAAGGTGCCTATTCACCCAGGCTTTAAAACAGACGGGTTATAAGTACTCGGAAATACAGACGCAGGGAGAGAGTTCCACTCTGCAGCAAAGCACGCATTATAAAAGAAGTTGAGAAGCGCTTGGTGCGACAGTTAGGAATAGCAACCAAAAAAGGGTGGTAGCCTGCAGTGCGTCTGGTTGGTATATATATACAATACTAGTTTTATTTATATTCCCAAACGGGTAGTACTTACCGGCTTCTCCCCTTGTATTATCATTGCTTTCGTTATAATGCTATTGCTTCAATAACAAAAAAAATAAGAATAATATAGCTGTTTCTTCCTTATCGATTTTCAATACTTATAAAAGTATTACATTTGATATTGTAGGTAATACCTAGAATATAAAAAGATGGCGCTGGCGACACCTTAAAGAAATACTTGGAAAAACTCGACTGGTCTGTCAAGGCCAATTGGAAGAGTACTAACCCGGATAGCAAAGGCTATTCGGGTTTTAGTCCTGCTTTACACCTGAGACGAGTTGAATTTATTCTTGTAATGATGTCTTTACATCACTTTATTTACTGTAAATACGGATTAATGAGACGATACGCTCACATGTTAGGTCATAAAAATATTAATTTATTATTGAATTACCATTATTATTTAATACCTTAAGTAATATTATATGTACAGTATTTTTATATTTACATTCAAAATTTGTTTCTATTCTTAGACTCTATAGATTTTCTTGTGCCAGATACGTAATGTTTTCTTTAACCAAGTGAACTATATATCTATTATTGTTAGAAGAATATTATTATATATCCTTGGAGAAAAATAAATATAGATACACTTAGGTCTCTACTCTACTTAGGATACTTTTTAGGAGTGTTGGGCCGCCATTTGTCATTCTATTTATTATAATTCAAGTATTTCTTGGAAATATATGTTGGGCTTGTTTAAGTATGATATTATGGTAGCTCAATTACTTCCACTTTGAATATGTACAGTTGACAGCACATCGAGATATACACTTTGACATTTCAACCTACCTCACATTATTGTAATAGAGATAATTTCATTTTTTAAGTTATTATTGACTTACTGCACAAACTACAGAATAGTTAAAAATTAATTAATATTTGGTATACAAGAAAGTACTATTTTGCAAAAATCCTTGCGTGGTAAATAGTTTGGTTTCTCAACTACCTTTATCCCACGGTTTTAGCTGTTTTTTTTAGTAAACATGATAATATCGAGATATAATGTAACCTTCCTCCAACCTAAGTGTCTATTCTAAGTATTAGTGAAAGAATGACTTTAATCAGGACAAGCGAACTAGAGATAACCTACACACTAAACATTTAATACCTTTAAAAATAGGCCTAACTGTTTGTAACGTTACCTCTTTCCTATATCCAATCACAACTTCTATATCTGTAATTTATTTTGATTATATTTCAGTTTAATAATTCTTGTGATCAAGGCTTCTATAAAGGAGTCGAAAAATCAGGAAAAAGTTGTTTTATTCAAATATTTAATGTACGCGGAAGTGTAAGAACTTAATAATTATGTTTATCTTTTTATTTGTGTTTACATCAGTAGTGGCACTGACGAATGCTAAATATATCGCTTTCTGCATCAGCCCTTGGGGTATTTCTTTCCAGAATAGCTACTAAAGTTTGGAAGTTTAAAACAAATTCATTAAGAATACCACGTCAATCATTTGAAAATTAACCCTAATAAGCGGGAATACGATCACTTTCATCAAAATAATACTTTCGTCAAACATTGTATCGTCACTTTTGTTCTAGATTTCTTTTGTATATTTATATATTTAACGATAAATATATAAAGGATCGATGGCGCAATGGTTAGCACGTTCGTCTTAAGATAACATAGGCATAAATTATCTTAAGCCATATGTCTTAAGATAATTTTGATTGTGTTGGTGGATTTGACGGCCGTTTGGTGCAACGGTAGCTATCCTGGCTTTCACACCAACGGTCCTGGATTCGAGTCCCGAAAGGGCCAAATGTTTGTGTTGAACATGAGCTATTTGTACCTGTGTCTTGGCTATTTATATATATTTCTGTAATTATTACATACTAGCCCCACGCGCGCCCCGAGCTAATTTGCCACTCACATCAAGAGTGTATCAATTGCGGATAGCGTTTTGTTTTCCTAGAAATGCGAAAGCGTGGAAAATCTATTTTTAAATTTATTCTTATTACTGACAATATGGTAACAAACACACACACACACAAAGTATTGTCATAATATAATTAGGATTTATATATCATATTTAATCTATCCGTTACTCTAGCATCCATAACACAAGCCTTACAAAGCTTACTTTGGGCTAGGCTAATTGGTGTAAATGTAAGAAATATTTTATATAAATTGAAAAGACTCATCTTGTACAGTCACCGGCTCATCTATCGATATTATAATTATAATATGAGAAAGATGAACTTCTTAGGAGCCATCGTACGTGTGCAGATCTCGAGACTTGTGACACGAGTGTAGATTTAAGGGGCCTCTTTCTGATGCACATCAACAACCAAATCTGGTATGAATTTGCTAATGCAGGTTTGGCTGTTCGTTCTAATATAGAACTTACTGCAGATCTAGGCAGGACAAGGCCTTTCAGCAAGATGTAGAGACATATTGCTGATGTACCTCTCGCTCCCACTCCTACAGCTTCTTCTTCTATTATCTTGAAGTCAAAAAAGCACAATTAAGTACAGTTAATATATAAAATACGATAATATAACAATAGTCAGAGTATTTATTATGCATAACACAATGAATAATTTATTCCAATGTTGATAACTTAAATTCAATAGTAACACCAGAAGCAACAGGTGGTATAGCTGTATTAGAGTGCTCTAAGGCTCTGCTTAACCGAATCCGAAACGGAATCGATCGCAAACGTTTCTCCTTATACCCTTATACAGGTATAGCATCGGCAAACATCTACGGTGAGACGGCACGTGTGGACTTAATCTCCGATTCTATTTAGTCTGACACGTTTCTTGGCATCGAAAACATTCGCTAACTATCCATTTAAGCCCGAGACTTTATTCTATTCAGCTTTATCGTGTCCGGTATTCTTAATATAATCATTTACTTGAATAAACGGCGAATTCAGTTTGAATTCCATTGATCAATAATGTCATTGTCATCATAATGATCTCCGTAATTTAAATAATTTAGACTTTAACTATATTTGACAAGCTTTGTACATAAAATATGATAGACCAGAACACAGATCGCTTGCTAGTAAGCATACATAAGCACGTGTGACGGAATAATCGCATTTTGCCTTAAAGAACTTGGTCACTATTTTTTATTTTGGGCTAGGCCACAGTTTTAACCTGAACTTGCCTATTTCCTTTGATATACGCTAAAAATATATAAAACTGCGCGTAATTTGTTAAAATAAGATAAAACTTGAACTAACAATAAAAATTCGGACATGTGCCCCTTTTCCAAGGATTAACAATTACCTCTTTATTCGGATACTATTGATTTGAAGGTAACGAACAGTTTTTGTAACAAAAAAATATATTTTTATAAATATTCTCATATTTATGACATGTGACATACTATTGTAGATAACAACGCCTTCATCGCTGTGGCGAAGCACCTTCGAAGAAGAGGTAAATCCAGTTTAATATTAATTAGGCGTTCGGTGTGCGACCTCAGACCCTTTGAATATTTCATCCGTACCCTGCCTCGCGGTTGGATATATCTGATGGATAGATAAGGCGACAGAGGGACTAGAGAAATATAACCCGATTTAAATCGTATACCAAGGAGAATAATACATTTCAAATATGCAACATAGAAAACCGCATTAGTCAAATGTGTTATTTGATGATTGGTCAATTTAAATAAATAAAAATAGACTCGTAATTCGATGATTTCATTACTTTTATTTTATTTTATGACACAAAATTGAAAACGCTACAGATGAAATATCGAATTACAAAAACATCTAATATTTTATATCCCGTCACACAATTGCTGAACCACAGACCCTCATACGGATGGAATCACTTCATTCAATCAACTACGCAGACCCAATACTGCATATTCTTTCTGCAAGAATATCAAAACCGTTTCGAATGTTTTTGTTTTCTTACATATCATTCATACAATTTAGCTACGACTTTCATAACTTATGTGTATAAGATGGCGCTATGTTTCACCAAATTTATTATAAAACTCAGCAATACAGTCAACTTTTAACACTTCAACTACAAAATAAGTAACTACAGACAAATTAACATAATCAAACAAATTGATATTATATAGCAAAGTTAAATAAATCAAAAGAGCTTACGAATAAAGAGTTTACTTAAAAAATACTGAACATTTCCAGGACTGTAGGACAATAATAATCCCAAAAAGAGGGTGTTAAAAGATCAAAGTCCCAGATCCAATTTCCTGATCCATTCAGTACCCTACAAAGGGTTGGATCATTAGTTTGGTTCCAAATAAAGGCTAACTACCTCGGACAGGTCTCGGCCAATCAGAGATTAGACGGCAGTCCAGGTAATCCCTTATTGGACCAGACTCAATAACACCTCACATAGTCTATGGATTGGGCTAATGTCCTCTTTCGGTAAAAGCGTATTGAGTTTGATCTCAATTAGACTTTTCTTAATTAGAATTTCTTTGTTGAACTAGAAAGAAAAAGCGATTTATACTAGAAAAATATCAACTACTATTTCGAAATCGATAATAATATAATAGCGAGAGGCAATGTCTTAGAGTCCCGTCCGGGACGAGTTTAACTTTTTCTAGTGTAAAAAAAGACTAGCTTTGCACATATTACTGTTTTATGATATTAATACTAATATTTATTAAGAAAGGGACGCTATATTATACTGTTAATGTAGTCTACATAGATAAGAATGATTCCTTTTTCTCTTTCTTTTAAGGATTTTTTTTTAAAACATGCCAGTTCCATCGAACCTTAGAAACTACTAACCAAACTATATTATTTAGCTAACTTAAACTATACCCAGAGGCTTAAGTATAGAGCATCATAGCTGAACTCGAGCAAGGTTTAGCTAGGATGCGCTGTAATATGCCGACATCAGCAGTGTTCTGTTTCAAAACATTATATAATGCCCCTCGTTCACTTTGCAATTTTTTAGGAATGAAATATGAATTATTCAAAAACCAACCAACCGTCTCCAACACCTCATCTTTCGCCAGTTGGAGACGGACCCAGCTCACCAAAGTACCGGAGATGTTCAAAAAACGACTTAATATTTTATGTCGTTGTGTGCAATTTTGGTTGCCGGCAAACAAAAGTTGTCTCACCTTTGATCTAGTGACACTATAATCACATCTTTTATTAAGATCATGTTATATCCTAGTAAACTTTTAACCCCTTTCTGTCGTAGCTTGAAATAGAAGATAATTTAAAATAATTAAATGAAAAGAAATAATGTTTTATTTCTTCTTTTTTTACAAACTATGACACTGGTATTAATCGCTGTGTTCAAAATGCAAAACAATTCGCATAGAAACAAGACTTTTCTGAGAAAACAATATTTTTCTGATACTTTTTTCGTAAATGCCAACATTAAGATTATCGATTAATGTTGGCATTTACTATTGTATCGATTATTGAGCTAAAGAGTATCGATTCATTTTTAAATTTTAAAAGTGATAATATCTTATTAAGGATACCACGTGTTTCATGTCTGAATTTCGAAGCGAAAAACTTCTATATCAACAACTTAGTTAGTTTATATATATAAATTCCCTGTCAGTGTTTGACCGCGATGAACTCCGAAACTACTAAACCGATTTTGATGATTTTTGATGATGTATTTGTTGTGACTTAGGACATAGCATAGGTATCATTTTGAATTATAACATAGAAGCGCGTAGCCCAGTCAGCTAGTAGCTATAAAAAGAAAGTGTGCTTATATTATCCCATAGCAACTTAATAGCATACTTTCAGACTCTTGTGCATCGATATAGAATACTTTCGAAATTACGAACATCGATAACTTCAATATCAGAAATACACTCAGAAGTATAGACAGACGTCAGGCATTTAAGAGATTGAGAACGCCAGTGAGAATATTCGCCTCTTGTTTAAGAACCAATGACGTCACAGACAATTGGCGAAGTACAAAACAATGGAGGGCGAATACACACACACGCATACTCGACCACACACTTGACGCCACGAGTGTGTAGGGCTGTCGATTGATTACTTTGAATAGTTACTTAACTTGGTTCAGAACAAAGTATGTCATATTGTCTGATGTCTTATTTATTTATACTAGCTGACCCGGTAACGCGTTGCTATGGTAACGCATATACAATGGAAAAAGAGCGGACAGACAAACAACAAATTTGTGATCTTAGATTATAGACTAGCGGCTCGTCCCGGCTTCGCACGGGTGGACAAAATTCTTTAATTTTTTTTCTATTATTAAATATTTTTTCCGTTAGCGCCATCTAGCGTCCGGTAGACGAACTACTTACGGTTAACACGTTGCTATAGTAACGCATATACAATGTAAAAAGAGCGGGGAAAAGTGCGGACAGACAAACAACAAATGTGTGTACTTAGATTATAGATTAAGTTTTATTTATGTACTGTCAGGCAATTTAATCGGAGTGTTGAACTTGATTAATGTTAAATTAGAATTAGGTTTAATTTATTTGGGTGATTATTTTGTTTAATACTTTTTTACCCAATTATAGCAACAAATATTGTAAAACTCCCCTCTATTACTACACGCCCCACAGGGCCCATAAAGATCATCGCTTTTGTAACATCTTATTCTATTATGAATGCACCAAATAATTTGATTTGAATTGAATTGAATAAATCAATTAACGAACCACGAAAAAAGAATGTGTTATCAACATCAGATCAAGCTGTCAAATTTCCTCAATCGTTTGTTGAATGTAAAGTCAAATTAATAGAGTGCTGTTGTTTGACACGGGAAATTCACATGGCAGATAATTTATGTGAATTTTAAGCAAAGCTATGCGTATTTTTTTTATTATTAACTTACGTGGCAGAATAGACCGTTAGTCTTGAGTCGTTTTCTCGTCTTAATTTTTTTTTCTTCTACTGTAGAAACTGATGTTAAGAGTCAAGTACCCTTTTTTGGTGTTTTAATGGATATTATGTATCAAGTTAATTTGTGATATCGTCCGAATATAAAAAGTGTTATTGTTGTTATTTTTTTCGGTTTATTAGGATCAAGAGGACTGTTTAAAAATAAAAAGTTACCTAATTTAATATTGAAAATATTAGGAAATAAATGAAATTTTAAAAATATTAAGTTGAAAATATGTACATGTCACCTGCAAATAATATCAGTTACTACAGTACAGTACAACCTCATAATTAATGTCTACGTAGTTAGCGACGTCCCTAGCGGGTATCACTTAGCGCACTCAGTCGGAGGTGTGAAATCAGCGTTCCGCTGCATTGTTATCATCCCTATGTGAGTGATACACGCACACAGATAGAGATGTTATGTAACATTAACAACACACACGCGTGCTGTGTCGCTGCTGTAGGGTTCCTATACCAAATTCATTCGAATTATTTAATTAAATTTTAAATATATTTTTGATATTACCATTATTAAAATACGCTTTCCAACGGCTATCTGTACCGATGCAGGAGTTAACAAAATATCCTTATAATTTGAAACTTTTTTCAGATCACACCTACTTCGGTTGATCTTATATACTACTACTATTAAATCATGTACCCATCCAATGGTTAATCTATAATCTAAGATCACAGTGGTTTGTGTGTTTGTCTGTCCGCTTTTTTTCCCGCTCTTTTTCCATTGTATCAATAACGTCACCATAGCAACGCGTTAACCGCAAGTAGTTCATCTACCGGACGCTAGATGGCGCTAACGGAAAAATATTTATAAATAGAAAAAAATTCAAGAATTTTGTCCACCCGTGCGAAGCTGGGACTGGCCGCTAGTTATAAATAATATATTAACTATCGCAAATTGTCCTCTTCAGTTCTTTATTCGAATTGAGGATGTGAGGACTTAGAGGTTAATAAAAAAGTACAACGGCTGTAGTATCGAATAAATAATTTCTTTTAATATATGCATATAGGGACATCTCTCTTCTACAAACAACTGCGCCTCAACCTACCAAAGAATGTCGAACCTTATGTACAGAAATTGGATCAAGTAAGCACTTAAGTGCCACCTTAAGGTCGAAAGGCAATTGGAATTAAAAATGTTTACAATTTGTTTAACTGTACAATTTTTAACTCAGTCTAACGTTGACTATAATTTAACAAAATCTTGCTACAAAGGGCCGCCTTTAACCTGTAGAGCGCACATAGTAGATATACCTACGTTCTTTTACGTATACACTCTTGCGCAGGGGCCTCTTTTTAAAACAGTTGAGACTGATTTACTTGAGAATTTAGCGTGTCGTCTTTTTCATTACCTGTATCGTGTGAAAGAGACGACGCGCGCCCTCGGAAGCGAAGCATTGCAATTCAGGCACCCAAAATAGTAATCATACGTCCGTTTAACACCTAAACATTGGAGATCTTGGTCTTTTTTGTGTAAAAGGGTCCCAGACACTATAATTATGAATTTTATTTCTAATTTATACATATATAAAATAATATAAAAGGACAATTTTATTACTAATTAAGGGGGAGATGCAATAGTGGTAGAAGGTAACTGTGTAAAAAGTTACTATGGATAAATTAATATTTCTATAATTTAAATACAATAAAAAATACCTTTTTTACATTTGAGATTAGCAATATCTACTACTATCGGATTTCCATGATTACGTAGGAAATTATAATTCCCTTGTATTTCGTCACTTCTTTCAAACAAATCTATATTCCTGAGTACTTAAAACCCGTCCGTTTTTAAAGCCATGGTGAATAGGCATCTGGGTTAGCTCGTCCCACCACGGATCCTTTCTTGGCCCCCGGGCTTGATTGGGATCAAGAGCGAATCCATTCAAAATTAAAAAAAAAATATCCCCTGACATGAAAAACAATCAATTAGCGCTTTGCCTGGAGCAAGCAAAGACAAAAGGAAAAAGGTTAACTTTTTTTTTTACACTGTAAAAAGGATTTCATAGAGTCCTAATACTACAATAAGAAAATATTTATGGAAATGAAGACTTTTTACACGAGGGCAAATACATGATTTCTATTGATAAATTAATAACATGCATTTAATTTTTAAAAAAAGACTGACTGAAAATATGACTCCACATTCGTACACTCATACATAGAAAATAATAATACATATACGTGATGCGTAGGTGCATTGCATTCTGGTTGCGAACACGATAATTATGCAGATGAAAATATGTACGTTCGTTCTGTTTTTGCATAAAACCGCCGCGTGCTGTGTGAATTGTGTCATAGTTCTTGTTGACAACGCGCTATGATTATTTTCATAGAACACGGCGAAATGAAAGTGAACGTGCCTTATTATGCATATTCAAAATGATTTTCGATTAATTTTTATCGACCATCACTGGCATTTATCTAACTAATAATGTGAAAGATCGATTGGAGATCTATATACAAACAGACAGACGTGTACATCGGCTATGATTTATATTATTTTGAGAAGTAAATGAAAAGGGAGATAAATTTTTAGAACATCTATGGTCCACTCGATTCTCGGTGATTTATGAAGATTTTTATAAATAGAAATCGATTTTAATAATATAAATATCCTTTAAAAGAAACATTTAAACTCACAATTAATAAAATTTTGAGAAGTTGTTTATAGTAAGTTAGTTGTCGCAGTTACTGTTAGCTTACCAAATATGTAAGCTTAGTATATATTGAATTAGTTATTATGTGCTGTCCGGTAGAATAGAATAGTACGACGACTAATGATACTGGAGGTAGTCACCATACAGTTACAACACTAGTCCTTCTTTTTATAGTAAATTAGCTGACCCAAACACGCGTTGCTGTGTTATAAATTAAAATGACACGTATCATATGTTCTAGATCGGAATATACCCAGCAAAATGAAAAAAATCATCATAATCGGTTGAATAGTTTCGGAGTTCATCGCGGTCAAACACTGTAATCCTTACTAATATTATAAATCGGAAAGTGAGTTTGTTTGTTCCGCTTTCACGCCGTAACTACTGAACCGATTGCTTTGAAATTTTGCAGACGTAAAGATAAAAGTCCAAATTAAATAATAGGGTACTTTTTATCCTGGAAAAAAATTGATATTCCCGAGGAAAAACAAAAATATTGTTTGCTTGATGGATGGATTGTAGATGGCGCTGTGTGTCGTTTAAAACAAGGTAAAATATTGCAAACGAATATAAATATGTAAATTTAGAAGCTAAATGATACGATAATGAATCCCCGAAAATGAGGAATTCCCGAGGGATGACGTACAATTTGTTTTATCGTCTAAACTGTTTTTTTTACATCTACTTATATGTTGCAAACGAATATGAACATGTAAATTTTGAAGCTAAATGATTCTCTAAATGACTCATTCCTCGGACTCCGATTATTCCAACAGACCTCCCATTTCAATTTAAAAGACTATAATTTCCTATAAGGGTTTCATTTGCAATGACCATTAATAAGGCACAAGGCCAAACTCTAAGGGTTGCTGGAGTACACTTGGAAAAACATTGTTTTTCGCATGGTCAGCTCTATGTAGCGTGTTCCCGGGTTTCTAGTGCCCAAAATCTGCATGTTTTTGCTCCACAAGGGAAAACATATAATATAGTGTACCATTCAGTTTTGGTTTAACAACTAATTGTATCCAGCGTTACATCGCGCTTCTTAGATTTTTCCGTGGGAATGAGAAGTTTTCTTATAGTTGTGCTTTATACCGCAATATAACCGAATTCCACGCGGGCGAAGCCGCGGGCGGAAAGCTAGTATTTAAATATATTGATAGGCAGGCGCTTGACCACTATATGGCCTGATGGTAAGAGACGATGCGATCTAGAATGTGTCACGCTTGCCTAGAAGATAACTATTCACTCGTAACTTGAAAACCCCTAAATTGTATTTTTCAGGAAATACACCACCTGCCCAAGCGTAGGTGGCAGGTAGATGGCAAAACCTTTGACTAAAATTATAAAAATGGTGATGATGGTTAATTTACGTAATGTTATGTAAATTAAATTCACATAAAACTTACTTATACCTTTTTTCCCTTGACAAGGATTTTAACAAATGTAATAGACAAAAGATGTTTATAACACCTTATTCGAAATTCGAACACGGCGAACCCAACGTCTGAACTACTAATATGTTATTGTTCATTCAAGTCAAACGTATCTTAAGATTATTCTGAGAATAAAAAAGTTTCTCACAGTTCTCTTAAGAACGAGGACATAAGTAGTCACTTGAATTACTAAAGAAAGGAAAAAAACAAATTTCCCAGGAACTACGCTCTTTTTGTTAAATAAATGTGGATGCCACTTGTTGAAAGAATATAAAGAATTTAGTTCTAAGAACCTTTACGGTCACATAGGAATAATTTATATTGGTTTTCGTTTTAGATCTCTGTTTCTTAATTAGAATAGCAATCTCGCTCGAATGACGAGAATTTCACTTGGCGCTTATCTGGTATTAGACGGAACTATATGGCAATTTTTGTTTTGTTTAAAAAATCAATTAGGTAAACGTTTAAATAGCAAAGAATATAGTAATAACAGTTTAATGCAACGGTACGATCCTTTTTTTCTTAGGAAAACGCCTTACGACTCCCCTCTATTCCCCCACCCAGCCTAATACCCGATGGGGAATTGGAGGCCTACCCAATTAAAAACCTAAAGATGCACCCTCACACTGCTGTTGGTGCCGCGGGGTCCTTGTTGGCTTTCGCCGCGGGGAACGGTATCGTATCCTGGCTTTTAGCACCAATGGTCCTGGTTCGGAGTCCCGGAAACGGTATTAATCCTGGAAGGGGCTGATATTTGTGTGATGAATACGACCACTCGTACCCGAGTCATGGTTTTTCATATATATTTCTATAAATATTACATATCAATGTATCATAAATGTATGTCTTTCCGTTACCATAGTATTCTTAACACAAGCCTTACAGTGCTTACTTTGGGCTAGGCTATTTGTCGTGAAAGTAACAATTACTCTTATTATTATTATCTGTGGTTTTACAGAGCCATTAAGCTAGTTTTGAATAAATACTTCATACATACTATGCAGGTCATCATCAATGAATTTACATTATCGGATATATAGCACAGGTTATCGGATATTGTCCGATGAACGTCCAGGTGTTCGTTCACCGCACTAATCTTCCGACGTCCGAATCATATAATGGATATGTCTACACCTTTAAGCCTGCGGGTTTAACGCGGAGTATGGGTGAGTGCTTCATTAAGCACTGCGCAAATAAAATGAGATACTTATTCGAGAAAGCATAGTAGAACTACTAACTGTAATTACCTTCAATAAGAAAGGTCATATTAATGCAACCTTAAATTTCTTATTGCTGAGCGACTTTTATGAACGTTTCATACATTTTCTAAAATAAAAAATCTATTCAAGATATTTTTAATTGGTGTGAAAATGGAAAAAAGGTACATTTACCGATCATATTTGAAGTGCAGCTTCAAACATGCATGGGATTGTAATTGGTAAAGTCAAAGATGTGGTTTTCTTTTGATATACAAATAGTACTAATATTAATTATAGCAAGCTGTCAATCCATAAGGTAATAAAGGTAAGGTAAGTGGATAGGTAGTAACATAAGCGATTAAGTGACTTGGTAACTCAGTCATTAATAAGGTTTTCTCACTCAGCTTGCTAGAGGCCTCGGGTACAAGATCCACTTGATTTAAACTTTTTCACCACGTTATTGCTTTTTATAAAAAACATCCCACGATCTCTTTCTTAAAACAAAATGTAATAATATGTGTATTATTTTTTAGTTTGTTTAATATTATTTATTTTTCAATGTGTTACTAAACTAAATTCAAAGGATATATGGCCTAGCGATTTAAGACAGAGGGTGCTTGTTGTTACTTGCATGGAATGAACTAGACATCTCTGGATGATACTGAAGTGATAAGCTTAAAGTACGGATATTATAACAAATAATTTAATGCAAATAAATCTAAAACTAATAAAATAATATTTTTTGTGAGCTCTTTATTGTCTTTTTGTGTCTGCCAAAACCGTTTTTCTAAGAGACGCCTGGAGACATCTCAAATATCGAAGTATTACAATTGTAAAATAATTATATATCTGAAATTCGACCAATATAGCACCCGGACATTTTAATGTTTTAGTAACAAATTCATAAATTATCGCATTAAAGTGATGGTTCTGATTAAAAAGTTAAGTTTGTATTTGACGAATTAATCATAATGGATACCGAAATAAGGATTATCAATTTTCTTTTATTTTTCAAACATCGTTCTTCAGTCTGATTTGCGTTTCCTTAAGAGTCACTACTAATGTATGTTAGAGTAGAAAGCATTAAGCAAATATCTTCGCCATTTGATAGACGAACTAACAATATATTTTGTACGGAGTCCTCGTTACGCAAGTTAGACACCCCACACTTGTCACAATTCTCTATAGAAAACAAGGACAAAGAACTTATCGAAATAATCTACCTTCTTTCATTCCAATCTGTGTTTGTAGGACGCCAAAGCTCTACAGATTTTACTATGAATACAAAAACCCGTGAAATCCTTAAAGCTGTTGGTATACAAAAATGGCGTTGTTACGAAAAAAATCAATTCTTGAATAACAATTCCATGATCGTACGTGATACGCTACTTAAGCGGGAGTAAAGTCCACTCGTAAAAAGCTTTTGATACACATAATCGTGCGTCGTGTAACCTTTTACTGATCCAGGATGGTCGTCTGGAGCAATTAAGCCGATGCCGATACCTGGTATTATCCAGCGGACGGCATCGATCCGATAGTCGCACACTGCCGGGTGATCTCAAATATTGACACGTGGATAAACCGCGCTGCCGGAGCGATGGCGCTCGTGAAACGAGGCCCGCGCATTTGTTGAAACAACACTGACCTACGAAAATTTTAATTTAAAATATGAGTGTTGTCGAAAATTAAAAACTTAACGGTATTTAATGCGTAAATTAAGCTACTTTCGAAAGGGACCCGCTTTTGCGAAAATATCGCATGGATGACCAAAATTGTACCATCCCTAGCTCCTCCATTCTTCGGAAGGAATGCTAAGAGAGTGATCACACTTATTCAGCTTTTGCTCATACAAAACCCGGTGTTTTCTATTTCTAGATATAACGTACGTGTCTTTTTAGCTCTCCGCGTCGATAAAGACGCGTATATGCCTTTGGTCCCGGCTAGCATATGCAGTCGTTAACCTTGTAATCCATACTGAACCTGCATCATCCTTAAGGTAGGATAAAAGGACTGCTCTTGCAGTAGAGACATTCATAAGCTTATGAAGGTATTAAAAAAAACGCATTGATCGCTACAGAACTCTATCTCTGAATGCTAAGGTCGCTTTCTTACGATATGCCGGTGAAAAGTCTGGCGAACGTAATTAATTCTTCACGTGGTTCGCCGTTCGTTAGCAACTCGCGAGTCGGTACCGCGAACAACGGCATCAGCTGTTAACTCCTTGGCGGCACGTGACTTTGGACGCTCTGGCAGCTTTAAACGAGGAAACGTGGGGAAAAAAGTTGTAAACTCTCCAGTAGTTACTGTGAATAGCTAACTATTTTTTAATTATATGTTGTATTATATTTCTACAGCGATCGAGAGTTTTATAAGTACAAGCTGTATCCATTATTGACTCTGGTACTAAATATGTAGAAACATCATATGTAGAATTAACAAAAAAAAATTTAGAACTATTTTTAGTTACCTTCAATGTAGTTTTTATGTTTATTTATTACATTAACGTTATTATTAACGCTATGCATATATAGCAGCAACAATAACGTCAAACAAGACAAATTAGTTTCGACAACATACATAATATGTCATTACAAGGACGGGTAAAAGGAAAAATGACTCGTGATGGTTAAAGACTTAAAACACAAATTACAACTACACTTTTAAAAGTAATAACACATATCTGAAAAACACATTCTATTGCTATCATTGTAATGCCATTTTGTGAAAAGCAATAAGGGGCTTAAAAGACATATTATGTTCATTGCTGCTTCAATATCAGAATTTAAATAAAGTCGAGAATGATATCGCAAAGTCATGCAATACGCTTGAATACCATACCAGAACAAAACAGGCCAGGCCGCGCCAATTTGATTGTAACGAGATCGAAATCTGCAAAATGTCCGCTTAACCTCCCCGCAGTGTGTCGTTCGCTCACTGGACTTAGGGCGGCGCTACTATCGCGATCGCTCTAAAGCCGGCCCAACAAACAAACACAATGTCACTCCATTGTGTGCTTATTTCCAACAAATTTCATATCTTTTCGTCTCATTCCACCGTCCGTTGTTATGTTTTAAATAAATAAATAAATAAATAAATATTTATTACATTCACACCAATTAGCCTAGCCCAAAGTAAGCACTGTAAGGCTTGTGTTATGGATACTAGGGTAACGGATACACATACATATATGATACATAGATAAGTAATATTAATAGAAATATATATATAAACACCCATGACTCAGGTACAAATGCTCGTATTCATCATACAAATATCTGCCCCTACCGGGATTCGAACCCAGGACCGTCGGTGCGAAAGGCAGGATCGCTACCGTTGCACCAAACGGTCGTCACATTCACAGACACATGTTTAATGTAACAGGGCGTTTGGAGATACGATTTAAGCAAGTATGGTCATAATGTTTCTCTCTGAATAAGCGAGTCACCTTTAATATTTTGTTTAAGAGAATAATTTTACACGTGTGAATCAAATTTGGTTTTTTGAACCATTTCAAAGGAACATTACTTGTAAAGATTAAGTTAACACATATACTTAACACTAGATTTTCGTTCATACAAAATATTTGTATAAAACTTGTAAAGTTTTTGCTAAACTAATAAAAAATAAAGTTTTTGCATGAGACATTGGAAGTTATAACCCTCTGAAGCTTCTATTCTAGTGGCACAAAAACATTAATATAAAAGAAAAATAAAGTTTATCTCTTGACGATAGATTTATCCGTAATAGGCTTGTATCGTGCCTTTTGTTGACAGAAGAAAAAGGCTGTATATCTATTTCGTAGACAGGTACTCTTTTTAAATTCCCTCCCCAGAGGCGTTAGAGTGTCATTCTGAATATTGCCATTTATTGAGTTACGTAAATTCGCTTCTTCACGCATCAAAGAACAACAAAGGGGAAATTGAGTTTTTTTTATATAGAGGTACATATATACGCTCGTTTCAATTTGAAACTAAATGTTTCTATTAAACGTATACTGACAAGACGTACCTGTAAATGTTTAATAAGAAAAAGATACGGTAGCTACTTGTGTATACGGGTACATTGCTTTCAAGCTATGACAAATCATTTATAATGAGTCGAAATACAGAAGAATCAGCTTAGTCTAATGCGACTTTTTAGTACAAAGAATTGCTCTGTATGCTCCAGACTTCCAAACGAGATATATAGTTTGTATAAAGTATTTTATTTTTAACCTATATTAATATTATTTCAAGGAACTGGAATTGTAATCTAGTGTTGCCATCTGGCAAAATACTTTGATTTTCTGCCTCCGAATAGTGTCACTCCCCACGAGTCTTGGTTGACCCCCTGCGTTACTCCACATTCAAATTTATTCAATTTTAGCGAGAGATTCGAGTGGAAATGAAACGTCTACGAACAGTTCCTACTCTATTAGCATTCGTTACCGTCTCGTCATTGCTATAGTTGAAAATCAAGAATGGCTCTCACCTCAAAAAATGTGTGAAACTTTTTTTGAGAGATTCGATATTCAAAAAGGTATCAACTTTTTGATATTTTATTGCGTCCGCGTATATCAGAGCTATCGTCAAATGACTGTCGGCAGTTAGCACCTACATTGCGTCGACATGGGAGTAATTGGGGCAGGACTGCCTCCTGTAATTGGCTTTCCATA
This sequence comes from Calamotropha paludella, assembly GCA_927399485.1. Classification (NCBI taxonomy): domain Eukaryota; kingdom Metazoa; phylum Arthropoda; class Insecta; order Lepidoptera; family Crambidae; genus Calamotropha; species Calamotropha paludella. The sequence goes on along the minus strand of OV656806.1, from coordinate 4,621,807 downwards.
CGCTCCTAGATAGTGGCCACGTCGCTAACAGAACCTAACTGTCGGATGACGCCCAGAAATCGCATCAAATATCAAATCGCTCTATTGCTTACATGTTATGTTTTGTTCTGAAACAAATGTATATTTGTTTATATGATAAACACATTACACCACATTTTGTAAAAAATCTGGTAAATCCCATTTTTACATATAAAGTCGACTTCGCATTACTGATAGGAAAACCGATGAGGATACAATTGTAACAGTCCTAAGGAAAATATTACTGGGGCAGTGAGAGTGAGGCCAAAGATTGCGTATAGGACATAATTGGACGGATGCCTTTATTATTTCAATATAATACATAGGTTAAAGGATGAGTTAAAAAAAGATATTGCAGAACCCGATGGCGTATCTATCCGCATTAGGAATCTACGGGCGGTTATATACTGAACATTGAGTAACTTTTACCGAAATAATGGCGCCCTTAATTTTGTTTTTTTTTTTTGTATCAAATACTAACGTTTAGACTAATAATATGCAAAATTAAACGTTAACAATAACAAAAAAAAACAATGGTTTTATATAAATAAGAACTAAATATGCGAACATTGTGTAGTTTAAGCAGCCAGGTGCTGTAAAGGAATTGTTGTTAATTGGCATAAAACTCGTTGTTACTACTGTTCAACTCATAATATTGTCTATGGTGAAGATCCAGCGACAAGAGGTTGATATTTTATAAATGGTTACATTACACGTTTTCATGGTTGTTGAAATCAGTGCCAACCCTAAAGAATCAAAGGCAAAAATTGATCTGCAGTTAGATAAAAACTTTTACGTGAAGAAATCTCTTGGTTTTGAGTTTTATACGAATTGAAATCACTTTACTAGTCAATCGGTTGTGTAACTGACTAACGAAATATGAGTTAAATTCACGTTTTGTTGAATAAAACTCATGTTACGGCAAACAGTATGTATTATGTATGTATATATGTATTCAGACAGCCTTATTATATTGTTCTGCATATTTATATGCAACAAAAATTTGTAAACTTTGCTAAATTGGACATTACATATATTTATGTGCAAGAATAATGTCTATAATAGCTATAATAGCGTTTGCCCTCCTAAAAAAATAATTGAGACGTTAGGAAAATAATAAAAAAATAAACACTTTTTCGGTATCCATTGAGTGTTATATTTCAATGAACTAAATAGTTTTAATATTAATATAAAACCATATGTTATTACTTATAAGTTTAGGTAAATATATTGGTCAAACATAATTATCGGTCAGTTTTAATAAATGATTTGAATTCATTAATTTAGCGGGATAACCGCTATGGATGCTAGTCGTGTGTTGACCGACAACTGGAGGCAGCAGTATAGCTACGGTTCAGTAGCTCACACCGACTGAACCGGTATATTAGTGTTGTTCTTTATTCGAATATCTTTAATAAGTTACACTGTGTTCTTCATTGACGAATTGAGTTCGTATAAAACTAAAGTTCAACCCCCAAAAGATATCTTTGCTTAGAAATGGTTTAAAATTAAATTTGAAGAAACAACTTTCAACACATTTTTTTATATTAAGAAAATAAGCATTTTTTAATGCTAAAATAAATATAAAAGTATCAGTCATTGATCGTTTTAACATGTTTTTGCACGATCCACCTTGTCGGAATCAATATATTTAAACATATAATTGCATATGAGCAACACATAAATTCTAATAGCCATCTCATATGTCGCTAATTTCCAACTTCACAAAACAGAAATGCGTGAAGGGAAGAAGATTTACTCGGCGAACACGAAGCTACGATACAATGGGAGTTTATCTCGCAAATTGTCAAATTCAAAATTAATCACGTTTGAAGATTCCACCCGCGCCTTCGTATTGTTTTGGGGGAAGATGTGAGTTTCATCGGTCCCCTACAGCCGTGGAATCTGTTTCTGAGGCAGCATCGCTTTGTCACTCGATATTTTGGAGTGACGCGTGACTAGAGCTATGGGGTTTTTAAAGATTTAGTTTAAAAAATAAGCATTATTGATGCCGAAACCATTTAAAATTAAATTAATTCCTACTTAAATATAGATTCTATGTAGATCTCTACGGTCCTTGTAGATAAGAGTACATTTACCCTAGAGATACGCTAATGGGTAATCTTCATACTTTGAGACGCGTTATAAATACAGTGTGAAACAAAGTTTTGATTAGCTTTTTGAAATGATTATTGCCTTTCATAGTCACAAATGACCATTACAGCACAACTAATGAACTTATAGCAAATTAACAGATGGGACTCAAAACTATATTTTGTAGTTAGTAACCATAACGCGACTTCACATCACCACAGTCTAGCTTACAAATTGGTCGCGAGAGTAAACAGGTATTGTTCTCGTGTAAAGAGATACTAAATTCTGTAATGTATACTAATATGTACCTTTATAGTCTCCGATTTTCATTCATAACATTCGTTAAATTGTATATTTTATCATTCCATTTTGCATCGTAATTTGTAAACGTATTAATCTCTGTAAATATATATATATATATACAATAATAATTTACTCAATTGCTGAAAAGAAACACTGGATTTTCATATAGAGCTTCCCAACCACTCAAAACTTCTATACAGAATGCTACACACTTACCGGCATTGCTTGTTATTTTAACCTGTCTATTTGTTTAATCTATTTCGTTATTATTTCTTCATTTTATTACTAAAAATGTATTTATTTAATTTATTGACATATAAGTTTTTCTCCGTTGCCATGGCTACCCATGACACGATCTTTCATTTATGGTATTCAACCTCCAAAGAAAACCAGATTTTATTCTTTTTATGTCTTTTCGAAGACAATCTTAATTTAAATGGCTCTGGGCCTATAAAAGACCGAGCTGACCTGCCAAGTGATTCAGTTCTTCGGCAAAAGTTGCCACGTTAACATCTATAGCTCGCTACCGAGCTCTCCGAAATTCTAAAAGGCCTTATCCCGGGGCCGGCTGCCCCGGGACTCAAGAAAAGTCCTCAACGCCGTAAGGCAAACTTTTGGCTCAAGATCCTACACTAAACTTAGCCACTCTCTACCACTAACGTTGCCTGACCACCAGCGGTGCAGGCCATCCATCTGCAGCGCCGCCCTACCTACCTGCTACGCCGCCCGACCTACCAGCAGCGCCGCACGTCTACCAGCAGCGCCGGCAGTAAATCGGTGCAGGCCGTCCACCAGCAGCGCCGCCCTATCTACCTGTCACGCCGCACGTCTACCAGCAGCGCCGGCAGTAAATCGGTGCAGGCCGTCCACCAGCAGCGCCGCCCTACCTACCTGTCACGCCTCCCGACCTACCAGCAGCGCTGCCCGTCTACCAGCAGCTCCGGCCGACGTCTGCCCCGCCACCTGTCTACCGGCAGCGCCACCCTTCATCCGACGGTTTCACCGCCTCTGGGCCCTAAAGCCCCGGGCCTCAAGCCACCGATATAGAAGATCGCCGACGACCCACAACCACCTACTCACATTTTCACTGAACTCTACACATACTCGCCCTCACTCTTCTTACCTCCAATCTTTTTGTTCTTTAAATTGTTTTTGTAATTATATAAACTGTGACTTTACCCTGATCTTCCGTCTTTATATTTTGTCCCTTCACGACAATTCTACAAGTGCTTGCTCTATTCCGGCCGAAAATATGTTAACCAAAGCATAAATAAACGTTGAAATGTATATTTCTTTATGTATTTATCTCCCGTACTCTACTATTTATTTTTTATCAATCCCTGTGACTGTAAGTAAATATTTCAAAATTATCTTTTTCATAATATAGGTAATTACAACCAAACAATGTGGAGCGTACACAGGCTATGAATAATTTCCGGTTTTGTAGCTTTTCCCCAGTAATTCCAAGAATGTTGTGTTTTGAACGAAAATTGTGAACGAGCCTTTTAATCAAGGCCTCACGTGTCTTTGTAAGCTTATAATTTGAAACGTGACACGGTCAAATTATATCATCACATCAACCTACTAATATCTACACTGCTAGGAAGCAGGTCTGCGAATGAAAATATAGTAGGGAGCACTGAACTTCTTTTATTCATTTATACTAAGGACAATTCATTACATTATGTGGGATTCTCCTCCATTCCCCCACCCGGCCTAGTCTTTGTATGCACTCAAAATGCTATTGGTCCCGCGGTGTAACTGACCCTAGCCCGACCTGCTGTCCCAATACGGATTGATAGTAGAATATATACTTAAACAAAAAAGAAAGATAATAATTATTGCACACAAAATACTACACTCACACCCATTAGCCTAGCCCAAGGTAAGCACTGTAAGGCTTGTGTTATGGATATTGGGATAACGAAAAGACAAACATATATGATTCAAAGATATAGATATTAACATATATAGAAATATACATAAATATCCATGACTGAAGTACAAATGCGCGGTTTCATCACGTAAACATCTGCATTTTCCGAAAGACAGGAGCGCTATCGTTGCACAAAACGATCCTTAAATTAATAGGTTTTTATGGTTGTTTAATAATTTTAGATCTGTAAAACCGTTAATATGTAAATTATAAAGTAATATGTTTACGGGCTTAAATTACGAAATCGACTGTACGTATAAATTTTATGTAAATAAAAATTACGATTGCATTTAACGGAATGGCTTTTTGAGAGGTTTAATGCGAACCGCAGAAAGCAATTTGTTTACATTGACGAACTACAAATACATTCACATTGTATATTTTCATGCCTTATACACAATTATACATAAAAACTTTTTTAATCCGTCATATAATCACGATTTTGATACCACATCTCAAGAAATGCGTTGTTTTATTTTTTTAAATATGTGCTTTTAATTTTACTTCTATTTTTGGAGACTGTATACTTTGCGAAGAAATGTAATGTTGTAATATTTAGAACAAAGGAATTTATTATTTAGTTGAGAACACATACACACGATAAAGTATAATCACTGCAGTCACTAACGAAATTAAACCACTGACAATAATAATAAAAGAGCCTTTATTCAGACACTTTTACAAGAATAACACCGTATTAAATTTTAAAACTTAAAAAATTTAGGCAACTGCATCTGTTTGTCTAAAGACAAGGGTCTCTTTTATATTTGTCCATTCTTCTCTATCTCTTGGTTTTCTTGACCATATTTTTCGTGCTATAGTTTTAAGTTCATCTTCCCATCTTTTGTGTTGACCTCCTCATTTTCTTTTGAGGTTCTTGGGGTACTATTTTGTGATCAACTTACTCCATTTGTCGACCGCTCGCAGTGTATGTCCCGTTCATCGCCATTTTTATTTCCTAATCATAAAAGTGACATTCTTTAGTTTAGCTCCCTCGCTTATAGTTGTGTATCTTATTTTATTAGACCTCTTGATATTTTAAAACCACCTACATAATCTATATATATAAAAATTCCACAGTTTTTGACCGCGATATAATCCGAAACTTTACAACCGATTTTGATGTATTTTTTATCATTTTGCTGAATTTGTCCTGAGGACATAGGTTTCATTTAAATGTATAATTTAAAAAATGCAAATTATAATAACTGATCCACAGCAACGCGTTACCAGGTCAGCTGGTATATTATAAATAAAATTGATATTTTGTTTCAATCAACGTCGCTACACCTTTCGTAGCCCGTAGTAGCGTTACGAAATGTAGCGTTACGAAATCTTATATCGAACAGTTATCATTTAGCACTGACCGTGTGGATATAGACTTAACGTATTATTTATAAAAACGTGAACCGCATATTGAACCTATTTAATAATGAACTGTTTTATCCCTTTTCTTTAAATTTAAATTAAGCTATCAGTTTTTTTTCATTATAAATGCGATTGTTCTTTGTTGTAGTTATGTATCAACAAGGAAACGAAGATTACTTCTCTTCCGAAGAAATTTCATATTCATTTTTAATTACATCAGAGTAGTTATTTGATTTCTTATTAGTTATAGTTATAATATTATTTTAAATTACTCACTATCAAAAAAAATAGTGGTACATACAAGTATTTCGTTTTTAAACGAAACTACGTACATTTAACAATGCGAGCTATTTTTGCGGAAATTATGAAAGTACATTATTTTGTACATGAAGAGAATTAACCAAATTAGTCTGGGAACGATAAAATTAAACGGTTTGTACTTTGTGTGGTAAATAATAATGACATTGGCCTGATGCCGCTGGAGGATTATGTTTGTTAAAACTCTGTTACTTTTTTGTTTATAAATAGGAAGATCAGTATTATGTTGATTTTGTAAGAGCAAAAATTCCTTGTAAGTGCCTGTAAAAGTGATCGGTGAATTTTCTTATGAAATTAAATAAAAATGAAACTGTTTATTTCTCATAAATTCACTACAAGAAATATTACAAAGTCAGACATAATCTTCAAAATTATAAAATTGTGAAGCCCTAAGTTGCCCTTTCATTTTTAACTTGTTAGCTTGGACGTGGATCCAATCTTTGGTGTTGGGATTTCGTGTTTATCTTTTAAGTAATACTTTTTTGATATATTATTTTTATTAACAGACATAAGTGTAGTCATGTGGCTACACTCATGTCTGTGAATAAAGGTGTTAATGAGGTAATAAGCTCGATGGCACAGTGGTTAGTGTATTCGCCCTAATAATCCAAGATCTTTCGCAATGGCTAGCCAAGGGATGGGTGACCATATATTAACTATTTCGAGCTCAGCCATTCGTCGTCCTGTCTAGTTTTTATCACATTTTAAGTTGTCTAAACATTCAACTATTTCGATTTTTTTTCACTGGATAGCGAGAGGATTTAGGTTCGAGACCTGCTTGACACAAGTTCATTTTGTTTTTTAATAGTAATTTCTTTGTAGTCGTTACTAATCACCATTGCGCGATGAGCACTTATGGGGTGTTATTACCCACTTCCCCTTAGAGTATTTTCATCCACAAGTATGGTTTTTTGACAGTGGCATAGACTGGCCATGAAGATGATGACTTAATATGGAAATATCCGATCTCTTCGACGTTGCAAGTCGATCTTACAGAATTGCTCTGCAACGCACTATTCAATGTTACCATTTTAAACGTAGCTGTTAAGTTATTCTGTATGATAATAAAATATTGGTATTAAATATGAGCTTCATTTAAATCACAAAAATCACAATAAGCATCGATTGAATGGTTGTAAACTACTATCCGTTATGCTACAATGTTTAACCCGCAATAATAGACCTAATTGCTATTCTGATACTGACTATATCTTGATGAGCACAGCATACTAAACATATAACAAAGACGTAGCTAAGGTACCGTAACAGCACCGGCAATTGACTGGTAAGCTAAGACACATTGTAGCATAACGGTTGACCTTTGATGTCAATTGGCATCTTTATATTTAAACTTGATTTATCCATACAAAAATAGCCTTTGGATCTAGATTTATAAAACGGTGTATATGGTCTTGAGAGATTGTTTAAAGCGTTATAGTAGTCAATGCATGAAATGGAGATGGAAATAATAATATTAAAATGATTTAGTGGCCTTTACGATTTGTGTTCGTTTATGTAAGTTAAACAGTTTAGGCAGGGGCCGGTTAGCGGATAGATGTGCAATACATGTATAGTCATGAGCAAAAATATGTATACACCGTAGAACCATGTCACACTAGATAGGCCAAAGAAAGCAAAGAGACATCGGTAAAGAAATAAATACTTGATATAATGTGACATTGTACATGTTTTGCCCATCTATCCGCTAACCAGCCCCTACCTAAATTGTATAACTTACATAAGCGAACACAAATCGTTAAAGCACAAAATAATTTTACCGAGAATATTACTAGACACAAACCTCTTAAGTATGTAATCCGAAAGTATTTTCGTAACAATTTTTTTTATTAAACATTCTCCGAATAATTAATGTTCATATAAATACCCTACTTAGAACGACATTTATATGACGCGTTGAGTTAGTAATATAATCTAAATTGATTTAAATTTTATATGACATATCATAACCAGGCACGTTGAAATAATCGCGTTTCCCGGCAAACGGATAGGCACAAATGCGCAGCAATAATTCGCGAACAAAACGCGTTAGATATTAATGTTAATGTGGATTTGTGCGTTTTGTTGTCGCCTCGTTTTGGTCACGTTAAATTCTATATTTAAATTTTTAATAATCAGATTTGCTTTTAAATGAAACTACTTATTAACGGATATATGTTTTTTTTATATTTTGAATGGATTCGCTCTTGATCCCGTGGGCTTCAGGATCCAGGATGGAACGAGCTACTTTATATTTAATCCTGACGTCTCGACTCCTTTACAGGAGCCGTGATCACAGGATTACTAATTTCTTAAGGCCGTTAAAGAGTCGAAACGTCAGAATTAAATGTATTAAATATAATTAGGTATACACAAATATCCTTAAAAAAGTTGTTTTATTTAAATGTGTTATGTGCGTTAACTTCAGATCAGCTACTAAAACCAAGCTGACCGAGCACATCCGAAATCGCTGTATCAAGTATAAATTATTCTAAAATCACATATACTATTCATGGGAATTTTCGCAGTTTAACCGCAAACCACGTTTAACCGCATTGGGCTGTCGGGTTACGGCGTATTCTTCTTATGGTTTTTTCAACCAAAGACAGAGATCTCATATTAGATCTATGACATCATAATTTGTTTTCTTAAAAAAAATATCCTCATTTTTTACTTTCTCTACTGCGCTGCTGGCGGTGGCGTAAAACAGAATATATTTACATAATTACAGCTTTTATCTTTTGTCTTAAACCACTCACATCTCGCATCGAACATCTCAATCCATTGGTCTTCTCGTGGTAATTTTTTCGTACGCTCGTATGCTTAAAACGATTGCATACGCTCGTCAAGCCTTTCGACTATTCATTCACTCCATCGTTAAGTATACGATTTGACGAAAACAATTTGTAAAGTTCTACTTCTTTCAAAGTTTTTTCGTAATAAGTATATCAATAATTTATTCTTGAGAAAATGATTTAGTCTTAATTTTTTTTTGCTCTCCACCGCGAATTATATTCACAATATTTTTTATAACTTCAAACAAATACCCACTCCCGCATCAGTCCAGTTAATCTATTAATGAAGTGTTTAAAATCGTCTCATACACAATAGATGAAACTCTCATTAAGCGGTTACATTACCAAGAATATTTGACAGGTCACAGGCGCAGATCTTTATTAGTGAGCAGTGTAAAACAAATCGCTATCACACTTGTAAACATTGCTTAAATATCATATTTGTGTCTTTTGGTGATTGAAATGAGTGTTAAATAGTGATTAAAACTCATTTGTTTTTTAATTTTAAGAGCACGTACTTCAGCCGAAGTACAAAATTTATTTCTTCACTTGCATTGTTATGACGGATTATCTGATTGACTAACCCAGTTTTCATGGTAAGGGCACTCAGGTCTCGAATTCGATCCCCGACCGGTTCAATGTAGAAAAATAACTTTTCTATATTGTTTCGAATCTGGGGGTTAAGGTACCGTCCTTGTTTCTGAACTTACACAGGTGCTTTAGCTACTTGACTTTGGTTTACATCTAATATTATTGTCTATCTAATATTATATTAATTATTATTATTATATTATCTAGACTAGTTAACATATACAATTATCGTGACCATGTTTAAGGATGCAAAACTCACGACCACCAGACAATATAGGTATTATACGTACTACAAAGTAACAACGTGAGAGCTCACCTTGGCTTGCTATATTTTATAATGTTAATAATTCTTACATACACAGAAATATATATAAATACCTGTGACTCAGGTACAAATGCTCGTATTTATCACACGAACATCTTTCCGGGACTCGAACCCTAGATCGTAACCTGATGTTTCGACTCTTTTACAAGAGCTATGATCTTAAATTGTCTAAGGGAAATCCGGGAAAAGTGTTTTTATTTAAATGAGTGATAGACGCAGAAGTGTAAGATCTAATGTCGGATTTACACACAGATAATAATAATAATATTTCTTACATTCACACCATTAGCCTAGCCCAAAGTAAGTGCTGTAAGTAAGTAAGTGCCTTATGGATACTAGGGTAACGGATAGACATACATATATTGTACATATATCAAAAATAATTTATTGAAAAACATAAATAAATATCCATGACTTGGGTACAAATGCTCGTATTCATCACACAATCATCTGCTTCTTCCAGAACTCGAACCCTGGACCATCGGTGCGAAAGGCAGAATAGCTACCGTTGCACCGATATGTCATCAACGCACCACTATTTTTTATAAATTTCATAATTGTGCGTTTACATCGCCGATACTTAACTAAGTGAAACATACATTTTGAAAAATCTATCTCAGTCAGAATTTCAAGTCGCACTTTCCGTTATTCTAAGTTCGTACAATTTTATTTATTCATATAAATGAAGATGCACCATACCTCATGGTATGTTATGAATTTTGTTTCAACAATGGTAATATTATAAATGACTTACTAACCTATTAGTTCCTCTGCGTAATGAAAACAATATTTTTTCCAATTTTAATTACAATGACACGGCTAATCTTACTCTATGCAGCTCTAGACTAGTGTAATTGTTGGGAACATAAGAAATATTTTTATTTTATGTAATATTATTATTAGGTAAATAAAAAATCGAAAGTGTACGTGTAAGTGTGAAAAAAGGTAAACCCTTTTTTATTTGTTATTCATAACTATGAATCATCGTGAGTTGCGTTTTCTTTTACGCCCCTAAAAAACTTTTATAAAAATGTTGTATTCTCCAAACAATAGAATAGTATCGATTATGCTTTTAACTAAATGACCTTCATACAACTAACATCATAAATCAACAATAATACCTTTGACAAAGTCATTTCTAAAGTAATAAGTCATTATGTAAATTTGGCGGCCATTTTTAATTGTGAAAATCGCTTTGTCGAAGAATAATTAAAATGTTTTAAGTAATTATAAACCGTCACTTTGAAGGCTTTCTGTTAAGTGAATAATTATGAAAATCTATCTGCACACATCCGAATAGATGACAATGAAGTGTCAATTATTAGCAGAGTAATATTATGTAAGAATATAAACTCACTGACGAATTTTCTATTAAATAAATTTTTCACTTTTTCTTAGATCTGAATATAATTCACGTCTGCCTTCTAGCCTTATACGGTGAAGATACCAGGCTTTTTTTATTGAACTTTGCAACAAAATTTTCAGAACACTTGGAACAACTTGGACTTGCGGGGTTTACGTTCTTACAGAATACTTTAAGGAAGGGTCACTTTGAATGACTCAACTTATTAATACCGGGAGGGAAAAGTGGCTTTTACTATAGAATTTTTTTATTACTCTTAGGAGTACAAAATATTTTTAAATTAAAATTGGCAGAATGGGAAGATATCTCCTTTATATTTTAATTTGATCGAGCTAAACCCGCATAAAATGGCTTTCAGCTTAGTAAATTTTGTCGTAAGCTTGATAATACTGCTTGATTGAAAATGCTGACGATATTTATTTTACCGAGGGTCCTTACTTGCTATTACAGATAAAAAATATATATAGAATGTTGTCAACTGTCGTCTCAGCTGTAAAACCTTTATTAATATCAACAAATCACTTAAAAATTAATAAAAAAATTTCGTTCCGTACTCGTAATTTATTATGTTTTCAATATTTCGAAATGCTTATCTTTAGTAAAATTATTAAACTTGAAGAGCGGATTTTGTTTCTTTAATATTATATATGTAATTCGTATATAGTGTCCAAAATTACTGAATCCATATCTAATTCTAAATTATTTCAATATTTAAAAAATAAATACACTATTTGCCGATGGATTTTAAGGATAGCGTGATGATTGGTAAAAATTTATTACTTTTATGTAATAGGGGTTAAAGTATGAAATTGCCGTTTTATTGCAATAGGTTCTTTGAATTGACATAGAATCTTCATGGTTTGAGGTTTTCGAATGAAACTTTTTTTAAATGGTTTCTATGATGTTCTTTTTTTAAAAAATGTAAAACATTTGAATATCGACTTTCAATTGTTTTTGTCATTCAATTTAGACAAGAAAGATGGATACTGCGAAAATTCGAGTTATTTTTGAATACGAGTTCCGACGCGGAACTAACGCGGCAGAAACAGCCCGCAATATCAATGCTGCGTTTGGAGAGGGGTCTACTAATGAACGCACCGTGCGATTTTGGTTTAAACGCTTTCGTGATGGAAATTTCGACTTAAAGAACGAGCCACGAGGAAGACCGCCCACACAGGTAAATAACGATGAATTAAGAGAGATAGTGGAAGCCGATCCTAGTCAAAGTACCCAGGAATTAGCGGCATGGTTTAACGTTACCTTACCCACAATATTGACTCACTTGCGTCAAATCAATAAAATAAAAAAATACGAAAAATGGGTGCCTCATGATTTGACTGATCTGCAGAAAGAAACGCGTGTTGAAACTTGTGTTGCCTTGTTGAACCGGTACAGAAATGAAGGAATATTGGATCGAATTGTAACATGTGATGAAAAGTGGATTCTTTATGATAACCGGAAAAGAAAAATGCAATGGCTGACCCCAGGTCAAATGCCACAACAGTGTCCTAAAGCAAAACTTACCAATAAAAAGGTAATGGTAACTGTTTGGTGGTCTCAGCATGGTGTTATTCACTATAGTTTTCTCCGATCTGGTCAAGCAATAACGGCAGATGTCTATTGTGCCGAACTCCGAACCATGTTGACAAAACTAGCAGTAAAACAGCCCCGACTCATGAATCGATCTTCACCATTATTGCTCCACGACAACGCGAGACCTCACACAGCACGAGAAACCATTTTGACCCTTCAGGAACTGCAGTTAGAAACCATTCGTCATCCTCCGTATTCACCAGACCTTGCTCCAACGGACTACCATTTTTTTCGTGATTTGGACAATTATCTACGTGACAAGAAGTTTTCTTCCCAGGAGGCAGTACAAAATGCTTTCACACAGTTTGTGCAGTCTAGATCGTCGGAATTCTATCGCAAAGGCATTAATGACCTTCCCATTAGATGGCAGCAATGTATAGATAATAATGGCAACTATTTTGATTAAATAAATTTGTTAAAAATTTAAAAAATAAACAATATAGATTTTCAGTACAAATCGGCAATTTCATACTTTAACCCCTAATATTATTATTTGTCCTAGATTCAAATAAATGATAATGTTTTTATATAAGAAGCAGTTTAACAGAACTTATATCTAAGGGGAAAGAGCCTACCAGAATACATCTTTTGATTTATTGTAATACACACCTGAAAAATGTACAAAACCTTTTCTTAACCGCTACTCTCAACTCAGCGTCTCTCTTTTTCGCCTCTTATAATTGTACTGTAAATTCCCTCTTATATTACAAAGAAGCTACATACCTCCCCGGTCGCTTCCCCACCTCCATCCACGTGCCTCAGCCAAGAGGTTATGTAAATTGTTTAACGAACGATGCCGTTACGGGCCTCGATGGCGCACTTAAAGCATTAACATTTTAAAGCGTTATTTGTGCTAAGCACACAATTACTTGTACATTTAAACTGATTACGGCCCTCGTTTAAAAGAGGATTCACTTTAAATATTCTAATTAGTAGTTCGCTGCGTCTGGAGGACCTGTTTTAGTTTATGTTGGTTTTTGTGTCGCCGCTCTCATAATTCTTTACGTCTACAACCATTGTTGGCATTCTGTAAACAAATACTCCTTTAGACTTTTGGTTTTTATCCTCGTACTTATCCAACACGGGTTCAGGTGTTCTTTACATAACATAAAATCTTTATCACAGCTTTTGTGTAAGTATTATACATCTAAGGGTCTAGTAAAATTCCATTCAAACTATTCTCGCTTCTGATTCTAAAGCTATGGCAGCACTTTTACACACATTGACTAGGAGCAGCATTCCTATATCAGAAACTGCTTCCATTAGCCCATACGTAGCCCACAGAATACTGAATTATTTACTTATGCATTACAAAACAGCAGTAGATTATTATAATATCGCCTATACTATACAAGCAACTAAAAACTATGGCTAAAGTGGAAACTGAAATTCGTTAAATGATGACTAGCGTAGATTTTGTATCCCCCCTTTTAATAAGTGTTTAAGTAGCTGCTTCGTATAATTGAGGTCGATGACAGTGAATTCACTCTGTTGCCTGCTTCTTATCGCGATTTTGTAAAATTGCCCATCGAATCGTTGCCGGTGTGTGCCTACTCAGACCCGCATGAAGTGTTTTCACGTGTGTTGATCTCACAAATTTAAACATTCATCCGTATGGAGCAAAGCGGTGGAAATTAGGGTATCCATGCTCCAATGAGCGGGACGCGCCATAGACTTAATGGTGTTAAAGTAAATAGACATAGATTATAAAAATTTAGATTTTTTGTCACATTATGTAAACCTCTGTCTAACTCAACTCAATAGATAATATCGTGATTTTAGAACAGAAACCTCATTAATAAAATATTCCTCTTTTTGTTTTTATTTTTAAACATTCACACCTAAGGTGATGTGATTGTTTTTTTTTTTTGTGTTTTATAAACTTGATATAATAAAAATATTATTTTTATTTGTAAATGATTATGATACCACAGATGTATCTTATTAAGAATAAAAACTTTGAAATTTTTTCTGGTATACAGCGTTTTCACTCTATACTGAGGATATGTTATTATCAATAACGGATATTAAATCTTCATTTTATAAAGAGGTTAAGAGATATAAGTCTGATACACTGCGTCCGCTTTTACTTCATAAATTTGAAATTGCTTGCGCTGTGTAATTCAGTACCGGTTTACATGCGCGAAAAATCAACACAGCAAATTATGTAAATGAACATCCAACTGTTAATTCAGTTGTCGAGGTTCATTTCGATTCTCATTGAGGTCATTGTAGATAACAAACTTTATTATTTGACGACCGGTTTGGGAGTGACCGTACTTTGAATATGTATTTCTATTAATATTAATTAATTATGTATAATATATGTATATGTATGTATATAATATATGTAGGTATACGTTACCCATATCCATATAACAAACCTTGCGGTACTTACTTTGGGCTAAGCTAATTGATATATTTATTATTATTATTCCGAATCTGGGTATGGTATCATCATTATTTCGATACAATAGCTTACTTAACTAAATCTAAATCCCTGTAGAATATTTTTAATATATGTATTTCACAATATATATTGGGTTTCCACAAAAGTCTATGATCGCCAATGATTGTGTCTATGGTATTCGTACGAGATCTGCCGCCATTTTGATACTAATCTCCGCACGAGGGCGTGCTGATTTTGCGGGTATGAAATATTTGCAACAGACGGCTCGGCCGGCACCTTTTCAATTTCACCCCGCTCGCGCCCGCGGGGAATTGAGTCGAGTTTTGTGCGTGAAAATGCCACATTCAGGAAAGGATTTCGTCTCTCACAGCTATATGACAAACAGGTATATTTATACAAATCCGTTGCTCGGGGCCAGCATTTAAAATAAATTACATTTTCAAAAGATGTGATAAATACTGACTGTGCAGGTTTCATTTTTTCTTTTCGCATATAACGCAGTATGTTTTCGAATTTCCACATTTTAATGCTGGATGAGTAATCGACATATTTTGTATGCGCAATGGCGAAAATACTTTAGGGCCGATGGCTGGTCGCAGTCGTAAATTCGCACTTAACCCCAGCGAGGCGAGTACTACATATTTCAGGATCATGCGAGGGATTTCTGTCACCGGATGTTTGGCGGCACAATGCATCCGGGAGCCAGTGGCCGATGCAAATAAGAAATAAGAACGTGAATGCGAGATGCCTCTACTACATGAATATTTCAAACGTGATGCCAAAGGGCATGAGTTGTAGAGAGAAGCGTCGGAAAATGAAACTAACATACACATATCTAATTAAAGTTAGACCAATATGGTATCTTATATATGTAGAGCAAAAGCATTCATTCGTATAAAAAAATGGAAATATTATTTATTACATAATAGCGCTGAGATTTAATTTAATTGTTTTTATACGTTTGTTTAATAATTTTATCGTTTTGTCTCCAGAACGCAAGCTATTCGTGGGTATGCTGAACAAGAAGCTGTCGGAGAACGACGTGAGAGCACTGTTCGCTGGGCACGGCGCCATTGAAGAATGCACAGTGCTGAGGGATGCCCAAGGCCAGAGCAAGGGTTGTGCGTTCGTCACCTTTGTGTCGAAGCAAGCAGCCATCGCGGCCATAAAGGTATGCCTAAAAAGTATTACATTTTATTATTTATTAATTTATTACAAGAAAAAAACGACTTGCCTCAAGTGTCTGCCGGGACGTCCGAGCCCTCAGGTTTGCGTAGTTCGTGTTAGAGTAACGCCCGGCACTAAAACATTTTTTTTTGTGAAAATCGTTTTTGATGCTCGAACCTCCCACTGTTTTCCTGTCTTTGTAATAATTACCTAATTTAAGAGTCCATAATACTGGGGAATGTCCAAAAATTTTTGCGGTTTAAAGAAAAGATATAGATCAAATATATAAAATAAAATGGTTAGTCACATTCGGATCCCAAACTATCAAGGTATGCTACGAAACTGGAGTGTCCGTGGTGATGAGAGATATCCATATAATTGATATTTATTTATGCATACAAATTGCATTGGCTATTGGAATTAATTAGCGTTTGAATATAAAAGCCAATACATCTATCCTATCAAAAATTATATAAAGAGTTAGTAGTCTTTTGAAAAATCAAAGTCGATTGCCACTTAAAATTATTGGGTAGGTACATAAACATTTCAGTAATCATTTATGCTGTGTGGGGTTTGAACAGAACGGAATAGCACCAATCCTTCACACTTAATCTTTTCCTAATAGCCGACCAATCCTACTGGGGGTAATTACTACACGTGTCGTAGTCCACAAAATGGTCAGTAACGTTTTCCGAACTTTGCTATTTTATTGGGATTTCCAACCAAGTCAAGCGTGAAAATTGTCTAATTGACGACCTCCTAGTCGAGTGGTTTGCGTCCAGGTTTTCATGGTAACGCTACTCCGAGGTGTCGGGTTCGATTCCCAACCGGGTCGATGTAGAAAACGAACTTATATATACTAGCTGACCCGGCCACATGTTGCCATAGCGCCGTTATTATAATTTGCAATATATTTTTTTATAAAAGTAGCCTAAGTTACTTCTTATTACATCAGCTACCTACCAATAAAAGTCCCGTCAAAATCTGTCCAGCCCTTTCAGAGATTAACCGGTACAAACAGACAAAAATTGTAAAAAATGTTATTTTGGTATATTTGTTATGGGCCAAGTGATTAATGCGGGCAGTATTAATAAAGTGCGGGCCAAGTGATTAATTACAATCTAAACTCACCTATTTATCACATTGCCCGGGCATTATGAATATGGCTACATGATGATCGGGCAATGTGATTAATAGGTAAATTTTTACGTGGTGGTTAGGGCGTGTCCTGTGTTTCGGTGCGCCCACACCGAGGGAGGGGGCTTCTGAGCTCCCATAAGAGTAGTATAATAGCTTCCCGTGGCCCGTCGCATAGCGGCAGACGGAACACCAGGGGGTTTTAGTGGGTATGCTCGTCAGTCGTTTACTGACGGGTGAGTCCCACATAACCCCACCGTCTCCCCATCGGTGGGGTATGCGTTAGGTTAGGTTCTATAACCTAACGCATACCGGGCATTACAAGTAATGAAATCTTATCGGGTAGATTAATAATAATAATAACATGTTTTATAGTTTAATAACCTAACCTAACCTAACCTTTCTTTATTTTTAAAGGTTGTTAGGTTTTTTTAAAAAAAAAGGTGAGGTTAGGTTAGGTTTTCTTTTTTTTAAAAAGGTTAGGTTAGGTTACTAAACTATAAAACATGGTTTTATTATTACTCTACCCGATAATTGATTTCATTACTTGTAATGCTCGGTCTATCTAACTAAGTATTCATTTTAAAGTATTAAACATGATTTACATCACTCTGCCCAATAGGCACTGGGCATTATTCATAATGCCCGGGCAATTTGATAAATAGGTGAGTTTAGATTGTAATTAATTACTTGGCCCGATATGGCTGGGCATTATTCATAGTGCCCGCATTAATCACTTGGCCCATAACATATGTACCTTATATATATTCATATGCATGTAGTAAAAAACGGTTATTTCAATATTACAAACAAACACTCCAATTTTATTTATATCTATGTCTAGATTAGTTCATGTATGTGTCTTGTGGCACTGTCGTTGCTTTTGTATTCCATTACAAAAGTGTTTTAGTTACTTGACTTGGGTTCAGAACTTGTATGTGATGTGAAATATTCATTCTTGAACATAATTTTTTATTAACATAAATCACTTTGACATATTTCAGGCGCTCCATCATAGTCAAACAATGGAGGGTTGTTCCGCGCCTCTAGTAGTGAAATTTGCGGACACACAGAAGGAAAAGGAACAGAAGAAGCTGCAAGCGATGCAAGCGAGTCTGTGGGGCTTAACTACGCCTGTCGCGCCGACGGCGTACCTCGCCTCGGAGGCCGCGTTGTCGCCGGCGACGCAGCTGCAACTGTTGCAGCAACTGCAGGCAGTCGGGTTGCAACAGCAGCTCTTGCAAGGGCAGGGCTCGACTCTGCTACAAGGTATGTAAACATAATTATAATGACAGATCCAGATTCTAACACAGTTGTTGCTTAAAAAAGACATATTGTGAAGGTAGTAGAAAATATGTGACGACCATTGCCTTAGTCATCCAGTGATCGCGGCTCCTGTAAAGAAGTCGAAACGTCAGGATTATAATATAACAAAGTGGTTTCATTCAAATGTATAATGTGCGCGGAAGTGTAAGAACTAAATATGTTGTTCTAGTTATTATCCAAAACGTCCTCACGCACGTTATTTCTCTATACATTTATAATATTTTCATTTCTTCGGCTACAATTTTGTAACACAGGCTGTATAATGTATGTTTTATCAAATTCTAAAGCGGCTGTAGCACATCGATTACGATGTTAGTTCTAACCAGCGTTGCCAAATTTTTTTTGGCAAGTCGGGATTTTGAAACTTTTTGAGTAAAAAAAGCGGGATTCTTTCGTCGAAAGGACATAGTAAAAAAGACGTATAAAATCAGATGTTTTTAAATATTTACCTTTTTATTTAAGTTTTTATTATGTTTAAATAATGATAGATAGCAAAAATATTCACTTCGTCTTCTCAATAATAATAAATAAAATAATAAATAAATAAAATAAAAATGATTATAACAAAAGCAAGGCTCGGTAGCTCAATTGGGAGAGCATTGGACCGGATTTCCAAAGGTTGCGGGTTCGATTCCCGCCTGAGATTCACTTGTGACCCCGAGTCGATTTTTTCTATTATTTTTCTATTATAATAATTTATCTTATAAGATCACATTGAAAATGCATAAAATATATAAAAATTATAAAACAAAAGCAAAGTCAAAAAATGTTGTGTTTTAAACAATAGTCTGAGGATTATCCTCTGGTCGAGTTATTCCCGAAAAGCGGGACTAAGCCTGTCCCGCACAGGACATTTAATTTTGTTTTAAAAATCGGGACGTCCTGCCAAAATCGGGACGTCTGGCAACGCTAGTTCTAACCCAAGCGGATCGAGTTCGATCCTCGCCAATGTTTTACGGACGTGAACCCACTCGTAACACAAACAGTTAGCTTACCGGGTAAACGGGAATATTAATAATGTGTTAATCGGATTGTTAAAATTATTTAAAAAAAATAATACGTATCTCTACTTTGATTCGAGGCTGTATAATATGTAATACAATGTTAGTTAATTCTTGGTAGTGTTACTTAAGTCGGAGACCTTGGATAATATTTAATTAAACATCATTTAAAACACTTCGCTTAGTAAAACGTTGTCAAGATGAAAACGTAACAAAGAAAAGTAAATTTCAAGCAAGGAGTATCAATATATTTACAAATCTATTGACATGACCACCTTTTTATGTCCAACAAAACACGGGAAAATATACATGTTAGTTATTTTTGGGGCTATTTATGTCTTAAATTAGTGATTATATTGAATTGTTGTTACCTTTTACGTATGCGTAACGTAGTGGTTCTCGTATGGTTACATCGCTCATGCAAATGAAATGAAGTCTAAACGGCAAGCACTCTGATTAATCCATCAATTTTTTTGTGTTAAACTTGATATTACTAAGTAACATTTATCATAACATTGTTCTTGCTTGTAGCTCAGTAACTTTTGTTTAGCTTTGTTATCTATGCTTAGGTACTTATATAGTCACATCACGTTGTATTTCATATGGCAACTTTGCGCGCTGTTGTGCAATGTTATTGATGGGCATATTCGAGCGTCGTTTATTGTGGGGCAAGTGTTGCCTGCTTTCTACGACTTGTGTTACATAATTATATATTTTACCGACGCATTATTTCATTTAAATGTCGTATAGAATGTCTTGTTATTTTATAAAAATGCTTCTTAAGGCAATTTATGAAATAGTTATTCTAAAACATCGACGAAATTGTATAGGTACCTAGTGTTTAGGGAGAGATAGTTTAGAATATGAGAGATTGCGCAGAGTAAAATAAAAGTCAAAATCCTTACTAATATTATAAATCGGAAAGTGAGTTTGTTTGTTTGTTTGTTTGTTTGTTCTGCTTTCACGCCGTAACTACTGGACCGATTGCTTTGAAATTTTGCAGACGTAAAGATAAAAGTCCGGATTAAATAATAGGGTACTTTTTATCCTGGAAAAAATTGATATTCCCGAGGAAAAACAAAAATATTGTTTGCTTGATGGATGGATTGTAGATGGCGCTGTGTGTCGTTTAAAACAAGGTGAAATATTGCAAACGAATATAAACATGTAAATTTAGAAGCTAAATGATACGATAATGAATCCCCGAAAATGAGGAATTCCCGAGGGATGACATACAATTTGTTTTATCGTCTAAATTGTTTTTTTTACATCTAACTATCCTGAAATCACTAAAGTCAATGAATTACTAATTGGTATAAGTATTACTTACGTTATTTAGTTCTCGAGGTATGCGATAGATGGCGCTGGGTGTTTTTTAAAACGAAGAATGATGAGAAGTTTTCTTATAGTTGTGCTTTATACCGCAATATAACCGAATTCCACGCGGGCGAAGCCGCGGGCGGAAAACTAGTTATTAAATAATTCGTGCATTTCAATCTTTATAACGTGCCTGCCATCAATTTTCTCTTGATGAAAGAATGACCCTAAATAGCAAATTCACTGAAAACATCAGTGGTTTAGGTTAAATTAATACAGAAACCATACTTTACATTGAAAATGAAAATAACTTTATTCAAATGCACTTTAAATTTTGAATCGGCTAACATTTTTACCTACCAACCATTCACTCACTGATAAGAAGATTTTCTACCGTACGTTTGGCTTTGTATACAATACCCAGATAAAGAATGCAATTAAATTTATTTGATACTTATCTAAATATCTTTGTAATTAATTGTATAGGATCCCGAGATATACTATTTTATCAGATTATATTATTACCGGTGTATTTTTTTTTTGAGATAGCTCCCTCAAATCCTATGTTGTTAATTTTTTTTTACTAATATTTACCACATTTTTAATAGGTTTTACTCGTATGATTATTACATTGTCTTACTTTAATATTATTATAAGTTTAAGCAATTATTTATTATTCTATGGTTATTTTACAATTATTTGATTTCTTTTTTAATTTGCTTTGTTTGTTTTTTTTTTTGTTTCACCCGCCACTTTTCTCCCCTAGGTGTTAACTACCAAGATATCGGTTTCAATGGCGCAGGGCTGACGGGTGGCGCTGTTTCCGGCGTAGGAGGCGCCGCGGAGCAACTCGGCGGGCTTCTCGCGCCGGTTTCGGTGCAGAACTTGGCGGCACTGGCGGCCATCACGCAACCGCCGGTTGTCACACAGCCTGCGCCCATAGCGCCCACCGCCCAACCGCAGCCCGCGCCGCAGTTGTGTAAGAGACCTCTTTTGTTTTTAATAATAGTATGGCATTTGATTTCATAACTCCTTTGTCATCGAAGTTTCTTTTTAGTCAAATGTTACTTTTTTATTGGGATTTACATACACTTGGTAGCAAATATACCGATTTTTCTTTTTTTTAAGTCTTACTCCAAATTAAATATTTGGAACTTATTACCACCTCTTTTTTGTTTGTATTTTTAAAAATCTAAGTTAAGCTAGAAGCGAACAGTATACTTCTTGTCTATATCTTAGTTGTGACGTTCCGATTTAGGGTTTGATTTAGTTATTACCTATAGTTACTATTTTCTTTTTCCTAAAAAAAGTGCAAACCATATTTCTGTAATTAAATAATTATCTTCGTTTTCATTAAAAAGCAACTGTGTAGTGCCTTGAAAACCGGTGATAAATAATAGTGTTCTAATAAAAATTAGCTCCTTTCTCTCGCGCCACTTATACTTGTCTATGGAGGTGCAAGGAAAGCACAAACGGAGCTCGCCCGGACGCGCGTTACGCCTCGCCGCGCCACCGCCTGAATCGGAACGTCCTCATTACGTATCATGAAAAGGAACGTCGAGGATAAAACTGCCAACCTTAATTGTCATTTCTTTTTGCTCTATTAACGACCGTCCTTTACCCAAATTCGTCCGCTGCAAGACAATTAAGCTCAATAAATTCTGCTGTAATTGCTCGCCCTGTCCAAATCTCTAATTGGAGTGTAGCACATCCACTACCCACATAAGTTAAGCCATGGAAAATTGTAACGACCCGTTTTGTCCGCAAACTTTCCTATTTCAGGTTGGACTTATTATTGAGAAAAGTAAAAAAAAACACGTTAATTAACGATGAACATTTTTCACACTTCAGGTCTTCTCGGGAAGACTAACATCACAGGTAAAATTGCAAATGAAACCGAAAGTGTGTGTTATTTAAAATGGAATGACTTATTTGGCTTTCGAGATTAATTTGTATTAAATGACGCAGACTTTTTGACTTTAACGATCAAAAGTAAACAACAATACTTAATACAAATAGTAAATAACAATACTTAAAGTAAAATCTTTTTAATTAAATAATAATACGCCTATGCATTACGACCATGCTATCTAGTGATTGTGACACGTCTCAATACGCATTTGACAAACAAAGATGGCCGTCAGCTTTCCATATAAACGGACGGCACCCAAGACCGTCCATTGTCTTTGGTGGCCGGAAATTAAAAATGGCGACACACGCACCAAGACGCTGGACGCAACTTACTCGGAATAATGATAAGTCTGCCTCCTTTAACACATGTATATGTAGGTCCGGCTTGGTTTGATTTCTATGTTGGCATCCCGTATAGAAACGCCTGCATCGCTTGACTGTGTTAGGCTTTTTATACATCTCTACAAAATGGCGGTCGGAGTTTCGGGTTGGACATTTTTTTTGTTTTGTCAGTTTGTTTGAAATACTTTATAGGTCGCTTAATATATTTTTTTATCGTTGATTCTAAGAAAGTTGGACATCTTTTTGATGTGTACGTGATTCAAATTGACTTTGTTTAACTTGGTTAAACCTCATTAAAAAACTTAAATGTCAATTGATGTCCATTATTAAAAAAAATGATTTCATGCTTAATTTATTGTTATACATACATCAAAATAACAGTTGAGGTTTTTGTTTGATTTGAAACGTCATATTCAATTGTAAATTTCCGTCGTCTTCCGTTTGCCACGTCTGTGAACTTACTTAATCTTTGTCTTTTATGTTTGTAGAATAAAATTATCTTGTGTTGCAATATTTCAAGCTTTCTACCTTGTCTTCGCAATGTTTATCGTGGAATATTAAGTAAATCGTGTGAAACATTTTTATTTGAAGAGAAGCTTGATTATTGCTACATAATATTCTTTTCGTTCGTGTTTTATTAACATTTCGTTAATTGTTTTTGCATGAAAGTGCTAAAATAACTGAATTTATTGTCGTTTTATGATACTTGTGTGTTGAGAATGTTGCCATAATATCTAACACTTGTGAATACATAGGATGTTTTATACTTTTTATAATTTTACATATCTAAATAGATTTAATTAGTTTTCTTTATTATTTTCTCTAGGGCTAATGAAAATACCTCTTATACATTTTTTCATAAAAATATTTAAAAGCTATGAAGTTATTAGTAGGTATATGCTTTTTAAAATGTTGTAATGTTAGCTCAACTTTACCACATTAATTTAATATAAAAAAGCAGTCGATCAGTCGTGAGTAAAAATAGGTAATAAGCTACAGGCATATTTTAATTATCTGTTCTGTACCACAATTACAATAAGCGGTTAGTATAACTGCACATATATATGGGCAGTTTATATCTTGATTCTATGAAAAATTGTAATGACAAAACTTAAGCCTACATTGTCATTTCGTGCTAAAACAAACCCTTTTTATAGTAGTTTCAAACCTTGGAAATAAGTACACAATGACCGTTTTTAAAACACCATTCGATTGTCATTATTGCGTAAAGAATATCGATATAAATTCTAGTTTGATTTCTATACCATAGACAAAAGATTGAGGTCGTTTATAGTTTTATTCAGTTTTTGTCTTATTTTGTAAACAATACACTCTGAAAATAAAATGGTCTTTATTATAATGGCACAAGGTAGGAATGCATATAACTTTTTGTGATGGTGTACTTAAGATTTTGTTAGCTATGGAGTATGCTCTATTTATTTGGCAAGCTACTTTGAATAAATAGTAAAACGTAGTACATACTTATATATTTTATTACGTATGATATAAAAATTCATTTACGGATTTATACCTTTTCATAACCGAGCACAAACAAACAAGTAATTATTACATTTTTGTTTTTTAATCATTTTAACAGTTAGATTTTTATATATAAAGACATAACAACAAGAAAAAATGCAACTTTGTCTCAAATTTAATTTTTCTGCCAGCTTTAGAAATATTTTGAAAAAAATCGAAGATCTTTTAAGGTATCGGTAGCTTAATTGAAAAAGCAAAGGCCCGGATAGCGAGAGATGTGGGTGGGTGAAACGATCGAATCCCGCCTGACACTCCAAGACAAGTTGTATTTTTTTTAGTAATAATTTCTTTAGTTTATCAACTGTTTAAAATACATCTCACCACAGTTTCAGCTGCGAAAACATCAACAGTAGGTACGAAATACGCAATCATGCCAGCAACGTGACAGATGTGATTCGATTTGTGGAGGATTATTTAGCACCCACCACTTTTGCTATTTCAAAGACAAACTCTGAGTAAATCATATTGCGACACGGCTTTCAAAACAATTAAAAAAGGTACAATACACTTAAATCGAGCTCGCCCAAATTCATAAAGCAAAACTTACTTTTAACTTAATTTTTTTTATTTATTTTCAGTGTTACAAATAAAACAATACAAATTTTAACATAATTGTTTAGGTTAGGTAAAAATTATGAGTAGCAACAGCGTCATAATTGTGTGCAAGTTAATTTTGGTCAAGATATACACTTAAAAGGATAAGTTAGCACTTTTTTTATTTATTGATAATCAATTCACAAACAACATATCTTAATACATGTAAATATATACATACAAACATGAAAAATGCCTTAATAGGTACAGGTAGAATACAGCAGTTTTTATTTACTATATAGCTGAAAACAGATAGAACATGTGATACGTGTAATGTCAATACAGATAATACAGGTGATTAAGGCAAGATATTATGCCCTATCTAGTTAAAGAAAGTTGGCAAATATGTGATCGTGATATTTATGGGCAGGGTCTACGGCAGAGCCGCTGGGGTCTGCGTACGCGGCGCAGTTCGGCGGAGCGTTTGCGGCGGCGCCGCTCGGTTCCGTGCTCGGTTCCGCCGCCGCCGCAGCCGCTGGCAAGCAGGTCGAAGGTAATAAATAACGTATCTGAACATAATTTTATATATTTGCATTTTTTTTCAATGTCACAAGCAAAACTCATCTAGTATTTAGTATCTAGTAATAATATCTGAACATTTTCTCATAAAACCTTTTCTACAAAGGGTCTAAAAAAGAGGTAGGAAGACCGCATTGTGGTTCGAAAAGGGCTCGTTTATTGCAATAGCACTTAGGTTCGCAATTAAGTGTATACATATGTATCAACCCTGCAAGGGTACAGAAATATCAGAGCCAGAGGGATATTCCTTACATACTTAATATAAGTATATTATAAATTATATAATCTTAATATATATAAATTACGTGACACGTTGTTTGTCCGCGATGGACTCCTAAACTACTTAACCGATTTTGATCAAACTTCGTAACTATCTGTAATTTGATATAACTCAAAAGATAAGATAGATTTTATTTTAATTTATAACACAGCAACGCGTGGCTGGGTCTGCTAGTAATTTATATGTTAAACAAATTTTGAACAAAATAAAGTTATTATTATATGAAAATATATTTTATTAGAAGTTTTTTAATGTAAATTATTGAGATTAACTTTTTTTTGTAGCGTTGGTAATCATATCACAAACGAAGGCTTTTGAAAAAAAGATATCAGAATACCGTACCTATTAAAGTTTCTTGTATAACAAAAGAGACTATTGTAGCAAAAAAGCACTTTTCCGGTAGCCTATTTATGGCTCCTGCTGCTGGGGCACAGGTCTTTTCAATATATGAAAACTCTGTAAGAAAATGAGCTATAAGCCACCACTCAATTTGGGATTTAACACCCACGTATGTACCTACACGCGTCAAATATCAGAATCACTAATGGCCTATAATACGTAGTTATGTGAATAAATTACGAAAATAACATATACGTACTTTTTTTGCCATACCTATCTGAATGTCACGACAGTCACGACACCAGAGAGGTGCAATATTCTCCCCAAGAGAGACTTTACGCACTACGGAGATACTACAATATAATTTGGTTTCAGGTCCGGAAGGTGGCAACCTGTTCATATACCACCTGCCACAGGAGTTCACGGACACGGATCTGGCGTCGACGTTCCTGCCGTTCGGACACGTGATATCGGCCAAAGTGTTCATAGACAAACAGACCAACCTCTCCAAGTGCTTCGGTTTCGTCTCGTACGACAACGCCGCCTCCGCTCAGGCCGCCATACAAGCCATGAACGGCTTCCAAATAGGTACAAAGAGACTCAAAGTTCAATTGAAACGCTCCAAAGAACTGTCGAGACCGTACTAGAAATATTCCAGAGCGCGTTCCTAGTGAAATATTTTGTTTTTCTTTTTTTTTAATTTTGAAAATTTTTTCGAAAAAGGAACTTTGCAATGAGGTTGTAAGATTCAGAACGTTTGTTGTGATGTATCCGGTGCACGTGAACTGAGTAATATAATAGGTAAGATTCAGCCGACGCGAGTGCACTGTTGTTAACTAATAAGTATAAGGTTAAGGTTTGTGTCAAAGGATTTATCGTTTCCAAAGTATTCCCCAAATTGTTTATTATTATTGAAATAATTACTTTTTAAGTTTTAGTCACTTTAAGGATAAGTTGTATGCGTTTAAATAATACATTTCGTAAACGCCATATAATCGGCGTCGGAACATTATAAAATGTCATCGTTAAACTATTTTCGTTTCTTTAAATAAATGTGTATGACTTTACTACGAATACGAAATGTACCAACTTACCGCATAAGTATTGTTTATAATTTAATTTACCATTATGTTCAAGTAGAACAACTTTATAATTTTTACTTAGTGTTTTTTTTATTTGTTAGATTATGTTCTTTATTTTGTGTTACCATAGTTGATTATGATTTAATCAAAAATGTGGCCATTGTCAGTTCAGTCTTAGTCTTTTTTTGTTTAAAATTATAAGATGTTAGAATAACGAAATGATCTCAAAGTGATCAGTGTATTTATTGTTTACCTTACTTGTTGTCAATAGTGTACTTAACTTTTAAATATTTTGTGACTATATACATATATTTGAAGTAAATACGTCTCGTTGAGATATCTCAAACATTGGTAATTAAATCAAATAAGATAGTACATATCATTCTTCTTTTAACACGTGCAAGACTTGAAACTTAAGGTAAAAAAAAAATACGGTTACAAGCTTATGAACAAAACGTCTCAATTTACGTGTTGAAAATTTGGCTGACATTTGTCACTTTCAGGTTTTTTTTTAAGTATTTGGTTCATTTCCTCGACAATGTGGGAAGAGTTTGAGATATCTGCACGTCTCTCGTTCAATGATCGTTTGCGTATTTACCTTCTACCGTGTACATTTTAATTAAAGCCATCAAATTCGTTATTTTCTCAATTATTGTAACACATCGAACACTGGCCCTTTAGTCAAAAATTTTTTTAGTATTTAAGTATTTAATAATAGAAATATTACACTTTCTTTCATAGGTTTGGATATGTGTTGTCATATCAACTACCTACTTAAAATAATTTTAATTGACGTACTATCTGTTCACTAATGTTTTTCTTCTAGACTCTGGCACGTTGTTTCACTTACAGTCCTAGATTTGTACGTAAAGAAAACCGCACCAAAGTCTTTTTTAACTAAGTGGCAATACTGGTACGGTTTTTATACGTACGTACAGTCAATAACACACAATTTACCTAAAAGAAATCCCCAATGGGTTTTGAATCATAGTTTAATATCAATTGAGAATTTTAATTGTGGTTTTTGTGTTGTTGTCTGTACTTACTAGAAGAAACAAAATAAATGCTTTTTATACACATCTTACAAATTAGATAGAAATGTTTAAAATAATAAAAGTTTTAATTAAGTGTATAACCCTATTCCTTGGATTCCTACTAAACGAAACGCTCAATATATTGAAGAAGAAAATGTAAATTCTAAGGATATATTTCTTAACAAAAAGTGTCTTTATTCAATAATCGTTGTTTGTTTCACAGGGGGGGCGATGTGTAAAAATTTAACCTTTTAACATTGTTCCGTTATAACTATTGTGCCAATGTGTTTGTCATGACGACGTGGCAAATGTGATTTATCCGTACGACCTAACAAGAAAGAATTGATTTCATAGATTCTTGTGAGGTAATTAACTTTCTCACTCGACTGTACCCCTCCCATCAGCTGATGCAACTGGGTCGCGGTCGGTGTAAGGAGTTTAACATTGCCACGTACATCCTAAATGGCTGTCAATACAAAAAGACAAACAGACGATTAACATAAGTTATTATTTTTCTCTGTCTATAAAAAGAACTGATGTAGACCATCATTTATTAATAATAAATTTAGTTGAGTATTATATTCTATTTAAAAATATACTGTCAAGATTGGTTTATTCATTACGTTTTAGTTTAATTTAGTCACGTTTTATGTCTGAAGAAAGACAATATTTCTAGACTGAATAAGTTCCCACATAGATGTTATTCAGTGCAAGTGATTCAATTATTTGTCTTGTGATTCCTTTTAGTAAGTTCTTAGTGAACCTTTGTGAGATCAGCTTTTTTGTCTTTTTTCTTGTTGTAAGGTATAAATTATTATTAACGGATGTAATTGTTATGTAAACTATTTTGACATTGGGAATGGGAATATCGGCAACGGACGAAGACGCTACAATCCTAGACACAACTACAACGTTACCTGCTAAGGTGTGATCTAGATGTCAACTTAAAATTAAGGCAATTTTTTACCTACTTTTCTAGGTATCTTAGACGAGAGACATGAAAACCTCAATATTGTTGTTGTAAAAAAAATCGTGGTACCTATTTTAGGCCTGATGTTTGACGCATTTTTGGTATCGTTGCAAAAAATATAACCAATTTTATAGACGCTTTTTATTTTGGAATATCTTTTTCTTATCAATCGAGTTATCGTTCAGAAACAATATCGCAGTTCATTCACCAGATAGCACAGTAAGAAAATATTTTTTTTTCATAGCCATTCAGTCGGTTTTCTATCAGTCAAAGAACAGCAATGTTACCAAACTTGTGTCTTTATCGAATATTTTCAATTTCAAACACTTTGCATGGTTTATTTGTCTAATATACGCAACAAAAATGTATTGCTTGTAATAAGCTTTTATTTCAACAAAATTTTTGAAATGTTGGCCAAAACTAAACAGATAATTTACATTAAAAAAACATAAAATGCAATAAATACTTGGCATTAATTGATAAAGAAATTACAGTAAATATAATGTACTAACAAAATGCTAACATAAAACTTGGTCAACAATTCATAGATTAAAAAGGAACATCTTATAAATTGAAATGTATGAAATGGATCCAATTTTTTTGAATCTATTTGTTTAATTATTATTATCTTTGAAATTGTCTGTATTTGCTTTATTTCAGGCAATTCACCCATAGTTTTTGCTATGGGTGAATTGCCTGAAATAAATGATTATTATTAAAAAGGAACATCTTATAAATTAAAACGGCGGAAATAAATAGTCACGGTACCTTCAAATCAGCATATCTTATATATGGAAGTAAATTTATTTTTACACAAATTCGAGGCACCCGTATCTAGTAGGTATACAATTGGTATGAAATAAATTAAAAGAACTGTTTTATACAACACCCGTTTTGTTGATATGAATGTAAATAAATGTCAAGTTAAAACATGTTTTTTCTTTACTTCCTTATGATTTATCCCAAAAGAATTTAATTATCAGTGAATTAGTATCAGTGCGAGTTTATGCAAAATTATGAAAAGTTGTGGAATTCCAAACAAAACGAATTTCCAAATGTTGCGGGTTTGATTCCCGCCTGAGAATTAACTTGTGACCCGAGTCGATGTTTTCTAGTATTTTTCTATTGTAATAATTTAACTTATAAGTTGTGGAACTTAAATGTGGAAGTGATTCAGATACCCCACAATAAGAAGGGGGAACTAATTTTTTTTGATATATATGTTCTGGCCTTCCTCCTGGCTCCACATCTTATATTTAACAGAGGCCCTACCACCACTTCTTATCGCGATTTAAGTTCAGCTGTCGAAGAGAGATGCCACTATAGACCGCTAAGAAATCATGTCCGTTTCAACCGCGCGGCCACCTCATAATATTTGATGAAACTTTGCCAGGAATTAGTGCTAATTTGTTACTTTACACACCTCTTTTCGTGAATTTGTTACAAAAAAAACTAAGACGCTATGACAAAAAATAGTTGGCCGCTAGAACCGCCACTTGCCGTAGTCATCGTCCGTGATTACACAGAAACTATATAATGCAGATAGACGAATAATGCATCAAAAGAAAGGTCTTAATTTGTTCAATTTGTTACAAAAATAAAAAACGTGAAAACGTAAATAAACAAAAAGTTATGCAATATTTAGTTTTCAGGTTATGAGTAGGTAGGTATGTCACCATAAATATCAAATTATTAGAGGCTAATGTGTATGGATAATTAGTTACTAATTTGTTACAGCGAATAAACGTAAAAACATACTAGAAAGTGCGTTCAATAATTTGTTAGAGTCGATTTTAGTTGGCCGCTCGGACGGCAATATGCCTAAAATACAATGGCATTTATCTCGTTATTAAAAGTAGGTTTAAGCTTAGGTAACGTAACCTAGTTTAGATAAATATGGCGAATATAACTGCAGCATTCATATTTTAGAAAATATTTGCAAAAAACCGTAATATGAAACCGTATGAGAGTAGGGTGACTATGAATACATTAGTACCAAGACATGTTTTTAATGTTGTACTCTGTTTGAAGGAATATGCAGTTCGTTTTGCAGCCATATTGATGTCTATTGTTCTTAATTCTTTAAAGTATTTACTGATAAGATTTTCGTTTCATTGACATTGCGCAGGTGTTTTATGATGGGCACGATTCCCGAAAAAGGATCTCTTTTGTTTCCAAATTATTGTTAAAAACATTTGTCGGAAGGGGTTTAAAAAGCGATTATTGTCCGTTGTGAATATTGTCATTATTGTGCTGGATTTTGAAGTGTGTGCTCGTACGTATTTAATTCCCATGATTTTCATACTACGAAGTTACTGAGACGATTATCAGTAAATCCAGAAGTGTCTAAAAGTGCTTAGCTATGAGTTGTGCCCACTTATATGATTTGTTTGTGATAGATCTCAGGAGGATAGCAGTTTCGAGCGAGGTGGGGGGGGGGGGCGGCAGTAGCCGTGCGATCCAAGCCGATGCCGTTGCGCCGCGACTGGCCCGTGCCCCCACGCGCTCACTCTGATTGTGTGTGGATTTCTATTCCTTTGGATGCAACTAATCGTAATATTTCTTCTTCAATACCAGCCGGCCGTAAACGCCCGCGTTATTTAAATGTTGCTTGCATATACATATTTGTTTTTCTTTCATTATTTTTTTCTATTTTTTATTCCATGAATATTGAAACATGATGGCTGTGTAACTGTTGTCTACATGTTGAGCTATCAATTGACACCTTTTTAATGTTGATAGGACATTTACATGGATAGTGGTGGTCGAATTATTTTGAGAGCCCAGGTCTTGGTTATCAAGAAAACAAAATGGCGGCCGTAAGAGCCAAAATGCCATATTTCACACCATTAAAGGCAAAATAGCTTAATTTCTTACTCCACTCACACTAACATTATTAACAGAAATACTATAAGCATATTTTAAAGCAAATATCAAAGATGGTAATATAAAGTATGCCTTAACATAAAATGTATTTATATAAGCACTCTCCCTAAAAAAAAAGATATGAATATCGAACATTCCAATAATCATTGTCACCCTACTCTCATACGGTTTCATATTACGGTTTTTTGCAAATATTTTCTAAAATATGAATGCTGCAGTTATATTCGCCATATTTATCTAAACTAGGTTACGTTACCCGTCGACTAGTACTCTAACTAAGCTTAAACCTACTTTTAATAACGAGATAAATGCCATTGTATTTTAGGCATATTGCCATCCGAGCGGCCAACTAAAATCGACTCTAACAAATTATTGAACCCACTTTCTAGTACTTTTTTACGTTTATTCGCTGTAACAAATTAGTAACTAATTATCCATACACATTAGCCTCTATTAATTTGATATTTATGGTGACATACCTACCTACTCAAAACCTGAAAACTAAATATTGCATAACTTTTTGTTTATTTACGTTTTCACGTTTTTTATTTTTGTAACAAATTGAACAAATTAAGACCTTTCTTTTGATGCATCATTCGTCTATCTGCATTATATAGTTTCTGTGTAATCACGGACGATGACTACGGCAAGTGGCGGTTCTAGCGGCCAACTATTTTTTGTCATAGCGTCTTAGTTTTTTTTGTAACAAATTCACGAAAAGAGGTGTGTAAAGTAACAAATTAGCACTAATTCCTGGCAAAGTTTCATCAAATATTATGAGGTGGCCGCGCGGTTGAAACGGACATAAGAAATCATGGTAAGCCCTAAGAACTACATCTTGAGTTGCATATTAAGTAATTCAGACGGGAGACCAATTTTTTTTTTGGACGTAGATGTTCTAGCTTTCCTGTATTGCCCAACAAGATATGCTTAACAGAACTCCATATTAAGTTGCTAAACATATATGGTGATTCATATACTCCACGATACGGGGGACCTAAATATTTTTGGACGACGATCTTCTGACCTTCTTGTATTATTGCTTCATAACTTATGCTTAGCGGAACTACATTTTAAGTCGCTTAACATATATGGAGGTGATACAGATAACCCACGACACGGACCAGCATTTTTTTTGAAGTCTATATTTAGGCCTTCCTGTATTGCTTCACAACTAATGCTTAACAGAACCATTTTATCTATTTTATTAATATACTAACCCTATAGAGATACATAAAGGCCTACCCTGTCCTCAATCCAAATGCATTTGACTTATGACGAGCAACTGTCACTGGTTTGACAAATCATGGTTATGGTCAGCACAGTCAGGTATTGTACAAACCAAATTTATTGTGAGACAAATTATTGTTAAGGGAAATATAAGCATTTATTATTATTATTATTACATCTACCATTATAGCCCTGCTTCGAACAAAAGTTTCTTAATTAGACGTCTATTGAGAAGGGGCGTCTTCAACCTATTGGAGGCCCTGGGCATATAAGAATAATGGGGCCCTGACTATGACAGAACACTTTTATTACTAGAATAGACAATGAAAGTAGATAAACAAGGTTTCAGATTTTTTTATTGACAGTCAATAGATGAATAGATTTAAATTTAAATGGGGGCGATTTTCACATATGTATAATTTTTAATTGGAGCGGAGCGAAGCGAAGCTCCCATGGATCAGCTTCAATGGCGCAATGTCTGTTACGCCATAACTTCCAGAGTTCTTAACCGATTTTAATATTTTTTGTGTGGAATCAACAGGTTTAGGACCAGATTGTGACGGAGCCCGAATTATGAAACTCGCAAAAATTCCCATCGAAACAAAAAAAAATTTTTTCCATTTTAGGTATGTCGCTCCGCTCCAATATATGGTGCCAGCGTAGCGTTATGCGTAGCGACTGCATCGCCTAGTTATATAAGCATGCTGAAATTCGATAGCCTTATTTTGAGCGAGAGTAGAGTAGTTTCACGCATGCAAAAGTTAATAAGCAAGTCGATAATATAGTCCCTAATTAAGGTTCGATTTACTCTAATTAAATAAGTTTTTCAGTAATAAATGTCGGCATTGGTTTTGGGATCTGGCAGGAACTAGGGGGCCCTGGGCCTATCGATCGCGGGGCCCTGGGCATTTGCCCAGAGTAGCCAGTGGGAAAGAGGGGTTTGCCTTTTGAGTAGCCTATGTTGTTTGTGGGTTCTACTTCTCAGTTATACTATTTATAAGAAATAGAAATAGAAAATATCGCAAGTAACAAAAAATGCTTCCGAAGACGTTGCT
This sequence comes from Calamotropha paludella, assembly GCA_927399485.1. NCBI lineage: Eukaryota > Metazoa > Arthropoda > Insecta > Lepidoptera > Crambidae > Calamotropha > Calamotropha paludella. Next base: position 4,586,967 of record OV656806.1, on the reverse strand, counting down.
AACTTAAGGTAGTTCCCATTTGATCTATAAAACATGATGTCAACGGACAAGACATTTTTCTTATTATGTATCTTCTATAAAACCTGTCATCTCATGAAAGATTTTTGGGAATTATAATTCCCATTTTGTTTAAGACTTAGATGAAAAGCTGGTACATTATTCTATGGAATAAATAGTGAAAGAAAATTGTGACTTTGTGTCCGATGAAGTCATGTTCTATAAAACAAGTGAGAACTATCCCTGCCTTCTGCTTCAGAGTTACTTTCTTTTATTTTTAGTAATAATACTCAAGAATTATATAAATTGATTAGGTACCGATCCCGTGTGGAAATATATTTCAGAAATAATTTCTGATTTTCAAGGAAAAAATCAGTCAATTTTCTCAAATTTAGTCTGAAATTATCAGAAAGTTTCAAATATACAAAAAAATTTTCTTCCGATTTACTCTTCTTCTTCCCGAAACTTTCTAAAAAAACATGTTTCATATTTGAGAAAGATTCTTAATATTTCATATCATTATAAGAAAATTTCTGATTTTTTCGAAGTAAATCAGAAATTATTTCTGAAAAATATTTCCACACGGGCTATCATAGAATAATTGGACCTAATTATGCAAACGGGAACCAATCCACACAAATGCCTAAATCGAGATAAGGACACAGAAGATTTTAAAAATGATATTTGTACACATAGAACAGATCATCTAGTATGATATTGTGTCTATATTTTATTGAAAATTACAATCATTTTTTCTGAATACAAATTTTTGACAAATATGGCTTTTTCTCAAAACTGTAATTGTGTGGATTGGTGCTCGTTTGCATAAGTAAGTCCAATTGAGAACATGATCAGCTAATAACAACAAACTGACTGAGTTTATTGTACGCGAACTTACGACCTTCTGATATAAAGCGTAGGAGGGACATTAAAGTAAGGTGTTACTGAAAACTCGTATTTTACTCGGGGAAGGGAACTAAATTAAGTGTAAGTTTCCAAACATACAAACGTTAAGAATTTTAAAGATAAGATTGTAAATTTAAACCATATTCAATTATTATTAAGGTTAACATTTAAACATACACTCATTTCTCGGATGTCAAGTGATGATAAGACCGATAGCAACGCGCCTCACTCGGCGGTGAATGTGAGAAAATATCTAGCGCAAAGTAAGCACTGTTATGCTGCGGCTACATTAGCGGGTTACGGCGAATATTCGTGTTACCGCTTTAAGTGTGGCCGGGTGGATCGTTCTAGCGCGAAGTATTCGGGCGACGACGATGTATTCGCTGCACTGTCGGTAAAGTGGCGCGCTTCGAGGCGGTGTCGGTAAAGTAGCGCGCATCAAAGGGATTAGAGATGTCCAAAGTAATCGTTTGTATCGATACATACGATATTTATCCATTTTTTAAACAGGTTAAAATAAAATACAAGTATTAGTTCGAACAGTAAAAACACTTTGTTTTAAAAAAAATGGAAGTGTAAATGGAAGGAACAATAATTAATAAACATTTTTTATCGAAAAATAATTTAACGAATCAAAATCTACTTTCTTGCTGTTATGCTAAAGTTATAGAGGACTTCGATGTTGAGCATTGATCGCTGTCTAATGTTTCCTTGTTGTATCGCTGCAAATGAGTACTTATATTTGTAGTTTTATTTTTTAGTTTTCACTTTCACTTGACACAGTTTATCGCCACCTTGACACCGTCATCGGTATTAATAAAAAAATGACCACATACATATTTGATTTTTATGGCGCCGCATAGTGTGCAAAGCTATCGACGATGTGTTACTTAAAACAAAGACGACTTGTCAATAAAGCCAACAAAAAAATGATTTTATTTTATTATGCCGGTACCTAACATTAGAAAAAATACAGATGTATCGGGCAGGTAGTGCACAAACAAAGCGTGCCGCCCGCTGCTAGATCAGTTGGTCGGTGCACAGTTTGTTTACATTTATTCGTACGGCCCGCTTGGTCGAGTGGTCAGTGGTTAATGGTGCTAGCTTTTGTAGTAGTATTTCAAAGTCAGACGTCGACATACGTAAAAATCGAGGGAATTCGATGCCAGACTCGGCGGTTAGCTCAGATAACTTACTTTCCATTCCTGTTCCGAAAATAAGAAAAATAAAGTCAAATTATTATATATAACAATATAATATCGGATATACATATATTCATCTGCATTCGTTTAGCAGTTCTTTCTTTCAGATCAGTTCTTTCCACCGGCTCCTATTCTTACATATCTCTTGCTTCATCAACCTTAATTAAATTCTTCATGCATAAATAGTCCAAATATGAACATTATTAAGAAAATAGGTTTTATCATTATATTATGGTGCAGTATGCTTACTAGTGATGTGTCGGATCGTCAAAAATGTACATCCGCGGATACGGATCTAAATACGGATATTTGGTGTCAAGATCCGCAGATACGGATACGGATCTTAACTTTCTTGCACAATCGGTGTCGGTGCGCGCGATTTTCGATCGAAACTAAAGTACCTATTGGCAAATTAACAGTAAAAAGTTCGGAGGTCTTAGTCACCTTGCTTGTACATATTTATCATCACCTGCAACAAGTATTCCAAGTGAACAATTTTTCAGTGCAGCAGAAATTGTTTATGATCCTCATCGTAACAGACCTTTGGGGGACAAAGCTGCCAAGTTACTCTTTTTGAAATATAATTTATCATACCTAATTTCAATGATTTTTTTTTTTATTAATGATTTATGACTTATTTTTTTTAAGTTCCTCTTATGATTTTTATCTAACATTAACACTGTATGTATCATGCAGTATTAGTTTACTTGATTAAAAATCATTTAATTCGAATTTAAAATATTACGAAGATCTCAGTTTTGCTTTCTTGATAAAAAGTGATCTTATAACTTTTTATAATATTGATCTCATTAAAAAGCTATTTGGCTTAGCACCTTGGAGTTATATACTATTGGTATGACAACTTACTACGGCAAAGTTTGCAACATAAAGGAGCCAAATATTTGATTATAACAAATAAAAAAATATCTTTATTGAATTTAATAGTTTATTATTGCTACTTAATCACCTATTTAAGGCGAAGAGTAAGGCGCACTAGCGACGCCAATTGCTTTAAATAATTGTGGACCGTCATAAATCTCGGCAATTCGTTTTAAAGAATTTTATCTATAAATTTAAAATTAATGAGGTAAAAAGATCCGTAAAAGATCCGCTAAAAAGTAATGGATACGGACACGGATGCGGATCTTTCTTCTGCCTCGGATATCCACGGATACGGATACGGATATCCGGCACATCGCTAGTCTATAGATGTAAATCAACCGGTTTAAAACGTTTTAAACCAATTTTTGCGGTTTTAAACCAGTTTTCAACCATTTCAAAAGGTTTAAATGGTTTAAAACCCGCCTATCTACAAAAATAAAAGAACTGTATTTTACACTTCATTAAGGGCAATTTTTGATCACCTGACGTCATATTATGTTTCGTTTAAATGAGTTTTTGCGGTTTTAAACCAGTTTTCAACCATTTCAAAAGGTTGATGTGGTTTAAAACTTGTCTGTCTAAAAAAATAAAAGAACTGTATTTTACACTTAATTAAGGGCAATTTTTGATCACCTGACGTCATATTATGTTTCGTTTAAATCAGTTTTTGCGGTTTTAAACCAGTTTTCAACCATTTCAAAAGGTTGATGTGGTTTAAAACTTGCCTGTCTAAAAAAATAAAAGAACTGTATTTTACACTTCATTAAGGGCAATTTTTGATCACCTGACGACATATTAGGTTTCGTTTTAATTAGTTTATAGACAATAAAATAGAAATTACCTACCTACACTACAATACTTACATAGGTACCTACTATACGACAACTTAAGTAGTAGTACTTATATAGGTTAACCTACACACTTTAGTTTCTTTATGTAGGTACCTACAGTTACTGTGCTCATGCGATGAACATTGTATTTGTTCTGTGTCTGGGTGTTATTTATTTGTATACCTATATTTGTTATTTTAGTGAAGATAACTCTTATATCCGTAACACAAGTAGGTACTTAATTAAAGCTAGTTATTTCGGAGTTAGATCAATGTGATGTTGTGTAAAATTTATTTACCTATATTTAAAGGAAATATATAACTAATATTTATTACACCCTCCATTAGAAGAAATCATCAACAAAATGCCGTCCGTTTTACTTGCGCATGAAACAGACAACGTTGTCTTTAAGGCCGCGCCGTTGCCATCCCGCCGCGAATGTACCTACAGTGCTCGTCAGTGCATGGTGATTCACCCATAGGCCATAAATCGTAAATATCAATGTTAGGCCTCCATTAGATCTTCTCAATAAGTGATTCCCTAGTTAAGAAGCTTCCGAAAAGTATAAATAGAAATGTAATAAGGTCAAATTATCTTCAAATGCTCCCTGGTATATCCGCAATGCGGATCTACACAGGTACTTCGAACTCCCTACTCTACAACAATTCTATACGAAGGCCTCTGATCGTTTTTTTAAAACGTCAGAGAGCTACTCAAATCCTCTTATCCGAAGTGCATCCGACTATACCTATACCTTCCACTTCCTCAAATCGTTTGTCCAGATAACCTAGATCCGTCTTGACGGATCAACCTAATCAGCTATCGGCTAACCTGAACCACCTCTTAGAGGCATAGGAATCCGCCAAAAATAAAGTCACGACAGATCCTTCAGATCTACCCCAGTCCTCTCAATTGTCAAATTGACTGATCCCCCTTCTGGGACCCGGTCGATTTTTCTATGCGCAGCCTCACCTAGGTGTGTAGCGCTTGCCCCTCTCTAGAGGGCCGGTCGCCTCCGACGCAGGCGAAGCCAATCTCAGGTGTTGTTTAGTCAGTACGAGTTTGACATAACTTCGAACCCGGGCCGGAGTATCCATAGAGGATTCACCACCTCCCTCCTCCGAGCCAATACTCTGAATATTTGTACATCGACCTATCGATAGAATATGCTGGACAATTTATTTTAAGATCAAATGTAACCATATTCATACAAATAAATAAATTATTATTATTATTATTATTAAATTATCACTGGAAGTGAGCGCATCTCGAGTCTAATAACCGCAACGCGTGAGTTATCAAAACCCTATCCCTGCTAAATTTATCAAAATCTGTGTATAACATATTTAAAAACTTTACACAGTTTATAGGTAGGTACTTTGTAATGTTTTTACCTCGGTAAAATCAAGATAAAATAGTTATAATTATGAAAAACACGATCATCAAGACTAACGGTTTTAAACCGAAAAATAATGGTTTATTACGGTTTTAAACCGGTTTTTTGGTTTAAAATGGTTTTAAACCGATTGGTTTAATTGGTTTAAAACCGGCCTTACATCTATACGCTAGTCATAAACCATCTCCTCTTTCTTCTCTTTTTTTAATATTTTGCAAATGATACTCGTACTAGTAGTAATACCTAAATAATAATTTATCGACAATTACCTCTCAGCCTTACAGCACACCACTACACAACCCGGCACGATGTGTCGCGTCACCGCCACAGGAATATTCGCCCGCTAATGTAGACAAGAACATCGCGTATGCCCGTACACGATGTTTTTAGCGCGCCAACGCGACACGAATATTCGCCCGCATATGTAGCCAGGCCATTAGGCTTATAACTCAAGCCTAGATAATACTAGATTAACGTATAGGCATATATATATCATACATAGGTAGGTAATATTCAAAAGGATATATATAAATACCCATGACTCAGGTACAAATGTTCGTATTATAGATTATATAAAATCCGTCCTTTGCGGGTCTTGAACAGGCAGGATCGCTACCGTTGACGCTCGTCAATGCTCTAGCTTAGCCAAACCTAGCAAACTAATATAATAAAAAAGTAAATGAGAAAGAGAGGGGACTATGAATATTGACCTCCAATTTATTAAGCACTATGCTATAAGCAATCTCGAAATCAGCTAATTATGATCCAGGTAATATTATGAAATACTTGGACTATTCTTCTCATAATTTATTCTTTATTTATAAAAAATATTAATGATAATTGATAAGGATATAAACTAGGGTGGTATATATATGTCACCGTAAAATTGTAAATACTGTTAAATTATAATTTATCCCGCGCGATTGTAAACTATCGAAAGATTGTGAACCGTAACATAACTGGTTACAATTTAACGCATTATTTTTCGGTAGATTATAATCAATCGAAATGAAATTGTGAAATGGCATGCGACGGAACGCACCTCGCACGCTGATTGGTTAAACGTCATGTGACCCGCGCCGCCATATTTGTTTGTTAATTCGTTTGTTATTGAATGTAAACAAACATTGTTTTGATGATTGTAAATTGATTTCGTGTTAAAAATAATGAAATATGAAATGGTCTTGTAGTGCAATTATTTTATTTGACTGACAACTGTGTTTCATTCCTAACTCAATGGACACAGAATGGCTTACTGTAAGACCGACCAATCAGGGACAGGCTTCGAACGGTTGACAATTTAACGCGCCATAGATCCTTTCTTTTTCTTTATTTGTGACTCAAGATTTGTGCATTTGGCCAGTGTCAAGTAAATACAATTACCAGTTCTTGAGATATTTCTTTTCTTAATTTGATGATGATGAATAAACAGTGAAATATATGTTTCCCCCTAAGTTTCAGTAAATGTGTGGTGTTTTACTGAAACCTCCCCGTGGCCTTCTTGAGAGAGCAGGAAAAGACAACTTCCGCTGCTTTGTTACACTTGCCAACACTCTTGTATGTTTACAAACACTTAGTGGTTAATAATCCGTAATTAACACGCACTAATATCCACCACAACACAAACTTTAACAAGAGAAACAAAACCACCAAAGTGACGCTTCCCGTTCCCGCTAAAAAGTCCGCGTCATAGATTATATATTTTTTTTTTTATAAGGGTTTTGGCTTGGTTACAAAGACCTTTGAGCCATTTCTTCGTATTATGTCCATTCTTGTTTAAAGAGTTGATTTATGAATGATATGAATGAAAGATTATCAATGGATGATGAATGAAAAGTGAAATACCTTAACCTAGGTTTCAGTAGAGATGTGGGGTTTTACTGAAAATTTCTCGTGGACTTCTTGAGAGAGCGAAAAGACACCATCCATTGTTTTGTTTCACTTGCAAACACTCGTGCATATACAGAAATACTTAGTGGTTAATAACCCACCATTATTACACACTAATATCAACCACAACACAAATTTTAACAAGAAAAACAAGACCACCATAGTGACGCTTCCCGCTCCCGCCAAAAAGTCCGATTATAATTAAACAGTTTAACTTCGATAGATTATAATTAACCAAATAATTAACCGAAAATAATGCGTTAAATTGTAAACAGTATGTTACGGTTCACAATCTTATAATCTAACGGTATTTACAATTATACGGTGACATATACAAATAAATAAACAGATTCACTTAAACCAACTTTAATTATATCCATCGTTACCGATCTTTGGTAAATATTTGTCTTTGTCTTCGCCTTCTTCGTCTTCTAGTTCTGTTTCTTCCAACGCCTCTTGCTTCTTTAGAATTGGTTTAGGTGATGTAATTAAACCGTTGGCGTCTGCTAAAGGCAATATATCGCATATTAAAGGAGATTCCACTCCTAAAATATAGTGACATGTTCTTGGTTCGAGCAAGTAAAGGGATACTTGTGCGGGGCTGGATGAGTTTTCGAAGCATTTTAACTTGACTTCAGTCTGCCTCGGTTTGCCTGTTTTGTCACAAATATCACCACCAGAGTAGAAATGGGACACTGATGTACGTTGTTCTGGAAAAGAGATATTTTATTTAAAGAATCATAATTATCATAAACTAGATGGCGCTGTAGCGCGTAGAAACACGTTATCGTATTGTTTTTGCGGGAGTACGTAAGGGCAAGTTTATTTTTACATGTTAGAATAGCGAGACAATATGGTAGCAAACACACACACATAGTATTGTCATAATATAATCAGGATATAAAATGTGAATTGGGAACATGTTCTCGAGTTATGTAAATGTTACTGCCATTCGTTAACTAAACCGTCGTTAAGCCACGAAATAATTTTTTGAGATATGAGAGAAAAACGCGGATTACATTTAAAAGCGAAGGCCCTAGGCATATTAGAGTAATGGGACCCCTATGACTCTAACAGAACATTTGTATGTTACATACTAGAATAAACAAAAAGAGAAGAAAAACAAGATTCTAGATTTATTTGTATTGACAGTCACGTTCAATAAACAGAGAATGTTTAATTTGAATGAGGAAAGTCACACTGATGAGTGCACTGATAATTTTTTTAAACAGTGTATATACTTAATAAACAATTAAATTGCATTTTAAGTATTTTTATTTTAGCCTTAAATCGGAACGCCTAAATTTTGGGCGACAGAAGCTTAAAGCATGAAAAAGTTCTAGTCAGTATTGTAGTCAACAATTTGGGTTAAAATTATTCGAATTAAATAAGTTTTTGGGTAATAAATGTCGGTTACCGTTTGGTGATCTGGCAGAAACGAGAAGGCCCCTATCGATCGAGGAGTCATAGGCTTTTGCCCAGAGTGCCCAGTAGGAAAGAGAGGTCTGAATAAGATAACTGGTTTTTAAACTCGCCTAATGATTTAATAGAAAAATACTAGAAAAAATCGACTCGGCTCACAAGTGAATTCTCAGGCTGGAATCGAACCCGCAACCTTTGGAAGTCCGGTCCAATGCTCTCCCGATTGAACTACCGAGCTTTTTGAACACCCGTCGAAATTTTCTAGCACCTCTCACTGATGAGACAACGCAAGCCTATAGCGTAAAATTATAAAGGTACCAGACAATTTCGCCTGAGAATTCACTTTTAAGATGAATCGATTTTTTCTAGTATTTTTCTATTAAAAATATCTTATAAGATAACAATGAAAACATACAAAAAAATATATAAAATTACCTAATGGTTTGGGTGCTTTCCCCTTGTTGTCTTTGATCCAATCAAGATGTGCTTGCTCGTCAAACTTCCCCAACAGAAGGGTAGTCTTCTCCCCTGTTCTATCCACGTGGTACTGAATTACGTGTTTTCCGTAGCAAAACTCGTACTTCCACCAGCCTGTACCCTGGAATAAAAGGCATCGTTAAATATAATTTATTGTATTCTATAATTGAATTCTTAAATATACTAAATAAATAATAAATAAACTTATTTCCAAATTATTTAATACATCTTGTTCAATAGCAACATACTAATATAATTAATACTATATTACACTAGGTGACCAGCTTTTTTACAATGAAATTAATATTCTTTTCATAACATTCTTTTTTTTTAGAATTTTTGAAAATTATTTAAACATATTGAGTTAGTATACCTTTTATAATAGTTGAATAAAATATAAATTAAAAGTTATGTTCTGATTTTTAGTTAGATTTGCTATCAAAGCGTGTTTTTTAGTTTTTTTAAACTATATGTTATTTCTTCATAATTTTGTCTTTGACAAACAAATGAAAACTTATTCCCGATTCTCCGTAAGTACTACATTGAGTAACGCAACAGCATTTTGTGTTGCTGCTTTTATAAGCAACAGGTTTCTGTATTCATCGTGATCCATCTAAACTTAACCTCACATTTAAAGCAAAGTGTCGTTCTTAGACTCTAAATTTCGCAGCTAGAGGCGCGCGCATAGTCTTTGCATCGCCAATAGCAGCAAACATTTGCCATTTAATTAATTCTTTGTTAATTTACTCTAAAAACAGTATACGACATTTACTGTAAGCAAGCAAGTGACGTCACTCCGACTTTCTTAAAATTCCGTACATTTTCAATCACGTGGTTGAATATTAAACAGTTGGGAAAGGAGGTCCCCTTTTCTATTTTTTTCTTATAAAGGGAAGAACTAGCAAAAATAATCTTACATAATAAACGAATGGCTCCATTACAGCACAAATCTTATAATATATACATATAATAACTAGCTGACCCAACCACGCGTTGCTGTGTTATAAATTAAAATAAAACCTATCCTATCTTTTAAGTTAGATCAAATAACAGATAGTTACGAAGTTTGATCAAAATCGGTTAAGTAGTTTAGGAGTCCATCGCGGACAAACAACGTGACACGTAATTTATATATATCAAGATTTGATCTCTTACCCCGTTCAAACAGTTTTCTCCATTAAGGAATGCGCGTACAGGCGAATCGTCCACAACTGCGGGCACAGGCCGGGCCGTAGAACCGAGTCCCGCACCCGCCGGTTCTGAGCTCAACTCTTCATCTTCGCTTAACGGGTGAAGTTCAAACTTCAAATGGGTCTCGCCGTCCTGTAAAGCGCGTTCGATTTAGAATTCAAACCATTTTAATTTACGAAATATGTGTTTTTCCACCGGAATGTTTTCGTATTATATGAAAACTGTCAATTTAATTTTATCTATATAAATAAAAATCTATGTTCGTTTCTATGCGTTCTGAAACTTTGTTAAAATGTTATAATTATTCTATGGAAGGTTTATATGTATAGTCAGCAGAAAAGAGTATTGCAAAGCATGCCAAGTACAGCTAGCACCTAATAAATTTAAATTTACAGTTTTAGTAAAAAGACTACTTAGGGAATGCAGATATGGGATTGATACCACCTAATTTTGTAACACCCTGTTTTTATTGAATAATACCAAAATAAAGTAGCACTTAATTTTCGTACTATTTTTATGAGTTTATCTCTGGTTAATTTGAAGATTTGATAGAATTGTTTTTTCTTTGTCTCAGTCAGGTATCTGTCGACATGACATAGCTATTATGTTAAACTAACCTTTTCAACGAAAATTCAGCATAACTATAATGTCTGTATACACATGTATGGTGTGACAAGGTTCTATGTGGACAAGTCTTTTTTCCCAATGCAGTGCACAATTTGATCTTTATTACTAATAACATAAGGAACTATTCTATGTGATTTTTATGTGGCCAAATTGAACTTTATTCGCCTAGTAAAATTCAATATGTAGTGGACTGGATCAGACAAAAAAATCCTCGTCGCATAGTCTTTTACAGCGAATGCATATAACAAAAACAGTGCAAATACATCTCAAAAACGCGTTATATCATAATTACCTTATCGATTTTCTCAACTTTCAAAACAGCAAACACATCCTTAGGTTCCTTATCCTGATTGACATGCCAAGACAAATGTTAATGAAGCAACTAACAACTAAACTACAAAATAAACAATGGTGATTAAAAAAAAACACTAACAGTGTGACAATAAACTAAAGGACTTATTTCACATGAATAGTTAGCTAAATAATGAATGCAGATAAAACAAAAAATTACTACTTATCAAGAAACAATAAAAAAAATTTCAACCGATAATCAGACTGAACAACTCACATTATTCATATACTTAATAGTCTGGTGATGGAATTTTAAGCTATCCACTTCCATTTTCAAAAGACTTCTTGGTTTTTTTGGTGCATCACCAATCGGAAAACAATCTATTGCATTTTCACTGACATCCTTCGGTTTAAATTGGGGATGTTCACAAAGTAAAGGTGACAGAATGATAATTTCGTATTCACATGTCGATGTCTCCTTGAATGAGTAGACTTCGTGTTTACCGTGAGCATAGCATACGTACAAGACTCTTGTCATACGAGGTTTGCCACTCAAATCACAAACTGAGCCTGAAATAAATAAGATTAAAAGTGAGCACTATCACCAATATCATCATATATTGTGGTTGGACATTGTAGTGCGATGATAAATAAGATTCTACAGTTAAAAGTAATGTAATTAAATATGGAATAATCCATAAATTTATCATGTGTCACCCACACAGCCCTTTTTTTTACGCAGGAAATGGCATTAGGCATTCCATCGTGCCAGGAGAACACGATGGATATGTGGGACTCTCCTCCATGCCACTCCCGGCCGAGTGCCCGGTAAAGGCTTGGAGGCCTACCCACTAAAAACTGCGGCGTCCCAATACACAGTGGTGCGAGTCGCATGGTCCCTTGCCGAACTCGGCCGCGACCCGGACCAGTGTGGGTCCGCGCTCGTGGGCGGAACTCCGTGAGGGACGTAGCAACGGGGATATTGACATTTCACATCACAGATGGCGCTAACTCCTCATCTTTTCTACAAAACTGCTAATAACTGTGGAAACCTACATCAGATTCTCAGTTTATAATGCATGTCAACTATACAGCATGTTTGGAAATACCTTTATATTCCCAAAAATGACCAGTAGATATATTGTTGATAATTTTATGGAATGTTTTTATTTCATAAAGAGAACAAATCATTCAAAATAGAAATACAACATAGCCATTTTGGTTTTACAATTCAGTTAGTGTAGAAAATTTACTTATTTATATTGGCTTGAGTCTGAATGATGTGGCACATTTATTGTTTCTGACTTCCCTCACACAATATTCTTCTGATCCTAAGTTAGTGTCTTAGCTACCTAACTTAGGATCAGAATAATACATATGAAATCTGATATTTATTTATCATTAAAATAAAGATGATCATCAAATAAGGTAAAAGCCATACAGTAACAGATTTTCTAAGGAAGTGGAGTGTTCTTGGAGTTTTAAAACACTAAAGGGTTGACCCACATCTGTCAGCATGTTATTGCTTTATGACATGATATTCTATCTTGTCTCACACTAACGGACATCATTTGCTAGACCAAAAAAGATAGTGTACAGCTGAGCGTATCTTTGATGCTGGTTTCTTGCTCTAGCAAATCAGATTCCTGAATCACCGAAAACGATAAAGCATTAAACAAGCTAATGCCATACTGTCGTGATTCAACCCTTAATAATTCACACTTCACCTTCATCCATTGCCATTTCTACAAATGGCAAAGTAAGTCCTTCTACTTTAGTTGTTTTAGGCTTGTCTTTACTCTGTTGTAGGGCCTTTAAATCTTCCTCCAGTTTCAATTGCTTCTCAGGGCTCCAATAGCCGAGGTAATACTCTTGTGTTTTAACTTGCTTACCTGTAATACATAAAATAATCTTTGGGTAATAGTGTAAGAAGTACAATGGAATATCAAAATAGCATAACATTATTCATTCGTCCTTTCTGTGAGTAAAATTCCATTGTTAGCTGATGAAAGAACCAGATTCATACAAATATCAATTGTATTTATATTTTCTGTAATCTTAGCATTTCCATATCGTTGTTATAGCATAGAAAAATCCAATTTGTTCCAGTTGTCAGATAGGACTAACTGTCTGCTGTCAAACTTTTGTAGAATCATTCTCACTTTGCAAAAACGTCAAAATACTATCATTGAGATTAGTCAGTTTTTATTTCAGACGGACTGCTGTTGCAGAATTTCTGAATGATTATAAAATATTTGTGCCTTAGTTATTAAATAATATGCCACATAATTGCTTACATTACTATAGAAAAGAAAATAATAAAGAATAAATAATGGTTAGAAAAAACAACCTTAGGTAAGATAGCAAAAATAGATATGATTATTTCTTCTTGTACAATATACAAGAATATAATGTATATATGTATTTATTTCTGTATATACACATAAGGAAAGCACTATAATCATTGTACATAGAAAATTCCTGGTTTAAAAAATTGATTTTACAAATTATGATTTGATAATACTGTTCAAATTACTTTAAAATACTTTCCTACTGTATTGTATATCTACAAGACGCTGTAAATAATATCTTCAGTTGTTGACATGGGATAATCTAGTTATCAACACATTAATAATTGCATTAAAATTTGTAAAAACCAACCATCTCTTTCATCATGGTACTGCCGTATATACCTCCCATGGCAAACTTCATAACTCCAATAACTCTCTAGTCTATATGAACAGATTTTTTGAGCAAACAAAGGCTTCAACAGGTTGATAGGAGATGGGCCATCATAATCATCAATACTGTTCAACTCTTTTGTCTGCAATTCTGGGATGTGGCATTCATATTGTTCCTTCTGTAATGTTGTGACTTTCAGCACTTCTTTATTCTGCACCTGCTGATGTTATTAGAGTTAAATTAGTTAGATTCTAATTATGTATTACATACAGAAAACAGGCATTTAGACAACTAAAACTGAAATCGAATTTTAAAAAGTTGGTTACACATTCAATATTAATAATTATTAAACAATAATCGACGATAAATAGCTTTAAGCTACCTGCGATTTATTGCTATCTCCATCAACTAATTTTTCTAAAACTTCAGGGGTACCGGGCCATTTTATTCCAAATAAAATGGTATCATCAAACCCTCTTGAATCGTGTTCAATACACAAAGCAATTCCAATAGCACAAACACTAAATAGACATATATGTCTCATTTTTAATTAATGCACGTACATACTTTAAACTAATGACTAATAATATATGAAAAATGCAATTAAAAACAATCACGAAATTTCACTGTGATGTTAACACCCGTCTAAAAACATGGTACATTTGGCAACAAACTGCGGCGCTAGTAGAATACTATATTCTACGTAGTCTTGCCTAAACTGTCAAAACATCATACTTTTTAATTTAACTGCATAATACTTGCAGGAACGTTGAGCTGGAAAACTGTCATTCGATGTCAGTCATTTCATTAGTGATGCATTACAACTTTTTATACTAGATAACAACTTGGGTGTTACCTGTGTGTGATATTTATTTCGATATTTCTGATAGTTTAAAGTGATTTACTGACCTCTAGAGCCATTTGTCAACAAAGGAGGAGAGTATTTGATTGCACACACATTGATTTGAGAGCACAGGCAACAGTCTCGCACAAACATTAAATTTATGATTTTAACATTTAATGTTTAAGCGAGACTGTGCTAGGAAAACAGTGCAATTTAAACCGTAGTTAGCAATAAACTTTCAGTTTCATCATAATTTAGATGTAGTAACCGTGTGGTAAGTCATTTTTTAACTTTTCTTGCATTGAATATAGAGTGAGCATCGAGCTGCCCAATAAGCAATAAAATATATGAGATAGCATTCATAGCATGGTCTTTAGCGGGAGATAAGATGCCTTTACTTCGCTAGTCACGAAAAAGTTTTGGGTTATACTTAAGTTGAGAGTGTTGTCGTGGAACGATTGAGCTAATAAAGAGCTGCCGAACCGTAAGCACCTCCCAGAATTTGTACACTTCGGTCGTGGGACAGACCATTGAGAGTGAGGCGCCAACCTTTAGAACAGCTCCTTGAGCTCTTTCAACTTTTACAAGGCGTGTCTTAGCAGCACGACCCCAAGATGAAAATACAATAACACAGAATTGACTAACATATTCTAAGGTATACAGTTTTGATAATAAATAAATCTGAAATATTTCGAAGAGTCCTAAAAATATACATGAGCTTCGGCACTCTACCGGCCAGATGAGAATAGAAACTAAGCGCTGGGTCAATCATCATACCTAGATACTTAAGTGTAGTCTAGTAGCAGTAGTAGTAGTGTAGTAAATACGTGTCAGTCATCATCATCAAATTACTCAAGAACTGGCAATTATATTTACTTGACAAGGCTAAATTCAAAAAATCGTGCAAGCCACAAATAAAGAAATAAGAAGACACATACCATATATATCTGTCAGTGTCAGTTATCACGTTTTGTCAAAATGGCGTTTAATTTTCCTGCTTTTTCATACATAATTGCGCTAATTGTTGACGCCTTTCTCATATTTTTCTCAATATTCCATGTTATAGCATTTGATGAATTAAAAACTGACTATAAAAATCCAATAGACCAGTGTAACAGTCTCAATCCGGTGGGTATGTTTTCCTTATTCGGTCCCAACCTATATAACATTCCAGAATTAATTTAAGTAAATCTTTTCAGTTGGTCCTGCCGGAGTATTTACTGCACCTTTTTATAAATCTACTGTTCCTTCTATCAGGAGAATGGTTTTCTTTATTGATAAATATTCCATTGATCTTATATCATATACACAGGTAAGCATTTGTCTTGTTTTCTTTTAGAGATTAGATCTCAAATGCTATCTTTAATTTAAGATAAACTAGTCGCATCTATTTAAAAAAATATTGAGATAAAAAAGTTGACATAAACGAGAATTAGAGTTGCTTCTTGTGTGTCAGTAACACTTTATTTAAATAGATAATTTAAGTTAGTTTTTTATGCTAAAACAGAATTGGGCGTTACCGTTTATTACATTTCATACAAGTAATAGTTAGAAATATGGAAACTGAATTGTTGTAATTTTATATGTATAGGAAGAAAAAGTCTAAATATGTTGTTTAAAACATTATCAATATGTTTAATATATTAAATGTTTATGAATAAAATAAAATAATTTTTCTGTTACTATAGTGATCTTAAAATGGCTCTAATTAAACATATAATTATCCAAAATATTTTGTACTAACTTTTTAGACTTATAGTATCTTCCTTAGGTGTATAAAATTCATAACAACCAGTTTCCTTTTGCTGAAATGATTGGACTAAATTATTTGTTGGAAACTTGATGAGGTGATGATTCAACTATAGCCTGTTTTTTTAGCATTAGAAAGAACAAAATTTGGGTATTTTATTGTACACATATAATGTAACAAACGAAACGTAACATTGTGAAAAGTTTACACTAAAAATACCTTAAGAAGCAGAAGTTGCAAACTATTGGAACGAAACGTTAGTCAGTTTGACACGACAAAATTAAAAAGTACATGCCAATGTTGTAATATGTACCATATTAGGTGATTTTTGAAATGGTCGCTTAACATGGCCGCCATTTGCAACAATACCGGCAAATGTCAACGTCACTGGCATCACAAAAGCGATTGCGAGTACCTGTGCATGTATCTGTTTTGACTATTTTCTTTGGTTTATTGTTAAGTTTCTATTGTTTTTGTTGAAGATTTTTGTTAAAAGTTTTTGTTGTTATTTTTTATTTAATCTGTTCAACAATGGATGAGCCTGAAGCCAGTCCAAGTGGACTCCAGCACAAGGTTGGCCACCACTGCTTCTTTGTTTACATAATTTCTAATGCTAAAAAAACGAACTATAGATAGTTTTTATTTTTGAGTGTTAGCAACACTCATCATAAAATATATACAAATGTAAAGTTAAAAATGAATAAAAGAAATCTGATTGTGAGCAATTGGTAATACATTGTTTTTAAAATGCATTTATCTTTAAAAAATATTCTAGAATACCAAATCTCAATAAAACTGTATAGATTACTAGCATTGCAAAGTTATTATATTTCTATTTTATTTCTTTATTCACTTAAAGATTTCAAAATTTCAGATACTATACCAGGCCTGTGATGTCGGGCCCAGGCCTATATGATCCCACAAGTATCATGAATGCTGATGTTCTCACTGTATGTCAAAGAGAAGGCTGGATAAAACTTGCATTTTATTTGTTATCCTTCTTTTTGTATCTTTATGGGTAAGATTTCATAATTTTAGTATTATCTTGTCTCCAAACAGCTGTAAGAATATTGCTTAAATGTAGAAATGCTGTTTTTATGGTATATTCATTATACTAAAACTCAAGCCCACTAATTAAACTAAAGGCAAACCTTGCTTATAAAATGTTATAACAACATTATAATGAAGGAGGTAATGACTGAAAGAACTACTATAAAACTATCAAAAAGTAATATTATACATTCATCTGATCAGGTCTCAATTACAAATCATTATAATAAATTTCTTTTATGTAAGTGTTTAGGCATCTTACATAATAATTTTAATTCAAACAACTGTTAGAAGAAGAATAGATGCTGTTATTTAATTCTATACTCATTTAAGGAAACAAATTTCACAATGTTTTTTGTTGCATTTAGTGAGAAGAGTTTTTTTGGTACACAGAAACTTTTCAAAAGAGCTGCAATATAAATATATATTAATTGGAGACAAATTATATTTCTTCTGCATTAGTATTCTCATTATTATCAGGATATTAATTATTGTGTATGATTGTAAACATCATACCAGATCATTTTCATTCCTTTTTTCACCACTTTTCAAGGGAATGAAAAAAGGAGGAGGTTCTCAATTCGGCTGTATTTTTTTTTTTAATGTTTGTTACTTCATAACTTTGTCAATTATAAACCGATTTGGAAAAAAACTTTTTTTAATTGAAAGAGTATACCTTCAGATTGGTCCCATTTTATTTTCATATCATAAAATTTAGTTCTTATATAGCGATTTCGGTGTTTATAGCAAACTAAATAATAAATAAAAATAAAAAATTCTTCAAAAAACTAGTCGCAAAATAACGCACTAAAAACAAGAAATAAAAAAAATTAACAAAAAAAAAACGACCAAAAATTACTCTGCAATTGCAAGCACCACTAAAAAGTTAAAAATAATATTTTTTTTGTCTATTCTATGCTTTTACTACATTAATACTAATAGTTATTTTAGGAGTCGGTGCTAGCAATAATCTACAAAAAATATATATATTGTATTCTTCTCAAATATTTTGTTGTATTTGTTGTTAGTTAATTAATACTTAAATTCTTTTAATACTGTAGGTTTATAATGATAATTTGCTGGCACCGACTCCAAAAATAACTATTAGTATTAATGTAGTAAAAGCATAGAATAGACAAAAAATAATATTATTTTTAACTTTTTAGTGGTGCTTGCAATTGTAGAGTAATTTTGACGTGACAACGTCTTATAAATTGGTTTGCCGGGTGACACTTCAAGAAACTGCGTTACGCTCCGCTCACGTTATGCGCTCACAATGAGAGCGAGTGAGAGGCACGCGTCCCTTCCACTCGGGCATGGTTAGCCCGCCTAAGAGCGAGAGAGACAGACATAAAAAGTGGAAGGGACGTGTGCCTATAAATTAATGTTTTAAATATAATTCTTCGTATAAATAAATGTTTTAAATTGTTACTATTATTTCATCCTTCTTCCTACTATACGAATGAATATTCACATTTAAATTATTTTACCACTCAAAGTCGTTGTCACGTAAAACTTTCGCCCCTAATACCGACTTTACAGGCAACCAATTTTTTGGAGTTGGTTTTTTTTTTGTTATAAAGTTGTTGATAGACATTACTCAACAATCCCAAAAGAATTTGTATAAACTACCAATACATTTAAATTTGTTTTCTTTTCAGAATGATTGTGGTGCTGATCGCAGCGTAAGTGCAATGAAATTGATACTCCAATAAGATTTAATTTATTGTTAGTTTCCCTGTGATCCAAGTGTTGTGTCAAGAGAACAAGTGAAATATGAATTGTAGGACTGTGTGATTGAACATTATTTTGGTAATAAAGTTTCATATTTATGACACCTACAAAGACTTGTTATTTTCCTAGTTATTATTAAGCCAGTTTATGGTACTTTAGCTTATGAATTGTAGCACCATTATTGAAATTTTGAACAAACTACTAATTCTCATAAAACAATATGTTAATAAGTATTGTAATAAATGGTTTCATGCTATTAAAAATAAATTTCTATAATATAGGTAGTAGTAGTATGTTAATCCTAACGGATAGACATACTATATGATACTAATACTATGATATTTAATATTAATAGAAATATATATATAAATACCCATGACTCAGGTACAAATGCTCGTATTCATCACACTCGACCGTCTCGGTGCGAAAGGTAGGATCGCTACCGTTGCACCAAACGGTCGTCAAACTATTCATTTATTCTTCTTCTTCTGGAGTCGGTCCCCCATGTCTGAGGATCGTGGTCAGCTTCAGGTTTGCATCTGGAGTGGATGATCTTCCTCCACCGGTTTCTGTCCAGCGCGTCTCTTACAACAGAGTAGAATTGAGAGGTCGACGAGTCTTTTACTTGATCGGTCCATCTAGTTGGTGAACGACCGCGCGATCTTTTGCCTTCGGTGTTCCCAACCACGATCAGTTTTTCTAGGTTTTCGTCGCCTCTGCGCATTGTGTGGCCGAAATACGAAAGAATGCGTTGTTGGCACGTGGTGGACAAGCGAGTTTTTATTTGGAGCTGGTTCAGGATCGATGCATTGGTGCGTTTCGCAGTCCATGGTATTCTCAGCATACGTCTCCAGCACCACATTTCGAATGCATCAATCCTTTGCCTTTCTCGGGCCAGTATTGTCCACGTTTCCACTCCATACAGGAAGATAGGGAATACTAGAGCTCGTATCAATCGGATCTTGGTTTTGATACCAATTTCTCTTTTCTTCCAAATGTTATTTAAACGGGTCATAGCATCCTTTGCTATCCCGATTCGCCTTTTTATCTCGGTGACACAGCTGCCGTCGTTGCAGATTTGGGAGCCCTGGTAGATATAGTGGTCGACGATGCTAATGCCAGGAATGTTGCAAGTGGCATTAGTTAGCTTTCCAGCTCGATCCACTATCATAACTTTGGTTTTAGCTCTGTTCACCGCGAGACCAATGTTGCCACTTTCTACCTCGAGTCTCCGGAACAGCTCGTTCATGTCTTCCATGGATGTTGCCAGAAGAATGGTGTCGTCGGCATATCGGAGATTTGATAGTCTTTTTCCACCTATTGGGAAGCCTTTCTCCCAATTTTCAATGGTCTTCCGAATAATGTACTCTCCATATATGTTAAACAGTGCAGGGGACAAAATGCAACCTTGTCTCACTCCTTTCTTAGTTTGAAACATATTGGAGTATTCAGTGCCTATTTTGATGAAAGAACGGTTCCCAGTGTAGAGACTCTCGATTAAAGCAATGAGGTGATCAGGAACTCCCATTTCGAGTAGCACGTTCCACAGTTTGTCCCATTGCACGCAGTCAAAGGCTTTATTGTAGTCTATGAAGCATAAGACCACGGGGATATTAAATTCTCTGCTCTTTTCGATGATTTGGCGAACGTTAAGTATTTGCTCCCGCGTTCCTCTGCCCTTAACGAAGCCTGCCTGCTCTTCGGGTATCTGTCGGCTTAGGAAGTAGTTAAGACGTCTATTAATTACATGGAGGAGGATCTTACTCGCATGAGATATTAATGATATAGTCCTGTAGTTGCCACAGTCTTTTGAAGAGCCTTTTTTATGTAGAGGTATAAACACCGATTCTGTCCAGTCTTTTGGCCATCTCCCAGTACTCCAGATGGTATTACAAATATCAGTCATAGCCTTTGTCCCTCTCTGACCTAAGTTTTTTAAGATTTCGGCTGTAATACCATCCTTACCCGGTGATTTCTTGCATTTAAGACTTTTGATGGCATTCTCAATTTCTGCTGGGAGGATATTAGGTTCTTCTGTCGCCCATGTAACATTAGTGTTAGTAGACTCACTAGTATTGTATAACTCCGTGCAATAGTTTTTCCAGCGCTCCAACACTTGAGCCACATCTGTGAGTAGACGCCCGTCTTTATCTTCAATGGCACAGGTTCTTGGCTTACACATTCCAGTCAGTTCTCTTACTTTTTGAAAAAGATATCTGGATTCATTTTTCAGTGAGTGCTGTTCAATTTCGAAACAGATGTTATTTATATGGTTATCGTAATCTTTCCGACAGCGTAGTTGAACTTGGCGGCTCAGTTCTGCATACCGCTGTTGATCTTCAGTTGAACATATACCGTTCTCTTTTAATTCACGTCTTTCAAGGATGATTTGGGCCGTTTCAGGTGTGATGAAGTCTTTCATAACTGGTTTCGCCAGTTTATGATCCCTTGCTGTTCTCTCTATCATCTTCTTGAGATGTTCCCATTTACTATCGCTCTCTGTAATATCATTTGGAAAGTCTGTCATTCTCTGCTCAAAATCGTATCTGAAGCCATCGGTGTTCAATTTTTGCATCTTCGGAACTACTTCAGGTTTTTGTATTCTCTTTAGCCGCAGTTGAACTGTTGCTACAAGAAGTTGGTGATCGGAGCCGCAATCAGCACCGGGGAAAGTTGTGGCGTTCGTTACTGAGCTTCTCCATCGCGTTCCTATTAGTATGTAGTCGATTTGATTCCTACATCTGTCACCAGGAGATATCCAGGTGTATAGTCTACGGATATGATGTTTGAAGCAGGTGTTAGTGATAGTGAAATTTTCTTCACAGCAGAACTGTAACAGACGCTCGCCCCTATCATTACGTTCTCCGATTCCATGTTTGCCCACAACGCGACGAAGGTGGCCATCCTCTGTGGTATCTCCAACTTTGGCATTGAAATCTCCTAAGATGACGGTAACTTCTCGTTTTGGGATCTCCTTAAGTGTCGAAACCAGCGTGTCATAAAAGCCCTCTACTTCTTCTTCGGTTGACTGTGCTGTAGGGGCATATACCTGCACGACGTTCAGCTTGCACGGTTTGGTGTTAATTTTGAGCGTCACTATACGATTGCTAACTGGTTTATATCCCACAACGTACTTGTCCAATGATCTAGGCATAATGAAAGCCACGCCTTTGCTGCTGCTGTCTTCTGGGCCTGAGAAATACACTGTACTTCCGAGGTCAGATGTGAAGTGACCCTGGCCTTTCCAGTGTGTTTCGCTTAGCCCTAGCAGGTGAACGTTCTTCCTATTCATTTCATTCTCCACAATTCGTAGTTTGCCAGGCTGGTTGAGGCCGCGCACATTCCACGTCCCGATGCGATGGGGATGGCGAAACGACTTGCGGGTAATAGATTCATCAGTAACAGAATTTCCATGCGGCGCCTGATGATTCACGAGCACATGGCCGGTAGCACATTTCACACCATCTCCCCCGGAAAGATGGCGCCGGGCGTCAGCCGGATCGCCAGACATACTAGCTACTATTCTTAGACCTTCCATGCTGACTCTTTTGGGAAAATAGAAGCAGTGGTTTCCCGTTGCCTTCCGCCCCAGGCATTTTAGAAGCTATTTAGACTCCAAGGCCGCTGTTGCCTCTTCAATCGGTTGTCCGATTGGTGGTATGGTTAGGTTAGGTTAGGTTAGGCGCCTGATGATTCACGAGCACATGGCCGGTAGCACATTTCACACCATCTCCCCCGGAAAGATGGCGCCGGGCGTCAGCCGGATCGCCAGACATACTAGCTACTATTCTTAGACCTTCCATGCTGACTCTTTTGGGAAAATAGAAGCAGTGGTTTCCCGTTGCCTTCCGCCCCAGGCATTTTAGAAGCTATTTAGACTCCAAGGCCGCTGTTGCCTCTTCAATCGGTTGTCCGATTGGTGGTATGGTTATCCCGCCATTGCTCGGTCGCCAGAGCCTCGTCCGTTGTCTAGCAGGGAGCACCGCGGCGCCCTGAGGTCGCCGCCATCAGCTATTCGTAACGAACCACCGACGCGTGCAGGTGAGGTTGACTGTTGGGCCGGATTAAGGTGTTATTTCCGTTCTCCCCTTACTCCCCATTATATATTCATTTATAGATACTACTATATAAATCTGTAGGTACTGTCTGTACATTTATTTTTTGTACAAATTTTATGATAAATATTCGTTTAATGTAATGACTCACTGATACCAATTTTACATTTTTTTATTTTTGTGTCTGTCTATCCTGTCCTTCTATAAGTCTGAGTACGGGTGGACCGATTTCGATGAAATTTGGTATAGGTATGGTAAGAACATGTGAATGCGCAAATGATAGGCTATATTATATCATATCAGTAAAAACCTTACTATAAATACGTAAGCGAGTTTGTTTTTTACACTTTCACGACTTAACTAGTCAATGAATAGCATACACTTTGCCAGGGGTAAAGAAAAGTACATAGAGTGCCTTTTATCCAGAAAAAGTACGATTCCCGAGGTATAGTAATATAACTTTTAATCGGTAGTCTATATTAACACAAGCCTTATAGTGCTTAATTTGGGCTAGGCCGATTGGTGTGAATGTGAGAATTATTATTATTACTTATTATAGTTAATGCCTTCTTGGGGGCAGTTAACAGATGGTTTTTAGCCTGCGTTTGTCAACCAATTGCATGTTAAGAGTACACTTTTCAAAATGGGTAGCTAAGTCAGAGACCTTTTGTTAATAAATACTTTGAAATACGCTAATTTAAAAAACCCGACGGCGTTCCTGTGTAATTTGAAAATGAAAAACCCAAAAATAAGAAAGTCTTCATACCTGATAGCACTTAACTTAAGAATCGCCAAAATTGTAACAGTCGGGACCCATTCTAGAAATGGAGGCATAGTGAATTGAGAGAATATATCTATACATCATTGTTTCGGGTTATCATCATACAATCGGATTTATAGTTTTTTAAATTACCTACCGTTTTTTTATTTGATGTTTTTTAGTTTTTTTATTTATTTTGATATACCCAGTGTCACTCTCACAGTAAATACGAATCTAAAAACACCTCTCAAGCTAAAATCCATCGAGCCGTTCAAGCCGCAGAGCGTGCCAAACAATTATACATACATAAATACTCTCGAAAAACATAACCCTCCTTCTGGCGCATTCGGGTCAAAGTAAACAGTGTTTTTAAACAAGAAAAAAAACTTGAGCCACAAATCTAAAATCGATTTTCAAGGTTGTTTTTTTTTCGATTGTACAGTTAATAGCACATCAACCCAGATGTTATTGCAATTGATTTTAAATTCTATTCCAAGACTTTAAAGATGAAAATCGGTTGAAATTGCTTTTTATCAATCAATGTTTAGACGGGCTGATTTTACGGCCGTATTGTAATTCCATACTGAAAGACTGAATGTGTCGTCTTTTTCACTGCAGAATTGGAGAACTAGTTTTGGGTACCTACCTAACTTAAGGTAAAATAGTACAATGATAACTTAGGTATATTATAAACACAAAAGTGACTTTGTTTGTAACAAGTCCATGCCTTAAGGCAGTAGTCTGCTTTAGGAGCCGAAAAAAAAGCGTTTTTTCAACAATTTTTTGAAAGGGAAGGAAATGATTGCGGTAAACGAAATTTTGAGCCGATAGTATATTATATTCAAGCTTTAAAAAACAATTTTTATTATTACAAATTATTGAAATTTGCCAAAGTTGTAACGATTTTTCTGGGGCGCCTGGAGTGTGCACTCGTAAATCGGTGCCGGTGATGGAGGTCGTGCGATGCATCTGAAACAGTGGAACCAATTTTTTTTTTAGTTTTTATAAGTTCCTTTTCTATATGAACTAAAAAAATACCGAAGAAATGACGAAATTCCAATTTTTTTCGAAGTTTGAAAAAAAAATTCACTTCTTTGAAAAAAAAAATCACTAAGTTGCAACACAAGTATTTTAAATAGTACTTTTGTCCAACTTTTTTAGTTCAAATAGAAGATAATTCACTACTGAAGCTAGATCACTTTGGTTTTTTTCGATCGGACATATATTGTTTTTACTATCGCCGGCACCCTTTTCCAAAACTTGTGAAAATGAAAACTCGAGAAAACAGGCTATAGTTTACCGTTATATTGTATACCGTTATCCCAACAACTACTCAACACAGACCTTCTAGAACCTCCAAATAATATTTCAAAGGACCGTTCAATCGTTTCAGGTATATACGAGTATAGTCAAACAATAGAATACACGAAGGGGCAGAGCGCGCGCGCTCGGGTCTGCCCGAGCATTCGCACCTGCTCGACGCTCGGCCACTAAAACTGATCTAGCTTCGAAAATATGTCGAATTGGCCTCTAAAATTTTGAACACATATTCTTGGATAGTTTTGGAATAGATTAAAGACAAAAACGAAAAATCGATTTTTTGAAGCTTGTAAAGCAGACTACTGCCTTAACTGCTCAACCGATCATCACGAAACTTTGCATTTGTCAGGGGTACAGAAAACGACATAATAAAAAGTAATGTTCCCAAGGGATCGAAGTATCTATAACTTTAAATCGGTGTTCTACATTAACGCGAACGAAGCCGAAGGTAAAAGCAAGTATGACTATAAAATGAGACCCGATTTAACCTTTAATCACGTCGCCATTTTATAACTTCATTTTCACAAACAGCATGGATGGTAGGGTATTGTTGTCTTGCTAACTGTTCTTAGATTGCTAAATTTCTTGGAAAGTAATAAGAGAAAAACGGAAGCCGTTATCGCGCTTTACACTCTCACTGAGAACTTGCCGAAGCTGACCAACATCGATACCCACACACCTAATTTCAGCTTGCAGTGAATCATTCACTGACTAGAAAGTAAACAGATATAGTAGAATATAGGTCGAGTCGCACTAAGCTTTGTGATTAACATTATTATCACTTAACATTTTTAACCTAGAATTCAATTTCGTGTGACAGTTTATAAGTGAAAAATATTAGTGAAATTCAAGATATGACGACCTTAAATTTGATAAATGACCTATTCTGGCACCTTTTTAGTAATAAAGTATTCATTTAAAAAAGTTTCATGTAAAATAAATAAATAAATGTAATAAATCCACCATTCACCAGTCAAAAAAATACCTTTTATTATTCTAATCTAAAATAAACTAGATTTTTTATATTAAGTATGTGTTATTATTTTGCTCTTTTCGGTTTGCAGAATTTAATATATGTAAAACTATAAAACTAAAAACTTAATAGACTAAGTTAAAGATTTATGACAAAAATAATCATGAATTAGTGATTATACAATACAAAGTCTGTAGGCACATCTTTCGCTAATATCCTCTCCGTTTGTAGCAAAAAGGTCATTTGATAGGAAACAATTTATTTGTTGAAAAAGTTTCATTCTGTAGCAGGTAAGCTGAGGCAGAATGGATCCGAATGTAACAAAAAACTTGACTAGGTAGAATTTTTTTTTTATTTTTTTGTTATGCAGGTAAAAAGAGAAAAAAATAATCTCAACACATTACCTAGCTATCGTTCAATTCAAAGAGAGTGTTATGTTTTCTCTCGATGCAGTGTAAATAGGTGCTTAAACTATTTCTATGTTTTCGTTGCATATAATTTATTATTTATATGACTATACGTGTTGTGACTCGTTCGTTGTCTTATTTGTTATGAAATTTTTGATTGCCCTAAAATTTGATTAGGTACATAGATACCACGTATTTAGTATTACAGCGTGTTATTGTTATTGGTGAACCCAACCAAGTTTATATTTAAACTGCATATAATTATTGTTCTTTAAATTCATTCATAAATCAATATTTACGTAGTTACTAATAATGAATAAGTACTTAAGTACAATGAATATGAGTAGGTATATCAAAGATATGTGACAACAAAGTAAAAATAAACAATGTAAAAATATATTACACTACAATTATACTTAATTGATGTTAAATAGGTGAGCCAATGAATTTTCTTTAATTCGTTTGTTATCTTAGACATCAACTAGTTGCATAGTGGGTAGATTTTATAACATGATGAAGCAAGATGTTCTATCTACTATCAGTTTCCTGCAATTGAATTGTAATAGTCAATTCAGTGACCTTTACATTGCTAAGTGTAATTCAGTTAAGTGGACGTTGCCCTATCTACGGTGCACTTATGTGACGCGTGCGTCGCGAACCACTGAAAATAGCTGTCGCGTTGGTATCGCACTCGGTCAGTACGAGGGAGAGAGCCCTCGGCGACAGCGGCGAGACAGTCTGCCTTAGTACCGCGATGCGCGCACATTTCACGATCTTTTCCGTCGCAGCGGTTTTAGCAATCGTCAACGATGCTAACTCCGCGAGAATCCTCGGCCTTTTTCCACACACTGGTAAGAGCCACCAAATGGTTTTTGAACCACTCCTCAGAAAATTAGGGGAGAGGGGGCACCACGTCACAGTGGTATCGTTCTTTCCGTTGAAAAACCGCCCAGAAAACTATACAGATGTCAGCCTCGAAGGTATTGCTACTTTGGGAGTGGAGACAATAGATCTATCAATGTTCGAAAACAGTAACGTGATATATAAACTACTCGGAGTTGATAGAATGATGAAACAAATATTGGATATCCATCCATTAGCGGATATGGCTTTGGAAGTGTGTTCGAAACTCGTGAGTTGGCCACCACTAGCGGAAACCTTAAGAATGGACTACGATGTAGTATTAGTAGAAAATTTCAATAGTGATTGTATGCTCGGTTTGATGCATGTTTACGGTAAGAAAGTGCCTACTATAGGAATGTTATCGAGTGGTATGATGCAGTGGTCAGCAGACCGCATCGGTGCCAATGATAACCCGGCTTACATCCCAGGAATCAGCTCGGACTTTACATCAACTATGACCTTCCAAGAAAGGCTAGAAAATACTCTTGTTAATTATTACCTGAAGCTGTGGTACCGGTATAGAGTTCAAATGAAAGAGCAGGAATTAATTGAACGACATTTTGGAAGAAAGATACCGGCTTTAAGTGAGTTGGCTAAGAACACGACTATGTTGATGGTGAACGTGTTCCACAGCTTGAATGGTGCGAAGCCTTTGCTGCCAGGATTGATTGAAGTGGGCGGCATGCATTTGGACCCAAAAAACACAGGCATCCCACAGGTAAGTCATTCATCAGGGTGTGTGTAACACATCTATTTATTCACCGTTTTGAAAAGCCTCAATTGAGTTACTGTTAGTTACGTAATAAAGCCAAGTGGAAGCAAAATTTGTACGGCTTACCTACATTTTATGTAATAACATTAATTGGGTCACACATTAAGTACCCACATAGTACACAAACAGGGAGTCCAAATTCTGCAAAAGTCAGGGAAGTTCAAAACAGTCAGCGAATAATTAATATTAACACTGTTTGTGTCCCAGAATTTTCCAATGTAAAATTGAGGAATATAATTAATACATACAATAGAATGGTACCTAATCTTGACTATCATAGCATTTATTTCCATGTTTGTATTGATCACTACGACATAATTTTCGTCGGATCGGAGTGAACTACGTTATTTTTTTTTCTCTTAACTAAATTAGTCCTTTTTTATTTCAAGTTTCCTTTTTTTTTGTTTCTGTTAAGTATTTTATTTTCTAAAGTGGATGTGGAAATACAGACTATAAGTTTTCTTTAACAGTATTTATTTTATAATTTTTGAATGATTGTTATAGTGCACGCTTGTGTTCTCTGTGAGTAATATTCATAGATTACTGTGGTTCAGTTATTATAATTTGCAACAGTCTTTTCATTTTAAATTAAAATTAAACCATATCTTATGTCTTAAATCGGAACGAATCCAGCAAAATGAATAAGAAATCAAAATCGGATGAGTATATTCGGAGTTGATCGTGGTCAAACACTGTTATATAGAAATTATATATATAGATATAGTGAACAAACAACAGTGCAAAAATGAATGCTGGACAATGTAGGTACACATTTTTAAATACACCTGTAAAACCAAGCACGTCTCCGCGCCCTTAAGTAGAAGTAGTTATTTTTTACAGGCGTAAAATCTCATAGATATATCGTGAATGCCAAATTTAAAATAAATACAATATACATACAATACAAATCTGAATTTACTGATTGGCTAAGTAATAATCCAGGATTAACATACTGTAAAGTGTGCTGCAAATCATTCAAACTCAGCAATATATGAAATGAAAATAACTTTATTCAAATGCACTTAAGTTGTTTTGAATCGTCCAACATTTTTATCTACCACCCATTCAGGATGTCCTTTAACTGTAGGCAAGCTCTAGTTTCATATGCCAAAAGGATTTTTAGCATATTAAAAATGTTGTGATAGGGCAACGCGACATTTCTTTCTTTTTAAAAAAGACAACCAAATGGCAAAACAATGACTCCAACAACGGTCAAAATTTAAATCTTAGATGTCTTTTCACAAAAAAATCGCAAAATACTGTTAAATTTAGTGCACATGTTTCAAAACTGTATATTATATTTTATTTTTCTGTTGTTGGTCAGGAAAATTAAAAAAAAAGTCAGGAATAAGTGAATTATTTTAACACGCTTTGTACGACATTTTTCTTATACTAACTGCATTTCGAAATAAAATTAAAAAGGTATATATGAATAAATTAAAAAAAAACAAGTACGATATCGAGTACCCCATTCTTTTCTTACAACGCCATTAATTTTGTCGTTAATTACTTAATTAATGTTTTACTTTTTAGTGTAATTTACCATAAAAGCGTGTTTTTTTTAACTATAATTTATTAAACACTAGCGGTGGACCTCCCAGATAATTATGATACTAATATTTCTTGCATTCACACCATTTAGCCTAGCTCCAAGGAAGAACTGTTAGGCTTGTGTTATTTACCCACGACCCAGGTACAAATGCTCGCATTCATCACACAAATATCTGCCCCTTCCGGGACTCGACCACAGGACCGTCAATACGAAAGGCAGGATTGTTATCATTGCACCAAACGGTCGTCTAATTAGGTATGACATGTATTTGACATAATGAGCGCCTATCTATAACAGACATCTTTTAATAATCTGTAATTGACTGAGTTGATGTCTGATTGCAAGTCAGGTGGCTGTGATAATATCTTTGTCTGATTTGATTGAAAAATGAGATCGTGCTCGATTTCCGCTACCTATCAGCTATTCGATGCCGTAACCTCAACATATATAATGCGGCATTATATATTTACAGTATCTGCAGTCGGCTAAGACCGTCGTATGCCGGTCTTAGCCGACTGCAGATACTGTAAACCTTTTTTAATAATGTTAAGAAATAATTGGTTTATATTGTGATAATACAATAGAAACCAGTAATGTCTATATCTTACTTACTTATTTCTCAAATATTGTACTTACATTATAATCAGCAATGACATGAAGGTAACTTCCTTCAAGTTACTTTCATTTCAATAATCCGAAAGAGCATCGTACTCTAAAGAAAAGTTAAACGAAGCTGTACGTCAGGTTGAACATGGTCGTATGAGTGGTTATAGTTCTTCCCAAACTTATAAAATTCCACGTATGACCATCATGGATCACGTGAACAAAAGAAAAGTTAAATCTAAAACACTCGGTTGACAAACAGCTCTGTCTCCAGAAACTGAACGTCGACTTGCTGCTAGTCTCCAGACTATGGAGAAATATGGATTTGACTTAGTAGAAGTGAACTTTTGCAGATGATTGGAGATTATGTAGACCAAAATAAACTAAAAACACCCTTCAGAATGGCACACCTGGGAAAGACCGGTTCTTGTCATTCAAAAAGCGGCATAACTTATCTGTAAAAAAACCACAGGCTGTAGACTACGCACGAAAAAGAGCTGTAGACCTATTTATCGTCTACCTCTATTTCGATTTATTGAAAAAACAATATGCGATCTTAATTTAAAAGATAATCCTTCAGCAGTGTGGAATTTAGATGAGACGGGCTTCTCAAAAGACCCTGCTAAGACAAAAATAGTGCCACGCAGCAACTGGAGTAATTTCATCACCGGGAAGAGACAATACATAAAATTATTTATTAATTAAAACAACAACTTTTATATTTTTTTAAGTCTCACATTATTCAGTTTAATTATTATTTTGTTTTATTTTTGGTTTAAAATCTAGGTTTTTGGCTGAGTAGATTAACGAGGCGTTAAAATTATTAGTTACTGATATTGATTGATGTTATTAATTAAAATACAATTGAATCATGGTCGTTTAATTGTTATTATTAGAGTTATTCTAACTAATAAGATTTTTGTATATTCTTATTTAGAATTTTAGGATATAAGGTTCCAATAATTTTTAGAAAAACTTTTAATGACTTTTTGTACTCAATTATTCAAATGTTGCAATCTTCTTCGAATTAATATATTTTATTAGTGTTGTTTAGAACCTAATTGTTAATTTTGATGGTATTTGCAAATCATATTAAAATAAATAATAAAATCTAGCACCGAATTTTTATGTTTTCTACCCCTGAAAGGCTTACCCGACAAACACTAATTTAGCTATATTGACTTGTACGCCTCTCGTATTAAAAATTGTTTTACACTCATGTAGCTGTTATGGAAATCCGCACACATATGCGATATTAATGATCGTGTAAACACTTTGTATGTAGGAATATTCGCTGTAAGACGGTCTTATCCGACGTGGCGGAAAAGATCGTCTAGTGCCCCGTTTTGCAAAACTAATTCCTAGTTCATAAGGCAAAAGGTATTGAGTAAATTTTCAACTTTAATTTTGTAGTCAATTAAGTATTCAATCATGTAACTTAATGAAACATGACTCAAATATAACAGAGATACCGAAATTTCGACAAGTTATTAAATTTAAAATTAAATATGCCGGTCTTCCCCGAGTTGACCTTAGGGTTTTTTCAGAAAGACCTCTTTACATACACAAATATATGATATCTTAAAACTATACGCATACATGCTGCACTCACCAACAGTATGGTATTTTACTACAATGAAATCATAAATTAAACTGTTCTTAACTTATGGTATATTTTTAAAACCAATTTAGCCCACATATAATTTAGAAATGTATATGATATTTATAAGAAATCATTATTACATATACAATAAAAACACATTTACTCAGTAATAAGTTTTACGTATTAAGTTTTGACAGCTAAAACTTTTCTTACGAAGAGGTGAAGTCATGACAAGTAACCTGCATAAAAGTGTCTGTAGCGTTTTGGCCGGGTTTTTGTTGATTTAAACTTTGATAGTATTTTTATAGAAACTAGATGTCGCTGTACCGAAATGAATCGCGCTAACGTTTCGGTTCTACGACTACACATATAGCTAACCGTTCTCAGCCCTCTTGAATGTTATTCTTAGGCTTTTACTGACAATATGGTAACAAACACACATACAAAGTATTGTTATAATATAATTAGGAGTTACGACTAGAGAAATTAACAAAGAAATAATAAAATGGCAAATATTTTATGCTATGACGAACTATTGGAGATGTTCCTAAAACCTGTCAAATACCTTTTTGTAGTGCTTATGTCAGAATTATTTAATACCATTACCATGAAAGGTAAAATTTTCATAATTGACAATTGATATTGACCTTTTAAAGGGCATTTGTCATTTTTAGCTGAGTTTATGCAATCGATGATGATGATGCATATCTCAGTCATTGAGTAAATAAATACCTACCCTCAGTAGTTAAAGATTTTACCGTATCATTAATGCTTTTTGTTATTAACGTTTTTGTGTGTACACTTATATACACTTATATATAACAATACGAAGAAATATGAATTATGTAGGACATTTTATCGAACTTTAAGCAGGACGGCGAGAGAGCAATGAACTTTTTTGTAAACAAACCGATAGGTTGCATGTTCCGCATTTTTATTAATATAACGTATCACTACTGCCATTTACACATCCTAATGCACTCGACAGTATGGTTTGTGTCGGTAACTTTTTGCATTATTTTATTTTTCCCTAACTTTTACCCATTGCTTCGATCGCGATAATGTAGACCGATTAAAAGTTATTTGCCCATCCCTCACACACAGGTACAGTGCTTTTTTTCTGAACGAAAGGTACCCTATGTCCTTTTCTGTACCCTTGACAAGGTGTAAGCAAAATTAGAAGGCATGGAAAGAAAACTTAGTTTCATAATATTAGTTAGGATACATTCAAACCTATTTAAATCAATAAATAAATAAGTTTGTATTAAAATTAAGTTAAATTTCTATTACTAAGTTTTTTTTCCAAAAGTGTCTTTGAAAAAGAGGTTTTTCACATAGTACCTTCTTATAATTTAATGTGAATTGATTGTAGGGTCAAGGCGGCAACAGTGGTTATAGCGGCAACAGTGGCGCACTGGTCGTTGTATCAAAAGTATTATAGGTATCTTTTTCTATCTCTCACTCTTCGGAAGGTCTCCTGATAGATACTGGTCACAACCAGTTTCCCTGGGTCAACCATGTAACAAACCCGTGTTTAAGTGATTTCTTTGTTTTGACGAAAGAAAAAGTGAATTTTCAGGTGAGATATACTTGGTATTTTTTCACAAACCTTTTGTTTCACTAATGGACTTATATTTTTGCTAAGTAACAAACTTCGTTGAGGTCATTTTGGCGTATACTGCACTTCGATTTACGTAAAACCATCACACGTGGAATGAGTTAAGTCCAAAATGGCAGTTTTGTACACAGTGGCTCAAATCATTTGAGTTCACATTGGTTCAGGATCCACTGTGTACTACTGGTACTGGATAATAACTACCCGGACATTAGTTTAGCAAAAATCGAGACGTAATATTTTTTCTTAATTTTCCCTTTTAGGATGACTTGACCATCAAGGCCCCGTAAAATAGGGAAACACATAGCTGACATGAAAAAAAGCAAAATTATATTTCTTATGTGTGAATGAAAAGTCACTTTGAGACTGAAGTAGTCAAAAAGTTACCTGATTATTCATTTTAAGGATAAAAATTTATTTCGTTTGATAGTTTATGCAAGATACAGAAAAAGTTTTCTGTTGATGATTAACTAAGTCAAAAAAAAAATAAGATAATTTAGTAAATTTTAAATGTGTAAGACTGAACAGTCACTTTGAAGTGAAGTAGTAAAAAAAAAACTCTTTTTCGATGTAAAACTTATTGTTTGATTAAAACAAAAAATAAAGATCGATAAAAAGCAAAAAAAAAACTTTTTTATTTGAGTTATATTATAGATGATCCACTGTGAACTTGCCTGATTCACTGTAAACTGGGGGCCGATTCACTGTATCCCACCCCCAGTACACAGTGGCTCAAATGAGATTTTTTTTTAAATGCTGTTTATTTTCTAAAATATTACCTTGTTTAACTAAATCGATTGGAATAATCAATATACATTAGTTACGCTATAATTCTAATCCTTTTACATCTTTCCAACACTCACCCACATCAAGTTACATCACTGGAAAAAAAAAGTGACCCACTGTTGCCGCCTTGACCCTACTTTCTTAAAAAAAGTTCAGTGAAATAAACTTTACTTTTAAAAAATCAGTTTCGTAAGGTTTCTAAAGTCATATTCGATGCATGTTGACTGGCAGACAGATTCATAGACAATTTACAGTTAGGGGTCGTCCATTAATCACGGGAGGTTTTTAGACCACTATTTATCCACTTTAGTGATACATGGTGAGGTTCTAATTTATACCCCTCCCCCCTTCTTACATCACGTGTATTTATTTCAAGATATTTTCATTTATATATAATATATATAAACTTTTATAAAATTTACAATTTAATCTGAAAAGCGTTCTCGCACAACGGATTTGCTTGACTGTGTTCAACAGTAACTTTATAAAAAATAATAACACAAAAATATACACATGATATGTATTAACTGTAATCCCCCTCCTCGATTGTGTGATGTTTTCCCCTATTTAGACCTCACGTGATTAATGGATGTCCCCTTAGGTATACAAAATTATAGAATTTATAGGTACTATAATTAAGAAAAGAAATTCGATTAACTAAACCCTTTAACAAGAAGTTATCTATAGGATCTTGAATAACATGTGTACAATTTAGCTGTTTGGTGTTTCAATTGATGTGTATAGAGGTGACAACTCAATTAGCTACTACATTTTTTTTTAAATAATAAAAGACATACTGTCACGTTCGGATTGAATGCAGTAGGTTCTTAACAAAGACAAATGGGTTGTTAAATAACATTTTACATTTCAATCACTTTGAAATACAAGCTTAACCCGAACATTAACGTGTATTGTGTACGTATTCAAATGATCTTCAACATATACGTCAATCTCCTTGTACAACACGTGCTAGGTAGATGACAAAATGTTATAATACTGAGTTATCGAGATAAATCGTTTTCAGTTGCTGATTTTATTACGAAAATGTAAACTCAAGTAATTTCTGCCCTAACGAATAGGTAGGTAAGCAAAAAAATCGGGATTATGCTGACAGCAAAACTGTAAAAGTGGGCATTGACGATCAGTTTTTCGCGTCATTCAGTCCAGACGTAAAACTGTGGCATCGTCACTCCAAATGGTTTTAGGCTTACTCGATTTCCGCATTCACTGGCGTCACTCCAGCTCTTCAGTTTTCAATCGGCCGGGCTGTTAGGAAGTGTACTACCTGTTTGTGTTGGATTGACGATCACACACTCCCGATCAGTTTGGCGAGACGCAACACTCACGATCAAATTTTGGATGGATATCAGTTCAACTGATGCGAAAAACTGATCGTCAATTCGCAGCTTAAGTCAAAAAAGGTGGAGCGAGCATCATGCCCGTGGTATAATGTACTCAGTGGACCATCATAAATATTTTTTACTGTTTTCTCTCTGGATAAATTCAGGCGTCCATTTTTATGTTGTTCAGTTCATGTGCTGTGGTACTGTGTGAGCGATAAAACGTTTTTAACAACGTCTCGCTTTGATGATAATAACTTAATATTCATTTTCGAATCATGGTTAGACTCCGCGATCATTAACCACTTGACCCTAATTGAATAATTGACCAAGAGTTGATATACGACTATATTCCTTATTATCACTGTACAATAGATTTATGTCTTACCTATATTAATTATTTACGCTTTATAATTTTAATAAAGTCGTTGTATAACTTTATGCATTCATATTTCCGTATCGAATGAATTATTTTAGATTAAATTTACTGGCGTCCATGGTTTTACATAAGGGCCTAGTGTCTGATAAAATGGATCGAATATTTACGGTTACTTTTTTAAATACGTAGGTAAGTAATTGACGAATCAAGATTTTATACTATACTATCTAAAAATAGAGTCAAAACTACTATTAGATTCGTAAGTTAGTAAGTTAATAACTTTATTCCTTAGAAATATCACTTTTTATTTATCAATATTTGTTCTTATTAGTACTTTTACTAATATTTTAGTTAATCTACTTTAGTTTTATATTTTTTTATGTTTTATGCATTTTCAATGCGATCATATAAGATAAATTATTATAATAGAAAAATACTAGAAAAAATCGACTCGGGTCACAAGTGAATTCTCAGGCGGGAATCGAACCCGCAACCCTTGGAAATCCGGTCCAATGCTCTCCCAATTGAGCTACCGAGCCATGTAAACACTCGTCGAAATTTTCTAGTACCTTCTAGTACCTTCCTGATTTTACGCTGTAGGTCAGCGTTGTTTCATCAATGAGAGGAACATCCTTTCGAAAACGAAAGAAACATTTTTACAAATGTTTGGTCAATCGATTAAGATGAAACAGCCATTTTAGTTTTATATATTTTTTATGTTTTATGCATTTTCAATGCGATCTTATAAGATAAATTATTATAATAGAAAAATACTAGAAAAAATCGACTCGGGTCACAAGTAAATCTACTTTAGTTATTTTGGTTATTATTCTCTTCGATATTTTTTTTGTATTCGCTCCAAACGTAACGAATGAGTCAATGTTAACACCGAGGTGTTATAAAGAATGAATTTTATTTGATCAATAATGTTAATAAGTTCTTGATTTTTACGTAAAATATTTAAATATGAAATCAGAGTGATAGGAGAAGTGTTGATATTACATAAAATAAAGGAAACATAACTGACACAATAATTTTCTATCTCTACTTGTCTAGCTGAATAAGTAAAAAACACGTACCGGTATCTTAAACAAATTTACTTATTATACTTATTATTAATTGGTTTAAATTATTTCAGTATAGTATTACGTGATGATTTATAGTTTTTTATTTATATAATTGTTATTGAACCTTATATTGATGAAATAAGGTTTACTATTCAACAATAAAATACATAAACTAGATATCCATGCATGATTAACGCAAACACATCGGCATTAGTGGTACCGTCCTTTTTATGATAAAGATGCGATTTTTTTTTGTTAAATAGTTCATAAAACATATTATTATCACAGACCTCTAAGAAGCACGTCATTAGATATCATATAGGTCGGGATTGGAAGAAAAAAGAACTTAAATAATTAAAGCCTATAACAATAGTGGGGAATTGTTAAAATGGACCTAACCAGTATTAGATACATATGTTATCACAATTAACAAACAGTAATTTATATAATTTGCAAAATTGTACCTGTTGTACCTACGAATATTTTATTCTGTATGTTTCATTGTTGTTCTTGTGATTTGGAATGTTATTTATACTAAAAATTTTATTTCTTATGGTGATAATATCTTCAAAATTTCGAGCCCGAATTTGTAATCGTAATCGTCGTAATTGGCCTACAAAATTAAATGTTATAAGCTATGCTATTTTTGCTGTGTACTACCCCTATTATAAATAAATAGAACAGTCTGTCTATAGAGAGTCAATATAGTCAATAGGTTATCAAACTGCAATATTATGATAAAAAGTATTTTCTTACATTCACATCATACGCATGTGACTTTGGTTCTTAATACAAGATTACTTACAAAAAATGGTGCCCGAAAATTATAACTTATCGTTAATTTAATTAAGGCAGTTATTAATTAAATACTAAACATTAAAGCAGAAGGCACCATCTGATAATTTACTTATTGAAATAACGTACTAGTTGTAGGTTCGTGGTCGACTCGTATACTGGTTTTTGTGGTAATGTCACTCCGAGGTTCTCCTCGGGTTCGTTCCCCGGCTGGATCAATGTATAAACAAAATTTTGTATATTGTCTCGGGTCTGGGTGTTGTGGTACCATCGTTGTTTCTGTATTCCATGACAGAAATACTTTAGCTACTTAACTTAGATTCAGAACAATATTTGTGATGTTGTAGTTATAACTTATATTTATTACTAGCTGACCCAGCCACGCGTTGCTGTGGCACAGTAATTTTATTTTTCTAAAGTAAAAGATTTTTTCTAAAATAAAAGTAGCCTTAGTTACTCCTTATTACATCAGATACCTGCCAATAAAAGTCCCGTCAAAATCGGTCCAGCCATTTCAGAGATTAGCCGGAACAAACAGACAGACAGACAGACAAAAATTGTAAAAAATATTATTTTGGTGTATGTACCGTATTCATATGCTTGTAGTAAAAAACGGTTATTTAAATATTACAAACAGACAATTCAATTTTATTTATATGTATAGATGTAACTATGTGAAATCTACAAGTCTTTTTTTTGTTTAAGATATAATATCCAGATACAGCCATTTAATAATAGTTTTTGGTGTTCTTTATAAAAAAAAACAAATTTTAATGAAATTGACAACATTAAAATTTTATAACTTCGTATATGATGAAATAATTAATATCATAAAAAATTATCTTTAATTTTATGTTATTGATTTTTGTCAGTTTTGCCTTCTTTAATTTCTATAATTTGTTGAGGTTAAATGGTGATTGCCCTAAACAATTGACATTGACGACAGACAGATTAAAGATAAGAGATAAAATCATTTTTATTCAATACTAGCTTTCCGCCCGCGGCTTCGCCCGCGTGGAATTCGGTTATATTGCGGTATAAAGCACAACTATAAGAAAACTTCTCATTCCCACGGAAAAATCTAAGAAGCGCGATGTAACGCTCGATACAATTAGTTGTTAAACCAAAACTGAATGGTACACTATATTATATGTTTTCCCTTGTGGAGCAAAAACATGCATATTTTGGGCACTGGAAACCCGGGAACACGCTACATAGAGCTGACCATGCGAAAAACAATGTTTTTCCAAGCTATCATTCCACTTCTTATGTATTTTAAAAAACACATCGTTACCATGTTTTTAAAAACACCCAGCGCCATCTATCGCATACCTCAAGAACTAAATAACGTAACTAATACTTATACCAAATAGTAATTCGTTGACTTTAGTTATTTCAGGATAAGTAGATGTAAAAAAAACAATTTAGACGATAACACAAATTGTACGTCATCCTTCGAGGATTCATTTTCGTATCATTTAGCTTCAAAATTTACATGTTCATATTCGTTTGCAACATATAAGTAGATGTAAAAAAAACAGTTTAGACGATAAAACAAATTGTATGTCATCCCTCGGGAATTCCTCATTTTCGGGGATTCATTATCGTATCATTTAGCTTCTAAATTTACATGTTTATATTCGTTTGCAATATTTTACCTTGTTTTAAACGACACACAGCGCCATCTACAATCCATCCATCAAGCAAACAATATTTTTGTTTTTCCTCGGGAATATCAATTTTTCCAGGATAAAAAGTACCCTATTATTTAATCCGGACTTTTATCTTTACGTCTGCAAAATTTCAAAGCAATCGGTTCAGTAGTTACGGCGTGAAAGCGGAACAAACAAACAAACAAACAAACAAACAAACTCACTTTCCCATTTATAATATTAGTAAGGACTTATATTTATTACTAGCTGACCCAGCCACGCGTTGCTGTGGCACAGTAATTTTATTTTTCTAAAGTAAAAGATTTTTTCCAAAATAAAAGTAGCCTTAGTTACTCCTTATTACATCAGATACCTGCCAATAAAAGTCCCGTCAAAATCGGTCCAGCCATTTCAGAGATTAGCCGGAACAAACAGACAGACAGACAGACAAAAATTGTAAAAAATATTATTTTGGTGTATGTACCGTATTCATATGCTTGTAGTAAAAAACGGTTATTTAAATATTACAAACAGACAATTCAATTTTATTTATATGTATAGATGTAACTATGTGAAATCTACAAGTCTTTTTTTTGTTTAAGATATAATATCCAGATACAGCCATTTAATAATAGTTTTTGGTGTTCTTTATAAAAAAAAACAAATTTTAATGAAATTGACAACATTAAAATTTTATAACTTCGTATGATGAAATAATTAATATCATAAAAAATTATCTTTAATTTTATGTTATTGATTTTTGTCAGTTTTGCCTTCTTTAATTTCTATAATTTGTTGAGGTTAAATGGTGATTGCCCTAAACAATTGACATTGACGACAGACAGATTAAAGATAAGAGATAAAATCATTTTTATTCAATACTAGCTTTCCGCCCGCGGCTTCGCCCGCGTGGAATTCGGTTATATTGCGGTATAAAGCACAACTATAAGAAAACTTCTCATTCCCACGGAAAAATCTAAGAAGCGCGATGTAACGCTCGATACAATTAGTTGTTAAACCAAAACTGAATGGTACACTATATTATATGTTTTCCCTTGTGGAGCAAAAACATGCATATTTTGGGCACTGGAAACCCGGGAACACGCTACATAGAGCTGACCATGCGAAAAACAATGTTTTTCCAAGCTATCATTCCACTTCTTATGTATTTTAAAAAACACATCGTTACCATGTTTTTAAAAACACCCAGCGCCATCTATCGCATACCTCAAGAACTAAATAACGTAACTAATACTTATACCAAATAGTAATTCGTTGACTTTAGTTATTTCAGGATAAGTAGATGTAAAAAAAACAATTTAGACGATAACACAAATTGTACGTCATCCTTCGAGGATTCATTTTCGTATCATTTAGCTTCAAAATTTACATGTTCATATTCGTTTGCAACATATAAGTAGATGTAAAAAAAACAGTTTAGACGATAAAACAAATTGTATGTCATCCCTCGGGAATTCCTCATTTTCGGGGATTCATTATCGTATCATTTAGCTTCTAAATTTACATGTTTATATTCGTTTGCAATATTTTACCTTGTTTTAAACGACACACAGCGCCATCTACAATCCATCCATCAAGCAAACAATATTTTTGTTTTTCCTCGGGAATATCAATTTTTCCAGGATAAAAAGTACCCTATTATTTAATCCGGACTTTTATCTTTACGTCTGCAAAATTTCAAAGCAATCGGTTCAGTAGTTACGGCGTGAAAGCGGAACAAACAAACAAACAAACAAACAAACAAACTCACTTTCCCATTTATAATATTAGTAAGGATAAGCATTAACAATGCCTATCGAAGGTCAAAATTACGCCATAGATTCATAAGTCGTACGTCGGAAGACT
Source organism: Calamotropha paludella (assembly GCA_927399485.1). Classification (NCBI taxonomy): domain Eukaryota; kingdom Metazoa; phylum Arthropoda; class Insecta; order Lepidoptera; family Crambidae; genus Calamotropha; species Calamotropha paludella. The sequence continues at coordinate 4,545,348 of OV656806.1, read as the reverse complement.
TTGTACCGAGAAGAAGCCGCAATAAACTCGGCAAAGACTGATTTTCTCCCTTTTATTATGTGTAACATCACATAGTTATACTTACAACATTTAAGAAAACTTTTCTTGTACTACCAAGATGTAATGACGATATGCTATGATCATCTCATCATTGGCATATCTTACAGTCTACTAAGACCAGACTTACAAATTGGCGACACCGTTATATGGTGGATATACCAAAGAGTCGCACTAAGCGTTTTGGTCCCAATTTTGTGATACGTACCGCTAAGAAGTGGAACTCTTTGCCTGAGTCTGTGTTTCCAGACAAATACAATTTAGGGGTCTTCAAGTCACGAGTGAATAGATTTCTTCTGGGCAAGCGCATCACATCCTAGATCGCATCGACGCTTAACGTCAGGCGAGATAGTGGTCAAGCGCATGCCTATTTATCTATAAAAAAAATACAACCTGGGCGTATAAGCTTCGCTCATTTCTTGCTGTGTTATTTCTGTTCAATGACGGAAAAAAGCAACTGAACTAAAGCACACATATCATTGAAAAAAGCTTTGCCTTTATGTTAAGTTGTATTTCAGGAGATAAAACTATAACTAAAGTTAAAAAGCAAAACTTTATTTAAAAACAAAATTTCATCCAAATTGTCAGAGCCGTTTCTGAGATACGCGAAATTTATGTGCAAGAATTGTTTTTTTAAATAATATGATACGTACATGGCTATGATACACAATTTCAAAATATTTTTTTACACATTGCCATTACCTTATTTTTGATTTATTAAGACACATATTTGAATATTTATAAGTAGGTTATTCGTCCTTGAAATTTCCAAGACATTATACACTACATATTTAAATGTGTTATTAGAACTGATGTAAATTTTATTTTCTTTGAAAAGATATATTTACTTAGTTATATGTATAACTTTGATTTTATCAATACAAACTGGTTATAAAGTTGTGTTGTCTAAGTATTATAGTATATGTATACATCCCCCTAACTAAACCACGTTATTTTGCTATTAAACTCAATAAAATACGTGTTTTGTTTGTATTTTGATAGTACATAGATACTCATGAAGATAAGATGTTAGATTATATGGATAATCATGTAATCTATTGACCCATTTTCTTTACTTGAACGAACGTCTTTTACACGCGGTCCAACCGTGTTGTCTACATCTATTATAAGTGTATCTGATTAGTTGAAAGCTAAACTATCATTTTTAATGTTATCCTGAATCCTCATTACTATTTTTACAAACGTGTCAGCATGACGCATAAAAGTCTACCGATTCTTTATCTTCATCAGAAATAAACAATCGATAGCACAGCCTGCTTGTATAGCTGCTCTAAAAATAAAACGTCTTCATTACAATAGCACTACTTTAAAAATGCATGCTAAACTGGGTCCAAACGTCAAAGTATATAGATTAATGTGTTGTCGACTGTACTTTGTAACTTAAATTAATAATCATATTTCTTACAATCACACCAATTAGCCTAGCTCAAAGTAAGCACTGTAAGGCTTGTGTTATGGATACTAGGATAACGGATAGACCTACATATATCATATATAAATAAACAATATCTATACCTATATATATAAATACCCATGACTCAGGTACAAATGCTCGTATTCATCACACAAACCCCTTCTGGGACTCGAACCTATCACAATCGGTGCGAAAGGCAGACTAAACGTAACTAAAATACACATTGCTAGGTTATATTTATCGTATTTGTTTTCTTCTAATTTTTCAGTACATCGAGCGTTTCCTAAACGAGTCAGATCATGGTGTGGTGCTCTTCAGCTTAGGGTCTTTAATAAAGACATCCACGATACCAGAGTACAAAGAACAGATGATTACGAACGCCCTTTCGAAGCTGAAGCAAAACGTCATTTGGAAATACGAGGGCAGTTCAGAAGAAGGTGACAGAATCGGCAACGTACTCAAAGTTCGATGGTTGCCGCAGTATGAATTGTTACGTGAGTATAATATTTATTTCGTTCACTTGTAAAAAGCTAAAATGATACGGTCATGCTTATCGCAATGATGGCGCATTTTCAATGATCGATGACTCGGATAATCTAGTTCACGACATAGACAGTCATAGCATAGACTATTGCTGCAACACAAGGCTTTCGTCGATGAAACAGCACGCTTTACCGATCGTAAGCTACATCGACAGGGCACCCATAACTAACAATTACATCAATTCACTAAGTAACGAGTTATTGTTATTATATTTTCTGTGTAAAATAAAAAAAAATAATAGATGAACGGCGACGGTAAGATTAATTTTATTAATAGTTCTACCACCTGCATAGAGGTTCCATTTGCTGTATAAAGTATAATAAAAGTGCGCTTTAAAACCAAAAACGTAAAATATAAATCGAAACCCAGGTAAAAGGAGAGTGCTGCCGTAAAAGCGCTAAATTTAGTAAAAATGCCGTTTAACTAATATTTCTAGTTAATAATCCAATCACACAAACCTGACTGAGGTTGTTATTTTGCAATGAGCATACCGCCTTTATTGGATTATTTTGGTAATGCTATAGTCGTGGTAACGGTATTTTGTACGGCCTATGAAAGCTATATTGCATAGACATCTAATTTATAGCCTATTTGGGATAATCAATGGGGTAATCGGCATAGTCCATTGATAACTGCTCTTAATTGGGTTAAGTGGTAGACCTCTAATTCTAACAATCAACGAAACGGCATATCTGCAACGGTTTTGCTCTCATGTCATTCGAATCGAACCGATTTGACGCTTTGACCTACAGATCATTTTTCGAATGTACCAGTTGTTGTGTTGTCTATAGTACCTAAAGTTTTAAGGGGCTAATGTCCAATTCCAGAACATTGGTCGAAACGTCAAATCGTATAACTTGATGTAATGTACCTTTTCTCACAAGTGGAAAATGTATTATGAATACTCTTTTGTTGGGAAATTTAAAAAGTTATATGGGACTGTCCCTCCAGCTAGTCCGGCCAGGTCTACCCAATAACAACCACTCGATATCTGCATCGGTTTTTGAATAGCGGTAGAATTCTCCTTTTACCAAGGCAGTCGGAATCACCTGCTTCCTTGACATAATTCGGAAGTATATAAGAAACCTTTCTTTTCTTTACAGGACACAAGAAAATTCTAGCATTCATAGGTCACGGTGGGCTTCTCGGTATGACAGAAGTGATATCAGTGGGCAAACCCATATTAGTGATACCTTTCTTCGGAGACCAGCCCTACAACGGAGCGATGGCTAAACAGATTGGCATGGGTTGGACGATCTCCTACGAAGACCTCACTGAGGAGACTTTTTATGAAGCCGTCAAGATTGTACTGAGTGCTGAGTAAGTTCATATATTAAACCAAAACCGAATCACCGAGCTTACTAAAATTCACCCATGAAAACAGCATTGCGCTGTGGTCCTGCGGTCTTTTGTGGTCTATTCTTCCTACGGAATTTTCATCCATAGGGAGGGCTCGTGACCAAACAATAGGTTTACCAGCGAAGAACATATTATACTCACCTAAGGCGAGGGTACCAGACAAGAAGCACTAAATATCTGAACATAATTAAAATTGGTCAGGATTAATTAATTTGGGATTACTGCCGGGTCAAACTTATTGGTTTTTATTACTAAAGTAATAAAAAAAAAGCAAGCCCATTCAAATTCACTTATCCGGAGCGCATCCGACTACATACCTTCCACTTTCTTAAATCCTCTGTCCAGACGACATAAATCCGTATTGACGGATCAACCCAATCAACTATCGGCGGACCCGAACCTCCTCTTAGAGGCACAGGAATCCGCCAAAAATAGAGTCACGACAGACCCTTCAGGTTTACCCCAGTTCTCTAAATTGTCGGCAGTCCCTCCTTCTGGGAGTCGGTATCTATGCGCATTCTCACCTAGGTAAGTAACGCTTGCGCCACCCCTCTCTAGAGGAGCGATCGCCTCAGATGAAGGCTTCTGACTCTTCCCGGGTACAAGCCAACCTCAGGTAGTCTTTAGTCAGCACGAGCCTGGCATAACTTCGAAGCCGGGCGGATTCACCACCTCCGGAGGGTGACCAAGTTATCATGGGCGCAAAAAAAAGCACCCGGCATGCTTTGCAATGCACTTTTTTGCTGATCCTTTTTTGCTGACTATACATATAAACCTTCCCTGGTATGCCATACAACAACTTAAAAAGTTTCATCACAATCTGATCCATGGTTTAGAAACGCATAGGAAATAACCATACAAAAATTGATGTTTATTTAAATAGATATTCTATGTTGCCATATGCATGGTCGACAGAACATCGATCTAAACACTAAGATGTTTTGATTTGGACTTACCTTATGCTACTGGCTTGGATACCATTTCATTTCCAAATTAGCTTGTTTTTTCGACCGTTACTTACTTCCTAGACATACAGTTTTATTTAGATTAACCGATTCAAATTGAGTTCTCCGAATTAAAGTAATTAAAAATTCTGTTGTGGCAATTTTACGAGAATCTGTACGTCGGGACATTTGGTATTTGTTCGGGAGTCTAGACGTGATAATAAATATCGGGACGATGCAGGTGAATCACGACTATCGGGAAACCTTACCTTGCTTGAGTTATAGGCGCTTAATTAAACCAAATGATACCCATCTCATATCTCATAATAATCCCAAGTTTTTACGCATATTATAAAGTAATTGACTATAATCGGGACATTTATTTACATCTGAGAGCGACAATTACAATTACAATCAATATGATAACGATAAGATACGCGATGACAATATAAACAGCAATAGTAATTTTCCCTTTTTCCGTGTAAATGGAAGTCACTCATGATTCTAATCTCAATTTTAATTTTAATTTAGTTTGATAGGTTTTAACCGATTCGTTGCTACATACAATTACAGAAACTAAGGCTACGAGCTTGATTTACGTGAAAAAAAATGAACATAGTTTTATTCTGGGTTGAGTTCCCTAAAAGTTGATTTGAAGGAGTTATCATCGATTTAAAAAAGACGCGGTTGCAAAAAAGGTGATGGCACAACAGGCGTGTCATCAGCAACGAATCTGTTAATAAATTTTATCTCAATCGGGGCACTTACTCAGTCTCTTATACATTTTTACATATAAATTTCTTTGCCTTGTCGTCGTGCACGTTTTAAAGTTGCTTTTGTCATATTAGATCACGTTAAAAAAAATCTAAATTACATTTCGCAATTGAAATTTGCAAAAATCATCCGCAGACCTTATTTACAAGTGAAAGTGTGAAATTGTTTGTTATCCGAGAGAACCACTGAAGCATGTCTTGTTTCATTTAACTTAGATTTGCTTTCTACTACCATTAGATAGATACTTACTTTTCATTTCTCGCCGTACTCCGATTTTGCCAAATTACTTACTTTTTTATACCTATAGGCCAATAGCACCGAGAACTGCATATCAGGTTCTTGAGTTTATGCAGTTGTAAATTGGGTCTATGTATTTAGTTCTTACATTTCTGCACCTTTCGCTAAATCAAAAAAATACAGGATCCACGGAGTAAGATCCCGGCTCCTGTCCATACAGGACCTTTACTAAAAAACTATTATAAATATAAAACATGAAATTACAGAATACAAAAGATAAACCAGAGAGTAGATGGATTTAACAAAATATTATTTATTTTGTGAAATCTGCAACTGGTTCCATTGGGTTACAATGATACATCCTACTGCTACTGGTAAAGGCTTACATAAAAAGCTTTGACAATCGCAAAAACTGCATTCGAACATTCAACACGGTTGTGAGAGCGAAATTATGTTTAATATAAATAAGCACTATAAAAACAAATTAAATTTACCTGCCCCATAGAGAATTATTAAAAAATTGACGACCGTTTGGTGCAACGGTAGTGATCCTGCCTTTCGCACCGACGGTCCTGGGTTCAAATCCCGGAAGGGGCAGATGTTTTTATGATGAATACGAACATTTGTACCTGAGTCATGGGTGTTTTTTATATATTATTATGAATATTACATATCTATGTATTAAATATGTATGCCTATCCGTTACCCTAGTATCCATAACACAAGCCTTACAGCGCTTACTTTGGGCTCGGCTAATTGGTGTGAATGTAAAAAAAATATTTTTTTATTTTTATTTTTTTATTTATTCATTTGAAAACGTACAAACAGTATTGAAGTTAGCTTAGAGTTCATCTTAACATCTAAAATCTTAATGGTAACGTCAAAGATATAAAATTAACTTAAACCAACTATTAAATAACATGTCATAATGGCGAGTTTAGTTACCTTAGTATGTCAATAGAGGATATTGTACTACTTACGAAATGTAATTTAACTATTTAATGCATCTTTTTATTTCTGAAATTAGCTTACCGCTAAAACGAAAAACAGTTAGTCCTTTGAGGTAGATATAGGTACCTATCAAGGGACGTTATGTTTGTGGAGGTATTTATCTAAGACCTGAGTGTAAAATCTTAAATGTGCAAACTTTACTATCACATTTGAGTTAATATTTGTCGAAAGAACATAACGCAATGAAAATGAGGTCTTATATTAAAGTCTTAACTCTGACGTTTGCATATTTGAAAACTCGCTCAGCCCTCAGATGGTGGGAGAAGTCGTATGAGCTTTAATGCAATTAAAAATGGATATACGCAATAAATTAGACATAATAGTTACCACGCAAGTGGCTAGAATTTTTAAACTCTTTTCCCATAATGAAAATTCTGTTCTCTTTTTCTTTTCGCGTTTAGTCTTCATCCATACAACGCTTAATTATGAACTGCTTAAAACATTTTGCTTTGACATTCATATATTCGTAATTATATAAAATGCCATTATGTTATTCGACTATGGCTTATTTCTATCAGATTTCAATTTAAAGTATAGCACCTCAAGTAAGATATACACTTTCATTTACCCTGCTCGTATCCCGAAAAATACATTAGTATACTGGCCAGTGCTAATGACGTAATGCATCGACACCATGCTTTTGATTTGTTCCGCAAAATACTGGCCAGAACGATTACGTCAGAAATCGACGCCATATTACATATGGTGTGAAAGCGAGAGAGAGGGAAAAGTCCGGCAAGATACGCCACACGTTACTGACCAGTGCAAATTGCGACGAATTCATGACGTCAATACGACTGACCAGTATACTGATGTATAATTTGGAATACAGCCCCTATAACCTTGTCAAACAAATGGTTTAATTTCTCATCATTTTCATCATGGTTTTAGTCTGCCTATAGCTTGACGTGACTACCTTTTTAAGTTATTTCCAAAGATGACGTAATCACTACGTGGTTATTTCTATTAGGTAGAGGCATTGTTATTTAAATTAAAATGTCCTAATTATTTATTCAAATGTATACAGTAAGAAAACTTTGATTTTTGTGACACTTATTGTCACGTTAAATGTTCACGTTTAGTTAACTAGTGGAGTATTACTGTTAATTTATGAGTTTTTTTTTCATAGTCAACTCGAATCAAATAATCTGTTTCTCATTTGCTGACATGGTCGGATTAAAAAAAAAGATTTTATGGCCTGGATGCGTGTCCCATAAGCAATCTCTTCATATTCAATAATTTCTTTTAATATGAAGACATGGTTTCCTTTCATTTTTTTTCTTTTGTACGACAGTCAGAGCTTTAAAAGATTAGGGTAAATTGGATCAGTATTTTCCGTTAAGCAGGTATTAACGCCAAATGCTAATAAATATACTTACCTCTTTGTATACCATGAGCAGACCCCATTTCTTTGATATTTATTCATAACTCTGTTAATTTCTATTGCAGAATGCGCTTGACCGCCCGTCGTGTATCTAAAATTTGGCACGACCGAGAAATGAAGCCGCTAGACAAGGCCGTGTACTGGGTGGAGAGAGTGATCCGTTGGGGCCATCATGATACCCTTCACTCAGCCTCGAGGGACCTCAACATCATCCAAACGTCCCTCATTGATGTAGCAGCGGCTATTGTATTAGCAATAATAGTTCTTATTTTATTAGCTAAATTATTGTTATCTCTAGTCCTAAGAATAATAAAAGCTAGCTTCAATTCCAAAGTAAAAGATAAGTTACAATGATGTCAATTATAGGTACTTAGGTTAATTTAATTAATATGAAATATGTATTACCAGAGACAGCTATAGATGTTGTCCGTCTTAGAATTTAAATGATATTAATAGTCTGCTCCATGAAAAAAGGTTTTTTTTACTATTCATTATCTACTCCATCAACCAAGCGTCTTTCTATACATAGACACCTTAGCACACCATAGGTAAGTAGGCTGTGATAACCAAACTCTTTTGGTGGCGGGCTGTACAGGTCGTAGCAGTTTTGCCACAGAAGAAATATAAAAAGTATGCATGTATATTTGTCTTGTTTGTATTATATCTAAGCTTAAAATCGAATGTAGAATTTTGTAATTATTATATAGAATGATGTTATTTGTAACTCGTAAATATAAACAATAAGGTAACATAGTGTTGCGGTCACCTACACATGTCTATTTGTAATAGCTTAAATAAAAGTTAGATTAAAATAGGATTTTCTTTATCCCATTGCTAGAAATGGAGGGTGCCAGCTAAAGTATTAATTATCACACTGGCATAAGTATAATTTCCTAATGAATCTTCAAAAAGTGAAGTCACCATCTGAAGAGATCTAATATAACTTTTTGCAAAGGATTCCATTCTTCTCGTTACCTATTTTATAATCAAAGGCTAATAATATAATTATACAGTTAGGTAGGCAAATAAAACCGCAATCGACTGTTATTATTAAGAAATACTATAGTTCCTTATAATCTCGATTGCAATCGCAAATTAGAAGAAATCTGTATCGGCTTGCAACACCATCACTGCTGCGGTGTCACGACAACATGACTCGCGGTGTCACGTTTCCGGCTACTTTGATCATCGATATTATTTCCCCCAACATATAATTATACAACCTATCTACTATTGGTACCATTGTTTGATATGTCTGCATAATTCAGCATTAAAATATACTAGGTGATGCAGTCGCTAAGCATAAAGCTACGCTAGCACCATATATTGGAGAGGAACGTAATACCTAAAGAAGAAAAAAAAAATTTTTTTGCGAATTTCAAAATTCGGGCTCCGTCACCATCTGGTCCTAAACCTGTTGATTTGATTCACCATAAAAAATATTAAAATCGGTTAAGAACTCTGGAAGTTATGGCGTAACAGACATTGCGCCATTGAAGCTGATCCATGGGAGCTTCGCTTCGCTCCGCTCCAATTATAGATATATACTAGTGGACCCGACAGACGTTGTCCTGCCTGTTATTTTTGCAGTATAGATAAATAACCTAGATACCGTCTGCAGCGCCATCTGCCGGGCTGATTTGTGAATCTAAACCATTCTCAGATCCCCTTGAACACACACAAAAAATTTCATCAAAATCGGTCCAGTCGTTTAAGAGGAGTTCAGTGACATACACACTCACAGAAGAATTATATATATAAAGATTACACATATTTACAGAATTAAATCACAAAATGTATCAAGGCACCAATATTTGTCTATTTTTTGTTCCATTTTTATTATTTTATACGTTATTTTTTAATTTTTATTCATCATTAGGCAAAATCACTTTTTTTTCTTTGTCTCTGTCTCAGAAATGACACTTTAACGTGACAATTCTACTGATGCTGTCCCTCTCAGAGCTTTTTTAGTTTTCTGATATAGGCACAGGAAAAAAAATTGTTTTGGCTGAGGATCCTCAATTTACACAATTATTCTTTGTAACTATAATAATCCGTAATTTATTAAATACTTCATTTCTTTTACATTCTTAAACGAATTGATAAAACAGGGGTTAGAATATGAAATGTTGTCTTGTATGATGAAAAATGTGTCCTTAACACTAATTTGGTATTCTATTTTCTAAAGAAAATATTGTGTAGGTATCATAATTCGAATTTGGATTTCGGAGCTGTAAAAAGTGTCTGCTGTCGTACTGCTGATTTTTAACAGGCTCAGCCAAGTTCAAATAAAAAGGAACAGGCTATATAGCAGCGGTGTAAAATGTGTAAGTCTTCATCGAGACATCTAGATCGAGTCACATTTTCGTATTATAATATTTCTAACATTCACACCAATTAGCCTAGCACAAAGTAAGCTCTATAAGGCTCGTGTTATGGATAGTAAGGTAACAGATAGACATAAACAAATAACACATAGATATGTAATGTTATTAGAAATATATATAAATGCCCATAACTCAGGTATAAAAGCTCGTATTCTTCGTACAAACATCTGCCTCTTCCGGGATTCGAACCCAGGATCATCGTTGGTGCGAAAGGCAGGATCGCTACCGTTTCACGAAACGCACACATAATATAATTGAGATGACGACCCATCTTAATTATTTTATGACAATAGTTTGTGTGTGTGTGTGAGTTTGTTACCATAATATATATTAACCGCAAGTAGTTCGTCTACCGGACGCTAGATGGCGCTAACGGAAAAGTTATAATAACTGAGTCACAGCAACGCGTGGCCGGGTCACCTAGTTATAATATTAATAATATTAGACAAAATCAATTTCAAAGCTACTTCGATTCAGAACATGTGATATTAACAATACCATATGTTCTGAATCCAAGTAGGTAGCTAAAGCACTTGTGTTATAGACTTCAGAAACCACGACGGTACCACAACACCCAGACCCGAACCAATATAGAAAAGTTCGTTTTCTAGATTGACCTGGCGGGGATCGAACCTGGGACCTCGGAGTAGCGTTCCCATGAAAACCGATATGTGAGCCACTACACACATTTTTGAATTTATTAAAACTAGATAACCCGGCCACGCGTTGCTGGTATAACCCGTTCCACGCGTTGCTGGTATAACTCGGCTACGCGTTGCTATGATAACGTTATTGGTTATAAAAACTGTTATTCTTAGGCTTATGGTAACTATACATATATGGTAACAAACCCACAAAGTCCTTCTTTTATAAGAGATAATCAAATCTTATGTGTAGGTATTATTTCTATATGTTGTCTCTTATTTTTATATAAGTAGTTATATGTACCTATTATTGGTAGATATATAGGTATGTATGTAATATTATGTACTTACATATATGTGTTTATATTTAAGTTTATATCTGTATATAATTTACTATTCAAACATTTATTTCACGCGACTGCTTGTCTGCACTTAGTGACACCCACTTATACGACCAACCACACTTATTCTGGGTTGACTGGAAGAGTCCAACCTTATTTTACTTATAAACGGCAAACAATTTTACCTATCATTGTATATTATGCAATAAAGAATGTAATAATATGTATACAATTGAAATGTATACTATAATTTCATTTTAGAGCTGACGCCTGTACATTGATTTACTAAAGATATGGATATACCATAGAAAACATATAACTACTGATAGTACATAATGCATGTACAAACAGCAACAACCTTAACTGCCCGTTGAAGACCCAGCAGACAGAAAGGTAGAAAGAGATGAAATTATTTTTCTCATGACAACTTCACAACAAAAATAAAGTTTTTATGACATAATATCTTTGTGTGTGTGGTGTGTCTCTTGGCGCCAGAGAACTGTCACTGCTTGACGCAGAGTCTTGACATGCCTGATGACGTGCTTTCAGTTGATGCCGCTCTTCCAAAACAAAGAGCAACGGCAACGTCGCATGCTTTGGATGAAATAATGATAAAATTTAATTTTACTTATATCCCTATAACCCCCCCACCCTACTCTCATACGGTTTCATATTACGGTTTTTTGCAAATATTTTCTAAAATATGAATGCTGCAGTTATATTCGCCATATTTATCTAAACTAGGTTACGTTACCCGTCGACTAGTACTCTAACTAAGCTTAAACCTACTTTTAATAACGAGATAAATGCCATTGTATTTTAGGCATATTGCCGTCCGAGCGGCCAACTTAAATCGACTCTAACAAATTATTGAACCCACTTTCTAGTATTTTTTTACGTTTATTCGCTGTAACAAATTAGTAACTAATTATCCATACACATTAGCCTCTATTAATTTGATATTTATGGTGACATACCTACCTACTCATAACCTGAAAACTAAATATTGCATAACTTTTTGTTTATTTACGTTTTCACGTTTTTTATTTTTGTAACAAATTGAACAAATTAAGACCTTTCTTTTGATGCATCATTCGTCTATCTGCATTATATAGTTTCTGTGTAATCACGGACGATGACTACGGCAAGTGGCGGTTCTAGCGGCCAACTATTTTTTGTCATAGCGTCTTAGTTTTTTTTGTAACAAATTCACGAAAAGAGGTGTGTAAAGTAACAAATTAGCACTAATTCCTGGCAAAGTTTCATCAAATATTATGAGGTGGCCGCGCGGTTGCAACGGACATCATTTTTGCGGCGATATAAAATTTTTTTGCCGTTCTTGTCCGACTTAACAGGTTTTTCGTCGACAAATATTACGATATTATCCGTCCAATCAAAATTATAATATTGAAGATAAAAGGCGATTCTATCTTATACTTTGTGCTTTTGTGTAAGTAAGGTTTTTAAAGTTTATAATTATATATTGCTACAAAAAAAGTGTTGGTTTTTTTTTTACTTTTAGTCAGACTGGCGAACAAATTATTTACGCGCTTTGCGCTCAGACATTATAGCAAAAGAATAGGTATATTTAATAAAATATTATTTCATATTGCACTACAAAAATTGCAATTTTCACTCGTTAACCTGAAATTTAAAAGCAAGACACATTTTGAACCTTAAAATCATTCTAATCTTTTCTATCATTCTAATTTCGAACACCGAGGTTTTTAACAGAAAAAGACACGCTGTCACAGATATAAAATTCGAGTAGAATTGAATAGATTACCGCATGTCTGAAAAATTATTACTTTATATTTTAAATAGGAGGCAACCATATGCGTGGTGAAATAAGAGCTAAGGACAAACTACATAATGAGGTCGAGTTTGGCAACAGTGATGCCAACCCTACTGTTTTAACAGTAGATTTACTGTTTTCGCCTTGTCATCCCTGTTTTCTGTTTTAGTTCGTATTTCTACTGTTTTTAGGTGATTTAAGTATTCGAATTTCGAACTACGTAACCATAATTCATTTCAAATCGCAAAAAGTCACAACCAACATGTTAAACAAACCGGAATAACCTTTAAGAGAAAAATAGTTTTTGTATGCGCTGGTCACGCGCCTTTTTACAATTGTGAATTGGTATCATTAGCTGGCCTCTTGCGGCAGGGCATTCCTCGTTTACTGACGCAATCTTTTTGACAAACAATAAAACAGGATAGCTAAATTTGTAGTTTAATAAGTGGAACAAGGATAGCTGTGCTTTACTTGTCTCTATAAAATTATGTTGCGTAAAATCGGTTTCTCTCATAAAAAATTAAGGACAATGAGCAGTGATACAGATTTTGATAAAACTCCTCTTAGAAAGAAAAGTTTAAAATATGAACAGAAATTTATTGATTCCTGGTTAAACGACGACTAGAGGCTGGCTGATGAAAAGTGCAAAATCTAATACCCATAGAGAAAAATAAATATACCAAAAGGAATACCTATTTTTCTGTTCCGATTGTAACTGTGACAGAAAATGTAGGATTCATGAGCTGCTGCGTCATAAAAGTTCTATAAAACACTTCAACAAATGTTAAACAACCAATATTAACATCGATGCTGCATTCGACTTCGAAATTACTAGATCCAAAACAAGCAGCGGAAAAAGGCGAAATAAAGATATCTTGTTTTGTTGATGAGCACAACCTCTCTTTTAATATCGCTTCTTATTTGACAAAATTGATTTGCGCATGTGAAAAAAATTAATAAAAGCATTTACGAATTTATTAAAAAAAATGATTCCGAAAGACGTTGAACACACGAAATTGAAAATGTTAATGAGTAATTTTTCCATTGTAATAAAATGAATAATTTTGATTCAATCTTTGCATTTTGATTTTAATTACTTTACAATTTCTAGAAATTCCTTAAATAGAGGCAATTTGCGGATTTAAATCTAACAGAATATAATGTGTAAGTGTATTACTAATTATCAATACGAATTTATGTCGGTCAGTACAATTCATGTTTGAAATTACTATTTTACTGTTTTCTGCTGTTTTATTAAGTTCCATTTGCTGCTTTTTGCTTTCCTGAGGTTGGCAACACTGTTTGGCAATGATCCTACTAACATAATCAGAAAAGATTTTGAGTTAGAGTCCCGGTAAGGACAAATGTTTGTGTTATAAAAACTTAACTGCCCGTTGAAGACCCAGCAGACAGAAAGGTAGAAAGAGATGAAATTATTTTTCTCATGACAACTTCACAACAAAAATAAAGTTTTTATGACATAATATCTTTGTGTGTGTGGTGTGTCTCTTGGCGCCAGAGAACTGTCACTGCTTGACGCAGAGTCTTGACATGCCTGATGACGTGCTTTCAGTTGATGCCGCTCTTCCAAAACAAAGAGCAACGGCAACGTCGCATGCTTTGGATGAAATAATGATAAAATTTAATTTTACTTATATCCATAGACTTAGAAAGGTATAGATGCAGCAATATAATAAAGATTTCTTACACTTGCATTATAAAAATTTATTATTAATATTATATTACTCAAATAAAACATATACTAATACAACTAAACAAATCGAAATAGCGCATAGATATTGTGATTTTTTATAACACAAACATTTGTCCTTACCGGGACTCTAACTCAAAATCTTTTCTGATTATGTTAGTAGGATCATTGCCAAACAGTGTTGCCAACCTCAGGAAAGCAAAAAGCAGCAAATGGAACTTAAGAAAACAGCAGAAAACAGTAAAATAGTAATTTCAAACATGAATTGTACTGACCGACATAAATTCGTATTGATAATTAGTAATACACTTACACATTATATTCTGTTAGATTTAAATCCGCAAATTGCCTCTATTTAAGGAATTTCTAGAAATTGTAAAGTAATTAAAATCAAAATGCAAAGATTGAATCAAAATTATTCATTTTATTACAATGGAAAAATTACTCATTAACATTTTCAATTTCGTGTGTTCAACGTCTTTCGGAATCATTTTTTTTAATAAATTCGTAAATGCTTTTATTAATTTTTTTCACATGCGCAAATCAATTTTGTCAAATAAGAAGCGATATTAAAAGAGAGGTTGTGCTCATCAACAAAACAAGATATCTTTATTTCGCCTTTTTCCGCTGCTTGTTTTGGATCTAGTAATTTCGAAGTCGAATGCAGCATCGATGTTAATATTGGTTGTTTAACATTTGTTGAAGTGTTTTATAGAACTTTTATGACGCAGCAGCTCATGAATCCTACATTTTCTGTCACAGTTACAATCGGAACAGAAAAATAGGTATTCCTTTTGGTATATTTATTTTTCTCTATGGGTATTAGATTTTGCACTTTTCATCAGCCAGCCTCTAGTCGTCGTTTAACCAGGAATCAATAAATTTCTGTTCATATTTTAAACTTTTCTTTCTAAGAGGAGTTTTATCAAAATCTGTATCACTGCTCATTGTCCTTAATTTTTTATGAGAGAAACCGATTTTACGCAACATAATTTTATAGAGACAAGTAAAGCACAGCTATCCTTGTTCCACTTATTAAACTACAAATTTAGCTATCCTGTTTTATTGTTTGTCAAAAAGATTGCGTCAGTAAACGAGGAATGCCCTGCCGCAAGAGGCCAGCTAATGATACCAATTCACAATTGTAAAAAGGCGCGTGACCAGCGCATACAAAAACTATTTTTCTCTTAAAGGTTATTCCGGTTTGTTTAACATGTTGGTTGTGACTTTTTGCGATTTGAAATGAATTATGGTTACGTAGTTCGAAATTCGAATACTTAAATCACCTAAAAACAGTAGAAATACGAACTAAAACAGAAAACAGGGATGACAAGGCGAAAACAGTAAATCTACTGTTAAAACAGTAGGGTTGGCATCACTGTTGCCAAACTCGACCTCATTATGTAGTTTGTCCTTAGCTCTTATTTCACCACGCATATGGTTGCCTCCTATTTAAAATATAAAGTAATAATTTTTCAGACATGCGGTAATCTATTCAATTCTACTCGAATTTTATATCTGTGACAGCGTGTCTTTTTCTGTTAAAAACCTCGGTGTTCGAAATTAGAATGATAGAAAAGATTAGAATGATTTTAAGGTTCAAAATGTGTCTTGCTTTTAAATTTCAGGTTAACGAGTGAAAATTGCAATTTTTGTAGTGCAATATGAAATAATATTTTATTAAATATACCTATTCTTTTGCTATAATGTCTGAGCGCAAAGCGCGTAAATAATTTGTTCGCCAGTCTGACTAAAAGTAAAAAAAAAACCAACACTTTTTTTGTAGCAATATATAATTATAAACTTTAAAAACCTTACTTACACAAAAGCACAAAGTATAAGATAGAATCGCCTTTTATCTTCAATATTATAATTTTGATTGGACGGATAATATCGTAATATTTGTCGACGAAAAACCTGTTAAGTCGGACAAGAACGGCAAAAAAATTTTATATCGCCGCAAAAATGATGTCCGTTGCAACCGCGCGGCCACCTCATAATATTTGATGAAACTTTGCCAGGAATTAGTGCTAATTTGTTACTTTACACACCTCTTTTCGTGAATTTGTTACAAAAAAAACTAAGACGCTATGACAAAAAATAGTTGGCCGCTAGAACCGCCACTTGCCGTAGTCATCGTCCGTGATTACACAGAAACTATATAATGCAGATAGACGAATGATGCATCAAAAGAAAGGTCTTAATTTGTTCAATTTGTTACAAAAATAAAAAACGTGAAAACGTAAATAAACAAAAAGTTATGCAATATTTAGTTTTCAGGTTATGAGTAGGTAGGTATGTCACCATAAATATCAAATTAATAGAGGCTAATGTGTATGGATAATTAGTTACTAATTTGTTACAGCGAATAAACGTAAAAAAATACTAGAAAGTGGGTTCAATAATTTGTTAGAGTCGATTTAAGTTGGCCGCTCGGACGGCAATATGCCTAAAATACAATGGCATTTATCTCGTTATTAAAAGTAGGTTTAAGCTTAGTTAGAGTACTAGTCGACGGGTAACGTAACCTAGTTTAGATAAATATGGCGAATATAACTGCAGCATTCATATTTTAGAAAATATTTGCAAAAAACCGTAATATGAAACCGTATGAGAGTAGGGTGACTATGATTATTGGAATGTTCGATATTCATATCTTATTTTTAGGGAGACTGCTTATATATATATATACATTTTAAGTTAAGGCATACTTTATATTACCATTTTTGATATTTGCTTTAAAATATGCTTATAGTATTTCTGTTAAAAATATAGTAAACTTATAGTATTAGTGTGAGTGGAGTAAGAAATAAAGCTATTATCTATCTATCCTATGTATACAATGTATCCCGTCACCAGTGTCGGAGCCTTTAATGGTGTGAAATATGGCATTTTTGGCTCTTACGGCCGCCATTTTGTTTTCTTGATAACCAAGACTTGGGCTCTCAAAATAATTCGACCACCACTACCCATGTAAATGTCCTATCAACATTAAAAAGGTGTCATTTGATAGCTCAACATGTAGACAACAGTTACACAGCCATCATGTTTCGATTGTCATGGAATAAAAAATAGAAAAAAATAATGAAAAAAAAAACAAATATGTATATGCAAGCAACATTTAAATAACGCGGGCGTTTACGGCCGGCTGGTATTGAAGGAGAAATATTACGATTAGTTGCATCCAAAGGAATAGAAATACACACACAATCACAGTGAGCGCGTCGTCGAAATACTCACGGTCATAAAAATTATCATTTAGCCAAGTCTTAGTTAAGCAAATAAGGTCGTAATTATACAATGCTACTTGAGAAAAAAATTCTTGCGACTTAGTTCGAAGGCCCCTCACATTTTGGTAGTAAATATTAAAGTTTCTTACAATCATGAATATGGTTACTGATATTTATGTATTTAAAAACTCCAGGGAAAGCACGCAAATGCAAGCTCAATGAATATATACGTATATTTAAGAATGTAATAACAAAAGTGTTTAGTCGAATTATTTCAAATTTAAAATTCTCTTTTATTAAGGCACCAATATGTTAACAGGAACATATAATTGGACGTATTTACATGGTAAAGATCCAACCCACAAATTCACTTAAATTGACGTAAGTATGACAAAATGGCCTAAATGTCATATACTTACAAGTCACGAAAACAGCTGTAGCAATAAAGTAATAACTTTATTCAAGTCATCATAAAATTGTAAAAATTAAACTTACCGCAGTCAATTTGGATCCCTCTGCAATACACTTTTTGGTGGTGACTTCTATATTAACAAATCATATAAGTGGGCACAACTCATAGCTAAGCACTTTTAGACACTTCTGGATTTACTGATAATTGTCTCAGTAACTTAGTAGTATGAAAATCACGGGAATTAAATACGTACGAACACACACTTCAAAATCCAGCACAATAATGACAATATTCACAACGGACAATAATCGCTTTTTAAACCCCTTCCGACAAATATTTTTAAGAATAATTTGGAAACAAAAGAGATCCTTTTGCGGGAATCGTGCCCATCATAAAACACCTGGGGAATGTCAATGAAACGAAAATCTTATCAGTAAATACTTTAAAGAATTAAGAACAATAGACATCAATATGGCTGCAAAACGAACTGCATATTCCTTCAGAGTACAACATTAAAAACATGCCTTTGTACTAATGTATTCATAGTCACCCTACTCTCATACGGTTTCATATTACGGTTTTTTGCAAATATTTTCTAAAATATGAATGCTGCAGTTATATTCGCCATATTTATCTAAACTAGGTTACGTTACCCGTCGACTAGTACTCTTACTAAGCTTAACCCTACTTTTAATAACGAGATAAATGCCATTGTATTTTAGGCATATTGCCGTCCGAGCGGCCAACTAAAATCGACTCTAACAAATTATTGAACCCACTTTCTAGTATTTTTTTACGTTTATTCGCTGTAACAAATTAGTAACTAATTATCCATACACATTAGCCTCTATTCATTTGATATTTATGGTGACATACCTACCTACTCATAACCTGAAAACTAAATATTGCATAACTTTTTGTTTATTTACGTTTTCACGTTTTTTATTTTTGTAACAAATTGAACAAATTAAGACCTTTCTTTTGATGCATCATTCGTCTATCTGCATTATATAGTTTCTGTGTAATCAATCACGGACGATGACTACGGCAAGTGGCGGTTCTAGCGGCCAACTATTTTTTGTCATAGCGTCTTAGTTTTTTTTGTAACAAATTCACGAAAAGAGGTGTGTAAAGTAACAAATTAGCACTAATTCCTGGCAAAGTTTCATCAAATATTATGAGGTGGCCGCGCGGTTGAAACGGACATCAAAAATGAACGATATGCCGAAGCAAACATTCTTCCTTATTAGGCAGAATGTTTGCTTAGTATTAGTCCTGGTAATTTTAAAAACCAATACGCTTTTCAGTAAAAATATATTATTACCACTTCATAACAATATTCAAACATTTTTATGAAGGACCAACCCTTTGTGCCTTCTGCCTTTTAAAAATCGCTATCATACGAAGACAACTGGGACCAACAGTAATAAAAAACTGTTGTTGTGTAAGTGGCAATTTTTGGGCTGGTACGAGGGCGGCACTGAAAAATTCGGGAATCAAGGAACTGACACAACATTACTATTTAAAAATGTATTTATTGTTTTTCGAAGTACCTATTCTCCGCGAAATTTGACACACTTTTCCATACGATGGAACCAATCATTGAAGCAACCATTCCATTCGGAAGTTGGGGTCTATAAAATGGCCATTTTATAGGCGTCCACAGCTTCTTCATGTGAACAAAAACTCTTTTGTTCTGTGCGCGGTGTGAGAACTCGCATTGTCGAGATGGAGGATGATCCGGCGGTTGCAGTTCTCTTTACGGAGTTCAGAAAAGACCTGTGGCAAACAAATGCTAGCATACCATTCTGCATTTGCCGTTCTTTGTCTCTCAAGAGGAATAGTCACAACATGGCCGGTTTTGGAGACAAACGTGGCCACCATCTGTTTTTGCAACACTCCGTGAACGAACAATTTTTGTTGGCTTTAACTCATTTTCGAACACCCAAACTCGTGATTGGTTTTTTGTTTCGAGTTCGTACGCGTATATCCAGGATTCGTCACCTGATACGATGTTGTATACAGCATTTGAGGATCCTGCGTGGAATTTTTCGAGAGTTCTGATGCACCAAGTAACGCGAGCCGCTTTTTTCTCTTCACAGAGCGAATGCGGTATCCATCGGGAAAACAACTTTTTTACACCTAATTGTTCATGCAAGATTATTTGTATTTGACTCATGCCAATGTTTAAAGTTGCCTGAATTTCGCGGTATGTCACATGTCGATCTTCCTCAATCAGCGTACGCATAGCATCAACGTTTTCTTGGGTAACTGCAGGTTTTGGACGACCTTGACGAGGAACATCACTGAGCTTGACACGTCCACGTTAAAATTTAGCAAACCAGCGATAAATTGTGGTCATCACCTAATGCAGAAAGCATCCGATCAACACACTGTTAAACCACTTCGAAAGTCACAATAAATCATCATCTCTTGATTTTTCTCGAGTCAATTCCATTTTCTCAACGATTAAACAAGTTTGACAAGACCTTGTGACTAGACCGAGAATCTTTTTTTGAAATAAATAAATGGTATTCGAATTTTGAAACCAAGGAGTTTTCAATTAATAAGATTTTAATATGACAGGAACAGTGGAAATATTCCATTCCCGATACTTTTAGTGCAGCCCTCGTATGTGATGGTGTAGGCCACCTTCATTTAGACTACACCGCACTGTTTGCATTGATATCTGCAATTAAAGATAAAATAATACTTTAGTGCTGAATCCGTCGTATTTCATACTAAAATTTAAAATACATCACATTTGACCGTGTCAAACATACACGGTACTGAACCGCTGAATCGCGAGTACGGTGGAAGGGATCTTCAGAGTGGGTGGCTATAATAGTTGCATCCTCCGCCTCCGTAGTCACCCGGGCTTTCACCCCGCGAGGACGGTCTCAGAGAGCCTCGTTACCACCTTCTTCGAACCGCTGGATCCACTGGCTTACCGACCTTCTCTACAAATAGAAACAGCTGGTGTCTACAAACGTTATTTGTGTACGGAAAAGTGTTTTACGTGATGTAAAATTTAGTTACATGAATACCTAACTGCCGCGAGATCTCCACAACTCCCACACCAGTTAGTCTTAAAGTTACAATTCTGACCCTCTCAAAGTAAGATAGACGGGCCGGCATTTTTTTAAAGAATTTAAACTAAAAGAAAGGAAAGAACTAAAAAAAAATGATAAGACCAATAATTCCAAACGAGCGACCGGAAAAAATTGACAATGATTGTTCTGATATTACTCTTATTATTGAATTGAAATAATCCCACCTTTTTGATGCGAAACTCATTAGGGTCTCAGAAAAAAGTATTAGTTTCAGTTATTATGGTTAATTTTAAAACTTTGTAACGTTACACACACATCTACAATAAAAATGACATTTATGAAGACGTCATACATCTATTCTCACTTTCTTTCAAAAAGTTGGTAGTCACGTGACAGGGGCAGTTAAGATTGTTGCTGTTTGTACATACTTACTCATATATCACATCAATAGTCGGTGGCCATAAGAGTATTTTTGAAGTGGCCATAAACTCCTACAGATGGCGTCTGTGCTAAATGATTGTGAAAGAGGCAGGATCGAATCTAACTTTTTCAACAGCCTTTTTTACGATAACAAGTTACCGCATTGAACTGATTATATAAGTCAGTATCTGACTAATAGTAGTGAAAATAGGAGTAAAAAGACCCTCAAACCACGGGAATAGGCTACAGACGTTACAGAAACCTGTTGTCAGTGCTGGTAAAAAACCTCAATTGATTAAGATTCTATTTCACTTGACTTAAAGTTGAAAATATATCGCTGAAACGTTAAACCAATGTAACATACAAGTCTAATTAGTTTGTAATAATAGTTTTTTACTATTTATTTTAATATGTTAACAAACAATGTTGCACTTCCACTGTTGATGGAAAATTACTTATTTTTATGGCAGTAATAAAAACTGCTATCTGTATAATTTGGAAAGTTCTTTAAAACATTTTTGAAGATAAAACTTACTTGATTCACTTAGTCTTTAACAAATGATCCTCATTCTCCAGGTAAGGAACCACACCTTATTTTTCTTTTTTTTATACCAGGGGAAAGTTTATTGGTTTCGACTAGGTTGTCGGCGGGGACATGTGAGGACTCCCGTCTGCCGTATTGTAGGCCAGGGATACCACGCTAAAACCCCTGGGGTGTCCTCAACTTAGACAAAGGTCCGCTGGGGCTATTTGTGGTAATCACCACTTTGGACCCCGGCAAAGGTAAGGAACTATTTATTACAGAGGCCCTACCATTACGTCTTATAGCGATTCAAGTTGAGCTGTAGAAAAGAGACGCCACTATAGACCGTGTATAGCGGTGTCTCACTTTGACAATCCAACTGCATCGCGCTAACAGAACATGGTAGGCCCTCAGGTCTTCTAAAAGGGAAACATAAGCTTTAGCTTGAAATTACATCATAAGTGAGTGCCTTGCTTAGTTAAAAAAAAAATATTAATGGTACTTTCGTATATATTTTTCAACAGAATTTTCAACACTAATACATATTCAAAGAAAACAGATACAGTGTAAAGTACAAATATATATATAGAAGCGAAATACAATATATGTGATTACTGATTACAAACATATATTACTGTTTACAATAGTAATATATAATACTACACATATTGGCGGTATAGCTAGAATAATATCATTCCAGAATAGGATATATATTTCAATCTAGAATAAATTAATGCTTTGAAACAGTTCACAACCACTGTTAAATTTTACAATTTAATGTTATAATTCAACAATGGATAACTGACATTTCGAATAGAATTTATAACTGTATGTGCCCTGTCATCTATAAGCTCAGAAAATAAGAAAAAAAATAATTTATCACATTCATGCCCAGATCATTCTTAAATTAATTAGCTTATAAATTTTATAGACTATGCCAACAATTCATTTTCAAGCTTTTTTATTTTTACTGGTAATATATTGACCATCTCTTGGCATAAACTGTATTCTTCTTGCATCATGGCAGCAGCGTCTTTGTCATTCATACAAATATCCACCACTGCTCGGTAAGAATCATAGCTGTTTTGTACATTTATAAGCTGCATAGATTTGTCAACTGCAATTCTTTTCATACTATTCCTACCAATATAAGCATAAGCACTGATGACTGGACGAATCAGATCAAAATCAAGCTTAGTTGGCATCCTACCATTTTTGTCTTTGACGGAATTTAAAAAGTGGTCATAGTTCTCCATGCTTTTCTCACATAGCATATTAATTTTCTTTAAAGCATGAGGCGTTGGCTTATCTTTACTTTGATTTAACTTATCTAGTTTAATATTCAGGATATCAGCATAGACTTCGCCTAATTCAAACCAAAGTTGTCTGCAGTATTGCAAGTAATAAGTAGGATTAATAGCTTTCACTAGTTCTTCGAGCATGTCAATCCTCCTTTTTAGCATTTTAGCTCTTCTTTCATCATCCTCTTCAAAAAACGCAAGATAGCTATATGATTGTGAACTATCTTGAATAAGTTCTATGTAGTCTGAAGCCAAAGAATCCAATTTGTAATACTCTTTTGCTTTATTTAACCAATTCTGACAACTTAAGAATAACTCTCTAGCATCTTGATATGTAAGCAGAAATTTATCTCCTATTTTGTTTTCATACTTGGATACATCAATATCGGGGAAAACTAGGTTCTTCACATTACCACCACATATGTTTTCCTGATCTTCTATATTCAAATTGGACATGTCTGTAATTAAAAATACAATCACATAAGTAGGTAGTTATACTAACATTGTACTTAATGATTTTTTTTCTTGTAAAATTTAAAGCTTTTGAATGACATAGCCAGATCATTTTACTAGCATAAATTTCATTTCAAAAACAAAAATGTGATATTATTAGTGATATTCCTTTAAAAAAAATTGAAGACTATTCCACTGTAGTTGGTTCTAATCTTTTGGCATTCTATATACTTAAATTTTAGATTTATTTTATTTTTGTTAGATGATTTCGTGAATTGTAAAGAATATTATTTTCATTTTAATTATATATACAAACCTGTTATAGCATCAGTGAGTCTTTCAGCATCACTCATTAGCCTTGCTTTTGATGCAGTCATTAATAGCAAACAATATTTAGCCCAGCACCGGGCCACATCAGCTGATCTATGTTTAAAAGTCTCTAATTTCGCTAAAAATGCATCATCATTACTCTCCAATGACATTAGCTTCTCTTCATAATTTTCAAGAATTGTTGATGCCGCTGCTAAATGTTGTCTCGATTGATAGAACCCATTTTGTTCAGCAAAGAATTGGGAAAGTGTTGCAGAATTTAATGCCCAATCAATTGGTTCATAGTCAGAATATTGCAGCTGCCTTCTTAATGTTACATGGCAATATATTGCTGATTTCAAATTCTCTTTCAAAGAACCAAATACTTGAGCTAGATAATAAAGAGTCAGGGTGTGAGCTTTCTCCAACAACATGAAATCACCAACATCAGTTTCTCCTACATTATTTATTATATGCTCAATAGGCAAAGGCATCTGTAATGTACATTTAAATGTTTCATACAATTCTTTAGCACTGAGCAAAAACACTTTAGCTTTGCCAGGTTCATCTCTGTTAGACCACAGAATACCAAGATTGTTGTAGATGTTAATTAAAGTTATAACTATTTCGGGTTTTGTGGAATTTGGGACAAGGAGCTCCACGGCTTCAGTTAAAACTCTTTCACTTGTTGTCAGCTCCTCAGTTTCCATATCTACAATGCCAATGTTCAGTAGTACTGCCCCCAACATTGCATCTAGCTTAATACCGCATAAGTTGGACTCAGTATTTAGCATTCTTTTGAGAGTATCACACATGTTTGATAAAATCTCCTTAGCTTTGTATTTAGACAAATAGGGCTCGTTTTCAGGATCATTCTTACTATCCTCGTCTAAAAGCTTTCGAACTTTACAGTAATTTTCTTTGAAGTCATTAATAATCTCTTTTGCAGTCATTTCAGACGTAACAATCATATTAGTGTGTAAGGATTAAGAGTTGCTTCTGCATTTAGGAAAATAACCTGACAATTAATATCAATACAACAATAATCACAGAAAATGTGACACCCTTTAAAACAGTTCTAAGTCAACAACTGATCAAAATCAAACTGGTAAAATTAAACCATTTATCTGCGCCACGACTTTTTGCATCTAAAATTTATTGAATAATTAATACAGTAAAGGTTTACGCAGAAAAGAAAACTTTGTTAGATTTTCCTTTAACAAGGGAAAGCAAAGGGTTGTAATGTCTATACAGCCTCATTTCCAGTAGCTTCTTATTTAGAAGATAATAATAACGATGACGAGAGCTGATGATTTATTAATGAATGATGCAATGAGCGATTTGCTTATTTTTCTGCATTTCAAGGTAAGTCAAGGTGTGGGAATCTACTGAAACCTCAATGGTTTTCTTGAGAGAGGATGAAGATACATTCCGCTGGTTTCTCTTACTAGTCGACACTCGTGTATAATCACGAACTCTTAATGCACCATTATTACTCTAAGTAAAGTTTTCTTAAAAAAACTAAGTTATAAAAAGTAGTTGTGGTTTTTATTTTATAATTTAGAAACGACAAAAGTTTACCTTAGTGGAGCGATTTCTAGGTACTATCTTAAAAGAGATTATTTATTCTGATTTACTTTTTTGTAGGTATAGTCGTTTTTACATTTTATCATATCAACCAAAAAAGTCGGTTTTTTTTTTTTTTTTTTTTTTTTTTTTTTTTTTTTTTTTTTTTTTTTTTTTTGCCTGTAAATTCGGTTTTACGGGCGAAGATTTTACGTGACAACGTCTTTTTCTCGGTAGAATATTTATTGATATGAATATAATTAAATTGCACAATGCGCGCGGCAGACCGATCATAGTTGAGTGGGAGAGAGACGCAAGGCATTCGGCGGGCCTCTCTCTCGTTCGGTGACTCATCGTAACGTTACCGAGCGTTACACTTTTTCATAAGTGACTCCCAGCCGCAACCAATTTATAAGACGTTATCACGTCAAAATACGACAGATTTCAGTCTAATTAAATCTTACTGTATACAGTCCAAAGAATAAAATTAAAAAACCAATTAGGACGATTATAAAGTACAAAAGGATATAAGCTCTCATCTCAAAGTCAACCTCCGTAAAGGTGAATCTAGTCTTTAAAAAAACGGAGTCAATTCCAACACTAAAGGCATTAGGAAATGATTATAAATTTGGAAAAACATAAAATATTACAACTGCTTACGACTGGAACTATTAGGTGTAGTAATTTACGATTTTTCCTAAGAAAATTAATAAAATAAAAATTGTACCACTAATTTTGCACTGTTTATTAATAAATCCTGTTCTTAGAAGTCACTCCTCACATATAACGAAAAACATACATCTGCAGCATAATTCCCTTATCCATAGACACGCATAGCATAAGTTAACATTAGTCATTATTTACATTGTACTGTAAAAAAGTTAATTAAATATCTATACAAATTCATCGGTCACACACACATTTAAAATCTTTATATAAATTAAATAAAAGGAATTAAAAACGGTGTATGAATAAAGGAATTTTATGCCGTGAGGTGAAGGACATAAAAACAGAAATAGATTTTTCTAATACATTCACATACATAAATTGCATAAAACAATATTTATATTGACAATACTTTAATTATTATCTTACATCCAGATGAAGCATTAAGATTTTAGTTGTTCAAATGTGGCACTTAAAACTGTGCATTTATGATTAGTGTACTTAATGACATGATCTGTATCATACTAGAGGCACATTACGGAAGATAATTCAACAAACACATCACATGTGACATATCCAATGATACTCTGAACCTCTGTCTACAAGACATTTACATTCATGCATGCCGACTGAGATAATAGGTCATGTCAGAAACAAGTATGTACTTATTAAATACTTTCCTACTTAATAAAATAAAATTTGGGTCTACCCTTACACAATTGACAAAACAGGTTAGCATATGAATCTTTACTGTGTTAGGAATAAGACACATTTTTCTTTGACCCCAAGCAGACAGTGTTATGATTTTAAGAAATTATTGTACACATTGAATGAGAACACGAGCCGGGATTGAAGGTTAAGCCCAAGTGATCAGTCTTTTTATGCATCTACCTAAGCATAAGTTTCTTCTGCGTTCTAAGTCGTCGTCTTAGAACACGGAGACTTTGTACAGAGAAGCAGTCTGTTACACGAAAATAAAGCACTCTACAGGGTGTTTGCTAATACCTGTATAATCCAAATATGACAGATAGGAAACAGCCTTGAAATTTAATATAAAGCCTAAAAACCACCACATAGCTTAAAATATTTTACCTTTTTTTTGGATATAAAATAGTCACTTTGCCTTTTTCCATACAAATAACAAGTAGATCAAAATTTGTATTACTGTTATTGATGTATTCCAATGGTCATTCACTGTACACCATCTCGGTCTAGGGGTGCTACTGTGCAGTGTTTCATAAAAAGGAAACACATTTTTTTTCAGCAGACTTATGGTTTTTAAAGGGGTTTGAAGATTTTTGTATGGAGGGTGGCCCTAAAGTCGGCCGCCATTTTGATTTTTTTTCAAAATCGCGGTGCACAACGAAAGTTATATATTTAGATGGAGTACACTTATACAAACAAAAAATGTTATATAACATGATATCCTAAAGCGTCACGTTTCGGAGTTATTCACCAAAATAAAAGTATAGGTAATATGTGACTATCCATGAGAAAAGGTGTCTTATGGTCGTTGGCTCTTACGACATTGTTCTTATTATAAGCGTTAAGCGCCCATCTTGGCCATACCACCAGGTACATTTTCTTGTGGTCACATATTTTAGTTATGAGCGATAGAGATAGTATTCTATGGTACATGGCATGGGCGCGAAACCAAGAATATCCTATTCAGCCTCCCGCTGCCTTCTTGGATGATATTATTTACACCGAATATAATTAATAAATCTTTTGTCGTATTCTATCGTTTTCAATTATTTTTATTTTTACCTACAAGCAAATCATTATAATTAAACACATTTATATCCGATTCCTTTACTGAATTGTATTAAAAAGTTATAAATGAACAAAACCAAACATTAGTATTAAAATATTTGTTTTCTTTCTTTGTCTGATTCAGATTAAAAGTAAAAACTTAAACAACATGAAATAACTACAAAATAAATAAATAAGGTCGTTATAACAACTGTTATTTTTATCTTTGAATAACTCAGAAACGTGACGCTTTATGATGTTATGTTATATAACATTTTATGCTTGTATAAGTGCCCCATATCCAAATATATGACATTTATTGTGCACCGCGATTTTGAAAAAAAAATCAAAATGGCGGCTGATGTTAGGGCCAAAACCATCAAACCCCTTTATAACAATTTTCCAGGGTTCCATGCATGGTACCAGATCTACAATAGTTCGGGATTACACAGATATTATCAAACACCCTGCTTTTTTTAATGTAAAGGTTTATGTAATTCATACTTATCCATGTCTATTTCACATTGGATGGTATTTTGATTAAATTTTGGTTAATTTACTTTCTTACTCTTTTCTCTATCAATAACAAATTTAAACTAATCCCCCAATTAACAATTCTGCACTTTGTTGAACTACCTACTGGGTTTGTCATTTTTGTTTTAGGATATTTATACTATATTTAATTTTAAACCGTTATTGTTATTTGTTTTTCAGTAATTTAAAAATAAAGAAAAAACTTCTATAGTATAGTGGGTCAAAAACACTATTTTTATATTAAAGACTATGATTTGGTAAAAGTAGCCAGTCAGCAAAGTAGTGGAATAAGAAGTAAATGCAATATTAAAAAGGTTGTTTGATGAGTAGGATAGTTGTGCAACAGTCTTATTTAGAAGCAGTCCGAATGTAAAATTATCTATAACGAGACACAACGGTCAGCGTCAGAAAGGTACTCTCAACGTCAATGAAAATTATGTCTTATTTTTAAAAAATTTGCTAATAATTTTATAATATTAATAGTTTAACATACTGTTAAACTTAACCAATTATTAAATTCATTATGAAAATCTTTCTGTTATAGGCCGCCTTGAAAACACTGTAACTGGTGAGGGCCATTGTTGGCACTCATACCAATAAATAGGCAGCTGAAGGCGATGCCATGTGACGCCTTGAGGCGACATTGATAGCAGTCATAAGCATTACATACAATAAAAAAATATTATCAATGCAGATGCATTAGTGGGACCAATGATCCCACAAAAGCCTCAATGGCAGGTGCAAGGCAGACAACATGCCACGATGCAATAATATCTTTGCTCAAATTTGAAATACAAAATGTACTACTGTACAAAAAAATTCTTGATTTTTAATTCAAATAACTAAGTGCTCCTTTTTCCCAGATAACAAAACCAGATTATGTATATTTTAACATGATTTTTTAAATTCTTGCTCAACTGATGTTAAAAATAATTTATTTTATCATATTGTTGAGAAAGTAGTTTTAAATTGTGAAAAAGTAAGTAGACTTATCTAAATGGTTAAAACTTAAATGCCTTATTATTATAATTATCTATAGATGCTGACTGGACATCAAAGTAAGCACCAATGTAAATGTAAAAATATATATATAAGTAAATTGTAGTTTAGTAAGCCTTCTAGGGCTACCAAGTTGTAACATGGTGTAACCCCAAGTTGGCAACATGTCATCAGTCTATAAAATATGTAAAATCACCATTCAATAACTTCACACTCATTACATTCTAATTATGGTTCTTAAAATCCATTTAAAATGCACATTTGCATGCACCATTCAACCATAATGGATTGATTGATCAGCCTTTTTAAAATACCTCCTGTTATAAGTACCTACTTTCATAATTTATCTAGAATCATTGAATGGTGAATCACATAATTTCATTCTTAAATCTATTTTAATGCAAGAACATAAAAGTTGTTTTGCAATAACATTAATGATATACCTACCAATTAGGTATGGGCAATTTGTGTCAGCCAATATAGTCTATGAAAGAACATAAAAATCAGATATTCCTGCTGAATAAACATGTTTGTAATGGCCACTGCATGCATGAACACAAAATGTCTTTACTTAACAAAATCTTAGTACAAACAGTGCTCTTTACAATTAATGGCATTGCCAAATACATGTATTAGGAACCTGCTTCTTGTTCCTGATCCTCTGTTGAAAGTGCTCGGGAGGATGATGTATGTGTGTTCATTTGAGAAAAGACCTCTTTCTCTCCCAGTGCTAATGGATCAGGCTGTGCTGCCGGCGAAGGTGCATAGACCATCATAGGAGAAGGAGATGCAGGTCTTACCACTCCTGCACTAGAAGTTTCTTGCTCTTCCAAAAACCTGTCCATATAATCAGTGTGACCTGGATGCAGAGTGTACTTCTTTTTTTCAAGGCGTGCTTTATTTGCAAAAATATCATGTCTTTCCGTTTTCTTCCAGATGTAATAAAATTGAACCAATTCTCCAACAGACCTAGTTCTTACTTTATGCTGTCGTATTAAATGGAAATCCTTACCATGAGCTTTAAGGCCATTTTCAAAATTACGACATTCTTCTTCCGACCATAGACTAGCGTGAGCTGGAGTTTGAGCAGAAATTCTTCTTCTCCTTAATGCTTCCTCCACATTATGCCCACATTGTTGCAATAAAAATAAGGCTTCCTCATCATCCCGTAGTTGTTTGCCTCGGGGTACTGCTTCAACTCCAGTTCCAGAGTTCATAGCACAAATTTTTTTCATATAATCCTCTATAACTTTTTCTTCTAAAACACTAGGATTCCACAGTAACTTATCTTCATTTTCATATGGTAGTGCATCATCGTAACTGCATAGGCCTTCTGGTATACCAGCTTGGTAGTCGCTACCAACCATAATAGTCTTTTTCCAATCATCTTCATCTGGACTGTAATCATAGTCATCTTCCTCCTCAGATGGAGGTCTGGAGCCAGAGCGCAGACATCTAGTTGCTTCTGGGCTTGTGGTTTCACTATACAATTGCTGTAATGCAGACTCTGGTTTTTCAGTTTCCTCGGGTACTACCTCCGGTATAGGTTCTACTACTGGCTTGTCCATGCTTCTATCGTAACCGTAAAGTGCCAGTAATTCTTCCAAGGGCATATCCCCTTCCTTTTGTAGACTATTTAACTCAGCCTTAGGGTCTTGCTGCTCTCCCGCCGCTAATGCTTCTTCTTCATCCAATGTCCTCTCGTCATCAAAATCATTTACCATCATATCCACAGTAGGCTCGAATAGAGACTTATCGTTCCCCACGTCCATACTCGCATCGTGTTCGTTAACATTGGCCACTAACGCACAGTCTGACATGACGACCAGCAAACCACTATGAAGATGTTAGCATCAAAACATTGTAATAATCTGGACTATTTATTGGTAGTTTAGAAGTAAAATAAATTAAATAAAAAGAAAACATTAAAAAAAAACACTTATTATGCTAAGTTTTAAGCAAATTCTACAGGACAAAACAAAAATATTTTGACACGATTTCAACCATAGAAAAAGATGAACTTACCATTCGACCACAAATTTGTTGTTAGGTTTTTTTGTAAGGGACAGTAAAGGGTACAAATCTTATACAGCCTAATTTCCAGTATTTCTATTCTTATGTGAAAATGATGACAGGTGACAAATGAATCAAAGATAATAAATAGATAACGAGTTAATTATTAAAAACCCTTTTCAGCAAAACTGAGAGGTTTCACTAAAACCTCTTTGGATGTTGGTAAAACAACATTAAAACATTTTTTACAAAATTATGATTACAGCTTAAAAAGGAACAAAACAAACAATTTTTAAATAGTTTTGTAATAAAAAGTAGGTAATACCATGTTTCGAAAGAATAACCTAATTAATCTTTATGAGTTTTTTTATCTTCAACGGCTGTATAAAAATATCCTCTTCCTTAAATAGTGCTGGTGTGGAGCAGCACTTAACGAAACATTATTGGGGTGTCCCATCGGTCTACATTCATACATTCAGCATTGGGCTGGTGGTACCGCGAAGATGGGTTAACATGGAGGCGCACCGTTTTCTCATAATAGCATAAAAGTCATCCGCGTGCGCCTCCGCAACCATCCACAACATGAGACACATCAACGCCACGGCAGCCCCAACAGGACACTTAAGATGGGTAACTCAGGAGTGATAGATAAAAAAGATATGAATCACCCCGTTTACATCTATGAATCTTTGTATCCGTTCACGTCCGAATGTATCAGTGTATCTTTATAATCATAACTCACTCACGGCGTCGTTTTCTATCTGTGTTGCATTCGCATCGCAT
Organism: Calamotropha paludella; assembly: GCA_927399485.1. Classification (NCBI taxonomy): domain Eukaryota; kingdom Metazoa; phylum Arthropoda; class Insecta; order Lepidoptera; family Crambidae; genus Calamotropha; species Calamotropha paludella. The sequence continues at coordinate 4,512,712 of OV656806.1, read as the reverse complement.
AGCTTGTTTGATGTTGGCTGCCTTGGCGGCCGGCTAAGTTAATTTAGTTAAACATGAACTACTAAATCGGAAAGATACCTAATATTAATAACATAACAACCGTATCTATTTTAAACTAGTTATTGCCCGCGACTTCGTTCGCGCGATCAATTTATGATAAAAAAATTTGCCTATCAGTTGCCCCGTATTATAATCTATCCCTGTACCAAATTTCATGTCAATCCGTTAGGCAGTTTTTTAGTTAAATCCGGACATACAAAAATACAGTACAGATCGGGCATTTCTAGACTTATTATTAGTAAAGGTTATTGTTATTATAATAACCAAGCAAGAAGCAAAGTGAAAAATCGTTCAAGCTAAGTATTTATATCCAATCCATATCTCTCACTGATATGATACACAGATACATTGGATTGAGTTGGTTGAGACAAACGAGTAAGAGCCACGCTGTGCAATGTGGTGCGTGAACTACGTGAGCTACTGATACGTAGGGATACAAAGATACAAAAGAGTGATTCATATCCCAGTGATCGAAAGATACATATCAATCTTTTCTTTTGAATGACACATTTCGCCCATGTTTACAGGACACTGAATGCATTGTTATACGGGACCCACAGATCGCTGTATGCCCTACGTGTGTAATCAGCCCACAGGCTGCAGGTGTAGAACGACTGGCAGTATGCTTTAAAAAGCGTTATTTTTTTACTGGTTTTTGCACCTTGCAAACATGCGAGCTAACATATTGCAGCGGACAGACAGCGATCTTCCCTCCCTATATCGCAATTGTATTTCAAATCATCGGTGACCCAGTGGCCCAAGTTTTAAACTTATCTACCCGTTAGAGACCTACCACGGAGTAATACCTCCGCCGGGATAACGAGCTAACTCATATAGCACCTGATTTAAAAATTATAAACTCACTTTTATTAGCATTATATTTGAGCCCATGGACCTCCGCATATGGTTTACATACTACCAAAAGCTTTCTTAGAGCGCCAATCGATGGGCTCAGCAACACCATGTCATCGGCATAGCTAATATTGTTCATACAGACTCCGTCTACTGAGCTCACCGATCAGCCAGTTCATGTACAGATTGAAAAGGTGGGGCGAGCTTAATCCCTCTTGTCTCACCCGCACCCCATATTGTACACGTCCGAATGTGCACATTCCCATCTTACACTATTAGTTTGATTAAAATACCAATACTTTAACATTGATATTATCTCAGGAGGTAACGTGGTGTCATCACATAGCTTACGCCAAAGCATATCGTATGAAACAAAGTCGAATGCCTTTGATAGGTCCAAAAAACAAGCAAATATCGGTGTCTTTCGAGCAATATAGTACTGTACAGTTTGCTTGAGACACAGTATAGCACTTTGCGTAGGCTTGAAACAAAACTGCGAATCGTTAAGATCAATGTGTTTAGCCAACTGTTTGACAAGCAAACTGTTCAGTACCTGAGCGACAATGGTAGCCAGGGGTATGGTCCTAAAATTAAACATGTACGAAGCGTTTCCAGTCTTAAGGCACGACTACAGTCTGCGTCTTAAGGTAGGTATCTATGACCTAGACACAAGTTATAAAATAAAGCGAGATCCCGCGGCAGATGTGGTCTCGCACGCTTTAAGTGCTCGACGCTGAGGCCGTCGTGGCCGGGAGACTTACCTCTCACCATGTTTTTAATGACGGATTGAACTTAATTAGCAGTGAACATAGTGAAGATATCTGCTGCACGAAACCCAACATCTAGCACCCGCTGCACGTTCGAAAACGGCGACTCAACTTTAAAATGCCATTGAAACACGAAAATGTTTTAACAACAAAAATCTTTTGCGCTATATTTATAACTCCATGTTTTTTAAGCTGACCACATTTTAAAATTTTCTTATCTGGCATCTCTAAACAAGAAAAAAGCTAGGTATAGTCTCCGGCAAATAAGTTAAAAATGATTTTGAAATCACGTGACATGCGCAGTAGCAAGTTTAGGTACATTATTCACTATTGCGCATGTCACGTGGTTTCAAAATCATGTTCAACTTATTTGCCGGGGACAATACATGAACTTCTATTCGAAGATAACTAGGCGATGCAGTCGCTACGCATAAAGCTACGCTAGCACCATATATTGGAGCGGAGCGTAATACCAAAAAAAATTTTTTTTTTGTTACGATGTGAATTTTTGCGAATTTCTAAATCCGGGACCTCCGTTACAATCTGGTCCTAAACCTGTTGATTCGATTCCATACAAAAAATATTAAAATCGGTTAAGAACTCTGGAAGTTATGGCGTAACAGACATTGCGCCATTGAAGCTGATCCATGGGAGCATTGCTCGCTTCGCTCGCTCCGCTCCAAAAATACTTTAAAAGGCTAAGTAGAAGCCAGCACAGCCGAAAAATTTGGTTTTGTTCCGCGTTCTCTTCGCTACAAGCTTTTATGTAAAGATAAAATAAGATAATCTTACTTTTCTCGTGGAAATGAGTCTTATGTTATATTATTTGTGACTATTGGTTACTAGCAACACTAGATTACAATATAATACTGGAAGGAAAGTCAAATGAAATTGTCAAAAATTGTCAAATTCTGTGCATTTATGCGTCACGTAGAATTCTTGAAGAAAATTTGTTGTTAATAAAAATAATGATGTCTTTAAGTAAAATTCAAGTTAAGAAATAATTATTTCATTAGTCTTTGTGGTCAAGATGTTCCGTTTAATTTTCATAATAGGCGCTGCCATAATTCAAGTATCTCTTGGTTTTTCTGATGTAGGAAAATGGGATTTGCCGCTTAATGGGGTAAGCAATAAATATTTTACCGGTTAACTATGGATAACAAGCGAAAAGTTTTATAACAGTAACTGAAACCTATTTATCAAAAACTTAAAATATTTGATTAATTATAAATAGGCCTTGTTAACTTTGTTCTTTTGTTGTTGTTGTTTGGTATCTCCTTTGCGCTGTGAAATAGAAAGGTTTTGTTATATGTGGTCATTATCAAATTTCAAATTATTTACAGGAGAGTTGCAGTTTTCAAGTAGCTAAATCTCTATTTAAAAATTCAAAGTTGATTGCTGTATGTAAGTATGATGTTACTTATCAATATTTGAAGTAATATATTGTATTTAATGAGGCACTTGTGGCAGAGTAATGGCTTTATATTTTAGCCTTGGTTTTGTAATAAAATATTTTTAGAGAACAACTTATAATAGTGAACAGGCTTGTAATACCTAAGAATGTTGTTTTCTTATCATTTATGAGGTATGTAGACACTTAAATGTCTTTCTTATTTTTCCAGTACATTGTAATGATTCAGCTAATGTTACAATAACATATAATTGGGCCCCATCATTATGCTCACCAGATTACTTTCATTATTTTGAACAGGTAAATAATATGATGAGTTTCTTAAAGATATCTATAAACTAATATTATTTTACACTCTGGTGTCTTATCTGTAAGATAAAGATAAAATGCTTTTTTATTTAGTATGAGCCTTTTCAATTTTATATATATATATGGGTCTACTTTTTTACCGACAATGGTCTGTCCTTCGTCTTATTATGGCATCTCATTGGAGTATTGATATTTACGGTTTTTTAATTTGGTTCGAATAAACATCCATATTTTTCTTATCTATTAATATTATGTAATTTTGCATTTTCTACAACCAACATATTTTTTTATTTATTTCCGTAGAGTGGTAAACCAAAATGTGGTCTCCACAGAAAAAGGCCACTCTGTCACAAAATTTTTTTAAAAACCAACATTAAAAAAGAATTAATATTTGCTACAAAGGAAGCTTCAATTAGCCCTAATGACAATACAGATGCAATTTCTTTTAAATTCCACACAGAAACCACAATTATGGATAGTTCAAAAACCAAAGTCAGAAAAAAGTCATTTCACTGTCGGTAAAAAAGAAGAACGACCCATATAGTAAATGAGACATTGCAATACTTTATTTAAAAAGAAAGGCATAAGTTATATCACAAAAGGAAAGCTTGTATTCTTGAAATATGTTACAAAGTAAAGTACATACCTTTACATTATCAATTAAATTTCCTTTACCATTATCCTTGATAGTATATTTTGTACATTAAACTATATAACACATTTTTTTATTAGCAAATTGTGGAATGTTCACATAGAGTGGAAAGATCAGTAAATGAAGGCAATGTTAGTTTAATGGCTGATGATCTTAATGTAAAAAGAATGTACATATGTCATGGCAAGAATTCTATTATTTTAAATGATGAAAGAAGTACCAATGATGCACACAAAAATATGGACGAGACAAATTTGATCAGTGTAAGTATATATTTTGTAATAAAAAAATTGTATTTGAATAATTTTTAATTTATCTTATTAATTATGAGGTTTATATCAATTATAGATTCGTCTTGTCTTGTTCTTTGCAGAACTTTAATTGTTTCTTTCAAAAGATGTGATAGCTTAAAAAGGAACTCATTTTTGAAAAGTTAAAAACTGGAAGGCAGCTTACACCTTCCTGAAGCTTCTTTATAAATTAAAGTAACATGGAGAATGCATCATAACCCACCATGTGAACCCAGTTTTGATGGCTGGGTGCTAACAAATGCAACCATAATCAATGGTTTAACATTTCTTCTTCACTGCCATTCATTAGTTAAAAAGTTGCTAAGCTTCTGACTTATTTTGAGTTTTAAATGCTTGCATGTCTTCTTTTATATTGAATGAATTCACTCTTGATCCCAATCAAGCCTGGGGGCCAAGACAGAATCAACAATGGAACAAGTTAACGCAGAAGGTGCCTATACACCCTGGCTTTGAAAGCAGACGGGCTATAAGTAATTGGGAATACAAAGCCCTTTTGCCCTGTCTAGAAATCATATTTCTATAACTTGTAATTTTTAAAATGGCCTTTGATTTTCGCTGAATAGCCCAAAAGATGATATTGTGGTTTAGCAACATTTTAGTTAGCAGACAGCAGTACAATGGGATGGCTCAAGATAATAAATTTTTAGTCATCAAACTGTCTAATATTTAGAAAAGTTGTATTACAATTTCATTATTTTCTAAATGTGCTGCATGCTCAAACTACTCAATAAAAATTGGTGATTAAAAAAATATGTGACTGTATTCCCAGAACAATTTCTAAAAAGTCATATTATTTTTTATGATTATTTTATGAGAATAATCTTCTGTATATTTGTTTTTATGGTGACTACTTCCACTTAACTGTTTATTCTACTGTTTCCATTTTTTTAGAAAACGCCTCCTATTTTGACTGTGGACAAAGAAGGTGTATATAAATTAGAAATGACAGTATTAAGCACTTCGAATTTCAAAGGTTCTATGCAAATAGAAATGGTGGCACCATCAGGATATCTCTCAGCGGCAATGTATCCTCTTTTAGTGGTAAGATAACTGAAATCCATCTATCTCTGAATACCGTTAGCCTTATCTATAAGAACCATTTCCCCCATGCATTTTTGCTCTACCTCTACTATATAAATCTATAGGTTCTGTCCGTACATTTAATTTGTTGTTCAAATTTTATGATAAATATTCGTTTTATGACTCACTGATGCCAATTCTACTATTTTTTTAAATTTATGTTTGTCTGTCTGTCTATCTGTATTTTGATGAAATTTTGTATTATGGTAACAACATATATTGCGCAAATGATAGGCTATAATCATATTGGTTAAATGTTGTAGTCCTAAATCTACACTAATACTATGAAGAGGAAAGATTTGTATTTTTTGTATGTTTGCAATGAATAAACTCAAAAACTACTAAGCCGATTTCAAAAATTCTTTAACCATTGGAAAGCTACATTCATGCTGAATAACATAGGCTATATTTAATGCTAGAAAAAAGAATTTTGTCTACCCGTGCGAAGCCGGGACGGGCCGCTAGTAATATTATAAATACGAAAGTGAGTTTGTTTGTTACACTTTCACGCCGTAACTACTCAATCGATCATCATTAAATTTTGAATACACTTTGCCAGAGGTACAGAAAGGCACATAGGGTACCTTTTATCCAGAAAAAAGTACTGTTCCCGAAGGATAAAAATATAATTTTTCATTGGTAGTTTACATTAACGCCAGCAAAGCGGCGGGTAAAAACTAGTGATTTATAAAAACCTATGCTGGAGACACAATGATGTGAAGGATCTTTTCAGGTGTAAGCTTGCTTAAAATGTTGCCTTTTTGGACATAATGCATATCTTTTATCCCTTTCTTATATCCAAAATTGAAGAAAATTTTGTTTCACTATAAGAGGTGAAAATTAAACAGCACCTTACTTTATATATGGTGTCCCAAAAATAAAGGCTACCTTAATAACACCATGTATGTTCCGCGAATTATAATTCAATTTATATTTCTTAACTAACCTTGATCTACAAGAGATTATTGGTCACAGAGACATCAACTATTAAGAATTTAACTTGATTTTTCTTCTAATAAGATGTATAACATACTTTGCGCAAACAAAAACGATAATGGTTAATCTTTGTAACACTGCGCCACAAATAAATGTTAAACCTCATGCTGGGTCAAAATCTATAATCTAAGATCACAGTTGTTTGTTTGTCTGTCCGCTCTCTTTTCCGCTCTTTTTCCATTGTATCAATAACGTTACCATAGCAACGCGTTAGTTCGTCTACCGGACGCTAGACGGCGCTAACGGAAAAATATTTAATAATAGAAAAAAAATAAAGAATTTTGTCCACCCGTGCGAAGCCGGGACGGGCCGCTAGTTCTATACTAAAATTTATTGTTATCAAAAAAGTTACATAGTTTAACTGAAAACAAAGAGCAACCTTAAGCTATGGAGAAACATACATGCAATTTTTTAAGAATAAGTCGTTATTTTTATTGTTTTAGTTTTTCGGTGTAATGTGCGCAGTGTATACTATTCTTTGCGCCTGCTGGTTAACGGTTTGCGCGTTACAATGGCGTGATCTCCTACGAATTCAATACTGGATTGGTGGAGTTGCTATATTGGGCATGATCGAAACTGCCACTTATTACGGTGTATACTCTTCCATCAATCGAACTGGGTAAGTCCTGTCTAATAGAAAGAAAAAGAAGAAAAAAAGAAAAAAACACTCACTAGACGTGGGTCGCTCTTTAAGGATCCGACTCAGTGTTCCGAAAAATAATGTGATTCAAATAATTGGGAACAGTTGCCCGGTATAGAATTTGGAACTCTCTCGACCGACGCGTCGATGAACGGAACAACGCGAGCGACTGAGATAGAAGAGAAATGCGCGCATCACAGCGCTGAGTTACATTAACCGATTCGTTGCTGATGGCACGTCTGTCGTGCCATCACTTTCCTTTGCGCGTGGCGTTAGTCACTGGAGCCGTGTCATTTTTAAATCGATGATAACTCCTTCAAATTAAGTTTTAGGGAAATCAACCTAGAATAAAACTTCTTCTTCTTCATTTTTCACGTAAATCAAGCTCGTAGCCTTCGTTTCTGGTAATTGTATGTAGCAACGAATCGGTTAAGAGACGTGTCTGAAATACTATTTTTTAATTTTAATATGTAAATAATGAGTGGACATACGCGCACATAATAGGACAATAATTGTATATTAAATTGATTAGGCCAGCTACATATTTTTAATAAATAATAGTAACTGTCAGTCCTAAGCTTATAGAAAAGTGATTTTACCTTTTCTTATATCGATTTATTGCAAATTATAGTTTTGTAACAGAGTTGATATATAAACAAATATCACGTCTGTTACCAATTTCAGCGTGAAGTTAAAGCAACCCCTTGATAGGTACCGTTTTGATAAAAAGATGTTCCAAATGAAACATATCACTGATCCCGGTTCTTTGTACTGTTCCAGATGCAAATGTTCCAATCTGTTTATGGATTCATTTTTTCCACGACTAATACTATTTTATTCATAAAAAAGTCAACTGCTTAATAAACCTATTTTAGGTATTGGGATGTTTTGTCCTTTTCCATAAAACTTAACTTCAACTTGATGGAAAGGGACAAAACAGTTAATTTGTCAAAAAGGTTTAATAGGCGTTTTTACTGACTAATAATATTGTTCCATAATACATGGATTTCGTAAATCCATGGAATTTTAAAATTTATTTTAAGACCATTTGAAAAGTATATTATTGGATTTGAGAAAACAACATTGGCTATTATATTCTACACTTTGTTTAACCCGGACAAAGTCGGGGCTGATCAATGGCACCATTATCAATAAACAATCTTGCCAGATTTAATATGTTAACTTTAGTGAAACACAGATTAAATTATAGTCAATAGTATGAACATAATAAAAAGTTATTTTTAATAAAAAAAAAAGTCATCAGAAGGTATCTTCTATATATTACAATTATTTCATTCTATTAAACTTATATTTGCTTGGATGTGACGAGAATTATTGTTCGCAGATATTTTATAGTGGAAGCGTATATGTTCGCTGAATGGGTCTCTGTGGCCAAACGAGCCCTAGCACGTATGCTGGTCATCATTGTGTCTCTAGGATTCGGAATTGTCAAGTAAGTTGAAAATTAATTGAGGAAATGAATTTTTAGGACTGTGTTTTTATTTAATTATTCAAATTATCGTAAAATTTGGCTAAAACATTTAATATTTATTTTTTTATTCGAAGATCATTCTGATTTAATCAGAATCACTCTCTTGTTTTGTCTCTATCAGAGAAACGTCACTTTGCCGAATCTGGCAGACTATTTTTTGTCAAAGATAAAAATTTAGTCAAAATAACAAATAAGCTGATTTGCTTTATGTAATAACATTTTACATGTTTTGTACCTTTTTTTAAGAGTAACTAAGGTCTTTTGATATACTAATTATTTTATAAATATTAAAACTCACTGACGATTTGCTTCTATTTGTGTTGAATATTGTTAACCTTTACAAGTGTAATTTTTTTTTTAAGATTTTTAATTTATCCCTACATTTTTGTAGTTATTTACTTCCTACATGCAATGTAATGAATCAAAATAGAAAAGCAATGTCAATCCTTAATACTTAATAATGAGTCATCACTCAGATTATATCAATTAATTGTGCTATTAAAAACTATTGGACATTACATGAGATATATTTGCAATCTAATCAGAACTGTAACCGATAATTAGGCGTCGTTATCGCGACGGTTTTATTTTCGGGGAATTCATCATTTTACATTAGTACCTATCATACATTACACTTCCGTACTTATTATCTAACTTAATCTGTGTAGTCATATTGTAATATCGGTAATAAAATAGACTAGCTGTTGTCCACGACATTACCTAAAAAAGATATGCATTTTATTTTGTCAATAGCTACTTGTCAGCAACTTTGGTTTCATGAAGCTTAATTTCGAATCAGTTGTTATAATAGATGTTAATTTTTTGGTGTTAGATTTCGGGATGTTTTTAACGTACTTCGACTATCTATCAGGCTTGTTTTATTGTTTAGTCACAGACATTTTACAATTAGCACTTAAAAATATATTTATGTGAACATATAAAATATTGTAAACAATAAGAGGCATAATGTGGATAAGACACTTTTACGCTTAATGTTAGGGCCTTTGCACACAACGATTTTTAAACGTGCCAATGATGTGCGCATTTACAAACGCGATACTCACGTAAGAGCGAGGCCACACGATACGTTAACGGTGCAGTGCGGCGCCGCAACGCCAATGACTCGGTGTGTAGGGTCACTTCAGTCTGTTTACGACAATAGAGCGGATTTTCACGTTCGAAACACAAACCATACTGCGGTGGCGGCGCGTTTGTCACTCCGGCGCCGCAGCGCATTACCCCTCCCCGTTTCGTCTCTCAGGTCGCAAGTCCGGCGGGTTTGCCGTGCGCCGCACGGCGACCTAACGCGTCGTTTGACATGGTATAGTCATTTGTATGTAGGATGACGCAGCAGCACCGCACCGCACCGTTAACGCATCGTGTGGCCTCGCTCTAAGGCAAACTCAGCTTGACTATGAATTTATGTAAGTGTTCAAAGTTTTACCTTTGAATATGTACATAAAAGAAATTAATTGAATGAAATTAAAAATAACTTTATTCAAATGCACTTAAAATAAGTTGTTTTAATCGTCTAACATTTTTTCTTTTAACTGACAAGAAGAATGGGCGCAAGTTGTCACATAATCCACAAAAAATAAAACGAAATTATTCTGTTATTACAATAATAGTAGTGTTATGGTTTCATTACATCGTTGATTACAACAAAGTCAACAAGTATCTGTTTTCAGTCTCGCTCTTGAATCGGTATCTGTATCAATATAGTACTGATACTCATTAGATATGCAAAAAACAGCGCGTTTAAAAAACGCAGTGTGCATAGGCCCTTAATGAATATGTACAATGAGAGTTCACAAAGAACTTGAAAATGAAGCATATTAAAATTGTTATTTTTTTATTCATTATTAAAATCGTTAAATATGAGGGAAAGGTTTTTGTTATTTCGATTGCGACAAGCTGTCATAGTGTGGATTTGACCTATTTTAGCGTTTAAACATTTTTTTAGAAATTACAGAGGCGCAAAGTGGCTTTTCTGATATGCAGTGCGGTATTCACAGTATTTGTAATTAAACTAAAATCAGTTCTACCAAATAACTTGTAGTAAAAAAATTACATTTTAAACCACTTATTATTGACACTTTAATTTAGTTTTTTATAATATAATGCTAGTTATATGTAATTGTTTTTTCCGAAAATTTTCAAAAGTTAACAATTTTAAATAACCTATCCCTTTTCAGTTTCTAGTAGTTTTCTGAAATTAAAGTTTTAGAAATACAAGTTATAGATTTCTGTGTCTACACCTGTACGGTTCGAAAATTAAGATTTGAATGGGGCTGGTACTGCTGTATATGTAGTATAAAAGTGTCGTTAATATAGCGCGAGCTTTCATTGCCATTTTCCCTACTGTCTGTGTTTCCATTCAAGAATATACTACCTTAGTAGTTCTCTCTATCTTCTATTTAAGCTCCTATTCATACAGAAGGTAGCAGAGTTTGATTAAAATATTCCTAATCACATTTCAATTAAGAGTATTTTTTAAAAGTAAAATATACCCCCAGGTAGTTTCGAATAGCTTACTTCCCAAAAAGTTAAAAAATAACGCTAAAAAAGAAATATATTAAAGCATTTTCACTTGTTGACATAGACATGTTAATCTTTTATCAGGCCGCTGCATTTTTCCGTGTAGATCGGATCTAACAGATAAAATTACGATAATGTTTTAATTTTTGACGTGGCAATTGATCTCTTTTTAGTCTTGTCAAAATTATTTCACAGATTAGGTATTCGTTGCCACGTAGAGTGATGGCAAATGAATCGGACTATCCTGCCTCTTAGCCGATGGTTCATTTACTTTTAATATTTTTTAAAATTTGGTTCATGTAAAGATGTATATGTATGTATATATGATTGCTAGTTATTTGTATGTATGTGTGTATATATGTGATATTTTACTAAAGGCGTCTTTTTGTTTTTATATCTTGTCAGAACCCTATCAAAATAACAGCGCCTCTGTGTCTATACTGCCCAGCTGGGACTGACACAGAGGCAATTTCTATTATAATAATTTAACAGAGGCAATATGTTGAGATATGGTGTTTGTTGACTCCACACATTTCTATTATAATAATTTATCCACACATTACTTTTCTTTATTTTGCTCCTCTTGTATTCTCTCTCTCGCTCTCTCTCTCTCTCTCTCTCTCTCTCTCTCTGTTTGTCAATAAATGTTTTTTCTAATGTTTTGTATTGTTCAGACCACGCCTAGGCCCTGCCCTTCAACGCGTAGTGGGCACTGGTGTGCTATGGGGTGTTTTGGCAGCAATATATGCGTGGCTCCGGCTCCACCACAAAGCGAATGACTCGAATAGGGTGCTCCTATTGTCGGAGGCGCCACTATCGCTGTTGGACAGCGCCATCTGTTGGTGGGTGTTCGTATCACTTGCTCACACGATGCGGACGTTGCAGTTGAGGAGGTTAGTTTGATCCTTTATCTGTTTAAATTCACTAGCTGTATTAAAATTTAAAAAAAAGAACATACATGATTTTGCAATACGCATACCTTACTTACAATAAACAGTTTACATTTGTAAATGTTTATTTTTATCAAAAAACTCAAGTCTATAGGAATAAATTTGTTAAAATGATGATTATGTTCTAGTACATAAAGTTTAATTTCAAAGCTCACAGCTCTTCCCAAGTAGATTATTAATAACAAAACACATCATATCATTAATATTGCCGTAAAAAACATTTAACAGGAAAATATTCATATAAATGTTTTAATCACCTTAATATATAAATGACCTTTAAATCGACTGTGTGCTTGTTAACGATTTGGAATTCCTGCTAAGAGAAACTAAATGCCAACTTTATTTTTTAAAAGAGATATAAGTAACCTAAGAAATGGCGCCAAAGAATACAATGTTGAATCGTCGATTTCTACCGATAGATGGCGTTGCTTTTACTTGTTGCATAGTGTTGTTCCTTAACGAGTATTTCTTTTTGCATAAAAGAGCAAATTATTCTTACATTGACTTCATGCTACTTCAGCACTGAACTATTACAAAAATTCATGTTACTTATTTTGTTACAGAAACACAATAAAGCTATCACTGTACAGACACTTCACGAACACATTAATATTTGCTGTGATCTCATCTGTGGTGTTCATGTTGTACTCTATCAAATCGTACAGAGTATTTGACTGTATCAGAGTAAGTATATTATTGCTATCCCACTATAATCTAAAAACATACATACTGTGACGTCAGCTATTTACTGTTTTCAGTTGAAAAACAAATATTGGTATAAAAAGATCACGTCAGGGTCACTAATTTGAAATCAAAAGTGTCGCCATTTTTTTCTTTTGTGCAGTGGCATTACCCGAAGACCCATTTTTTAAAGGGGACAGTAATGTGACGTCATCTACTTACTGTTATTGTACTTTGTACCCAAGCCGTACACATATCATAGAAAATAAAAATAATCTTAGCTATTAACTCTTGGCTATAGACTGACACGCTGTCTTTTTGATTTTTCATCCTGCACAAGGAGCTTAAATAGTTACATAAATAATAAACATTTTTTTATTTGGTACTCAAACATAGGACATACAATCAGTCTAAACAAAACAAAAACAGTGCATAGAATATTGTAACACCTTTGCCTGTTTTGGTGCGTAATATAAAAAAAAACTAAGTCGTCAAAATGCATAACTACCCAGGCAAGTAATATGTACATTAGAGCTGTTAAAACTTTTTTGTCCTATTTACGGTTGAACCACATCTGTAAGCACAGAGCAACATGAAGCATTTTTTCATGTTGCAACCCCTCCTATAACTGTTTGTTAGAGCGAGAAGGATATCGTGCTGCCGACCGCGTCGTCTGTCTTGCCGCGCGTAATAGCACTCACTCATAATTTTTATGAGTGACGGAAAAGGATGGAACTTAATAAAGGGGAATCAGTGCTGACAAATATTTATAAAAAAAAATCTTTTAATAAAATACAGATTTCGCAAATGTTTTACTCTGCAAATATTTCTAATGATGAAAAATGGCTTAATATGATATAAAATTAAATAGAAAATTTGCTTCTTCAACGTGATTTTACTAATAGTATTTTATTTTTGTGGGTAGATCAAATACTTTTTTTATTTTCTCTTCATTTTGGAGATGTTAAGTGTCTTAAACTGAAAAGGCTTACGCTCGCTCTAGTTTGAAAAATATAAAAGTTGCATATTGACCTGCTAATTAAATTTTAGTAAAATTAAAGTGAAATGTCAGATTTGTTGGTTGCTCCAGCTAATTTCCTTCTTTTCTTGCTTAAAAACTGCATTCTGCAAACATACAAAGAGCGACCATGAAGTTTGGCCTCAAGCATTATAATTTATAAGATATAATTCACATAGAATTTTTTCTTACTCCTGCTTTTGTGGACTAATTTAAAAATGTAGTAAAAATTAAATAACCTCTATTTTTTATTGTAATGCATTATGTATTTTTAATATATTTTTTAATTTAATTTATTATTTTTAGGCAGAATGAATTTTATATCTTTGTTTTCTGGCAGAAAAAGAAAAAGATCTATCAGAAATGTAATATCTAAATGAAAATTAAATTACTCGAAGTAAAAGAATGGTATTCTGCTTAATGATCTGCAATTTTTTTTCATCATTAGAAATTGAGTAAGAGAACAAAATTGAAACAAAAAAAAATGTTGACTTAATTTTTACTATAACTTCAAATGTGTCAATAAATCGGGAGTTAGAAAAATGATATAGGTATATAATGACCGCATTTATATAATCAAATGATATTTATGAATCTTATATGATATGAATATTAATAAATAAATAAAATTCTACTCGGCTCAACTCACAAACTATTCTCAAGCGGGAGTCAAACATCCAAAGGTTGCGAGTCGTACCTGAGAATAACAGGTGACCCGAATCGATTATTTCTAGTATTTTTCTATAAAAATTTGTGAAATGTTATTGTTCAGGAGTGGAAAGAGGTGTGGATGGATGAGGCATATTGGCACATATTGTTTGCGAGCGTGTTGACTGTGATCATGGTGCTATGGAGGCCGACGAACAACAACCAGCGGTACGCGTTCACGCCCCTACTCGACAACGCTGAAGACGACGAAGGTACGTTGCTAAATTGTTGATCATAACAGAATTCATTTAAATAAAACAACTTATTTAGAGTTTTTTGCGCATAATTTATATTTTGTCCTGACGTTTCGACTCCTACAGGAGCCGTGGTCACCGGATGACTAAGGCAATGAGGCAATAAGCCTTAGTCATCCAGTGATCACTGTGTAATCAGCGCGGAAGTGTAAGTACTAGACATAATAAAATTCGTTTTTTGACAGTTTTCGAAAAATAATTGCCTAGGTTTATTTCATACTTATTACATTTTTTTTTCTCAAAAAGCCCGTTAAATAGGAAAGAACATTTTTAGCCAACAAAAGAAATGCGCGCGAAAAGAGGTCATTAAACATTTGCTGACTGTGACGTCACATCACATAAAATGCAACAAATTTTATATGAAGCTCTGTGTGATCACTGAGATAAAAAAAAACTAAAAATGATTTTTCAAAAATAAAATACTAATTATTTTAGAAAAAAACATAGTGAGTAAGTATTTATCTATTAAAACAAAGCATTGAAAAATGAAAAAAGAAATCTAAAAATCATCACACTAATTAGCTGTTCCATACTAATAGTGTGTCCAAACATTTGTAAAAATGCTTCTTTCGAATACGAGAGGATGTTCCTTTCATTGATGAGACAACGTTGGTATACAGCGTAAAATGTAGAGAGGTACCTACTAGAAAATTTCGACGGGTGTTCACAAGCCTGGGTAGCTCAATTGGGAGAACCACAGAACAGTAAAAAAGAGTAAAAGCGCATGATGCGATCTTTTTAAGGATACCAGCGTAGCCTTACTCACACATCTTTAAAACGTTAGAGCATATATCACAAAATGAATTATATCATATTCTACCCTTTTCTGATATATTTATGGTCCATAATAAATATCAGCTTATTTTTTTGTACTAGTATCGCTTTTGGGTACAAGATGGTTACAGTTGATATTAGCAGCAGTGCTTTGAGCATACTGTTTACTGCAACCACACGCCAGAAGGCGCTTCAAGTTGAACAAATTACCAGGTTGCAAACAATATTAATATTATCTATATAGTTATGTTTTAAAGAAACTAACGTAGGCAATAATATAAGAAAAAGATACAAAGATTTTTATTCAATTTACAATTGAATATATATATATATATATTACAATTATATATGGATCTTTACAAAGCTGTAATAAATACAACATTTTGCTCTGTTTATATCATGCTTCGAAATCTATCTTTGTACACAATTGGTTGATATGTTATATTGAAAAACAACGCGCCTTCTTAAGCTTTAATATATTTATCGTTTTCAATTATAACAATTTTATAACAGTCAATATAGTTTTGCTTTCCAAAATAGTTTTCAAAATCATATCCATTAAATCACCTTTTTTTTTTAATTTACAACCTTATTTGGTACAAAAATAATTAATATTTACAAAATTAAACAATATAAATGTTTAAATTAAAATGACAATTCCATAAAAGTAATAACTTGCAACCAATATGCTATACTGGTTGCAATGTATATCTCTTTAATATATTACTTATCGATATCTATTATTTACACGGAATCAAGTGCATTACTAATTGAGTAGCGGGCAAGTTATATATTATGACGGAAAGCATGCTTTCAGTAATTTGTAGGTGTCTTAGAAACTTCTAGAAAAAAAAAACTGCACATTGAAATCTACACTTTAACATCTCAAAAATAAGGTTGGTTTAATTTTTAATCAATTTACAATTTAATGAAAATAACAGAAAATTTGAATAACCGATGGTACGTTCTGCCTCCTTTGGATAAATTAGTCCTTCGACTATCATTGTTACACCCCAAAATTGCACAAAATGGCATTTTTCTATTTTTTTTGCTATATTGTTTCGGGTAGAGTTTACGAGCCCGACTGAGTAAGCAGAAGGTCTTAGTGCGCGGAGTTACGCATACTTGAGGTAACGTGTACCGCCCACTTGGGACTTTTACTCTTTTTTACTGTTCCATGGGGAGAGCATTGGACCGGATGGCCAACGGTTGCGGGTTCGTTTCCCGCCTGAGTCGTTTTTTTCTAGTATTTTTCTATTTAAATAATTTATTATATTAAATGCAAAATCTATAATGTAAGATCGCAGTGGTTTGTGTGTTTGTCTGTCCGCTCTTTCTTTATTGTATCAATAACGTTACCATAGCAACGCGTTAACCGCAAGTAGTTCGTCTACCGGACGCTAGATGGCGCTAACGGAAAAATATTTAATAATAGAAAAAATTTAAAGAATTTTGTCCACTCGTGCGAAGCCGGGACGGGCCGCTAGTATATATACAAAACATTAAATGTGGTAACATTTATTTCTTACAGAAGAAGAAGAACAATTTGTGAACGACGCGTACGGTGTGAAAATGCGGGGCTCCGGAATAAATAACAGTGATCATACGGAACCAAAGGAGTCCTCCCATCCAGACCCAAGCAGCAATTCATTAGACTCCGATCTCCGTTGGGTGGAAGAAAATATTCCGACGAGCACCCTACCGCTTCTAGATTCCGACGAAGAAATAATAAACACTAAATTCGAAGTGTCCAAAATGCAGTAGTTACTTAAATCGACAATGTACTGTATAAAGTATTTATGTAAATGTGATTTTGTGATTTCATTTATACCTTTTGTAAAAAGTTGTTATTGTTAAGTGCACCTTATCGTAATAAAGTTTAGCGTCACGTATATGGCTGATCTGTCATTTCTTTTACCGTAAAGTATTATGATGCGAGTTTTATTCGTGTGCGTTCGTACTAAGTACCCTCTGAAAAAAATATCTATCAATTAGTAAAATGTCTGAAGCAATAGTAATTCCATTCTATTTGTAAAATATTAAAGCCAAAGAAAAAAGGAACCAATCAATTCTTACAGAGAGTCAGATAGATCTTCATATTATAATAGGTTTATTTATACTTTTCGTGTACTAGTTATTAGTAGTAGTTTTTACAGGTACGGTCTTTAATTTTAGATTGCCATACGTTAAGTACCGTAAATAAAAATTCTACAACATGAACATACTTGTATGTTTGTGCTCACTCAATTCAAAAGCTTTCCCTACGAACCGAGTATAGGACCGAATTTCATTACTTTTAAAGATTTCGTAACAAACAAATCACCAAGTACAAATAATTTTCATTTAATTTTGATTTAGTCCTGTATCCACTCAACGGGGAGATATTTTGGACGGCTTTACGGAAATAACTCGATGCTTTTGTATATCTGCCGGCACTTATTTAATTTCTAATTTATTTAATTATTGTCGCTCTGGAAAATGGAATTATTGCGCGCAATCCATGGAGAGCTAAGGAGTTCGTCTCTGTTAGCTGGCAATGCCAGATGCCAGCCTGGCATCTACTTAATTTTGTATATAGTAGTTTGCGTGTCGCTTCTCTGATGATATACTGTAAAATCTCTTTATTCACGGAGTATTTGTTCCGGAAATATGCCGCGAATACAGAAACCGTGAATATGGAATCAGGAGATGCGTTCCAAGGTTCCAAAATTAAACTTATATATATATATATATAAAATCACGTTATTCTGAAATTCATAATTGAAATCAATAGCCATTTGAAGCAAGCAAGAGTTTAAAGAATTAGACTTTTTTTGCTTTGCCACTTTTAAAATGTCTTTTAATTTCAGTAGATTAATATTGAGCTGTAGCATTAATAATTTGCCTTTTAAAATAAGTCTCCTTTCCATAGATTGATCAACTTTCATGAAGAAATTACACAGTTCATTCGCTGTACGTAAACCTTTATAAAGTTAAATGTCCTCTTCAGAGCTTGTTCGATCCTCGCCGATGTACTACAGACGTAGAACCACTCGATTACCTCGAGGGCTTAACGGGAATAATATTAGTAATGTAACGCATTGTAAATATTCTTTCGTTTAAAACTTGCTTTTATATAGTGACGGTAAGGTTCGTTTTAGTTTGACGTTAGTCCATTCGGTTAAATCTTTCATAAAAGCCGCCTCGGCATGTATCAGCCCTCAAATGACGCTCCGCTACATTAATAAATGACACCGAAACTCATGTTGCGTCGCCCCTCATTCCCGGGTGCGATCGCTCATTGAAGCCTGTATAGCCTTCCCAGGCTAAGGCACCTACTTCAGGTGGTGTTTAGTCAGTATGAGTCTGACATAACCTCTCGGCCGGCCGATGTATCCATGTAGGATTCACCACCTCCCTCCCTCGCGCCCTGAGGGGAAAAAGAAAAAAAAAAAAAAAAACCGAAACTCATTCTGTTTGCCGATTGCATCCGCGAATAAAGAAATTTTTTGCCGCAAATACAGGAACAGAGTTGTAATTTTTTCTCCCGCGAATAAGGAACTTTTACTGTACAAATGAAAGTAAGAGAAAACTCGATTGGTAAGTATAAAAACTCGCCAATAGTTAAACGAGCATGTTCATTTCATTGTAGGTATAGCTTCACGCTTTAATTACGGTCTTTAGCGAAGGGTCTTGTATCGCAGCTAGGTATTAATTTAGATGGTCAAACTTGCAATGAGTCTCTGATTGAGGGATTTCTCAAGCACTCTGGTGCTTGAGAAATCGAGGGTAATACTAAATCTATAACGTAACGAGATATCTAAGTATTTGGTAAATAATAGATGTGAAAACCGATGATTTTAATAATATAAATGGACTCTATTGCGTGGTCCTAATAACTCTCGACATAGGAATTTGTGAACTTGTATTGCATTGAATATAAAGGAAGTAGTGAAAGTTTATGAATAAAAATACGATTAAAAAATTGTAGTTCATAATCATGAGATAAAACATTTATTTGTACATACACATTTAAATAATCTTTGTTCGTTAAACATGATCTTTGGTATATAAAATATAATAATGGAATATGGCCACAATGCTTATCTTACTATAGTAAAATGGAAGTTAAAAGTCAGTCAATACATAGCGATCGGAAATTCAGAAGACAATAATAAATACTTTATATAGGTTTATATGAAACTTAAAATTATCCACCGTTATAATAATATCTCTTAACTTAAAAAATTAAAATCTAAAGCTTAAATATTTTGTGCTTTTAAAACTTCATGTCTTCAAAATATTGGATCATCAATTATGGAAGTTTATACTTATAGTAGAATAATATGAAAAAATATTATCTAACCTTTTTACATTGTCTTTATGAAACAATAATAATTATGCAAGGACCGTCATAAAGAGCGGAAGTCCGCGAAACGCGATAGAAATGATAATATGAATCCCAATTATGGACACAGCGTTTATCACTTGATGCGTACTTATGAAACGAAGTGCGATGTTAAAATAATTAAAATTGTATAATATTTAGTATTTGTTAACGATAAATTGCATTAAATCAATAAAAAAAAATCCCCAAGTCTTGTAAAAACAATAATATTAAACGATTTTTAAGGAGATCGATAAATACTGAATAATTTTCGGTTTAGAATTTTTGTTACAGTATGCTCCCTCAGTTTTCGTAACATGTGCAATGACATCACATAGTATATAGATGCCAATTTGCAAGAATAAAATATAAAAAATCAATTATTGTCATAATAAAAGTCATAGTCATCTGGTTCTTCCGGTATCTGAGGTGGATCTTGTGGTATATCAATACCTTCTGCATCTAATAGACGAACTTTTATGTCCATTGATAATAGTGTTTCTAAATCACTCTCAAATGATTTGCTTGACATCTTTTCTTTTAACAAGGCATTAATCCCATCCGTCCAGTAATCAAATATTTGTTCATCAGGAGCCACGAAATCTAAAGACGTAACTTCTGCCGATTTCAAAATTAAAGAAAATGCCAAATGGAGAGTTATTTTTCGCCCTTTTAGGTCCTTCATATGTGGACAATCTTTACCAACAACAACACACTTGATTTCTGCAACCGGTAATTTATTTCCAAGTTCTTCTAAACTTGGTGTACTTTTCTCGTCACAGTCTCCATAATGGAGGACTTTATGATTTGGGGAAAGACGTATAAACCAAAATTTGTCCTTTATTCTTTGAGCTCTTGGGGAATACTTTTTGAACCTTGTG
Source organism: Calamotropha paludella (assembly GCA_927399485.1). NCBI lineage: Eukaryota > Metazoa > Arthropoda > Insecta > Lepidoptera > Crambidae > Calamotropha > Calamotropha paludella. Next base: position 4,491,972 of record OV656806.1, on the reverse strand, counting down.
CCCCCAACTAAAACACCAAGTCTCTGTTGTTGAATCAAATCAATAATTTCAGGAGTAATTTTTTCTTTTAATTCTACTATCGGCCTAGCATGTGATTCCCAAACTTCTCTATTATTACGTTCCTGTAACCATATTTGTGTTATTTCAGAGTAAGTTAATTGGTTAACTCTTTGACGAAATTTATCTATGCCTTTTGGTGCTAAAGACAATGCTCTACTTATTTGCTCTCTTACAACACTAGATACTTTAATAAAATCCTCTGTCGTTGCTCTCATCTCTTTCCATGTCTTATTCAACAGGACGATGCAAATGCAGAATAGTTCCTCAAATGGATGATCATGTGTAAAGAACAAAGGTTGATAAGTCTGTCCTTGTTCACTGGGTGGCTCTCCTATGTGCAGTATGTCACATAATTGCTTTATCAATTCAACACTTGTCTTTCCAAATGGACATTCATGTTCATCTGCTCTACAACTGTTTTCTAATACTATTTTTGTGTAATCTTCTGGGTAATTCCTTGCAAAATACAACATGCAATCCAGGGCTAGGACTCCTGGTGGCACTTCATTAAAATCCTTTATGGGATCAATCTCACATTTGAATCCCAGTTTTTTGAATTCCTTAGAATAACTTCCATATTGACGTCTAGTTGTTACTTCATTATTTGAATTGTTGTCATTTTCAAAAGCAATCTTCCTTAGCTCTTTAATTTTTTCTTGTGACTCCTGTTCTTGTGAGTCAGCCCGCTGTCTCATTTTAGGTTCAAGTAAACCAAGCATGAGTGTTTGTAATACATAAAGCTGATGAGCTAATTCAGTGCCCAAAGCATCTTTCGATGTGTTTTTTGAGAATTCACCGGCTCCAATAAGATTTTCATATATAACATTACGGACCTGTTTTGATGCCAAAGTTGCTCCTATTGCTTTCTTTTTTGAATTATCTGCTTTAGAAAAGATGGCATTAATAAGTGCTATGGCATTTTGTTGAATAACACTGTCTTGATACGGATTTTGTAAATGGGAAATTAAACTTGGTATCGTAATTTCCTGTTCCACATGTGAATTTTTACCAGAACTATTAAGAACTATATTCTCAAGAATTGATAGACAAGACTGAATCACCTTTGGATCCTGTGTGCTTGCCTGGTTGCTGATGAAGCTTGCCACTTTATTGATGAATTGGTTTTCTAAGATATCCCAAGATATAATTCCATGATCCATTAGTTCAACAAAAGTCACTAAAGCATATTTTAAAGAGTTCCCTTTGAATCGGCCACTGTCAATATTATTTATTATGAGAGATAGACCTTTTTTGTTTATAAATTCTAGTGCAAATGTTAGATCGCTGCTTAATGTAGATAATTTGGTAAGAGCAGTGGTTTGCTCGACCTCGGTTCCTTTGTTAATTTTAGTAAGAATATCTTGCACTGTTTTAGCTGGAGACTGTTCGAGGCGCAGTACCGACCCATTTTTAATTTCATTTCGATTCTTTTCTGTGATATAATTTTGGTTGTTGCTTTCGGAGAATTGTAGAGCATAGTTGTCTGGATCAGGAAGACCCCAAGGTTTGCAAAGTAGTTGAATAATACTTGACAAAGGTTGACTTTGGTCAAACTCAATGAGCTGTGGCACCTTATCGGGCGCATTGAGCATTTCCACAGCAATTTTGAGAATAGTGGAATCCTTTTCTTTCGTTGCCGACGGCATTTTTATTGGCTTTGTAGACATTTATTTAACATTTGATATGAAAAGTGAACCACAACAATATACACCAACACCACACGTCCACACCTCAAAAAATGACATTTATTTATTCATTCAGTTTTTTTTTTTTTTTTTTTTATAAGGGGTTTTGGCTTGGTTACAAAGACCTTTGAGCCATTTCTTCATATTATGTCCATTCTTGTTTAAAGACTTGATTTATGAATGATAGATGATCAATGGATGATGAATGAAAAGTGAAATACCTTAACCTAGGTTTCAGTAAAGATGTGGGGTTTTACTGAAAATTTCTCGTGGACTTCTTGAGAGAGCGAAAAGACACCATCCATTGTTTTGTTTCACTTGCAAACACTCGTGCATATACAGAAATACTTAGTGGTTAATAACCCACCATTATTACACACTAATAACAACTACAACACAAATTTTAACAAGAAAAACAAGACCACCATAGTGACGCTTCTCGCTCCCGCCAAAAAGTCCTTCATTCACAGATAGATAGAGTGTTGCCAGATGACTGTCTAACGGTCTCCCCAAATCTTCCCTTAAAATCCCCCAAAATTTAAGTGATGAAAAAAAACCCTACAAAATTATAAAAATAAATTATTACTTATAATACCTTTAACTTAATCGTCGAAACGAATCTGTATGTCAATATCTTAACATGACCGTTTCAATATTGACTGTATTTTTGAACTAAAAGCTTCTTTGGTGTTTTGCGTGTATTTCCTAATTCCACTCGGTTAGCTTTATGCGCAGCATTTTTATTTTATATGTGTAGCTAAGTCACATTCAGTTCAGTTATATTTTTCATTACCACGGTTAATCCCAGATTGTAGTCTTATTATTAGAAATCCTTTAATTCAACTGAAAACAGTATTTTTTCTCGCACATAACTTTTCTATAATGTTTTCAGTCTTTTTATTTATTGATTTACCAACGCTTGTTTACATTAATACTAACACAAAACTACTATTTCTTAGCATAAAATTAGATCAAATGTAACGCACACTTAAAAGTAAATACTGCATGCAAGTATTTGATAGAATCAGGCGTTACTTGGCGCAGGGTCCATATCAATTAGTAAAATAAAAATATGTAGCTTACTTCCGCAAAACTCAAGCAGTATGCACCGCCCGCCCGCCCGCAAATAACAGCTTCTGATGATGCTCCGTGTGGTGAAGGTGCCGGTGTCTGCGGTTTCTGCATTTATTTGCGAGCGGGTGGGCGGTGCACACTGTTTGAGTTTTGCGGAAGTAAGCTACATATTTTTATTTTATTTTACTAATACTGCATGCAAATAAAGTGATAAAACAAACAGGACAAGAAACCACTACTTTAGGCAATTATAAACTATAGATATCAAATGCATAATATCTTTTATATAATCTATACATATAAATAAAATTGGAGTGTCTGTTTGTAATATTGAAACAACCGTTTTTTAAAACATGCATGTGAATATTATATACGGTACATACACCAAAATAACATTTTTTACAATTTTTGTCTGTCTGTTTGTTCCGGCTAATCTCTGAAATGGCTGGACTGATTTTGACGGGACTTTTATTGGCAGGTGGCTGATGTAATAAGGAGTAACTTAGGCTACTTTTATTTAAGAAAAATTCTTTAAAATTACTGTGCCACAGCAACGCGTGGCTGGGTCAGCTAGTTCAAATATAAATAATTATTGGTACAAATTGAATTGGGCATATTATTCTAAATTTTTCTGCGGAAACAATGAGCCAGTAAAAAGAATTTCAATACGTTTGCTTAAGGATATACAAATCCTTAGAATAGGGGACTAAGCACCGAACACAGTTCTGCGAAGAGGCAGACGCAAGGGCGTTAATTTGCCGCGACGGTATCTATTAGGGACACGTATTCAGCCTAGCTAAAAGTTGGTGAAATCGATATCTCCATTAAATATCTTTCATGCGAAACATGCATCACTCAATACTCTTCGATCAGCCAGCGAGACCATATTGAAGATTTTTCGTTAGTCTCATAAGTATAAAAACTTCTAAATTTAGGGGGATTACCCCTAAACTGGCATCGGTGCAGACAAATTAGATTGCAATCTGCCAGCAGTCAACAGTTCATTCACAGAGTAAATAACTAGTCGTTATTGAGTTATTATAAGTCACATCACCACTTAGATCATTATTCACGATTTAATTGTACAAAACATCCCAACCGATCCGTAGTCACACTAAATTGCCACACCAATGTGATAAACAATCGCCTATGTATAATTAAACAAAGTTAGGCATAGAAAATTCGAGTTTAACCATGAAATTACGATTGGCTAAATAATGTCATCGTCTCGCTTCTGTCTCTCGCCTCAATTCGTCCCTAGAGAGGATCTTTCCTCCTCCTGGAGCAATAAAACATTTAGTCTTCTTTTAACTAAATGTTCTATTACTCGAAATAAAACGTTAGGTACGTTTAAGGAACTTTAATTTTACTTTGTGATTCCCGTTTTCATTGATTAATTTCATAATATAGTAAAAATTATGTGATTTTTTTGTTAATGTCTATTAAGTTTTAGACAGTTTTTGAAAAAATAGTATTTTTGTTAAAAAATCCCTGTCAGAAATATAAAAATAACCGAACAGTAGCGTCATTACCATGCCCATCTCAAACGGACATTTCTCTGATTGAGACAAAGGAAAACTGATTCTATCTAAAGAAACGAAATAAAAAAAAAACAAAAATTCCATAGAGCCAATATTTTTTGTTCATAACTTTTTTATTTTTGTGAATTTCAAAATTCGGGCTCCGTCACCATATGGTCCTAAACCTGTTGATTTGATTCACCATAAAAAATATTAAAATCGGTTAAGAACTCTGGAAGTTATGGCGTAACAGACATAGCGCCATTGAAGCTGATCCATGGGAGCTTCGCTTCGCTCCGCTCCAATAAACGCAAAAGTAACTGCTTTTTACAAAAAAATGAGTTGCGAAACAGCTGAACCAAATATGATGAAATTCGGTCTGAAGATTATCTTGGAAAAGGAACCGGGCTTCTTTTCCTGTTCTCCCGGTTATTTACGAAGTCGCAAGCAGCTACTAATAGTTCAGTGTTTATGCACAGACATTTTATGTTTTCTCAAGGTTTCAATTTATAATTTATCTATGTGGGAGATATGAGTCATAGTAAATAGTGTAAAAAGTAGATATACATAGTATGTTCTACAAAGTTATCGATTTGTTACTATTTTTCAAGTACGTACGTAAGTAAGTAGGTACGGGCGACAGCATGTTAAAACTACCAAAACGGTTTAAAAAAATTCTCAATTTATGTTATAAATAAAGTTCACTCTATGCGTTGGTTTTTAAGTTGGAAATCAAATGGTCTTGTCTTAACATAATTTTGTTACATTTGGTATTGACTACTAAGGAACTGAAAGACATTTCATGCCAAAAAACGAGATGATGTTAAGGAAATTTTATTTTCAAGGCGGCTTTGTAGCCCTATCTGACCCGTCAGAGGTGGTGGGTTCAGATTTCGTCAAGTTTTTATTGTGACGCCCACCCATGTAAAGTGTTTCTAGAAATAACAAATTAGAGCTTGAATAAGTATTTCATTTACATTGAAATGATGGTGAAAAATCATTTAATTTGAATGTAATAATTAATAAATTGAAAATAATTAAAGTATTTATAATATTAAAAGAGGGTTTTAGTATTATTTAATTTTAAATCTGTTTTGAAATTATGAGTAAGTTTTAGTCTTACCTATCATAGTATATTTCATTAATTTTGCAAATATTTTAAAATTTTGTAAAAATCTGTCACATCACTCAATAACAAAAAATTAGCTTCTACATTATTTCAAACTGCTTCGGTGTTTTGAATGCGCAACGTGGTTCTCAAAATAGATCTTGATAATTAGCTTCAATTAGACTTAATTGAGGGTTCTGAATTTGTATGTCATTTTATTAGTATCATGTAAGTGTAATAAAGTTAACTTCATAACTTTAAAAATGCTATTTGGAGTAATTATTAGTAGATAAAATTTAACATGTCTCAGGCAGTACTCGAACCCACAACCCCTAGCTGTGCAGGCGAGTATTCTTCCAATTGAGCTAACGAGACCTCTACAGAGGCGTTAGTGCGAGTTTACGCATTCGATACTCGTTATCGAGCGCGGTATCGTTATTTCTATTAAGAGTCGTAGTTCCTGATGGTTACCGCTAGAGGCGCTCATATAAAAAGCCATAGTAATATTTTATGCGGACGATATCCGAGGACAGATCCCTCGAATTTTTCTTAAGCTCTTAATTTCTTAAGCTGATTTCTTCACGTTCTAAGTATGTACTACCTACAACATCGAAGTTAATACTTTTACAAATTTGCAACAGTCGGTTAAGGAGAAACAACTTATTAATTTATAATATTTTTGGTATTTAATAATACATATAAAATTTAATAAATAATGCTATATTAATAATATCCTTTATAGTGATATATTCAATTTAATATCCTGTATAGATACTGAGTTCTGCTATAATCTCCACACTGCATTTGGGTTGGAGATCACAGGCAAAGACCATAATGCATGAACTCTATACTGCCCCTTTTTTGGTCTACGCAAGGTCTAACCTGATTACCTCAGTACCATTAGTCGCCTTCTACGAAAACTCTAAATGTGATGTAATGGTGCTACTTTACTCTGCCGCACATATATCACAACTACAATACAACTTGAAGATGTACCAGTTTAAACCGTTATGTGTCCTTTATTTTCTCAACCTACATTGCCTTTATTAATGCTAGCAATTAATTCAGTATGAAATTTAAGAAGCTTACTAGATTGAAAGTCTTCTGAGAAGCTATATAAGTCCCGAGTTCTATGACGATATAATATTTTAATCATGATTGTCTTTAAATGTGTTTTGCCACTTCTGCTTTTACTTGTGACAAATAGCGTTATGAGTTTCCGTTGTGATAGACGACCTTATGGCTCTACTACATCATCTTCGCCGCCTGACGGTAGATTCAAACTGAAAATAGTTGGAGATTACGATGCCTATATACCTGAACAACTTTATACAGGTAAAATAATTATTATAAACTCGATTTTTTGTTATATAGTTAAACTCTTTCGCTCTAGGTGAGGTATTCACGTGATTACTATTAGCCCAAATATACTGGTATTTTGCATCCGCGGCAAAAGCCTCTGCGTGAAATTTGTAGGATGTATTTTAATTCTTTAATTATTTCTTTCAAATACAACTTCTGAGAGTGGCCATACGGCCATCGCCAAGCGGTCATTGCTACTTGTCTACACGGGTATTAATCGACTTCTGCCATTGCACACAAAACCAAATGCCTTTCAAAGCATTCTATATCTTTTCTCTCCTTTTCAATGCTTGTGATAAAAAATTACCATAATCGGTAATGTTTCAGTACAAATAACGGAAACAGATGGCCAATCAAGATTTACAGGATTCGTTATATCAGCAGAAGGTGACTTGAAGCAAGATCTCAGAAATCCCAGGAGAATGATTTCACAATATCCAGGAGAGATTAGACCGCAAGATCAGCTAACGGCTAAGTTCAGTGACCGTTGTTTGTATTCGGTCGAACAGGCAGTTAACTCTTACAAATCTTCTGTAGAGGTAAAGATTTTATATTTTTTATCAGCAAAACACTAAACGGTGATATTAACAAAAAATATTGTGAACGGTAGGTTTATTGGCAAGCTCCACCGTCTGGTGGTGGATGTGTCACACTTAGAGCCATGGTAGCAGAGAATGAAAACGTGTGGTTTGAAGATGGAGGGCCATTGACATTGAAAGTTTGTGAAGATATGCGACAGCCTGACGATATCGCTCCACAGCTCAACTATGAATGTCAGGTCTGTGATGAGGCCAAGTATGAGGTAAGTTCATTATACAATGATGAATAAAAGAGTATCAAACAAATATATAACATAAATTAGGGATAGTAGGGATTTAAAAAATATATAACATAAATCCTTGCAGATATCATTTACGGGTATTTGGTCTCGTAACACTCATTCCAGATATTTTCCCGAAAATGATTGGGTACCTCGATACAGTGATTTGGTTGGGGCTTCACATACTGGAGAGTTCATTATATGGGCACCTGGTACTGAGGCCACTGATGGCTTGAAGCAATTGGCTGAACATGCAAACTCAAGTAAGCTAGAGGAAGAAATATTACAGAAGGTACTAACCATTTTTATGTTATGGAGGTAGCAATAGGAGTAAAATAACGACTTCTTGTTGGTATGGAATAATCGTTTTCTTTCAAATACTGCATATTAGATTCAAAATAACATCGTGACAGAATTTGTTGACAATCATCCCTCAAGATGATTGTCAATTAATTCTCATAAGATAAATTATTATAATAGAAAAATACTAGAAAAAATCGACTCGGGTCACAAGTGAATCTCAGGCGGGAATCGAACCCGCAACCTTTGGAAATCCGGTCCAATGCTCTCCCAATTGAGCTACCGAGCCTTGCGAACACTCGTCGAAATTTTCTAGTACATTCCTGATTTTACGCTGTAGGCCAGCGTTGTTTCATCAATGAGAGGAACATCCTCTCGTATTCGAAAGAAACATTTTTACAAATGTTTGGTCAATCGATTAAGATGAAACAGCCATGTTAGATTTATAATTTTTTATATATTTTATGCATTTTCAATGCGATCTTATAAGATAAATTATTATAATAGAAAAATACTAGAAAAAATCGACTCGGGTCACAAGTGAATCTCAGGCGGGAATCGAACCCGCAACCTTTGGAAATCCGGTCCAATGCTCTCCCAATTGAGCTACCGAGCCTTGCGAACACTCGTCGAAATTTTCTAGTACATTCCTGATTTTACGCTGTAGGCCAGCGTTGTTTCATCAATGAGAGGAACATCCTCTCGTATTCGAAAGAAACATTTTTACAAATGTTTGGTCAATCGATTAAGATGAAACAGCCATGTTAGATTTATAATTTTTTATATATTTTATGCATTTTCAATGCGATCTTATAAGATAAATTATTATAATATAAAAATACTAGAAAAAATCGACTCGGGTCACAAGTGAATCTCAGGCGGGAATCGAACCCGCAACCTTTGGAAATCCGGTCCAATGCTCTCCCAATTGAGCTACCGAGCCTTGCGAACACTCGTCGAAATTTTCTAGTACATTCCTGATTTTACGCTGTAGGCCAGCGTTGTTTCATCAATGAGAGGAACATCCTCTCGTATTCGAAAGAAACATTTTTACAAATGTTTGGTCAATCGATTAAGATGAAACAGCCATGTTAGATTTATAATTTTTTATATATTTTATGCATTTTCAATGCGATCTTATAAGATAAATTATTATAATAGAAAAATACTAGAAAAAATCGACTCGGGTCACAAGTGAATCTCAGGCGGGAATCGAACCCGCAACCTTTGGAAATCCGGTCCAATGCTCTCCCAATTGAGCTACCGAGCCTTGCGAACACTCGTCGAAATTTTCTAGTACATTCCTGATTTTACGCTGTAGGCCAGCGTTGTTTCATCAATGAGAGGAACATCCTCTCGTATTCGAAAGAAACATTTTTACAAATGTTTGGTCAATCGATTAAGATGAAACAGCCATGTTAGATTTATAATTTTTTATATATTTTATGCATTTTCAATGCGATCTTATAAGATAAATTATTATAATAGAAAAATACTAGAAAAAATCGACTCGGGTCACAAGTGAATCTCAGGCGGGAATCGAACCCGCAACCTTTGGAAATCCGGTCCAATGCTCTCCCAATTGAGCTACCGAGCCTTGCGAACACTCGTCGAAATTTTCTAGTACATTCCTGATTTTACGCTGTAGGCCAGCGTTGTTTCATCAATGAGAGGAACATCCTCTCGTATTCGAAAGAAACATTTTTACAAATGTTTGGTCAATCGATTAAGATGAAACAGCCATGTTAGATTTATAATTTTTTATATATTTTATGCATTTTCAATGCGATCTTATAAGATAAATTATTATAATAGAAAAATACTAGAAAAAATCGACTCGGGTCACAAGTGAATCTCAGGCGGGAATCGAACCCGCAACCTTTGGAAATCCGGTCCAATGCTCTCCCAATTGAGCTACCGAGCCTTGCGAACACTCGTCGAAATTTTCTAGTACATTCCTGATTTTACGCTGTAGGCCAGCGTTGTTTCATCAATGAGAGGAACATCCTCTCGTATTCGAAAGAAACATTTTTACAAATGTTTGGTCAATCGATTAAGATGAAACAGCCATGTTAGATTTATAATTTTTTATATATTTTATGCATTTTCAATGCGATCTTATAAGATAAATTATTATAATAGAAAAATACTAGAAAAAATCGACTCGGGTCACAAGTGAATCTCAGGCGGGAATCGAACCCGCAACCTTTGGAAATCCGGTCCAATGCTCTCCCAATTGAGCTACCGAGCCTTGCGAACACTCGTCGAAATTTTCTAGTACATTCCTGATTTTACGCTGTAGGCCAGCGTTGTTTCATCAATGAGAGGAACATCCTCTCGTATTCGAAAGAAACATTTTTATAAATGTTTGGTCAATCGATTAAGATGAAACAGCCATGTTAGATTTATAATTTTTTATATATTTTATGCATTTTCAATGCGATCTTATAAGATAAATTATTATAATAGAAAAATACTAGAAAAAATCGACTCGGGTCACAAGTGAATCTCAGGCGGGAATCGAACCCGCAACCTTTGGAAATCCGGTCCAATGCTCTCCCAATTGAGCTACCGAGCCTTGCGAACACTCGTCGAAATTTTCTAGTACATTCCTGATTTTACGCTGTAGGCCAGCGTTGTTTCATCAATGAGAGGAACATCCTCTCGTATTCGAAAGAAACATTTTTACAAATGTTTGGTCAATCGATTAAGATGAAACAGCCATGTTAGATTTATAATTTTTTATATATTTTATGCATTTTCAATGCGATCTTATAAGATAAATTATTATAATAGAAAAATACTAGAAAAAATCGACTCGGGTCACAAGTGAATCTCAGGCGGGAATCGAACCCGCAACCTTTGGAAATCCGGTCCAATGCTCTCCCAATTGAGCTACCGAGCCTTGCGAACACTCGTCGAAATTTTCTAGTACATTCCTGATTTTACGCTGTAGGCCAGCGTTGTTTCATCAATGAGAGGAACATCCTCTCGTATTCGAAAGAAACATTTTTACAAATGTTTGGTCAATCGATTAAGATGAAACAGCCATGTTAGATTTATAATTTTTTTTTATATATTTTATGCATTTTCAATGCGATCTTATAAGATAAATTATTATAATAGAAAAATACTAGAAAAAATCGACTCGGGTCACAAGTGAATCTCAGGCGGGAATCGAACCCGCAACCTTTGGAAATCCGGTCCAATGCTCTCCCAATTGAGCTACCGAGCCTTGCGAACACTCGTCGAAATTTTCTAGTACATTCCTGATTTTACGCTGTAGGCCAGCGTTGTTTCATCAATGAGAGGAACATCCTCTCGTATTCGAAAGAAACATTTTTACAAATGTTTGGTCAATCGATTAAGATGAAACAGCCATGTTAGATTTATAATTTTTTATATATTTTATGCATTTTCAATGCGATCTTATAAGATAAATTATTATAATAGAAAAATACTAGAAAAAATCGACTCGGGTCACAAGTGAATCTCAGGCGGGAATCGAACCCGCAACCTTTGGAAATCCGGTCCAATGCTCTCCCAATTGAGCTACCGAGCCTTGCGAACACTCGTCGAAATTTTCTAGTACATTCCTGATTTTACGCTGTAGGCCAGCGTTGTTTCATCAATGAGAGGAACATCCTCTCGTATTCGAAAGAAACATTTTTACAAATGTTTGGTCAATCGATTAAGATGAAACAGCCATGTTAGATTTATAATTTTTTATATATTTTATGCATTTTCAATGCGATCTTATAAGATAAATTATTATAATAGAAAAATACTAGAAAAAATCGACTCGGGTCACAAGTGAATCTCAGGCGGGAATCGAACCCGCAACCTTTGGAAATCCGGTCCAATGCTCTCCCAATTGAGCTACCGAGCCTTGCGAACACTCGTCGAAATTTTCTAGTACATTCCTGATTTTACGCTGTAGGCCAGCGTTGTTTCATCAATGAGAGGAACATCCTCTCGTATTCGAAAGAAACATTTTTACAAATGTTTGGTCAATCGATTAAGATGAAACAGCCATGTTAGATTTATAATTTTTTTATATATTTTATGCATTTTCAATGCGATCTTATAAGATAAATTATTATAATAGAAAAATACTAGAAAAAATCGACTCGGGTCACAAGTGAATCTCAGGCGGGAATCGAACCCGCAACCTTTGGAAATCCGGTCCAATGCTCTCCCAATTGAGCTACCGAGCCTTGCGAACACTCGTCGAAATTTTCTAGTACATTCCTGATTTTACGCTGTAGGCCAGCGTTGTTTCATCAATGAGAGGAACATCCTCTCGTATTCGAAAGAAACATTTTTACAAATGTTTGGTCAATCGATTAAGATGAAACAGCCATGTTAGATTTATAATTTTTTATATATTTTATGCATTTTCAATGCGATCTTATAAGATAAATTATTATAATAGAAAAATACTAGAAAAAATCGACTCGGGTCACAAGTGAATCTCAGGCGGGAATCGAACCCGCAACCTTTGGAAATCCGGTCCAATGCTCTCCCAATTGAGCTACCGAGCCTTGCGAACACTCGTCGAAATTTTCTAGTACATTCCTGATTTTACGCTGTAGGCCAGCGTTGTTTCATCAATGAGAGGAACATCCTCTCGTATTCGAAAGAAACATTTTTACAAATGTTTGGTCAATCGATTAAGATGAAACAGCCATGTTAGATTTATAATTTTTTATATATTTTATGCATTTTCAATGCGATCTTATAAGATAAATTATTATAATAGAAAAATACTAGAAAAAATCGACTCGGGTCACAAGTGAATCTCAGGCGGGAATCGAACCCGCAACCTTTGGAAATCCGGTCCAATGCTCTCCCAATTGAGCTACCGAGCCTTGCGAACACTCGTCGAAATTTTCTAGTACATTCCTGATTTTACGCTGTAGGCCAGCGTTGTTTCATCAATGAGAGGAACATCCTCTCGTATTCGAAAGAAACATTTTTACAAATGTTTGGTCAATCGATTAAGATGAAACAGCCATGTTAGATTTATAATTTTTTATATATTTTATGCATTTTCAATGCGATCTTATAAGATAAATTATTATAATAGAAAAGCATCGCAAGGCAAGTTATCGCAAGGCTCGGTAGCTCAATTGGGAGAGCATTGGACCGGATTTCCAAAGGTTGCGGGTTCGATTCCCGCCTGAGATTCACTTGTGACCCGAGTCGATTTTTTCTAGTATTTTTCTATTATAATAATTTATCTTATAAGATCGCATTGAAAATGCATAAAATATATAAAAAATTATAAATCTAACATGGCTGTTTCATCTTAATCGATTGACCAAACATTTGTAAAAATGTTTCTTTCGAATACGAGAGGATGTTCCTCTCATTGATGAAACAACGCTGGCCTACAGCGTAAAATCAGGAATGTACTAGAAAATTTCGACGAGTGTTCGCAAGGCTCGGTAGCTCAATTGGGAGAGCATTGGACCGGATTTCCAAAGGTTGCGGGTTCGATTCCCGCCTGAGATTCACTTGTGACCCGAGTCGATTTTTTCTAGTATTTTTCTATTATAATAATTTATCTTATAAGATTGCATTGAAAATGCATAAAATATATAAAAAATTATAAATCTAACATGGCTGTTTCATCTTAATCGATTGACCAAACATTTGTAAAAATGTTTCTTTCGAATACGAGAGGATGTTCCTCTCATTGATGAAACAACGCTGGCCTACAGCGTAAAATCAGGAATGTACTAGAAAATTTCGACGAGTGTTCGCAAGGCTCGGTAGCTCAATTGGGAGAGCATTGGACCGGATTTCCAAAGGTTGCGGGTTCGATTCCCGCCTGAGATTCACTTGTGACCCGAGTCGATTTTTTCTAGTATTTTTCTATTATAATAATTTATCTTATAAGATCGCATTGAAAATGCATAAAATATATAAAAAATTATAAATCTAACATGGCTGTTTCATCTTAATCGATTGACCAAACATTTGTAAAAATGTTTCTTTCGAATACGAGAGGATGTTCCTCTCATTGATGAAACAACGCTGGCCTACAGCGTAAAATCAGGAATGTACTAGAAAATTTCGACGAGTGTTCGCAAGGCTCGGTAGCTCAATTGGGAGAGCATTGGACCGGATTTCCAAAGGTTGCGGGTTCGATTCCCGCCTGAGATTCACTTGTGACCCGAGTCGATTTTTTCTAGTATTTTTCTATTATAATAATTTATCTTATAAGATCGCATTGAAAATGCATAAAATATATAAAAAATTATAAATCTAACATGGCTGTTTCATCTTAATCGATTGACCAAACATTTGTAAAAATGTTTCTTTCGAATACGAGAGGATGTTCCTCTCATTGATGAAACAACGCTGGCCTACAGCGTAAAATCAGGAATGTACTAGAAAATTTCGACGAGTGTTCGCAAGGCTCGGTAGCTCAATTGGGAGAGCATTGGACCGGATTTCCAAAGGTTGCGGGTTCGATTCCCGCCTGAGATTCACTTGTGACCCGAGTCGATTTTTTCTAGTATTTTTCTATTATAATAATTTATCTTATAAGATCGCATTGAAAATGCATAAAATATATAAAAAATTATAAATCTAACATGGCTGTTTCATCTTAATCGATTGACCAAACATTTGTAAAAATGTTTCTTTCGAATACGAGAGGATGTTCCTCTCATTGATGAAACAACGCTGGCCTACAGCGTAAAATCAGGAATGTACTAGAAAATTTCGACGAGTGTTCGCAAGGCTCGGTAGCTCAATTGGGAGAGCATTGGACCGGATTTCCAAAGGTTGCGGGTTCGATTCCCGCCTGAGATTCACTTGTGACCCGAGTCGATTTTTTCTAGTATTTTTCTATTATAATAATTTATCTTATAAGATCGCATTGAAAATGCATAAAATATATAAAAAATTATAAATCTAACATGGCTGTTTCATCTTAATCGATTGACCAAACATTTGTAAAAATGTTTCTTTCGAATACGAGAGGATGTTCCTCTCATTGATGAAACAACGCTGGCCTACAGCGTAAAATCAGGAATGTACTAGAAAATTTCGACGAGTGTTCGCAAGGCTCGGTAGCTCAATTGGGAGAGCATTGGACCGGATTTCCAAAGGTTGCGGGTTCGATTCCCGCCTGAGATTCACTTGTGACCCGAGTCGATTTTTTCTAGTATTTTTCTATTATAATAATTTATCTTATAAGATCGCATTGAAAATGCATAAAATATATAAAAAATTATAAATCTAACATGGCTGTTTCATCTTAATCGATTGACCAAACATTTGTAAAAATGTTTCTTTCGAATACGAGAGGATGTTCCTCTCATTGATGAAACAACGCTGGCCTACAGCGTAAAATCAGGAATGTACTAGAAAATTTCGACGAGTGTTCGCAAGGCTCGGTAGCTCAATTGGGAGAGCATTGGACCGGATTTCCAAAGGTTGCGGGTTCGATTCCCGCCTGAGATTCACTTGTGACCCGAGTCGATTTTTTCTAGTATTTTTCTATTATAATAATTTATCTTATAAGATCGCATTGAAAATGCATAAAATATATAAAAAATTATAAATCTAACATGGCTGTTTCATCTTAATCGATTGACCAAACATTTGTAAAAATGTTTCTTTCGAATACGAGAGGATGTTCCTCTCATTGATGAAACAACGCTGGCCTACAGCGTAAAATCAGGAATGTACTAGAAAATTTCGACGAGTGTTCGCAAGGCTCGGTAGCTCAATTGGGAGAGCATTGGACCGGATTTCCAAAGGTTGCGGGTTCGATTCCCGCCTGAGATTCACTTGTGACCCGAGTCGATTTTTTCTAGTATTTTTCTATTATAATAATTTATCTTATAAGATCGCATTGAAAATGCATAAAATATATAAAAAATTATAAATCTAACATGGCTGTTTCATCTTAATCGATTGACCAAACATTTGTAAAAATGTTTCTTTCGAATACGAGAGGATGTTCCTCTCATTGATGAAACAACGCTGGCCTACAGCGTAAAATCAGGAATGTACTAGAAAATTTCGACGAGTGTTCGCAAGGCTCGGTAGCTCAATTGGGAGAGCATTGGACCGGATTTCCAAAGGTTGCGGGTTCGATTCCCGCCTGAGATTCACTTGTGACCCGAGTCGATTTTTTCTAGTATTTTTCTATTATAATAATTTATCTTATAAGATCGCATTGAAAATGCATAAAATATATAAAAAATTATAAATCTAACATGGCTGTTTCATCTTAATCGATTGACCAAACATTTGTAAAAATGTTTCTTTCGAATACGAGAGGATGTTCCTCTCATTGATGAAACAACGCTGGCCTACAGCGTAAAATCAGGAATGTACTAGAAAATTTCGACGAGTGTTCGCAAGGCTCGGTAGCTCAATTGGGAGAGCATTGGACCGGATTTCCAAAGGTTGCGGGTTCGATTCCCGCCTGAGATTCACTTGTGACCCGAGTCGATTTTTTCTAGTATTTTTCTATTATAATAATTTATCTTATAAGATCGCATTGAAAATGCATAAAATATATAAAAAATTATAAATCTAACATGGCTGTTTCATCTTAATCGATTGACCAAACATTTGTAAAAATGTTTCTTTCGAATACGAGAGGATGTTCCTCTCATTGATGAAACAACGCTGGCCTACAGCGTAAAATCAGGAATGTACTAGAAAATTTCGACGAGTGTTCGCAAGGCTCGGTAGCTCAATTGGGAGAGCATTGGACCGGATTTCCAAAGGTTGCGGGTTCGATTCCCGCCTGAGATTCACTTGTGACCCGAGTCGATTTTTTCTAGTATTTTTCTATTATAATAATTTATCTTATAAGATCGCATTGAAAATGCATAAAATATATAAAAAAAATTATAAATCTAACATGGCTGTTTCATCTTAATCGATTGACCAAACATTTGTAAAAATGTTTCTTTCGAATACGAGAGGATGTTCCTCTCATTGATGAAACAACGCTGGCCTACAGCGTAAAATCAGGAATGTACTAGAAAATTTCGACGAGTGTTCGCAAGGCTCGGTAGCTCAATTGGGAGAGCATTGGACCGGATTTCCAAAGGTTGCGGGTTCGATTCCCGCCTGAGATTCACTTGTGACCCGAGTCGATTTTTTCTAGTATTTTTCTATTATAATAATTTATCTTATAAGATCGCATTGAAAATGCATAAAATATATAAAAAATTATAAATCTAACATGGCTGTTTCATCTTAATCGATTGACCAAACATTTGTAAAAATGTTTCTTTCGAATACGAGAGGATGTTCCTCTCATTGATGAAACAACGCTGGCCTACAGCGTAAAATCAGGAATGTACTAGAAAATTTCGACGAGTGTTCGCAAGGCTCGGTAGCTCAATTGGGAGAGCATTGGACCGGATTTCCAAAGGTTGCGGGTTCGATTCCCGCCTGAGATTCACTTGTGACCCGAGTCGATTTTTTCTAGTATTTTTCTATTATAATAATTTATCTTATAAGATCGCATTGAAAATGCATAAAATATATAAAAAATTATAAATCTAACATGGCTGTTTCATCTTAATCGATTGACCAAACATTTGTAAAAATGTTTCTTTCGAATACGAGAGGATGTTCCTCTCATTGATGAAACAACGCTGGCCTACAGCGTAAAATCAGGAATGTACTAGAAAATTTCGACGAGTGTTCGCAAGGCTCGGTAGCTCAATTGGGAGAGCATTGGACCGGATTTCCAAAGGTTGCGGGTTCGATTCCCGCCTGAGATTCACTTGTGACCCGAGTCGATTTTTTCTAGTATTTTTCTATTATAATAATTTATCTTATAAGATCGCATTGAAAATGCATAAAATATATAAAAAAATTATAAATCTAACATGGCTGTTTCATCTTAATCGATTGACCAAACATTTGTAAAAATGTTTCTTTCGAATACGAGAGGATGTTCCTCTCATTGATGAAACAACGCTGGCCTACAGCGTAAAATCAGGAATGTACTAGAAAATTTCGACGAGTGTTCGCAAGGCTCGGTAGCTCAATTGGGAGAGCATTGGACCGGATTTCCAAAGGTTGCGGGTTCGATTCCCGCCTGAGATTCACTTGTGACCCGAGTCGATTTTTTCTAGTATTTTTCTATTATAATAATTTATCTTATAAGATCGCATTGAAAATGCATAAAATATATAAAAAAAATTATAAATCTAACATGGCTGTTTCATCTTAATCGATTGACCAAACATTTGTAAAAATGTTTCTTTCGAATACGAGAGGATGTTCCTCTCATTGATGAAACAACGCTGGCCTACAGCGTAAAATCAGGAATGTACTAGAAAATTTCGACGAGTGTTCGCAAGGCTCGGTAGCTCAATTGGGAGAGCATTGGACCGGATTTCCAAAGGTTGCGGGTTCGATTCCCGCCTGAGATTCACTTGTGACCCGAGTCGATTTTTTCTAGTATTTTTCTATTATAATAATTTATCTTATAAGATCGCATTGAAAATGCATAAAATATATAAAAAAAATTATAAATCTAACATGGCTGTTTCATCTTAATCGATTGACCAAACATTTGTAAAAATGTTTCTTTCGAATACGAGAGGATGTTCCTCTCATTGATGAAACAACGCTGGCCTACAGCGTAAAATCAGGAATGTACTAGAAAATTTCGACGAGTGTTCGCAAGGCTCGGTAGCTCAATTGGGAGAGCATTGGACCGGATTTCCAAAGGTTGCGGGTTCGATTCCCGCCTGAGATTCACTTGTGACCCGAGTCGATTTTTTCTAGTATTTTTCTATTATAATAATTTATCTTATAAGATCGCATTGAAAATGCATAAAATATATAAAAAATTATAAATCTAACATGGCTGTTTCATCTTAATCGATTGACCAAACATTTGTAAAAATGTTTCTTTCGAATACGAGAGGATGTTCCTCTCATTGATGAAACAACGCTGGCCTACAGCGTAAAATCAGGAATGTACTAGAAAATTTCGACGAGTGTTCGCAAGGCTCGGTAGCTCAATTGGGAGAGCATTGGACCGGATTTCCAAAGGTTGCGGGTTCGATTCCCGCCTGAGATTCACTTGTGACCCGAGTCGATTTTTTCTAGTATTTTTCTATTATAATAATTTATCTTATAAGATCGCATTGAAAATGCATAAAATATATAAAAAATTATAAATCTAACATGGCTGTTTCATCTTAATCGATTGACCAAACATTTGTAAAAATGTTTCTTTCGAATACGAGAGGATGTTCCTCTCATTGATGAAACAACGCTGGCCTACAGCGTAAAATCAGGAATGTACTAGAAAATTTCGACGAGTGTTCGCAAGGCTCGGTAGCTCAATTGGGAGAGCATTGGACCGGATTTCCAAAGGTTGCGGGTTCGATTCCCGCCTGAGATTCACTTGTGACCCGAGTCGATTTTTTCTAGTATTTTTCTATTATAATAATTTATCTTATAAGATCGCATTGAAAATGCATAAAATATATAAAAAAATTATAAATCTAACATGGCTGTTTCATCTTAATCGATTGACCAAACATTTGTAAAAATGTTTCTTTCGAATACGAGAGGATGTTCCTCTCATTGATGAAACAACGCTGGCCTACAGCGTAAAATCAGGAATGTACTAGAAAATTTCGACGAGTGTTCGCAAGGCTCGGTAGCTCAATTGGGAGAGCATTGGACCGGATTTCCAAAGGTTGCGGTTATAATAATTTATCTTATAAGATCGCATTGAAAATGCATAAAATATATAAAAAAATTATAAATTAATTCTCAAATCATTATACTTTCTTATTATTCCTCACATGTTTTATTTTCAAAAAGATTGTGTCCTCTCTACTTCGTCATCGCAGTAGACGTTTCTATTTTTAGGTAGGTGATGGTGTTCGGACTTTAATTAAAGGTAAAGGGCATAGCAACTTGAAAATGAATGTACCAACCTATGCATTTTTCCGAGCCGATAAAGACAATCATTTAGTTAGTGTTGCAGTTGGAATTTACCCTTCACCAGATTGGTTTCTTGGTGTAGCGAGATTTGAGTTATGCCAACAGGATAATACGTGGCTTGCAGAAAGAGAGTTAAATCTGTTTCCATGGGATGCGGGAACAGACAGCGGTGTTTCCTATGAGGTAATTTTGCACGAAGTGAAAATTTAACAAAACGATTGAGGCAGTCTATTGATGTTGCTATTTTTAATTATTTAGTCCCCGAATATACAAACCTTTCCTCAAGATGCTGTTGATAGAGTACAGACGAGTTCTTACGATAAATATTCACCGTTTTTTGAAATGGACATGAAAGATTTGCATCCCTTTGGACGTTTAAGTTTGAAACTGATGAAGACTTATCATAGAGATTGTGAAGAAACTACAGGTATTTTAATTTTTTTTTTGTATATCATACACTATCTAACACACCTTTGCATTATAATAGTTGTATCCGTTTTTCAAATTAGAAAGTGAAGGCGGAGAACCAACTGAAAAACCAGAAAAAGAAGAAGGTTCGGAGGAAGGTGGAGAGCCTGAAGAACCATCCAGGTATCAATACCCAGACCTACCTAGCGGCAACAATGGGGGGTGAGGCACTACCTAAAAGTTGACACATTTTCATCCTTATTTTCATTGATATTATAGCTCATTCAACCATATAGATTATAGCAAGTAAACAAATGGCAAATATATTTCAAAACCTTTTTTATTAATTTCAACTTACCATAGGGCATACGGTTGTTTCGGTTAATACAAAACTTACCAATATATTTCACATTCTGTAGTTCTTTAGCGCCAGATCCTGAGTCTCCAGAAGACTGTCCAATGACAGCATGGCAAGAGTGGAGTAATTGTGAGGGCATCTGTGACAACGGAAAAATAACTGGGATTAAGTGGAGAGAAAGATATCATTTAGTAGACGGGATTCCGGTCGGAAAGTATGATCCAAACGTACGTTTTTCAAAATTCTTGAATTGCATTTTCTTTTTTCGTCTTCCTCCCGCTGGTAATAATATCGTTTAATTTTCAGGCAAAGCGTCTGCCTTATAAGAAAGTATCTAAATATTGCGATGACACATACGAACATTTCGAAGAGACTGCATGTGAAGAAGATTGTTCAGAAGCCAAAGAAGAAGAGGATGAGCTTACAGGTAATAGATGAGCTAATTCTGAAACAAAAACATTTAAATTACTTTCTAATCCATGTTATTAATATTTGCTTGTTACAGCTGAGCAAAGGATAATGGCTCCAGTGGTACCGGGTCATCCTTGGTCAAAGAAAAGAGCTCTTATTAAATTTACAAAGACAACTTGATCAGTCTACTTAAGTATAATTTTCTTATATTAACGGTTAATTTGAGTTTCACATTTGTTTTTCATACAAATGTTATTAACATAAGTGAGTGATACAAATTATTTTACTGTTATATTTTTTATTTACTCTTACTTAACCTCTACTTGTATTTATAATATCGGATTATTGTAAGCTATTGCTTTACGATTCTTTAGAATTTTCTAGCGAAATTTTAAAACCCATTAAGTGGAATTCGCATAATTTCTGCTGAGCATTATACATGTCTCATATGGCAAATGACTGTTTTAAATTGTTAAATTGCACAGACACAAACATCCTTATTTACAATATGACATAGACCACATTTTAGCCCAATCTCTCGACTGGAAGACAGATGGAACCATTTGTGCAATGGTCAACCGTAGGGACACTAATAATTAGAAGTGACAAACAATTTAAATTTTCTCGCTAATTAATGAAACAGTTATGCAGCGACGGCCAGTTGAGTGTCATCTGTTTTACGCTTGAATATTACGGTGAACGAATAAAACGGAAAGTTGTGGTTCAAAAAGATTTGAATAAATCATTTAAATATGGCGGATTTAAGATGTATAACATTTAAAATAATAATCTTCGGTAAGTATATGGTTATTTGATGAATAACTGTGTTTTTTATAAGAAATAAAACATGCCTGTAAAAAATCAAACACGCCTCTGACTCCTCAGGTTGTTCAGCCTCAGCTTCAAGCGTGGTTGATTTTTTACATACTTGTTATTTTATAGAAATATGGCATTGTGATTTTATTAGCATATCTCGTACAACTTTGTGTCTGTGATCATGAAACATGTGACCGCCGTCCATTCGATACACAAACTGCACCGCTACCACCAGATAATCGATTTTACATTGATATCGATGGTATTACAGATAGATATATACCAGGAGTTCAATATACCGGTAAGTTAAATTTCTACATTCTACATTTATACTTGGGTATGATTACATGTGCCTACTGCACACTGGCTTAAGTTACCAATAATTGGTAAAAATAAAAACTATCATTATATGTGATTCATGTAGGTAACAGAGGGCTGAGTCATATTTTCAAATACTCAAACGCGTTCACTTTCAGCCTACAGGCTTCGAAACTTTTTATCGCAGTATTAGTTCTATCTTACAAATTATTAACACAAACTCGATAGAAACGTTATACATTTTAAACTTAAACTAACTTAACATTTGCATTAGGCATTTGATGTACCTGCTGATTTACATCAGGTTTTAGCGTCCATGGCAATATCCATGGAGATCCCAAGATGATATTATAAAAGTAACTTATATTCTTTGATAATAAATTATATCAAAAACTCACTTAACTATAGACACTACTAATTAGCTAATTAGCGGACTCCATAATGCTGTCAACTGCTTTATTGCACTGTATGATTGGACAATGTCGACTTGCGCATCCGCAATCATTCTCGATGCCCTACAATGTAACTATAGACCAGTGTAAATAGCTTTGAAAATTGTAAAAAGTGAAAAAAAATATATACGGATGAATCCCATTGGAAAAGGTAGAGAATATAACAAAAATGATAGGAAAAATAATTTACGGGCGATCTGAGGTCGGGAAGGGGAAGGGGCTGAGCTTTTAAGGGGAAAAATCGGTTTATCTCTATTTCCGGCAAAACTACAAGTCCTATGAAAAAAAAGTTAAATGACAAAGTTGTAGGTAATAAAAATATCTACAAAAATTTATGTGAAAAATTCAAATAACCAAGTTTTTGGTTTTTTATTTTGACTTAATACCGAAACATCACCCTAATTTTCAATCGAAAATTCTCACGTCAAAATATCTGCTTTTTTGAAAAAGTCGGTGTGCTACAGGAAAGCGAATTAAAAGCCACATTCGTTTTAAATGGTTTGAAAAGAAAAATCACATATTTTATTTTCAGTACGTTTATTATCTAAAGACAATAAATCTACATTCATTGGCTATACAATCGGGCTTCGCGAGGATGAAGCGTACAATGAAAAGAACCCTCGAAGGCCAAAACATCTGAAACCTGGAAGGCTGCAGCCATCGCCAGACTCGCAAGAGGGAAAAACCCGTCCCTATTGCAACAATACCGTCATACATTCTGATATTACACCTAAAACCTCGGTTAAGGTAAACATTCATCGATTGACACCATTTTATTATTGTTATTACTCTTGTTAATGTAGACTACCGATCAAAAGTTATATTTTTATCCTCCGAACAATACTTTTTTCTGGATAAATGATACTCTATGTTCTTTTTTGTACCCCTGATAAGGTGTATGCAAAATTTCATGATGATCGGTAAAGTATATAGGCGTGAGAGTGCAACAAACAAACAAACTCTCTTTCGTATTTATAATATTATTTAAAAAATTTAAATTGTGTACAAAGTTATTTGGTGTTCAACATTTCAAATCCCACTTTATTTTCTAAAATTTTAATAAATTTAACCTTTTATACAAATAATAATTAATCGTCAAAAATTACAATTCACCAGATTAAGACCTATTAAGATACACAAGCCTATTCAATGGCTATGTATGTTCTTTGAGTTAAGAGATAATGTTTATACCTTGTTTTTCTCTGGACGTTTAACTAAAATATGCACTTTCGCCAATAGTCAGTCCTGGAATAGGGGTTCTTTCAAAAAAAGAGGAGAACCAATTGCTTAGAAGAGAAACTTTAGGATAACTAATTCCACATTTGCAGGCCTTGTGGATCGCGCCAGAGAAAGGCAGTCACTGCGTGACCATATACGCTATAGTGGCTATAAAGCCAGACGTATGGTACAATTACGAAGGACCTCTATCGAAACGTGTCTGTGAAGACATCAGGAACGCAGACGATATTCTGCCGACCCAAAATGACAACTGCCAAGTTTGTGAGGAGGCTAGATATCAGGTGATACTTCTTTGATTCTTCAATGTTTTATTTGAGCTATATTAAAAAGATGCCAGATCTCCCTTGTATCCACGGGAAGAAACCCCGAAAATCTCAGGTAACAGCCGCTAAGAATCTAAGGTGGGGTTATTTAAAAATGCCATGCCAGAGGTATAGCAATCCTTCTGTATTACTTGGCTTGAGATCAAAGCAATGTGTGTTATCATTATCAGCCACTACATGTCCACAGTTGGACATAAGCCTCCTTCTTAGAGCACTCAAAAGAGAGGCTGAGTTCATTTGCAACCTTCACCAGGTAATTGGTGCACCTGGTGGGTGGCCTTGTCATACTGCTTCGTCTGGGTCGCGTTTTTCGTGTAAAGACCTTTCTTTCCTATCTGTTATCAATTCTGCGAGCGATGTTACATGTGTGACCTTTGAACTATGCCAGTAATTTTGTTTGTTTTGCGGATATCCTCGTTAAGAATTTTTTTCACATTAAACGCTGAATATGACAATTCCAATGCAATGTTTTTAAAAGTTTAACAGCCAAGGGCCATCCAACGATGCCGTTGGTGATTCCTGGTTCGCCACTATTCAAAAACTTAAGTCTTCAGTTTCTGATAGAGCAATGTATCGAATATATTTCGATATAGTGGGATAAGTACATACTTACGGACAACACCACATCAAATTATGTACACACTCTGTATGTCAGTGTCAAACACACTGTAAAAATTACTCTATTGATATTAAACTCTGTGTGCTAGACTTAAAGCTAAAAAACTGTAAAAATTACTCTATTGATATTAAACTCTGTGCTAGACTTAAAGCTAAAAAACGATTTTTTTTTATTTTTTTTTATTTGCTATTAGTCAAAGACATCGGTGTCGCTATGTTTAATAATAATAAGTGTAAGTTTCCTGAAAGTTCCTGATGTTGACTGTTATGATTGAAGAATATGCCAAATACTGACAAACTGTTTATATCGGGGGCCAGAAAAATCAAAGAAATTTTATAGGAGGCAGCATTGGGTACAATAAATGTGCTATGTATAACTAAATATGTCTTAGTATTTTTTACCTTGTAATGGTAAATATTTAAGTACTAGTAAGACATTTTAAGAGGAGATGCCGGATTGGACCCCTATTTATACGAACCTGGAGCTGACAGCAGGGCGTAGCCTCTATTTTGCTGATCCCTAGCCACTCTTATGCATCCAGAATATCAGGAGTGACAAATAGAAAAAAATTGATTGTATCAATTGTTACTGATGGTGCTTAAACAATCATTTCAACAGTTGACATTCGAGGGGTTGTGGTCCTACAACACGCATCCGAACGCATTTCCGAGATCCCAAGAGTTGGCCCGGTTTAGCGAGGTCGTCGGTGCTTCTCACAGCAAATATTTCAGCGTGTACAAATACAACACAGAAGCTACCGCTGGCATTAAAATGTTGGCTGAGCAGGGAAACACTACGCAACTCGAAATAGAAATACAAGCACAGGTAGGTACTTGTTTGTTTTATATCATACTAGAATCGGTCTCTGAAAATGGTGAATTGGAAATCTTGTAATTTCCATATTTTATAATTTGTTATTATCTTCGCATATTTTTGTCGTTCTTAAGATTAATTATTTATTTAATTTCATTAACATTCATAAAACATTTAAGTTGAGCACAGTTGATTGATTGAATAACCACTATATCACGGAGGCAGTTTAAGGTCTTTATCATTAAAGGCGGGAGCAAAAATAAAATTCGAATTGCAAATTATGACCGCATTTTATTTATTACTAGCTTTTACGCGCGCCTTCGCCCGCATTTTTTTTAATAAAAAGTATCCTATGTTACTTCTAATACCTCCAAGAATATATGTACGAAGATTCATGACGATCGGTTTAGTAGTTTTTGCATGAAAGCATAACAAACAAACTTACATTCACATGTATAATATTAGTAGGGATTAATGCAGTGCCGAATTTACCATAGAAGCTGAAAAAGCTGAAGCTTAGGGCGGCAAAATTGGTCCATAAAATTGGTACAGAAAAAAAGTAAGGCGTTGCGGGGCAGAAATTCTTTAGCCCTTAGCGGGCTATACCTATCTTTCTTAGCTCGCCACACCTTATAAGTAGTGCAGTAAAAACAAAGCTTTGCTTTTTCTAACTTAAAAATATACCCAAAAAGTTATAAAAATAATCTTGAAACTAGATTATTCCCTAAAAAAGGAATTAACGTTATTGTGAACAGTGCATCTAATTTTAGAGGTCAGTAGGGGCGGCAAAAATTTTATAACTTTGGGGCGGAAAAAATTTTATAGCTTTGGGGCGGCAAATGTGTACACCCAGCACTGGATTAATGATATATGTTATTATATAATTTTAATATATTTTATGCATTTTCAATGCGATCTTATAAGATAAATTATTTTAATAGAATTATTCCCGCCTGAGATTCACTTGTGACCCGAGTCGATTTTTTCTAGTATTTTTCTATTATAATAATTTATCTTATATGTATTTAGTGTAACAAGCAGAACAAAGTCGTTAAAACGATGTAAAAGCTGAGAGCGTGCCACAAGTTGGTACACCCTAGAATAAAATATCGCTCAACATACAATTGATGGTACTCATTCTGTATTTATTAATAACATTTTGAAGGAATACTTTTAAAAAGTTTCATTAATGGAGAATAAACATTTCTTTGTTGATTTCTTTAAGGCTTTTTTGTTTGCTTCTTATTTTCATCGATAACTGGAATTGCTTTTGCAGTTTTACTGTATAAGATAAAAATCAAGGCACAATAAAATTTAAATCATTGATAACGAGAAGTACTCCATTGTCTTTACAAAACTTTTACTGTATATTGATTATATTTAAATATTTCCAAATAGGTAGTTAAATAAAGATAATGAACTAAAAAAATCTCAGTTTAAATATTTTTATCATAGTTTTCGATTCGATTAAGATATTTTAGGTAGCTTAAAAATTAAATGTTGTTAATTTTGCTTAGTTTTCGAGTGGTTGATATTGTCTTGAAACTATCAGTAGTATTGATAGTGTGTAAATTTACAACGCTGTCGATACTATTGATGTGACTCTTGTCATCGATACTGTGGATAGTATCGATTGTATAATATATCACATAAAAACCATTAGTATTATAACCTGAAAAAATGTTTTGCTACCATTTGACTGCCAACTCTATCACTGCCCGCCGTGATCTTATCGGTTAAATCTAATACCGGGCGCTTCCCCGACTTCCTGTTACACACTTCCGTCCTTTCTCACGAAATCACTCCCATAGATTCCATTAAAGCGAGAGGAAAGATGTAATACATCACTCAATTAAAAACAATAATTTAATTTTACAGTTAAAACGTGGCGTCCGTACTGTTATTAAAGCTACTGCTCCCTCAAAGACGAATCTCTCGACAATCACGAGTTTCCGAGCGAATAAAGAGAATCATCTCGTCTCTCTCGTGACGGGCATAATGCCTTCGCCTGATTGGTTCCTAGGAATGGCAAATTTGGAACTATGTGAATTCAAAACCGGCCAATGGGCCAAAACAGTGAAGCTCAATTTGTATCCGCTAGACGCTGGAACTGATAGCGGCAAAGACTTTGAGGTAACACGTCAAGTTTTTAATACTACCCAACAGAAAATTGAGGACATTTAACATTAATATCAATCAATTATTACAAGAAAAAAATCAAATTGTCTTAGGAGTCAGTCAAAATAGACATTCCTCGCTAGCCGGGCGAGTGCTGTTCCAATTAAGCTACCATGGGAGACCCGTTGATTTTTTCCAAGTATTTCTTAAGTTGTCGTCAGTACCGTCTCTTGATGTTGTATATGTCGCAGCCAACTGGTTAAAATAGCCGTTCAATCAAACAGCTAGCCCTTTGACTGAACAACGCCATTCAACCACACGTCTAGCTTTTTAATTGAATATTTGAGTCGCTCAAAACGTTCAACACTACAGCTGATTGAAAAGCCGCCGTCTAATTGAATTAGTTCAGCGCTCACCACCGCGGCGCTAGGTGCGTTTTGTTTTCAATATGACGTCAACTAGCCGGTGTTTGTGATTGTTTCAAGATATTTTTCGGAAAGAAAGTAGTAAATATACGTCACTAGTATTATTAAAGAGACAGAAATTATGGGGGTGAAGTTGATTAGGTTAGGTTAGGTTAAACTTAAAAAAATAAAGGCTTAGGTTAAACTTAATCCAAGAATAATCTCCCAAGAAATGACAAAAAGTTTTCCTATTCTCTCAAATTACATACTAAACTAATGGTCACCTTAGTTAATTTGCCATTTAACCAGTTTGCTAAGCGTCGTCTAGCTGTAGTGTTGAACGTTGCAGTCAACAAGTCGGCTAAACGACGTATAGCCGTGTGATTGAATGGCGTTGTTCAGTCAAAGGGCTAGCTGTTTAATTGAACGGCTATTTTAACCAGTTGGCTGCGACATATATATTTCTACCTACACCATTAATTGGATGAGCATTCGCCCAGATAACGAGGGACAAGTCCCGCATGACACCAGAGACAAATAGAATTTTCTTGCAATAATTTCTTTAGATATAAAAACCTAGCTAGTTTAATAACAAAAAAATATAATAATTAATATCAACTTTTTTTTAATGTAGTCATCTAACGACAGTACATCACCACCGCAACCAATCACTTCGGCAACAATAGCTAAAGGAGAAAAAGTTAAAGCCTTTGCAAGAGTAATAGTAACACTTATTCGTACATATCCAAATCCAAGTTGCACCTCAGAAACTTCTTCTACAGTTAGTTACGACGAAGGTAAACGTTTATGATTTGTCACTCAATTATGATTGATTGCTCATAAAAAAATGTTCTAAAAAACATCACAGGCAAAGTGAGTGCCGAAGTTACTATTTTAGAAGTTTCTAAAGGGAAGTTTTAATCAATTTTCGTAAAATACATAGTCCACATCAATGACTTATATGACCTTTTTTAAACTTTAGAACTTAAGTTATTCCATTTATAAAACTTAAAGAACGCATATATCAAAATTAGGACTGGGGATGATCCTTACACTTAGTACTACCTAAATGACTCAAGTGACTAAGACCTCAATTAAATAAATATAACTATCGTATTTTAGTTAAGAATAAATTTGATTTCTCGATATTATGTTTGCACATTTAAAAACTCATGCCTCTTTCGACGCTCACTTTGTTCCTGCAAGCTTCGGTTCCTTACCCGATAGCTCATCGAAAGTTACACTGAGAGTTAATGTAATATAAATACAACCTATTTTTAATTGTAAACAATACGATATATTTTCGCACAGGTTGGGTAATCGGGGTATGGTATTTGAATCTTGAACCATACTTTAATAATTATTAATCTTGAGTCTGTTTGGACCATCACTGTATTTAAGGGTTATTATAAATTAGGGTAATATTTAGATACAGATTAACGAGTGAAATCTGATTGCTCAAAATTAATTCATTTTTAGAGAAATCTGAAGAAGGTGACGACACAGAGGAATACGAACTCCCAGGAAAAGTAGAACCGAATACAACTCCGAAAAGGTAAATACATCTTTTTTATTATATTAGTATTGTTTACTAACAATTAATCAAACACATAATTAATATTTCCCTTAACCCCTCTTTGTAAGATAATGCTTGTGTTAAAAGTGGGTCTGTATTCGTATTAGGTACATCGGCGGGGTTCGAACTCGATTCGCTTGGAAAACTCACAGCTCAACTCAATGGTCATCACTAGTGACAAACTATTCTAAATTCAAATAACTCGTTTATGGTCTGTCTATTATAGTAATGTTTTAAAGTAATTATTTAATTTCCTTTAGTGAAGAGCCTGTAACCCCGGATCCCGAATCATCAGATACATGTCCCATGACAATCTGGGAAGACTGGCCGTGTGAAGGTGAATGTCAGAATGGAACCATCTCGGGTATAAGGCTCAGATATCGTTACCATATTGTTGATGGTGTCGCAGTAGGAAAATATACTGTAAGTGTTTTTCTTTTCTATCAAAAATCTTTAAAATAAAATGTCCCTAGCTATTTAGCATTAGGCCTCGTCTCCACCAGAGATGTGCGAGGATGCGAAGCGAGGTATGCGATACGGGGCGTGTTTGTTAAGAACCAATAGAATCGCTTCATTTAACTAGCTTCGCTTAGCGCAACTCTTGTGGAAACGGCTTAGCGGAACTAGGTTTTTGTACGTACCCTACTTGCTAGCTATTGCTCACCTTACTCGCTTGCTATTGCAAAGAGCATCCTCTTTAAATCCATTTGTGGTATTGTCCCCGGCAAATAAGTTGAACATGATTTTGAAATCACGTGACAAGCGCAGTAGTGAATAATGTACCTAAACTTGCTACTGCGCATGTCACGTGATTTCAAAATCATGTTCAACTTATTTGCCGGAGACTATACAAAAAATTTGTATTTCGATCACAAAAGTTATTAAATAAATAAATTAAAAGTCAATAGCGAGGCACTTCTCGCTGGGGTGAAAACTCTTCGATGAAAGTAGGTGATAGCACTATTATAAAACTGCACTAATTATAATTAATTGTTAGGTACTTTATGTTACAAAACTGACGTGAGCGTTACAGAAATAAATCTTTAAAAACTAATGCCATCGTGAACGTGAAATTAGATAGATCCTTATTGATAAACTGACTTTTCCTGAATCTTCTGCACATCATCGTTCGCATCTTTCGATGTGTAAAAGCCAGTTGCCTACGGCTTGACGGAACACTAAGACCAAAGTGATCTTTTAGTCTAATGATAATGATAACAGTGTAAAAACAGCGGCTAAACGCATTTATAAAATAAGTTACTTATTTTATTTAAATCAAATTAAATTATGCCTTTGTTCCATGGTTGTTTTAGACCGCAACAGAAGAAAAAGAAGTTCCAAGACACTGCTTGCAAGAGGAAACTTTTCAAAGTGAATCTTGTGAAGAAGATTGTTCTAGCACAAACGAAGAAGATGAAGAAGGTATAATAATACGTTATGTATAATTAATTACAAGAGGGGCTTGATTATGCAATTGTTAGCGCGTTCGGCCTATAATTGCGAAGATTAAGTAATATATCCAAGGACCTATCACCGGATTGGTGTCCAAAAATATATTTTCACTTGAACCGGCTTAGGCTAATAAAATCGACGGGGTTATTTCTGTTTTTTACCGAAAGTTTAGTCAAGGCGCAATAGAACGCCGGCGTTCTCACGCGCTCTAATTATATTTTTCTATGAACAAATTTATTTCAAATCAATAAAATTATTGTTTACATAGTACCGAATAAAATATATAAACGTCATTCTGGACTCTCACTGTTACTTCCAGCCCGAATTTTGAGCAGTTAAGCTATTCCCAATCCGCATAGGGCCTGTGCCCAGCTGATTATTCAAACGATTAATTATGTCAATATATGATTTCAAACAAACATAACGGACTACATTTAATTTTTGAAAAGGCACTAAGATGTACAAAAGCTTTCTTAAATATCAGTCTTTAAGTACCTATTAAGTGAAGATGCAGTAAGGAGATGACTATACTGATTTTTTTTTTCAGAAACAACTGAAGAGGAATCTACGCGTTGAAGAAATATCACTTTGTATTCTTTGTAAAGTTATGCATTAATAAACATATTGTAATATATAGTCTCCAGTATTTCATTAGACGGCCGCACATTGGTCCTTTTTACAAAAAATAATCAACATAAGGATCACACTTAGAGTTCATTATTTTTTTATTAGCTACTCTTCTTTTGATTTTAATCCACGGATTTTTTATTTCAAATATTTAAGCGCTTGTAGCTTTAAACAAAAAATGCTATATAAAAATGAGAAATAGAAAATCATGAGATCGTTTTACTTACTAAGTTTGTCTTAACTCACCAGCTGTTTAGCGTTAAACCGCATTTCTCCTCCATAAAAAAAATAATCGACATATTTTTCTCGAAAATGGCTAGTTTATTCGAAAAGCACAATAGGTAAAAGCGATTTTTAATCAAATGAGGGGTACGAAAAAATTAAAACTCAAAATATTGATCCCTATATTTAATATTTTGGTAAACCTGCCTTTCCACTAAAAATGGAAAGAGAAGGTACTTCAAATCAAATCCTGGTAAACGTAATTGTCTGTGTAATGAATGAGAAAAAACTATTTGACTGTTAAAGATAGTCTATGTTTTGTGAAGTTACTTTGGACATTTCTATTGTTTGGTCAGATAATTCAAAGGAGTTGTAAAGGCAAACGCCGTCCGTCTGTAGTTAGTAATTTCTAAGACAAAAACATTATTTACCTACCTTCTTTATAAGTTACTAGCTGACTCGGATAAATTAAAATAAAACCTATCCTATGTTTTAAGTTAGATCAAATAACGGATAGTTACGAAGTTTGATCAAAATCGGTTAAGTAGTTTAGGAATCCATCGCGGACAAACAACGTGACACGTAATTTATATATATATTAAAGAAGATAAGACAAGATAGACAGCTTAATTGCTAAAGTTTTATTTTCTACATTCGTCTGGTCACATAAAACTACAGTGGCTGTTAAGCAACGCAAAGACATTACGATGTGTCGGTATTTGAAAATAAATACTAGGTTTTTTAAAGAAAGCGATTGAACTAAAAATTGCAAATTTATTTCACCGAATAATAATTATTATCAAAATAAATATCAATTATATCAATGTTTGATAAACAAAATTAATTTAGAAATTGATACATTGGACTACACTGACATGTTTAAACAAAAAATTAAAGAAAATTTGATTACACAAAAGCACATAAATAGTCTTAATAAATACACATACAAAAACGGAACGATACCCTTCTTTTTTAATAAAATGCATCAAAAATCCAACGCTTCAATTGAGATAAAGAAAAATTGTGAACAAAATAATACTACATTACATAAAGGAACTATTCCATTTTATTTTCAAAAATTAAAAAATAAGAATTTATTTCGTGCCGTCAAACAAAAGTCATAATTTTTATATTCTCCATCAAAATATATGTAGTGCACTTAAAAAAAAGGATGATCTAGAAATAATTCTTGACAATTATAAAGCAAAAAATACAAAAATTGACATGATATGCTTATCAGAAACTTTTATAAGAAAGGGAAATGAAGCAAATCTTATACTTAAAAATTATAAAGTTGGTGCCAGTTGGTCACGTGATCATGAGAAAAGGGGCGGTACTTGCATTTTAATAAGAAAAGATTTAAATCCTACAAAATTAGAATTAGGAGATATATTATCTGAGAAATATAATTTTGAATGTTGTGGCATTTTAACAAGAAACCCTAACCTTATTCTATTTTGCATATATAGAACCCCCTCTTCTAATATAACAATATTCTTTGAAAAACTTGATTATCTACTCCAAAAAATTCAGAACAAAGTAAAAAAGGACACAAAACTAATTCTATGTGGAAATTGGAATATTGATATGATGAAAACTAATAAAAACACAAACATATTAACTGAAATTTTACAAAACCATAATTTAACAATACATATAAAAACACCGACGAGAAAAAACTCTTGCCTTGACTTGATTGCCAGCAATATAAGAGAATGCAGAGGATATACTGACAATATTTATTTCTCTGACCACAACACGTGTCAAATTTTATCTTTTTATACGTCTCATTTTAAAAGCATTAGATATTGGACAGAATTAAAAAGAGACTTTAGTGTTGAAAACAAAATAAAATTTTATAACTATATTGATTCTTTGACATTCGATAACATTTTACAAGAAACGGACACAAATAAATCTTTTAATTTATTCCATGACATTTATAAATTTTTCTATGACCAGTGTTTTCCTATAATAAAAATAAATTGTAATAATAAAATGAAGAAAAATACTTGGATTAGTAAGGGGCTTAGACTAAGTTCTAAAACTAAAAGAGTTTTGTATTATAAATATTTGGAATCAGATAGTCAAAGCAAACTAATTAATAAAAATAAATATAAGAAATATGCAAAAATATTACAAAAATGCGTACATAATGCTCAGAAAATAAGTAACTCCAAAATAATGCTTGAAGCTAGAAACAAGTGTAGTGCATCATGGAAAATAATTAATAACAATTTAGATAATAAAAAGCAAACACAAAATGAAATTGAAACAATAATTCATAAAAATACAACGTACGAAAACTTGAATCAAATAGCGACAATTTTTAATGACTTTTTCACAGAAATAAATAGCAAGGATTTGACTAACGATAACACAAAAATACCCCTCAAAGGAAATCTTCAAAACAGCATTTATCTATTACCAACATCCGAAACTGAAGTTCAGCGCACAATCATGAATTTAAATAATACAAATGCTGTGGGTTATGATGATATAAACACAACCGCGTTAAAAATAACATCTACAAAAATAGCTAAACCGCTTAACCATATTATCAATCTCTCACTAGAAAATGGAATATTCCCCGAAAGACTTAAATTATCTTTGGTCAAACCAATACATAAAAAAGGAGATAAGTCTGATATAAATAATTACAGACCTATAACATGTATTCCAGTAATGGCAAAAATTTTTGAAAAAGTTATGGCTAAAAGAATATTATTATTTTTAAAAGAAAACGATTTAATTAAAAGTGAACAGTTTGGTTTCCAGGAAGTTAAATCAACCACTCTTGCCTGTTTTACACTCGCAAAAAAAGTAACTGAATCTATAAATGATAGAATATCAAATCTAGCACTATTTTTGGATATGTCGAAAGCTTTCGACTGTGTAAAGCATTCTATATTATTAAGAAAGGCCGCTGAACATGGATTACGAGGTAAAGCAGGTGATTGGCTAACCAGCTATTTAGAAAATCGTCAACAATGCACGGAAATCTCAAAAGTAGAAAACGATGTCAAAGTTATCGCTAAATCTGCTTACAAAAGCATAAAAAACGGTGTACCGCAGGGGAGTATTTTGGGGCCATTGCTGTTCCTAATCTATATAAATGACCTGCCAGACGCAATTGACACTGAATGCATTCTGTTCGCTGATGACTGCACCCTATTATTTCGTAACAAAGACATAACAAAACTTCAAACTGACATTAATACTACTATAGGCAATATTTCTAAATGGATGATTAATAATAATTTACAAATAAACATTAATAAAACTAAAGCTATACAATTTAGAACCTCTAAAAGAAATAAAATAAAACTTGACATTAAGTATAATAATATTGACATTGAAGTGGTAGAATCAACAACTTTTTTAGGAATTACCGTGGATGAGCACTGCTCTTGGAAAAACCATATAGACACTATATGCAAAAAAGTGAATAAATTTGTATTTGCCCTAGGTAGAATCAGGAGAGTAACTTCTTTTACCGTTGCATTAGAAGCATACCACGGATATGTCGCCTCAATGTTTCGCTATGGCATAATAATCTGGGGAAATAGCGTTGATTTTGAACGAGCGTTCAGAGCCCAAAAACGTTGTCTTAGAGCACTATGTGGCATCAGAAGTTGGGAATCATGCCAGCCATTATTTAAACATCATAAAATTTTAACCATGCCATGCATGTATATAGCAGAGCTATGCCTTTTTATTAAACGTTTTCCCGAATACTTTGAGACACATTATCAAAGGAACCCGAATGCGAGAAATTGTAGAAAAAATAAACTAATCGTTCCTAAAAGTAATCTTACCTTATATAGTTAAAATGTGTATTGCATGGCTGTTAAAATATTTAACAAACTACCAAAAACTTTAAGAGATTTACCTCTAGGCAAAAATAGGTTTAGAAATTCCCTATACAGCTGGCTTGTCGAACGCAACTACTACTCTATAAAGCAGTTTCTTGATGACAAAAACATGCTCTCGTCTTAAATCAATGTAATGACATTAATAATAGTGATATTGTAAAATTCTTATTTATAAAATATCGAAATACTTGTTTTTTTTCATTATTATTAATTTAACACTGATTAATTGAAAGATAATGATTGGTTTATTTGTATTCATGACATTTAATTATTGACTTGCTTTTCTCTCTAATCTTGTGACATTGTAACTTAAAAAAAAAGAATTAATAACTCAATTTTATGTATCGTATTTGCATGCCTACTACTATATGGCGAATACTGTTGATTCACAAAATCGATGTAACACCCCGTCTTATTGTAACACACGGTATTAGCAAATAAATATTCTTATTCTTATTCTTAACTGTATTTTCGGAAATCGAAAACTTTTCTTAGAAGCAATAATTTTTAGCCATAGAGTCATTATGAATCGAGAATTTTATCTAATTTATTATTTCGACTCCAATAATTCCTCTCATTTTTATGGTTACCAGAATATTTAAAAAGCCCAGGACGCTACTCCAAAACTACTTGGTACAACCTAGGACCCATATTGATGTCAAGTCACCTGGGTGTGAATTTAATTAACAAAATATAGTTAAAAAACTATTCCTAATCACACGCGCTTTAAATGAGACATAAGTAGTGTTGCCATGTACAGGATTTGGTTTTCAGTGGCTACGGTTGTTTTAGTAACACTGGAGTTGACCGAATTTGATTCTAACCTACTCATATGTACTCTGTATTTGTCATCGTTTTCTTTTTTATGTTGTCTATGATTTTCCCTTACGTCATCGAATCCGTCGAATTGGGTGTCGTGCGTCGGATGATTCGCCCATGCAGACCGACAAAATAATACAGAACTCCATCTTTTTTTGATCATAATATGTTAGTAAAACAACCTACATCAACATACAAGAGGTTTGTCGGTTCGGCACTAAAGGTTGTTTTTGTTGCTGAAGTTCTCGGTTTTGCGGTGTCATACGGTGTGTGGTTTAAACTCAACACGGAAAGAGGTAAGTTCAATCTGTTTTTAGCATATACTTCGCTTTCATTCTTGTTGTCTTTATGAGAAAGCAATCACCATATCGTTATTTATTGATGACTAAATGGCTTTGTATTTTCTACCGCTACTTAATACTGTCAGACATTCATTGAATTTCACGCAATTTCAGATTTTCGCCTGTATATGTACAATAATCACAACTGGGTATTAGAAGGTTACTACTTATTGGGTGAGAAAATCGCTGACCACAAAACAAGAGAGCACGACATAAAAGTCTGGACTAAAGAAGGCAAAATATAACTTGGTGAGATGAGCATTGCTATTAAAACCTCCTTTTGGGTGGTGACCATTGGCGGCCTCACATATGCACTCTTCAAAGTGGTCAAACCTAATGATGAGCTGCTTAAAGAGGTCATTATATACACTTTTTGTTTTGTTCTAGTGGTCACTGATGTTTAACACTTTCATTTGGGAATTTACTTTGTGCATGCTGTTTGGTTTGTGTGTTGTGCACTCATTGTAAAAAAATTGGTCATATTTGTGTGCCTAAATCTGTCTCCGTTATAAATGTGGTAACTAAAAGATCTGAAAACATTGTGAAACTTCAGTAACCATTAAATAACCAATAGATCCATTCAAATATTTTTACACATTGGGGTTTGATCATGTAGACTTTTTATCACATTTCATGATTAAATGTGATTGGGATTTTTATTTTTTTTATAAATAAATATTTTCATTCCAGTTTGACCAATCATCAAAACACACTGA
The DNA here is from genome assembly GCA_927399485.1 of Calamotropha paludella. NCBI lineage: Eukaryota > Metazoa > Arthropoda > Insecta > Lepidoptera > Crambidae > Calamotropha > Calamotropha paludella. Next base: position 4,454,175 of record OV656806.1, on the reverse strand, counting down.
CACAAGAAAATTTTCTCGTGACTCTATCAATGTGCTAAAAGAGGCGGCAAACCCAAATTCTGACATTAACAAGAAAATTGAAGAGTTACTTAAGAAATGAGTGACAAAAATAGTGTATTAGAAAGACTAAGCAAAAGAGATGCACAGAGACTTGAGAAACTACAAAAGGCTCAAAAGGCTAGGGAAGAAGTAGATGCGTCAGATGAAAATGAAGAATATTTCTCTGGAGCTTTTAAAATCAAATCTGAACTAATTGAGGACATGTTATCACAAATACCAACAATGGACATCAAAATTCTCCCATCCCATTTTGACAATATCAAAAGAGAAGTCAATGAGCTTCAAAAGTATGTGATTACATCATCATTCTTCTTAAAGGAATTTAATATGCGGAAGTATTTGGGCATTGTACAAAATTTACAGACAAAATGTTATGAGTTAGAGGATAGATATGTTCCACACAAAAAGTTTGGTTTTACAAAAAAGAAATTACTCAAATCCCAAGGTCAGAAACAAAGTTCTCTTGATGAAAATGATGCAGCTGGCAGGGCAGATAGCAACAAATGGGATGAAAAATTGTTTGGTTTTGATTCTATAGAAAACAAAGTTCTGTCACTTAAAAGTGATGAGTTGTTTCAGAGAGATGTTGCTTTACGTAACCTTAAAAATTGCACAATCGCTCTAAAAGGTGTGATGGGCACTTTGCATATGACAAATTTAGACAACTGCATAATCCTTTGTGGTCCTGTAACATCTTCAGTATTTGTTGAGAAATGTACTAATTCTAAAATTGTCACTGCCTGCCAACAACTTCGTATGCACACCTCATCTAAATGTCATATTTATTTACATGTCACAAGCAAAGGAATAGTGGAGGATTGCACAGAGATCTATACAGCGCCATACAACTTGCACTATGAGGATTTAGACAAACACTTCAATTTATCATCATTAGACAGAAATGTGAATAATTGGGATCGCTTAGATGATTTCAATTGGCTGGCACCAGATGTTCCGTCACCCAACTGGTCAGTTTTGGACCCTGCAAAACGCATTAATAATTGGGAAGAGTGGTGGTCTAAAACTCCTCTTTCATAACATTTTAAAGTACAGTAGATTTTTTTTACTATTTATGAAATTGTATAAGTTAACCTTTACTTACTCAAATATGAGATTGTCCTCAATTATACATAATACCTATAATAATTGTAATATATTAACAGCATTTCGTATTTAAAATAGCGTTTGCTATTAAGATTATGAATCACCATATTTCATTTATGTAAAATCTGCTCACTTGTTTTCTGGCAAAAAAAAAAATTTAACGCTTAACAAATGCCTTCAAAACTCACAAGTGCATAAACTAACAATTGCTTAGTTGAACTAATACCTATTAGTAGCATTTATTACATTGTATAAATTATAGGAATAATAAATATTGAACAAAATTACTTGTTGTAAATGATTTTATTTAGTTTCTGAGTCTTATACAAATCCAAAGAGTAAGTTTGAAATGAAAATGAAATAATGAAATAAACTTTATTTGCTTTAGCTGTGGGTACAGAGATATTAATAAATATTATTATACCTCTCAACTAGCCGTTTCCAGCATGCAAAAACTTATTAAAATATTTTTAATTATCACAATGTTTCAAAAAGAAATCTTTCATGCTGTAGAAACATTTATCCATAAGCCAGCTGTATAAAACTGATTTAAATACATTTAATGACAATTTTTTAATGGCTTCTGGCAAATGGTTATAATTTTTACACACATACAATAACAGTTTCTTAAGTAAATGTTACTTCTACAGTTAGGAATAATTAGCTTATTCGGATACCTGGCATTAAATGAACGAACGTGTATGGTTTGGTTGAATAAGACGATAACTTCATTTAATAGGAACTTTATTCTATGAGTCGCAACCTTGTCTGCATGTGAATATGATAGAAAAATGGAAAAAATCGCGTGGAGTCGTTTTAGCGTGGATCCGCGTTTCGGCAGTATAACAGGATAACGTGGATCCACGTTCCCGCATACGAAAGGTTAAATCAGACTGCGCGCTATAGAGCATTATATAATGCTCGCGGATTTTAGGCATCGTTGTCGCGCGCATGATATAATGCTCGCGGGTTTTAAGGGATTAAGATTCGTAGTTCCTGATAGCTACCGCTAGTGGCGTTTATACAAAAATCCATTGAGGGTGGTAAATATTTATGCAGACTATATCGAATATCGACGTATAAACTAGCATTTGTGCTTCTGAAGGAATAATAATAAAGAAATCCATTTAGATATGGCAAGCATTTAGAATATATCTTGTAGATAGGTCCCTTAGTTATTGACTAATATTAAAAATTTAACTGGTCATATATAAGATTTCATTGACTAAAGTTAAACTGTGAAATATGACTGTGACTAGTTTAGTGTTGACGTTTTAAGACGTCGCAGGCGGTCAATGGGTTAGGAGTTTTCAAGATACGCTTAAGAATATCACACTCTAGGACACAAACTCTTGGATACCAGATACCTACGAAGTGCATCCCATTCACTGAACTGTATAACCTAAGAATATGACGTAATATAAAAGTTGTAGTTCTTTCAATAAATAGAAATACTTATATTTTGCAAATTGATCTTTGGGATTAGAAAAATGAGACAGGTTTACAACTATCAGACTGGCTAATAGAAAATAATCATTTATGGTGTCACTTCTCGAAGTGACTCGATTGTTGGTAGGTAGCATGGAATTATCATATAACTGCATCTTATTTACAGGTTGACCAAACGTTTGGAAACTTATGGAAGTTTTTAAAAATAATTTATTCTTCAAATTTAAATATTTCCTAGTAGCCAAAATAAATTTTGAAGTCTGACGTGGGTGGTTAGGACAGGTTACCATTTAAAAGACAAGATTTTATTAATAACTTAAAATATTTATATCTTTTTGTTTGATGTAAACGGAAACATAAAGCTCAATATCAAACTTATTAATAAAAAAATACCAGGTCTGTACACAGGCTAACAGTTTCCGCAACTATAGTCCATTTTTTTAGCATTAGAAATTATGTAAACATAGAAGCAGTGGTGGCTAACCTTGTGCTGGAGTCCACTTGGACCGGCTTCAGGCTCGTCCATTGTTGAACAGATTAAATAATAACCAAAACTTTTAACAAAAAACTTCAACAAAAACAATAGAAACTTAACAATAAACCAAATAAAATAGTCAAAACAGATAAATGCATTCGTGATGCCAGTGACGTTGACATTTGCCGCTATTGTTGCAAATGGCGGCCATGTTAAGCGACCGTTTTAAAAAACACCTAATACTACCTACGTACCATATGTATTACAACATCGGCATGTACTTTTTAATTTTGTCGTATCAAACTGTCCAACTTTTCTTTCCACAAGTTTGCAACTTCTGCTTCTTAAGGTATTTTTTAGTGTAAACTTTTCACGATGTTACGTTTTGCTTGTTACATTATAATGTGTACAATAAAGTATCTAAATTTTGTTCTTTCTAATGCTAAAAAAACGGACTATAATTCACGAAATATGCACGCGGGTTAGCTCGTTCCAGCGTGAATTGCCTATTCGCTCTTGCTTAGAAAATGGACGCGTTATAAGTACTCGGAAATACAGACGCAGGGACGTAGTTCCACTCCTTGCTGTGCGCATTATAAAAGCTGTTGAGAAGCGCTTGGTGCGACAGGTAGGAATAGCAGCCAAGAAAGCCCGCCCGCAGTGCGTTAGAATGTCCGATCGAAAAAGGAGATGGCGGTTTGAGCATATGCAACTTTTAAGCACACTCTCCAAAGTACATTGTATGGTGGCATTCAAAGCAACTTCTTTGCAAATTAGCAAAGCTTAAATTGTTAGATAGTATATTCTAAAGCTCATGTTTGTTCATGAAGTACGATGAATTTAAAGAAATTAAATTTTATTGCTTGGTTTTATAAGCATTGTAGTTTCTACATTAAAATATCGTCATTAAACTCGTTACTGTACAGTACAGTAACGATTCGTTTATCAGGAACTTTATTTAAAAATTATAAAACAGTTCGGAAAAAACAAATAAAACAATTTAATTTAAATAAATATCAATTTATATACATTTACTACAATTTATACATAATATATAAAATTGCCAAGTTGGAACATCACAGTACTTTTTGCATCAAAATAATTTTATTAGAATAGCAATACACATACTAAATAAAGAAAACTTACTTAAACATATAACAGTATCTGTAGAACGTAATAAATTTACATATTATAAGCAACTTACATAATTTTAATTGGGTTTCGGACTGAATATGTCGGACGTAGCCATTTTTTTTATTGTGGCTCGCACGGTTTGTGCATTTGCCACTACTAGTGTGGAAAGGTAGGGAAACCAGTTTTATTTAGGAATAAATTGGAAGGTTCGAATTTTGAAAAGGATATGTAAATAGGATTAGGGTAGGTAATAATATATGATAATGCCTAAGAGTTCATCGGTTGAGATGTCAGCTTTAATTGTCAACACAAGCGACGGTTCGCTTGTGTTGACAAGTTCGTTCCTCGCCGATGTACTACGGACATACTAGTTACACTAGCATATTTAGATTACCACGAAGGCTTAACGTGCATATAAATAATGTGTTGAAGCATTGTCAATATTCTTTATTAAAAAAAGGGTTCAAAGAAATATACTGTCGATGGCATTTGTCTTTTGGCAATGGCCCATCGGTAAAATAACTTATCAGTCAAATGATTATTTTATGATATGGCTGCGTGAAAATAAAATAGGCTTCTTTAACCCTTTTAGTGCCTTACATATTTTACCAATACATGCTTAAAAATGCCAGTAAAAAAGTGCATTTTTATACATAATTTATATGAACAAGAGTTAAATAAAAACATGCGATCGAAGATAGTTAGAATGCAAAATAATTAATAAAAATACGAACACAGTAATACGGCTGTCCCCTGCGAGCGCGCGCGCTAAAAGTGAACTGTCAAAAGGAGCGCTATCGCGACGCTGGCATTTTTCACAACTAGCGAGAGCAGCGCGACGGCGCTCCTTGGTACTAAAAGGGTTTAATGACTCCTGCCGATCAATCCGAAACTCTTTCACAATCGTAGCTCTGCTGCACCGAAAAAGATGACACAAACGGATCGGATGGTGGCATTCAAAGGAAATTGTTTACAAATTAGCAGAGCTTAAATTGTTGGATAGTATATTCAAAGTTCATGTATGCTCATGAAATGCGATGAATTTAACGGAATAAAATTTTATGGGTTGGTTTTATGAACCATGACCATTATGGCTATAAAATATCGTCATTAATACAACTATCAATTTCAAATCAAAAAATGAACATTGAGTTGCAAGTGACTCTAAAATGAATTAAAAATAGTAATAAAGGGCTTGTGCCAACATAATCTTTCATAAAGAGAGAAATATTACTATACTATCTTACAAGTAAATAAAACATATGTATATATTGTAACTATAACAGATCATTTGACAAAGTAAATAGCTTTGTTATATTCATCTGATTAATAAATTAAACATTATAGCTAAACAATATTATCCATTTGAATTATGCATGAAATATTCTTAATTAAGGAAACACAATTACAAAGAAAAATTAAAAAAAAAAAATCTACTCATCCACATCAAAATAATAAGAATTGCTTATTGGAATGACACTTTATCGTTAATGCACTAACTAAACTAGATATATACATATTTATGCTAAATATTTATAAATTTATTTTATCAGTCTAATTTGGATTATTTCTCTTATCAAGGCAAATGTATAATTTCAGGATATGTAAATGCAAATAATTTTCTTATATTCAAGGCAAGTAAGCAATACAGGTGATAACATCTGTAAAAAATCTATATCCGGATACCTTCTATAGACAAATAGAACAGCCTTATTGGTCGCTTGTGGTCATGAAAACTCTCGAATTCATCTTGCTACGCCTGCTCGTCTATGGTATCCAAAAAACTCACAAATATACCATTTAACTAAAGATATATATTAAATTTAGAGTTAAAGATAAAATATATGACCAGACTTAAAGAATATATTTTAATTAAATCAATTAAGCAAATAGTAGACGACACGTTTTTTCACATAAAACAAAATATTTAAATACCCGAGTTTTCACTTCTTGAGATTACGATCAGATTTTACCCAGGGTAAAATAAACTCCTGTTAAAGGCGTATTTCTTCTACAATAACACTGGGAGTCTTCGTCTTTACTGTGAGAGAAATCTTAGCGTACTGACGAAACCGCTATCCAGTGTTGCCAATAGCCGATAGTAAAAGTAACATGAGACAGCGTTAAAAAGTATTTTTTTTTCCACGAGAAAAGTAACATTTACCGTATTTAGAAAAAGATTAATTAATACTCGCTCAATTTAAGTTATAGCAAAGAGAACGCAAAACACAACCCAATTTTTCTACGGCCACGCTGGCTAGTTCTTAGTTTCGACTTTTTTATTGAATTTTTGATTCCTTAAACGCTTACTTAAAATAATTATTTAGATACCAATATACTCCGCTAATGTGCTACGCTACCAATAGGCTATGGTCGCACACACAAGTCGAAAGCAAACAATCCAACCATATTCAACGAAACATTTAAAATATGTAAAAAACTCCACAAAGTTAAATCACAAATTAAATTATTTTTGTCTTCGAATCAAAGTTTGTAAAGCTTTTTTTAATTTTTTTTTATTCTTACTAGTTATGTTAAAGTAACATTTAGTCTTGTAACATGGAAGGTCCAAAGTAAAGTAAAATGTTACAAAAGTAAAATTCTGGCAACTCTGCAGTTAACCGGCACCATCGACAAATACTAATGGATATGCCCTAGATAGCGGTGAGAATTGTGGCACTACGAAAGAAAGAGATAAAACTAAATTTCGGACTATCTCTATCTGTTTCAAAATGTGTACCTGTCATGAAAATTGAGAGCCAATCGCCTATAAAGGAAAGAGATAGCGCTAGTCCGAAAGCATATGCCATCTTCGTCACTCTTCTCAAACTGAGAAATCACTGCACGTTATATGTGTACGGCATGTCCATTAGTATATGTTGATGACCGGCACGCATTGCGACTGCGGTGACGTCACTACTGGTGCTGCCAGTAGTTAACAGCCGAAGTCGCTCAAATGAATACTTGTAGGGTAACCTGGGGTAAACATCTGACCGTAATCTTAAGGTGGGCCACATTTCAGCTTCACTCGAAATGTCCGTTTTTATTCCTTTTGGGAAAACGGTTATCTATAATCTAATATGTTTGCTACTTGAAAATAGCAATATGTATATTCTAATGATACATTTTAAATCTCAGTATTCGTAATAACAACTGACAACATTTCATTTTTAAAGTAATTAATTATTATTTCCAGAAAAGCTTAAAAAAATATCAAAATTTACAAGTTAAAAATTTATTAAATTCAATATTGCACAGTAAGGCATAATGGAGTGTTTAGAACACTCCTCACTTCGCTCATATTGCCAATAAAAAAACAACTGGTGCAATTTGTGACAGTTCATAGAGAATACACATAAATAATAGTTTGTGTAGTTTTTAAAAAAATATAAAAATTGCCATATGTTAAAAAACGATATTATTAATTTGTCAAATAAAAACAGGTGGTTAAATAATGATATGTTGCCAATATTGCTATCGATATTTCTTACAAAACATTGAGCATATAGTGTTTATGCATTACTTGGATATAATTGTCATGATTGCTTAAATGCATATCTAGAATTTTGTTAACTTCTAGATTGAGACACAAGGTTCGCTTCATAATGTTGTTACGCGTTAAATACACGGAGAGAACAATTACTGGCATTTGCTTCGATTTATAATTAAACGATATAATCATTCATCAACAATAGCTCAATTCTCTCAACATAAGAGAATGCCCTCACACTTTTATGAATTCATGCAAACAACACTTTCATTTATATCTCGGAACACAAAAGTCAAAATATTTATACATTATACAATCTTATGTACACTTTCCAATAGTTAGATTATTGGTTAGATTTAGGGTTCAGAACCTTGACAAAAAATATAAAATAGTTAAGTACCTGAAAATTTATTTGAATAAAAAATAAAACCCTGAAGATGGAATTTTACATACTTTTTCTAAACGGTTTATAAACATCAAAAAAGGCATATTATCCTACAAAAAATGTCAATATCTCCACCCTGTTTTGAACTCAATGTATTTTAAGTGAATAAGTGTATTTTTTTCTAGAAATGTCCAACAATGTAACATTAATTAATTTTTTACACTTTCGCGTTCTCTAATTAAAATTTGATACTTATTACGAATACCGAAATTAAACAAAAATGAACATCTTTTCGGTATCCGTAAAAAGTGTTTTAATCTCAAGGGTAATAGTATTATTTTAAGTGCATGTTAACAAATATGCAAACGTATCGCCCGTTTGAGTTAAGATTTTAAACTTAGAACTTATTTTCATTATCATTTTGCTTTATATTAAGGAGATTAAAAGTTGAGTATCATATAAGATAGTCGTATCTTTTGTTTTAGGACGATGTGCCGTTGTTTGTACATTTCTAGATAAATAATACAGGACAGTAGAACTTCTATAAAAATCGGAAGAGAATCGATTTATTATATTCTACACTAACTGCCTTCAAAACGCATCAAAACTTTTTTAATGTTGCCAATTCTGTCTATCTAAATAAGTAATTTACAAGTTCCATACGAGCCATACAGAGGCGAATATAACAAAATTTCTTTTCATCCCACCACCTCGGAAAGTGTAATTTTGCGCTTCGAAATCTGGCTGGAAAATTCTATTTTATTCGCTTGAGCGGCAAAGTAGATTTGAATTTAGAACATCACATATAATGAGTACTCAATATAATTGTAAATTCAAAACGTCATTAAACCTATTTAATGTAACCTCTATGGTGCCAAATTTATGATAAGAACTTTTTAAATTGTGAAAAAATTTAAATTTGGAACCTTCTTGGTTTCTTTGTTTTATTTGCGTGCTTCGCGCCATTCTAGTTTTTCACGTTTTATTGCTTAATATAATTAACATAACCTAAAAACTGTACAAAAAAATCAACTAAAATGAGTGACATTAGCGACGATGAAGTTTATCTAACGCCAACTGAGTTAACTGAAACAGTTAATAATGCGCAAATGAGCCTTCTCCCTCAGCAATCACGAGAGAAGTATTTGAAACAGTACGATATATTTAACATGTGGCGACTAGCTAAAGGAGCAAAAACTTTCTCCGAAAACGTTTTGCTGGCATATTTTATAGAATTATCTGAGACCAAGAAAGCAAGCACGCTATGGAGTACGTATTCAATGCTAAAATTAACAATTAAGATGAAGAAAGACGTTCATATCGACACCTATCATAAATTAGTGGCATTTTTAAAAAGAGGCTCATCTGGTTATAAGCCAAAAAAATCGAAGGTTTTCACAGCATCTGAAATTGCAAAGTTTATTAATAAAGCACCTGATTCCGTATATTTAGCGGCAAAAGTAAGTCAATACGTGTAATTTTTTGTTGTTGATAAAATTGTACATAGTACTTACAATATTTTTAATTTGATTAATTTATTTACGATTATAAATACTTCTTTTGTTACAGGTTGTTCTTATTATTGGTATAACCGGAGCATGTCGAACAAATGAACTTACACTACTTAATGTCAATAACGTATCAAAATATTCTCATAATTCTGATGAATTGCTATTAATTAATGTACTAAATACCAAGACAAAAAAAGACCGCAACTTCGTTATTCGCAAGGAATATGTAAACATTGTTCAGAAATATCAAGCTTTACGTCCTTCTAACACCCCAATTGAACGATTTTTTCTACAATATCGCAACGGAAAGTGTATCCGACAACCTATGGGTCAGAATAAAATTGGCAGTATTCCACGAGAAATAGCAACTTTTCTCGGACTTTTAGAACCCCCGTTATACACCGGTCACTGTTTTAGAAGAACCTCAGCCACACTTTTGGCCGAATCAGGGGCTGATCTTCTATCGCTTAAGCGCCATGGAGGCTGGAAGTCTAATTCGGTTGTAGAGGGATACATAGAGGATTCAATCCAAAGTAAATCAAAAATTTGTAATAGTATCGTGGAGGCCATAACGCTGAAAGAACCTCTGTCAGATTCTTGGTCTCGCCCTTCTACATCTAAAATGAGCCCCCATAAGATTGGAAACAATAGCCCTCTCTCGCCAACATTTACGCCAATAGAATCCAATGAATCGGCACAACTATTTAAAATTACTGATAGTTTACCACAAAACAGCGCACAATTCACAAACACCAACATAACATTACCTAACAAAAATATTAAACTTAACATAAGTAACTGTAGCAACGTTACATTTAATATTTCCTAATTATTTTCTACTTCTTATTATTTTCTTCAATTTATAGATTATCTTAATGTGTTTTAATTGAAATAAAAATATTTTGTCATTATAAATTGTTTTCTTTTTCATTTTGTCATTTCCTCGCTGAGGTGGGATGAAAAGTTACGTATTGCACTCGAGTGGAAAGATTTTTCACCTTGTGCTCGTTTGTTTCCCTCGCTGACGCTCAGGATTCTAATTTAGAATCACTCGCTGCGCTCGTGATTCAACTTTAGAATCCTTCGCTTGCTCGGTCATCCAAATCGAGCACGCGGTTAAAAAGGAACTTTCCACTCTTGTATAATAAATAACTATTATTATTTGACTTTATTTCACTTTTTTGTTTTGATGGCGCCGCTTTATTTCATAAAGTTTAAAAGTGTTTGGTATATTTCAAATCATGCTTCTATATGATTCACATTATGCATTTTTACACTACTTTACAAACTTTTAGAAATGAGTTGGCACCACTTATATGGAAAGCTCTTAATTTAATAATAATATCTTCAAATTTTATATCACTTTGTGGCCTTATTTGAGTACTTATGGTGAGTCCATTCTATATTTATTTTTTATAGAGTGGCGCATCACTCTAAATTTTTAAAATTAAGTAGCCTTACAACGCTATTTCGCTGAAATCTATATGCTTATTTAGCCGATAATACACGTTTTCACACATATTTTACAATATGACTAATACTTGCAATTAGTGAATTACAGCACCAGTATATGGAATGATTTTTAATTATATTTGTAGTTTTAAAAATCCCATGTCATTACTATAGTATGGACTCACCCATATAATTATTTGTTATAAGTGCCAATTCTGAAGCACATGCATTTTAAATTCATAAATTGCAAACGATTGTTTAAAAAGAATTTAATTTTACATAATGATTGAAGAATAGAAGAGAGGTCTTTTTCATAGATTACTGGATTTACCACGACTTTACAAACTCCAATTTCATTCGTGAGAACGTCAGTAACTGATATTAGAATAAACAACAAGACAAGTACAAATAGGTTGTGTTATACTTCGATGAACTCAGCTTTAAACTACAAAGTAGATAATATACAGAGACACCACTTAGTACAAGCAAATGGTATCACCCTAATACTGGCTATTTTTCTTTCCTTCGATTTTCCAATAGATGGCACCAGTGAGAACACAAATAACACGATACGTATTGCCATCTAGTGAGACATTAAAGATAGGGTTGTCGCTGACAACAAACAATAAGCTCACCAACTGAGCCTAGACGAGTAGAGATACGAATGATGTCTGTCTTATTGACGTCGTTAGAAGAGAATGGCATTTCTCTCAAATAGTTTCGACGAATTTGTGCAAGCGCGGGGCTAGCCTAGCAAGCGCATTCCGGTTATTCGCCATTTAGCGTCCCAACTGCAAAACACTACGATAGCCTCATTGCTGAAATGTAGCCACATGTAGCCTATACTTTCGTATTCTCAAATGATTATTTATGGTGTTTCTTATCTTCAAATTAAGGAGTTGAATTCGTGTTTATAAAATATGCTAGTCTTTTTTTTAATCTCAATATTTCTACTTAATTCGGCTTATTTACATTTTATAATTTACAAGTGTTAACGGTAGTGCCATCTATTGCTGTTTTTTAGTATTAAATATAGCTTGTAGGGGTTGGCAGGCCATGCTTTAAACCATAACGGTTATACAAGATGTTATAAAATGGTAGGTACTTAAAGAAATAATGCGCTGGAATCCTTTCCTTCCAACATCATTAGGATGATTTTTGTATTCATACCTTAATAATGGCTAGTCACATAGTTACTAATGATCAATTGGATATTTTTGCCTTTTTTAACGTTAAAAAAAGGCAAAAAGGCCTTTTTTAACATTAAATTACTATTATTGCAAATTCCAATTAAAGAACAAACATAGGTACTCTACGTTACATTGCGTGTCACATAGTATCTTTCAATACAAAGAAAAATAAATATATTTTCACTCTTTTCACAATGGTTTGATAAACATAAATAGTACATAATGCATAAGTCATGGTTTCGTGAAGACTCTTCTTAACAAGATGTTGAAAAACAACGAAATAAAAATGAATATAAACCTATTTTAATAACACAAAAAAAAAAATTTGGATAAAATAAATATATCTAAAATCGAAAAAAAAAATACTTTCACTTCTTTGACACTTTGCACTGATACACACCAGTGTCTATGGATCAAGCAAGATTTTCTTATTTAAATTAAGTTTTTTTTAATTATTACTCTTGTATTTTCTATAGATACTAAAAAACATTGATTATGGAATTTAAATCTAAAAAGATATTTTTACTTGATTTTGATAAGATATCTTGATCCATAGACACTATTCATGTGAGTATAAAAAGATTATTTACAGTCTTAAATGATTTTTGAATTTATAAAATAACGATAGATGCACTAAGAATTAACTGGCCACTTCAGAATTGGCACCATTGTCTATAAATATAGAATATTATGGGATCCTAACCTTAAAAATGGCGTGGGCTCACCAGTTCGGTTTCTTGTGTGTTATGGTCCACTGCTGGTATGTGTTGTTTGGGTCACACGGGGCCAAACCCAAGGTCCTGGAGTGTGGCTGAAGTGTAAGACAAAAACCGTGAAGCCGGTGTATCAGCTGGTGGTTTTCTTCTTCGTACCTGTATGTAAATAAATAGAAATTTTAGATGTTCGCTACTCATATTTTATTATTAATGCCCTATTATTAATTTCACCTGTAAGTTTGTATGAAACGGAATCTTCTAACGCGATCTTTACCCACTATAAAAGAAGATTAATTTAAAATTTTACACACTTATTAAAGACATTTTCTTTCTTAAATTTCGTTGGAGAAATTTCGAATAAAAATTAAAACACAAAGAATTGAAAAATTATAATAAATAACATGAAATATGAAACAAAAGATTCTATAATAGATCGAACCAAAAATAAAAAATAATTCTAGTAAAAAAACATGCTTTATGGTTAATCGAAATAAAAAGTAAAAAATAAATTTTAATACAACAATTAAGTAATTAAAATAACGAGAAAATGTATGTTATTGTAAGAAAAGTTGGAATGCTAGGTTTCTTTAAAATAAAAAGTAAAACTTCCTACCTCCATGGCCCGTCGACAGTACCGAGTCTGCATATAGCTTGTTTTACGTTCTGAGTGTCAGCTTCTACACAGCGCTCACCAACACCCAACTGGCCCGCTTCATTCAGTCTGAACAATTGGCTATTGCCGGAACCGTGGCACGCCGACGTTCCTACACGTGGCGATCAACAGTATAAACTTTATTACATTTTCAAAGGTTTGTCTTTATGCGAATTTGACCTTATTTATGCATGTTTGATTTTATAGCAGATTGACCTTATGCATGTTTGATTTTATAGCAGATTGACCTTATGAATGTTTTATTTTATATCTTCGATCTTATGCTAGAAAAACGTCGATTGCAATGACCGATTTCAGTTAGTTCTTCCCGAAACGCCTCTCACATGAAAGTGTTAGGCGGTTAACCCACTGCACCGCGCCCCGTCGCGTAGCGCGGGGCCGCAGATTTTACCATTATATGCAAGAATCTCAATTTATATAGAAAACAAAGCGGCAAAGCGCGGGTGGGCGCCCCGCGCGCTGATTCTGCGCGGGAGCGCGGAGCCTTGTCGTCTTGTATTGCTACTCCGCAGAAGCAGATTACACCGCTAAGATAGGCAGATCTGCGCCTCCGTCCCCGCGCGCGTTTTCTGTCGCTACGCGCACCGCGGCGGGATGCATCTCTAGTGGGCGAACCGCCTTAACTAATTGTTGCATAATAAACGCATTAAACTCACCTTCGACAAACGTTTTTTGCCGAATGAGCCGCCGACCTTATGTTTCGATTTTGAGTTATTGAACGAAAGAACCTTTGCACTACGAATGTTTCTCCGACAGAAAGATTTATTCATGAGTGCATCGACGACGGAATTCATCACAAAAGAAAGATTCGACAAAGCTTAGTTAGGCAGTTAAGCATTTGCTACTTGAATAAAAATAATTTGGCACCATAAATAATACTAAGCATATAAAAATAAACTTTACACTCATAGTCATATCAAAATCTATGACTTCCGGCCACATTATCATTTAATTGCTTACATGAATGATGATTCAAAATTAAATGCACAATTTATTCTAGTATTATTGTGGTAATGTTTATGTTGATCATATTTGATTTGTTGTAAGTAATCCAATTTTATTTTTATTTTGAATGGGTCCGCTATCAAGCCCGGGGGCCAAGACAGGATTCACAATGGAACGAGCTAACCCAGAAGGAGCCTGTTCACCCCGGCTTTGGGTTATAAATACTCAGAAATACAAATGCAGGGAAAGTTCCAATCCTTTGCTGTGCGCTTTATAAAAGATGTTAAAAAACGCTTGGAGCAACAGTAAGAAATTGCAACCAAGAAAGGTTTAGCTCGCAGTGTGTCTGGATGTCCGATGGAAGAACGGAGATGGTGGTATGAGCACATTCAGCTCCCGAGTACACTCTCCAAAGTACAATCTGTAGAAGACCGACAGACAGGTAAGTTTGCGGCGGTGAGCTAAGGTGTGAAACTTGCCCTTCACCAATTTTTCATTTAATATTTCTAAACGTTTTATCTTTAAATCAAATCATGCATAGGTATATAAGCTTTGTCGACAAATCCTTCTTTGTTGAAAGATTCTGTCGCCGATTCACTCATGAATGAATCGTTCTGTCGGCGAAACATTCGTAGTCGAATAGTTCTGTCGTCAATTCGCTCGTGAATAAATCGTTTTGTCAAATAATAATTCGTTGTTAATAGTTTTTAGTTGAACAATTTATAAACGAAACTGTCGGCGGCTCATTCGCCAGTAAAAAGTTTGTCGGAGGTAAATTTTAAAATCCATACATATTCTACCATAGTTATCGCATCATTGATCTTATGAATAGCTTAATTTAAAACAAACAAAATATAACTAACATAAGTATACAATAATACTTATGTTCATGACACAAACATTTGCCTCTATTAAGATTTGAACTAGAAAATTGATTCCGTGGTCCCTAACAATAATACCAGTCCTGCAATAATTGTTATTTCGAAACGTTTTGTGTATACCTATAATTATTATTATTTTCAGCTACGTTTAAAGACAATGAGTCTATAATTTTGCCAACATAAATATCATATTTACATAATTTCACTACAGTAAAAGATTTTAGATACACTCACCTATGTAAGCTGGTGCTGCTTTCCCCATTGTGTCTAAACAGGTACTAGTGGCTTTATTCTTCACCATTCCCCAATGGGTATTCTTCGGCAGCTTCGGAAACTTGTCGTATACATCATAAGCAACGTTCTCCATAAACCAACCGAAACTTTTGCATTTAAGTTTCTCCTTCAAAGCCACCTGTTCGCTAATATCACCCATGTCAAGGAATCTGGCCATTGGTTCTCTTGTATAGAAATATTCTTTGTGCTCTTCATCAAACCACGTTTCGATCACTCTCTTATAATTGATGGTAATTAAGGAACCTTTACGATTTTTAGCCAAGTTGCCGAAGGAGTACGGCATAAAAGCTCGGTACACGTGTCCCACTCTCGAGCATGGAACCCATTCAATACTACCACCGCATTGCCATATCTTAAAACTGAGTTCAAAGTTCTCTCCACCCCATACTAAAAGTCCAGGGTCGTAAGCGCCAATTTCGAGGAAATACTTTCTATTTATTGCAAACAAACCACCGGCGTGCGTTGGGCTTTTGTATGGCTCCGATTTGTGTTTGTGACGTTCTGCTTCTCTATCGGGGACCTCGTTCTCTTTATACAGCATACCCCATTCGAATATACCTCTATAGTTGATCCCGTGTTGGTAAACAGGTCTGTATTCAAAAGTCCTATGGTCAACACCGTCTATGACTGGTACGGTCATGATTCTATAGTCGCGGTATATCGGTGCCAAGAGGGGAGGTAGCCAATTGATATTGACTTCGCAGTGAGCGTCTAGGAAGACAATAACATCGCCCGTGGCTTCTTGCGCGCCCCGAGATCTCGTGCGAATCAGACCTTCTCTACGCGTATTCCTTATTAGACGTACTTTCCCTTTAAACCGCTTAATGTAATCGTCAACACTGCTCTTTAAGTTTTCCTTGTCAGAGTAATCATCCACCTGTTTAAAACAATACAAAACAGTTCATTGATAGAACCACAATGAGGAAATAACAGAATAAAAAACTGAACAACGAAAAGTTAAAGTAATCTTTGATATTATTATATTTATCTTTCGTTAGATCTTTGTAATATCATGATTTCTTTGTCGTTTCTGGTACCAGTAAACTAGAAGATATTCAAATGATATCGTCTAATCTTATCCTTCCCGTTAAGAAGTATTTGAAGATCCCTTAAGGTATTTTTTTTAATTTAAGTATTAAGCTGCTAGATTTGAATATCTTCAGAAATTATTACTATCTCTTAAAAAGAGATCTATCTCTTAAAAAATATTGCATCACGTTTCATTTCATTATTCTATATTAAGCAGGCCAAGTGGTTCAAACAGACAGATAACTCATATCTCATATCCTTCGCATTTGGTGCAACTGTAGTGATACTGCATTAACACCGACGCCCTGGGTTTGAGTCCCAGAAGGTGCAAATGTTTGTGTGATAACTACCAGCATTTGTAACTGAGTCATGGGTATTTATATATTTCTATTAATATAACTTATTTATGTATCATATATGTATGTATATCCGTTACCCTAGTATCCGTAACACAAGCCTTATAGTGCTTAAATTGGGCTAGGCTAATTGTTGTGAATGTATAAAATATATTATTCTCTATGGATGATCAAAGGGAAGTACGGATTAACCGAGTAGTAGGTTAAAGTACCCTGACTACAATATCTTTAAAAGCAGATTAGATAATTACAAATTAGTTAGTGTTATCATATCGATACACAGAAATAATGCATTTGTATTAATGTTGTGCTAAAAATAAGCGCCAAGATTATTTTTTCTGTGCTTAGTTTAAAAAAAATATGCATAATATACATTTTTGGGACAACGTCTGTTTTTCTCTGTTTTCCTGTTGAAATATTATACGCGTTTTGAAAAATAGTTTTGTGGAAATTAATATTTGTTGACATGTATCGTCTACAATAATCAAGTCATACATTAAAAATGTGTATAAAGATGTATCTCAAGTAATTTCATTATGCACATATATTTATAACCTTTCAATAACGTGGCATCTGATACATGTTTAGTTATCTGACAACAAAACAATATCACCTTTCACCACTGCTTCACATAAAGTGAAATATGATACAACTTATTAAGATAACTCATTTGGTGTGTTTCGATACAATAAATAGTTTTTTTTAATATCTATTGTTTTATAGAACGAATTTAAGTAGGAACTTAATAGTTTCTAAACAATACAAAAGTAATACAAACTGTGTCACTATTTTTGTATAATGATTATGCTAACAAATTTTATGATGTTTTAAACACAAAAACTACTCTACTGTAAAGTTGACCGTTTTGAGATGTATCAGTTTTCACAGGACGCACAGAATTAACCAAAGCTTGTTTAAAAAAGTTTTGTTTATTGTATTTACTACTTATTGCGTCGCTTCATAACAGACTTGTTATGGCCACCGTCAAATGAGCCATTATAATAATTATTCATTGTTATACAATTTAAATGCCTACACGTATGCAAAATTTCGGACAAATCGGAAACAAATAAGTGGGTCAAATTTAACTTCAAGATTTGATTACAAAGAGATTACAACAAGGCACGTGATGTTATTTTGTATTTTGAAGCTCCAAAAAAAAGCAATCGAAATATTACATTCATTTATTACGTAAGACTATTTTCGCTAGTTTTTGACCCCCTCCCTTCCTGTTATAAGAAATAATAAGAATAGGCCGACCTCCTCCCCCCTGTTTAGTATTTATTACGTAAGAATCTAAAGGCAAAATGAATACATGTTTGGTTTGTTTTAATGTTTATTTGTCAAAGCAACAATTTTTAGAAATGTTTATTTGTACTTACAAAGGTACTAATAATTTTTATTTTTTTGTAGAACAAACTTTGATTTTAATCATTTATCTTTACCTACATAAGATTTTCAGTCCAGGGGCTCAAAACCCACTTGCAAAGTGGATCTGATACTGGAATATCTCTAATAATAGGTTTTGCTTCTAGTTGGTTATTCAGGATTGTAACGATGTCAACGTTCTCCCACTCCACATCAGCTTCGATGCGGCACAAAATTTCTTTGCCTCACCTTTAATATATGGCTAAAGCTTTTTCTTTTTCAATATTTAAAATACGGCCATGAAGTTTTTGGAATCACTATCGCATTTGCGCATTTTTGTGATCTTACGTAAGAACTATTGAGACTCCCTCCCACCCCCCCTGTCAGAAAAAATAAGATATGGTCGACCCCCTCCCCCCCCCCCCTAAATGGTCTTACGTAATAAATGAATGGCCCCATACACGTGTATATGTGTTTCCTGAGACATACAATTTTCAAGTGAATAGGTATCTTCTAGGCAACCGCGTCACATCCTAGATCGCATCATCGCTTACCATCAAGCGAGATATCAGTCAAGCGCTTACCTATTTATCATAAAAATAACCTACCCAAATGTAATTTTTTATTTAATTATAGAGGGAGTTCTGGTTTGTGTAAAAGTTTAGAATTATGTTAGGGTTTTCAATAAAATCAGTATTTTGGATCTAAGTGAGTAATATACATAGTAAATATTTATGAGTAAAATATGCCATTATTAAAACATTATAAGGAATTTTGAATTAGTTAGAATAATTAGTAATAGAATTAGTTCTAATGTCAGTAAGTATACATTTCTTAAAAGTTGAAAGTAGGTAAGCGCTCGATTGCTATCTCGCCTGACGGTAAGCGACTATGCGATATATACTTTGTCCAATGTAGGATGATACTTTTGACAGTTGACACCTATATAAAGGGTATAAAGTTGCTATTGCAATGTCAAGCCCAACATGAGGAAACAAACGCAACCTTTGTACGTAGCAATAAGGAAGTGACACCTGTAAAGTATCATCCTACATTGGAAAAAGTATAGGTGGTGACGCGCTTGCTTAGAAGATACGGAGCACGAAACGCTTAGTCCGACTCTTTGGTATATCTACCATAACATAATAAAAAATGAGGACGGCGGCACAAGGCTGTGCGATTCTTGCATAACTTGAAACATGAGAAGGCTGATTGCATTCAATCGTTATTGTGTTGTGGGTCAGACAGCAAGGATCGACTTTATCAATTAATTTGGACATTGGGGATGCAGTCTTTCCAGGAGGAAAGTTTTTAAATACCGGCGGCGAAAGTGGTGGTTATACCTCCTACTATAAAATATACTGGAGGCAATAAGTGAAAAGACAAAAAAAAAACTTATAAGTCTCTGTAAGGTATAAGTACTTACGCAATCTCAAATAAAATGCATGCTCTTGCATAGGAAAATTTCGTTTCATTTGAATGTTTTGTTTTTATTTGACCTAAAATCCTGCGGCTGCATAAGATGTTTTAGCGATAGCGTGTATTGTGAAATTGAAAACTTAGCTATCGATTGGAAAAAGGAAAACTATTGTATACCTGTTTTATTGATATATAAAGCCGCGTCTACATTTTTCTTTATGGTTTTAGTCAAGCGTATTTACAATGTAACGTGAAATCAACAGCTTCAATTTACATTAAACTTTTTTAATTGTTCAGGAGAGTGTAATTGTTTGCAATAGTTTAAGGCACTGGTTTAAGTAGGCAGTTATAAATAGCAGTTTTGGTAAGTTAAAAATTATAAATAGCAGTTTTGGTAAGTTAAAAATTATAAATGGCACGTTTGATAACTAGTTCAGCAGTTAAAACTAAGCAGTAAAGTAAACAAAAATGAGAAATAAAAAATAATGCAATGGATCACTAAATATATAATTGGACAGGAAAATAATTAAATGGGCGGTAAAAATTATTGAACGAGCGGTTACGTGTGGGCAGTAATAAATCGGAATTTGTCGGTAAGAATCACATTCTAAGCAATTCTATAACCTAACCTAACCAACCCTGTGATTGGTCGCTTCCGCCACTTCTCTTCTCAATGAGGTTGAGTTCGGGTGTCACCGCTCGCTATGATCTGCCGAATTATTTATCGAACCGCACATTCCATCATTTTTACCGCTCATTCAGTTACTGGACTGCTCAATTATTTTTAGAATTGACATTGTATGATATAATAACCGACTAATTGATTTTTTATTACTGTCCATGTTTTACTGTCGTAATAATTAATCAACCGCCATTAAATTAAATAACAGCTCAATATGTTTTCCAACTGATCATAATAACATCTCGAATATTTAAACAACAGCTCAAAAAATTAGTTCCCATAGTTTAATAACAATATTTCTTACATTCACACCAATTAGGCTAGCCCAAAGTAAGCACTATAAGGCTTTCGAATAAAACATTTTTTTACGGATTTTGCGCATATTTTATTTTATATTTAATCCTAACGTTTCGTTTTCGTTTTTGTAGGTAGGTATTAGTTTTATTTTTTTGCAAAACACATTGCAAGATCTGATGTTGTAGTTAGCTCTTTTGCAAATAATAACAGTAAGACGGAAGTCGGTCCCCCTGCCCGAGTTTCTTTCGCCAGTTCTTCTCGGAAGGGCCTCCCAATTTCCGAACTGGTAGTAGACTCAGTAGTATACAATATAATCGTAGTGAGAATTTAATAACTAAATAAAATGTAAAAATAAAACAATTAATTTATGTAAAAAAAAAATAACAATTAGGAACGTGCCCGATTAAAATATTGTGAAGGTAGTAGAAAATACATGACAACCATTATCTTAGTCATCCTGTGAACACGACTCCTGTAAAGGAGTCGAAACGTCGGGATTAAATATAAAATAAAATATGCGCAAAATCCGTAAAAAAGTGTTTTATTCTAATGTGTAATATGTAAGAACTAAATACTATAAGGCTTGTTTTATGAATAGGTACTAGGGTAACGGGTAGACATACATATACGATATGTAATATTTACAGAAATACCCATGACTCAAGTACAAATGGTCGTATACATCACACAAACATCTGCCCCATCCGGGATTCGAACCCAGGACCGTCGGTGCGAAAGGTCGAAGTTGAAACTTAATAATTAATTAAAGTTGAATTATATCTCATCGTCATCATTATTAACTTAATAACAGAGTAAATATATACATAGTAAAGTAGCCACGTACAATCTAACTGAACGAACGCACTCACACAGACGCACGCCTCAACAAGACCTCCTAAGTGAACGTCGCAGTGCTGTTAGTCGCGTGTGTCGCGTTGAAACGAGTGGTCACATTTGTTAATATTTGTTGCTATTCATTAGAATGAGGATATTTAAAATTATAAGTCCTAATAATAAAGCAAACGTGTTCTAGCAGATGAAACTATTTCTTAATTACCAATTTCACAAAAAATACTTTTTAAAATGTTATATAACTTAATTTTATTTATAAACTAGTTCATTTTTCATTATTTGATTATTACAACACCAAATAAATGTTTAATAAATACTTTTAATAATAAGTGCCACCCCTAACACTCTAATGAAACATAGAAAAGAATATATCTTAACAAATAAGCATCGCTTTGGCATATATTTAATTTGGTTAGTAATATAGTCCTATGAAATGAACACAATGGAAATAAGCTAGTACCCAAAAACATATGTTGTATGTTTTGAGGGTGCCAAACAAGGATAATATATCCCAAAATATAATATAATAAGAGTATTTATTAATTATTTATCACCCATCCTATGACCATTTCTAGCGAAAGTTGTGTAATTTCCGCAACTTTTTAACAATAATATTAATCTTATACAATAGCCTGTCAAATACGCTTTGAATCACACACCACTCGCACTGATGTATGAGTGTATTGCACCTAAGTGAGTGAATGTTTGCGTTACAACTCCTAAACTGCAGCTATACTTGATGACAACTTATTATTTAAATTTGAATTATACTCACCAATACAATTTCATGGAGTACGTTGGGTGGTGATCTCTCTATAACCGTGTGAACTGTTCTCATAAGTACTGAGAAACCTTCATTATGGAATACAATGATCACAGAAGTTTTAGGTAAATCTTCAGGGTAGTGCCAATATTTGCATTCATCTAGTCGGGTATCTGGGATTGTTCTGGTTACAATAAAATTATATTTTGACATAGGTACATATTAACAAAGGTGTCCCTAAGTAAAAATGTAACAAAAGTGCATTTTTTTTATTGAATAATTAATTATTATATTTTGGAAATAAATTTTATGACGATCTGAGTATCAAAATCAACATTTTAATAATTATTTGAAAGAAGACTAAATTATTTATTATATTATAGAATAAATATTGTTAATTGTATGAATACCATCATTAACTAATATAACAGAAATAAATATAGAATAATCTGATAAAATACATAGAAATTGAACAATGACTAATAAATCACCTGTTCATAGCAATATCATCCGAGGCTGCAATGTTCATTCCATATTCACTTTCCGATTCTGAAATGTCATTGGCTCTATCTGGAGACATGTGGTAAGGTTTACCTTCTTCACCTGGGCCACTGACAGTCTTTAGACCTCTTGGCTCAAAATTACCAAGTTCTAAAATAATAAAAACTATTTTAAACATATGATATTACATTATATTTTACTAGTTTATCCCTTTCAAACCAAATGGTATGCATATATCCCAGTAAAGATGTCCAAAATATTGTTTGTATTGATACGTATCACAACCAATCGTATCGATTCAGCGATATATCGCAACGTCTTGTATCGATACATATGATATTTATCCATTTTTTAAACAGGTTAAAATAAAATAAAAGTATTAGTTCGAACAGCCAGTGGGGACAGATATTTGTGTGATGAATACAAACATTTGTTCTCCAGTCATGGATGTTTATATGTTCATTTAGTATATTTCTCATCTCATATTATTAAATATATTAATACCTCACCTAGTATCCATAACACAAGCCCTTAAGCTGCTTACTTTGGGCTAGTTGATAGGTGTGAATGTAAGGAGTTATTTATTTTATTAATTATTCTCACCTTACCAAAACATAAAGGATGTTTTATATTACAGGTTCAATCAAATAATTACATGGGTTCGATATTTTTTACCTGGAGATACGATATATTGATGCTTATTGTATGGTTGTGTATCAATATAAAATATTGATATATCGCATTGCTATGTATCGATACAGCATTATATCAATTCATATTGCGCATCTTTACATCCCAGTTTACCAAGGACTGATGGCATTATATGTCTCACGTAATTTCGGCACAAAACTATAACTCAGTTTTACCATTAGAAATACAATTGCTTGTACCAAATTATATTTGGTTTATCAATTCATAATTTGACAGTTGTAATTTTAAGTACAGTGGAGCCCCGGTAATCCGGCCCCTGGCTAATGCGGCACCCCCTATAATCCGACATCGTCTATTACACACAAGTATTTGCTAATTCACGATTGAACAAGTTACAACTTGTATTTGATTTTTATTCTGATTGCTTGCTTGTATTGATTGCGAAGTATGATTTGTAATCTTATCATTGGATCTGTAATTTGTCGGATTACAAGGTACTCTTTTGTAAAAAAATTCGGACTATAGGGGATCTTAGGCAGTACTCTATAATCCGACAAATTCGATAGTTCGACACTGCCCTGCAAAATGTTTGTCGGACTACCGAGGATCCACTGTAGTCAGAAAATAATTAATCAACTCTCAAAAGCTTCCCTATATCAAGTTTTGTAATGTAAAGAAAACTTTCCAATAAATTACCAGTTTTTGAAACGCTTTCCTGATACTGTGCCCATGTCGGTTCGAAAGTGTTATAGAAATTTTCAAACTTAAGAAGGAGGAAGATTATATCTCACTGGATGTACAGCCTCAGCTCTCTTTGTTTCAAAGTTGATATTGTTATGCCTTTAATCTTTTCTTTAACACATAGATGTTATTATATTATGGAGCACAACAATTACAACAAATATGTAACATGACTGCATAAGTATTCAATTGAAAAAAGCTATTATTAACTAAACAAATTTTATAAGCATGTATAATAAAATACCAAGATGAATAATAAAAAATATTGTAATATAATTATAATGATTACCTGCCTAATAACATGATTAATATGTTTTTGTATAATATTATAATTTTTGTGTTTTATTTCAGCAGTGATAGAATTAAGTTTCTTTAAATTTATATTTTACTGTCTTTAATAGGTTTTAAATATGTACTTAATTATATTGTTATGACCCTAAAGGGCTCATGAGTATTTCAATTAGGTATTTTTAAATAATTTAGTGCATACAGTATAAAAATATTCTATTCTATTGTATTTTGAATATAAAGATATATTTTTATAGTTCATGTAATTTATACATATACTTATGAAGCAGTTATACTATGATGGTATTACTAGTACAAGGACATATTTCTACATACTATTAAATATCTTATTTTATTATGCAAAAAGTCAGTAAGTTTTTTTAGGTGACTTTACTTGAGGCAGGTAGGTGTGGTATATGTATGTATATAGGTACTTGTATATAGATTCCCTAAAAAAATTTGTTTAAGATTCATTATACAGGAAACGGCAGACATAAATGGCATTTCATAATAAGTAAAAGCAAAAACAAGTTAAATGAAAAATCGCTCACTAATCTTCAAATATTCTTCTGATAATTTGCTGACAAGCAATTTATAAGCACTACATTTGTGTTTATAACTCTTAGAGTAACACATTGCTTTTGTTTATTTTTATATTATCGCTATATCAGTAAAGTGATGAATGACGTAGGAAAACAATAGTTAAATAGGCAGACACGCCGGCAAGCTTAATAGGCCAACTAACTGTACTAACTCTCTTGATATTTCTAACATAAACAAGAATAATAAAAAATATAACCGCACCTGTTTGAAGAGTAGGATAAACATCACGGTGAAATTTATAATAGCCGACCTCAGATTCAGGAACTAATAATCCGTCTGTATTGTTCAGAATATTTTCACTAGACCATTTATGTAAAGCGTACATCAAAAGTATAAGAACAGCACACGCTGCTCCCATTCGATAGATTCTGCCCCGTCTTACGTTAGTTATCCTCATTTTGTTTATTTCACGTCTTCTATAATTATTTTGAGACCTTAAATATATACTATTAACAGTAAAACGACCTTGCTGTAAGGGAAAATATTGACTAATCCAATTCTCAGCGGCCAGCACTCTCTCTTGGACAGATGACGTTTTCAGAAAATGACAACTTAACGTCAGTTTTTTTGTTCTTTCTTTGTTAAATTATACCACAAGGTCAGGTAAGGGTTGCAAACACATACAGCCTAGTCTTTAGTTCTTGTCATGCTTCGCGCACGCTTCCCACTCCCGCCAAAAATTCATTTTTTGGTTATTTGTATCAAGTTTTCCATAAGGGAAGCCAAAAAAGTATAAAGCCCATACTATTAAAGGTGTGGGGATTTATGATAAGTGTGTTTTATTAATAGTAGTGGCCGTTTTAAAAATCTCCAAAAAGTCTACAGGAAGTTTTTTTGTTAAACGTCTTTCCAAGTTATGTAAATATAAATCAATTTTTTGAAAAACAAGAAATAAAAACCATAATAAATTATCTCTTACGAGTGGAATTATTTTTTTTTGGTTCAGGGAATTCGATAGTAACAATTATTTTTATTACCAAATCAAAGTCATATCAGGTGTTAAAGAAGTTATTTATTTTCAAAATATATTTATTTTATGAAAAAGTTAAAGGTCCCAATGCTTTATATCTAAACATTTTAGAAATAACAGTTTACCAAAACAAAAAAATCTAATGGCGATTTCAAGAGAAATATCGATTACTGGATCGTTTTAGTACTACAAATCGATTAATCGGTCTCAGATTGCCGTCCTTAATCGGTTTGATGGAAAACTAATTATCGAAAATTTGATTGTTTCTAGAACGGTCGTTAATCTTGAAATCAGTTTGAGATTAAATTGACTCGCTATTATTATAAACAACTATGGAAAGTAATGTTTAATTTATAAAGATCAGGTTAGAGAGTTATTTGTTTTTGGTATATTGTATTAACTTATATAGAGGGGTTAAATGTGTGCAAGTGTTGAGGAGGTGCGTTGGAGTTTGAATATGTAAGTAATGGCAGGCAACATTTGTCACATGTTAAGTGACAGTTTTTCGAATATCGGAATGATTGTCATAACAGATGATTGTCTTCTGTTATGACAACCTACTTTTCTTCTAGGCATGAACAGTGAAACTTCCTAGGGTTTTATCACGTAACAGAAAAAACAAGTAGAAGTGCTACGTGACTCAAATTTGTATAGAATGCATTGTGCCAAACTCACACATATTAGCCGGTAATTATACATTGCTCTACAAAGAGAAAGTTTCACTGATTTGTTGTTATGATTTCAGTTAAATCTAGCCTAAGTACAAAATTCTATATTAGAAAATATACCATAAAACAACAACAAAAGGTTTATTTATTTTATAATGCAAATTTAAAGGGAAATTTAATAAAAAATACTGGTTGATTGCCTGTAAAGTCGGTATACGGGCGAAAGTTTTACGTGACAACGACTTTGAGTGGTAAAATAATTTTAATGTGAATATTCATTCGTATAGTAGGAAGAAGGATGAAATAATAGTAACAATTTAAAACATTTATTTATACAAATAATTATATTTAAAACATTAATTTATAGGCACGCGTCCTTTCCACTTTTTATGTCTGTCTCTCTCGCTCTTAGGCGGGCTAACCATGCCCGAGTGGAAGGGACGCGTGCCTCTCACTCGCTCTCATTGTAAGCGCATAACGTGAGCGGAGCGTAACGCAGTTTCTTGAAGTGTCACCCAGCAAACCAATTTATAAGACGTTGTCACGTCAAAAATCCGCTATCCGACAACAGAGGGCAGTAATTTCTGTGGATGCAATTATAGAACTAAACGCTATACAAATACAGTTGGCATTCGCGCCGTAAGTTTTATATGATGCTTCTGAGACTAGTGCTGTTACCAACCACACAATCCTGAAATGTGTTATCGATATTTTAATAATGGGTCAGAAAATTTAAATGCTTTATTTTTAATAAAATACAAAATGTATCGATCTACCAGAATCTCATGGCAAATTAGGTAATAAAAATTTGTAGACGGGAATAGGATTAAGTGATCTTGATACTATTCAATTTTACTATAGTACTGCTGGAAGTTTTGGTACCCATCAATTAAAGGGGTAGGCAGAGGTGTTAACACCCACTTTTGGCCAGATAAGTTAAGTCTCAAGGTGGCAAAATAATACTACCAACCCATCTCTTTCCTTGGGTGTCGTAAAAGACGACTAATGGACTAAGATAGACACAATCAACAATTTGCTTATAGCAGCGACGGGCTCACCACCTGTCACGCTGAACACCTACGAAGATTCTGCTTGGTGAAACGTAGACTATGGCAGTGGACTGCTTTTGCGGTCCATTTTCCTAGTTTCTGACTAACCCTTAGGGGATAATTTAGAGTTTGTTAGCCCTCAGATTATATGAACAGAATTCCACTACAATTAACATAAATGTACAAGTAAGGAAGCAATGTACAAGTGTCTACAATCCAATAGTTCGTGTAAAAACTACACCAATCAAAAACTGCTGTTTCGCGATCTGAAACTGTGAGTATTGTGTGTCTTGAACAATTTCGTGTGAATAGTAAGTCAACAGATGTGTTACCGCTATCGAGTGTAATAAAAGACTTACATTAGATGTAGGTTAGACCATTATATATGCCAATTTTGATCCAGGTGGATGTTCCACCTCCAAAAAACTTTAATTCTTCCGTGACAATGACGCATGCAATGGTAATGACCCCGTTTTTAATAAAATTAATAAAATTTGAACTTGTCCACTATGTTATTGAAGCATATCGCTGCAAGTGTGAAATTCCTCGGTTTCCTCGTCAGTGGTAGGAATGAATATGTTTGTGTTTTATAAGAAAGTGCCCGGGATATCTTTGTGTATTTCAGTCTTGATTATATGTGTGTATGTGTGTGTATGTCAAGGTGGCAAGCCTGTTGCCATGCACTGGGTACAAAGTAAGGCAGGCGAAATTCACAATAAAAATAAAATATTTAGCCCTAAGCAGTGTATTGTCATTTGTGACAACAAATAAGAGACTACATGACCCATAATAATATACATACTTTTATTCATGATAGGAACATTATTTTATTCTTAATATACCCAATACATGCGTAAACATCCAAGTCTCAAGAATTTACAAGTCTATAATAGATTTATCAACAATTGATTACAATAATACATCTTAAAAGCAAAAATATTAAAAAGTAGACAAGCAGTCAAGGAAGTATATAAAGTCAATGATATGAATCAATAAATATAAAAGTATCTAAGCGTTCCACCGGTCAACTCATAGACGAGCTCTAAAATGGTAAAATTGCGTTTGTTCTACGCTTTCTTTTTCGAAAATATTACGGTATACATAAGCAATATTTTTCACTTGAGATGGACAATTTGAGCTGCCACCTTCACCTGTGGTATGAGGCTGTGCTATCAAGTCATCTTGTTTCTGTAAGAAAAGTAAATACTTTATCACAGAAATATTAAAAGAAAGTTTCTTAATATAATTTTACTATTTTTGTGTCCGGCAACACTGCCATACTCATGTCATAGTCATCAATTACTTGTACTGTAGCATTAGGTGTCTGCTCTGAACCAGTAATTATTATTTCTTTTTTTGGCCTACTTGTGCCAGAATTATCGAAATCACTTGGTCTTTTTGATGATGGGGTGGCGTGGAAACTTTGATTATTTTAAATAATCTATTATTGTATTGATTGTTTCTTTCCATCGAATCAATCGATAATATCGGCATTTATCATAACCACAGTCACATCACTAAATGAATAGCTAAGAAAATTCCAGAGAAAGTACTTAGTGCTGTCAACGTAAAATAGTCTTTATTTAAAACTCCAAAAAGTTGAGTTTGGCAAGGCGTTTTATTTATTTTTGTTGAATTGAAACCAAATAGAGGTTTTTTGCAATATAAATAAAATAACTACTTACCGATGGTAGGAAACACCTCCATTAGCGAGATTTTTTTTCCTGCTATCATTTTTGCACTCCAAAACAGAACAATACGGCATAATTGCATAAAAGTATAGACAATCGTGACACAATGCAAGACGAGTGTTTACAACCGATGGCAGCACACACTGGGACTAGTTAAGCGTAGCTACGCTTGATTGTGCCACGCGCGTCACGCCCACTTAGCACTTCCACTTGTAATATATATTAACCATAAAGTCAGTGTTTTAAAATAGCCCCTCACCTCACCTCCAGAGCCCAATCCCCTTAAATAGAACCATTCAAGACAAATAACAAAAAAAAAATAAACTTTTTGGCGGGAGCGAGAAGCGCCACTTTGGAAGTTTTGCTTTTTCTTGTTAAAATTGGTGTTTTGGTGGATATTAGTGTGTAATAATGGAAGATTATTAATTACTAATTATCAATGAACATGCAAGAGTGTTGGGAAGTGAAACCAAGCAGCGGAAGTTATCTTTTCCTGCTCTTTCAAGAAGTCTACGGGGAGGTTTCAGTAAAACCCCAAACCTTTTCTGAAACCTAGAGAAATGGAAATTTCACTGTTCATTCGTTATTCATTGATCATATCTCATTCATAAATCGGCTCTCATCATCATTTAATGAAGAAAAAAAAAAACTGGTTGGTTGCCTGTAAAGTCGGTATACGGGCGAAAGTTTTACGTGACAACGACTTTGAGTGGTAAAATAATTTTAATGTGAATATTCATTCGTATAGTAGGAAGAAGGATGAAATAATAGTAACAATTTAAAACATTTATTTATACAAAGAATTATATTTAAAACATTAATTTATAGGCACGCGTCCCTTCCACTTTTTATGTCTGTCTCTCTCGCTCTTAGGCGGGCTAACCATGCCCGAGTGGAAGGGACGCGTGCCTCTCACTCGCTCTCATTGTAAGCGCATAACGTGAGCGGAGCGTAACGCAGTTTCTTGAAGTGTCACCCGGCAAACCAATTTATAAGACGTTGTCACGTCAAAAAGAAAAGACTAGGCTGTATGGTCTTTACACCCTTTGTTAGCCCTCAGGGGAAATTTGAAAAAAGAATAAAAAAATTACATTGATTTGAATTTTTAAAACTGCCAATGTTTGAAAATTTGATTGTTTGTTTTGAAATCAGTTTGAGATTAAATTGACTCGCTATTATTGGAAACAAATAGAGGAAGTTTGGAGGATTCTAAAAAGCAGAGTGCAAAAAAAGTTTTTGAAACTACTACATTAATTTTTCGTAGTTTGAAGTTATAATTATGGACAGAGGTAAGTTGTTTTGGTGGTTAAAGTGGTAAGATCAATCATATTCTCTTGTAATGAGAAGCATTTAAAGGATAATAAATGAAATAAAAAATACTGGACAAGATAAAATAAAATACGTAGAGTCGTAACAGACTTGTCTCCATTTTGTTATTCTATTGGTTTCAGAAAATTTTATAAGCAACTGGAATCAACATTTTCCAGACTACCAGCTAACTGTTGCTGACCTCAAGAACCCGCATGCTGTTCTGGGTGCTTTGTTTCAGATTTTTGACCGACTTGGTATTGACAGAGATGCAGTGTTATCAGTAAGCATTAGAACAGATTATTCTCTATATTTCTTTTAATTAAGATTAACTTTGTTTCCTAAATTTATTAGTTTCAATAATTCCATTGCATAGTTAAAGTATGTTTACAGTCTATAATATTTTGGTGTATACAATACACAAAATATATTTAAGTAAAAAAATTGCTTGATATAGTTATTTACAGTTTTATTTAGGAATACTGGATAAACTCTCCAATATGGACCATTGATTTAAATGCCCATATTTTTTTTTGTAGATAGTACTTACTAAAAGAAAGCGTTTTGAAAATTTTTACGTTGCGGAAACTTATGGTTCATGAGATACATTTTTTTTAACTTTTCATACAAATTGGCAAATAACACGCAATGACAAAATAAATTTGACAAATAAATGATGTCAAACGTCAATCACTTCACATTTCAATTAGTGTAGGGTTCACACTAATGGCCATTCATTTTGTTTATTAATCATAATCATAATCATTTATTGCCAAAATATGGTAGCGTCCAGTAGAGCTGTAAAAGTAACGAAAAAAAGCCTACCCGTATGTATTTGTTACTATCACAATTAGTACTCGTTACTATTGTATAGTTACTTGTTACTTCAGTTACTGAGTAACTTATAACATGCTATGTTATGTATGGGTGCGCCAAAGTTCACCTAAATTTTCAACTCCGATAATTGGAAATCCGGAAACGTTCTTCCTAACATTTTTCATCCTAACAATCACAATTCCTAACTACTTTTGTCTCTAATGTTCATAATTCCGAAGCATTCAACTTCATATAGTCATTAGCAATAAATATCTTTTATACTATTTGTTTTCCTATATTTTCTTAACATAACCATCTTTTACACTATTATTCAAAGTCATATCTTTTTCGTTTAGATTTCTTTTTATTCGTAATAATCAGTATTATATACATTAATTTTGGTTAGGTTAGGTTAGGTTAGAACTGTGACCACTGTCACAGTTAGAACTGTCACCAGAACTGAATCGGTCCTATAGTTATTGGTTTAGGTACGGATAAAACTAAATAGCGCTATTCTAACCTTAAAACTTTAACCATGAATATCTCCTCATGAATAACTATGGGGTTCCGCAGGGGATGGCACGGGGGGCTAGCACTCCATATTGGAAAGTTTAACCGGAATACTTTTTGATTATAAATACAAATATATCAAAAGTTGTTAAATTATTTAATACATATCTTTTGATGGGATATTACTATAAAAAGATAAATATCAAGAGTTACTACTAAGAGAGACTAAACTGTGATCTCCCCTTCTGATTCAGTTTTTTTTCCTCATTTTTTTTCACCATTTCTATTTGACTTTTATCACATTTTCCTAAAATTACAGCCTCCACCAGAAGAGAGCCGCAATGAGCACACAGTCTATTATTGGGATCTACTTCCCGTTATCAATGTGACCCGAATCACCAACCACCTTATGTCTGTGATGCCACAAGTTACGTATTGCTTTTGTGTCACTGACATACTCCAACCAACACCTACTAAAATGCAATCTTTTCTGTTGCTGCTATTCAACTTGATGTTATTCATTAAAGAAAGGCTTAGTGATATTGCACCACAAGAAACGGAATTATTTTCTAAAACTGATGAGGTAATCTGGCAGTGCTTTGAACAATGTGCTTGTTTATCGTAGTTCTAACCTTTTTAATTGAAAATGTGCTTACAAAAATTAAATTTAAAGAACAGCATATTCCAAATTTGGCTTTCAATAAAATTGTGTAAATGAATAATGTGAAATTGATAAAGATATTTCTTGCTACCTTCCAAAATTTACTTAATTTCCAATTATATAAAGTGTTTTATAATGTCCATTATTAAACATAAATAAATAATAATAAATAAATAAATATTTCTTACAAGTGGTAAACATTTGTATTATGGATATTAGGGTAACGGATAGTCATGTATATATAAAACATAGATGTGTGATATTCATAGCAATATATACACCCAGGACTCAAGTACAAATGATTGTACATATCATACAAATATCTGCCCATTCTGTGATTCGAACCCAGGACCTTTGATGCGAAAAGCGGTAGATGTTTATATTAAGTTAAAAGAACACTCAATTTGTACTTATTTTTCTGTAAATACTTTTCTACATACTTAAAGACTAGGCACCTTTCAAGAGAAACATAGAATTTTCAGTTAAACACTAAGTACTGGACTGACAGACATAAATCGAAAGACCATAAAATGCTCATAAATAACCTCTTCAGAACTTGCAATGTGCAGTATGGTAATGATTTTACAATGGCCCAATCAAGAGGCGGAAAATGCCCCGTAAAACTATGTTAATGATTTCTTCTTTGGTAAAGGTGAAATCATTGGAAGACCATAAGCATAAACTTCTGGAAATGTTAAATGAACAAGCTGAGGAGAAGGGTAAAAGAGCAGAGAGACTTGAAAAGGTAAATTTATTTTGAATGTCATATCAATTCAATTCCTGGTTTTGGATGGTAAGTCAAAACAAGCTTTCTATGAACTAATGAGTGGACTGAGTAATACTAGAATCAAGGTTTCTTAATTATTTATATTACAATGGAATGGAAATGGTCATGGCTCAGCACAATTGTTACATTAAATACATAAAAAAACCAAAAAGAAAACATATGCACAATGACATTAACACAAAAATGGCAACAAAGCTATTGCATTAAAATAAAATAATTCAGACCACTATACTTTGTCCAATGTAGGATGATACTTTTGACAGGTGTCACTTCCTTATTGCTATGTACTAAGATTGCGTTTGTTTCGTTACGTTTGGCTTGACATTGCAATAGCAACTTTATACCCTCTATATATATTTATACCATCTTTACACAATGCTTTGATTTACAATTGCTTTTTTATACATTTTTAAATATATATTTAGAAACAGGGGTATATAATGGTGGTGATGGTCTTTTGTGTGTATCGGATGTTTTATAATTTATAGTTGGAAGAAGAAATAAAACAGTTAAAAGAGGAATATAAACAAGAAAAAGAAACTCTCGATGAAGAAAAACTGGAATTAGATGCAATTTTGAAAGAGAACCATCAGTTAGAACTAGTTAAAGAACATAAGATAGGCCTCAAGGCAACTCTGTTAGCCGAAGTGGAACAGAAGCGAGCTCTCCGAGTTTACGATGCTGATGATGTCAAGGCTCAAGCTGAAAAAGCTGCACAAAATGTGCAAGAGGCTGAGAAGAAATTGAACTCACTGCAAGCTATACTGATGGAAAAGGAAAACAGCTTGAAAAATCTGCAGACTATAAAGCCAAGTTTGGATGCTGCTAATAATATTTTGTATGAGATAATCTCTCTGTCCCAATCTGAAAACATGAGGTGAGTAGACCTTAATTGTACAAGTGGTTTACAAAAAGAAGATATAAAAATGGTGTATGTTGGGTTTTTTAATAACTTTCTTAAATTTCTCTAAAGGCAGTTCATTTACATTTGTACCTACAGTTCAGTGGCACCTTATTCTAAAATGCAATACACTTTCCTAGAAATGAGCCTCTCGTGTTTTGCTATCTGAAGCTTAAAATAGCAAGTTTATTTTTATTTCTAGTGTTGACCAAATGATTATCCCTCTTTTTATATGATGTTAAATTTTTTTGTTTTTGAACATTTTCTCTATAATGCAGATTATTAACGGAACATCATCATAGTTGCACAAGTAATTTATCTCTTGTAACATATTTTTTTTATCTCTTATAATATAATTTAAATAATTATTCTAATCTGCCTGCCGATGAAGTAGTTTATTTTTTTATATAATAATTAGTAAAAAAGGTATTATTCTAAAACACACCAGGAAAAACTTGTGCTTCTACCATTAATATCTTTATTATATTTAATACAATTTATTGAGATTATCGACAGAAGTTATAATATTATTTAAGACACTTATTTTTATTCACATTTTTTGCAAGCTCCTATTTGATATTGCAACAATGAATGGCAGAAATTATTTAAAGTGATTATTTTACTTATTACTCTAATATTATCAAGCTCTGTCAGACGATAAACATTACTGCCACTAGCTCCCTACCTATTATGTTGATCACACATAAAGACGCAAAAGAAAGGATCGCTACCATCAAAATTTTTGAATAACATATAAAAAGTTGGCATTTCTTATTGCTTCCAATATCTCATTTTGAAATGTTCTACTAATGATATGTACCTTACAGGGACAGTGAAAAAAGTGATTTAGCGGTGGATAGCAAGGAGTTGGAAATGCTGAGCAAAGAGGCGGAGGAACTGGAAGCGCAACTGGAAGAACTTCAGGTGGCCCACCAGGCGAATCAGGTCAAGTTACTCGATTTACAGGCAATCAGGCAACAGCAACAAACTAAGGCTCACAGGTACTTTCAATAACGAAGTAGTATTGGAATTATTAGCATCCGTAATAATAATTAATTGTGAAAGGACTATTAGTAATTATTAAATTAATCGTTGATGCTTCAATTAATTATTACTAATTTACATGTATGTACAAAAACTTTTTTATACTAATTTAATTACCGAAACGTAACGTTACCGTAAAACATAAAACCGTTGTTCTCATAACCAACGCAATGCGCGCTTTCAAGATGGGGTCGCGTTAACAAAACTGATATAACGAAACCAAAACTGAAAACCGCGTGCCGTGCCGCGTTGCCACGATCTGGTAAATGCGCCAATAGAGCGATAAAAACCATAATAAAAACAAATAATTTTGTAAATAATATAATTGATCTAAAAAATTATCAAAAAAATAATTAACCAGAAATTATTGTAGTAAATATGACAACTTTTAAATGCGTCATAAAAAAAATTAAGTTCTCATTTATTCACATTACATTAAAAATTACTAGTTCATACATTAAAATTTTAACAACCCAGTCCTGAGCCTAGTAAAAGCATTAAGACAAATCGCCTAACCATAATTACGTAAAACTAAAACAAAAACTTGCGTTATGTCTGTTATGTTTTGCAGTAGCCAAACCATCTCTTCAACCGCGGTAGTGATAACCAAAACAGAAAAAGGTTTTGACGTGACAACGTCTTATAAATTGGTTTGCCGGGTGACACTTCAAGAAACTGCGTTACGCTCCGCTCACGTTATGCGCTTACAATGAGAGCGAGTGAGAGGCACGCGTCCCTTCCACTCGGGCATGGTTAGCCCGCCTAAGAGCGAGAGAGACAGACATAAAAAGTGGAAGGGACGCGTGCCTATAAATTAATGTTTTAAATATAATTCTTTGTATAAATAAATGTTTTAAATTGTTACTATTATTTCATCCTTCTTCCTACTATACGAATGAATATTCACATTAAAATTATTTTACCACTCAAAGTCGTTGTCACGTAAAACTTTCGCCCGTATACGGGCGTAAAACTTTCGCCCGTATACTTTACAGGCAACCAACCAGTTTTTTTAATAACGTTATAAAAACTTTAAAACCGTTACGCTTTTCAAAAAATAGCCAAAACGCCTTTCTCTACTAATTATAGCGTCGACCCCAGCAATCGTGTGTGTTCGAGTGCTGCGCTACTATCATGCGAAAAATATTTTGCTGGTTTGCTCCGCGCCGCTAACTGACTGTCATGCTAATGTCATTAGATGCGAATTAATATGACCAAGAAAATAAAACCGACGCGAAATATAAATAATGTTTTATTTTTTTACTTTGGTGTGGTCTCGACAATGCTAAATTATAAAATTTCCTATAATATGTTATGTTGTCGTAATGAAGAAACGTTAGCATGTCAGTTAGGGTGTCAGCCGCCTCGGGCGAAGGACAATTTTGCCGCCCTTTTATTTAGGTATTTCAATTAAATGTATACAATACATTACATAGGTACATTAATTCTAGATAACTTTTCGTTAGATAAAGAGCAGTCATTATTTAGCATTATACAGTTTAGATTTTAAATAAAAAAGTTTACCTTTATTTGCTCAAAAGTCACAGTTTTAAAGCGTAACATAAATTTCGATACGAGACAGTGTGATTTGCACAACTGAGTATCCCTCAACAAAACTTTCATTGAATTGTCAAAGACATTCTCTTGCATTTGTCATAAACAATTCAAGCACAAAATAAATTACGGGCAATCCCCGTCAGGCAGAATAGACGAAGTTGCCAGCAGTCGCTACAATATATCATTCAAAGAAAGGGGATTCCATGAATTCGTCACAGAGTAATGAAGAATTTCGTGCTCTTTTCAATCGGGCCGTAGTTGCGATAAAAATATGAAACGGTTGAAATATTTTTATTAAATATTGTTAAATTTTGCCGCCACCTAAAAAGTGCCGCCCCCACTACGCCACGCCACTGGTCCGCACAACTCTAACTGTTCGGGACTCTTTGTTGTGTTTTTTCGTTTTACTATTGCAATTTAACAGGTAAAAGCTTATTTACAAGCAGGTGACGTCATGATATCAATTAAAATGCATGAAAGTGTCTTTGTCATTTGGCGGGTTTTTTGTTCATTAAACTTTGATGGTGAGTATTTAGAAAATTGAGAAATTAACTAAGAAATTAATGTAATGGCAAATGTTTTATGCTATCACGAACTATTTGAGATATTTTCATAAAACCTGTGAAACACCCTGTTCTTACTTGACCGCTTACTCGACTAGTTCCCAGGGCTAAGATTTTTCTATTTACATGTGTTACATGAGTATATATTTTTCCAGCGCTCTTAGAGATGCAGAAGATAAAGACAAAAAATGTCAGGAGCAATGCAAGAGAGCCATGCAACGGACTGAAGATATCAAACAACTTACCCTCATGTATGAAGAGGAAAAGAATCTGGGGATGGAAGAACTATCAAAGATGGAGAAAGACTTCACTAATGAAGTATGTTTATTTGCGAATACTGTAATAAAAAACCAATTCCAAAAATTACTCTACAATTGCAAGCACCACTAAAAAGTTAAAAATAATATTTTTTTTGTCTATTCTATACTTTTACTACATTAATACTAATAGTTATTTTTGAAGTCGGTGCCAGCAAATTATCACTATAAACCTACAGTATTCAAAGAATTTTAAGTATTAACTTACAAAAAATACAACAAAATATTTGAGAAGAATACTATATATACATATATTTTTTGTGGATTATTGCTGGCACCGACTCCAAAAATAACTATTAGTATTAATGTAGTAAAAGCATAGAATAGACAAAAAAAATATTATTTTTAATTTTTTAGTGGTGCTTGCAATTGTAGAGTAAATTTTGGAGTCGGTTTTTTTGTTAATTTTTTTTATTACTTGCTTTTTAGTGCGTTATTTTGCAACTAGTTTTTTGAAGATTTTTTTATTTATTATTTAGTTTGCTATAAACACCGAAATCGTTATATATTACCTATGATATAAGACCAAAATTTTTATTATATGAAAATAAAATGGGACCTATCTGAAGGTATACTCTTTCAAATAAAAAAAATATTTTTTTTTATCAAATCGGTTTATAATTAACAAAGTTATGAAGTAACGAACATTAAAAAAAAATACAGCTGAATTGAGAACCTCCTCTTTTTTTGGAGTCGGTTAAAAAAGAAAGAAAAGCTAAAATGGCTGATTATATACACTTGAAAACATATACGTTGATTAAATTAATGAATTAGGTATGTCACAGTAAAATGTCAATAATAACACATATATGACAAATAAATCGACATAAAGCTGTTATATGATCGTTTGGTGTAACGCTAGCGATCCTGCTTTTCACGCCGAAGGCCCTGGGTTCGAATCCCGGATGGGGCAGATGTTTGTGTGATGAATACAAGCATTTGTACCTGAGTCATGGGTATTTATATAAAAATCTCTAAAAAATATTCTTTTTCTAAGTATCGTATATGTATGTATATCCGTTACCCTAGTATCCATAACACAAGCCTTATAGTGCTTACTTTGGGCTTGGCTAATTGGTATCTAGCAATTGCTATACGCTATACGTAGCATCGGTATGCTACGTATACTATAATCATCGTGATAAACACTCGTTTATGAATACTTGTGTACTTTTTTTGATGCAAATAACTTTGCAAAAGACATTGTTTATACTTTGTCCAATGTAGGATGATACTTTTGACAGGTGTCACTTCCTTATTGCTACGTACTAAGGTTGCGTTTGTTTCCTTGTGTTTGGCTCGACATTGCAATAGCAACTTTATACCCTCTATATAGGTGTCAACTGTCAAAAGTATCATCCTACATTGGACAAAGTATAATTGGTCAGCAAAATCTCTATAATCTGTTCAAAGACCTTGGCTTGTCCAGAACTACAGTAACTTCTATACTAGAATGGGTATTAAAAGTTGCATTAGCAGGTTCATACCAGATTTGTCTGGGCAGGGAGAGAAACACGAGTAGTGAAGCTGAGTGTTGATGTGCGTCGGAAAGGGGCCCCTTAAACTTACATTCTCGGGATCCACTCGGAGTTTCTCTTTCTGCCACACGATGGTTCCTTAAGAAGTTTTAAGACAGCATTATGAACACACCACATACAAAATATCAAGTTAAAAACAACATTAAAATCAGAAAATCGATTATAACGGAATTTTATACACTTAGGAGAATAATTCTAAAATAAATTTAATATTCGTTTTGTGAAAGAAAATTTATTTTATTTATTTTTATATTAAACATATCGAAAATGTTTACTGTTAACTTTCAAGACATGTATCTGTGTTATGTATCTTAATTATATAAAATTTCATTAGAATTAGTTTCCTTATCAACACAACTGCTTTAGCTACCTGGGTTCATGTGATGCTGTCTAATATTATTATTGTTTATATATTATCTTATGAAAAAGAAATAAGCAAGCCTTATAGAGCTTACTTTTCGCTAAGCCAATTCTTGTGAATCTATAATCTAAGAACACAAATTTGTTGTTTGTGTGTTTTTCTGTCCGCTCTTTTTCCATTGTATCAATTAACGTTACCATAGCAACGCGTTACCGGGTCAGCTAGTGTAAGATATATTATTATATTATCTGCACAAGTTACATAGAATGTGAGCCTTTGGTAAATATAACATTTTTAAATGTTATATGTGTTTGTTCCAGTTGAAAACATTGGAAGATGCATTGGAGTCGAAGGCCAAGGAAGTCAAAAGAGAGGTTGAAGACGAATTGAGAAATAGAATTTGTAAAATGTTCGCCGATTATATAAGCACCGAAACAGCTACTTAATAAAATGTTAACATTTTGTGTATTTTTATTTATTTATTTTTAATAATTATTTATTGCACCACAACAGTATAAATGGTGGACTTTAATGCCTTTAGGCATTCTTTACCAGTCAACCAGAGAGCTGAGTACAGAATAAGTAAAAGGCGGTGCATACTTGTTTAAATTATTGTATATAACCGAATACAACTCAATACTACGAAACAGATATATACAGGGTGGCGCAATAGGACCTGCATATTGCATCATCTTTTTTCGCGGGGTAGAGAGCGCGGGGGTGTGGGGGACCTTACATCGTTTGGTAGGCGCGCTCATGGAGTTTTAGTCGGTATGAGTCACTTCGAATGGAAGCGTCGCGCATTTTGCGTACGCGCGTTTTACGACAACTCTCGTTCATACATCGTTACCAGGCGACTATATTCTTCGGAATATGGACTACGGCGAATAAGTGAAGCTCCGAGTGCTAATTTGTTTAAATTTGTGGGTGAAGCGTTTCGAAGAAACCGGTTCAACCTTTAAACCAGAAGCAAAAGGTCGTCCAAGGACATCTAGGACCGAAGACAATATTGAAAGAGTTATGCAGTCGGTACGAGAAAATCCACGAATGTCTACTCGCAAGAGATCGTCGGTCTTACAAGTGCCGCGACGAAGTTTGCAACGAATCTTAAACTTGGATCTTAAAATGCAGCCATACAAGCTGCAATTAACACAAGAATTGAAAGAATCCGATTACACAGCAAGGCTCGCATTTGCTAATGAAATGCTTAATAATTTTTCCAATTTTGATAACATCCTCTTCTCTGATGAGGCTCATTTCCATATCAATGGCTTCGTTAACCTTCAAAATTATCGTTACTGGCAAAGTGAGAATCCCAAACTCAAACACCAGAAACCACTGCATAGTCGTAAAGTGACAGTATGGGCCGCAATCTCTGGCAGAGGAATAATTGGTCCTTTTTTCTTTGAAAATGCGCGGGGACAAAACGTCACTGTTAATACAGAACGCTATGTTGCGATGTTGGAGAGTTTTTTTACTCCAGAGCTTGGAAATTCAAGCTTCTTCAGACGGAGCTACCTGTCACACTTCGAATGACTCCATGGCGGTTGTGAAACAGATGTTCCCTGGCAGACTGATTTCGAAAAGAGGTGATATCCCATGGCCCCCATGAAGTCCAGACTTATAACGCCTCCTGACTTTTTTTTGTGGGGATACCTCAAACAAAAAGTCTATAGCAATAATCCGAAGAACATCGATCAGCTAAAAGAGAATATCCGTGGTGAAATGGCAGCAACTACACCAACATTATTGAAGAAAGTTTTCAATAATTTCCATTTGCGGTTAGAGGAGTGCCGTCGTAGAGAGGGTCATCATTTGGATGATGTAATTTTTAAAAAATAAACTTCAATTATAACATTACAATGCCTCATTTTTATTTTAACTCTTACCTTTTGTATTTATTTTTTAATATTTTTTTTAAATATGCACGTTCTATTGCTCCACCCTGTACTTGTACAAATAGGACATATTGTACATCTATATACATAAATATATATTAATACAATTTAACAATGTATTAAAATAAATATAAATAATAATTATACAATAATGATTCTTAAACACCAGACGAAAGAAAAAAAAATGCCATTAATTAGGTTAGGATACAGGGGGAGAGTCCAAAAAGAACCAACGAAGTAATCGCTTAAAGGTTAATTTATTGAGAGCTTTTTTATTATGTGAAGGGAGTGCGTTCCAAAGTCTGACTGCCTTAAGAGTAAAAGAGTTAGACGTGGAACTAGTGCGGTGAGAAGGAATGGCGGGAGTCAGTCTGCTATCAAAGCGGATATTACTAATATGTGGAAGCACCAAAGTATGTATCAGTCTATAAAGGCTGTATTTAATTTATTATGTCACATAATACAATGAATACCACAGATTTATAATCTAAGATCACAAATTTTTTGTTTGTCCGCTCTTTTTCCATTGTATATGCGTTACCATAGCAACGCGTTAACCGCAAGTAGTTCGTCTACCGGACGCAAGATGGCGCTAACGGAAAAAATATTTAATAATAGAAATTTTTTTAAAGAATTTTGTCCACCCGTACGAAGCCGGGACGGGCCGCTAGTAGATACCTATTATGATTGAAAGCCGCCGATATAAGAAGTTGTAAAAACTTATCAAGAATGATGTCGCAGAACAAATAAAGGATTGGATTTAAAAACAGTTTTATTTTTGGCTTTTTAACTGAAAGCTGATAATTCGTTTGGGATGTAAAAAAGCTTACACTTATCTCCATCAGAACTTGGAGGGTTTTTGAGCGTTGTTGATGATTTTGGGAGCTTGAGGACCAAACTGAGGACAGTATTTCTCATCAAGTTAAGGGCAGCATTTATGATAGTAATCTCCTAATTAATAACGAAATTCTTCACAAATCAGACCAAACAATAACGTAAAACTATTCTACTTTAACTTCTATTGTTATGGATTTATTAAAAAACCTATATAAATAACAAATCCATTTATCATAAAGCATACATTTAGGGGAAATGGGCTAGAGTTTTATACTATTCTTTAAGCGATTAATCAACTCAATATAGAGATGGTAAGCAGAGTGTTAAGGTTAACCGGGCGGGGAATGATCAAAAGGCAATTGTTCATAAAGAAATAGATTTTCTTTTCTCTGGCAGATGAAGAAATACGTTCAGTTATATCCTAATCTTGGTCGCTGCATTCTTATAAAGGACTAATTAAGATTTTGTAGGGGAATACGTGAGTAGTAATGTGTCCAAACATGCGTTATTCGCACTAATATTTCGTGTAGAACGTGTCAGCTTGAAATTATTTGTTAACAATAAAATAACATACTATATAATTTAAAGTCTAATATTTCTTCCTTTTTTCTGCATCTGCACCAAACCTTTGTAAGTAAATAGAGAACAAACTACGTAGATGAGCATTTAATATTCCAACTACTGGAGCAGAAGAAAACGTAAGTAGTTATATGGTGAGTACTAAGAGGCAGCGCTGAAGAGACTAATTCGCTGTCAATTAGAAATCGACTTTAGTCGCTTTCGCATAAAGTTGCAATTTTTATTCGCCGTGTGCCGTACGACTGCGTCATGCTACACGAGAGTTTTTTTTTTATGAAAAACCAATTTTAACTTTTTTTTTTATTGATAGTAATCGTATCGTATCATATCGTATGCAAAGTAATAACAGTCGACATATTTAGTTCTTACACATCCGCGCACATTACACATTTAAATAAAACACTTTTTTACGGATTTTGCGCATCATTTATTTTATATTTAGTCCTGACGTTTCGACTCCTACAAAAACACACATTGCAAGACCTGATGACGTAGTTAGCTCTTCTTGCAAATAATAACAGTAAGATAGAGGTCGGTCCCCCTGCCCGAGTTTCTTTCGCCAGTTCTTCTCGGAAGGGCCTTCCAATTTCCGAACTGGTAGTAGACTCGGTAGTATACAATGTAATCGTAGTGAGAATTTAATAACTAAATAAAATGTATTTGATTTATATAAAACAATTTTAACAATTAGGAACGTGCCCGATTAAAATATTGTGAAGGTAGTAGAAAATTCATGACAACCATTATCTTAGTCATCCTGTGATCGCGGCTCTTGCAAAGGAGTCGAAACGTCAGGACTAAAGATAAAATAAAATAAAAGTTG
Organism: Calamotropha paludella; assembly: GCA_927399485.1. NCBI lineage: Eukaryota > Metazoa > Arthropoda > Insecta > Lepidoptera > Crambidae > Calamotropha > Calamotropha paludella. The sequence continues at coordinate 4,409,988 of OV656806.1, read as the reverse complement.
AGCAAAATCCGCAAAAAAGAGTTTTATTCAAATTACAGTTGAATTTCAGTTGATAAAGAATTAGTCTCTTCGCCGCCACTCCCATCATTCTGCACTTGCAGTGACCCTAATTCTTGTACATTACCTATAAAATACTTTAGACTGATAAGGAGTAGAATTTGTTGTGTACTTTATTAACGTTAATATAATGAGTCATCATTTCGTGTTGTATATGCTTTTCCTAGTAAGAAGTCAAGGCCTATCGCTAACCTGACTGTAGTGCTTGGCTGGCGTAAATAAATGTTGACAAGTTATGTGATAAAAATAAATTGCCGAAGTTATATGGCTTACTGATGATAACATATTAGGCGTTACTTAACAATGTTATGACTTTATCGTTATCTGTCCCCAATTTTGGTCTACCACATTATTTAAGGCGCAGTCCCTTAAGGAGTGTTCATTTTTCATCGATCTCTCGTGTCAGTATTGAGTCAGGAAATGATTTCAACAATGAAGTTGTTGTTGGCAATAGCTACTATTTTTGCTGCAGTCAGCTTGCAGAGTGAGGCTAAAACTTTTACCAGATGTGAACTGGTTCGTGAGTTACGAAAGCAGAAATTTGTGGAGAGCGAAATGCGAAATTGTAAGTACCTACTAGTGAACTAATTAGACTTTGAGGGACAGTTTAAAATCTTACCGAAACCTACGTAAGTAGCTATATGTATATATTATTTGTAGATATATATGTATGTACATATATATGTATATATTATTTGTATATTTATTTCACGTGACTGCTCGTCTGCACTTAGTGACACCCACTTATACGACCACATAACCACACTATTATACAACAGACGACATAACCACACTTATTCTGGGTTGACTGGAAGAGATCTCTTTTAGAGATAAGTCCACCCTTGCAAACAATATTACCTACTTTTGTGTATTATTTATTTCTTATGTGCAATAAAGACTAGAATTAATTACACTCTCTTATTCACGTATAGATTTTACTTTTAAATATGCAGGCCGCTTGGTACAACGGTAGCCATCCTACCTTCTACCAAAGGTCCCGGTTTCGAATCCCGGTTATGGCATATGTTTCAGTGATGAACAGAAGCATTTATTTCCGAGTCGTGGTCGTTATATACATATTTACGTATTCCATACATTATTTAGTACTCATAGTACAAGTACCGGAATTTATTAGTTATTTTATTGCACACAAAACTGTAGAACTGGTGGACTTAATGCCATAAGGAATACTTTACCAGTCAACCGGAGAGCTGAGTACAGAAACAAAGCGCATACTTATTTAATCTATATTATCGTGAGTAACCGAATGCAACTCAAATCTGTTTATAGTTATATTTATAAATATTGTGGGTTTTATTTGTGTTTGGAAAGAATTTGGTTGTTGTCCCAGTTTCATACCCAAGTAATACATCAAAGCAGTATAACGGCCGACTTAGAGCATTCCTGTATCGTATTGGCATTTTAAGTAAGCTCTATAGTAGAATTACAAACGAATATACGGCTAGTGTAATGCTTATTTGGGCACAAATTATATGGCTTAAGATCTTAAATAGGTTCACAAATAGTTGTTTAACTGCATTACAGGGGCAATAAATTAGCATTATTGTGGTCAAAAAAGTTTTCAATCGCATTAAAGAAGCATTATTACGGCCTATGAAGTGACCAATCGCAGTACAGTAGCATTATACTAGCTATATTTTTAATAATGAAGATGTTAATTGCATTACAAAAGCATTAGTACGTAGTAAAAGAATGATTAGAGTTATTTAAGTGTTCACAGTTTGATCATAAATAAATCCTACATCATTGCAAAAACGTCTCTAATACCACGGTACAAATGTTTTAATACAATAACGTTGTAATTTAACAAGTTTGTCACGCCATATAAAATAATATTTACTAAGACGTATCAGAACTCACAGTGAGTGCACCATATTGGTTTACAATTTATAAGACGGTGTAAAAGTTTTTGGCTCTTCTGTTACTTCATGCCTTCAAATATTACTGCGCAATGTAGTTTACTGTAAATGTTTATATAAGTTTCATTGAAAATTTTCACGCGCCTTTGATATTATGTGGTTTTCTTATAAAATGTTATTTGTAGGTATGTATGAATTACAAAAACCAATTGTGTACTTCTCGTATAGAACGAATTTCGCATAATTAACATAATGGTATTGGTGGGACAGTATTAAAATAAATAATATAATTATTATAAAAGTCTTTTGCTTTTATAAACAGCTCCGAATTATAATATTTTTAGGTTATAAAATATTTACAAAATGGTGTCAGTATTTAGCGGCCTGGTGAGCCTTTAAAAAGGCTTATTATTGCTGCCAGCATTAGACATACTCACACGAACAATTATTGTGTCAGAGGCCAGTAAGAAGACTTTTAATGAACCACTGTAGCACCATTATCTATAAAGTAGTTCTACAGGGCTTCTCCGGTATACCAGCAGACTTGATGAAGATTTAGATAGTGCCATTGGTTGAATAAAATTTTTGGGGTTCCTTGAGCAATACAATAAATCCTATTTCAGAATATATGTACGATTTGAATCCGTTTATCAATAGTTGATAAAAGACTTTCTGAACGCATAATTTACATAACCGTTCCTGCGCATTACAACAGTTCAGGTGTGTTTGATTAAATAGCTGTTAGCTGTACAACAGAACTCAGTTAATCTTTAAAAATGCAAGCACTACATGGATTCACGTATATGCTACCCAGCAGTGCTAGGCATTTAGTAACCAGTAAAAGTGCTATTGAACAACTAACGGCACTAAAAACTGCTGAAAGCTGTCTAACGGATTTACGTGGCATTATAACGGTTCGTGTTTAGGCTACTTAACAGCATTAAGTGGTTATTTACTACTTTCAAATGCTATTATAGATCCAAATGCACTAAAAACAGCTGAAAGCTGTACAGTTGCGTTGTGTTTTGCTGGTCTAAAACTACAGGCTTTGCAAATGCATTTAGATATGCTATTATCCAACCATTATACACTGTAAAGCATCATAAAGGTTTTGAAATGTCAATATAAAGCGTCAAGATGCTCGGTGAGCTTATATAAGAGTTTTTAGGGAGCTTAAGTTCTACATAAGTTAACTATTCGTTTCTTTAAGTGCTTCTTGTGTTACTTGGGTAATAAGGTTTTTTGTCAAATCATAGATATACAATATGTTCTTACTTATTCATACATGCTTTTCAGGCTTTGTTCAAAATTTATATATATTTATTATATACTAGCGGCCGCCCACGACTTCGTCCGCGTTAAACATTGCAATACTACTTTATTTTTCTAAAATAAAATATTTTTTCTTAAATAAAAGTAGCCTAAGTTACTCCTTATTACATCAGCTCCCTGCCAAAAAAAGTCCCGTCAAAATGCGTCCAGCCATTTCAGAGATTAGCTGGAACAAACAGACAGACAAAAATTGTAAAAAATATTATTTTGGTTTATGTACCTACCGTTTTTATATTCATATGCATGTAGTAAAAAACGATTATTTCAATATTACAAACAGACACTCCAATTTTATTTATATGTAAAGATAAAATATAGTGATTGCTAACTCTTTGGTTAATAACCACGGGGAACAGTAATAACGTCAAGGGATATTTCACGATAACAATACTTAAAAGTATTATAGTTCTTTAAAAAGGTTTGTGAGTGACTTCACCATTTAAGATGCGTAAAATATAATACATTGTGTTATAAATTAAAATAAAACCTATCCTATCTTTTAAGTTAGATCAAATAACAGATAGTTACGAAGTTTGATCAAAATCGGTTAAGTAGTTTATGAGTCCATTGAGGACAAACATTGTGACACGAGATTTATATAGTATATTAAGATATATATTAAGATTTATATATATTAAGATTGAAAATGTTCTTGTGTGCAGGGGTGTGCCTCATAGAAAAGGAAAGCGGGCGACGCACCGACGTCATTGGCCCTGTAAATAAAGACGGCTCACATGACCACGGCCTCTTCCAGATCAACGACCATCTCTGGTGCAACGACTCGGATGTCCCGGGCAAAGATTGTAATGTCACTTGTGCAGGTGAGATATACCGATAGTGTTTTGTAGTATGATAGCTTTTCGTTTTTCATAGAAACTCCGTCAGAAGACATCGTAAAAAGATTACTGATATCAAATTTGGAATCTTATGCCATACGAGTATAGGGTAGATCGAAACGCAAACATGTAAATGCTGACGATTTTCTTTTTTTAAATGGTGTCCTTTATTAAAATAGTGAAGGTAAGCGCTTGGCCACTATCTCGACTGATGGTAAGCGACGATACGATCTTGGATACCTATCCACTCGTGACTTGAAGACCCCTAAATTGTATTTATCAGGAAACAGACTCAGGCAAAGAGTTCCACTCTTAAGCGGTACGGACTACAAAATTGGAACCAAAACGCTCAGTACGACTCTTTGGTATATCACTTTTCCCCTCCTCTTAATATTTTTATTTCTTCTTTTTTTTAATTGATGATGACGAAATGTCCTAATGTTTTGAAATAAACAATGAAAATTTTGAATATTTCTTTTAGAGTTGAGAACTGACGACATCACCAGAGCTTGCAATTGCGCAATGATTATTTTTCGACGGCAGGGTTTCTGCTGTAAAGGAGTTACTGTAAAGGAAAACCTCTGCCAGACATCAGTGATTGTTAATAAGCCAAATTCTATCACTTGATCTCAACATGACTAATTCTTGAACGAAATCAAGGGAATGTAAGAATTTTGTGAGTTAATTTTACATATGTTCTATTTTAAGGGACATGATTTATATTTTGAATTTGTTTTCGACTTTGACTCTAGTTTAAGTTAATTACAGACTTGTACTAACAGCGAGTGAGTAAACTATTAAAAATAAATGTGAAGTTTTAGCTAACAACTAAGTTAAAGTGTTTCTCATGGGTGTGTTATACATAATAAAACATCATATCATACATTAGCATTCACAATGCTATCTTTCTATAAGATAGAAAATACGCATGTAAAAAAACAACAACGCCACAGAGCCCTCACATTATTTTTATAAAAAAAATAACAGGAACGAACAGACAATATGTCACGACCACTGCCTTAGTCATCCTGTGATTACGTCTCCTGTAAAGGAGTCGAAACGTCAGGATTAAATATAATAGTAGTTTATGAAACTGCTACCGTGCCCGTGTAATACCGACTTATGTGCAGTTTCATACACTACTTTATCTAATCTCATACATTGAATATATTAAATAAGTTGATTGATACAGTTTATTTATTGGTTATTGTAGGTGTTAACATTTTATATATTAAAATGACTTTACTGGTAGTAGATTAAGACTGACTGCTGCCGCAGTCTCTAAAATGTCGGGCGGCGTTAAATTTTATTCACTTTCACTATCAGACAGTTTAATAAACAATAATAATTATGCAGCGAAACACAATAACGAATTGCAAGGAAACGTATTATGGCGCCAAAATTCCCGGTATCAGCGCGCATGCGCCAAAGCGCGCAGCCACAGATAAAAAATGAAATACATAGTGCTATACGAATAGGCGCAGTATTGTATCAAAGGTCTGTAATCGTAACGTAATGAAAGAAAAAATTATAACATTATTTTGTTAGAGAAATAGTGTTATAATTATTTTTTTTAATTTCATTTCGATATACTATTTGTAAAGTTCGTCAATATAAACTCCTTTTGAGTTTTATATTTTAAATTTTACGATGTGAGAGTAGATAAAATAAATTATGCGTAAAATCCGTAAACAAGTTGTTTTATTCAAATGTTTAAAATCTGTAATTATAACATGCAAGCAAGGATGTCGCATGCAATCAAAATGAAAATTGTCACCTAAACGTCATTATTAAAAAAATATATTACGTGTTGTTTTGACAAATGATTTGTATGTAAAATAAACGTTATCAAATGACATTATAAAATATGAAATGTACCGTTTTCTCATTATCTTTAATCAGAATATATTTTTTTAAAAGAAGAACGAGTATAAGCTTAATTGTTTAAAGAGGACAAAATATATGTACTGATTATTCGAATTGGCGATTTTACTTAATAAATAAATAAAAACAGAAATTGTGTTTATTTTTGCCCTTTATCTTGGTTAATTTATAATAATATTTCTTACTTTTTTGTCTGATTCTTTGTAATGTTTATTTGGTGTGCGATAAAGAGATTATGATTGTTATAATTAATAATAACAAACAGGATTTAAAATAGTATTTTTATTACGAGCAAATTACTAAATCTAATTATTTATTACTATCGAAAGTTAAGTTGCAAAGATACATTGGTATACAAAGACTGTTAAAAAGACTGTATAACATTATCTAAACTATTTAGTAAAATAAAATCATATCGTGATTATTTAATTGACATTATCTTCATAATTTATATAACTTGATGCTTTTATTGATTCATTGAAAATATAGTTAACTAAATTGACTTCATAGTAACTTATATATTTTGTATTATTGTGTGGATTTTTTGCTTAAAGATCTTAAGAAAGTATCACTTTTGTTCCATTGTCTTAGTCAGAAAAACGTCAGCTTGACATGACAGTGTTAATTTAATTGATCTTTTTTGTTTTCTGACATTGAAAAATGCAAAACAAAATACAATAGGAATAAATAACCACTTGGCATTTTATTTTTAAATTATTTTTAAACGAATCAATAAAATGGAAACACTAACTAATAAAAGAAGTTCTAAATAAATCCCTCTAGTCGAGGGACACCAAAACCGGTCTAAAGTTGATGAACGACACTCAGAAGACAATTAACACTTGCTGATGTTTGGTAGAACCTTTCCCTTGCAGTGGTTGATCCAGCCGTACCATGCATTGAAACCGTGACGTTTGAAGATCTTCTTCGCACAAGTTGAGGCCTTAGTTATGTCTTTAGTTCTCATCTCTGTAAAAAAGAAAGGCAACATTACCTTATCACCTTATTGTATTGCTAATTTTGAATAGTCAGGCCCCATACCATTGGTGATCCTTGCAAAGCGGCCAGGGATCTTTAATACACAAGCTTTCCTAGTTCATTACGACCACTATATTTTGTTTATTAAAATGAACTCGCTTATGTACTGTCTTAGGGTCTGCGTTTACAGACTTCCCGACATTGCACGGCGGTGTGTGGAAAAGAAGTATTTCTTGGACAAACGATTTTCGACCTTATATCAATAAATTGAGCATTGACATTCTTATATTTCTACACGAATAGACTAGGTCAACATCTCGTGTACTGTCGTGGCATGCTACGGCATGTAGCGTAAGATTTTTTTAATGTCGCTAAAGGAATGTGAGTGCTAAGTAATTGAAACAAGGTTGTATCTGGCCTTTTGCAGCGAGGATTTCAGCAACTGACTGTCACGAGCGCCAGAACACAGTTGCCTTCGTAACTATGCTGGATACCATAGGACCTATAGTCCTGTCGTGAGATGCTACAAGATGGGTGGCATGCCAAAGCGTGTCGTCCCACGCCGTATTCATTGTGAGGGCAGGCCACTAACTATTATCTACCTAAGTACTGTATATACTAAAGGGTTGCAAAAATCTTGAATTTTGCTTATCTTCCTATTTTTCATTGGGCAAATAAAACAGTCTTCTGTCCTATAATAGTTTTAGGGTTCCATTATACGAAAAATTTAAGGCCTGATAGATTAAAAGACGGTTTTGCACATAGCCTATCAAAAATGTTACGAAGGTAGACCAATTCACTTTTGTAAAATGTCATTAGGTACATGATGATTGATACTTAGAACAAAAAAAGTTTAAAACAGGATGAATTTTTGAATTTCGAAGTTCAAATATGTACGCATCTTCGACGGGTTGAAACACATAATTTAGAAGGTATCCTAATTAACGAGGGTAACAAGCCATTTAACATCACGCTAATGATGTATTCCTTAGAAAAGGAGAAAGCACCACATTAAGGGGGGTAAAACTACAGGATTAGTAAGAGCAACTTAACGATGGCCAGTCAGTGCTCATTATGGTGGATACTAAAAGGTTGGCCAACTCACGCGCACAAGTGGCGATACAGTCTTTGCCCGGGGTGTGGGAGTTATTGCACCAGTAGCGGTCGTTGATCTGGAATAGTCCGTGGTCATGGGATTTGTCACTGTTGAGTGGCCCAATGATATCTGTGCGACGCCCGCTTTCATTTTCTACAAGGCAAACCCCTGAAACATGGAAATAGATTAGTGGTGTTACCGTATAACTAATGTGTTTATAATATGTAATGTTAAGTGATAGTGAAATCGAAAGAGGTAATTTGTAACGTGTTAAAAAAGGAAAGTCGGAATAGATGTCTTAAGCAATTATGATATCATAATTTTGACCAGCCTTTGTGCATTTAAATATAATATCTCAAGCCATTGACTATTATTCGTTTTGTCTAGTTGCCGGTAAAATTTATTCATACTGTCGGTGACTGGAAGTATTAGTCACTAATGTAATCCTGACAAATTCCATATGTCCTCTGGTCACTGACATCAAACGTATATGTTAATATGGATACGCCTCCGAGTTTCCGGATTATTATGATAAAAATACCGAAACATCGAAATTATTACATGAAACTAGTTAAAAATGTATCAATACTCTCAACGCTATGCTGCTAGTGGCGTAGATGGCCAGAATTTAATAGTAAAAAAAATTGGTTGCCTGTAAAGTCGATATACGGGCGAAAGTTTTACGTGACAACGACTTTGAGTGGTAAAATAATTTTAATGTGAATATTCATTCGTATAGTAGGAAGAAGGATGAAATAATAGTAACAATTTAAAACATTTATTTATACAAAGAATTATATTTAAAACATTAATTTATACAAAGAATCTCGCACTGAATTTCATATATCACCGCCTAAGCGAAATAGAAGCGCAAGACATGAACCGGTGTGTATGCCTATCTCTCTCACTCTCTCTCTCGCTCTGTCTCTCTCGCTCTTAGGCGGGCTAACCATGCCCGAGTGGAAGGGACGCGTGCCTCTCACTCGCTCTCATTTATAAAATGATATAATAATAATATTCATTTCAACACACGACATCCGGCAAACAGGGTCTTTTGTCCTCTTATGTCTATGCTCAACGCATCTGACCAATTAGAATCAAGTATCCTGGATGACTCATTGACTGTTTGTTCGAAAACAATGCTCGCACCGACATCCAGACCAAGTGGCTCACTCACTTATTTCGGTTCGTGGAGTGCGCTTATTTTATGTGTTGTGAATATCTTGACTTGACCCTGGCTTGTGTACTGTCTTCTGAAATCTACTTAAAACGACGAATTTGGCTTATAACTACGGACATCGATTTATTACTCTTGGATTGGGCCCATTTGAAGTTGTTTTTGTACGGGTAAGTTTTAATTATTTTCACTATTTAAGAAGGTTTTAGAACTTGGAAACAGTTAAAATATCACTTTATAGCAATCATCATAGCGCATGAGAGTCCGGTACGCACACCGCAGGGCTATCACCGCTTCAGTTAAAAAAATCACTTTATATGAAACAGAATTTCATTATCGACTTTACAGTTGTGTATGTATATATTGTAAATTTAAATCATTGTTTTAGGTGACATATAAATAAATATGGCAAAGGTCAAGGCTGAAACAGTGCTAAAGTGGTTATTGCACTATCCTGAGCTACTTTACGATAACGCTAGTGGCACTATATACTGTACAAAGTGTGAAAGTCATTTGAAAGCTGTGAATAGAGGCAACATTACCAAACACATTGAAGGCGCTGTACATCAAGGAAAATTTAAGAGACCGCAAGAGGAATTTTACTTCGACCTCATTAAGTTCCTGATTCTATGCAATATTCCTTGGTCGCAAATGAAAAATCCAGCGTTCAAAGAGTTTTTTCAGAAATATATGTGCAGTACTTGTTGTTGCGTTTGTACCAATCGTAAAGTGGTTGACGAATCACAGTTACGAAAAGTTTATTTGGAGAAGTTTTATAGGAATAAAATCAATTCGATTTATGAAATTAATAAAAATGAGAAACTATGGATATCGCTGGATGAGACAACAGACATTTTTGGTCGATACATAGTCAATTTCCTAATAAAACCATTGCATCCTAGTAATAGTGCAGGCCGGCCTTATTTGATTGCTTGTAAAATGCTAACAGCAGTAAATGGACAAACAATAACACAATTTGTACTGCAATGTCTAGAAAATTTATGGCAAAACACTTTTGAAGCGAAAGTTGACAATATTTTAATGCTTTGCACTGACAGTGTCGCGTACATGCTATCTGCAGGGCGAAATTTAAAACATTACTTACCTGAAATGAAGCATGTGACATGTTTGGCGCACGCTCTTCATCGTGTAAGTGAGCAGATAAGGTCAGAATACAACGATATTGATATTCTTATATCAAATGTTAAAAAAGTATTTTTAAAGGCTCCTAGTAGGGTAAACATTTTAAAAGAAAAATATCCTGACTTACCGTTGCCTCCGCAACCAGTCATTACCAGATGGGGTACTTGGTTACAGGCAACATCTTACTACGCTCAACATTTAGATAAAATAAAAGAAGTTTTATCCTGCTTGAGCAGTTCTGATGCTATAGCCATACGAAACGCAAAAAACATTTTGGAAAAACAAAATTTAGAAAATGATTTAAAATATATCGAAGAAAATTACTCTATTATACTACTAGCCCTAAAAGAGTTACAAAAACAAAATTTATCTCTAGCTGATTCACTTTTAGTATTTGATCAAGTAAGGGCTACGCTTAACGAGTGCAATAATGAGAATATAAAAAATAAAATAGAATCAGTTATGGAACGAAATCCAGATTTAGATACAATTAGAGAATACAGCGAGAGTATTGAAAAAAGCGTAGCAAATAATCAGAAACTTTATTTCAAATTCGCTCCATTGACATCTACAGATGTTGAACGATCATTTTCCACTTACAAATGGATCTTAGATGTTAAAAGAAATAGCTTAAAAATCGAAAATATTGAAAAAATTATAGTTATTTATTTTAATTGTATAGAGACAGAAAATCAAAATGTAGAAATTGTAACCGATGAGGATTAAAAATAATTGTTTTTAATAAAACTGTAATAATGATTATTTGTATTCACAATAAACAATTTTGTTTGCTTACATATGGTTTTTTATTTTATTACTCTATTTACCAAATTTTTGGAAACTCCGGTACATTCCGGAAGAAATGCATGTCCATGTTATGATATCATGACGCAAGTATCTAAAATCAATATACCTACTCCGACCACTGAGCATAAGCGAAGGGAGCGATGAGTAACAATTTCTTTTAAATTACCTAATCCTTTTTTATTGGCAAAGTTTGTAAAATTTCGTAAGGGATAATTATTTAAGTATGGACTGCAATTACTTTTAGATGATATGAAATAAAAACTAATAATGGCGTAATTCATAATTTTTAATTTTAGAATTATATGAAAATATAAAAATTAAGCAGCCAATATAAATTTTTTGCATTTAGATATAAGAATGGTGATGGTTTATGATGGTTTATCCCTACTAATATTATAAATGCGAAAGTAACTCTGTCTGTCTGTCTGTCTGTCTGTCTGCTACGCTTTCCCGCTTAAACCTCTCAACCGATTTTGATGAAATTTGGCACAGACAATCTTTAGTCCCTGAGAAAGAACATAGGCTACCTTTTATTGCGAAAAAAAGGGATGAAGACGTTGAAATAGGGGTTGAAAGTTTGTATGGGATTTCTTAATTTTAAAAGATAAAACCATGAAACTTTATATTTAAGCACTTGATAAGATATAATTAAACATTTGATCTAGCGTTTTTGAAATTTCGACCAGTGAGGGGGTGAAATAAGGGTTGAAAGTTTGTATGTGATTTTGTCATTTTTGGGATAAAACTATGAAACTTTATATTTAGGAACTTGATAAGAAATAAAAAAACAATTTGTTGTAGCGTATTTGAAATTTCGACCTGTGAGGGGATGCAATAGGGGTTGAAACTTTGTATGAAGTTCGTCATTTTGAAGATAAAAACATTACATTTTGTAATTAGGCACTAAATAAGAAACAAAAATCGTTTGTTCTAGCATTTTGAAATTTTTACCACTGTGGGGGTGAAATTCTACAAACGGAATTCCCGAAATTTGAACGGAACGGAACGGATTCGGAACGGGAACTACGAAGCCAAACTTTTTGTATTCATAATTTTACCCACTGAACCTAGGAACTTAATATTTAGAAGTTTTGGGTTATACATAATATTTACAAGTTAAAAAAATTGGCTTTTGAAGTTAAAGTTCCTTTTAACGAATACTCTGCATCGCCGCCGCTGCCCTCGGTCGTCGGTCGTCGTCGCGCACATTCGCCGAAGTGTGGCGGCAGGCAACGGCGCTGTCGTGTGGTGGGGGAGCGCACGAATCTAACTATGCCTACCCGAACGGGCAGACACGTGAGGGCAGACGTCATTGTCGGACGCATGCGATTAGAGAAATTTGCGTTTCTCTGTCTGTTTCTCTGTTTGTACGGGCTAATCTCCGAAATGGCTAAACCGATTTCAATGAAATTTTGCATAGTCATACCTTATATCACTGGTCAACATCTTAAATACTTTTTATCCCTGAAAATTAAAGGGTTCCCGTGGGATAGTTAAAAAACCACAGTAACTTGGACATATTAATACACACGACTTATTAGGCTAATACTTTATATTACCGCTCGAATTAAGCATAAATCCTATAAAAGTGACGGGATTCAGTGGGAAAAAAAATTGCTACGGATCCCTATTCAATGCGTGGCCTGACACAGACGTGGCTGACTGATCTTGAACAGCCCGACATTTACTCGACGATGACCAGCATTGGCTAAGGCGTAATGCCTTAGCCGATGCATGCGTCAGTGATAGTCCACACCGCTTGCGTCTTTTATTTGCTGTATTTTGGTATTTTGTGGTCTTTCGAATGCTGAAAAATTGTGGCAAAAATATCAAGAAAGATTAGCGGAATACTTTTTTAGGAATATAAGACAAAATATTGACGGTGACCTTAACCACAGGTTACGAGATATTGCTTAGTAGCTTTACAAGATTTAGTTACCTCTATGGGCGGTGATTCTCTTCTTCAATATGGTTTGCCAGCGCCGACCATAGAAGGGGAACGTATTAATACGCTGCGGAAATAAATTATGATCCAGCTGAAATAGCTGAAACATTATGAACAGAACAGTCTTACTGTAGAATAGCGCACTGTATTCGACTATGTGTGTTACAGTATTGACAATGCGAAATTATTTTTCTAGATGGGGTGCATCTAGAAAAATTTCGGTGGGACGAGAAAAATCTTTCTCACTTAAATAATCTTGGCACAATTACGAGCTCAAGCCAAAATAGCTCTTGCTGTGGCGTCGAATGGAATAGCAGCCACTTTGTTACCCGGCGTTAAAACTGCTCATACGATGTTTAAAATCCCCATAAATTTGGACATAAGTGAAGATCCTGTATGTGGTATCTCTAGAAGCAGGGATAAAGCGAAGGTTTTACGCGATTGCTGATTAATTATCTGGGACGAGTACACTATGGCACGTCGAAAAGCAATAGAAGCAGTTGATAGAACTCTCAGAGTTATCCGCAAAAATGACTAACCTATGGGTGGCGTAATGATGCTGTTTTGTGGGGATTTTAGACAAACGTTGCTAGTAGTACCACTGGAAACAAAAACCGACGAGATAAGAGCATGCTTAAAGTGCTCAAGTCTTTGGCGACACGTCACAAAGATGCACTTAACAGTGAACATGAGGGCGCGAACAGGAGCCAACACAAATGCGCAGGAATTTTCTGATTTGATGCTAAAAATTGACAAAGGGACATATCCGGAAGAAGAAGGGCAAATAGTTTTATCTGAAAATCTCTGCCACACTGTTAATTCGATTGAAGAACTTATCTCTTCCGTGTATGGTGAACAAAATCAAATAACAAATCATGGCTTTGCGAAAGAGCCAATTTCACTCCGTGAAATAACCAAGTCGCAAGAATCAATATAATAGATATACTCAACAATGTTGAAGGAGAAGTAGTTGAGTATACTTCTATTAACAGAGTAATCCCGTTGAATTTATTAATTCTCTGAGCGTTCCTGAACTTCCAGCACACAATATTAATTTAAAAACTGGCGTCTCAATTATTTTGTTGAGAAATTTAAGTCCCCCAGAATTATACAATAGGACAAGACTGAAAGTTACTTCTCTGCAGTGTTATATAATAGAAGCGAAGATTTTGGCGTCGTTGAAAGAGTTTTTATACCACAATTCCACTGATTCGCAATAATTACCCATTCCATTTTAAACGTGTACAGTTCCCGGTGAGTTTGTGTTATGCAATGACAATAAACAAAGCCCAAGTGCAGACGCTACGTCTTGCCGGCGTGGACCTCAGCGTCGGCTGTTTCTCACACGGTGTCGCTTTCTTCCGTGTAAGTCAACCAAACAAACTGTTTGTTTGTGTTCCGAACCAAACCACATCGAACGCATTATCGAATGAATTATTTTTGCTGATCGTGTCAATCAAACGACCTCTGTGGCACAGTGGTCATTTATGGTACCGCAAGTGTCTCTGGCCTGCAGGGATCCGGATTCAATCACCGGCCAGGTTAAGTTGGAAAATAATCTGTGTCCAATTCTTTGCATTTCCTTTTTATCTATGATTCACGCATTAATCCAAACTTTATAGTTTTGTTTTATTTTTTTTTTGCTGTATAACAGTTAACAAGCCTGTATAACTGTATAAAATCAATCACACGCGAACGAAGTCGCGGGCAACAGCTAGTGGTATATATTTACGCTTCTTTCATAGTCTTCAAAGTTAAAGAGTAAGTATGCAAGTAAAGGATTTTCATTAAAGAGCAGTAATAGATTTGCATACCTGCAGCATATTTGATTGACGATCAAAATGCACTTTCTAAATCGTTTTTGCATAAGTAAAAACATACTTTCCGAGCAGGTGTAGTAAAAATATATTTTTTGTAGTAGTTATAGAAGCTCAACCCTTGACAAAAAATCAGGATGTTACAAGAGAAGCGGACGTATACATGAACAAAATTAATGATAAATAAAAGAAACACAGTAGCTGTCTTCGTAGTGTCGGTTTGTTAATGCTTTTTTAACCGTCACTTAAATTAATTTATCTTAGAATATAGCATTGTAAAAATGCACAAAATATACAAAATTATAAAACTAAATGGCTATTTTTTCTAAATCGATTGCCCATACATTTGTAAAAATGTTTCTTTCGAATATAAGAGGATGTTCCTCTCATTGATGAGACAACGCTGGCCTATAGCGTAAATTAAGAAAGGTACTGGAAAATTTCGACGGGTGTTCACATGGCTCGGTAGCTCAATTAGGAGAGCATTGGACCGGATTTCCAAAGGTTGCGGGTTCGATTCCCGCTTGAGAATTCACTTGTGAGCCAAGTCGATCTTTTCCATAATTTTTCTATTAAAATAATTTATCTTAAAAATAAATGAGGAAAATTTACTTACAATTCCTCAGTTGTGCCTCTGGAAACTTCTGCCTTCTCAGCTCACGGACTAACTCACATCTCGTGAATGTCTTCGCTTCGCACTGCAAGCAGGCGATAGCGGCAGCTATGATGACTACTACGAAATACTTCATGCTTGAAAGTTATCAAAGCTCTTGCTCTTACTAACTAAATGACTGGAAAGAAATTCAAGTGTGACTATATCTGGAACTAGATTCCTTTATATACATCTTTGTCAGCAATACTGTGGTGAAACCATGCGATATCAAGGTTTTTAACCCTCTTTGGAGGAAAACAGAACAATGATGATATGAAATATTGTCATTTATAAGACTGTTAGTAATCTAGTTTATGTTGTTGTAACATTTTAATATGTTATCAAATATCTATGATTATAAATCAGCAATATTCGATAAAGAATGTTTACCAACAAAGCGTTGCCTAGCAACTAATGACCGGCATGTACTATAGTCTGATCGCAACCACTATACCGCGCCTTAGGTTTGCGAGCGGCGAGACGGAGGGCGAAACAGTTGCTCCATTTTGTCATTCTGCCGTCATCGCTCACGGCGGTAACTAGTCTTCCCACCCCCCAACCCCTGCGGATTCCTAAGGCGCGGTACAGCAGTCGTGATCAGACTATAACAACCTTTGCCAGTTGGACAACAGGGAAAGATTTTCGTAAAATAGTTATTACTTTATATTTTCCCAAATATTGAATGAAGTTAGAAAATCAAAATCATAGTTATTATATTATTATTTAAAAAAATAAGGGATATAATTACTTTGATTAGGTAAAAACTTTTGCGGGTGAATAAATTAGCTACCTTGATGTAATTAAAAAACTGTACTTTAATATACAATAATTTATTATTCAAAAATAAATGTATCAACTGTTATTCCAATCTAATTTTATATAAATTTAATTTGTTCATGTTTGCTCAAATATTTGTCTTTAAGTAATAATGAAACACTATAAATTAGAAATTTATTTAATAAGTAGTAAAATCTTTTTGTATCTAGTTTCGAATTACTATTTTCATTAATTGACAGCCATCCTCTTCACTACTGGCAGAATTTTATGAATTTGTCTCTTTGGTGGCTTGTGATATAAATTCATCAATCACAATATCTGTAATGCCATCAAGGTCTTCTTCTTCTAAGACATGATTGATGCATTGTATCCATGTTGCAGCATGGCATGTTAATTTATTTTATGGATTTTTATAGAATTGTTTTTAATCAGCCATTTAAAATGTTTTATTTTTGCTGCAACATAGCTTTAACAGTGTGTCGAATTCATATAAATAACACAGGAAAATAGCATGTCGGTTGCATGAATTATTTTAATGAATCTGAATAAATAATTAACGTTGTTTTCAAAGACATATGCCGTTTTTAAGTAGCAGCTCTGGTTTATTAAATTTATTTATTCTAATTTATATTTTCTTTATCATTTTCTTGCGTGAGGTGTATTAGGATAGGTGTGTGAACAATTATAAGCCAAAATATTGACGTTTTAGACCCTAGGGAAAGGGATATTTCATTATTAATTAATAAACCATCATAATATAATTAAGGGAAGGAATTTCTAAAGAATAGGCTGAATGGGCTCTGTTTGCCTTCAAGCAAGGAAAAACCAATAATAATAAAACAGAAAAAATCGAAAGCTACCGTCAAGAAAATGAAACACAGTAATCACCAATGACTTCAGCTGAAAAAGTTCATCAACATCATCGTCGGCCTGTAAATGTTGCTGGAGTGGTCCCTATGGAAGCAAATTTTGTAGGGGCAAAAGTCAAACAAAAACTCACCACGAGGGCTGTGGAAGTGAAAGGTGCTAGCAATCGAATTCTGTAGGGACAATGGGCCATAACCAAAACACTCTACGAGGACCAAGTGCGGTTTGGAAGGTGCTGATGAATGCAGTTGCAACCAAAGCTAATGGCTCCGGCCTTCCGTGCCGGTTCATCAAAGTGAAGGTACTTTGATAATATTGAGAAGCATGGATGACATTGAGATTTTTTTCAGCTATACGATTATCAACCCTTGTGTATGTTGGTTAACTTTTGCAATCATGAGTCAAACGCGCTTACCGAGCCATCGAGTTTCGCAATGAAAGCTGATATAGTTATTGTACCGAAAATTACGAAACTCTGGGAAATTGAGTTGTCACTGGGTAAACAAAAAAAAAACTCTCTCCTTCGAATTTAGAACTATTAACATTTATCTGACACCAGCGAAGGCATGGTTTTTTTGGATATTTTAAATGAAGCTTTCCGTCTGAATTTGCTATGTTTTGTTATTGCATCTGAGAATAATAAGTATTTTTTTATATTATCGTACGGTCCAGTCAATACATTTTTTGCTACTAATAATAGCTTCTTCAAACAATTTACAAAAATTAACCATAAGATTTAAAATACGCCTTTATGAAACAACCACATCGCCGAGCCAACTTTCGGATGGGCTCGAACACTCGACCATTTGCTATCCGGGCGATTTCTCGGACCGCTGAGCTACCGAGACGCTGGTAGACGTATCGTAATTTAACTTCTATTATGAGCTAGTATCACTCCATCAACATCGAAAGTCATATTTTTACGAATATCCAACAATATATTAAAATGTAACAGATTTAATAATATATTTATTTCAGTTCATTTCTTATCTTGTTGGAGCTTTTGAATGGGTGTTGTTAAACGACACGTACGATTTGGCATATTTTCCATTAGCGATGAATTCCTCGGTCGAGATTTTCTGTGAATATTTTCAATATCCATGTCTTTTATAATGCTCCTGACTGACATTTGAGACAAGTTGAGGTTTTTTGTAATTGGTTGCGCCAGTATTAGATTCAAATGTGCATCGTTATTTATTTGTATGTTTTTGTAATTTTGATTAGTTTGGTCGACACTCCTAGCCTCATCTCCATTTACTCCATTTCCCTTTCGCACATACCTTGTCTCTCATATTGAAGAGCAAGACGACCGCGCCATCTATTGGCAGCAAATCATACCGCAATGTGGCCAACATGCGGCCAAAGAAAAAAAAGTACTGTTCAAAATTTTAAATTGAATTTGTGGCCTATCCGCAAACCCCTACAACAAACTATACTTTTATCGTTGTCGTCGTGTGCGTAACAATAAGGAACAGCAAAGTCCAGGGTCGTCCCCGGCAGCCACTAGCATCTCACGCCACGTGGCGGTCAAGGTATCGTGCCCCCTTCATCTTCCTCTCATATTTGTTGTCGACATTAATTTTCTCATACTGCAATACAGTGCACTAATTTTGAATCGCCCTCATTACCCGTAATAATAATTTCTTTACATACAAAAATCTAGCAGTTAATAAAAAAATATAATGTATTACACATCCTTACATTCATCGTTGTAGATCATGAATATATGGCAGCGGCGTCAGTTCAAATACTTGGAAAAATCGGCCTATCAACGTAGCGGTATAGTCTCCGGCAAATAAGTTGAACAAGATTTTGAAATCACGTGACATGCGCAGTAGCAAGTTTAGGTACATTATTCACTACTGCGCATGTCACGTGATTTCAAAATCATGTTCAACTTATTTGCCGGGGACAATACTCGCCCAGATAGCAAGGGGCAATGAATATTTTCAGTTGTCTTTATACTTCCATTATTAATATGAGGTATTTCTAAATACACCACTGCATATAGATAAAGAAATTAGTGGAAAATCGCTAGCTTACGATGTTTACGTTGCTTCATTGAAGACATGCCTTTAATTCAGTCTAATTTTACGTCCTCCTAGGTGTTCTGCGTTCTGTGAACATATCTTCTGGCGCAATAATTTGGTTTCGAAATTACTTGCTAGGGCGACAACGGCACCGCATCCGCTTTGGTGTTTCCTCCTCTGCGTGGTGTGACAATAACGCTGGAGTTCCTCATGGTAGCGTTTTATCTCCACTTCTCTTCTCTATCTTTATAAACTCAACTACTTTTTCTACATCTTGCACATTTATGCCGATGATCTCCAGATCTACACAAGCATTTTTGTTTTACCTCTCCCAATCTCTCCTTCTTCTTTACTCCATCTTTTTCCCTACTTTCCCCTCTTTTAGTTTCAGTTCCACTCAATTTACTTTGAAATATTTTTCTAATCTTGCTCTTTCTATTACACGACACTCTAAATGATGTCCTTTCCTTTTCCTTCTATGTGCACGCCGTCGTCTGTGGAATTCACACCCTAAGGTATCCGGAGGCCGTAGTGCGAGTTTAGGTGAGCTTCAATTCTCAATATCGTTTGCGTAAAATATTACTATGTACGTTTGTATAAGCACCCCTAGCGGTAACTATCAGGAGCTATGAATCTTCATAGAAATCTGTAACGCGCTCGATAACGAGTATCGAATGCGTAAACTCGTACTAAGGCCTCGGAAATCTTTCAGCGATCAATTTGAAATTGCTTTCTTTCTCTTATATGAACATGATTTTCTCGTAATTCCTCCCCTATTCTTATTTATTAATACATCTATATGATTCTATGTAATGTGTGATTCTGGTAGGTAGACTGGTAGACTGGTAGTAATTGCTATTTAGCAATAAGGCCGCCTGCTTCCATCATTTTTATCTATTTCCTTGTAATGTGTCTAGTGAATAGATAAAATCTTTTTAAGATTACTATTATTATTATTAATAATAAACAGTATGTGAATAAACATTTTTATTAAAAGCAAATCAAGTAAATCTAATTAAATGATATTATTAAACAGTAATTTGCAAATATATAACTTTGGTATACAAAGATTGTTAAGCGTCTAAAATATTGTGTAAATACAATCATAATTATAGTAATTATTTGATTGAAATCATAATAATTTATCTATCTGCCTTTATTAATTTATTTAAAATATATTAAACATTAAGTCATAGCTTTTATTTTATTTTTGTGTTGATGTTTTCAATTTGAAGATCTTTAGATAGTTTCTCTATTGTTCCTCTGTCTAAGTCAGAGAAATTTCACTATGACACGGCAACGTTAATTCAAATCGATCTTCTTTTTTTCTTACAGAGACAAATGCAATACAACATTCTGTCTAAGAATCCTTAAATAAAAATACTTTGAAAAACGTTGCACTTTTCTTTTACTTTATTAATGAATCAGTAAACCCAGGTGGCTAGAAAAATGAAAAACTAACTAACATAACAGTTTCAAATAATACTTCTAGTCGAGGAAGGCCCAAACCGGTCTAAAGTTAATGAACGACACTCAAAAGACAATTAACACTTGCTGATGTCTGGCAGAACCTTTCCCTTGCAGTGGTTGATCCAGCCGTACCAGGCGTTGAATCCGTGACGGTTGAAGATCTTTTTAGCACAAGTTGAGGCCTTAGTTATGTCGTTAGTTCTCAACTCTGTAAAAAGAAAGACGAAATTATCATATTACCTTATTACATTGCTAGTTTTGCATAGTCAGGCACCATACCATTGGTCAGCATTGCAAAGCGGCCAGAGCCCTTCAATACACGAGCTCCCCTATTTCATTACGACCACTACATTTTGTAAGCATATTATCATTATTAATACCAACTCGCTTATGTTCTGTTTTAGTGTCTGTCTAACTTTACGATTTTACGAAAAGGATTTTTTGTAATGGACAAATGATTTTCAATCTTATATTAATGAATTTAGCACTAACATTCCTAGAATAGACCAATAGTCTCGCGTCTCGCATTCTGCGCCATATCGCGATATTCTATGGGATGCCACAGCACGCGTGACGCATAGTTTTAATTATGTCGCTAAAGGATTGTGAGTGTTAATAAATTGAAATAAGGTTGAATTTGGCCCCTAGCGGCGATGATCAAAGCAACTGATTGGCACGAGCGGTAGACGGTAGTTGCCTTCATAACTATACTGGATATCACAAGTACTTTTGGCATGCTGTGAGATGCAACAGGATCCGTCTTGTAGCATCTTTGGTATGGGCAGGCCCTAATTTTCGTATACTTAAATACTAAACATAGATACTGAAGAGTTGCATAGATATGGAATTTGGCTTATCTTCTTCTTTTGAATTTTGCCAATGAAACTTACGCGCACAAGTTGCGTTACAGTCTTTGCCCGGGGTGTTGGAGTTGTTGCACCAGTAGCGGTCGTTGATCTGGAATAGTCCGTGATCACGGGATCCATTGGTGTTAAGTGGCCCAATGACATCAGTGCGACGCCCGCTTTCATTTTCTACAAGGCAAACCCCTAAAACACGGAAATAGATTAATGGTGTCTTACCTTATAAGTAATGCTAGGTGATAATGAAATCGAAATAAGTAATTTCTAACGTGTTGAAAAACGGAAACCTGGATATACTCTGAACTAATTATGATATCATGGTTTATACCAGCCTTTGTGCATTTAAAAAAAATATCTCACTCCCATACACTATCAGTCGATACGTCCAGTTGCTGATAAAATTAATTCAATTTGCAAGCGAATAAAAGTTTTGTTATTCTGATATATTTCATATGTTCTTTTTTGTATAATATGAGCAAAGCGAGTGATGAGTAACAATTTATTTTTAATTTAAATGCTTTTTTAACTCAGTTAAAATTTACTTACAATTCCTTAGTTGGGCCTCTGGGAACTTCTGCCTTCTCAGCTCACGGACTAGTTCACATCTCGTGAATGTCTTCGCTTCGCACTGCAAGCTGGCGATAGCGGCAGCTATGATGACTGCTAAGAAATACTTCATGCTTGAAAGTTATCAAAGCTCTTGCTACAATCAAATGATAGAAACAAAATTCTAGTGTGATTTGATTTAGAACTTCATTTCTTTATATACGTACACCTTCGTCAGTAATAACGTGGTGTAACTATGCGTTATCAAGGTTTTTAACCCTCTTTGGGGAGGAAAACAGCACTTTGATGATAGGGAAGAATGTTATCTATAAGTAATCTACTTTCTGTTGTAACATTTTTCTTATGAAATCAAACACCTAAGATTAGTTAAGGCATTTGTCATAAAGTGTATTATGAATTGTATTTTATTTTCCAACTGCAGTATCAATTGTTTATTTGTCAACATTTATGAAATGGGATCTCTTTTGATGTTTAACATTTCTTTGTTTTTTATAATCAATGACTATTAAAATCTTATTACCCCGCTTATTTAATGATTTAAAATTATTATTCGCCATTCTTTTTTCCAAACTTTGTCTAGTTTAGGATCATTAGGATATAAAGAGATCATTACAATGAAAACTAACTAAAGTAAGGGAAACGAAACGAGTCAAGAAGTTTATTTTACTTTAACTTTACGTCAAGTCAAGTTTACTTTCAATGGATTATATATTATACTAGCTGACCCGACAAGCGTTTCTGTGTTATTAATTAAAATTAAACCTATCGTTTGTTCTAAGTCGTAGCAAATCCAGCAAAATGACATAAAAATCATCAAAATCGATTGAATAGTTTTAGAGTTCATCGCGGTCAAACAGTGTGACAGGGAATTTTTATATATATAGATTTTTGTTATCTATGTTTTAAATTCCAGATTTTTATATCTAAAGCTATTTATTCTAGAAAAAGATTTACTTGTATCTGGCGTAAGACAACTCTATTTTTAGCTGGGCATACTCGCAGCAATTAAAACTGAGCTTCCACGACAGAGACTGACCGTAAAAATAATGAAAAAACCTATTAAAATAGAAAGAGAGATTTCCTTTTGATCGACTCTGATGGCGAGGACTTACAGCCACACGTGTTAGATAACAAAAAGATATTGACTAAAATATGAAAATTATTCACGTCGGTTTGAACTTTTGAATTGCTAGAATCTGGTTATACATAAACTTAGTAAGTTCTCTTATTTTAGGTGTATTTCTTTAATGTGGATTATTATTTTGTTAAACCATTTTATATATAAAAAAATTATTTAATATTAGAATTTATTGGAGCGGAGCGAGCGAAGCTCCCATGGATCAGCTTCAATGGCGCAATGTCTGTTACGCCATAACTTCTTAATTTTAAATTTTTTTGTGTGGAATCGAATCAACAGGTTTAGGACCAGATTGTGACGGACTTTGACCCAAATTTTGAAATTCGCAAAAATTCCCACCGAAACAAGATTTTTTTTTTCTTTTTTTAGGTATTACGCTGCGCTCCAGTATATGGTGCTAGCGTAGCTTTATGCTTAGCGACTGCATCGCCTTGTAATACGTGAATTGAACGTAACAGCTCCGTCAAGGCTTCGTGATTCCTACGTCGGGAGACCGTGTACCAAGAAGAAGCCGCAAGAAACTCGGCAAGGGCTGTTTCTACCTTGTGTTAGGGTTCCGTACCCAAAGGAACGGGACCCTATAACTAAGACTTACTTCGCTGTCTGTCCATCCGTCTGTCTGTCACCAGCCTGTATCTCAAGAACCGCGATAGCTAGACAGTTGAAATTTTCACAAATTTTGTATTTCTGTTGCTGCTATAACAACAAATACTAAAAACAAAATAAAATAAATATTTAAGGGTTTTTCCCCATAAGACAAACGCGATCATTTTGCACCTTTTTGCTCGATATCAATAATGACAACAGGTAGGCACTTGAAATATTCACAAAATGCTCGGTTGTATTTTTACTTTAATAATATGAAATTTGTGTACCTACTGTTGTTTACCTAGTCAATGGTATGGAACCCTTCGTGCGTGAGTCCGACTCGCACTTGCCCGGTTTTATGTGTTACATAACACACAAAGTTATTCATAGAAGTAAACTTTTCTTGTGCTACTAAGACGTGTAAGAAAAATTTAATGTTACACAGAACGGATTTTATACATTCACCATCTCACATTACAAAATAATAATAATCAATAGAAACAAAAACCATAAACAAATAAAGCATTTGTTTATGAGTGCGTCTTTAGCAAACTTTTCAAAGGGTAGTAGTTTAGTCAGTTTGTGTGGAACTTTGTTATAAAAATCACATTGAATCATAATCATAATTATATTATGACAATATTTTGTGTGTGTGTCAGTTATTATAAATATCAATGTCAACTGTTAATAGAGTACGACGCCAGTCGGCAGCACCTTCGTTGTTGTTGTTGTTGTTCGTGTGTAATTTATAACACAGCAACGCGTGGCCGGGTCAGCTAGTAAATTATAACAAATGAAAGGTTTACGGTTGTGATTACAAAGGTGTAGGTTATAATAGATATATAATATACCTACATATACTTTGTTGCATACATTACAAAAGAATTTCATTACAGATGAATCACAATTGCATCCTTATTGCTTAATAGAGATATATTTCAGGCAACTTAGGGAAAAATTAAAATAGAAAAATGATAAAAATGGCAGGCAGTGTTTGGATTTAAAGAAACAACCAAGTGTGAATTAATATCAATAGTTAAGGTAGGTAAGCCGCACAAAAAGTTTCTGAAATGAATTAGAAAATAGTATAATGAAAGGTCAAAATTAAATTTATTTTTTTCTCATAATAGTTTTCGTTTATGCGAATACACTTTTTCATACGAATAAAGCAATTTCGAAAACAATAATAAACTCCCCTCTGTGTCGACCTCTGAAATCACAAGGTGCCAGGTGGGACTTAAGCAAGATTGTTCAAAAGGTCTACTTCAAAAACTCCTTTGTCTGTCTAATCAGTGAGAACTGGCATTTTTGAGGTAGTTCGTCTATAACTACCGGCAAACAAACGGTCATGTACGAGCAAAGAGACAAGAGTATAAAAATAAATAATTGATGTAATGAGATATGGTTCCACAGTGTATAAATCTTCTTACTCGTGACTGTGTAAATCACTATTACAACAATGATTTAAAAAGAAATGGTAGCTACGTATCCAGTTTTCTTAAAAAAAGAAGCAATCTTCTGCTGAGAGACACTTTGCATGCGCATCAGTTTAGTTGTTTCGGGTTCAGTCCATACGCTCGATTGCTGTTTTGTTTTGAGATCGTAGCAATAAATCAATCCGTGTGTTTGGCAGAAAAAAGCGATTGACGGCGATCGCTGAGAAACAAATTATACAGTTTTCAGCAAGGACACGTATTTTAACTTTCGCAGCGCTGACGTTTCCGCCATTTTGCTTAGATAAGTTTGTTTACAAACTTAAGTTAACCGGTGGTTTTGTGCAATCATTAAAATAATCGTAGTAATCTCGACTTCTTTAATATTGTCATTCACTAAATTATTAATATATTATTCATAGTTTAAAAATTGTCACTGCATTTGATAAAAATATATTTAATTGAGGTTATGTTCCCCAGTGACCGCTAAATTGGCGTCCTAGAGGAAAATAGCTATTTACCATTTGATCGCCATTTTGCTTACAGGCGCTGCCTGGCGCTTTTTTCTGCTAAAACCACTGATTGTTTTGTTGTGATGTGTGATGTGGTGCTCGATCATGTGGTGTGCGACATAGAAACAAGTAACCTATGTCTCACACCGAATTAGATATCCATACGTTGAATCTGGTAAGCATGGAATTTCACCAAGTGATTCTATGCGTTTTTCGAGCCTCAAATTGTCTGATATTGATTTTATATGACTGATGCTTATCTCTAAGGATGCCTAGGTGACATGCCACTCTGTTTCTCTCATGCGGAGGAAAGGAGAAGAAAAAGAGTAGAAGAATAATTGAAAATATAGAGGAATTTGTAAGGTGAGGATAGTAGAAGCGGTCTTCTACTAACCTCACCTTACAAATTCCTCAAAATCGCAGAGCACATTGCGGTCAATGTGCTCTGCGAGGCTAAGGAACGGAAGGATAAAAGTTTTAAGATGGAGAAGTAAGCAGGACTAGTTGAGGGAATTCTCTGCCGCCGCGAGTAAAAGGAAGCAAATAGAATTTCACTTTTGTTGTTTTTTATTAACTTTTTCATAACTTCCTTTTTTACATTCTTATACCTTACACTTTAATATTTCGCATTAGCTTTTTTCTCGCTGGGTATTGCATATCTCCGGTTTAATATTGGCTTAGCTTTTTGAAACGGTAGCAGGGGGTGTATTTCACGATCTGGTAATTTCCTTTTTCTGATGGAGTGTTAATGGAGTATAAATTCACTCTGATTCAGAAAGATTCGCTTCTATTCAATAATTATGTTTATTTATTCAGCTGGTGGTTCAATTATGAAGTTAAAGGATGCGGCGACTTGTTTCCCGAAATTTCGACTTATTCTTTTGAAATATTCTGCTCGTATAAGGATTCCAAAAGACCAAAACAAAAAAAAGTTATTTAGGAAATGATTGTGACAAACATTGCCCTCATCTGGAAACTTCTTTTATCTAAGCATACTTTGTTGCCGATGATATGGATTTAATTATGGACCACACGGAACGTCTCATAAATAGTATTTCATTATAATAATATTTACGGGCGTGGTTTTTACGCTAATAATCAGTACGTTGGTCTTTGTAAATGAAACTTAATTATACTCGTATATGTATGGTAAGCGATATCTGCGAGTGTGTAAAAACCAATCGACTTTTATATATAATTAGACCAATACCTACTATACACTATTAATTAAATCATTTAAGTATCAATCTATACATATAAATAAAATTGGAGTGTCTGTTTGTCATATTGAAATAAACGTTTTTTACTACATGCATATGAATATATATACGGTACATACACCAAAATAACATGTTTTACAATTTTTGTCTGTCTGTTTGTTCCGGCTAATCTCTGAAATGGCTGGACCGATTTTGACGGAACTTTTATTGGCAGGTAGCTGATGTAATAAGGAGTAACTTAGGCTACTTTTATTTTAGAAAAAATCTTTTATTTTAGAAAAATAATATTACTGCCACAGCAACGCGTGTCTGGGTCAGCTAGTCTTCAATAACTTTATTTATATATATTATGTATAGAATAGTAGGTATTGGTCTAATTACTAATAAAACATTAAAGATAATACTATTTTATTTATAAGTGTTCAATCACATGAAAAAAAAAATCAAGACACTGAAATATGATTTTCTATAAACAACTTTCTAACTCATATTTAGGTATAGCGTTCATAAAAGCACAAAAGGTACGTTTTGAGGTAAAAACAAAAAAGAACTTTAAGGTACGTATAGAATTTACTTAAAGCTTTTAAATTACTTTGTACTACACCAAGTCGGAAACTATTTCTTTATTGTCATACAAAGCGGGAGTTAAAATTACATGAAAATCCATTAAATATCTGCTAGCAGGGGCGGTCAAGCTATATGAAAATATTTACTTGCCTGCTGTTTTTTTATAAATCTTAATTACGAATAACCAAAAAGTTTTTATAACGGATTTCAAAGATTAAAAATTATTTAGGCCGCTTGGTTTTTAATCTGTGTAACTGCAGTATAGTCCCCGGCATATAAGTTGAACCTGGTTTTCAAATCACGTGACATGCGCAGTAGCAAATTTAGGTACATTATTTAGTACTGCGCATGTCACGTGATTTAAAAACTTGGTTCAACTTATATACATACAAAATAAATAGATGATATTTAAGTATGAACTGCAGTTACACAGAAATATCCAAGATGAAATCTAATAGTGAACTAGATAGTTAGAATCGTTCATTCCATTTGTATACACAAATAACAAAAATTCACGGTCAAAACAGGTACCTGTGTGCATCAGAAGGAATAGGGTCAAGCCTGGATGCAAAAATAAATTTTCCCGGTAATAGTTGAAGCACTGATTTTTAGCCATCACCCAGGCAGATGAGGGCGGAAGTAAAAAGAAAGCATGGAAGTCAGTGTAATACATTACCTAATAAAATTAAATTGTCAATTGTCAAGTATTAGAAAAAAGATTTTTAACGCA
This sequence comes from Calamotropha paludella, assembly GCA_927399485.1. Lineage (NCBI taxonomy): Eukaryota > Metazoa > Arthropoda > Insecta > Lepidoptera > Crambidae > Calamotropha > Calamotropha paludella. The sequence goes on along the minus strand of OV656806.1, from coordinate 4,381,622 downwards.
GTACTTCTTGTATCTCTCACTACAGCGCATTGGCGAAATTTCTGTGAGAAACGGAAATGTCACAACAACAACAAAAAGGGAATAGAATAGAAAAGCTTAGGAAAAGTAGATTATAATGTAATAGTGGAAAGCACGGCCGGTTTCGTTACCCGGTTCTCGCGTCTTACTACGGGCAAAAGCTGAAAACCAGCGTTTTGCTCTATTAGTGCAAATATATCGCTGAGCTTTAGCCTTTTTGCATCGCTGTGACACTCTTTGTCAGTAGAGTGCTATGTATATTAGTTGTGTTCGTAGTTTTCTTTTTTTTCTCATTCACATTGCTGCTATCATGTGTTTTTGTATGTGTGTGCCTTTCATGCAAATAAATGATATATCTATCTATCTATCTATCTATCTATCTATAATGATAATGCTAAGAAATAAATGGGTGCAGAAGGTATCAATCCTTAAAAATATAATATGCCAGTAGGAATAATAATATAAAATAAAATAATATAATTAAAACTAGATAGAAAAGATACAACCTGCAATCATTCAGAATTTACTTCCAGAATTCTAGATGAAAATAATTATGATAAAGTACCTGTATCATGATTTCTTGTCATGAAAAAGTGATAAAATGAAATTTGATGGCCATGTAAGCTTTAATTAAATCATATATGTTCTTTTTTTCCTCGTAGGTGCAGTATAAAGTACTATGTATCACTAGAAAGAAGGTGCTATTACCGATTTCGAGTTCTTTTAATACCCGCCGTCGTCTTATCCGTCACATTCTCCTCTCAATGAATATAGTATTATTATCTATCATTTATATTTGAAATATTTCTTAAAATTTTCGTACTCACTTGAAAGGGTTAAGTTTTATCCAAGAGGGCTTTTTCGTGTTTTAATACTTTCGAGACTCCGATGTTTCTACTCCGTTGCAACGAAATAACTCAAAATAACAAAAAACATTTTTGTCCGTAAGTTAAAGAGGGTTTGTATATAATTCTCCAGGGTGTGGTACCTTTAGCAGACTAGCAGGGTTGCCAGACCCGGTACGCCAAAGATACGTGGCTTATAAGTTTTCAATACTCTACACAAATACAGTATTTTCCTATATCATTTGTTGTAATTTTTCATATTTGGTGTTGTTGTTATATAATTTGAATTTACCAAATAGAAATAATACCTATGAAATAGTCGCTTTTTCCCTACACAATATTAAGGCTGTTAAAAGTGCTGCCCTCTTTTGGTAGCCGATTCAACATATTGTTTAGTTATATCTTTGAGGAGTCCTAACAAAATTTTGTTACGTTGTTTAATGTTGGCTATTAAACTGAGGGAGAATAAAACTCGTTGTTCAGAATAACTCCCAGGTTATTAAATATATATAGATCGACTGAAAATACGAAGGAATCAATCTAGCACCTTTCACATCTTGATCGGGTGTGTAGGTAAATCATACTACACTAAGATCCTAGATGCTGGCACTACTAAACATCCGCTGATATTATTTTTCAAATATGAAAACATTAACTCAAAGATGAGCCTGTTTTTAATAAAACTGAGAAAAACTCTATACCTTAATTGTAGTACAGTTGGCATCAGTGCTGCTAATAAATTCATTAATCACTTTCTTATACCAATAAGTTCGTAGCGACAATTATTACCGACATTACTTATGTGCGATAGGACATAACATATCGCTTGTCTTAGGGCGCTAACAGACGAACGACACTCGATCGACGACACAGCCGACGGCGTCGTCACCACTTGGCCACCACGTCGACCAGTACAATTACAGAGCACCCCGCATGTTCTTTTGAGTCGTCGACATATAGTCAAAGAGACCGCACGTATTTAATTACGATAATGGATTGACGAAATAAGTGACTACAATGTAAATAGGAATGTATTTACTATTGCAAATGTAAAAAGTACAGTAAAAAAATCATTGAAAGTAATGTTTGGGTGTCAATGTGAGCAAAGGTCGTCCATGATTCTGAATATCAAATAACACTTGAAAAAAATCAATGGATAAGACGAAGTTTAGAACAAAGTTGTTTGAATTATTTATAACACTAGAACAGAGCAACTTTTCCATCTTCGTTGACGGCGACAGAACACGAAAAAAAATTATTGTTCTTTATAATAGATATTATAATTAAGGGTACACAGAAACATATAAAACTACAGCTAAAACATCTGTATTTTATATATTCGCAACACGTAACCTGATTTTGAGGGGAAAATAGATAAACATCACATAATGTCCACAGTCTGCATAATAAAAACATTAATGAGTGAGTTTGTACATGAAGAGTTTGCACAAATGTATTGCGTACATTTTTTTAAATTTATTATTTTTTGACAGAAATATGACAGTTAAATTATGTTTACTTGTAGTGTCACCAATTTACACGTATTACTGGTCTGGGGACAACAATTGATAAAAATGTATACATAATTTTGTTGCCATCGGGAAATGTCATAGTCCCTATGCAAATTTTGTGTACTTCTTTTTGAGATATAATAATAGTATAATATAAAAATAACAATTATGATTAAGAAAGCTTGTCAACGGATAAATTTCAATGCTCATGACTGTAAATGCTATTACCATGAAGGTCGGCGTTGTTGATTTACTTTATGGTCATAGCAATCCTTTCCTCTGCCGAATGGCTTCTTCACGTTTTTGCTTTAACACTTAATCTTTTAAAATACTCGCTAATTTAGGAAATACAGCATTCGACATTCTGAAGCTGTTAAAAACTTAATCTTTGTTGTTTCGTATAAGTGGATGAAGTATGTTGACTATTTTGTTCTTTTTAGAACAATATGCTTTGCATCCCAGCTGAATAATTTTCAGGAGATAGGGCATAATTCATCTTCAAATTCTATGTTCAAATTAATAGAAATACGCAGAAAGTATAAAACTATAAAAGTCTGGTCGCTTGGACTATTTGCCAGTCAATGACACAAGCGCGGAAGCTCGACGACGTCGTAGACCTCTGTCGACGGCAGTCGCCGACGTCGTTGACCGTGCTCGATTACACCGTCGACCGAGTGTCTTTCGTCTGTCCCCAGCCTTAACATAACTTAGTACAGACAGCTCTGTGTTTATCTCGTTTTGCTAATTATTTTTTTATAACAAATGAATGCATATAAAGGAACATCTTTCTCCTTGTTTATATCATAATATTTTCAACATTCTTTGGTACAACCGTCTCGCTTCAAGAATTTCCAAAATGAGGCTATTTTTGATAGTGGTTGCTGCGATTACTGTTGCATGTTTGCAGTGTGACGCTAAAACGTTTTCGCTATGTGGGCTGGTGCGCGAATTGAGAAGGCAAAAATTTCCAGAGAATCAAATGAGAGATTGTAAGTTCATTTATATAAATTTAAATTAAAAAAGGCTCTAATTGAAAATTTGACGATGATATTTTTGCATGTGACCATATCTTCGGAAATGGGTAGTTACGGAATAACTTAGATTATTGTCATTGTTATTTAAATTATTTAAACATATTTAATTTAATTAATGTTCCCTTTTGGAAGTCTATATTCGACCGAGGTAGTAAACTCTTTGAATATACAATGTGTTCCGTCACCAGTGTCGGAGCCTTTAATGGTGTGAAATATGGCATTTTTTATCGACGAATTGCCCCTCAAATTTGGTTTTTCTCTTACGGCCGCTCTACGACTACGCTTACGACTCTCAGTTTACAAACAATAAGTGTAAATTTGTATTTCCCAAACATACTTGGTGATTATTATTTTGTTTCCTTTTACGTTATAAATTCAAATTGCTGTACGGATCAAATGCATGCGAGGAGCGGACTGCAAAGTTTGTATGGGTATATGTATATCCATTAAGTTGCCGACCGGTTTGTTATTATGATAATTCACATAAGTCGTATAACTTAATAATGGAAAGTACTTTTTCACCGAAACATGGCAATTCATCAAATATCTCGTTTAAATTTCGTTCCTATATGGATGGAAGCTGAATAAAGTAAAGAAAAAACAATGAACCTTTTGCTACGTAAAAATTGTTAGTTTTTATTGAACGGTGATTTTGTTATCTACTGATTTGATAAAATTAGTTCAAGCCAAGTAAGTGTGAGAGTTAAAATGATTAAGTTAGAATTTCCGCGAATCATTTCACGAAAGTACTCTATTCAAGCCTTGGTCTCAACCAGGAATAGATGCACTTACGTATGTGTGCTTTGGTTTCGCCTCGGCTCAAATTGTCACTTCGTAGGTCAATGCCTGTTTTGCAGACCGTTGTATTACGTGCTACTACTACTTTAAGCATGAACAGGTCAGAAAATATATCTTGATAAAAAAATCAACTATTAAAATATAACTTGTCTCGTAAGCTAGGCGGGACTCGAACCCACAACCTCGCCCTATCCAGGATAGTGCTCTTCCAATTGAGCTACCGACTTTGAATTTTTCCAATGAATCTTAAGCTGACTACTAGCGCCATCTCTTCATGTTCAAGGTAACAGTAGTTACCTGCCTGTTGAAGGATAATATAATTTTAGAATCATTTCATTCTATGTAGTATGTGATCACTATTAACATACTACTTCAAATTAAATAATGTTATCCATTTGCCAGTCCACGGTAGCAATTGCTACCATATTAAAATTTTCGCGTGGCCTGCTGTTTTTTTTTAATTACGATCAATTCTTGAGTTACAGAGATCCAAGTTGTCTGGTGGATCCTTTATTTAATCAGCTTTACGGTAGTATTTTTTATTTGGTCCTAGCTTCAGTATTTAGTGACAAAATGGCATTTTTATCTAAGAGTCCGACGTTTTTTTGACACAATTCGTGTAGCATTGGGACAGTTGAGAGGGGTGGGGCTTGCGGTAGTGGACTGACAAGTGAATATAAGTATTAAATAAACGATAAAGAAGAAACTGCTAGGTATTATACTTTTTAGTTCGTATTTTGGCTAGGCAGTCCTGTGTTTTTTATTGTTTATTTGATAAAATCTATGTAATATGTTGAGTTGCATTAAATTTATTTGGTTACACTAATATAATATGAAATACAGGGGTTTGTCTCGTGGAGCATGAGAGCAGCCGTCGCACTGACGTCATCGGCCCCCGAAATGATTATGATGGCTCCTATGATCACGGGCTCTTCCAAATTAATGACCATTATTGGTGCAGCAATTCAAATACTCCTGGAAAAGACTGTCATGTTACCTGTGCACGTGAGTTTTAACATTTGCATCCTCTGTAATTTTTTTCTGATTTTTGTTTTACAGCGCCACCACCTACTTTATTGCTGTCTTTAAGGACCTTACTGGTTAACTGGTAGAGGGCGCTTAAGGCATTCAATCAGCCTCCTGCTCTTAAATACCTAAAGATTAAATAAATACATTAATACCAACGGATCAGGTGATCAGAAGACTGGTTTTCTACTTAATTCCTTAGAGCTCTGTGAGATCTCTTAGGATTCAACTTAGGCTTTCGAAAGAAATTTAAATAATACTGGTGACTACGACACAATTTTAAATATAAGAATTTTCTTATAAATTGTTTACATGTATACATAAATTAAATAAAGCTTACATTAAATTGTTGATAGTGATAAATACGAATACTCTATGCAAAAACTAAAAATACCAACGATCTCCAATTTTGGATCTCTTATTGAAAAACAAAGCATCCACCTACGACTATAACTTACCTTGAGGGATGTAAAACTATTCAACCAAGGACTATTCAGGAACTTGAGACCCGGAAAAAAAGCGACTCTGTAATATGGCGGCAAGACATAAACATCTTTTAGGTTACAGGGACTCCAAACTAATCTGTACGACTACACAGTCGAAATAAAATTAAATGTAAGTTATGAGTACAGAGCAAAGAATGAATGAAATAAATGAAAATACTTGTTCACGTAAAATAAGTTGTTTTAAATCGTCCAACATTTTACCTACCACTCATTCAGGACGTCTTTTAACTGACAAGAAGAATGGACGCAAGAAATCTTTAGTTTTAACAGAACTAACGAAATTTACAATATTATACATTTTCACTTTATATTATTGAAGCTCCCATGGATCAGCTTCAATGGCGCAATGTCTGTTACGCCATAACTTCCCGAGTTCTTAACCGATTTTAATATTTTTTGTGTGGGATCGAATCAACAGGTTTAGGACCAGATTGTGACCCGAATTTTGAAATTCACAAAAATAAAAAAGTTATGAACAAAAACATTGGCTCTATGGGATTTCCCATTGAAAAAGAGCGCACACTTTTTGAAAGTATTCTTTCTTATGGGATTTTAAAATTTACTTAACATTATTGAATTAAAAAAAAAAAAAATTAGTATTACGCTCCGCTCTAATATATGGTGCTAGCGAAGCTTTATGCTTAGCGACTGCATCGACTAGTTGGATCATGGATCAGCTTCAATGGCGCAATGTCTGTTACGCCATAACTTCCCGAGTTCTTAACCGATTTTAATATTTTTTGTGTGGAATCGAATCAACAGGTTTAGGACCAGATTATGACCCGAATTTTGAAATTCACAAAAATAAAAAAGTTATGAACAAAAACATTGGCTCTATGGGATTTCCCATTGAAAAAGAGCGCACACTTTTTGAAAGTATTCTTTCTTATGGGATTTTAAAATTTACTTAACATTATTGAATTAAAAAAAAAAAAATTAGTATTACGCTCCGCTCTAATATATGGTGCTAGCGAAGCTTTATGCTTAGCGACTGCATCGACTAGTTGGATCATGGATCAGCTTCAATGGCGCAATGTCTGTTACGCCATAACTTCCCGAGTTCTTAACCGATTTTAATATTTTTTGTGTGGAATCGAATCAACAGGTTTAGGACCAGATTATGACCCGAATTTTGAAATTCACAAAAATAAAAAAGTTATGAACAAAAACATTGGCTCTATGGGATTTCCCATTGAAAAAGAGCGCGCGCTTTTTGAAAGTATTCTTTCTTATGGGATTTTAAAATTTACTTAACATTATTGAATTAAAAAAAAAAAAAATTATTACGCTCCGCTCTAAGGGTAGATGTTGACAGTGTGTGGCGGCCATGGTCTTTTGAGGGCATCTGTCAAATCTGTTGTATTTTATTCAGTCACTGATGCCAAATCACCATGGCAAGTTACACGATCGAGCAGCATGTCCAAATGATTAAACTTTATTATCAAAATAAGTGTTCATTAGTGCAAACGTTTGTGCTCATTGCGTCCATTTTACGGCAGACGCGGTAGCCCTTCAAAGTCGACTCTCCAACTTTTGGTAGCCAAATTCGAGACAACCTGTTCGGTAAACAACCAACCAACACCCTTACGTCAATGAAACGCCAGGTCGGCCGATAACATCGACGCTGTCCGTCAGTGTGCAGGAGACTTCGAGGCAGTCGATTTCTCGCCGTGCACAAGAACTCGAACACCCGTAGAAGATCCAACTGACCCAGCAGCTCAAAGTTAATGACCATAGGCAACGCCGTTTGATCGCTCAGTGGACTTCGGAACGTTTGGAAAAGGGACCCCGATTTTGGCCGAAACATAATAGGGTTATCTCTCGCAGAAGTGATGTGAATTTGCCGCCACGATCGTGCGATTTGACTCCACTAGACTTTTTCTTATAGGGTTTTCTGAAGTCGCAGGTCTATGTTAATAAGCCGCAATCGACCGATGACCTGAAAGTGAATATAACGCAAGGCATTGCTCAGATTCAGCCGGTTCTATGCAGCAGAGTCATTGAAAATTGGACCTCTCGGATCCATGCCACTGTTCGAAGCCGCGGCGGACATTTGAACGATGTATAAATAATGGCATAAATGGGCCTTTCAAATAAAATAAAAAAGTCGTTAATATCTCACACACAGCTTGTTTTATTCAATTACAACATCGACCCGTCCTTGTTGAAAGACCCTATATATGGTGCTAGCGAAGCTTTATGCTTAGCGACTGCACCGCCTAGTTTATGTCAAACAATATTATTCTATTATTACAACAATAAATAATAGATGTGTTATGGTTTTAAGACTGCTCCGAGCAAAAAGCGAAAAAAGGTCAGTTACGGTTAGGTTGATATTAACGAAAATATTCTATTTAAACAGTAAACATTTACATGATTATTACCATGGATAATGTGTCTTTAATGTTTGAGAGGCAAACACATGGAATATGGTATAATTGTTATAATAGAGTCATCTAACTTTGCACAAATATCTACAAAACGTGTACTGGGTTTCAGTGGATATTGAATATTTTTTCATAGAAATATTTTGTAAATATTGATTAAACTTAATCTCTAATATGTAACCTTGAAATTCTGCGGGTCATATTTTTATTAAAATGCCTGAAATATTTAATATATGTTTTTAAATAAAATTTTATTTCCTTAATTTTAAAACGATTTTCTTATTTTTTAAAACGCTCCGAATTCTTCATACAAAATTTCTATGAACGCGTTGTGGCTTATAAATACATGCGCACAAACCAACAACAACCCCAGTATGATCCCGACGTACTAGACTTCGCTCTAGTCAAGGGAGACTCCCTCCCATTTAGGACGATAAAGACCCTCCAGGACCTTGGGTCCGATCACAGGCCAGTTTCCCTCATTATGGGAAACAAAGAGCCAACCCCTCCCTCCTTCAAAACCATTACCGACTGGGATCGGTTCAGATCGTCCCTCAAGTCGGCAATGGAAGTAGACAACCCTTCGCTCTCTATGGACCCCAACTATTATGATAGTTCGGAGAAAATAGATGCAGCCATTTCCGAATTCACCCTTCTGGTCCAAAGAAAGACTGCGGACAGTGTGAGGAAGGTACCTGTGAAAAATCACAATGCCATTCCTCCCACTCTCCGCAACCTGATGAGGGCCAAAAACGCAGCTCTCCAGAGAGCTGCTAGGTATCCGACCCCTGAGTACAGAGCCAGAGCAAACCGCCTTCAACGGTTAGTAAGATCTCAATTGAACGACCTGAGGAATAACCAATTTGGTGACTTCATGGCGGACATCACTCCCTCCCATGTAGCCTACTACCGAGTGGCTAGAGCCCTAAGTAGTGACACCTCAAATTTCACACCCCCTATCCTTCGTCCTGATGGCTCCACGGCCTTCGACGATAATGCGAATGCGGAGTGTTTTGATGACAGCATTGCTTCACAATGCTCAGTCAGCACTCAGACATGTGACCCATCTCACCTTCAGTCGATTGAGGAGGAGCTCAGCGAGCTGAACTCCAAACCTCTAGACTCTGATCCCATCACAGTGTCCCCTGATGAAGTTCACTCCTTCATCAAGGACCTCAAGACCAAAATGGCCCCTGGCGCCGACGGCGTCTCCAACATGGCCCTAAAGCACCTACCATCTCAAGTGCTGGTCTTCCTATCCCTCATATTCAACGTCTGCTTCGATCTCTGCTACTTTCCAGCAGCCTGGAAGGAAGCAATCGTAATAGGCATCCCTAAACCGGGGAAACCCTTAAACCTCCCTGCGAGCCACCACCCCATCAGCCTCCTCAAGGCAATGGGGAAACTCTTTGAAAGGTGTATCCTCGCCCGTCTAAAAGACCATCTCTTCTCTAACGACGTCATCATACCCCACCAGTTTGGTTTCGGAGCCAAACACTCATGCCCACAACAGGTTCACCGCATAGTCGAGTACATCTCGAGCGGCTTTTTCCCTAAGAAATATAAGACCGTGGCGGTTTTCTTTGATGTAGCCAAGGCCTTCGATAAGGTTTGGCACGCTGGACTAACTGTCAAGCTGTACAGACTTAATCCGTTAGTGAGACTGGTCCGGCTAGTAGCATCATATCTCCAGCATCATACCTTCCGTTTCAGATACGAAGGTACTCTTTCAACTCCGCGAAACATAACAGCGGGCGTGCCTCGGGGCTCTGTCCTGGCTCCTCTGCTGTATGTTATATACACAAACGACATTCCCGTCCCAACAAACGAGGAACAACTGTCCCTGTTTGCAGACGACACCGCTCTGTATCTCAAGGGCCCATCCTGTAGTCATATCCTCCCGAGGCTTCAGACCTCCATCAACACCTTAGGCGACTGGTTCCGCAAGTGGCGTATCGATGTAAACCCGGATAAGTCATCCGCTGTTTGCTTCGACGCAAAACGTTCGTGTGTACCGGTCCGCCACAACCCACCCCGACTCCAGGGGAAGCCCAATCCCTGGCAACGCACTGCCAAATTTCTAGGTGTCACCCTTGACCAAAAACTGACATTCTCTCCTCACGTCAAGAGAGTATCTCGTAACGTGTGGTTTTACTTGGGGCGTCTCAACCCTATGTTGGGGCGTCACAGCCGCATGTCACTTCGAAACAAGCGAACACTTTATTAGGTTTGCATTCGACCGGTGATGACCTACGCGTCCCCGATCTTCTCACATCATAGGCATCAGTCCTCAATAAATTGCAGGTGATTCAGAATAAATTCATACGTAGGGCCTCAAATGCTCCCTGGTATGTCCGCAACGCGGACTTGCACAGAGACTTTGAACTCCCTACTCTCCAACAAATACTTTTTAACCTCAGTCCTCTCAGATGCCGACTGGCCCCCCTTCTGGGAGCCAGCCGACTTAATTTCATCTTCACGACTGATCCCCCTTCTGGGAGTCGATCGATTTTTCTGTGCGCTCTCTCACCTAGGTGAGTAGCGCTTGCGCCACCCCTCTCTAGAGGGGTGGTCGCCTCAGACGACGGCTTATGACCTTGTCCGGGTGCAAGCCAATCCCAGGTGGTGTTTAGTCAGTACGAGTCTGACATAACTCTCGGGCCAGCCCGAAGTATCCATGGAGGATTCACCACCTCCCTCCCCCGTGTCCGGAGGGTACATTTAGCATGAAAAAAAAACCAACAACAATTTAGTCCCCCACGAGAGCTCTGAGCGTCCACACGTCACTTTTGAGAGCGAGTGCATCGATCGCGAATTATTGTTTTAGGCCACTCTATTGTATAGAAAAACAAGGTATGTGACATTTACAATATTTTAAATTTAATTTCACTACCTATATCAATTTATGAATTCGTTAATTGAATGAGTTTCAATTTTAGGCATTTACCTCAGAATACAGAATAAACCAGAAGGAGCCTAGAGTCGATAACATATGCCACTCACTGAGTCCAAAAACAAGTGACAACCCCCGCATTCCTCATACTTCCCCCCCGTAAAGTGATGCTAGCTTAGGGAGAGTTCGCTTATTGTAGGGTTAATTAAAATTCATATTTCAAAATAATGCTGTCCGAATAATATTTTTGTGTGAACATATCACTATTACAATTATACTGTTTCATAAATATTAATATACTATTATGCATAAAAAACCCTTTAGTGAAATAAAACACGGTATTTTCTAAAAATATGTCTTTATTTACTTATAGGACATGGCGGTTTTGGTAATCTTAACAATACCGGTATTTTTACCGTATTAAAATTTTCATAACCTGGATCTCGATATTTTCGTATTATTTAGGTATTTTTTAAATACAAAATTTACCTAGTTATGAGCGATCAAGTTCAGGTTAATTGAATAAGATCATGTATTATTTCGTTAAAAATACTATCAAAAATTATAGGAACTAGTAAAGATAGATAAAAATTAAATTCAATTTACCATAATTAATCAACATGTTTATATTTTGTTTTGTCACTATTTTTTAAATTTTTGTTTTGATTCTATTTATAATTAAAGTTAGGTATTAAGATAATCAGTCTTTGTTAAAAAATAAAATTACTCGAAGAGCTTGTTTACTACAATATATAAAAAAAAAACATTTAGCATTTTACTGAGCAAAACCAACGAAAGTTTACACAACATAAATAAACTACAATTTGTCACTCTAACATGCAAAATCAACAACAGTTAAAACCTTTACTATATTATATGTACAGTTTTAAAAAGTAACAAACATAGTTCTAACATAGTCATCATCATCATTTGAAGGTGCGCGGAAATGTAAGAACTAAATACATAATCATGTCAGTCGAGAGACGTCCTCCGCTGATCTTCCCCAAGGATCTCCAAATTAAAGCTTAAAGGCGTCCTCCAACGTGGCTGTAAACAGTTTCGGCGATATAACGTATAAATCAATATACTTATCAACCTTATTTGGAACAGATCCTTTGCGTAATTTTTTAAAACCACATTTTGTGTCAAAAAAACAATCATCTTCAATATGTTTTGAACAAATAACACTTTTACATATAAGGTTTCCAGATTTCACCTAACCGAGCGTGGCTTATAATTTTAACCCACTTTGCTCTTATAGTGACATTAGCGGGGAATCTGAAATATCACTTTTGATAATGAGAATAGTTTTAACACAAAACATTTTTATAAAAACAATACACCAAAAGACACCAAAGATATATTAGAACTCATTATTTTCAAAATATTGGCTTTTCGTAAAATTGTTTTGTTTAATGCTAGCGTTTCCACGCGTGATTTCTAAATCATAAATAAAATAAGAATTAATGGCATTTTTCGGATTAATAAAACTAAAATAAAAAATCTACTGGGTCGTTACGACTTAAGCATATATTTTTATTAGTTGTCAAAAAAAAGTATAATATCCTATTTATAACATAAATATTTTGACACTAAATTAATGAATATGTATTTATACATTTTGTAACAAAATTAAACGTTAAATTATTTTATAAACATTAAATTTTTTTAACCTACTTAATAAACCAGTGAAAGTAGGGAAAAATCCAGCAAAACTGACAACATTCTATATGTTTACAATTTGAACAAGTAAAAAAACTTCATTATTTAAACAAAATTTGATGCATATGCGCTACTAACACATGAAATGTGATCTTATCTTGTATTTCTATTTCTCCAACTGCATTCAAGCAGGTGGGAACAGCACAAGACGGCATTATTAATTAAAAACTGAAATAATTTTTGAGACGTGCGTCACACGGTGGTCACAGATAGACTAGTCTTTCAAATTTCAAACTACTCTCTTTTAGAGTAGTTTGTGTGGCTTCAGTGTAAGGCGCGTTCGCGGTTTCTGGTTTGTTCTGTATTCTGTGGTATTTACATAAGTTTTATAGCATCATCTATTATTTTTTGTGACTCCAAAAAGTCAGACACTATGAACATAAAGAACAATCAGACAAAATTTTTGTGACAAATGGCAATAGAGCAGACGATTTTACATATATGTATTTATAAGCAATTTAAAATATTTCAAATCATGACTCAGCCTTTGATTGTGATATAATTAAACATTTTTGTTAAATAAAATGTAATGCGTTTTATTCATTAGACAATGACAAGGAAAATATATGTTGACAAACAGAACTGTCACGTAGCTTATGGTAGGTATCAAAATCTATCTATGCTTAGTGCAAAATGAGTTTGTAACATTCGTCCACCCTTATAAGACTTAGTTTTCCATTTCCTCAATTAGGCGGCGGGGTGGTCTGATGGTACGCTTGCTGCGACGCGGCGCCACAGGTGTGGCTCGTATGTTGGGTGCGTTTTGCGGTGATCGTGATGCAGCAGCCTCTGGGACAACTTCTAAATCTTGAGGAACTATCGGTGTTTGTGTAGCCTCTAGAACTGGAATCGATGATGCAACTGGAATATGATTAGCAGGAGGCGTCTGTCCAGAGGAACCTTCGTCGATATCAGCTAGTCGGGGTCGTATATGGTCTGCATGATATCTCCTTTCCGCACCCGTCGGAGTGTTAACGACATACGAATATCGATGTGTTCGTCGCGATACTGTGGCGGGTTCCCATCGTGATTGATCCCTGGCTCGCACATACACAGCATCACCGGTTGTATAATTCGGCGTCAGGCTATCTGAGGTTAGGTTCGCTTGTATTTGCCTGTATTGTAATGCCCTTTTGGCGTTGGGTCGTGCATTGTCAAAGACGCAAGCTATATGACGCCCAAACATCAGCTGGCCCGGAGCCTTGCCAGTAGTACTGTGGGGTGTAATACGATACGCAAAAAGGAAATGTTCTAGCCGTTTTTTCAGGCTTTCTGTGCTTGAGGACATCCGCGTTTTGAAAGTCCTTACGAGACGTTCTGCTAGGCCATTTGTTCGTGGATGGTAGGGTGACGATTTAATATGTTTGATTCCCTTGTCTTTGCAGTAGCTCTGGAACTCCTGGGAAGTAAACTGTGGGCCATTATCGGAAACTAAAAACTCTGGCAGTCCAAAGGTAGTAAAAATTGTGTCCAGTTCATCACACAATTTTGCTGTCGTAATTTTGCTCATCGGTTTCACTTCAATCCATTTAGAAAAGGCGTCTGCCAGGACTAACCAATATAAACCCTCGAAAGGTCCAGCGAAATCCACGTGGATTCTCTCCCAGGGTTTGTCTGGCATGGACCAAGAGAAGATAGGCATTTCCGGGTTATTAGGTCGGTTCTCCTGGCACTTACGGCATGTTTTCACGTGTGTGTCAATATCTTCCTCCATGGTTGGCCACCATACGTAAAAACGTGCCAGCGCTCTCATTGCTGAGATGCCTGGGTGTCCACAGTGCAGGTACTTTAAGGTCGTGTTCCTTAGAGTGTCGGGTATAATAATTCGACCTTGCCACATTACAATCTTGTTTTCTAGCGAAAGTTCACCACGTTTGCGAGCGTATGGTTTTATATGGCTTGAGTACTGCTGTTCACGCCAGCCTGTTTTTATAAACTGGGATACGAGTCTGAGTGTGGAATCATTTTTTGTTTTCTCTCTTAAAATTTCCTCTGTCAGTGCAAGATCGGCTAGTCTATCTGACTGTAGGCGTGATACAATTTTGTGAACTGCGAGTTCAGCTTTGGAAGGTTGCTCTTCTGGATTTGGCATTCTTGATAAGTAGTCAGCAATCAGGTTGTTACCACCTTTTGTATATACGATGTCATAATCATAACTTCCTATTATCAAAGCCCATCTCACTAAACGGTTATTGACGAGTTTTGGTAAATTGCGTTGAACCCCCAGGATGTGTATGAGAGGCTTATGATCAGTAACTAGAGTGAATTTGATACCACGCAGGTATTGGTCGAATTTTCTGACTCCAAAAAAAATTGCAAGGGATTCGCGGTCTATGACAGAGTATTTAGATTCTGCAGGTCGAAGTTTTCTTGATGCAAAGGCGATTGGTTGTTCAATGTTGTTCCTCTTGTGGAAAAGTACTGCTCCAACGCCTTTTTCTGATGCATCACAGGCTAGGAACAGCGGACGGTTGTCATCGAATGCTACAAGAGGTTTAGAGCGTACAATCAAGGACTTTGCTTGTTCAAAAGCCTTAATTTCCCTGTCCGTCCATCGCCATTTCAATCGCTTTCCTGTTAGTGTGTGGAGGTCAGCACAGACACTGTGTAAATGTGGTATAAAGCGCTCATAAAAGTTGACTAACCCTAGGAATGACCGTAGCTCCTTGGCGTTGGTTGGAGGGAAAGCTTTGGCAATTGCATCAATCTTCGACTTTGTGGGACGTACTCCATTTTTATCAATCGTGTGTCCAAGGTATTCGACTTCAGGTTGTAAGAAGGTACATTTCTTCAAGTTTACTTTTAACCCGGCTTGTTCCAGTTTTTCGAAAACGATACGTAATGTTTCGAGGTGGCATTTGTCATCTTTCCCTGTAGTGGCAATGTCATCAAAATAGACTGCCACGTTTGGTATCCCTTCTAGAAGTCTGTCAAGGTAATGTTGAAATATTGACGGAGCTGTTGAAATCCCAAATGGCATTCGATTGTATGTGTAGTAACCTTTGTGCGTCGATATCGTAAGATATTGTTTTGATTCCGGACTTATTTCGAACTGAAGGTAAGCGTCTTTCAAAACGCGGATGTCCTCAAGCACAGAAAGCCTGAAAAAACGGCTAGAACATTTCCTTTTTGCGTATCGTATTACACCCCACAGTACTACTGGCAAGGCTCCGGGCCAGCTGATGTTTGGGGAAATCCATGTTGAAAATCTCACTCCACTGCAAGCCGAACAACATTGGGTCGGCTGACTTCATAACGACGACAGGTAATATTTTTTCGTCCCCTTGCATTTGTACTGTTACGTCTGTAAGGCCCTTTGGTTTTAGCTTAATGTTACCGTAAGCGCGTAAGCCTGGGGCCTTTGTAAGAGGGGGTGCCCCGATACGTTTCCAGAACTTGGTGCTGATAATTGAGTAAACTGAGCCGGGGTCCCAGTCTAACGTGCATTGAACGTCATTAATTAAAACATCGATTCTTTTGCTGTCTTTGCTCTTTGTGCAGTTAATTTGACAGACGGTGTCTGTGTCTTCTTCGTTGTCGTCTGAGTCGGATGTTTGGAAAGAGTCGTTGCAGCTGCCGTTATGTTTCAACTTGTGTAACTTGTTTCTTTTTGTCAAAGTCTTTGGTCCGTTATAACTTCGATTAGGTT
This sequence comes from Calamotropha paludella, assembly GCA_927399485.1. Taxonomy (NCBI): domain Eukaryota; kingdom Metazoa; phylum Arthropoda; class Insecta; order Lepidoptera; family Crambidae; genus Calamotropha; species Calamotropha paludella. Next base: position 4,365,233 of record OV656806.1, on the reverse strand, counting down.
ACAATCTGTTACAAACTCATTTTGCACTAAGCATAGATAGATTTTGATACCTACCATAAGCTACGTGACAGTTCTGTTTGTCAACATATATTTTCCTTGTCATTGTCTAATGAATAAAACGCATTACATTTTATTTAACAAAAATGTTTAATTATATCATTAGACAATGACAAGGAAAATATATGTTGACAAACAGAACTGTCACGTAGCTTATGGTAGGTATCAAAATCTATCTATGCTTAGTGCAAAATGAGTTTGTAACAGATTGTAACCTGAATTGTTTAAAAATGATCAAAGAGACGCTAGAAGGCCTTCTTTCAACATTTAATTTTACTTGCCAAATGTGCAATATAAAATTTGAAATCAAGAGTTGTACGAGGGGTGACCCTAAAGTAATGATAATGAATATGAAACAACATGATTATAAACTCGGCGTCAAAAAAATCGCACCTTATAAAAATCTTATTCAAAAATTCCTAAACCTTATATAGAGGATAGTGTTAGGTATCATTAGAAAGGTAACAAAAAGGAGCATCAAACAACAATTAAGTGCAATCTTTTTTTTAATTAAAATTATACAAAAAGCATAAAAATTTGAAAAATAATAAAAAATCTTAATTAAGTCCTAATTAATAATCGATAATTTACAAAAAAAATGTACAAAAAGTGTCTTAAAATTAACTCAAAATCTAGTGTTACCCCCCCTTGCCCTGATGACGGCTTCCATACGGTCCCTCATAGACCTCACCAACTTCAGGAGCTCTTCTTGAGGGATAAGACCCCATTCTTCAATCACCGCGGTTTGGAGTTCCTCTAGAGTCGAAGGAGCCGGATCCCGAGATCGAACCTTACGTTTAAGATGGTCCCAGAGGTGCTCTATCGGATTCAGATCAGGACTTCTCGCTGGCCACTGCATCACAGGAATTTGGGACCTCCGCAGGAAGTCGTTCACGATGGCTGCAGTGTGTGCGCGAGCGTTGTCGTGCATTAATGTGAACCCCTCGCCAAAAGATTCGGCAAAAGGGACCACATGCACATCCAGGATCTCTGTGATATAGCGGCGCGCAGTCAGCGACCCTTGTCCGCGAGCACCTCCGGTCCGGGAGACGCAGACCAGGTCGGTTTTGCCGGCAGCCGACATACCGCCCCAGAACATGCAGGATCCGCCTCCATATTCCACCGTCTCCTGGATGCAGGCTTGAGCGAAACGTTCACCCTGCCTCCGGTATACTCTTCTTCGTCGGTCGTTGCAGAAAAGACACACTCGTGTCTCGTCTGAGAAGAGAACAGCTCCCCACTGCTCAATGGTCCAATCGACGTGGTCGCGAGCAAACTGCAAGCGGGCTCGTCGGTGCGCTGCAGTCAATTTTGGACCTGTAGCAGCTCTGCGGGCTGCTATGTTCTTCTCCTTCAGTCTTCTTCTAACCGTGGATACACTCACGGTGCGTCTGCGAACTGCCTGGAGCTCCTGTTGCAGCTGAACAGCGTTTGAGAAGCGATTTCTCAAAGAGTACGACACAACGAACCGGTCGTCTCTTTCCGAAGTGCAGCGACGTCTACCGGACCCATGTCGCCGGATATAGCCACCGGTCTCTAAAAAGCGCTGGTAGACTCTACGAACCGAAAAACGGCTCAGATTCAGTTGCCGGGCGACATCACACTGCCGCACCCCTGCTTGCAGTAGTGCAACCACTTGAGCGGCCTCATCAGCTGTAGTGTCCATTTTCCAGATGTTCTTTCTTCAGTAAAATCAGTGCGTGTGTCCCCTTCAACGGTTTAATAGCGAATGACCCACATTGAACCCGTGTTGACCTCTTTATACCCACAAAGTTAGCGCAACTCGCGACTCTCCCGAGCAGCAAAATTTCCTTAGAATTTTTGTGACCCTTTATTTGTTGCTTTAGGTTTTATTTGATAATGAAAAATAATGTTTTTTTATTAAGTTAATTAAGTAACCTTTTAAATAAAATTATAATTAATACGACTGCATGTGCATATCCAGAGTTAATGCCATTTGAACGTGATTTTCTTAGAGGTGCGATTTTTTTGACGCCGAGTGTAGTTAATTTTTTATTTTATTTTTCTACAGTCTCCTAATAAGTTAATATATTTAGTCCATCTTTTTTATAAACCTAAAATTCCCTTTGAAAAAAAAATCTTTTTCTTGACTCTCCAAAAAGCCTCTACAGCGGCCATCACTTCGCTATCGTCTTCAAATTTCTTGCCTAGGAGGTGTTCCTTGAGCCGAGGAAAGAGATAGAAGTCGCTGTGAGCTAGACCTGGCGAATAGGGAGGGTGTTCGACCATTTCAAATCCCATTTCTTGAATGGTAGCTATCGCAGCTGCAGCTTTGTGAGCCGGTGCATTGTCTTGATGAAACAACGCTCCAACGCGCAACTTGCCGCGTCTTTTTTCTTTGATGGCCTCTTCTTATTTGGTCTGCATAGTAAGAGCCTGCAATAGTGGCCCCCCTTTCCAAATATTCCACCATTATTATTCCTTCTGCGTCCCAGAAAAGGGAGGCCAGAACCTTCCCAGCTGAACTTGACACTTTGAATTTCTTCAGCGTCGGTGAGGAGGCTCGTTTCCAAGTTACCGTTTCCAAGACTGCAGGCATCCAAAAAAATACTCTCAGCGGCCATCACCTTGAAATTTGCGATATATCATATGATCGTATGAACTTTTCGACATTGTCTACACCACTCTTAGTACGATTGTAGAAGCTTATAATCTCAGGCTTCGGCCTGCCTTCGTGCCAGTAGCCAGGTGAATTTCCATCTGGTGGTGGTCGAATATCCGGGTCTCGCAGATGCTTATCCAAGTTTAACCTGAAAAGTGTAAAAACTATTAGTATTGAACGTACAAATATCAATTACCATAAGGAAAAAAAAATACTTACTTACGCAATAAAGTCATACCGTATGCCTGGTGGGGTCTGTGGGACCCGCGCGCGCTTTATGCACGAAATTCTACCTCACTAATTTGCTGGGGCCTGAGGAAGCGGGCGGAGCACGTTCCGAGTTTAGTAATAGTCAGCTATTGAGTACGGTGAAGCGCGCAATTCAAATTTGAATGAACTATAACAGAACATGCGTTGGTGTGGGTCTGACAGACCCTACCAGGCATGCCAAGGGTTAACATAGCAATCGGACGTAATTTCCGCGAAAATGGAGCAAATCGAGCAGCGTGCCGTCTTTAAGTACATCCATAAGAAGGGGCTTTCATCAAAACCATCCATGATGATATGATCAGTACATTAGGGGAATCTGCTCTGTCATATTCATCCGTTAAAAAATGGATAGCAGAATTCAAGCTTGGTAGAGAGAGCGTGAAAGATGAACCCCGCTCTGGAAGGCCTTCGACGTCCACTACTGACGAAAATATTCAAAAAGTGGTTGATTTAATTATGGGATACCGCAGATTAAAAATTAGAGAGATAGCCGAGATTATAGGCATCTCTTATGAACGCACTCAAAACATCATTGTCAACAAGTTGGGTTTCCACAAGGTGTCTGCAAGGTGGGTTCCGCGGCTGCTTTCAGTCGAACAAATAGGACGCGATTGACTATTTCAGGCGACTGATTAAAGTTATGTGAAGTCGATGCAGATGAATTTTTAAATCGTTTTGTTACTATGGACGAAACATGGGTTCATTACTGTACACCGGAAACAAAACAATAATCAAAACAGTGGAGAAGATCTGGTTCACCACCCCCTAAAAAGGCTAAGTCGATTTTGTCGGCTAATAAGGTAATGGCTTCAGTATTCTGGGACTCGAAGGGTGTGATTATGATCGCTACTGCATCTTACTTCATCGTTTACGAGAGGAAATTAAAGAAAAACGTCCAGGGATGATTAGAAGAAGAGTCCTGTTTCATCAAGATAATGCCCGTGTGCATACGTCTGTGAAATCGATTGCTGAAATCCACAACTGTGGCTTTGAACTGTTACCGCATCCACCTTATTCACCTGATCTGGCACCATCAGACTTTTTTCTGTTCCCCAACCTAAAAATCACTTGGGAGGTCAACTAATTTCGACAAACGATGAGGTCAAAGCAGCAGTAGACGCATATTTTGACTCTAAGGAAGAATAATTCTTTTCAATGGTCTAAATGCTTGGAAGGCCAGGTGGCAAATGTGCATTGAACTTGATGGTGATTATCTAGAAAAATAAAAATATAATAGATTTTGTATGTGTTTGTTTTCTTGGTTAGGCCGAGTACTTTTCAATCCACCCTCGTGTATAATTAGCTATGAAATAATATGTCTTATATATTTTTAATTTCTCTATTCACATTTCAGAAATGAGGACAGACGATATAACTGAGGCGTCGAATTGTGCCAAGAAGATTTACAGACGCCAAGGATTCAGCGCTTGGAATGGCTGGAAAAAGCATTGCAAGGGAAAGCCTCTGCCCGACATCAGTCACTGCTAGCTAAGCTTAATATCCCTCAAGGAACTTTACTTGACTCTTTTTTATTCAGATATATCGTTTAAACATTTAACCGTGAAGCAATATTTTATCTCTAACACACTGTATCTCAATTGTATAATTTAATTCTCTTATAAATGCTTTTTATATTCACGACATTTTAATAAACTTTACCCAAGTCCCACTATAGTATAGCTGAAATATAAAAATAAAATAGAATAACAATAAATTCTGGTACTAAGGTCTGGCACACTCAATTGCGATTTACTTCCTTGTCACAACCAGACGGCTGTAGCGTAATAGAGTATTCGTAGGAATATAGTCGAGCTGTAGCGTAGTCGAGTAACCGCAGCATCATAGTCGACCTGAAGCGTTGTCGAGTAACCGCAGCAATATAGTCGAGCTGTAGCGTAGTCGAGTAACCACAGCAACTTAGTTAAGCTGTAGTGTAGTCGAGTAACCATAGCAAAATAGTCGAGTTATAGCGTAGTTGAGTAACTGCAGCAACATAGTCGAGCTGTAGCGCAGTCGAGTAACCGTAGTAACATAGTCAAGCTGTAACGTAGTAGAGTACCCGTAGCAACATAATCGAGCTGTAGCGTAATCGAGTAATCGTAGCAAAATAGTCAAGTTGTAGCGTAGTTGAATAACCGCAGCAAGATAGTTGAGATGTAGCGTAGTTGAGTAACCGTAGCAACATAGTGAAGCTGTGGCCTAGTCGGGTTTTAAGACTTCTCCGCAATAGAACTACGGGAAAATATACTTTTTCATATTAGTTTTATTGAATTAAGTAATTTTTTCTAGGTCTTCTGCGGTGTATATTTATGGGCGTCTTTGGATAGGACACTTTTATTCAATGTGAACACTAATGAACAGACTACTACTAATGGCTTGAATACTGGTTTTCATGGTGATGCCACACATTCTGAACGGGTTTGATCCTTGATCGGGTCAATATAGAATACTTTTCTATATTTGGTCTGGTCTAGTCTGAGTGTTGTTCTGATTTTCGATTTTTATAACACAAATGATCTAGCTACTTATTTTAGGTACAAATCAATGTATGTTACGCTCTCTAATAAATATTTATTTATTATCAGTACATTATAAAATAATAATGCTTTGTGTGTTTGTTACCATATATAGTCACCATAAGCCTAAGAATAACAGTTTTTATAATCAATTGACGTTACCATAGCAACGCGTGGCCGGGTCAGCTAGTCTCTTCTGATTCAGAGGATAATGAGTAGCTTCCACTTGTTATTAATAACATTAATTACCGATGTAAGTTCCCTTTGGTGACGTTCAAGAGTGAGGACAAAAACAATATGGTTACGACAAATTTTATTAATCAGTTATAATTTTAATTTTAAACTTAAAGATTTATTGAAAGATAAGAGATAGAAGTACTTTTTGGCGGGAGCGGGAATCGTCACGTTGGTGGTTTTGTTTCTCTTGCTGAAATTTGTGTTGTGGTTTGTGCGTAATAATGATGGATTACAAGAGTGTTGGCAAGTGTAACAAAGCAGCGGATGTTGTCTTTTCCTGCTCTCTCAAGAAGTCTACGGGGAGGTTTCAGTAAAACCCCACACATTTACTGAAACCTAACAAAAATATATAAATACATAACTGGCTGTTATACTACCTTGACACTAGCTACATGCACAAATCGTGCTAGCCATAAATAAAGAGAGAAGAGATAGAAATACTATTAATTACTTGTTATTATTTTTATTACACAAAAGTTTGACATGGGTCTATTTTTCTTTTTAAATATATCTAGAAGTTCTTGGTTAACATCGTTTGTAGCGCAACTAGAGATGCATCAGAAAAATTTACTTCACAAAATTATTTGCAGTTATTAAAGGCCTATTTAAATATGCTATAAAACTTTCATGATCTCTAAAATTTTTATTTTTGAGGCTTCAATATTTTGCCGCAATCGAAAACGCCATCGTAATGAAAGTACACTCAAGCAAAAAAACGGTAATCGAAAAATATTTACTGTTTTCTATTAGGGTTCACCAAAACCATAACAAGATTTTTTTTAACACCAATAATCCGGTAACTACGGCTTACCAAAAGAAAACATTATTTTTTTGTAAGAATGCGTTACAGTAATTTTGTTGAAATGATGTAGTAAATTTGTTTCCCTACAATAAACGTATATGTTACTATATGTTCATAAAAATCATTATAGAAAATCTAAAAAAAAACTAATATTTATTCCACTCTGCAAATTCCGAATTCGGCAAACAGTAAAGTGCCCATAATAGCACTTTACAGAATTTTTGTTTGGGGACGTGGATGTAACAAATAATTTAGGAAGTAGTACAAATTAGGCCATCATAAAAGATATTAAAATATTTTAGTTTTGAGGTGAACCAATAGATGAAGTTTAGTTTTGAACAAAATGTTCTTGTATAAATGAAAATTTGTATTTTAATACATAACGTTACATAGGACTTCAACCTCAATTTTGGTTTGTTCTTGCCATAGTTGGATTTTAATTTAAATTTTTTAGAACAAAAAAAAATTATACATATATATAAATTGCCTGTCATAGTGTTTGTTCGCAATTAACTCCGTAACTACTCAACCGATTTTGATGATTTTGTTTTCATTTTGCTGGATTTGTTTCGACTCAGCAGCGCGTGGCCGGTTCAGCTAGTGTTATTTGAAATATATAATATTTTAATTTAATATTGCGAGACACGGTAAGTATATAAATTTTCTTAAATAACTCTCAAAGAAAATATCTAGACCGTAAGTTACACTAAGCGCGCACAGCTCTTTTTTGGAAGTAAAATATTATCTATGATACCCCCTGCAACTCCCCAAAGCCATAGACCATAGACAATTCACTGCAAAAGTTGTTGATAAAAACTATTTTTGCTATTTAACATCAGTTTTGATTCTTATTTTTGTATTGGCATACGCGGCAGAAATAAATTTTCTCAATTCAATTTAAGGCATGGGGATACTATTGTGAGTATATATTGCCTCTGTGGTCTTTAAAACTAAAGTGGTGTGCAAACAATACTGACTCACATAAGTTCTATCTAATAAAGGAGGCCATTAGTGTATACTAAAAAGAGCAATAGACCCAATATTGACCCTTCAGGCATACTCTTAGTTATTAGTGCTCCAAAAGAGTTATCATCGTTAACATTAACTTTTTAAACTCTCACCGCTATATATGATAGCAAAAGGCATAAAGATTTTTTTTACTCTTTTAAACATGTATTGTGAATGATAAAATCAAATGCTTTCGATAAAACAAAAAAAAAATTACATCCGGCATTCCTTCCCAGACAACAAAAATCTATCTTAAAATTTCAGCGCGCGTGCTGCATCTACCTCTTGTAAAGCCGATATCATGGAAAAGTTCGTTCAAACAGATATGAGCCAAAATTCAAAGTTAGTAATGAATAATGTTTTAATAATAAAACATCTTTATACGAATCCCAAAAACATTTTTAATTTCCATATTTTATAATTTTACATTTTGATTGCCTTTCAGAGGTCTTGTTCACATTTTGATTTGTAATTCATGGTACAAATTAAAGAGTTTCCTTTTACCTAGTGAACACGAAAGAGAACTAATATGGAGTATTACTAATTTTGTTAAAATGCTTGTAACTCATTAACGGATATGTTAGGTAGTTAGGATAAATCATTCTTATCGACCAAAGTTATAACTTAGAAGATAAATAATAATATAAAGCTACCTGAGGGCTCGGAGACGTTATTGTTTTTTTATAACCGTACCTTTTTAAATCTTAGATAAATAACAATTTAACTGTCTTTCTATAAGTTTCAATTATAGGGAATGAAATAATCTCAAATGTTATTATTTGGTACTCAGCAATTTTCAACGCGTTACAGTTCATCGAGATACAAATGTGCCACCTGTTTCGATCCGAAATGCGTGTCCCGTTGCAAAAGCGACATCTCGCGGGTTAAAAATTATGAATATTAAAAAAGAGACGGCGATGTGTCCTGCGCATGCGCGTCCCATCGACTCCTGGAAGTCACAGCCACATTGCAGTCAGCGTGGTGATGTCCGCTAATGCGGATGGGCGGCGCGGGCTGGGCGCGCGGCGAGGCGCGCGTTGCCGACGATTCGGACTTTGAAACCTTAAAAAACCTCCTTTCGTCTGAAGAAGGCTGGACATTAGAGTACGAGAAGGACGGTGTTAAGGTCTGGGCCGAGGATGCTGCACATGGAGCTCTTAGGACAGTCAAGGTTTGTTTTCTTTTTGTGTCAGCCGTTTTCTTTGTTGTCATTATGATTTTGTTCCAATCCTGTTAATTGTAGGTTATAACTTATTATTTAATTGGGAAAGGTGCATACATTATACACCTGTATTATTTGGTTAAAATCTTAACAAAATCTGTATACTAAACATACGTTTTTAAGTGCTTTTAAGTAGCAAATTCTTTGGATTGTTTGCCGAAAAATGTTATATCAATTATAAATAAATGTACTTCAATATATTAGGTGCAAGTTTGTATTGGTCAAGTGCACATCGTATCTGTAGATCTTTAATTCTTATGGAAGCCTGATGGTAATATATCAACGAGTTTGTTTAGACTAGATCTTATATAGAATGTTTAAAATACAGGATGAATCATTATTTGGAATTTATTGTTTTGTTGATTTTTGTAATATCACATTCCGGTGCAGTGTTTGCATAATGCGACGATAGCTGCGAATGGGGTGATAGACGTAGGCGACTTTAATGGGTGTTTTAAATGCGGTGCCTTCGTGGGGTGGGTTAACTATGATGCGTCGAACATTATTACTTTTGAATTTCAGATACTAATAAGCTTTTTGCGTTGTCCGTTATTATAGAATAGCACCAAAGCTTGACACTTAAGGGTATCGTAAAAGGCTACTAATGATACTGGTGCTATTCACCATTCAATTCGTAGATCAAAAAGTTTAAAAAACCATGATGAATAGGCACTTTTTGGGTTAGCTTGTTCCATCGCGGATTCTGTCTTGGCCTCCGGTCCTGATTGGCATCAAGAGCGAATCCATTCGAAATAAAAAAAAATGAGTAGCAGTATTTTCTGAATTATGATCTTTTGCTGTGATCTTCAACCCAGATGCCAAGCGTGAAGATATTGGAAAAATCCTCCTTTGTTTCCTTCCAGCACCAATGCTGGAACCAAACCAAACGTCTGTAAGAAAAAGCAGCTTTTATATTGATTGTACATCTCTAGTGAAAAGTTCATGGTTTTAAACTCCCATCTTAAATAAATATAGGATAAAATTTATTTAAATACGATTGAAATCATGTCACTATAAAATCATTCACCAATCAACTATGGAAAAGAATTAAATCGTCTGAACAATATTCATATTTGTGTTTTAAAATTTGAAAAAGGATCCTTTTTGTTTTTGAAAATTGATTAATTAACTAGGCGATGCAATCGCTAAGTATAAAGCTACGCTAGCACCATATATTGGAGCGGAGCGTAATACCTAAAAAAGAAAAAGAAAATGTTTTGATGGGAATTTTTGCGAATTTTAAAATTCGGGCTCCTTCACAATCTGGTCCTAAACTTGTTGATTCGATTCCACACAAAAAATATTAAAATAAGTTAAGAACTCGGGAAGTTATGGCGTAACAGACATTGCGCCATTAAAGCTGATCCGCGGGAGCTTCGCTCGCTTCGCTTGCTCCGCTCCAATTAATTAATTTGATAATACTATTTCGTAGGTATTTAATTATTGTTATTGAACGTCCGCATCTGATTCACCACACAAAATTTTTGACAATATTAGATCTTAAACAAGTTGTTTTCACTTATATTTTAGCCGTTATAAAAAAAATTATATTTCACTTTAAGCGTGTTTTTTCATTATGCGATCGAAATCTCGCTCAACCTCTCGGTCATGAAATTTCCACAAATCAACTAAAACCTTTCCGAAGATTAAGGGATTATACCAGAGGTGATTTTATTATCCTTAGAGATGGTACTGACCTTTTCTCATGTGTATTTAGGCGTAAATTGAGCCTCTCCGCTGATTCGTATCATGGAATGAGGTCTTTTCGATAATCTATTTATATGTGTTCTTTAGTATCTTGAATTTCTGTGTCAAGAAATACATTAATACGTTTTACAAACTTATACACATCAATTTGATTGATGTGATACGAATTTAAGTAATGATGTTATGGAAATCGAAAATTACCAGGCACACTTGGACGCGAGATGTGGCAATATCATGAGAAATATAAGAATTATAATAAACTAGCTGACTCGGCCACGCGTTGCTGTGTTATAAATTAAAATAAAACCTATCCTATCTTTTAAGTTAGATCAAATAACAGATAGTTACGAAGTTTGATCAAAATCGGTTAAGTAGCTTAGGAGTCCATCGCGGACAAACAACGTGACACGTAATTGATATATATAAAGATTAATTATACTTTCAAATGATGCAGTCCGTGAATGTCCCTAATAATATTAATCACAGATTTATTTATAACATAATTTGCTTTGAAATATGATTAACGCTTATTAACTTTGTACTCTTATATTACCTACACACTTTGGTAAATACTACGCCATGTTACATTTTATTATAACAATTTTATGATTTAGCTCTTATTGCTACTTAAATATCATTGTTGTCATCTTTATGACTATACAGTCTCTGTTATAGATGAAAATCAGCAATATTCTCGTGATGCGAGTAAAAGCGCTACTAAGCTGCGACTCTTGCGTACTGCTGCGGCATACACACAGATCTTTGCTAAGGACCCAAATTTCATTTGTTTTAAAATGTGCCTATTATTAATAATGTGTGTGTGTATAAAGTAAGAAAGAAAGGTATTATCTATATCATTAGCCTAATATTTTTTTATTCTGTGAAGCATAAACTTTCTAAGAAATAGGGGAAAGAGCCACATTTAAATAGCCTTATATACGTTGGTGGATAGAATACCATTAATATGGGAGGATATTTTTTTACATATTAGCGATGCAATCGAATTGGTATCTACGGGCAAAGTTCTGTTATTACATTCGAATTACACTTATGTACATGAACGGGTGTCCTTCGATTCGCCTAAAATATTTGGTCTTAATTTCATTTAGCATACTAATCACTTGGCATAATCAGATATACATTGTATATTAGGTAACCTTACATATTTTTATCCATCACGAGCCAGCAAGCTATATCAGGATATGCCAAAAGTTTTTATGCCAATGACAAATAGGGCTGGCTATAAACAATTCAGCGGTCCAATATATACTCTTTCATGAACAAGTCAATAAATAATTCTGGACAGAGAAAAAGCCCCTTGCCACTTAATGTTTAATTAAAAAAAATAAACGACCATAAACGCATTATGGTAATATTTTATGGTTTCATTAACTACTGTTTTAATTAAATGAGCCTGACAAATGGTAAGTCTTGGCAAATTTAAGCTACACTTTCGTGCCAAGTTGAGCTGATTAAACAATAAGTAAAGAACAATTCGTTAAATTGTTTTCTAAAATAAACGCTTAAAAACTTCTCAGACAAGATAAACACACATCTTCTACTGTGTGAGCGGCTGTGGAGGCTTGTCAGCGTAGGCTTGGTACCTGTTTTTAAAGCAACATCGTTTCATGAAATAAAATTTGCACTCTTAAACTTATCAATGAAATAATAATTAAATATTTCACGTTCAATTTAAAAAGAGACAATGATACTGATCTTGGATTAAATTTTTTTGATATAATTATAGCGTCTAAAATAACCAAAATGTAATGAAATAATAGAATAATCAAAAAATTCAGGGTTTATTTTTCGTTTATACTAGTTTTTTGTAAACAGCCCATATTAGTTATGTATGAAATGAGAAGAGTTTAATAATAGACTAGCAAATACTGTGTTATAAATTAAAATAAAACCTATCCTATGTCCTAAGTTGGAACAAATCCAGCAAAATGAAAAAAAACCCATCAAAATCGGTCGAATAGTTTCTGAGTTCATTGCGGTCAAACACTGTGACACGACAGGGAATTTATATATATATATATAGATTTGTTGTGCAAGATTTACAACCATTAACTTAACAAATCGCAGCGTTGTCAAAAGTTTCAATACCGTGATTTATGATGAGATCAAGCTGAACTTTTTGAATGTGATTGAATGTTAGCTTACCAAGTTGCTATGAAATAGGATGACGAAGCGACTATTTCATTCAAATTTTTGTTCGGAATTTCTCCCCTTTTGTGTGTTAATAACAAAATGGGCGCAGTTTACATTTTATTAAATTACTTGGTCGACTGGGTAGTTAGTACGCCAGTGTTCGGCCTGTCATTTGCGAGGTCTTTTTTATTTTTAATGGATTTGCTCTTAATCTCAATCAAGCTCGGGGGCCTAGACAGGACCTACAATGGAGCGAGATAATCCAAAAGGTTAGCCTATTCACCCTGGCTCTGGTTACTAGTTCAAAATCGGTTAGGTTAATGTTTTTTATTGATATTTTTATTTATTTATTTGTTACGGTATATACACAGATAACATCCTAAAATTGTAATAATATACACAAACACACGACATAAAATTCTGGGATGCAACCCTTAATCATTCACACGACAAGACAAAACAGAAGATATAATAAAAACTACACAATCAAAAAGTTAACACATAGCCAACTTTTAATACATCAAATACAAAATAGATACAGACAAAATAACACAATTTAACCACACACAAACACATCACAAGTCTCAGTTTTAGACGACTGATAAAGACTGTGCCCTACTTGTGATGAGTTTGTGTTTGGTTAAATTGTGCTGACCGAAAATGTCATGTTTCGGCGTCTTTTGACTGTGCTGACTATAGTGTTGACATATTTCTGCCAGCACTCACTACGGAATCTCTTTTTACATATTTTATACCTATTTTTAAGAGAAACTAGTACCTTAGTTTACTGTGCTCTGCTTGTGATATGTTTGTGTGTGGTTAAATTGTTTTATCATACTGTGTTGACCGAAAACGTCAAGTTCCGGGTGTCTTTTGACTATGTTGACTCTAGTGTTGACATATATCTGTCAGCACTCATTACGCAATCACATTTTTACATGTTTTATACCTCTTTTTCCACTAACGATCGTCATTTGCTATAGCTAGAAAAACAGCGTGTTGCTGAGCACAGCGTTAAAGCTGCCACGTGCTATTGCAATAACGCTGTCTTTTTCACTCTAGCTCATATTCCGGAGCGACAGAAAAGGATAGAACACTCAAAATTTGGGTAAAAAGATAAACAATAGTTTAAAATCTGTCTTCTTAAACCAAATAATATTACCTACTTACTACCATTAGTAGGTAGAAGAAGAAGATTACACATACATACCAAAGAAGACAGATTTTAAGCTATTATATCGCAGATGGTTGGGATAGACAATTTTTTTTAATAATAGTCCTTTACGTTCAACAAATATGCAACCTGAATGATGGAATTGGTGGGACTGATGTGATATCGCATAAGTTCTGAAATGTAAAGAATTTCAATACATTGTATTAGACTTTAGACTGTATGTGTCTGTCATTTATTGTATCACGTATTATATAATCGTTTTCAGTTAATTAATATTTCCGTATGTACCTATTTCTGTGTATATTATGTGTATGTTTATTTATACTTGTCTGGTACTTTACATTTTCAAACACTTTGTTTAAGTTTACATATATTTTTTTTTGTTTTATTGAATCACTAACTCAATCTCACTAGGTAACAAACCCTTTCAGATATACTAAGAGATTACCATGGCTGGTAGATAATGTCGCAAGGTATTACGTTTGTTTTGTTTTTTGTTGCAATTAAGTTTCAATAATAGATCTTTTAGGTCTCATTGACTATAGGCCCCTTCCGCGATAAAACCAATAATTTATAATAATACTGGCTCATCCGGCCACGCGTTGCTGTGCAGACTGCAGCGCCATCTGCCGATGCCGGGCTGATTTGTGAATATAAACCATCCAGGGGGCCACCCAAACGCATAAAAAAAATCATTCAAGTCGGTCCAGCCATTTAGGAGGAGTTCAGTGGCATACACACGTACAGTAGAATTATATATATAAAGATAAATAGGTAAAGCACAAACAGTTACGTGTACTTTTCTCTTCTGTTTGCTAATTGTTTTTTTTTATTTTCGTTTCGTAGCTATTTAAGACCTTTTTTGGAAATCTGCTCTCAAAACAGGTCGGTAATAGCTAGCAATTTAATTTAATTAATCGATTTGCGGTCGAAAAGACCTGTAAAGAGGAAATGGGGTTTATTTCCAAAACAAATGCTTAAATAAGAACGAAAATTACGGTGGTCTTTAAAAATATCTTAGAATGTATTCCCATTCTAGCATATATAAAGCTCATGTAATGAGACATATTTAATATAATAGTAGTATCAGTGTATAAATGTAGGTTCCGCCAGAAATAAACTCACCAGACTCGCCCACAGCTCTTAGCTTGATTGCATAAATAATATTCGACTGACCCCACGTGCCCCTGACCTTATAAACTTTAGTCGAACTCCGAATTTTAAGTACATATTAAATTAATTTTTGCTGTTTTTACGACATGGTTATTTTGTATGTAAAGCATAATTATTAACAGTTTATTTAACGTCCAAAGCTTTATTCACCCTCTTAACGCGTGGTTAAACACGGCGATTTTCGGAATTATCCCGTTTTGTGTTACTCCAACACAGTTTGTGACCTTAAATACATAAACGAATAATACCTGTTACCTCTTTGAGCTCTGTTATTAGCAGTAAAGCGAAGGAGCGCTGTTAAAATTAATGTGTAATGGGTTTTGCACATTAAACGACATCGTTGATGCTTGAACACTCGCAGTTTATAGCCTTTTTAGATACAAATGTTAATGGACATAATTCTATGATTCCACTTTTCTTTGTTTTTGATAAGTTATCTGTTTTTTGTTTATACTAGCTGACCCGGTAACGCGCGCTATAATAACGTTAATTGATACAATGGAAAAAGAACGGACAGACAAACACACAAACAACGAATTTGTGTTCTTAGAGTATATACTAGCTGACCCGTTAACGCGTTGCTATAGTAACGTTATTGCTATGGTAACGTTAATTGATACAATGGAAAAAGAGCGGGAAAAAGAGCGGACAGACAAACACACAAATAACAAATTTGTGTCCTTAGATTATAGATTTAAAGGTATATAAAAGTAAAAAAAATTGTACAATAATTTTGGTAAATGATTGATCTATTTCTTAAGGTTTTTGTGTATTTTCGTTGGTGCATGTCTAGGAGAAAATTGATTTTTTTTATGTTATAGTGTACGTGTATATTTTATTGCGCTCCCTAAGCTCGATTGGTTGGTAAACTGCTCAATAAATGTAAGTAATCAAGATATTAAAAACTGTTTATTTTTACGGATATAAGTACAATTTTGAAGCGTTATTAATTTTATGTCAGTTCATTATAAGGTCACAGTTACTTTAGGAGAGTTTAAAACAATGTCTATAAAATGTATCATTCCGTAAGATGGGGTAGTAAATGTTTTACACGACTGGAAGAACGATTGACAATTAAAATGGCGCGTAAGTGTTCACTTTCAAATCTCGAACACTTCGTTATGACATTCCTTTATTAATTCACGCACTCTTTATAATTGCAAATAAATACTTTTTTTGTACCATTGTGACTTTATGACACCAAAAGGTTGGTCAATCTACTTTTGGAACTAGAATGGCCTAATCCAAAGTTCTGGCACGTCCTATAAGTCCTTTGATAGAATCAGGCGTTACTTGGCGCAAGTCCATATCCATTAGTAAAATAAAATAACAATATGTAGCTTACAAATGCAGAAACCGCAGACACCGGCACCTCGTAATACCAAAAAAAAAATGTTTTTTGTTTCAATGGGAATTTTTGCGAATTTCAAAATTCGGGTCAATCTGGTCCTAAATCTGTTGATTCGATTCGACACAAAAAATATTAAAATCGGTTAAGAACTCGGGAAGTTATGGCGTAACAGACATTGCGCCATTGAAGCTGATCCATGGGAGTCGGAACAAATTCAGCAAAATGAAAAAATACCATCATTGCAGTCAAACACTGTGACAGGGAATTTTTATATATACAGATATAAAACAAGACTACACTCGGGGTTTAGTCGGCATGTAATTCAGTTGTTGTTGAAAATTGTTTCTTCCGCTTTCTACTATTTTCTGAATTAAAGGTACCCGGTGTCCTTATTATACCTCTGACAACGTGTATGAAAAATTTCATAATAATCGATTGCTGAGTAGTTAAGGCGTGGAAACGTTACAAACAAACAAACTCTCACAAATATTTTAATACTAATAATTGATTTTGTTTATGGATAACTTTTTAATACAATTCAGTATAGGAATCAGATATAAATGTGTTTAATTATAATGATTTGATATATTACCTATACTTTTATTTTGGTGAATAACTCCGAAACGTGACGCTTTAGGATATCATGTTACATAATTTTTTTGTTTTGTATAAGTGTCCTCTAAATAAATAACTTTCGTTGTGCACCGCGATTTTGAAAAAAAAACAAAATGGCGGCCGATGTTAGGGCCACCCGCCATACAAAAATCTTTGAACCCCTTTAATACGCATTTGACGGTATAATCCGTACAAATTATGTAAGTAATATAAACTCAAAATTTAGGTCGAAGAACTGAATGTAAAACTTAGCCCTATATATCAGTATATCGTGATTAAATTAAAGTGTCGCGAGGCAGGAAATTGCCAATATGAAGAGTTTATGCTTACTCAGTCGGTAACGTGCTGGTTAACGATATTCTGCGCGCTGGCACCCATTTATCGTCCGTCGGCCTTTCCATGTGATATCATCAGTACTTAATTTTCCTTAAGATAAAGATGTGTTTCCTTTGATATATGTTATGTACTTATGTCCTTTTTGTTTTGAAATAACTGGGATTTATAATTGTTTTAAAATAAATGAAGTGATATTACATATAAAAGAGCGGTGATTTATTTGTGCAATATAATTTGTAGTTGGTTAAATAAGTGCCCTAAAAGTATATTAAGCTCAGAAGAAAGGCGATATGAGATATATTTTTGAAAAATCCTTCTCAAATGAAAATATTAATCAAGCAAAGTTTTTAGCGTAAGAAAGTTCTAGATAATTTTGAACGGAGTTCACAAGGTTTGGTAGCTCAATTGGCAGAGCAATCAATGGATCGGACATCAAAAGGTAATAAAATGTGAGCCGAGTCGATATTTCCTAGTATTTTACCACGTTTTTCTTATCTCACTTTTCTTATTTGTTTGTCTGTCCGGGCAAAATCTTGCAACTTAAATTTGAGGCACTTTCCGATAAGCTAGAAAGCTGAAACTTTCAGGATAGTTCAGAACCCGATGACAATGCACTCTAAAGCAACTTTCAACTTTCCAGATGCACTTTCAGGTCCACTTTCGGCAACTTTCACTTTTGTATGGGGCTTATCCGATTGTTGCGTAACACATGGTTACTTCGTTGAGTTAATAATTAAAAAGAATAAAATAATTATACTAGATTTAAAAAATCTAAAAATCCCACGTTTTTCAATGTCCTAAAAAGAATAAAATAACCCTGCGGGGCAAAGCGAGGGGCCACTCAAAACGTGGGGGCGCATCTTTACAATAATCGGCATCAATGCATGTCATTCATCTCTTTAAAATCTCCTCTTAGTAATATGCGCCCCCACGTTTTGAGTGGCCCCTCGCTTTGCCCCGCAGGGTTATTTTATTCTTTTTAGGACATTGAAAAACGTGGGATTTTTAGATTTTTTAAATCTAGTATAATTATTTTTTCCTATTTTTATCAAAGGATAAAAAAATATATATATATATTTCTAACATTCATAATTAGCCTTGCCCAAAGGAAGCACTATAAGTTCTGTGTTTTAAATACTAGAGTAACGGATAGACATACAGTCACAAGTAATAAGATGTATACACCGTAAAATCATGTCACATTACATCAATTATTTATTTATCTACTGGTGTTTTTTTGCTTTCGACCGATTTAGTGTGACATGGTACTACGCTGTAAATACTATATTGCTTGTGAATGTACATGTCATAGTCGTAATTATCTCAGCCGTAAGACTTCCACTGGTGGACAGAAGCCTCCCTCAGGAATGGAGGGGTTTGCCCATAATTTCACCACTTGGTAGGCGGGTTGGAGGTCGCATTAACCTGTAGCATACCCCAAACATTCGGATTTCTTCTTTTTACGACGTACACACGCCGCTCGTCTTTTGTTTTGTTATAGCTTAGGACCTTGTGAGATGTATTTTCGAGAAACTAATGAAACAAGTGCGCTCTAGAGCATTCTGGATTGCTATCCGGGTTTTAAGGGGTGAGTCCAAATTCGCAAAACACTGCTGCTCATTTTGTGCTCTGTGGGAGCTATAAGATGGGTACACATAGTAGCATTTCTCACCCTTAACGACTATCTTGTGTGTGAAGGGTTGTTACAATTCTTCTCCGCTAGACATGACAAAGCAAACATATATACTAACATTGTAAGTGTATTCCTCCTAATATTGATTGTAGCGGGTACAATGTGGGTATTCAATCTGATTTTTTTTATGTCCATGTTCATATTTAGACCTTTTATATTTAGTTTTTTGGGAAATACTACTAAGATCTTTATTGTGTTAAGGTCTTAAAGGTCTTTCTTCATGAGAAATAAATCATTGGCAAACCGAAAGTGTGTCAGTTACTCGCCAATAATATTGATGCCGTATCTATTTCAACCCAGAAGCTCAATAATATCCACCACGGTAGCAGTGAATAGTTTTTGAGATGGTTGAATGGAATTTTAGCACTGATTCTATACTCAGACCGAGTTTCCGTATAGTATCTTAACACCTCGATATACTTGCACTCTACCTGGCACCTTTTGAGAGACTGCAGCACTGCTCAAGCCTCGGTCGAATTCAACGCCATTTCATAGTCCACAAATGTCAAGCAAAGTTGCAGATTATACTCTTTGGTCTTTTGTATAACCTGCTCCAACGAATGGTTAAAGTCTATAGTACTAAAACCTTTTCGGAAACCGGCTTGTTTGGAAGATCGGAAGTCTTGATTCGTAATGATTCTCGAAAACAAAGTATAAGACGAAACTTTTAAGTCAATTAATTAATTAATTCAGTTACATGGAAGATGCACAGCTATAACTTGTGGAAGGTAGACAAAAAATAATTGTATGAAGTAGATTAACAAAAAAAAGAACGATGAGAGAACTACAAAGATACTATAGTAAATATGTCAACAGATGGCGCTGTTAGGTAAATGGTGTTTTCTGACATAAGCTAATATAAAAAGATTTTTCAATCTTGTTGCTTTCAACACGTTAAGTGCCAAGAGTTCATTTAATTTTCAAGTACATATCATATAAGAAACAAATATTAACCTAAACCAAAAAAAAATAAAACAAGAGTTATTGGAAAAAAAACTAAAATTGGTAAAAATCAACGTTGAGAAAGGTGCCTAAAATGTTAGCAACATTTCCACGTTGGACAGTTTTACTTATACGTTGACTAAAGAAGCTGTAAGATCTATTAATTTATTATCAAATTTCTTATTATGCGTAAATTGACACTCTTCTTGTCGCCTTATCTGTAAGCACCTGCTTTATGCCACGTAGAGAAAACCGTGTGAGCACGTAATTCGTTCCCCGAATGCTTTCATCTTCAAACGTTTGAAGGGATTTGTCCCTGTCATGCAGCGCACGTGGTAACAATTTAGTTAGGAGATTTAGACCTTTCACGGCAACCTTGTTTGAGGATTGAGATAAACTAGAAAAAAAATTAAGCGTAATCTGTAAAGGGGATTTGTCTGATTCGCAAGATACTGGTGAATGTGAACAGGAATTTCTATTATTGAGGTAATTAGTTATTCAATATCACAGAGGATGAGGTGTACGTACTACAGTACGTACACCTCATCTATCTATCATCACGAACAGCTATTGTGGCAATGCATTTTTTACTAGAATCTGTATCAGATGCCCTACCATCACGTCTTACAGTGAGTGATTCAAGTTTAGCTGTTAAAAAGAGTCGCCACTATAGACCGCGTATAGCGGTGTCTCACTTTGATAATCGAACTTGAATCGCGCTAAAAGATTATGGTAGGTCCTCAGATCTGTACCATCGTGAGCTTACGGATAGACAGTCCTTCTCTCTGAATAAAGAAATAGGCTATTCTTGTTAATTTGTATTTCTGTATGATCGTGATATGTTTATTATAATCGTTATTACTTCTGTCTATATTTTATTACGCCCTTTTGTAGCTTCGCATACGTAAGTTTATGTATCTTTAAGGTACTTTGATTTTTTAAAACGAGTGATACTACGGAGCTACGGTGATGAAGCTACGACGCCGAGTATGTAACTACTACGAAGCTTCTACGGGAGCTTATCTATCATCTAAGATCACAGTTGTTTGTGTATTTCGACTTATCCATAGAACAGAGTTCGATGTGTACATGTGATCATGACTAGTTTTTTAGCTAAATGAGACTTTATCTCATTTAGCTAAAAAAACTAGATTTGCGTCATGATCACATCGAACTCTGTTCTACGGATAAGTCGATTTTTTTATTTAATTTAATGAGATAAGGTTTCATTTAGCTAAAAAACTAGTCATGATCACATGATCACATCGAACTCTGTTCTATGGATAAGTCGATTTGTCTGTCCGCTCTTTTTCCATTGTATCAATTAACGTTACCATAGCAACGCGTTAACCACAAGTAGTTCGTCTACCGGACGCTAGATGGCGCTAACGGAAAAAATATTTAATAATAGAAAAAAATTAAAGAGTTATGTCCACCCGTGCGAAGACGGGACACGCCACTAGTTTAGAGTAAAGAAAATGACATATATACAAGCATATATAATACAGTATCTGTTTCTGAGTACTCATTTTAATTTTATAAAGGACAGTGTTAAATGAGAAACGTAGTAATTTAAAAATAAAATCTCAAAAACAAAAGAGTGCTTTTGTAGGTGCCTACTAAGTTTGGAGCAGCTGCCCTTAACGGTCACTCATTTGTTCACTTATTTAACTGTCAGTTTGTACAAAATTGTTTGTCAGACATTTTACAATTGAAAAAGTTTTGTTAACATATGTACAATGATATTCTCAACACGATCATCGTTTCAGAAACCAAAGTTGAAATCACTTTATTTGAAGTTCTGATAGATGTTTTAAATTTTTTTTAAATAAATTATGTAGGATCACGACAATCTACACCAAAAACTAACCGGGGTAGAGGTGTAAGTTGAATATATTCAGCAAAAAGACCAATTCAATTTATTAACTTCTCATATTATTACGATAGATCTATATCCGCTTTTAACTCGAACACTAACACCAAAATCCAATGATATCGTGATTTAAGTACCTAGACGTTTATGTTTGGTTAATAAAATATTTTTTTTTATTCGTAATTCGCATATTAAATCCATTGTGCGGTTTTAAGTTTTTTATTTCACTTTTTTGACATAATTTTTCTCATGTATAATCAACAATATTATCTAAGCCTTAGATTAATTTATAGACACATGAGTATTAAAATGGTGCGAATGAAGAGACCAATTTCATCACTACAAGGTATATATAGTGCATGAGTCATAAGAATTGTTTAAAAAAAGAAATACAGAAAATCAAAATAATTACAGCAATAGTCCAAATACCAGCAAAGACCTCACAAACTGTAAGCAGCACATTCGCAAAGTTATTACGGCAAGTAAGTACATATATACAACTCGTATAGTTTCGACCGCGGTCCCCCGAGTACATACGCTTGGAATACTTACCTTTTTGCTGAGATTGTAGCCAAAATATATTGTTCCTACAGTAATATACCAACTTGTTGAACTCGCGTGATATTTCAAATGTATCGTCTTCTTTTTTGATTTGGCAAAAAGTTTTTTATCTTTGAACTTTTTGACAATAAAGATGTCAAAAGAATTGTCGATTGATTAAAGACAGAGTGGCAAACGCAATTCAAAATATTTTATTGTAGAAAAAAAATTATACGTTTCTTTCCTCTTTATTTATCATTATAAATGCATAAACAATCACACTTATTGACTAAAGCTAACACAAAGGAAACCACTAGGGTTTGTACCTATATGTGTCAGGATTTTACATCGAGATTCCCAACATTTAACAATCGTATTATTTACAACAATCAGCAGTGCTTGTGTGCTAATGATTCTTTTTGAAATCAATTAAATTGTTACTTTTGCTATTATGGATGAACGATTTGAGAGTAAGTTGCTAACAGGTTGTTAAAAGAGGCACTCTGAAACTGTCAAATCGTTCATTCATGAACACAAAAGTCACAATTTCATTGATTTCAAAAGAGAACTGTTGATTGATTTCAAAATATTACTTATTTATGTATTATATATGTATGTCTATCCGTTACCCTAGTATCCATAACACAAGCCTTAAAGTGCTTACTTTGGGCTAGGTTAATTGGTGTGAATGTAGGAAATATTTATTATTATTTATATTTAAATACATAAAAAAAACAATAGTTTCGTTTGGTTAGATAAAGTTTCTTAGATCCTTAAGAGAACATAAGAATTAAAGAGACATGATTCCTAAACATTCTCAAGATATTCGGTCACTAGTGTGATGTAACGTGTCGATAAACCAAAGAGAGAGTTGCAAAAATCAAAATTTAGCAAGATATTTTTCTTTATGTAATGTCGGAATTACTAGTTTTCCAGTAAACTTATATGTAATCAAATTATTCAATGAATTTACGGGTCACTTGCTTCAAGAAAAGTGGGATCATTTGCGACGACGAAACTCTGAGCGCACATAGTTCAAACCTTTTTACAAGTTCTAAAATAGATGAGCCTTTCTGGAAAGGGCAAAGGAATCCTTTCCTTTGCCCTTTCCAGAAAGGCCCATCGAGAGGGTCAGCGAGGATGACCACCCGACGACCGACGATAAATTAGTCAAGTATGAGCCGCATCCAGAGAAAATGTTAGAGTACCGAATACCTGTATAGTCGTAGTTACTTTTTAAAGCGAATTACAAACCTTTTTATTACTTAACAATTAAATTCGATAAAAAAGTTAGAAATCATCATAATTTGCTGTGATGTCTTCGGTCAAATCAGATGCTGGCTGAATATGTTATTTTTTTTTATTGTAGGAAAAGTTTCTATATTTTAAAATGAGGCCATACATTTTATGTCAGTGTTCCAAATTTAAATTAGATGAGAAAGTTAAAAGGAGTTTATTAGGGGGCTGTCTGAGCTGGTGATTTTTTCAGTACTCTTTTTCTGGCTCAGTAGAGCTGGTTGAGGCGGCAAGAGGGTACTTCTTATTGTGAATTTTGTTATTTGTTTTTATAAAGTAAAATTATTCAGTGTATTTAAATTATGTTTAACTTACTTTAATTTACATTAGCTGGTGCAAGTGTTATAATGGTAGATATCTTATTATTTTCTTTTGGTTCATTTTTACCACCACAACTTTGATAATCGCGTTTCATCTCAGGGTGCAAATCATTATTCTTGCTTCCGTGAATTCATTGTTGCTGCAAACACGAGCATAGCACCCTTTCTTTCTCTATTTTTACATGTTTTTGCCAAACCTTTTGTTTATTCCTTGAAATGTATGTGTGCGCGTAATGTCGCAATAGACTATTTATCTATCATTTTCTATGACTATAAACGCTGTGATATTAGTAGGCATTTATCAAAATATATTTAGCGAATTTATCAAGTTCGTTTTACACCTTTACTTATAATACCTGTTGAATTCAGCTCTTTTTTACGGTTTTACGGTATTTTGATAGGACAACCAGGAAAGATTTATGAATACTTTTACTTGATCGTATGCGTTTAACACCCATTCCCTTTTTCTTTGAAGCCAAAAGTTTAAAAAGGTCAATTATGCAGATTACTTAGCGAATCGCTTGGTAGGGACAGATTCATTAGAACCGATGAACGTCGCGTCGCTTTCGAAGTGAATCACTTTTATCCGCGTTTTTATTCAAAAGTTATCTTATCGGTGCGGCTTAACGATCTTAATGAAAAATCTATACCGATAAATCGTATCGGACGAGAGTAATTCGTGAGATCAAATATTTATTCATTTATTATATTACATTTATGTTAAATAAAAAAGAAAACTATATCTTTAGGCTTGTAACAAGAATTTAGTTTTCAGTCGATATTTTCTACTGGCCAGATATAACATTTTGATACTCATTTTGGTAGGATCACTTTTAAAATACAAGTTCAAAGCAAACCTTTTTATGTGTTTCATGAACATGAGCTATAAGACAATGACTTTAAGGTTGAATATATAACACGTTTTATAGCGATTCAAGTTGAACTGTTAAAAAGAGACGCCACTATAGACCTCGTGTAGTGGTGTCTCACTTTGACAATCGAACTTGCATCGTGCTAAGCGATCATGGTAAGGTTTCTGGTCTGCAAAGAGTTCTTAATAGCTTGCTACGGAGCGAGTTTCAATATTGGTTTGCTACTCATGTTGATAAAAAAAAATCCTTGTTGACAGGCTTTCCATATTTATATTTATGGAATACGCTCCCAAAAGATACTTTGAATAAGACGACTTTTAAAGGAGAGCAGTAAGTAATAATATTGAAATTTGATCAGTAACCAGTCGGTCTAAAAACGAGGATACTGCCAGCCTTTTGGGGACTTTTCTCAAAAGTATCTGTGAGGCTGATTTACAACCTTTTTTTAATGTTCTTTTTAAAAATGTCTTTTGTCTTATTCATGCTTTAGCTTAGGTCCATACTTGTTTCTGAATTGATATATTCAAATAATTGGATCGGGTAAAAAATCTTTTCTTATCGCAGTAAAATGAAGTGGAAAGCATTTATCAACATTGCTGTTTCCATTAAATTAAGCGAGGAAAACAAAATAATCGTGATTAATTATCAATGAAACGATTTTGTCAGTGGCTTTGTATGGTTACGAAGGATTGCGGGCTGCGTAATAATATTTTTTTTCTTGAAAGTGATTTGATTCTAAAGTTAATTACAAGAAAAAATTCAACTCGTCTCAGGTTAAGCCCGACACTTAAAACAAATTTAATTTTTTTCTTATAATAACTTCTTTAGATATTAAAATCAAGCAGAAAATATATTACAAGCATTTTTAATGTTTATATTTTAATAAATAGTTTTCAACAAATAATTATTCCAAATTGTGTAAAGATAAAAAAACTCAGTCGGGAAAATTATTGAATACACAATGTCTGCTAATGTTAGAATACTCGGCAACAAAATGATATAATTTTGTCAAAATCCGTTAAGTAGCTTTTGTGTGAACGACGTACAGACAAATAGATAAATATAGTTTCGAGGTATTAAAGCAACAAATAAATAAATAATAAATCTTTCATTTCAGACAATACATCCCATTTTTGTTAGTTATAATTTTCTTATCCCTAAAAAATAAATTATAATATAAAAATAAATAGAAATACTGTCCATCGATAGATTTACTAATAATACTAGTAATTTACTAGTATCAGTAAACCTACTAAGGGTCGCAGAGTCCGTCCTCTCTTGTTATCATCCTTTGTACTCTGTTGACGGTACCGCTCAACCGCAACACTCAGCATCATTTAAGCATTCTATGTACAGACTTGGATTGGTAACTGTTTTATTACATATTTATCGATAATGTGTATAGATAAGTAATTTGTGTTGATCGAAAATTTCCCGAGAGAAAAACAGAACAAATTTTACTGATTTAATCCGGCTCCCTGTGGGAGGTGTTCGATTGTAGCATCTCGGTTTTCTGCGCAAAACGTCGTTTCGTTTGTTGTTACCGCACTTAATACCCAAATCGAATTGTCTTGTCTAAAAGCTGCTTTGAGCGTCCTCAAGAGTCTTAAGTAAACAGCGAAAGGTTTTCTGGAAATGAACGTTGTGAAAATTTAATTACTCTGTTTTATATGTATTTTTACAATCATAATATATTACTTTTCCCACTTTTTGTTGTTAACTTTATCGTTACGTTATTTACAAGTGTATGTGAGCAGGAAATTTATTAATAAGAATCAGTGAAAAAAATGTCCTGTTTTAAATGCTTTTAACGGATTTCTGACACTTCCACGCCTATCGCAATGTTAAAAGAAAACATATTATATATATATTAACCCTTGCCTAAAGGGACTCCTTTTTATAATATATTTAGTTGTTATAATATATATATATATATACATAGATATGTAATATTTATAGAAATATATTTGTTTTTATATTTAATCCTGACGCTTTGACTCCTTTACAAGAGCCGTGATTACGCCATTGACATCAGCAAACATCCTAATTTCAATAGAGATGAAGGTTAGAGCGTTCCACCTGCTTGTGTTCCCATAATTAATAAAATAACATCTCAAAGACACACAATGTGAGATTGATGAGTGAGCTAACTAACAAATATAAGATGGAGGTCGGTCCCCTTGGTCGAGTTCCTTTCGCCAGTTTTTCTCGGAAGAGCCTCCCTAATCCTGGATTGGAACTCAGTAGTTTACAGTAGTTATAGAAATATAATAAAATATAAAAAAATGTATAGATTTAGTGGTTAGTAACGCGCGTTAGAGGTGAGGCTCGTCCCTAGAGAGGGAAGGCTGGTTAGAGGTCCATAGTAACAAAATAAAAAAGAACCTTTATAGTTTGGCAAAGTCCCTTTATCTGTTTATCGTATCTTAACAAAGGACCATTATTTGGCATTATAGATATATGAATCATAAAGTTTGAAAAATATTTCATTCCATTATCTCTATGTATATGTTGAAGATTGTTTGAGTCCGGGATTCAAGTGAGAAAAAAACTTTATCTTTTAATGGCACCAGTAGTGTTCAAGCAACGATAGTTTTTAGAACGTTTTTTATTATATCAACTAGGCAGATTTCAATGGTTTACTTGTAATAGTAGAATAACGTAAAATTTCCCTAAATATAAGAATCGTATAGAATAAATACCTAATATACTTACATTTACATATTGATAATAGGTTACAAATTTATTGTTTAATGATAAAAGAGTCTGTGGATGCAATAAATAACACGGGAAAATTGAGAAATTCTACAAAAACTAAAAAAAACTTGTGAATTATCGATATAAATCTTTACATTTACAATAAATTCAATTAATTCAATTTATATAATAAGTATATAAATTGAAGATAAATTATATCATTACAAAAATACTGGAAAATATCGACTCTGTAGTGTGTGTACAAACAAGTGAATTCTTAGACGAGAATCGAACCCGCAAACTTTGGAAGTCCGGTCCAATGCTCTCCCAACTGGGAGAGATTTTTCTAATTAAATAATGTATCTTATAATATATAAAATTATAAAACTAAATGGCTGTTTCTTCTTAATCGATTGCCCAAACATTTGTAAAAATCTTTCTTTCGAATATGAGAGGTTGTTCCTGTCATTGATGACTTTGATGATTACACTCTACAGTGTAAAATTAGAAAGGTGCTGGAAAATTTTGACGGATGTTCATCAAGGTTGCGGGTTCGATTCCCTCGAGATAGTAAAAACGCAAAAAATATATAAAATTATAAAAATATTAATTGAAACCAATTTTTTTCCATTTCCCTTACACTCATTATTTTGTCTGTCACATATTTTACTGACTAAGGACGGATTCAATTACGTGTCTTTAATAACGCGTATGACTATTATATTAAGCTTTGTTTTCTATATCTATAGCAAAGCTTGACTGAACAGAAATGAAGAAAGTTTAATGGAAATGACCGTTAGTTTCTCGCCATACTATTTAAAGGTTAAATAATTGGAAATAATTCCGATTTTATTAAAAGAGTATTAATAGATGGATGTATTTGAAAATTGACCTTATTTGTTTTTCATTACGTCTTGTTTTTGATTGCATAAATTGTCATTGTTGAAAAGAGGTTGAGTACTTATTTATCTCTACTATATAAAAGAAGGACTTTGTGGGTTTGTTACCATATGTAGTTACCATAGTTACCATAAGCCTAAGAATAACAGTTTTTATATTCAATTAACGTTACCATAGCAACGCTTGGCCGGGTTATACCAGCAAGGCGTGGCCGGGTTAGCTAGTTATTTTTAAAGAACTGTTTATTAGAACTAGCATGTTAGTATAATTGTAGGCTTGGGGCTGACAATTATTCGGTGTTTTTGCTCGCTATTATTTATTTATTTACATTTTCAGTGATATAGAGTTGACGTTGAATGACGTCTGTGCGGCATATTAATGCTTGTAATTTTGTTTCGCATATTGTTTGATTTATTTACTTAATAAATAAGTTTATTTTGACGACGGTACGTTTTCATAGAATTAATCTTAACCGTTCTGGAAACTTTACTAAATTGTCGTTAATTCCAGAAAACAACAGCTTATTTCACTTAACAGAAGGTATTAAATTACGCGTTCTTTCGTGAACTAATTCTCATAATTCGAAATAAGATCCCCACTAGTGTAAGCTAATTTCATTGAAATTTGTTAATTATTTTAATCCTTATTAAACTGCTCTCCTGATTTCGACTTATTGGAATTAAGAATGGTGATTTTCTAAACAGGTAAACCAGACTTTTCATGTGTGCTGTATTCATTTCGTCGCGATCGAATAAGCCTTCTCTATCAACAGTCACAGAAGTTGCGTAATGATAATCCTCTTTCGTATTGCAATTTACACGAAATATTCATTTCGTCATAAATATTCTCCGAAGAAACAGTAACCCTTTGGCGAAAAACAACGGCTTCGTCCTACGTAAAATTTGCCTTAGAAATATAAATTGTTATCATACAGCAGAAGGTTCGGACGCAATTCTCTGAAATCCCGAGAATTCAGGGCCGTTTCAATTCGCAGTGTCACTGGGTACGTACCCAGAGCCCCGCTATCCATGGGGCCCCAAAGAACTGTAGTCGCATATCATTTATTAAATTTAATAAATCAATGAGTGGATTCGTTTGTTCTTAAATTTAAAAACTTTAATGTTTAAAACTGTTTAATATCTGAATTACATATGGACGCCAATGGGTTAAAAGAAAGAAATAAATTAATATTTATTGGGCTTACAACACAATAAAATAAAAACAGAATAATATGAAGTTATAAATTTTTCAAACTTTTAAGGTCAGCCCACTTATAATAACATTTATAATTATAATAGAAAAATACCAGAAAAAATCGACTCGGGTCACAAGTGAATTCAATTGAGCTCAATTGGGAGAGCATTGGACCGGATTTCCAAAGGTTGCGGGTTCGATTCCCGCCTGAGAATTCACTTGTGACCCAAGTCGATTTTTTCTGGTATTTTTCTATTATAATAATTTATCTTATAAGATCGCATTGAAAATGCATAAAATATATAAAAATTATAAAAATAACATTTATGTTTAAATATAATTATTCTGCTTAACGTAAACTTAAGAATCGATTTCTATTCTTTATTATATTTTTTTAGAGATCGTACCAGGTAAATGGATAGTTATGAAGTTGAAGAACGAACTGAGCTTTTTGAAATAATTTTTATAATATGACTTACACATTCTAATTATCGAACACACATTGGTACTACATCTAACCAGGACTTAGGGCTCATCGGCTGTTTGCTGCGAGGGTATAGAGTAAAAGCCGGATAGTTGCCCTACTTTTCAAAAAATTAAAACATTGATCTTTAATCTTTCATAACAGCCTATTTTTGTAAACATAATTAATATATGTTTCGAGTAAATCCTGTTTGATTTGTCCTCTCAAAAAAGGGATAGTTGCCTACTGTAGTGGATAGTAGCCTAACGTTAAAAATGCTTCGGGGGATCCTTGCCTCGTGTAAGGATAGACGCCTCTCTATGTTTCTTTTAGATAAGTTTCAAGTAATTTTAAGTATTTAAGTTATATTAAGCCTTTATTATTTCCTGAGATTTTTTATTAAGTATTTACCACAATATTAATTAACATTCTAAAACAGTGCTATGTCCTAAAGTTTTAAACTGTAAAATTACAAAAAAATAGTCTCAAAATTTTAAAGATTTAACCCTGTGCTATCGTAAGTCGACTACATTAAAAAATCACTAAAAGATTGCAATACTGTTATTTACTTTTTAAATAATAAGAAAATAAACAAGCATAAATAAACAAGTCAATTTAACTAAAACATGGTGATGTTCAAGTAAATTTGACTTGTTGGTTTGTGTCCAGGCTATTCATATAATGTTGCTTCAATTTTATTTTAAGGTTGGTTTGCGATATATTTTTTATATATCTGAGGGTAGGTTCTTTATAAGGCGAGGCACAACATAACCAGTAGGACGCTTGCCGTAAGCACCCGTAGGTATTAATAGCGCTCTGAGTACGTAGACGACCCGCAGAGATCACCCGATATACAAATTTTGTTGTAATGGTCGTTACATTCCGTGTCATATTTTAATTACATCTCTACTATATAAAATAAGGTTTTTGTGGGTTTGTTACCATATATGGTTACCATAAATCTAAGAACAACAGTTTTTGTAATCAATTAACGTTACCATAGCAACGCGTGGCCGGGTTATAACCAGCAACACGTGGCCGGGTTATACCAGCAACCACCAGTTAGCTAGTAAATATAAAATACGTTATACATATATTATTTGAAAATTAATAAATTATATATTGTTATTCATTATACTTAGCCTTAAATTGGTATATTCTTCCTAAGACGTTTTCTTTCATAGGGAACACCTCTGCCCCTTTTTATAGGCCGTTAAGGATAAAATAATTACCAGACGGTTACTACGCATAAAATATAGATCTAAAGAGAACGTTATCCGCTAATAAGAAAGGAAACTATAAATTCCAAAGTTCTGGGCTCTTATATCACTGAAGACGGTCCTGGTGGAAAACCGTCGTCTTCCATATTTTGTTTTGCCCTGTTGCCAACCCGACTTCTACTTGTTGCTCGGAGACAGCTATCTTAAGATTACGTTACTATGTTAAGTGTATCTCATAACTTGCTTATTTTCATAAGAGCTACGTGCCTTCATCCATATTTAACAGATATAACCAGTCTGAATTTTTTCCGAAAATTTCAACAATTACACAAAAAATCTTAAATAGTTTTATAATAGGCGGTCTTGTCGCTCAAAGCCATTTCTTTCAGACTTTTGAATGGATAAGACTGAAAGGAAACGATAAGAGACGGCGTTTAGAACGTATTAAATAAAGATATCGATATAAACAAATACAGTATAAATCCGTACATATATAATCATATACATTTGGTAACGAAAATTGTCTAGCTTATAGGATATATCAACTATGCGCCTCGCCTAAAATAACAAATAATATCCCTTTACTGTATTCCTAAAAACGCTAATGCATTGTCCACTCCTAACAGAGACTGGACAGGAGTTCCAAAGACGAGCCTGAACAGTAAAGGAAGAGTCACAGAACGTGGTACTGTGTGTAGGAATGTTAGGATCAAGATTCTCTGATGACTAAAAGTGTGTTTGATGTACGAGTATAATGCAGTTCAAAACGTTCCTTAAGATAGCTAGATAAATAGTAGTTGATAAAGGAAGATTTATTATTGGTGAGGAGCTCGATGGTGTAATGGTTAGCGGGTTCAGTTTACGGTTGCCGAGGTAAAATCATTTTCTCAAATAAATATCATATTAAATTAATAAAAAATTAAATATATTCGGTGTTTCCATTAGTGAACATACCGATTATTTAAAAGCCTACTTACATTTGTCTTAACGATACAAAGTTTTAGTAAATACATTTAGATGACTGATTTGGTAGGGAAACTTGTGTATGATACTCAAACAACAGATTCGAAACTCTATTCCCGAGATAGATGAAGTTTCTACTATCTATAATCTTCCTTTATGTAGCAATTTCGGTCCGAGAGTCTGATTCGCAATTGTCCGGATATTTCACATATGACCTTCAAGCTTCGCATATAAAATAATGGAAGTAATTAGTAATAATACTCGTAAAAAAAATTTACGTGATAGCGTCATAAAAAAACATTGATGAAAAATTGCGCACTTTTATGAATTGAATTATTATCACTAAATTATCATTATTTTGGATAATACAAAGAAGGAGTTAATTGTATTTTTTTCTCGATAAATTAACATTAAGTTGTTGTAATAAACCAACAACCCACATTAACTTTTCACTTCATGAAGTGGAAGAGAGATAGATGCGTCACAAGTCGAATGCTTAGATCGTGCCTCTCTATCGCTTGTTCCGCGCTCTCGCTTGCATGCTCGGCTTAGGCGGAACGTTATACTTTTTCGTGCGTGCAGCCGTCGTTCATCGATTTCTGAGACGTTATCACGTCAAAATAGATTGAAAACTGGATTCAAGTCAGAAAGCAATCCTTCTCCTCAATAACCAAATTGAAGTTACTTCTGTTATTTCCTAGAAAAGGATACGTTTATGTACATAATGTTGCGTGAACCGAGCGGCAATATAATACTAGCACGGGTTTCGCTCGCATTAATGTAAACTACAGATTGAAAGTTATATGTCTCTCTGGAACGCTATTTTTTTTGGATAAAAGATACCTTATGTACTTTTCTGTGCCCCCGACAAAGTGTATGCAAATTTTCATGATAATCGATTAAGTAGTTAAGGCGTGAAAGTGACACAAACAAACTCACTTTAGTAAGGGCTATAAGGTATTAGCTTTTACCCGCGGCTTCGCCCGCAATTTTTTTTTTCAATAATGAGTATCCTATGTTACATCTAATACCTCCAAGAATATATGTACGAAGTTTCATGATGATCCGTTTAGTAGTTTTTGCGTGAAAGCGTAACAAACAAACTTACATTCACATTTATAATATAAGTAGGATTAACCAATACGATTTACATCCTATCATTTGCGAAATCACATGTTCTTTGACTGAGGAAATCTGTTATATGGTATACCGAATTCATATTCAGTATTCAAACTCTTTCTTGATTTATAGGACTTATACATATACAGATTTATATAATACTATATAGATTATTATAATAAACGATATAAACGCCAAATAAATTTTCAAGATAAACTCTTGTATTCGTAATAACGTCAAATATTTTTTACCCTTATTTTCTCCTTACGTGACATATTCAGCTATGAAAGTGTAAATACGTTGACATATCATAAAAAAGGCCGAGTGATTGCTTGCTCACGAATATTACTTTTTTGAATAACCTCCAGGGAACCAGTAGTGTTTAGACAGCATTTACAGTCGTGCGGAATCAGAAAATTCTTTTTGTAAATCTTTAAATGTGCTATCTGTACTGTCGCGTTTATTTCTAGGATAGACCGTAATACAATAAAAATAAAGGTATGTTTAGTTTGATATATATTTATTAGTATACATTTAAAACCCCTTATCTAAAACGTGATGGAAATTCAAATAAAAAAACGTTTACTAGATTCACGACGTATTTATTCTTGTTTTTTATATTTCATTCTGACGTTTCGACTCCTTTACAGGAGTCGTGGTCAAAGGATGACTCAGTTAATGGCCGTCATATATCTGCTACATCTACCTACCTTCAAAAGTCCAATTTTATGCAAACAAAATTGATTATTATATATTTAGTTCTTATACTTCCGCGCACATTACACATTTGAATAAAACACATATTTACGGATTTTGCGCATATTTTATTTTATTTTATATTTAATCCTGACGTTTCGACTCCTTTACAGGAGCCGTGATCACAGGAAGATTACGGCTCATGTGATCACGACTCCTGTAAAGGAGCTCCGTAAATAAGTGTTTTATTCAAATGATTATTTTATATTACACTTTATTTTGTTATTTTATTATTCTCCCGATTACTATAAACTACCAGTTGTAAATTCTTATTTCCTCCTTCCTTTGGGCCTTCTAACAAGGCGAAAAACTGGCGAAAGAAACTCGGACAGAGGTCGGATCGGATCCATCGCAAGAAGGTCCGTCTCCCTGTTTAAATGATTTGAACACACTAACACAATCGGCCTATAGTTGCTAAGGCCATTGGCCGAGTTTCTTTCGCCAGTCCTTCTCGGAAGGACTTCCCAATTTCCGAACTGGTAGACTCAGTAGTGTACAGTAAAATCGTAGTAAGAATTTAGTAACTAAATAAAATGTAAAAATAAAACAACTTGATTTATATAAAATTTTAACAATTAGGAACGTGCCCTATTAAAATGTTGTGAAGGTAGTAGAAAATATATGACGACCTCTATCTTAGTCATCCTGTGATCACTGCTCCCGTAAAGGAGTCGAAACTTCAGGATTAAATATAAAATAAATTATGTGCAAAATCTGTTAAAAAAGTGTTTTATTCAAAAATTAATGAATAGTAAGTTTAGTCGTTTGCGAGCTTCTAGGTAAGACGCGAAGACGAAAGGGGTTATCTCGTTGAATTGCTGAACTAATTCCATGGGCAGGGATAGAACACTGACATCTTTTAACATTTGGTTAAAACCAAATGTGGTATTTTCTATTTTACAAAATAAAATACAGGGATTTTTAAATTATTTAAAGTGAAAAAAAGTAGGAACAATGGAGTCGGCTCACAAGTAAATTCTTAGACGGGATTTGAACTCTGCGGGCTCCTTTGGTTGTCCGGTCCAATGCTTTCCCTATTGAGCCACCGAGCCTTGTGAATACCCGTATATACCGAAATTGCATTGAAAAATGCAAAAAATAATAAAACGTATTCATATTTTAGTCTTCTAAAAATAATTTCGTCGTAGTTGGTCTGTACGTGAACAGTAAACTTTTATATAAGATTCAAAAGGACCACTACAAAATCCTGACGTCTATTTTCTTGCTTTGTCTATTGAAGAGCGATATGGCACTTGAGTCAAGTCTTGAATGCTTATAGTAGACTTAAAACCGTCCCTGATATGGAGTACATTCGAGAACACGACGTTATGCATTATTCAATACGTGTCAGATAGGGCATTGGGGAGATGAACTCACCCTTATGAAAATAAGTAATAGCTCTGCAAATGGTAGGACGTTTGAGGACTTCTGAGTGTTATCGCCTTTGACTACGAGATGAGGTTTTTGCTAACAACTATTTGGTTTTCTTGTAACCTTCGGATCTAATCAGTAGAATGAAATGTGTCTGTCAGTATTAATTCTTTTCGCCTACACTGTTTTCATTTCAAGGCATTCGGAATGAAAAAAATATGAAAAGTAGAATTTAGTGATCGTATGACAGAGATTCGTTTTTTGTGCGCAACTTATCGTTTTTATTCTTACCTTCACCTTTCATTTTAATTTTAAGTTTTGTTTTTTACCTATTTTCTGTGCCTGTTCAAAGACAATCGTTCTTAAGGAGTAAACTCCAGTCTTGTAGGAGCTGACACACACACTTTTCTACCGGTGATCTAGAAATCTACCATAAATATAGATAAATTTGTTATGGAAAAGTCTCCCCAAATCCACTTACTTTATCAGCAGTAAATAAGCCACTTTACTTACTTTACCAACTAAGAATTCTTTCTATCTGAAAGAATTCTTTCTATCTGAAAGAATTCTTAGTTTGTATGATTTGTCTGAAGAAGCGGTTTTGATGTTTTTTTTTATCATCGCATCGTAGAAAATATTCTTATTATTCTCTCCATTTTATAATAATTGTATATGTCTCTGTTATGGAATGATCAATTTTTAAATGTCTTTTTTTTGTATAATACGACATTTATGTGTGTGTTTATTTACACGTGTGTAACTCATAAGTATATATAGGTACATTCACAGTGAACATAACGAAACAAACGAAGATTAAGACCACGTATTCTTTCTCATCTCACAAAGATTTTCTTTACGAGACTATACTACAGAAAGGCGCTTCACTTTGCTGGGCAAAATTGGAAGCGATGTCAACCTTATATGGTTGGCGGCAAACTTCACGATTACATATTTGCATACACGATATCAAAAGAACAAATTTTTATTACAGAACCATAAAATATTTAGGAAATTTACATTTTTTTTTATTTTCAATGAATGAATCGCTCTTGGTCCCAATCAAGCCCAGGGGCCAAGACAGGATCCACAATGGAAAGAGTTAAGCCAGAAGGTGCCTATTCCGGCTTTAAAAACGGACGGGTTATAAGTACCTACTCTGAAATACTCGTACAGACGCAGGGAGGGAGTTCCACTCCTTTGCTGTGAGCAATATAAAAGAAGTTGAGAAGCCCTCAGTGCGTCTGGATCGATGGAAAAAGGGTGTTGCCGGTATGAGCATATGCAGCTCCTGTGCACACTCACCGAAATGCAATCTGTAGAAGACCGACAGCCAGGCAACTTTGCGGCGATGAGCTAAAGTGTGAAGCTTGCTCTTCACATAACCATTATATTTATTTTATAATATTATATTTATACAGTTCCATAGTATACTTCATTTGTGAATGCTTAGCTTAATTTTTCCTATCTTTACTTCTTATTTTCCTTCTTTCTGATTTTATTATAATGTAGATTGTGTGTTTGTGATAATACAGCTGTATACGGGAGTCGGGACATTATTATTTTGAGTAAATCTTCCTCACACACATACACATACACACTCCCAAGTCCCAAGCATGCGTAAAAAAATTTTACTTCAAAAATTGCACAGGCAAAGTACACCAACAGTATAAAATGCTTTTGTTATTTATGCATAATTTGTTTTAGGTTGTGGCGGAGTTTAATGATGTGGAGCCAGACGCGCTGTACGATGTCTTACACGATCCAGAGTACCGCTCCGTTTGGGACACGCATATGTTGGCGGCCGAGGACGCCGGCCACATCAACGTTAACAACGACGTCGGATACTACGCCAGTCAGTATCTCTCTCTTACTTTAGCCTGTCAGTTACCCCACTATGCATTGTTTCTTTCTCTCTTACTTTGGCCTGCCAGTTACCCCATAATTCATTGTTCCTTTCTCACTCTAGCAACGATTTGTAGTGAGTTTCTGTTTTTTTAACACGCTTTTATTAGTTTCACCTGTATGTTTGTATGTATGTAACTGACTCGTTTGGGCTCGATTTTGCCCAACTTTAAGCGATCAGATTTACTTTAAACGTTGTAGACTTATCAACGATCGACGACAATACAATATTTTGATAAGCTTATCTCATTATCCTAATTAGGATCGCCAGGATTAAAAAAATTAATACAAGTCCTCTGCGTGAGAGCAAAAGAGATAGAGCAAGAGAGCGGTCTGCGCATGCGTATATTGTGAAGTGTATCGGAGAGTGAGCCTGAGAAACGGCTAGCACATCCAAGGAAGGCAGCAGGCGCGTCATATTACCTACCTGTATAACAAGGAGGTAATGGCGAAATATAACGATATGGGACTCATCTAATGAAAATGAAAATGAAAATAAATTTATTCAAATGCACTTAAAAATAAGTAGTTTTGAATCGTCCAACATTTTTACCTACCACCCATTCAGGACGTCTTTTAACTGACAAGAAGAATGGGCGCAAGAAACTCGTCAGCTTTAACAGAAGTAACGACATTTACAATATAATACATCGTCACCATACACAATCCACAAAAAAAAAACAAAATTATTTTGTTATGACAATACTAATAGTGTTATGATATCATTATTTCGTTGATTACAACAAAGTCAACAAGTATCTGTACTTACTTAAAGTAAGTATCCCTGAGCATTGCAATAACATACAGGGAATAAACGACAAATTTAAGAGAGCAACAAGATTTATGTTTAGTATTAGTCAATAATACTGAAGGTAAAGCAGACCCATTTCCTAAGGCAGCACCCGTTCACGAGCATGACGCATGATACAGCCATCGCTTCGCTCAACCATATCTTAGGGAACGTAACGATCCGCACCACATGCCACCACCCAAGAAATGTATTAAGAGAGCATGTCATACCCTAACTACCAGTAATAAATAAAAGGTCCCATAATCAAAATGAATGCACTTTAAATCCTTTAATGAGGATCCTTTCCGACACTTTCTTTAAGTTTCAGCTGTGCAACCATACTTCCCCCGGAACCCAAAAGTTTTGGTTTCCCGAAAGCTGCGTTATGTTGGCAACAAAGAAATCCTTGAATATTTTTTCTATCGAGATGAAACTGTTAACACGTCTGTACATATTGAAAACGGTTTTATAGCAAATCGAACTAAAAAGTGAAAAATAAAATATAGTTTAAAAAAACTAAAAAAACACACTTAATAGCAAATCGAACTAAAAATCAGAAAATAACCTTTAATTTATATTTTATTCGACTGTTATAAAAAGTATACTAACTCAATGTGTTTAAATAATTTTCAAAAATTCTAAAATAAACATAGAGTTATGAAAAGAAAATTAATTTCATTGTAAAAAGGCGTGGGGTGCTTTTTATATCAAATTTCTATACAAACTTTATGTTTAAAAATAACTACTAATTATATATTTATAACAATCAATATCGAGCACCCCACGCTTTAAATAAGCTTTAAGGTTTTCTAGATAGACGTCATCTCCTATGAGGGGGAGTCTTCAAACCAGCATGGATTCTCTACGGCTTTCTAGCCGGAAAGAGAGCATAGGGCATAAAGCTCGGCTATTGTATGCCGTGTAATACTCCGGTCATTTCAATGTAACAATGACGAACCCAGGACCGTCGGGGCGAAAGGCAGGATCGCTACCGTTGCACCAAGCGGTTGTAAAAAATAAAAGAATAAATTGTTCTCATTTGTTAAATGGTACTCTAAATTTGGTGTTTATTATTCTCTATTTAAAAGTAATACAAGATGCCATACTTTGGGCTAGGCTAATTGGTGTGAATGTAAGAAATATTATTATTTACAAAGAAAAGCCTGTTTTATACTATACTAGCTTTTACCCGCGGCTTCGCCCGCATTTTTTTTTTGTTTTTTTTTCAATAAAACGTATCCTATGTTAATTCTAATACCTCCAAAAATATATGTACGTAGTTTCATGATGATCGGTTTGGTAGTTTTTGCGTGAAAGCATGTTTGTTATGCTATATAACTTACATTCACATTTATAATATTAGTAGGATATTTACAATAGTCTTTACAGATTTATATACACTTGAATTATATATTCTACGCAGATCTAGTAAGCAATTTAATTTATCCAATTTCTTGAAACTCAATCCAAAATTGAAATACACGATGTCATTATAGTAATATAAGTTATTTACGGGATTGCTACCATGTACCTTGTTTTTGAGTTTCCGATATTTCGGCACTGTTGCAAGTGCCATGATCACGGAGCGACTGAAGTAATTGCGGGTAGGCTGTTATTGGCAGAAATATCGGTCTACCCTCCGACGAAGTCTTTTATTGCGTTCGTTACCCATACCACTGTTCACATTTTCACTGTTCACTTGGAATTGTTCTCGACACACAACACTTACAGTATCGGATCGCGACACGACACTTTTTTGATTTTTACTACATACGAACCACAGGATTCCAGATATTCGACAATTTAAACCCGTCCTCACGATTGAAATTTTCATGTTTAGTTATTTCAATCGCTTCCCTGACCAATCTTGGTATGTAGTGGCGTTCTGTCGAAATAATCTGTGGTTTATGAAACTCAATCCAGTGGTTAGGACCAGAATCAATCAAATGTTCCGCGATGGCCGATTTCTGCTTATCGTTGTTCTTGATTGCTTTTATGTGTTCCCTTATTCGGCATGCTACTGTTCGTTTTGTTTGGCCAATGTACGAACTTTACATACGAATGTACGAAATGTACGAATAATGAACGGTAAACGGAATGACTAAACGAACCGTCATTCATTCCGTTAGTCATTCCGTTTACCGTAAACCTACACACACTGACCGCTATCTCAACGCGACCTCGCATCACCACCCTAAACATCTTAACTCTGTAGTGACTTCACTGAAGATCCGTGCATATGACCTGTGTGATGAGGAACATCTTCACGAAGAGTTGGAGCATGTACGACGAGTCTTACAGAGTAATGGATACAAGGGACACTTTCCATCCAGACATAAATTAAGACACCAGAGACACAAAGTAGACAGACAACCCGTTTATTTGCCATATGTCAAAGGAGTGACTGACAAGATCTCAAACATACTGAATAAGTACTCGCTAAATACTGTCTTCACTCCTGTACGTAAGGTTTCACAATACCTACGGTCTCCTAAAGACAACTTCCCCTTGGAGAAACCTGGTGTCTATAAGATCGATTGCAGCTGTGGCAGTTCGTACATTGGCCAAACAAAACGAACAGTAGCATGCCGAATAAGGGAACACATAAAAGCAATCAAGAACAACGATAAGCAGAAATCGGCCATCGCGGAACATTTGATTGATTCTGGTCCTAACCACTGGATTGAGTTTCATAAACCACAGATTATTTCGACAGAACGCCACTACATACCAAGATTGGTCAGGGAAGCGATTGAAATAACTAAACATGAAAATTTCAATCGTGAGGACGGGTTTAAATTGTCGAATATCTGGAATCCTGTGGTTCGTATGTGTAAGAACCGTAAAAATCAAAAAAGTGTCGTGTCGCGATCCGATACTGTAAGTGTTGTGTGTCGAGAACAATTCCAAGTGAACAGTGAAAATGTGAACAGTGGTATGGGTAACGAACGCAATAAAAGACTTCGTCGGAGGGTAGACCGATATTTCTGCCAATAACAGCCTACCCGCAATTACTTCAGTCGCTCCGTGATCATGGCACTTGCAACAGTGCCGAAATATAGGAAACTCAAAAACAAGGTACATGGTAGCAATCCCGTAAATAACTTATATTACTATAATGTTAGTGACCATGAAAGTTTAAAACAATATACACGATGTCATTTATTACCACGTTTTTCTTATCTCACTTTTCTTATTTGTTTGTCTGTCCGGGCAAAATCTTGCAACTTAAATTTGAGGCACTTTCCGATAAGCTAGAAAGCTGAAACTTTCAGGATAGTTCAGAACCCGATGACAATGCACTCTAAAGCAACTTTCAACTTTCCAGATGCACTTTCAGGTCAAATTTCGACAACTTTCGGCCACTTTCGCTTTTATATGAGACTTTATGTCACTTCTTTCTCTCGATATGTTTGCTGCGTTCATGATTAATTAATGCAGTGTGTGATTATGATTTTATTCAGCAAACAACAAAAAAACATACGAGAAAGCGAAAAAGAATAAAATAATAATAATAATTATACTAGATTTAAAAAATCTAAAAATCCCACGTTTTTCAATGTCCTAAAAAGAATAAAATAACCCTGCGGGGCAAAGCGAGGGGCCACTCAAAACGTGGGGGCGCATCTTTACAATAATCGGCATCAATGCATGTCATTCATCTCTTTAAAATTTCCTCTTAGTAATATGCGCCCCCACGTTTTGAGTGGCCCCTCGCTTTGCCCCGCAGGGTTATTTTATTCTTTTTAGGACATTGAAAAACGTGGGATTTTTAGATTTTTTAAATCTAGTATAATTATTGATGTCATTGTTAGCATGAGTAAAGAAACACCACATGCTGCTATTCAATTAGTTAGACAATGAAATCAATTATAATCAAAGCGATACATGAACAGAGTCGAAAATGAGAACTAATGAGGCATTAAAACAAAAATGTAGTAGTAAAGTAGACTGGAAAATGATTTTAACTCGTTATTATACCGAAATAACTGTTTAACAATCTAATATTGATATTTTTATGTGTTTTACATAGATTGACGTTAATGTCTTCAAAAGAATAAATAAATATACTAGCGTTATAACTTAATGTTAATTTATGGAAAAAAAAAATCAATTAACTCCATTCAATACAAAATAATGTTAATTTTTACCGTATAAAATATATAAAGCAATACAAAAGTTTAGAGCGACTATCAAAGCGTTTAACTGTTTGCAAAACCTTCAAGCTAAATGAAAAGTTATCAAAAAGTATGCAACAAGAACGCCTCTAGCAAAGTGAGTCTCCGGGGATGTGAGCTATCGTGAATAGTCGACCGTGGAAGTATGCCGTTTTGCGACGGAATGGGGATGACGTTGAGACCGAGAATCTAGTTCACAGATATGACATTGAACCGTGCGGATGAACCAGTTTCGTGAATGACATACGGTCCGATGAAAATTGTTCCAATGGAAATGATATATGAAGCGGAAAGCTTAGATAGACTCAAGATGGACTCTTCTATCTTTTACTGTACGGGTAAACTACATAATCAGTTAAATTTTAATAACAAAATTCTAGAATAAATCGATTCGAACTAGTGAGCCGAATCAATATTTTAATATTAAAGTTTACCATACAAGATAGCATGAAAAATACAAAATATAACAAAATTTAATAATTATTCCGCTGTTCAAACCGGAAGTTGAAATAAGATACTCAAAACTTCCTATTTAATAAACGTCCTTCTAAGTTACCAAATAACTATAATAATATCGAATTGCATTTTTTTCTCATCGCGTAAATTTCTACCATAATCG
The DNA here is from genome assembly GCA_927399485.1 of Calamotropha paludella. Classification (NCBI taxonomy): domain Eukaryota; kingdom Metazoa; phylum Arthropoda; class Insecta; order Lepidoptera; family Crambidae; genus Calamotropha; species Calamotropha paludella. The sequence goes on along the minus strand of OV656806.1, from coordinate 4,322,280 downwards.
GTTCAGTCGAAATTTTTTCAAGTTGATTACTGAATATTAACGATCAAGGACAGGGCCGTCTTTAATCTATTGGAGGCCCTGGGCATATTAGAATAATGGGGCCGCTATGACTTTGACAGAACACTTTTATATATAACTAGAATAGACAATGAAAGTAGATAAACAAGGTTTCAGATTTTTTTATTGATTTCAGGAGATTAATACATAATCTTTAATTTAAATGAGGCGATCTCATATATTTAAAATTATCTAAGCATGCTGAAATTCGATAGCCTTATTTTGGGCGCGAGTAGAGTAGGTTCGCGCATGCAAAAGCTAATAAACAAGTCGATAATATGGTCCCTAACTGAGGTTCAATTTTCTTTAATTAAATAAGTTTTTCAGTAATAAATGTCGGTATTGGTTTAGTGATCTGGCAGGAATTAGGGGGCCCCCTATTGATCGCGGGGCCCTGGGCATATGCCCAGAGTGCCCAGTGGGAAAGAGGGGTCTGATCATGGAAGTATTTTTTATTATATAAATTTATTTACTTCCATTTCGATGTAATGTCCTATCATTACGCAATCGAATTGTTATTAAAAAGACTTTTTATATATTTTATTCCCTCGTTATCCGTGCGAGCACCCTTTCAGTAATAAGCTACCGACACCTTGATAGCCCCGTCGAAATTTTTCATGTATTTCTTCTTAAGCCGAAGCCAGCGCCGTTTCTTTGTTTGTTCTAGGTATCTACCTAGGTATCTAGGTACTACCTACAACATCGAGTGTAATACTTTTACAGGTATCGAACAATCGATTAAGAAAAAAAAGGTAAGTAATTCTTATATGTTTTTGTTATTTAAGCATCGAACTGCTAGATTCTTATATCTAAAGAAATTATTACGAGAAAAAATTTTACATGTCTCTGATGTCATAACATCATATTATTTCAATTAAAAAAATATGGCTACACACTTGTCAGTCCACAGTAGCAATTGCTATCGATAGCCAACACCCCTCGTCAGTCATGGTAGCAGTTGCTACCATAAGATAAGATAAGATATATTTATTTGATTGAATATGGTTACATAATGATCTTAATAACTATTTTCCAACATATTCTATCGTCATGTCGATGTGCAAATATTAAATTTTGAGTTTAATTATAAACAATAACAAAAATTTTGTAAGCAATAATTTCATAATAAACAAAGCATATTTAAAAACATGTCAATAAAACCAAAGCAATGAAACAGATTACAATTACCCGACCTTAAATTAATAAAATAATTAGGAAAATGTTAAAAAAATAAATTAATTAAAGAAATAATAAAAAATAAATACAACATTAAATAAAAACATATCAAATTCTATCATCGAAAAAGTTAGCTATTTTATAATACATTTTGTCCATTAGTAAATTAAATAAGCTAGATTTCAACCTACAAAATGACAATATCTTTAAGTCATTGGGTTGCTTATTGAATATGCGAATCGCCATACAGTGAACATTTTTGGAGTAAAGCTGTAATCTTTGCACTGGTATACACATTTTTTCACCTTTTCTTCCTTTGTATAAGTTGTTGCTACTTTTAACTTTGAACAGGTAATTATGCCTTTTTACAAAGAGCGCCATCTCAAATATGTACAGACAGAGAAGCGGTAACAATTTTAGAGCTTTAAACAATGGCTTACAGCTATCTAATCTATCTGCACCACAGATGGACCGAACGCATTTCTTTTGTAGTCTAAATGCTCTCGGCATATCTACAGAGTTGCCCCATAAAATAAGTCCATATCTTAATAATGACAATACATAGCCGTGGTATGCCATTAACGCTGGTTCTTTAGAGGCAACATTCGCAATTCTATTCACTACATATACATACCTATCCAATTTATAGACCAACATATCTATGTGAGCTTTCCAATCTAACATTTCGTCAATCATTATACCTAAGAATTTAGTTTCCTTCAAATTATCAACTTTATTATTCTCATACTTAATATTAATATATGTGTTTGTTCTATTATGCGTTTTAAAATTAATACTTTTTGTTTTCGTCAAATTTACTTTACCAGAATTGTTGTATCGTCCGCAAATAGTATACATTTTTTTACAATCAATTTACCTATTTATTTTTATTTAATCAATTTTTTTTGAGTTACAGAGATCCAAATATACTGTGGTGGATTCTTTATGTAATAAACTTTACGGTAGTATTTTTTGTTTGGTCCTAGCTTCATTATTGAGAAAATTGCATTTTATCTAAGGTTCCGACATTTTTTTTTACAATTTGCTCAGCATTGGGACTTTTGAGAGGGGTGGGGCGCGCGGTAACGGACTGGCAAGTGGCTTCTAATGTAGTTTGTTGCTATATGCATATTATACTCAATATTGTTCTTTAATACGTAAAAATGTCAGGCCATTGACTATTAATCATAATTGATAGCATTAGCTTAATGTACCCACATTGAGGTTATCTAGTTGTGAGGGTACTTTTAAATGTAGTAATTGTATCTTTTCAAAACATACACTCGAGAGCAATGAATCCGGGTCACTTAAAGAATGTTAAAAATCTCGGAAACTAAAAATGATAGGTTAATGCAATAAATTGTATTTAATAGACAATGTAATACTCCTTAAATGAAAGTAAAAAAAATATGAGTCACCATAAATTTTATTAACACAAAATTACATAAAGAAAAAAACTGCTGATCTCTCCTTAAAACAAAAATAGGAAACATGAAATGTTTGAACTTTATTACGATTTTCTTGAATTTTAATACTTCGTATTGCCTCCTCGTGCTTCCATTACTGCGTTTACGCGGTTTGGCATGCTGTACACCAAGTTCCTTATACGATTTTGGGGAATATTCTCCCATTCCTCTGTGAGAGCAATTTTGAGCTCACGAAGCGTGATTGGGGGAGGGTTTCGTTGTTTTACGCATCTGCCTAGCTCGTCCCAAGCATGCTCGATCGGGTTGATATCCGGGCTGCGCGCTGGCCACTCCATACGATTAATGTTCATCTCTTGAAGGTAGTCATTCACAATCCTACCTGTATGAGGTCGGGCATTGTCATGCATAAATATAGCATCCTCACCTAAATTGACCATAAATGGACCAACGTGATCATTGAGGATTTCTTCCACATATCTTACGCTAGTTAAAGAGCCGTTTTCTATGATCACCAGCTCTGTGCGACTTTCAGAAGACATTCCGGCCCACACAAGTACAGACCCACCACCGTAGGCTACTTTTTCTTCGATGCATGCTTGCTTGAATCTTTCCCCTGGTCTTCGATACACTCTGTGTCTTCCATCGTGCTTGTAGAGCATAAATTTTGATTCGTCGGAGAACATAACTTTTGACCAATCTTCAATACTCCAATTTACGTGGCTCTGGGCATATCTTAGTCTTGAAATACGATGCCCACGCTCCAGTTTAGGGCCGTTTGCAGGTCTAAGGGGTTTTAAGTTAGATTCAGCAAGCCGACGTCTTACTGTCCATGCACTTGGGTTACTTCCTCCGAGGCGTCGAAACTGATTGGTGAGTTCAGTTCCTGTGAGAAAGCGATTTCGAAGCATGGTGTTCACCAAGTATCGGTCTTCTCGTGCTGTGGTACACCTGGTTCTGCCCGTTCCTGGTCTGCGTAGGTTAGAACCAGTTTCTTCGTAACGTCGGAGAACTCTTTGTACTGTTGACAGCGACACACCGACAGTCCTGGCTGTATCGCGCTGACTCCGGCCGGTTTCCAGCATTGTAAGTATTCTGGTGCATTCTTCAGGCGTAAGCGACATAATTTCAGCTTGAATAATGAATATAGAGCACTATCAACATGGTTTATGTACCCACATAAATGACAGATTACAAACAAAAGCAAAACCAAATGCTGTAATTTCGTAGTTCCATCTTCGAAAGTGGCCCTTTTTCAAATTTGATTTTTTTATGATATAACTTTACAATAACTAAGAAGTTTTAATACCTTCATTTAAGGAGTATTACATTGTCTATTAAATACAATTTATTGCATTAACCTAGCATTTTTAGTTTCCGAGATTTTTAGGATTCTTTAAGTGACCCGGATTCATTGCTCTCGAGTGTATTTATTATTAATTAATATTATTTAATTAAAAAACGCACAGCGAAGCGGGCAGGTAACAGCTAGTAATACTATAACAATGAAATGCCTTTCCACCACAGTTAGCATGAAAGGAAAATACAATATATATTATGTAGAGCATTATCGCTAAGAAACAATTTCTTTCAGATATCCCTTAGGTGAACTGGACAGATAAAAGAAATGGGCAGTTCATAATATCTTACCATCTTTGTTTTATGGAATTATTCATTGCTTCCCTGTTTTCTTTCTCTATCTTTTCAAAAGATCATGAAGTTTTCATCAAAGTGTATTTCTCTATTTCACTTCTATGTATTTCAATTTAACGAGTTTACTACATCGACAGGGTTTTAATGTACTAACTATATTCTAGTGGAATTAAGAAGTTTTAATTCATTTCGTCTGCCGACTGAATAGTTGATGGGATTAGATAATTGAAATGGGTTCTTACTCGTTAATCGAGTTAGTACTTATTTACTTTACTACCTCTGTTCTCCTAATACATATTCACATAGTAAACTTATATAACCATTCGTGTAACCAAATCATCTCTAGAGTAAAAGTGTAAATGAATTAAATGAAACAAAATGATCGTCTCATTATGTTTTACGTCGTACGAGTGTTCAATAGTTCAAGTTCAAGATACGTTTAGCAAATTCTTATTCAAAATTATATTTCTCACATTCACACAAATTAGCCTAGCCCAAAATAAGCACTATAAGGCTTGTGTTATGGATACTAGGGTAACATGGAGATTATAAATTGAAATTAAAATAACATAATTCAAATGCACTTATAAATAAGTTGTTTGGAATCGTAAAACATTTTAACCTTTCTGGGTGGTATGATCATGACATCTTTTAAATGACGAGAAGAACGGGTGTAAGAAACTCGTCAGCTTTAACGGAAGTTACGACATTTACAATATTAAACATCTTATAATAATTGTAGTCTTATGGGTTCATTACATGCTGAAAACGACAAAGTCAACTAGTATGTGGTTTTAGCAAAACCTCCTTATTTTGTGAGGGTAACTTCCATTCGGCAGTGAACATCTTTTGACTGTAACGTAAAACGTAAGCGACTCATTGTTGTCGACTGACTCAGATATAGCCTTCCTTATAATTTGTAGGAGGATAGATTTCTTTTTAATTTGATGTGGATTTGTAATCTTTGTATTTAGTTTTTATTGCAAGTAGTACCAAAGAGCAGATCGCATATGTATTATGTAATATGCCATGGTTTTTAATTTATAAGAGTCAGTGTTATAAGAAACTAGAGATATATTAGTTAGAAATTACGTCGAAATTATTATGAAATAAATAGTTACATACATTTTGATTAAGGCCTTTATCTCGTGGTTTAATTGTCCAACTTCGACTATAAAAATAGAGACTTTCTAAATTACATATTTACTGTAAGCATAGAGAAAGTATAATAATCAAAAACATAAAAACATAAAAACATAAAAACATAAAAACATAAACATAAACATATCATATCTTCTTATAACATAAGATAATGTATTGTAGCCTAAGGTCTGTCTTGGCTAGTTTTCATATATGAATTATAGCCTTCGCAAGTTCTAAACCTACAAGTATTTCGGTTCTTATTTTATAATTCCGAAAATTTGGATTGTTGGTAGAAACTAGCGATCGAACATAATAATTCGTTGGTAGGTTTATAAAAACTAGCCAAGACAGACCTTAGGCTACAATACATTATCTTATGTTATAAGAAGATATGATATGTTATACTGTTACTTATAAATACATTTCAGGACTGACCATTGAACTTGGCACCCATTAAGATCTCACTTCTTTTGTCGTTGAAGTCAACAACCAAGGCATTTATCATAATATTGAACTTGGCTCTCATTTCACATTTATGTTTTTGATTGGGATATCATTACTTTTTGCAGGTAAGTACATATCCTCGTAACGCCGTGGGTCCTTTTAAAAGGACAAATTCAAAACTAATTAGGTATTTATGTTAAGCGTTCATAATAGAATCTAATTATTTAAAAATTGCCAGTTTTTTATTTATTCCTTTATATTCATCTAATTACCTATCTGCATACCAAATTTTAACTCTCTAGGTCATCTGGAACTGGGTTAGAGTTTTGATCTATAGGTCAGTCAGTCAGTCAATGATAAAAATGAGGATTTTTGGACATTAATATCTAAATAACCGTTTGAGATAAGCTTATGAAATTTAGAACACATAGGTATCTCGCAAGTCTCAATACATGAGACAAATTTGATAAGTTTATGTGAAATAGTTTTTGATTTATGAGAGGGTCAAAAGTGGCTCCAAATGGTTCGTGTAATATTACACACGGTGCGGCTCGCCAGTTCTGTTTCTTGAACTTGGCTTGACACGCTACCGCGTGTCTAGATCTGATTTTTGTCAATTCTTTAACATGATCTTGTAACAATGGTAATGGTATAATGGCAGAAATAGTCGATACATTAACGGTATTTTTAGATTCTATACCTTCCGTAGTAAGCAATAAAGCTTTTTTCCCCGTGGTCAAACTCAGCTCACTGTGAATGTGTAGATAAGAGCATTACGGGCGTAATAGCCACCCACTGCATTAGCTAAACGTGTGCTAAAATTACTAACGTCATTGTAGCAAAGTTTTGCTTTATTTTGCTGAAATGTGTTAAAATTTTAACACTAAATTAACAAAATGTTATTCGCTTTAAAAGCATAATTATAAAGCACACGCAGATTTTACACACTTAGGAAAAGCTACCTAGAGAATATTGTGCATTCTGTAAGCATATAAATTGTTATTTATTCTGAACAATTTCTTTGTTTCTTTTAGAGATGTAGTACGTGAAGCTTTGAATTTAAATGATCTTTATTACAATGGCATAAGATAGGTCCAAATGTCAAAGTGTTTGGTATAATGTGCTGTCGACTGTACTAACACCGAAAAGGCGAAAAAATTGTTTTACTATTTTATTTGGTTATTTGCTCAGTTTGGAGTATATTGCTATACAAGTTTGGCATCGATTTCTGAAGGTTGATTTGTAGAGAAGGTTGAAATATTATGTTATTCAATATCATGATAATATACCGCTCCTGTTTTTGAATTCATAATTTTTAATTATTGATAAAAACTGTCTTAATATAGTTAGCTAGTAACATGAAAAAACCATTATTATATTTGCTCCGTTAAAGTTTATTAACTAATATTAAAATCACAGTTTTACGTCCATTTCTTAAAGATACATAAAATTTTTCAAATATTAAACTTCGAGGTATAATGGAGTGTTGCAAAATAAAAAAAAATGTGAAACGTTCATGTCAAATATGCTATAAAAACGACATTTTGCTTATGAATAGACCGAAAAATAAACATTTTATTTAGGTGACTAATTAGAAAAAAAAAACAAAATGAAAATTGTTTTTTTTTATTACATAAGTTGTTATTTTTACACAAAAATTAAAAGCTGTTGTTAGTAATTATTTCATTTACTTGTCTTAAGTATCAGTTTGTTCTTTTAAACTTAAATTTAAAAAATATTTACTTAGTCGCCAAATCTTAACATGACAGATAACTGTGTTCAGCAATAGTTTTTATTAATATAATTTGCCATTTTTTAAATAATTATTATATATTGAGATCGTTGTATGGTTTTCAATGCAATAAATAGATAAAAAGTCTGTGATTGGGTAAAATGGGAACTGTTTTTTATTTATGTAGAGGTATATATTTTGCTTTTAATTGTTGTCTCTTTTGGTCTGCACACGCATGCATCTAGGTTGCCACGTAATACCAACGTTGCAGGTGATGTCCATGCTGCAACAAATGCTGAGTGGTTGCCTTTTTGGTTTCACCGTATATCTGTTTTTTATTAATATATATATATTTTTTTATATGATTTAGTTACGAAACCAAATAAAAAAAGATTTGAATTTGAATTTGAATTTAAGGTCTGGATCCCTTTCTTTTGTACATTTTTATATTATGAATTTTCATTGGCAAAAATCAAAAGGCATACATTATTATACGTAGCAGGTAAGGTTAGGTTAGTCATAAGGTAACTTATACCATTCAATATTATGCATAATTTAAAAAAAATGCATGATTTAATATTATATTTAATGAATGAAATAATAATTCTTATATTTACACCGATTAGGCTAACCCCAAGTAATAACTCTAAGGCTTGTGTTAACAATACTAGGGTAACGGATAGACATACGTAATGTTACATAGATATAAATACTTGTAGAAATATATACATTAATACCAGATACAAATGCTCGTATTCATCACACAAACTTTTGCCCCGGGATTCGAACTCAGGATCGTTGGTGCGACAGGCAGGATCATTACCGTTGCACCAAACGGTTATTTTTTTCATTCTGTTCAAACCTATAAAACAGAATCATCGAAGCACTAACAATCTCCAATATAACATTCAAATCTTTACCTAAGTGAAAAAAAACACATTCGATGTATAATTTAACATCCATAGCAAACCTAAAGATGTGTCTAAAGCTTTATTTAAATCAACATAAGCATTAAGTCCCGGAATAGATTATGAGAGTTGATGAGATGATTGATGTTTCCAGCTTAATTTCATCAGTAGGGTACCGTCAATTTTCCGGAGGTAAGTAATTACATTTGCCTGATCCATTACCGAGGTGGTGTTGGCTGCGTCATTATAATAAATTCAATCGCTAAGATAGCCCTCACAAGTATACCTCGCTTACTAAACAATATTAACAATGAAATGTTGTTTTCTTGCAAAATATTAAGAATTACGATAATGTTATTAAATGATGAGTTGGCTGATTTTATGCTGCTAAAACTTATTGTCTTTAAAAGCAAATAATAACGACGTTCATTTTTTTGGTACGACTTCCCTCAAAAATCGACGCATAATTTTGGGTCTATTATTTCTTTACAAACTCCTTGACTATGTGTCCTGACTTACAAGAAAACTCCTCGCTGGAACATTTGCGTTGTCTCACCATAGAAAAAACCTAGGTCATCAAAATCCCATTGCTCACATATGCACTATCTATAATGACATCACAGCAAAATCTCCTGACTTATATATTTTTGGTGTAACGCAATTAGTTTGTATACTATGTTGCTTAAACAGTTTGAGACAAGTTGATCTTCTTATATATAAAACAGTTTCGACTCTTTTTAAAAGTTTAGTATTACTTTTTCTACTTATATTGAAGTGTAAAATAATCTTTTATATTATGTGGAATTTAATTATGTCTAGGCTTGTAATAAGCCTCTTTGTACGTCATATTAAAATTGGCAATTACTGTAACTTATAATAATGCGTTTGACTGTATGCTTACCTAATAAAATAAACAAATGAATTTTTCCATTTCCTTATAAAAACTTTTTTTATTTAATGCCAGGGGTGATATAATGACAAATAAATGGATCGGGCTATTTTTAAACTAAAGTTATAATTTGTTTTTTTCTTTTGACTTTTAGTAGATGTGTGAATTATGAATAATATTTGCTTTATTTTATTGGTTTCGGAATATTCTTAATTTACTTTGGCAAACCAAGACAACGTAAATAAGATTTTCATTTTGAAAAAATCAATTAAATAATCATTTGAACAAACCCAAATAAATTGACTTGAATGCTAATACGATTTTCAGTGAACACACGCATGGTAAATTATCACTTAACGAAATTCAAAATTTCAGCCTAAATAGAATAGACAAAATATTACTGTACTAATCAACTAATCAACATGTATTTAACAAAACACTCGAAATATATTCGACTATGCGGTATCCATATATCTGTGTTTCCAATTGTGTTAGCAGCATTGTTGTCCGAAGTAGTTCATACCAGTGGAATGTAATAATTAGTCCCTGTCAATAGTTATTGACGTCGGTAGAGGTAGGTTGTCTGGTTGTTTGCACGGTATACTAATATTGTTTGCTAGTAAATTGTTATCGAATTACGGGAGAAACATTAGTAGGTTAGATAATGGTGACGGAACAGAACAGCATCAGAAGTAGCAGTAACGAAAAAATAATATGATATAAGCATGAAAGAAAAGATTAGAAACAATAAAATAATTTAAAATTAATCGAAATAAATTTGAAAAAATCTCTTACCGATACACTGAAATGTGATTTATATCGAATGAAGCAAAGCTTTTGATATAACTTATAACCCAACGTTAATTTTTGAGCTTATACGTATCGGTATTGGCAGTGATCTAGTTAGACGATTTACGTCTTGAATCAACAACAAATCTCATGTAGTAGTTGTCAAGAAATATTTAGTTGGATTGTGCTCCCTAGTGATCTTCTACAAGGCTTATTTCTGGGTCCATTACTATTCATTATTTTTGTTTTCCACATCGGTCTGAGTTGTGTTTACTTACATATGTTTTGCTTTGTAGACGACCAGAAAATCTTTACTTGAAGTAACTAGATAATGTTATGACATTACAATTTGATTTGGATAGGCTTAAAGCTTTCATTTTGGTCAAAAATTATGACCTAAATCCGTTATCTCCCTGTCCAGCGTAACTTTATATCTTACTTATTCCTTAAATGTGTCATATTGCAAGGACTATTTGCGGTAGGAGATTTTGGAAGTACTCAAAGATTAATAGATCCCTCGGGTTTGTTATGCGCTGTGTTAAGGAATTTGACCGGGGTAAATTACTAGTTTTCTTGTCTACATATTTTTTTAGGAATTATTTATATTTACTTTATTATCCGTTGTCTATGTTACCATACAAAAATTGTTTAAAATCTTGTAGGTACTTTATGATTGTAAAAAAATCTACTTTTTGATTATAAGCTTTGCGTTATAACATTAACGATCTTGTTCTTAATAAAGATTGCTTCTATAGCATAATGGATTATCCAGAGATTTAACTAAACATCTTAAGCTTCTTTGTACATCGGAAAAACAATTACCAGGACTAACTAATCCTTGCTTATCTGCAGTCGTTTACATTTATCGATCTGCACTAGGCCAGCATGATGGATTGTGGGTAGCCGATTCACCCTTCGCTGTACATGCGGAGGTCTGTATCACAGCAATGGGGACATTAATGAATGGACGTATTGTAGTATTGATGAGATGCAGAAATATTTAATAAAACTCTTGTTACTAAACATTTGCTCATGACATGCTCTCTTAATACATTTCTCGGGTGATGGCATGTGGTGCAGGTCGTTATGTTCTCTAAGATATGGTTGAGCGAAGCGATAGCTGCATCGTGCGTCATGCTCGTGAACGGGTGCTCCCTTGGGAGTTGGGTCTGCTTTAATCTTCGGTATTATTGACTTATACTAAACATACATCTTGTTGCTTTCTTAAATTTGTCGTTTATTCCCTGTATGTTAATAGAATATTCAGGGATATTTACTTAAAACAGATACTTGTTGACTTTGTTGTAATCAACGAAATAATGATATCATAACATTATGCATGGTTGTAATTATGTATGTATTATATTTTATTATATTGTAAATGTCGTTACTTCTGTTAAAGCCGACGAGTTTCTTTCGCCCATTCTTTTTGCCAGTTAAAAGACGTCCTGAATGGGTAGTAGGTAAAAATGTTGGACGATTCAAAACAACTTATTTAAAGTGTTTCAAATAATAAAGCTATTTTCATTTCATGTCATTTTAATTCTTGGTGGTCTTTTAATTTAATTTCTTCCCTGACCCAGCGGAAAGTTTTATTTCTTCGGCCCGTCGCGGATAATTGGCGAGAATATGTGAGGACTCCCCCCGCCATTGTGTGGGCGGGGTATACCACACTGAAATCCCTGGGGTGCACTACCACTATTTCCGTCAGGGTCTAGCGGGATCGCGTTATCACACATCAACTTTATGATCAAATATCCCTAGTTACACATTTCATTTCTTAACGTCTGTAGTTAGTCACATGCAAATTACCGCCATACACTCGTAGGTTATGTTAAATTTCATCTGTCAGCGACTCAGGTAACTTCAGACTGTCTGTACTTGTGCATTTATGTATTTGATTTTTCTCCAGTGTCGTGCCCTGCGCCTCTCAAGAACCGAGACTTCGTCCTGCAGCGTTCCTGGTTGGACACCGGAGATGAAAAGATGATCCTCAACCATTCCGTTTACCATAAAGACTACCCACCCAGGAAAGGATTTGTCAGGTACTATTATTTTTTTTTAAATCGTGGCAAATCAAATTTATCGAACTGGACGTAATAATTTTCCATCTAGTTGTACATGCAGAGCTAAGTATATGATTAAACACAATGAGGGCGAACAAATGCCGGAGAACAATTAATGAATACCATTTTATTTTGAATAGGTTCGCTCTTGATCCCAATCAAAGGCCACCGGGGGCCACGACAGGATCCACGATGGAACGAGCTATAATGTGCTAGAAGGTGTCTATTCACCCTAGCTTTAAAAACGGAAGTGTTTTAATTACTTGGAAATACAGGAGTCTAAAAAGTAGAACTATAGAATAATCACAGTGCAAACACATTTCAATGAATCGTTAAGGTGCATACAAAATCATATTACAAAATATCAATTTTAACACGTAGTTTTTAATAATCAGGCTATATATAAGTTGGCAAAAGAACAACTGGTATAATGCGGAATTCCTGAGTCAAGTTGAAGATTTTCTAGTAATTTAGATTTACTTACTTTAAATATAAGAAATATAGTGAAATGCTTAAATAACAAAAAATATAATAATTATATAGTTGTTTCTTGTTTATCGATTTTAATAAAAGTATTACTTAGGATGTTGTAGTAGTACCTAGAATATGAAGAGACGGCGCTGTCGTCAGCTTAAGCGCGCTGTCGTCAGCTTAAGCTTGGCAAAAATTTAACGGATTCGTCATGTAAAAAAAAAAAATTGAATGCACCCGTTGTTATTATTAATTTGAGACGACCGGATAGTGCAACAGTAGCATACCTGCCTACTGTTACAACGTTCTTAATTTGTTCCCGAGTAGTGGTTGATATATTTTTTCCTTTTTTTAATAGCTATATTATAAGGCCTTTTTAATTTGGCATTTTATAATTGATATGTGTAGTGGTATGAACCAAACCCTTCCAAAAATTAAAAAAATGAAAGAGCAGTTCTCACATAAATAGTTTTAATACATGGTCTCCACTTTGAACGAGCATATTAAGACTTATTGTTATAGTCTTTTATAGTATAGTACAGAAACTGGACCTGAGTTGCATTGAAGTGCTTTTTAAAATGGCATCGTAAATAAATTTGAATGGCAATAAAAGCGAATTGCTGTCACGAAAACAAAATGCCAATGCAAGTAAAGACGCCAATCACTGCTGATTAATTGTTTATAAAAAAATCTTAATTTTTCCCGAACATGGGACATTGTTCACCAAGGGGAGAAAGTGACTGACTACCGGTACAGTTTGAATCACTTTCGAAGTAACCGAGACAGGATATTTGCCTCTTTTACTGAACCTACTGAACTACATGGTACCTTGCCTATGAGGTAATTAAAATAAGTAATTCATTTAATTACAGTTGAAGACACGAAAACATATTATTGGTGCTTTACCTCTAGACTTTAGAGAGTAAGTTCTTAATTATTGCATTGTTTCAGTGTAGTTCTGGCAGCGTCTTTATAAATCGTCATTTACACTAATAGATTTTATCTTGATATTTTTTTAAGTCTATACAGTTACATAGTCCAAATAAAATGAAAAGAACCAATCAAGAAAAGATAGTGCAAATCTCACTTTTTAAATTTAGAATAAAAAAAAGAATCTATGCAAAAAATGGCCAATATAATTTCGAAATAAGAATTTTTTTGATTACGGTATTTAATTTATTTTTTATAAGTACTAGCTGACCCGGTAACGCGTTGCTATTGTAACGCGTTGCTATGGTAACGTTAATTGATACAATGCACTGGGCAGTACAGACATGTCGGGGGCAGCACTGGGCAGTACAGACATGTTGGGGGCAGCACTGGGCAGTAGGCGAACAATGACTTTTTCCCATTTTCACCCAACAATGGAAATAACGCGTTGCTATGGTAACGCGTATACAATACAAAAAGAGCGGGGAAAAGAGCAGACAGAGAAACAAAAATTTTTTATTTTAAGTTATAGATTGTCAAAAGAAAAAAAGGCAGGCTAGTAAAGAATTTTCATATAACTTTTCCGTCCGTGCTAACAAGGCAGTAACGGGTTTTCATAAAACTTTACCTCCCGCATGATAGTAAAGGCATAGTTTGTGACTTGCGTAAATAACAAAGCAGCTACTTTCCGATGAAGTGAAACATACAAATAAAAGCAATACGCAAAATCATAATTTACGATAAGGAAAAGCTAAAATGACTAAATATTATCATTATATTGATGTATCACTGTTTGGGCACGAGTTATTTCCATAGATAAAGCACCGTAGGGAAAAGGCCCATAAACCTCTTAGCCACAAGACTGGCAAACAATAAGAAAGGGAACGCCAGGAATAATGATATATAACCTGAATAATTTAGTTAAAAAATATGCAAAATAAAGGCATTACCAATAAATGCTGTCACCTAAAGTTAAAGCATATATTTTAATGAATAAAAGACAAGAATATAAGGCCCTGGAAGAAGGCGATCTCTGCAATCGAAGCGTTGCCTACCGAGTCCAATTATACTTCTGGTTCGTTTAAATAGATAGGGATGGTGCAGAATGGTTTTGCCGAAGCACTATTAGCTGATTAACTTTATTTTGTTTTTTAAACATTTTTACAAGCTTTTATTTACTTTTCACCTGTCTCAGTGTCTGTAATGAAATCTCGCAAGTTAAATTTGACCCATTTCTCGATTTTCGATTGAGCTGAAATTTTGCATGCATGTGTATATTATGTGACAGTGCAACATTATGATGACATGGAGCTGATCTGGAGCTGGAAGATGGCGATAAGAACTCCGCAATATAATGACACAACCCAATCGAACTTGGGCTTCTTTGATTCGTATTGACGAGTACTTTGTAGTTATATGGTAACCATGGTCAAATGCTGGAGCTCAGAGGTGGCCATAGGAACTCCGCAACAAAACGTCACAATTCCATCGAATTTAAGCTCGTTTGTTTCATATTGACGAGTACTCTGAGAATAAAGTAATAATAAAAGCTTATTTTTAAAAAGTATTTTTTTCTTTTAATTTATTCCAGATTCCCGATAGATTAATATAAAAACAAAACTAGGAAAAAATAAATTTAAATCGGTTAAGTTAGGTAAACATCTTGATATACGAAAAACAAAACAGCGAATCAATCTTTCGACGATGATAACTTTGATAAACAATTAAAAGCTCAGATAGGAAAGCTCTCAAACGCACCGCTTGTTTTCATTGAACTAGCTTTTCTTTGTAAACGATATTAGTTGTGGGACCATCAGCGCGTAAACACAAAGGTTTAGCTACCTTTGTGTTTTGTTTACATGCGATAGAGCTACATATAGTTGGTCACGGGAATAGCAAACAATACCAACTTTATCTTTCAACTTTAAGTAATGTTCAAAAGTTAATTTATATACTAGACAATTTTTTTTCTAAAGCCACAAAAAAATATTTACTATATTATACGAATTTCATTTTTTAAAGTTGACTAAATAGAGTAAAACCATTTTTTTCTAAAGAAACTTAATAAAAAGATATTTTTTTAATCTGTGAAAATTTTAATAAATCAAGAATATCGGAGATTTTTTTCAGAAATCGACGTAGTACTTTTTAGAAGTCTTGAGCAATCGATCTCATACACCTAAAAATCGACTTTCGAATCGAAAGTCTAGTTTCGATTAATTTACCTACGTTTCGTTCTGTTCGAACCATAATGCAAAAAGGAACATTTATTGATTTTAATTGGTTATCGGAATACTCTGTAAACAGGGAAATCGTTTTGTTTCTTAAAAATCATTGGGAACTGTAAAATATAGGTTCCCAATTAGTACCAAAAAATATTTTGATTAGATCGATGCTTTGTTAGAAATATAATTTCACCCATACGAACAAAATCTCTTCCTTATTTAAGGTCGAAGCTCTTGTTGTAGGTGTAATTTTCTTTATACTATTTAAATAGCTTACTCAACATACGTTGCTTTTTTATTGAATAGAAAAACGAAGGGTTTTATAAATTAAACTGCAATGTATGATTAATATTTTATATCTATAATCTTATCGTCTTGTCGTTTGGTCATTTGAATCACCAATAGTAAGGTGAGAAATCTAATGGTTACCACAAAATTTCTTTTTTCAATTTTGAACTCTAATTTTAGAGTTAAAAATTGCAATTGTGTTTGACTTTAAGGATTAAAATCAAACAAATCACATATGCGTGCGTATTAATACTGTGTTATTTCGCAGTAACGGGATATTTATTTCAGTCAACACGCCTTGGAATATATTTTAACTGTCCCTTCCTACAATCTTATTGTATTCGTAACATTGAATTAGGTCATTGGCTGAAGACGGAATGATTTCTTTGTATTCAACCATAACTACGTAGATTTTATTTTATTCAATAGGCTACACACAACTGGCGGCGGTCTAGCGAGACGCGGACAAAGACATTTTTTTTAATCGATTGTTGCGTAGCTTAAGTCGGGACAAAGTCGATTAACTGGCTTTACCTTTTGTGATTTAAAAAAGCCATTTCTATTTTGCAATTTGTAATGTCAAAAAGGTTTAAGTGGTTATTGTTCGTAGATATTGAATAATATATACTTTCAATAAGATATATAAAGTGCATTTTATTTAATATGAGTATAATACAATGCGTGAATTGAACGCCATGGCATCGTAAGTTCTACGTCAGGGATCTTGTACGGATAAGAAGCCGCAAGAAACAATTTTCTCCCTTTCATTATGTGTTACGAACTGCGGGCTACCACCCTTTCTTGGTTGCTATTTCTATTTGTCGCACCAAGCGCTTCTCAACATCTTTTATGCGCATAGGAGTAGAACTGGTTCCCTGCGTCTGTATTACCGAGTAGGTAGTTATAACCCGTTCGTTTTTAAAGCTAGGGTGAATAGGCAAATTCTGGGTTATCTCGTTCCATCATGGATCCTACCTTGGCCCCAGGCTTGATCGGGATCAAGAGCGGACCCATTATAAAAAGTTATAAAACTTTTTTTGTATTAACAAGACATATTTTTAATTTTTAAGTCGTTTTTTAGAAGAATGCTATGTTTGTTATTTCCTTTTTTTATCGAATAGGTTGTTTCTTGTTTGGCCTAAATATCTTTTATGTTACTCGTATATTTCCCTCATAGGACAGGCTAAGCCTAGATTGGGGGTTTGTTTATCCTGTATGTTATGTGCAAATGGTTTTGTTCATTAAAAACTGTTCACTTAGGTACTCACGAATAAATTGAAAGGACAATTAATTACCTGTGAACATAAAAAAAGTTAGTGATGCAGGAAACAAAACAAACGGGTCAAATATTTTTTTAAATACGAAAACATACGAATATAAGAAATATAATAAATAATAAGTGCCATTTATCAGAAGATGAACAGTAAGTGATTATTGAGAATATATTTTTTAAATATTTCTTATTCTTATAAACCTTGTCTGTCTGTGAAATTTTCTTGAGGGGTGAATCGGTTTTGATATGGGTCCCTCTGGATGGTTTAGATTCACAATTGGATCCTGTAGGTGGCGATGCGAAAGTGTAGGATAAGTTTTGTCGGTTTAATAAAGAATAAATATGTAAATATTTTGTGTGAATACAGAATAAGGTCAAATTAAATAAGTTAAGAAAATATATTAAACTTAAAATGTGTTGTGATAACAGTTGCTATGCTTATTTCTATCACCGCCACTTTGTATTCATTTAACGATTATACAAATTAGTAAACAGAATATTTTATTAAGAGAATGAACATTTGGATGTGCGGGCGATTCAAAATTAGGCCACTAGTTCAATTTAATATTGCGGAACTCGGTGCACGCGCGCAGGCGGCCATCAGTCGACATTTTCCTTTTTTTGCCCGCATATTGGCCACATTGCAGTATGATTTGTCACCGCTAGATGGCGCGATTGTCTCGCTGTTCCATATGAGAGACAAGGTATGTGCGAAAGGGAAATGTAATAAATGGAGGTGAGGCTTGAAGTGTCGATCAAACTAATAAAAATTACAAAAACATACAAATAAATAACGCGGCAGGTTAAATTTATTTACTGGCGCGACCAACATTGTCGCTCGCTATAAATAATAATGTGCAATTCGTTATCGTCCAAATTAATATTAATTTCTACTATCACTTTGCTAAAGGTCTAATAATTAGCGTTAAAAAGCGACTCGTTTAGGAGTTTATTAATGGAATACTTTTAGCCAGAGAACACTTCGAGCTTCCTTTAGTACCGCAATCAATTTAATCAAGGAATTCTTCTCGAAAGCTTGAAATAAGAAGGCGTGTAATTAAAATATCGTCGACGGAACCTTTTGTAGGGCAACCAACTTAGATGGCAAATCCAGGTCGCATCATATGCATGTGAGCGCATAGATTTTTTACTACGTTTATATCTTTATTAGATAGACTTATTCTTTGTCTAACAATATTATATTGCTGTACAAAGCATATTTATTGCTTTCCACGTGAACTTGATAATTAAAATAATAATATTTCCCACAAAAACACAAATTAGCCTAGCCCAAAGTAAGCACCTTAAGGCTTGTGTTATGGATACTAGGGTAACGGATAGACATACATATATCATACATAGATATGTAATATTCATAGACACATTAATATGTATATAAATGTCCATGACTCAGGTACAAATGCTCGTATTTATCCAACAAACATCTGCCCCTGCCGGGATTCGAACACAAAGTCGGCGCGAAAGGTAGGATCGCTACCGTTGCACCAAACGGTGGTCTTTTGAAATTGAAATTTAACTAACGATTTCTTCGTGTTCTACAAATTAAATGAATAGATTTTGTATGACAGCTAAAAGTATCCAAAACCTAAGAAGAAATAGTGGATATACTACTGTTAGCATTGGTAATAGGTTTTTCAGCTGACGTTGGAGGCTGAATAAAGGCTTTTTGAAAACGCAATGCGCAAACGGATTGCAATCAATATGGCAGAAGAATATGTAAACCCAACAGTTTTTATTATACTTTTGAATGGACGTAAGATGCTTAACTAATCCTACTTAACTTTACCTATTTTAGTTAAAAAGAGTTTTATATTTTTTATATATTTTATGCATTTTTTCAATGCTATCTTATAAGATAAATTATAATAACGCCTACAGGGTAAAGTTAGAAGGGTACTACAAAATTTCGACGAGTGTTCCCAAGGCTAGGTAGCTCAATTGGGAGAGCATTGGACTTCCCGCCTGATAATTCACTTGTGAGCCGAGTCGATTTTTTCTAGTATTTTTCTATTATAATAATTTATCTAAAAAGAGTTTTGTCATTTTCTTTAAAAATTAGAATGAGTTGATTAAGCATTTCATTTTATTATTTATCTACTTTTCGGCGAATCATCAACTTAACAATATTGTATAATTACAAGCTAATAAGTTAAAAAAAGATTCACACAAGTAAAATTGGTCTATCTTTTTCTAAATTTAGGTAAATTTTTATTTAAATACAACGGTACAATAAAGAAAGAAAAGCTTAATTATTCATCATTCAAGAAGCGCTTGCTAATAAGTGCCTTCGCCACACCGATTCTGGTATCAAATGTATCCATCAATATTATTAGACAAATCATTGCATTGCTTCATTGCTAGGTGGATAAAGTTATTCTTTCTATAATTAGTATTGCAATTGGCAAATGAAAGGTGCAGCTCGCCGCCAACTACGGGGTACATAAAAAGATAGATTGTGAATGATACTGATACAATTTTTTATGTGGTATCACAAAGAAACAGGTTATAAAACTCCTTAAGGACACCCTTAATCTGGTAAAATAACTGGAATAAACATCAAATCCCCGATAGAGGGATACTAAAAGAACTCAATGACTTATACAGTTCATTAGGGAGAACATCAGAGCGATTGTTAAAGACTTAACTGGACACTGCATGCCAAATAGATATCACTTTCACATGAAATTGAGTGACACTGAGATTGGCAGATACAGTAAAAAGGAGTAACAATTAAACACATCTTATATGATTGTGGATCCCTAATCCACAACCACTGTTTTCTCCTAGGATGAAATATTGCGAGCCTCAAAAAACCGAGATCTCTCAAGGCTAAGAAAGTTCTAGATTTCCTAATAGCTAGTCTAACTTGGAGACGAGTTTCAATAGATCTTTCAGGTCGCAATCATTAGAGTACCACATAAATAAAAAATAAAAAGTTTTTTTGGCCTTAACAAAAATGTACATATTCTTAAAAATGTACATTTTACATAAGGAGGCACCGATTACTAGTAATCAGTGCCTCCTTTTAAGCTATATATATTAGTCTGTGTAAGGAAACACTGCTCGTCTTTAAAACATATTATTAATAAATTAAAATAATCTTACAATAGAATAATATAAGCTTTTATACTTTGTGTATAGATAGTACATATGTTTTGATGTCTATGTGTGTGTGTGTGTGTGTGTATAAATCAATTTATCATTATTCTGCGACTGATATATATCGCTGCTCCTTACCGTTCACGAAAACTTATAATAAACTTATTTTTTATTTAAGTTTTTGTTTGATATGGACGGTAAAGTATGTCGTACCCATAAATATCTGCTAGGATTATGTGGCATTCCTTTATCTATAATTTATGTATTTTTTTTATGTAATGAATAAAAAAAACTTAAGCTACTCACATATAACTTTCCTTAATTACATATTTTCCTCGTCGCATAAACTTGTTCCTTTGACAAGCCCTAGCAAGTTGATGTAATACTACATAACTGTGAACAGTTACCGTCTGGGTTTGTTATAGTCACCCTACTGGGAAGGAAGTTAACGAAAGCTTCCAAAAGGGTTCAGTTATATAGTGGCTTATTTGGGGCTATATCGTTTTAGTCGATTAAAGCGGAGCCGGCGAAATGAAGGGATAAGTTCGGGGGCATCTCTTCGGAAGTTTTTTTTTATTGTTTTCACATGTAATGATTTGGAAGAGTTTGGTTACGACCGATGACTTAACGCGTAGGTTTCATTACTTGATTTTTAATATATTTACTAGCTGACCAGGCCACGCGTCGCTGTGGTTCAGTGAATATATTTTGCGTATTTTTTAGAATTTTTGAATAAAACCCAACCTAGACTATATCCTAAGTTGAAAAAGATCCAGTAAAATGAAAAAAAAACATCAAAATCGGTCGAGTAGTCGGAGTCCATTGTGGTTTGACCGCAACGTAAACATATTGGGATTGCTTTTTTTAAAGTAACGTAGTATTTTCTAAGGTTAAAATTAAATATTAATAATGTATGTGTGTGTATGTGTGTATGTATGTGTGTGGTTGTGTGTGTGTGATACAAAAACTAATACATGTGTTTTTTACATATTGGTCACTACTTGTTTTAATGAAGCGTGGAAGGAAACTAAACAAATTTAATTTTAATAAGTTATCATTATTTAATTTACATATTCGTACAAAATTATTTGACACAAAGCATTTTGTGCTTTAGGGTACAAAAAATAAGCCTGCGGTGCATGCGGAAAAGTATATAGTCCATTAGGGTGGGAGCATCGACATTTTTATTTAAAATTTTGAAAATAACTGACCTGTATTATTTACGTTAATATTCCTGTTAACCCCTCATGGTAAGCTAAAGCTTATGATACGAGTGTCTACGACGAGGATTGAACTCTGTCCGCTGGAGTTAAAGTTGACATCCCAATTGATACAGTATAGCCGCCTGGATGCATCTTATTACTTTATTTTTAGGAATATTTACAGCTAATAATCCTACTATGCAAATAAAGTGTTATCTTATTAAGTCCTTAATTTCAATTTTTCTAACGAAATCCAGATCATAATTCTAAAACTATCTTTATCAGATGTTTATTAATTTTGAAAGATAGGTACATTCATATTACTTTTTAATTTTTTAGACTTTATGCTTTGCTACTTTGTTATTTTTTAAAAACACCTTTTTTAACAAATGTTTAAGATAATTCAACTGTGGTGATGCTTGTCGTGCAATATAATCCAATTTTTATGATTTGATCTTCCTACTGTCCATAATATCTAGAATACTGATGCTCTAACACACACAGGGTTGATTTCCCTAAAACTTGATTTCAAGGAGTTATCATCGATTTAAAAATGACACGGTTTCAGTGGCCATCGCCACACGCAAATAAAAGTGACGACACGACAGGCGTGCCATCAGCAACGAATCGGTTAATGCTTATTGCATTTTCTCCCACTCATTCATTTTACTTTTGATTTCAGTTAAACTGTCTTATATTCTGCCTATGAATAGGTATCCTGAAATATCGAAATTATGGTTAACTTAGTATCTTATTATTATTGTCTGTCGTGAGTTATTGCAATTTGAGTGCTGATGAACATTTCAAAATGAGTTGTTCTTCGAATTCTCTCAATAGTCATATTTTTTTTATACTGAACTAGAGTAGGTGCACAAAACAAAAGCGGAATTTGTATTTTTAACCAATTCCTAAGCGGAGTTTGACTTGATTTGATATTGAACTAAAACGGCGTTAAAATTGTATTGTAACGCACGAAAAAAGTGAAAAACATTAAATTGGGAGATGTTCCACTACTGATTTCGACCGACGATATACAAAAATATTAAAATTATTATTAGCTCTTTAACGGTGTCATAGGAATTTTCTGGGAGTATTCGTTTTGGAAGCGTTTTCACGTATTTAGATTTGTCCGCCCAATATGATTGGTGATTTTGGCTCATCAATAGCTCAATGTAATATACGTAGGGCTGTCGACCTGGAGCATGTTCGGTTTTTATCAGTTTTATTTTCTTTCGTTTGAGTTGATTTACGTACTTGCATATCTACAACAATAAGGCGAATACTGTTGATTCACAAAATCGATGTTAGCAATAAATATTCTTATTCTTATAAACCTGAGAGCAAAATCATTACTAGCCTCTAATAAAAAAATCCAAATAATATATCTTATCCTTTCTTGCCTGAAATTTGATAACAGTATAATCGCTTTACTGACAAATATTTCATTATATTTTTTGGATAACGTTATTAGGATTATTGATTATGCGACTAAAATAAATTGTCATGTGTTAGTTCCGCAAGAACTCGAAAAGCATTCCATGGATTGCGACGAATCTTTGGTGAACTAAAGCATGCCAGAAGAGGTTTATGTCCAACAAATATGGTAAGGTACGCCGAGCACAGCTGGTCACTCTTTGGATGAAAAGACCGTAGGAAAATAGGCGATAACTCTCCAAGAGTGTAATGAAGATTAATAGGTGCTTAACACTGTTTATGCAACCGGAAACGATATTACGTGCTAATCCTATCCTATACGTTATGACAATACTTTGTGTGTGTGTTTGTTACCATATTGTCAGTAAAAGCCTAAGAATAACATTCAAGAAGGCTAAGAACGGTTAGCTATATGTGTAGTCGTAGAACCGTAACGTTAGCGCGATTCATTTCGTTACAGCGACATCTAATCATAAATAAAATAAGTGTTTGTATAGTCTATCCAAAACTAATGCTTACTAAACGCTACTAAATATCGTAAAAACACGAAAAAAAATTAACGTTCTAAAACGTCCATAAAGGTTTTTCATGGCATCAAAAAAAATAATTTAGATCCCTAAAGGTAGCCCTTTTAAGCTACGAATGTTCTTTATCCTGTTCATAAGTTTGGACGTTCCTGTCATATCGTTATGCCATCTTGACTTTTTTTAATGGGTTTGCCCTCAGTCCCAGTCAAGCCTGGTGGTCAAATTACCATCTACGATGAAGTGTGCTAGAAGGAAGGTGCCTATTCTCCCTGGCTCTGAAGACGGACACGGTCTTTAAGTTTGATTTGCAAGTATCTAAAGTATTGAAATAGCAGACTATAAGTTAAATGTCTTTTACACTTATCTTTCTTGTTAAAGTATTTTTTTATAAGAATAGACTGGTAATACACAAATTGGATATAAAAAAGGTTAGCAACCCTACAGCTCATTATTTACACAATTCGTCGGGCACTTCAGTGATTAGATAGTTGTGTGCGTCTACCCGTGACGACCTTCGGTGTCGGGTCGTGACGCGTGTCTCAGTACCCGAATACTCTTGGTACTTAACACAAACCCCATTTTTTTGACGTCATGTAATCTCGAATTCAATTTCGTGTGAAATTATGTCCTCATTATGGCTTATTTGGAACGGAAAAAGAGAACGAATCAATTGAACCACCGATCATTCGCTGGTTGTAAATGTATTTTTGCCGTTTTAAATTCAAATAAATAATGAGATATTACTTTGGGCATTAATTACATTCTATGCATTATCTTAATCAAAATTAAACGTTGAAATCTTCCGTCTTAATCGGGAATCTAACACCGAACTCGAGCAGTTGGGTAAGACCACGTTTTTAATGTTTCATTTTCACTTATTTGTTTATGTGGTTATAAGACTACAAAAATGGTGATTTAGTATATCGATGTCCTCGTCATCATGAGCATCTAAGCTGAAAGACGTCTTTTCCTGGACGAAGGCCGTTCTCAAATATTTTTTTGGGGTTTATATATTTTGGGGTTTTGCCAAAACCTCCACGTTTTGTCTGTCCGCTCTTTTTCCATTTTATCAATAACGTTATCATAGCAACGCGTAAACCGCAAGTAGTTCGTCTACCGGACGCTAAATGGCGCTAACGGAAAAATATTTAATAATAGAAAAAAATTAAAGAATTTTGTCCACCCGTGCGAAGCCGGGACGGGCCGCTAGTGGATATAATAATAATAATGCGAAATGTTCAAGTTCAAGTCCCTGGTGGCAGCCTTCCCAGTTTTTGATTACATGTTGTTATATTTGTTTTTCATGGTGTTACATGGTTTAATAACTTATTTTATTGATCAAACATGACTAGTTAGTATTAATAACTTTGGTTAGTAAAAACGGAATACGCTAAGGCATCAATGTGCATTGAAATTAATATAAGTTTTATGGTACACTAGCGGCCCGTCCCGGCTTCACACGGGTGGACAAAATGCTTTAATTTTTTCTATTATAAAAATTTTTTCCGTTAGCGCCATCTAGCGTTCGGTAGACGAACTACTTGCGGTTAATATGGTAACAAACACACACACAAAGTATTGTCATAATATAATTAGTATATGGTACATTTGCACAATGTTATAATAATAATATTTCTTACATCCATTACTACATTTGAAAAATCGTTTGGCATTACGGTAGCGTTCCTACTATCGCAGGTCCTGAGTTTGAGTACCGGACGGAGCAGAATTTTGTGTGATAAATTCGAGCATTAGTATCTAAGTCCTAGTTTTTTTTTGTCGTGAATAGGTAAGCGTTTAACCGCTATCTCGCCAGACGGTAAGTGACAATGCGGTCTAGGATGTGACGTGCCTGCCTAGAAGATACCTATTCACTCGTGACTAGGAAACAGACTCAGACAAAGAGTTCCACTCTTAAGCGGTACGGATTATAAAATTGGAACCAAAACGCTTAGTGCGACTCTTTGGTATATCAACGTTTTGGTCCAACGGTAGCGGCCATGTCTTTCGCACCGACGACGGTCCTGGGTTCGAATCCCGGAAGGGACAAATGTATGTGTGATGAATACTAGCATTTGTACCTGAGTCATGGGTATTTATATATATTTCTATAAATACATATCTATGTATCATATATTTGTATATCTATCCGGTACCCTAGTATCCATAACGCAAGCCTAATAGTGCTTACTTTGCGCTAGGCTAATTTGTGTGAATGTAGGAATTATTATTATTATATAACGGTGGCGCCTGTTTGTAAATCTGGTTGTCAGATGAAAAAATGGGGACAGCGGAACAAGGCTGTACTGTGCCATTCTACTGCACACTCTTGGAAATGTATCCTATAATAACGGATAGGATAGCTACCTTCCGTCTACGTCCAAGACTGTTCAGCTTGTTATTAAAAAGATCGTCATTTCCGATGATTTTCTTGGCTCTTCTCTCAATGGACTCAAGCGTCTGGAGTTGATATTGGGCGGAACCGTCCCAAAGTTGAGAACAGTACTCCATACACGATCGAACTTGCGCTTGGAAAGATTGAGCAATTGTTCCGGCGTAAAGTTCTTTCTCACCTTTGCCAGAATGCCAAGTTTTTTTAAGCTAATTGAGACTTACTCTCAACGAAAGAGTCAAAATTGAGAGTTGGTGACAATGACATGCCGAGAAGCTCAAGATTGTTTGTGATCGGCACGGATACACCTCAAAAGTAGGAATCAAGTGAAAAGAACTCCTTTTATTTATTTCTATTAAAATTAAATACCTATGTATCATATAATGTATTTTAGAAGCGAAGCTTCTATACGGACACGTTACACGAGAGCGTCAGATTTAGTACCGTTACCCGATATATATGGGAGACAGCTGTCTCCCCACCTCAGTGTGCGTGGCCTTCTGTCTTGCTTTCACTCATAGGACTGAACCTAATAATTATTACTATTTATAGGATTCCATGTCAAACAAAAGCTCACATCGGTGTTTTTATTTATAAACTTGAGCGTCTTTTATGTCATTTATCTTTAAAATATAAAAGAAAAAAGTTTGTGATTTGTGGTGACTGGAATATTGACATTTTAAAACAAAATAATTTTTCGAGAGAACTTCAAGGCACATTACATAATTATAATTTTTTCATGCATATCACAACTCCAACCAGGTTAAAATCATGCATAGACCAGATAGCCAGTAATATAAATAATGTGATTCCTAACGTACTGCATCTTAGTTTATCTGACCATGAAACGGCTCAAATGTTAACTATACGAGTCAATAAGGTACGTTCATATACTACTTGGTTTGAATATAGGCGAGATCATAGTCAGGAGAACATTGATAAATTTGTAAAATATATTTCGGCTCTCTCTTTTTCAGACGTCCTACATAATCCCACAGCTTCAGAAGCCTTTCAACTTTTCTATGATACTGTGTGTCTATTTTATGACTTGTGCTTTCCAACAATTAAAATAAAAGTAAATAATAGGTTGACGAGATTGAAATGGCTAACGAAAGGCTTAAAACGTTCCTGTCGAACTAAACGCACATTACATAGGGCTTATTGTAGAGCGTCTCGTAGGGATAAAGTACTAAAAACACAGCTTAATAACAAATACAAAAAATATAATTATATTTTAAAAAAATGTTTATTGGTAGCTCAAAGAATTAACAACCAAAAGTATATTGAAAAGAATAGAAAATGCGGTAAAGCCATCTGGAAGACAATCTCAACAACTATATCTGATAATCGCCATAGAAATGACATCAATTGCATTCACTCTAATAATAAAACTTTCACTGACGCACGTCAGATTAGTAACATTTTTAATGACTATTTTATTAATTTGACGAAAACTACGGCCTGTAAAAATAATGATAATAATGATAAAAATAATACATATACTACTAATTTAAAATCTAATTTACATACTATATTCTTGACGCCGGTAACCGATAGTGAAATTTACAATATTATTATATCTTTAAAAAATGGTAAATCTAGCGGGCACGATGAAATAGTTAGCAAAGTGCTAAAATCCAGTGCTGGCAATATTTGTCAACCAATCGCACACATTATTAATTTATCTTTCCAACAAGGGTACTTTCCAAATCAACTAAAATTATCCATAATAAAACCGTTGTTTAAAAAAGGAGACAGGCTTTACACAGAAAACTACAGACCAATTACTATTATACCAATTTTTTCAAAAATATTTGAAAACGCTATTTATAAACGAATGATTGAATTTTTCACGAAATATAATATTTTACATCCACAGCAATTCGGTTTTCGCAAAGGAAGTTCTACCACACTCGCTTGTTTTGATTTGGTGAAATTGGTGACCGAAAATCTTAATAAAAAAATACCCATGATATCTATTTTTCTAGATATGTCAAGGGCTTTTGACTTTGTCGATCACCAAATATTATTATATAAGCTGGAGAAATGTGGAATTAGAGGGAAGGCTTACGATTGGTTGCAAAGTTATTTAAACGATCGACAACAGTGCACAGAGATAACTAAACTAACCAAACGTAAAAATTCTCTAGAAAAACATAGAGTTCTGTCAGATTATATGACTAACGATACTGGCGTTCCGCAGGGCTCTATACTCTCGCCATTGCTGTTTTTAGTTTATATCAACGATTTACCTAATTGTACGTCGCATAAGTGTATCCTATTTGCAGACGACACTACTTTGTTAATAAGATGCGACAATAAAAATACCTACCAGGAGTCAGCGAACCGAGCGCTCGCTGATATAATAGAATGGCTCAGAGAAAATAAATTATATATTAATATCAAGAAAACTAAATTAATGGAATTTCATTCTTATAATTCAAAGCCATTACAATTACAAATAAAACACAATGAATTCAATATAGAAAAGGTGGACATGTTTAAATTTTTAGGAATAATAATAGACGCACATTTAAATTGGAAGGGACATATAGATGTAATTTGTAATAAACTAAACCGTTATGTTTATGCCTTAAAACGTTTAAGTCAAGTAGTTTCTCCAGAGGTCGCTCTTGTTGCTTACCACGGATACGTATCCTCGATTCTAAGCTATGGCTTGATTATATGGGGCAATTCAGTGGAAGCAGATCGGCCATTTAAATTACAAAAAAGGTGTATTAGAGCCATTTGTAAAACGTCGTACCTGGAAAGTTGCAGACCACTTTTTCAGAAATTGGGCGTTCTTTCCTTACCCTGCCAGTACATACGCGATATTTGCTGCTTCGTTGTGCAACATCCAAAATATTTTAAAAAATATTCGGAGGTCTCAACTAGACCACCACGAACTCAGTACATTAATTCATTGCATCGACCTGCTTGCCATAAGTACATTTACGAAAAAAACGTTTCTAATATGTGTATATTGCTGTACAATAAACTACCTGACTCTATAAAAACACTGAAAGGGAACGTTTTTAAAACATCTGTAACAAAATGGCTTCTTGAAAAGTGTTTTTATAGTGTAAAAGATTATTTAGATTTTAAGGACAATTTAGAATAAAGTTAATTTAATTGATTGTAAGATTTATTACTTTTGACATAACTTTTGCTTATAATAATAAAATTGTAAAATAATTAAAATTTGCACGCCTGCCTAGCAGGCTGATCACATGACTTAAACAAGATTTCTACCTTATTGTTAATATAATATGTGCTCATGTAAATAAATGATGATTTGATTTGATTTGATTTGATGTCAGAGTGCGTGTTTGGCGTGGCTTTCTATCTCTGTTTTGCTTTATACTATAAAGCTTCTCTTGTTTCGGGCGTCCCAAGACGGCATTGTTTTTTATCCGTAACCCTATATCGATTACCCAGGTCTTGCAGTAGGCTAATTGATGTGAATGTAAGAAATATAATTATAATTATTATTGGAGCTCCCATGGATCAGCTTCAATGGCGCAATGTCTGTTACGCTATAACTTCCCGAGTTCTTAATCGATTTTAATATTTTTTGTGTGGAATCGAATCAACAGGTTTAGGACCAGATTGTGACAAATTTTGAAATTCACAAAAATTCCCATCGAAACAAAAAAAAAATCTTTTTTTAGGTAATACGCTCCGCTCCAATATATGGTGCCAGCGTAGCTTTATGTTTAGCGACTGCATCGCCTAGTTGTAGCGGAGCTCCCATGGATCAGTTTCAATGACACAATGTCTGTTACGCCATAACTTCCCGAGTTCTTAACCGATTTTAATATTTTTTATGAATTCGTGTAATCGAATCAACACAGTTAGGACCAGGTATGACCGAATTTTAAAATTCGCAAAAATAAAAATTTATGACCAAATAACATTATTTTCCCATTGAAAAAAAGAGCGCTATTTAATGGAATTTTAAAATTTGCTAAATATTATTGATTTTTTTTAGTATTACACTTCGTTCCAATATATGGTGTTAGTGAAGCTTTATGCTCAGCGACTGCATCGCCTAGTTAATGTTGGATAAGCCATACGTCATATGACATAATGATATTCGCGTTTACTAACATTGTTAACTTATGAAACTGACAGTTTGTCATATCGAAACTAAATTCAACGGTTATTTCATGGAAGAATGTTTATTTGATAGATGACGTTAGTAAAGCGACTGATCATACACTTCATATTTATAAAGAGACAGTAACTAATATAACTGTCAGTCCCCTGTCCGGGTTTCTTACGCCCGTTATTCGTAGCCCAATTTTCAAACTTGCGATAGACTCTTTTTTTATTAACATAGTTATTTATAAATAATATTTTGAATGTTAGCAATTAGGTTTGAAATTTTCATGATCTATGTGATAATGTTAGTATTAATAAATAACATATTTTTCATTTTTGTGGCTTCGTAAGTATAACAAAAGACAAAAACTTCGGTTTTTCTTTGATAATGGCGCCTACAACTGCACCGAAATAACTTAAAAAAACTTCGTCAATATCCCGTTTTAACCAATACTAGTAAGTAATGCGCCCGATAAAATACTGGAAGGTATTCTTCTTCGTCTTCTTTATCCAATACGGGCGGTTTTCGCAACTCGACGACTTTAAGCGCCTATTTTGCGTTTAGAAAAATTAATTATTTTTGTTTTTTGTGGAAGGTATTAGCTTATTATTAGCTACTGAAAAATAATCGCGTTCCCGTAAATATAGAGCTCAATTGGAGGACCATTCGCTCATATGATGAGAGGTTGTGGGTTCGTATTTAGTCTGCCGCCTGATACAAATTATATTGTTTGTAGTAAAATATCTTTCGCGAAATACAGAATTAGATTCTCTGCTTTCGTATCAGTGGGTTTTATTAGTATTTTCACCGTGCGACATGTAAACCAAGCAATAATGTGAGTTTGCTCGACTTGGACGGGCGAGGCGTGTAACTAATTCAATGCTCGTTAGCATATTTCTTAAATATACCCACTCAAAAGAATATTAGGGGGGTATGCATACACACACACCTATACACATATTCACACTATGATTGTTAAATTTTGTTAAGACTAGCGGCCCGTCCCGGCTTTGCACGGGTGGACAAAATTTTTTAATTTTTTTTCTATTATTTAATATATTTCCATTAGCGCCATATAGCGCCCGGTAGGAGAATTAGTTGCGGTTAACGCGTTGCTATGGTAACGTTATTGATAAAATGGAAAAAGAGCGGACAGACTAACACACAAACCACTGTGATCTTAGATCATAGATTATTCTTGAAGTTAGTTGTTAGTAAACATAATGAGTTACTGTAATTGGCTGCAACTGAATTACACTTTAAAATAATTTATTAGTATACGGAAGCTGTAGAAACTTGGTTTATAAATAAATAAATTAGATCATAAAACGATACTTTCGTTAATCGATAAATATATAAAATTCCGTAACAATTTTCGATAAAATTCGGTGGCAGTTCGACTCGATTCGATCTTGATAAATGTTCTTGATAATGGTATTATGGTAATTGTGGACCTATTCTCCGATCGGGTTAAAGGCGAAATGGTTGTTAGAAAATACAAAGAACACCCTCAATTCCTCTTTCAATAATGTAGTTATTTCAATCAATTAAGTTGATTGATTCATTTCTCCATCGACGGCGATGGTGTTTTGTTGACTTTTTTGAAATAATGTTCGGCACTTCGGCATTTTTTATTATATAATTTTGAGTAAAGAAATGCGTAATATGTTGGAATTACCGTTCACGTTTGCCTTATGATTAGTAAGAAGTTTCGTATAGATAAGTCTTTTTAATTAGCCTAGATTAGCTGGATTCGGAAGAACTACACTCACAAACACACTCTCTCTCTCTTTCACACACACTCATACACACACACACACACAGACATACACACACGACACACAGAAAGAGTACTTAGAGTAAAAAAAGTAAGAGTAGATTTTGTTACAAGATACCGCCGCGTACTCATATCTCTCCCTTTATTAATGCTGAATCGGTCCTGAACATGGAATCACGTAGACAACTGCATTTGGCATCCTTAATGTTTGACATCACGACTTCTAAGTGTCCAGACTTCCTTTATTACAAATTAATTTTTCATACATCTAATAATCAGACCCCTAGAACTTCTCGACCGCCACTTAAATTTCAATTACACCGGACCGTGGCTTTTACTGGGAGCTTTCGATACCACGCTACCAAATGTTGGAACAATATTCCACCTCCACTGAGGCACCTAAAGAATAAGAACAACTTTAAATGCCAAATGAAGGCATATCTTCTTTCAAAGCAAAAGTTAGGTGTTCCCAGGTTCTTTAGCAGGTAGTGGAACCAAAATGTCGATTTAAATAAAAATAGGTCTACCGTAACTCATGGTTTTTTAATGATGTTGTCCGTTTATGTCCCTAATAATGTCCATCACAGTTTATTTATTTATTTATAATAGACATATACTTAACACTTATTAAATATATAAAAATATGCTACACATTCACCATTATATAAGTACTTTATTATTGAGCATCTATTTTATATATGTTCTAAAATATCACACACACTGATGTTGCTGGTCATCGTCTTTGTTGGTCACTCGTGATTGTAGCTGAAAATCAGCAATTTACTCGCGATGCGGGTAAACACGATGCTGAGCTGCGACCCTTGCGTACTGCTGCAGCACACATACACATAGTTTTAAGGATGACTTTGTGTTCTACCTAAGATGTAATTATTTTTTATTTTTGTTAATATATGTGTGTGTGTGTAAAGTAGGAAATAAAGCTTTTATCTATCTATCTATCTATCTATCTATCTATCTACTTTATATTAATTCATGATGAGTACCCAAATCACCCAACCCACACACACACACACACACACACTCACACACATAAACTAACACACAACATAAAGAAAGTCTACTTGATATTAATTCACGATGAGTAGCCAAATCACCCAACCCCCATATCGCTCATTTAAAGAGAGAACGTGATATCTCGATATTCTTCAATTTAGAGAAATCGACTTTTAATGTTTGTAAATATGATAACTTTGTCTCTTTTTCGCACAGAGCCTTCATTTATTACTTTGTAAATACCATGTTTTTGTAGTATAAAGAACGCGTTGCGGTGAATAATTTGTTATACCATTTCCAAAATCGCCTTCGGCCAGGATGTCACGTTGTTATTTTAAATGAACGATGTGTACTCAGCGATGTTTCGGAGTTTTCGAGTTAACTTTTTCACGGAGACATCAATTATGAGAATAACTTATATAACGAATCAAAGACCTAACGGTTTAGCTGGATTTAAGACACAAATAAATGATGAACATCTGCTTAAAAATTTTGTGAAAGAATATGAAAACAAATGCACATAACTCAAAACCTACAAGAAATCGCGGAACATAGTAAGAAAGAAGTAATTCGTGTAGCCCTCATGGTGCTCTACCTCTGGTCTTCCGATTTACCCTATTGTTTGAACTCTATTTTAGAAAGGTAATTTATTTTTTAGAAGTGTATTTCAGAAAGGTAATAAAAGATTGAAATCTGTAAAAAATAAATATTTTTTTTATCAAAAACCGATATTCTATAAAATTTGCTATATTGTAAAGAAATTTTTACCTCCAACCACGTTTAATTTCCTAGTAGCAATATACTCATACATATATTTTTCCAAGCTCACTCCAAGCAGTCTTCATAAAACGCTGATCGGGTATACGTGACCGAATTACTCCCAAGTGTTCATTCGATTCGAGTAAACGACAGTCTCCGGTTTATTACTAAAAATCAATATAAAAAGGAGGAGAATGGAAGCAATTATACGTTTTTATAAGGGCTCGTATTATTTTATTGTTCCTTGAATTTAACTGATAGAAATACCTATAATAAAATTAAATAAAAGAGTTCTTATTTAAAAAACCATTTATACCGGATTAGTGACGCTGACACAACATTTTTTTTTTATATTTAATCCTGACGTTACAACTCTTTTAGGGTTCCTGTAAGTCCGCTATTAATCCGGCGAAAATGGTTATATTTAAAAGTATCATGTGAGCGGAAGTGTAAGAACTAAATAAACAATGTGAGAAATTAAAGGACGTAAAAATACTACTAGCTTTTAAACAGTTTGTTCTTGTGTGCCTCAAATAAAATATATAAAGTGTCTACGACACTTTTTCTATAAAGACCGTATAGCTTCGAGTGACGACCTCTTTGCATCTATTATTAAATTTTTATCTATGGCCAAATTTTTTACAATATTTTCCGTTTTTGGCGCGAAACGCGAACTTGTATTTTCTTTTATGGATATATCGCAATAAATATATTGAATAGAATATGTAGTCACTATGTTTCATTCAGAATAAACTACATAAATCTATTATCGTCCGAGTCTTGTATTCATTTTTCAAATTTCTTGTTGTTTTCCTATTGAAATTATTGTAAACGTACGTAGTTTTCAAACAATAAGTTTTATTATATTAAGGGGTAATTTCCGATTGCCAAGAAAAAAACTAGATTGTTTGTTGTTGATATAAGTTGATTGCGTTTCTATTGGCTCACTGAACTCGCTCTTTGTTTATTTGAAGTACGTGGGCAGTTTCGTTTTGTGAGGAAGATAGATTCTTGAAAGTAGGATATTTGAAGGTCGAATTCCGAAGATCGTATTTGCGACAATTTGACGACTATTTGGTAGCTGTCTTGCGTTTTGCACCGACAGTCCTGGGTCCGAGTCCCGGCAGGGGCTGATGTTTGAGATGAATGCGAACATTTTTACCTGAGTCAAGGGGTTTTTTTTTCTGTCTGGAGCCCTTACTATGGCAAGTATGACTACCAACTGGAACGAGTGCAACGTAAATATCTCAAAACTAACAATTACAAATGTTTTCACTCCAGGTCCTCCTATTGTGCCTTATTGGAAAAGTTTTCACTCATGTCACTAGAGGCTAAAAGATTCTTTGTTGATCAGGGAATACTGTATAATATTTGTAAGAGTAGAATGCAACGATCGTTTAAATCAAATCTTCTATCGTGTTCCTAGCCGATCTCAACGTGTACGGGAAACTCATGCCTCCTACTTGTTTATACGCAAACCATGTAGAATCAACGCCGGCAAACGTGCTCCACTCCACCGTATCATGAATTCTTATAACACATATATCTCAAATATCGATTTGTTTCAACTTTCATCAAGAACATTAAGAAAAGAAGTAAAACTCATGTTAGATGAAATCAAAACCTGATTGTCTAACTTAAGTCTTCACACCTATCTTACATTGATTATATCATGCAAAATTGTGTTATAAAGGTAAAGCTAACATTGTTTATTATTCATAAATTGATGCTATTCGGGTTGTTCCGAACTATTTCATCGACACCTATACTATTATTAAGCTTTGTTTTTTATATAGACTAGATGTCGCTGTACCGAAATGAATCGCGCTAACGTTTCGGTTCTATGACTACACATATAGCTAACCGTTCTATTCTTAGGCTTTAATTGACAATATAGTAACAAACACACACACAAAGTATTGTCAATAATATAATTAGGACAAGATGGGGATAATGGTTCTGGTGGTACAATAAGTACCAATAATTTTAAAGATTGTTATTCGTAATAAGTATTGTACTATAGTTAATTATCCAAAATAAAATTATATCCAGTGGTGTGAAATTGTTGCCATCCCTTAGTATTACATAATAGTAATACTAAGTTGTATGGACGACTATTACAAAATAACTCGTAAACCTTCCACAAATTGTAACATGTTATGTCACGTATCTTCAATTTATATTGTACTCTATATTATGGGGGCATAACTTTTAAAATCGGTTGAACAATGACGCGTTGATATAGTGTTACGAAGTTCCTGCTAAATACTACGTACCTGATAGTATCACTACATAGTATAAAACAAAGTTGCTTTCTCTGTCCCTATGTATGCTTAAATCTTTAAAGCTACGCAACGGATTTTGATGCGTTTTTTTTAATAGATAGAGTAATTCAAGAGGAAGGTTTATATGTATAATACATGCATAATATAGTAGAGCATTGCATCCGTGCGAAGCCGGGGCGGGTCGCTGGTTAATAATAAGGCAAGTAAGGCTTGTGTTATGGATACTAGGATAACAGATGGACAATATCTGATACATGGATATGTAATGTTTATAGAAATATATATAAATACCCATGAATCAGGTACAAATCTTCGTATTCATCACACAGACATCTGCCCCTTCCAGGATTCGAATCCATGACCGTCGGTGCGAAAGGTAGGATCGCTACCAATACACCAAACGGTTAGAACATTAAATACTGATAATCATTGTAAATTTAAATGTTTAATTATTAGAACAAACACAATTTATGTGAAAATGTGTATAGTTTGATGTGTTGTTTTCAGTACATACCTTTCAGTCGCGATATCTGTTTGCTTATGGGAAAATCAATAGCTGTTGTAAAACATAATTAATGGACAGTTTTCGATACATGAAGTCAATTAAAATTTCACTGATTGGCATGGTATAAAAAGAAAAAAAAATAGTAAGAGGAAACATTAACGTATGTCCTCATAAAAAGGTTTATAAATGTTACAAATACAAATAGGTAGGGAACAGAAATAATCTGTGAAAAAAAATTATAGTTCAAAAAATTAAAATTTTTTTTTTTGGTAAACCAAATTAAATAGTAAAAAAAAATATTTTAATATAACAATTAAGTAATTAACTAGAAAATTAATGTCATTGTAAGAAAAGCGCGGGGTGCTCGATATTGTATGTTAATTTTATTTATTTAATACTAGTGGCCCATCCCGGCTTCGCACGCGTGGACAAAATGCTTTAAATTTTTTCTAGCATTAAATATAGCCTATGTTACTCAGCGTGAATGTAGCTTTCCAATCGGTTTATTAGTTTTTGAGTTTATTCATTGCAAACATACAAAAATACAAACATACAAAAATACAAATCTTTCTTCTTAAGAATATTAGTATAGAAAAGCACAGTTCGATTAAGAAGAACGTCGTACAAAGCATCTACTAATATTTTTTTCATTTTTTATGCATTTATTCAATGCTATCTTATAAGATAAATTATTATAATAGAAAAATACTAGAAAAAATCGACTCGGCTAACAAATGAATTCTCTGGCGGCAACCGAACCCGCAACCTTTGGAAATCTGGTCTAATGCTCTCCAAATGAGCTACCGAGCCTTGTGAACGCTCGTCGAAATTTTGTAGTACCCTTCTAACTTTACGCTGTAGGCCAGCGTCGTCTCATAAAATAAATAAATAATAATAATAATAGTTTTTATTTACAATATAAAAGTTTACATAACATTATAACGTTAATAACTACATTAGTCTAGGACTGTGTCGCAGTTATTAGCGCCCACCTCGAACTTTATCAAACATTTTTCATTACTTAAATAAATTTAAAAAGTAACAAATTACACATTAAAAAAAAAAAAAAAAAAATAAAGAATTTACTAAATTTGCTATTTGTAAGTGTATGTGTAAGTGCGTGAGTGTTTGTGTATGGATGAAGGAGATAAATATATGATTTATCGTTTTATTTGAGAAGGGACTCGACATCATCATAACTGAGGCTTAAAAGCCACTTGTTCAAAGCAGCTTTACACTAGCGCAGAGGTAGGTTATAAATATTTAATTTATTATTAATTGTATTGTATAATACAGAGCTAAGGTATAGATAATGAAGGCTAGCCAAAACTGTACTACACTTTTCCACTCTAAATACTCTTTTGGACAATCTCTTATTTAATGTAAATCTTGGATCATACTCGCAAGAAGCATGCTTGCGTAAGATAAGATTAATTACAAATAATCCACGAACAGAAAGAACCTTCCATAACTCATACAGTTGCTTAGTGGGGAATCGGACAGGTTTATATGCCATTACTGTCAATACTGCCCGTTGAGCTCGTTCCAGCTAAAGGAGATGCGTCTTTCCCGTGGCACCCCAAACAGTAATGCAATATGTCAACAATGACTGCGCCAAAGAAAAGTAAATAGATTTAAGTGTGCCAACTTCAGCACTGCCTCTCAGTTTGCAGAAAACGAAGATTAGTTTTCTGATTCGTGCTGAGATGGATTTTACATGCTCCTTCCATGACATAACACTATCAACAATAACACCCAAGTATTTGACATGGCTAACCCGTGCGACAGGAATACAGTTGTGTACAGTGCAAGAAGTTTGACCAATAGATGAGCACCGCCTCTTATGTAAAGATATGAAAAACGAAAAATCAGGTTGAGACTGTAGTTTTGGTGCAAATGTTACAAAACAAGTTTTATTAAGATTCAGAAGTAACATGTTCTGTAATAGCCATGCTTCCACCGTCCTTAAAGCACTCTCAGCAAGGGCACGAGTCTCTTCCCAGGTTTCACCGTGAACAAGTATCGCCGTATCGTCAGCATAAGTTATAATTTTACTCTTAGGGAGAGCTAATTGACACAGGCCGTTTATATAAATTAAAAACAGGGTAGGCCCAAGCACACTACCCTGTGGAACACCAGAAGTGATAGGCTTCCCATCGCTCACAATGTTGTCAATAGTGACACACTGATATCTGTCACTGAGATAACTCCTAAACATTTCAAGAACCAAACCGCGGATCCCTAATAGTTCCAGTTTATTTAAAAGGATTGACACAGAGACAGTATCAGACGCTTTTGAGGTATCTAAGAAGACGCATAGCGTCTTGAATTTTTTGTTTAGGTTCTGAACAATTGACCCTGTAAGTTCGAGAACCGCATCCTCAGTTGACCTTCTTGTTCTGAAGCCGAATTGATTGGCGAGATAACATTTTTAGAGTCAAGAAAATTAAGGAGTCTTTTATTCAAATTTTTTTCTAATATTTTCGAGAAGATAGAGAGCACAGATATTGGCCTATAATTAGCGAGATTTTCCTTATCTCCACTCTTATATATTGGGTGAACTAATGTATTTTAAAAACAATAAAAATAAATAAATATTTCTTACATTCCCACCAATTAGCCTTGCCCAAAGTAAGCACTGTAAGGCTTGTGTTATGGATACTAGGGTAACGGATAGACAAACATATATTATACATAAATATGTAATATTCATAGAAATATATAAAAACACCCATGACTTAGGTACAAATGCTCGTATTCATCATACAAATATTTGCCCCTTCCGGGATTTGAACCCGGGACCGCCGGTGCGAAAGGCAGGATCACTACCGTTGCACCAAACGGTCGTCAACAATGTCGTCATAAATGAGAGGAACAAAAGAAACATTTTTACAAATGTTTGGACAATCGATTAAGATGAAACAGCCATTTAGTTTTATATTTTTTAAATATTTTTTGCATTTATTCAATGCTATCTTATTAGATAATTAATTTTCTCGTTAGTTACTTAATTGTTATATTTTTTTTATTTTTTTTACTTTTTAGTTCAGGTTACCATCAAAGCGTGTATTTGTAATTTTTTATAAGTATAATTTATTTTTCAAATTTTTCTTCGGTCTACTATAGAAGCTTAAATTTTCAAAATTCATGTCATTTATTATATTTTTCAGTTTTCGTATTTTGAAATGTTTTTTTTTAATTTCTCCGATGTAATTAAAAATTATTGTAAAGTCGTCGGTCTCTGATAAGCGTGCAAAATTTCTAATTAATCTGACGTTTTGAAGTGGGTTAAAATCGCTTTAGAAGATTCCGTTACAAACAAACATAGAAACATGCAGGTGAATAAAATGCTTGTAAATAAAATAACTAAATAACTTAAGTCTTTAATAGGTTTAATAATAAGAAATCATTTATTTACATATATTAATAAACTGGTCTTCAAAGTATTATCAAGGATATTAACTTTCCACCCCTTCAGACATAACCTTGAATTCATTTTTTCCACTATCGATATTATATTTCGCGGTTTGAATAAGAAATCATGAAAATAAAGCTTTTACCGAATGTGAAACGATATACGAGTTTATTTTAGGGGACAGTTCGCACGTGACGTCACGTGTACGTCATCAATCTTTCATAGCTCGGTGACGCGTGAGGGACAGAATGACTTACTAAACTAAAGCAGCTTTTTATCGTAACCTTGTATAGGGAAATAAACGCACTTTGGTATTAGAAAGTGGATTTTTTTAGATTTAAGGTTTTTCTTTCTCATCGTCATAGATACATCATGTTCCCGTTCCCTTACATTGACACCAATTAACCTAGCCCAAAGTAAGCACTTTAAGGCTTGTGTTATGGATACTAGGATAACACATAAACATACATATATCATACATAAATATTCATAGAAATATATACAAACATCCATGACTCAGGTACAAATGTTCGTATTTATCATACAAACATATGCCTCTTCCGGGATTCGAACCCAGGACCATCGGTGCGAAAGGCAGGATCGCTACTGTTGCACCAAACGGCCGTCAAATATTTGTGAATAACTGGTTTGTTACAAGTTTTTGAATATTTACTTTCAGCTGTCCCTGTGTCTGGTAATGAAATCTTACAAGGTAAATTTGACCCACTTTCCGATTAAGCTGAAATTTTGCATGCATATGTATGTCAGGTGACAATGCAATATTATAATGACAGGAAGCTGATCTGGAACTGAAAGATGGCGATAAGAACTCCGCAATATAATGACATAACCTCATCGAGTTTGCGCTCGTTTGATTCGTATTGTCGAATAGGTACTTCGCTCCTATATGATAACCAGAGTCTGATAGTGGAGCTGGAAGGTGACTATAGGAACTTCGCGATAAAACGACACAACCCGATTAAGTTTGGGCTCGTATGATTCGTCTTGATAAATACTTTGGTCCTAGATTATATCCGTATGCAACCTTATCAAATTTGGCAAAATAAGTCCCCTCCATTTGGTATTTGTGGATTGGGTCTGATAAGTTTTTAACTCTTTAGTTCGTTTTATTAACAAATAATAAGGAAAGCTTGTTTTTGAAAAAGTGTTTTTTTATATATTTATTTCCTATGCGTTCCGAAACCATTGATCAAATTGTAATTAAATTTTCTAAAGGTGTTGTACACATGCCAGGGAAGGTTAATATGCATAGTCAGCAAAAAAGGGCCTTGTTAATCATACCGGGTAGTAGCTAATGTTAAATATTTTAATCCTCTGGTGATATCGAAGGTTTTAAAAATAAAAAAGGAGAAACTCATCAATTTTCCCTACGTTTATGAGGTAGCTTATCAATTTTAAAACTGACATTTTGATATGACAACTCTGACTGATTTTGACAGCTTTTTAACTTTTTAATAGAGAAAAAGGCAAAAATAATCTAAAGATTATTAATTTATGAAAAAAATATATATTACTTGTCTTTAAAACATTGTTATTGTAAGATGTTTATATCTTTAGCAATAATTGCTAATAAAATCAACTTATTTCTCCTGACACCTGAGGCAAATTGTTTTTTTTTTCATAAAAATTGTGAAAAACTAAATGAAAAATCTTTTTTTAATACATATTCAGTGCAAAGAATAATCTCAGGCTAGAAACTATTTAGTTAACATATAATAAATAACACACCTGTGTGAGGAGACCGATCTTTCGTGGCAATAGTTATAAAAATGTATTAAAACAAACAATAAACACTTTTATAAACAATTACAATATTAACGAACAAAAAAATATATATTAAAAATACCATAAAACTAAAGAAAAGATAGGGTCACTTTATTTCTATCACATTTTTAAATTAATCATTAAAAATGCTTTTAATATCAATTATTTTTTACGACTTCCGTGGCTCGCCGGTTTGATGAAAACGCCACTCCAAGGTCCCAGGTTCATTCCCCGGTCAGGTCAATGTAGAAAATGAACTTTTCTATATGGACCCCAGTTTCGGTGTTGTGGTACTATTTTTGTTTATGAATTCCATAGTTGGAGCGGAGCGAGCGAAGCTCCCATGGATCAACTTCAATGGCGCAATGTCTGTTACGCCATAACTTCCCGAGTGCTTAACCGATTTTAATATTTTTTGTGTGGAATCAAATCAATAGGTTTAGGTCCAGATTGTGACGGAGCCCGAATTTTAAAATTCTAAAAAATTCCCATCGAAACAATTTTTTTCTTTTTTTAGGTATTACGCTCCGCTCTAATATATGATGCAAGCGTAACTTTATGCTTAGCGACTGCATAGCCTAGTTTAACTTGGGCTCAAAACAATGTATTTGATGTTGTCTAATTATTATTATTTAGTTGTTGTTATGTATTGGGATTACCGCAGTTATTATAGACAGCTATATAGACTCATTGCTTGCAAGAGTAAGAAATAAGCCTCCTTGGTTACGAAGGCCGGAGGGGGCACCAATAGCTTTCTTTTTCTTTATTTATGGCTTGCAAGATTTGTGCATTTAGCCAGTGTTAAGTAAGTATGATTGCCAGTTCTTGAGTAA
This sequence comes from Calamotropha paludella, assembly GCA_927399485.1. Classification (NCBI taxonomy): domain Eukaryota; kingdom Metazoa; phylum Arthropoda; class Insecta; order Lepidoptera; family Crambidae; genus Calamotropha; species Calamotropha paludella. Next base: position 4,279,659 of record OV656806.1, on the reverse strand, counting down.
TTTCTTAATTTAATGATGATGAATGAACAGTAAAATATAATTTTTGATAGGTTTCAGTAAAAGTGTGGGGTTTTAGTGAAACCTCTCCGTGGACTTCTTGAGAGAGCAGAAAAAGACAACTTCCGCTGCTTTGTTACACTTGCCAACACTCTTGTATGTTCACAAACACTTAATGGTTAATAATCCACCATTATTACGTACTAATATCCACGAAAACACAAATTTCAACAAGAGAAACAAAACTTATCGTGGCGCTTCCCGCTCCCGCCAAAAAGTCCCACCAATAGCTTGAAATCAAAGCTAATTAATGGCTCTTTTGTTAGGCACTGTACCCAAGTATGTACTTATACCATGCGATTTTTTGTTGATTTAACTTGTGTTGAATAACAGCACGGAATTATTTACCGGAGTACTGTTCGCCGAAAACTCGTTGCGCCGAATAATAAAATTATGTTTTTCAATATTCCTAAAAGATTACTAATTATTACAGTTACGTTAAATTTCGATACAGTTAGATTTTTAGATATGGTTAGAAGATAATTACCTACAATATAAGGCACTTAACATTTAAAAGAAATCAAAATTTAATACGTATTTTCGGAGAAGACAGCTTCGGTAAAAAATTGATAGCACGAAATAACGCTAATTCCAAATATCTATCTTTCTATATCTATAATTATATTATGACAATACTTTGTGTGCGTGTTTGTTACCATATTGTCAGTAAAAGCCTATTTACAATAAAAATGTTTTTAATTGCAAATTACAATAACTGAATCACAGCAACGCGTGACCAGGTCAGCTAGTTATTATAAATACGAAATTGAGTTTGTTTGTTTGCTACACTGTGAAAGTGTACTGTACACTTTGCCAGAGGTACAGAAAGGAACATAGGGTACATTTAATCCCGAAAATAAGTACTGTTACCGAAGAATACAAATAAACTTTTAATCAGTTTCGCTTGCGTTAAAGTAAGCTACATTTACGCAAGCGAAACCGCGGGTAATAGCTTATAATAAATAATAATGATATTATTATTAAAGCGAAGTGCTATCGATTGTTTAATTTCTTGTTAAATGGCTCTCATTTAGGGTTTAGCCATATGACGCCATAATAGCATTTCTTATCGTCTATGACGTATGCGTCGCTATGACGTCTAGTCTACAATCATAAATAACCTAAATTGGATCATGCAATAACAAAAGCAATCAAGTTAGGAGGTACAGTCACAAACAGTAAGATGCATGTCACATAACATCAATTGTTTACTATACTGTTATTTGTGTCAAATAGAATCCATTCGAATTTAAATAAATAAATTATACTCACCCTCTCATACCCACTCATCTAAATTTTAAATACCGAGAGGACTATCATTCCATTCCTTTAATAAGAAGTAATTATAACTAGTATATATGTTATGGTAGCTTATAAATTAATGTGTCCTACATGCTCCGAACCTAAAGGCGCTGTATGCTGTAATACAGGTTATGTATAATTTAGTTCAGCAACAGATGCTACATTTGTTCATTGGAGTGGAATGAGCGAAGCTCCCATGGATCCGCTTCAATGATGAAATGTTTGTGAAGATTTTTTAATGAATCACGAATAGATTTCGGACTAGATCGTGACGGAGCCCGAATTTTGAAATTCGCAAAAATAAAAAAGTTATGACCAAATAATATTGGCTCTATTTTATGAGCAAAAAAATTCAAGTTTCGACATATAAACCGAGCTCTCTAGAGATTTTATCCACTCCGCTCTTATATATGGTGCTAGCGAAGTTTTATGCTAAGCGACTGCATCGACATAGTGTATTACATTTATAAGCTCCAAGTAAGTATATGTAAATATATGGAAATGTAAAATTTTTATGGTAAAATAAAATAAAAATAAAAATTGATTGCTTCCAGTCGATTTAGTGTGACATGGTACTACGGTGTATACATCTTATTTCTTGCGACTGTACACCTCAATAGGTGACTTGCATGATTTTTTTTATTGTATAAATCGTTAAATCAAGTCATTTTTAATAGAAAAATACTTTAAAACTTTGTTTTTGTAGAATTAATTTTTGTTAAAAAGATTATTTCGTTGGGTCAGTGCATTAATTGTAATTTAAACAGGCGCCATTTTCACGCGTTTTGAATGACGTCACATGACAGGACTCGTCACGTTACTATAGGTGATTCTACATACATTGTAATGATATAATTCGTTTTGCCTTTCGGACTGACGGTTCTGGTTTCGAACCCCTAAGGTTAAGATGTTAGTGTGTTGAATACGAGCATTTGTAACTGAGTCATGGGTATTTATATATATTTCTATGAATATTTAATATCTTTGTATCATATATATACTTATATGTTTATCCGTTACCCTAGTATCCATTACACAAGACGTACGGTGCTTACTTTGGGCTAGGCTAATTGATGTGAGTGTAAGAAATTTTATTACTATTTCCACTTTGAACGATCCTGACATAATTATATATTTTTTTTCTTTAACTCTCAGCAGTACACTTAGTACTTTGACAAAAAGAAATTATGATATCTAGGCAGTTCGAATGAGATTTTTTGTTACATAAGTTAGCATTTACAAAATTCAAATTTGAACGCCTGAGGCTTAGCGACATTTTAGCTAACACGGCAGTCAAGTTTTCTTGACAGCATCACAGCTGTATCATAGCGAGCTATGGAGAAATGGTTCATAAGCTACGCGAATAACATCAACAAGGATTGGTAGGTTAATGATTTTTTATGAAATGGACGAACAGTGTCTTCGAAAACACGATAGAGAAACGAAATGAAAGTTGTCTCCTATTTTTTTATTTAGTTTTAGATTTATTTATTTTATAAAGCATTTGAAATATGAACATACTATTAAAAAATGTGTTGATAAAATGAAGGTTAAGAGAGATTAAATTTCCTAGCAAGTTCTAGCCAGAGGGTTGAGTCTGTTTAGAAATATGCAAATGTTACTATCGTGTTAAAATTTAAAAATAAGAACTTATTCTCGTAGTAATAAGGTCTATTATAAAAATATAAACTCAAGCAAATAATAAAGTTTGAGTTATGTTTTTGAATTAAGGATTTATTTTCGTAGCATTAAGGTCTATTATATAAAAGTTATAACTGAAACGCGGTAGTACCGTGTGCAAAAATTTACAAACAGGCGTGTGGTCTGAAATAAGTTGTTTGGAATACCAGCTGTAAATTTGTTCAGTACGGTTGGAGCAACGTAGTTCGTTAGTAGTGATCGTAAGTATGTAAGAGAGATGGTGTCGACAAAACTCGCCTAGTGTAATGGCCCGATTGCTTAGCCGTTACGATCACTGACTCGACTTGAAAGAAGACGTGAGTTCGAATGCCACTATTTTCAACACGGATAAATAGAATATAAGATGCACCCTACGTTCTGCTGGCTATCCGGGCAACTAACTCAGTATCTTAGCGGTTACGGGGTTTGGTACACGAGTTTGGTACGAGGCAAACCTCGTTTAGCATGAAAAATGGAGATTGGACCTTTACAGGGACATATTTTTCGTTTTTGTTGGTTGCAAGCATTACAAAACTTCAATGACGATTTAAAGATTTTTTTGTGGTATAGTCAGCATCACAATCAGATTTGCATTCAGAATGGTCATAAATACTTATATTGTTTTAGCAAAACAACCTTATCACCACAATGTTATGATCTTTTTTCATTTGTCATATAAAATATTGGTTTGTTATTGAAGTATTTAACTGCCAAGTTTTATATCTCAAGAAATTTTAACTAGGAAAAATTCAACTTGTCACAGGTGTCACCAGGACATTGCCTTTGTAAAAGATTTGAGTGTCGCGACAAATAACAAACGACTCTTTCGTTATAGTAATAGAATTAAGTTTTCTTAATAATACATTCCCCGAAAATAGTTGCATTCTCCTATTACCTAATTTTTGATTAACTACTTTTAACTTTGCAATCTCTTTTGAATAAAACACTTTTTTAAGGATTTTGCGCATATTTTATTTCATATTTAATCCTGACGTTTCACAGGATGACTAAGATCACGACTCCTGTAAAGGAGTCAAAACGTCAGGATTAAATATTTTAAAAATAAACGCAATATCCTTAAAAAAGTGTTTTATTCAAATGTGTTATGTGCGCGGAAGTGTAAGAACTAAATTTGCAATCTCTGTTATTTTGCTCTGCTTAAAAAATGGTAAAAAATTAATTTATTTTGGAAAAAAATGCTTTTTAAAAAGTTAACATTTTCCCATCTAGTCTAATACACAAATGTGACACAGAATTTTCATTGAACTCTTCCGAAACTGCTCAACAGATTGTTATGATTTTTTTGTGTATATTTGTTAGGTCTGAGTGTTAGTTTTGTGTATATTTTTTTATACCCCTAGGTAATAAGGGTGATCATCTAATCCACGCGTAAGAAAAAGCTTATATGAAACAAATGGTAACTCTACACGCTGGTACAAATTGATTTATTATCTTACAGAGCCCTGTCGCTGCTGACTGGCTTTGTGGTGCGTACGCGGCCGCAAGGTGGCAGCTGGTTGGGATATGTTTCCCGGTCAGACCCTCGAGGGGCACTGCCTGCGTGGCTTGTCAATAGGTGAGTTATGGGCTACCATATGATGTATATTTACTTTTCAGTCCCCTTCCGCCGCTAAAGGGATTTATGTTGTTCATGAAATAAAGTAAGCATATATTTGGGGAATGTTAACTGATAATTTTTTTGTAATCACTTGCTTTTATTGAATAACTCAAGATATAAAAAAAAACTTTATATTATATTTGTGATATTTGGTTTTTCTGTTCAAATAAAAGAATTAATTCATTGAATATTTTATGGCTGAATAGATAAACATTTTTTAGAAATAAATCAATCATGTCAAAATTGCAAATTGATCTATGCATAATATGAATCTTTTCAGTTACATTTGAATTTTTTCCACAATATGAATATTTTTTAGAAATTAATCAATCTTGTCAAAATTGCAAATTGATCTATAGATCCAATGACCAGATTCAAATCGGTTACAGTAGTGGATTTTTTTTTCTTTATAACTAATTTGACAGGTTTCTTTTTGCCAAGAAATTTAATTCTTTGTCGATTTCACAAGATCTTTGCAGAACAAAACATTTTTCTTTTGTAGAGGCAATTCCGATTGCTTAGATATGATGATAATTTATTTACTCTGTAAGTAAAATATTCAGACTAGTTAGGAATGTATAGAAAATTTTCCAGTGTTAACAAAACTCTTTATGTTAAGGAATTTAGTAAAACTTGATTTATGATAGGTAAAATTTTTAATTGTTCTCCAAGAACAGCTTATGTCGAGAGTATAATGTCACTAATTCATACAACGTACAACTGGACATATTAATTACGCATTAGGACCAAAGATCGTTTCAAATTATACGATAAATCAATATCAAACAGACTTTATTTAAAATTTGTTAAGGGTAAAGAGAGACTAAGGTTTTTAAAACTATACACACTACATGTAAGACACATTAACCAGGGATTAAAAAACACCTTTATAAGGATACACTTTCATAAAGGTTACACATTGAATCTGTTACAGAATTATTCCGTATCACTTATTTGGGTGTTTTGAACCTGTTTTGCGTCGAACACTTATAAAAGTGTAACAGATATAATGTTTTCTGTTACCAATCTGTTAGAAACTGTTTTACGTTTAACTATCTATACACAGTACACCAACATAAGCATTTCAAAGTACCCAAATCATTAGTGAGCTGTCGCATAGTTATGCCAATGTGAACCTTATTGACTGTAACAGATATTAACACTTATGAACCGGTATTTTCTAAAACAGATTCAAAGTGTTACAGTTTCTTTCTGTTTAACTTTTAAAATAGAAATGAAAAACAGTGATCAGAACACTCTATTCGGATACCGCTAAAATTCCTGACATTAACTATACACGACGGCAAAATGAGATGCTATATTGTCCAGTGTGATCTTAAGCGTAGATAAACTTATTTAAGGGTAGCTTTATTAAAAGGAAAAATCCTCGATAGTAATATATTAAAAAAAAACACAATGCTTCTTTGTAAAAAATTACAGGTATGTGTATTTCGATAGTGACCTTGTTAAGAAATTAATACACTAATACACGCCCTCGAATTGATAGTTTTTATGGGTGTTGAATGAATTAATTAGTGAACTGAATTAGTGGCACATTAGTTCACTAACGTTAATCGAATGTAGCCGAAGAATTTCTATTCCAAGATGGCATATAATTGAATCGCGTTCGTGTGCCTCACGAATATCCTCTTTATATTAAAAGTTAAGCAAGAACCGATATTTATAAAAAAGTATTTAATGGTTTTAACTTTGTGATTTGGGTATCGGTGTATCTTATATTTTCGGAAGCTCTTCACATTCGATGGGATCATTATGAAACCTATAGGCAAGAAGCAAAAACAGAGCAACGCATTGCGTGTTCAACAAATGTTAAGCTACGTTATGTAGCCCCTGTTACCCTCCGGATAACAATTACAAGATCGTTTACGTTATGCAAATGTATGGCTAACTAATCAATAGGGAGAAAATATGAGAAAACAAGCGCACAGCTTGCTCAGAATATATTTTTTTAACGCAATAAAACGTTCGGGGAATAAATCAAACCAAAAGTTGTTTACTCGGGATTAACCAACTTTGTTTTCGTACATTAAGACTACAAGAAAGGAAATTTTTTTAAAGACTAATTCGTGATGAAGTTACGTAAATATAGCTTAATAGGTATACAAAGGTTATACTTAAATATAATAATAATTTTTTGCATTCATTATTTTTAGTATTAGCTATTTAGAAATATTAAAATATAGGAAAGGCAGAATATTATATATATTGCCAATTAAAAAAGGTAAATATTAAAACTATATATATATTAAAATACTATGATAGACTGTGTACCATCAATATCAAACAGAGTAGAGAATGGTGTTTTTTATTTTCTTTATTTATGGCTTGCATTTGTGCATTCAGCCAGTGTCAAGTAAGTATAATCTTTCTTCTATGTTCTTGAGTAATTTCCTAGGTTTCAGTAAAGAAGTGGGGTTTTACTGAAACGTGGGGATTTTGCTGAGAGAGCGCGAAAAGACACCTTCCAAGCTGTTTTGTTTCACTTGCCAACACTCATGCAGTTAGAAACACTCAGTGGTTAAGAACCCACCATTATTTCACACTAATATCAACCACAACACAAATTTTAAAAAGAAAACCAAAACTATTAAAGTGACGCTTCGAGCTCCCGCCAAATAGTCCAGGTTGGTGGTTTGTAAAGAATAAAGCAGCCGTACCGGATCGGTTGATATGTTAGCTTAAACCCAAGCGAATCGAGTTTGATCCACGACTTAGGACATGGATCCAAGCTTTACGAGGAGTTAACGGGCATATTAATAATTTCTTTAAAATACTTTAAATATTTTTTATAAAAAAATGATAGTAAATTAACCATCAAATCAAAAAGGTAAAATATAGGTCTCTCATTGGGTAATATATTTAAACAACAAAACTAGGGGACAAAACGAGATAAACTAACGAGATAAATTAACTGTTTGAAAAAAGAGAAAACTATAGCGCTAATAAATGTGTACATACATTTATTACAAAACAAAGAATAAATGGAAAAGTAGTGTCAATACATTTTAAACAGGATTAGATAAGTAGCCCTTTAGAGAAATTGTTCTTCTAGTGTATCCTTGATATGATGATATGATATGAGACTCATACTTTGGGGAAATACAATCAAATATACATAGAGCTTTTAAAGTAAAAAAAATAAATCTAGTTTAGTTCCCGGCATAAAAGTTGAACCTGGTTTTTAAATCACGTGACATGCGCGTGAATAATGTACCTAAATTTGCATGTCACGTGATTTCAAAACCGTTCAACTTCGCCTTATATGCCGGGGTCTATAGATGTATTTGTAGTTCAGATTATTAAGATATTCCTAAATCTTTATTTAAAATATTTACACATGTTATCTTACCCTGCACAACTTTGGAGTCTATGTGTAAAGAAGAAAAGAAAACTTATTTATCCCTTAATGGTATTGTAAAAGAAAAGGAAATAACTTGCAAAATCCTAAAAAGACATGATCCATACTCCAAAATTTAAGGTTGTACGGCAATTACAACTTATACAAAATTGCCATACTAACTTTAACGTAGTTCAATAAGTTTCAAACAAACCTTTGTTATTTTTTGATACATTAAACATTTTAATCTGTCAATAAATTCTTATAAGATAACTTGAGTAACTAATTACTTTGATTAATATAAAGATTAAATTAAAAAATTCAATTGTTTACACCGTATTATGGAGGTTGACGTTAATAAAATTGTGTATTTGAATTGCTTGACATCTTTAAATAATGTATAACTTCTGTTAAAAATAACAACTATTAATATTACTTGACATCAATACCAACTTCAAAGTTTCATTGTTTGATATTATTGATAATTAATATAGTACGATCGTTTGGCATTTAATAGTTTCATGAAGGAATTATTAAATATGTTACAATAACTAGGCGATGCATCGTTAAGCATAAAGCTTCGCGAGCACCATATATTGGAGCGGAGCGTTATACTAAAATAATAATAGGGGTTAAAGTATGAAATTGCCGTTTTATTGCAATAGGTTCTTTGAATTGACATAGAATCTTCATGGTTTGAGGTTTTCGAATGAAACTTTTTTTAAATGGTTTCTATGATGTTCTTTTTTTAAAAAATGTAAAACATTTGAATATCGACTTTCAATTGTTTTTGTTATTCAATTTAGACAAGAAAGATGGATACTGCGAAAATTCGAGTTATTTTTGAATACGAGTTCCGACGCGGAACTAACGCGGCAGAAACAGCCCGCAATATCAATGCTGCGTTTGGAGAGGGGTCTACTAATGAACGCACCGTGCGATTTTGGTTTAAACGCTTTCGTGATGGAAATTTCGACTTAAAGAACGAGCCACGAGGAAGACCGCCCACACAGGTAAATAACGATGAATTAAGAGAGATAGTGGAAGCCGATCCTAGTCAAAGTACCCAGGAATTAGCGGCATGGTTTAACGTTACCTTACCCACAATATTGACTCACTTGCGTCAAATCAATAAAATAAAAAAATACGAAAAATGGGTGCCTCATGATTTGACTGATCTGCAGAAAGAAACGCGTGTTGAAACTTGTGTTGCCTTGTTGAACCGGTACAGAAATGAAGGAATATTGGATCGAATTGTAACATGTGATGAAAAGTGGATTCTTTATGATAACCGGAAAAGAAAAATGCAATGGCTGACCCCAGGTCAAATGCCACAACAGTGTCCTAAAGCAAAACTTACCAATAAAAAGGTAATGGTAACTGTTTGGTGGTCTCAGCATGGTGTTATTCACTATAGTTTTCTCCGATCTGGTCAAGCAATAACGGCAGATGTCTATTGTGCCGAACTCCGAACCATGTTGACAAAACTAGCAGTAAAACAGCCCCGACTCATGAATCGATCTTCACCATTATTGCTCCACGACAACGCGAGACCTCACACAGCACGAGAAACCATTTTGACCCTTCAGGAACTGCAGTTAGAAACCATTCGTCATCCTCCGTATTCACCAGACCTTGCTCCAACGGACTACCATTTTTTTCGTGATTTGGACAATTATCTACGTGACAAGAAGTTTTCTTCCCAGGAGGCAGTACAAAATGCTTTCACACAGTTTGTGCAGTCTAGATCGTCGGAATTCTATCGCAAAGGCATTAATGACCTTCCCATTAGATGGCAGCAATGTATAGATAATAATGGCAACTATTTTGATTAAATAAATTTGTTAAAAATTTAAAAAATAAACAATATAGATTTTCAGTACAAATCGGCAATTTCATACTTTAACCCCTAATATTAAAGAATAAAATGTTAAGTAAATTCTAAAATTTCATAAGAAAGAAAACTTTCAAATAGGCGCGCTTTTTAACAATGGGAAATCGCATAGAGCCAATGTTTTTTGTTCATAACTTTTTTATTTTTGTGAGTTTAAAAATTCGGGCTTCACAATCTGGTCCTAAATGTGTTGATTCGATTCCACACAAAAATTATTAAAATCGATTAAGAACTCGGGAAGTTATGGCGTAACAGACATTGCGTCATTTAAGCTGATCCATGGGAGCTCCAATTATATCAGGTCATATTGAAACATGATTTGAAATGATTAAAATTGTATTTACGATGTCCTGGCACTTAAAAAATGTATTTGTTTATTTAATATAAGTCAATTCAATGCTAACAAAATCATAAATTGCACAATTAACCAACATCAAGTAGGTTTAAAATGGTAACCAATGTTTGTCTTGTCGTTTAAATCGGAAATGATTATTGTCCAGGGTAACAGCACAGCTGGCGCCACGTCTGGTTCAGCAATTGCATATGGCATCACGCAAGTACCCCGGATGGAAGGCTCTTACTGAATTGCCATACCACAAGCCCTGGCGCCACCCCGACCAAGTGCCATCCTACAGGATCTCCCTTGCTGACGTAAGTCCTTACATCTTAATAAAACTGCAAGTTTAATTCTGCAGTTGAAAATAAAATACCCAACTAAGCGGGTCTTACTAAGATGCCAGACCACAAGCCTCGGCGAATCGTCGGCATTTTAGTTTAGGTAGATATATTTAGTTCTTAAACTTCCGCGCACATTAGTTTGAATAAAACACCTTTTTACGGATTTTGCGCATAATTTATTATAAATATTTTATCCTGACGTTTCGACTCTTTTACAGGAGCCGTGATCACAGAATGACTAAGACAATGGTCGAAATGTCAGGATAAAACATATATCATGAATAATGTGCAAAATTCGTAAAAAACTTTGTTTTATTCAAATTGGGTAGATATGTTATGGTGGATCCACATGATACAGACTTAGGTAGATTTCTATAGGATTTAGTCTGTGGAACTTAGCAGTACAGACAAAAAATCGGAGTATAGGGAAAGCCGGAGGTCTGCATGAAAATTGAAAAATGTATTTGCCTATGTTTTATTTGGAATAGCAAAATTTATTAATTTATCAATGAAAAATATTTGAAACACTTTTATTTAAAAAAAATACTGAAAATAATTAATTATAAAAAAAAACCATGTTTCTTTACAAGTACTCGTACTGAGGTTCAATAAAATTCTAGTAACAGAATTTTTTGAAAAACTGTACATCCCGATCAACTGAAGTTTGAACTATTAAAAAGTCTGTGCAAACATTTTATTGATATTTTTACGTCTCAGCCTTTATGGTCTGTACAGATATCTGTGCGGACAAAAGCTGGAATCGTGTGGACCTACCATCTCTCTCACCATCTTGTAGTTGCGCGTAACATATCTTCCTAAGAGACCCGAAGTAACCACAAACCATGGCAATATCCTAACTTGGTGTCATACTATGAGATTTTGTTAGAAAATTTAAATCCTCATGCTCATGCATTTATACAAGCACGCCTTTGAGTTATTTCCATCACCCTACTCCAGAAATAGCAATCTTCTTTTTTGATGTAAACATAATACTACCGCCTATGGATAGTGCAATAAAGACATGGTTAGCAACTGGCCACTACATGGGTTTTAAAATTAGTCAACCACCATTTTAATAACTACCCTTGTACTATTTAAAGATATCTGTCAGTAGTTACTCTAGAAAAAAGTGATATGGGATTGTACATTACTTTAGGACATAGTTTGGACAGAGATTTGGGGAAGAATGTACAGTTAGCAAGGAAATGGTCATTTGCAAAAATTGTTTTGTGAAAATGTACAAAAGAGAAATATCCTCATATAACCATTATTTTTTAAATCCACGCTGTGTATTCTGCAAGCAAGCAAGCAAAGCGAGCAAATTAAACTTTACATATTTACAATTTGTTAGTGCACTCTGCGTAAATCCATTTACATATTTTTCGGTTCCACTATAAACACATTTAAAGCCAGTCAAATTTATTGGTAGATAGTTTTTACACAAGAAAACCAAAGTCCACGTAAAAGTTAAAAAACATTATCGTAAAACAATTACTTAACCAAACATTTGGTTGGAGGTATAAACCTAGTAACGACATCCATGGTCGAGTGGCTCATATACCTGTTTTCAATGTAACGACACTCCCAGGTCCCGAGGGTTCTATTCACGGCCGGGTCAATATATAAAAACGAACTTTTTTATGTCGGTCTATGACTGGGTTTCTTGGTACCATCGTTGTTTGTGAATTCCATAACGCAAATGCTTCACCTACTTGAACTTGGGTTCAGAAAAATATTATGTGATGTTTAATGTTGTTATTATTTATCAAAATACTTACTAGTGTTTTCGAATTTATATCAAATCATATAAACCTTCAATCCCTTTCTTAAGTATTTTTAAGGTCTTACTTTTTCGTTAAAATTGGATTACACTAATTCAGGGTCGTCATAGAGTGGTTTCTTCAGAAAGTTTCAAACTCTCCTGAATTCGTTATTTCGGGTCACCGCTTCAGCTTTACCAAATTGTTTTGATTATTTTTAATTGAATGTCATAAAACTTATTATTGTGACTACTAAATATTCGTATTATTTTAACAAAGTTTACTGTATTCGATGTAGATGGAAAAGCATATGATGTAAAACAGTAACTTATTTATGGAGTTCCGCATCTCGTAAACATGTGTTCTCAGTGGTGAAATAATTAAGTTTATATCAATATCAAATATTTATGGAAACGATTTCTTCAAATTATTAAAAAATCTATGTTTTTAGTATTTTGAAACATACAATTGCTCGCACATATCATTTATCAAAAATAATAAAGTTTTTAACAAGGCAATTTTGCTATTTACAGTGTGTTGACCCAGATGCTCCACCACCACCAGAAGAACCAAAACCTGACACATCCAAATCTAAACTAGAAGTGCCACAACCCAGAGAGGTCGAGAGTCATAGCGTTGAAGACTTAGGAGACATATCATCAGAGTTCAGCGTTGAGGTCGACGAGGATATGTCAGATCTTACGCTAGACCCTACCAAGAAGCGGGGTAAATTCTACAAGTTAGTAAAATCAATGAAGAATAGACGAAAAAGCGTTCAGGTGGCGAAAAGTGCTGATAACCTGATTGAAGGAAAGTCAGAAGAGAAGCAGGAGAAAAAGAAGGGTTTCAAGTTCCACCGCAGATTCAGCCTTAGTAGAGGAAGAGAAGATTGAGATGGAAGAATCAATACACAAATAGAAGAGGTTGTAAAAATGATTGCGCTTTATCAAAACCAGGAAAAGGGGAAACTTTAGGGATTTTGATGAACGTGTTAGAGAATTTCGGATTTTTGAAAGACCTTTTACTTTATTTATGAGAATTCTCTCTACTGATACATGATTTCGACATATCAGAAATATGAAACGCACATTAGATTACTGATGGATGTTTACATGTGTAAGTAGAGAGGTAATAATTCCAGTTTCGTATCTAACTCTCTTAATGAGCTTACGAATAAGGCATTAGCATAAATTAAATAGTGCTCGCTAAAATTGGGTTAATGTTATATGACGAGATTTATCAGAGAGAGAGAGAGAGAGAGTAACGTTTTATGAATAAAATGTTATCGAAAAGGTATTTTGCTTCTTTATTAAATAAAAAAATGTTTAATAACATAATATATCTTATTTTAAGTGTTCGTAATTAAATTGTATTTCAATGTCTGGGTACAAGTCGTAGCCACAAGTTGTATGACCAAAGCAACCAGTTCAAATTTGTAATATTTTTTTACTAATTTTTTAACAATATTTAAAGACTTCAACTAGAGTCAGTTCTTTACGATTTTTTTGTTAACTCTTTGAAAATTTGAAATTACGGGATATCTGATTTAATCCTGATGTTTCTACTGCCTTTGAGGAGCAGTGTTCGCAGGTCATGTTATAATCCGGTACAAAGTGTATCGTTTCAACTTTAAAACATGCTTTTTAAGCGCATTAAACATTGTGTTCTTACAATGTCATTATGTACATAGGAACTATTTTATTGTACATGATACGCAATTCCAAGAAGTATAAAAATAGTTGGAAACGGTAAAAAATATTTATACAAATATGATTCAAATACAGTAACATAAATGAGTCATAATAAGCGATTGGTTATTTCTTTCATTTCAAACAAAAAACTGACAATATTAAGTTTTTGTACCGGTTGGACGTGGATATTGCAATTGAGAAATATGTAATCCTTAATAGTGTATAATAAATGTTTTATCAAGGTGTTTAATAAAGAAAGCATTTTATAATTGATATTCTACTCAAATTCATACACTGTTTTTGTAAATATGGGTATAAATAATCAGATCTCATAGCTATTTAACAGAGCGACTATATCTGGTCAATGATTGTGTGCAAATATTTAAAACGAAAACAATAGAGAAAGTTAATGTATAAAATACGTGTGTATAAAACAACTACGCCTCTGAGCCCTCAGGAAAAAATAAATAAAAAACATAATAAAGAAAGTTTTCAAGAAATCAACAGAAATGTGTACAAATGGAATGAAATCAAATTAAAGTAATATGAGTTTCAATGTCAGCCGTGAAAAAAATATACAAAACAGTTCGAGAATTTAAGACCATCAAAAATAGTAAACGCTTTTGAAGACGAGAATCTTTACCTTACCTTATTAACCGCGTTACCTAATTTGATTAAGCGATTTATTCGAATAACAATCGAAATAATTATTCTGTTTATTCGATTGTTTTCGAATAAAGAACGGGGTTATTCTTATGGAACTTTAATGTTATTAAATCATTCCTGCACACACGCGAGAACTCCGTTGAGTTTAAAAGACAAAATAATGTAAAAATGTAACTAAAACTTCTTTAACCGGATTAACGACGCGTTTATTATTGAGTTTCTTTTTATATTTAAACCTGACGTTTCGACTACTACACAGGAGGCGTGATCGTGACCATACATGTGCAATTACCTTCCAATGTTCCCGAGGAACGTTCCTACAATTTTATTTATACAAATATAATTGTATTATTTACTTTGCATTTTACTAAGTTATTTAATTATCTCTATGTTACTGTAAACTAATATGTCTACCACCATGGGACTGATATCCTCTGTGTAAAAGTCCCTAAATTGAACAAAGAAAAAAAATGTCTACCACCAGTTCGGAAATAGCAATTTCCTTCCTTATGAGAAGAAATGGCAAAAGAAACTCGGACAGGGAGACCGACCTCCATCTTAAATTTATAATTTACAAAAATACCTCACTTCACCACTAAGCCTGGTAGAATGTGTTTTTGTTTGAGACATTATTTAATTAATTTTAACAGAATTACAAGTAGGAATTACGCCACAAGCTACATTTATTGAAATTAGGATACCTTTGCGTAGGACTCTAGGAGAAAATCTTTGCTTTTTATAAGGATTTGTAGTCTCTCAGATCTAATGTATACTAACACACTGCAGACTAAATATTGCTCCTGTTTTATGTCAGCAATTGTCAAGATTAAATATAAAAGTTATTTTCAAATGTGCGATAGGTGTGAAAGTGTGAAAATTAAATAATGCATAAAAATATATTCAATTGATCTTGTCGATTTTTCCATTGTCGAATTTCATTAGATATTTGATCGAATAATTCAATCAAGTAAATAAAGTAGTATATTATATTTTATTTTATTTATATATATATTAGATTTATTATACAATCGTCCATCGCAGCTTCTTTTGCATCAGGAAACCGTGTAGTATAAAAGGTAAAGCGGTAAAGATGGCATTTGAATTATTTGGTGTACCTACATATCTCATTGCATATTGAGTAAAAAAAATATAATATAATTTTAAAAATCACATGTACAAGTTCTTTCGGATCCTCGTATGCATTGATCTTCGTCTTCATTTCGCGAAAGTTCTGCGTAATTTTTTTTTTAAGATAAAGTGTTTAAACTTGCTAACTGGATTGACATCGCCATACCTTAAGAATATTTGCATAGGGCTGAATTACTCGTAATCTGAGTGCGGTAATAATTCAAATTCTTTCGTTACTTCCTGGAGTATCGATAATGTATGTGATACTGTCTAATAGTAAGTAACCTCTCTCCTGGGAATCGACTTGCCTTATTTCTGTAAAACCGGGCGAGATGCCATAACGGCTAAGCTTTTCTCAGTTTTCTTCACATTTTTTTGTTATACGAAGAGTATAATCATTTTTTTTAATTTAATTTATTACTATATTTAAAACTTCACTTTTTCATGCGATTTAGTTAGTCAACAATTATCCTCCCTTTACTTAAAGAGAGAAGTTTACCTGACCAGTGGAAATTTTATTTTGCCTCAAGTAATATCATAGATTATTTGAATTCCGAAAACATTAAAACCTCTTAATAGATTTTTAATTTGAGGCATAAAGTTTGGTTTTCCTTTTCCATTTAAAAAACTTCATACTTTATGGTTAAATATATCAATTAGTGGATAACACATTTTCATATAAACTATATGTACTACTGTCATTGGTTTACATTGTGTATATATATGTTTACATTCCATAGTATAAAAATCAAAGCAATAAAATTCAGTGAGTTTTCTACAGTCTTCCTACATTTCTTTATAGTAAATAGATTTAAAAACGATATAATTGTCTGTATCTTATTGTTACAAGTAGCCGATCGACATATTGTTGTTCTGTGTATAGATAGTTAGGAAACTTATTGGCAAAAGTGTCATTACATTTGAGTAAAATCAAAAATTAATAATATATATAGTACAAAAATCAAACCCATTATATATTTGTAGGATTTAAACAAAAGGAAATAAGTTTTGCTGTATATTTAAAATTACTAAAAGTCTCGTTCTTTCATTTAAATCTGAAGATCTTTTTAAAAATTAGAATTAATAATTTTAGACATAAAAATCTAACGGACGAATTCTTAAGAAACAAAAAAATTTGTTTTTTTTGGTTTCGTATTTTTCTCATTTTTCAAGAATCTCAGCATTGAAAAAGAAATACAAAAATATTATCTATACAGTACGTTTAAATATAGATTATTCCATGCAAAAACCATTAGCGCATTCCCGTAAAAAAACTTATACTTTCCAGAAACATGACTATGTAAAAAGTTAATCGAACTTAGAAAAACAGATTGAGACGAAATTGTCCAAGAAAAGTTTTTAGTACAAATTGTATTTTATTACTTGAAAAGATTTACAATAACACGCCTTTTTGCTCAGTCACGGTTACTAAGCCAAGTTCAAGGTTATACCACGTTGCTCTGTTGTTATTGGTTGGAAAAAAATAAATAAACCGATGTAGATAGGTAATTACATATACAAGAAAGGATTTTAGCGTCTGGATAGTTTTTTGAATCACTTTGCTGACCATATCACCCATTTATTCCCAACAATTTTAGTCAGAGGACTGATGTATATTTCGGTGTTTTATCGTATCGTATCTTCATTGTCAAACTAAAATCTGATATATACAAGTACTTATACTATAATAAAACAAATTTAAGTTTGATCATTGTTTGAAAATGTTATCTCAAAAAGATCATATAATAATTTTTGAAGGAATAAATAAATTAAGTACCTATTAGTATACAATTAAGGTTTATATTAGAATCATAATGCGATAGATTCATTTGCGTGTTAAAAAACTTACTTTGGGCGTTTGGTATGACAATTACGGTACGCTGAAACAACACTACCCAAAACTTTCAGTCAATGTTGCCATAATTTTTAATTTAGAATTATTTCAAAGTGGTATTTATAACTAATGTCTAGGCAATATTGGTTATGTCTTTAAGATATATATTTTCCAACCTACCAAAGAATTATACATTACATTAATAAAGTACATTAATAAAGTAAGAAAGTAAAACAAAGTGCAGAGTTGTGAAGATATGCATGAGACATTTTAAAATTTTGTTAAGTTCAATATCAAAGATAGCAGTTGTAAAAATATAATGTTACATAATGTTAAACTTTCTATAAATAATGTTTGTGTTAGATAGTTATAATAATTAAGGCTCATTAATAGCGAATAAATAAACTGTTATGTATGCAAAAGAACTTCTGAAATCAACAACATTTGATATTTAATTTTTTTATTGATTCATTTTAAAATAAAGTAACATTGCAATGGCAATTCTAAAAGCCTTTTAATTTTCCGACAGAGAAAATGATGACACATTATTCTGCCTTTAAATACATATTTCGATAATAACAAATTCATAAAAAAAACATGAACAACTGAATTAATTTATTACTACTATATGGATAAATTAATAAATAAAATAGGGGTTTTGAAACACGAAATATTGTCTATATATGTAATAATTTAATGTTTAAGCTGATTATTCGATGCGGCTTTGAATTATATGCTATTGGACTTAATATATTGTGATATTACTATAATTTCAGATTATCGTTTTTCTTCAACAGCTGGTACTTCAGTGTAACAGTTCAAATTACAGACTGAAACGAAAATCAAACGTAATAAAATTCAACCTATCTTTCCAACCATAGTCAAACATACAATTGCTTTTTACCACGATGAACAAAAATATTTTATTTGTTAGATATGGCAAGAGAGTTAATTTTAAAATATTATAATGTATTCTTAAATAAGATATGTAAGTACCTTTGTATTCAATAATTGTTCCATTTTAAAGCATCTGCCCAATAAAGAATTGTTTTTAGGGTGATCAAAAAAGTTAAGTTTATCAGATGCGAGTCTATTTAAAATACTACGACAAATTAATTGGTATGTATTTCTTCTCGAGTATATTATAATAAACGTACCTACTATTTATTATCTATATATTCTCAAATACTTTTAAAATGTGTGCCTTTACTATATTTCACTGTAATTATAACCTTTATTTGATAAAATTACCTTCACTATACTTATTAATAAGAACCTTTCAATGACAATGTGTAGTCGTATAAAGTAATTGATGTGCTTAAATTTCTTATTAAGTATAATGTATGTATTCCACATAATAATAATATACGTTAAATATATTGGTATTAAGGAAAGAATACCAACCTTTTCGGTTTGGTTTCTTCCAAAGTTTATAGTTCAAGACCCTGATTGGTTAACTAAATGACCGATAGCTGTTTAGCTGTTTAATTGCAGTTTTGTTACGAATGGACGTGATTTTTATTACTAGAATAACTTAAAGTTTTCCAAGTTGATATCGCTGTATTAAAGAACATAAGCAATTCAGAAGCAAATTGACTTTTCAAAATATTATTGATAAAAGTATTTACTTAGAGTACAATGGGTTATGTTAGAAAAGGAAAGTCTTACGAAAAGTAAGCACAGTTCAGTGAAAATATTGAAGTAATTTTTAATATAATTTTGAATTTGTATAAAGTGGCTTGTTACCGATTGTTATTGTTAGCAGTTTTTGTTCATACATTATAAATTTGCATTATAAAATACTAGCTAACCCGGCCACGCGTTGCTGGTATAACCCGGCCACGCGTTGTTGGTATGGTAACAAACACACACAGTATTGTCATAATATAATGTATATATGATATTTCAACTAATACATAGGTAATGTTTTTCTCATTGACCCAGTATTTTATGTGCAGAACGTGTGTTAGTGTTCGACGCTAATCCATTGCTAATGAATCTTATACAACATGAGTTGAATGTTATAATTTTAGCTATATATATAAATGATATTATTTTAGTATATATTATGAGTTTATAAACTCGAGATGGTTCAGTATATTCATTTTAAAAATAAAAAAAGCACGTGTGCAATTCATACGTAGTAGAAGTGAAACCTTCAAAAATAATACTTACACGTATACAAAACACCACGGTTGTTGTGATGCCTTCTCTCAAGCTCTGTACTACGCATGCGCACACAAACACGTATTAACACACGTACATAATGCTTCCTACTCATTTTCTCCTACGTTAAATCTTATGAATTTATGTGTCTGTCTCTTTTTACTGTCGCTTTTTCGTTTCGTCAACTTTCAAATCACAACGATGCTAAAGAAGTTTTCACTTCAAAAGGCACATACATACATACACACAACATTTTAAAATCGCCTGTGTGCATGTGTGTGTATATACATACATATATGTTATGTAATCACACACAAATATAATTGTTACGTCGTGTGCATGCGTGTGTGTAAACACATATGTGCAATATAGTAAACGTGTCATTGGTTCTTTCTATAACAGTGTTTTAAAAATAAAAAATAATTGACAACAAAATAAGATCCACTTTATTTTGTGGCGTTAATTTCTTAACTATAGCCTGACCAGAAATATAAAAAACCTGTCAGGAGGTCGCTTTCGTGTTTTAACTGTCAATCTTCTATCAAATTGTATGCCGAAAATTAGTTCTTAAATATTCCGCAATATGGAAAGGTTTTTTTATTTTTCTGGTCAGGCTTTACATAAAGGAATTAGTAAATGGAACTGAAATTATTGATTTAAATGTTAATGTAATAATATGTTTTAAGTAGTTATCTTTAAGAATGGATTAATGTTAACAGTTTTTGTTGTATGTAGAGTTAAGCACCGAATGACCTCCAATGAGGTTAATTATAAAAAAGTTGTGCGTGTACTTATATACGAGCGTTGGAAGTTATACTTCTTTGGGGTAGCTAAGAAAAAAATACAAAAAATGATATAACGATCAAAGTAAAAACTCAAAAAAGAAATAAAGATTTGATTAAAGAACATAGATAACTTGAATAATTATAATTTTTATACAAGAAAATTAAATATTAAAATAATTACGTGTTTTGTTGGATACTTTAGGTCTAGTCTGTATATGAGTAAAGTCAGTTAGTAAAATAAATATCCTACACTTGTGATTAACTTCACACTATCAAATATTCATATGCCCAGTTTTCAATTTTAATCTAACCTAAACGAGCCAATGGAAGTTAAACTTCAAAAACAAAGTTTTGCTTCAACAGTAGTTTAGTACACAATGTTATATCGTATAGTTGTTAGCTTTAATGCGAGTTTACGTGTTGATATTCGATATCTTCTAAGTAAAAAAATTACTGTTGATTTTTGTATAAGCTCCTCTAGCGGTAACTATCAGGAACTACGAATATTCATAGATATCTTTAACGCACTCGACAACGAGTTACGTATGTAATTGCAGATACATGGATACGTTCTGAAAAGTTAAGTTTTTCTTCTATAAAATCTTAGTTATAACACGATTTTTGTTACAAATGTTTGTGTCCTAGCCACCATTAACGAAAAAAATAAAGAGAAAAACTGGATATTAAATAAGTCACAAAATATTATAGCCTCAATGGCGACCGTTTGGTGCAACCGTAGTGATCCTACCTTCGCACCGACGGTCCTGGGTACAAGTACCGGTTGGGACAGACATTTGTATGATGAATAAGAGCATTCGTACCTGAGTCATGTGTAATTATATATATTTCTGTGAATGTTACATAATTCTACGTATAATATAATTATGTATATCCGTTACCCTAGTATCCATAATACAAGCCTTACAATGCTTACTTTGTGGTAGGCTAATTGGTGTAGATGTGAAAACAAAATACTTATTTCTGCCGCAAAGCAGCAGTGCTTGCATTGCTGTGTTCCGGTTTGAAGGGTAAGATATGGCAGTGAAATTACTGGGTACAGTGACTTTACATCTTGTGTCACAAGTTGGCAACGTACACTGTGGTTCTTGTGGGGGTTGCAGTTTTGCTGCGAATCTCACAAGAGCCACATGTATTATAGGTGACTGTTACCACTTACCATCAGGTGGGCAGTTTGCTTGTTTGCCAACTTCCAGCAATAAAAAAAAAAAAAAAAATATACTGAACCATCAAGAAAACAATATGTCTACACAGAGTATTTATGTTTGCGAAAAATAAACGGATTCACACGTTACATGTTAAGATAATGTTTATCGTTATCTGTTAGATTTGTTGAGCTAGTTAGTTTAATATAGAAATACATTGTATTATGAAATTACCGTTGTATTATTATTGGAACAAAGATCCTCACGAGACGTTATGGAGACAGATCCGGCAAAAACTGTACGTTAAAAAAAAGAGTTACACTCGACGGCGTTGGTATAGCGATCGCTTTCTCACTTCCTCTACACTTACTGTCTACAGAGAGAGCCAGAGAGAAAGTAATCTATCTACTCACACAGCTGTTTATGGTTTGTTGCCATAGTAACATCAATAACAAACATTTCAAAGTTGTAAAAAAATTTATATTTTTTCCCAAAAACCCTTTTGGTCGTCTTCTTTAATAAAACATTTAAAATAAAATACTAGATTTAAAAATCTTAAAATCTCACGTTTTTCAGTGACCAAAAAAGAATAAAATAACCCGGCGGGGCCAAGCGAGGAGCCACTCAAAACGTGGGGTGCATGTTACTTATGGAGATGTAATGAGATGTATGATATGCATAGTTGTTGAGACTATTTGTAAAGATGCGCCCCCACGTTTTGAGTGGCTCCTCGCTTGGTCCTGCCGGATTATTTTATTCTCTTTTGGTCACTGAAAAACGTGGGATTTTTAGATTTTTAAATCTAGTATTATTATTTTATTCTTTTTAATTATTAACTCAACGAAGTAATCATGTGTTACGCAACAATCGGCAACAAAGCCCCATACAAAAGTGGAAGTTGCCAAAAGTTGACCTGAAAGTGCACCTAAAAAGTTGAAAGTCGTTTAAGCGTGCATTGTCATCGGGTTCTGAGCTACCCTGAAAGTTTCAACTCGCTAGGTGGGCGGCAAGTGCCTCAAAATTGAGATACAAGATTCCAACCGGACAGACAAGACGACAGACAAGCAAACAGAGAAGAAAGCGACCTAAGAAAAACGTGGGAAAAAGCGACAAAAACTTTAAAACTCTCAAAAGATTACGCATCCAATTCCGAAGAGAATTCAACGACTGACTGTTGCCGATACGAATCAAATAGTAAAAAGAACTTCCTATCGGGTATCCCACAACACCACACTACTTTTTAGATATAATTATTCACATATAATACATATTATTAATGAAAAACTCGATAGTGGAGCGGTTAGAATAAACGCTTGTGGCCGTAAAACAATTTCAGCTTAGGCTGGTTATGAGATGGGTGATGAAAAAATTACTATCTCTAACTTTCTTGTCAGATCAAGCATGCGAACATGACGACACAATAAACTATTCGCTTTTCCAAGATCTAGAACTCACGCAGGCAAACTTTAAATAGTAATACAAATACTATCTTTATTGTTTCATGAGTTTTACATGGTGGTATATAATAGGCAGTAGCATCACAATCCTCGTCAGGGCACCCCGTTAGTTTGAACATTGTATTCAAAATTAAACAAAATTTTAAAATAAACTTAGGAACAATATTTTTTTTATTTATCGTTAAAAATACTCGAAATACCCCTGAATAGGGTAAAAACAGTTTTCCAATAAAAAATCTCTCAATTTTCTTATAAATTAATTGGTATTGATGAAATAACAAAATTTATTTCAGACTTTCACAATCCATAAAATCCATAAAATATGTTAGCAATAGAGACTTAAAACTATGTTAGTAGAACTAAAAATAAGCATTGTTGTTGGGCATCCATTGTGCAAGGATTGGATTGTCCACCCTGTCTGCAACCACATTCAAAAGAGTGTTGGTACTGCATCACACTCGCAACCACAAGGAAGCAATTCGCTTGCGCAGCACAGCGTTGAAGCCATCAGTGCTAAACTTGGCGAACATACCCGAAGCACTACATCGCCAAGACAACCCCAACAATCCCCTGAAGGCCTTGTTATGTTGGACACGCAGAGCATTGAAGGCTTTACGTGTGTTCCCTAACTATGGAATTTAAGGTTAGATTCTGGTAAGGTATTTATGTCTTATATTCACGTTCTCTAATATCTTGGCTTACTCACACTAATAATTACAATGATATTGATATACTTGCAACTAGAAAAGAAATTAGACAAAATTGTATGATATCAATACTGCTAATAATTCAAACAAAAACAAAATGAAACATATCGTCGTCAAATGCGACTTTAAGACCTCCTACGTGTAAAATTCATGTTTACGAGATAATCGATAAATAGTGTCTACTGAAAAAAATGTGAAAATTGTGGGGCATAGACCCCACTAGGGTGGACTGTATAACTTGGGTGGTGATGGACGATGGTAATGTCGGATGGCGCCGTAGGGATGGTGACGTCAGCAGGGTAGCTTCGGCAAGGAAAAGTCGCTGATTTTCTTAAGCTTGCAGTAAGGTTCGGAGGCTTCAGGTTTCTTCTTCGTTGCTTGTTTTCTAGGCTGGATCGGAAGCTTGGTCGGAAGTGATTTTGCATTGATTTGAGCCCGTCTTTTATTCGATATTTTTGGGTGACCCATCCAAGGTGGGGCAACCCATTTTGGGCCTCCGAACCTCACCCCCGCAAGTGCTTTCGCCTTTATTTTTGTCATTATTTACACATTTTCTTATGACTACGACTTATTTTCTAGTTAATATTATTTATACTTACTAAAATAACATACAATATTCATCATAGGGAGAGCGGGAAGCGAGTGGCGCCGCTCTCGGCGCGGGCGCTCTTTTATTCTACCTCGCCTCCCGCCTCGGTCATATATAAACTGCCCCGCTCGCCTCTGTCGTCTGCAGTCGCATAGCGGAAGGCGAGCGGGATGTTTCTATGTATTTCAGGTTAATAAATAGGCCATTCATCATATTTTTATTAATAAAGGTTAACTAGAGAAATATACTACAATCTAAACATTATTACGTAACTAAAATAAACTATTCTTAATCTCGTAAAACACACTTGACAAAAGGAAGAAATGCGATCGTCCTATTGGCGCACCTATAAGGAGCAAGTCCTGCTATCTGCGAACATGCGTTTTGAACTACACCATTTTCAGAACTTCACATTAATCATTTATGAATTACTTAATTTACGTTATAGGTGCTATTATACAGATAAACGAATCGTTTCGTCGTGAACATTTCTCCCGCCGTCGCCTTGCGATCTTACTGGTAGAACGACGATCTTCTTGGTGGGCCTTCGCAGAACGTGTCCCTTGCTGGTGGTGACGTCCACAACTCGAACAACTCCGTCCTTGCCGGGGTAGGTCTTCGTAACTCGTCCGCGCGGCCAGGTGTTGCGAGGTAGGTTCGAGTCGCATATGATGACCACGTCGCCGATGACAGGAGGGGTGCCGACGTTGGAGGGCTCCCGCCGGTTTTGCAGTAGCGGTAGGTACTCTCGCACCCAGCGGCGCCAGAAGGTGTCGGCGAGCTGTTGGGCGCGTCTCCACTGATGACGCGCAGTTAGGTCGGACTCGTTGAAGGCGCCGGGGGCCGGAGTATGACAGTCGGGCCCAATCAGGATCATGTTGGGTGTGAGCGCAGGTGGGTCGTCCGGGCCCACCGCCACGTGGGTGAGTGGACGGGAGTTCACGGTCGCTTCGGCTTCGGCGAGCAGTGTCTGCAGGGTCTCGTCGCTGGGGCGCTGTTCGTGCAGAGTGGCGCGCAGGGCTTCCTTGACGGTGCGCACCATACGCTCCCATGCCCCGGCCATGAAAGGAGCGGCCGGGGGCAGGAAACGCCAGTTGATGTGTCGTGCAGCGGCGGCCTCCTTGATCGCCGCGGAGAGCTCCCGGTCGGCGCCTCTGAATGCGGTGCCGTTGTCACTCCACAGCTCCGTCGGACAGCCTCGCCTCGCTATGAAACGGCGAAGGGCGGCGATTGCAGAGTCGGTGCTGAGCGATGCGGCTACCTCGAGATGTACCGCGCGTGACGTCATACACGTGAAGAGCGCGACGTACCTTTTTTCTCTATGTCGTCCCACCGTGACTTCTAGTGGGCCGAAATAGTCCACTCCTGTGTAGGTGAACGGGCGTGCGTGGTGAGTGAGGCGCGCCGCAGGCAGATCTCCGGTAGAGGGCGCGGCGGGCTTCGCCTTTTTCAGTCGGCAGGTGGCGCAGCGAACGATGACTCCTTTAACCGTAGGTCTTATCTTCATTATGTATAAGCGTTGACGTAACTCATTTACTACTATTTCCGTGCCGCCGTGGTGTAGCTTCTCGTGTATATGGGCTATATATAACTTCGTGTAGCTATGTTTTCCGTGCAGTACCGCCGGGCGGACGGTTTCTTCCTCGACGTCGCTGGCCTCCGCTATTCTGCTGCGAAGTCGTATTATATCGTCTTCGTCGATA
The DNA here is from genome assembly GCA_927399485.1 of Calamotropha paludella. Lineage (NCBI taxonomy): Eukaryota > Metazoa > Arthropoda > Insecta > Lepidoptera > Crambidae > Calamotropha > Calamotropha paludella. The sequence continues at coordinate 4,253,423 of OV656806.1, read as the reverse complement.
TATACACTTAGCGCGGCGAGTCGGTCGCTCCTGTCGGGTTCTTGCTTGCGTCGTAGGCGTTCTATCTCTTTACTATAGCTGTCTTCTTGAACGGCGCGTATCCACGATTTCTCCGCTGCGAGTAAATATCGCGCTTCTAACAATATGAAATCGTTGTGACGCGCAGGTGGAGTGGTTAAATCGTCGGGCTTGCGGGGTCTCGGGTTCGATTTTTTCCAAACTGCGTCTTGTGTTTCAGCGGCTCTTGTTCGTTTTCTGCGTGTTGCTGCCACTGTTTGCTTCTTTGGACGACAGAGGTCAATGAACTGTAGCACTCGCGCGGTCGCTCGCAAGAGACGTGTCCACTTAGAGAATCGTTCTATTTTCGGTAGATGACTGTGTTCGGAGCGCGGTTGTAGTGTGTTGCACTTCTCTTTTTCTTCACCGGTCGCTTCGCTCGCTATTTTACTCTCCACGGGCCAGGTTGTTTCGGGTTGATACAGGAACCGGGGGCCGTGGTACCATCGGTGGTGCGGGTCGAAGTCGGTAGGTGTCGCTCTGGTTGCGTCGTCGGCTACGTTGTCGATTGACGGCAGCCACCGCCACTCGTTTTTCTTACTTAAATCTTCTATTTCGGCGATTCGGTGAGCGACGAATGTTTTGAATGTGCGTGGTTCGGCGCGTATCCATGCTAGCGCGGTGCGTGAGTCGCTCCAGTATGTCTTGCGAGTTATTTCATACTCGTGCTCTTCTGCGGTCGATCTTGCTAATCGAACTCCTAGGACGGCTGCTTGGAGCTCCAACCTGGGTATGGAGATGGGTTTCGTGGGCGTGACGCGGCTCTTCGCTGCTGCTAGGGTGACCTTGATGCTGCCGTCGCTCCGCGTTATCCGCCAGTAGGTTGCGGCGGCGTAAGCTTCTTCGCTGGCGTCTACGAATGTGTGCAGCTCGTAGTAAGCGGCAGGCTCGGCGTCGTAGCACCTCGGTATGCGAAAGTAGCTTAAGTCGTGTAGCCGTCGTAGCCACTCGCTCCACCTGTCGTGTAGCTCCTCCGGTATGGCTTCGTCCCAGTCCGTCTTGTAGCGCCACGTGTCTTGCATTATTCGTTTCGCCGGCGTAGTCACGGGTGAGATGAGGCCTAGCGGGTCGAAGATGGACATGATGATGCTGAGCGCTTCTCTCTTCGTCGGTGGTCGCAGGTCGTCGAGTACTTCGGGCGGCGCCTTAGCGGTGTTGAGGCGAAATCGTATGCAATCTTCTTTTGTATCCCATAGTAGGCCGAGTGTTTTTCCGTCTCGCTCCCGCCGATAGCGACTGTGTTTCCCTCTCGCTCTGTTAGTGCGACGACGGCGCTGATTGCGTCCTTTTCGTTGGTGGCCCATCCGCGTAGCTCGAAGCCGGCTCGCCTGTGCACGTAGTCGACTTCTTTGGTGATCCGTTTTGCCTCTTCTACGTTGTCGAAGCTGTGCAAGTAGTCGTCCATGTAGTGGTTTGCTTCGATCGCGCGCGCGGCTCGTGGATACTCGGCGGCGTGTTCCTTTGCGTTTCTGTTTTTTATGTAGAGCGCCGTGCATGGTGATGACGACGCGCCGAAGATGACGGAGGTCATGCGGTACTCCTCCGGGGGTCCCTCCCGCCGGTTGTCCCTCCACAGGAAACGGAGTGCGTCCCTGTCTTCTTCACGGATCTTGATCTGCATAAACATTTCTTTTATGTCCGCCGACACGGCGACGCCTCGCTGCCGAAACCGCATGATTACGCCGGGTAGAGATTGTAATAGGTCGGGCCCGGGGAGTAGCATGTCGTTGAGGCTGCGTCCGTGTGATCTAGCGGCGGCGTCGTGTACGACTCTTATTTTCTTCTTTTCTGGATTGCAGACCGCGAAGTGAGGTAAGTACCACGTTCTGTCGCTAGGGGGCGTCCCTGCTCGTTCGGCGTAGCCCGACGCTAGTAGGTTGCCGATTCGTTCTTCATACTTATTCTTGAGATCGGCGTCGCGATCGAGTTTTCGTTCGAGTGTGTGTAGACGCTTGAGCGCGTCCGATCGATTGTTCGGTATGTCGGTGCCCTCTTCTCGCCACAGTAGACCCGTTTCGAACCGTCCGTTAGGGAGACGTCGGCTTTTATCTTCTAATATCTTGAGGGCTTGCAGCTCGGGATCGCTTTTCTGTTTTCTCGGTTCGATCGATAGTGATTCAAGCGCGAAGTATTTCTTCATCATTTCCTCCATGTTATCTGCTTCGCGGGTTTGAGTTAGATGCGTGCAACAGTAGGCTACGGGGGCCGCGTGTGAGGAGCGGCAGCCGTGTAGCACCCAACCCAGCTGAGTCTTCGAAGCCACGAGTTGGTCGCGCCGTCCCTCCCGTATGTCACGTGATACGATCAGCTCCCAATTGTCTTGACCGATGAGTATCTTGATGACGGCGTTAGTGTATAGGAGCTCGTGCTTGATGTCCTCTAGATGCGCGCAGTTCTGCACCTCCCGCTCGCTTATCGTTTGAGTGGCGAAGTCCAGACTGGTGACGGTGTGCGCGCTGCAGATGTGCGGTTTGCCTCGGTTGTGCCTCCCCGCGATGCTGACGTTTACTTTCTTGCTTCTATTGTGCGCTATCTCTGTCCCGCTCACTCCTTGTACCCATAGTGGCTCGTTGGGTCCTTGAAGGCCGAGCGTGTCTGCGAGCGTTGAGTCGATGATGGTCACGGTGCTTCCCTCGTCGAGCAGTGCGTAGGTATTCACGGTGGCTTCTGGGCCCTGTAGGGTGACCGGAGCTATCTTCAAGTACGCGCGGCTCGTGTTGGTTGTGTTCGATGCAACTTGATCGATCGCTGAGGCGATCACTTGTTCGGGCTTGATCGGCGACGGTGATGCGGGCGGCGTTGTCGCCGCGGTCGGTGTCGCTCTCTCATGATGAAGCAGCCGGTGGTGTCGCATGACGCATCCGTTGAGACCGCAGGGCTTCGCTCTGCACACGATGCGGCGGTGTTTGCTTGATAAGCATCGAAAACAGATGCGATTCTTCTTCGCTATCTCCCATCGCTCGTTCGTGTCTGCCTTGATGAATCTTGGACATGTCGTCAGCTGATGCTTCTCGTTGCAGCACGGGCACGGTGACTTCTCGCTAGGCTTGAACGGTGTGGCTTCGGGTGCCGCGGCGTATGTGCGCTCGATCTTCCTCTTCATAATTTTCTCTCTGACTTCATTGTTTACTTCGGGAGGAGCGTAGGGGGCGCACTTGTCCGCTTCATTGTTCAGGAACATTGCCATCTTCTTAAGTTCGGGCGTGTCTTCCTCTTGTGCCGCGTGATCGTACCACTTGTTGCGTAGGATCGGCGTCATTTTTTCTATGATGAGTCGCAATATCTCCGGGTTGTGTAGGTATTGCGGTCGCTTGAGTATTTCTACGGTAGCTATGGTGTTAGCTACACGGCTGGCGAACACGCACAGGTCGCGTGGGTTGTCGGTCAGCCGGGGGAGAGTCTTCATCTTCTCCATTTCGCCGAGGAGCAGGGCATCGGGTCGACCAAATCTTCTTTCCAACGAGTTCATTATATCTTCGGGGGGTGGCTGACTGATCAGGAGGGCGCTGACGGCTTCCAAGGCAGCTCCCCGTAGACTTCTTCTTAATCTGGCGACGTTCTCACTTGCTGAGAAGCTCTCCGCCGACTCGTTGAATGCTGCTCTGAAGTGCAGCCATTCTTGTGGTTGACCGCTGAACGATGGCAGTTCCGTAACGTACGTTCTCTTCGACTTGTTGGTGTAGATTGCTTCTGCTAACGCGGCGGACAGCGTAGTGACGTCGATCGTGGGGTTCTTGCTGGACTGAATTTCTTCATCATTTTCCCGTTGTCTGCGTTTTTCCCGGGCGCAGACAACCAGTCCTTGCTTGACTCCGTTGACTTCTCTCGCAGTACTCCGAGGGGCCGTCGTTGCGTTTGCAGTCTCTTCCATAGGGGACAGTCGATCCTCTTGCGTCGGCTGTCTGTCGAACCAATCTGAGACTCGTTGTGGTGCCAGATCGTCTTCTTCTCCCGATTCTTCGGACGATGTTTCTGCTTCTCTTCTTTGTTGTCTTATTCTCTCCAATTCTGTTTCCGCCTGGATCCGCTTCAGTTCCAACTCGGCTAGCCTCTCTCTGGCCCCCAACTCCGCGAGGAGTTTCTTGCTGGGGGCTCCTGATCGGCGTGACCGAGCGGGTTTGGCGGCTCGGGCGGTCGGCGGCGGCATCAATGCTGTGGAATGTCGTTCCACGACGGTGGCTGTACTGGCGGCGGGCGTGGCTTGAAGCCCCGATGTGTCGGCCGGGCCCCCCACGCTGGGCGTGGCGGTTGTGGTCGCTCCCGTGCCGGACGTGGTTCCCGTTTCGCCGCTCCCGGACGTAGTGCCGGTTTCTTCGCTTCCGTGTGTGGTGCCGGTTTCGCCGCTTCCGGTCGTTGTTGTGTTGCCAGATTCTTCCGAGGTGGACTCTTCTTTCCCGAGGTTACTTCTGGTGACTACCATCTTGCTGTTTCAGTGATCCGGCTTCGACGAGGACCAAAATGTGGGGCATAGACCCCACTAGGGTGGACTGTATAACTTGGGTGGTGATGGACGATGGTAATGTCGGATGGCGCCGTAGGGATGGTGACGTCAGCAGGGTAGCTTCGGCAAGGAAAAGTCGCTGATTTTCTTAAGCTTGCAGTAAGGTTCGGAGGCTTCAGGTTTCTTCTTCGTTGCTTGTTTTCTAGGCTGGATCGGAAGCTTGGTCGGAAGTGATTTTGCATTGATTTGAGCCCGTCTTTTATTCGATATTTTTGGGTGACCCATCCAAGGTGGGGCAACCCATTTTGGGCCTCCGAACCTCACCCCCGCAAGTGCTTTCGCCTTTATTTTTGTCATTATTTACACATTTTCTTATGACTACGACTTATTTTCTAGTTAATATTATTTATACTTACTAAAATAACATACAATATTCATCATAGGGAGAGCGGGAAGCGAGTGGCGCCGCTCTCGGCGCGGGCGCTCTTTTATTCTACCTCGCCTCCCGCCTCGGTCATATATAAACTGCCCCGCTCGCCTCTGTCGTCTGCAGTCGCATAGCGGAAGGCGAGCGGGATGTTTCTATGTATTTCAGGTTAATAAATAGGCCATTCATCATATTTTTATTAATAAAGGTTAACTAGAGAAATATACTACAATCTAAACATTATTACGTAACTAAAATAAACTATTCTTAATCTCGTAAAACACACTTGACAAAAGGAAGAAATGCGATCGTCCTATTGGCGCACCTATAAGGAGCAAGTCCTGCTATCTGCGAACATGCGTTTTGAACTACACCATTTTCAGAACTTCACATTAATCATTTATGAATTACTTAATTTACGTTATAGGTGCTATTATACAGATAAACGAATCGTTTCGTCGTGAACAAAAATAATAACTCCAATTTTTTATTGGAGTTATTTTGAAAAAACTGTGAAGAAACTAACTCCAACATATTTGTTGTACACATCCAATACCAAATTTAAATTCACTAACATCTTAAGGGATTGGTGGAACGATACTAGCTCATAATAGAAGTTGAAATACGTTTTTGAAATCTTAAGGGATGTTAATCGAATTTATGTATGAATATTAATGTATTTAATGAATATTTATTAAGATTTAACTACTACTACATTAAATTAATGGCGAAAAAAAAATCGCTTTTAAACAGGACGAAGACTGTTCAAAACCTATCTTTCAATCTCTATATATAAAAATTCCCCGTCACAGTGTTTGACCGCGATGAACTTCGAAATTATTCAACCGATTTTTATTTTATTTTTTCATTTTGCTGGATTTATTCCGACTTAGGACATAGGATAAGTTTCACTTTAATTTATAATGAAAAAACCTTTGCAAATTATAAAAACTGAGTTAAGTAACGCGTGGCCGAGTCAGCTAGTTAAAATAATTTATTTTATTTTATAAAATCTTTCTTAAAAAAGAAGCAAAAAATATATAAAATTATGAAAATTAAAAAATGCTTTGGGATAAGAAAATGGTCAGTAGCAAAAATATACTGTTTTATCTAAAATAAAAGATTTATTTATTAAATAAAAACACATGTAGTCAGAGTCTACACTATTCATTGTAAAATTTAGATTTATGAAGATTAAATATATACAAACAACATATTTACATCGTATGCACTAGTTCAGATGTATAGTCCTGGTCACTTACCCGTTAAATTATTGAAATATATTTCGAAACCTGGAGACAAATAAAGTGTTATTTTAAATTTAAATACCTTTGAAAGATACCCTGTTTTTAATCCCCAAAACCTAACTTCTACGATCCTGGCATATCTCTCTCGCTTCTTAAACTTCAGGAGTTGAAACATTAGATTAAATATAAAAACGCGTCGGAAAGACACAGGAGGTTTCTTGAGAGACCGACTCGTTGCATGTTAAATGAACATGAAGGCGTACTGTAGCTGGTTCCTAGCTTAGTGATCTCAATCTCTAAGCTAGGAACCAAAACAGGTATCAACACTGTTAACTTTAAGTCAATAATGACAAATAATTAGTAAGGTAATAAAAAAAAATAAGTACATCCGGAAATGTGTGCCATTTCACGACGTTTTTCTGAACCGGATCTTGGGCTCTTTATTTTAATTCTTTTTTTCTATTTATTAATTTGGGGCTTTATCCACATGGATACGTCAGCCCCATCGCATCTTCTTCATTACATGTCAGATTGTAATGTATACTAATATGTACCTTTATAATCTCCGATTTTCATTCATAACATTCGTTAAATTGTATATTTTATCATTCCATTTTGCATCGTCATTTGTAAACGTTTTAATATCTGTAAATATATATATACAATAATATTTTACTCAATAATTTCTTCATTGCTGAAAAGAAACACTGAATTTTCATATAGAGCTTCGCAACCACTCAAAACTTCTATTCAGAATGCTACACACTTACCGGCATTGCTTGTTATTTTAACCTGTCTTTTTGTTTAATCTATTCCGTTATTATTTTTCCATTTTATTACTAAAAATGTATTTATTTAATTTATTGACATATAAGTTTTTCTCCGTTGCCATGGCTACCCATGACACGATCTTTCATTTATGGTATTCAACCTCCAAAGAAAACCAGATTTTATTCTTTTTATGTCTTCTCAAAGACAATCTAAATTTAAATGGCTCTGGGCCTATAAAAGACCGAGCTGACCTGCCAAGTCATTCAGTTCTTCGGCAAAAGTTGCCACGTTAACATCTATAGCTCGCTACCGAGCTCTTCAAAGTTCTTAAAGGCCTTATCCCGGGGCCCCGCTGCCCCGGGACTCAAGAAAAGTCCTCAACGCCGTAAGGCAAACTTTTGGCTCAAGAACTCACACTTCACTTGGCCACTCTCTACCACTAACGTTGCCTGACCACCAGCGGTGCAGGCCATCCATCTGCAGCGCCGCCCAACCTACCTGCTACGCCGCCCGACCTACCAGCAGCGCCGCCCGTCTACCAGCGGCGCCGGCAGAAAATCGGTGCAGGCCGTCCACCAGCAGCGCCGCCCAACCTACCTGTCTCGCCTCCCGACCTACCAGCAGCGCTGCCCGTCTACCAGCAGCTCTGGCCGACGTCTGCCCCGCCACCTGTCTACCGGCAGCGCCACCCTTCATCCGACGGTTTCACCGCCTCTGGGCCCTAAAGCCCCGGGCTTCAAGCCGCCTACATAGAAGATCGCCGACGACCCACAACCACCTTCTCACATTTTCACTGTACACTACTCATACTCGCCCTCACTCTTCTTACCTCCAATTTTTTGTTCCCTAATTATTTTGTAAATAGATAAACTGTAACTTTACCCTGATCTTCCGTCTTTATATTTTGTCCCTTCACGACAAGATGTTTTAAAAATCGGATACAAAAGTATTATATAGACGAAAAGGAATCACTGTTCGGTCAGTTTCACTAGAGCGCATAATTTTTTAGCTACATCAGATTTCGGTTCTGCGAAGATGTTTTGTACCAAACCTACATTTCTAATATTTAGATGAAACTCCTCAAACAGTGACTCCCTCTCGGCCCTGTTCTTGACACAGTCCATTAGCATATGTTGTACATCTTCTATTTTGTCACAAGCGGTGCAATAAGGTGAATTAGTCTTTTTCAGTAAGAATGCAAACTTTGCCGATGGATAGTGTCCCGAACGAAGGCGTAGTGCAGTTTTGATATAGTTTCTATTGAGTTTACTATCGTCAAACCAAGGGACGCGAGTAGGTTCTCCTTGTATAGACCAATAACATATCCCTTTGTCACTAGAAACTGTATCAAAATGCTGTTTCCACATTTTAAAACATATGTAATTTTATTTTGTTTTTATTAGTCGGTTTACCAACACAGCATGCTTAGAGAACAAAACAACAAAAGAAAATAACTGATTTAAAACAAATAGAAAGTGAACAATTGTAAAGAATATTAACAACTCTTCCTGAATAATCTGCTAAATGTTCACATGGAGACATGATTGACATCGGCGACATTACTCACTTAATTTATCAGCATTTACATTATCCTGGGGCAAAGTAATGATAACGCTTGACAAGCTTTTATTTACCTGTTCCGGTGTCTGTAAAGAAATCTTGCAAGTTAAATTTGACACATTTTTCGGTTTCCGATTGAGTTGGAATTTTGTATGCATATGTAACTTGCGTGATAATGCAATATTATGGGGACATGGAGATATTCTGATGAGCTGAAAGGTGGCCATACGAACACTGCAATAAAACGACACAACTCCATCGAGTTTGGGGACGTCCGATTAGTATTGACGAGTACTTTGATCCTATATGGTAACCAGGGTCTCATGCTGGAGCTGGAAGGTGGCGATATGAACTTCGCGATAAAACGACACAACTTCATCGAGTTTGGACTCTTATAATTCGTTTTGATGAGTACTTTAGTGCAAGATAATATTCGTATGCAACCCCATAACTAACTGTTTAGTTTAGTTATTTACAACTTTTTTCATAAAAAAAACTTATTTCCAATTATTATTTATATCCGTAAGCAGCAACGCTCTGATTGCTACGAATGTCACTTGATAGTAATCTATTTTAAGCAGATATATTTCAAAACAATTAAATACATAAAATTTTGTTGAATTTTATATAACATCAGAATTATTTGATGATACAATTCAAATCGGAATACAATATTGTTGATCCTCAAAACAACATTTTGGTAAGATAAACTTTAACTATTAATCTATAACACTTGGCGTGTAAATTAATTATTAATTAAGTGACTAAGTCGTTTGATAAAAGCTAAGAAATCTGTTATAATATATATTATAGTATTACATAATATATGACTATATATTATGTAATACTGCAATATATAGTCATTGTTATGTTATAGAGTCTCAAATATTAATCAATGTAAGTGACGAAAACAATTTCATTGACTATTCATCGGAAGCAAATTAAACAGATGATTGTTTCACCAAAATTGTTGTCGTCAATATGGACTTTTCATTCTGTTACTTTTCTCGATCAATGACCATTTCATTATATCACATCTCTATAAACTTTATTTCCCATACGTCATCGTACTCATGTGTAACGGACTATAACTTTGTACGTACTCTATTAATGGAAAATAATATAAATAGGGTATTCAACTACATACAACACAGTATGCTAAGGGAACAAAACAACACAAGAAAATAACTTATTTAAAACAAGCAGAAAGTAGAATAATCTGCTAAATGTTCACAGTATGTTCACAGAAAATAAAATCAAATTGTTGTTAGCTTAACAGTAAACATTTTTGAAGTGAAAACTTCTTTAGCATCGTTGCGATTTGAAAGTCGATGAAATGAAAAAGCGACAGTAAAAAGAGACAGACACAAATTCACAAGATTTAACGTAGGAGAAAATGAGAAAGGAATCATTATGTACGTGTGTTTATACGTGTTTGTGTGTGCATGCGTAGTAGGTACAAACCTTGGGAGAAGACATCACAACAACCGTGGAATTCTGTATACGTGTACGTATTATTTTTGAAGGTTTCACCTTTACCACGTGTGAATTACACACATGCTTTTTATTTAAACTGAATGCAGCCCACATAATTTCATTTCAAAATTATAAAAATTTCATGTTCGATTGCATTATTGAAAATGATCGGAATTGACTGAATCTAGTGTGACGTCACTTGCTTGTTTTTCAGTAAATGTAAGTCTAAATTTTTTGTACATTGTATCGTGTTACGATTTGATAGCTAAAAGTGTGTTTAAAAGTAAATGGTGTTATGACATTAGGTAACCTGAATAAAGGTTTCTTTAGCGTTTAGGCGGGTTATTTTTCTCATTTAAAAATTGATGATGATCTTTAGTTGTTAATCAAATGGCTATAACGAACATTTGTGATATTTTCGTAAAGCCTATCAAATACCCTATTATATTTACTAAAGTACGAAGTAGTCATTTTGTGACACTTAAATTGTCATGAAAACCATCTATATTTATATATTATTAATATAGAGAGGAAATATTTGTACGTTTGTAAGTTTGGAGGTAATCTGGGAAACTATTCATCTGATTTTAAAACTCCTTTTACGAATATTAAGAATGGACTGTCAGAGTGGACATAAACTAAATATTATCCAGTTAAAGTAAGAAGCCTTTTCGTGGTGACCTTTTGAACAATCAAAGTCGTCAATCAATTGGTCGATCGATCCGTTTTTATAAATGCTGCTTTAAACATAAGTGAATGATACTACCTATAGAGAAACATGTTAAGGTTAATACACTAATTGATAAAAAATCACTAGAAGTTCTTCTTCTACTTCTTCTCGTATAGCAGTACGGGGGATTTCCGCGACTCGACGATTGGCTGTTTCACTCCAGCCAGCCCAGCTATGCCAGGAACGCTTCAACTGTCCCTAACACCTATATTAAAGAGATGTTAATTAAAGTTACCGTGGCCAGTAATGGCGCCTGTGATCAGGCGTAGTTCCGATCTACTTAACTATAATATAGATCTGGAGAGGCGAGCGTCTACCTGCGGCATTGATAGTTTTGCTTGCCTACATGTCTCCAGAGTGTTCCAATAGTGCTGATGAAGTGCTTTGGTGTGTTCATGACTAGAAGTTATATCGAAATTTATTTTCAAAATATTACGGGGAAATTAATGTAATTAATCTGAAATTCTCAGCAAAATTATTTTGTCTACTATGAAGAAAATTTTATGTAGATGATAATTTATTTTTATTCAGACTATAGTAATGGTAGCCAGGAAGAAAGGGCAAGGTGCGTTCGTGTACAAGATATAACAATTATGTTATTTTTATGACAATTTATAATATATAACAATGAAATTATTGTGAAACAATAATAAAATCTTTAATTCCAGACAGCCCATAGAGTGTTAGTAACAATTGTCCTTGAAATCTATATTAGTAGATTAAAATAAAACAATGAGTGGGGAAGACACAAGCTGCATCTATACTCGTATATGCGCAAGTGCAGATGACTTTGCATGCAGGCGCAAACAATTTTCCAACAGTGGAGAGTTCCATCGATCACTGCCTTCAGGATGCAGGAGAATTACTCATATAAGGAGAGTGCTATAATTGTTTATGTGGTTTTTTTACTGATATTTTTTCTATTAACATAATAGGGGCGAAAGTTTGTAAGGTTACTTTTACGCAAAAATTACAGGACGGGTTATGATGAAACTTTACAGTATAATAAATTACTTATTTAGTTTTAAAAGACCAGCAGCTTAAATTAAAAAAGTAATACGTTGCAGAAATAGATATCAGAATAATGGGGAAAGCGGTACTTTTGAATACAACGTACTCGCGCGACTCGTGCATTCAATAAACTACCCCCAGCTTTAGTTAGAAAACTTTTCTCTGATGATTTCTTTTTGATGGAGGAACGTTAACTATATTTTTTTTTTACCGTACTTTGGAACTTTTGTAATTATTATTTTTGTTATTAATCAATACTGTAATCATAAAATGCTAAGCAACTCACTTTTAATTAATTTTTGATTTGTAAATGGCATTGACTTTAGTTACCGATTACATTATAGTGTTTGATATTTGTTTGTTAATCTACCAACAAATAAATAAATAAATAAAAAATGGCGGTGTTAGTTAATACTGTTTTAATACCTACGCTAACAAGATTTTAGAATTTTTTATATGAGTTTGGTCGAACTTGCCTAATATATTGTCTTAAACACAAAAGTTGACCGATTAGTGTTTTATTTTATTCTGCAATTAGACATAGGGAAATATAGAGAGTGTTAAAAATCGAAAAACTATGCGTGCGTAGCCGTGCGAGCAAGTTAGTTGTTATAATCAGCAGGGGTCACCCTTAAATTAAGTCACACGTTAAATATGTTAATAAATAAATAATTTAATAATAAATAATGACTTTATGTTAATTTTATAACAGATTATTTAATTTAAATAAGAAGAAAAGTTATTCTCAACTGTTTTCTTTTAATAATTTATAAACACATGCATTGGACGACCGTTTGGTGCAACGGTAGCGATCCTGCCTTTCGCACCGACGGTCCTGGGTTCGAATCCCGGAAGGGGCAGATGTTTGTATGATGAATAAGAACATTTGTACCTAAGTCATGGGTGTTTATATATATTTCTATGAATATTACATATCTATGTATTATATATGTATGGCTATCCGTTACCTTAGTATCCATAATACAAGCCTTACAGTGCTTACTTTGGGCTAGGCTAATTGGTGTGAATGTGAGAAATATTTATTTATTTATTTATAATGACTTTATGTTGATTTTATAAAAGATAATTTAATTTAAATAAGAAGAAAAGGAGAATGACTGTTTTCTTTTAATAATTTATAAACACATGCAAAAGATTGAAAAATGTCTGACGTCATATCAGGGGGAGGAGGTTCTACAAATGTGACAACCTGTGATGGGAGGATAGGCTTAAAAGTGTGACGTAAACACGAATTTTAGGACTTACCCATTTTTATGGATGTCCCCTTAAAAAGCTATTAGTAAAATTTCCATGTCATTTATGCAATTGACGAAATATCATAAACATCAAATAAAACCTACACCTATTATCTACCCTTTAGTTAAGCGTTAACTTGATATGGAAATATTTTTGTTGACTCTTTGGAGGTTTTATTTACCTCTACATTAGCGTTGGTATCTATCAAGGTCGCTACGGTTGTGTGTAGTGAAATAGGGGGTAAGTCAGTACACTTTGTAAACTCCGATTAGCTGGCCGGGTCTGAGCGGCCGGTCCGGTGTAGTGTGAACTTGACCTTTTTTATAGTGTATTTTATAAAGTTTTCGCTGTAGGAAAGGTATGTTTTTAAACTAGAAAGGTTTTTTTAGAACAAATATATTTAGTATTTTTTTTTGAGAGCGATTAGTAAATTAGTTCCATTACACGTATGAATTAACATACTTACCTTATTCAAGCTTGGAGGTTTCATTTCTTTTTTAAATTAAGAACACGCGTTTGTCATATTTTTTAAAATAGACTTTTTTATAGTTGGTAAATGGATAGCAATGGAGGATTGAAGTCTTTATTGCTATTAAACCTTTTTTTTATGAAATCTCATTTAAAAGGTCATTACTGAATATTCCAATTAAAAGTAGACACGGGTAATCTTATTCTACACTACGGTTTGTACGTTCCATGTACATTTTGCTGCCTGTCTGACGTGGTAAAAAAGCATAACTCCTAAAAATTAAGATTTTAGTTATTGCGTTAAATCTTTCCATTTTTGTTTCAAAGTGATACAGTTCAGATATATGTATATACATATAAAGTTTATTTCTATATTAAAGTGGCCCTTATATTGTTGAATGAAATCTAATGGTTTTTATTGCGTTTTTAGTTCTAATAATGAAAAGCAAATCAGTAACGAAATATGTAAAGAAGTAAATTAAGTGAGATATCAATTAATCTTGGATTGCGGCCAGTCAAGTGCAAAATATATGCATATTTTTATATTAAGTTTCTATCAGGATTATTACACATTTCTACGATATTTAAATCGTAAAATTTTATGTCCGGTAATAGTTCTTCATTTAAACCACTAGGTGCTTCAGTCAGCAAGTGAACTCAGAATTTAACAAAAATATGACTTATTAAACAAAACAAATCGTGATGACCGCTTAGTGCAACGATAGCGATACTGCTTTTGGGTCAATAGTGTTGGGTTCGAATCTTGGTATGGGCATATGTTTGTGCGATGGGCATTTGTTTCCGAGTTAATGTTCTTATATTTATTACTTTTAGTGATATTTCCGTTAAAGTGTTTCATTTCATATTTTCTAGTTAACTATACTAGGAAGAAAACGCGTTGAAAATTTTTTTTTGCCCTTGTGTTATATTTACTTATGCGTTTACGTTACGATTTTTATTATTGTGAGTATTTATTTAGTTTTATTTAGTTTATATCATCGCGACGATAAAAAATATCATAAGTGTCTACTTACACAGTTTTCAGGATGTGACATAAGATATGTGTATACTGTGGGAGCTCAAGAATGGTAATAACACGCACCAAATGATTCGAAAATCATGTATTTACACGTTTTCGGTGAAAAACAGAAACAACACGGTAAGTAAACTTATTGCTAGCGCGGACAAGAGCAGACTGACTCAACATTCAAAAGGTCAGTTAAATTTTTATTTTTTTCATAACTACCTTCTAACATTAATATAACTTAGAAACTAAGTTTACCGATGAGCCACCGTTAACACTCCCCACCCCTAGTGCTGAAGCAGCACTAATCTAGTAAAGAAACGGGTGCAACGCGTGCTACAGACCGCCGAAATGTGCCAGTGCTCGTCTTCACATCAACGACACGAATTCGGCCGTCCTTTCCAGGGTACACTCGTACCACGAGCCCCTTTTGCCACAGGTTGCGAGGACCATTAGGATCGACGATCAGAACCAAGTCATTCACCTGTAGTGGTTTCTGTTCTTCGTTCCACTTCTTCCGTGGACGCAGCTCCGGCAACACTTCCTTGACCCATCTTTGCCAGTACATATCTGCCAACCTCTGTGACTTTCGCCAAAGCTTTCTTAGGTAAAGGTCTGAGTCGTCAAATTTTCCAAGCGTGGGCAAGTTTGAGGAGCTACCCAAAAGAAAGTGGTTTGGTGTCAGTGTTTCGGCATCACCTGGCTCAACTGAAACGTGCATCAAGGGACGACTGTTGACTATGTTCTCAACCTCAGCCATCAACGTGTTCAAAACTTCTTCTCGTGGGGCACGTTCCTTGAGTATGACTCGCAGCGACGACTTGACAGAACGAATTAGTCGTTCCCACGCCCCACCCCAGTGAGGACTTGCAGGGGGAATGAAGTTCCACTGAACTGCATTGTTTGCAGCTACATTTTCTAAAGGTCCGAAATCAATTTCTCTTATGGACTTTCGCAGTTCCGTGTCTGAGCCTCTCAGATTAGTTCCGTTATCGGAGTACAAGTGACTGGGCCATCCACGGCGAGCCGCCATACGACGCAATGCCATAATAAGCGGATCCGACGAAAGCGAACTAACTAATTCAATATGCACGGCTCGAACCGTAAGACAAGTGAATAAAACGCCATATCGCTTCGACCGTTGCCTGCCAACTGCAACCTCCATTGGGCCAAATAAATCTAAACCACAATGAGTAAAGGCTCTTTCATGATGGGCCATGCGAGCCGGGGGAAGGTCACCCATCCTTGGGACCTGCGGCTTGCTCCTTCTCAATCTACAGAACGTACATTTGAAAACGACTTGCTTCACTGTAGGTCGTAAACGAAGCACCCAGTACCTTTGTTTTACTTCATTTACCACAGCTTCTTGACTTCCGTGTGCAGCCAAGACATGATAACGACGCACAAGAAGTTGCGCAACTGGATGTCCGCCGTCCAAAATAATAGGTCGTTTAACTTCCAGACCAACCTCAGAAACGGCGTCGATACGCCCACCGACACGAAGAATCTCATATTCATCTAAATACGGCGACAAGGTAAGCAGTTTGCTAGTGGGCGGTAAGGGTTTACCTTTTCTTATTGCAGTAACTTCATGCGGGAAGGAATCTGCCTGTGCTTGCAAAAGTAACAGGCGTTCAGCATGTTCCATTAGGGCGCAGTCTACTTTAATGGTAAGTCCCTTAAATCTTTTTACTGCTTTTAATAAAACTGCAGTAGCACGCTGTAATCTCAGAAACGACGAGAACCTTTCTGCTTCAGGTATAGGTAACCCTGTTGGTACATCACTACTCAACACAACCACACATTCGACGCTCGCCTCAGCCATAGCTGTCACAATGTCGACGGGCCACAACTGTTCATCACCATATAAAAACCCAGGACCGTTAAGCCAATCCCTATTAAATAAGGAAACGTCAAAGTTGTCCTTAGTAGCCAAGTCGGCAACGTTAAGCCCGGTAGGTATATAACGCCACTCCTGCATTTGCGTTAAATCGTCAATCTCACCTAACCGGTTTGCTACGAACGCTTTGTAAGTACGTGTGTTATTTCTTATCCATTGCAAAACGGTAGTCGAGTCGCACCAAAAATATCGACGCACGGCTTTTATTCTGTGTTCGTTTGCAATAGTATCAGCCAGCCTTGCTGCCAACAAAGCCGCCTGCAACTCTGCTCGAGGAATGGTTATGGGCTTGACAGGCAAAACACGACATTTGCTGGCTATAAATGCGACACGTATTTTGCTATTATAATGCCATCGCCAGTACGCAACCGCACACATTGCCTTCGATGACGCATCACAAAAAATATGAAGTTGAACATCGCTGTAACTTGCCGTAGCAGTAGCCGGCGTCGTAGCTGCGTAGCCGCCCGTAGCAGTGTCTGTAGTAGCGGACGTCGCAGGGGGTGCGGTGTGCGAGTCGGGACAGGCTAGGCGCCCGATAGTCGCCGGCGCCGAGCAGCAACTGTTTACGTTTTCTCGCTTGCTCGCACTGAACGTTGGAATATAGCACCTCGGTATACGTATGTGGTTTATTACCTTTAACAGATCGATCCACTCGCACCATTTTTTGTAAATATCGTCTGGAATAAAATCGTCCCAGCCGATGCTCAGTCGCCACGTATCTTGAAGCATTATTCTACCTTTAATTGTAAACGGCGCTAAAAAACCAAACACATCAAAAATTGACATAATTATTCGTAACATTAATCGCTTAGTAGGCCTTTCCTTCCTTTGAATAACGTTGTCAGGAATTTTTTTTAAAGACAGATCAAAACCGAGTTCGTCGTCGCCCGGGTACCAGATAAGGCCGAGCGTTCGTTCGCCTCGAAACTGCTGATCTATTTTAAACCTTACTGCAGCACTACCTAAGACCTCATTTGGTATACTATTCAAAACGGGCACGCTGTTACTCGTCCAGTTACACATCTCAAAGCCGCCAGCCTTATAAATATAAGCAATATTTTTTACCATTTCGATTGCGGTTTTCTCTTCTGGCAAACTATGTATGTAATCATCTACATAATGACAATTATGTATAGCGTCGACAGCGTCTGGCATTGACGATTGAAAACGTTGTGCATTTTTATTTTTAATAAACTGTGCAATAAAGGGTGAACAGTTGGCACCAAATATAAGAGACGTCATGACAAAGGTTTTTATTGGTTCGTCGGGTGACTGACTGTTTCTCCATAAAAACCTAAGGGCGTTCTGGTCTTCAGGGCGTATCTTCACCCGAAGAAACATATCTTTAATGTCGCCGGTTACTGCTATTTTGTATTCCCTAAAGCGCAGCATAATACCTAAAAGTGACGACAATAGATCTGGTCCCTTAAGTAAATAGTCATTTAAACATTTACCATCAGTTTTGTCTGCCGCGTCAAAAACAAGACGTAATTTTTTCTTGTTAAGGTTGTCAACCCCAAAGTGAGACAAATACCACGTTCTCGGTGTGACACTAATATTAATTAGTTCTTTAGCAAAATCGTTTTGAAATAAATGATTTACTCTCTCCACATACCTTTCGGCGTACCCGCTATCTCTTTCCATCTTCCTTTCCACACCCTTGAGCCTTTTTAGAGCACTCGGGAACGAATTAGGCATCGTGCAGTTCTCGTCCCTCCAAGGCAACCCTACCTGCCAACGACCATCTACAAGTTGAGCTGACTGCTCCAACAGCGCCACAGCGCGAGCGTCATCAGCGTTCTCCCGTTTTTTCCCCGATACTCCCATCGCGTCAAGAGAAAAATACCTTTTGACTTCTTCGTGCAGACGATCCGTCGCCGTCGCCTCAACGCTTTCAATGTTTGACACCGAAAGGGCAGCGTGCTCGAACAAGGCGGCGTTGTAGCTGGTGGTCTGCAGCGCGCGCTGCTGTACGCGCACGCTACCATGAAGGCACCAACCAAGTGGAGTAAGTGTAGCGGATGGCTCATTAATTTTACCTAATTGTACTTTTATCGGATACAATAAATGATAATTGTCTTGACCTATCAACATTTCAGGTATTTTATCAAAATTACATAATTGATCTTTTATATTTAACAAGTTAGCATAATTATTACAATTAATCATCGACAGATTTTGTACAGGCAAACTTAATTCAGAAACACTGCGCGCGCGAACCGTATAAATCTTATTGTCCTTACCAGAGAGATGCACCGTCATAACCATTGCGTCACAAACCAGTTTGTTATCGATCCATGCGCCGCGGACGCACATAGCTTCCCGGCGGCCGCGCAGCCCTGCGCGCTCCGCCAAGTTAGCACTTATCAAAGTCACTGTCGAACCGTCGTCAAGCAACGCACAAGAATCTATAACACCATTGGGTCCGTGTATACGTATAGGTACTACCTTTAATAAAACTTTGCTTTCACTTTTACTGTCACTGATATGAGCAATAACTTCCGAAGACGTAGATGCGGGCGAGGGCGACGCCGGCGTCACCGGCACTGGGAGGGGGGGATCCTGTGCGCTCGTTCGTCGCCCGTCGCTCCCGTTGTTGTGGTAGCTTGCGTAGTGAAGCATGTTATGATGAGACTGCCCGCAATTTTCTTTGTTGCATAGCGGTGCGGTGCATGTTTGCCGATCGTGGCGTGCGAGTAAACATTTAAAACATAGACCACTGCGTTTAACATACTGCCATCTGAATTTCAATAATGACCGTTTAAATTTTCTACAGTCTGTTAATTTGTGTTTTGATACACGACAGAATAGACACTTATCACTGTGATCATTATGTTGTATTAATACTGTCTGCGGCTGATCTTGTATTTTATATTTTTGATAATCGGTTCGCGCACTCACTATGCAGCTGTTTGCGGTAGTAGATATTTTTACCGCTTCTTCGTTTAAGAAATCTGACATAATTTCCATTCGTGACCTCTTGTCTTTGGAAATAAGCGGGAAGCTATAATCAGACCATTTTGATATTAACACGGTCGGAAGTTTAGATAAAATTATAGACACTAAACTCATTCCTTGTAGGTATTCCTCGCGACCGACGGCTTGAACAGCGGCAATAAAATTTTGAACTTTCACTGAGAATATGACGATATCCCTGTGATAATCTGGAGACATGGGCGGGAGCTTCTTTATATCTTGCATAATTCTGGATACAATGGTGTCAGGATTACCAAATCTTAGCGCCAACGTAGACATTATTTTGTCAGGGTCTGTTGCCGTTATTAAAAGCGATGAAACGGCATCTTTAGCGGGCCCACGTAGACATTTTTGTAACCTCCAAAGGTTTTCTTTAGGACTAAAACTGCACACTTGTGTAGACTCGACATATGCCTGTTTAAATAGTAGCCAATCCATAGGGTCGCCTGAAAAAATAGGTAGTTCTTTCGGCGTACATATTCGGCTTAACAGGTTAGTATCCGAATAACTTTTAGCTCGATTCGTGGAAGCGGCCATATCCTTAAGTGCAGCAGCAAGCATCTGAATTGTTCCATCGGATGTACCAGCGCCTGTGACCACCGGCGGGCATAAGTTACCCTTTATAATTCCAGGATCGGCGTCTGGCTGCGTCTGTTCCAGTTCTACCTGGCTGCGATCTAACCACTTTTCCACTTCAATATTCGTACAAGTATCTGTGCGTTTTTCTAAGTGTGAACTGTATTTTTCATCTTCGAGTTCTGCTAGGTCCGCCTCTAATTTCTTATCGATTAATTCCATTTGAATTCTAGCTTTTTCACGTGCTGCTTCCAACTCAAGCTGTTTTTTCCTAGCCAACATAGACGACGTGGTGGATTTTTTACTTGTAACGGACGCGGGCGGTTGTGATAATGACGGTTGAGGATCAAACTTCAAACTTGTGCCTTCTATTACTCGCGTCTGGCTTAAACCAGGTAAAATCCGTTGTTTGTGCTTGTGCTCGAGTTGGCTATCCATTTCGGTAGACACTTGCTTGTGCTCGAGTTGGTCATCCATTTTGTTTTTCTTCGATTGGCTACGAGTACTGACCATTCTAGGTGGCGTATGGTACATAATAATCCGGCTCGAAGACCACTTTGTATACTGTGGGAGCTCAAGAATGGTAATAACACGCACCAAATGATTCGAAAATCATGTATTTACACGTTTTCGGTGAAAAACAGAAACAACACGGTAAGTAAACTTATTGCTAGCGCGGACAAGAGCAGACTGACTCAACATTCAAAAGGTCAGTTAAATTTTTATTTTTTTCATAACTACCTTCTAACATTAATATAACTTAGAAACTAAGTTTACCGATGAGCCACCGTTAACAATATGTTTTTATCTCGAATAAAAACATTAATTATCTAAATCATTATCTTCATTGTCTGACATAAAAAACGTCTACTGCTGGACAAAAACCTCACTAAAACGGGAATTTTTGCACTGGTGTATACGTTTGGCAGACATTTTTTTTCTTTATTTCTGGCTTGCACGATTTGTGCATTTAGCCATTGTCAAGTAAGTATAATTGAAAGATCTTGAGCTATTTCTTTTCTTAATTTGATGATGATGACTGAACAGTAAAATATATTTTTTCCTAGGTTTCAGTAAATATGTAGGATTTTACTGAAACCTCCCCGTGGACTTAGAGAGCAGGAAAAGACAACTTCCGCTGTTTTGTTACACTAGCCAACACTTGTATGTTCACAAACACTTAGTGGTTAATAATCCACCATTATTACGCACTAATATCCACAACAACACAAATTTTAACAAGAGAAACAAAATCAACAACGTTGCGCTTCCCGCTCCCGCCAAAAAGTCAACCATAATCAAAAAAAAGCTGCTGCCCATTCTATAGTCTATGGTAAGTATTACCAGCATCATTGGTGTCCTTTAAAACTTCTTTGAAAACAAAAAAATAAAATACTAGCCGCTATTTCGCTGGGCTAATAATTATTTCTTTTCATTGGTATATGTTTTGTTGAATAATTTATTTGATTGTTATTAATCAACCAATGTTTTTCAAATTTCATCAAGTTTCTACACTTAACTGTTGGACTGACATTTTCAGTTTTCTCATTTAACATTTCACATTATTATTTTGACGTCAAATAATTAATTAAATGAATTAACTCGAATAAAATAAATTAAATCGAAAAGATGGCGAAGGGTCCATAAAATTAAAAAATAAGTAGCCTGTTTCATCTACAGATTTTTCCTCGTCGATTGGTCATGGCCCCATACCGATAGGTTTAATAGTTTTGACGTGATTACGTGACAAAGAAAAGCATTTTCATTATATATATATATATATATACAATGTGTCCCGTCACCGGTGTCAAAGCCTTTAATGGTGTGAAATATGGCATTTTTTATCGAAAAATTGCCCCTCAAATTTTACGGCCGCCATTTTGTTTTCTTGACAACCAAGACCTGGGCTCTTATAATAAATCGACCATCACTATTCATGTAAATGTCCTATCAACATTAAAAAGGTGTCACTTGATAGCTAAACATGTAGACAACAGTTACAGAGCCATCGTGTTTCAATTGTTGTGGAATAAAAACAGAAAAAAAATATTAAAGAAAAACAAATAGATTCATTTTTTTGTATTTTTTAATTATTGGATTTTTGAGAAAAACCAAATTTGTAGAGCAAATTGTCGATAAAAAAAAGCCATATTTAACACCATTAAAAGCTCCGACACTGTTGACGGGACACATTACACTAGCTGACCCGGCCACGCGTCGCTGTATTATAAATGACACCTATTATATGTCCTAAGTTCAAGTTTAATTAATCAAACACTGTGACAGAGAATTTAAATATAATATAATATACATAATCAAGACGATAAATATATCGAAAAGTCACATTTTATGTTAATTTTAACATATATTTTTTCTAAAAAATATGTTTTTCCGTCAATTAATGACTGATTATATTAAGTACTACCATAGGCCTACCATCATCTTTTAGCGCGATGCAAGTTCGATTGTCAAAGTGAGACACCGCTATACGCTGTCTATAGTGGCGTCTCTTTTTAACAGCTAAACTTGAATCGCTATAAGACGTGGTGGTAGGGCCTCTGTTCATAGAACTCTTTTTGATGTTTCATAAGCTTTTCTTTTAAGAAAGGTTGTATAATACGAGTAATATAAAATTAATAGAAGCGAAAATAGTGTCCCATGTATAATTTTGACAATATTACTTGGTTGTATTTATGGTGTATGAAAACTTGCATCAAACAGGATTCCCGTGAAATTATGCATCAAATAAAATATGATTAATTACTAGTATTACGTTTTTAGCATTTTATTTTTAATGATTTTTCAAACATTATTTTTGACATCAGCCAATATCCCCATATGGCTTACAGGCATTTCTCTGTAACATTTTCAAATTGTAAACTCAGATTACAGAATTCTGTATTCTGTGATTGTAAATTTAAAATATTTTTAGGTAATTTTTTATTCATTTTCGTAGTTTTGGTAAATTTTGTCTTGTATAACGTTCTTCTATTAGTTTATATATATATGTGTGTATATTCAGAATACATAGTCGAAAGACTATCTATTCTGAATATAAAATAACCCTTGATGATGCCGCGACAGATAATTAAACTATTCAAATAATTAAATTTTTTTTTCCTGATTTCCACCTTAAAAACCATGATATAAAGTTCAGTGTCAATTGATAATATTTTTTAATATGTGGAAGTTTCATATGAGACTGAGTAGGATAATCACGTTAATATTTTTTTGCATTAAACGCTTTTAACAGGTACACGCAATGTAACGCAAATAAATGAACTGCTTAAGATATATAAAGAAATTATAGTTTTACGGCAAATTTGTATACAATCTTATCAGTCAGATGAGTTGTAACCCAATTACAGACAAATATCACTAGTAGCATAAGAACAATAGTCACTGAAAACAGGTTTGAATTTGTCTGTATAATGATATCCGATGAACGATTTTCATCTGGAGTTTGATTTTAATCTTCAATGTCTACTCACCAGGTATAGTTTCTAAATAAAATCATTGTAATAATGGAAAATAAGGAATCTTCATTTTTCGTTAAAGAGCGGCAATAACTCATAAGATTGATATTGCTCAAATGAAAGTCTGGGCGATACTTTTTAATTAGATAGTTTTTTACAAATTTGTGTCCTATCCTTATCTTTCCAATTTATTTTTAATCATTAAAGTCACCAAAATACTATAGAAATTTTCTTGTATTTTTTTGGTATTTAAGCATTTCACATTAAATTTATATATCTCAAGAAATTATGACAACAATAGTTTAACTTGTTAGGTGAGACATATAACTAGTCTGTCTGTATACTGTTACATAAAACCTTTTCTTTTCTTCAACTTTTTCATTATTTTGTATTCGAAACGCGTTTGTTATTTTAAAACCTTCTTTAGATTTCGCGCCATTTCACAAGTTTTTCGTGTTCATTATCAAATTTCAATATGGAGTAGTGTGTTAGAGAAAACAGGATTGTAGTGATCGCCTTGCACAAAGTGGGTATGGAGCCGTTGGTCATATTCCAGACACGTATTCGTATATCGTACTATCAACAGATACAACAACACTTCCTCTGTCGAAGACCATCAAAGATCGGGGCGGCCGCGTGCTGTTAGTACTACAAAGCATTAACACTGTTAAATCCAGAATTCGACGAAACTCCATTAGAAAGCAAAAAATCTTATCGCCAGAAATGAAGATTCCCGCTAGGACTCGTCGCAAGACCTGAAGAAAACAGGACATGCCCGAAATCAATCTTTGCAATTAAAGATCGAAATCGATCAAAATGCCTTCTGCCACGATACGCACGTGAAAGGAACAGAAATATCCTCTTTACCGATGAAAAAAAATTAATGATTGAAGAGCACTACAATAAGCAAAATGATAAAGTGTACGTTCACAAGTCTAAAAATACTGCTCAAGTGGTCGGAAAGGTACAACGTGGTCATCGTCCTGCGTCAGTGATGGTTTGGTAGGGCGTGTCATATCAAGGCATTAGAAAGCTACATTTTTGTGAAAAAAGAGTGAACACTTCAGTCAAAGTATATCAAGAGACAGTCTCGGATCGTGTTGTGAAATCTCTCAGCAATACACTTTTTAAAATGTACCGTGGACTTTCCAGCAGGACTGCACCTGGTCACAAGGCACGAACTACCCAAGTCTGGCTTGAAACCAACGTTCTGGACTTTTTAAGAGCTGAAGACTGGCCCCCATCTAGCCTAGACTACAAATTATGGTCAGTATTAGTGTCCTGCTCTAAACGACATGGCGACATCGAGTCTCTAAAAAAATCTCTGGAGCAAGCAGTGGCGAGATTTCCCATGTGCGTAAATCCATAGATTCGTGGCTAGACAGATTAAAGGCCTGTATAAAAACTAAAGGTGGCCATTTCGAATAGAATATTTGTTTGTTTTTTTCTGAGACTTTAATAAATATGTATATATAAGTTTAAGTAATACTACATCACTTCATAAAAAAAATACATTTTCATTTGTAACAGAATTTATGGCTGGACTAGGTAGCAATTTTTTTTATTTGATTATATATACTTCATTTAACCATAGCTCAGTTTATAATTAGTTTCTTTTTTTAATTATTACCCAATAGTTTTTTTAAGAATCCGGTGCTTTAGAAATAGTCACTAGAATTACCATATTTAAAAATAAATAAACTCTTTGAATCTATCTGCAAAAAATTAAGGACGAGTTTGATCATGGTTATATCGGCACTATAGATTTATACATATGCACACCGGTGTTCGACCTGTTAAAGCGAAGCAAAAGGATCAATTTTAGCGACAAATCCACAATTATAAGGCATTTTGCCACTGCTGTTTTGAAATGGCGACCTTTTTTATTATTTTTGTTACTGGGTTCATTTATTTAGCTATATCTGCTGATGTAGAGGTTAAACAGGCATAAATTTTCGTTCGATGGCTACAAAAGTAGGCGATAAATTTATAGTAGAAGGACTTGCAAGAACTTCCATTTAACTATTTAAAAAATACTTGAAACGCAAAAAGTGAAAAATAATGGTTGTTTATTTTTCATTTTAAAAATAAAAACTAGACTGTAAACACAATTTTTTGTTATTTTTTACATGCACTACTATATTACCTAAAAACTAATAAAATAAAACTAAAAGGAGTTTAGGTGTTAAGACTATTTCAGAAGCGAATTTATTCCGATAGTAGTAACACTTATAGTTAGCACACAAAGTTGGGTAGTTATACTTTATTGTTAATAATATTGTGCATTTGTTGATAAAATTGATCATATTACTTTGCCTTAATAGATTCGCTACCGGTGACCAGACAGACTATAGGTATATTATTATTTGGCATTGTTTGCAAATATCTCTCCTAGAACTTGGTTTCCCCAAATTCTTTTTACTATAAATATTATAATTTTTTTGTATAAAAATATCAGATTCGGGTTCCACCTGAGAACGACTTGTGAGCGGAGTCGCTTTTTTCTAGTATTTTTCTATTAAAATGTTATCCTAATTGGTTACTTAATTTAATAGTTATATATTATTAAACATTATTGGAAAGTTTATTTAGATGATTTAGTTTATTAAATTTTAAAATGCGAGTCAGAGCACAGATAAACATTTCATATGTTTACTTTTATTGATATTCTAATATAATCGGAATAATATGTTGCATATATTAGAGAGTGAAGGTTGAGCTACAACTTTCTAATTTTTGGGGTTCGGTAGTCAAGGTACCCATTTTATTTCACCGTGTCTGTCCCTGTGTCTGTCTGTTTAATTCTGTCTGTCTGTTTGTCCGCGAGTTATCTCAGAGACTCTTAATACTAAAAAGCTGAAATTTGCCATGGGAAAAGACATTAATAAATTTTTCAGGCATCAGGTTTTGTCGTTCAAAATTTTTCCATTTTGTGATTTATGCGAAAGAACACGCAAATGTGTCAATTATATTAGATATTGGAAGAAAATACTACATTTATCCCTTTTTATGTTACATAAAGCTGTCTCTCTGAGCTTTCTGTGCTGCTCTAGTATAGTTTCAACTAACTCTCTATATACGCTATCGCTACCTTGTTCATAAAAAACCGAACATAATTTCGGTAATAATGCTATATATATTATTAATTTATAACTAACTATAAAACCATGGACAGAAACCGTGACATCATTCTTATGAAAAAAAAAATTAATGTGAATGGTAATTGTTTTTTCTAACTAAAACACTGACAATACTGCAAACCATAAAACTAGTGATTAATAGTGACTACTTAAATATAAATACAAGTAAAGTTGACCTTATTAGTAACGCAGAAGCAACAGAATTTAAAAAAAACCCGGACATTTTTTGTTTTTTTTGGAGTTTATTCCCGATATGAAAAGAAATATGAAGAGTAAAGTTTAGTGATCGAATGACAGCGTTACGTTTTTTGTGCGCAACCTATCGTGCGCCACCTCTTCACTTTTATGAGTCGTGTTCGTTACATGATTTTGCACATGCGCATTGAATCAAATCAGTTAAACGCATGCGTTCTCATGACTAAATTTATTATTTTTTTAAACACTGTCATTATGAAATTTAATAATGGCAGGTAATGTCATGATAACGCATGCGTTCAACTGATTTTATTCATTGCGTATTTGCAAAATCCCGCATATGCGCACAAAAAAATGTAACGAACACGACTATTCTGAAGTTTTGTTTTATTATTTTCTTTGCCTGGTCAAAGACAATCGTTCTGAAGGAGTTAACTCCAGTCGTGCATCGAAACTGACACACACACACTTTTTTATTAAACCTGATTAGCAGTGGCAAACTATCACTTCCATAGATTAATGTGGCCATTAATTTTAAACATAAATGATTATAACCTGTTTTGTTATCGCTTAACTACAAAAAATAATTGATCTGAAAATGCTTCCAGTTAATTCATTTGTGTTGTTCCATTTGTAAGGTCCACAAAGACATGTGTTAATTTTAGTATAAGTCACAGGCAATTTGTTTAAAACTAGATGTAAAAATGATAAATATCGATGAAGTGCTGCTTCAGCAGTTAGAAACCACAAATTTCATACCATTAAACACAGAAAGTTGTCAAAACGCAATGGCGCACTCGGTAATCTTCGAACAATATTTAGAAATAAACTGTTCAAGTTAAAAACTAAGTTGTGCATTTAAAAAAGCAGAAGATTTTTATTTAAAGAAATACGTGAATAGTTTGCAGAAACATTGTGTTGTGACTGAACGATTATACGTGTAATTAGATTGTTTTAATAAGAATTAACAATGCGATAAAAACATTATTAATATTCTCGTTAACACCTCGTGATTAGCTAAATGATTGTCTTACGAGTGGGACCACGTCCGTAGTACATCGGCGCGGATTGAACTCCGTCCACTTGTGTTAAAGATTGAGACGAAATGTTTTTGAATTATAATTCCGAACATATCTTTGAATTGTAATTGTGGATGCAATATAATGAAAATAACTTCATGAAAATCTAAGAACTCTACATGTAATTTACGTGGAAATAATTGCTCTTTAATGTTACCAATCTTGTTCTGTAAGAGTCAAACACCAAGTCCAATTTGCCTGATTCGTTGCTGCATACAATTACCAGAAACGAAGGTTACGAGCTTGATTTAGGTTAAAAATGAAGATAGTTTTATTCTGGGTTTCTAAAACTTAATTTGAAGGAGTTATCGATTTAAAAATGATACGGCTCCAGTGGCTAACACCACATGCAAAAGAAAGTGATGGCACGAAAGACGTGCCATCAGCAACGAATCGGTTAATTGTTCTAAAGAATGGACTAAAATGACTAAAAATTTATTTTGTTCGTGACATTTCTTTAGTTATGTTCCTTTTCTTATTTCAGATGGCAGCGAAAGAGAGTCTTTTGCCTCACAATGAAAAGGTACCACAGATAACAAAATCCCGCTCATCGGAATCGTGCAGTGAAGACAATGCCACAGAGTGCAACTGCAGAGAAGTCGGCTATGGCATAGGTATTTACGATTGCTACATATTTGCTTGAGTTGCGTCCTAATATATCTATTACTAGCATTAAATATAGCTTATGTTACTCAGCGTGAATGTAGCTTTCCAATGGTGAAAGAATTTTTGAAATCGGCTTAGTAGTGTTTGAATTTATTCATTCCAAACATACAAAAATACAAATCTTTCCTCTTTATAATATTATTACTGTAGCTTAGTGTAGATAAAACGATACCAAACGACCGTTTAGTGCAACGTTAGCGATCCTGCTTTTCTAGCCGATTTTCTTGGGTTCGAGTCCCGGAAGGTGCAGATGGTTGTGTGATGAATATGAGCATTTGTACCTGATTCTTGGGTATTTATAGCTTTTTTTAAGAAAACTATTAAAGATCTATTTATCATATTTATATGTCTATCCGTTATCCTGATATACTCGTACATAACACAAGTCCTACAATGCTTACTTTGGTTTTGGCTATTTTTTGTGATTGTAACAAATACTACAATTATGAAAAAAAAAACATTTTTTGTCACGACTTGTGAAATTCGTATCATGTTATTTAATAGCCTATAAGGTTTCTTTCAGTATAGGCCTTTTAAATGCAATCTGGTGATTAAATTTGAAATAGAATAGATCGATCTAGATAGAATAGACTCTTTTTAGTCTTTTTTTAAGATAGTTTACTCGCTAGTGTCAAAGCGGTAAACTAATAACGGATCCTCTCATTACAGGAGACGCGCTGTTTTCGTGCTTTGTGGTGGCTCCATTGGTAGTAAGCGTGTGGCGAGGGACGTGGAATCTTATGGAACTTCATGCTAATTATTTCCCGTTCGCACAGACATTCATTCTTGGCATCGTAGTTCATATATCCTTCGCTTTAATAAGGTACGCAGATGATTCAGGTGATTTAATTTTATATAAAAAAAATGTAAAAGTTTTCTTTTATTAAACTTTTAATGCAACAATTTATAAATAAATTTTTAATTGCTTGTTTTGTTTTCCATCTACCAAAAGCTTGTTTTACAATAAGTAGTAATTTTTGGCTAAAAATAAGTTTTTTGTGCCAAAATACTTATAAAAAAAGGCGCTTCTAGGCCTCATTTATAGTTAAAAATACGGCCGTAAGGCGGCGATGAAGTGAGCTTGCTTAGAAATAGAATATTCTCAAAATGATTTTCAAAGGGTTACGCGTTTGAGAATACAATGGCACATAGAGATGACTGGAGTCGATTGAGTTTCTTTTAACGATCTGTCAAAGAAAAACATGTTGATTAATTTTAATATGACGTTGATCATTATTCCATTTAGTTAGTGGAATATTAATTCATTATTGGTTAATCAGTAATTTAAAAATATTTGCCAAGTATTTACATATTAACCAGATTTACGTACACAAAAACAGTATCTGTTAAAGGATAATTGTTTGTAATTATTTTATAATTATTTTTATAAAAATAATTATAAAATAATTACAAACAAATAATAAAGAGGATGAATTGCTTTCAGTCCGCATAGGAAGAAAATAAACTTCGTAGTGATGGCATCTTGTAGTGCGCTATGTATTATGATTTTATTAACGTAATCGTTTAATATCGCTGAAACTTAGCATGTCTAAATTATTTGCTACATTGTTTGCTCGAACCAATCTTGGTCTCCTTTGGCACGAATTTCCACAGAGTATCATGAATAATGCTACCCCTGATTTGGATGTATTTCTAAAATTTAAGACTCTGGTCTTTGAGTATTTATCAGGCCACACTTTGGGCTGATAGGTACTATAAGATTAGTCACTCTATTCTTTTGCAAGTGTTTTTTTTTTGCTCTTACGTAATTAATTTAACGCAAATGCTATGTGCGCCGTTATTTTGGTGCATATAAGAAATGTTTTTTCCTAGATTAGGTATTGTATTATTTTTTTAATATTTATCATGTGGCCTGTAAATAAATGAAACTTATTTGGCCAGATTAAATCTAAGTAAAAACAAATGCGAAGACTTATTCTGGTTTTTTAAAGTTGTCATCATGTCTAGTTTAATTCCTAGTTGTTCATAATTGCGGTATCCTCTTTTTGTTTCCATACATTTTCAAACAGTCGACTGGTTAACAAAAAACTATTGAAATTAAATTTGATTACGAAATAATAGTAAAACGATAATCATAAACCTTTTAACTACTTGTCAGTCCACTACCGCGCGCCCCACGCCTCTCAACAGTCCCAATGCTGCGCGAATTGTGAAAAAAAATATCGGACTCTTAGATAAAAATGCCACTTTCTCGCTAAATAATAAAGCTAGGACTAAACAAAAAGCCGTAAAGCTGATTAAATAAAGAAACCACCACAGAACACAACCAGAGACTGACGAGGGGTGTTGGCTATCGGTAGCAATTGCTACCGTGGACTGACAAGTGGTTTAGTATGTTCAACACATTAAGCTGTCAAAAATGTCAAGGTTTTCTCAATTGATATTAAAATATATATGTCAGATTTTAGGTTCAATTCGAATAGGTCATTTCAGAGGTTTAGACTCGTTAATGTGGTGTTTGGTTTTGCTCACACTTATCTTACGACTCTGAGGACATCGAGATCTAGAAAACAAACTTTCCTATATGTATTTTCGTCTGGGTGTTGCCGTACTGAATGCCATAACACAAGTAAAAAAAGGATATAGACCCTCGAGATTTTTTCTAATAAGCTCTACAAAATTAATTGTAATTTAATGTAATAAACAAAAACGGAATAAAAATGCTGAAGCTACTTTACTTGGATTTATAAATGTCAATTTTACCTTTCAGAGCTCAACTCCTAGCTCGTTCGGTGGGTGCATGGAGTGAATCTAAAGGCAGTGCTGGACGATGGCTACGGGAGCGGTTCCTCTCCAAACTCTACACGTACATCTTCATTCTGGCTAACATCAACCACTGGCGAGGAGGATGGGGTCTTCTGGATAGCACTGTTGCTGCGATAGTGCCTAATAGTCCAGATCCTCATAGGTAACTAAATACGATAAAACGATAACCGCCTACTGTTAGTTTACGGTATGATTGATTGTCATTATAATTCTAGTTAATTCATTTATAAAAACAAAATATCTAGTTTCCTTACTTTATTTACGGTAGTATGCTAAATATTTTCGCAAGGTGACACCTGATTCTATCAAATATTTAAGTTAACTCGTAAAAAATGTATCAGTCGTCATTTATAATTTTTTTTATATATTTTATGCATTTTCAATGCGATCTTATAAGATAAATTATTATAATAGAAAAATACTAGAAAAAATCGACTCGGGTCACAAGTGAATCTCAGGCGGGAATCGAACCCGCAACCTTTGGAAATCCGGTCCAATGCTCTCCCAATTGAGCTACCGAGCCTTGCGAACACTCGTCGAAATTTTCTAGTACATTCCTGATTTTACGCTGTAGGCCAGCGTTGTTTCATCAATGAGAGGAACATCCTCTCGTATTCGAAAGAAACATTTTTACAAATGTTTGGTCAATCGATTAAGATGAAACAGCCATGTTAGATTTATAATTTTTTATATATTTTATGCATTTTCAATGCGATCTTATAAGATAAATTATTATAATAGAAAAATACTAGAAAAAATCGACTCGGGTCACAAGTGAATCTCAGGCGGGAATCGAACCCGCAACCTTTGGAAATCCGGTCCAATGCTCTCCCAATTGAGCTACCGAGCCTTGCGAACACTCGTCGAAATTTTCTAGTACATTCCTGATTTTACGCTGTAGGCCAGCGTTGTTTCATCAATGAGAGGAACATCCTCTCGTATTCGAAAGAAACATTTTTACAAATGTTTGGTCAATCGATTAAGATGAAACAGCCATGTTAGATTTATAATTTTTTATATATTTTATGCATTTTCAATGCGATCTTATAGGATAAATTATTATAATAGAAAAATACTAGAAAAAATCGACTCGGGTCACAAGTGAATCTCAGGCGGGAATCGAACCCGCAACCTTTGGAAATCCGGTCCAATGCTCTCCCAATTGAGCTACCGAGCCTTGCGAACACTCGTCGAAATTTTCTAGTACATTCCTGATTTTACGCTGTAGGCCAGCGTTGTTTCATCAATAAGAGGAACATCCTCTCGTATTCGAAAGAAACATTTTTACAATTTTTTTTTTTTTTTTTCTATTATAATAATTTATCTTATAAGATCGCATTGAAAATGCATAAAATATATAAAAAATTATAAATCTAACATGGCTGTTTCATCTTAATCGATTGACCAAACATTTGTAAAAATGTTTCTTTCGAATACGAGAGGATGTTCCTCTCATTGATGAAACAACGCTGGCCTACAGCGTAAAATCAGGAATGTACTAGAAAATTTCGACGAGTGTTCGCAAGGCTCGGTAGCTCAATTGGGAGAGCATTGGACCGGATTTCCAAAGGTTGCGGGTTCGATTCCCGCCTGAGATTCACTTGTGACCCGAGTCGATTTTTTCTAGTATTTTTCTATTATAATAATTTATCTTATAAGATCGCATTGAAAATGCATAAAATATATAAAAAATTATAAATCTAACATGGCTGTTTCATCTTAATCGATTGACCAAACATTTGTAAAAATGTTTCTTTCGAATACGAGAGGATGTTCCTCTCATTGATGAAACAACGCTGGCCTACAGCGTAAAATCAGGAATGTACTAGAAAATTTCGACGAGTGTTCGCAAGGCTCGGTAGCTCAATTGGGAGAGCATTGGACCGGATTTCCAAAGGTTGCGGGTTCGATTCCCGCCTGAGATTCACTTGTGACCCGAGTCGATTTTTTCTAGTATTTTTCTATTATAATAATTTATATCAGTCGTCATCTTTATTAGGCTATTAATATGTTTATTTGGTACACTAACAGTATTTAAGAACACAGATTTTACAAATTATGTTTTACATTTGCCAAAATAATTTTCACTGATTAAAATAGTTCATAACTGTTGAGTAACAACGTGTAGTATCGAGATCAGAGGATTTAGTGCGAGTTTACGCTTCG
Source organism: Calamotropha paludella (assembly GCA_927399485.1). NCBI lineage: Eukaryota > Metazoa > Arthropoda > Insecta > Lepidoptera > Crambidae > Calamotropha > Calamotropha paludella. The sequence continues at coordinate 4,219,990 of OV656806.1, read as the reverse complement.
ATACTCGATATCGTCCGCGTAAAATATTACTATGGATTTTCATATGAGAGCCCCTAGCGATAATCATTAGGAACTACGAATCTTCATAGAAATCTGTAACGCGCTCGATAACGAGTGTCGAATGCGTAAACTCGCACTAAGGCGTCTGATAAAAGAAAATTATAATGATCTTGCAAACAACGATTTTACTTTCTACTTCATAATTCCAAATTATTTACTTAATAAATTTAATGTATATGGTAAAATAAAGAAACAAATTAATTGAATGTGAAGCATCACTTGCCTACAACTTTATAAATTATGTAAGTTTATGTATGAAGATATAGATGGGACTATATTTGTTAATGTCCCCACTAGGCTGGCTACGATTTCTATTATTAACCAGACTTCACACACGTCGTTTCTTCTGATATTTCAGAATCCAGAATAAGGTTTATATATTAGCTGTAAAACACTTAAAAAGATAATTGTATTAACTTTCAACTCAACTTGTTTATCGAAAAATATAATGTAGTTAATAGAATGCCGGCGTTCTATTGAGCCTTGACTAAACGTTCCGTTAAAAAACAGAGAGAATCCCGCCAGTCTTATGAGCCTGATGCGGTTACTTTTGATGTAAATATTTAGCCGATTTTGGTTAATAATAAATGTAAGATGGAGGTCGGCCTCCCTGTCCGAGTTCTTATTAAAAGGGCCTCTCAATTTCCGAACTGGTGATAAACTCAGTAGTTTACAGTTATGGTAGGTAAAATAAAACCATTAAATAATTTGCAAAATAATACAATTTTATTGGTATCAATTCAACAGTTAGGAACGTGCCTGATTGACATTTTGGAAGGTAGTAACGCATGTATGACGACCATTACCTTAGTCATCCTGTGATCACAACTCCTGTAAAGAAGACGAAACGTAAAGATAAAATATAAAAAAAAAAAATAACTCAAATCATAGAGTAGCAATATATATAGTATGAATAAAATATTGATCATACGATTGAACATAATATCTCTAAGGTTCTTTTGTTATAAAAATTGAAGTGCCCACGGTTGATACTGAATAAGTTAATCCAGCCGGGGTTACCTTAACGTAGCCTATTGGGCGAGCAAAGGAAGAAACCTTATAATAATAAGTATGTATGCAAATCGATGGTCACAGCTAAGGTCAGGCTTTTACGAGTATCTTATTTATTTATAAAGACCACAACACTTAAAAACTATTACAATATTTATTTAGTGATGCACACAGCCAATTAAGGTCTTGATTGGTGCATTCTTTGCACCGATGATCCTTGGTTCAAGTCCCGAAAGGGGCAGATGTTTGTGTGATGAATACCAGCATTTGCACCTAGGTCATGGGTGTTTATATATATTTCTATGAATATTAAATATCTATGTATCATATACCTATGTGTATCCGTTACCTTAGTATCCATAATACAAGCTTTTCGTAATGGGAGAAATATTATTATTATTACTTTGTATAAAAAACCTTGTTCAAATGGTGACAAAAAACCTCCACGGCCCAAAAGTGGAGGTAGACAGTTCTTCACCAATTAGTAATATGTGGATTATGGTAAAAGGCACCTTTTTACTATAATTCACTATTACTATTGGTTTGTGTTTTTGCAAAGAAACAAACCAAGATAGGCTATGCTGGCTCTTTTACTACTGTAACCGGGTGATTTAGATCTTCTCTAGAGGAAAACAGGCTCTGCAAGGCGGTTTCCGTTTGAAACTATAAACGATCTTTATTCCAACTAGCTAACCCGGCCACGCGTTGCTGGTATAACGCGGCCACGCGTTGCTATGGTAACGTTAATTGATTATAAAAACTGTTATTCTTAGGCATATGGTAGCTATGGTTACTATATATGGTAACAAACCCACAAAGTCCTTATTTTATATAGTAGAGGCCTAACCCGGCCACGCGTTGCTGGTAAACCCGGCTACGCGTTGCTATGGTAACGTTAATTGATTATAAAAACTGTTATTCTTAGGCTTATGGTAACTATATATGGTAACAAACCCACAAAGTCCTTCTTTTATATAGTAGAGATAGAATAAAAGAGAATTATTATTAAATATGTGTAAACTAGCAGCTGGCAGTTCCTTGAATATATGTTTATTTTTATAACGACTTCTGTGGTTTGCATACTGGGTTCCATGGTGATGCCACTCTGACGTTGCATGGTAATGGGGAGAATTGGATCAGGTCTGGCTGTTGTTGTGGAAACTTCATCATCAACATCATCATTATATCAGCCGTACGACGCCCACTGCTGGACATAGGCCTCCCTCAAGGATCTCCACAACGATCGGTCCTGTGCTGCCCGCATCCAGCGTTTTACCGCGACCTTGACCAGATCGTCGGTCCACCTCGTAGCGGGCCTACCCACTGAGCGTCGTCCGGCACGCGGTCGCCATTCGAGAACTTTTCCGCCCCAAAGCCATCAGTTCTCCTTGCTATATGTCCTGCCCATTGCCACTTCAGCTTCGCAATTCTTTGAGCTATGTCGGCGGTTTTTGTTCTCCTACGGATCTCCTAATTTCTGATTCGCTCGCGTAGGGAAACACCAAGCATAGCTCTCTCCATTGCCCGCTGAGCGACCTTGAGCCTTCTTACAAGACCCATAGTGAACGACCACGTTTCACTGCCATAAGTCATCACTGGCAACACACACTGGTTAAAGACTTTCGTCTTAAGGCACTGAGGTATTTTGGACGCGAAAATGTATCGCAGCTTCCCGAACGCTGCCCACCCGAGTTGGATTCGACGAGAGATCTCTTCCTCGAAGTTGGACTTACCTAACTGTATTGTGTCCTAGGTAAACATAGTGGTCAACAACTTCGTGGAAACGTCTTTATTTCTGATTTCAATAATACAAGTGTTTTAGCTACTGAAATTGGAGAACAATGTACCTATGTGATAATTTGATGTTGTCTAATATCTTGTTTTTTTTACCTAGCATAAATTCAACTTGTCTCAAGAATAAGGCGCGACTTTAACTCACAACCTCTCGCTATCACCCAGATTAAAAGAGAGATATCAATATTAAAAGAGATAGTGCTGGTTGTAGCGTAGGTTGTAGGTACGGGGGTCCGTCCCCATTCTTATCTTAGTCATCCTGTGATCACGGCTCCAGTAAAGGTGTTGAAACGTCAAAGAATTTCAGATAGCTTGCATCTCACTCTAACAGGGTGACCAAGCGATTGGGAACATATGGGATGTCATAATATTTTTCGTCTTTATTATTTGCAAGTACAGCTAAAGTAATATTGAAACTAAAGTTGTTACTAGATGAGACTATGCGAATATGTCGCATATTAGTAATGCTTATACACAGTATAAGTATTCATGGTTGACCATCATCGTTCGGTTAGCCCCAGTCTTCTTCGTTCTAGAGTAACCCCCTATCTCGGAGTTAGCCAACCTGACTTTTTTTCGTCACCACCGGGTCTGTTAATGTTTCGGTAGCTCAATTAGAAGTGCATTCCTGTGCCTGATTCCTGAAACAAGTTGAATTTTGCCTATAACATTTTGTTCTAGATTGATCTGGCAGTTGAACTCTGAAATAACAAAAAAAAATGTTTCCAGGCCTGTGTTGTACGCGGCCTTTGCAATACTTTTCTACCTGTGCACCACTATACTACGCTCCTCTCGCAACATCTTGGCATCCCCATATTTCCTAGTCACCGATGGCAAGGAACCCACCTATATTTTCACCACCAGATTCAAAACGACCGTAAGTATTTTTATTTTTTATTTTTCCAAGTTGTAGAATCTCTTGGCTTAGGTGTTTAAATTAATCGTAAAAGATAAGCTTCTGTTATAGGCTTGATTCGCAATAAATACTTTTTTATTACTTTGCGTGATTTTAATTTTTCATAGAATCTACACCTTGTCAGTTCACAATAATTTTATTTCTGTTATTTGACCTCCACGATTCTGTGTCATATATTTTATATACCAAACAAAAATTACTTCAGAAGTTCTTATTCTGAAACAATTTTGATTAAATAATTTATTGCCACTCTACTTGTTACGTTGTTTTTGTTATTTTTATACTTCAAGCTGTTGATGAAGCTTTCGAAAATGCGTGCTGAAATTCGATATTCAGTCTATTTAATTACACAAACTTCAATCGGAATACAAATTCTCGGCGAGATTTTCTCGGGCAGCAGCAAGGTAAGGACTCGAAACAAAGATGACCAACACGAGAAGTAATACTAACCATTCAAAACAAATAGATACCTTCTATGACGAAGATCATGGTCCGTTGGATTATCCACTTTGGTTAATTTGGTCAACGTTAGGAAGCGAGTACTTGGTGTCCCTACGTTTGATTTGACTATTAAATGATTACTGCCAGGGTCAACAGAGTTATGAGTGGACTTGAACATATTCAGAATGTTTAAAACGATATTCGTCTACCAATCGTCTCGCCTCTTCGTGTTACAAGGCTTTTTGGCATATCTGGTAAATTTTCAGCGAATTCAGTAATCATTATATCATTAAACTAAATGATGACAAGAAAGAAAGTTCACTGCTCGTCATAGGCTTCTTCCATAGAACGTCACGATGTGGTTCTTTCGGAATTTTTGGTTTCATCAGTTTCCGGGCAACCTTCACCACGTTACCCGTTATGTGAGTAGTCTGCCCAAGCTTTCTCAGTTTGTATTCTTACTACAGAATCATTATTCCTTAGCGATCAAGCAAAAACAGCTGGTGGGTTAGTTTAGAATTTATTTAAGAGATCAACAATCAAAGACCAAAATCTCAGGAGTGTAACGGGCAGAAGGCATCTATCGAACACTTTAATTTTGAAGGTCCGGGGTGAAGATATCACGTAGCATCCCGGGCGTTGCTCTATTGAGGTTAATATCTTGGAGGAATTATTTACTATGCTTACTGATACGAATGTGTAATTTTTTGCCGTTTTATATTATTATTTATATTCTATTATTTTAGAGTCCTGAGAGTTAGTAATCAAATTTTACCACTTGGATACCTTACCACTTTCGAATAGCTTGATACAGATCATTATAATACATTTTATTGAATTTTACAATAAATTTGACAAACTGCAATTATTATGATAAAATAGGTGCAAAACAACTAATTTAGACTTAGTAAAAATGTCATATTTAAAATAATTTTGTCTTTGTAGGAAGTTCTTGAGTTTTAGATTATTACGACATGATATCTTATTTTATCTTAGAAAAGCCAGGCATAATATTATTAAATCTGAAAGGAAGGTGCTCGTACATAATAGAGTTATAGTTACAGTGTATTCTTCACGCAACACCAACATTAACCTCTCGTGAATAAAGAAATATTGTTCCATACTAAAATGAATATTTATTTATAACTAACTGACCCTAGATCGTATCCGTGCATTGTTTTTGTCCATGGCTATTAACGATTTATTCGATTAATGAAATGATTGCGATAAACTTCGAACATAGTCACATTTCTACAAATAACAACAGAAGATATTACTAAATATTATTATTTTAATAACATTTCGCAGGAGTTTATTAGTAAACATTATGATGTTTAATAATCTTAAATTCTTCAAAAACATTTATTAGTGCTTCGCCCTGTTCTTTTTTCTATTATTAAATAATTTATTTTACAAGTACATTTACTACAGTGCATTAAAGAGGCATTTATCTGCGTGATTGGAAGACCGTTTAGCGGCGCGCAGGATGTGAAACTTCAAACCACTGTCGCGCGTAGGGTCATACATCCCGACTATCGCATAATAGGATATATTATAATATTCTTTTTATATGGTTCTGATACACCGCCTTCTTCTAAGCTACAGAGAGAGAAAATGACGGCCACTGTTACACATTTGTTTATAAATTATAATATAATGAGAAGTTTGACATTTTCTAACTGATAGTCCAGTCATCCTGGCTCAAAAATGGCCATATTTCACATATTTTTTTTCGATAAAGGCTTAGTTTTCGAATTATTTCCCAAAAACTCATTTTTCGCTAGTTTTGTGTCCAAAACATGTCCATAACCATTTTAGCACAGGTTTTGGACAGATTTCAGATTTGGACCTCACCATCGTAATCAGCGCCGAAAAATACATAAGTATAATGAGAAATCCAAAAAAAATGCCAGGATGACTGGCTTATGATAACAAATATATATATATAATTCAGTAATTCGTTTACAATATTAGGTTAATCTTTCTCATTATAGCACATTTTTATTTCCCAACTTAATTTCAGAAGGACTTATCGTAATAGGTAGTAAGAAAAATAATGGGAACACTACACTCGATTATTTTGCTCTTTAACTATGTATTACGAAAAAGTTTGAACAGCTGACGTTTTGGTCAGCAGTCAATTATATTCGGTCGGCAAATATAGTAATTTTGTGTGCCGTTAATGTAGGAGTTGGTTAGCAAAAAATCAATATATAGATAATTATGATACATTCATGGTCGCGCCCTCCTAACGCTTCAACCAGGATGTACTGCCGATGTAACCCGATGGGATAAAATGGTACCTACAGTTTTTATCTGTTATACAATTTTTTTTAATTCAATATATATATTACCTGGGTTTGAATCCCGAAAGGGGCATGATGTTTGTGTGATGAACACGAGAACATTTGTACCTAAGTCGTGGGTATTTTATATATGCTTTTATCGATATATATATAAAAATTCTCCGTCACAGTTTTTGAACGCGATAAACTCCGAAACTACTGAACCGATTTTTTTGATTATTATTTCATTTTGCGGGATTTTTTCCACCTTTGGACATAGGATAGGCTTAATTTTAATTTATAATAAAAAACATGTGTGCAATTCACACGTGGTAAAAGTGAAACCTTCAAAAATTTTGGTTTCAAGATAACGATAATGTAAAATTTCGGGAAGAGGATAATTGTAGGTTTAAGTAATGATCGTAGTGATACAAATTAAGATAATTATTTTACATTTTATTCGTACATTTAATTATTCGTATTATATAACATAGATTTATTCAGACTCAAAGCTTGCATTTTCGATGAATGATACAAGAGGCTTATGGTAATTAAAGCACATACCACGAACATACGAGACACCTCTAGCAAGAGCTTCCTATCTCATTTTTTCCTGCGTTAAATCTTACGAATTTATATGTCTGTCTCTTTTTACTGTCGCTTTTTCGTTTCATCGACTTTCAAATCACAACAATGCGAAAGAAGTTTTCACTTCAAAAATATTGCAAATTATGATAACTGAGCCATAGCAACACGTGGGTGAGCCGATCTAGTACTTTTTACCACGTTTTACTTAACTTCACTTGTCTGTCTGTTGGTCTGTTGGTTTGTCGTCAAAATTTGAGATCCTTATTTCGACCTCTTCCTCTTATCCGATTTGGCTGAAATTTTGTATACAGGCTTGTTTCACCTAACAATTTCATATTTTACAGTTTTACATCCTAAAACCACTTAATTAGGCTTTACTTAAATTAACCTCCACGTGGTGTGTCTGGATATTTGATATATATTACATGTATATATTGAAGAACTAAGTAGGCACAATTCAGATAATTTAAAACTAAAAAGAGTTAAATAAATACTTAATAAAAAAAAAACTTTTAAAAAACCACGTTTTACGACGGGTTATAGATGTACTAAAAAGGAGAAAATAAATTTTTACAAATGCACTAAAAAGATAAAAATAAATTTTTGGTAATAATGAAAATTTACGATACAAATATTCTAAAATTTATTGAATATTATGTATTGTTCTGAACATTCATACGCAGAATTTGAAAAATTTCCAAAAAATTAAAACGTGGTGCGCATTATACTTGAAAAACTATTCAATGCCATCCACAGCATTACTATTGCATTGGTTTAGTTAGGAAGGGATTTAGGAAAGATAATGAAAATATTAATATAATATCAATAACGCTGTTGATCTCAATTACGCACCACGTTTTAATTTTTTGGAAATTTTTCAAATTCTGCGTATGAATGTTCAGAACAATACATAATATTCAATAAATTTTAGAATATTAGTATCGTAAATTTTCATTATTACCAAAAATTTATTTTTATCTTTTTAGTCCATTTGTAAAAATTTATTTTCTCCTTTTTAGTACATCTATAACCCGTAGTAAAACGTGGTTTTTTAAAAGTTTTTTTTTATTAAGTATTTATATAAATACTACAGTATCTATGTATAAAATATGTATGTCCATCCGTTCCCTAGTATCCATAACACATGCTTTATAGTGCTTACTTTGGGCTAGGCTCATTGATGTAAATGTAAGAAATATTATTATAATTTAGTAGACAAGCTGACCCGGTAACGCGTTGCTATGGTAACGTGTCGCTATCGTAACGTTAATTGATACAATGGAAAAAGAGCGGACAGACAAACACACAAACAACAAACTTGTGTTTTAGAGTATATACAAGCTGACCTGGTAACGCGTTGCTATGGTAACGTTAATTGATACAATGGAAAAAGAGCGGACAGACAAACAAAAATTTGTGTTTTCAGAGTATATAAATATTGATCGTGTAAAGAAAAAAGATGGATAACACATATGTATCATTCATTACATTTAAAAGTCTATCGTTACCAACCCTAACCATGCTTAGAGCGGTCGAACGCGCAAAACTGGAGAGCAGGTCAAGTGCACTTCGACCCCGTCAAACTAACTCACTGACTGCCTTCTATCACGATTATCTGATCTCCTTAAGGGGTTTGGACCACTAACTTACTCTAACTTCTCAAACTTTTTATAGCCTTTGTCCATATATAAGATTCTGACCAATTCATCTTCAAAGATTTTGACCATTTGTTATGTAATGTTTTATTCTTTAAGCAATTGAGATTAGTACCGTCTTGAGTCTTACAAAAAGATTTTTTATTTATTTTATTTTTTACATTCACAATGTTATATTTCTATAACATTGAAAATACGGATATAAAAAACGACAACATTTCCGAGCCCTCAGGTGGATTAGATTTTATAAAAGAAAAGATGAACTCTGTTCACCAAACATAAAGTTGTTTTTATATTTATCAAGATATTTGAATTTAATAAGCCTACGGGATATATACGAAACCTACCTTTTGTTATCGATTTAGTGATAATGTTCTTAATGAGAAATTCTTTTCAAACCTGTTTTACTAGCTTATTAATCATAAATTAACTCTCAACCAGAATGATCGCTCATTTGAACTGAGATAATAAGTAGCCGTTCCATTCTAATAGGAAACTGGTTAAAGACCTTCTTATCTCTAAGTACCGTCCTGCAGCCCAGCAAGTATCAATAAACTTCGAATAGGAGCAGGCTCTTATCGTAGTCCGAGGAATCGCACGACAAACAGCGACGCGTTGCGACGTCACAACGAGTCGCAATGATAATGCAATTACACGTTTTAATCTCGTACAGCAGCGTTGAGGCGGGCGGGACCTCACTCATACAGCAGACATGCGCGGAAGCACAGCGGGGCTCGCCGATACGCTCGCGAGTGGTTCGCGGGCGTACGCCGCGCTCCTCGAATGCGCGGATGTGATATTCGCGAGCGTTGTGGTGGCGCCTGCCGTGGTTGCCTATTGGAAGTCAACGTGGACGCTCATGGATTTGTACGTGCTGCCCGAAAGGCCGGTGGCCAGCGCGGCGGCATGCGTCACGTTCGGTTTTTGCGTGGACTTTTTTATGTGCGTGTTCCAATCGCAGCTGAGCAAGTATTTGAGTCCGGATAGAGGGAGGTTAACATACTACGTTCTCTCGCGGTTTTGCACTTGTTTGGCTGGGGTTGCGTGCGTCGGTGGATGGCGTGGCGCGTGGAACTTGTTCAACGAGTGCACCGGGGATAGTGCGCGGACGCTTCTATCGACGACGGCGGCTGCGACGTTGTCGCTGGCTGCGTTGAGGACGTTGCGCAACATCTGCGCGGTGCCGTTCGCAGTGGCGGTCGACTCGCCGCAGGACTATTTTTATGTTCCGACTATGTTCCGTACGGTTGGTATTTCTCATATTGTCAACACTTTTATATCTAATATACTTCAGATGTCTAACATTTTTTCTTGAACAGACTTTTACAATCATATCCATAGCCTACAAAATAGAATCACAAAACAATCACTAGTAATCAACTGTTTACTAGTTTTGTTTCAGTTACTATACTAACGTATCCAATTATCTTTATCTTCACCAAGTATAATACAAAGTCGCTCACGCCGTCTGTACGCTTAGATCTTTTTAATTACACTACGGATTTAAATGCAGTTTTCAGCGATAGATTCAAGAGGAAGGTTTATATGTATAATACATGCATATTATAATAAAAAGAACAGAGAAATGTCGTAACAAACATATTTTTGTGCGCTTATATTGCAAATGGCTTAACCTTACGAGATAGATCAAAATAATGTACTACGGAAGTGTATATCTATCTCCTACGGATAACTCACAGTAACCATAATAATCTATTCATATTACAAAAAAAATCACTCCATATTGCCCTTAGACAGGATCTACATTGCAACCGTGCAAAGCCGGAGTGGGTCGCTATTATCATATATATATATATATATCCAATAATTGATTATGACCAGCTTAGTCGAACTGTTTCATGACGAGTCTTTATTGAGAAAAAGAATCTTTATAACACCTATTGTCTCGCGCTTGAGTGGTTGTGGTTTCCATAACATAGATAGATAGATAAATAATGCATTTATTTGATACTGCAGACACATTCATAAAAGCAAAAATATCAGAATTTACAATTCTTACCTATAACGATAAAATATGTTACGTGTGCTGCAGCACCGCAAAAAGGTTACAGCTCAGCGGTACATTTGCTCAGGAACCCCCGTACAAATCGCTGATTTTCAGCCATGACCACAAGGGAGGGTCACGCAGTGACATTAATTAGTTATATTATTAGATTAAATAAAAAAAAAAAAATTAAATTAACACATGCCATTAAAATAATAAAATTATATGCATCATGAATTAAATCAATAAAAATGAATTAAATGATATAAATATTTGGATTACTTATCTCGATTTAGTTATTTTCATTTAACCTTAGCTTACTAATTCTCATAAAATCTAATCAAAGATACCCATGAGTATATAATAGATAATTTTTTTTTTTTGTTCGAAAAAGTTGACATAGATTCAAACTAATCAGTTGTCAATAAATAGACCAGTGAAGCAGTCTTTCTATAACACTAAGATTAATAGCCATAGATTAATAAAATATTAATGGGCAGACATAAAGTCTGCCCAATGCTTGTTTGCCACCCAAAAGGCCATTTCTATTTAATATTATAAACGTGAAAGTCATTTTATTTTGTTTATAGTAACTTCACATCTCATAGCCATAAATTATCTTGACATTTATCCTATAAAATATTACTAGTAATTTATTTATCATTTTAGTAACAAACAGTCATTTATGCACGATATTAATAACTAAACATTACATTAAATATAATAATAGATTTAGTGCCGAAAATGCTTATAAATGATGACAAGTTACTCAGTATAGTTAGGTAACAAGATACAACTATTATACTGTGAAACAACTGATTAACACACACAATTTTTTTTTTCATTGATATAGTTTTCCTTTTGAGTTGTACACTTGAATTTACCAATAATTTTAACGTTTACTTAACGTTTCTACATCTGAAACAACAAGATCTAGGTTACAGTAAACATGATTATTATACATTTTTATTAATGATTCAAAAGCGTTACGTATTTAGTTTTGGATTCTATAATTGGCATTAAGTGAATATTTATTATTCAGCCCCTTAACATGTAGGAATTTACTTTTTATAATGAAGCTGATTATCCTTACTAATATTATAAATCGGAAAGTGAGTTTGTTTGTTTGTTGTTCTGCTTTCACGCCGTAACTACTGAACCGATTGCTTTGAAATTTTGCAGACGTAAAGATAAAAGTCCGGATTAATTAATAGGGTACTTTTATTCCTGGAAAAAAATTGATATTCCCGAGGAAAAACAAAAATATTGTTTGCTTGATGGATGGATTGAAGATGGCGCTGTGTGTCGTTTAAAACAACGTAAAATATTGCAAACGAATATAAACATGTAAATTTAGAAGCTAAATGATACGATAATGAATCCCCGAAAATGAGGAATTCCCGAGGGATAACGTACAATTTGTTTTATCGTCTAAACTATTTTTTTTACATCTACTTATATGTTGCAAACGAATATGAACATGTAAACTTTGAAGCTAAATGATACGAAAATGAATCCTCGAAAATGAGGAATTCTCAAGGGATGACGTACAATTTGTTTTATCGTCTAAATTGTTTTTTTTACATCTACTTATCCTGAAATCACTAAAGTCAACGAATTACTAATTGGTATAAGTATTATTTACGTTATTTAGTTCTTGAGGTATGCGCTAGATGGCGCTGGGTGTTTTTTAAAACATGATAACGATGTGTTTTTTAAAATACATAAGAAGTAGAATGATAGCTTACGCTATTATTTCTTGAGGTATGCGATAGATGGCGCTGGGTGTTTTTTAAAACATGGTAACGATATGTTTTTTAAAATACGTAAGAAGTGGAATGATAGTTTACGCTATTTAGTTCTAGAGGTATGCGAAAGATGGCGCAGGGTGTTTTTTAAAACGTGGTAACGAAGTGTTTTTTAAGATACGTAAGAAGTGTAATGAATTATATGAATTTTGCATCCAGCGTTACATCGCGCTTCTTAGATTTTTCCGTGGGAATGAGAAGATTTCTTATAGTTGTGCTTTATACCGCAATATAACCGAATTCCACGCGGGCGAAGCCGCGGGCGGAAAGCTAGTTTCTAATAAATCATGATAAATTTAAGATGTGGTGTGTTTATAGTTAAAGAACTTGATATTTTATGGGACCTACTCTAATAACTATAAACATATATATATATTATAAATAAATAATATATAAACATATAATATATATATATAATAAATAATACGCGCAAAATCCAGTAAGGATAAAAAAAGCTAAATACAGCATTTAAATGTGATTGCATTTTTTAACTCATTATCTACACTGGTCACGAAACCTAGTCATAGCGAGCACAGCCAAAATGGCGGATTTATACCCTTCTGTGTAAGATAATAATAATAGTATTCCTTACATTTACACCAATTAGACTAGCCCATCGTTTATGATGTTGACACAATTAATAAATTTACTGACTATGCATAAATAATAGTAGATTTCAAGTAGGGGATGACGAAGCATTTTGCATTGTTCTGCTTTAGGTGATTATCGAAACAGTACTCGGATAGGTTAAAGTAATCAGATAGACTATTATTGCAATCAACTGTATTATATATATATACACATTATATTATATATATTCACTTTATATTATATTTATACACTTTATATTATATATTTGTATCGTCAGCATCAAGTAATTGAATATTTATGAACTGTTCACAGAATTGATTATTATACAATTAATTTATCATGAATATGAAAGAACAGGGTCCGAGATGGGAGCACTTATAATATCCCAGACCCTTAATTGAAACGCCTCAAGACAAATTTCTTATAAAAGATTTCATTAATATATTAACTTGATTGATAGTCGATTAAAAGCAATTTTGTTTTAATGGTTTCAAATCCATTCATTCCATTATCAGCGGTAATGGAAGATTAGAAGTGATATTTGGAGGTTTTTATGATAGTGGAAATTTACTTTTGTTAATGGTAAGGGGCAAATCTTGTTTTTTTTTCTTGGTTACCTTCGGGTGTAGTTATAATAGATTCTGGGAATAAAAGTTTCTTACTTGCTTGATATTCGTGTTATCTTTGTCCTGAAACAGTTTTGTGACGATATTGATGAAATTTTCTTTTTTTGGGTTAGCTCGTTCCATCGTGGATCCTGTCTTGGCCCCCGGGCTTGATTGGGATCCACAGAACTCCAGATATTTCTAAATTATTGGTTTAACCATGCTGCTCGCTCAGTTGAATTTGGGTATTGAGCTGTTCACTCGTAGATTTACTTTTGTCAAGGGTTTTAATTTTAATTTCAGTATCCTTTAAGGCTAGAAAGTTTGAAGTTCACCTGGAATGATTAATTGTAATTCTTTCCTGACGATTTGTGCAAACTTTTTAGATCAAAGTCATCTCTTTGCTTCCTATTGTGAAATTTACTGTAGAGTTATTCTGAAAGTCTGACAAACATCAGTATAACAAACGTCTTCATACTACGTGAAGTTCTAGCTTCTGGTTTATTTAAAGATGAAGATGCATATATTATTTTATCCCTACTACGTAGCACTACGCCGTAGTAAAGTCGTGATTTCGTAGCAAGAAAATTAGAGTAATTACTCTAATCTTAAACAGCTAATATTTTATACAGCCAATAATTAAATACAGCTAATATTTTAACTTCAAAAGAATTGTAAGAATAAAATGAAGCATATATTGTAAACATTCGTAAAAGTAAATTGTTATTCAAAACTCTATGAAACACACCTAGTAACATACATAGTTCAATTCCCCTAGGATTAATTGTATGTCAATTAATTCACACACTCATATTTTAGAGCAATCCTAATAGCGTACTTAATGGAATAGTAAATATATTTATAATTATTCACTGGAGGGAGACTCTGTACCAGGGTCGTCTGCTTAGGTACCTCCGTCTTACCTATTTATGCCGCAAAGCAGCAGTGCTTGCATTGCTGTGTTCCGGTTTGAAGGGTAAGATATGGCAGTGAAATTACTGGGTACAGTGACTTTACATCTTGTGTCACAAGTTGGCAACGTACACTGTGGTTCTTGTGGGGGTTGCAGTTTTGCTGCGAATCTCACAAGAGCCACATGTATTATAGGTGACTGTTACCACTTACCATCAGGTGGGCAGTTTGCTTGTTTGCCAACTTTCTGCAATAAAAAAAAAATTGTTACAGTTCGTTAAATGATTCTAGAGATTTCTTGCTACATACACAAACTATAAAATGTTATCTACATAATTTAAATAAATATTTAAAATTTTAATTTACTTTATGAATCACACATTGATAGAAAGACCTTCGAGATCATTCATTTATTTCTGAATGGCAACTAATTAACCTAAATACTTTTTGTGTACAAATAGTATATACAAATTGATAAAAACCTTTTTTATGATATTTAAAAGTTTTACTGGCAACTGAAAAGCTATTTCTGTTTTAATTGTATAAAAAACTAATAATAATTTCCGTAACGCCATCTGCGGGTTTATTCACCTGTCTTGTTATAAAAAATATATTAACATTAAAATTGTCCATTTATAATTATTTGATGTGCTATTTTTAAAATAAACAAGAACCAGCGACATTTTTTGGTACACGTATGAGATTTTTTTAAAGATCCGGTTTAGATAAATTAATTGTGCTAATAATAACTATTCATATTTCGTTTATTGTATGGTCAATTAATTTAATAAGTTTGATACACCTGGCGTATCACTAACCAGTTAACTTTACTGTTAAACTTAGTTTAACTTTGAATAACTGTTTAATAATATGTAGTCATTTTATAAAATGTAAGTAGAAAAAAGTACAACTACCCTTCCAATTGATAGAAACACATTATAAACAAAACAAAAAAAATAAAAAAAATATTTTTCTAAACTAGGCGATGCAGTCGCTAAGCATAAAGCTTCGCTAGCACCATATAGCGGAGCGGAGCGTAATACTAAAAAAAAATTCAATAATTTTTAAAATTCCATAAGAATGAAAACTTTCAAAAAGCGCGCGCTTTTTATTTCAATGGGAATTTCCATCAAGCAATTGTGTATTGGTCATAAGTTTTTTATTTTTGTGAATTTCAAATTTCTCCGTCAGAATCTGGTCCTGAATGTGTTGATTCGATTCCACACAAAAAATATTAAAATCGGTTAAGAACTCGGGAAGTTATGGCGTAACAGACATTGCGCCATTGAAGCTAATCCATGGGAGCCAATCCAACTTTCTCCAATTAAACTTCTTTCACCCTGAGCTTTTACCGGATTCACAACGCGTTTATTTTTTTTTTATATATTTAATCCCTACTTTTCGACTCCTTTAGAGATATGAGCACAAAATTACTGATCATCAGTCATTGCGTGATCATAAAGTAGTTTTATTTCGATATGCGATAATGGCGGAGGTGTAAGAACTAAATAAAAAAAAAAATGATTGTCTGTAAAGTCAGTTTACGGACAATAATTTTACTGATAGCGTCATAAGAAAACATTGATGAAAAATTGCATACTTTATGGAAACAAAATTAAAGCTAACACTAATACTATTTCAAACACACTATCTCAAAATGATATGTGAGACAAGTTGATTTTTTCTCGTAATAACTTATTTAGATATAAAATACAGGCAGTTAAATAGTTTAATAATAAAAAAGCATGTGTACAATTTATACGTGATAGAAGTGAAACCTTCAAAAATAATACGTATACAAAATACCACGGTTGTTGTAATGCCTTCTCTCAAGCTTTGTACTACGCATGCGCACGCAAACACGTATTAATACTCGTGAATAATCCTTCGTATCTCATTTTCTCCTACTATAAATCTTGTGAATCTATGTGTCGGTCTCTTTTTACTGTCGCTTTTTCGTTTCAAAGAGGCACTGTATAATGCTTCCTATCTCATTTTCTCCTACGTTAAATCTTATGAATTTATGTGTCTGTTTCTTTTTACTATCGCTTTTTTGTTTCATCGACTTTCAAATCACAACGATGCTAAAGAAGTTATCACTTCAAAAAATAGAAGTTTATGTATAGATCTTGTTTATCCAGCCCACTTTCCCATTTTTTTTTTTCACTTCTACCAAATATAGTTTTTGATTTGAAAAGAGACCGTAACGTGTTTCACTTTAATAAATCTATACTAAAGATTTGCTAGACATACGCCAATTGTCTCAATTTCAACGACAAATTAGCTTTATTTGCTTCCATGTAGTTTACAAAGATGTCGCTTTCTGCTATATTTATGAACAAAATAATACTATACATATTTCTCATTCATAAACTATTTACATATTAGGCGTACCTGGCGTTTTTTTGAAGATTTTATTTTATACATAAACGTACAACAATATTATAAATGTTTCGACCCAATACTTTTCCAGATTTTGATAGAATAATGCATAAATGTATTTTTATATATAGAAGATATTCATAATTAAGGGTCCCCTAATTTACTTTTAATTTGATATTTTTCAAAATTGAAGATATTATTTACTTACTATATAATATCACGTTTTTGCTATTTTCCATATAAGAAATTTGAGTATTTAATGAAAAAGATGGAGTTTCCATACCGAATGATAATATATCATACTGTAGACGACTTCCGTGTGGTTGGGAAGAGTGGAAAAGCACTCATTCTTTAAGCCAACTAATGATGGTGAATGATAGCATTGAACATGCTCCCCCCATAAACCACAAAATAGGCAGCAGCTTATTCCGAATTATCGTCTTTTATTGCGATCTCTTGGCAAGCTGGAGAATATGAAAAAAACCCCTCCCCATTTTTGGAGAAGGCTTTCATCCAGCAGTGAATATTTTTCTGTCAAGATGATGATTAATGATCTAATAAATTAATAAAAATCATATAAATGATTTATTTATTATTTTGTTAATAACTTATTGCAAACACAATTTCCTAATAAGTCTATGAATAACAATATAAACTAAAAAACTAATAAAGTGAATTAGTTATAATAATATTGACGAAATATATTATATTTTTAAATATTTTTTGCATTTTTAAATGCTATTTTATATATTAAATAATTTCGATAGATAAATACTAGAAAAAATCGAATCGGCTCACAAGTAAGTTCTCAACACGTATAACTCTCTCTCTATAAGAATTAAGTCGTGTACAAATTCGATTTTTTCTAATATTTTTATATTAGAATAATTTATCATTTTTTTTTAAGAAATAAATTTACTGATAAACCGAATTAAATAATGTAATACAATGAAAACACATGTCAATAACGAAAGGAATAAAATGGTTTTATAAAAACTAGTTTGTAATGCAATAAATCTTCGCCCGCCTCTCTTCTGAGTTTTCTGTGCCCGACAGTGTCAGATTATTAAATATTAGGTCCAACAAAGGCATTGGCGTTTTATCGTACTGGCCACTTTGATGAAATATCTCCTCTATGGTTAAAAATTCCAAATTCAAATTTAAAAATCCATTTTGTTGCTACATATTAGTTTCAAAAACAATTATTCAGTTGTTTTTTCCTGATTAATTTTTTCTTTGGTGTCGCTCATATCGCACTATGAAAAACATGAAATATCGATTTATTTACAAGTACGAGTTTTACCGTACTACCAGTGCTGCAGAAACAGCTCGAAGGATTAATTATGTGTATGACAGTGGTTTCGCAAAAGAAAACACAGTACGTTATTGGTTCCAACGTTTTTTTAGTAAAGAGATCAATGAAGTAGCTATGAAATGGCAAAAGTGCTTAGTGTTGATTCAATTCCACACAAAATTTATTAAAATTGGTTAAGAACTCAGGAAGTTATGGCGTAACAGACATTGCGTCATTAAAGCTGATCCATGTGAGCTCCGCTCGCTTTGCTCGTTCCGCTCCAATAAATTAATGATGGAATGATAATGTAACATATTGACAATATTTAAATTCAATATTGACTTTGAACTAACTATGGTGATTTCTTTTGATTCTTACATTATTATTTCAATTTAATATTTTCATAATTATGTAATAATTTGACGATACCCAACAACAGTTAAAAACATGGTTAAAGTTCCGTAAACAATCACATATTATATTTTACTGCATATATTTATTTTTCAATTTTAGAACTAAGTAAACATATTTATTTTTTTGCACAAATTTTATGATAAATATTCGTTTTATGACTCAGTGATAGCAATTTTACTATTTTTAAAAAAATTGTCTGTCTGTCTGTATGTCCTTCTATAAGTTAAGAACGGGTCGACCGATTTCGATAAAATTTGGTTCATGATAAAAACATGTAATCACGCAAATGATATGTATACACGCTATGTATGATATTCAAGAATTTATTAATTTCATTCTTGAACTAAAGGTTTCACTTAGGTTTTCAAACTTATGTTATATTTAGAACCTAGTTTACTGCTTGTAAAAAAGTTGATGAATTTTAATTTTATGCTTGTGTATTTATTTTATCTCAACACCAGCTTAACATTTTTCTATTATTTTATTATAAGCCTTCATTCAGATACCATTAATCTTCTTTGCTATGCATATAACATTATTTTATTCCATTTTTGTGTGTCCGTTTGCCAGGTGGCAAAGGTCTCCTCCAATCTTCTTCATTCTGGCCTTTCTTTGGCCACTCTACCCCATGTTGTTCCCGCGACTTGTCTAATGTCGTCATCCCACCATCTTTGTGGTCTACCTCTCTTTCTTTTACCATCACTTGGGTACCATTGCGTGACTATTTTACTCCATTTATCCTTTCCTCTGATCATGTGGCCTGCCCATTGCCACTTTTGTCTCCTTATTTTCAAAGTTACGTCCTGGCCCTTAGTCTTGCTTCTGATGCGATGCGAAGTTGATCACCAGAATCACTGACACTATTTGAAAATTTCCTTCACCATTTGAAAAACATATAGTTCCAGACGGAAAAAGGCTAAATAATTATAATAGAAATACATTTTCCATAATTTACGACAATTATTTAGTTTAAAACTAAGCAAACTGAAAAATAAACGAGTTTAAAAACGAACATTACTAGGGAACAAAGGCTTTTGCTCAACACAAAAATGGATGCCCCTACAAGAAATTGAACCCAGGACCGATGAAGATAGGATCGCTGACATTGCTAAGAGGCCGTAATAATAAAAAAACCGTTGTGTGTACTTATGAACGCACGTAAGAAGTTATAATTCTTTATCGTTACTAAACAAAGATAACTAAAAATTTCCTCCTGTATGCTCGCATTCTTTGTATGTGAATAGAAAGATAAATTTATAAATTATATAGTGATCAGTAAGAAGTATCAAAAGATTAACAGATTTCCTATATATCTGTATACAGAATCAAGTAATATATCAAAACCATTAAAGTTTATAAACAATAGTAGTGTAAAAATAATAATAATTTATATTATAAATAAATAACACAGAATACACACCGACAGTTAACCTCAAATCAATAAACGCACTTTAAAAAGTTCATGAAATAAAAACCACTTTTAAATAAAATTGTTATATTGTTATTATGTAATATAAAATTATTATTATAATTTTATATAAATTATTGTTAACTACCATGTATAATTTAAAATCACACACACACACACACATTTATAATTAGCGACCAACTTTATCCTTCTGGTTTATTCTATGTCGGTTTTGTGGCCAACTTCAACATGATAATTTGTGTCACAGTGATGCGCGCGCATCTTAAAAATTCACTCTCATAATTTTTTCATAACACGCCTAAAGAAGCATAACTTCAATAATATAATGTATATATTATGTGCTATCTGGCCCAATTCGGGGCGGGCTATTAGTTGTGAGGTGCGTGTGTGTTCGCATATTAATAAATATCACATAGAAGGAAAACTGCTTCTTTACTTGTTTAGAACATAATCTTACTGCACTGTTGTTATCCATATATATAAAAATAAAAAAAACATAAAAGATAAAATCAGATGCATTGTTGTGTAGCTTTAGCCTAAGTTAGGTCCAGACTGGTCTGCTGGAAACCTGGGAATCGGGAGTGGTGTTATCGTAAAAACCGGTATACAAGCTATTCGAGTACGGAGGTCGTTAAATAAATATAAAAACTGAAGCAGAGAGGTGTTATGGGCGATTTGGTTGTTATATACAACCCAATTTTACTATTCCCATTAATTGGAACGAAAATTTTAGGTTATTTTCCGCCTTATGCTTTAGCTCCGACGCACAAATAAAATAAACACCTTAATAATAATTAAACAAAACTTCAAAATAAAAGTGAAAGTTGCGCACGATAGGTTGAGCACAAAAAACGTATCGCTGTTGATCCTAAATGAGTAAACTTCAAAAATATTATAAAATTCATATACCAAAAATTGAGTTGTAGCGTTTTCCGAATTATGGATCTATGTCTGGCTTCCAATCGTGGCAATTATGGTTAAACCACCCATTATTTGGTGTAGCCAGTCCAGCAGTGAAAAATTTTTTTATTTCGGCCGAGATGAAAAATTCCAATTTTTAGGGACTAATGGAAGCCATTAACACTTTCTCACACATTGCCCTCTTGTAGTGGGAACCTGACAGAAAAGTGTATAATATTAACAGCAGTGTAATCAAAATCATGTTGCGATGGCAGGTTCATCGTGACGTAGTACAATGTGCGCCCTTGTATGATATTTAAAATATCAATATAGCTCATGACTTTCTTCTCGTGCTTGTGATTTCTGTTTAAAACGCATGCGAACTTAAATGTTACTTTTCAAACAATTCGTAGTAATGTTTTGAGGAGCTTCAAGAGATTTGATTAGTCTCTTATTCAAATTTGCAGCATGTTTTATGATATTTCATTGGTTAATATTCTTCAAATACCGAACGGACATACGACAGTACACCAGGGTATCTTACGGTGTTACTCGTTTGTGAAAACTATGCTCACGTCACGAAAGACAATAATTTCTTTCTGATATTTACAAGGAAGTTATTCCATAACCAGGGGAAATCTTTATGGATTCCCGCGCCGCAAGTAGCCGGCGGGGATATGTGCAGATTCCCCTAACCGTTGCGTACGGAGCGTAGGCCGAGGATACCAAACTAAATCCCCTGGGACGTAGCAACCTTTTTGCGGTGGTTCAGTGGGTCCTTGCTAACACTTAGAAAGTCAACACAATACATTATGTGTCGTATTACTTACAGAGCAGCAGAGAGACGGCGTTGTATATCCTAGACTGCGTGTTCTCCGTGGCTGTGGTTGGCTCGCTGGTGGTCTTCGTGTGGAGAGGCTCGTGGGCTCTACTAGACATCTTCCTATTCCCTGACGACCAGGTCAAATCTTACTGGACCTCATTGGTAAGCTAAATTTCAATTTCAAACTGTTTATTGCACGTCACATTGGTTAAAAACGTACATAAAAATAGTGTCTATGTAACACTGCAAGGGATAAAGCTATAGAATTAATACGAAAAATTAAGTGTTTCAACTTTAGAACATTTAAATGCAGTTATTCGAGTTTTTCTTTTACGTCGATGTTATTTGTTCAGTTATTGTAATTATCCATTTTGTTTTATAAATTACCTATAATTTCTTATCAACTTTCGTCGTTCCGCCCATGTGGAATTCGATTGTTATAAATCTCTTTTCCCTCAGGAAGGGTACTATTTTCTTAGTGAAATGAACTGTACCGCTATTAGTAACTTTTCGGTTTAAGTTTAAGATAATAAATTTATATTGTTTTATAATGTATTTCGAATCAAGTCGAGCCTGTTCGTGTGCGAATGATGTAGTAGTTTTCGATATTTATTTATTTATTTATTTCTTAATATTGTTATTATCAAGTTATAAGTATTCAAGATTACACAACTTATTATTTTTGCCTGCGGTTTATATAATAAATACTCTCGCAGCAAGTATCTTATAAGTTTCAAGCCCCGTTTGGACACCTTAGTACCCTTTTTTCTGTACCTCTGATAAAGTCTATACATTAAATTTCATGATGATTGGTTGATTATTTAAGCCGTAACGCATAACAAACAACTGAACCTTCGCATTTTATATATTGCTAGCTAACCCGGTAACGCGTTGCTATGGTAACGTTAATTTATACAATGGAAAAAGAGCGGACAGACAAACACACAAACAACAAATTTGTGTTTTTAGAGTACATACTAGCTGACCCGGTAACGCGTTGCTATGGTAACGCGTATACAATGGAAAAAGAGCGGGGAAAAGAGCGGACAGACTAACACACAAACAACAAATTTGTGTTCTTAGCTTATATATTTAGGATTAATTCTAGTTGACACTATAAAAAAAACTTTTGAATAAATATATTGAGGGTCAATGTACTCGTAAAAGTCATACAAAGACAGTTAAATATTTTCTTTTTTTCATAATCGAGAAGTCACTATTATAAGCTTCTTATCGTCACGGGGTTTTTTAATAATCCTTCAGTAAATGCAACAATATTTTTATTTCACTTTGTTATAAACCTTATGTAAATAGCCATTAAGCGATAATAATTTAAAGCTAAAAATATTTGCATTAGTATTAGTTTTATTGAACTTTTTAACGTAATCGTATTATAATTGCTAATGTAATTGTAATAAAAACTTTTGTGTAATATTGCCGTATAATATAACAATAAAAACCCCTTTCGTGTCACCTACCTAAATGGAATGCATTTAGAAAATGTAGTACCTCAGAACAATAACTAAAGCTATAGAAGCCGTGCTAAAATAACAACACAATACGTTAGTTCGTACTATTTTGATTTATGCAGTTATAAATGTGTAAGAAAGAAATAAGTATACAGGCTTTTGTTTCGTAATTTATAAGGTTGTCACTAGTTTACCTTACGTCAGTGATGTAACGGCATCGATATTACTATCGATAAAAATAAAATTAAACACATTTAAAAATTTTTTATGCTGTTGGTATGTCAATGACACTAGAACGGACGGTAATGTGTCATAATAAACACGTGTAGAATCTGCAATATGAACATTTTATAATGCAGTATTCATGGGTAGAATTTTGGACCCGAACCAATTTATTTATCACATTTGCTGTCTTCAGTAAATAGAGGAACCAGGTAGGTACGGTTAATAAATTGCACTTTGTATAGGTATATCATATTAGGCTACATGTTTCTATTTTAAGTTAGACCCCTAGCAGTACATTGGTGAACACTGCATTCAACATTATATTTTTATAGATCGAAATTCGATTGGGGGTATTAACTTTTTTAATTTAATTAAAAGGAGATCAGTAGAATCAAGGCATGAAGCGGCGGAAACGCGTTAAAAATGATTGGGCGATAGTTTCTTGAATTTCCTTAAATTTCTGGAACAAAAATGTGGAACAATTTTTTTCTCATTTTTTAAAATTACGAGCTTTTCAGAGCAAAAAACGTGATCCTTTAATTTTTTCAAAAATTTGATCAAGTAAAACAAGAAAACGGCTGGCTGAAAAATTTTCTTATGGCTGGTTTTTCTAAGATTACTCAAAAACCGCGGAGACTACAAAATTTTAAACGTTTTAATCCAAAAACTAGACACTTGGAGCTACAATTTCCTTTTTTTTGATTTCCTGTACGACCATTTTTCTCAAAGTTACGGCCTGTTGAATTGTCTAAAATTTGGAATATTTTTTGATCCCTTATTTTTTTCCAGTAGTGTATAATAACAATGTTTTATTATTAGTTATTATAGTTCTCTGTTGGATTTAATGAGAAAGTATCTAGTAAGTATGACCAATATAGTAATAGTGGAGTTTGCTTAAGTACCCACTAACCACTGTCCACTTTTAGTTTCTTCCAGAGATTGTCCTCAATTTTTGAACTAGCAGAAAGCAACAGCGTTCATTATCTTAATGATTCGAGTTTATTCAGTAAATTTATTAAGTAATTAAGTCGGTTAGTGATAGTTATACACTTTATCTTTTTTTACTAGAATTAGAATCTTTAAAAAATATTTTTGAAGTGAAAACTTCTTTAGTATCGTTGTGATTTGAAAGTCGATGAAACGAAAAAGCGACAGTAAAAAGAGACAGACACATAAATTCATAAAATTTAACGTAGGAGAAAATGAGATAGGAAGCATTATGTACGTGTGTTAATACGTGTTTGTGTGTGCAGGCGTAGTACAAAATTTGAGAGAAGACATCACAATAACAGGCTGTATTTTGCATACGTGTACGTATTATTTTTGAAGGTTTCACTTCTACCACGTGTGAATTGCACACATGCTTTTGTCTTAAACTAGTCAAATCAGACTTTAAAGTCAAGATTTCTGGTGGTTCAAGAAGTGTGAATAGATTCACATTTGATTTTATCGTGCCGCAAATGGATCATTTGTACACAAGGCTATCGCCTCACAGTATCATGAGAATAGAGAACCGCAATGAAACTAATAGCAATTGGACGAGAAAATTGTCAAGTCGTAACCGTCCTTTAGTATTCAGTTATAGATCGTAGATCTACTGAAGGTTGCAGAGAACCAATAGAAAAGGCGAACGAAAAAGAAATAGAACTTATGTTTTACATTAATTGATACAAAAAATTGTATGATTATTAACCACTTTTATTTAATTTTAATTACGTGGCATCCCATGTTGATGATCCCAGATCCAGATGTGACTGAAATGTTATGACATTATAAACATTTACTTTTATCACAGCAGTAGAGTTGTAGGCAGCGGTCTTTCTTAATGTTATAGAAAAATCTTTGCATCCAAGTGTTTAAAAAGGTGTCAGAAACTGCTTATGGAAATTTTAAGATTTCATCTGAACTCGAGATCGACTCGTAACATTCTCCGAATGAGGTTATTTTAAATGAGCAAAATTTTTATTATTACCAATTACGGGATATCCCTATTGAACTTTGTTCTCCTCCGAAGAATGCCTTGAGAAGCAGCTATGAGATGTTTACATTAATTCTTATTACTTCTATCATTGACTTGTGACAAAAATTATCAAAACTCTTGTCGTGATGTGACAAGATCGTAGCTAAGTAATCTAGTGTTAAAAAATATTATCTGTCAATACTGTTTAGTTTCTAATTTTTAATAACGAATATTGTAAGTACCTAATTTAAACATAACAGCGTTATAGGGCTCATACACGATTACTTTTAACTAAAGACAAACACCATTTGTTTTTTCAAGATGTAATCTGAGAACGACGTTGTAGCCGGAGTTTGTATATTTTTAATGAAATTAAACTCACCAAACGCAAAGAGTGGTGTTAATAATAGTTAAGAGAAAGGAAGTTTATTCACAAGTAAAGTTATTAATCGAACTGAAGGTTGTTCCAAAGTATTATTACCAATATCTCATAATCAGTAACGAAACCTATTCAATTTACTTTCTCTAATGTTTCCAATAAAGCATAATTTCATTCAAAATCTATACACGCACAGTTTTAACTAATCAATTGCGCCAAATCAGTTCAAATATATTTGGCCACAATATCTCATAAATTTTAACAGACAGGAAAAAAGTGACAACAAGTTCAATATCTCATAAATTTTAGTTGAAAAGAAAAAGTGTCAGTTTTACTACACAGTGACCTACACACGATCACTTTTGACTGAAAGTGATCGTAGCCCTTATTAAAGAAAATAGCTGTAAAGGTTGGCTTAGCTGTACATATTTCTAAATAATGATAAATTGCAAAATAAATAAAATATAATAAGTTCAGAATAAATAAAATCAAGTTAATAATAAAATTAAGTTTAGAATGAAATAACATTATCAGCCCGTACATGTACCATGTCACAGTAATACACGTACTGGCAGTCAAAGCGCTCGGCGAAAGCACTCAAGATACTGAGATATTTAGTTCTTACACATCCGCGCACATTACACATTTGATAAAACACTTTTTTACGGATTTTGCGCATAATTCATTTTATATTTTATCCTGACGTTTCCAACCCTTTACAGGAGTCGTGATCACCGGATGACTAAGATAATGGTCGTCCTATATTTTCTACTACCTTTTGAAACTGTTTGAAACGTTGTATACTCGTAGGTCTTACCGTCATCTCTTAGCGCGATGCAAATTCGATTGTCAAATTGAGACACAAAAGATTGTCCCGACTTTATCCTTGTATCGGCATCTGCATTCGTTAAGACCCGTCAATTCGCACTGGATGCCTACTGCTATGTCTTTTCATAAATATTGAATATTCCTATACAAGTACTTATTTAATACAAATTTAATACAGACACTACTGTTATGTCTTGTTTTTGTGGATTATTATTTGTGGTGACGTTGCAAAATATTGTAAATGTCGTTACTTCGGTTATAGCGCACAAGATTCTTGCGTCTGTTCTTCTTGTCAGTTAAAAGACGACATGAATGGATGGTAGGTCATAAATGAGACGATTCAACACAACTTATTTTATGTAAATTTGTATAAAATTATTTTCATTTTCCACCAGAGAGGACATTTAAAATGCTGATGATATTGATATTAAGATGTGGTCAAAAAAATCGCAAGCATATATCTCTGATATTAAAAAACAGAGCTCCTATATATCGGGCTATTGAGTCAGTGACCATTTGTGTTGGGCGCAATTGAAGCTTCCTCTTAGCCGTCTTAGTCCCCCTAGGTGTCACGATTTCGAATACCTCAATGCTTATAGACCTTATTGCCTATGTTTTAAGGTTGAAAATAGCCAATGGTGTAAACAGTGCGTATTTCTATAGGTAACAATTTTTTATAGTCTAGTGTAAACAGTGCGTGAACTCGGTTAATTTGCCCACCAAACATTTTCGTTTCCTTTCATCTTTTTAGAATGACATTGAATTGATATTTCTCTATTTTCTATACTGATGTATATTTGAATTTTAACCTATTTTCAACTTCGTTAATAACTTAAAACGACAAGCTGTTTGACAATAACTTTTTGGAGATAACTCCTTAAGAATTGATTTTCATATAAAACGCCCGGGATGAAAAAAAATATGAAGAGTAAAATTTAGTGATCGAATGATAGCGCTGAGTTTTTTGCGCAACCTATCGTGCGCATCTTTCACTTCTATTTTAAAGTTTTGTTATTTTCTGTGCCTGTTTAAAGACAAATCAAGGAGTAAACTCCAGTCGTGCGTCAGAGCTGAATCACACATTTTTGTTTAAATTCAGTAATCAAGATTACTTCTCAGAATGCTTCCTTAGGACTGTATAATTCTGAATTATGTCGTATAATTCAAAAACTTGTGCTGATCATATTATCTCGAGAGATGCGCGGAAATTTCTTAGGGGCTAAGCCAATTACAATTATTTGTTTACAACGAATTGTTATATGGCTTATGTTCTTACGTAGAAGATAATTAAAATCTATGTTAGGAGCGTTGCCTTAAGTGCATTATAAAGATTAAAGAGATTATTATATTTTTGTTATTTAAATGTTAGATATTTTTATCTAAAAAAATATTAGTAGGAAATAACAATCCGTCTCAGGTGTCAAGGGAGATTCAATTCTATATACCCTTGCTGTCTTCCTTATCGATAGTTGGGTACTTGTAAAAGTATTACGTTCGATGTTGTTGACAGTAAGATTGTCCCCGGCAAATAAGTTGAACATGATTTTGAATTCACGTAGATGCGCAGTAGTGAATAATGTACCTAAACTTGCTACTGCGCATGTCACGTGATTTCAAAATCATGGTCAACTTATTTGCCGGAGACTATACGACGAGATGGCGGGTTTCGAAGGGTTTTTTTGTTTTTTAATTTTCAGGGGTAGCTGTTTTAAATTTAATGACTTAGTTTTTGTGATTGTGGTTTTTCCGTTATTACTTCCGAGGGTTGAAGCCAAGGATACTTCTTGCCTATGAGTAAAAACGAGAGAGAGAAAAATAAGCTAGAAAGAAAGAGAGATAGACACAATAGAAAAGAAAGTTTTGACGACCGTTTGGTGCAACGGTAGCGATCCTGCCTTTCGCACCAACGGTCCTGGGTTCGAAGCCTGGTGGTGTGAAGTGTGGTTCTGGGTCCCGGAAGGGACAGATGTTTGTATGAAGAATACGAGCATTTGTACCTGAGTCATGGGTGTTTTTATATATTTCTATGAATATTACATACTTATGTATAATATATGTATGTCTATCCGTTAGCCTAGTATCCATAACACAAGCCTAACAGTGCTTACTTTGGGCTAGGCTAATTGGTGTGAATGTAAGAAATATTTATTTATTTATTTATTTAATATTTATGGTATTGCACCTATAAAAAAATAGAAAAGAAAGTTAAAAGTTATTGCAGAACAATTTTATTTAGGTTTTGACGGGTTTGACACTTTTGACGGGTCTGTCTAGGTCACGGTAGCGAGGAATAACTTATTGTAGTTATTCCTTTAGTTAGTTAGTTTTTTCAAGTAATGATTTTGTGAATTAAATATATTTGACTATTTTTATCATTGTTTATTATATTACCTTATATAAAGCTTCATATTTTTTACCTATTTTGTTATAAACGTATATATATTGTTTCGGTTATCGTTCTTCTTATGACAGGGCACTTCCATTTGTGACGTAATATTATCACTCTCACGAATGTCATAGATCTTCTAATGTTACCTTTCGGAAGACGCATTAACCGCCGGTTTCTATATTCAAAAAACTATCCGTTCTAGTTACGCATAGTAGCATATTGTACGAGGCGTAAGCTAAAACCGTTCCTATAAAAAACGTCTCGTAACGCAACTTACCGTTGGCTTGCTACTAACGGATGGGAGGGCTACTAGTAAGAGACGGTAAGCGTATTGTACGGAGATGACAGTTTATACCGTTCCTATAAATATTTTAATCGTCAGTAGATTGTCAAGATTACTACCTGTAATGTCATTCGGTCATAAATAGGTGGGTGGGTACTCACCGGCGTAATTTCCATTTCAAAAGATGTACGAACAAAATTACGAGCAACGGTATTATATTTTAAAATATAAAATTCGTAATACCAATCAGAGATATTTTAGAAATTGATAGATGTCAATCAAACAAAACCACAAACAAACGTGTGTTTGGTAAGAAACAGGTAAAATAAGACGTAAAATGTTAGATAATAGTATTATTTTTATCATTATAATTATTAATACGATCAATCAGTTATTTAATAATTTATTTATTTAATAATCTAATTTATTATGGCTTGAATTTTGTGTCATTTTTAATTGCAATTTTGCGTATAACAAAACGCACATCTGTGAGTCAAGAGGGCTCGGTATTTGAACGATCGACGGATGCTCGTAGATAGCAGGCATAGAAAGTGAATTGTGGAACGGTATCTACGACTCGTAGTCGGTAATAGAAAAACGGATAATAACTTTTATACCATAACGATCAGTTGAATATAGGAACCGGCAGTAAATCACATTTACTATCCGTAGGATGTCTTACAAAACAGGGCTCTCACGTTCAATATCAAGTGGTGGCATTGAGACAATTGGACCACGTGGGTAGAATACAACCGGAATAGATGTATCCGTCACTAACCGGAATGTATCCAGGAACTAGACTATTTACTAATCCCTAGCAAAGTATGAAACAGAAATCTATTTAAAAGAAATTTACCCAAAAATAAGTTTGACTAAAGTAGAGTATAGCGCAGATAGCACCTACGATCCTATTATGTTAAAATACAGGCATAAAAAACCGGCCAAGAGCGTCTAGGATTTTATATTTTGGGGTTCCGTACCAAATATAGAGCATGAGTCGCGTCCGAATGGCGGAAAGGCAAAATAACACTTTTTGTAAGGAATTTCTAGATCTTGTTATAGGAAAAAATGAGGGAATTTCCCGGAAATAATCTGATTTATCAATATGTTGGAATTCGTTAGTAAAAAATGCGTAATAATTAACATTGCCACCCAAGTTCGTAGGTCGTTGCGAAGTTATTCTTCTGTAACACAGCTGACTATGGTGTAT
Source organism: Calamotropha paludella (assembly GCA_927399485.1). NCBI lineage: Eukaryota > Metazoa > Arthropoda > Insecta > Lepidoptera > Crambidae > Calamotropha > Calamotropha paludella. The sequence goes on along the minus strand of OV656806.1, from coordinate 4,189,334 downwards.
TTTCACTCTTGTTTCTAAACAACGATATCGCACTTGATGGAAATTATAATAGTAATTTTTAAAGCGCCCCTTTGTAAAAACATTACATAATATTGTTTTAAATTATTTTATCTTTCAAGACTGTACTTCCAACCGTTTCGCAGTAAACCTGTGTGACTGATAGAGCCGTGAGTGACAGCAATACTATTTGAACCTTTGGGTACGGAACCCTAAAAAGTAAACTGCTAACAACAAAAGAAAAAGCGTCGGCTGTATTGAGCATGTTTATTGAGTGCTTCAAAATTAGATTATGTATCCTATATAGTGAGGAAATAATATAACTATTTGCGTGACCTCAAGGGACAATAGCACTAGAAAAAACAAGAGAATATACACTTTAATCCCTGGATCCGTTCTCATACGTCAAGATGGTAAACAAAGCAGCATTTACCTCATTAAAGTGTTCCTGAAACTGAGGCCACTTAGGGGCAAATTGGATAATTTTGATGTTGAGCTAAATTTAGATATGCAGTATGGAAAGAGAACCGTATCATTTTACTTCCTGCTATAATACTCGTCCAAGTCTCTACCTAGTAATTATTTACTAGTTTTTGGATTTTAAGAGTAAAACTCCATTTTCATATAAGGCGCCCAGTATGAAAAAATATGAAGAGTAAAATTTAGTGATCGAATCGACAACGTTACGTTTTTTGTGCGCGACCTATCGTGAGCGTTTTTCACTTTTATTTTGAAGTTTTGTTTTAATATTTTCTGTGCATGTTCAAAGACCTATTGTCTTTTCTTAAGGAGTAAACTCCAGTCGTACGTCGGAGCTGACACACACACATTTTTGACGTGAATACGTGTTTAAAAGTGCTTCCATAGGGACGCAATTCAAAAAATCGAATGATAACAAAATCGGGGGATACAGTTTAGTGTTGTAGCTACATATCTATAATCCCCATCCAAATTTCAATTACACCACTGGATAGCTAAAGAATCAAAGAATTTATTTTCAATTGATTGAGATCGTGTTTTTTTTAAATTAACGTTATTAAAAACTATTGAGTCTATCTACTCCCTGTTAGGAAATGAGGAGGCTCTTTGAAGTTTTTACAACTTGCGAAAGTAACATAGATGAGGTGCCTTCATCTTAAGTTTATATTACTTACAAAATAAAGTCTAATAAAACGTGATTATAAATAATATAATAGTTTTTTTTCTAGTATTTTTCTTTTAAAATAATTTATTATATAAGATAGTTCTGAAAAATGCAAAAAATATATAAAAATCATAAAATGTAATTAGACAAAATTAAGTGTATACAAATATGCCCGATGATATATTATGACAATTATACATAATTAGCTAAAATATGAATTTAGATTTTGTTAAATATGTTGTAGATCTGTACAAATCCCGTATATTTTAAAACGGGAATTTGTAGTTATTTTAAATGATACTTTAGTAAATGCTATACAAAACCATAAGAAACTAATAATTAACAGTTCAAATAGTATTATGTTTATGTGTCTTAAAAATAAATAAATATAGCGTCAAAATAATTAAGAATATATTGTAATAGGCAAGTATGTTTTATTTTTTATTTTATTATTACTTTGCTATCTACATAACAAACAAAAAATAATTGTCGCAAAGCACGCTGGTTACAGCTAGAAAATAATATTTAAGAATTCTATTAATTTCTGTGAATTATCAATATCGGAAGTATGTTATCACAAGTCTGCAAATACCTATGACTGTGACACAAATATTTGCCTTAACCAAGTAGAATTCCAATCGTAATAGAACGTATATATTTACTTTTTATGTTCATAACAAAATTTCACTTCTAGAACACAGCAGACTACTACAAACATTATCTACAAATATACGAAACAACCAATACAACGGCTATCATTATTCCAGACTTTTCTTATCTTTGTGTATCCTAATTATATTAACAAGCAAATATTGAATATTTAACGAAAGAGGGGAGACGTTGTTAGTGAATTAATTTTTCTTATCAATTTAAACGTGTCTAAATTCTATAATCTAAGATCACAAATTTGTTGTCTGTCTGTCCGCTCTTTTTCCATTGTATCAATAACGTTACCATAGCAGCGCGTTAACCGCAAGTAATTCGTCTACCGGACGCTAGATGGCGCTAACGGAAAAATATTTAATAATAGAAAATACTTAAAGAATTTTGTCCACCCGTGCGAAGCCGGGACGGGCCGCTAGTCTATAATCTAAGAACACAAATTTGTTGTTTGTCTGTCCGTTCTTTTTCCCGCTCTTTTTCCATTGTGTACGCCTTACCATAGCTACGCGTTTCCATGGCAACAGCAACGCGTTACCGGGTCAGCTAGTTAAAATCGAAAAAAATAAATCGGTGGCTTATTAAAATAACTAGCTTTCCGCCCGCGGCTTCGCCCGCGTGGAATTCGGTTATATTGCGGTATAAAGCACAACTATAAGAAAACTTCTCAATCCCACGGAAAAATCTATGAAGCGCGATGTAACGCTGGATACAAAATTCATATAATTCATTTATCTTCTGTACTTTTCTTCTTACGTATCTTAAAAAAACACTTCGTTACCACGTTTTAAAAAACACCCAGCGCCATCTATCGCATACCTCAAGAACTAAATAGCGTAAGCTATCAGTCCACTTCTTATGTATTTTAAAAAACACATCGTTACCATGTTTTAAAAAACACCCAGCGCCATCTATCGCATACCTCAAGAACTAAATAACGTAACTAATACTTATACCAATTAGTAATTCGTTGACTTTAGTGATTTCAGGATAAGTAGATGTAAAAAAAAAATTTAGACGATAAAACAAATTGTACGTCATCCCTCGGGAATTCCTCATTTTCGAGGATTCATTTTCGTATCATTTAGCTTCAAAATTTATATGTTCATATTCGTTTGCAACATATAAGTAGATGTAAAAAACAGTTTAGACGATAAAACAAATTGTACGTCATCCCTCGGGAATTCCTCATTTTCGGGGATTCATTATCGTATCATTTAGCTTCTAAATTTACATGTTTATATTCGTTTGCAATATTTTACGTTGTTTTAAACGACACACAGCGCCATCTACAATCCATCCATCAAGCAAACAATGTTTTTGTTTTCCCTCGGGAATATCAATTTTTTTCCAGGATAAAAAGTACCCTATTATTTAATCCGGACTTTTATCTTTACGTCTGCAAAATTTCAAAGCAATCGGTTTAGTAGTTACGGCGTGAAAGCGGAACAAACAAACAAACAAACAAACAAACAAACTCACTTTCCCATTTATAATATTAGTAAGGATAGTAGTGTCGTATTACTTACACACCTCTTTCCCGCAGGGGTAGGCAGAGATCACAGATTTCCATTTACTACCAACCCGACATACATCTCTAGCTTCTTTAACACTCATCAGCCTTTTCGTACAAGCTCGTCGGTTAAAGGTACTTTTGACCTGGCTTTTTTCACGACATCCTCTATTCGGTCTGAGTATCATTAGTACAATACGATACTATATATATAAATAGTATCGTATTGTACTAATGATACTGATGTTAACTACTATATGCTGCCCATTATATCGTTTACAGAACGAGTCCCGTAACTTATAAAATAGGCAGTAGCATTTCCAATAAATTTTCTTAAAATGCGATTTCTAACCCTCCTGAAATCGTTATCTCATTTTATTTGGAAAACAAACTAGGGGCTACAATTAAATATATCCAGATTTGGACAGCTAGTCAGCTGATTGAAAGAAGACGCAGATCTGTTGAGATACGAATTTTGTCAATGGTTAATAAGACTAAGGGGAACGGCAAAACGAACTCGTAATTGCAACTTAGAAAGTATGTACGTCGTATCTATCTTTGATTGGATAAATTTAGCCCATAGAGTGATATCTTCAAAATGACGTCTTTTACACCTACATCTACATATTTGGACCTATAACATGAAGTAAACATGTAGAAACTTCTCAATGCAACAAAGTTTAGTTGCTGCCAAGAACTCGTTATCAGGTCCTGCTTCGGATGTTTCCACTGCTGTCCAAACAACTACATTTAGTACCGTCACAAACAACATAAACATTATGTAGGATTAGCCATTAAGCCTTATTTATATAGCAGTATACTTCTCATACACACTGGAATAAAGATTGAAAGGGGAAGTCGCATTTGTTATTTGTGCACAGTATCAGGCGCCGTTTACGTACTGTCTGTCGATTTGTTTGCAGACATCTTAAAGTTGTGATATAAACGAACACAACATATGATATGAATGCTAAAATTAACTTTATGTTATTGTCACTTGGAACTATTTTTAGATAATGGTAAAAGAAGACAAAAGGTGTTCTCATTTTTGCCTGCGTCTCTTTTATTTGTATGATTTAATGGGTAGTAAACGGATTAGCAATTTTACATTTTGAAATAACCGAAAAGTTTGAACGCGCTATTCTCTTGAATAACTAGAATATATATATTTCAAATAATACAATTATTGAAGAATTCTAGGTTATGATCTGGCAATTATCCATAAAATAAAACATAAGCAAAAAGTTAGAAATAAAGGGGTGGGCGAAGCGATGCGACGCGTTGGGTCGAATGAGAATGACCAGTTGACGAGAACTGAGCATTACCGTTACCAACAAACAATTAACAGTAAAAGAATATACTATATTCACATCCTACCATTTGATTAAAAAACTTCGGAAATCTAATTACTCTCTTTAATTACAGATCGTTGGCTATTCCGTGGTGATAGCAACGTTCTCGCTGCAAGCCCCCATAAGATGGGTGACCGCCCGATTACATGGTGCCCCCCGACTCTTACTGGCTGACGTGTACCACCTGATCTCTTTCATTGCGACTGTCAATGTCTGGCGAGGGTTTTGGGGCATGCTTGACGTCTACTTCTTTCCTGGTAAAGAGCTGATGGTTATTTTTCTATATAAATAGATCTAAGGAAAGTGTTCATTTGTATCATTTTTATGAATAAGCCGAAATTTATAATTGGATTAATGAAAATTCACTGTCAATTAATTATGGTTATAACAGGACTTTTAAAAAACTGCAATCAAGGCATTTGGGATTGAGATATTTATTTAACATATATACAATTAATTGTAAAGTTTCTCTTCTCGCTTGTAAATTAAGTTTATTTATTCTCCAGAAACACCAAAGCTGAGTAACTGGTGTACGCACATCTTCAGCATAGTTCTACTGATGCTGCTTAATTGCTCCAATTCTGTGCTGGTACGAGGAGTATATATTGACGCGGAGGAGCCTGCGGGTGAATGCGTTGTCTTTCCCTGTCACTACTTGAGACTTTTCTTCCATAAAGAGAGGACGAAGAAAAGACATAAACGTGCCTTGGCCACCGTCGCTGCCAGGAAAACAGAAGAATCGAATATGCCTTTACAAAATTCTGAAGAGAAGGTCTAGCTAAAACATCGCATGAATTTACTAGGTAGTGTGATAGACTTTTGTTGTTTGTGATTATTGTTGTTTAGTTGTACAAAGATGCCCCAGTGATTGCATTTGTAGTGTACAAGATTGTCTTGTTAACTGCTTGAAGATGAAAGTAACTGTGAAAACTGAATTATACGTAGATACATGTACAAACAAAAGAAAGAGAGTTGAGTAATAGTATATGAGAAACCATAAAATACAAAAGAAGTTGATGTCATATAATGTTATACTTCTGAAATTTTAAGAGAATGTGTAACAGTGCCTTAGCTGTTTACTCGAACTCTGGTTCAATCAAAATGCCAAAATTTGCTTAAAAATTAATATGCAGGTTTAGGCGATTAAGCTGACGGTTTAGCAAAAAGACTATTAATTAGTTTCAGGATTTTACCAATGTTTATGACAAATGAGATAGGGAAGTGATGTACGAGTATTAATGTCTGTTCAAGACTCAAGTTGACTATAACGCTTTATGGCAATGCGATTACGAACGAGAACTATAAGGCTCAATGCTTTTTCTCTATACTTTTTCCCAACTATACTATAGCTAGTCCGTTTAAAAAACTTGACGTGATAAAGGTCAGTTTATAACCTCATTTCCTCAGTGATTCCAAATTGCAGAGCTATACATTCAGGATAAGATAGATACGCTGCTTTCCACCAGTTTCTGGGCAGATGAAAACTTCAAGTGCACGCTGACCTGTGTTCCAAAATTTACCAATAATCTCGCTGTTTAGTACGCACGCTCTGTCGCGCATACTAATCAGTGGTTAGTGGTAATTTGAATTCTAGACTTATTACTTCTCCGTTACCAGAAGTTGTGAGTATGAGATTTTTATCTGAGATGTCTATGCGATATGCACACGCGCTAAGTTGGTTCTCTAAAATTTATGATGAGTGCAAGGAGACTTCATGAATGACGAGAGGGACATTTGATTTATTTATCGGGATCCCCTTCTTTCACGTTATGTTTTTATTTTTAATTTACTTTGGCAACCAATCAAAAGTCATAAATACATATACATTACAGGAAAGGTTATGTTAGAAATTTTGTGATCAAATTGAGCCAGGAGGTTATGTCAAATTATGTCTTTTAAAATTATGCCTAATAATATTTGCTAAACTAGGGGAACAATATTTGTCAATTGTTTCTATATTGTTCTAATTTTTGATTAATCAGGCAACAGTATTTTGTTTCATCGGAAATAATTTTTGATGATTTCTCTGTCTGTTATTTGATTTTATTGTAATATGATTCGGTGCCTACTGGTTATATATAACTGTGGACAGTAAATAGTTTTTAAACATATTTCTTCAATGCACTTGCACTTAAATGGACATTTAATTTAGGTTCAAATATCAGTTTGTAACTTCTATGTAAATTCTTTATTTAATCTCTAGATGATTTGACTAACAATATAATAAAATAATTTCAATTCTGCTTTCATTGAAATAAGTTAAATCAAGTTTGTTTTATCAAATTATTGATTTTGCCAAGAAATTAGAATTAATGATAAAAATTAAACAGTTTTTATATATTAATGTGACTGGTTGGCTTTATCGTCGCACATCTACATATGCTGGTATATTTGTTTATGTTATAAAAATAAGGCAATAGAAGCGTGTTATTGTACTATCTATAAAGCAAGTTCTTTACATAGAATTCTATGTTGAACGTAGTGCAAAATATAATCTATGCGAAAAGCAAAACGGCAAGCAAATGGTTGCAATGCTGCAAATGCAGCGATTACTAAACTAACGCGATGCTCATTTTGGAATGTTTGTAATCCTACCAACGTGGTATATTTTTAGTGAGCCATTGTTATTTGTGTCATCCACAGAAGTAGACGACAGTATTACCAGAACCTTTTTCTCTGAAGTAGCCGACCCGCACCGCGCATGTAGCCCCGAAATACATCATGGCGCTGGGATAGATGAGGTTAGAAATTTTAAATTATTTTAAAAGTTCATTACTTTCTTAATAATTTCTAAATATAGACTAATATTTTTTTTTTATATTATAAAGGGTGATAATATTTAAGTATTCAAATACAAATGTAAAGTGAAATAAAAATAATTAGTCAATTTCATATTTTTTACGAAAGAAAGTATATCGTTAAGTTGGCTACCTATAGCCAACGAATAAAATCTTATCGCCGCCAGGTAAGAAAGAAAAAATAATAAAAAAATTACCATCGGCGCTAAAAAGCCCCATCTGGCAACACTGGTAGACGTATAAATCATACAAATTAATTTAGTCTGTGAACGTACTGCACATACTATCTTCTCGTTTGTTCTAAGTCATACTTTATATTGTACAAGAAACTAATATTAAGCTCCTTATTACTGTACATGGCACCTATTTAAGGTTAAATTTTTTATCTAGTGTAAATATTGTCTTAGTTTAAGTTAAGTAAATATAATGTCGTGTTCACAGTGACATTTGTAAGTATGTAATAAACAATTTTATTAATGTTCTTATGTGGTTTCATTTATGTTAATGTAATAGCTTTTATATTCTGAAATTATTCTTTGTGTTGTTAAATTGGATTCCTTCGATAACGTCATGAAATGTAACAAACAAGACCTTGTTAAATGGAATTGGTTTAGAAATAGAATTATGTTATGATTACTTTTTTCGATAGTTACCTTATTACCATAGATATGACAGACAGTCTTCTATGCAGAGTTTGCATAGAGGCAGAAGAAACTCTATAGCAGGTGATTGTGGTATGTACGAGCTTTTCCAAACTTTATCATCGTTCCCGGAAGCCTGCAGCAGTCTAAAAAGGCTTCTAGCCTTCTAGGAAGGACTGGTTTTGTTGGAGTAAGAAGTCTCAAGCACAATTTTTTAAATTTGATCAGACTGAGCTACGCAACCTAAACTATTGAATTAAAATATTCTTGAATTATCTATGGATCGTCGAATTTATTATGTTTATTTTTCGTGTGAGAAAAAGTGAAGTCCAACTTAAGTCGGAAAAAAAATTTATTCATACCATAGTAGATTTTATTACAGATGGTTTTGTCGAGTTTTTTAAGTTCTTATATCTACTGTGCACTGAAAAAATGGGTAGGTGTACTACATCATTTGATGACAAAAAATAATGAAACGTTGAAAATAATCGTGTCTCGGACCGAAAAAAAACACTTTAAAAAAGAATCTTGTTGTTAATTGTTTAAATATTTGAACAAAGGTCTCATACGCATCTTTAGGAGTGCAAACTTACGATTTCTTGAGACGATATTAATATAAAATACAAGCATTGAACATTGTAAATATTTGTAAGTTTACCCTATGCCTTAGTAGCTTCATTAGTGGTCTACGGAGTCGCAACAAGTTTCACAACTCGAGAAAAAAAGGTGCACTATACATTTTTAATGAAATAAGTAATCACAGTGAAACTCAATGATTCCTGATTAAATCATAATTCCAATGAGAGGATGCAACGTAAGTACGAGATAAATAAATAATTCCTCATCCCAAGCTGTTCATGAGCCACAGTGATATCTATACTAATATTATAAAGAAGTAAAGTTTGTGTGTTTGTATATTTAGTAAATTGTAAGGGGTAATCTCGGGATCTACTGAACCGATTTTAAAATTTTTTTCAACAATAGAAAGGCACATTATTGCTGAGTGTCATAGGCTATATTGAATGCTAGAAAAAATTTAAAGAATTTTGTCCACCCGTGCGAAGCCGGGACGGGCCGCTAGTTATTAATAAAGCAAGAGACAATGAATTAATATCCAAGTTAATTGTATATCAATGAGAATATTCAATAACACCTCATAATTGTTTAGATAACACCAGTAACGTAAATAAAAATCACTTCCTTCGAGTACAAGAATAGATTTTATTAAAGAGCATTGGAATAAACCAAGGGTCCTTGTCCTGAACTTCTGGCGGCAAATTTATCTTTGCACTTAAGTTGCACTTTATTTTGATATATTTAAGAGTATAAATACAATAATGTGAATATTGGAGGACTGTAGCAAATTCATTCAGAGAGATAGTGTTATCGTGTGAATTACACGAGTTTATCGGGAAAGTGAACTGTTGAAACACTTGTAATAAAACCGTGATTTTCTAGGATAAAACTAGGTTTCTTTTTATTTTGCACCATCACATTTTTAGGGTTCCGTACCTCAAAAGGACAAAACGCAACCCTTATAGGATCACTTTGATGTCCGTCCGTCCGTCTGTCAAGACCGTTTTTTTCAGGAACGCGTGGAGGTATTAAACTAAAATTTATATCCAATACTCAGGCCTACTGTCCCTTGGAGCTGTGAAAAAATCAAACTCCTAAGCCAAAGCAATCAAAAGATACAGACGTTTATGCCCCAAATTTCCGAAAATTTTCAAAACTCGCACGGGAATCAAAACCTACAGGGTACTTCTCGTAGACTTAGAACCTTAAAATTTGGTACGAAGTAACGTCTTATAGTACAGATAAAGGAAAAATTGCAAAAACCGTAAATTTTTTGTTACATCATATAATAAAAAATATTTTTGGAAATTTTAAAGTTACTACCTCTTTTCTCATGAACGCGTAGAGGTATTAAATTGAAATTCATATCAAATACTCAGGTCTATAATACCTTCGAGCTGTAACAAAATCAAACCTTTATGTCAACGCAATTAAAAGAAATAGCAATTTAAGCCGCATATTTTCGAACTTGCAACAACTCGCGAGGGAATCAAAACCTAAAGGGTACTTCCAGTCGATCTAGAATCTTGAAATTTGGCATGAAGCAATGTTTAACAGCACATATAAAGGCAAAAATCCGAAAAGCTTAATTTTTTTGTTATATCTTCATTTTGCAATAAAAATACCATAACTATGACTCGACTGTCGTGATGGGTGAACTTTTACTTATATACCTACAGGTTTGTACGAAACCCTCGGTGCGTGAGTCCGACTCGCACTTGACCGGTTTTTTATTCTTAAGGGAAAGATGTCGACCACCACGAGGTTTTATTAAAGATTGATAGATTACTTTTAAAAGGGAAAAGATGTGTGTTGTGATGAAATATGAGAGTTAACAGCATTTAAGGAGATCGAACGTAAGTCAATCGGTTCACAACGTTTGACGAAAACCGAATGATAAATTACAAAAATAAACTTTTGACAAAATACAGATTTCCAATGTTACCTGTACAATATGATTCCAATGTTTATTTGACGGTGTATTTACGATTTTGTTAAATGAAACTAAAATATAGAATTCAGTTCTGGCAGTTGTTGTCGTAGTTCTAACCTAATCTTGCCTAACCCAGCGATTCTGTTCAATTGACCTACCCTAACCTACAAGATTTCGTAACCTATCTCATCGCATTGTTTTAAAAGATGTTAAAAATATATTGTATAAGTTTTAGATATAATTAAATTTTGTCTGGTAATTATCGACAAATTAAATATTTACAGAACTGATGGTTTGTAAATTGATAAAGAAGACCGGTGAAAATTGCCCTTATATTTTACAAAAGCGGAAAAATGGAAAATAAATTATTTTAAATTTTTACAATTTAGTTATACAAACGTATAATTTTTTTAAAGACCGAAGTAAAAAGATAATTTATTTTCATTCACAATAAGTTGGCGGAACGAGACGCTTTCGGTAGTGTAAAAACTAAACGTTGAAATTCAAGATTAGATTCGTTTAAAAAACGCAGAAGTATGTATTTACATTTTATTTTAAATAACAGGTCCTAAAAACCACCGATTTAAATCTCAACCTCAATATTTTGAGGTTATTTATCATTACATATCTCGGTAACCCCAAAAAGTAGAAACAATTAACTTTTTTTCGGTCTAGCGGAGTTCTTCAAGTATAAATTAGTGCTTTTCATGAACATGTTTTATAGGCAGAGGTCTGAAAATATATAGAAGTTCGCCAGTCTTATTTATCAAGTATTTTTTGCCAAACGTTATTTTTAAATTGATTTTATTCGAAATGACAAGAAACCAACCAATCAAGCCATAACGTGGTTTATAAACTTGAATAAGATATATTCTGGGTACAAATATTAGTGCGAGTTCAGGCAGATGGTCGGTTCGGTACTCAATATCGAGTACCTTACAGATTTCTATGAGTATTCGTAGTTCCTGATAATTCCCAATTCTATACAAATACCACAATAATATTTTACGTAGACTATATCGAGTATGGACGCGTAAATTCGAATTTAAGATATAGGTTGTTCAAAATACCTTTGCACTTAGCGGAGAACACAAAACTATTTAAAGAGTTTGAATATAGGTATTTTAAGGATGCAATATCGATGATACTATGGATATAGGGTACTGTATCGATGATAGATGTAGATAGATAAGTTTGAATTTCAATTGCAACACACAAATAGTCACATCGGATTACACACAAAAAAAATACACATGAGAATCAGAATAAAAAAAACCGGCCAAGTGCGAGTCGGACTCGCGCACCGAGGGTTCCGTAAAATATTTTTATTATATGATGTAACTAAAGATTTACGGTTTTCGCAATTTTTCCTTTATTGACGTTGCTTTGTACCAAATTTCAAGATTCTGAGTTCACGGGAAGTACCCTGTAGGTTTTGATTCCCTTGCGAGTGTCGAAAATTTGCGGAATTTTGCGGCATAAACGGGCTGTATCTTTTGATTGCGTTGGCTTAGAAGTTTGACGTGTCCCTCAGAAAAGGGTCTTGTCTTGAAGGGTTCCGTTTTTTCCTTTCGAGGAACGGAACTCTAAAAAGGAATAATGATGTACATGTGTGTAGTAGCAGGAATACGGTAAAGGTTACGTATAATAGTTTTACCCAGGAAACAGTTAAAAATGATGATATCAATCATACATAAAAAGGTGGGTGTTGATGCTAGCAGCAATAACTTTCATATATGAGCTTACTGTAATATAATAGTGGTTGATCATCTAATGAACAACCTGTGTTATGTAAAAGTGGCTTAAACTGCGCAATAGAAGACCGAATTCACTGTCCTTATTCCCACCCAGTTCCTAATTTTATAGGGAAAAACACGCTTTCTGAAGGTAATTTGTGTGTTTTCAAATATTTTATTAGATTAAAGAAGGCCCTTGTAGCCAATGAAATGTAATAATAATGAAGTAATGTAATATTAATGGTAGTAGTAGAGATCCGGAAACCTTACGGAGATAGCGTGCGTACACAAAAATATGAAAATCCGAATTTCATAACGCTCTCCCTTATTTCATCATCTATCACCATCAGATTATTATTGCCTCCATTGCAGGAGCAGGTATATTTTCCGATAGAATTTATAGCTTTTCATTTGTCTTTAGTATAGGTATGTGAAAAAGTCAGAAAGTTTATGGGTCTTACCTAGTAAGGCACGTAGTAACGTGCGGACCCTATTCCGATCAATGGTTGAATATGTCTTCCGATAACTGGTGGTCTCGAAAACAATTGACTTCACATTTTTCCCCTTTTTTCAATATTGTATGGAACTAAGTAATCTGTATACTTAAAATATAATCAACCCACCCAAATATACTAAGTTTCTTCAATCGATTTTCAAGTTTATATCCAACGGATAGTGTTCAATATCAATTATGTATAATTGCGGTTTGTGATTATTGATCTGCATCCATTCACCCTTTGTGGGGTGAATTAAATGTGATCAATTTCTCAACCAGAAAGTGTAATGAACTAACACCACTATACTGTATTACTTCACCACCCACTTAACAGTACACTAAATATTTAAACACTTAAGTAATCAAAGGCATTAACTCAAGCGATTTCTTAAATAACTAAATTTCATATATTAAACAAATTTATTGTTAAGTCGATTTATTAATTTTCTGCGAAACATTCCCACCAGTTTGTATAATAAAACTCAAATGAAGTAAATGAATATAGATTTTTTTTCAAAATCGATGTTTTTATTTATTTCTTATAGTAAAGTTATTGTCACGTAAGTAGTATTGGAAGAACGGTGTCTCCTAATATAGGTGGTACAAGCTTAAAGGGGAGTGTTGCGAATTGCTAATAGAAGATAAAAATATAGATAAAAAATAAGCCTTTATGAGGTGCCTATCCTATTAAAAAACAAGACCACGTCAATTGGAACTTACTAGAAATAAATGAATCGGAAATAATAAAACCTTTTTGAGTCTGCTTAGTTGTCTTTTCTTGATTAGTTTTCTTTTCTTGCTTTTTTTATAGTAACGACTCACAGTAACATGGAAACTTTTTTTACTTTAAGCTATACTTATAATATATTGCGACCGGTTTGTTGACGTCTTGTTTTAAATGCTATTTGACATATTTTTTGTTGGTGAAATTGGATTTCTGATATTGTGTTAATTGACATAATACTTATGTTCTGTTTAAGGTATTTATAACGTTACATCATACTTTTTTTGATAAGACAACGTCTGATCTTAAAATATAACTTACTATATTCCAGTTTTAGGTTAAATTTTATTATTATTATTTCAGTGCTGACTTTACACATTTGCCGCCCCAAAGCTATAAAATTATTGCCGCCCCTACTGACCTCTAAAATTAGATGCACTGTTCACAATGACGTTAATTCCTTTTTTAGGGAATAATCTAGTTTCAAGATTATTTTTACAACTTTTTGGGTATATTTTTAAGCTAAGAAAAGCAAAGCTTTGTTTTTATTACAAAGCACTATTACTCACTTTTTTTCTGTACCAATTTTTGGGCCAATTTTGCCGCCCTAAGCTTCAGCTTTTTCAGCTTCTATGGTAAATCCGGCACTGTATTATTTGTTTCGGTCATAAAAATCCATAAAAAGTTCAAAATCCATAAAGAGTTACGTAAAATCTTATTCTAGTGTTAGTAACTAATAATAACACTAGAATAAGATTTTATTTTAACATAGTATAATGGCTAGGCCTCCAATACAGTTCCTGAGCTACAGATAATTATAGATACAGGTAGGGGCAGCAAAGTTAAACAAAAATTAAGAAAGTATCTCCAGTTATTTCATTTGGATTTTGGAGATTTACATCTCCAATGGAATTGTTGATGAAAGAAATGGAAGAGCAGCATAATTTAATTAATAATTAATAAAGGAAATAGCTCCTTTATTCGTTATTAATTTCAAATTTAATTAGCACATATTGAAATGTCACCTGTTTAAAAATGCTTAGGAACATTTAGACTTATATAAACAGAAACATATTTATCGTCTTCATATACGTATGTAAGAAAATATAAACTAGCAAGGAATCTTTCTTTTTTCTAAGTTATCCTTATTTATCACAATAAAAATATGAACAGACATACCTACCACTTCTTATAACATCGAGTCAAAAGAAGCAAATATTATGAGCATTAAACACTGAATGTTAATCTATAATCTAAGATCACAGTTGTTTTTCCCACTCTTTTTCCATTGTATATGCGTTACCATAGCAACGCGTTAACCTCAAGTAGTTCGTCTACCGGACGCTAGATGGCGCTAACGGAAAAATATGTAATAATAGAAAAAATTTAAAGAATTTTGTCCACCCTTGCGAAGCCGGGACGGGCCGCTAGTTTATACATGACTTTATATTTTGTTGTTGTCTTCTGTTTTGCCTTCATATTTTTAAGTCATTGTCAACACCAAAATGAATACAACCTCAATTGACATAGCGTCTTTAGTATTGCTTGTTTCAAAAATACATATTCAGATAAATAAAAAAGGCTCGTAATGTATTAAACGAATTTTATTAAAAACAACCTGTAAAAACATAGTACATTTGATGATTTTCATATTTTTCTTGATAGAAAAAATTGACTCGGCGCACAAGTTATTCTCAGATGGGACATGAACCCCTTAGATGTTCGATACAATACTCTTTTAATTGCCGGCTTCAGAATAAATTATGGGTTGAGTATGTTTTCCTATAAAAAAATATCATATTACATTTTAACCAACCTTGCAACAGAAACTATAAATTTTATCATCTGGATTAAAAGTTTTTTTATTATTTTTTTCTTCTAACTTGCTAATTGCAAGATTCAGATTTTATACCACAAACAATAGAATTTTAGAACAAAATAGGATGAATTCTTGGGGTATTTATTCATTTATTTTTTTACAGCGCATCACAAATGACGCCCAGTGAAGTGAACAAACGCCTTCGTAGCAATTCCAAACTTTCGATTCGTTTATTTCTGCGAGAGTATCTAGAGCTATTTTTAATGAAAAGCTTATACAATTGCTGTAATGACGCTTTTTAATTTTATTGTTTTCAAATACGCAATTGACCCCTGTCATGGTTTCTTTCAAACATTTTGTTTTTCTTTTAACTTGCTAATTGCTCTATGACACTACATAACTACTAATCATATATCTTTACGGCTGGGCACCCGAGTTCTTTAAAGTTTCAGGTTTGCAGACATCTTTAGATGCTTGGTATGTTCTAAGATATTTTATGCTTGTAAAGGTATATTATATATTTGTTATATGAAATAGGTATCTTACAAAAAATAAAAACTGACTACATTTAATTTTTAAAATAAGAACCTAAATCTTTAAGTGTCCTCAAAATGGCACGTCATAATGACACTAGTAATAGCTGAGTTTCTTTCATTCCAACATGATAGATGAGTGTCACTTACTTTAGGACACTTATCTGTGAATGGAATAAAATTCCCAAGATCATTTAGTTTCTATTAGAGAACAGAGAGAATATTTAATACTTTATTAAAAAACTAAGCATGATTAAGATATAGTAACACACATGTTTGACGACAATTACCGTTGATATCCTGTGAAAACGGTTCCCCTGGTATTAAATATAAAAAATCAAGCGACAATCAAGACAAAAGCGTCGTCAGGCTGAAGTACAACTTTAAGGACACGAAAAACTGATTGAAAATCAAAAATAATATTGTTTCTGTAAAAAAATTACCTAGTTTTATTCAATAATTCTCATATTAAGTTTCAAAACCGTATGCTAAAGTCGGTGTAGTCAAGCCGAGATAAGTATTCCCAGTTGGTGAGGTCGCACTTTTCTATTTTGCATCCTGGAGACCCTGTAGTTTTCAGCCAGTCAATCCTGTAAATAAATAATATAATGATAATAGTAATATGATCGTAGAAATATAATCTAAAAATACTTTAGATATGAAAAGACCTAAATTAAGAAAATAAATCATTTAAATATTTTTTTTATAGCTTCACCTGTTCTGGTGTCTATCTAAAATCTATGTTTACGTGTCTGATTAAGAGACCTACGATCAATTAACACTATCGACTGGTAACAACATGGTACTTTTGGCATCGTTCTCCATCATTATATGTGGTGGCGACATGACAGCGACACGTTATCAGTTTCTAAAATAAACAACAGGTACAAAACTCTTCAGGAAATTTGGAGGCAGTCCAAATTTCCCATCAGTTCAAGCGATATTGTGCATTGTTTATGTTTAAACAACAAAGAAGGTAAATAAACATAATAGACATTAGAAGGTGCCACTTTAACCCCATCGAACCGACAAAGGGGTACAGTACCAGGTCTGTTTTTTTAAAATTGGATATATATTGGAATTTTTTTTATATCACAAAATTTGATAAAGGGAAGCTTGTAAGAGTTGATAATCTTTTTTCTGACTACTGAAACTACCACTGTCAAATTATTTCACGCCGGGAGAGCTTTTAACTCTCTTTAAAGCTAAAGTCCGATATTGCCTGGAATATTGCAGCCACCTCTGGGACGGCTCAGTAAAACCCCAACTTGCTGCACTGAATACGATTCAGAGCTGTGAGGCTCATTGGTAACAGCAAATTGGTGAAGAGCAAACTTTACACCTTAGCTCACCGCCGCATAGTTGCCTGTCTGTCGGTCTTTTATAGACTGTACTTTGTAGAGTGTGCTCAAGAGCTGCATTTGCTCATACCGCCATCTCCTTTTTTCCTTCGGACATCCAGGCGCACTGCGGGTTACCACCCTATCTTTGCCGCTTCTTTTATATTCATCATAATATTTTTACCTGTCGCATAAAGCGCTTCTCAACATCATTTATAATGCGCACAGCAAAGGAGTGTAACTCCCTCCCTGTGTCTGTATTTCCGAGTGCTTATAACCCGTCCGTTTTTAAAGCCAGGGTGAATAGGCACTTCTGGGTTACCTCGTTCCACCGTAGACCCTGTCTTGGCCACCGGGCTTGATTGGGATCAAGAGCGAACCCATTCAATATAAAAATAAATAAATTTATCTGCCTAGAACGATTTGAGACAAGTAATGCCATGCTAGTACAAGTATTGTAATGCCAATTTAATAGTAAAACGGAGTCAGTCTTGTGCCGAAATTGCGTGTGAAGTATAATCTTATTAGTCCTTAGCAGACTGGGACATATGGGTACCTTTTGGTATGAAAGGGTGGAGTTTATTATATGTGCTAATGAATAAAACCTTTTTCTTTTTCTCCTAGCTCTAAACAACAAATTCAACAACAAGTATTAACATTTTAGTTAGATATCTCTTTGTTTCAAATCGGATGTCGAAGATATACAAATTTGCTATTGCGAGATGCCAGGCTATAATAGACAGTAAAATCATATAGCTTAGTAGCAATTCCGCCCGAGGGATTAAAGCAATTTATCATACGAGTTATTGCTTTGTTTCAAAGTCTATGTAATGCGTAAAGCATAAGCTAAATCTCGAAATTGCTTGAACTTTCGTTGAAACTCTCTAAATTTAGTGTGATGGCGAGTTTACACAGCAACATGTTGTGTATAATCACAATATTAATTATAACACACCATATTTAATGATTGTACCTATGAAATATTCTTTAAGTCATAAAAATAAATTTATGATTCCAACTGCGTCCCCTGAATCGGACCAGTGCGAATCGGACTCGCGCACGAAGTGTACCGTACCATTGAGTAGGTAAACAACAGTAGGTACACAAATTTCATATTATTCATTATTAAAGTGAAATACAACTGAGTATTATCTGGTTATCGCGGTTCTTGAGATACAGCCTGGTGACAGACAGACGGACGAACAGACATCGAAGTCTTAGTAATAGGGTCCCGTTTTACCCTTTGGGTACGGAGCCCTAAAAAGGTTAAAATAATTATAACGTTTATTATTGGAAAAAGCGTCTTCCTCTTTGCCTCTCTAAATGATTGCGATACACAACTGCCAGCATCCAATGGTAGCCCGCGCCCTACACCAGATCATTGGTCCACTATGATGTTGATGACAACTATTGTGTGATATTTTGTGCTAAAAGAAACGGTAAAGTGACTTACATATGGTCCATAACAGATTTGTTCCCCTGGATTTTGCCAACGATGGTGCCTTTCTTAGAATTCTTCACCCAACCGGTGATGCCTATCTGCTCCGCCAACTCCTTGCAGTACTTTGTAAAGTAGCATCCTGTGAATCGGTTTAGTTTGACTAAATCATTGGGTGTTTACAGTTTGAACACTAATCAACGAACTATTTTGTTTTTAATTTCCACAAAACTGATCGATTATTAGGAAATCTTGTTTGTCTATCGCAGTCACAACACTCATAAAGAAGTGTGCCTTTGGGAGAATTGTTTCTCAAGGCTTGAAAAATGAAAATTTTGTCGATTTTGTTATGGAGCAAGAATCGTGTCATGGTCGTAATGCTGATGATGTGTTATGTCCAGCGATTTCTCTTCATTTCATAATTTATATGTATTTTTCTTATTATAGTCGGGCCGCTGTATAATTACCGATTGGACACTTTTTTTTGGTTGAAAATATAACCTTGTTAAAAGGAACACATTTAGAAAATCATTTAGAACAACTTTTAAAGGTACCTAAAGGTAACAATTTTTTTTTTTTACGAACGAACCCTAATTTACCCTATCGGGTTTTGCTGTACATCTTTCTTAAGAGCGTTAATATGGAAGATATATCATACAAATATTCAACTCTATACACTTTTATATAAGGAAACTGCAATTATGCAATTATACACTAAGATATTAAGATACATAATTCATAAAAGTTTGTTGAATATTCCTTAAATTAATTAGAAAACATTGCCTCTACTAGACAACTAGTGTAATTACATTATAATACTATCACGTCTTATTCGCTCATTGACATCGACCTAGATCGGTACGCTCATCTAAATTTAAAGTGATCAGCTGCCGATTCATTGCCTAATACTATTTAACGATAAAACACTATCCATACGTCCCAAAATTATCCTACAAATTCAATACTTTTGCGTCCCACTAAATTAAAAGAAAAAATATATAAATAGCTGAAAAAACGGCTAAAATTTATATTCATATTTTCTAATCCACACGTTTCAACTTCTTAGTCATCCTATGAACATGGCTTTTGGAGTTCAAACGTCGGGATCAAATAGAAAATATGGCGAAAAGCGCGTTTATGGTATGTTGAACTGTGTTTCCTTATCTTACAAAAAGTATATTAAATTTGCAAAAACAGGTTTGCCTTGTCTTGTTTTCCAAAAAATATTACGTTGTTTTTATTCTTAACTAAAAAGTTTTTAACCTCTTTTATTTATTCTATTCTAATTATATTATGACAATACTTTGTGTGTGTGTTTGTTACCATATTGTCAGTAAAAGCCTAAGAATAACATTCATAACACTGAGTTATAGTTCCAAATTCAAATAATTAAAAAGAAAAGAAAAGGTTTAATGTAACAGTATTTAGAGCTAGACTAGTTAATAATAATAAATACTATCAAGTATTGACATTTGTAACGAGTTCTTTTTTTATAAAAAGAGCACTTGAACAAACCCTTGTAAATAGGCTAATGGCATATACGAGGGTGAATTGAAAAGTTCGCGGCCTAACATAAATACTTAAACTATTTTAATGTAACTGACCTCATTCGATTAGTTTACTCTCTGGTTGTCAAATTATAAAATTCTATCGCAATAGCATTAACTGTATTTAAATTAGACAGAATTTTGTGAGCCTTTGTGCAGCGTTTTTAAAGAATGGAGAAAATTGAGCAACGTGCGGTCATCAAATACCTGTTTAAAAAAAACTATCTCCAAAAAAGATTTACGAAGATATGTCAACAACATTGGGGGAATCTGCTCCGTCGTATACGACTGTGAAAAAGTGGGTTGCTGAATTTAAACGCGGACGAGAGAGTATTGAAGATGACCCTCGCTCTGGCCGGCTTGTGACGTCTACGACTGAAGAAAACATCGGGAAAATCTGTGATCTGATATTGACAGATCGGAGATTGACCATCAGGGAGATTGCAGACACTATTGGCATCTCGTATGAACGAACACAAAACATCATAGTCAATGAACTTGGATTTTCTAAGGTTTCTGCGCGGTGGGTACCCAGATTGCTTTCAGTCGAACAAAAACGAATACGCCTCACGATTTCTGGTGATTGTTTGGAAATGTTTGAGGCTGATCCACAAGTTTTTTTGGTCATATTTGTAACAATGGATAAAACTTGGGTACACCACTACACCCCAGAGTCAAAACAGCAATCCAAGCAGTGGAAAAAGCCTGATGAACCGACTCCAAAAAAAGCCAAAACAATTTTGTCAGCTGGCAAGGTGATGGCGTCAGTTTTTTGGGATGCTAAGGGTGTTATCATGGTGGACTACCTTGCAAAAGGTGAAACTATAAACTCGGCTTATTACTGCACCCTCTTACGTCGCTGGCGTGAAACAATCAAAGAGAAAAGGCCAGGATTACTCAGCAAGAAAGTGTTGTCCCATCAGGATAATGCACGCGTTCACACGTCTGTTGAATCTATGGCTCAATTTCGTGATTGTGGCTTTGAATTACTGCCCCATCCCGCCTATTCCCCTGATTTGGCACCTTCAGACTTTCATTTATTCCCAAACCTAAAAAAACACCTTGGAGGTCAAAAAATTTCATCAAATGAGGTCGAAGCTGCGGTGGGTGACTTTTTTGAAGGCCTTGAAGAAACTTTTTTTATGACCGGCATACAGGCGTTGGAAACCAGATGGAAGAAGTGCATAGAGTTAAGTGAAGATTACGTGGAAAAATAAAATTACTTTTGCTTATATTTTATATTGTTTTCTTGATGAGGCCGCGAACTTTTCAATCCACCCTCGTATGTCGAATATATTCGACGTAGGGTTTTTTTATTCTACGATTGGATATTAAATGATACCAAATTATGATACCAAATATATAGTTTATCAATATCATAAACGATCCATAGAAGCGTATAAATCTGTTCCAATCTGAAGCAAACTTTATTGAACAACGTCATAAAACATTAACGCGCAATTCTTATCTGATATTCGCGTTTAATAAATTGATTTTTTATGGTTGTAGATATTAGAGAACTAATATTAGATTAGGGAAAACGTTCCATATTATTCTTTTAAAAGTTCAATTACATTTTAATATAACTTATTTTTTATTTAAGTGTTTTATTTATTGCATTTAAATACCAATGTTTTCAATAAAAAACCACGAATTCAAGTTACACACATTGTCTGAAAAGAATAGCTTCTCTACATAAATGATTTCAGACGTTATAAGACATTTTTATTATCTCTTGCCACAAAAAATATATCAAAGATGGTGTCGTCTATTAATTCGTCATTTAGAAATGAATACCTATAATAATATGTTTTTAAAGTGATTATGTCTTAAACTATGTTTTTTTAAGGAAAAACGAAATGATATAATTACGTTTTTCCTAAAAAAAATTCGAGAAACTTTTTATTTTAATTCTATAAAATAATACAAAATTAACTTCATATCAAATTATAGAGCAACAAAATTTTTATTTTTAATTAATAAAAAAGCCAGAAAGATGTTAATTTTTGTTTTTTATAATTCCTAGTTTATCAATTTAATAGTGGATCCGAAAGAAGGGGCTGGGCTTAAGTCCCCCAAAGCATCTGAGTCCATCCATAACAAATTCCAAATAACTTAAAAAAAAAATATTTGAATTACGTGATGATTATGGCAATAAAAGTATGCGTAATCATTTGTGAATAAAAAATGCATAACTTATGCATTATTACTCAAACCGAAATCCTGGATCTGATACTGAATTAATTGATTTACAAAGTTGAATATACCTTGGACTTGTCCAAAAACTTCGAATTCCACCGACGCTAACACGTTCGAATCCTCAGATTCCATCACTAATCACTTCCGACACTAAAAAAACTTTAAAACTTCACAAAGCAAAATTATACAATTATTTACATCAATCGCAATATTTCCTTGACCACTGCATTCTTGGTTGGTTTAAGAATCATTTATGTAAATAACTAGATATTAATTTTGCTCGTCTATCTTATAGTATTTTTACTGCACTATTCGCTTACGCCGCCCGCCCAAGTGTCAATGCTAGGCAGCCATCTCGGTTTATTTTTATTTATACTGTATGGTGAACGTGAAATAACGATTGCCAGCTTTTGCTCGTATAAGATAATAAAATAAAAACTGGTTGGTTGCCTGTAAAGTCGGTATACGGGCGAAAGTTTTACGTGACAACGACTTTGAGTGGTAAAATAATTTTAATGTGAATATTCATTCGTATAGTAGGAAGAAGGATGAAATAATAGTAACAATTTAAAACATTTATTTATACAAAGAATTATATTTAAAACATTAATTTATAGGCACGCGTCCCTTCCACTTTTTATGTCTGTCTTTCTCGCTCTTAGGCGGGCTAACCATGCCCGAGTGGAAGGGACGCGTGCCTCTCACTCGCTCTCATTGTAAGCGCATAACGTGAGCGGAGCGTAACGCAGTTTCTTGAAGTGTCACCCGGCAAACCAATTTATAAGACGTTGTCACGTCAAAATGATTATAACATTAAATGGTTAATAAATTACAGCTAATCGGTTATCTAATTCTGATTTATGTGATGATCTATATACGTTACAGCAAAACATGCCTGAATAATATTTATAATATTATTATAGTCTCCGGCAAATAAGTTGAACATGATTTTGATATCACGTGACATGCGCAGTAGCAAGTTTAGGTACATTATTCACTACTGCGCATGTCACGTGATTTCAAAATCATGTTCAACTTATTTGCCGGGGACAATACTAGAATAAAAACTTGAAAAAGTACTCGCCCGGAAAGCGAGGGTATATGGGTTCGAGTTCCGCCTGACACCTTTTTTTTCTCGAGGGGAACTGCATACCCCACCGTTGAGTGCACGATGGGGTTAACTAAAGCCCCCGCTGTACTACACTCCACCGTGTGACCTTATCGATCCATTTTTGGGAGTCACCACTGTGGCCCGGTGGTTGGCCCTCTTTGGGCCCCTCCACGAAATCTAAGAAAAGTTTATTTTTTTCCAGTAATATTATTTTTTTTGATACAAAAAGCGAGGAGTGAGCTTAAACATCAAAAGATATTATAATTCCAGCTAGTTAGCTTATATCTTGAGAGCTTGAAGCAAGATCCGTTGAACGTATTGGAGGCCCCAGAGGAACTATCTATTTTTGAATTTAGACTTTAAAACTAAATATCATCAGTGGTTTAATAAATTAAGAAGATAAAATCATTTATATGGCGTCGTTTTTCTGAAGAGGTGAATATTTTTATATTTTAGTGTAGAATAAAAAGCGATGCACGAGTCGATGGCAGAAACTAAAATTTATAAACCATAAATTGTAGAGATCAATAATAATTATGCAGTTCCCATAGTGGTTAGGACAGGAAATGCCCTACGGAACCTTGTGACAGAAATATGCACAAATGAAAGCGGCGACGGATGTAAGGGAGTCCCCTAGTCACCAGTGGTTTGTTCCGCTGCCCACCAATTACAATTATGTGATTGCCAACTGATTGGACAAACTGCTTCCTAATCAAGGCGATGACGTCGCCAGAATATAGGTGAAGGCAGCAGGATTTGTATATTGAAAGCCATTCCATTAGAGAGACGAATCGATAATAAAGGCACAATACTTACACTGACATTTACCTACGTACTGAGCGTAGACAGAAAAAAATAAGTTTTCTTTAAAGTTATTGGAAAATTGATTTTACTGATAGTTTTTTCATAGAGTATAGATAGATCCATGAATTAAGGAGGAATGTGTTATTACCGAGTGAGTTAGGACAAGGACACAGTCGTACTGATCACAAAACCCTCGGCATCTCTTAAAGAGAAACGCTAAATTTCTGATTATTAACCTTCCTATACCCGCGTCAAATACATATATACCCGCGTCCGTCGGTCACTGGGGCCGATAGTTCTTACGTTTAATAAATAAATAGCTATCATTTTAACCACACAAAAATGTAATGGGCATAAAAAAGGGCATTTACACAATCAATATTAACGAAATTAATGGCAATAATAATGTTTATTACTAACTGACAGTCTTTTTATTAAAGCCTTTGAAAAACAGTACTTATTCTTATAAACTATTTAAATTGCAACAAAAAATATCTCTTCTGAAATCAAACAAAAAAAAAACTCTTAAATCTTGAAAATTACTAAACAAACAATAAAAGGCTATAGATTAATTTTCCTCTGATGGTCCACCAAAGCAGTCAGAGCACACCATAATTGCATGTTCCATACAAAAATATTTCTTGCAAGTAGTGCAGTTCTATCGGGTCTTGCGATTTTTTTTGGAGCTGCAATAATAGCAACGACCTATTTTATTATTATTTGTTATAGCTGTGGACTCTGGACCATCTAATTTGCATATTTCAGCAAGTCTTTGTCTTATGAGTCTTGGTAAATGTGTGTTTGTACTACGTCGCCTCAGATGTGGATTCATGAGTTCATATGATAGGGCTTCCAAAAATGATCTGCGAATAATTTTTTGTTGGGATTATTGTGGACATATATGATGTACGAATTTATTCCTGCCACATTCATTAGACTATAAAATATCACCATAGGCCATCTGTTCGTGCCCCTTGCAACATTGTAAGTTTCACACATTTTGTCCACAGTATCGACGCCTCCTTTGCTTGCATTGTAGTCCATGATTATTTCAGGTTTTTGAGTATTCTCATCAATGATTCCATTATCATGCATACTAGACACAAGCAGTACATTTTTTTTTTGGGCACGTACAAAACCAGAGTACAATTGCCTCGATAGCCAGATTTCTCTATTCGGCCTCAGATTTCAGTGACTCTTTTTTATTTTTTCGAATAGTGCCGATGATTGTCAACCTATACTCTTGCACCAGTTTATCAATCAAGGGCAGACTTGTAAAAAAATTATCGCATGTAATGTTGCGGCCAGTATTGTGAATAATATCACTAAGGCGTAAAACCAAAGCCAACGATGAGTTATCCTGCGAATATGGGCCTTCAGGCCGAGATAGTAGTCACTAAAAGTTATTCGATCCCCTACTTCGCTGTCAGAATCTTCCTCTTGTTCAGTATCGCTTTTTTCAGCCTCTATTTCCACATGATCCTCGAAATCACTATCTACATACATACATTTTTTTGTTTCCCAGCAAAAGAGTACGTGCGTAATGCATTTTCCACTCGTGAACACAAAAAGGGTTCTAATTGCTGCCATTTTATATATGCAGCAGTTTTGTCTGTTGAGTATCAGCAATATTTGAGTATACTTATCTAAAATACACACTTGTTGACTTTCTTGTAATCAACGTTATAATGGAAGCATAAATAGCAGTATTTCATTATTTCGTTTCGTTTACGGGGAAAACCTAAGGTAACCACAAAATCATGAAAAATATGTATCTAATCTATGTAGAAAACTTCTAGTGATATGACTAAAGACTGGAATATGATAAGTCATTATATTAAACTGAATTTAGTACATTGAGACAGGACTTTTTGTGTTGAAAGACTGTGCTCCCTTGGGATATTCCTAAAAAGCCCCTGATATCCTAATTTCCTTGCGACATTTACAAAAAAATCAACAGTTTAGATTATAAGAATGCAAGATAACGGAGGCGGCTATTATAACTTGAAATAACTTTCGTTTGAAATTGTATAGTATCTACATACATACCTGTACTAAGAGTAGAAACAAATTCGTCAATGAAAAAAATCCCTATGAGATGTTTTCTTTTTTTAGAAGATATACTTTACCTATGGCTTCAGGTCTAATAAAAAAAACTTTAATAAATCGGTCCTTATGTCACATAGTGTACTAGAAAGCCGCATTACACAAATGATATACCTAAATATCTTGGAGGGATATAATCTTTATTTCAGAGGTTCACGGGATCTGACCTCGCACTATCCGGGCGAGTACTCTTCCAATTGTAAATTTCTAATTATTTTCTTGTCGAACTTTGTAAACTTTTGGGGTCAAAAACCAATCTTACGTAGTTATATTTTTAGAAAATGTATATACCTAATTCAATGATAAATAGAGCGAAGTAACTACAATGGCCACTTGGGTAATAATTAAGAAAACAAGAAAATATAAACGAATAATACCATAAACGAACAATCGCTAATAGGTCTATGCGATCAAGGACGGATAGGAGGACTTTTTGGCGGGAGCGGGAAATGTCACGTTGGTGGTTTTGTTTCTCTTGTTGAAATTAGTGTTGTTGTAGATATTAGTGCGTAATAATAGTGGATTATTAACCATTAAGTGTTTGTGAACATACAATAGTGTTGGTAAGTGTAACAAAGCAGCGGAAATCGTCTTTTCCTACTCTCTCAAGAGGTTTCAGTAAAACCCCACACATTTACTGAAACCAAGGGAAAAATATATTTTACTGTTCATTCATCATCATTAAAATAAATCAAAAAATTACTCAAGAACTGACACTTATACTTACTTGACACTGGCTAAATGCACAAATCGTGCAAGCCACACAAAAAGAAAAAAAAACGACTGATATTAGGTACTAAGTTACATTTTACATAACGTTTTGGGATAGTAATATAGTTTTATGTTATACCTACACTGATTTAGTTGACCTCATACTAAAAGTTGTACTAAGTAGACCTAACTTAAATACTTCATATTTGTTGATTTGCATGTGTGTGACTATCATATTTTGTATTTCAAATACATAGGCCTTCAAAATAGTTTTAAACGTAAATACATTTAACAATTTTATGAATGACACTGAAAAATAAGATGGTCAACTCTATATACATAAACTAATAATAAAAAAAACTGGTTGGTTGCCTGTAAAGTCGGTATACGGGCGAAAGTTTTACGTGACAACGACTTTGAGTGGTAAAATAATTTTAATGTGAATATTCATTCGTATAGTAGGAAGAAGGATGAAATAATAGTAACAATTTAAAACATTTATTTATACAAAGAATTATATTTAAAACATTAATTTATAGGCACGCGTCCCTTCCACTTTTTATGTCTGTCTCTCTCGCTCTTAGGCGGGCTAACCATGCCCGAGTGGAAGGGACGCGTGCCTCTCACTCGCTCTCATTGTAAGCGCATAACGTGAGCGGAGCGTAACGCAGTTTCTTGAAGTGTCACCCGGCAAACCAATTTATAAGACGTTGTCACGTCAAAAATATTTTTATACCAGGCGATGCAATCGCTAAGCATAAAGCTATGCTAGCAAATATATGATCGAAAGCACCATATATTGGAGCGGAGCGTAATACGTAAAAAAAGATTTTTTTTTTCCAACAATGTTAATACTAGTTGGTCTTATAATCTTACTTTAACAAGAGAATTTCTCAAAAACTATACAAACTAAATCTACAGCAAGTGCTTTTGAAGGCAGCCTAGATCACCTCACATGTGCACCGCATAATTATAGTCCGACTGAGCTGTGTAGCGGACCACTTTATTACGCAAATAACGAACATTTTAAAACTTTACAAATTTTGGATTCATGCTCAAAATATACGGCGTTTTGAGTTTGTTTTTTGTTTTCACAGAAGCATATTTCATACTTAATAATGCTACGTAGCTGTATTTACTTACTTCCAAATTATTATTTTTTATTTTATTTAAAATCAAAAATGTACCTTCGGGGCTAAAATTTACAAATCGGCGAGGTTAGTATTAACATGTTAGAACCTACCCCAGATATGGGCGCTCGTATTAACAACTCGTTTCTTGTAACATTTGGTGGCGTAATACATATAAACAATAATTATGTATGTATGTATAAACATACATAAAACATGACTCGCGGGAAGTCTCCTGGACACGAGGACTCAGTGTTGAGCATCTGAAGTATGCAGGTATCCATCTACCCAGAGTGCTCATGATGTTTTATAATTTATGTATCGCGCATTGCTACTTTCCTACTGATTTAATGAAAACCATTTTGATACCAGTGATCAAGAACAAAACAGGGGATGCCTCCGATAAAAATAACTATCGACCTATATCACTGGCAACCGTCTTAGCTAAGATTCTGGAGTCGCTTTTGGATTGCCAGCTTGGCAAGTACTTGGATCTACATGACGCTCAGTTTGGATTTCGTCCCGGACTTTCCATTGAAAGCGCAATTCTTCGCCTTAAACATACGGTCAGCTACTATACTAGCAGGAACACCCCTACTACGTCTACGCATGTTTTCTCGATTTATCGAAGGCGTTTGACCTCGTGTCATACGATCACCTATTTCATATTAATTTATATATAAATTGTTAACTTTATTTCATAGGCCCTTGCGGGCACTTAAAATCGTCAATTTTACAGAATCAAAAAAATATTATTCTATAATAAAGATAGCCCGTGCGCTAGCGGCAAGTACATCCGCGGAGTTGATGCCGCGCATGTAATCGCCACGAGCGACCCGATTCCGAACGTAGGGGCTAACATGAGAAGAAAACTCTTATAAAATCGCCAAATGACTCACAAATTGTGTATATTACAAAACGATTCAGAGAACGAGCAATTCATTTCTATTAGGTCCACGCTGCTTTATCATTCAAAAAATCTTTAACACTGTAATAAGCCTTTTTGCATAACTGAGATTTAATTAAAAATTTAAATTTATTAAATTATTTAATAATTTAAATTTATTAAAATAGACTAAGCGCGCAGTTTTTACGTCTGTTAACTGACGAATCATTTTTACGACGTATGCTGCAGAACTGAGCCTGCTCGATAGGCATTCAATATGAGGACCCCATTGTAACTTAGAATCTAAAGTTATACCCAGAAATACAGTTTGATTGGCCAGCTCTATTTCCTCATCCCTAACCCTGACTTCGACTTTAGCTAATTGAACATTTGGCATAGTGAATCTAATGCATTTTGTTTTACTTTCATTTAACAACAAATTATTGGCGCCAAACCAGTGAACGACCTTGGAGAGTGCAATGTTTACTTCGTCAATATTAATTTGTCCACGTTTAACTTTAAATATTAAAGACGTGTCATCTGCAAACAAGACTATCTCATGGTCGCGTCTTACAAGGTGAGGGAGGTCATTAATATAAATACTTATATCACAAGATACTGGTATCACAATCAAACCAATTACGTTAGATGGTCGGGCTCTCTGTCGGGCGTGTATGGGTTGGAGTGTGGTGTAAGGCAAGATGGAATAACCTCGCCTAAACTCTTTAACCTTTACATGAACCGGCTTATCGTTGAGCTCAGTAACCTTGGTCTAGGCTGCTCAGTCGACGAAGTTTCTTTTAACAACATTAGTTATGCAGACGATATGGTCTTGCTGAGTCCCTCGATAAGTGCTCTCAGAAAACTGTTGCAATGTTGTGAACAATTCGCAGTGATTCATGGTCTTGGGTACAATGTAAACAAAACGGAAATAATGATATTAAAAGCGCGACATAGAAATGTTCTTGGTATTCCTCCAATCAAACTCAATGGAGCGTCACTGAACAGTTTCTCGTTTTAAGTATCTCGGCCACTGGCTTACTGAAGACCTCTCAGATGATATAGACATGGAAAGAGAGCGCAGGGCATTGGTAGTAAGATGCAATATGTTGGCCCGCAGGTTTGCGCGAAGCACTAAAGAAGTAAAAGTCACCTTATTTAAAGCATACTGCCAATCTTTTTACTCGTGCAGCCTATGGGTTAAGCATACACAAAAGTCATACAATGCCCTGCGTATCCAATATAATAATGCGTTCAGGATACTGTTGGGGCTGCCGCGGCACTGTAGTGCGTCAGGCATGTTTGCCGAGGCTCGCACACAAGATTCTTATGCCATAATGCGCAACCGAATTGCCGCATTGATGCACAGAGTCCGCTGCAGCGCCAACAGCCTTCTGTCAGTGATGGCGGACCGCTGCGACGGTCCTACTTTAAGACACTGGGTACACACGCCTCTTGCCGTGACTCGGTGATATAAATATTGTTAATTGTTACTAACATAGTTTTAAGTATTGTTTGTTACTAACCCATTAATGGACTCTGTCTGAAGTGAATAAATATTATTATTATTATTATAAACGAAAAATTACTCGAGTACCTAATTCCTTAGAGGTTTTCGAGTCAACTGCGAGAAAAGTAATGGAAAAAATAGAGATTATAGAGATGTAGCAAAAGAATTGAAGTTCTGCTACGGTTTACCCTTGCGTGTGAAAAATGTATGCATGCGGGTGGATCAAGAGCAAAAGGTTACGAGAAAACTTGCTTAATTTTAATAACGATCAAAGCAGTTATGGCAGAGTGTGTGTTAAAATATACCAACATTTATTTCGGGTTACTGCGTAAAGATGCAAAGAGTTAAGTTAATGAGATGGCAGGATGAGATCAGAGCGATAGCTGATTACCCTTGTAAAGCTAATTAAGGTTTATAATATAATAGTTAAGGGATTATTAGTTTTTGTTTATGTTTAGATATTTTGTAATATGTAATATTACATAAGAAAATGTGCTACATACACATCCGTATTAATGCACTTTTATTAATGGAAAGTAACGTTATACACGCTATTGTTATCTTTTTTTTTCTTTTTTTTTTAATTGGCTCACTAAACTGGGTACAATCCATTTATATTATACATATAATAATAATAATAATAATAATAATAAGAATTTTATTTCGAACAACAGTGGCTCATAGAGGTTAGTAGATTACAATTTTCACTTATAACTATGTTAGTAGGTATGATAATTATAATGAAAATACAAAGGTTAAATATACATTTATCTAGTACCTTCTCATCGGCAATGGAACAGCGACATGTCTGTCACAGCAATGCCGAAGGAAGGGGCACGGAAGCAGACGGTCTGCCACCATTTTTAGAATGGCGTTGGAGCTGGACCGCACCCTGCGCACCAGGGACGCGCAACGTTTGCGCATAGTCGTGTGAAAACAATCTACGCGTGCGTCTGCAAACATCCCAGAAGCGCTGCAGAAGCGGGGCAGCCCCAACAGCACTCTAAACGCGTTATTATACATGATGCGGAGGGCGCTGTAGCTCTTTTTACTATAGTCAGCCCACAGGCTGCACGTGTAAAGAGATGTACAGTATGCTCTAAAGAGCGTTATCTTTACCTCGGCTGAGCAACGTGCGAATCTGCGAGCCAGCATGTTCGCTCGTATCGACAGAACCCTCCGCTCCCGCTCAATATCTGCATCATCTCTAAGGTCGGCAGTGACAACATGTCCCAGGTACTTAAACTGTTCTACAGTATCTAAGACCTCGCCATAAAGCCGAACGGGTGGTATGTTCTGTGGACATTTGGTGCCGGCCCTAAAAACCATACATTGACTCTTTTTAACATTATACTTTAGACCAAGACCACACGCGTACTCCTCACAGGTCTTTATCAATCGCCTTATACCACAGATTGACGCGCTCAACAGCACCATGTCGTCTGCGTAACTCAGATTATTGACACAGACTCCGTCAATATGACAGCCGACATGTTGACTACTGAGCGCGACGATCAGCTCATTTATATACAAATTGAACAGAGTAGGAGACGTCAATCCACCCTGCCTCACCCCACATTCAAGCTTGTACGGATCTGACATCACTCCAGCCCATCTTACATTATTGCATTGATTTGTATACCAATACTGAAACATGTATACCAGCTCACTTGGTAGGTTTATACCTCTTAATTTTCCCCACAGAACATCGTATGACACCAGATCAAAGGCCTTGGATAAGTCGAGGAAGCAGGCATACACGGGCGTCTTGCGATCCGTATAGTATCTAACTGTATGCTTAAGACACAGAATTGCGCTCTCAGTGGATAGTCGAGGGCGAAAACCGAACTGATTTTCGTGTAGCGTTACATACTGGTTTAACTGTGTATTAAGGAGACAGTCAAACACCTTTGCTAGTATGGTAGCGAGTGAAATAGGCCTATAGTTACTTTTATCTGACAGGTTACCAGTTTTATTTTTCACTACAGGTACTACCACCGTTTTCATGAAATCGCTGGGTAAGTAGGAATGACCCACGCACAGCGAATAGAACATGGCTAGCACCCTACATATATGTGTGCCCGCATGTCGGAGATGTTCGACACTGAGTCCATCGTGACCCGGTGACTTGCCTCCAGATATTTGCTTAATGGCCTCGGCTACATCCTTGGCCGTAAACGTAGTGCTTACCGCTTTTCCGATACTCTCAGTCTCCAACACCCCCGACGTTGGCCCTAACGGGGATCTCACTAAGAAATGACTCTTAAACATATCGGCAATTCCCTTTGGATCACTGACGTCATCGACGCTCACCGGAAGACCAGGTCGCATATTTAATTTATTGGTTTCCTTCCAAAACCCACAAAAGTTACCATTAGAGTGTTTTTCCACCAGAGAATTCATTTTCAATTGTTCCTGATGGTCTTGGCACCATTTTAATCTAGATTTGAACACTTTTCTTGTCTCACACATTTCCAGGTAAGCGGAACCAGACTTAGGTCTTCCACACACTACCCACTCTCTGAATTGGTCCCTAGCCTTTCGGTGAGCCTCGCCGACGTGTTTGTTCCACCCTACCACACGCGGGCCACCCCCCCTCACCCGCACGCCTCCTCGACTCACAACGGCCGCCTCACCTAGGGCAGTTACAATAGTCTCATACAGACCATCCAGAATACGCCTGTGGTCACGGTCATTACAAAAACGATCAGCACAATGCAAACATTCGGTAGGAAAATCAATTAACCGCAGTCTCCGATGACATTCCCTGGCGTAGGATGCTATTTGATTTTTATTTCGTACTCCCCATACTACGTTCTTATTTAAATCAACCTTCTGAGGCGTTACCTTTGGGGTTAGTAATTTCAAATTGCATTCCACTACAAGAGGGTCGTGATCAGACCAACGGGCGTCATGATTCACCTTCACACTCGTGACCATCCGCCTTGCCGACTGAGTTGCTATACAATGATCCAGCCAACTAGTCGTACCGTGCACGTCACTAGTAAAAGTAAACGTGCCCGAGTCCCGCCCTAGTATTTCAACATCTACACACGACCATTGTTGATCTTTGCACATACCTATAAGTTCATTATAAAACAACTCACCCGGGTCCGCGTTAAAATCACCAAGGATAAACACAGATTCAATTTCCTGCTCATCAATAATAGTGCTTACTGCACTTAGACAGTCTATGAATTCAATGAGATTGTCATCCGAATTAGTTGGTAGATAAACACTAAATATGATCATCGGCCCGTCACACATCTCCACTTTAATAGCACAAATACGATCATTATTACATTGCACCACTGACACACGCTGAAAAGCATCGTACCGCCACAATAGTGCCACCCCACCATAGGGTCGACCCCGTCGGATTCCCAAGCTCGTGTCCATGGCACTAGTCGCCGTATACCCATAACCGCTGTCGATTGTGCCAACATATGGGATATCATGTGGCATCAGCCAAGTTTCCTGTAGACATACAACCTCACACTCACGGCACAGCCGTCTGACCTCCTCTACAGAGCGTTTAATATTTTTACAATTGAAGGTAGCAAATTTATAGTTATTCATCGTTCGTCTGGTTTGAGCCGTTATCGTTATTGTGATTTACATTATCCACATTTTTATGCTTATAATGCACAAATCTTCGGAATATGACACCCGACGGCCAAAATGTTTCATCCATGTATTTAGGTAAACTCGCTTCGGATATGAAGAATTTAAATGCCTTGTGCCCTCTGTCTACTTTCATATTAATTTTCTCTAAAATGACCTTTTCCTGCGTTTTACTGTATATATGTTTTGTTATGTCACTTTCAGACGCCGACATATGTACATTTGTTATGAACATTGGAATTTTACGGTCTGCAGCCCGAAAGCTAGATTCCATATTACGAGCCACACCCGATTTACCGATAAATCTATATTTATTTGCCTTTCTACGCCTTACCGTTTGCCATCGTTCCTCATTATTTTGTTCTTGCGATATAATAATGGTAATAGGCTTATCTTTTGTTATCGGCGCTTTGTCCGTAGAACCGGTCTGCGCGTTTTCAGCATGACTCACCGGAGACCCTCCGCAACAGACCCCCTCCCCTCTCTGTGCTTTGTCGTCGCACTGTGCATGCTCCAGTGTCCCGTTAACCGACTTGTTTTCGTCTACCCTCATTTGCCTATATTGTGATAACGGTATTTCACTTTGTAATGATAATGAATCACTATTACTGTCTATTTTTGCAACTTCCACTGTGGAATCATGTGATAAACCTATAGGGCCGCTATCTATCCAACCACCTCGTTTTAAATTTATTTTAAATGCTGAGGACGGCGGCAAAGAATCATGACCCATTCGCACCACATCCTTTCTCAATTCGTTAAGTCCGTCCAGGGTAGCATATGTTGACTTGATGCTTACGATTTCATTTTTTAGTATTAAAATATCCTTGAGTAACTTTGAGCAGTCTAGGTGGTCAAACAGTATCGGTGGTAATTTTTCCAGCTGTCTCGCTACAAAAATCGGTATTACGTCTGGTTCGACTGATTTAAAGATGTTTATAATATCGGCAACATCTCGTTCTTCTTTCCCCTTTCTTTTTCGCTGTATGTTACGTCTATCCGTTGGAATCGATTCGAATAATAGCGACTTCGCATTTTTTATTTCTTCCGCCGAAAAAGAGGAAACACATATCTGCATTAACGTCTCTTCATCCACCACAGACACTTTGTTTTGTATATAAGCGAGTAATTCGCTTATTACAATGTTACACACGTTACATTTTACAACGATTGACATATTTTTTACAATACTCGCGTCAACCCGTGTTTTACCGACGACGCGAAGTTTCGCGCGTGTTACTACGCTCAAGATCACGGAGCGACTGAATAAAAATATAAAAGCATAAAAATTAACTTACTAGAATTTACCCTGCTCGAAGTAAGCACAGCATACTTAGTTGCATATCGAAATTGACGACTACCTAATATGTAAGTAATCTATTTTTAAATTATAATAAAGACAATACAATTAAAATTAAAATTTTACCCCAAATTGAAAAACAAATAATAATAACTAATAACTAAATAATCACTTTTAAACAATACTTGGCTGAGGCAAGAGAACCATTAAAAACATCAAATTTAAAACGTATAGAATTATAAAACTCACACATACGATACAACGGAGAGTGAAATTTTATATTAGTTGATGTAACAGAATGTTAATACTTGCCCCAGAGATGTTAATTCTAGTCCCAAAAACGGGGTAAAAAATTGACAAACGACTTTGTTGCGAAAAAGAAATTTGTTTCAAACATCATTTATTTAATTAACGATTTATGTTAAAACATGATACCTACATAGTTACAGCATCATTTGGCGAAAAAATTATGTATTTTGACATAATTTTAATAATTTCGGAGGTACAACTAAAAATGCAATTGTTGTTAATTATGGTCCGGCTTCCCCTACATCATAAATAATAGATTGTAATAATTCTAATTTTGTCAACTACTTTCTTAAAAACATTCATATAATTCTAGTTCATAACTTGTTATTACCGTCTCTGTTTTAAAATGGATTGATACATTTCAGATAAAACGCGACTACTTGGGACGCGTTCCATCTTACGCTTCATTCTTTTTGATGTGATGGTGATGTCACAATTTTTTAAATGTGCTATTTTATAGACTATTAAAAATAACAGAATATTTCTTTCTGTTCATTTTTTAAGACATTCGAGTTATCCATGATCCGAATGTTTGGCCCTTGAACGTATTGCCAATAAAATGATACATAAAAGAATGTTTAACTTACAGAATCTTTAAACCATTAAATTATTACTTAAAACACTTTACCCATGAACTGTTCTCCCACAGAGCGGAACGTCATTGAATTTTTAGCCCATAGAATATTTTATCCTTTCACTTTTCCGAGATTTTGCCCATGAACCAATGGCCAAAGTAATATTTAGATAGGAACTTAAATGATGTGTTAAATTTATAGGATGAGGGCAATTTTCCGGCAACTAACCGGCCGTAGCCCGGTGGGTCATTTGAGGTATCGCTAAAAAGAAATATCTGAAAGAGCTTCAAGTGCTCGCCTGTTCAAATATCTTACAAAAGAGATGGGAGTAGCGCACGGGCGTAGCCAGGGGGAGGGTTTTGGGGGTTCAAACCCCCCCCCCCGAAATGTTAAGATATCAACATCACTAATATCGAAATAAGGAGAAGCCTTTGGCATAACTTATTTTATTACTTATTATTACACTAATAGTGTATTTTGGATTCGCTCTCTACCACCCGCTGCCGCCCGTCGTCTTTTAGGGCGTACGCTAAATCTTGCGCGGGTACACGTCGCAGGGATTGCTCCGGCGTCCGACGTAGGCCTGGGACATTATCTGGTGTATTACCTTTAAATTTTGCGGTCAGTTCTGTAATTGAAGACGCAATTATTATGTATTCGGCAGTGCTACCCGAAAGAAGTACATTGAGTCAAAAAAGTATCGGGGATGGATGATTTGTTTATGGTTCCGAATTAAAATTTTTGTTTTTTGTTGTTGTTAGATTTGCACAACTGTTTTCCATTTTGGCGCGGAGTTTGAGTTGCATCTGTTATTAATATAATACAGTGCTGTTTTTAGTTATATCACATCTAGTGTATATTGATGTCGTGGAGTATAGAAGCGTGAATGGGCAGGACACATAGCAAGGAGAACTGATGGCCGTTGGGGCGGAAAGGTTCTCGAATGGCGACCGCGTGCCGGACGTCGCTCAGTGGGTAGGCCAGCTACGAGGTGGACCGACGATCTGGTTAAGGTCGCGGGAAAACGCTGGATGCGGGCAGTTCAGGACCGATTGTTGTGGAGATCCTTGGGGGAGGCCTATGTCCAGCAGTGGGCCTCGTACGGCTGATATGATGATGAGTGTATATTGCGAATTTCATAATGGACAAAAATATCGAACAAAGAGTTTGTCTGAAATTTTGCATCACCAATGGAATTTCGTATTCGGAGTCACTGAAAATGTTACAGAAAACTTACGGTGAATCAA
This sequence comes from Calamotropha paludella, assembly GCA_927399485.1. Taxonomy (NCBI): domain Eukaryota; kingdom Metazoa; phylum Arthropoda; class Insecta; order Lepidoptera; family Crambidae; genus Calamotropha; species Calamotropha paludella. The sequence continues at coordinate 4,151,575 of OV656806.1, read as the reverse complement.
CTTTATCAAAAACACGTGCTTATGAGTGGAACAAAGTGTTCAAAAGCGGTCGAGATGTGATGGAAGATTTGCCTTGCTCTGGTAGGCCATCAACGTCTGCAACTGAAGTTAACATCGCAAAAGTGAAGGAAATAGTGACTGAAAATAATCATGTAACTTTAAGAGAGATAGCCGCCGAACTTTTTGTATCTCACGAGTCATTGCGTACCATTTTAAATAATCATTTGGGTATGAAACATGTTACCGCTCGGCTAGACCCCAAGACCTGAATTTTCTCCAAAAACTCAATCGCATGAGAGTCGCTGAGGACAAGGTGGAACGAGTCAATTCCAGCCCAACATTCATGAAACGCATTGTTACTGGTGACGAGACGTGGGTTTATGAGTTTGACATGCAAACTAGTCAACAAACTTCGAAGTGGCGCCTTCCAACTGAACCGAAATCGAAAAAACCACGCCTAAGTCGATCAAAAGTCAAAGACATGTTGATTGTTTTCTTTGACTATCGCGGTGTTGTGCACTCAGAATTCTTGCCGGAAGGTCAAACGGTAAATAAAGAATATTATTTGAGCGTTATGCGGCATTTAAGAAAGCAAATTCCACGAAAAAGGCCAGATTTGTGAAAAGAAAATTCTTGGATTTTGCACCACGATAATGCGCCTTCGCACTAGGCCATCATTGAGAACGAACTTTCGACCAAACACTCAACAAATACCATCCAGCGACCACCATATTCACCAGATATGGCTCCAGCTGACTTCTTTCTTTTTTCTAAACTCAAATTACCACTTCGTGGCACCCGTTTTCAATCGGTAGAAGACATAAAGGAGAATTCGCGGCGAGAACTGAATGAATTCCGGAAACAGCGTTTAAAAATGTTTTGATGATTGGATTATTCGTATGCGTAAGTGTATCGTTACTGAGGAAGCATACTTTGAAGGTGATAAAATAAATTTGGATGAATAACAAATATTTTGTATATTATTGATCTTTTCCCGGTACTTTCTTGACAGAGTAGTACATCTGTCGTCAAAGCAGATCTTGAAGTGTGTTAAGCAGCTATGACTATCACCTCCCTACCCCAAAATCTGCTTTGGGTGCGATCAAAAATTATATTCAAATATTAACACGTCGTTACAAATATTGGCTACCATACGGTACGGTATGGTCCATACCTGTTTCCATTGCTACGCCAGGAAGGACTTTTTCAAGCCTACGAAGATTTAAAAACTACTTGTGGAACGCAACGAGTGAAAACAGACTGAACGTCTTGGCTCTCATGAATATTCACTATGGGATAGAAATTGATGCGAATGAAGTAGTGGATATATTTAAAAAGAAAAACAGTAGATTATTTCTGTAGTACATATGTAATCAAATAAACCGTGTTTCTTTTTTTTACATATTTTTCATATAATATAAAGGTTGCATGCACTTTCAGTAGTTTTATTTTCTTGAAACCCCCCCCCCCCCCCCCCCCCGAAACTAAAACCTAGCTACGCCCGTGGAGTAGCGTACTCTAATGTTGGAGCGGAGGCCAAAATTCACTTCGGGTCGCTAACCCAGCTAAGTAAGTACAATGACATGAGGTCCAAACATCAAAGTACTTGATTGACAGCGCATCAATAGTGTACAGAACTGTACTGTTAAAACTATAGGTTTATGCTATGGTTTTTTGAACTGCAGCGTTGTCAGTAATATCAACATTATTGCTCTCCATTAGTGGTATTCAAAAGATCTAATATATTAATACTATTTATATTCCACTCGGAAAGAAACTCAAGAGGTCATGTACTGGCAAGTTACCTATGCCAACATAAACTATTTGCTATGAATACTCTTTTTCCACAAAAAACCACAGCGGTTGTGGACTTGGAGAAGTCCAGATGGCAGAACAAAAAATCAGGTAGATTACATCCTTTGCTCCAAACGTTATATATTTGAAGATGTCGACGTCATTAACATGGCTAGTGCAGGTAGTGATCACCGTATACTAAGAGCCCGTGTAGCTATTAATTTCAAATGCGAACGGAGAAGCCTTGTCATGACTACGCGGAAGCTAAATGACAACAACTATATATAAGCACAGAAAGAGCACTATCTGAACAGGTTGACTCACTCACTAACAGCTAATGATACCTGCAGCGTTAATGCCATAAATAATCAACTCATTCAGTCTATTAACAACGTACTTAAGGAAATTAAACCAAAATCTACGTTAGTTGCTACTGTAAAGTCACAAGAGTTGCAAAAACTACTGCAGGATCGGAAGAACGTTTTGGCTACGTCAGATAAATACAATATATCAACAATTATAGCCAAATAAGACACTTGATTCGCAAGCTGTTGCGGCAAAGAAAACACAAGTTGATTCTTGAGACACTTGAGAAACATAAATTGCCTAAGTTATTTAGAAGACAGATGAAGAGAGGGCACCAACAAATTCATAAGCTGACTACGCAAGAATGAGTCATAACGACTGATCGCACCAAAATCATAGAAGCAGTTAAAGTATTCTACACTCGCGAGCAACCAAATCGACTCAAGCCCTCATTCTGCTTACAAACTTTGTTTTTACGTAAAGTATACAAGGTATTTATAAAAAAAGACTGTCATTAGAAAGCTCAATATACAAGCTTTCATAAAACACTAATATTGTTTTTTTTTTTTAAATCTAACGCATTCATTTTTACATCAATAGCACTATGAGTCGTTTTGCTCATTACGCTATCCGCGACTTGCGCTAACTGCCACCCCTATAAAAGCTCTCGCAACCGGCACACCTTATCAGTCGCTTATCACAAGTTGACATGTACACATCTCCGAGAATTGCAATCATTTTTTCCACGTTACCATGGATACCACACCTGAAGAAGCCGCTCAAGTTGTTGCCTTGTTGGAACAAGGACTTAGCCAGCGAGTAGTCGCTGCCCAGCTTCGCTTGAGCTAGTCTGCTGTGTCCCGGGTCTACAGACGATTTCGAGAGACCGGTGCCTTCAATCGAAGACCAAGAACCAGCCGCCACCGGTGTACTTCTGACAGAGACGACCGTTTCATTGTCTCAACATCGCTGCGCAATCGGCATCTGACGAGTGTTGATGTTCAACAAGAACTCAGGCACGTTCGTGGTGTAGCTGTAAGCGAGTGGACAATAAGAAGACGACTGAGAGCAGCCAATCTCACTCCAAAAAGGGCTGCGACGGGGCCCAAATTGACTGCAGCCCACCGACAAGCGCGTCTTCAGTTTGCTCGAGAGCATGTCAATTGGACCATTGCCCAATGGCAGTCGGTTCTCTTTACTGACGAGTGCAGAATGTGTCTGCATGGCAACGACAGAAGAGGCCGAGTCTACAGGCGTCCGGGCGAACGATTTGCCCAATGCTGTTTCGCTGAAACAGTAGCATATGGCGGTGGTTCCTGTATGATGTGGGCCGGCATCTCTTTAGAGGGAAAGACGGAGCTCGTTTTCGTGCCTGGTGGAGGCCGAGGAGGCGGGCTTACAGCTGATCGGTACATCACCGATATTCTCCTGGAACACGTTGTTCCCTATGAAGGATTTGTCGGCGAGGACTTCGTCTTAATGCACGACAATGCTCGTTGTCATACAGCGCGCATTACCCAGCAGTTTTTGGATGAAGTCCAGATGCGTACAATGGACTGGCCTGCGCTCAGTCCAGACTTGAATCCGATCGAGCATTTATGGGACCAGTTAAAACGAAGAGTACGAGCCAGAAATCAAGCCCCTTCGACGGTGGAAGAGTTGAAGGCAGCATTGTTGGAAGAGTGGGTTAACATACCTCAAGAGGACGTCAAAAAGTTGATCAGATCAATGAAGAATCGACTTCAAGCGGTGATTAGGGCTAGGGGGGGGAATACCAAGTATTGATTTATTAAATTGTTATGTATTTTCTTAATCAATTTTCTTTTATTTCTAAAATACCCAACCACAACATCTTCTCACAAATTCCTGTTTTTCCTGTATTTATGTTTAGATATCATTAATTACAAAGATAATGAACGGATATTGATAATGGTGATATCTTATTAAAGCTGCAGTTTGGAGCTTTCAGATGATATATAGTTTTTAAAAATATCTCCTATAACTTTCTTGAAAACAGAGTCTATACTCAGAGTTAGGGCTTGAGTCGATTTGGTTGCTCGCGAGTGTATACTGAACTCTACAGCTCACAAAAAAAAGAAACAACGACCAGACCGACAATCTGATCCAAGAGCACCTCTTAGAAAACATGTAACTGAAGACCTTCCTGATATATCCTTTTACGAGATAAAGCGAGCTCTGAAACTTATGAAAAAGGGGAAGTCTCCTGGTGAGGACAAAGTTACTTATGAATATCTGCAAACAGGAGGAAAACCGGTTCTGAAGCAGCTACAATTGTTATTCAACAAGGTACTGTTTGGAAACGTTATACCGGAGTCCTGAAAAAATGCAACCGTGACTCTTTTGCACAAGAAAGGCGACACCTCTAAACTTGTCAACTATCGCCCCATCTCTTTGCTTAGCCATATCTATAAGCTTTTTACCAAAGTAGTTACCTTGCGACTGACAACAAGATTGGACTCTGCACAGCCAGTGGAACAGGCAACATGGTTTCTCCACGATCGATCACATACATACTGTGCGCCAGGTGATTGAAAAGTGCAACGAGTACAACAGACCACTTGCGGTTGCATTTATTGACTACGAAAAAGCATTTGATACAATAGAACATTGGGCCATAGTGCACTCTCTTCGAAGATGTCAAATTGATACTAGATACGTGGAAGCCATTAAAGCAATATATCGGACAGCTACTCTGCAAGTAAAACTGCACGATCTAACCGATCCCAAATCCCGAATACCCGTCAAAAGAGGAGTCAGATAAGGTGATACCATTTCCCCTAAATTATTTAATGCCTGTTTAGAAGACATCGATTGGTCAAACAGGAATAAACATTAATGGCGACCGTCTGACTCACCTTCGATTCGCTGTCGATGTCATACTCTTCGCCGATACCCTGGAAGACCTTTAAGGAACTGTACGATGTGTCGATCGCCGTGGTTTTGAAAATGAATACATCCAAAACGAAAATAACACATGTAACTACTGTGCACGGACATAGGCTGGAGAGGGTTGGTGAATATGTATATCTTGGCCAAACAATAAGCTTGGCTAGAACCGGGCAAGACAAAGAGATCGAACGATGCATTCGGTTAGGGCGGAGAGCGTTTGGTATACTGTCCGAGGTGTTCAAGAGGGACATACCTATGAACCTAAAGCGCAGAGCCTTTGAGCAGTGTGTTCTCCCAACACTGATTTATGGCTCGGAAACATGGACTCTCACCCAGCAGACATTACACAAAATGCAGATAACGCAGAGGGCGATGGAACGGGCTATGTTGTGTATATCTCTTCGGGACAAAGTTCGAAATACCGAAATAAGGATACGAACTAAACTTACCGGCATAGCGGTAGAAATCGCCAAAAAATGTGGAAATGGGCGGGACACATAGGGCGTAGAATGGATGGAAAATGGGGGAGGAGGGTGCTCGAGTGGAGGTCAAGAACTGATCGTCGGAGTGTGGGCAGATAGCCGATGAGGTGGACCGACGATCTGGTCAAGGTTGCCGGAAAATTCTGGCAGAGGAAGGCCCAAATCAGGGAAGAATGGCGTGCAATGCAGGATGCCTACACTCAGCATTGGGTGGCGAAAGACTGAAGAAGAAGAAGAAGATATTCCACTATCGAGCATCAATACTCGAACTACTCCACTCTGCTTTTCCAATATGACTAACTTATTTATCTAAACAGAAGAACTGATATTGTGAAAATTTGTTATCACGAAGTCATTAATCGATAAGTGGTCGTAATATTATCTGTAATAAATAATGAAAGGAGACAGAAAGCTACTAGGTCGACGCAGTCGCTAAGCATAAAGCTTCGCTAGCACCATATATTGGAGCGGAGCGTAATACTTAAAAAAATCTATAATGTTTAGTAAATTTTAAAATTCCAAAAGAACGAAACTTTTCAAAAAGCGCAACATTTTGTTTCAATGGGAAATCCCATAGAGCTAGTAATTTTCGGTCATAACTTTTTTTTATCTCGGCTCTGTCACAATCTGGTTCTAAATGTGTTGATTCGATTCCACAGAAAAAATATTAAAATCGGTGAAGAGCTCAGGAAGTTATAGCGTAACAGACATTGCGTCATTGAAGCCGATCCATGGGATGTAAATCCAATAATTTTCATAGAAATAATTGCTCATTTTTAAATAAATAAATAAATCATGGAAGAATTCGTTTAGTTCAATTAAGAAAATATTTAAAAAATAAACAGCACTACGCTCGCAATTTCAGTTACAGTTTTGTTCTGATTATGATATTTATAACAGTAGGTGATAATTAATGAATATAAAGTAAACCATTACGTAATATATGTATTATTGAAAGAATTTCATAACTACGAACAGTCACATCACTAATCGACTGTCATCGTGACAGTAGTGTGACGGAATTTTGACGTATTGTCTTCGTCTATGATTTTGAGTTTGATTAACCTGCAAAAAACTTTTCTTCCACTTTGGTGTTCTGCGTGTTTTGTTTATTTTCAAGAAATCTTAAGTTTATCCTGTGAAATTCCAAGTAGAATTTAATTAGCAATTTTTGTGAATTAAAAAGTTAAACAGTGTTACAAAATTTGTTTGCAAGCTTTTTTACGATTCTTTGTTGATAATTTTTCATTATTATTATTTTAATTTATTAAAAGGATGACTCCTTGCAATAGTGGTGATTTAAATCTGGATGCTGCTGTGAATGGATGGTTAAAACACGATAAGGTATCACATCCAATGTTATTTATTATATTTAAAATAAACTGGTTGCACATACTAAGCGTATATAAGTTTACTTCAACTAATCAAGCTATGCTTCTTTATAAGTACTTATTTGTATTATTAATTTGTCAACCGAACTTTTTAACCTTTTTAAATCGGTTTTGCATGGTAAACAGGATGAACAAAAACTGTATGAATTTGTATTCATTTAGTAATAAATAGTCTGCAATTCCTATATTGACTATTCTTTCTAAGTTTTTTAAACTTTTATTTTAATCAGCATAATATTACTATGTGCAGTAACTCCACTGTTAAGGAGCAGTGAAGTAAAAACTGCACATCGGAAAAAAGTCAAGTAGATCAAATTCAATTCAGTATTTTTTCCTTTTTGTAAAACTTAAAAAGATGCAGATATAGACTATGCTAGTTGCTCTGAATGTTATTTTCCCAACAAAAAGACATATAACGTCCCAAAAGTTTATATTGAAAATAATTATTCAGCACTGTTTGATAAATTTTTGTTTATTTGGTTGAGGATTAAGCAGTTCTTTTGATTAAGTTTATTATTCATGTAAAAAAGATTATTACCAAATTTTAATTTGCACTTAATTATCAAATTTCAACTAATCATATTTTGATTCCCCTATTCTGCATATATCAGCAGAACAGGGGCATAAATATGATTTAGCATGCCTATGTTTGATATATTGTCTGTGTTTTAATATTTTATGGCATTTGCCATAGTTTTGTAGCTTTTAGGCCCATTAGAAAATAGGTAACATAATGTCAAAAATAAACTGTGTTGATTTTCAAACATGATATTCAAATATGATATTCAAACACTTAGCAGATTTTAGAGTGATGAATTGGTAAGTTGTCAAGAGTAAGGCCATTTTAATAGAGAGTAATAGGTTTAGGTGGCGGAACCAAACAAAAAAGTGCCTTATTGCTAATGTAGTAACAATGAAATCAAATATCATTTCATAATGGTATTTTTATTGGTCACTAGCATATGTGGCATTACATTTCAATATTCACATTGTATCAACCTTTCAATGCCTCAACAATGTCTGAAACTTTTCATGTAAGTTATTACTTTTAATTCTGATTTGTTTCTGTACACTAAATTTATTTAACTAGATATTTAATTTTTACACAAATATTTATAAATATAGATAAATTGGTTTGCCGAATCTCAAAAACTTTCACAATAAAAATAACTTATGTTTCTATCAATTTGATTCAGAAAGATGTATAAAACTATAGAAATAAACAACTTTGATAATTCCAATAACATTAAATATTGTATGTATTTGTTTAACCAAATGTAGCTACTTGTATAATTTCAGTGGAATGACCTTGACCTTCAATCTTTTTGTTCTTTCTATATAAAGAAATCAATTGCATTATTTTAAGTCTCACAAAAACTACAGTCGGTGGATTATGATGAAACTTTGTGAATTATTGTTTGCAAACCAGAGTAGGTTCAAATATAGTAAGCATTGCAAATTATAAAATGTTAACCCTCCACCATATAAAATTTGCCCGACTTAAACATAATAAATAGGTAGGTACATAAAATATAGCTTATATTCATTTATAATAGTTTATTTTTCAAATGGTGAATAAATGTTTCAAACAATATAGTGGTTCTTAAGATTACAATCCACATATAGACAATCTGAATAATATCCTAAATTTATCAGCCATCGGTTGACACATCATCAACCCAAGCAGACCGAGTACCATCCTTCACAATGTACTATAGACGTGAACCCACTCAAAACAATCTGCTAGCTTACCGTGAAGGGTTAACGGGTATATCAATAATGTGTTTATCGCATAAATAAACTTTTAAATTAGGGATCTCTCTTTTTAATGTTATTTATATAGATTTAGCAGGTCTAAGGACTCTATTGACTTTTTTAGAGACCCCTAGTCATAGTTAAGTTATCATGTAACTTGATTCATCAGTTAAGCAAAACCCAACTATAGCAGTGTAACAAGCAATGTTTTAGGAGCTTAAAAGGATCTTGGTTAGAGTGTTCTGCTTCTGATTTTAGATGTTTAGTAACATTCACAAATCAGATGGGTTCCCAACTTTATTTTATTCCAAGCTCTTTAGTACTTTGAAATGCAGGTTAAATTGTTTGTCCAAGCTGTATTTCCAGTTCTTGGTAACCACCAATCTCTTGTCCGCATTGTGACTTACTCCCTATGGTGTTCATATCAATAAGATGAGGCTGAAACTGGCAGCAGAAAAACAACAGCTTTTTGCAACAACCAAATTTTCTATAACTTTTTGGAGACATTTTAACATGTTAGGGCTGTCAACAGGGCTATTCAAGCCCTCTTGAATACCTACTAGAATGTAATAAATAAAAATAAAAATGTTTATTTCGTTACCAAGTATTACAATTATTAACCGGGGTGGATTCCCTCTATTAAGTGTTTAACACCTGTACTGTACTGTACACCTGTACACACCAGAAGGAACCACTCTTCCATAACATATTGTTTCTTATGGTAAGGTCATTTTATTACTAAATAACTAAGTTATACTTATACATGTTTCTAATATTCTTACTATAAATAAAGATAAAGATAAGCGGTGTGTGTGTTTATGTGTATGTATGTGTGTGTGTGTGTGTGTGTGTGTGTGTGTGTGTGTGTGTGTGTGTGTGTGTGTGTGTGTATGTGTGTGTTGGAGAGAGAAAATGTGAGAGCGTTGTGCAAAATGGTTTGGTTCCAAATAAGGTAAGTATTTACAAAATTTTTAATAGGCTCTTAGTTTCGTTATATCCCAGAGTCTTAAGCCATACCGTTAGCTTGAGCTTGCATTCCCTGGTAGTCAATGGATAAATATTTAAAGTTTTGTTGATGCGGTTGTAGATGATAGACGCAAGGTGCAGATATATGTTAAATCATACATGTTGAAATGTCTCCAAAAAGTTCTAGAAAATTTGGTTGTTGCAAAAAGCTGCTGATTTTCTGCTGCCAGTTTCAGCCTCATATCAATAAAGGAAGTCTGTACCCTAGTAGGACTGGAGGTGGATGGTTATATTCAGTTGTCAAGCAATGTTCATTTAGTTATACTACAAAGTTTATTTCATTCAGAATCCCGAAACGCGTAAAGAGGTGTTAGAGGACATCGCTCACGCGAGATGGGACAAGTTGAAGAAGACGATGCTGCATCGACAGAAGTTTGGCACAGCGGGCCTACGGGGGCGCATGGGTGCCGGCTATAAATGTATGAACGATGTCGTTGTCCTACAAACAGCTCAGGTGATTCCTTATAACTATTACATGAAAACATATTCCATATTAAACCATATAATTCGTTGGTGAAAGACAAATGCCTCAACTCAAGATTCCTCCACATAGATTCTTGGAACCACAATAATTTGGTTCATAGTTATTGTTCCTGTATGGTGAATTAAGACAGTTTTTCATTGTTGCTGATGCCATGGAATTCTTAACATCACCTATTTTTTTCTTTTTTTTTAATTTATTTTAAAATACCCATATTTTTTTCATTTACGTTCTATATATATTTTATTCTATAATACTCAATCATTTATTGCATAACACAATGTAAACTAAGGATGGTAAACATAAATATAATATCATTATGGATCCTAGCAGACACGCAAGAGGGTGCTAGAAGAGAGGAAGCGCTTTTAAGAAAGCAAAGTTTAAGATACAAATGAATAAAAAAAAATGGATTTAGGTTTTTCAATCAATCAATTTCCTGTTTAATGATTTAGCTCTCTTATGATTTAGCCAATGTCCGGTAGTCGAATCAGGTGTTTTTCTTTGCCTAAGTCTGAGAAACGTCACTTTGACATTATATTGATAATGACAATTCGGATCATGGAGGTTAGAGAGAAGGAGAACGATCAATGTCCCAGAAATATAGACAAAATACGTGAGCTGCGATTGCTAAGTTCTCTCAATAAAAACGGGCTGTTGTTAAATTTGTACATTATTCAACTACTTGTACTCATAAACAGCTAACTTCGCAGATACTACTTACCGACAGCAGCGCGGCTGGTGGCTGAAAAAAGAACTTTAAATTCTACAAATTTTCAGGGACAGGCGGGCTAATGCTTTAGCACGTAGCGATTGTTCTCCTTCTCTCTAACCTCCACAATTCGGATAGACCTTTTTACTTTTCTTACAAAAAGAAAGGCAATAAATTATAATGCCTAAAGATTCTCATTTTTTTCATATATTGAAATGGCAAAAGTAAGTGTCTATTTATCTAAAAGTAAGTGTATTTATTTTTAATGTGTTTCTAGGGCCTCTGTTCCTATGTACGCAAGCTGTGCAGCCAGACCCCACTACACAACGGAATTGTGGTGGGCTATGACGGTCGCCACAATAGCAAAAGGTCAGTGTAGCGGCAGATCGTAATTAAAATTAATGCTGTTATACAGTTTTTCTATTAGGTACTTGCAATATTTGTTTAAATCTTTCTTTACAAAGAAATAAAAATGTATCTTAAGATTTTTTCCTAAATAATACAAATTCCTTCTTCACTAATGGACGTTTTGGCGGGAACCTAAAACGTAAATCTTAGTGGTTAAGGCTATTTGTTAACATTTCGCAGCTTTAATACTATAGGGGCACAATTCGAAAAACATGATTGTTGGAAAAACGCATTTAAAGAATTTTGAGCCCCTGCATTTTCACAAAATCGGTCATAAATAAATTAAACTATTAATAGCAAGTAACTAGTGCTGGGATAAATTTAATGTGCGATAAATATTTTATGCTTAATAAACATACTCTTATGATGTTTTATGATTTTGCTATTAATAGTTTAATTTATTTATGACCGTTTTTGTGAAACTACAGGGTTCAAAATTCTTTAAACGCGTTTTTCCAAAAATCATGTTTTTCAAATTGTGCCCCTATAGTATTAAAGCTGCGATTTGTGTTTTGTCGGATTTTAATATACGATAGCTTCGCAAGCGACACAGCGAGTAAAAACTAGAAAAAATATATTTCCGTATGTAAAAATTAGACAACATATTGACAAGTCGTCCAGTATTTATTATACGTTATCAGTTAGAAAAACAAAGAAAGATAATTATAGGTACCTACACAAAGTGTCAGCGGGGGGTCACGTTATCTAGGTATCTTTATACGTTATTGTCTAAATATGAAGCCTGATAAAATATATACGAATATTGTTTAAGTATTATCAATAGCTGAAGTAAGCAAATACATGATCATAATAAATTTTGCACTTTTCGACGTGATAATACGTCGATGCCTCATCTCTAAGACCGAAGATTCATTCTAAGAATTTATACTTTTTTTTTATTTCTTTAGCTACTATTGTTACTGGCTGGTAACATAATTAAGAACGCTTTATTATAGGTCACTTTTTGCGCAATAAAGTTTTTATTGCCGAAAAAAACTAAACCGGTTTTTCCTTAATTACAAAAATTATAATAAAACTTCATGAGGAAAACTGGTCCTACAAAAAATAGCAGACCATTTGCAATGCAGGTTGAAACTATTTACTAACTTTGAAAACTATGGTTTTCCATGCTATGGAGCATTTTAACACGTATGAAATTAATTCAAATATTCTGCGTGTCTAGAAAGACGAAGACATCTCGTCAAAATCACAGAATCATCTTAATTTTGGGAAAGCAACTCCTTTTATTAGGTCCAATAAGATAAAAAAAAAGATTTTTAGTGTATACTAACCCTTAGCATTCTCAGCACACATCAATCAAAAGCATTTGTGAAATAGAAGTTGTTCTAAAGGATAGCAAGCAGTGGCGTGGGGTGAAAAAAAAGGAAGGTAAAGCCGGACCAAAAAACGCCTAATGCGTAATTAAACAAAATATCATATTATAAAAAAATATGCAATAAATTACATACCTGACCTGAGTGTGTTCATGTGTTGTGTTAGTTTACCTTTTCCATAACTACGACGAAATGTTAGGTTTGGTGATTTGCTTGCGTTGCGTGCGTTGTATGCAATTTATCAGTTGTTAGTGTTCACCACCTTCACCATACATGACATCACTGGTATTATATGAACAGTGCATGTCGAGTATGATAAAAGTGGCTTTGAAAAAAGCCGTTTTAAGCACACGTCACTCGCACAGGGGTTATAATATATAGAAAAACAAGAACCAAAAATAAGTGAAACTTCACTTGCTGAACATATTCTACTAACTATATTATTCAAATGGTGAATGTTTTTACTTAATTACGCGAAAATGGCTTAACGAATTTGGATGAAATTTGGCATGCATGTAGCCTTGGACACGGAATAGAACAATCAACATGGCCTGAATTCCAAACATACGAAATCGCAGGCATAAGCTAGCAAATAAATATCAGTAGAAATATTGGATGTTTTTATTTTGTTACTTGTCGTTTGTCGTCTGTCTTCGCCATATATATATTCTATAACCCGATAAATTTACGTAACATTTTTTTTGATAAATTATTTATTTATACATGATTTTAAATTATAAATTATTTTATTTGTATTCTAACATAATTCTACGGTTTTTCTTTACGAAATGAGCCAGAATCCTTTCATAAAAGTCGCTTTTTTGTTGCAATTTTAACAATAGATGTTTTTCAATTGATATTACTCCGAGATTTGATAATCTTGCCTCACTTTGGCTGTTTCGTGTATAAGTATGAATCCGCTTCAATGCCGAAAACGACCTTTCCGCGGAAGCCACCGATACGGGAAGAGTCAAAATAATTTGACATAAAATTAAAAGCTGAGGAAAAGCTTCATTCAACGTGGATTTAAAAAGATATAAATAAAGTTCGTAAACATCTAAATTACTAATTGATGAAGTACTGTATAAAACTTTTAATTCGTTTTTTAAGGCGTGAAAATCAAATATATTTGGAAATTCGGATATTAATTTAGACACGCTATCCTCAGGAAAACTACTACGGTAACTCGCGTATTTCGATTTGTTGACTAAATCAAGAAATAAGTTCTGAAAAGATGAATAACGGGAGTTTATTTGGCTTTTGATGTTATCTATTATTTCAACGAATAAACGCTTGTATTGTGTTTTTAAGTCAATTTCTGTATCCAGCCGCCGGCGTCGTCGTGGTGGTTCACAATATTCCTGAATACTACTGAAAATAAAATCAAATTGCTTTAAAAACTCTTCTGACATCCAAGATTGAAATGCATTTATTTCTCTAACTGAGGTTTCGATGTCGACTTGTTTGGTTTGAAGCAAAGCAAATAAAATGTCAGTTCTGGCAAAAATCTCCGAAAAAACATGAAAAAGGAAACAAAATTGCATATCTTCTAATTTACTTACAAACGACTCCGACATGGATACAGAATCAACATCCCACGATTGGGGATCATCTAATATATGATTAAACGTTTCAATCATATCTAACCTGCAATTAAATATAACATTAATAATGCGTGAATGATAATGCCATCGCGTTTCAGCTACTCCAGGCATACGACGGTCGGAAAACTGTTTTAAAAGATTTGACCGCTTCGACGATTTGTTGAAAAACCTGACAATTCCATTGATATGACCAAAAAATGATTTTAATTCCGAAATATTTTCCAAGGATTTGCTTAAAACCAAATTAAGTATATGAGCATAACACGGTACGAAACGTGCGAGAGGGCATTGACCCCGTACTAAAGACTGAACGCCTCCGCGTTCACCTGACATAACGGCCGCACCGTCGTATGTCTGACCGATCAATTTGTCTTTGCATCGATATTGTTCAAGAATATTAAGCAACTGAGTCGCTAATACAGCCGCTGTCCGGCTTTCACTAACGTCGTAAAAACCTACAAATCTTTCCTCCAGACCGTTTTCGGTTAAATAACGAAATATGACTGATAATTGTTCCCTATGACTAACATCTGGGGTTTCGTCTATCATGACTGAAATGAATTTAACTTGGCTAATCTCAGACCTAATCTCGTCTAAAATTACCGCCGCGATGCATTGTATAAGATCATTTTGAATGTCTCCCGAGAGACCGGTAAACACGGAGTGTGAATTAGATGAACATTGATCAAGATGAGAGTCTATAACGCTGTCGTACTTACTCAAATAAAACAATGTTTCTACATAATTGCCACGATTGTCTGAATTTAAGTTTTCACTATGGCCGCGGAAAGATAACTCCTGTTTTCCAAGAAGAACAACAGTGTCAATTAAACGTTTCATTAAGTTTCGATTACGCTCCACTTTTCGATTATGGGCTTCATAACTATTACCGAAAAATGTTTCTATTCTATTATTTCCAAAATCGTGTAATAATAAACAACTGCGTAAATGTTTTTCAGTTTGAGTATGTTTCCTAGCCGAATTTGTCAAATTATTAATGTCTGAAAAACCCGTTTTATTCCAAGCACTGTTTGTATCGGAAAACAACAAACATGGAAAACAAAATAATTTATTTAATTTGCAACTGCCCGTTAACCAATTGTATTTATCATACATAGAACTGTGAAAATGTTTGAAAAATCCGTCTTTACGCCTATAATCAATTTTTATATCGGGACAAGCCCGTCCATTTTTTATGATATATTTTTTATTTTCGAAAGATTGATTGGAGAACGAAGTTAAGTCATTTAATAAGTAATCTGTAAGACAACAGTCAATTTGTATCAATGCCGCCATTTCTCGTCTAACCGCGTCACGACAAATAACAAAGTTAAATAAACTATAAAGACAAACCTTTACGAGGAAACGAAACAAACTATTTATTACAGACTAACACAACACTCGGCAAGTAAAATTTCACTTATTTTTCACATCTATTCATTCACATAAACAATAATTCACATAAATGCTAATTTATAGCATAAATTACCCGTGCTGACCGTGACCGCGTAATGAGTGATCTGTGATCAATCGAGCGAGTGTCAGCCTCAAGGTCGAGGTCGCGCGAAACTAGACGCTCAAGCGAAACGAAACCTTAACGTGAGACAAATAAAGATTGGTAGGCTATCCGAGATCGAGTTATCTATAAACAATTATTACGAGGCTTTTGCATGTATTTGTTTATGTATGTGTGAGTGATTTGCATACATTTGGCATTTGTAAATTCCCAATATTTTGATCGGGTTGCCGGAGCGGAGGAGCGCGTCGCACTTGTCGCGTCATATGATTGTAAACTGTGGTTGTGTGCGTTTGCTATTTCAAATACATTGCGTATCTTGTATACGGGATATAGAAGAATATTTTTACAAAGCGCGCAATGTAATTATGGCGTTTGCAATCCGAAAGCCGTTGAACTTCGGCTTACATTACAAAGCGGGGTAAGCTATTATTGAAAATAATAAAAAAATTATTAGTGATCGCCAAGGCAACCCGATGGGAATCGTGTTATATGCACGCGTCGCCACTGATAGCAAGGAAGGTACCAAATTATCGATGTTGACATCATGTTATAGGCAAGCCCGTACCTTTTTTGCATGACGATATAGAAACCAGACTGACAAGTGGATAGGTGTCTTCTAGGCAGGCGAGATAGCGGTCAAACGCTTACCTATACACGACAAAAAAAGACAGCCAGGCAGGCAAAATCTATAATCTAATTGTAAGATCACAAATTTGTTGTTTGTCTGTCCATTCTTTTACCATTGTATATGCGTTACCATACCAACGCGTTTACCGCAAGTAGTTCGTCTACCAGACGCTAGATGGCGCTAACGGAAAAATATTTAATAATAGAAAAAAATAAAGAATTTTGTCCACCCGTGCGAAGCCGGGACGGGCCGCCAGTACTATCAAATTATTATTATTATTGCGGGTCAATGTAGAAAGCGAACTTTTCTATATTGCCTCGGGTCTGGGTGTTGTAAAACAGTTTCTGAATTCCATAACAAATGCTTAAGCCATTTAATTTGGGTTCAGAACAGTATGTGATGCTGTCTACTATTTATTTAATAAATATACAATGTGGCAATTCAAGAGAACTAGACGACGTTTTTTGGAAGATTGAAACAGTTTTCTTGCAGTGTCATGAATTGATAGAATCAATCCTCGCCGGCGTAAGACAGTATTTAAGAGTCGTAGACATACCACTACACTTTGTCCAATGTAGGATGATACTTTTGACAGGTGTCACTTCCTTATTGCTACGTACTAAGGTTGCGTTTGTTTCCTTATGTTTGGCTTGACATTGCAATTGCAACTTTATACCCTCTTTATAAGTGTCAACTGTCAAAAGTATCATCCTACATTGGACAAAGTATAAGTACTAATTTTATACGAGAAATCATTCAGTTGCCTTGTTAAATGTAAGTTCTTTTATTTCTGTGTAACCTCATTGTCTATAATTTTCATCTCATAACTGTTTATTGATCGTTTTTACTTATTTGTCCAGATTCATTTGTATGCCTTTTCGTTAGATTTGAAATAAGAATCCCCAGTAAATAAAGCCACGTGTATTTTATATTTGTATTCCTAATATACTTTGCTTTATCTATCTGCCTATATCTTACTACAAGAAATTACTTCTGATAAGAAATACAATAGAAAAATGATGTGTTTTAATCGAATTTGTCTGACACTAAAAATCGTTCTTATTTATATGTCTACATCGTAAAACGCTGCTAGTGTCATAGTGGTATAGAATTTAATTAAATGTTCTTAATGTGGATGGTTAAGTACTCTAAGTACCTCTTTGTTGGTTAGTAGGCGTTGACAGTTGGTTTTGCACGTTTTTTAGAGAAAATCTAACTCAAACACTTATTACGGATACTTACCGAAAACGTATGTTTTTGGGTGAATTAAATGATTAAAACGTTCCCCTATAAATCTATAATCTAAGATCACAGTGGTTTGTGTGTTTGTCTGTCCGCTCTTTTTCGCGCTCTTTTTCCATTGTATCAATAACGTTACCATAGCAACGCGTTAACCGCAAGTAGTTCGTCTACCGGACGCTAGATGGCGCTAACGGAGAAATATTTAATAATAGAAAAAAATTAAAGAATTTTGTCCACCCATGCGAAGCCGGGACGGGCCGCTAGTATTTTACTATAGTAAGTAGGTTATAAGCCAATATTACGGTCAACCTATAAACAAGGTTTCGGAGAAAGTTGAAGCGTCAGAATATACAAATGAAAACATTCATTGTTCCGAATCCAAGGCGAGAAGCTAAAGCAAATTGTGTTATGGGAATCGGAAACGTATTTACGGTAATATGAGTAGTAATACAAGGAAAAATTTTTTGCGGCCACTACTCGGTACAAGGTCTCCCGAGACGTAGAACTTACGTAGATATAGCGTTGCTGTTGACGTTTAATACACGCAACTCTCATATTGAATAATTTTATCTAAATTTTTCTTATTTCTTAATCCGTATAGAGAGAATGCTTGATTTTAAGGTCAACCGCTTAAATTATTCGGTACAAGGGCGCATAGGAACGGCGACAGGGGGAGTACGGAAAAAGGGGGAAGTGGGCGCACTATGCGCGCCTGCCGCCCGTTCCTCACTCGATCCCATTTGTCGCCGTAGCCCCGAACCCCTGTACCACGCGGGCGAAGACTGCCAGTAGCCTTGTCAAAAAGTTAGGTATCAACCTGGTATTGTGAGTTATCTAAAAGTTAGGTATCAAACTCGGTATTGTGAGTTATCTAAAACCATCAGGTCTTAAGAGGTGTAATTGGACGTATTTCCATGATAAGGATCCAACCCACAACTTCACATTAATTGACGTAGGTATACCAAAATGGCCTTAATGTCATATACTTTCACGTCATGAAAACAGCTGTAGCAAAATGTCAGAGCGAAGGGTCATTTTCTACTTATGCTACTTTCTATTTGCGTGACGTGAAAGTATATGACATTAAGGCCATTTTGGTATACTTAAGTCAATTTAAGTGAAGTTGTGGGTTGGATCCTTACCATGGAAATACGTCCAATTTATGTTGTGGCTCAGCTAATGAAGGCCTAGAAGTTGCTCTGCACCAGGACCCCCAAACTTAGCAGGTAGTCCAGCCGGGCTGACTGGGGGAGAGATTCTCTCAGTCAGCTCTGCTACGAGTCCTGGACTTGAAACGAACTCACCAATCGGTTAGACTGATAAATCAGGGTTCCCCTCTTTACAAAAAAGGACCCCCAAGATCAGGGGGCCCTCGGACGCTGACCAGTAAACCTCGTATTGAACTAATTACTAGCTAAAAATTTCCCCACGTTTTGAATTGTAAATAAAATAGGTAGTCCAGTCATTATATACATTTAAAAGTGAAAATGAACCGAGAAAGCCAAATTTTGGATATCACGTGGGGGGTGGCTAGAAAAGCTTAAGTTCAAATTGTCGACCAAAACAACCTTGTGCAATTTCCGCCATCTTGAAAAAACCCTTAAATTCAGTTTTTTCATCATAACTCGATTCCCCGTTGAGATACGAAATTTTTTATACAATACTTTTTTGTTGCTCTTCTCGCGATCTACAATTAAGGTCCCATGCATTTTTCACGTATCAATCGTCGTTTTCGAGATATCGATAAAAAAAAACAATAGGTATATAAGTATAACTATTGTAAGATATTTAGCTGGTTTAACTTTAATTACTTTGACATAGTTTAGGAAAATTATAGTATTAGGTAATAGATATTAGGAATTATTTTTTAATTTTTAGTTTTTTTTGTGTTCACGCATTTGAAGTCGGTTTTTTTTTTAAGTTAATTATTTTATTTTAAAATTTTTAGTATTACTTTTTTGTAGATACTAATCGTTCAAATTGGTTCATAATCGGCGGAGATATTGCGTATAAAAAAGTTCATCCCCAATTTTCCACCCTTGGGGGTGAAATATTTTCTTCAAATTCGCATGAAACCACCCTTTTGATAATACCTATTCAACAACAACAACAACATTTTCTATTTTAATAATTTAAAAAAATAATCGTTTAAATTGGTTTATAATCGGCGGAGATATTGCGTATAAAAAAGTTCATCCCCAATTTTCCACCCTTGGGGGTTGTTTTTTCTTTATTATTAAATTTAAATGGGACCACCCTTGAGGTATTACCTATACGCCGAAAAAAGATTTGTTCAAATCGGTTCATAATTGGCGGAGTTATCGCGTAACAAACATAGAAAAACATACGGGTCGAATTGAGAACCTCCTCCTTTTTTTTTGAAGTCGGTTGAAAAAGGGTCTTTTATACCTGACCCACGCCCAAACTCTAACGGTCGCATAGTCACGTGCTCCATGGCGAGACGCCATGACGCGCCATGGAGACGCGTCGGGCGCGCTGGGGCCGACTTTGTGGCGCGCTGGAGGTCGTAATTTTTGTCAGAAATGAAAAATAAAAAAAACGAATTTGTAGGTCTGGACACGCTCTACAAGTTTTATTTCAAACATTTTTCGATATCTTTCACCAGAAAAAAGTAAATAGCGAAAAAAAAAAATTCTCCCCAAATTTTTGATATTTTTGATCGATATCTCGAAAACGACGATCGATACGTGAAACATGCATGGGACCTTAATTGTAGATCGCGAGAAGAGCAACAAAAAAGTATTCTATAAAAATTTTCTTTTCTCAACGGGGAACCGAGTTATGATGAAAAAACTGAATTTAAGGGTCTTTTCAAGATGGCGGAAATTGCACAAGGTTATTTTGGTCGACAATTTGAACTTCAGTTTTTCTTGCCATCCCCCACGTAATATCCAAAATTTGGCTTTCTCGGTTCATTTTCATTTATTTCCCGATTTTTCCGACGTAATGACTGGACTAAGGATGGAACACGACTTTACGGCCTATATAGTTTGGCATATAAGTAGATTACGATACATACGTGCATAAACCTTTTGATTTAATTCGTTTTGTTGCTTAAACCAATCTATAATCTAGGATCCCAAATTTGAAGTTTGTCTGTCCGCTCTTTTTCCATTGTATACCATAGCAACTCGTTAACTGCAAGTAGTTCGTCTACCGGACGCTAGATAGCGCTAACAGAAAAATATTTATTAATAGAAAAAATTTAAAGAATTTTGTCCACCCTTGCGAAGCCGGGACGGGCCGCTAGTATTATTAATAAACTTAACTTTTCACCTATAGAATCTAGATTCTAGACGATCACTAAAGTTCACACAAGACACTTATGTACATACATGTAGTAAATAGTTTTGCTGTGCCATGCAGTGTACGATAAAGATATGATGATAAACTAGTAGTTTTGTACCTACCTTTAAAGTATTTACATATTAGTTTGATAAAACCTAAACAGTTTGGTAGGACCCCAATTTTCTTGCACCATTGCCTTTGGTTTCCTAGCAATACCTCTGATTTTATGATCAACTTCTTTTTGCTTTATTAAGTAAACAGAGGCCCTACCATCACCTCTTACCGCGATTAAAGTTCAGTTGTTAAAGAGAGACGCCACTATAGACCGCATATAGCGGTGTCTCACTTTGACAATCGAACTTGTATCGCGTTAAGAGATTATAAGACCCTCAGGACATAATTGGATGAATATTCTTATTCTTATGTAAGTATCAAGCATGAGAATAGTTATCGTAGGATAATTATTTTTGTTACATACTCTGCTCTGACTTTATCTTAGTACTTTAAAGATAACGCACGACTTGTCAATAACGTAAATACTAATTATTTCGATGGAGATTATCATTTCAAGGATAATACATCTATTTTTACACCAGCCGGTATGATAATTTATCGAATATGGATAAATCGGGACTTAAATAAGCTTTAGGTATTTATTTTTGATTGAAAACAAATGCCTCTACCCTATCATATTATCTTTAACAAACTGCATACAATTATAGAAAAAATAATATCATCAGGTAGGATTCCAACACATGTTTTTTGCGGCTGGCTGGTAGTCTGAACAGCCTAGCCGCTACGAATTCTGGCTCGGCAGAAAACCTAAGATTTTTTGTGTTTTTTAATCCTCAAACAATATAAAGAAAAATTATTTTACTCATCAGCTAGAAAAAGAGTAGAGAGAAGAAAAAAGCAGAATAAAGCAGTGTTGTAATTCACGTACAGATTAGTTAAAAAAAATACAGATTATTTTTTTGCAATTGACGATTATTAATTAAACCAAAAAACACTGCACCAAGTTTCATATTTAAAAACCAACTAATAATAAATTACAAACAATTCTTTATCCTATATTTTACAACACCTATATTATACACTGTAAGGCTTGTGTTATGGATACTAGGGTAACGGATAGACATACATATATGATACATAGATATATAATATTCATAGAAATATATATAAACACCCATGACTCAGGTACAAATGCTCGTATTCATCATACAAACATCCGCCCCTACCGGGATTAGAACCCAGGACTGTCGCTGCGAAAGGCAGGATCGCTACCGTTGCACCAAACGATCGTCAAAAATTATGATATATGATCATAGTTTAAGCCACCTCGTTTGTATGTTACCATAAGGCTGCCCTAAAAATTAAGACTAGCTAGCGCAGACTGGATAAGCAAATGCTCATAACTTTGCCAAAACAAAATCGGAAATTAATGTTTTTAATATGTGACTGATAATGATAGTACAAAGAGTCGTCGTTTCAGGAAATGAAAACTTTGTTAACAACAATTCCTATTTAGTTGTGGAAAATGCGAATTGGGTTTTTCCAGGGTCTGCCAATCATTTGGCTTAAAGTATCAAAGTAATTTAATGTTTTATTATTCGAAATATAGTGTTTAACCAGCTCTTTTAATGGTTCATATAGCTTTATGTTTTAATACCAAAAAATATGCAAAATAATTAATGTCACTGTTTTTAAGTAAAACTATACCTATAAGAGCAAGATATAAGATCTACAGTCTATTCATCCTATCTTGTCCTATTTTGTAAACAATCTTGGCACTCCTTTTTATTGAAAATGCAGAATTAAAAATCAACTGATAACTAGATTCAATAGGTTTCAGTCCATAATAACGATTTATTGTAGGTATTAGATTATTGACTTTGTTATTATTTTATTTTTAAATGGGTGATTTTGTTAAAAAGTTGTACATAGATTGTTTACAAAATAGGACAAGTTAGAATGAAAAGACTTTATGTAAAATCAGATCAACGCTGTCAGCTATACTTCGAGATACAGAGTGGCCGCGTCAAAGTGAGCTGTCTATCGACAAGTATTATTAGATAAAATGCTCTTTATTCAATAACGCATCCCAGTGTCTCCTACGTTGGGAGGATAACAAAACAAAGGTTACTCCTATGTCTTCTTATCGAGAAAAAACCACAAGAAACTCGACTTTCTTAAGGGAAAAGGAAGAAGAGGTTTTATCACCATTGACATTAGACTGTCCAAAAAGGTTTCAACTTCTACACGTTGACTCCGTCAACATAGTGAGTCTGTAAGCTGAAAATAAAAACCAGCTAATGATCTGCGCCGACCCTAAGAGTATTACAATCGTGTTTCCATTAGACTCTGGAGTTATCTTTTGACTGTTCTTAATACATGGTTGTCTAGCATGTATAGCAAGTAAAAGTTATAATCTTGGCCCACCAGATTTGCTGAGCTGACTGCAAAAGTGTTCGTCTCTTCGTCAATCCCAGTTCATTTATTCTCGGCCGTGTGTCCAACGCCGCTGGTCTCCTTCGCTACGATTCTATACAAAGCTGCAGGGGGTGTGATGGTAACAGCATCACACAATCCTAAAGAGGATAACGGTTATAAGATCTACTGGGGAAATGGCAGCCAGATCGTGTCCCCGCATGATGACCATGTGCTGGAAGAAATATTGCAGTGTTTGGAGTGAGTTCTCATCTATTTAATGTCCCTATTTATTTTAATAAAAGACAGAGAATAAGATTTTTGTCAAAATCTAAATACAAATGGTAATTCTCTAAGTATGATTTAATCTTAACTGTTAATCGTGTCTATACATTCTATAGGGCATTTATGCCAAAGGCCCTGTCCCCATTTAAGTGTTACCATATTCGATTGTTGAATCGTAATGATGATATAAAAAAATATTATGGTTCTAATACCGGTGTTATTTATTTGTTATTGTATTAAAAACACAATAGTCACCCATTTATTGAAGTGAAAACTTCTTTAGCGGCGTTGTGCACTTTTTGGGATGGGTAAAAAATTTTAAACTCGTGTCAAGACACGTGACCTGATCGAAAATTCGTAAGACGGAGGGAGAGTAGACCGTCGGTGCGGCGTAGGAAAGGTAGTAATATGCCCCTCTCTTTCTACCGTGCGGCGAAAATCTATGCCTGCTCCTGCTGTTTCGTTTAGCGGTGTTGTGCGAGTGTACGTGTGTGTTTGTTGTCATGTTTGTGTACGATAGCGCAATAAATGAATTATTGTATTTTACCACATAAATGATAGTACTTTTATACTGATAAACAAAGCAATTTGTGCAAAATTATTCCCTAACCATTCCAAAATATCAAAAATGCACAACTTTAATGTTCATGTTTTCACTTCTGCCGGCATTCCCGGAGTGCAACCCGTTGTTTTTTATTAACTATAATATGTCTTTGTTGGTTAAAGTTCACAAACCATCTTTGGTCTTAACCTTTTTAAGTCATGCAATGATTTAAAATGCAATATTGAAGCATTGAAGCCCTATATGAGAGAGCTGCCCTGATTTCTATGCTTGTTTCTGTAGTATAATATCTAACACAAATATCTTCATTTTATTACAGCATTCCGGATGACCACTGGGACATAAAAGATATTCGTTCGCACGAACTAGTAACGGATTGTTTGGAAGAAGTCACTACTAAGTACATGGAATACATTCGTGATAGTCTTCACCAAGAAATTCTAGAACAAAATAGAACTGCGGCTATTGATATTGTTTATAGTGCGATGCACGGTGTCGGATATGATTACATAGTAAAAGCTTTCCAGTCGGCGAATTTAAAGGTATGTAGAGAATATAGAATAAATTATTTCCGTGCCCCATTTAATTATTAATACAAAATTAGCCAATTGTATAAGATGAATAAAATAAAATCCTGATAATTCTTAACGCATAAAACTATAACAACCGGACCGGTTTGGCTTTTTTTAATATTAGTAACAATTCAAATTGGAAAAGTTGTTTAAAAAATTTGGGAAAAATGCTGAGTATTTTTTTTTGTGATATTTGTTTGATTTCGACAAGTAAACGTCCTTCGGTTTAGCTATAATGTAATCCTAATTATATTATGACAATATTTTGTGTGTGTCTGTTACCATATTGTCAGTAAAAGCCTAAGAATAACATTCAAGAAGGCTAAGAACGGTTAGCTATATGTGTAGTCGTAGAACGGAAACGTTAGCGCGATTCATTTCGGTACAGCGACATCTAGTTATAATAATAAACAACATCACATATTTCGAACCCAACTTAAGTATCTAAATCACTTGTGTTATGGAATTCAGAAACAACTACGGTACCACTACACGCGAGCCAATATAGAAAAGTTATTTTTCTATATTGACCCGGCCAGGGATCGAACCCGCGACTTCCGAGTATTGTTACCATGACAACCGGAGGTAATCCAATTATTATAGGAGCTATTGTAAGTTATTTTCAACCATTTGTGGCAACAGGTTCCCGTCTCTAAAAGTTGCTGCCAAGCCAATTTTGCCGCCCTAAGCTTCAGCTTTTTCAGCTTCTATGGTAAATCTGGCACTGCATCAACCTACAGAAAAGTTTATTTTTCAATTGAGATTATCAGACATATTAAGGCATATTAAATCTTTTTATTCCTACATACTTTTATTATTTTAAATCATAAGCATCTTCTTAGGTGCCAATAAGTGTTACCCAGCAACAAACACCGGACCCTGAGTTCCCAACTGTGAAGTTCCCAAACCCCGAAGAGCCAGAGTGCTTGGAACTGAGCAAAAAGCTGGCGGAAGAAAAGAGAGTTAGATTAGTCCTCGTGAACGACCCCGACGCTGACAGACTCGCCGTGGCTGAATACGACCCAAGGTAATTTTTTTACTTGGAATACATAGTTGGACGTGATTTGTCGAAAGTTACTGTACCTACCAGTACGGACTATCCACCTTACACACCTGGATTCGCTGTATGGAAATATATTACATGCTTTTTTTTCTTATAATATGTTTTTTTTCAGTAGGCATTATTCGGGTCGCAAGGCCAAGTAATCGGTTAACTGATCTCCCAAGATACAGGCACTGCCTAGTCCCCCTCTTTTAAATGTATTGACTAAATTTGCCTATGCTCATTTTTAACTATGTATTTATTTAAAGCTGTACTTTCTCTAATTTTTATTAAAATAGATTATTATTTAGTATTATTATTATTAGTCGAATTGTTTTCCAACGTTTAATAACTTTTCATCTTTTTACATTAGGTACCAGAAAATATAAGAATTACTTAGATAGAAGCGCTATTTTTAATTTTGTTTTTTTTTGTTATGGGTTGTTGTAATTTACCTTAGTTTTAACTTTTTAGTAATAATAACCCTGTATTTCACTTTAAATAAATAATTTACTAATGTTTTTCGTGATTTTTCTTTTTTTCATTTTGTGCTTTGATGTTTATATATTATTTGAATCTCTATACATTACTGCATCATCATCATCATCATCATATCAGCCGTACGACGCCCACTGCTGGACATAGGCCTCCCCCAAGGATCTCCACAACGATCGGTCCTGTGCTGCCCGCATCCAGCGTTTTCCCGCGACCTTGACCAGATCGTCGGTCCACCTCGTAGCGGGCCTACCCACTGAGCGTCGTCCGGCACGCGGTCGCCATTCGAGAACCTTTCCGCCCCAACCGCCATCAGTTCTCCTTGCTATGTGTCCTGCCCATTGCCACTTCAGTTTCGCAATTCTTTGAGTTATGTCGGCGGTTTTTGTTCTCCTACGTATCTCCTCATTTCTGATTCGATCGCGTAGGGAAACACCAAGCATAGCTCTCTCCATTGCCCGCTGGGCGACCTTGAGCCTTCTTACAAGACCCATAGTGAACGACCACGCATACATTACTGCATATTTCTACCAAATTACATCACGTTTAATTTGTTTTCTAACTTATTTGATATAAAATTGTGTGGGCTACCGTTATCTATGTTATGTTTAGTTATGATTTCTTTGGCCATTATCTCCACCAAAGCTGTACACTACTGAGTACTGCTATATAACATATTTCATCGGAAATAGATTATTTAATGGGTGCCGATCTTTATTGGGAAAATTCATATTTTCTGTGTTACACAGGCTGCAATACTTACCAGTATTGAGGAATTATCATCATTCCCTGGCGGTAGGTAGATAGCTGACATAGAATGGTGCACGGTAGACGTGTCGCCGGATGACTTATCTACGTGCTGGCTTTGTATTGATTCTAGCGCATCGTTAATGTGAAGCAAATAATTATGTTTGTTTTGAAACTGCTTGCACGGACCGAACATACAATCTGTTGATGAATGTCCGGCTCGTAAACAATTATTACATAATATGTTATCGTTTGCAAAAGTAATTCTATTCCTATGCGATAAGTTTAAGAATTTAAAACACGAATAAAAGCCGTGATTTCTTTTGCAAATGCGACAATCGTGAGAAATTGGTGCCTGTTTTTCAATTTGCAAATTGTATTATTATCATAATAATCTGTCAACACCTCACTGAAGTGGCTGTTGCGTTTAAGATTTATTTTGATTATACCAAGATCGGGACTTGTGACCGAGCAGGATGGCGGAGGATTTAATAAAATACTCCATTCTCTGCCGAATTACATCCGTAATCTCATCAGTGGTATAAGAAGGGTCACTCGAAGAGAAGCATGTTTGGCGCCTGGGATAAGACGCAAAGAAAATCCGCATCTCGTCCCTATTTGCTGGCTCGTTTCGCCTAACCCTCCTCGTATCTAGCGGAGAGCAGATCGATACTGATTTCACTACACAATGGTCGGACGATCCCAGTGGAGCTGAGTTCGATACGGAATGTTTGTGTTGTTCAGTTGTCATTAAGTCAAGAATGTTGGCTGTCTGGTCAATAATATCCGGAATTCGCTTGATTCACCAGCTGAGTAAAATTTTGCGCTAGGGCTTATCGTCGCGCTTCTCTCCCAGCATAGTCAGTTTTCTGGTAAGGGTACAGCCATTCTTGCTGTGAGCGCTAAATCCCCCAGAAAAACAAGCTCCGCCGCTGGATATCGCCATGTCTGCCGTCTCTGTAATCTATGAGCCAAGTCGCCTCCTGGTCACCGCTATGCGACTGGTAGACACGGACATAGAGCATCTTCTTTACCCCAGAGTCTACCAGAAGCCAAATAATGGGAAACCCGGATTTTTCATAGCATCAGAGACGCCCACAGCAAATGACTTCGCGGACGAACACACAGACCTCTGCACACTTCTTGAACTTTTGCTTAAGTTCAAGGCAACTAGGGTAGTTAAGTTACGCCTCGTCTAACAGGGTTGATATTTGCGTCTCTATCAAAAATAATAGATGCGGCTTCTGAGTCCTCAGGTGGTTATGGACAGGATCGAGATTTCAGTGCAGAACTCTGATGTTCGCGATGTGCACTTTTAATGGGAGCAAGTATTCCTTACATAAACATTTACTTGCTTCATCTATCTAAACATATCGATCGTTACTATCATACAGTTGTAGCCTTTTCATAGTTTTCATTCGAAACTCACCAATCGACTGGTAGAGAATGCCTTTTGGAATTAAGTCGGTTACTTGTACTATTCTGTGGAATTAACTTAATGAATTAAATTAATGTATCATTTTCTCATGGTTCAAAAAGGCCTCTATGATGACACAAACCTTATTACAATCCAATATTTGCAAAACAAGTTTATCAAAGATTACTTTACAGTTCCAAGTTTTGGAAAATATTCACTGGCAACGAGATGGGCGCTCTACTCGGCTGGTGGTTGTTAAAGCAAAACACAATGCGAGGCGACACCAGGGAGATGTACGTGATCGCGAGCGTCGTCAGCTCCAAGATGTTGAGAGCACTCGTCAATGGGAAAGGGGAGTTCGTAGAAACACTTACTGGTTTTAAGTGGATGGGTGAGTGAATATCCGATAGTATCGCATTTATTTTGGACTAGCTGACCCAGCCACGCGTTGCTGTGGCACAGTAATTTTAATTTGCTATATTTTTTTTTAATCAAATCAAATTATCAATGAAAGGTATGATATAAGCACTGGAAATCAATTTCTAAATAAAAGCAGCCTCAGTTACTCCTTATTACATCGGCTGCCGATGTAATAAAGAGTAAATAATAAAAGTCCCGTCAAAATCGGTCAAGCCAAAATTGTAAAAAATGTTGTTTTGGTGTATGTACCGTATTTCAAATGCATGTAGTTAAAAACGGTTATTTAAATATTACAAATATTCCTTTTAATAGACACTACAATATTATTTATATGTATAGATAAAGACAGTATGTATTAGGGGCCGAATTAAATAACCTTACCAATTGAACCATTATAGTTTTTTTGTTGAGATATTTTCGAAGAAATTATTATTAGAAAAAAATAACTTGTGTCAGGTACCAGGTTTGCAGGGTTCGAACCGACTTTCCCTCGCGCTCCAGTATTTTTTCATTTATCTTTATCTAATCTTAACAAATAACTACATCGTATACAAAATAATGTTGGCTTTATCCACTCCTCAGTCCGCTATCGCGCGCTCCACCCCTATGATCGGTTCCAATGCTACGCGAATTGCGAAAAAAAATGTCGGCACTCTTAGATAAAAATGCCATTTTCTCGTTAAATAATGAAGCTAGGACCAAACAAAAAATACTAACGTAAACCTGATTAAATAAAAAATCCACAACAGAATATTTGGATCTCTGTGACTCAAAAATTAATTGTAATTAAAAAAAATAGCAGGCCACGCGGAAAGTTGAATAAGGTAGCAATCGCTACCAGGGACTGATGAAGGTTTTGGCTATCTGTTGTGTATGTGTATATGCGCGGCGCTGCGTCCCCGCCTACTCGTACTTAAGACGAATTATTATTAAAGCAGTGTGTGACTAGCCAGCGGTTGTTTCACTTGTGTCCCTACGCAATTGTGGCGACGAGGAATACCCACATTGTTGTAAAAAAAAAAAAAGTGAAATGGCAGCTCCGCAATTTGGGATTTTAACTTTGTTTGACCATAATGTGCAGTCGTGGAAAGCGTACAAAGGGCGTCTGACTAGTTTACGGGCATCACCTCCTAGAGCGCCTATATCACCGTGGAAATTCCCAGCAGCTCCCTTTTACCGAATTCACCTAGATTTCTTGGGTCCATTAAATAACCGTATGTATTTAGTGGTCGTAGATGCATACACTAAATGGGTTGAAGTGTACGACGTACCATCAACTACATCGGCCGTAGTTGAAAAGCTTTGCGAATATATTTCACGGTTCGGATTGCCACAGACGATCGTATCAGATAACGCTACTACTTTTTCATCACGGGAATTTAAATTATTTTGTTTACAAAATGGTATTACTCATTTATTTTCACCACCCTATCACCCAGCGAGTAATGGACAGGCCGAAAGCTATGTTAAAATAGTAAAAAGAGGCATTAAATCTTGTTTATTATCGTGTAATAATTTTAAAGAAAGCAAAAATAAACTTTTAAAATATTTGTTTGATTATAGAAATTCTATTCACAGTACCACCAACCAGTCACCGGCTCAATTAGTATTTGGTCGAAAACTTAGATGCCGTTTAGATTTACTGTGCGAGAGATCGGCAGCGCCCTCATCCACACAGTTAGGTAATATTGTGAAAAATAAACAGTGTTCGCAGATTAAAACCCATGGCGGAAACAACGTACAAATTTTTTCCACCGGTACATATGTTATGTACAAACAATATTTCAATAATAACAAATATCGTTGGAATAAAGGAATAATTGTGAAACGTATAGGTAACGTTATGTATTTGGTTAAGGACTTGTGCTCTTCTGTTAACGTGAAAAAACATAAAAATCAATTGTCAATTTTTCGGGGTACGCCTAGCATCGATCATAAATGGTCAGAGCATTGGGATGGCGATAATGGGTTCAACGTGAGTGATTTTCACTCTGCTAGAGGGGAGGACACTGACAAGAGTTCTACCAAGGTTGAAGAGATTATGGCTGCTGGGTCAGTACCATCCCAGATACCAGAGTGTGAACTGGAGTCTCAGTTAAACCCAAACATTGAACGGGGTAATCCGACGTCCAGGATGTTACTGCGTCCCCTACCTAAAGTCGATTATCGACGTCTCAATTAATTTCTTGCTGTTGATTTAATAGTTATGAATTGGGGGAGGAATGTTGTGTATGTGTATATGCGCGGCGCTGCGTCCCCGCCTACTCGTACTTAAGACGAATTATTATTAAAGCAGTGTGTGACTAGCCAGCGGTTGTTTCACTTGTGTCCCTACGCAAACACAACACTATCGGTAGCAATTGCTACCGTGGACTGACAAGTGGTTATAAAACAAGAAACTTAGCGAAGGTGCACATCTGCTAATGCCAGCGGCTGCACATAATACCAAAATTTATCATTATAAAAAACTATCTAACCATAATAAAGAGTATCCATCCATATAACAACACAACGAAACAAAAGAGTAAAATTAAGTCACCTAAAAGTGTTAAGTGTATAACTGTGTTTTCCGTGAATTGTTTATTTATTTAATACTAGCGGCTCGTCTCGGCTTCGCACGGGTGGACAAAATTCTTTAAATTTTTCTAGCATTAAATATAGCCTATGTTACTCAGCGTGAATGTAGCTTTCCAATGGTGAAAGAATTTTTGAAATCGGCTTAGTAGTTTTTGAGTTTATTCATTGTAAACATACAAAAATACAAATCTTTCCTCTTTATAATATTAGTATAGAAGGTATGCCCATCCGTTAGGACGTCAGTTTTATCCCAAGCTGACCTAGTTCTTTTCTACGGAAGTGGACCCACTCGGTAACACAAGCAGATTTAGCTTACCACGATGGGTAAGCGAGAATGTTAATTTATTTTTATTTATTTCATTTTTGAAAATAATGTGTTTATCGCATTCTTAATATTCTTTATAAAAAATATAAATACGTGTGTATTCGAAGAAACAACGTCGCTTTCAAATTGTGTAGTGTTTGAGGGGGATAAAAAATTTATGGTGTTTCACTTGCCAACAGGCAATACGACCCTGCTTTTGGCCCAACAAGGCAAGCTTCCACTGTTCGCGTTTGAGGAAGCCATCGGCTACATGTGTGACGCTCGTGTGCCCGATAAGGACGGCGTGTCTGCCGCTGTACAGGTCGGTAGTTATTGTAATTCAATAAAATCCTGTCTAGGCCCAGGTTTGATTGGGATAAAGAGCGAACACTTTCAAAAAATACTACTCACTCTATTCACAGCCCCCTAAGTTCATGCTACATTACTGCGATTCTGTTATTCTATCGAACCTGACATACTGCGATTCCTTTGAATCTGACATTCTGCGAATCTGATATTCTGCTGATAAAGTAAAATAAAGTAATCATTTATTCAGTGCCTGCATTTTACATTGACAACAATGAATTTCTTAGAACTAAATAAAGAAGCAACTGAAAGGGTCGATCATTTCAGCTCGTGTTGTAGCTTCTGAGCCACACCGCTGATTTTCAGCTGGACCTATTAAAGAGAAAAGGAAATGCTTGCAAGTTGCATTTGTGATAAACATAAATAAAACAGATACATAGACTAAAACAAAAATAAATCAATTGCAATGCTAATAAGTTTTATGCCTACATGCCCATACTTTCAGCAGCTATATAAAAAGATGTAGGTATCTTTTTATACTCACTAATTTGAACCATACTTCAGTTCCAACTGCCTATATTAAATGATCAGTCATACCCTCAGTTTTGCGATTTAAAAGATTTTCTTTTATCTTACACCGGAATGTTATAACTGATTCTGATCTAACAGTCTGCTAATCTGTCATCTGCGTCTCAGACATTTTTCGCCTAAATCGATATGACTTAAACAAATCCACCCAGAAACAGCACATTAGGTAGATTTTCTTTGTGCCCCATGAGCCCCAGTAGTGGTGACATAATAAGTCGATATTGGACAGAAAAATTGCCGCATGTTGACCGGTAAAATAACACCGATCCTTCACACTAATAATATTTTATTGTGATCTCCACCCCCCGTCCAAACGTAGAGATTTAGCAAATCTCCCATTTTCGGAGCAGGTCTCCATCCAAAAAACTTTGAGAGGAACTTGATTTTTGGTTAATCATCCGTGAAAATCGCTTAATACTTAGTAATCTGTAATCTGCGCTAGGTGGTTCCCATTTGTTCCATAGCACATGACACCATAAAATAACATACCATAAAACAAATGAGAACTATCAAACGGGCTAACCATTGCGGGAACGACCTCACCAAAATTTAATGAGGTCCTACCATAGCCTTATATTGAGATAAAAGTTTAGCTGTTAAAGAGAGACGCCACTATAAATCGTGTATAGCGGTGTCTCACTTTGACAATCGAGCTTACATCGCGCTAAGAGATTACGGTAAAACCTCTTAACAGCAATATTTTCCTAACTTTTCCAGGTGGCATCTCTTGCTTCCCACATGTATGCGAAAGGCTCATCGTTGGTACAACAATTGGATGATTTGTACGCAGAGTACGGATTCCATGTCACACACAACTCTTACTACGTATGTCACGATCCGGCTACCATACAGAGGATATTTAGACGCATCAGAAACTACGATGGACATGGACAGGTAAATACAAACTTGCTCGAGAGAGAGGGCGTGACCTAAAATTAAATAAACATTTTAAAGAATTGGAGCGGAGCGAACGAAGCTCCTATGCAACTGGTTCAGGGTTTTTTTTTGTAGCAGTTCGCATATCTTCTCGAGTTTACAGATAATTGTTTTTTTTTTCAGTAATTATTATGTATTATTTATTAAACGAATCACCAACAAGGTTACACTAATACAATTCCATACAGATACAAACATAATAACTACTTGATCAAGTAAAACCTTAATTGGAAGCGACATTGGCTATTACAATCATCTAAGTCGTGACAAAGCCCGAATCTAAAATTTCACCCAAATAAAAAAGTTATAACCAGAAAACGAGTTGTCTATGACGGAATAAATGGGCAATAAAAGGGCACGCTTTTTAAATTTAATCAATTTGCATATTTATATCGAGTTCTTCTCCAGTTTTATTTTTTAAATTTATTTAATTATAGAAAACCATTATAATTATCTAGGTCGTGTTGAAGCCCGAATTTAGATTTTTACTATAATAAAAAAACTATTAGCAAAAACGAATTACCATCGCTTTATTATGAACCGTTTCTCCGCTCTGATATAAATATGCTGCAGCGAAGTAAAATGCCGACCGACTAGAGCGTCCTTGTTAATTCGCCACTAGATGGCACTATAGTGTATTTTCTATTAGAAGATATATTTACTAGAAAACAATCTAGATATTAAAATCTAGCAGGTAAATACTTAGTTACAAAAAGAAATCAATGATCCATTTTATACATAGGTATAGAGTAAGCACAGGAAGAACAACGTCGGGTTTCACTACTTTGCTATAAAAAAATACATAATTGATATTTGCTAGATTTTAATTTATGTTTTAACATTAATTAGTGTCATAATTGTACGAATACAATTTAAAAAATTAAACTCGGTCTTTACATTCCGAAACTATTACTTCGCAGCGCGAAGTAATGTAAAGAATAGCCTTAAATCATCTATGCAATGCAATAAGTTAAAAAAAGATGGCAATTTTTCACGCGTAGCAGTTAGCTTTATTTCGTATCTGTTAATTTTTTACAGTACCCGAAAAAAGTGGGCTCCTGCGAAATAGTGTACATCAATGATCTGACAGCGGGCTACAAGAAACCAGAGATTGCCGTTGGGGAAAAGCATCTCAGTAAGTCACATATTCAATTAATTTCATGAAAATTTGTCAATATAATTGTGTAGATCGGCAGAGATAGCGGAGTAGGGTACACACACGCACGCTGACGCAATTTTGCCGGTTCGATTCCCGCCTGATAATTTGCCACATATAATAAATTTGTATAACCACAATCCAACTTATAAAACACAATAATATAATAAATTATAGGTTTTGGAAATTGAATTTTGGGAAAACCTCGGAAAAAGCTCGGACATTCCAATTATGAACTATTTAGTGCCTCTGTTAGCAACTGAAACTGTCAAATCGTTCATCCATAATTGCAAAAGTGACAATTTAATAGATTTCAAACGAAAATTGTTTAGCAACCCTATGTAATCAGCATGCATGTGTAGCTGGGGCCATTGGCTTAAAGTACATTCTGAAAAGGAGCAGACAAAATCTCTGACTTTACGGTTTAATCTTGACTACCAGCTGAGCACTTTCATGTACAATAACCTTAATCCGGCTCGAAGGACCATGTACAGCTTCCCAAAAAGATGTAATGAAACGGCTTTGGTGGAGCTTCCTGAAGAGTATGTTAAAAATATATTTGGTATTATAGCAACTAGTGAAGGAAAACCATAGCGCGTTTCACATAGAGCATAGTGCCATCTAGTAATACTAATTACAATTAATTGTCTATGGTGATTATTTACATTAGTTCAAATAACTTAACACCAGCATGATTTTGGTCTTTAAATCGAAAAAGTATTGGCAAAAGTCAAGGTCCATTGCGGATATTAATCTGTAATCAGACCGAACCCGCTAACGGCACTATTGATCTAAACTTAACCAAAGCGAATCGTGTTCGATCCGCGCCGATATACTACGGACTTGGATCAACTCAGAACACA
Source organism: Calamotropha paludella (assembly GCA_927399485.1). NCBI lineage: Eukaryota > Metazoa > Arthropoda > Insecta > Lepidoptera > Crambidae > Calamotropha > Calamotropha paludella. The sequence continues at coordinate 4,115,974 of OV656806.1, read as the reverse complement.
TGCTTTTAGCTTACCACGAGGGGTTAAGTGAAATATTAATCATGTGTTTGAAGCATTGTGAAGATGACATCTCAACTGATAATCCATGGCCTCCTTAATATATAATCTACTTATATTTAACAACTTGGCTGTCTAATGATTCATACATGACACTTGCAGAACTTTAGTAATAAGTTCAAGGTGACAAATTTTTTGATACAACTTTGGGATCTCGTTTTGTTATGAGCTTACTAAATGTATTAGCTTGTATGTAAGACCTTGTATGTATGACCTTGTATATATGACCTTGTATGTATGACCTTGTATGTATGGCCTTGTGTGTATGAACTGGGTTAGCAAAACGAAAAAGCGTGGGGTGCTCGATATTGATTGTTGTAAATATATAATTAGTAGTAACTGGCTGACCCGGTAACGCTTGCTATGGTGACGTCAATTGATTCAATAGAAAAAGAGCGGGAAAAAGAGCGGACAGACAAACACATAAACAACAAATTTGTGTTCTTAGATTATAGATAATTTGATATAAAAAACACCCCAGGCTTTTTTACATTGAAATTAATTTTCTTTTCATAACCTTATTTTTATTTTAGTTTTTTTTTTTAATTATTTAAACATATTGAGTTAGTATACTTTTTATAACAGTCGAATAAAATATAAATTAATAGTTATTTTCTGATTTTTAGTTCGATTTGCTATTAAAGCGTGTTTTTTTAGTTTTTTTAAACTATATTTTATTGTTATGAGCTTACTAAATGTATTAGCTTGTAAGCTAAGCTTGTAGCTGGGTAAGCTCATAACAAAAAGATTTCCAAAATTTGTATCCAAAAATGAGTCTCCTGTCACTTATGAAGTTATTACTTAAGTGTTGGATGACTCATATATGACTTATTGAATAGGCAAGTTGTTAATTAACGTAGACTAAATTATTTTTTTATAATGCAATTTTTTTATTTGTTTATTCAGCTCTGCCACACATTAAACCAGGTACATATTAATTCATTACGAATTTAATTTACACTTTATGTTGTATCTAATATGCACCAAAAATAACAATAATAAAACAGAAAGATTAACAAATATTATAAAATTTATATATATTTTTAATTTAATTAACAATATATTTTGAAAAACCAGACGTTCTCGGCACGGGGTTGGACCAGGATTACACCAGCGGCGAGATGGTGATGTTCCGTTGTAGTAACGGACTTAGTGTCACAGTACGCACGAGTGGGACCGAACCCAAGATCAAATACTACTCAGAGCTTGTCTGCAAAGCTGATAACCGCAGGTCAGTAACATGGCAATTACTGTTTATGCGATCTTAGGTTTAAGAATACGTATAATAATAAGAATAAATACAAGCATTTGTACCCGAGTGATGGGTGTTTTTATATATTTCAATATTACTTTTTTATGTATATTTTATATGTATCCGTTACCCTAACATCCATAATACAAACCTTACAGTTCTTACTTTGGCCAGGATATTGGGGTAATGTAAGAAACATTAAATATTTTTGACGTGATAACGTCTTATATGCACGCACGAAAAAGTGTAACGTTCCGCCTGAGCCGAGCGTGCAAGCGAGAGCGCGGAACAAGCGATAGAGAGGCACGATCGGCCTTAGCGTTCGACTTGTGGCGCATCTATCTTTCTACCACTTCATGAAGTAAAAAGTTGATGTGGTGTTCATTGTTTATTACAACAACTTAATGTTAATTTATCGAAAAGAGAAAAATAATATTTTACAATTAACTCCTTTGTATTATACTAAATAATGATAATTCCGTGATAATAATTCAATTCAATTCATAAAAGTATGCAATTTTTCATCAATGTTTTCTTATGACGCTATCACGTAAAATTATCGTCCGTAAACTGACTTTACAGACAACCAATTTTTTATTCTTTATGCCTTCAAAGAAACACCTATAAACGATTCTTGGATATTTTAAACGTTTAAATGGTAATCAAGAGTGCAATCATTTTGATAACAAGTGGTAACCGTAATCTATAGAGATAAAAAAATGTTATCAACCTATTGTGCAGTCACCTTAATAATTGCATAATTATTATAAAATTTCTTTCACAGCGAACAAGAGGAAGCTAAGAAGAAGCTAACAGATATGGTGCAAGAATTCATAGATGAACTGATTCAACCCAAAGAAAATGGACTTATAGGTTAATATAACTGAATATATATAATCGTTAAAGATAATTCACTGAATAACTAAGTAGATATTTACAATAATTTTGACCATCACATTGAATGGTGCTACATATATTTTGTAGTAAATAATATTTTTCTGCACATATTAGATCAAAAGCCTATTCCACAAAACATTCCCAATGTGATCATTACTTGAATATGGGTTGATCCCTTCTTATCTAAAATACTATTTTCCAAGAAAGGATTGGAGTATACAATGTGTCCCGTCACCAGTGTCGGAGACTTTAATGGTGTGAAATATGGCATTTTTTATCGACAAATTGCCCCACAAATTCGGTTTTTCTCTTTTGTAAAAAATTAAAAATACACAAAAAATAATCTATTTGTTTTTCTTTCTTTTTTCTATTTTTTATTCCATGACAATTGAAACATAATGGCTGTGTAACTGTTGTCTACATGTTTAGCTATCAAATGACACCTTTTTAATGTTGATAGGACATTTACATGAGTAGTGGTGGTCGAATTAGTATGAGACAGATCTTGGTTACCAAGAAAACAAAATGGCGGCCGTAAGAGAAAAACAAAATCTAAGGGGCAATTTGTCAATAAAAAATGCCATATTTCACACCATTAGAGGGTACGACACTGGTGACGGGACACATTATATAAGTAGATAATAATATAAAAATATTGTGACAATTAAGATTATATTTACCATGTTTATTTCTAAAATAAGTGGCGAAATAATTTAAGATCTGCAGTAGTTTAATGAAAAAATATATGACACAATCAAGAGGTAAGAAATTTCTCAATAAATGGGTTTTTCTTTATTTAGTACCAAAGAGATTGGTCTGTGAAAGAAATAGTGGTTCTGTGATAGAATGAGCTGTTGAATAATTAAGATAGGAGGTATAAGTGCTTTGAATATTGGTTACTAAAATGAAGCATTTAATGTCTTAAAAATATGAGCACTACATACCTAAAAATATAAGCATTTATATGTATTTATATATTTTTATTACTAATAATTAACATTCCATAACTAATACATTTCTATCATTTATAATTTAGAAATAATTCGGTAGACTATTGTATCTGCACATTTTGAAATCAATAAAAAAAACTTTATTTATACATTTTCATTTGTTTTATTTAAAAAACATTTAAATCAATATTATTTTCAAATGATTCGCTGACATATTATTGGCAGTTTATACCATTAACTTCTTTTAACCCTTTCGGCGTCAAAGTTAATACTTTTTTAAGGATACAAAAATAGCCTCAGTAGATTAACGCTATGTAACCATATCGCACTAACCATTACGTTACAACTATATCAAAAAATACGTTGTAGTTTATATGACAAAGTACTTATTTACGAGGCTAACTGTAATATATCAGTTGACTGCATATGCAGTAGCATCAAAAACTCCCCTTTAAGAGCAATTAGTCAAATTTAAGGTTGGTCAAAAAAAATTATTCAAAGAAATATAAAAAATCAACAAGTTTTATATATGCATAAAAATCTGTTAATATATACAGTACAAAAATATGTCAGTGTTGTCCGAAATATATGTATAAGAGTAATTATTTTTTTATGCAACCTCTATACAAATAAAACTCTATGTATGTTTATTCCCTATGCGTACCAAAACATTGCTCAAATTGTGATGTAACTTTATTATTATACGTATAGTCTGCAAAAAAGAGGCGGGTGCAGCTAGTTTTTTTTATATAAATGTGTTAGTCCAAACTGCGAATAGGACAGCAATGCTAAAATTACACAAAATGGAGGCAGTATATTGGACTAAGCGCCTTAAGGGTTATACTGTATTAGTCTTAGACGCCGGAAGGGTTAAGCAACAGCTGGTGATCTACTCTCCCTCAGTGGCTTCAGCGGCTGCCGCTGCCTCTGCCTCAAGACGGAGCCTCTCTCGCTCCTTGAAGCTCAGCTCTATCAGATTGTCTAACTCGGGACTCAGTAGTACCGACAACCCGGCTGTTATTGGCACCTGACACAAATATAAGTCTCTAATATATTATACAATATATATTAAAGAAATATTTCTCTTTTAAATAAAACATTATTTAATATTTACCAAGGTAATGGTCGTCATACATCTGTCGCTAAATCACAATATTTTAATCGGGCAAACTGTAAAATCTAACTTTCTATTTAAAATCAACAGTTAATATCTATAGTTAAAATCAATAGTTAAAACTAACAGTTAAAATAAGGTTAGGGACGTGTCCGATTAAAATATTGTAAAGGTAGGGGAGAGTGGGTAAATACGAACGCTGCGTAATTACGAACACCCATATTTGGCTAAGTTAGAAGGGGTGGAAACATATTCTCAGTAATGCAATCGAAAGTCGATCCCGAATGCAAAGCCTGATAAACAGCAGTAAAGTGACAACGCGCTCGATGTACAAAATATGTTGACTTCATTATTTTTCAACAATTTTACGTAATTTTTGAGTAAAATGGAATAGGTGTCTAGCATTGTGACGAAAAGCATGAAGATCCTCCCAATGACGATTGGGTAAAATGTAACAAATGTAATCTATGGGGCCCACGAAAACTTTATGATGAGTGAAAGTTCATCCAAAGGATTTGTCTGTGATTTAAATGATGATAGAATTCACACTATCCATAATTACCCCACGCGCTGTGGGGTAATCCCGAACACAAAGGTTTTGTTTATTTATAAGTATTTGATTTTTTTATTAAAAAATTTCATCAATCAGTCAATAATAAATAACATCCATAACTTCTGTTTTATTTCAATTCTCCCTTAGGTGTTCGCAATTATCCACTCACCCCTACGTAACACATGTATGACATTACTTTGTTTATCCTGTGATCACGTCTTCTATTCTCGCGAGCAAAAGTATGAAATCACTTACTTGGAATTAATTCCGCGCGATCTTGAGTACTTAATAACTAGTTAAGAATAAAAAAATGGTACCATTTTAAAGGTTAAACTGTTAACTTTTTAATTGATACCAAATTAATTTATATCACACCAGTATTTAAGTAGCTATCTCGGTTTGAGTGAAGGAGTTAGGAAAACATAAGGATGCAACAGTGACGCAATTACACTTTTGGTCAAAATTACATTTCTGAAAAACATCGGCAGAATTGTATTTCTTATATTTTTCACTGGAAGCTAAATGAACCTAAGAAAAATATATGTACGTTTGTAGTCATATTTTAAGGTAATGCTAATTTAAAAAAGAAAATGTATTTAAAATCCTTTCCTTAAATTTCCATCTTCTTCAAAAACACAACATTTACAATTGCGTCAGTGTTAAAGGAGCGATATATTCAATTCAATTTATTTTATTTCGAGAAACAAAGTCTCCTAATCTGTTAGTAACAAAGAATCTTATTTATTTTAATTCATAAAATCAAATTTCTAACAAAATTGAATATAAAAATCAAATTATTCAATCATTAAAATAAAATTATTAAAAATTAAATTACTGAAATCAAATAATAAACAATAATAAAAAAATACAATTCACATCAAATTACTCAAATAAAAGTCAAAATCATCAATATTAAATATGTAAACTTACATATTATAATATTAACTATGTAAACTTAAGGTTTATGAAAAATGTTAGTATCTTTATCTCATATGTACTAACATAACATAGGCTTTCGGATTAATTGTCCCACCCAATATTTAAGGATAGGACAGTCCATTTTGCTCAAAATGACTGACATATATATAGATGTAATAACAATTACCTCTTTAAAGATTGGTTGGGCTGCATCCCATCTTTCCATATGATTCTCTATTATTTTGACGCACGGTGCCGCTCTTGGTAAAATTCTCCCGAGAATCCTGGTAAGAAGAAAAGGCAAGGCAAAACAATTTTTATTTATTTTTGTACTACGCTCTTCACTCTCGTTCATTTCCACTGCTTTGGAATGTTTTTTTATGGACGGAAACAGAAAGAGAACGGACTAATGCGGGCCTTGTAAGGATTACTGCAATCAAGGAGAACAGTATGCTTATGTAATAAAAAAGGGAAACAACGACGAAATCAATCGGAATCGACCACCCAGAGCCAATAGAAAAGTAATTTTCTACATTATATTATCTACATTATCCGTTATTTATGTTGATGTACCAAACAGTCGCACTAAGTGTTTTGGTACCAATTTTCTAATTCTCTTAGCGGTGCTAATAGTTGAACTCTTTGCCTGAGTATGTGTTGTGTACAACTTAGGGGTCTTCAAGTCACGAGTGAATAGGTTTTAGGCAGGCGCGTCACATCCTAGATAGCATCGTCACTTACCATCAGGCGAGGAAGCGGTCAAGCGCTTACTTATCACTACATAGTATAAAACAAAGTCGCTTTCTCTGTCCCTATATCCCTATGTATGCTTAAATCTTTAAAACTACGCAACGGATTTTGATGCGGTTTTTTTTAATAGATAGAGTAATTCAAGAGGAAGGTTTATATGTATAATACATGCATAATATAGTAGAGCATTGCATCCGTGCGAAGCCGGGGCGGGTCGCTAGTCTTATATATAAAATTCTCGTGTCACAGTTTTCGTTCCCATACTCCTCCGAAACGGCTTGACCGATTCTCATGAAATTTTGTGAGCGTATTGAGTAGGTCTGAGAATCGGCCAACATCTATTTTTCATCCCCCTAAATGTTAGGGGTAGTCCACCACTAATTTTTTTTTTTTTTTAGACAAAATTTTTAGTTTCTATTTTTTTATGATACAACTTAAAAAATACATACAACCCTAAATTTTCACCCCTCTACCATCAACCCCTATTTTTTATTAATTAATTAAAAACTTTTCCTAGAAATAATATACATGGCAAAACAACGTTTGCCGGGTTAGCTAGTTTAGGATAAAAAAAAACTCAGAAGATGCACGGCTCGACTCTGAATACTAACTCGAAGAGTGGTACGCATGTGGTCTGCAGGAATTGTAACTCCAGTTCGGGTATGACGCACTTGTCACGGTCCATGACCGTGGACGGCAGAACACCGCGGCTCTTCTCCACATCGCCTTGCTTGAAAAACTCCGTCAAAACTGCCGCCTGGTACGAAAACCATTTTTCAAAACTTAATGACGTTCTTTGTTTCGTATTAACTTGCGCCCATTTCTAATAACCTATCTTTAGCTAAAGATACAAGTATATAAATAACGACTGTAGTAAAAGATAAAGTTCCTATAAATTAATATCTTTAGGAAAAGATAACTATATACTTATCCTTTCTTAATAATAATACGATACTTTTGATATTTCTTATCTTATAAAAGAAATGTTTAGGTAACAAAACTATTGTAGATTTATCTAAGGTGGGTGAACCAAATAAAGCCTATGTCCTAGTAAGGCCTACTTTTAAAATTTCCCGCTTCTCGATTCCAAATGGCCGCCAATGTTTGTAGAAGTGTGCGTGTACATCAACTAACTCACACAAACACAGCAAGTGGCTCGTGCCGCGAGCGTGTCGGAACCTGCAGTCGAAAACAACCACGACGCGGAACGCACGCTTGTTTTTATAAAATTCTGGCAGAATAAAAGGTAAGTATTTTTATATTTATTTGAACACGGTGTTCTGTGTTTTGTCTATAGGATAATTATACGTTTAGTCATCACCTCACATAATTGAAAAAGCTGTAATATCAATGTATTCCATACAATTGTTGTTCTATTTACCCATATGCCATGCCCTAATAAAGCCTATAAAAAAAGTGTATAGGCCTTATAACGGCACAGGTACAGGCCTTATTAGGACAATGTTTTATGTCAGTTAGAAAAGTATCACAGTAAAATAGTAAACCCTTTTTTTCAGAAACATCATGGAAAATGCATCACCAGCTTCTACCACAAGGAAAAAAAGGGCTCAATGGACTTCGCAACAGATGGGAAACGCTGTTAAAATGGTAGAAAGGGGTATCTTATCTACATATGCTGCTGCAGCCAGATACAACATCCCAAGAAGAACTCTACGCAACCATCTAGCGAGTGGTTCGACTACACGAAAGCTGGGTCGGTCCGCTATATTGACTACAGAACAAGAAGCTGGACTTGTCAGAAGAATCATACGTTTAGCTGATGTTGGAGTGCCGATGACTTCAAAGATGCTGCGCGTACAAGCTTTTTCATTTTGTAAAATTAAGAAAATTCCAAACACTTTCAATGATGCCAAAAATGCCGCTGGGAAAAAATGGTTGAGGTTATTTCTCAAACGACATCCTGAATTAGCACGTCGTAAAGCACAGATGATGAATCCAGCTCGTGCTCAAAAATTAAATAAAGATATTGTTTGCGATCACTTTTCCAAATACAAAAGTGTGCTGGATAGACTTGGAATTGAACATAAACCTGAAAGCATTTACAACATCGATGAAAAAAATTGTCGCATATCTCTGCATCATCAACAGGAAATTCTGACAGCCAAAGGGAGAAAGAGAGTTCATCAAATAGCGAATGAGCATGCCGAAAGTGTGACTGTGGTTGGCTGCGGAAATGCTATTGGATCAGTTATTCCGCCAATGATATTGTTCAAAGGCAAGAGACTAAAGCCAGAATTCCAAGATAATTTACCTCCAGGCTCTCTGGTCAAGATGACGCCGAAAGGAAGTATGACGGTAGGAACTTTCATAGAGTTTATTAATCATTTGCATAAATACAGAACATCAGGGCCATGTCTCCTCATATTTGATGGTGCAAAATGCCACCTGGACTTTTGTATTGTCGAGGAAGCTGAGAAATGTGGCATTACTTTATATTGTCTTCCGTCAAATACCACGCACGAGTTACAGCCCATGGATAAATCTGTTTATCGTTCTTTTGAACACCATTGGGACCAAGAGTTGATTAAATACGTCAGGCAGCATCCCGAACGAACACTTGACAAGACAAGCTTCAATGTAATTCTCTCACAAGTATGGCCGAAATGTATGACTATTACCAATATCGCGAATGGGTTTCGCGCTACAGGGTTATATCCATTTAACCCAGATGCTATTCCTGAAGAGGCGTTTGCACCCTCGGCATTATCAGAACTTCCAAATCCTACAAACAGTGAGAATATTGCTGTCTTATCTGATGAATCGGGGAAACAAGAGGTGTCAACCGCAAATGTGGAAGATTCAGATGAATCAGGTACAGATACTGAGAATTTGCCACTGTCCTTGCTCTCAAAAAATTATCCGAATGCTGGAACTCCGCATAAGATAGATATTCAATCAACCACGTGTGAGATTCATGAATTTTTACCAACTCCTAAGTTTAAAGTTGCAGCGGCTGCTCCACGCAAGAAGTCTCTGAATTATAGGGCTCAAGAGGTAACAAAATATTTGTTTGGTGCATTGCTACGAATTCCACATCACAGATTACTGTACCATCGTCAAGAGTAGAAGATATTCCTGGTACTTCTTCCATGATAAAGATTAATACAAAGACACCAAAATCAGCGCCAGTTACTGGCTGTACATCTGCACAACCTGCAGTTGCTGCAACTAAAAAGCGAACCTCAGTAAAGACTGCTTCTTTAACAGCAGATAAGCTTACGGGATCTAAACCGCGTCACGATAATAATCCTTCTTGGTACTGTCCAGCTTGTGAAGAAGATCGGGTTGACGATATGCGACAATGTCTTACTTGTGGCGTTTGGTATCATGAGGTGTGTGTTGGACTCACACCCGCTGATAAAATATTTTACTGTTCAGGAGATTGTTTAAAAAAAAGACGATAAAGGCTGATTAATATAGTACTCTTACATGATGAGAAACTCATTAAGTCTGATCTATAATGACCAAAAGTAATTAATAGGATCTCATTAGATTTAATATAAGTATTGACAACGTTTTCTATTAATTAAGAATTTGAATGCTTACTTGTTTTTATTATGGCTTTATTAAGACACAGGGTTCCCAATAAGGCCAAAGTGACAATTTAGTTATTTTTGTTCACAAAAGTGTGATTTTTGTTTCTAAAGCAATTTTGTTTCCTTTATTACAAAGTTTAATAAATAAATATAAGTATTTCAAATTACCAGTGCATTTTTATTATAAACCTGCTAGTTAGGTAATAAAATAATTAAGGTAGGCCTTATTTGGTGAACTTACCTTATTTGGTACTAGGGAAAGGTCATTGAATTCAGCAGTAAATTGACTACAATTGCTTTTTGGGTCACTAAGATTAAAACCTTTGTTCTTTAACTATATTTATCGATTATTTATCTAAAACGCAATTGGTCTATATAAGTAAAAGATCTAACACGTCACTAATGTCGGCTTATTAAACGAATGAAATAATAAAATTAACTAATACAATTTGTTGGATTGTGAAAGAACTAGTGAATTTTATATAATTTGTAGTTGATTAAATGCTGTAAAAATATAAGGAACAATAAATATGAGATATGTAGCCATATTTTATGCAAATAAATACATATTTTTACACTTAGGTATAAAGTCTTAATTGCATTACATCACGATGTTATGACGCGTTATTAGTAAAACGCATTAAGAATAATCCGCCGATTGCGTGAGCCTAAAAAATAAGGGGTGTTTTCTCAATCGTAAGATCTGCCATTGCCATCAAACCATTTATTTATATAATTATCATAAGTTAATACAAAGCTATTAGAGTTACTTGATTATATTAAAATATTGCACAGTTTTATAGAAGTGAAGATAAATAGATATGTAATGAGAACTTTTGGAAAAATACACTTTACATGTTGGAATATCATCTGCGGTATTACAAAAAGGCGTGACTGTATTTATTTATTTATTTAAGAATGTATGTATTTGTGTGTTTGTTGATACGCACTGCGGTTTGTTTGACGCTACCCCATTCCTTGAGCTGGTCGCTGAGGTCGGCCGCGTTCATGAGTAAAGCTTGTAAAGCGCTGGCGTGCACTCGGTTGCCCCGTTGGAAATCAATAGCAATCGTCTTGTACTCGTTCAGATTTCTGACAAAATCGTGCGTGTAAAGCTGTATGGCTTATATGCATGTGACAAGTAAGAATATTAGACTACATCACGTTCATTGTTCTGAATCCGAGTTAACACGTTAACAGTCCAGGAGCCCAATCGCGCTATTTTTCAATGTGAATGGACCGCTGAGGTTCAATTCTTATCCAATTCTAATTGCATTTTTTCGTCCATTGCAACTTTGGACGAAATCGGTATCACGCTATTCGTCGCATGAACTTTGCAGTTTGACAGGTGTTGCGTTCCAACTTCAATCGGGTTGCGTCTCAACCATCTGTCAAATCATTACCGCGATACGAAATGTCGTAAAAGTTGAAGTTCAGCAGTAGTCCAATTACAATCCAACTGCATATTGTTATGCTCCCGATTGCTCCCCAGTGTACCCTATGTCGTACAGGTGGAGCGGTTCCGCCGAGTTCGTGTACCCTATGTGGTACACGAGGCCTGTGTTACGTTATAGGCTATATTTTCATGGACTTACCAAATTGGCTAGTGATCTTTTCTGGACTTGTGGCCAAGACTATTAATAAAAAAAATATCTCAATATAACGATTTTATGTTTTTAAGGATGTATTGTTACAACTGAGGGTATGACGATATTTTTTTGTCTGTTACCAACATTTATGAGGTCTAATTCATTGTTTATGGTCATTAAATATTCAACTGATGTTTACGTATACACTTATAAGTCCGTGGTACACGCTAAGGATACACGGTGTTTTTCCTTCATAAGATCGTGTACTTCCGGAAGTACAAGGGCATGCCCGGGTTCCGTTTTATATTTAGTTACTTTTTATTCATCATCGATGAAACCTACCCCAAATAATGAACGAAAAATATCAAAATGCATGTGGACTTTATGGCGCATCCGAAACTTTTGTATGTGGACTGTTAACGTGTTAAGTAATTAAAGCACTTGTTCAGAAATAACGACGGTACCACAACACCCAGACCCGAGCCAAGTTCGTTATCTACATTAACCCGGGATCAATATGCCGGGGATACCATGAAACCGGTATGCGAACCACTCGACCATTAAGGTCGTCAAAGAGATATACCTAAAATGAATCTTCAACCAAGAAGACGCTATTTAGTTCTTATACTTCCGCGAGTTTTGCACATTTTAATAAAACTCACCGGATAAACAAAAGATTTATTCTTACCTATAATCACGTAAAGAGCCACATCGTCAAAATTACATAGAAAAAAAAAACAAATTAACCCGTCGTTTATCCTGTAAAAGTTTGATTGAAATAAACGCTATTGTAGAATTGAACAAAATTCAATATTGATCAAAATAATGGATGACAACTTTTTAATACCTTTCACTTATACGTACAATTTGCAGGTAAAAACCTGGCAATACACACTTCTAAGAAATACTAAGTTTAGACTTGAGCAAATGAAAATATTAAATATTATCTCGAACCTTTACATTTTCAATTATTTACGTATACTGTGTCCTTATTACGCGAACAGTGAGCAACTGACTGTTGCCTCCAAAATTCGCCTCGCAATTTCTGTTACGCCATAACTTCCCGAGTTCTTAACCGATTTTGTTAAATTTTGTGTGGAATCGAATCAACACATTTAGGAACGCTTAATTTTTATATAATGACCAAAAAAGATTGGCTCTATGGAATTTCACATTGAAACAAAAAACTGGCGCTTTTTGAAAGATTTATTCTTATGGAATTTTAATTTTTTTTTTTTTGTATTACGCTCCGCTCCAATATATGGTTCTAGCGAAGCTTTATGCTTAGCGACTCCATTGATCTAGCTATTATATGTATACTTAGTCTTTAGTCCGTACAGGTTTTCATTCACTGAGCGGCCGATTCCCACTGTATTTACGCGCGCATTTTGCTTCAATAGGCGGCAAAATAAGCGTGAAGTTGTATTTGCTAGAATCGCTATAGAGCTTCCGATCACTTTTCCGCTCAGAATCAGTCAGCCACTTACTATTAGCCTAGTGAGGACACAGCATTCTCCAATTTCAACTATGTTAAATTACGCCTCAAATATATATTTGATACTTTTAAAGTATTTAACATATTTTTATATATATTTTCAATTTTCATTTCTTTCCTCATCCACCAGCTATAAAGCAAAAATATAGTGCGGATGTAATAAGTGTCAACTCTACATAAATCATTATGATTTTAAATGGAACCAGAAACATTATTGTAATTTAAGTTGGATATGATAAATAAATAAAAATCCTTATATTTATATATCATTGGTATTAGTTACTTGAAATAATTCGCCAAATCACTAGCTAAGATGTAATCCTTGAGCAGCATAAGCGCCCTGTCGTAGTCACGACGTGGCAAAGACTCCAAGATGTCGCAGCCTTCAGTGTTGAGAATGCACATAGCTTGGGCTAAGTGATGACGCTCCATGACGCTGCCCTCGCTTGAGTAGAGTGCTGCGAGTGTGGTTTCTAAGGACAATAGATCCAATCTCGGTCACCTTTACACCGGCTCATCAGATTTCAAGAACTTAGCCAAGACCTGTTCGCTGATGGCATTCGCATGTACCTACATGTTGCGGGTTCCGAACTTTTTATGAAGACAATATTTTGTTTATGCTTTTTATAGTGAGTTGAATGTGTGAATGTGGCGATGTGAATGTATGTTTTTTTATGAATAATTGTCATTAAAAGCTGTGTGGAATATTTGCCTATAATTTCCTTATTATAAAAACCTGCGATTTCATATCATCCAAATAGTGGCATGTGCATCTGCACCGAGTGTTTTTTTTTTTACAACTTTTAGTGAAAGAAGAGAGATTTATAGGAAATATAGTAAACAATAGTAAAAACTTATAGCATGGGGTCATAAATTTCTAAAACTTGAGTTAAATTTGTTATGACCAAAAAACTGGAACACTCCATCCAGACATGTCAATAAATTTGCATAGTCTAAATCTCAGAAAGTACTAACTCTGTGATAACAATTATTATTTTAGAAGTTAATAAAGAATTTCTTAAATCTTTTAAGAAATTGCCAATTCGCTAGGATGTCATATTTTGCAGATTAATGGCGGTTTAAACGGATCACTCAATTCATTACTTGTCTGAACGGAGTGGTCTACAAAATGTGCGTATGATCGAAGAATTACTTAAATATAACATTTTGATCTTGTAGTTTGACTCTTTCGCGAATTCGTAAAATAGAAATAACGGCTCAAAAAGCTTAACCTTGAAAAATAAACGAAAGGAGATTTTTTGAAACGTTTGAACTGAGTGTTCCTTATATGCGGCTTCACAGATTGATATAAACCTCTTCCTTTGAAGCAATTTAGATCTATGTTTTTTTACATTTTTTTTTATTAAAACATGAAATATCGTCCGTTGCTATAAACTATATACTTTAAGAGAAAATCCATTTAGATTTTTTTAAAGGAGGTAATGTTGTAGGGTGACCAGAATTTATCATGTTTAATAAAAGACCGTTATTTAAATTAGATTAGATATTTGAACATATTTTATTAAATACTATCTCCAGTGCAGTTTTTACAAAACAATGTTTAAACGAATTGTACACGTTAACCAAGATTTCTAGAGAGTTGATATTTCTGTCAGTCAATATGAATATGATCAAAATATTCGATATTTCCAGTTTAGAAGACGCAATTTGTATTAGTGATTAAAAAAAATGTGTGTGTCTTGCAATTCTAATCAGGAAGTCATTAGTTAGGTACGAGCTTTCTATGCTCATCTCATTCGATCTAAATGGGACAGCAGAACTTAATTTAAGGGATTTATCCGCAACAATTAATTTAAAAAACAAATGTTACAAGTTGTTAGGTGTCACTGAATTTGTTCCAGCGAAGTTGCCAGCTAATCTCGGTCATTATAGGGGGCATGGTTTTATAAACAACCGTATGAATTGCTATAACGATATAATGCAAAAAAATTATTATAGTAGAGAAGAACCCATTAATATCCATACCTTGTCAAATGGAATTAGTAATTCTAATTTTGATATTTGACAAACGTAAAGCATTTTTAACAAAAAAAATCGAATGTAATAATAAAATTAAAAGCGAAATACAAACATATTTTCATTTGATTATTACTTTTCATTTATTTTAATGTAAGTACTTGAATAAAACACATTTTCTAATTTAAATAACGGTCTTTTATTAAACATGATAAATTCTGGTCACCCTACAACATTACCTCCTTTAAAAAAATCTAAATGGATTTTCTCTTAAAGTATATATTTTATAGCAACGGACGATATTTCATGTTTTAATAAAAAAAAATGTAAAAAAACATAGATCTAAATTGCTTCAAAGGAAGAGGTTTATATCAATCTGTGAAGCCGCATATAAGGAACACTCAGTTCAAACGTTTCAAAAAATCTCCTTTCGTTTATTTTTCAAGGTTAAGCTTTTTGAGCCGTTATTTCTATTTTACGAATTCGCGAAAGAGTCAAACTACAAGATAAAAATGTTATATTTAAGTAATTCTTCGATCATACGCACATTTTGTAGACCACTCCGTTCAGACAAGTAATGAATTGAGTGATCCGTTTAAACCGCCATTAATCTGCAAAATATGACATCCTAGCGAATTGGCAATTTCTTAAAAGATTTACGAAATTCTTTATTAAATTCTAAAATAATAATTGTTATCACAGAGTTAGTACTTTCTGAGATTTAGACTATGCAAATTTATTGACATGTCTGGATGGAGTGTTCCAGTTTTTTGGTCATAAGAAATTTAACTCAAGTTGTAGAAATTTATGACCCCATGTTATAAGTTTTTACTATTGTTTACTATATTTCCTATAAATCTCTCTTCTTTTACTAAAAGTTGAAAAAAAGAACACTCGGTGCAGATGCACATAATAGTGGCGACCGTGATTTTAAAACATGGAAAGGGCAAAACAAGAACGATCTCTAACCAGACGTTTGTTTTCGATTTGTTGTACGAAGTTGACTGATCTGTAACTAAACTTACCTGTATCCATAATTTTGTTGGTTATATAATTATAATGTTGGAAATCAAAATAAATAAATAGTAAACTAAAAAGGTATCTGACTATTCCTGGCCCATTTTATCAGTGTTTCGTCAGGAATGAAAGAAATGTGTAGACAAAACTGTTTTTAGATGTAACCGGACACAAGCATATTGGAATATAATTCGTTTGTCATGTAAGTAACCTTTAAATTTGCATATATCCCGATGCTGGACCTACGCTCTTCTCATAAATGACCTAAATAAAGGGGGAAACATGAGATAATCACCAGTCTATTGACATCTGTTTTTTTATGAAGACACGACAAATGAAATAATTATACCTAGTTTTTAATGATGCTAAAAGTTGCGCGTGCACTGCATACTTCGAGTCATTCAATAATAATGGTTTTTGTGATACAATTGTATTGTCTTCATATCAAATGCGTTTCATTTACAATAACTAAAGAAGAAACAATAACTAACGCCCTTGTATGTGGAAGCTGTTGGTAGTCCCGCGGTGGTCAATATCGTGAACTAAAGCGGCCACCAGGAACATTAACGCTTGTAGGTCACTGGAAAAGGTTATAATGGAATTTATTTTAAGTTACCATTTTTGCAATCATGAATTACTAGCCAAGACGAGGACCTGCCGATACTAAACCAAAAATTGGAGTCGAAACTGCGTTACATTGGTGCCAAGCCTACCTGTAGTAGAACCAGGATTTTAGGGCATAATATCAAGGAATAAATAAAATAATGTGAGGTTTTATTAGGTTACGCATAAGTTTTTAGTTCTAAACTTCAAGATTCAAATGTGTGGTGGCAACACACTCGTCAGGGCAGATGCAGCCATATTGACATTTCGTATCACAGATGGCGCTAGCTCCGCAAGTTCAGTCCAATAGCACGAAATAGAATATAAATCTACATCGTGCATTCTCAATTTTTAATGCATGTCTAGTACATATACTAAATGCGACATAGACGTACGCCCCTTTACATTCTCATTTAGATAAGTAGCGCTCGTGCCGTCTCTTTTTTCAGTTAAGTTAAGATTCACCACATTATTCTCCGCCTTCGGAGGGCGCACAAGTTGTCCCGAGCACAAAAGAAATATAAGTAGTTACATCTATTGGACGACAGTCCGTTGATAAAGATCGCCTAGCCCAGGGATTTATTTTACTTTTAGCCTTTGTATACAAGTATCCAACAAATCGCTAGACGGGTTAATACCTGTATGACTAATCTGGCACCTTGTTTTAATTAAAATATAAGAAGTACCCAAGTTAGGTGTAACTCACGTTAAATATCCTTCGGATATGAGCCTGTAGTTAATCATAGCAGCATATGCCCACTGCGCAACGTTGAAGGCGTGTAACCAACTGTGGTACGGCACATCTCTGTAACCCTTCTTCACGTGCAGGATGAATCGCGCCAGCTTGTACGGTTTTATATTAAACCTGAAAATTTTTTGGACAACAATATCCGTCTGTAAATTGAATATGTAGCCAAAAAACTTTTTGGGGCTTATGCCAGTGCCGGATTTACCATAGAAGCTGAAAAAGCTGAAGCTTAGGGCGGAAAATTAGGGGGCGGCAATATTGGCCCAGAAAATTGGTACAGAAAAAGTGAGTAATAGTGCTTTGTAATAAAAACAAAGGTTTGCTTTTCTTAGCTTAAAAATATATTTCAAAAAGTTGTAAAAATAATCTTGAAACTGATTATTCCCTAAAAAAGGAATTAACGTTATTGTGAACAGTGCATCTAATTTTAGAGGTCAGTAGGGGCGGCAAAAATTTTATAGCTTTGGGGCGGCAAATGTGTAAAGTCAGCACTGATTATTTGCATTTCTAATGTGTTTGTATCGATACAAACGCGCTTTAGCATCACGTCTGTACCGATTCAAGCGCGAGTCTGAATAGTAGCGACATATGAGAATAAGCCTTTGTTCCCGAGTCATCGTAGTTATATATTGACTTATCTATCCATTATTTAATATCCATAGTACGTAGGTATAACAGGCTCCGATTAAGATAAATTATTTTAATAGAAAAGAACTAGAAAAAATCAACTCGGCTCATAAATGAATTCTCATTGAAAAAATGCAAAAAACATATAAAAAACTAAAAAAAGCTCCGAATAATTTGGAATTAAAAAAGGAAATTAGTGTGACGTCCACAATTTATTTAAGTATTTTTCATTTTTCACAGTTGACTCTCTTGACATGACAACTCCTGGCACTTTCCATGGCAGTCATACAAATAACGTATTAATTATATAAACAGAGACATTTGGTTCTTTGTCTGTTTTATTTATTTAAGGACAAAATCTTCATTGTTTTACTTGTTATAAACCATAATGAAACGTAGCGAGTGCACTGTCATTTATGGGCACAGTATGACTTAAGAACCAACATCTAGGTTTAAGCATAATTATATTTTTAAAAGTTAATACCTTACCTCTTACTTATGAAATTAAAATAAAAATGAAAACACAAAACAAAAAATAACTTTGATGTTATATATTTTTGAAAAATCGAACAAGAATTTTATTTAAAGGGACTTTACCTATTATATAAACTATTACCATACATCGGAACACTTACTTTTTATGAAAACATAGATCATGGAACATCTTAAGCGCATAGCATGGTAACTCTCGAAGCGGCAGCACTCGAGGATTGAAGTGCAAGTTGGCCAAATGCGGATGGTTGTGGAAGCCGTTGCATTCTAGGATGCGCGATACCTCTGTATCTGCTACCTAAATCAGCAAGATAATATTACATTCTTTTTCAACTGACAGTCTTCGATCAACGCGAAAGTTCTATACTCCCTTGAATAGATAGACATTATTAGCTTCTTTCAGAGAGACAAAGGGCTTGCTCGCCAGTTATCACAATTGCGTTAAAAAACATATTACATTGAATGTAATATCTCTGTAATGTGTACTTGATTTATTTTCATAACTGGTAATTAATTGATAACTAAAAAGGGTAAAAAAAGTTTTGTGTTTAAAAAGTCTAAACGTAGAAGTGCCAACAATTTTTTTGAGGTACTTAGGTGCCAGCTTTTGAAATAAACGTTGTCACTTGGTACTTGGTAGCACTGATGCCAACCCTACTGTTTTAACAGTAGATTTACTGTTTTCGCCTTGTCATCCCTGTTTTCTGTTTAAGTTCGTATTTCTACTGTTTTAGGTGATTTAAGTATCCGAATTTCGAACTACGTAATAATAATTCATTTCAAATCGCAATAGGTCACAACCAACATGTCAAACAAACCGGAATAACCTTTTAGAGAAAGATAGTTTTTGTATGCGTTGGTCACGCGCCTTTTTACAATTGTGAATTGATATCATTAGCTGGCCTCTTGCGGCAGGGCATTCCCCGTTTACTGACGCAATCTTTTTGACATATAGTAAAACAGGATAGCTAAATTTGTAGTTTTATAAGTGGAACAAGGATAGCTGTGCTTTACTTGTCTCTGGAAAATTATGTTGCGTAAATCCGATTTCTTTCATAAAAAAAGGACGATGAGATTTTGATAAAACTCCTCTTAGGAAGAAAAGTTTAAAATATGAACAGAATTTTATTGATTCCTGGTTTAACGACGACTAGAGGCTGGCTGAAGAAGAGTGTAAAAGGTAATACCCATAGAAAGATAAATATACCAAAAGGAATGCCTATTTTTCTGTTCCGATTGTAACTTTGACAGAAAATGTAGGATTCATGAGCTGCTGCGTCATGAAAGTTCTATAAAACACCTCAACAACTGTAAAAAGTTAGTAAAACAACCAATATTAACATCGATGCTGCATTCGACTTCGAAATTACTAGATCTAAAACAAGCAGCGAAAAAAGGCGAAGTAAAGATATCTTGTTTTATTGCTGAGCACAACCTCTCTTCTGATATCGCTTCTCATTTGACAAAATTAATTTGCGCATATGAAAAAAAATAATAAAAGCATTAACGAATTTATTAAAAAAACTGATTCCGAAAGACGTTGAACACCGTGAAATTGAAAATGTTAATGAGTATTTCTTCTATTGTAATTAAATGAATAATTTTGATTAAATCTTTGCATTTTGATTTTAATTACTTTACGATTTCCAGAAATTCCTTAAATAGAGGCAATTTGCGGTAAATCTATGTGTAAGTGTATTACTAATTACACAGGTCAACAAAAATTTTACCCAGAGACGTGAGTATACTTTTCCGAAGGATTTTGGTGTGCTGAACCCATATCCGGTAGCAGAATTGTCAGATTTTTGAGATATTCTAACCTAAAAGTGCAAAAAACGCCGTTTTCGCCCATTTTTGAGGTTATGTGATCCTTCAGTTTTTAGTATACCTAAAAAACTACAGGGGTCATCTTAAAGTACAAGTCTTGAACTTTCAAACGGCGTTGAGTTTGTTTACAAATTCTTCTTTTTTTTGCTGAGATATCGTATTTTGAAGTTTAATTTTTCTCAATTTTGCTTCATGCTACCTATACTGTCATCAGTTTAGTTTAGATCAGTTTCAGTAACGTGATAGAGCAATTCTGCGACCGGATTTGGATTCAGCACACCAAAATCCTTCGGGAAAATATACTCAGGTGTCTGGGTAAGAAACTTTGTAAAATTTTGTTGGCTTGTGTTATCAATAATATGAATTTATGTCGGACAGTAGAATTCATGTTTGAAATTACTATTTTACTGTTTTCTGCTGTTTTATTAAGTTCCATTTGCTGCTTTTTGCTTTCCTGAGGTTGGTAACACTGCTTGGTAGTCGTAGTATGCGACTGTAATTCGATGCACTTTAAGATTATTTAAACATAAAACTTATCAACTAAATTTCCATAAGTTTAAGTATGTATGTATAGAAGCTGGTATAGACTGACATAAAAAAACTGCGCTTTTCTGACAATGTTACATACATAAGGGTCGAATTGAAAATCCCCTTTTTATACTTATTCGCAAACTTTCAAAAGTTTAAAAGAGTTAAGGAACTTTATTTTTAATGCACTAAAGTTTTTACTTATTTTCCCGTTAAATCCTTGCGATACCTTAATTCTAATTCTACGTCTGTTGAACGTCGACTAGATTGTACTACAGACATCGGTCCACTCGGGCTATAGCTGAAATTAACGATAACATAATGAGAAACACCAAAATCTTACCTTCATGTGATACATGACCAATTCATTAGCCAGAGTATTCCGTATATGTGCCTCTTGTATTTTCTGATAGACCATAGAGTGTATAATGCAAATCCCACAGAAGATACTGAACGCGAGAGCCATTTCTTCATCCATGCCATCGAAGTAAGGATCACCGATTTTATTTATCAGCTGACCGACGCCTATTATCCCGGTCTTTTCTCGGATAGGGAAGCATAGAATTGTTCTGGAAATAAATAAACGTGGTTTTCTTGCCTTAAAAGTTTCGTCAACCTCTTTAGTGTTTTCAAATATTTCATAAATGTTTTATTTGAAAAGCTGTTTACTTATAGGTTCTACACACTTGCACTTGTGACACACCTGAATACAAATAGTATTTAAAACTCAAGATGTCATCGTATTAAAAATAAACCAACTGAATATAAAAAGTGGTTAAAAAGGAAAGTATTCCCATTTAAAGGTATTTATTGTACCAAAAGTTGTTCGAAAGAATGAGCACAACTCGCTCAGAATGATGAACCTCTCTCTCTAGTATTTCGGCTCATTTGAAGAAATAAAACTACCCACTTTTTCACCATCATTAATTATTTTAATCAACACCGCTAGCACGCATAGTTTGAACTGAACAGTTCTGTCAGTTCAGTTTAAAAATGTGGCTCACAAATTTACTAATAGAAAATATAATTGACAGTGATCCTGTGTAGCTCCTGTTAAACCTTGAAAAAGTTTGTCAGCAAGTATCTTACTTGCATTCCAATCCTGGGCGCGAGTCGATCTCTGGATCGAAAGCAGAGTGGTCCTTCGCTGATTTCGCATTGACAAGGTGGCCGGTGGAAATAACGTGGCCAGCAATACCCTTGTCCATGGGGAACCTGAGTGCATTCTGTGTACCAACCTTTACGACAGAAAAAAATAAAGTCATTTAAAAACCGAAGCCAGAAGATGCCTTGGAAAGGGAAACGTTAATATGATATTATCTACCAAGGCAACAGTAAGTGTTGTTCCTGCTTTGAAGTTTCCCGTTAATCTCTGTAGGAAATAAAGCACTTAGAAACCATTAAAGCATACGTCATTCTAGGTTTATTGAATCTGTGGCAACTGTTCATACAAACCCCCGTTCGTGAATTGCAATTGACCAGCTCCATCTTGTCAATGTCTACAAGCATCACCCAGCAGTGTTCAGCCTTTGTTAGTTGCTTTGCTTGTTCCATAGCTATATTTAGCAGCGTGTCCAAAGAAGCCACCTTAAAGAGATATGTTTCTTCTACAAAAAAATCTTACACTGTTGCCTTTAATCTTTAATAATGGCCTTGCCGCTGTTGTCTTTTACAAACATTGGAATGTTCAAAAAACAAAGCTTGATTGTTGACTTAAAGTGTGCAATGTAAAAAATATGTGACGATCAGCCTTAGTTTTCGTAAAAATATGTAATTAATTATTGCTGATTTTATTTATTTAGCAGTCGTTCATTTAAAGAGTTCCAAATTAATGAAAAATATGAAAATCGGGGTTAGTCTAAGTTGTACATGCTATGACATTCAAGTTTACTTGTTTTTCTAAGTACCTATATGAATTCATAAAACTATGTGAGGATAGAGTAAATCATCAAACAACACAACTTATAGGACAGACAGGAGTTTTAGAAAATTTGGTTCAAGTGATGAAAAACCTCGCAAGGTAGGTAGGTATACAGGACTGTAGATAGTAAAGGTTAAACAGTTAAGAGCTGAAGATGGTAGCAATCAAAAGTACGAACTTGTGTAAACAACCGCCTTGATACTCGCAAAAGTTGTTGACATTTCGTCTTCAACGTAGTTTCATATTCCAAAAGAATACTTTTCTTAAATGTAGGCCAAATAAATCTGGAAACAAAAACTATTTTGAACGAATAAATTCTTAAGGTACCTCATTTTACAGTAGTAGTAGTTTTTATGATATAATCAAAATTTTAGAAAAGTAGTTTCACAAGTAACTAAATTATAATTATTTCAAGTTGCTTCTTGCTTTGCAAGACATGCAAAATAGGGATCGGTCGTGGTGTAGTACCTATACAATTCATATCTACTTCTATACTATATATCCAGCAGCATTGCACATATGTCTTCTTAGTGCTCACCCGCACCAGTTGCAAAACATAGCTTCCTACAGCAGTCAGTTATTATCGCTCTGAAAAGGTATTACTAAGTACGTACAAGAAACACTCATGGACGAATATTGAGACATGCTCCTCTTGAACCTTGGGCGCCAATAAGCACGCTATGACGGAGAATGGCTTGTCGCGTATCGGGAACATCGTGAAGCGCTTCTTTTGATTTTCCTTCGCTATATACTGTAAAAAATCAGCTTTAACCTTGATCTGTAACTAAGAAAGGTAGCATAAAAAAATCGTGAACTATTGAACCAATAAAAATTTATTGTATTAAGGATTGGCGGTTTTCACGCTGAATGTTATGGAATCATCATCTCCGTCGAAAGAAATCCAATGCTGGATGGAAGCCTTCCCCAAAATGGGGGAATTAGGCAAAATCTACGCGCTTTATTGATTTTAAAGGTCAGAGGAACTAAATTAAAAATGCGGAATTATTAATTATATTGTTTTAAAATATTTTGGTAGAGCTTAATGCTTGTGAAGAGTTTGTCCACATTCGGCGTAAAGCTGAAATTTCAATTGTTGGACTACTACATTGCAAAGCGGGCACGAGTGAGTGCCTGATTATTTTGATAGCATTGGAAACTAATTTAAAGTTAGAGCTACAACCAGATATTACAGCGTCCTTATGGGTGCTGGAGCTACCGAGCACCTAAACGCCATGATCATGCTATCGTAGAAAAATTGTGCATTGAGATTTAGTATGTATAGCCGCAACATAATAATATGCATACTTACTGGACCAACGACCGCTTGAAAATCTTGCCCAAAAGCAGGGAAAGGTTCTACTATCTCCGTAAAAGAATTTACCACTTCGACGAGTCGTTGGGTCATCTAAGGATATAAAATGAAACGTAATTTATTGATTCCTTATTCATCAAGGGTTAAAAGCGCCTGCGCAGCTACCATTTTGCAGCTGGCTTAAAATTGAGAGTATTACGTTATTTACAGACCAACTCTTGACTTGTTCAGCTAGAGCGTCGTAATAAATCTACGATAGTTTTTTTTCAGGTCCATTTATGGGTTTTTGTCGTTCTCTCCCCTCTGTCCTTATTGCTTTACTGACCTGGGCTAGCTAGCTAAAGTCAGACAAAGGTCACCTCGAAGCCAATATCGATAATTCTTTCACATTCCTTGAGTTTTAAAAGAGGATTTCATTTGCTAACTTGATCATTATCATTAGCCCCTCACTGGTGTGAGTGATACATGCGCATTCCGTAGAGATGAAGCAGACGCCGCTAGATAAGGCTATAGTAACCTAACAGCCGTGTTGTTTGCTAAAAAGTGCAAGAATAATCTGAATAGACCAACGGCTCTAGCTCGAGATAATAAATTCATGCTAACTCATCCGATGATCCAGTCTACGAAGGTTGCTTAATCCCCGCAATCATAAGGCGAACGCGGTAACCACTGCGCCATCAAGTTTTTGCGGGCTGACATGATAAGATGGTTGCTCTGAGAAGCACCATCTTGCGACTAGCTCATGTCGAGTGGAGCTAAAGTCATTTACCAAAGTGATGCATTTATATTATGTAAAATTGAGATGAGATTGGAGTTATGTCAAATCGGACGCCAGCGCTACACCACAATCGGGCGGTCGACGGAGTCACGACGGTCGGTTAAATACACGCCTAGAAATTAATGTGCGTCCTATACTATTGTGTTACCGATTTGTGATGGGAATTGTACTTTACTCAAACATATCGAGGCTTGTGATATAAACCAACACGTATGCCCGCCTGATACTTAATACATTTTTGCTCTTTTTTCATTTTGCCTTGTATTTTAAGACTTAGGACATAGGATAGGTTTAATTTATTATAACACAGCAACGCGTGGACAGGTCAGCTAGTACATCAGTATTACACAATACACAGTACACTCGTCCTTTCTCTTGACATGAAATGGTAAAATTAAGTCGAAAGTGGTTTGAACTAGGTAGCAATTAAAGCTCTGTGGATCGTAAAAACTGATACGCTATAGAGTTTAATATCATAAAAGGATTTTTGGTGATTATTTTGTGATAGTGCGATGCTGCAAACTCACGCAGATTTTATGTTTACGCAGAGGTGACGTCCCTACTGCATCAATACAAGCCTCCATTCGGTCGAGGTTCACTATTACGAGAACCACCAATTCTGTTTCACATTCCTCCGATAACTGAAAAGAATCAAAATAGCAATAAATTGTATGTCTTAAGTAATACATTTGTGGCATCGCCGCACAGCACTTACCTACACAGTGGGATCGTTGCGGCAACAGTAGATCAGCTTGAAAACTACAATAGCTGTCAATATGTCAATTTCGAATGAAATAAAGATCATATATTTCGACACCTCCCACGCATAAGGTCGTATCGAAAAATATACGATTTTTCACGAGAGCGATTATAAAGAACTTTCATGTATTTTACAAGCTGATATATACTTATTTATATTATTTATTGCTTGAAACTTTGGACTTACCTATCCGTAGCGGGTTATATATTATTAAGTAAACGTATTGATGGAAAAAAAAATAGTAATTTTGAAATTATAAGATGTCCGATGTATAAAAATTTTTTACGACCGTTTGCGTTGGAGGTATCGATTTGGCTGCATTTTATCCTAGACCCATATTTATAGATGATGGATGATAGATTTCGAAATATGTTCATTTTTGAAAACAGTTAATAATGATCCATTGTGCCCTCAAGGATGGACACAATGAGTCAACCTTGGGGGCATTTTAAAATGAAAAGATATTTTATTGCAAATATTTTTATTAATTTTCATGCCATCTATATTTTAGATGACACTTAGAACATCGTAAGTTATAACAGTGAATGACAGATCACAATAGATAGCCAAAATAATATCTAATTAAAAAAGGAATTAACTCTTCCTTCCTTGTCCCGGAACATACAAGGCAAACCTGCGACGAGATGTTTCGCCGGGGGTTTTATAGCGGGTAGTCCTTCCAGCTTCCGCTACCGCTAGTAGGGAGACCTGGACTCACGTCAAATCACCCCCGGGATGGGCTATTAAATCAGGTTTCCCTCTCGTTAAAAAAGTATGCTTATTATAGCAATAATATGATATTTATTAAGTCACATCAATTAGCTAATAAGTAGCCCAAAGTAAGCAAAGTGGGACTTATACCTAAAGTTGATACGTACCAGGGTAACGAATAGACATACATTAAATTCTACATTGATATGTTATAATAATAAGTAGCGTAGTATTAATAATATAAAAGAATTAAAAACACATTTTTTTCTGTATTTTACACCACTTCACCACATCACAATTCTTCGTCAGATGAAAAATCGAGGTCTTGTTACAACGAATCTAATGAGCGCAAATTCGATGGGTTTAATAATAAGCATCCCAGGATTCTATCTTCCTTTGACGTCTATCATAGGACTAGCTCGGTTGTGCCAGCAAAAGCAACGAAGCTCAGCCCACCGATACTAATGCAAAAAAATAGTTTTTACTTACGTAATTATTGATTTTTACTTGTAACTGTCCACAACTGTCATCGTTAAGACTTTTAACTAAATCCAAAATTTTTCCTGGGTCGCTATATTGAATATGTTGGCGCTTCGGACGAGACAATTTGTTTTGAAAAGTCATTTTTATGTGCAATGCGTTTTTTTTATAATAAATAATTATTGTAAAATTGTTAACTTCAAAACGTGAATTATTTATTATCACACTCTGCAATAAAAATGCGTTTGACTTTACTGCCTGTCGTACATAGATGTAGTTGCATCCTCTTTGCATAATTGCATCACAGATAATATGTCTGAGATAAATGAATACCTTTTTATGGACTTAAACTTAGCTTTAACTACAAACAGAACAAAAAGTATTATTATTTAATGGCTGCCTATTAAATAATAATACTTTTTGGCAGCGCCTACGTGCGCATTCAATAATGTCTGAGCCCTGCTTAGTGTAATAAAATAATCACCCATATTTATGAAGATCATCTTAGATCTCCCAGTTACTTTTTATTTTGATTTTTATCACTAATGCGTTGTTTATACCTACAGGAAAGTAATAACTAGGCGATGCTGTCGCTAAGCATAAAGCTACGCTAGCACCATATATTGGAGCGGAGCGTAATACCTAAAAAAAAGAAAAAAAAAATTTTTTCGATGGGAATTTTTGCGAATTTCAAAATTTCGGCTCCGTCACAATTTGGTCCTAAACCTGTTGATTCGATTCCGCACAAAAATATTAAAATTGGTTAAGAACTCGGGAAGTTATGGCGTAACAGACATTTCGCCATTGAAGCTGATCCATGGGAGCTTCGCTCACTTCGTTCGCTCCGCTCCAACAATATTTGGATCTTTAACTTTCAAACATATTTCTAAAAAGAAAAAACAGGGCATTTGTTATATCAATAATAGTTTCAAAAAAACACGAGTGATTATATTTTTTTGTAAAGTTAAGGATTGAAAATAATGTATACCTACGTATTATAGATTGAGATCTTAGCTTGCTTTAACAGTCCGTTTTTAACTCGAGCTAATCAGCGAAGAAACTTGTCAATCGATTAGGAAACTCGTCAAAAATCGTAATAAAATCACTGATACTGCTAACTTATAAGCAGTAAGTGATTTAAGATGTGATGATAAGATGTACAAATTAATGACGTTGGTTCAACTGCTAAACCACTATTTAATAATTTTTTAATAATGTATGAAGAGTTAGATAGCCAATACCGGGAAAATCGTACGGAGAAAGTCTTTGAACTACGGGCTTATATTAATTTTTCCTAACCCCAATTGATATTGAAGTCTATGTAATATGAAATGGTTTAAGTTGAAAATCTATTGTAGTTGCCTTATACGAGTCGGCACCGCAAAACATAATTATAAATGTAACTGTTTTTGCGCAACATGAAGCGTCACTTCTACTTTTGATGGGTATTTGTGTGTTCTGTCTTATATTGTGGAAATGAATATACAATTATGTTGTTAAGTGGAACAAACGAATAATCGAAGATGGAGCTGTATGGGCTATATACTCTTTGCCTTTCCATGAAAAAACAAAAAATTACCAAAACAGCTGATTTGTGATTTTGTGCTGAGACTTGAGAAATTTTGATTTTATGATATAATTTCGTTCCGTCATTTCAATTTATAAATAAAAAAGAAATGGCTGAAATACAGACGCTTATTGAAATGGGTTTCTCCAAAGAGCGGGCGTAAGTATAATAAATGAAATAGGTAATATAACAGAGAAAAAGGTTATGTTTATTGGATTTTATGAAAAATCTGTTTCAGGGAGAAAGCTTTGGCAATCACTAACTATAAAGGTGTTGAGCCTGCTATGGAGTGGTTACTTGCTCATGCAGACGATCCTCAAATGGAGACTGGACAAACAATTGGCACTAGCTCTTCAGCAGCGGCCCCTGAAGTAACACCGGTTGTTGAACCCGAGGAAGCTGAAACAGCTGAATCAGCAGCAGAAGCAAAGTCCTTTAAATGTGACGAATGTGGCAAACTGTTCAAAAACCAGGACGAAATGGAATTTCACGCAGCAAAGACGAACCATAGCAGTTTCTCAGAATCCACAGAAGAAAAGAAGCCGTTAACTGAGGAGGAGAAAAAAGCTCAATTAGCATTACTTGAGGAAAGGATGAAGCAAAAAAGAAAAGAGAGAGAAGAAAGAGAAAAGGTCAGTACATGTAGTGAGTTAAAAGTTTTATTGTAATCTGTGACTGTCACGCAAATTGGTTTCAGTTTTATATTATAATTTATTGCAGACATGAAATAAAATTTCGGAATATATTAAATAAAAGGTCTATATTAAATAAGTAGTAATATGCAAAGTTTCAGTCAAGACAAACGGATTGATCTTTTACTCTCAAATATATTAAAATTGTCTTTTCTATTCAATAAGCAGTCCTTACACAGCAGACAAACTTGTTATTTCCCTGCATATGTGACAACTCTTGCTCAAACTGATCTCTACTGCATGTTGTTATATAATCTATGGGTGTGAATGATATAGGAATCGCACTGATTTCAGTCAATTGCTCAAAATCGGGCAGGAAGTAATATGACAAATGTCAAGTTCCTCATAAATGGCTGTAAAAAACAAATATAGTGAGAAATTATATATTTTGTGTTGGTACTGTTTAAAATAATAATTTTGTTGCTTTTGAACTTGTTCATAGACAATAAACTTGAACTAGATACTACAAAAAAGAAACAAGTATGAACCTAAACTATAATACTAAATAAATAAATATAAATAAATATTTCTTACATTTACACCAATTACCCTAGCCCAAAGGAAGCACAGTAAGGCCTGTGTTATGGATACTAGGGTAACGGATAGACATACATATTTTATAGATATATATACAAAAACCCATGACTCAGGTACAAATGCTTGAATTCATAATACAAACATCTGCCCCTTCTGGGATTCAAACCCAGGACCAACTGTGCGAAAGGCAGGATTGCTACCGTTGCACCAAACGGTCGTCAAAATAATACTTAGATAATACTTACTTACTATATAATACTAAAATAAAAAAAAATAATAAAATCATGAGGTGAACATCCTTTCGTATTTGAAAGAAACATTTTTAAAAATGTTTGGACTATCAAATCTGATGAAGTAGCCCTTTCGTTTTTATGTTTAATAAAAAATTATTAGTATTTTTATTTAAAATTATTTGTAATAGCATTGAATAACGCAATATATATAAAATTCATAAAAAAGCAAATAAGCTTATTATGATAAGTATTTACGAAACTCACTGGTGATAAGAAGTTAAATTTTTATTTAAATAACATCAATAAGAAAATTTGGTTACAGGCTGAATCACTAGAGCGCGAACGGCTCCGAATTAAGTCGGGAAAAGATCTGCAAGATGCCCGTCAAAGATTACAAGAGCAAGAAATGATGAAGCTTGTAGAACAGAGAAGGAGGGAAAAAATAGAGGACCAGAAAGCAAGGGAACGAGTGAGGGCACAAATAGAAGCAGACAGACAGGCTAGAAAGTGAGTTAGTTTTATTCATATGATAACAAATTTCAAATCATCAGAAAGGGGAACATTATTAAATTTTATAACCATGTATTTTTAAAGTTTTAGTATTTTCTTCACCATTTATTCTCAAAAAATTTATGACACTAGAGTCTAGAATAAGTATTTAAAAATAACAAACACGTGGCTGCCATATATTTTTTTAATGGTTTGGTTTAGCATAAAATGAAAATAGCTTTACTATTATTGGAATGAAAAAGTTTAATACTAAATAGTTGTGAGTTGACTGAAATTTATTTTATTTATTTAGCTCATGTATGGTGGATAATCGGTGACATGACTGCGGTTACTGCATCTTTACTGTATTACTATTGGTGACTATAAAAAAAATATTTTCACCTCACATGTTTGGAAAAGTTTGGTTTCTCATTTAATTTCTGCATGGAAAATTGCATTTATCCACTAGCGTGGAAAAGTGTTTAAAAATTTTTTCAACTTCAATTCGCCAGCTCTAACTAGCTGGAGGTAACTCGCGCCAAATCTCAACTTTGCAGCCTTGCATAACAAAAAACTATTGTTTATATATAGAATTCCATAAAAAAGTACTTAAATCCATCATGTTTGGTTTGTGTGTATAATTTTTAAGTTAATTTAGCCTATATTTTTCATCTACCTGCTTAGGCTAGCAGCGTCAGGTCAGACTGAGGCCCCGCCTGCGCCTGCGCCGGTGCCGATAGTGGCGCCCCCACCGCCCCCCAGCTCCGCTAAAGCCAACTACGAACAAGCCAGGATCCAACTGCGGTTGCCCGATGGGAAAGCCCTGGCGCATACCTTCGGCGCTAAAGAACAACTCGCCGCTGTCAGGTATACAATGAGAACGTAGGCGTAGCTAACACTAATAATCATAAACTAATTTTCATATGGGTTGAGACTAGATGCATCTAATATAAAATAAACTAAGTTATACTATTTATACTTAGTACCAAATCAATCAGAATCTGACACAAACACACACGCACACGCACGCACGCACGCACGTACGTATACGTAAGATACGTCCAATGACTTAGTTTATAGCTAGAAGACAGTGCTATGTGCTAATGCAATATGATACTAGAGGGAAAGATCTGTCTGCTAGCATACAATTTGACCTAACCTTAAAATTATATCTGTAAGATTATTGTTTTTATGCTATTATAGGACAATAAATTATTTAATTTATTTATATTTAATAACATCTTATTAATATAAAATAATTACTGAACATTACATTATTGTTATATTGTAAACAGGTTGATGAATTAACATGAAATAAAATGGGGTTAGTAGTGCATATAAATGTAAGGTATAAATGTAAGTCGTGCTGGCGACTAGAAGTAGCCTGACGAAGAGTCCTATTCGTCATCAATCGAAAGTCGACTAAAGTTGTGTAAAAGATGATTTATAAACGCCTCAATTCAATTAGGTAATTATTTTATTTGTCACACACGATTTATAGCAAAAACATTTATACACATTACAAGAACAAAACAACATGATAGGCTGAAACTCCAAACATATGTGCGAACAGCATGTTTAAATAGGCAATTTGTACATTTATATTATGCAATAATAAATCATAAAAAACTAGAATTAATATATATATAATTAATATATAAAATAAATAAATTCAACTTGATTAAAATTAAAATTACTTACATTAGATTTAAATGGATTATATGAAAGAAGAATTTAATTGATAAAATAAAAAAAAATGGAATTTAACACTAACTGAGAAATGAAGAAGATATGACTGTAGAAATATATTTCTGTCCCTTTAAGCATACAAGATCTCAATTACCATAGTGCTAGTTGCCAATATAAGTAAGATGTAAATTCCTGATTTATCGTTATAGCAATGAAGTGATGATGACGCGGCGAATATCAAAGGCAACGATATTTTAAAGTAGTTAAAGTCGAATTTCAAGCGTAGCGATTTACTCTCTTCGCTGCTTTTACTTCGATCTGTGTTGAATTTATCTCACTGACCATTTATAAGGTATTTTATGAATAAATACTGTTTTGATGTGTTTCAGATTGTACCTACAAATGAATGCCCAGGAGTTTGCTCAACAAGAGAATTTCAAACTGATGACCACATTCCCCAAGAAAATTTTTACAACTGAGGATTACGAAAAGCCTTTGGAGCTATTAGGTAATTAATGTTTTTTATGGTTTATACTTAATTTATCACCCGATGTTGTAAAATATTAAACGGTCGGTATTCGGTCGCATCGACATATACCAATGAACATGCCCTAGCGGTGAGAATTGTGGCACTACGAAAGAAAGAGATAAAACAAAGTTTCGTATTATCTTTATCTCTCTTAAAATATATGCCGTACCTACAAAATTGAGAGCCAATCGTCTATAAGGAAAGAGATAGCGTTAGTCCGAAAGCATATACTATCTTCGTCACTCTTCTCGAACCAAGAAATTACTGCACGTTATATGGATACGGCATGTCCATTAGTATATATATGTCGATGGTCGGTCGTATATTATTTTAATGTTAACTAAACTCAGTTTTTATGACTATAAATGAATACCAGTACCACCAAAATTAATATTATTTTCCTCTAGCAAGACTTAATTTGGTCTCAACATACTATAATATGCTCATATTTTAATTAATGCAATCATAGTGATATATTTGAATAGTAAGGCGATTTACACACTATATTATTTAAGATTTTATTAAAGTATACCAGTTTGGTATACTTTGTAAAAGATGACTGCACAACTATATTATTGTTTATATTAAGTTGTGGTACTTTAATGTCTGTTTTTCTTCCAAATGTTATATTTAGGAATTACTTTATATGTCTCATTGTTACATAAATAAATAAAAGATAATAAAATATATACCTCTAACGAGCTAAAATATGTATTAATTTAGCAACATTAAACCTTAAATAAATAGGTATAAATACTCTTTTCAACGATTCATTTAAATAATAAAAAGTGAATCTTAAATTATTATTGATATTTTTTAGAATTCAACTTTGAGTCCCGCCACTTCAAACAAGTTGAATTTTTTGCAATACAAAATTGCTTTACATATGAGTTACTTTAATGTTTGCGGGTTCGAATCCGAAACTTGAGGCCAATTTATTTTATGGTTAAAATAAACTATTACTTATATGATTAAATTTTTTAATGTTTAATAATAATAATGTCTTTTATTGAAATTATACCAAACCACTAATAAAATATAAATCAATCAAGAGAGGAAATATTATTTTTTCTTACTCAAATAATTTTCTTGTCTTGTAGGACTCTGTAATGATTACTTTCTATTGTAAAAAAAATTCTTTTTACCTTTTTTTTATCATTAACCTCAGCCATTATTTTATTTCAGGTCTCGTCCCATCAGCCGTGATCATTGTTTCAAAAGGTCTTTAACAAAATAAGCTATGAATGTGGCCGACGATGTTCGTTGGATAATTTTATGTTTCGAGTTTACGGGATGTGGTGTGAAGTTATAATAAAGTTTGTGTATGTACATTGCTTTCGTTTTATTTGTGTTTACGATGTTTACATTATTAATTTCAAATCCTGATACTAGATGGCGCTACGCTTAGATCACGTCGCGCTAATGTTTCGGTTTATGATTCGTAAAGATCCTATGTATTAAAATAAAATTTGTCTACTTTCTATCCTGTAGACCGTATCCTGGTTTATTTTTGTTACCTATCCTAGATTTGTGAAAAAGGAGTGAAAACTTCAGCCAAAGTGTATCAAGAGAGTCTTGGATCGTGTGATGAAACCTCTCAGCAAAACACTTTAAAAATGTACCGTGGCTTTCCAGCAGAACTCTGCACTTGGTCAAAAGGCTCGAACTAGTGTTACCAAACTATCGATAGTATTAGTATCGATTTTTTCATCTGAAAAATAACGTTCTATCGATAGAATTGATACTATCGATAGTATTACGATCGATAGTCTTGCTATCTATCCCCTATCGATTAATTATCAATAGTCCACTATCGATCAGCAACACTAGCTCGAACTACCAAAGCCTGGCTTGAAACCGACGTTCCGGACTTTAAGAGTTGAGACTGGTCGTCATCTAACCCATACTTCAACCTCTACAAATTATGGACCATTTTAGAGGACATGGCCTGCTGACATCGAGTCTAGAGCAAGCAGTGGCAAAATTTCCCATGGAAACAGTGCATAAATCCATATATTCGTGGTAAGACAGATAAAGACCTGTATAAAAGCCAAAGGTGGCCATTTTGATTTTTTTTTTTTGCTGAGACTTTAATAAATATGTACATATAAGTTTAAGTAATACTACATTACATAACAAAAAATGCATTTTCATTTGTAACTGAACTTATGGCGACTAGGTATAGAAATAATATAATAATAAAGTACAAATGTTCGTATTTAGGATCTTGCATCAAACGATCGTCAGTAAAGATTTACATTAATAATTTGAGATATACAACCAAAATTAGCTTGTTTTAACAAATTGATGGCCTTTTGTATAATAAAGAGACAAATAAAAAGCAAAAACAAATTTCATCCTTTAATTACTCTTTGATTTAAGTACATAGTAAAAAATCACCAAGTATACAAAACTACCAAATTATTACAATCTTTATCTTAGGCACTGGCAAGGCAGGCATTAAGATGGTTAAACATTAAAGGAGAATGAGGTTTGTCAAATATATTTTTCAAATTAACACAGATTAAAGCAACAAAGAAATATTTGCTTGTCATTGAAATCTGCACGTCTGTACCATTTCATATTAAAGTTTTTGGGCAAATACTTTAGTTCCCCCAATAAAAAACATAAGTAAAACCTTATTACCCTACCACAAAATATACTTCAGTTAAAAGTCGTTCCAGCAAAGAATGACAAGCAGATATTTCTGTTGTCCAAATAGGGTATTTTACAGATTTGACAAAAACATAAAGCATAATACATTGAATTTCTTTGTAATTTTGTATATTTTATTTAAATAACACCCTCAAAGTTTAAATGAATTAAAAACCCGCCATAAAATGCATTCAATGCAAATTAATCACGTTAAAAGTATTTAAACACATATATTAGCGTCCATTCTCCTTTAACGTGCTGGCCGTATGACTGTGTTTAAATAAGTACTTACTACGTACCCACCTATTAAACCGCCGCACAGTGGATCGCTCTCACACAAACAGACAGAATTTCGAAGTACCTACGTAACTTCGAAAGCTATCTGACATGTATATTGCTAATATTGGGTCTTGAAATATTTTGGTGTATTTCTTTTATCATAAAAATCTTTGCAGCCAATAGCATTTCAGATACTTGTATGACTGAACGATCCATTGCCGCTTTCGGAATTATAGGTGGACCGCTTAGACGAGACTTCGTCCTCGGGGCTAGGGCGACAAAGGGGATCGAATGAGGAGCGGGCGGTAGGCGTACATAGTGCGCCCCCTCCCCCCTTTTTCGTACCTCCTTTTGTCGCCCTACCCCAGCTCCTCTGTACTGCGCGGGCGAAAACTTATTTAAGCGGTCGACCTACAGTTTTGCATACACTCTGTTAGCACATACGATGTATTAGCTAACTAGACAAATAAATCATAATAATATAAATACCTAATTAATCTGTTTAAGCAAAGAAAATGTTAAATTATAGAAAACTAAAACATGTTCCATCACAATCATTATTGCAGGGACTTTTGGACGTCATTAATACGACCATTGATCCAGACTCACAATGGCGCAGTAATTTTTCATTTTATCAATAAAATAGTAGCCGAAAGTGAGCACTGTAAGGTTTGTGTTATGGATACTAAGGTAACGGATAAACATACATAACAATACTAGCGGCCCGTCCCGGCTTCGCACGGGTGGACAAAATTCTTTAATTTTTTTCTATTATTAAATATTTTTCCGTTAAACGAACCGCCATCTAGCGTCCGGTAAACGAACTACTTGCGGTTAAAATGTAGCTTATATGACACGTTCGTAGATTTACCATAGCAGCGCCATCTATTGATTACTTACTCAACCCAGTCGAAAGGTATCGACATCTGTTAGAATCATTTGGAGTTAACAGATAATTGTGACTGTCAAATAATAACAGACAAATAATTAGCAATAAATTAAAATTGCGACTATAATTTGAGATTTAAACTATCCTATCTCTCAAGTTGGATCGAACTGCACATGGTGTGCGAATTTTATTATAATCGGTTAAGTGGTTTAGGAGTCCATTGAGGACAAACATTGTGACACGAGATTTATATATATTAAGATATGTAATAAGACCTTTTCTCATATATGTATAATCAAATAACCATAATTCAGGTCCAAGTGGTCGTATTCATCACACAAACATCTGCCTCTTCGGAACTCTAACCCCGGACCGTCAGTGCTAAAAGCAGGATCGCTACCGATGCACCAAACGGTCGTCGGTTATGCTTGCAATATATTAAATTCACCAAAAGCGAATTCTTTATGTGTTGTGGTTGACATATTATTATCAAAGCAGGTTTTCCTACTAAACCTAACCACTACCGATTTTATACTTTAAGTCGAATATACAGAGCTCATTATAAAATGAAAAAAAAAATTAGTAAGGCTGCATGTGTGTGGAGTACAATCAGAATCACAAATTGTTTATCGAGACTGTATTTCTAAAAGAATTACTATTTTGTAATCAATCCTTATGTACAATCATTTTGCTGAATTGCATTTAATAAGACCAATTTTTTCCAACTTTATTATTTACAAATATACCAACTAACATATCTCTAAGAAGGCCAAGAAAAAAGCAGTTTCTAAAAAAAATGCATAGCCTCGACGTCTAAGTAATATACTAAAATAAATATTAGACAACATCACATCGCAGCTTTCATGCTTTCTCAGGGGCAGAATTCGAAAAACATGATTGTTGGGAAAACGCGCTTAAAGAATTTTGAGCCCTGTTTTTTCAAAAAATCGGTCATAAATAAATCAAACTATTGATAGTAGATAGTTAGTGCTGGGATAAATTTAATATGCGATTAATATTTCATACTTAATGTACTATCGAAGCCTCTGGCGCCTTATCAGTCCTAAGTCGAAAGTCGCTTGCACACTGCACGATACCTATCGCTTCAGGCCACACCCCGCTCCATTCATTCGACAATGGCGCGCGTGCGCAAACAAGCAGAAAAAGTAGATTGACAGTTGACAGTACTGACATCAAGGGCGATTTTAAAACTAGTTGTTTATGATTGGCCGTGGTATAAATCGTAGTAAAATACGAAGCCAATTAGGGATAGGTATGGGTCGTGTGGGCGTGTCCGATGCGATCAGTTCAAACGAAAATTTCTACAAAGTGGTAAGGCACGAGAGACCTCGATAGTTCATACTCTTATGATGTTTTAACATTTTGCTATTAATAGTTTAATTTATTTATGACCGATTTTTTGAAAATACAGGGCTCAAAATTCTTTAAACGCGTTTTCCCAATAATCATGTTTTTCGAATTGTGCCCCTATATTATGAAAGCTGCGACATTTTTCTGAACCTAAGTTAAGTAGCTATAAGGAGTGGCTTTACCACGAAAACCGGTGTGCAAGCCACTTGACTACGGAGGTCCTCAAAGACAATACCGCTACTAATTAGTGAAGTGTAAACATATTTTAAATGCCCATATGGTAAAATACACTTTGATATATTTCGATATTTTTAAGTGACAAAAAAAATCTGACAATGCAATAACAACATGAGTTGTATATGTTTATTTAAAAAATTTCAACAGAAAATCTTACCTTTCATACATCAGTCACATTAAAAATGATCAATTAAAATGCTTTTGCTAATAATTATCGTCTTATATGATTTGTCTCACAATGGCGGATAAATCACTTATACAGTTGTGTTCAATATCTATATGTATAATCACATCTCATTAAAAGCTTTTGTGTGCGTGACAATACTGCCCACATGCACACAAAAACAGGCATGTGCTTCTACTACACTCCCAGCTAAACTAAGACCAAATTAAATTATGCAAGCTATATATAACTTTATGATTAGGTTATATTTGAAATGCTAATAATAGATTTACTGCTGCAGAATGTATAAAAGATATATTCAAAAGCCAAAAACCAAAAGAGCCAAAAGTGCATTATTATGATCAAGTATATTAATTATTATGTACATTATTCTATGACTTGTACAATATAATTTTATTTACAAATACAGAATCTGTTAGTAAGTGGTAAATACCTATTAGTTCATGTGAACACAATTCATCTTCATAGAATTATTAACATTTTTTGTAAATCATTTTCCTAACCAATGTCATACATAATACCCATATGAAAGTTTTTTTGGGACACTTTCACGTTAAATATTGCATACACTTTGTCAGGGGCAAAGAAAAGGACATAGGGTGTTCCCGAGGGATCGCTAAGTTTGAATCGGTAGTCTACATTAACGCGAGCGAAGTCTCGGGTAAAAGCTAGTGATACATTAATTAAAAACAAAATAAAATTTCCGCAACGTTTTTAAGCAATATGGCGATTTCCATACGCCTGACACGAGCAGAAATCATGTCAAGCTTGTTAAATAAATTGCGGTAAGTAATTTTAATAGCCAACAAATTAGAGAATAATTATTTCCAAATAAAGCCTACGCAATTATAAATATAATATTGTTTATAATTTATACGAAATTATTAATTATAAACAAACTGCACAATGACATTACCGCTTATTATAGACAAACTGACTAAATCTAAAGTAGTTTTCGAGTCTTAATGATTTAAAAAAATGTATTGTTGTTAGCTATTTTTAATGGTTTATTCATTATTAAGACAGTTTTTTAAGTAGGTACTTCAATATTAATCTAATTATATTTAATTATTATATATCTAACTTAAATTTAACATTTAATAAAATTATATAACATAAATTATTTTGAACGTGCCCTCGTAGTGCTGAAGAAAAATAAACTATCTAACTCATAGTTCTCATCCGACATTACTCCTAAAATCGATTGCGCTATCGATAGTATCTATCAACCTATTTACCACGATACTATACAGTCTCGACAGCAAGAGTCGCATCCATAGTATCAATACTATCGATAATATTGGAAGGAAGCTCACTATCGATACTATCAACAGCGTTATTGATAGCATGATTGACTTGGGGTGCGACGATAGCATATCGATAGCGTCATCGATCGTATGACTGACTTAGGGCCCTTCGATAGCCTGTCGATAGAATAAGTGAACCGGGGTCCCTTCGATAGCCTATCGGTGGCGTTATCCATAGTATGACTGACTTAAGGCCCTTTGAATGCCTATCGACAGTATAAGTGACATTGGGCCATTCCATAACATATCGATAGTA
This sequence comes from Calamotropha paludella, assembly GCA_927399485.1. Lineage (NCBI taxonomy): Eukaryota > Metazoa > Arthropoda > Insecta > Lepidoptera > Crambidae > Calamotropha > Calamotropha paludella. The sequence goes on along the minus strand of OV656806.1, from coordinate 4,076,147 downwards.
TCGTGAGAATAAGTCGATACTATCGATAGTACATACGAGTGATTTGGAGCCCAACGATAACTTATCAACAGACAATCGACTATTCTTTCTTAAAAGTGCGTGTGCACGTGCTTTGTTTGCGGCTACTGGTGTGGCCAGATCGCAATATATGTTTGCCGGCCGATGTTTCTCGTCCGACTTAATATATAGGGTCAATAACAAGGTTATTATCGCCATAACACAAAATAGCGTGAATGATTATTATTTATGTAGTAACAGAAACAATTAATATTAGTTGTTAATTATTATTTACAAAAGTGGCACTTCTTAGCTTAAGAATATAAAAAGTAACGGCACTTAAGAATTATTATGTGTTTTATTATAACAGTTCAAAAGCATAAGTCACCTAAAAGATGTGAATATTAATAACTTTTATTAATTTATTTAGTACACACACTATAATGTACCGTCAGCATTAAGTACTTAAGTATGGTCAAGACAACGCCTTAAATCATTATGCAAACAGAGATAAAAAAAATGTTACCATAATTTTGATTATTTTGCCTATTGTTAGGCAATCTATACATATGTCTAATCTGAGTTATGCTGTGTTAGGTAACAGGTAAAAACCAAGGCTACATAGTTATTTGTAATATTACAATTTTTTAATCTAATTAAAGTCTGATATCAGATGATTTCAGATCATATTATGCCTTTGAAAGTTTTTTTATAACCAATTAAAATCTTTATTATGCGTTTTATTCCATTGTCTGTTAACTATTAACACAAAAATATGAGGGTTTCTTTTCTTATTTTCGTGGTGCGAAACATTAAATGTCTTTTCTGATTTTATAAATTTAGTTACTTGGGTAAATAATACAATGCCAAAATTGAATGGAAACTTTGTGAATTCAACTACAGTCAGTTAACTTTTGATGAAGTATGTAATTTTAACAAATGCGATACCGTGCCGAATCTAACAGGAGATAGTCAGCACTTTCTTGACCTTTTTTTTTAAACTATATATTCATCACTCATTCTTCTTTAGATCGGCATCTAAATACTTGGCACGTCACTGCATTTGTCTGTCGCTTTATCTTTTGCTTATAAGTATTGTTTAGTATAACAGAAAAAAAAATAAGTATTATTATGTTCACTGATTGTATGGGATTAATGATGTTCCACTCCAGAGTATAATTTATCTATGAGATAGAAGGAGATAAAATTAAGAAAAATGTAGTGACACCTGCCGATTGATCCTTGACTTTTACCAATGAGTTATTTTCAATTACAATGTTAACCATTGTAACCAAGAAATAAGTTTATAGAGTTCCACGTAAATTGTTTTCGGTGACTGTTTAGTATGAGGATACAAAATGCCACTGGTAATGTCACAATTGGTAATGATGGGTACAAGATTCATCATTTTTGAATACTTAATACCGTCACAATTTGTTAAATTCAATTGTTTATCAAAACAGATTCTGATTTCGACTAAAAATTGTCTACCTTCTTCAACCCTACATTGTATAGAAGGATTCACATTCAATTTACCTTTTACTGCATTGTAAATGTCACTGAGTTTGAACTCTTTCTCATCATCTGGAATGATTCCAGCTGCAGACAGAATGCCAGTCATGTCATATTGCATGAAGAAATCCAGCCCCTTGGAGAAATACTTGAATTGTGAATTGAGTGGCTCCAATATAGCAGCGCATGTGCCATGTTTGCTCCATTCATGCGTCCAAAAAGAGTATAAACCAGTACCTGAAATTAATAAATAACAATAGTATAATATAAATAATAATATAATCTAAATTATAATTAGAAACTTATAACTCAGGTGACACAACGAACTTTAATTTGGTACACTCTTAAGGTGAAAAATCACAGATCAAAATTAAACTTAAGAGATAACTATTTTAAATTAGTAGTATTTTACTATCGACAACTATGATTATACTAACAATGGGCGACTACGATGGAATGCGGTTGGAATGATTATTAACAACTTAGAGAGGTTGTTATTTCGAAACCATTCTTAAATTAGATAAGACATGTATATGACTGCACTTGACATTTGATAAATATTATTGAATTTAAATTTTCAACATTATTGCACTCTGAACATTCTAAGAATATTCTAAAGATAAATAATAATAATTTTATATATATATTTGTATTTTTCAATGCTATCTTATAAGATAAATTATTTTAATACAAAAATACTGGGAAATAAAAATAAGGTAATAATAATGTTATTATTGATGAATTTTCAAATCATAATAAAGCTCAGTTTTATAGATTCTTATTTCCTCAAGTATAAGTAATTTTTTTAAAGTAGTATTAAAACATTTATAACAATCAAATTATCAACATTGAGCAAATAATACCTGCATTACATATAAGTTGCAATCTATGATATGTGCAACATATGTATATGTGATAAATGTAATACAATTTCACATGTTTTGCTACAGTAGGTGATAACTGGTTTTGCTACAGTTGATTTGGTGGTGAACTGATTTTTCAGTCCTTGTGTAAAATAACTTTATCTTAGATCAAAAGTTCTTAATGTTTTAAAGATCCAAGTGACAATGCAACTAGATTTAATATCCCAGTGGAACCACAACAGGGGCATACCGCTAACACAGTACTGTATAATAAACTAGCGGCCCGTCCTGGCTTCACACGAGTGGACAAAATTCTTTAAATTTTTCTAGCATTAAATATAGTCTATGTTACTCAGCGTGAATGTCGCTTTCCAATGGAGAAAGAATTTTTGAAATCGGCTTAGTAGTTTTTGAGTTTATTCGTTGCAAACATAAAAAAATACAAATCTTTCCTCTTTATAATATTAGTGTAGAAGTACTGACCTCCTTCTATATTTGTCCACTTGTTAATCATCTCACTTTCAATGGGTCTGATCTCTTCTGGATCAAAAAGCCAGGTTCTATTGCAGAAACTAGGTTCCAGAGTACCAAGTTTTGTTGGCCAAATACCATGGATTGTCCATGTGTCTTCTTTTTTAGGCAAGGAACAGGTATGTGACGGATTGTGATGAACCCACTCCTGGCACACAGTTTCTGGCCATTGTTGTGTGAATATTAATAAATCCCAATCGTGATTGTTTTGAAGTAGCTGTGCTTTATTTACACTGCAATAAAGAAAAGTAAAGTTAAATATTACAATAAGAGAATATGTTTAGAGGTAGCTACAGTGCCGGACTTACCATAGAAGCTGAAAAAGTTGTAGTTTAGGGTGGCAAAATTGGCCCAGAAAATTGGCATAGAAAAAAAGAAGAAGTAGTGCAGTAAAAACAAAGCTTTGCTTTTCTTAGCTTAAAAATATACCCAAAAAGTTGTTAAAATAATCTAGAAACTAGATTATTCCCTAAAAAAGGAATTAACGTTATTGTGAACAGTGAATCTAATTTTAGGGGTCAGTAGGGGCGGCAAAAATTTTATAGCTTTGGGGTGGCAAATATGTAAATTCAGCACTGGGTAGTTATATATAGCAGAGATAGTTCTTTGTACTCTTAATGCCACAATTTCATTGTTAAAGCAGGTACTATCTGCTGACAAAAGGCAGTGTTCTACTTTATGATGAGTTTTAATTAACTTGTTATATTATGGCAAGATGGTTGCTTAGATATATACCAGAGAGACCATAAAACGTGAATATGATATCTTTGCCGAAGCAAAATTTATTCCCACTTACCAATAGAAGAATAACATTGTGCCAAAAATCACTTTCTTCATTATTAAGTGGTTTCGCAGCCCACCGTGGATAGTATTCAATAGTATCTTATTATGCTGAACAATTTACCTATAATTAATATTGAATACTCTATAAATTTGATACGATAACGCACACACAATAAACCAATAAACCTGGTGTTGTAGTCATGTTTAAGTTACTTTACTATCAGTGTTACTGTACTGTCACAAGTTTTTTGTTTTTTCAACAGGTAATGAATGCAGAGTGTATAATGTCTATACAGCCACGCCTTCAGTAATTTTTTTTGATCTATTTTCTATAGTTTGTCTAATGTTTGGAATGCCCCAAAAATATGTTATTGGCGACATTACAAATCTCTGAAATTCTCTGCTTTTACTACACTATACATTATTATTGTACAACAATATGCGTACTTGCTCTACAAAAATGCATGTCCTACATATATAAACCTTTCGATAGAAATTTTTTCAATGATAGTGAAAATAGTATCAAAATTAATTGAGTGGTTTCTAAGATGTTGGGTAACTGAGAAACAAACAAAGCAGCGACTTTGCCTTTGCCTTTAGGTATTGCAAAATTATACGTGAGGCTTATGGCTGTGTTAAGTGAAATGTTCCGAAAATAGAATAATGAATTTTTTGATAATATTTGAAAACCGTGTGTCTCAATTTGTACCAGTAGAATAGCACCAATTCACATACACAGAGAATAATCACTATACCTTTACGGTGTGATACACATTCCCTGCAACTTTTTGCATCCTGTTTTGAGAAAAAAGCATTTGAATGTAAAAATCGTTCATTCATTCTTATTTTTAAACAAATTATATATATACGTAATAAAAATAGCCAAAAAATAAAGCTAATATTCTAAAACAAGGCCGTCTTATTCCTTCACAATATCCGAACTAAATAACTATTAACAGCGATTTGAAATGATATCTTAATTATCATGTATATGTCACTACAAATCATGTTACGCAAGGGCGGTTACTGAAACAAACCTATCAGTTGTAATTGAAGTTACGCGGAGTAGGCAAAATATAAATGGTATTAAAAATCAATGAAATTATAAAAAAAAACATAATATTTAATTAAAAAAATACAACTTTTATTATTATAAATTGGGGGTCCAACTTTACTCGCGTCCGTGTGATATGAAAAATGAAAATGAAAATAACTTTATTCAAATGCACTTAAAAATAAGTAGTTTTGAATCGTCCAACATTTTTACCTACCACCCTTTAAGGACGTCTTTTAACTGACAAGAAGAATGGGCGCAAGAATCTCGTCAGCTTTAACAGAAGTAACGACATTTACAATATCACCATACACAATACACAAAAAAAAAAATTGTTATGACAATACTAATAGTGTTATGATATCATTATTTCGTTGATTACAACAAAGTCAACAAGTATCTATACTTACTTAAAGTAAGTATCCCTGGACATTGCAATAACATACAGGGAATAAACGACAAATTTAAGAAAGCAACAAGATTTATGTTTAGTATTAGTCAATAATACTGAAGGTTAAAGCAGTCCCATTTCCCAAGGCAGCACTCGTTCACGAGCATGACGCATGAAACAGCCATTGCTTCGCTCAACCATATCTTAGGGAACGTAACGACCCGCACCACATGCCACCACCCAAGAAATGTATTAAGAGAGCATGTCATACTCTAACTACTAGTAATAAATTAGTTTTAAAAATTAACAAATGCTAATGTTGTATGACACAACCTGTAATAAATAGTGTCATGTTGAAATGACACATATCACTTCCATGCATCGCGATCTATTAAATAGCCGTTGACCTTGTAATAACCTTTGGACATGAGCTTATTTTTTACATACGTTTTAAATTTATGATAAGGCAAATCTACTATACTTTGTGGAACTTTATTAAACAGTGCTATACCTTTCCCCCAAGAAAGAGCCTGCTGTCTTTTCAAGTCTAAATCTTGGAACGGCAAGTCTATTCTTATTTCTGGTGTTAAAGCAATGTACGTCGCTATGTTTGACAAAAGTATTGTAGTGTTTTCGTACATAAATTATATTCTCATAAATGTACTGTCCCGTCACATTAAGAATATTAATTTCCTTAAAAAAGTCTCGTCTTGGGGTAACCCAATTACACAGGGATCACGTAACGAGATCTTAAAATCCCTGAGTTACACTAATATGGCAGATATTTCTGATAAATTTCAGGAACAAAGTTAATTTTTTTAAAGTGCCCCATAGAACAGGAGTAGACGATCTCAATAAGGCTTGTTAAACGTAATTAGTGTATCTCAATATACACTAATTGTGCCTTACAGGACAGAACTTAAGTAGACCACAAAACGGGCGCAGCGTTTTCATAATAATGGTATTTTAAATGAGCGTTTTTTTCTATTTCCTCTTAAAACTGATTCCAAAAAAACTCCTAAAATTTTTGAAGGTTTTTTGCAGTAGGACAATATGCAGTCGATTATACCTCACATTTTCCCACTTTTTTTTAAGTTTTTTTTATAGATTGACTAATATTAATTCGGATATAATTTCATTGAGGTTTAAATAGGTTCTAAATAGGTTTTAAATATTTTTTTTTTAATTATAAGTACTATATAATTAGTAGTACAGTACTTACTACTATTAACTTATAATTATACTTGCTCTTTAAGTAGGTACTTTATTTTATGCTATGTTATAGGAATTCATATTAACCACAAGCTAAAGTGCATACTTACCTTTTTTCAGGATGCTTGATCGCCCCCAGTGATAATTGCAGACCCATATTGCATCTTCAGTAATTGTTAGGATACATGGCGCATCGTATCGTGACTCACGCGATCGCTTTTTTCACAGAAGCACCGGACCGAATGACGGCAGAGAAAAACGCGGAACCAGGTTAACTAAGAACGGTACACGCTGTGCTGAAAAAAGCGGGTCAGCGTCCGCGCAGCACTTACAGACTTTTAAAAAATAAATTTCTTTGTTTTTTTTTTATATCAACCGGCAAATTAGTATCTATAAACGACCTATATCAGTCCTCGCTACAAAATGTAATATTAAATTTTAACACAACTATCTATTTTGTTAATCGTTATCAATACAGTTTTTCCCACTAAGTACAAAGCTAAAATATTAACAAAGTAAAAAATCCGAAGAGTCACCCACCTCAATGATTGTTAGCAAGCAGAAGACGTTTGGTTATCCGCGTATTTTATTTTCTTGAAGATAATTCTTATGAAATGCTCATATTAAATACAGTACGAACAAAATGTTTTTGATAGAATCAGGCGTTACTTGGCGGAAATCCATATGCAAAACAAAAATATTTAATTTATTTCCGGAAAAAAGGAAGCTAAATATTTTTATTTTACTCATAAACAAAATGTTATTTTTGATTTGAATGGTAGAGAGGGTGTAAGAACTAAATGCCTATATGATACTAATATATTAAAAGAATGACGGTGATTGATAAAGCATATCGAAGTCTCGTTGCGGAAATAAAATCATATACCTACAATATTTGCGGGGCTTGGTATCATAGACAATATCTTGATTTTCCATACCGTGGTGATCGACGTACTTTAGTCGAAATTCTCATACTCAGTGCCGGATTTACCATAGAAGTTGAAAAAGCTGAAGCTTAGGGCGGCAAAATTAAGGGGCGGCAAAATTGGCCCCGAAAACTGGTACAAAAGAAAAGAAGTAATAGTGCAGTAAAAACAAATCTTTGCTTTTCTTAGCTTAAAAATATACCCAAAAAGTTGTAAAAAAATCTTGAAACTAGATTATTCCCTAAAAAAGAAATTAACGTTATTGTGAACAGTGAATCTAATTTGAGAGGTCAGTAGGGGCGGCAAAAATTTTATAGCTTTGGGGCGGCAAATGTGTAAATTCAGCACTGCTAATACTGCTATGCGCTACGCTGTATTGCGAATTAAGTAAGTAAGTTAAAGTATTGGCGACCAGATGTTTAATGAAGTTTTTCTCGCGTAGCGTATCCTAGCACCTAGCTGTGTGAAATCCGCCCTAAAAGCGATCTTTTGTCTACAGATTTTTCGTCTGGAGTAATGTACTGAATATAAGGTTTTTTTATACGAAATAAGTAGGTAAGTGCTTGACCGCTGTCTCAACTGATGGCAAGCGGTGACGCTATCTACGATGAGAAGCGCTTGCCTAGAGGATTCACTCGTGACTTCAAGACCCCTAAATTGTATTTGTGAGAAAACACAGACTCAGGCAAAGAGTTCCATTCTTTAACGGTACGGATCACAAAATTGGAACCAAAACGCTTAGTTTTCTCTTTGGAATGTCAACCATATTAATGGTGGCGCCTATTTATAAGTCTGGTTCTCCGATGAAAAAATGGGGATGGCGGAACAAGGCTGTGCAGTTCTGCTGCACATTCCGAAATGGTTTGTCGATTTGTCTAGCAGAGATGCAATTGTATTTCTCACTCTCTCTCATCATCGTCCCCGTTAAGAAGTTACGGGTTGCTATTCTTATCTTGAATATTTTAGGTAAGTAGGAGAAGTTTACCATCCTCAAATTTTGAATTTTGAAGGATTCGAAGGTTAAAATACCAGTACGTTTTGATTTGAAACAGGACGCAGTATATAAACACTTGTAACTCGAAATGAAAACTGGATTAATGAAACTCAATTATGTTTTTAAATTAAAAATATTTTATGGGTATAAGTTTATATTATGTAATAAGAAATATGATGACGAAAAAGAAACAATCCCTAGGTAACTAATTTGGTACTGTATTAGTTGATAATTCTTTTTAGGCTTATTTTAGGTTATATATAATTTTATATATTTTATGCATTTTCAATGCGATCTTATAAGATAAATTATTATAATAGAAAAATACTAGAAGAAATCGACTCGGGTCACAAGTGAATTCTCAGGCGGGAATCGAACCCGCAACCTTTTGAAATCCGGTCCAATGCTCTCCCAATTCAGCTACCTGTTGGCTGTTTCATCTTAATCTATTGACCAAACATTAGTAAAAATGTTTCTTTCGAATACGAGAGGATGTTCCTCTCATTGATGAAACAACGCTGGCCTACAGCGTAAAATCAGGAAGGTACTAGAAAATTTCGACGAGTGTTCACAAGGCTCGGTAGCTCAATTGGGAGAGCATTGGACCGGATTTCCAAAGGTTGCGGGTTCGATTCCCGCCTGAGAATTCACTTGTGACCCGAGTCGATTTTTTCTAGTATTTTTCTATTATAATAATTTATATATCATTTATACTGAATTGTATTTGTCAACTGCATTAATATCCATCAATTTTCTGGTTAATAGAATGTTCTAAAAAACCAAGGACGCTTCTTAAAAGCTATACAAACTACCCTACCATATGGTTGGAAACTCTAAGCAGGATAAACCTGGTCCGTTGAGCTACGACATTAGGCGCCATGATCATCATCAGACTACTAAATCACCATTGCTACGGTGCAGGTCTACCCTATAAATGAAGATACCCTTAGAAGAATGGATTTTAACCATAGTAAATAAATATCTAAAGCAGAAACGGAACTAGGCTTATTAGATAAGATAACCTACGTTCCATTAGAGCATTAGGGGTGGCACTGTTATATTTATGTAAAATTAATTTTTTGACGCGATAACGTCTTCTAATTCGATGAACACCGGCTGCATGCACGAAAAAGTGTAACGTTCCGCCTGAGCCGAGCGTGCAAGCGAGAGCGCGGTACAAGCGATAGAGAGGCACGATCGGCCTAAGCGTCCGACTTGTGTTGTGACGCATCTATCTCTCTTCCACTTCATGAAGTGAAAAGCTAATGTGGTTTCCATTGTTTATTACAACAACTTAATGGTAATTTATCGAAAAAATAATATTTTTCAACCAACTCCTTCTTTGTATTATACAAAATAATGATAATTCAGTGATAATAATTCAATACAATTCATAAAAGTATGCAATTTTTCATCAATGTTTTCTTATGACGCTATCGCGTAATTATCGCGTATTATCGTCCGTAAACTGACTTTACAGACAACCATTTTTTTTTATTCAAACATTTGAGTTCTCTAATTATCAAATAATTTAATAAATCAACTTGTTTATAAATAATTCAGTATTAAAAACATTTTAACACTTTCCCGGGCAGAAGACGCCATAGAATTCGTTTTTTAGTTCGTGTTTTGACACGGATGTCATAGCATCCACAGAAAGTTCGAATTTTTCTTGCACAGCTGTCTATGCATCTGTTTGCTAATAGCAAAATGTATTAGCGACATGTTTTGTGTCGCTGTTAGCATTTTCACAGTTTGATTACTGTCCTATATGGCCGGTTTTCAACTATTAGGAATAGAATAGAATTTTTCGAATAGGTTTAGGGCAGGTTGGTAGGTTTCATAGCAGAATCAGTTAGAAATAATGCAAACTACACGCCCTTAACGGATCTACATCTACAATAAAATTGGTTACAACACAAACAATCCAATTGAGAATCTTTTGAAGTCGATTAAAAATTATAATTTACTATTAAGATTAAAATTACATTTCTGTCTATCAGAGAATGCTTTCTCAAATAATATTCTATTATATTTATGACTTCTCTCGTTATTGAACTCTTTCGAACAAGCAACTTGTTTATTTGATAATAAATTCAACTTCAGATCTTGATACCTCCACGCGTTTTCACAAGTACATACATCCCAATTTTATTTTTTTTGGTTTTATCCCAAAAAACAATTGTTTTTGGATTAAAACATAGCATTTAATTGTGTTTTTTATTTTATTTAATCACTAGCGGCTTCACACGGGTGGACAAAATTCTTTAATTTATTTCTAGCATTAAATATAGGCTATGTTACTCAGCGTGAATGTAGTGAAAGGTGAAAGAATTTTTGAAATCGGCTTAGTAGTTTTTGAGTTTATTGCAAACATACAAAAATACAAATCTTTCCTCTTTATAATATTAGTGTAGATGACGTTTTAACTCCTTTACAGGAGCCGTGATCGCAGGATGACTAAGGTAATGGTCGTCACACATGTGGCAATATTGTAATCTGGCACGTTTAGAACTGTTAAATTAAAATCAAATGCGCAATTAATCTAGTAAAAGTGTAAGAACAAAATATGTAATATACTAGCCGACCCGGTCACGCGTTGCTGTGTTATAAATTAAAATGAAACCTATCCTATGTCTTTAGAAGGAACAAATCCAAAAATATTAAAAATACACATTAAAATCGGTTCAGTAGTTTCGGGGTTGATCGCGGTCAAACACTGTCAGGGAATTTGGTATACATAGAAAACAGTCATTCTCACAAAATTTGGTACTTACAAATTATTAACTTAAAAGCAAAAAAGTCCAGTTTACGTAATGTCACGAGTAAAGAATGCTAGAATCGACTATTACTAGATTAAAGAAAGGCTCGCAAAAAACGTGATATTTTTATTTGTCTGTTGCTAGGAGGTCTCGCGAAGGGCGGGCCACCTTGCCCAAAGTCGTGGGTTCGTCGACACACGACCCCTCCACTTCATAAGAAGCTCAAAGATGACCTTCAAATCAATATAAATAAAATAAAATAATGCATAAAATATGTTGTGATGGTAATGAGATTTTCACTTGTTGTTAATTTCTTTTTTTTAAACTTATTTATAAAGGCATCGGGTTATTAGTTTTTCATATGGTAGAGTCGAAGATTGTTTTGAATGTTATTTTGAAAAATAATATTTAAAATAAAAAAGTAATCAATTAATTTTATAATATTATTCTTATGATTATAACTATCACTAGGTATGTACCTATTTATTGCTGGAACTTAGAATTAGTTTAAAATTTGATAGAAAAATACTCGAGAAAATCGCGTTATTTTTAAGTGAGTCTTTCTGTATAAGTCATCCGTCATCTGTATTTTTATTTGGTTTACTATGTACAGTTGATAGCACGCCAAGCTACTTTGACATGTGTACCTACTTTATGCCATTGTAATAGAGACTATTTTAATGTGCCGGTGGCCTTACCAAGTCGTATGATTTGTAATTAAAAAAAGAACCAGTTTTCAAGTAGAAGATCGCTTTAGTCATAGGTAATATGGCTTAAGTAACCTTTGTCTTATCTTATAATAATAGTTCTTCTATTATAACTAGTATAAATGTCCCATGTAATGAGGTCCGGTGTCGTCACATTTGCCATAGAGTTAAATTTTGTAAAATTAAAATAAATAAACAAATACTTCTTACCAATTAGCCTAGCCCAAAGTAAGCACTGTAAGGCTTGTGTTATGGATATTAGGGTAACGGATAGACATTCATATATGATACATAGATATGTAATGTTCATAGAAATATATATAAACATCCATGACTCAGGTACAAATGCTGGTATTCATCATAGAACATCTGCCCCTTCCGGGATTCGAATCCAGGACCATCGGTGCGAAAGGCAGGATCGCTACCGTTGCACCAAACGGTCGTCATAATTGCGTAACCTTTATGAAATTGTAGAACTATATAAAAAAAAACTATACAAAGAAATAAAAGAGTCATTTATCTAAAAATAAATTTGGATAAATGATATGTAATATTTAAAGGTTTTTAAATATTGTTTTTATTAAAAAAAAATTGGATGTGCTAAATAAAGTAATTTTTCAGGCCAAATTGTAGCAAAACATGTTGTTGTAATCTCTGTATTTTACCAAGATTGATGCACATGAATCTCATGATTTTTGATACAAATAAAATTTAAGTTTGTGAGGTTTATACGGTACTTAAGTATGACAAAAAACATTTTCACCTCACCCGCTCGGAAAAGTTTAGTTTGTTATTCAATTTCTGCGTGGAAAATTGCGTTTTATCCACTAGCGTGGAAAAGTGTTTTTATATAAGAACCTTTCTATTCAAAGTAAAACACACATAATACGTTCCGAATCGTCGCACTATGTGGAGATCGAGTCGGTTTCGGGTCATAAATCTATAACTTCCATGTTTTTATAGATATACAGCTGATTTTTTTTTTAGGTAATCTGAGATAAACTTACTTTAAAATAATATACAGTCTATGCATATAAAAATATATTTAATAATTGTAAAAAAATACAAAACATGAAATATTGAAAAATTATCATAAATTTACGACTAATTTTAAACAATGTGACCTAAATGTTATAATTAATACAAAATAAACACATAAAATTACTCTTATTAATTAAATATAATAAGAAAAAGAAAATAACATAGAATTATATTATTCTACTAGCTTTACAGCTTCATCTATAAGTTCCATAGACTTTTTATTAGAAGGTTTTCTTAAACTTGTTATGTAAGGGTCTGAAGTGTACAAAAGTGTATGTAAAACGTCTTCATTTGTAGCTACTCTAGAGCATTTTCTAGCATGATGAAGTCTGAATCGTTTATAGTCTTTGTTCCTTGATTCCTGGGCATCTTCGGAGAGCTGTCCAAGAGGTAACACTGAATAATGCCGAATTACACTTTCCCCATGAATTAGGACTTTATGGACAGATGATGGCATATAATACCACATATATTTACTAACATATCGTTGTGCTGTATCGAAAGCATACTGTCCAAATTTCGTAGCATTAATTACTTTACCGCTAGACATAACTTGAAGTAAAACATAAAATCGTTTTATCAATTCCTCATCCACACCGGTAATTTCTGCAGTGCACTGATAATTTTGAAAAAATCGTCTAGCTGTATTACCGTCATTACTGTTACCAGAACCTTGCTTAGGTTTATCTATATTTAAACCAAGTTCTTCTCTGAACCTTCTTTGTACATATATCTTCTTTTGTTTTTTCAAATCTTTATTTTCTGTCGTTGTAGCAGACCATTTTTCAAAGCCTACATTATAAGATATATGTAAAATTAGTTCCATAAATCTAATCCAGCAATGTAAAGTCGAAAGCCCATATTGATAAGAATTTTCGTCAACAGGTTTATTTTGTACTTTTTCTAAATTGTTCATCTCTGTAGGTCTTGCACCACAAATAGTACATACAGCACCTGATGAAGTTTCTGGCAAAACTTGAGCCACTTTCCCGTCAACCATTGTCAGAAATAATGTGTGTTTGATTTCAATACTTTCACCATTTTTATTGATTAAGCTTGTTGTGAGAGCGTTTCTTTGAGCTATAATTTCATTAACTACACTTGTAGTTTTCTCTGGTGTCTCTTTTGAAAATTCTATTAAAATGGGCCTACAAAATCTTACTGATGATGGAACAGGGTTTTCCCACAAAGTTTCATTTGTATTAATATCAACAAGTTTCAGAGGTACTAATGAAGATATAAATAAATTTGTGTCAGAAATTAACTCATCCTCTTCAGTTAAGACTTGCTTGTATTCACTTTGTCCGCTTGAGCCATCACAGCCCCATTTCGAATACAGCATTAAATGTTTTTTGCCAGCTTTGTATACACCATTGATTTTCAAAATTCTTGCAATAGTGTGATCCAGCAGATCTTGCAGTTTTATTTTTGCTGTAATATTATTAATTTCTATGCTTGATCTTGGTGGGTAGCACATTCCTTTAGCTTCCTGAATTGATTTATATGACGGAAATAATACGCAGTTCTTCGCAATTAAGCAATTTCTCATGTTTTCATACTGTGCCATGTTAAGGTCCAACTCTATAAAAATACTGAGAGCTTCATCTTTAGAGTACGCTGTTAAATGTGCCGGTTCATTTAAAAGATTTTGACGTATTTCACTTTTTTATCTATGGGTAATACTCGTAAAATTTCGACAATGAATGCTTCTTCCGTTTCCCCTTGAGATCTCAATCCTTGAAGATATGAATTCAGTATAAAATCAAGGCCACATGTTTCAAGCAACTCCTTGTTTTTTCGTCTTTGTGTTCTATCGGAACTGTCTTCGTAGGTTTTAGAAGGGCGTCCTCGCTTCCCCGTCGATGTCGAAGGTTCACAAGTAGGATCTTCCAGATTTACTGTGAATGTGGCATTCAACCACAGGCTATTCTGATTTAAAAAATTTTCTTTATTTCTGCCAGATATAGTGTAGCGTTGACGAAAGTTCGTAATAAGATTTTTTTGTACACTCGCGACAATTTTAGCGATATTTGCCTCAGAAAAGTTGATAAAATTATTCCGTATATAACTTGTTAAAGCAACAACATAATTCCCGTCACTTTCAATCAAAACAAGACATAGGTCGCGTCTGGTACATTGGAATTCACTCATTGCGAGAGAGTAGGTGGTTAGATACACTTTTAATAACGACAATAACGAACGAAAAACAGTATGTAATTATTCAGTATGCAGATGCTCTATTTTATATTAAATAACTGATTTGAAACGTGTGCAAAGTATGGGAATAAAAACTATTTATCATTATGTGGTTACTCGGTTTCCTATGTGTTTTATTGATAATTTATTTTGTAGGCGAACTAAAAATGGTGAGAAATACTCGATACATTATCAAAACATAAACCTTTACAGGAGCCGTGATCACAGGATGACAGGATGATTTTTTCACGATGTTATTTGTGTTTCACGACATCTCAGCAACTCAGTGGTCTGAAAAGTCGCGTTGTGAAATCAAGCGTTATTTATTTATTCTTTATTGCAACAAATAAAGCAACTCCGGCTAATTATTTATTTGTATAAATAATTGTTAAGTTAGTCAATAAAGACACACTTTGTAGAAGTGAAACTGTACGTATACCAAAGGTTATGAAAAATGGGCGTCGAAGCATTTTTCCATGTTGGATTCAATTGTGATGAGAATGCTTTGCAATATTAGAATATAGCTTAGAGTAAAAAAAATGCGTGACATACAAAAAAACGCAAGTAAAGTGTTCAACAAAGAAAAATGCTGTTTTTAAATTAACAGACCACACACTATAGTACTAGTGAATATACATTTTTTGTCTCTTAAAAATGTCTAAAAGATTATAATCAAATCATTTTTCTTATGGCAAAAAGAAATATATTATTCAGTATCAGCTGTCACAAAACGGTTAGAGAGCTACAATTATGCTCCAACTCGTAACTCGTAGCAAATCGAAGCTTATAGTAATTATAATTTGTAAGACATATCTATTTTTCTCTGCAGGTGTGTGCATCATAATCTAGCCTAGTTTAATTAGCAAAACGGCCATTGCTCTCGGCATTATAAATGGATGCATTGTTCGTAAAAAGCACGCGCGCGCGCATGCCTTTCCGGTATAGTATGCGCGGGAAAAAATGGCGCGCGTCGCTCGCCGCCCGTGAAGTGTTTTTCTGATTAATTGGAGAAGCAGCACGCGACCAACCACTCGTGGGTGTTTCACACTTGATGAGTGTAAAGAAAATCTTTGCCTACTTGTATTTCTGTTATATATTTTTTAATACTCACATTAAGAATATTTGAAGAGACAAAAAACGACAGATTGATGGCCGCTTGGTGGTTCATCCTGCCTTTGTCCTGACCGTCCTTGGTTCGTTGTGTGATGAATACGAGCATTTGAATCTGAGTCATGGGAATTTATATGAATTTAAATAAATATTACTTTTTTGTGTATGATATATGTATGTACGTCTATCCATTACCTTAGTATCCATAACACAATCTTTACAGAGTTTGGCCAAGGCTAATTGGTGTAAATAAAAAAACTGTTAATATTGTTTAAAAAGGTCACATTAAGATTATTTGAAGTGACAGAAAAGTATGTTATATTCTATTTAAGGCATTATTGCACGATCAACATTGTGTTTTCCTTAAGCTACAAACCATTAAAAACTTATCCTTGTTGGTTTTCATTTCAACATAAAATGTTCAATATCGCGTTGTGGCGAAATGTCTTCTTAATTCATCTTCATGAGGTCTTATGTCCAGATCACGCTGTTAGACCATCAATTCAATAAGGCACTATATCTGAAATACTCTCCGTTTTCCTTTGTAAATGATGAGCAATATATTCTGCGGTACCTATCTGGCACTTCGAATACTCTTTCAGTTGGTATATAAGTATTAAACTATTTTGATCTTTAAAAGAAATGGGATCAGCTGAAATTTTTGTTATTGGTAAAAAAAAATTATATCTCTTCTAGGTGACTCTGCATATCTCACAAAAACAAGTTGAAAAACTCTTTCAGAGATCGATATGAAAACAAAAGATAATCTGCTTTCTAAAATTTGCTCTGATAGTTTGGTTTATAAAAATAATTCATGTCATATTGCTTTCGTAAACTTCATGGACGAATAAGAGGAGGTCACCTGATCTAGGGAAGTATCATCGTTGACGACTGCTCTAACGCCAGGACACAAACCTCCCAAATGGATAAAATGACAACCTACAGAATGTTGCAGAAAAGTTGACTATCGAATAGAAGGAGACTCTATAAAGTAGTTGCTACCTGAAATCATTCATCAGGCAATATCATCAGTATAGAGAATGAGCTATAAACCACCATTATAGAAGATGCTAATTGTTTTTATATGTGATTGGTGTTAGTCGCAGATGAAGTCAACAATGCTACCGGGTTTTGGACGTTGAGATACTTAGATGGACCTCAAGCCTAGAGTGGTGCAGATTGAACTTTCTTGTTTCGTTAATTTAAGTATTGAAACCTTCCCCGAGAATTATTTTCGAGAGTTTTAAAATTATCTCCACGCTTGGCAGGCGGTTTAGAGATAGTAGTAAAAGAGCACAATTTGAAAATGGTGGGGGGCATTATACTCTCCCTTCAAAGCCTACTTATTCATTAACAATATCTCCTCTCCTGATGATCAATAGCGTAGTTAAATTGTGTAGTTAAAATCGCTACGATAGCTTAACCACAGCTTTTAAATTTGAACCTTAATTTACTGAAAATGGCTTCTCGAATTAACAATCCCAGTTAAAACTACTGACCCACTGAGGTACGCTATATCAGGTGCCAAAACCTAAATTATAGCAACACGCATAACGGCAATATCTTTTAACCGGGGGATTTTTTTTTAATAAATATCTAGTAATAGTTTACCAGTACCAGTGGGCTTTTTGGAACCCATATTATTTCCAATTAATAATATATACTAAACATGAAAGTGTGTTTGTTTGTTGCTGCTTCACGTCTCAACGTTTTGAATCAATTTTAACGAGATTTGACATGACAGTATGCTACTTATCCAATTAATTGGTCCACGTTTGCTTTGCATCACAGATCATTAAAACTATACAGTTAGAAATGACACTTATTTCGTAGTTTGTGTCTCGGTCTGTCTGTTGTTACTTGTGGCAAGTGATTTTTATTAAATACGTGTTAAATAAAAACATAAAAACACTTAAAAAAATAGAACGTATTCATTTTTATTATAAAATTTGTTGTTTAATATCAGCAGCTTTTTATTAAACTCTGAATGCGCTATACAGCGAATGATGTCTGTAACATGAGCAAAACTGACACTGGCACAAATACTCTTTTTGAGTTGGCTGCCATTTATAAAAACAAACAGACTATAATTTGAATATTATATCTAGCAACACCATTCCTAGATCAAAGTTGAGGGTTCGTAGTCAGTATCCATCTCTGTCCAATGCAATTTGAACTAGGTAATTTAGATATATATATATATATTTCTTAGAATACTGGCATACACCGTAACTTATGACACTGAGATTATGTAAGGTACGATAGTTAAATACTGTATGAGGTAGTAAGAATCTTCAGCCCAGTTATATGAATAATCTCTTAGTTGCTACGTTTTTTATATTATACTAGCGGCCCGTCCTGGCTTAGACAAACACACAAACCACTATGATCTTAGATTATAGATTAAGAATTAAGGGCTTTCATAAGTAAGTCAAGTCACGTGTGCACAAAATAGTTTTGTATAAAACAAACATTGTTTACACCATCAATCCATAAAAAGTAGTAGTAATTTGCAATTATTATAGGGCAAGTGCGGTGAAGCGCGTGCGCTGAAGTCAACCGTAACCCAGCGCAATGCAAGAATAGATACTTTTTCAGTATAATCTTACTATTAATGATCCGTGTCTATGCAATGGCTATGTAATTATATTGACTTCTCGGGTGTAACATTTTTTTAATAAAACTTTCTGCCCTAGACTTAAGACAACACCTTACGAGCAAATTACAGATTTGTTAAAATGTTGCGTGATTATTGAGTAAGTAACTTTCCTTACTAAAGTATAGTCAACACCATAAATAAGACAAAAGAAAAAATGCTTTTTATTCAATTTATTTAAACAACAAACCATCCTTCGACGTGAGACTTTGTAACAAGAAGAAGCCGTAAGAAATCGGCAATGGCTGTTCTGGCCCTTTTATGTGTTACATTTTTTTTATTAAGGAAACTTTTCTAACGCTTGTAAAATGTATGAGGAAAATAAACTACACAATATAAAAAATACCAAAGGTCATTAACCTGACGTCTTTTGTCTTACAAAAAATTGTCTCATGGGGAATTTCCCTGTTGCTGAAAATCAGCGCTGTTTTTGCCGCTTAATTTTAATGTGAAGGTGGGGCGGAGTGAGATTCAACATTGCTTCCAATGCCGTCGTGGGAGCTGTGCTTATACATCCTGTGAGGGCACACCATACGTGGTGGCAAAATAATATTTAAAATAACTTCTTGGTCATTTAATAATCGTTTTGAGTGCACCGCCTCAGGAACAAGCTGTAAAATCTAAGGAAAAAGTTAGCAATTTTGAAGAAATACTTACATTTTACTGAATTTTTAAAGTATGTGTATAGCTTATATGTGATAAAAAGATGAAAATATTAATAACATCCGACAAAGTGTGTCGGATTCTATGAACACAGACTTAAGAATGAAGTTGCAGTACCTATAGAGCAATATAAACTTCAAAAATTTTTTTTTAAGAATGCCTCAGTAATCTAGGAGTATAGCCTATGCCAAATACAAGGAAGAAAGATTTTCCGTCGTATAAAATTAAGTTTTTCTAAAAATTATTTAAATTGAAATTATTTAGGTTATCTGTAATTAAGTTTGCATTTAAATCGCTGCATTCCTTCCCTTTCTAGCATGACTCGTTGACCAATTACGGCGCGCGATTCAATTATGGAATGTAGTTTAAAATAGCGATGTGTCGACTGGTGCGCGGACGCCACCCCGTGACGTCACCAGGAATCCGACTCGGAAATGACTCACGAGCCTGATGGGGTTTTCACACCTTCCGATATGAATGGATCCGATATTTTAGAAATGGAAACGATGTTTGGTAAAATTACACACTTTTGCGTTTACTAATTGAAATTAAATACTTTTTACGTACCGTATTATATCTTAAATTGATTTAAAGAGTGTAGCAGGATAAATATTGAGAATCGGCCCCCAATGACAATTTTTATTCAAATTCGTGTTATAGTATCAACTCGATGTGCGTATGCAATTACTATGATTTTTTCTGCCGTATTCCACTTTAATCTAGAGATATGGTTGTATGTATGTTTATCCGTCTAGTACCTTCCTGATTTTACGCTGTACGCCAGCGTTGTTTCATCAATGAGAGGAACATCCTCTCGTATTCGAAAGAAACATTTTTACAAATGTTTGGTCAATCGATTAAGATGTAACAGACATTTTAGTTTTATAATTTTTTTATATTTTATGCATTTTCAATGCGATCTTATAAGATAAATTATTATAATTGTCATAATTTATATCGTGGCTGATCCCAATCACAAAATAAATTATGACTGCCAGCTTATGTCTAAAATGAATATATATAGGTACAGTCAATAACAATTATATAAACATATACAAATGGAGTTCAAATTCCTTATTCAATTTTGAAATCTTAAATTTATCATCACACGATGTTAAATGTCAAAAAACATTAATAATAAATCGGTCTAGACGCCGGAAACTCTAAGTTATATAGTGACGAATCTTTGAAGGTAATTTTCTTGATAAACTTTTTCTATATTTTTATTTTCAAAATGAGGCAAGTTAATATTAGTAGCAAAATATAAAATATATTTAAAGCATTTATCTTCAAGCGAAACTTTGTATTTCCTCTGAAAATCGTACATCAAAATCGGATGATTTCTCCAAAAGATGTCGGGTGTCCGATAAATCGTATAGTCTGCACACACGCTTGACTGACTCACGAACATGAGCAGGCTTTGATGACGGTCACTTGTTTCTAACACATTTAAACACTTTCAGTCTTATTTTGAAGTTGTAACGATCCGAATGTACCACGTCACAGGCTATAAATTTTACTTTGATTTATTACAATCCAACGTCAGTAAAACTGTTGAGAAATAAGTACATCGAAAGTTATCTTGCCTTTAATAGGGAATTTTACTTTCCTTTTAATTGGTATGCCGCTGAAACCTGTTGCAAAGGTCCTGTGTAATTTATATAAAATACGCAACTATGTGTCATTGATACACGAACAAGTGAAATTTCTCTCTACTTTAGGTTCTTGTATTTTTTTTACTTTTTAAAGTTACATTATTATTATTTACGTAAGATACTTAAAATTACATTAATTTTCTCGTTATTTACTTAATTGTTATATTCAAATTAATGTTTTACTTTTTAGTTCGGTATAATATAAAGTTTTTTAGTTTTTTTTAACTAAAATTTTAAGACTTTGAAAACAGTGTTGTAACACGAAGTTAAGCTTTTTGCTTGTGCTCGTAAAGTGATGAAAAGTATTAGCATTCATATATCTTGTGTTATATCGGGAGCATTGACACACGCGCGATCGCGTAGAACGGGGTTTGAGTCGTGGGTGTGAGAAGCCAACAGCAATGTTGATAGCTAAAAAAGTAACTTTAGACAATAAAAAGTTATATACTATAGAAAAAAAAAATAACTTGTGTCAGGTATTAAACGGGACCCGAACCCACGCCCCTCGCTATCCGGGCGAGTAATCTTCCAATTGAGCTAACAAGACCTTGACCCGACCCATCGAATTCTTCCTCGTATTTCTTAAGTATAAGACAGCGCCATCTTTTCATTTTCTAGGAACTACTACTACCTAAAACATCAAATGTAAAACTTTTATAAGTATCTATCAATGAAGAAAAAACAGCTATGTAAATATTACGTTGGACTGATATATTTTATATCCAATAATTTTTAGGGTTCCGTTCCTCGAAAGGAAAAACGAAACCTTTATAGGATCACTTTGTTGTCCGTCCGTCCGTCCGTCTGTCTGTCTGTCAAGACCCTTTTTCTCAGAACCGCGTGGAGGTATCAAGCTGGAATTTATATCCAATACTCAGGTCTACTGTCCCTTGGAGCTGTGAAAAAATCAAACTAAGCCGACGCAATCAAAAGATACAACCATTTATGCCGCAAAATTCCTCCAATTTTTGACACTCGCAAGGGACTCAAAACCTACAGGGTACTTCCCGTGAACTCAGAATCTTGAAATTTGGTACGAAGCAACGTCTTATAGCACAGATAAAGGAAAAATTGCGAAAACCGTAAATTTTAGTTACATCATATAATAAAAATATTTTACGGAACTCTCTGTGCGCGAGTCCGACTCGCACTTGGCCGGTTTTTTCTAGTAATAATAACACATAGATACCATTTTTTTTTTATTTAATTATTTCGTATAATTTTCAGCAATTTATTGACCTAGAATTTAATAATATAAATAAATACTATATTATACGCCTATGCAATAAGGTTTATATACCGTAGAACCACGTCATACTAAATCAGCCGAAAGCAAAAAGAGAACAGTAGGTATATAAATAAACAATTGATGTAATATGACATGGTCCCCGAACAACCACGATACAGGAGTAATGATAGTACTCGTCACACAATGACCACTTATCAGATTCAAGCTAGGGCCTTGTGAAGTAGTATAAGTGGAAAAACAGGTATGAAAACCCGATGAATAGGACATTATTATACTAATAATGTTTCTTACATGTTTTAATAATGGCTTTCTAATAGTACTGGTGTTTTTGTTAGGGTACGTCATGGATATGTTTTTTTAATACAAAAGATCAATGTAGTTCAGTTGATTTTTTACTCACATTTAACTTCTATGATAATTAGAAAATACTAGAAAAAATTGTCTCGGGACTCGAATCTCGATCCACTGCTCCCCCAATTGAGCTACTTAGCCTTTTGAGCACCCACCGAAATCTTTTAGTACTTTTTACTTTTAGTTTATGCTGTAGGCCAGCGTTCCTTCTTCATGGCGAAGATTTCTAGTATTTTTCCATTAAAATTTATCGTATAAGATGTCCTTGATAATACAAAAAATACAAAAAAACATATTTAGTTCTTACACTTCCACGCAAATAACACATTTAAATAAAACAAATCATTAAATGCTCATAGCTTTATAATTAATCCTGACGTTGTAAATAATAAAAGTAAGATGTAGGCCAAACCTCTCAGTCCGAGTGTCTTTCGTTAGTTCTTCTTGGATGGGCCATCAAATTTCGCACTGGTGGTAGACTCAGTAGTTTATAGTAACCGTAGATACAATAAAATAACTAGATATAATGGAAAATAAAACAATTTTAATTTGTATAAATAAAACAGTTAGGAACGTGGCCGATTAAAACATTGTGAAAAAGTACGTGTACGACCAACATTTTTTCATCCTGTGAGTCAAAACATCGCGATAAATTATGCGTAATTTATACGGTAACAGTAGTTTTATTTAGATCATAAATACCTACATTTCTCTTTTCCCTTAGTCATCTTTGCCTCTGAACACATTAGATGTTTTATTTCTTTATTTATGGCCAGCAGGATTTGTGCATTTAGCCAGTGTCAAGTAAGTATAATAGTCAGTTATATAGTTTTTTTGCTAGGTTTCAGTAAATGTGTAAGGTTTTACTAAAACCTTCCCGCGGACTTCTTGAGAGAGCAGGAAAAGACAACTTCCGCTGCTTTGTTACACTTGGCAATACTCTTGTATGTTCACAAACACTTAGTGGTTAATAATCCACCATTATTACGTTCTAATATCCACAGCAACACAAATTTCAACAAGAGACACAAAACCACCAACGTGACGCTTCCCGCTCCCGCCAAAAAGTCACCACATTAGATGTAAAGGGTTCTTTTGCTTTAATAAAAACATTGATTTTTGAGATTGACAACTTTTTCACATTGACATTTTTAAGATATCCTGTTAACATCAGTTATCCCATGCACGCGAGTCTTAACGTCAGTGTTAAGAATGTTATGTTTTTTCATCGTAAAAGTCTTTTATTTTAATAATAAATCTTTACTTCTTCTCTCACATAGAGAGTTAGATTACAATTAATAAATCAAATGACTGTTTTCGTTTACGATACATTTGTAGGGATTTTTGTGGTTTATAAATTTAATTATTTTTATACGTGGATATATGACTGTTCGGTGCAACGGTATCGAGCATGCCTTTAGCTCTAATTGTTCTGGGTTTGAGTTACTAAAAGGGGCAAATGTTTGTGTGATGAGTACGAGCATTTATACCTGAGTCATAGGTATTTTTTTATATATGTTTTCCTTACCCTAATCCGTAACACAAGCCTTACAGTGCTTACTTTGTGCTAGGCTAACGTGTGTGAATGTAGAAATATCATTATTTAATCCTGTTTTTCGGTATTGATTTAGTGTGACATAGTTCTGCGCAGTAAACCTTCCATTGTCCGTGACTGTACCTAATAGGCTTGTCGAGTTATGTTATAGAACGACACGCGACAGTGACCTTGGTTCTTAATTTCAACTCTTCTTTATACAATTCAATACGAATGTACTTTGATGTACACAATAAATACTAGACGATGCAGTCGCTAAGCATAAAGCTACGCTAGCACCATATATTGGAGCGGAGCGATATACCTTAAAAAAAAAAATTTTTTTTTGATGCTATTTTTTGCGAATTTCAAAATTCGGGTCACAATCTGGTCCTAAACCTGTTGATTCGATTCCACACAAAAGAGATTAAAATCGGTTAAGAACTCTGGAAGTTATGGCGTAACAGACATTGCGCCATTGAAGCTGATCCATGGGAGCTTCGCTTCGCCCCGCTCCAACAAACTAGGCGATGCAGTCGCTAAGCATAATCTACGCTAGCACCATATATTGGAGCGGAGCGTTATTCTAAAAAAGAAATAAAAAAAATCTCCAATGTTTAGTTTTAAAATTGCATAAGAATGAAAAATTTTAAAAAGCGCGCTTTTTTTTCAATTGGAATTTCCATAGAGCCAATGTTTTTGGTCATAATTTTTTATTCTTTTATTTCAAAATTCGGTCACAATTTCGTTCTAAATGTGTTGATTCGATTCCACACCAAAATTTTCAAAATCGGTAAAGAACTCGGGAAGTTATGGCGTAACAGACATTGCGTCATTGAAGCATGGGAGCTCCGCTCGCTTCGGTCCAATAATTTGACATCGATAATTTTTATATTTACATTTGATCTATAATGTTGAGAATCACTTGCAATAGAAAATAAAAATCGTAGAGTTCATGAGAAACACAATAAAATACCTAACTTTATGATGTACCAGAGCTTAGAAGAGTAGAGGAATCGTTTAGGGTTGGCTGTGTATATAAAACTTTCTTTACGAAACTTAAGAAAAAACATATTATTTTCTAATAATTAAGTTATAGAACAAGAGACAGAGAGAGAGAGAGAGAGAGAGAGAGAGAGAGAGAGAGCGAGCGGATTTTTAACCTTTTTTTAAATGTAATTCCACTGACACTACCTCTTTAATGACCTATAGAGCGATTTAAAAATATATTATATCTTGTTTTGTCCGTATACTCAGTCTGTGACTGTATTTGTTTATATAATCTTACTTGTGTCGAGTTTACGTTTTTTCCTTATTTTTTTTGTAACTAATATTACAGGTGGTATCTACGACGGTACGGTAGAAGTTATATAATTGCTTTCAACACCAGTTAGCCTGACTCATAGCAATCACTTGACCTGTAGAACTCGTGTAAAGGATACTAGTGCAACGGATAGACCATAGATATGATATGAAACAAATTTTACTAGAAATTGGGACCTTTTAACTTCTATGGTAAATCCACTCCTGCTTGGTTAAACTGGTCGTCAATATTTAATTTCTTCATTTTGGCTTAATAAGAAATTATTTTTAATTTTGTACACCAACATGATACAAAATAAAAGTATGAAAAATATTGAACCGTATGTATTAATATTATAAATGTAACAATTTAAAAATATATTTTAAATGCTTCAAAAATTTGCGTTTTTGGGTCGTTGTAGTTTTCTACAATTTTATAAATTGTCACTTTATAAAATCTGAAAACTTTTCTTGTTGTCTGTACGTTACATTCATATATTTGTTATACTGATTTGAAGAACAATTGACAGCCGAGTTCTAAAATCATCGAAGTTATCATTTTTATACGTCACTCGTGCAGTTGAAAGTAAAAGTCGTGGTCATGCAAATATATTTATTGTTTTCACAAAATAAATACATATTGCTTAGAATAATAACAACAAAAAAGATTAAGAATAGGATTTATTAAAAGATTACAGTGTTTAGGCTATTTAAATAATGCCGCTTTAATTTAATATTGATAGGATAGGTTTTATTTTAATTTAATACACAGAAACGCGTGGCTGGGTCAGATAGTATATATATATAAATAAATAAATATATAAATAAATATTTCTTACATTCACACCAATTAGCCTAGCCCAAAGTAAGCACTGTAAGGCTTGTGTTATGGATACTAGGGTAACGGATAGACATACATATTTGATACATAGATATGTAATATTCATAGAAATATATAAAAACACCCATGACTCAGGTACAAATGTTCGTATTCATCATAAAAACATCTGCCCCTTCCGGAATTTGAACCCAGGACCGTCGGTGCTAAAGGCAGGTTACTACCGTTGCACCAAACGGTCGTCAAATATATATCCCGAAAGTTTTCCTCGATCATCTACTCTTTCACGCCTTTTTGTGTATCTTGTTATAGTCGTACTATTGAACTGTCACTTATTGAAAAGTTTTCTATGGTGCATACTTATTATAATGGAATGGATAGGAAAGGTGAATTTCGAATGCACATAATGTGTTCGTTGCTATTGATTATTCTTATTGTATGTAATAACTTTGCAGTCTTATACTTACACAACATTATACCATAAAGGATAGTATTCCAAATATTGAATAGAATGGATTTTTAAAAATTTTTATATCTGCTATTTCTCTATTCTACTATTAATAATAATAATAATAATAATAATTTATTTTTCTTCTCCACACAATCCCATTTACAAATAAAACTTATTATTTTTTACTTTTATGTCTAACCATTTATATTGACAAAATTATTAAAAAAATCCTTCTTCAAAAGTTAATTGTCGATTGGTCTTCTAATTGAGTTATAGACAGTTTGACAGACCCGCTCATTTTTTAACTGTTTCTTAAGCTGAACCTAAATGCCATCTTTTCAAATTTAACGTAACTTCATTTAACAATTATTCAAAATAATTATTTTACTAAACTAAGTTATCACTTTCTATCTATCACTTAAGCTCTTTTTTATATTTTTTTCGTCGTCTTATTTTTTATATTCACATTATTTAAATCATCTAATCAAAGCTACTGTCAAACGTTCTGATACTCAATTAATTATATTAAATAATAAAAAAACTAAGTTTAATTGATAATCATAAAAAATATACATAATTCAAATATTTGTGACTGTCTAGGACACCGGACAGAACTCTTTTTAAAAACCTTGACGTAGTTTTTACGAAATTTGTGTTTATGGATCTTCAACAAAGATGGCGTAGCGCTCCGATTCGCTAAGTGTGTCACCACCACGTGAAAGTTTTTCATCAATTACTTTAACCTTTGCAGAGTGACTGAATGATTTCGATGAACTTTTGCACTTGTTTTTTTGCTGACGATTGGATTATTATATTTCGAAGCGAATTGAAAGAGGAGCGTGTAGTTTTAAAAGTAAAAAAATGCGTTTATCTTCTTGTAAAATTCTTTGTCATTTCTTGTATGGAATATTTTGAGCGAAGTTTGAAAAATAAATATCATGTCTTATGGTATTTGACAAGTAAATTTGCCATATGTTACAATTTTGCGGTCGTAAAAGATAGGAGACAACAGGAAAACATCATATTCTCCGTCTTGTGTACTAGATACATTCAGAATTTAATATTACGCTGATGATTAAAAATATATTTATAGTTTCTGTAAAAAAGTTGCATTAAAAGGCCAAACTGTGTTTACATCCAAAAAAACTATTTTGCTGTAGAATGAAGTGTGGTTATAAAACGTAAAATTCAAATTCGAAACTTGAATATTAGAATGGAGGATCGGAAGTCTTAAAAATCAGTGATGCAAATGTTATTAAACTCTTTGCATAAATAAAAGAAGGCGAAACCTTATGGTCCCGTTTCGAAATGTCAGCTATTGTTACGTTACGTTATTTGAACTATGCCTCATCGTGTAGAATAGCAGCAAACTTTTACACTCAAGAGTGTCTTAAAATTCACCTAATGAGAACTCCATAGACCACAAATTAAGCAGTAGCGTTTTCTGAGTTATGGTAGGACTTTTTGGCGGGAGCGAGAAGAGTCAGGTAAGTGGTTTTGATTTTCTTGTTTAAATTTGTGTCGTTGTGGATATTAGTGCGTAATAATGGTGGATTATGAACGACTAAGTGTTTGTAAACATACAGAGTGTTGGTAAGTGTAACAAATTAGCGAAAGTTGGTCTTTTCCTCCTCTCTCAAGAAGTCCGCGGGGAGGTTTTAGTAAAACCCCACACATTTACTGACCTAAAGGGGAAAAACATATTTTACTGTTCAGTCATCATCATCAAATTAAGAAAAGAAATTACTCAAGAACTGGCAATTATACTTAGTTGACACTGGCTAAATGCACAAATCGTGCAAGCCATAAATAACTAAAGAAAAAGAAAAAAAAAGAGTTCTGGTATTTTACTCCGTTCTCCAACCAGCCGGGTACGCGTGGTGCTTATGTGTAAACCTACTTATACCTCATTAGGCAAATTAATGGTTAATTAAGTCGCAAAGCTTCTTGGTTTTTTCTTCAACTTGTTAGGCCAAATATCCCATAAGAATTGTTTAGAAGATCGACATCAAAAGTTAAAATTAAGTTATATCCATCATATAAGTAATATTATGCTACAAGTTGTTTAGTAGTCAATGCTTCGTTAAGGACGATTCACATAAGACGCTTGAAACGGTCATATAGTTAAATAAAGATATCTTGGTCAAAAAGTCCATTGTTTTTTATCATCAACTAGTGATTTCTGTATTTTGGAAATACATATTTAATATTGAAATTATGATGAATACATTTTTAATTCAGTTATTATTTAAATTTTGACTTATTTAAATTTTTTTTAATTACGCTTCATTTTCTTTGGTATAATATTATATTTCTATTACAATTTCTTCGACACTTAAGCACCAGCTTTAGTCTAACGAGTAGGGAGGGTACGTATGAGGCCAGGGTAGGATAGGATGGGTTGTCACGCGATGAAGTCAATTTGTCAGCGCTTATAAAGTAGTAAATACTGTTTAAGACACTGAAGATGTGTTGAGCCATTTCTCATTTGAAATAGGTTTCTAGTATCAATCGAACGCATAAACTTTTCGCTCTGAACAAATCTAACAATTATGTATCCTACAATGAATCTATTTTCTGAATTTGTAGAAATTATAACAATCTATGTAAGGATTTTGATGTATTCTCGTTTTCTCATCCAAGCTTTCTGAAAATCTGAAAACAAATCTTTGGATTTGGATACATAATTATGGAATACAAAACTCTCAAATATTAGTTTTTTTAATATATAATTAGTTTCTGTTGCTGTACAAAAAGTAAATATATTAATAAGTAATATTTCTTCTGAGTGAACGAATCAATAAAGGCCCTTGTAAAGAATGACGACTGCTTTATAAAAACTGTTCTAATTGTTCTCATTATGTATGTATTTTAGTGTTTGCATGTCCAAAAATTTATTTTCTGAGTTTGTTCACCAAAACATGATGTGTGTTCCTTTACTGCTGCTAACTGCTTGACTATCCCCTCACCTAACACCGCTTGCATTGCTAAAATCTCTTTTTATATGATTATAAAGTTGTCCAATGTTTTTTTCTGTAGCTATTACAAATTAGCCTATAAATATATATTTAAAAATACTTACCGTTTGACTGGCTTTGTAATCAAAATTCTTACAATATTGACGAATTAATTGTTTTAAATACAATAAAATTATTATTATTTTATACTTGATTAAAAAGTTTTTACTTTTTTGACATTGTGCTATTTTCATTACTAATATGAATATGCTGCACACTGCTACACGAGATTATAGATTTTTTTGTAATAACACTTCAGTACAGTGTTCACTTGCAAATAAAAAAATATGTTTACGTTCCCCCTCAAAAGATGTCCACCTAATTTATTAGGGGTATTTTTGTACGTGCACGTTGCAGTGCGTGCCGATTAGTGCGAATGGATCCTTATAGTATAACGTTACATGTGCGTGACGTCACAGCACGCTAACGCAAGGTGATTGTCCTAAAAAGTTTGCACTAATAATGATCCTGCGCTGGGTATTTTTATCATGGGCCTGTTTTTTCGCGCATATTAATAAAGAAAGTTGTATATTTTTTTCTTAATTAATTAGTAATAATGATATTCTATTTTATAATTGCTTTTCAGTCTACCGTCATATCAATATTAAAAAGTAAGAGTTAGTAAGATTAGCTAGTTAACGGGTTTTTATTAATTCATATCCATAATCTTTATTCTAAGCCACATATTTTAGTACAGGTATACATAGGTACTTAGATCTAGAGAAGCATGGACACCATGTGAGAGCGTAGCAATTTAAACTTAACAGAGAGATCACAATAAATTTAGGATCAAAATCAACATTAATCTATAATCTAAGATCACAGTGGTTTGTGTGTTTGTCTGTCCGCTCTTTTTCCTCGCTCTTTTTCCATTGCATCAATAACGTTACCATAGCAACGCGTTAACCGCAAATAGTTCGCCTACCGGACGCTAGATGGCGCTAACGGAAAAATATTTAATAATAGAAAAAAATAAAGAATTTTGTCCACCCGTGCGAAGCCGGGACGGGCCGCTAGTCTATAATCTAAGATCACAAATTTGTTGTTTGTCTGTCCGCTCTTATTCCATTGTATCAATAACGTTA
Organism: Calamotropha paludella; assembly: GCA_927399485.1. NCBI lineage: Eukaryota > Metazoa > Arthropoda > Insecta > Lepidoptera > Crambidae > Calamotropha > Calamotropha paludella. The sequence continues at coordinate 4,045,267 of OV656806.1, read as the reverse complement.
CAATAGCAACGCGTTAACCGCAAATAATTCTCCTACCGGACGCTAGATGGCGCTAACGGAAAAATATTTAACAATAGAAAATATTTAAATAATTTTGTCCACCCGTACGAAGCCCGGAACGGGCCACTAGTTATAACTAATTTAAACAACAATAGATTAAAAATAATACTATTCGATTAAATTATAGTCAATATTTTTATTGTATTACCCACAAATTAGTGTCTTCAAAGAATTCCTATTTATTATAATAGCTTTATTTTAAGCTCCTAGCGACGTGGGCACCCTCCGTACCCGGGGGAGGGAGGTAGTGAATCCATCGTGGATACATCGGGCGACCGAGAGGTTATGTCAGACTTGTACTGACTAAACACCACCTTGTGAGTGCCATAGCTTAGGAAGGCTGTATAGGATTCATCGAAGCAACCGCCTCGGGGGAACCCGCGGCGTAATTTTAAAACCAACAGTTTGGTTTATATATGTATATGTTTGTATTTTTATAGTAGGAATTTTTACTTTGTGACATTATTTTTCATTAAAATAAATAATACTTAAATATATTTTACCTAATGCTATTGTATTAAAGTAAGAGTTTTCAATTGAAGAACGGTTTTTTTAATGAAAGCATTGGTTAACTTTTTAATGTAAGCTGGCAAGATCAAAGACAACTGTCATTTACAAAATTCATAATATTTTTACGAGTAAAACCTATTTACTTTAACTGTTTTCAATAATGTTGATTGTTTTTCAATGTAACATGTTGTAGTGATGTAAAGAATTATTGGAGTAATCGATGCATTTACCTATAGGCGCAAAATTCGTAAAAAAAAACTCTTTTACTCAAATCTATATTAATCAGCTGGCATTTCATGACACATGAAATTTTGCTGAGCCTTTGGGATGGCTCAGCAAAATACCAACTTGCTGCACTGGACACGATTCAGCGCAGAGCTGAGAGGCTCATCGGGGACAACAAATTGGTGAAGAGCAAGCTTCACACCTTAGCTCATCGCCGCAAAGTTGCCTGTCTGGCGGTCTTCTACAGACTGTACTTTGGAGAGTGTGCTCAAAAGCTGCATCTGTTCATACCGCCTTCTCCTTTTTTCCATCGGACATCCAGACGCACTGCAGGCTATCACCCTTTCTTACCTGTCGCACCAAGCGCTTTTCAACATCCTTCATAATCCGCACAGCAAAGGAGTGGAACTCCCTCCCTACGTCTGTATTTCCGAGAACTTATGACCCGACTATTTTCAAAGCTAGGGTGAATAGGCACCTTCTTAGCTTGTTCCATCATGGGATTCTGTCATGGCCCCCGGGCTTGATTGGGATCAAGAGCAAACCCATCCTAAATAAAAAAAATATATCTATGAATAATAATATTAAATACATTCATACCAATTAGCATAGCCCAAAGTATATTTATTTATTTATTCATTAGGCTTACCAACATCTGTACACAATGGTACTAGTAATAAAAACTTTCATAACAAATTGACTAAATGTTACAGATATTTATATGTTAACTCAACATGGATATAGTGTTAGGCTTGTGTTATGGATATTAAAGTAACAGATAGACATGCAGATATGTTATATTCATAGAAATAGATATAAACACCCCTAACTCAGGTACAAATACTCGTATTTATTATATCCAGACATCAGACATCTGGCCCTTTTGAGACCCTTACCCAGGTCCTTCCATGCGAAAGGCCGCAGCCCTACCGTTGTACCAAATGGTAATCAAAGTTAATTAAGTGATTTATTACAATCAAAATAAATAGTACCATCACCCCATCATGTTAAAAATTAAATGTATCAATGCAAGCCTGATTTTACAAAAGTACTGCACTAACAAAACGCTAACTGCCAACAACTTTCTATAGTATAAAAAGCATTAAAAAACATATTCAGACTTTCCTCACTATCATTGACCGTAAATAAAAACGTTAAATGCGGATTAGGTCAAGTTTGGAACTTACCTCCATTAATTTTAGCACAGCCATTTTTGTTGTTAAGGCATAGTATAGATGTCGAAAACATACGCCGCCATGACGTCACACGTAATGAGATATTTCCCGCTTAAGATATGAAGGTAGTTAAAATAAAATTTTGTTTCCATAACATATAAAATACATCTGTAAAAAAAACCCCGCCTCCGAGCTCTCAGGTGGTTTTACAGCCTTATTTTATATCTTATAGAAATATGGCATTATACGTATATGCAAAAAAAAATTAAAGACATCAAAATTTTGTTACCCAAGTAGTACTATATCCTATCCTAATTATATTATGACAATACTTTGTGTGTGTGTGTTTGTTACCATAGTTACCATAAGCCTAAAACAACAGTTTTTGAAATCTACATTATATTATGACAATACTTTGTGTGTGTGTGTTTGTTACCATACCAGCAACGCGTGGCCGGGTTAGCTAGTTTTTTATTATACAGTAATGCGTGGTCGGGTCAGCTAGTAATAATAATATTTCTTACACTCGCACTTATTAGGTAAGGACTGTAAGACTTGTGTTATGGATCCATACCGTGATTAAACTCCTAGTTTTAATTTTTACCAATATTTGTAAAAAGTAGCTGTGTGTCTTGTTTTTTCACTAATATAGTTTTAATAATTTGACTCTGTACGAACAATATTTATTCACCATTATGTCGGTGAACTGTGAAGGGAAGCTAAATGTCAGTGATTTAAAACACTTATTACTTAAGCACTTATGTGCTCAGAGGGAACTGTAGTCCGAGACGTCCTGAATGGGTGGTAAGTCAAAATGGTGAACAATTCAAAACAATTTATTTTTAAGTGAATTTGAATAAAGTTATTTTCATTTTCAACATAAACTGTTCGTCGTAGATGACACCTACTTTTATATATATTCATATTTTTTTCGAGTATATTATTACTCGAAAAAAATTGTAACATTCACACCAATTAGCCGAGCACTGTAAGGCTTGTGTTATGGATACTAGGGCAACGGATGGACATTCATATATGATACATTAATAGAATTATATATAAACACCCATGACTCGGGTGCAAATGCTCGTATTCATTGTATAAATAGAATTCCGTAATTCAAACCAAAACTTGATCGAGCTAATCACTGCTAACGCTTTGACAACTGCGCTATTGAGTTAACATGCATATAACTTACATAAATAGTGAAAACCAGATATAAAAAAAAAATTGCTTCAACACCTCAGTACAAGGTCGTGTGAGGTAGTACTTAAGAAGTTATTGCCCCAGTAAATAAATAGCAGTACCGAAACTAGGCTATTTGTTGAGATAAATGCCTATGCTCCATAAGAGCGTTTGGGCTGACACTATTATTATTTGTAAAATTTAAATATATTTTTTAAATTATATTAACAGAAAAAAATCCAGTAGTGCGATTTTTTCCAGTATTTTTTAATTTAAATAATTAATCATATAAGACAGCATTGAAAAATGCAATAAATATATCAAAAACATAAAATAATTTTTATTTAAACGTTTATTTGGGGTCTATAATTGTGAAATAAAATAATAACATTAATATTTTATGTCTTTATTTTTGGTTAATACAAATTGGTCGCTGAAAAATACTTTTGGTTACGATACGTTCGAAAGGATTTATATTTGAATTTTATAACTTTAAAAATCCTCATTCTAACGGATACGCGGCACCTGTGACTGGCAGCACTGTGGCATTTGCTTAGGGGTCTTATTGCAGTGTTACCAGAACTTTTTTCTATGGAATAGTCTGACCGCAGCGCACATGTAGCCCCGAAGCAGCATCATAGCGCTGGAATAGTTGAGGCAGAAAATTTTAAATAAATTTAAAAGTTCGTTTCTTTCATAATAATTGTATATATGTAATACTTTCCAAATTTATACTAATAATAAACAATAATTTATTTTAAAAGGGTGAAAAAATTTAAATATTAAATATTCAAATGTAAAGTTAAATAAAAATAATCAGTCAATTTATATTTTTTTTACAAAAGAAAGTATATAGCCGAGTTTGCTACCTAAAGCCAACGAATAAAATCTTTTCGCCGCCCGGTACGTCATTAATAGCCATCCGCCATCTGGTAACACTGTCTTGTTGAGGCATGCATCTGTGTGGGTAAGTTCGTTTCGTTCGCCTGTACCTACGTAGATTCTTTACTGCTTTAGTACAATTTTTTCTGTGCCATGGCGTAGCTGTAAACGCTAATATCGAATATAAATAATTTTATCAAACGCGATTTCTTAAAGAATGACTCTGCTAAACAGGAGTCAATCGACTTTTAAATAGTGACTCGTTTAGTGTTGGCGTTCTTTTTTACTATGTACCCATGCGTTAATCATGATTCATGATGAGATGACTAAATACGCGAAAAACTGTTATATTACTATAGTTGAAATTAACTGTTTATAAAATTTCCCTTACATTGGAAACATCTTTATAATTTAAAACACGTTTTGTCATTTTGTCAAATCCCTTTATATACTGCTTAGCATTTAAATAGCTTCACATGTAAAATTAAAACGGATACCAATTTCACATAAAATTAAGTGACACTGATGTTTGAAGATTTATTTATTTATTTGCAATTGTATTTTAGTTCATAAGACGATTTTGGGATGGCTCAGCAAAATACCAACTTGCTGCACTGGACACGATTCAGCGCAAAGCTGAGAGGCTTGAATTGAATGACGTTGACATTTGTCAGCGCGGTTATCGATGTGGTGTCACAGATTACCACAGATTTTTTGTTTTAAATTGAATGACGTTGACATTCGTTACGTTATATTTTTCAATCTTTCTGAGAGATTTTCTTTATATTTTTTTCCGTAAGAACCTTGTACAGAGTATTAGAAAACTACAAAAAAAAAATCAGCCAAATCGGTCAAGCCGTTTTCATGTTATGTCGTGACAACGGAAAACGGGTTTCATTTTTATATATATAGATTAACTAGCTAACCCGGCCACGCGTTGCTATGGTAACATTAATTGATTATAAAAACTGTTATTCTAAGGCTTATGGTAACTATATAAATGGTAACAAACCTACTAATTCCTTCTTTTATATAGTAGAGATAATGCTTATTTAGAAAGAAAGAAAGAAAGAGTTTATTGACCCATAGCATACATTCTAAACAAAACATAGAATTTATTAATAAAAAAATGTAACATATATGTACTTACATATATTCACATTACACTTGTATCCATAACACAAGCCTTACAGAGTGCTTTCTTTGAGCTATGTTAATTGATGTGAATGAAAGAAGTATTATTGTTTTCAACGATTGTTTTATAATTAGTAGAGTATTTGATTTGTAATAAATTTTCTTAAAATAGATACAATAAAAACGGAACAAATATGAACCTAAACTAGAACATAAGTTAGACAAAAGAAATAATGGAAAAAAGACCTGAAGAAATGTGTTCTCTTTTCCGAATCTCAAATATTATAATTAAAACGAACAAAAAAGCTTCACACTCACTTTGTTGGATAGTATCGAACGTCTGTCCGCTTTCTCAGTGCAGTTTTTTTAAACGGGTTATAAGTGAGGCATCTTCGGTTTAAATTTAGCAATCTGGAGCAATGAACTTTGTTCAAGAGTTACTTACGCGGATTCCCTGCTACCGGAATCACGAAATTACTCTTCTTACTTTTGATAATATTAATTAAAAGACGATAATTGATTTTTTTTTTCACCCACTAATTCATACAGGAACATTTTTTTTTATAGAAAATAGTCGCTTGACCACTATCTCGCCTGATGGTAAGCGACAATGCGATCTAGGATGTGACGCGCTTGCCTAGAAGATGCCTATTCACTCGTGACTTGAAGACCCCTAAATTGTATTTGTCAGGAAACACAGATTCAGGCAAAGAGTTCCACTCTTTAGCGGTACGTATCACAAAAAAAAAAATGTATTGGTAAGTCTGGTTGTCCGATGAAAAAATGGGGACGGCGGAACAAGGTTGTGCAATTCTGCTGCACACTCTCCGAAATGTATCCTATAAAAACGGATAGGCTAGCTACCTTCCGTCTATGCTCAAGGCTTATGGTAGTTATGGTATTTCTCTCTACAATCAATGCATAGATTAAGGCGGATTTTACTCAAGCAAAGGGAACTCTAATATGTAGATAATAAATAAATAAATATTTGACTACATACATACATTGTTTTGATCTCAAGCTAAAGCACTTGTGTCATGGAATTCAGAAACAACGATGGGACTGGACTTTTTGGCGGGAGCGCGAAGCGTCACTTTAATGATTTTGGTTTTCTTGTTAAATTTTGTGTTGTGGTTGATATTAGTGTGTAATAATGGTGGGTTATTAACCACTGAGTGTTTCTGAATATCCATGAGTGTTGGCAAGTGAAACAAAACAGTGAAAGGTGTCTTTTCGCGCTCTCTCAAGAAGGCCACGAGAAGGTTTAAAACCCCACTTCTTTACTGAAACCTAGGAAATGACTTAAGAACTGGCAATCATACTTACTTGCCACTGGCTAAATACACAAATCGTGCAAGCCACAAATACAGAAAAAAAACGATGGTACTACTTCTTCATTTTCTCGGTCGGGAATCGAACGTCGGAGTGGAGTTATAATGAAAAGTACTCGACAACGGAGGTCGTTAATGTGATGATAATGATTTATGTTTTAATATTTATTGGAAGTTTTCGATCATATTAATGAAAGTGAATAACATTTTGTTGCTCATCTACATAAATATTACGATGACAATTTGATAGTCGTTTGGAATATGAAAATTAACTTTGTGATGGAAAACTTACTAAATCGCACATTCTGAAATAATAATGATAAAACAAAACAAGAATCAATCGACGCAAAGGTCCTACAGATATTCTGCCCTAATATATTCAGGAAATTTTAAAACTTATTATAAATTAAATAAAAAATATGAGCCACTTGATATGTTTTTAAATTCTGTACCCTATAATTTGATTAAAAGGTGATAAAAATCGACGTTACTGCTGCACTGCCATAGCCATGAGCAAGGTAATCGTTGTAGCTGGATTTTTAGAGAAAAGCTTTACAGATCTACTTTATATTCCGTTTTCTGCAACAGTAGCCACCGAATGGTCCCGTTTCGAGTCCCGGTAGGGGTAGATGTTTGTGTGTGTATTTATACAATGTGTCCCGTCACCAGTGTCGGAGCTTTTAATGGTGTGAAATATGGCATTTTTTATCGAGAAATTGCCCCGAAAATTTGGTTTTTCTCAAAAAGCCAATAATTAAAAAATACACAAAAAAGGATCTATTTGTTTTTCTTTAATTATTTTTTTTCTATTTTTTTTCCATGACAATTGAAACATGATGGCTGTGTAACTGTTGTCTATATGTTTAGCTAACAAATGACACCTTTTAATGTACCTTTTTAATGTTGATAGGACATTAACATGAGTAGTGGTGGTCGAATTGGTATGAGAACTCTGGTGTTACCAAGAAAACAAAATGGCGGCCGTAAGAGAAAAACAAAATTTGAGGGATAAAAAATGCCATATTTCACACCATTAAAGGCTCCGACACTGGTGACGGGACACATTGTATATATATTTCTATGAATATAAGTTATCTATATATCATATATGTATGTCTATCCAACATCTTAGTATTCATAACACGAGCCTTACAGTGCTTACTTTGGGTGAGGCTAATTGGTGTGAATGTAAGAAATAATAATATTATTATGAAGGCCTACGCGTGGGAGCTTGCTTGGTGTGACTGATAATGATTGTCTTTATTTAACTGTGGAAACAGCCAGTACGCAGTAGTTTTTTTATAAAATAAATACAAGCACGGTACTATACAGTTTTTATATGTAAATATATTAAGGTTTCCGAGCGTTTGTTAGAAACAATGTTAGCGCATTATCTGGCGAAGAAAAGTACGCTTTCCAGTTGGTATTTTATTTTAGGAAATAAAAAGAACTTATTGCATTGAAATCTTCTGGCAAGCATTATGTAGTAACATTAGGAGCTGCTGCTGATTTTATTTTATAATGGAATCGTTAGAAATATAAAAATAAGGAAACAGAAAATTTGTTGAAGATCACTCGCTTTTACTCTAGTAGGTACACATAGATAAAAATACGCACACACACACACTGACACACACCAAAAAATATATATAACATTCAAAATAACCTTTTCGGTTTCTATATTTCGCTTTTTATTTTTTATTTATTAAGTTAAAATTGTTCAATTCTGTTTAAATCTTATTATGTTTATCGTATATTTCCCCCATAGAACAGGCATAGTCTAGTGTGGGGGTTTGTTAAGTTATGTATGGTTTGTATTTATATTGTTGTTATTAGATATCCCTAGATACACCTCAAAGTGAAGACTGTGAGTGTGACTTGCCATCAAAGTTTTCCCAGCGCCTCTCGATCGCTCGATTATTGTAGGTGTTAGTTCGTTTAGAAACAGCCACATTATCGACTGACACTTTGTTTCATCGCATTAATATATTCAAGATTCGTCACCTGTCAAAAATTCGTAGATGCGCCGAGACAAACCTGCTTTAAGTATATTAATCAAGCCAAGACACGATTCGACATTGGCCTGCTTCTGAGCTTCGGCGAAGTTGTGAGGAACTACTAGCGCAAAACAATTAGCGAAGGTCTGTCTATCTTGCAAACGCGTCTCGATCTTATTTGAAATACATTATGCATACATTATGCTGAATTTCATCGTACGTAACTGCTATCATGTTTTTCGTATTATCCGTCGAAGCATCGTCACTCCTTTTTTCATCCCCTAAAATTAGACTTGTTTGTACATATATAACAAAGTTATGCCATCGAAAGGTGGTTGGTTTAGAGAGGTCTTAGTCGAAGAATGTCATTTGAAGTCGATTAAACAACACATTCGATTATCAATATTAAGATTTTTTTTAACTCCTTAGTTTTTATCTTTTGATATTTTATTGCATTTATTTCGTTGTAGAGGCGAAAACGGGTTTCTTGGTCTAGAAAAAGTTCTTTTACTTTTTCAGCATATTTTGAGCAAAATAAATGAGAAAATGCCCAAGTTCATAAAGAGATTCAAATAGATCTTAAAAATATGATCAATGTAACTCTATGTTTTCGCATAGGTATATAACAGGTATATAACATTTTATTGTCCATTTTGACGATTGAACTTGAATTTATTTTAAGTTTAATATACTCTTCGACGCTTCTGGTTCTTTATTTAAAGACTAGCTAATGCCCTCGTTTTCGCCCGCGTGAATTGCGCATTACGCAGCTCTCTTAGAATAGTCGAAAATCAGGCAGCTTAGTGTGTACCATTTAATTTATGATTACTGTTTCTAATACGACATATAATAAAAATAATATTTCTATACACGACATAACCGGTATTCCCTTGCAAAGGAAACTGTTACCTATACAAGCATTACTGTTAGTATGCTACGTTCAGTTGGCTGTTGAAAAAACAGTTAGATCTTATGTTAAGACCAACAGCTTTTAGAATCTGACCTGATTTATTGTCATCACGAATCAAGTTAGGGGTAATTATATGGGCCTGAACTGGTTTGGGAAATTGTGAGAACATCCAGTGAGAATCTCAGTTTTGATGATGTCCCTTTGGAAAATAATAATTTGGAATCGAATTTCATTGCACAATTTATAAAGAGTGATATTTCTAAGAAGCATAATCAGAATGAGTTTGATTTAGCGTGATTCTGTGTGTGGGGGGAGACGGTTTTAATATACTAGGTGATGCAGTCACTAAGCATAAAGCTATGCTAGCACCATATATTGGAGCGGAGCGTAATACCTAAAAAAGAAAAAAAATATTCAGGCTACGTCACTATCTGGTCCTCAACCAGTTGATTGGATTCCACACAAAAAATATTGAAATCGTTAAAGAACTCGGGAAGTTATGGAGTAACAGACATTGCGCCATTGAAGCTGATCCATGGGAGCTTCGCTCGCTCCGCTCCAAATATGTTCAATATATCCGTAAGTATTTATATGCAAGATACCTTATCAATCCACAAATCAAGATAGGAAATCCGTATTTTAAAGTCCACTCTCAACTTCTAATATTATAAGCAGTACCTTTAAATGACAATTAACCAAATCACAAATCATAAGATCCTTAAATAATTCGTATTCCTAGTAGCCATTAGGCAAACAACGTTAGTATTTTCGGAGATTAACATGTACACTTAATTTAAATGACGAAAACTATTTTCAGTGTCGTCCGATTTTAATAACATTAAATAATAAAAAAATAAATATTTCTTACATTCACACCAATTAGCCTAGCCCAAAGTAAGCACTGTAAAGCTTGGGTTATGGATACTAGGATAGACAAACATATATGATACATAGATATGTATATATAGACATCTATGATTCAGGTACAAATGCTCGTATTCCTCATACAAGCATCTACACCTTCTGGGGTTGGAACTCAGAACCGTCGGTGCGAAAGGCAGGATCGCTACCGTTGCACCAAACGGTCGTCTTGTACTGTGAAAACCGGAATCCCCTTCTTTCGCATCTATTTATTACTTATTAAGTTTGCATAACGAGTTAACGAGTTACAATACTTTGTCATAATTATTCTTAACTCTAATACGATTTATGTTGTCCTAATTATTATTGAGACTAATTTATTTTGACCTACTTTTAAGTCGCATAATGTTACTTATCATATTTAACTTTATGCTTAAATATAATTAGTAACATTATGCGAATTATGCGTCCACAGAAATAATGCACAGGAAGAATACCATTCCTACTACAACATTTTCGTCACAATGAGAAGCGCTAAACAATCCGTTTGGTAATTTCGGAGATTAGCCAAGTACATACAGAGAGCTTAAATTTTTTTTTGTGTTCTGTAACTCCGATTTTTTTCTGATTTTTAATAAATTTATTCAATGTAGACACACAGTTTTTACTACATAGATAAATATAAGTATGTCTTATATACAAATACTAATCGGACATTTACAGTCAGAATTTAATCATTAAAATATAAATAAGTTTTTTCATTTTTGTAGACATTGATATTCCCTAGCAACAATATCGAGCACTGCTTAAATGTGCAGACGGACTGACGGATTAGACTATCCTCTAAATATAAACGTAATGGATGGCATACGTTAGATTTGGTACGCGAATAAAACGTAGTGATTGATTTCGCGGCTTTTTATTCATATAATTAAGAATCTTTTATAATATTTTTTTTCATTTAACTGTTAGCTTTTTATATTTCAGGAAAATTAGTAAAAACTACTTTAGATGTACTTATTATACAATTCTCTATAAGTAATGCATATTACTCAACTCAACTATATTTGTGAAAACTTTATTGATATGTTCATAAACTTGTGAGATTTCTTCAGTATAATTCCAAATCTATAGATGTAAGTTATGAAGCTAAATGTAAAAGACATCATATGATACCATTGCATGTCAAAAGAAAAAGTAAGGTTGCCTAATCAAAAATAGATTCATCTTGTCCACTTTCTAAGTTACAACTGCGAGTCCCAAACAGATCTGTGCGACATCGAAAAATTTTTGCTGTTCCTATGAGTCTTACCAACTATGGGCAAAACTCATATCTCAACAGATCTGAGTCTTCTTTGGCTGACTGACTGTCCCAATCTCGATATGTTTAATTCTAGTCCTGGTTCATTTAAAAAGCCTTATCTGAGAGTTGGTTTGAGTTGGTCCCAATGTAATGGAACTATGGTTAATTTATATTGTATTCACTAAAGTTATCTTTTATTGTGTTTAATTGTTTTTTATCTCCCAAGAAGTAACAGGCGTGTTGTTTTAGTAATTATATTTGAAAACAATTATTTGTTAATTAGTGTTTTGATAAAATTTTAGTTTGTCACTTTATATACATATTATCACTGTTAGTTTTCCAAATAAACTAAAATAAATATGTGTATTCAATATGTGTTGTGTATGAGTCTAAAATAATGTATGTTTCCCTCGAAAATAAATGAATAAAAAATATGACAAGTATCCGCCACCACAGACAAAACGACATTGAAGGTTTCCTCAATAGCACCATAGACTAAATTACATTGAAGTTGACTTTGTTTATTCAAAGAGCTAAATATAAAAATAGACAATACTAAAGTTTGGGGTATATATTTTAGCTGCACTAACATCCCAGAAGAAAATAAAACAATTGATAATTAATTTAAAACTAACGTTTTGTTATGCGATGATGAAAACAAATGTGGTAGGCTATATAAGTTCTGAGCTAAGATTGAATGCGTGTTGTGTAACATATCTAGAAATGGTTTTATATAGCTTTGTTAGCCAACTCGATTCTGATTTAAAGGAGACCTTTCTTTTCGGGCCAAAAATGTACCTTGGTGCAAGTTATTTGAAAATATTGATAAATCTGTAGAAACACCTATTTAATACATAATATATCTTTAAATAAGATTTTTAGAAAGATAATAAAACACTCAAAATTATACACTTAATCACAACTGCGTAGAACGAAATGTTATCAGTGCGGCGTTGACGGGACAGACTGACATAAATAAACAGTGACAGTTGTCAAGCCGATTGACTTTATGTTGTTAGATTTGTTTACTACTAGCTGACCCGGTAACGCGTTGCTATGGTAACGTTAATTTGATACAATGGAAAAAGAGCGGACAGTCAAACACACAAACAACAAATTTGTGTTCTTAGATTATAGATTAAGAATCAGAAATTTTAGAAATCTGGATGTTAATAGTAATCGGCCATAACCTTGATATTTACTTTAATTATTGTTTGTTATTTTTCATTGCAACAGTCACTGAATTTACCATTTACTTTTAAGTAATTTCCGTTGAGATCAAGAAATATATTTCTGTTGGTCATTTTTGATATGGTTATGTACCAATTAATTATTTAGAATAATATAATTCTGAACCATAATAGATAACATAAATATCTATTAAAAGTAGAGTTGATATTCTAAGCTACATAGGTTTATTGAATAACTAAAAAGATCTTGTAATGAAACCATACATATTTATATTTTTTTATTCAATTACTTCGTTTTCTAGTTCTTATGGGTCTTACAAAATTCTAATAATATAAGCTCTTTGAATCAGAATCCAGTAGGTAAGCACAGGTTGTCGAGAATCCAAGAATTATTAACAGCAGCCAAATCACGAAAGTGTCAGTCCAAGTTAATACAGCCAGGTCATTAGAGTAAGTGAAACGAAAATTCAGAAAGAATAGCCGATTTAAAATGATATAAACACCACGAACAAATAGCACCCCCAGAGACAGCAAAATACCGATAAGTGATTACATACTATACGAAATGTATAAATAAATAAAACGCTTTATTTTTAATGTTACACTTGTGACAGTCAGTCTGGAACAGGGTATTTTGGTAAAGTCCGTAGGCTGATGAAATAACTAAACGCTTAGAATGACTCGCAATAGCAAGAAATATCTATTTTCGCTCTTATTAATTAAAAAACAAAAGAATTCATAAAGTAGTATGTTGCTAATAAACTTGTAACCATTTTATATTTAAGACTGAATATCGAAAAATGTACTTTAAGCTACAAAATGCTTCATAATCAAAAATATTGTGCTTGCCAGCTAAGAAAAACATTTGTTGCAATCATTTTTTAATTATTGTTTTTAGTAGTACAAATGTATTTAAAAAAAAATTGGTTGCCTGTAAAGTCGGTATACGGGCGAAAGTTTTACGTGACAACGACTTTGAGTGGTAAAATAATTTAAATGTGAATATTCATTCGTATAGTAGGAAGAAGGATGAAATAATAGTAACAATTTAAAACATTTATTTATACAAAGAATTATATTTAAAACATTAATTTATAGGCACGCGTCCCTTCCACTTTTTATGTCTGTCTCTCTCGCTCTTAGGCGGGCTAACCATGCCCGAGTGGAAGGGACGCGTGCCTCTCACTCGCTCTCATTGTGAGCGCATAACGTGAGCGGAGCGTAACGCAGTTTCTTGAAGTGTCACCCGGCAAACCAATTTATAAGACGTTGTCACGTCAAAAACACATGAGCAGATTCACGTCTAATTTTATCATAACGTGATTGAGTGACGCTTTCTCTCTGGTCGGTATACTATGTCCCATCATAATACTATGAGTTACTAGGTAATGAAACCTATTCTTACGTTCGAAGCACTGCTCTGTATCACTAGGTATGGTGTTAATGTTAACCCATTTTTACGATATTTCAATTTTGCTTTATGGATCCGAGATGTAATTTAGTAAATTATCAGCATAAGTGATAGATGACGAACGATACATTGCCACCAATATTATTTTTTTTATTAGTATTTGTATAAAAGAAGCATCTTGAATGATAATTTCCTTAAAATAACTAATCGATATCTTTCATTTTCGCAATAAACAGAAGTATTACTAATCGAGTAGCGGGCAAGTTATGACGGAAAGCACACTATCATTAATTTATAGGTGATTAGCGGCCCGTCCCGGCTTCGCACGGGTGGACAAAATTCTTTAAATTTTTCTAGCATTAAATATAGCCTATGATACATAGCGTGAATGAAGCTTTCCAATGGTGAAAGAATTTTTAAAATCAGCTTAGTAGTTTATTTCAAACATGCAAAAATACAAATCTTTCTTCCTTATAATATTAGTGTAGATAACAATGAGATCCCGACACTTTTGCATGCGTCTTGTCTTGCTTGCATTAAGCGCGTGTTAGAATTAGGAATAATTCGGAGTGTATTAATTATGTTACTTAATCATATTCATTATCATTATTAATATTTAAATGATTATTTATTGATTTACTAAATTGATTTATTGATTGATTTAACTATGTACACTTTTTAGTACAATATTTTTCATCATTGTCTTTGGTCTAACGTGTTACCTGTCATAGCATAGACAACACGATCGGTCCACTCCATAATATTTCCTCTTTTCCGTTTGATAACACGCGCGTGGATTTCCTTAGCAGAGTTATTTTAGAAATGTATTTATTATACTCTTCAAAGATCTTATACTTACAATCATCAACAAATATATTTCGAAAAAGATAATTACAGGATTTTATGTTGATAAAAATCTCTATGGCCCATAACTCATTAATAGGTACCAACTCTTAACATCTTACACAGGTGATAACTTTTAAACGAAATATCCGATTGAGATGAAACAAAAAGTATATTACTTCTACATAAATACTCTTGATAACATAATGCTTAATTTTGATAAAGATTAATATAACGATACATATTTAACGGAGTTTTTTTTTCTTCAGACGATTTAATAATTATTTTGAACAAAATCGGTTATTGTGATTAAACCATGATAGCTAGATATATGTTCTCGCGGACTTTATTGTAGGTCTTAATGGGATCTACAAATCCGTAGTACATCATTTTGTTCTATTGTCAATAGTTTTTACAGCGCACGCAAAAATAGGTTTTCGATTTTACACCTTGTGTTACAAAATAGCAATTTTATTACGGATCCCTAATTTTGAAAAAAAGCCTATAGCCTATAGCCTTCCTCGATAAATGGCCTACCTAACACTGAAAGAATCATTCAAATCGGACTAGTAGTTCCAGAGATTAGCGCGTTCAAAAAGGCATTCGGCGGGCCTCTCTCTCGTTCGGTGACTCATCGTAACGTTACCGAGCGTTACACTTTTTCATAAGTGACTCCCAGCCGCAACCTAATTTAAGACGTTGTCACGTCAATAAATAAGTTTTCTTACGGTATCTACAATTTTTTTGCTATTTTTTGGTATCTTTGAATCTTAGGTACATGTTTAGTCTTAAAATTAGTTATATGGAAGAAAGAAAGGCTTCTTTGATGTCGAACAGGGGTTGCCCCCTGCCACTGCGTGATTTAACGGTTACCAACATCAAAAAAATTGGTTTCAAACTTTTTTTGGAAGACGATTAAACAGTACCTATTGTTTACGACATTTTTTTTTAAATTATATTGGAGTTAGTCCAAACGTTTTAGAAAAATTCATAGTTTTGCTCAGCCAATTGATAAAAATACGGGATCTTTGTTTTCCCCTGTTAATTAAGCTAAGGGTTCCTAAAAAGTAGTAGTTGAAAAAACGGGGTAACCCGTAAGCGCTAAGCGTGAGGATTGCAGCAAAACCGCAATTTGTCTGGGAGGCTTCTGTTCAACAATTGATATCCTTGGACTGACACAACATTATTAGTGACTTTGGCCCCGATATTTTCAGAAAATATCCTTATTCAGTAAAAGTGAGATATAAAATCAACATGATTTAATTACATAGAATTTAAGAAAGACTAAGAAATATTTAGATGATGTAGTACTCTTTTCAATTAGAAAAAAAAATGTTATTTTCAGTTTTAAGAGTAATGTATTAATAAATTGTTATGATGTATGTCTTATTATTTAATATTTCATGAACAACGACTTAGCAAACCCACGCGTTCATGAATAATTTTGCATTCCCATGAGCCAGAAAAATCAGGCCGCTAACAATTTCATTTATGAAAGTCAACAAATTATATAACTAAATAGAATCACATTGATTTATTGAGTCTGAAACCTGCTAAAATGTAAATAGAAATTAGTATTACTATCTCTTTATTAATTCTTTTCGGCATTTTGTTTAAAATTAATTTCAATTGTTAGTTTTTTCGGATTGCATACCAGACACTTTGTTTAAATCTAATTAATAGTGGAAACTGCTTGGGAAATTGTACCTTTTACTATGCTATAATCGCATATATTAATTACTGCTGTTTGTTACACAAAGAATGAATGATTGAGTTTTATATTAGAAAAAAATGCAATTTAACAAAATACACCTAATTGTGCAATACGTGACATAACATACGTGATTCCACAGCCATATTAATGCAGTTGATATTATGCCTCAACTATTTGCTTAAATTCTAGAAAAAATAAAATGTAGTGCAAAATACTCAAATCTCCCTATATGGTTGTATATTTAAACTCTAATAATTATGGTTTATATTATTTCTTATTCTACAAAATTGCTAAACAGTTAATTAATGTGCCGACAACAGCACTTCACCCCAATTCAAATTTTCAACCCAATAAATTGAACTGTATTCGTTGGATTTTAAGCTGAAAATCGAATGGAGAAATTTGATAATTTTCTATACATTGATCTGCTGTTATCAACTAATTTATGACTTAATTTGCTTTACACTTGATTTACCTACCTAAAATAAATACAACCTCATCTCATATAAATATTGGGTCGGTTATACAATCAATAATAAATAATAGAAACAAAACAAAGACCAGCCAGCGGTATGGTTACGTGACGCTTCATTTTCCGGTATAGATTAAACACCAGGATAAAATAATTAAAAAACCTTTATAGTTCACTTATTGCTAATTATTCTGGTACAGTCCGAGATTGATAATTGGACTTTCTGGGAAGCGTCACTTTCGTGGTTTTGGTTTATTTTATTAAAAATTGTGTTGTGGTAGATACTTGTGTGTAATAATGGTGGATTGTGTACCAATTAGTATTCGTGAATTTGAACGAGTGTTGGCAAGTAAAACAAAACCGCGGGAATTGTCTTTTTACGCTCTCTGAAGAAGTCCCCGTAGAGGTTTCAGTATAACCCTTTATATATATAATGAAAAAAACTTTATTCACAAACTGCACACATAATATACATTAAGAAAGAAAGAAAAAAATACAGTGTGCAGAAGGAAATGGTCACGACTCAGCACATGTGTCGGACCAGATAGCTCGATGCTCATTTTCTGTCGTGTCAACAGAAACGATTAAAGGGTATTTCATTATCATTCGTCATTCATTGATCACATATCATTCACAAATAAGCTTTCATCATCATGTTATTGAGAAAAGAAATTATTGAATATAAAGACATGGCTTAAAGGACACGCACCCAAGCCATAAAACTTTATTAAAAAAAGAGAAAAAAATTTATAGCGCCAAATTCGGTCGAATGTCCGAAAACAGTTTGTGGTCGGAGGACTTTTTGGCGGGAATGGGAAGCGTCACATTGGGAATTTATTTCTCTTGTTAAAAATTGTGTTGTTGTGGATATTAGTGCGTATCAATGGTGGATTATTAACCACTAAGTGTTTGTGAATATACAAGAGTGTTGGCAAGTGTAACAAAGCAGGGGAAGTTGTCCTGCTCTCTCAAGATGTCCATCAGTAAAACCCCACACATTTACTGAAACCTAGGAAAAAATATATTTTACTGATCATTCATCATCATTAACTTAAGAAATAACTCAAGAACTGTCAATTATTGGACACTGGCTAAATGCACAAATTGAGCAAGCCATAAATAAAGAAAAATAAAGAAAAGTTTGCGGTCGAATATTGTTAATAGGAAGTATCACCATCAACTAAAAATAAGTCTATCAATCAACTCTAAAGAAAAGATGGCAAAAATTGCGAAAATCAAAAAAAAAAAATCGCAAGAGCTGATCATTAGATTGGTGACCATGAATTAATTTGGTCGAGTTCCTTCATAAGATACGAAGGTTTTTGATCCTCGTCGTTACCATTTATTTATTAGCTTTGGTCTCGCGTGGCAATTTCCTTGAGACATTTTTTGAGGCAGATGCCCACCAAATAAAGGACCTTAAAAAACTTACCGGCAGGTCAGGTCGTCGGGTTAGATATGACGGTTAGTATAGTGGACGTAGCCGTGGTAGAAACAGATATAGGAACGTGGACCCACTCGTAATACAAGCACTTACCTTACTACGGGGGGGTAAATATTCTTTTGTTTAAGGTTCAACAAAGAGAAGGCTGGTTTGTGACTTGCTCAGAGAAGAAGTGGTAATAAAACGAGGTAACTCTATCAGCGTTCTATACTTCTTTCTAGCGTGTAGTAAAACTTCTCTAATCTGAAAGCCAATTCCAAAATTAGCTTAACGATTTGCACTTTTTTGTATATTCATAAATATTTATCATTTTTAATGTAATTTTACATTACTAGCTGACTGAGCTAAGCGTGGCTGTGGCTCAGTTATTAGTGTGTGCACACCCTTCTTTCCCACTGGGCACTCTGGGCAAAGGCCCAGGGCCCCATGATCGATAGTTCCTGCCAGATCACTAAAAGAATACCGACATTTATTACTGAAAAACTTAATAAGAGTAAATCGAACCTCAATTAGGGACTATATTATCGACTTGCTTATTAGCTTTTGCATGCGCCAAGCTACTTTACTCTCGCCCAAAATGGCTATCCAATTTCAGCAACCTTTGATAATTTAAATATGTGTGAATCATCCCATTTAAATAAAAGATTATCTACGGACTGTCAATAAAAAATCTGAAATCTTGTTTATCTACTTTCTTTGTCTCTTCTAGTTACAAAATATGTTCTGTCAAAGTCAAAGTCATAGGGGCCCATTACTCTTATATGCCCAGGACCTCCAATAAGTTAAGATGAGTGTTTGGATATTTTCTTGGTTATGAGTTAAAATGATACCTATCCTATGTCTTAAGTTAAAATAAATCCAGCAAAATGAAACAGAAATCATTAAAATCGGTTGAGGAGTTTCAGAGTTCATCGCGGTCAACCACTGTGACACGAAATATTTATATATATAGATAGATTTTCGTTTGGTCATAGTTTATCAAACATTGTTGTCTTTTTTGACTTTTTTCCACAACACAGGCAAATGTCTACTGTGGAAGACAGATAATCGAGTAACTGTATCAACTTAATTATAAAATAAAGCATTTTTACTATAGTTAATATTAGGGGAATATTATTTATTTAGTTATCTATTCAATTCTTGTAATTAAATATGGGTTTTATTTATAAATAAATTACACTGTATCGCTCATAAACATACCTACAACTAGTAACAAATGAAGTATACAGGGTGTTTGGTGCATCGTTTGCCAGTTTAAATTGGCCAAAACGGTAGGTCATTTACTATCTCTTCAGGCTCCATAACTTATTCCTTACCACATTGGTTTTTTTATTTGATTTTTTCAATTTATGTTTTGAATCCAGCATATTGCGTTTAAAATTACATAAAAAATTTAGTTGTTATCATGGCGCTCAATATTAATTTTTAATTTAATACAATACGGTTCTTCAAAAATTAAAACTACTTACTAATAACACATACTTTTTTTTTTAAAACTACTAACTTTATGGAACAATAAAAAATAATTTTGTAGAACCATACAACAATACACATGAAATGAATGACCGTTTGAAAATGATCGTTTTGGCCAATTCAAAATTGACAAACCATGCACCAAACAGCCTGTATATTGTATTCTAAGAAAGACATCCCTACTAATATTATAAATGTGAATGTAAGTTTGTTTGTTATGCTTTCACGCAAAAACTACTAAACCGATCATCATAAAACTTCGTACATATATTCTTGGAGGTATTAGAAGTAACATAGGATACTTTTTATTGAAAAAAATATTTCCGCTTAAATATGGGCGAAGCCGCGGGTAAAAGCTACTATCCTATAAATGATCTCTTCCATTCAACGTAGATTCTATGTAGCTGGTTAAATAAGTGAATATCATTATAGTATAGTCAAAGTAATATCTTTAAATGTCATAAATGCCGATATACGTCTATATTTAAATTTTTTATATTTTCTTTGACCTTTATAAATTCACGAGGATTATGCTGCTTAATAACATTATAGTGTCTAAATGATCAGATTTGTCTATAAATGTATATAAATTCCCTGCCACAGTGTTTGACCGCGATGAACTTCGAAACTACTCATCTGATTTTAATGATTATGTTATAAATTTGATGGATTTGTTCCGACTTAGGACCATTGAATAGCTTTCATTTATACCACAGCGATCCTGCCTTTCGCACCGACGGTCCTGGGTTTGAATCCCGGAAGGGGCAGATGTTTGTATGATGAATACGAGCACTTGTACCTGAGTCATGAGTGTTTATATATATTTTTATAAATAATACATATTCATGTAATATTTATAGAAATTTATGTACGGATGTATGTCTATCCGTTACCCTAGTATCCATAACACAAGCCTTACAGTGCTTCCTTTGGGCTGGGCTAATTGGTGTGAATGTAGGAAAAAAATATTTTATTTACAACAACGCGTGGCCGGGTCAGCTATCTATACATATAAATAAAATTGGAGTGTATGTTTGTAATATTGAAATAACCGTTTTTTACTACATGCATATGAATATATATACGGTACATACACCAAAATAACATTTTTTACAATTTTTGTCTGTCTGTCTGTCTGTTTGTTCCGGGTAATCTCTGAAATGGCTGAACCGATTTTGACGAGACTTTTATTGGCAGGTAGCTGATGTAATAAGTAGTAACTTAGGCTACTTTTATTTTAGAAAAATAAAATTACTGTGCCACAGCAACGCGTGGCTGGGTCAGCTAGTATTAAATAAAATGATTGTTCGTGCTGCACGGGCCATATGTTAATAATTAATTAATCAAAAGATATTTGAATTAAATAAATAATAACCGCTATATACGCTATACAGATGTTTTTATTAGCATACCGATCCGTAACAACTGGCGTTGGAGTCGGTTAATTCACAATAGATGTGCCGATCTTCGGTTTTTAACGTCCGACTCAAATGTCATCGTTCACTTTTAATGTTGTCTGTACTGCGTTGTGGCGCGGACGCCGTCGGTCGCCGTCGGCGCGCGCGCTCCTCGTACGACAACAATTGATTCTGCATGTGGGTGTCGGGACCACATGGACCGC
Source organism: Calamotropha paludella (assembly GCA_927399485.1). Classification (NCBI taxonomy): domain Eukaryota; kingdom Metazoa; phylum Arthropoda; class Insecta; order Lepidoptera; family Crambidae; genus Calamotropha; species Calamotropha paludella. The sequence continues at coordinate 4,023,526 of OV656806.1, read as the reverse complement.
GTTTAATTACACTTTTGGATAAGGCATTGTTGGAATATTTAACATTTTTAATGGCAGACGGTTGCTATAGCAACAATTAAGAGTGAAAATTGTTATGTACTCTTTTATAATCCTCTTGATTTGGTGTTTTTAAAAACAGGTGTCTTATTATCTTCATGAACGAGTTCTATCTGTATATTTTACTAGCTGACACGGCCACGCGACCTTTGGCTCAATTATTATAATTTGCCATTTTTTTGGTTATGAAACAATGAAACCTATCCTATGTTCTAAGTTGGAACAAATCCAGCAAAATTAAAAAAAAATCATCAAAATCGGTCGAGTAGTTTCGGAGTTTATTGCGGTCAAACACTGTGACACGTAATTTTAATATAAATAGATATAACATAGTCTCTTTCAGGTTAATGAAGAGTACCGTTCTACTGAAGTCAAATTCAGGATGCCAAATTCAACCATACATGGTGTGGAACTTAAAAACAAAACAAAATTAAATATTACGAAGAACCATCATGAATTAAATTGCCAATCTTAATAATAGTAATAAATAATTTATAAAATATTAAATAATCTTAATCTATAGATGCAAAATCAGTTAATTAGACCACAATCAGACTAAGATCAATGTTTTTATAAATTATTGTTAAGATATTCTTAAATACCAGCGTATCAGTCGTATATAAGATGATTTAAGTAATCGTTCGGAATGTTTTGGCAACGATACGTATTTCGGCTATTCAGAAAATTCCATCTGCCTCAATATTAGTGTTGTGTATACATTTATGATCGAGCTGAATAAATCAATCGATGAATGAATATTTGGATAAAATATAGATAGACTAGTATTTTCATATTATTTCAAATATGTTTATAACAATTTTTATTTGTGGTTTTGAGAACTGTAACGCAATAAGTCTGAAATTTTTTTGTTTGCAGTCTGGTTTTGAAAGTCTCTTATTTTGAGCTGTATGAAAATTTCAAAGTGGCTTTCTTTGGGCACTGTCAAATATTGTTCATGATATTTCTCTCATATTAAAATAATTAATTTAATATTAGTATAAACAAATGATCTGCTCTACTTCTTCAGATTTCAAATATGAGGCGTATTCAAAGTGCAGTAATAGATGTGAAAACTAATTTCTAAAAAATAAAATGTCGTCTTGGTCTTTAAATATTTATTACTATGTATTAAACAATATATGTATATATTTAACAATAGTACACCTTGTTTTATAAATATTATTTGTATTTATTTTATTTTTTACATTCACCATGCCATATTTCAATAAGAATTAAAATACGTCTCTAAAAAAACAACCACATCTCCGACCCCTTAGGTAAGATATTAGCTAGATTTATGTTTTACTAGCATTTACCCGCGGCTACGCCAGCAAAATAGTTTTTTTTTTTCAATAAAAAGTATCATATGTTACTTCTAATACCTCCGAGAATATATGTACGAAGTTTCACGATGATCGGTTTAGTAGTTTTTGCGTGAAAGCATAACAAACAAACTTACATTCACATTTATAATATTAAGTAGGGATTTGTAGTTTGGATTAGGGAACCACTACTACTAAATTAGTGCTTTATATAATTTTATAGACACTGCAATAAAAGAATGTTGTCATCCAATGAAAAAGTAAATAATAATCAAATGTATTTATTAATAAAGAACCACATTATGCAGTCACGGATGTTCTTATTAAACAAATTATAACACGAAACGGTTTTAAAACACTTTATTAAAAACTATTAAGCCTGCAAGTTGAAGGACACACAGTTTCTGAACACTTGGTATTAATTAACATGGTATTTCTGTTATTAAGAGTATCGAGACAATAATTTTATTGTTAATGAAGAAATATATTTCATAATGCTAGTTAATATTTTCTGTTTTAAAACTTTTTTGTTATCACGGAATACCGCATTCACATTTTATACATCTGTGTAATAAGTCGATGAACTTATCAGCGCGAAATTGGCGAGCCCGCTCGCGGCGAGCGACGTCCGTCGCCTGCGCACCAAATTAACAACATTTCCACCCAAACGCTGCAACCTGTATACATGACCGCTTTCATATCAACCAACTTCCAACGAACCCTGCAAAAACAGCAATGAACATTAATAACAACAGTTAATTTACAAAATCCGATTATAAACCGAGTCTTGGTATACTCGTATCGTCTCGAACACAAGGTCGCTTCGCCCGACGCCCACTGCTATAAATACACACAGACATGCAAAAATGTGATACATAAACATTTATGTGCTCTAATATGCGCGGCTGTTGTATATTAAGTTTTATTCGAATCAGTTCTCGATTAAAGATTGATAGTTTTGAGTCCTGTTATCCGGAGGCATATTATTGCTTTAAAGAAAATATACAGGTGATTTACAAATTAAAATTGTTTTGTATTCTCTAGCTTGTTTTACAACAAAATGCTGTATTCTTATTTTCACGGTAAGTCGGTGTAATAGTAGCGAACCAGAACTGAACGGTTCCGGGTAGAATTCTTGTACTGAACACATGTTTGTGGGATGATAACGAGTCATGGTTGCTTTAAGTACGTTTGTGTTATATCCGGTATTTCGTATCCGCTAATAGGCCTATGTTTAGGTCCAAATAATTGGTGTGAACTCTAAATTATTATTTTTATACTTTTAAGCGAATATATGTGAAATATGTGCAAATATATAAGTACTACACGTATCTTGTTGGGTAATTTTATAAGCCGTTCTGACGTACAGTGGTATTAAGCCTTTCTAAAAAGTTTGCTTATGCGATTGATTTATTTTCTTTATAATCTGTGCCCACAACAAACACAATAAACGTGAGAATAGCAAAACAAACGATTTTTAAATAAAATACCGTTTTACAGGATTTACGACGCGTTCGTGATTTTTTTTGTATTAAATCCTGGTGTTTCGACAGAAGCAGTGATTACATTATGACTAAGGTAATACTCTGAATAATAATACGCAAACAGACTTGAAAAATAAATGCGTTGTTAATCCCGTTAAAGTGGTTTCATATAAATGGCGTAGAATTGCAAGAACTAAATATTAAAATGATTATATCTCAACTTATCGGGATTCGTCGTTACCGTGAGTTAGGTAATGATCTTTAAGGACTTATGTATTAAGTTTATGTATATATAATATTCAAATCTATGCTGTTTTTGTAAAGTGGTAATATTACTTAAGGGGCTAACTTAATATATAAAAATCTAGTGTCACAATATACATATGTTCCCAGTGAACTCTTCGCCAACTCAACCGATATTGATGAAAGTTGGTATTTATGTGTAATTTGGTCCAACTTAAGAGATAGGATAGTTTTTATTTTAATTTATAACACAGCAATCCTTATATAAAAACCAAAAAGTTCGCTTACCCCGTTATAAGGGGTCTGCCTCAGGCATTCTTTAGTACATAAATTCCCTAAGAACTGTGAATTGAATGTTGCTCTACTTTGTTATAAAAATTAATATTATTTTGTCATGGATATCTTGAAAAACTGACTCACATTTAAACATTACATCCTTAGATCTGAAAATAAATAAAAAAGCTTATTTTATTAACTTAATTATATATTAGAAACGGTCATATGTATATAAACACGGTATCTAGGGATTTTTTGAAAAAAAAGGGTTAGTAAAAAGATTGATAGACATTCAAAGTATTTATTTAAGTTGTTTGTCAATAGTCGAGATGGGAATTTATATAATAATTCAGTTATAGTCCACTAAATAAAGTAAAATGGGGTCAATCTCTGAATGAGATTAATAAGCTGAAAACTCGTGTACCTATTATACTTGATTAAAAAGTTTTTACTTTTTTGACATTGTGCTATTTTCATTACTAATATGAATATGCTGCACACTGCTACACGAGATTATAGATTTTTTTGTAATAACACTTGAGTACAGTGTTCACTTGCAAATAAAAAAATATGTTTACGTTCCTCCTCAAAAGATGTCCACCTAATTTATTAGGGGTATTTTTGTACGTGCACGTTGCAGTGCGTGCCGATTAGTGCGAATGGATCCTTATAGTATAACGTTACATGTGCGTGACGTCACAGCACGCTAACGCAAGGTGATTGTCCTAAAAAGTTTGCACTAATAATGATCCTGCGCTGGGTATTTTTATCATGGGGCTGTTTTTTCGCGCATATTTATAAAGAAAGTTGTATATTTCTTTCTTATAATTAATTAGTAATAATGATATTCTATTTTATAATTGCTTTTCAGTCTACCGTCATATCAATATTAAAAAGTAAGAGTTAGTAAGATTAGCTAGTTAACGGGTTTTTTTTAATTCATATCCATAATCTTTATTCTTAGCCACATATTTTAGTACAGGTATACATCGAGAGAAGCATGGACACCATGTGAGAGCGTAGCAATTTAAACTTAACAGAGAGATCACAATAAATTTTAGGATCAAATTCAACATTAATCTATAATCTAAGTGGTTTGTGTGTTTGTCTGTCCGCTCTTTTTCCATTGTATCAATAACGTTACCATAGCAACGCATTAACCGCAAGTACTCCGTCTACCGGACGCTAGATGGCGCTAACGGAAAAATATTTAATAATAGAAAAAAATTAAAGAATTTTGTCCACCCGTGCGAAGCCGGGACGGGCCGCTAGTCTATTATCTAAGATCACAAATTTGTTGTTTGTCTATCCGCTCTTTTTCCATTGTATCAGTAACGTTACCATAGCAACGCGTTAACCGCAAATAGTTCGCCTACCGGACGCTAGATGGCGCTAACGGAAAAATATTTAACAATAGAAAAAATTCAATAATTTTGTCCACCCGTGCGAAGCCCGGAACGGGCCACTAGTTATAACTAATTTAAACAACAATAAATTAAAAATAATACTATTCGATTAAATTATAGTCAATATTTTTATTTTATTACAAGTTAGTATCTTCAAAGAATTCTGGCGACGTGGGCACCTTCCGGGCCCGGGGGAGGGAGGTGGTGAATCCATCATGGATATATCGGGCGGGCGAGGTTATGTCAGACTAGTACTGACTAAACACCACATTGTAAGTGCCATAGCCTAGGATGGCTGTATAGGCTTCATCGAAGCAACCGCCTCGGGGGAACCCGCGGCGTAATTTTAAAACCAACAGTTTTGTTTATATATTTGTATTTAATTTTTATAGTAGGAGTTTTAACTTTTTGACATATTTTTTAATAAAATAAATTAAATTTAAATATATTTTGCCTAACGCTATTGTATTGAAGTAAGTGTTTTCGATTGAAGAACGGTTTTTTTAATGAAAGCAGTTATTAACTTTTAATGTGAGCTAGCAAGATCTACAAAGACAACTGTCATTTACAAAATTCATAATATTTCCATATTTTTAGGAGTAAAACCTATTTACTTTAACTGTTTTTAATAATGTTGATTGTTTTTCAATGTAACATGTTGTAGTGATGTAAAGAATTATTGAAGTAATCGATGCATTTACCTATATGCGCAAAATTCGTAAAAAAGCTCTTTTACTCAAACCTATATTAATCAGCTGGCATTTCATGAAACATGAAATTTTGCTGAGCCTTTGGGATGGCTCAGCAAAATGCCAACTTGCTGCACTGGACACGATTCAGCGCAAAGCTGAGAGGCTCATCGGGGACAACAAATTGGTGAAGAGCAAGCTTCAGCTCATCGCCGCAAAGTTGCCTGTCTGGCGGTCTTCTACAGACTGTACTTTGGAGAGTGTGCTCAAGAGCTGCATCTGTTCATACCGCCTTCTCCTTTTTTCCATCGGACATCCAGACGCACTGCAGGCTATCACCCTTTCTTGGTTGATATTCCCACCTGTCGCACTAAGCGCTTTTCAACATCCTTCATAACACGCACAGCAAAGGAGTGGAACTCCCTCCCTGCGTCTGTATTTCCGAGAACTTATAACCCGTCTATTTTCAAAGCCAGGGTGAATAGGTACCTTCTGGGTTAGCTCGTTCCATCGTGGATTCTGTCATGGCCCCCGGGCTTGATTGGGATCAAGAGCAAACCCATCCTAAATAACAAAAAAAAATATCTATTAATAATAATATTTAATACATTAATACCAATTAGCTTAGAGCAAAGTATATTTATTTATTTATTAGGCTAACCAACATCTGTACACAATGGCCCTTTTGAGACCCTTACCTAGGTTCTTCGATGGGAAAGGCAGGAGCCCTACCGTTGTACCAAACGGTCGTCAAAGTTAATTATACTATGTTATGTAGGATGATACTTTTGACAGATGTCACTTCCTTATTGCTACGTACTAAGGTTGCGTTTTTTTCCTTATGTTTGGCTTGACATTGCAATAGCAACTTTATACCCTCTACATAGGTGTTAACTGTCAAAAGTATCATCCTACATTGGACAAAGTATAAGTGATTTATTACAATCAAAATAAATAGTAACAACACCCCATCATGTTAACAAATTAAATGTATCAATGCAAGCCTGATTTTACAAAAGTACTGCACTAACAAAACGCTAACTGCCAACAACTTATCCATAGTATGAAAAAACGTTAAAAAACATATTTAGTTTTTCCTCACTATCATTGACCGTAAATAAAAACGTTAAATGCGGATTAGGTCAAGTTTGGGACTCACCTCCATTAATTTTAGCACAGCCATTTTTGATGTTAAGGTATAGTAACGATGTCGTACATACGCTGCGTCATGACGTGACGTGAATGAAATTTTGTTTCTATAAGATATGAAATACATTTGTAAAAAACATCCACGTCTCCGAACTCTCATGTGGTTTTTACAGGCGTACTTTATATCGTATAGAAATATGGCATTAAATATGCAAAAAAAATAATTCAAATACATTAAAATTTAGTTGTCTAATTAGTACTATAATAATAATATGTCTTACACTCACACTTATTAGGCTAACCCAAGCAACTGTAAGAACAACACTGTAAGAGTTGTGTTATTCACTTGTTATTCACCGCGCGCCACATCCCTCTCAGCAGTCATAATGCTGCGCGAATTGTGAAAAAAAATGTCGGACTATTACATAAAAATGTTATATTCTCGCTAAATAATGAAGCTAGGACCAAACAAAAAATACTACCGTAAATCTGATTAAATAAAGAATCCACTACAGAATATTTGGATCTCTGTAACTCAAAAAATTATCGTAGTTTATAAAAAACAGCAGGACACGCGGAAATTTGAATATGGTAGCAATTGCTGACGAGAGGACTGACGGGGGGTTTTGGCTATCGGTACCGTGGACTGATAAGTGGTTATGGATACCGTGTCTGTATACGTTTTATAACTCCTAGTTTTAATTTTTACCAATATTTGTAAGGTAAAGGTAGTTGTGTGTCTTATTCTTCTCTAATACAGTTTTAATAATTTGACTTTGTACGAACGATATTTATTCACCATTATGTCGGTGTACGGTGAAGGGAAGCTAAATGTCAGTGATTTAAAACACATAAGTGCTCAGAGGAAACTGTAGTCCGAGACGTCCTGAATGAGGGTAGGTCAAAATTTTGAACGATTCAAAACAACTTATTTTTAAGTGCATTTGAATGAAGTTATTTTCATTTTCAACATAAACTGTTCTCCGTAGATAGTTAAAAAAGTACTTATATATCTATTCAATAAAAATATACTCGTGCAAATCCGCGAATCTACCATACGTAAAGGGTGCGTATCTGCACTAGGTCTAGTTTTACAGGGGAAGGTTTAAACTTTATAACTTTCTTATTTTAACGGCTATTGGACTCATTTTTACGTAGGGGGTAATTATTCATATATTCTATGTATTGTTAACATTAGATATCTGTTAAAGTGATTAATTTAGTAGCTACGACAATTACGCGTTTTTGATTTGGCCATTAATTTATCAAAATGGAACCTAAATAGTAAGTTACGCGGTATTAAAATCATACAAGTTATAATGTTACATAACAATATTCAATAATCAAACCAAAACCCGACTAACAAGAGCTTGATAAATCAACAAAACAACAAAAATACCTTTTTCTCTGAAAAATATCTCAGAATTGTTACATATTATGTAATATTCAAAGAAATAATAAACGCCCATGACTTGGGTACAAATGCACGTATTCATTGTATAAACAGAATTCCGTAATTCAAACCAAAGCTTGATCGAACAAGCGAACGTTTTGACAACTGCGCTTAACATAATTAACATAGTTAACATAATAACTTACATAAATAGTAAAAACCAGATATAAAAAAAATTGCTTTAACACCTCGGTACAAGGTCTTGTGAGGTAGTACTTACAAAGTTATGACCTCAGTATATACGAGTATATAGCAGTATCGAAACTAGGCCTATTCGTTGAGATGAATGCCTACGATCCATAAGAGCGTTAGGGGTGACACTTTTACTTTTTGTAAAATTTTAAAAATATTTTTAAATTATAGTTATAGAAAAAAATTCCAGTGGTGCGATTTTTTCGAGTATTTTTTAATTTAAATAATTAATCATATAAGATCGCATTGAAAAATGCAATAAATAATAAAAAACAAAATAATTTTTATTTAAACGTTTATTTGGGGTCTATAATTGTGAAATAAAATAATACCATTAATATTTCAGGTCTTTATTTTTGGTTAATATAAATTGGTCACTGAAAAATACTTTTGGCTTTTACGATACGTCCGAAAGGATTTATATTTATATTTTATAACTTTAAAAATCCTTATTCTAACGGATATGCGGCACCCGCGACTGGCAGCACTGTGGCGTTTGCTTAGGGGTCTTGTTGCAGTGTTACCAGAACCTTTTTCTCTGAAATAGCGTCATCGCAGCGCATATCTAGCAGCAGCATCTCCGAAGCAGCCCCGTCGTAGCGCTGGGATAGTTGAGGCGAACTTTTAAATTGTAAAATTTTAAAAGTTCATTACTTTTATAATAATTGCCAAATTTATACTAATAATAAAAAATAATTTATTTAAAAAGGGTGATAAAATTTAAATATTCAAATACTAATGTACAGTTAAATAAAAATAATCAGTCAATTTAATATTTTTTACAAAAGAAAGCATATAGCCGAGTTTGCTACCCATAGCCAACGAACAAAGTCTTTTCGCACCCGGTAAGAACTGACACAATTGACAACTTGCCACATTGACGCTTAATAGCCGGATGGCCATCTGGTAACACTGTCTTGATGAGGCATGCATGCTTTTCTTTTTTTTAATTTTTTTACTATTTTGAATTTGGAACGCATTTATTATTTAAAAAATATCTTTTGATTTCGCGCCATTTCACATATTTTGACGTTGCAGTGATCGCCTTGCACAAAGTGGGTATGGAGCCGTCGGTTATATTCAAGATACTTCAAAAGCTTGGTATCAGCCGTATGTTCGTATATCGTAATATCAACAGATACAATAATACTTCCTCTGTCGAAAACCATAAAAGATCGGGGCGGCCGCGTGCTGTTAGAACTACAAAGGCTGTTAATGCTGTTAAAGCCAGAATTCGTCGTAACCCCATTAGGAAGCAAAAAATCTTATCGCGATAAATGAAAATTCCCGCTAGGACTCTATCGCGTATTATAAAACAAGACCTGCAGCTCGGTACTTATCGTCGATTTACAGGGCATGATTTAAATCAATCTTAATAATTAAAAAAATGCCTTCTGTCACAATACACAGATGAAAGGCAAAGAAATATCCTCTTAACCGATGAAAATATTTTCACGATTGAAGAGCACTACAATAAGCAAAATGGCAAAGTGTGTACGTACACGGCGACATGGAAATAGTGCGTAAATCCATAGATTCATGGCCAGACAGATTAAAGGCCTGTATAAAAGCCAAAGGTTGCCATTTCGAATAGAACATCTGTGTAATTGCGTTCGTTCCTACGTAGTTACTTTACTGCTTTAGTTCAATTTATTTCTTTGCCATCCATGGCGTAGTTCAGTTCAAGATTCAGTTTCGCTGAGGTTAAATAATCATAATTTGGCTTTAACGGACTCGGTGAAATATTTGGGTTTGTGGCTTGACAGATCTCTAAGGTGGACGAAACACATTAACGATTTAGTAGAACGAGTAACTAAATTATTAAATGTAGTGAAAATATTGCGTGGTCCTGGTTGGGGTGTTCATCCTATACACCTAAGGAGGATATATATCAGTTTGATACGTAGTAGACTTGATTATGGAAGTTTTCTATATGGTAATAGCAGCAAAACTCACTTATCCAAACTGGACAAGCTACAAAATCGATGTCTAAGGCTCGTGGGAAACTTCGTTAAATCTACTCCAATCCATGTAATGGAAAATGAACTTGCCATTCCTCCACTTCATATTAGGAGACTATATTTAGCTAGTAAGTTTTGGCTGAAATGCAAATCATTTGATAAAAATGAAAATATTAGCTTACTAAATGACCTTCAGTCCTTAAAGGGAAGACCCTATTGGCGTAAAAAAAAATACCTGAACTTTTACACGCACATGAAAAGTTTGATCAAATACCTATTCACCGAGAGAGTCAGTTGGGCATGTATTCTTTACCAATATGGATGGGCAATATGGATCTTTCCAAATGTTTAATAACTGATATGGATAGGGTAGATAAACCAAAAAATAAGTTTACAAAAGAAAATCTGAAACTCTTATGTGAGCATTCCATATTAGACAAATATTCGAAATTCTATAAAATTTATACTGATGCGTCTAAGGATCTATGTAATATTGGAGTGGCATTTGTAGATCCACAAACTAATAGCTATTGCAGGTTAAAGATAGATTCCAGAATATCCATCATGCACGCGGAGCTAATAGCAATTTTTGAAGCGATATCCTATATTGATTCAATCAATTATGATAACTTTGCCATTCTGACAGACTCCAAAAGCGCCGTGCAACATTTAGCTCGATGTACCTCGAATTTTCGAGGAACACCGATTGCCTACTCAATTCTGCAATCTATCTTGAATCTAGCCCAAAAACAAAAATATGTTACCTTGCAGTGGATCCCTGCTCATGTGGGCATCATAGGTAACGAACAGGCGGATTCGCTAGCGAAAGAAGCAACGACCATCGGAGTTGTGAATAGGTGTTTACCGGTATTTACGGACCTTTTGAGATTAGCTAAATTAAACTGTCTAGACAGTTGGAGAGAATACTACGATGAGAGATCACTTTCAAAAGGTATCTGGTATAAGACAATCCAACCAAATTTAAATGGAATACCTTGGTTTGATGATGCTGGCATGACTAGGGAAGATACTGTTACAGCGCTCAGGCTACGTTCCGGTCACATTCCATTAAACAGCTTCGCATACCTAATGAAAAAAACAGAATACCCCAATTGCAGTAAGTGTGGAATCATTGAAGACGTTTACCATATTATGATGGAATGTGAGCGTAACGGGGCGGAGAGATCACAGCTCTTTTCCTACACCCAATTTAAAGGGGAGATAGGTTTTTGTAATAGCATTTTGGCAACCCCGCTATCAAAAACGGCCAAGATCCTATATTTTACTGTGCTGTGTGGCCTAAAGCGTTGAGAAATTTAATGAATTGCTTTTGTTTTACCTATGAGGGTGGCATTTCCTAAGGAAAAACCCTCGATAATATTCAGAATAAAAAAAAAAATAAAAAAAATGCCATAGGTTGCCATTTCGAATAGAACATCTGTGTAATTGCGTTCGTTCCTACGTAGTTACTTTACTAATTTAGTTCAATTTTTTTCTGTGCCATCCATGGCGTAGCTGTAAACGCTAATATCGAATATAAATCATTTTATCAAACGCGATTTCTTAAAGAATGACTATGCTAAACAGGAGTCAATCGACTTTTAAATAGTGACTCGTTTAGTGTTGGCGTTCCTTTTTTACTATGTACCCTTGCGTTAATCATGATTCATGATGAGATCACTAAATACGCGAAAAACTGTTACTATAGTTGAAATTAACTGTTTATAAAATTTCCCTTACATTGGAAACATCTTTATAATTTAAAACAGGTCGTTTTGTTAAATCCCTTTATATACTGCTTAGCATAAAAATAGATTCACGTGTAAAATTAAAACGGATACCAATTTCACATAAAATTAAGTGACACTGATGTTTGAAGATTTATTTATTTATTTGCAATTGTATTTTAGTTCATAAGACGATTTTCGGATGGCTCAGCAAAATACCAACTTGCTGCACTGGACACGATTCAGCGCAAAGCTGCGAGGCTCATCGGTGACAGCAAATTGGTGAAGCGCTCTTCACACCTTAGCTCATCGCCGCAAAGTTGCCTGTCTGTCGGTCTTCTACAGACTGTTCTTTGGAGAGTGTGCTCAAGAGCTGCATTTATTCATACCGCCTTCTCCTTTTTTCCATCGGACATCCAGACGCAATGCAGGCTACCACCCTTTCTTGGTTGCTATTCCTATCTGTCGCACCAAACTCTTTTCAACATCCTTCATAATGCGCACAGCAAAGGAGTGGAACTCCCTTCCTGCGTCTGTATTTCCGAGAACTTATAACCCGTCTATTTTCAAAGCCAGGGTGAATAGGCACCTTCTAGGTTAGCTCGTTCCATCGTGGATTCTGACTTGGCCCCCGGGCTTGATTGGGATCAAGAGCTAACCCATCCCAAATAAAAAAAAGAAAGAAACACCTCCTATGTGACTGTATCAGCATTCTCCATCTAGGAAAACATATTACTAGCCCAAAGGAACTGAGATCTATTAAGGCTAAGAAAATTCTAGATTTTGTGGACGGTTTTAGGCTAAAAGAGCTACTTTAACTTGGAGACGAGTAACAACAAAGCAAAATTAAAAAATAATCATCAAAATCGGTTAAGTAGTTTTGGAGTTCATCTCGGTCAAACACTGTGACACTATATTTTATATATTTGCTTTAATTTATTATTTATATTGTCGGGTGTAGTGCTTTTATTAATCTTGGGACTACAATCTAACTAAAAAAAATATTGATCTCTTTCTGTTTTAACAAGTTACTTATTAAAGTGGTTTTATAGAAAGTACACTTAAGATATTAGTGACGATGTCCAAGGTGACGCCACTCCGAGGTCCTAGGTTATATCCCCGGCCGGGTCAAGGCAGAAAACAAGTTTTTATGATATTGGCTCGAGTCTGAGTGTTGTGGGTAACGTCATTGTATGATGACTTCCGTGACTAATGCTCATATCTCAACTCTTGGGCTACTTAACTAAGCCACTTAACCGGATAACAACAACGTATGAGATTAAGGGTTCGATTCCTAGATGAGGTGATTTTTAACAAATATTTATATTTGTTAATAAATAACATTAAATTTATTATTAACTAGCTTTTACCCGCGGCTTTGCTCGCATGAATGTAGACTACCGATTGAAAATTACATTTCTATCCCAAGGGAACAGTATTTTATGAATAAAGGGTACCTATATCATTTTCTGTTCTTCAGAAAAATTGTATGCAAAATTTTATAATGATCGGCTGAGTAATTGAGGCGTGAAAGTGTAACAAACATACAAACTCACTATTGTATTTATAATATTAGGTTTAGCTGACAATTCTGCTAAGAACTGTATGACACTAGTGCTTTAAGCTCGTTATTGTTAAATATGAATTTATTTAATATTGTTTTTACTGATAATAAAATGTCAGGTATATAAAAATATTTCAATAAATAATGTCGGTCTTTGTTTTACTTTAAAAAAATATTTTTCAAATTTAAGTTGTCATAGATACTGGTTCTATGAATATAAAATAATTGTAATGGTCAACATTACAATTTTAATGTTGTATGCGGCCATAAAAATGGTTAACGATGGTCTCTTTCTCAGAAATCTGACATCGTAACTCAAATCGTCTCAGATGTAAAGATTAGTATGGGATAATACAAACGTAATACAGAATTGTTTGTGGAAATGGTTTAGTGAAACAACACCTAATCAACTATTATGGTATATGAGATAAGGTGTTTAAATAAAAAAATAATTTAGATGTCGTACCATTCAAGAACGATTGGTTTTTCTTATTTTTTGTATTGTTCGTAATAAAAAAATTACAAAAAATGTGAAAGTACTTTTTGAAGTTAAAATTATTTTGGCGCATTGAGGGTGACATTTTTCATGTAAGTAACAGAAGTTGCGCACACAGCAACGAACAAGCGTCACCATGAAGTTAGCTGTGAAAGTGTATAGGTTAACTTCAAAATATCTCATTTCAAAATTCAATAAAATAATATGACTTTTGCCTCGCGTACATAAGTACACGCACGTTTTTTGTTACATGGTATTTTGATTATTGGGAGCCAGACATGTTGGAATACAGACCTCCCCTAATGTACACACACCATAGATGGACAGATACTGCATTTATTTAATACTACAGACTCACATTCTTAAAGAAAAATATCAGAATTTAAAATTATTACCACCTAAACTTATAAACGTGTGCTACAGCAGCTTAAAGAGGTCGCAGTCATGCAGTTAATTTGCTCAAAAGCCCCGTAAATAACTAAATAAAATTAAAAGTACTTTTATCATTGTAATTTATATAATAAATATCAACAAAAAATTGCTTGAGTAGGCCTGGTAAGAATTTGTAAGGCCACGCGACTCCTGGTGGGTACATGAAAGAGGTTTTAGTTCTTAAATATGTCGCCTACGCCTTGTCTGCAATGGTATGACGATCTTTACATATCCTCGCCGTCAAATTCACAAAGAACTTTCTCTCAGTAATCTTTTACCTTTCAGATAAATTCTTGGTTGACCCATTTTCCTAGGTTTAAAAGAGGCATGACAATATGAAAGAATCTCAAGGTAGACATATTATTTGTGGCACAAAATCGTAAGAATATATCTGGAGCGACTGTATAAAACAAGATTAAATGACGACTGTATGGTGCAACGGTAGCGATCTTACCTTTAGCATCAACGGTCCTGGGTTCGAGTCCCGGAAGGGGCAGATGTTTATGTGATAAATACGAGCATTTGTACCTCAGTCATAGGTATTTATATATTTATATTAACTAGCTAACCCGGCTACGCGTTGCTGGTATAACCCGGCCACGCGTTGCTATGGTAACGTTAATTGATTATAAAAACTGTTATTCTTAGTCTTATGGTAACTATATATGGTAACAAACCCACAAAGTCCTTCTTTTATATAGTAGAGATAATGTTCATTTAGAAAGAAAGAAAGAAAGAGTTTATTGACCCATAGCAAACATTCTAAACAAAACATAGAATTTAGTAATAAAAAAATGTAACATATATGTACTTACATATATTCATTACACTTGTATCCATAACAAAAGCCTTACAGAGTGCTTTCTTTGAGCTATGTTAATTGATGTGAATGAAAGAAGTATTATTGTTTTCAACGATTGTTTTATACTTAGTAGAGTATTTGATTTGTAATAAATTTTCTTAAAATAGATACAATAAAAACGGAACAAATATGAACCTAAACTAAAACATAAGTAATACAAAAGAAATAATGGAAAAAAGACCTGAAAAAGATGTGTTCTCTTTTCTGAAGCTCAAATATTATAATTAAAACGAACAAAAAAGCTTCACACTCACTTTGTTGGATAGTATCGAACGTCTGTCCGCTTTCTCAGTGCAGTTTTTTTAAACGGGTTATAAGTGAGGCATCTTCGGTTTAAATTTAGCAATCTGGAGCAATGAACTTTGTTCAAGAGTTACTTACGCGGATTCCCTGCTACCGGAATCACGAAATTACTCTTCTTACTTTTGATAATATTAATTAAAAGACGAGAAGTAATTTCTTTTTTCATCCTCCAATTCGTACAGGGAACATTTTTTTTATAGAAAATAGTCGCTTGACCACTATCTCGCCTGATGGTAAGCGTCAATGCGATCTAGGATGTGACACGCTTGCATAGAAGATACCTATTCACTCGTGACTTGAAGACCCCTAAATTGTATTTGTCAGGAAACACAGATTCAGGCAAAGAGTTCCACTCCTTAGCGGTAAGTCTGGTTGTCCGATGAAAAAATGGGGACGGCGGAACAACGTTGTGCAATTCTGCTGCACACTCGCCGAAATGGATCCTATTAAAAACGGATGGGCTAGCTACCTTCCGTCTATGCTCAAGGCTTAGGGTAGATATGGTATTTCTCCCTACAATCAATGCGTAGATTAAGGCGGATTTTCCTCAAGCAAAGGGAACTCTAATATGTAGATAATACATAAATAAATATAAGACAACATACATCCATTGTTTTGATCTCAAGCTAAAGCACTTGTGTCATGGAATTCAGAAACAACGATGGTGCTGGACTCCTTGGCGAGAGCGCGAAGCGTCACTTTAATGATTTTGGTTTTCTTGTTAAATTTTGTGTTGTGGTTGATATTAGTGTGTAATAATGGTGGGTTATTAACCACTGAAGTTAACTGGCAAGTGAAACAAAACAGTGAAAGGTGTCTTTTCGCGCTCTCTCAAGAAGGCCACGAGAAGGTTTAAAACCCCACTTCTTTACTGAAACCTAGGAAATGACTTAAGAACTGGCAATCATACTTACTTGCCACTGGCTAAATACACAAATCGTGCAAGCCACAAATACAGAAAAAAACGATGGTACTACTTCTTCATTTTCTCGGTCGGGAATCGAACGTCGGAGTGGAGTTATAATGAAAAGTACTCGACAACGGAGGTCGTTAATGTGATGATAATCATTTATGTTTTAATATTTATTGGAAGTTTTCGATCATATTAATGAAAGTGAATTACATTTTCTACATAAATATTACGATGACAATTTGATAGTCGTTTGGAATATGAAAATTAACTTTGTGATGGAAAACTTACTAAATCGCACATTCTGAAATAATAATGATAAGGGTCTTAGCAAAAAAGGAATAAAAAATTAGCAAAACAAGAATCAATCGACGCAAAGGTCCTACAGATATTCTGCCCTAATATATTCAGGAAATTTTAAAACTTATTATAAATTAAACAAAAAATATGAGCCACTTGATATGTTTTTAAATTCTGTACCCTATAATTTGATTAAAAGGTGATAAAAATCGACGTTACTGCTGCACTGCCATAGCCATGAGCAAGGTAATCGTTGAAGCTGGATTTTTAGAGAAAAGCTTTACAGATCTTTTTTATATTCCGTTTTCTGCAACAGTAGCCATCGAATGGTCCCGTTTCTAGTCCCGGTAGGGGTAGATGTTTGTGTGTGTATTTATACAATGTGTCCCGTCACCAGTGTCGGAGCTTTTAATGGTGTGAAATATGGCATTTTTTATCGACAAATTGCCCCGAAAATTTGGTTTTTCTCAAAAAGCCAATAATTAAAAAATACACAAAAAAGGATCTATTTGTTTTTCTTTAATTATTTTTTTTCCATGACAATTGAAACATGATGGCTGTGTAACTGTTGTCTATATGTTTAGCTAACAAATGACACCTTTTAATGTACCTTTTTAATGTTGATAGGACATTAACATGAGTAGTGGTGGTCGAATTGGTAGGACACATTGTATATATATTTCTATGAATATAACTTATCTATATATCATATATGTATGTCTATCCAACATCTTAGTATTCATAACACGAGCCTTACAGTGCTTACTTTGGGTGAGGCTAATTGGTGTGAATGTAAGAAATAATAATATTATTATGAAGGCCTACGCGTGGGAGCTTGCTTGGTGTGACTGATAATGATTGTCTTTATTTAACTGTGGAAACAGCCAGTACGCAGTAGTTTTTTTATAGAATAAATACAAGCACGGTACTATACAGTTTTTATATGTATATATATTAAGGTTTCCGAGCGTTTGTTAGAAACAATGTTAGCGCATTATCTGGCGAAGAAAAGTACGCTTTCCAGTTGGTATTTTATTTTAGGAAATAAAAAGAACTTATTGCATTGAAATCTTCTGGCAAGCATTATGTAGTAACATTAGGAGCTGCTGCTGATTTTATTTTATAATGGAATCGTTAGAAATATAAAAATAAGGAAACAGAAAATTTGTTGAAGATCACTCGCTTTTACTCTAGTACACATAGATAAAAATACGCACACACACACACTGACACACACCAAAAAATATATATAACATTCAAAATAACCTTTTCGGTTTTTATATTTCGCTTTTTATTTTTTATTTATTAAGTTAAAATTGTTCAATTCTGTTTAAATCTTATTATGTTTATCGTATATTTCCCCCATAGAACAGGCATAGTCTAGTGTGGGGGTTTGTTAAGTTATGTATGGTTTGTATTTATATTGTTGTTATTAGATATCCCTAGATACACCTCAAAGTGAAGACTGTGAGTGTGACTTGCCATCAAAGTTTTCCCAGCGCCTCTCGATCGCTCGATTATTGTAGGTGTTAGTTCGTTTAGAAACAGCCACATTATCGACTGACACTTTGTTTCATCGCATTAATATATTCAAGATTCGTCACCTGTCAAAAATTCGTAGATGCGCCGAGACAAACCTGCTTTAAGTATATTAATCAAGCCAAGACACGATTCGACATTGGCCTGCTTCTGAGCTTCGGCGAAGTTGTGAGGAACTACTAGCGCAAAACAATTAGCGAAGGTCTGTCTATCTTGCAAACGCGTCTCGATCTTATTTGAAATACATTATGCATACATTATGCTGAATTTCATCGTACGTAACTGCTATCATGTTTTTCGTATTATCCGTCGAAGCATCGTCACTCCTTTTTTCATCCCCTAAAATTAGACTTGTTTGTACATATATAACAAAGTTATGCCATCGAAAGGTGGTTGGTTTAGAGAGGTCTTAGTCGAAGAATGTCATTTGAAGTCGATTAAACAACACATTCGATTATCAATATTAAGATTTTTTTTAACTCCTTAGTTTTTATCTTTTGATATTTTATTGCATTTATTTCGTTGTAGAGGCGAAAACGGGTTTCTTGGTCTAGAAAAAGTTCTTTTACTTTTTCAGCATATTTTGAGCAAAATAAATGAGAAAATGCCCAA
This sequence comes from Calamotropha paludella, assembly GCA_927399485.1. Taxonomy (NCBI): domain Eukaryota; kingdom Metazoa; phylum Arthropoda; class Insecta; order Lepidoptera; family Crambidae; genus Calamotropha; species Calamotropha paludella. The sequence goes on along the minus strand of OV656806.1, from coordinate 4,004,549 downwards.
GTTCATAAAGAGATTCAAATAGATCTTAAAAATATGATCAATGTAACTCTATGTTTTCGCATAGGTATATAACAGGTATATAACATTTTATTGTCCATTTTGACGATTGAACTTGAATTTATTTTAAGTTTAATATACTCTTCGACGCTTCTGGTTCTTTATTTAAAGACTAGCTAATGCCCTCGTTTTCGCCCGCGTGAATTGCGCATTACGCAGCTCTCTTAGAATAGTCGAAAATCAGGCAGCTTAGTGTGTACCATTTAATTTATGATTACTGTTTCTAATACGACATATAATAAAAATAATATTTCTATACACGACATAACCGGTATTCCCTTGCAAAGGAAACTGTTACCTATACAAGCATTACTGTTAGTATGCTACGTTCAGTTGGCTGTTGAAAAAACAGTTAGATCTTATGTTAAGACCAACAGCTTTTAGAATCTGACCTGATTTATTGTCATCACGAATCAAGTTAGGGGTAATTATATGGGCCTGAACTGGTTTGGGAAATTGTGAGAACATCCAGTGAGAATCTCAGTTTTGATGATGTCCCTTTGGAAAATAATAATTTGGAATCGAATTTCATTGCACAATTTATAAAGAGTGATATTTCTAAGAAGCATAATCAGAATGAGTTTGATTTAGCGTGATTCTGTGTGTGGGGGGAGACGGTTTTAATATACTAGGTGATGCAGTCACTAAGCATAAAGCTATGCTAGCACCATATATTGGAGCGGAGCGTAATACCTAAAAAAGAAAAAAAATATTCAGGCTACGTCACTATCTGGTCCTCAACCAGTTGATTGGATTCCACACAAAAAATATTGAAATCGTTAAAGAACTCGGGAAGTTATGGAGTAACAGACATTGCGCCATTGAAGCTGATCCATGGGAGCTTCGCTCGCTCCGCTCCAAATATGTTCAATATATCCGTAAGTATTTATATGCAAGATACCTTATCAATCCACAAATCAAGATAGGAAATCCGTATTTTAAAGTCCACTCTCAACTTCTAATATTATAAGCAGTACCTTTAAATGACAATTAACCAAATCACAAATCATAAGATCCTTAAATAATTCGTATTCCTAGTAGCCATTAGGCAAACAACGTTAGTATTTTCGGAGATTAACATGTACACTTAATTTAAATGACGAAAACTATTTTCAGTGTCGTCCGATTTTAATAACATTAAATAATAAAAAAATAAATATTTCTTACATTCACACCAATTAGCCTAGCCCAAAGTAAGCACTGTAAAGCTTGGGTTATGGATACTAGGATAGACAAACATATATGATACATAGATATGTATATATAGACATCTATGATTCAGGTACAAATGCTCGTATTCCTCATACAAGCATCTACACCTTCTGGGGTTGGAACTCAGAACCGTCGGTGCGAAAGGCAGGATCGCTACCGTTGCACCAAACGGTCGTCTTGTACTGTGAAAACCGGAATCCCCTTCTTTCGCATCTATTTATTACTTATTAAGTTTGCATAACGAGTTAACGAGTTACAATACTTTGTCATAATTATTCTTAACTCTAATACGATTTATGTTGTCCTAATTATTATTGAGACTAATTTATTTTGACCTACTTTTAAGTCGCATAATGTTACTTATCATATTTAACTTTATGCTTAAATATAATTAGTAACATTATGCGAATTATGCGTCCACAGAAATAATGCACAGGAAGAATACCATTCCTACTACAACATTTTCGTCACAATGAGAAGCGCTAAACAATCCGTTTGGTAATTTCGGAGATTAGCCAAGTACATACAGAGAGCTTAAATTTTTTTTTGTGTTCTGTAACTCCGATTTTTTTCTGATTTTTAATAAATTTATTCAATGTAGACACACAGTTTTTACTACATAGATAAATATAAGTATGTCTTATATACAAATACTAATCGGACATTTACAGTCAGAATTTAATCATTAAAATATAAATGAGTTTTTTCATTTTTGTAGACATTGATATTCCCTAGCAACAATATCGAGCACTGCTTAAATGTGCAGACGGACTGACGGATTAGACTATCCTCTAAATATAAACGTAATGGATGGCATACGTTAGATTTGGTACGCGAATAAAACGTAGTGATTGATTTCGCGGCTTTTTATTCATATAATTAAGAATCTTTTATAATATTTTTTTTCATTTAACTGTTAGCTTTTTATATTTCAGGAAAATTAGTAAAAACTACTTTAGATGTACTTATTATACAATTCTCTATAAGTAATGCATATTACTCAACTCAACTATATTTGTGAAAACTTTATTGATATGTTCATAAACTTGTGAGATTTCTTCAGTATAATTCCAAATCTATAGATGTAAGTTATGAAGCTAAATGTAAAAGACATCATATGATACCATTGCATGTCAAAAGAAAAAGTAAGGTTGCCTAATCAAAAATAGATTCATCTTGTCCACTTTCTAAGTTACAACTGCGAGTCCCAAACAGATCTGTGCGACATCGAAAAATTTTTGCTGTTCCTATGAGTCTTACCAACTATGGGCAAAACTCATATCTCAACAGATCTGAGTCTTCTTTGGCTGACTGACTGTCCCAATCTCGATATGTTTAATTCTAGTCCTGGTTCATTTAAAAAGCCTTATCTGAGAGTTGGTTTGAGTTGGTCCCAATGTAATGGAACTATGGTTAATTTATATTGTATTCACTAAAGTTATCTTTTATTGTGTTTAATTGTTTTTTATCTCCCAAGAAGTAACAGGCGTGTTGTTTTAGTAATTATATTTGAAAACAATTATTTGTTAATTAGTGTTTTGATAAAATTTTAGTTTGTCACTTTATATACATATTATCACTGTTAGTTTTCCAAATAAACTAAAATAAATATGTGTATTCAATATGTGTTGTGTATGAGTCTAAAATAATGTATGTTTCCCTCGAAAATAAATGAATAAAAAATATGACAAGTATCCGCCACCACAGACAAAACGACATTGAAGGTTTCCTCAATAGCACCATAGACTAAATTACATTGAAGTTGACTTTGTTTATTCAAAGAGCTAAATATAAAAATAGACAATACTAAAGTTTGGGGTATATATTTTAGCTGCACTAACATCCCAGAAGAAAATAAAACAATTGATAATTAATTTAAAACTAACGTTTTGTTATGCGATGATGAAAACAAATGTGGTAGGCTATATAAGTTCTGAGCTAAGATTGAATGCGTGTTGTGTAACATATCTAGAAATGGTTTTATATAGCTTTGTTAGCCAACTCGATTCTGATTTAAAGGAGACCTTTCTTTTCGGGCCAAAAATGTACCTTGGTGCAAGTTATTTGAAAATATTGATAAATCTGTAGAAACACCTATTTAATACATAATATATCTTTAAATAAGATTTTTAGAAAGATAATAAAACACTCAAAATTATACACTTAATCACAACTGCGTAGAACGAAATGTTATCAGTGCGGCGTTGACGGGACAGACTGACATAAATAAACAGTGACAGTTGTCAAGCCGATTGACTTTATGTTGTTAGATTTGTTTACTACTAGCTGACCCGGTAACGCGTTGCTATGGTAACGTTAATTTGATACAATGGAAAAAGAGCGGACAGTCAAACACACAAACAACAAATTTGTGTTCTTAGATTATAGATTAAGAATCAGAAATTTTAGAAATCTGGATGTTAATAGTAATCGGCCATAACCTTGATATTTACTTTAATTATTGTTTGTTATTTTTCATTGCAACAGTCACTGAATTTACCATTTACTTTTAAGTAATTTCCGTTGAGATCAAGAAATATATTTCTGTTGGTCATTTTTGATATGGTTATGTACCAATTAATTATTTAGAATAATATAATTCTGAACCATAATAGATAACATAAATATCTATTAAAAGTAGAGTTGATATTCTAAGCTACATAGGTTTATTGAATAACTAAAAAGATCTTGTAATGAAACCATACATATTTATATTTTTTTATTCAATTACTTCGTTTTCTAGTTCTTATGGGTCTTACAAAATTCTAATAATATAAGCTCTTTGAATCAGAATCCAGTAGGTAAGCACAGGTTGTCGAGAATCCAAGAATTATTAACAGCAGCCAAATCACGAAAGTGTCAGTCCAAGTTAATACAGCCAGGTCATTAGAGTAAGTGAAACGAAAATTCAGAAAGAATAGCCGATTTAAAATGATATAAACACCACGAACAAATAGCACCCCCAGAGACAGCAAAATACCGATAAGTGATTACATACTATACGAAATGTATAAATAAATAAAACGCTTTATTTTTAATGTTACACTTGTGACAGTCAGTCTGGAACAGGGTATTTTGGTAAAGTCCGTAGGCTGATGAAATAACTAAACGCTTAGAATGACTCGCAATAGCAAGAAATATCTATTTTCGCTCTTATTAATTAAAAAACAAAAGAATTCATAAAGTAGTATGTTGCTAATAAACTTGTAACCATTTTATATTTAAGACTGAATATCGAAAAATGTACTTTAAGCTACAAAATGCTTCATAATCAAAAATATTGTGCTTGCCAGCTAAGAAAAACATTTGTTGCAATCATTTTTTAATTATTGTTTTTAGTAGTACAAATGTATTTAAAAAAAAATTGGTTGCCTGTAAAGTCGGTATACGGGCGAAAGTTTTACGTGACAACGACTTTGAGTGGTAAAATAATTTAAATGTGAATATTCATTCGTATAGTAGGAAGAAGGATGAAATAATAGTAACAATTTAAAACATTTATTTATACAAAGAATTATATTTAAAACATTAATTTATAGGCACGCGTCCCTTCCACTTTTTATGTCTGTCTCTCTCGCTCTTAGGCGGGCTAACCATGCCCGAGTGGAAGGGACGCGTGCCTCTCACTCGCTCTCATTGTGAGCGCATAACGTGAGCGGAGCGTAACGCAGTTTCTTGAAGTGTCACCCGGCAAACCAATTTATAAGACGTTGTCACGTCAAAAACACATGAGCAGATTCACGTCTAATTTTATCATAACGTGATTGAGTGACGCTTTCTCTCTGGTCGGTATACTATGTCCCATCATAATACTATGAGTTACTAGGTAATGAAACCTATTCTTACGTTCGAAGCACTGCTCTGTATCACTAGGTATGGTGTTAATGTTAACCCATTTTTACGATATTTCAATTTTGCTTTATGGATCCGAGATGTAATTTAGTAAATTATCAGCATAAGTGATAGATGACGAACGATACATTGCCACCAATATTATTTTTTTTATTAGTATTTGTATAAAAGAAGCATCTTGAATGATAATTTCCTTAAAATAACTAATCGATATCTTTCATTTTCGCAATAAACAGAAGTATTACTAATCGAGTAGCGGGCAAGTTATGACGGAAAGCACACTATCATTAATTTATAGGTGATTAGCGGCCCGTCCCGGCTTCGCACGGGTGGACAAAATTCTTTAAATTTTTCTAGCATTAAATATAGCCTATGATACATAGCGTGAATGAAGCTTTCCAATGGTGAAAGAATTTTTAAAATCAGCTTAGTAGTTTATTTCAAACATGCAAAAATACAAATCTTTCTTCCTTATAATATTAGTGTAGATAACAATGAGATCCCGACACTTTTGCATGCGTCTTGTCTTGCTTGCATTAAGCGCGTGTTAGAATTAGGAATAATTCGGAGTGTATTAATTATGTTACTTAATCATATTCATTATCATTATTAATATTTAAATGATTATTTATTGATTTACTAAATTGATTTATTGATTGATTTAACTATGTACACTTTTTAGTACAATATTTTTCATCATTGTCTTTGGTCTAACGTGTTACCTGTCATAGCATAGACAACACGATCGGTCCACTCCATAATATTTCCTCTTTTCCGTTTGATAACACGCGCGTGGATTTCCTTAGCAGAGTTATTTTAGAAATGTATTTATTATACTCTTCAAAGATCTTATACTTACAATCATCAACAAATATATTTCGAAAAAGATAATTACAGGATTTTATGTTGATAAAAATCTCTATGGCCCATAACTCATTAATAGGTACCAACTCTTAACATCTTACACAGGTGATAACTTTTAAACGAAATATCCGATTGAGATGAAACAAAAAGTATATTACTTCTACATAAATACTCTTGATAACATAATGCTTAATTTTGATAAAGATTAATATAACGATACATATTTAACGGAGTTTTTTTTTCTTCAGACGATTTAATAATTATTTTGAACAAAATCGGTTATTGTGATTAAACCATGATAGCTAGATATATGTTCTCGCGGACTTTATTGTAGGTCTTAATGGGATCTACAAATCCGTAGTACATCATTTTGTTCTATTGTCAATAGTTTTTACAGCGCACGCAAAAATAGGTTTTCGATTTTACACCTTGTGTTACAAAATAGCAATTTTATTACGGATCCCTAATTTTGAAAAAAAGCCTATAGCCTATAGCCTTCCTCGATAAATGGCCTACCTAACACTGAAAGAATCATTCAAATCGGACTAGTAGTTCCAGAGATTAGCGCGTTCAAAAAGGCATTCGGCGGGCCTCTCTCTCGTTCGGTGACTCATCGTAACGTTACCGAGCGTTACACTTTTTCATAAGTGACTCCCAGCCGCAACCTAATTTAAGACGTTGTCACGTCAATAAATAAGTTTTCTTACGGTATCTACAATTTTTTTGCTATTTTTTGGTATCTTTGAATCTTAGGTACATGTTTAGTCTTAAAATTAGTTATATGGAAGAAAGAAAGGCTTCTTTGATGTCGAACAGGGGTTGCCCCCTGCCACTGCGTGATTTAACGGTTACCAACATCAAAAAAATTGGTTTCAAACTTTTTTTGGAAGACGATTAAACAGTACCTATTGTTTACGACATTTTTTTTTAAATTATATTGGAGTTAGTCCAAACGTTTTAGAAAAATTCATAGTTTTGCTCAGCCAATTGATAAAAATACGGGATCTTTGTTTTCCCCTGTTAATTAAGCTAAGGGTTCCTAAAAAGTAGTAGTTGAAAAAACGGGGTAACCCGTAAGCGCTAAGCGTGAGGATTGCAGCAAAACCGCAATTTGTCTGGGAGGCTTCTGTTCAACAATTGATATCCTTGGACTGACACAACATTATTAGTGACTTTGGCCCCGATATTTTCAGAAAATATCCTTATTCAGTAAAAGTGAGATATAAAATCAACATGATTTAATTACATAGAATTTAAGAAAGACTAAGAAATATTTAGATGATGTAGTACTCTTTTCAATTAGAAAAAAAAATGTTATTTTCAGTTTTAAGAGTAATGTATTAATAAATTGTTATGATGTATGTCTTATTATTTAATATTTCATGAACAACGACTTAGCAAACCCACGCGTTCATGAATAATTTTGCATTCCCATGAGCCAGAAAAATCAGGCCGCTAACAATTTCATTTATGAAAGTCAACAAATTATATAACTAAATAGAATCACATTGATTTATTGAGTCTGAAACCTGCTAAAATGTAAATAGAAATTAGTATTACTATCTCTTTATTAATTCTTTTCGGCATTTTGTTTAAAATTAATTTCAATTGTTAGTTTTTTCGGATTGCATACCAGACACTTTGTTTAAATCTAATTAATAGTGGAAACTGCTTGGGAAATTGTACCTTTTACTATGCTATAATCGCATATATTAATTACTGCTGTTTGTTACACAAAGAATGAATGATTGAGTTTTATATTAGAAAAAAATGCAATTTAACAAAATACACCTAATTGTGCAATACGTGACATAACATACGTGATTCCACAGCCATATTAATGCAGTTGATATTATGCCTCAACTATTTGCTTAAATTCTAGAAAAAATAAAATGTAGTGCAAAATACTCAAATCTCCCTATATGGTTGTATATTTAAACTCTAATAATTATGGTTTATATTATTTCTTATTCTACAAAATTGCTAAACAGTTAATTAATGTGCCGACAACAGCACTTCACCCCAATTCAAATTTTCAACCCAATAAATTGAACTGTATTCGTTGGATTTTAAGCTGAAAATCGAATGGAGAAATTTGATAATTTTCTATACATTGATCTGCTGTTATCAACTAATTTATGACTTAATTTGCTTTACACTTGATTTACCTACCTAAAATAAATACAACCTCATCTCATATAAATATTGGGTCGGTTATACAATCAATAATAAATAATAGAAACAAAACAAAGACCAGCCAGCGGTATGGTTACGTGACGCTTCATTTTCCGGTATAGATTAAACACCAGGATAAAATAATTAAAAAACCTTTATAGTTCACTTATTGCTAATTATTCTGGTACAGTCCGAGATTGATAATTGGACTTTCTGGGAAGCGTCACTTTCGTGGTTTTGGTTTATTTTATTAAAAATTGTGTTGTGGTAGATACTTGTGTGTAATAATGGTGGATTGTGTACCAATTAGTATTCGTGAATTTGAACGAGTGTTGGCAAGTAAAACAAAACCGCGGGAATTGTCTTTTTACGCTCTCTGAAGAAGTCCCCGTAGAGGTTTCAGTATAACCCTTTATATATATAATGAAAAAAACTTTATTCACAAACTGCACACATAATATACATTAAGAAAGAAAGAAAAAAATACAGTGTGCAGAAGGAAATGGTCACGACTCAGCACATGTGTCGGACCAGATAGCTCGATGCTCATTTTCTGTCGTGTCAACAGAAACGATTAAAGGGTATTTCATTATCATTCGTCATTCATTGATCACATATCATTCACAAATAAGCTTTCATCATCATGTTATTGAGAAAAGAAATTATTGAATATAAAGACATGGCTTAAAGGACACGCACCCAAGCCATAAAACTTTATTAAAAAAAGAGAAAAAAATTTATAGCGCCAAATTCGGTCGAATGTCCGAAAACAGTTTGTGGTCGGAGGACTTTTTGGCGGGAATGGGAAGCGTCACATTGGGAATTTATTTCTCTTGTTAAAAATTGTGTTGTTGTGGATATTAGTGCGTATCAATGGTGGATTATTAACCACTAAGTGTTTGTGAATATACAAGAGTGTTGGCAAGTGTAACAAAGCAGGGGAAGTTGTCCTGCTCTCTCAAGATGTCCATCAGTAAAACCCCACACATTTACTGAAACCTAGGAAAAAATATATTTTACTGATCATTCATCATCATTAACTTAAGAAATAACTCAAGAACTGTCAATTATTGGACACTGGCTAAATGCACAAATTGAGCAAGCCATAAATAAAGAAAAATAAAGAAAAGTTTGCGGTCGAATATTGTTAATAGGAAGTATCACCATCAACTAAAAATAAGTCTATCAATCAACTCTAAAGAAAAGATGGCAAAAATTGCGAAAATCAAAAAAAAAAAATCGCAAGAGCTGATCATTAGATTGGTGACCATGAATTAATTTGGTCGAGTTCCTTCATAAGATACGAAGGTTTTTGATCCTCGTCGTTACCATTTATTTATTAGCTTTGGTCTCGCGTGGCAATTTCCTTGAGACATTTTTTGAGGCAGATGCCCACCAAATAAAGGACCTTAAAAAACTTACCGGCAGGTCAGGTCGTCGGGTTAGATATGACGGTTAGTATAGTGGACGTAGCCGTGGTAGAAACAGATATAGGAACGTGGACCCACTCGTAATACAAGCACTTACCTTACTACGGGGGGGTAAATATTCTTTTGTTTAAGGTTCAACAAAGAGAAGGCTGGTTTGTGACTTGCTCAGAGAAGAAGTGGTAATAAAACGAGGTAACTCTATCAGCGTTCTATACTTCTTTCTAGCGTGTAGTAAAACTTCTCTAATCTGAAAGCCAATTCCAAAATTAGCTTAACGATTTGCACTTTTTTGTATATTCATAAATATTTATCATTTTTAATGTAATTTTACATTACTAGCTGACTGAGCTAAGCGTGGCTGTGGCTCAGTTATTAGTGTGTGCACACCCTTCTTTCCCACTGGGCACTCTGGGCAAAGGCCCAGGGCCCCATGATCGATAGTTCCTGCCAGATCACTAAAAGAATACCGACATTTATTACTGAAAAACTTAATAAGAGTAAATCGAACCTCAATTAGGGACTATATTATCGACTTGCTTATTAGCTTTTGCATGCGCCAAGCTACTTTACTCTCGCCCAAAATGGCTATCCAATTTCAGCAACCTTTGATAATTTAAATATGTGTGAATCATCCCATTTAAATAAAAGATTATCTACGGACTGTCAATAAAAAATCTGAAATCTTGTTTATCTACTTTCTTTGTCTCTTCTAGTTACAAAATATGTTCTGTCAAAGTCAAAGTCATAGGGGCCCATTACTCTTATATGCCCAGGACCTCCAATAAGTTAAGATGAGTGTTTGGATATTTTCTTGGTTATGAGTTAAAATGATACCTATCCTATGTCTTAAGTTAAAATAAATCCAGCAAAATGAAACAGAAATCATTAAAATCGGTTGAGGAGTTTCAGAGTTCATCGCGGTCAACCACTGTGACACGAAATATTTATATATATAGATAGATTTTCGTTTGGTCATAGTTTATCAAACATTGTTGTCTTTTTTGACTTTTTTCCACAACACAGGCAAATGTCTACTGTGGAAGACAGATAATCGAGTAACTGTATCAACTTAATTATAAAATAAAGCATTTTTACTATAGTTAATATTAGGGGAATATTATTTATTTAGTTATCTATTCAATTCTTGTAATTAAATATGGGTTTTATTTATAAATAAATTACACTGTATCGCTCATAAACATACCTACAACTAGTAACAAATGAAGTATACAGGGTGTTTGGTGCATCGTTTGCCAGTTTAAATTGGCCAAAACGGTAGGTCATTTACTATCTCTTCAGGCTCCATAACTTATTCCTTACCACATTGGTTTTTTTATTTGATTTTTTCAATTTATGTTTTGAATCCAGCATATTGCGTTTAAAATTACATAAAAAATTTAGTTGTTATCATGGCGCTCAATATTAATTTTTAATTTAATACAATACGGTTCTTCAAAAATTAAAACTACTTACTAATAACACATACTTTTTTTTTTAAAACTACTAACTTTATGGAACAATAAAAAATAATTTTGTAGAACCATACAACAATACACATGAAATGAATGACCGTTTGAAAATGATCGTTTTGGCCAATTCAAAATTGACAAACCATGCACCAAACAGCCTGTATATTGTATTCTAAGAAAGACATCCCTACTAATATTATAAATGTGAATGTAAGTTTGTTTGTTATGCTTTCACGCAAAAACTACTAAACCGATCATCATAAAACTTCGTACATATATTCTTGGAGGTATTAGAAGTAACATAGGATACTTTTTATTGAAAAAAATATTTCCGCTTAAATATGGGCGAAGCCGCGGGTAAAAGCTACTATCCTATAAATGATCTCTTCCATTCAACGTAGATTCTATGTAGCTGGTTAAATAAGTGAATATCATTATAGTATAGTCAAAGTAATATCTTTAAATGTCATAAATGCCGATATACGTCTATATTTAAATTTTTTATATTTTCTTTGACCTTTATAAATTCACGAGGATTATGCTGCTTAATAACATTATAGTGTCTAAATGATCAGATTTGTCTATAAATGTATATAAATTCCCTGCCACAGTGTTTGACCGCGATGAACTTCGAAACTACTCATCTGATTTTAATGATTATGTTATAAATTTGATGGATTTGTTCCGACTTAGGACCATTGAATAGCTTTCATTTATACCACAGCGATCCTGCCTTTCGCACCGACGGTCCTGGGTTTGAATCCCGGAAGGGGCAGATGTTTGTATGATGAATACGAGCACTTGTACCTGAGTCATGAGTGTTTATATATATTTTTATAAATAATACATATTCATGTAATATTTATAGAAATTTATGTACGGATGTATGTCTATCCGTTACCCTAGTATCCATAACACAAGCCTTACAGTGCTTCCTTTGGGCTGGGCTAATTGGTGTGAATGTAGGAAAAAAATATTTTATTTACAACAACGCGTGGCCGGGTCAGCTATCTATACATATAAATAAAATTGGAGTGTATGTTTGTAATATTGAAATAACCGTTTTTTACTACATGCATATGAATATATATACGGTACATACACCAAAATAACATTTTTTACAATTTTTGTCTGTCTGTCTGTCTGTTTGTTCCGGGTAATCTCTGAAATGGCTGAACCGATTTTGACGAGACTTTTATTGGCAGGTAGCTGATGTAATAAGTAGTAACTTAGGCTACTTTTATTTTAGAAAAATAAAATTACTGTGCCACAGCAACGCGTGGCTGGGTCAGCTAGTATTAAATAAAATGATTGTTCGTGCTGCACGGGCCATATGTTAATAATTAATTAATCAAAAGATATTTGAATTAAATAAATAATAACCGCTATATACGCTATACAGATGTTTTTATTAGCATACCGATCCGTAACAACTGGCGTTGGAGTCGGTTAATTCACAATAGATGTGCCGATCTTCGGTTTTTAACGTCCGACTCAAATGTCATCGTTCACTTTTAATGTTGTCTGTACTGCGTTGTGGCGCGGACGCCGTCGGTCGCCGTCGGCGCGCGCGCTCCTCGTACGACAACAATTGATTCTGCATGTGGGTGTCGGGACCACATGGACCGCGTTTAATTACACTTTTGGATAAGGCATTGTTGGAATATTTAACATTTTTAATGGCAGACGGTTGCTATAGCAACAATTAAGAGTGAAAATTGTTATGTACTCTTTTATAATCCTCTTGATTTGGTGTTTTTAAAAACAGGTGTCTTATTATCTTCATGAACGAGTTCTATCTGTATATTTTACTAGCTGACACGGCCACGCGACCTTTGGCTCAATTATTATAATTTGCCATTTTTTTGGTTATGAAACAATGAAACCTATCCTATGTTCTAAGTTGGAACAAATCCAGCAAAATTAAAAAAAAATCATCAAAATCGGTCGAGTAGTTTCGGAGTTTATTGCGGTCAAACACTGTGACACGTAATTTTAATATAAATAGATATAACATAGTCTCTTTCAGGTTAATGAAGAGTACCGTTCTACTGAAGTCAAATTCAGGATGCCAAATTCAACCATACATGGTGTGGAACTTAAAAACAAAACAAAATTAAATATTACGAAGAACCATCATGAATTAAATTGCCAATCTTAATAATAGTAATAAATAATTTATAAAATATTAAATAATCTTAATCTATAGATGCAAAATCAGTTAATTAGACCACAATCAGACTAAGATCAATGTTTTTATAAATTATTGTTAAGATATTCTTAAATACCAGCGTATCAGTCGTATATAAGATGATTTAAGTAATCGTTCGGAATGTTTTGGCAACGATACGTATTTCGGCTATTCAGAAAATTCCATCTGCCTCAATATTAGTGTTGTGTATACATTTATGATCGAGCTGAATAAATCAATCGATGAATGAATATTTGGATAAAATATAGATAGACTAGTATTTTCATATTATTTCAAATATGTTTATAACAATTTTTATTTGTGGTTTTGAGAACTGTAACGCAATAAGTCTGAAATTTTTTTGTTTGCAGTCTGGTTTTGAAAGTCTCTTATTTTGAGCTGTATGAAAATTTCAAAGTGGCTTTCTTTGGGCACTGTCAAATATTGTTCATGATATTTCTCTCATATTAAAATAATTAATTTAATATTAGTATAAACAAATGATCTGCTCTACTTCTTCAGATTTCAAATATGAGGCGTATTCAAAGTGCAGTAATAGATGTGAAAACTAATTTCTAAAAAATAAAATGTCGTCTTGGTCTTTAAATATTTATTACTATGTATTAAACAATATATGTAGAATGAGATTAATAAGCTGAAAACTCGTGTACCTATTCCTTCACTTTGACGTTCTAAACGTTGTCTCAAAAGTCAAGAGACTTTAATTTCCCTATGCAAATTGTTGGAAAATTAAAGTTCCATATTTTGAATTAATGTAAAATATATTATTTCATATCGCACCCTTTGTTCAACAACTAAAATGACCTAACCCAAGAGATATAGTTTTTATTTTTTTATACCTATAAACTATCTTTTCTTTTCTTTATAGAACAATAGCGTTTACCCGCGAATTTTTATTGAATTTTTTTTTTTATTCATATTTTTTCAATAAAAAGTATCTTATGTGACTTCTAATACCTCCAAGAGTAAATGTACGAAGTTTCATGATGATCGGTTTAGTAGTTTTTGCGTGAAAGCATAACAAACAAACTTACATTCACATTTATAATATTAGTAGAATATTATGATTTAAATAAAACAACTTTTTACGGATTTTGTGGAACGATCCAACCTTCGTCTCTATCAAAATTAGGGTATTTCGTGATAAAAAAAAAATAAAAAAAATTATGCGCATAATCCGTAAAAAAGTTATTTTATTCAAATGTGTAATGTGCGCGGAAAGGTAAGAACTAAATATGATAACTCCATAAAAAGACTTAATATACTTACATTAGTTTAACAGTTCAGGCATCGATCACCGATGACCGACCATATGTATTTGAATGAACTGGAGGTTGGTTCACTTAGCAAACTTTAGACAATGACTTAATCTAATTTGTTGATATTCATAGCATTCGACTCTCTCTCACTTACGTGCTAACTTACGTTAATTACGTGTTATGGATTATAGAGTTACAGATAGACCTACATATATCATACATACGAGGGCGGGTCAAAAATTTTCGTGGAATGAGGGGCATGGAGGGGGGAAAGGTGACTTTTTACTACCTGCACTAGTTGTGACACTCATTAAGAGTGTAAATACTAAGTTTCAAAAAAAAGTCTAAAAATAAGTGAGCTACACATCAATCAACAAGTCAATCCGGAAGAAAATTTGCAACATGGAGAAAATTGAGTTTCTCAGAAAGTAAGTGCTGTTGAAAGAGTGGGCTTCGAAATCTTGGAACATCCTCCCTATAGTCCAGATTTAGCCCCAAGTGATTATTATTTGTTCCCAAAAATGAAAAAGGAGCTTCGAGGGAAGAAATTTTCCAGCGATGAAGAAGTGAAGAGCGCAATTTCGGCCTATTTTGACGACCAAGAGAAATCATTTTCTTTCGAAGGTATTAATAAATTAATTGATACGTCTAATAAATGTATTTTAGTTAAGAGGGAATACATTGAGTAGGAAAAATAATTTTGTGTTTCATTTCTTACTTTTTACCCTCCATTTCGCGAACTTTTGGACCCACCCTCGTAGATATGTAATATTTATAGAAATATATATAAATACCCATAACTCTAGTACAAATACTTGTGTTCATCACACAAACATCCGCGCCTTCCGGAATTTGAACCGAGGACCGTGGGTGCGAAAGGCAGGATCGTTACCGTTGTACCAAACGATCATCAAAAATACATTCAGGAAAAAGGAATCTTTTTATCCCTGTACTCACATGGGATCTGGAAATATAAGGGTTGGTAGAAGTGCGGGCGAAGCAAGAAGTAAACTGTGTAATTATTGCCGACCGATATCGCAGAGCGGATGTTACCTTCAAACATTCACACACATGTTTGTGTTACGTGCACTTCTAAATGAAATATTGTTTTAAACTTTCATGGTCACTAACATTATAGTAATATAAGTTATATACGGGATTTTTACAATGTACCTTGTTTTTGTTTTTATTGAGTTTCCGATATTTCGGCACTGTTTCAAGCGCCTTGATCACGGAGCAAATCAGTTGCTCCCGTATATAACTCATATTACTTCTAAATGAAATTCTATGTTTCTCCCTATGTTTCTATGAATATTGATTATTAATATATGTATGTATCATATATGTATGTCAAACCGTTACCATAGTTTCCGTATCACAAGCCTTACAGTGTTTACTTTGGGCTAGAATAATTGCTATAAATGTAAGTGGTTGTGCGGGCGATTCAAAATTAGTGGATTGTATTGCGGTATGAGAAAATTAATGTCGACAACAAATATGAGAGGAAGATGAAGGGGCACGATACCTTGACCGCCACGTGGTGTGAGATGCTGGAGGCTGCCGGGTCGTCTCTGGACATTGCTGTTCCTTATGGTTACGCATACGAAGACACCGTCACATAAAACTATAGTTTGTTGTAGGGGTTTGCGGATAGGCCATTCAAATTCAAATTAAACGCGCGCGTAAGTGCGCGAGTGGCCACCAAAAGTTTATTTTTTGCCCGCTTGTTGGCCACATATGACTTGCCACCAATAGATGGCGTGGTTCACTCTTCAATAAGCGAAATAAGGTATCTATGTCACATATATTTTACAGCCAAACGGTTGGAACAACTGTTTTCAAATCATCATTGTAAGGCAGCTTATTGATCCAAATAGTCAAAAAATATTTTTAAATAAAGAGCTAAAGGAAGCTTTTACGACTTACTCATAGACTCGACCCTCCGCGGGTTGACGGAGCTGGTATATGTGGGAGTTGTAAACAACGCTGTAACTACGTGAAGCTCCCTAATTTAATATTTATGTTTTTTCTCTATAACAGAGGTACCGTAAATTAAATAAAAATTCAACACGTCACGTTTCAAAAATATATATATTATTTTACTATTTTTTTTTTTTGGTTAGCCATGCTAGCAATTGTTCAGTAATTATTATTATCAAAACGAAATTATGAATATGAGAACAATTATTAAATAAGTATAACGGTGTTTGAAAGTCACTAAAAGATTACGTGTAATTGGCAGATTGCGGTCGTGTGCTGTGATTGGCTATTTGTCAAAGTAATGGTTCCCCCCCCACCATTTGATGTTATAAAAGGTTTGCCTTGCTGTCAATTAAGCCCTTTTTACTTCGGTCTGTCGACGAGGAATAACCCCTTGCTGTTATTCTGCTAGTTTGACTTAGTACGTGCTTATAGTGTAAGCACGTACTAAGTCAATAGGTAGGTACTTACACTAAATAAAACCATAAAAAACATCGGTTGTCTGTTAAAGTCAGTTAATGGACGATAATTTTACGTGATAGCGTCAACAAAACATTGATGAAAAATTGCATGCTTTTTATGAATTGAATTGAATTATCATCACTGAATTATCATTATTTTGTATAATACAAAGAAGGAGTTAATTGTTTTTTTTTAATATATTTTTGTTCGATAAATTAACATTAAGTTGTTATAATTTACAACCACATTAACTTTTCACTTCATGAAGTGGAAGAGATAGATGCCCCACAAGTCGATCGTTTAGGCCTATCGTGCCTCTCTATCGCTTGTTCCGCGCTCTCGCTTGCACGCTCGGCTGAGGCGGAACGTTACCCTATTTCGTGCGTGCGTTCGGACTTCGATTTATAAGATGTTATCACGTCAACAATACAAAAGTTACAAGAAAGATTTGCTTTTTCTTATTTTGTAAACAATTTAAACTAATACATAGTAAACTATTTCCGGTACTTACAACAAAACATTTATTTTTCATTTTTGTCTATCTCTCTGTCTGTCTGTTTGTTCCGGCTAATCATCAAAACGCTGGACCGATTTGGACAGAACTTTCATTGGAAGATAGCTGATATAATAAGGAGTGCTTAGAGTATATTTAACGTAGAATTAAAAAATGACAGTAAAAAAAAGCATTCCAAAGTAAAAGTCTAAAAATAAGAAAAAGAGTAACAAACGTGGATTAATTTATTATATTTTGCGTCCACCGTTTAATCCTGGTGTTTCTACTCCTCTATACCGAATTTCGCCTCCTTTTTTAGCATGTGCATCTTTAAATAATGTTGTAAATGCATTTGAAAGACACGTAATATCACTGTGTCAGCTAAAAACATAAATACTTTCAGTTTGCTAAACATATGTATAAAATTAGGATCAACTTTTTCATTATTTTTTAATAAAAATGATCGTCTGTTTTTTACTAAACGATACATGAATCCTAATTTATATCAGGATAACTGTTTTTAACATTATAATTAAATAATTTATATTTTTATAATAGGTTTTCTTTAGTTAAATCAAATCAAATCAAGAAAGATTAATATATTACTAAACTATTTTTTCTGCAAAATACAGTTTTGTTCAAACGTAATTTAGCATTTAGAAGCCGCATGATTTTGTAATTATTAAACTAGCTTTGAGATTTACCGAATAACTTACCTACTTCTATTACTTCCTACCTTCTTATTAGGAAATGTTGATTAGATATCGGTTTTCACAACACCTTCGATTCTGGACTACTCAAATCATCCACCCGGGAATTTTATTCCTTACCGATCACCAGGCGAGAAAACTTTCCACCTAAGAGGTTGATAATTTTATTTTTAACTGAACACCAGGGGCTTTAGTGCGAGTGTACGCTTCGATACTCGATATCGTCTGCTTAAAATACTACAATGGAATTTTGTAAAAGGAACTATCAGGTAACTATCAGGAACTACAAATCTTCATAGAAATCTGTATCGAATGTGTAATTTTTATGAGAAAGACTATCAAGTCCAACCAATCGAATCGAATGGTTTTATTGGATATTTAAATAGATTCGAATAAAAAAGACCTCGAATCTCTCTAATAATAAAACTTAATTTTTGATAGAGTTTTTTTACATATGTGTAATGGATACTTAGGTAATGAATAGACAAATATATACGGTAAATTAATAATTAATGTTTATAGAAATATTTTAAAAAGCCATAACTTATATACAAATTCTCGTATCCATTACATAAATTTTTGCTCCTACCAGGACTTAAACACCTCTTGTGTTTGGATGGATATCACTATAAACTTTGTGATATGATCTTTTTTATAAAAAAAAACTAACTGTGCACAACTAGTGCTCATTTAAATACCTATAACAATTTAACCTGGGACGTTAGGTGAAAGGATTTTTCGACTAGGTGATCGGTTAAAAATAAATTTCGTAATCGACCACCCGGGGGGTTGGTTTGAGTGGTCCGTTTGGAACAATGGCTCAACACTATACTATATCAACTCGTTGTTAATTGTGGTTATTAACATACTAATGACTTATTTGCTCGCAACTCCATAGGAATATTTGAAAATTATGCTAGATAATAAGAGAGATTGCGTTTATCTAATGTACTCAAGACGTAATTGGGCGTTTCATAATTTAGTTCTTACACTTCCGCGCACTTCACATATTAAATTATAGCATTAAATAAAGCAATTTAATATCGGAAAATTTCGCATATTTCATAATTAATCCCGAGGTTTTGACTCCTTTACAGGAGCCATTATCTCAGGATGACTTAGGTCATGGTCGTAACCTTCACAATATTTCATTATTATGTAGTTACGTTCGTAACTAGTATATAAACAATACAAATTAAAATTTCATTTTTAATTTTATTAAGTTATTTTATTGTATCTACGATTATTGTAAACTATTGAGTCTAAAGTGTGTTCATTCTAACTTGTCCTATTTGGTAAACAATCTTTTGACAAATCTTGGCACAACTTTTTAACGAAATCGCCCATGTAAAAATAAAATAATATCAAAGTCAATAATCTATTACAATCAATCGTTATTAAAGACTGAAACCTATTGAATCTAGTTATCAGTTGATTTTTAATGCTGCATTTTCATTAAAAAGGAGTGCCACGATTGTTTACCAAATGGGACAAGTTAGGATGAACAGACTGTACCACCAGTTCGGAAATTGGGAGCCGCATCTAGCTCCATCTTTTTATGTTCTAGGTTTACTATTAATCGAATGAAATATTTTGATTTTTTTTTAGATGTTTAAGTTTAAATAAAAAAATATAAATTTACATATATATTTAGTAATGAACTGATTTTATATTTGAGTATTATTTATAACCTTGTCAAATATTTCTGTTAAAGTTGCGACCGCGTATGAAGATTTTATATTGAAGAGTTTTTCTGTATACTGAAACCTAACGGGTGCTGCCTTGAGAGATGGGTCTGCTTTAACCTTCAGTATTATTGACTTATACTAAACATGCATCTTGTTGCATTCTTAAATTTGTCGTTTATTCCCTGTATGTTATTGCAATGTTGAGGGATACTTACTTTAAACAGATACTTGTTGACTTTTTTGTTATCAATGAAAATGATATCATAACACTACTATTATTGTAATAACAGATATTTTTTTGTGGATTTTGTATGGTGTCGTATTGTAAATGTCGTTATTTCTGTTAAAGCTGTCGAGTTTCTTGCGCCCATTCTTCTTGTCGGTTAAAAGACTTCCTGAAAGGGTGGTAGGTAAAAATGTTGGACAATTCAATACTTATTTTAAGTGCATTTGAATAAAGTTATGTTCATTTCATTACATTTATGAGCAATACCTACTATATAAGTAACATAAGCAGTATAGAATTATCACGGTGTGAAACATCCTTAATGAAGATGCAGTATGAGGTAATATCAATCAGCTCATGAAGCATAGAAGACCAACATACAAAGATAATTATCAATAGTTATTATTATTTTCTTTAGTTGCCCAATCTCGTATAAGATATAATATCATGGTTTTTATACAAATTAAAAAGTCAAGTTGCCAAAGAAAAAACAAAAGAAAAAGTATCAATATGTAACTTTTATCAAACTTAAAAAAAAGTAAAATGAGGGTAGTTTGTTTTTTTTTTGTTGGAAGATTTACAAACAAATATCAATCATTGGATTATAATCAATTACTAATTCAATGCCATTTACAAATCAAATTTATTTATCACTAGCGGCCCGTCCCGGCTTCGCATGGGTGGACAAAAAATTTAATTGTTTTTCTAGCATTAAATATAGCCTATAATACTCAGCGTGAATGTAGCTTCCCAATGGTGAGAATTTTTGAAATCGGCTTAGTAGTTTTTGAGTTTATTCATTACAAACATACAAAAATACAAATCTTTCCTCTTTATAATGTTAGTGTAGACAAAACAACATGCAACGGCGAACAGTAGCAACCGGTGACTGTCGAAAACATTTAGAGTTAAGATTTTTTATTGCTAGAATTAAACTTTTTTTTTCCTAAGCTATGATATAGAGACGATTCTTGGAGTAATAGAATTTAGATTGGTCTAAAGTTTCGGCAGACCAACCGAAAATCAGTTTGGATTTGAGATAAATGTGTAAATTCAATCTTTAAACAATTCCCCATAGTAATCAATCACAACTCATAGTCACTACATAGTATAAAAGAAAGTCGCTTCCTCCTGTCTGTCCCTATGTATGTTTAGATCTTTAAAACTACACAACGGATTTTTATGCCGTTTTTTTAAAGATAGAGTGATTCAAAAGGAAGGTTTATATGTATAATACATACATAATATAGTAGAGCATTGCAACCGACGAAGCCGGGGCGGGTCGCTAGTCAAATTATAAAAAAAACGTGCGTACTTTCGTACGCGCGGCAGAAGTTTTACTTTTTTATAAAATGAATTGAGATATCTTAAAGTTAGCCTATTCAATTTAACGGCTAACTTAATGTTGGCGGTTTTTTGTTGCATTTATGCGCAACTTCCGTTACATGAAAATTTCAAAAAACTTTAAAATAAACAACGTTTATTCAGTGTTTTCCGCCAGAACTAATAATGATGAAGAATGATTATACTCCATTATTTAAAAACTAAAATGTGAGACAGTAAATTAACACAGTAACGAGGATATAAATAAACTAGGAAAATTGGGAGTACGGAAATGAACTGTCACACTCTGCTAATGATATTATCTGTGGCTAATACACACAAAGAAAAATATTAAACTACGAAAATAAGTTTAATAATTAAGCTAAAAAAGTAGGAAATTGGCTGAATGATAATAATTTATGGAAAATAAATTTGCCAGTGTTCTTGATATTGTCATAGATACAAAAATAAAATTGCAACTTCATGTTGAGGTTGTATGTCAGAGGATAAAAAAATAAGATTACGATCTAAGAATATCGTCTCAAGCAAGTTGACAACCAAAAAACAGCCTTGATAACACACGAATAAAGGTTCTATAATTTTGACGAGCGTCTTATGCATCGCTAGTGATCCTGCCTTTCGCACCGACGATCCTGAGTTCGCATTTCGGAAGAAGTTCGTCAGATGTTTGTGCGATGAATATGAGCTATCTATGTATCATATATGTATGTCTATCCGTTACTCTAGTGTACATAACACAAGCTGTACCGTACTAACTATGGGTTAAGCGCGTGGGTGTGGCTATGTTATTGTTATTAATATACTCAAGTATGAATTGGGGAAACAAAACTAATATCAATCATACATTCATATAGCAAAACAATGTGTAGACATGTATGTCTCCTTTTAGAAAACTTTATTTACATGCACCGCCTTTTCCATATACAATTAAAGTTTTGGCTACTATTACGAAAAAAAAAACGAATACACAACTCTTAAAAATATAAACAAACAAATTATGTATAGCACCTTCAGCGACGAAATGTTATGATAATAAAAATTAGAATGCTTATGGCAAAAAAATTGTCTATTAATTCAAGTTATAGAAGAATATTGCAGCCACCTCTGGGACGGCTCAGCAAAATACCAACTTGCTGCACTGGACACGATTCACCTGAAAGGCTAAGTAGTGACAGCTAATTTATGAAGAGCAAGCTTCACATCTTAGCTCACCGCCGCAAATTTGCCTCTCTGTCGGTCTTCTACAGACTGTAATTTGGAGAGTGTACTCGGGAGTTTCACATGCTCATACCGTCGTCTCCTTTTTTCCATCGGACATCAGACGCACTGACGGCTACCACCCTTTCTTGGTTGCTAGTTTTACCTGTCGCGCCAAGCGCTTCTCAACATCCTTACTAATATTATAAATCGGAAAGTGAGTTTGTTTGTTTGTTTGTTCCGCTTTCACCCCGTAACCACTAAACCGATTGCTTTGAAATTTTGCAGACGTAAAGATAAAAGTCCGGATTAAATAATAGGGTACTTTTTATCCTGGAAAAATTGATATTCCCGAGGAAAAACATAAATATTGTTTGCTTGATGGATGGATTGTAGATGGCGCTGTGTGTCGTTTAAAACAACGTAAAATATTGCAAACGAATATAAACATGTAAATTTAGAAGCTAAATGATACGATAATGAATCCCCGAAAATGAGGAATTCCCGAGGGATGACGTACAATTTGTTTTATCGTCTAAACTGTTTTTTTACATGTACTTATATGTTGCAAAGGAATATGAACATGTAAATTTAGAAGCTAAATGATACGATAATGAATCCCCGAAAATGAGGAATTCTCGAGGGATGACGTACAATTTGTTTTATCGTCTAAACTGTTTTTTTACATGTACTTATATGTTGCAAACGAATATGAACATGTAAATTTAGAAGCTAAATGATACGATAATGAATCCCCGAAAATGAGGAATTCTCGAGGGATGACGTACAATTTGTTTTATCGTCTAAACTGTTTTTTTACATGTACTTATATGTTGCAAACGAATATGAACATGTAAATTTAGAAGCTAAATGATACGATAATGAATCCCCGAAAATGAGGAATTCCCGAGGGATGACGTACAATTTGTTTTATCGTCTAAACTGTTTTTTTTACATCTACTTATATGTTGCAAACGAATATGAACATGTAAATTTAGAAGCTGAATGATACGATAATGAATCCCCGAAAATGAGGAATTCTCGAGGGATGACGTACAATTTGTTTTATCGTCTAAATTGTTTTTTTTACATCTACTTATCCTGAAATCACTAAAGTCAACGAATTACTAATTGCTATAAGTATTTGTTACTTATTTAGTTCTTGAGGTATGCGATAGATGGTGCTGGGTGTTTTTAAAACTTGGCAACGATGTGTTTTTTAGAATACGTAAGAAGTGGAATGAATTATATGAATTTTGTATACAGCCTTACATCTCGCTTCTTAGATTTTTCCGTGGGAATGAGAAGTTTTCTTAAAGTTGTGCTTTATACCGCAATATAACCGAATTCCACGCGGGCGAAGCCGCGGGCGGAAAGCTAGTCTTTCATAATGCGCACAACAAAGGTGTGGTTCTCTCTCCCTGAGTCTGTATTTCCGAGAACTTATAACTCGTCCATTTTAAAAGCGAAGGTGAATAGGCTCCTTCTGGGTTAGCTTGTTCCATTGTAGATTCTGTCTTGGCTCCCGGGCTTGATGATTGGGATTTGAGCGAACCCATTCGTAAAAAATGTACACTAGTATTAATTTTAATATAAGGAATTAGGGGGTCTTCAAGTCATGAGTGAATAGGTATCCTCTAGGCAAGCGCGTCACATCCTAGATCGCATCGTCGCTTACTATCGGGCGCGATAGCAGTCAAGAGCTCATCCTCTTACACTTTAAACTGCGAATTGACGATCAGTTTTTCGCCTCAGTTGAACTGACGTCCATTCAAAATTTGATCGTGAGTGTTGAATCATCATTCCAGAGTTTTAACTGACCACGCGCCACGTATTTCTGAGACTATCATAAATCCAACTCGACGCGTCGCCCCAAACTGATCGTGAGTATGTGATCGTCAATCCAACACAAATAGGTAGTACACTTCCTAACAGCCCGGCCGTTTGAAAACTGAAGAGCCGGAGTGATGCCAGTAAATGCGGTAATCGAGTTGGCCTAAAACCATTCGGAGTGACGCCACAGTTTTACGAAAAACTGATCGTTTGACCCATTATTAAACCTCCATGGATCTCTCATCCAGTATAATAATAACACAATTGCAGTTTTTCACAAAATTTTCCTAGTATATACCATAGTAATTCTGATGTGATTTTGATATTATACCTCCGATAATCCAATTTCAGAAAAAAACTGCAAAAGTGACTTTGTTCTATAGGATGAGTGTCCGGGCTGCCCCGATAAATGATAAAATGACAATTATGGTAAAAATGGTATAGTGTATAAAAGTCTTAAAATAACTATTAATCCAAAGAAATATGGTGTGAGCACGCGCTTGGTATGGTTGATGAATGCGGACTGCTTGTGCATTGGTTGAAAATAGGGTCAACTTATAAAGTGATGACAGGGGAAAAATGCTTTGTATGCAGCTAGCTCGTACAATGAGCGATACGCTGAATTTGTCGCACATTTGGTACAGACGTAGGACATTAGAAGGTTTTAGGTGTAAGTAGTTTATTTATAACTTAAAGTGAATCTTATTGTCAGTTATAAATTCATTTTACTGTTTTTTGTTTGGTATTTGTTTTTCTTTCATATTTCAAAAATGATTAGTGACGTATAAGCTAACGGAGAAGAGGAAATGTTAATTTAAAATTTTCAGGTATACTCACAACGTTTACTTCATCTCACTGTACATAAATAAAGTTTTAAACAGTAATATATGAATTAACATCACCGTAAATCAGTTAACAATCATAAATAAATCAAACAATTTAAACACGGTTTACAGTTCCCATAATGATTGTGTTTTATATATCTACTTACTATCTTTATATACAACTTCCATAGAGAGCATTATTTGTTTACCAACGATATGTAGAACACATTTCGGAGAATTGCACTGCCTTGTTCCTCCGTCTCCATTTTTTTGTTAAGACAACCAGACTTACAAATAGGCGCCACCAGTTTATGGTTGATATACCAAAGAGTCGCACTAAGAGTTTTGTTTCCAATTTTGTGATCCGTACCGGTAAAGAGTGGAACTCCTTGTCTAAGTCTGTGTTTCCTGACACATACAATTTAGGGTTCCTCAAGCCACGAGTGATAAGGTGTCTTCTAAGGCAAGCGCGTCACATCCTAAATCTCATTATCGCTTACTACCAGGCAAGATAGCGGAAAAGCGCTTACCTTATTTCAATAAAAAAAAACAAAAACACAAAATAGTTGCGAAAGTGTAAAAATAACCAAAGAATGAAATAGGATTTATCAAACTGCTTAATTACTTAGGTTTAAACAAAGACATTTGCAATATTTTAAAACGTATATATTTATATTATTATAAATATTAAAAACAAAAATAAGGGTATCGTAAATCCTTTAAAAGAATAGGCGCGGAACTGGAAGAGCTAAATATTAAAAACCGTTAATATATAATGCTTTAGCTTTTTTTTAAATACGCACATAAATTACCTACACTTCACATAATATACATTACAATCATACTATATGTCACTCGGTAGACTAGTGTTATCCAAGATGGGCTCTTATTGGAGCGGAGCTCCCATGGATCAGCTTCAATTAGGCCATAACTTCCCAAATTCTTAAACGAATTTAACAATTTTTGTGTGGAATCAAATCAACAGGTTTAGGAATAAATCGTGACGGAATTTAGAAAATTCGCAAAAATAAAAAAGTTATGACCAAAAAACATTAGCTCTATGGGATTTCTTAAGGAATTTTAAAATTGACTTTACATTTTTTTTCTTTAGTATTACGCTCCTATATGGTGTAAACGAAGCTTTATGCTTAGCGACTGCGTCAACCTAGGTTTATATCTAATATTAGCCAAACGACCAACATCTAATGTTCGCCTATCAAGTCTGTGGATATTACTAAAAGGAGGAGGGACAATAAGGCTTGTTTTCGGCCCCTTTCATTTTTGACCTAAAAATTAAAAAAAAAAAAATCTACTATATGGACTAACAAATCGATTCCACCCCAAACGAAACCACACCCATCCCCCCTCCAGAAGAAGCGGAATAATCATATGTGACTTAATACATAAAAAATATGTTTTTAACTCAAAAATAATATAACCTTTCAACACTCTGTACTCTAAGTAGCTCCACAAAAAATAAAATATTTTTTTATGTATTAAGTCATATATGGTTATTCCGCTTCTTGGCGGGGTGGGAGGCGGGAGGGGGGTTGGTGGTGGGTCCGTTTGGGGTGGAATCGATTTGTTAGTTCATATAGTAGATAATAATTTTTTTTTTGGAATTTTTAGGTCAAAAATGAAAGGGGCCAAAAACCCGCTTTATTGAGCCTCCTCCTTTGTTGGTTATCATTCTTTATTACATCTCCACATATTACTTTCTACAAAGTAGGATGAAATAAAGCGACTCTTTAACGTTGAATTTTGCGATCGCTCGGTTTTTCTCGTCGGATCGGGTCGTCCAAGGTCGGGGTGAACGTGCTGCGCGGGCGCAGGTATCGAACCTTGTCCCGTCTACACGTCTGTCCTTGCCGCAGAGGACATTCCTGGGATGCCCTCGATAGCGGTATTAGCTTCGCCGAACTCAGACCTCTCGCGACAACCACATAACGGCGCCATGGGGATGTGAATTTTAATTTATAAAAATTAAAATTCACATCACATTATTTATGTCATGGCATGACATAAATAAAGTGTATCAACACTTTATTTAACACTTAGTATAAAATTAAATCGAAAAATAGCGCAAAATAAAAATAATTAATAGCATAGAGCTCTAAATTGAAAATTTTCTTGTTGCTTTTTCTGATATGACAACCGGCTTTGGACATCGAGCGACCCTATTTGCAAAGCTGTCGCACCAAGCGCCACTTGATATTTCTTAATGCGTATAGCAAGGGAGTGAAACCCTTCCTTCGTCTGTATTTCCGAGTACTTATAAACCATCCGTCTTCAGAGTCAGAGATCTATTTAGCAACAGAGCTTGCTTCATCGTAGATCCTGTCTTGGCACCCGGGCTTGATTGGGACCAAGAGCAAGCCCATTTAAATTTAAAAAAAGATCCCGCATTAGTGTTACTGTGATCGACTTTTTTACCCCTTCGTCAGTCCACTTTCACCGATTTTTCACCTAACTCAATGCACTAATCCGATTCTCCATTATCCACTGTAAATTCATGACGGGGATTATTCTCGAGGCAGGGTGGCTTTGTGTTCAGCAGATTTGGACATCATGAACCCTTCACACTTAAGCTTGTCGTTATAGACGACTAACATAACTGAGGCTTATAAAGTTGCACTTCCCGTAGACCATAAAATGAGCTGCAGTATTTTCCCAATAATGATCTTTTACTGCGATTGTATCGAAGATTATGACAAAATTTTCTCTATTTCTATGGTAGGTTTCCGTCAAGCGTTCGACTTTCGACTGAGATGACATCCTTAGAGCAATACCGAAAAAGGGGAATACCCACGCTCCATAGTGCCTTGGGCTCAGGATGGACAGCAAAAATTAGAATAATTATTGAGTGCTTTAAAATCTTAGTGTATCAGATATCTAAATGAAATATTAAAAATGACGCCATTGTTTTAGAAAGAGTAAGACTGTGAGGAAAATTAAGAGTATTTCTAGGTTCTATGCTCGAGGTGCTGTGTAAAATATAACGAGAAACGTATTCTCATTATATTTTTCTATAACAATAGTCATTGGGGTATATAACAAAATAACTTTTTATACATTAAGTATCTATATTTTCTTCATTATCATATATGAGCAACATATCATCTAAAAACGGTGCAGGAGGTAATATATTCGACTCATATCTAGCTCAACCAATATACCAAAGTACTGTTATGCAGCAGTGATTCTTGATTCCACAGCCAGTCGTCGTTAATAGTGAGCACAGAGTCTATAAAATAAAGCTAAAGTCGTCATTGATTGTAACCACTGAATCCGTAAAACAAAGCCCAAATAGTCGGTCAAGATCAGAATTAAGACCGTATAGGGAAGCCAGGTAGTAGTTAAAGAAATTGAAACTGCAAGCAAAACACATCAGCTTGAGCGTAAGCAATAAGTGACATGACAGCTGACAATTATTTTGAATTATTGACATTTGATTGACAAACAAGTGCTGCCATTAAAGGAAACCAAAATATAAAGACACGAAATCGATAAATAGATTATTTTAATACTCTCTTTGTTTTATAGAATACAAACCTTAGCTGTATTTTAATTTATATTTTCTTTTATTTGGTTGATGAACTACTCTTTATACAAAATCTAAGTTATTTATTCAGTTGAATGCATTTTTGATTCGTATCGATATTTAATGTGGAAAGTGTATCTAAAAAGTAACACGTGCTGACAACATTTTGCTATATAACATGACAATTTATAAACAAAAATACTTTTATTTATCAAAATATAGTTTATTGCAGTGGCGCTAAATATTAACGCTATATGTAAAATTCATAACTTTAAATTACAAAATTTAAGTACAAAATCATTTCCTTGTTTAATGATGTCCACGGTATAATATAAATTATATATAGGTAAATACTCATGACTCGGGTACAAATGTATCACACAAACATCTTCCGGGACTCAAACCCATGATCGACTCGGTGCGAAAGACAGGATCGCTAACGTTGCACCAAACGGTCATCGAATACTAAGAACGCTTTCGGAATCAATTTTCAATACATGCCTATAGTAGTGCTTAGTAATTCACCTGTTTACTTGAATTATATTTTTCAGTGCTCGAAAGAACGAACAAAGAAAACGAACAGGATCGAATTCGTTATGCCAACAGTAGATGGTTGCTTTACAAGAACCTTTATCCATAGATGCTATTTAAAGTCGATCAAACGAGTCGACCAGTTTTAGGCTACATTTGAAAACATAAAGAATCATCGCACGGAAATGTTCCCGACGCAGATTCATTTTTCAATGTAACACGCTAATTCAATTTAGCTCTCAAAAAATGAGGAGGAAAGTTCTAAATCTGAGTATAATATTTTTTTAAACTAATTATAATCGGCCAGGGCATCGTACATAAAAACATTTTTGGTAAACTTTCTGAGTGGCCTGGTAAATATATACATATATTTTTTAAATTATTTAAGACACTCAGATTGAAAATCATTTTTGGTGTATCTCATTAAGAGTTTAAAAAAAATATATTTTGACTTTTACGCTAAGTATTTTTTAAGAATGTTAAAGTATTTTAACACTTTATAATAAACTGAAATTTATAATTTTACTAGCTGACCCAGCCACGCGTTGCTGTGTTATAAAATAAAATAAAACCTATCCTATCTTTTAAGTAGATCAAATAACAGATAGTTACGAAGTATGATCAAAATCGGTTAAGTAGTTTAAGAGTCCATCGCGGATAAACAATGTAACACGTAATTTATATATATTAAGATGGATAAGTTTTCATTTAGGTAATTGTGTGTATTATTATAAAATGTTAACGAAACTGTCCCCATCTCAAATAAACTTTTCATTTTCATATCTAGAGAAATTATCACTCGATAAATTTGAACTCAGGCGTCAGGCGTCAGGCGGGACTTGAACCCACTTCCGCTCGCAATCCGGGCGAGTACTCTTCAACTAATATACCAAGAGCTTGACAGAGCTGTCGAAGTTTTCCCAATATTTCTCAAGCTGACGCCAGCATCGTTTCTTTTAAAGGTACTACTACAAAAAATAAGGTAGTAAGGGCTTTAATAACAAAATATTTAATAATTTTGATCTTGTGTCACGGAAAATATTCAAACGTCGTTCGAATACAAATATAAGTATGACTAACTAACACGCGTTGCTGTGTCATAATATAAATGAAACCTATTTTATGTCCTGAGTTGGAACAAATCCAGTAAAATGAAATAAAAACATCAAAATCGGTTGAGTAGATTCGGAGTTCATCGCGATCAAACACTGTGACTGGAAATTTTTATATATATACTAGCTGACCAGGTCACGCGTTGCTGTGTTATAAATGAAACCTATCCTATGTAATAAGTCGGAACAAATCCAGCAAAATAAAAAAATAATTATCAAAATCGGTTGAGTAGTTTTGGAGTTCACGGTCAAACACGGTGACTGGGGATTTTTATATATATAAATATAGATAAGATAGATATTATTATTTTTACAGGAAGGCGAAGGTAAATTTAATATTTAATTCATCAACTATTTAAATAATAAAAACAAAGAATAAGTGTTTTGAGCATCAGAATAAAATTATGCTTTAAAACTTTGTTACTGTCATGTTTTTCAGTAAAAATAAGAAAAAACGTATTTTAATTAAACAAAACATATTATTTATTACGTCGTAGAGTTTCAAAATAAAACAGAGAGAGAGGTAACTCCTACAAGTCTAAATTGAATTTATTATTTTTTATTCTGTCGTAAATTAAAATATATTAATATTAAATAAAACATTATTTATTATAATTTTAAAATTATAAATAGTTCGTCAACTTTGCAACGCAGTGAATGTGAATGATCCAATTCCATATGTGCTCAAAGTTCCAAAGACTTTTTAAAAAGTATATTACCCTACAGACGCCGCAATATGACTACTAGGCTGCTGGCCTAGTAAGCTAGAGAGACTTGAGATCAAACCCCGTCTGAAGAGTTTTTTAACTCAGATTTACAATATTGTAGTACTAGAATGTTTAATATTAATTCGAATAAGTATATAAATAAAACACACGTAAATTTTTTGAACACTTGTAAATTATTTATACGAATGACGTCATGGCAGAGACAATAGTAAGTTAAACTACAAAACATATTTATGCGTAAAAAACTAGTAAAGAAATAAAAGTTCTGTTTTAAAATAAGCTCTTATTTAATAATTCATATTTATTTGTTATAATGAAGAAAGAGATGCAAATAAAAAAAAATGCAATAGCACAAAGCTATTATCCAATATAGTTTAAATCTTATTTTAAAAGGGAAGTAAAAATAATAGCTTTAAAAATAATGTTTTAATAATAATTAATTAAATATTGAAAGTTTAAGGACATGGTTAAAGCTAAGTAAATTTCCAAAAGGCCAATCAATAAAGAGGTCAAAGAAATTACAAACAGGCCCATCCAAAATAAAAGCCAAGTTTTTTGTCACCATTACGAAGTTTTTTTTACGAAAGTAAGTAATGGATAGTTAATTATAATCTTAGTTTATTTGCCTGTCACATGATATAACAGATGAAACCATTAAAGATTCACACGTTAAGCTATTAGATACAAGTTTATCATGCAAATTTATTAGTGAAGGTTTCAAAATTGATGATTGTATGACTTGAATAATATGTCAATAATTGTAAACAACAAAAACAAGTCTCGTAAAAAACTCTTAAATGATAAAAAATACTAGAAAAACTACTAAATGTTAATGTTGCTTATTTTGGAAACCACATTTGGTGGCTTTAATAAGCATTTGGCCTGCTTGGTTTGTGAGCTATTCTGCCTTTAGTGTTTTCATCATCATCACCATCATTATCCAATCGATGAATTTAATAATTTTTGTGACAGACAACGGAAATCCTGATCCTGAAAATTATATATTTTACTTTTCGCAATGTTGCTTATATAATTTAATGTAATACTTTGTTATATAAATTATTACAATTATTTGATTGCATTTGCATGCCAGTACTCGTATCTGGCGATAAGTGTGTGACTTTAAAAATATTGTAGCATCTTTTATACTAACCACTTTTAAAGCAAATAAAGAAACATTCTATTCTAGTCTATTCATCTATTCGAAGGTAATTTTTAATCTATATTATTTATGCAATTACATAATTTGCTATGGATACCATAACATTAATTTTCATGATTTCTTTCTTTTTCGTTCTAAGAAGTTTCTAAGAAGGAGGGAGTTTTCAGTTAAAAAAATCTGATCCGTGATTGAACTTCTAACGTTTCGGCTCCTCAAATATTTTATCAAATAGTAATTAATGTTCAAATATTTAAAAACATACACTTATGTCTTAGTAATTGTGTTTACGTGATAACTAAAGAATTGTAAAAGAGGTTACTATAAGTCAAATTCTTCACTACTAAATTTCAAATTTAAATTTTAAACAGTTATCGTGAAAGTGACGCGTTTTCCATGTCGGTTAAATGTGTATTATTAGTGACTGTTTAAGAAATTTTTACCATTACATATTCTTGTAACCGATGTATTAAATATAAAGAGGCAGATGTAGGGACAAAAGGTGACCTTGGCACGACCTACCATACCCGTGTCTGGAGTTCAATCGTGTAGGGGACATAATCGTTCGGATGTCCTGAGACAATTATTGTTATAAGTTCGACATTTCTCTTGATCATAATAATAGGGGTTAAAGTATGAAATTGCCGTTTTATTGCAATAGGTTCTTTGAATTGACATAGAATCTTCATGGTTTGAGGTTTTCGAATGAAACTTTTTTTAAATGGTTTCTATGATGTTCTTTTTTTAAAAAATGTAAAACATTTGAATATCGACTTTCAATTGTTTTTGTTATTCAATTTAGACAAGAAAGATGGATACTGCGAAAATTCGAGTTATTTTTGAATACGAGTTCCGACGCGGAACTAACGCGGCAGAAACAGCCCGCAATATCAATGCTGCGTTTGGAGAGGGGTCTACTAATGAACGCACCGTGCGATTTTGGTTTAAACGCTTTCGTGATGGAAATTTCGACTTAAAGAACGAGCCACGAGGAAGACCGCCCACACAGGTAAATAACGATGAATTAAGAGAGATAGTGGAAGCCGATCCTAGTCAAAGTACCCAGGAATTAGCGGCATGGTTTAACGTTACCTTACCCACAATATTGACTCACTTGCGTCAAATCAATAAAATAAAAAAATACGAAAAATGGGTGCCTCATGATTTGACTGATCTGCAGAAAGAAACGCGTGTTGAAACTTGTGTTGCCTTGTTGAACCGGTACAGAAATGAAGGAATATTGGATCGAATTGTAACATGTGATGAAAAGTGGATTCTTTATGATAACCGGAAAAGAAAAATGCAATGGCTGACCCCAGGTCAAATGCCACAACAGTGTCCTAAAGCAAAACTTACCAATAAAAAGGTAATGGTAACTGTTTGGTGGTCTCAGCATGGTGTTATTCACTATAGTTTTCTCCGATCTGGTCAAGCAATAACGGCAGATGTCTATTGTGCCGAACTCCGAACCATGTTGACAAAACTAGCAGTAAAACAGCCCCGACTCATGAATCGATCTTCACCATTATTGCTCCACGACAACGCGAGACCTCACACAGCACGAGAAACCATTTTGACCCTTCAGGAACTGCAGTTAGAAACCATTCGTCATCCTCCGTATTCACCAGACCTTGCTCCAACGGACTACCATTTTTTTCGTGATTTGGACAATTATCTACGTGACAAGAAGTTTTCTTCCCAGGAGGCAGTACAAAATGCTTTCACACAGTTTGTGCAGTCTAGATCGTCGGAATTCTATCGCAAAGGCATTAATGACCTTCCCATTAGATGGCAGCAATGTATAGATAATAATGGCAACTATTTTGATTAAATAAATTTGTTAAAAATTTAAAAAATAAACAATATAGATTTTCAGTACAAATCGGCAATTTCATACTTTAACCCCTAATATACTATAGTGATATAACATCTGAGATAACAAAAGTTTAGTCCATTAATAATCCCTGTCACAGTGTTTGATCGTGATGAACTTCGAAACTACTCAACTGATTTTAATGAAATTTTTTCAACTTACTAGATTTGTTTCAACTTAGAACATAGGATAGGTTTCATTTTAATTTAAAATAAAAAAATAACTAAATATAATAACTAAGCCACAGCAACGCGTGGCCGGGTCAGCAAGTCTATCTGAATATATACAAATTACGTGTCACGTTGTTTGTCCGCGATGGACTCCTAAACTAATTAACCAATTTTGATCAAACTTCGTAACTATATGTTATTTGATCAAACTTAAAAGATAGGATAGATTTGATTTTAATTTTTAACACAGCAACGCGTGGCCGGGGCAGCTAGTACATATATAAAAAATCCGTGTCACAGTGTTCTATCGTGATGAACTCCGAAATTATTTAACAGATTTTGATGATTTTTTTTTATTTTACTAGATTTGTTTCAACTTAGGATAGGATAGTTTTCATTTTAATTCATACCTAATCAAAATATTTTTCTGAAGATGGAACGGGCTGGGTCAGCTAGTATAACATAACATTATACCCGTCTAAAATAATCTTTCCAAACCTTACCAAGTAGACTTCAATACTCGTCTACTAATTCCACTTTTATCTTTGATAATAATAATAATATGTCTTACATTTACACCAATTAGCTTATCCCAAAGTAAGCACTGCAAGGCCTGTGCTATGGATACTAAGGGAACAGATAGACATACATAACTAGGTCTGCAATGCATGCTTCTGTTTGCAAATACTAAGCGAAGCACTACCTTACCTTCGTTTGTGAGTTTTGGCGCCAAATTTCATCAATGTAGTCTCAGCGGTTTGGCTGTGATCAGCTTTTGAATTTTTCTTTCAGTGATTATTCCTCCATGGTATGTCCGATTTCGAAACTTTTTTTTGCACATCGTCACGACCACGATGTGAGTTTTGGCGCCAAATTTCATCAATGTAGTATCAGCGGTTTGGCTGTGATCAGCTTTTGAATTTTTCTTTCGGTGATTATTCCTCCATGGTAAAGTCTATTTTTTTTTTACATAGCCTATGTCCGTCAGGTTATAATCATGTATGTTCATGCCAAAATTCGTTCGAATCGATTGAACCGTTAAGTAGCAGGAGGGACACAAGCGAAATTTGTGAGTTGCCAAAAAGATAGCTTCGCTCAATGATACATAGATATGTTATATTCATAGAAATATATACAAATATAAATATGCATGACTCGGGTAAAAATGCTCGTATTCATCACACAAACATCTGCCCCTTCCGAGACTCGATCCAAAAACCATTGCTGCGAAAGGCAGGATCACTACCGTTGCACCAAAGGGTCATCACGTTTAATTTGTAGTAAAATAAAATTATATGTTTCACATATATTTTCATTTATATGGCGGAATTGCGCTGTTTGACTATCAACGATTGTATTGGCCTAATATTTAAAACAGTGAACGTAAAAGTTGAAGCTTTTTATTCGGTTTTTATCAGGTGATCTTCAAATATTTTATCGTATCATAGTATTCTTTTAATAATTAAATGTTGGCATTTAATATATTTTACGACATATGAAGTTTACATTAAGACATTCATCTTTATTACTTCTTTATTAATATGTAAATATTGGTAACGATATACAGTATTCGAGTCAAATAATTTTTTGATAAGACACAAGGCAAGATAACATTATTGCTTAAAATAATAAACGAAATTCGATGTAAAATATTAGTACTTGCTATATAATAATAATAATTTTCGTATTGTCTGACTTTAAATACAAAGAAAAATGTTAATATTGGTTAGTCATTAACCAAATGTATGTAATAAATAAACAATATAAAATATAATTTTATTTCTTAAAATTATATTTTAACAATTTTTCATTTAGTAAACGTGTTAAGGTATAAAAAACCGGCCAAGTGCGAGTCGGACTCGCGCACCGAGGGTTCCGTAAAATATTTTTATTATATGACGTAACAAAAAATTTACGGTTTTCGCACTTTTTCCTTTATCTGTGCTATAAGACGATGCTTCGTACAAAATTTCAAGATTCTGAGTTCACGGGAAGTACCGTGTAGGTTTTGATTCCCTTGCGAATGTCGAAATTTTGCGGCATAAACGGCTGTATCTTTTGATTGCGTTGGCTTAGAGGTTTGAGTTTTCACAGCTCCAAGGGATAGTAGATCTGAGTATTTGATATAAATTTCAGCTTGATACATCCACGTGTTCCTGAGAAAAAGGGTCTTGACAGACGGACGGACAGACAACAAAGTGATCCTATAAGGGTTCCGTTTTTTCCTTTCGAGGAATGGAACCCTAAAAAGCTTTATTTTTTAATAGCAACAACAGTTCCTTGCTTTTATTTTAGTCAACGCTTTTAACTGTTTTGGAAACTCATTATAACTCTAGTGTCTTAAGAGTCATATTTTATTTCAATTTTTTTTATTTTTAACAGTAAAAGTTGTTTTCCATCAATAATTTCTGGTAATCCTACTTGGCTCTATGTAGCTACTTTATGGATACCATATATGTCTTTTCCCCAAGTATATTATAAATAAGTAAGGCACATATTTAAATGTTCATAAAAAAAAATAGTAATTCATCGTCAAAAAATACAATTGGCAACTTAACCTAAACTTTGATTACCAATTGTATTT
Source organism: Calamotropha paludella (assembly GCA_927399485.1). Taxonomy (NCBI): domain Eukaryota; kingdom Metazoa; phylum Arthropoda; class Insecta; order Lepidoptera; family Crambidae; genus Calamotropha; species Calamotropha paludella. The sequence continues at coordinate 3,967,564 of OV656806.1, read as the reverse complement.
TTAAGTAGCAATTTTTTTTTGTGGATAATTAAGTATTTCCCTAATAATGATTCGCCTTATTTAAGTTATCTGAAAAAATTTATTGTCAAACAATTTAATTATTCAAACAAATATTTGCCATTAGCAGAATTCAAATCCGCAGTCACGGACAGCATCGTGTATTTTCTTGACCTTCTCGTATAATCGGCCATAATGTATACTCTGAGGATAATATTAATTATACATGATTATTCATTGTTTTAACCTTTTTCTCAGAATTCACTAATAATAATAATAAATCTTCATTTATAGTTTCCTTGTCAGCTAATTTCATTTTAATTATATATATTTCTTTCCAATTACAAATTTTTATAAGTTTAGTTATGCCAACTGCCAATAGACGGCGCTGCCCCATTTTAGATCGCGGCGTGGTTTCGTGTCGTCGAGTATCTGGTTGTGCCAGTATTAAATTTAAATGTGCCGCGTTATTTATATGTAGGTTTTTGTAATTTTTATTAGTTTGGTCGACACTTCTAGCCTCACCTACTTTATTCAATTTCCCTTTCGCACATACCTTGTCTCGCATATGGGAGAGCGAGACGACCGCGCCATCTACGGGTGGCAAGTCATACCACAATGTGGCCAACATGCGGACAAAAAAAGTATGAAGAAAAAGTCTACTGATGGCCGCTCGCGCACATGCACAGAGTTCCGCAATATAAAATTGAACTAGTGGCCTATCCGCAAACCCCTACAACAAACTATAATTTTATGTGAAGGTGTCTTCCTGTGCGTAACAATAAGGAACAGCAAAGCACAGGGACGTCCCCGGCAGCCTCCAGCATCTCACACCACGTGGCGGTCAAGGTATCGTGCCCCTTCATCTTCCTCTCATATTTGTTATCGCCATTAATTTTCTCATACCGCAATACATTCCACTTAATTTGAAATAGCCCGCACATCCAATATCAATGTAATAGAATAAAAATTTGTCTATTTACGACTTTGTGTTTCATTTAATTAGCTCAGTGCTTCGATGGTGAAATAGTGACACCACAAGGGACCGGCCATAATTTTGTTCAATAATATTATTATTATATATTTTTACGTAAGAAGTCCATTTATATTAAATTAATCGAAGCAAAAGAAAGCACTCTAAATAATTTACATAAAACGTCTGCCAAAAGCGTCTCTTTCAGATAACTCAGGGAGTCACAATGAAATCACCATTAGATTGTTGAAAAAGAATTCCAACACATCTATTTACGAAATACACAGGGTCAAAAGAGACCCACAGATTTGTCCTTGACTGCCGTTTGGTGCAACGGTATCGATCTTGCCTTGTCCCGGAAGGGGCAAATGTTTGTGTGACGAACACGAGCATTTGTTATTGAGTCCTGGCTATTTCTATGTATATATTTCCACAATTATTACATTATCATGTATCATATATGTATATCTATCGGCAGACCCCTCTTTCCCTCTGGGCACTCTGGGCAAATGCCCAGGGCCCCGTGATCGATAGGGACCCCCTAGTTCCTGCCAGATCACTAAACCAATACCGACATTTATTGCTAAAAAAAAATTGGTTGCCTGTAAAGTCGGTATACGGGCGAAAGTTTTACGTGACAACGACTTTGAGTGGTAAAATAATTTTAATGTGAATATTCATTCGTATAGTAGGAAGAAGGATGAAATAATAGTAACAATTTAAAACATTTATTTATACAAAGAATTATATTTAAAACATTAATTTATAGGCACGCGTCCCTTCCACTTTTTATGTCTGTCTCTCTCGCTCTTAGGCGGGCTAACCATGCCCGAGTGGAAGGGACGCGTGCCTCTCACTCGCTCTCATTGTGAGCGCATAACGTGAGCGGAGCGTAACGCAGTTTCTTGAAGTGTCACCCGGCAAACCAATTTATAAGACGTTGTCACGTCAAAAAATATTTAATAAGAGTAAATCGAACCTTAATTGGGGACTATATTTTGACTTGCTTATTAGCTTATTATAATAGAAAAATACTAGAAAAAGTCGACTCGGGTCACAAGTGAATCTCAGGCGGGAAATGAACCCGCAACCTTTGGAAATCCGGTCCAATGCTCTCCCAATTGAGCTACCGACTACTTGTGACCCGAGTCGACTTTTTCTAGTATTTTTCTATTATAATAATTTATCTTATAAGATCGCATTGAAAATGCATAAAATATATAAAAATTATAAATCTTGCTTATTAGCTTTTGCATGCGCGAAGCTACTCTTCTCTCGCCCAAAAAAAGGCTATCCAATTTCCGCATACTTAGATTATTTTAAATATATGAGAATCGCTGCATTTAAATTAAAGGTTTTCTATTCATCTATTGACTGTCAATAAAAAAATATATATAAAAGAGTAATAATAAGAATAATAATTATTATTCTTGTATACCCATAGCCTCCAATAGGTTAAAGACGGTCCTGTCTATCGGTTACCTTAGTATCCATAACACAAGCCTTACTGTGCTTACTTTGGACTAGACTAATTGGTGTGAATGTAAGAAATATTATTATCTTTTCATTATTTCAGGTCAGTGTTTAATCTAAGAAGTCAACACCCGATAACTACCACTTATTTGACACTTTTGAAATAAAGACCATTAAAAAAACAATTAAAATTATATTTTTTCGTGAACTGCTTATATAATGCGTTAAATATAATTAAACTCTTTTCAGTATAACGAATAACTGTTTCTCGAATCGAAAAGTTTGCTATTAGCTCCAATTTTTGCATACCCTGTCAAAAATATCAGTTCACAGCCCTGCCAAAGCAATATGAACCTTATATTAAAATAAATAATAAATGCGACAAAAAAAATAGTTGTAGCGAAAAGCTAATAACAAATTCCAAATTCCAATAACCAGTATTACACATTACTTTTGACATTTATTTTAACAATAAAGCTTTATTGCGAATACCATTTTAGAACATAAATAGAAATCCTTTAGAGGTGACTAGTTCATGGTGACCCTATGACCTAGGTAGTTGACCTTCGTGAAATTGACTAAGCGACACATAGCAACAACATTTAGGTCCGACTTACTCTGGGATTCAAGATAATATAAACAAATTCAAGAATAACAAATCACTTCACTATGTTAGATGTTTTTAGTTAAAAGCTTATATTGTTTCGTCATTTCATTGTTTGAAACGTAATTGAAACTCATTCATAATTAATGTTTAATTGTTATCCAAATATTTACAATCGTTACACAATTTTAATCTTTTTTAAAAGCAATTAAACTGTTTTAATATAAATTATTATAATAGAAAAATACTAGAAAAAATCGACTCGGGTCACAAGTGAATTCTCAGGCGGGAATCGAACCCGCAACCTTTGGAAATCAGGTCCAATGCTCTCCCAATTGAGCTACCGAGCCTTGCGAACACTCGTCGCAGTCTAGTATTCTTCTAGTATTTTTCTATTATAATAATTTATCTTATAAAATCGCATTGAAAATGCATAAAATATATATAAATTATAAAACTAGTGTTTTAATTAAAAAAAATAACTTCTATGATATCAAAGAGTATTACGATATTTATGAAATTTTATCAATTTAATTTGATGATATTTTGACATTAATTAATTCAATTTTTTTTTTCTTCATTCATATTTATATTGATATAAGTAAGGTATAATAATCAATTTAAAACTAATTTCAAAGTAATTAATGTCAATTTCTAACAGAATCGCAACTGTTTAATAGAGCAATAAATAAACTTTAAAAATAATGCTATCGTACCAAACTGAGTCATACGGGGATCGTGTGAAGGCGTTTTTATTGTCTTTATGGTTATTACTATGTAATGCCAACTTTAAGTAATGTGGTTTATAATACATGTACAGCTGCGGCTTAGTTACTATAATTTGCAATAGTTTTTTTTATTATAAAATGAAACCTATCCTATGTATCCTAAGTTAAACAAATCCAGAAAAATGAAAAAATACATCAAAATCGGTTGAGTAGTTTCGGAGTTCATCACTGTGACATGGAATTTTTATATCGTTGACCCAGCCATGCGTTGCTGTGGCTCAGTTAATATTGAGCGAAGCTCTCTTTTAGGCAACTCACAAATTTCGCCTGTCTCCCTCTTGCTACTTAACGGTTCAACCGATTCGAACGAATTTGGGCATGAACATACATGATAATAACCTGACGGACATAGGCTATGTAAAAAAAAGACTTTTACCATGGAGGAATAATCACCGAAAGAAAAATTCAAAAGCTGATCACAGCCAAACCGCTGAGACTACATTGATGAAATTTGGCGCCAAAACTCACAAACGAAGGTAAGGTAGTGCTTGGCTCAGAATTTGCAAACAGCAGCATGCATTGCAGACCTAGTAATGCAATATTGAATACTATAAATTGAAATGAAACCGGTCTTATCTCCTAAGTCGAAACAAATCAAGCAAACAGAAAAAAACAAAAATTGGTTTAGTAGTTCCGGAGTTCATCGCAGTCAAACACTGTGACAGGGAATTTATATAAAGATAAAACTAAGATGGCGCAGCGACCCAAATTGGGTCTTGGCCTCCGACACCACGAGACGCCATTCGGTACGGTTCTGCACCTTCTCTTACCACTGGGTGGCCTGAAGTGTGCGAAGATCCTCCTCCACTTGGTCGCTCCAGCGGTACTTGGGACTTAAGACCGGTCTTCATCCGTCCGGTCGTCCCAGGTACGCCTTCTTCACCGCCCGATCGTCCCCCATCCTGGACGGGGGAGACAAAGATAACTGGTCATAATATAAGTTTTTATTCCTTACAAAATTTAATTATAAATAAAATAAAATTTTAATTTGTAATATTCGTAAACTTATACCTGAGAATCCATATTTTACTACCAATGTTTTGCAATTTAAAGTTGGCATTTAAAACTATAGATGTTTAACTAGTTTTAAAAAAAAGTTTCTCTCTTCTCGCACTGGTTAACTATCAATACTGAATAAATTTTGTAATTCTAGAAGCAGATATTGTATATACCGTACAAACCTCCGTTTTGACGAACTCTGTCTTCCTTTGTCCCTACATCTGCCTCTTTATATTTAATACATCGGTTACAAGAATAAGTAATGGTAAAAAGATCTCAAAGAATCACTAATAAAACACATTTTACCGACATGGAAAAACGTTACTTTCACGATAACTGTTTCAAATTTAGTAGTAATGAAATTTGATATATAGTAACCTCTATTACAATACTATAGTTATCACGTAAACACATTTACTAAGAGATAAGCGTATCTTTTTAAATATTTAAACATTAATTACTATTTGAATAAATATTTGAGGAGCCGAAACTTTAGAAGTTCAATCACGGATCAGATTTTTTTAACTGAAAACTTCCCCCTTCCTCTGAAGAATGAAAAGGAAAAAATCATGAACATATATATGTTACGGTATCTATAGCAAATAATGTTATTGCATAAATAAAATAGAAAAAAATTACCTTCGAATAGATGAATAGAATAGAATATTTCTTTATTTGCTTTAAAAGTGGTTAGTATAAAAGATGTTACAATATTTTTAAAGTCACACACTTTTCTCCAGGTACTGGTATGCAATAAAATAATTGTTTTGATTTATATTATTTTGAAAAAGTAAAATATATAATTGTCAGGATGTATCATTTTCGTTGTCTGTCACAGAATTTATTAAATTCATCGATGGAATAATGATGATGATGATGAACACTAAAGGCAGAATGGCTCATAAACCACCCAATGCTTATTAAAGCCACCGACTGTTTTTTCCAAAATACGAAGAAGCTCGATATTGGACGACTTCCATGTTCAAGTGACTCTCATAGCGGTTTTCATGGCAACGTAACTCCGAGGTCCCGGGTTTGGTTCCCGGTCAGGTCAATAAGGTAGAGAAATTTATATATAGAAATATTATAGGTAGAAAAATGTATTTATATATATTTCTATAAATATAACATAGCTATTTATTATATATGTACTATTGTCTATCCATTACCCTAGTGTCCATAACACAAGCCCTATAGTGCTTACTTCGGGGTAGGCTAACTGAAATATTGTTATTATTAACTATTTGTTTTTAATATGATAATAACAGTAAAAGTTATTAATTATAATATTTTGTAGATAAAAAGCATCGATGTAGACTAGACGAACTGCGGTCTACCATCCTTTCTTGGTTGCTATTCCTAACTGTCGTAATAAGAGCTTCTCAACATCTTTTATAATGCACACAGCAAAGGATTAGAACTCCCTCCCTAAGTCTGTATTTCCGAGTACTTATAACGCGTCCGTTTTCAAAGCCAGAGTGAATAGGCAGCTTCTGGGTTAACCCACTCCATCATAGATCCTGTTTAGGCCCCCGGGCTTGATTGGGATCAAGAGTAAACCGACGTAAAAAAAACAAACATTGATCCGGAATCCAGTCAATTTAATGTGAAGGCTGGTGATTCTCAACTTTTATTTAAGCTAGCCTCGTGATAGATTTTATGATATTTTTGATCGTAATATTACTTTTAGACTGACAACATTAGCATTTAATGGAGACTTTACAACCTTATACTTGGAAACACTAAAACTTTTAAAACATTTGAACAAAGAACGTAAAAGGATTAAAATCCTGAAAAAAGTTTTTAAAGATATAGGTGGAAGCAGTGGATATAACGAAAAAATGTTTTAAAACATATTAATCAAACCGGTAAAATTTATGGATAAAAAAAAATAAGCTAGAGAAGAATAACATACAAAGCACCAGAGAAAAAAAGGGACATTATAAAGAAATTAACAAAACAAGATCTAAAAAGTGCACTTACCTGAAAAGGAAAACACCAAATCTTATTCGTGTCATAGCAATCAAACTAAATATTAACTACGAATGAAAGAAGAAAACAGTAACAAGAGAGCATGATCCTAATTTTACAATACTATTTAACTTATCTAGCAACTGTGCCAAAAATTATACTCTCTTAGCAGAGCTGGATTTGGGGGAGGGCAGGCGGGGCTACTGCCCTGGGGCCTCCACAAGAGAGGGGTTACGGGTGACTTTCGACTATCAAGTTTTGCCAATATATTTTTTTATAGAATATAGAAGAACTCTTAATATAGTTATATAAAGTCATATTCATATTCGCAATAAACGATTTTTATTCGAATATAATTAGGGCCGTCTGTTGCTCCAGGGCCTCCACACGTCCAAATCCGGAATTATGATACTAATAACATTACCATGATGCCAGTTACTGGCATTCTTGAGGGGATAAAAATAATATTAGTTTTTGTTATTAAGGACAGATGTTTTGTTAAATATAGTATTATTTCAGCGATGCGTAAACTATCCTTAAATCTCCTCCAAGTGATGTTATATTTAATGAAAGGTTTTTTTAATTAAAATCTTGAAGTCATATGCAATAGCCCGCATTTTACCCGAACGAAATCATTCATTATGAATTTACAGCGTGTTATAGAAAACAATGAAAAAAATTAAAATAAAAGTTTTCAATACTTTTTTTACATATTCAGTTTGAACACACGTATTAAATTATAATTAATATGATTTCTTATAACATTATTAAATGTTATTATAAAATTCCTTCTTTTTTGTGGTTAGATTTTTTTTAAATGTCAAATTTTTACTATTTTATTGTCACATTTCTGTATTGCATATTTTTGGCATTACCTAACTTAATTCAAGTTTATTCTGTTAAGATTCATGACTGTCTTTTTTATTTTTTAAATTACTTGTGACACGTCTAAAAAAATTGATGGGTGATTTTGGGGGAATCTTGTGATTAGCTTTACCATAGACTTATTACTAATTATATTACATGAAATTGTTACGCTGTTGGTTTTTGAAAATAAATACTAAACAAAGCTCTTCCGCGCCTATCGCAGATTTAAATAAAACAGCCTTTACCGGATTACCGACGCATTTATTCTTGTTTTTATATTTGATTCTGAAATGTCCACTTCTTTACAGGAGCCGTGATCACAGGATAACTAAAGTACCTTTAGATTTTATTTAGTTTTTATTAAACCACTTTTTTAAAGTTCAGGTAATCAAAACTTTGTAACGCGGAATACCATACAACACGGAGAAAATTCGCTAGCCACGCGCTAACAAATAAGTACTTTTCACGCATGTTTGAGGCTGTTGAAGGACGTGACATGATTGGAGCGGAGCGAGCGAAGCTCCCACGGATCAGCTTCAATGGCGCAATGTCTGTTACGCCATAACTTCCCGAGTTCTTAACCGATTTTAATATTTTTTGTGTGGAATCGAATCAACAGGTTTAGGACCAGATGGTGACGGAGAGACGGAGGTGAAGAGACCGAATTTTGAAATTCGCAAAAATTCCCATCGAAAAAAAGATTTTTTTTCTTTTTTTAGGTATTACGCTCCGCTCCAATATATGGCGCTAGCGTAGCTTTATGCTTAGTGACTGCATCGCCTAGTCGTATTAAGGACACATCAAGTCAGTAATGGTACTAGCGTAAATCGGATCGCAACTATAATGCGACGATCTATAAGTTACCAATTACATACCTAGTTGTTTCCTAGTACTTCAATGTTTAACGAACTGTCAAACCTGTTATTACTATGCTTTGTCCTACCGTATTATAAAACTCTCTGTCACTTTTGTTTGCGAGAAGCAGACAGAGACAGCGTTAGTTTTAAACCCCCTATTTAATAAACGTTACAATCCTACAAATTTTTGACAAGCTGACATATTAGTCAAGTACTACTAGACGTAATGTTTAATTGGCATAATTTATATGGCAATACTTTGTGTGTGGTTTGTTACCATATTGGCAGTAATAACAATAAATTTAAAACTGGATTTTCCACGCTTTCGCATTTCTACGAAAACAAAACACTATCCGCAATTGATACACTCCTGATGTGAGTGGCAAATTAGCATCGGTTGATGCTCCATATCGCATTACGGAGCTCGGGGCACGCGTGGGGCTAGTGTTTAATAATCCATACACCAAAGAAAACAAACAATGGTAGTTATTCTGTCTGTCGCACCGACGGTCTTTGGTTTGAGTCATAGAAGAGGTAGATTGTACCTGAGTCATGAGTATTTATGAATATTTCTATGAATGATACATATCTTTGTATCATAGATGTAACCATAACACAAGACTTACAGTGTTAACTTTAGGCTAGGCCAATTGATGTGAATGTAACAAATATTATTGTCATGCAAAAACGTAAAAGTTTGTAAGTGAATATCTTACATATATCGCATTGATAAATGCTGTTAAATCAAAGGTTACATATGAAAATGAACGCCTGTAGATGTCGATGATAAATTTTATTTACAAATTTGTACTTGTACGTTCTAATCAAACAGGGTAGTTTTAAAATACCGATTTACAGAGTATTTTCTTATCGCTTTGTTGCTTTTGAAATTGTTAACAAATATTTGACGGTAGTCTTGCTTAACCGCTCGTGTTGATATTTTTTATGTTATTATGCGTAAGCGTTCTGACTCATTGTTGCAAAAAGTACGCAACTGTTCGAACAGCGTTCTGAGAGTCGTTGCTAATGGATGGGATGGCACCATAACTGCCGTTTGTTAGCTAAAAGGTCGTTTAACCTGTCTAGGTATCATATTTCCATTACTTGTACTTATTGAAATAGTTCTAGCAGTAACATCAAATTCAAATATTTTTAAGGTAATCTATAATCTAAGATCACAAAGTTGTTGTTTGTCTGTCCGCTCTTTTTCCATTGTATATGCGTTACCATAGCAACGCGTTAACCGCAAGTAGTTCGTCTACCGGACGCTAGATGGCGCTAACGGAAAAATATATAATAGTAGAAAAAATTTAAGTAATTTTGTCCACCCGTGCGGAGCCGGGACGGGCCGTTAGTTGTTAATGAAGAACAGTCTTAAGGTTTCTTCTTAAGTACCACAGAAAAAAAATATCAATAATCTACAATCTGTTAGTATTTAGTAACTTAGTTATAATTTTCTCATACGAGTACATAGTAATCATGAAGATTCCGACCGAATACTCTCTTATTTCAAACACAACAATTTTTACAATGACGACAGTTTTATAATCTTGGCATTATTTATTTATTTAAGAGTCGATGTAGACATTTTTAACATTTATAATTTAATTTTCAACTATTAACATAATACACTCGAGAGCAATGAATCCGGGTCACTTAAAGAATCCTAAAAATCTCGGAAACTAAAAATGCTAGGTTAATGCAATAAATTGTATTTAATAGACAATGTAATACTCCTTAAATGAAGGTATTAAAACTTCTTAGTTATTGTAAAGTTATATCATAAAAAAATCAAATTTGAAAAAGGGCCACTTTCGAAGATGGAACTACGAAATTACAGCATTTGGTTTTGCTTTTGTTTGTAATCTGTCATTTATGTGGGTACATAAACCATGTTGATAGTGCTCTATATTCATTATTCAAGCTGAAATTATGTCGCTTACGCCTGAAGAATGCACCAGAATACTTACAATGCTGGAAACCGGCCGGAGTCAGCGCGATACAGCCAGGACTGTCGGTGTGTCGCTGTCAACAGTACAAAGAGTTCTCCGACGTTACGAAGAAACTGGTTCTAACCTACGCAGACCAGGAACGGGCAGAACCAGGTGTACCACAGCACGAGAAGACCGATACTTGGTGAACACCATGCTTCGAAATCGCTTTCTCACAGGAACTGAACTCACCAATCAGTTTCGACGCCTCGGAGGAAGTAACCCAAGTGCATGGACAGTAAGACGTCGGCTTGCTGAATCTAACTTAAAACCCCTTAGACCTGCAAACGGCCCTAAACTGGAGCGTGGGCATCGTATTTCAAGACTAAGATATGCCCAGAGCCACGTAAATTGGAGTATTGAAGATTGGTCAAAAGTTATGTTCTCCGACGAATCAAAATTTATGCTCTACAAGCACGATGGAAGACACAGAGTGTATCGAAGACCAGGGGAAAGATTCAAGCAAGCATGCATCGAAGAAAAAGTAGCCTACGGTGGTGGGTCTGTACTTGTGTGGGCCGGAATTTCTTCTGAAAGTCGCACAGAGCTGGTGATCATAGAAAACGGCTCTTTAACTAGCGTAAGATATGTGGAAGAAATCCTCAATGATCACGTTGGTCCATTTATGGTCAATTTAGGTGAGGATGCTATATTTATGCATGACAATGCCCGACCTCATACAGGTAGGATTGTGAATGACTACCTTCAAGAGATGAACATTACTCGTATGGAGTGGCCAGCGCGCAGCCCGGATATCAACCCGATCGAGCATGCTTGGGACGAGCTAGGCAGATGCGTAAAACAACGAAACCCTCCCCCAATCACGCTTCGTGAGCTCAAAATTGCTCTCACAGAGGAATGGGAGAATATTCCCCAAAATCGTATAAGGAACTTGGTGTACAGCATGCCAAACCGCGTAAACGCAGTAATGGAAGCACGAGGAGGCAATATGAAGTATTAAAATTCAAGAAAATCGTAATAAAGTTCAAACATTTCATGTTTCCTATTTTTGTTTTAAGGAGAGATCAGCAGTTTTTTTCTTTATGTAATTTTGTGTTAATAAAATGTATGGTGACTCATATTTTTTTTACTTTCATTTAAGGAGTATTACATTGTCTATTAAATACAATTTATTGCATTAACCTATCATTTTTAGTTTCCGAGATTTTTAACATTCTTTAAGTGACCCGGATTCATTGCTCTCGAGTGTATGTTATAGGAAAAAGCATGTGTGCAATTCACACGTGGTAAAAGTGAAACCTTCAAAAAAAACGTACACGTATACAAAATATCACGGTTGCTGTGATGCCTTCTCTCAAGCTTTGTACTAAACATGCGCACACAAAACACGTATTAACACACATACAACGCTGAGGCCCAAGCAAACTCCCACTTTGCCTTGGTAAATACGAGTGGAGGGTGTACGAAACAGAGCACAAAGAGAATCACGAACATAAGACACACTGTATAATGCTTTCTATCTCATTTTCTCCTACGTTAAACCTAATAAATTTATGTGTCTGTCTCTTTTTATTGTCGCTTTTTCGTTTCATCGACTTTCAAATCACAACGATGCTAAAGAAGTTTTCACTTCAATAAAGATTATTATTGTTAACCGATTTTTTTTATTGATCGTAAATCTGCCATAACAAACGTCAAATTAATTACTTACAATAAAACTCTTTGTCGTTTAACCAAATATTTATCTCCATCACTACTTTCACTACTGGTAGCTTTTACTTTAAAATGTTATAATTATCTTATTCATTCAGTACAACAAATTGTAGAGCTTTGATTAATAGGGTAGAATCATCCGTCAACATTGTACAACCCTACAAATATTTAAATTAGCACCCGTAACTAAAAATCTTTATTTAACAGAGAGATTTAAAGTTGTAAATAAAATTTATTAATCGTGATATTTATTTAACACAAAATTGTTAAATTTTTCGTCGCTAAAATTTATATCTAACTTTGTAACGTTTATCAAGCAGGACCCTGGTGTAACTTGAGCTTGAAATTGTTTAACTAAGTTTACTTCGCCGAAAGGTCGTTTTATATATAATCTAGTAGTCCTAGTCAGTTTTTATTTTAAGCTTAATCTATCGAAAATGTTGAAAAATATTAAAGAACAAAACATAATTCTTCGACGAAAAGTTTCAAGTTTAAGGGTCAAAGTTCATGAGAAAATTTATTGTTTTTTTATAAAATTTCATGGTCACATTAGTATTAATTGTAACAGGATTAGTGAGTTGAAAGACAGTGGTACCGGTATCGAGTGTAATTAAATACTAAGACGGAGGGTAGACTGATATGTGTGTTCATAAAATCAGACTTGTGTAACTCCGGACTCAGGTATATCCTGGAGCGTATTAAATTTTATTTTTTGCATTTGCAATGCCATATTTCTGTAAGATTATAAAATACGCCTGTCCAAGCCCTTGGTTGGGACTCGAACCCACGACCTTTCGCTATCCGGGCGAGTACCATCTCTGAGCTACCGAGACGCTTGCGAACGTGTCGAAATTTACAATTGTATTTCAACTTCTCCTATGAGCTAGTATCGTTCCACCAATGTTGAAAGTTGACTGCCTTCGACATCGAAGTAATATTTTTACAAACTTTAACTATTTGATTGAGATGGAACCAGCTATAATAATGTTTTTTTTACGACATAAAACACAGAAAAAAGAATTTAGAACAATTAAGTACAGTAAATTATTAAAAGTAAAGAGGTGTTGTTTTAAAAAAAATCTGTAATTTTTTTTATACTGCATAAAATTGGCAGTAAAAATATAAATATCTTTATTATTATTTTATTCAATAACATTACTAATTAAGTGTGAAATAATTTTATTAATGGTAGACGGTAAAAGGTATGATTAGTACCTTCCATTAATAAGATATAAATTTTAATCTCCACCTGTTTGTACGAAGCCACGACCTTTCGTATCGCAAGGACGTTGGGGAAGGTCGCCCTCTACGCTTCGCCCCCTCCCGGCTCCACCATTAGGAGGGACGGAGGGTGCTGATCACAGAAGGGACTTTTCTGTTATTACTAACCTCGAGACGCCCTCGGTTCTTGCGAAACCATAGAACAGTAACTATCACTGGCAAAAATGATGATTTGAAGAGTCCAAATGTCATCTAATTTAATTTGTTAAAATTAGATTAGATTAAATTTAGAAATTCTAAGAATAAAAAATATTTGAAGCTTTGTTGATTGCATACTTAAAAAAAATATATAATCGCGTATAATCTTCACAAATAAAATATTTTAACATGAAGTATTTATTAATTTTTATTTTTTCGTTTTCAATGCCTTTTTTTGAAATGAAATGAAATGATGATGAAATGATAATATTTATTTCAGACTTTCATAATCCATAAAAATCCATAAAAAATCCATAAAAACCATTTATTATAATAAATAAATAAATACATTTTAATAGAAAATTACTAGAAACAAATTAATCTCAGGCGGGATTGAAAATAACTTGTGTGCTGAGTCGATATATTCTAATATTTTTCTTTTAAAATTTATCATGAAGTATTTTTCTATGTTTTTTACATTTAGATAATAATATTAATTGCATGATAACAATGAATTAATTGCATGATAATTTTACTAGTATAAACAAGCATTGAAAATAAATAAAAATAATTAATTCTGCCATTTGATATTCCAAATACTTTTCAAAAAACAACTTTTTTAAGGTTTTTTGAGCATAATTTATATTTAATTCTGACATTTTGACTCCTGTACAGGAACTCACGGCTCCACAGGATGACTAAGGCAATGGTCGTCACATATTTTTTGCTATCTTCACAATATCTGACCACAATTGTTAACCAGAATTGTTTAATTTTGCATTTTATTTCGATATTCAATTTTCGATTAGAGTGTACACTCCTGAGTCTACGACTAGTTCGAAAATTGGGAGGCCTTTCCGAGAACTGGCGGAAGAAACTCGGGCATGGAGACCTACCTCCATCTTTACAGGCCTATAATGTAATTAGTTTAGCTAAATTAGGCCTAGATAATCGGTTATGTATTAAAGTATCCAATTAGACGTAAAATTATTCTTAAGATGGAAATAAATATTTAAAATTTTCATTATATTTCTTTATATGGCTCGCTTGGTACCCTGCTGATCCTATATAAGAATATCTTTACGATGATGTTGGGACCGCCGCGCTTCTGCAGTGTGTCAAAGATGTTTACACTGATGGCTTCCATGTTATAATTCGCAAAAATACACCATCTTTCATACGCAGACTGCGTGGTAATGGCAACAGCATTCTGGAGGTGGTGGCCGATGGGTTCATTTCCCCTTGTGGATATGTATGGTGCGCAGAGTAATTGAATATATTATCTAATACTAACACTAGCAGTTAAGCGTTGTAAAATACCAACCTAAAACCCTTATAGTTTGAAAGAAACACTTTTTTATTTTTTCATAAAATAACATATTCATCCATCACCAGACTAAGTCTCCTGGAAAAAAGGCCCTCCCTTTGGGATAATAGCAAAGGATTCTTCTGTAGGTAGAATGGGCCAACCAACCACCCACCACGAGGGCCCGGATTGTTGGGTCCTAACGACAACAAATACCAACCAACCCGAGTGTAGTGTAGTGTCGAGAAGACACTGTGAAAATATTAAATCAGAATAAACCTGTATATGATTTATTTTATTACTTAGTGTTTTATATTATTTTTTACTAATATCTTTTGTTATTTTTTTAAATGGTGTTGCTGTTGTAATAAATTAATTATAAATAGAAAAAAATACGGTCAGTAGAAGAAATAATAAATTATTGGTCACACAATCCTATAATCGATACTTTCGTTAGTTTAATGTTATACGCTATGTTATTAGTTTTCCCGTTAACGCCTCGTGTTATAAGCTAAACGTTTCTAAGATAAATTATTATAATAGAACAATTCTCAGGCGGGAAGTGATTGAAAATTGAAAATGCATAAAATATATAAAAATTATAAAACTAAACGTTTCTGTCACGAATGACACAACGTCCGTACTACATCGGCGAGGTTCGATCTCGGTCCACCATTGAAATTCTAATTAAAATATATTTATGCAAGATTTATTTAAAGCAATGCATGATTTATTTTTATCTTACTTTACTTTCTTTATTTCGACAACCAACAAAGACATACATCTTAAGAGCTAAGAGTAATAAGGTTGATAAGTGTTGCGCTAATTAAAGGTTGCCACGGAAAGAAAAAAATATAGGTGCCTTCCCAACTATGTAGTTCGGAACATAAGGCTTTGAAGTTATAAACAAAAGTCTTAATAAAAACAATTTCAATAACAATAAAAATATACTGACCTTTGCCAGGTGTATGCCTTCCCAGAGTATGTCACCGTGTCTAGACGTTATGAACCAATAAATTTCTGCAGAGAACGCCCCCCTATACAAAGTACGTGAGCGTTTGTCCCTCGAGACATCCTTTTAGGGAGTCATCTACTCCCACGAACATTGAACTGGACGGAGTGGAAAACGTAGGTAGACATGAAAAATTAAAGAAAAAACAATATTTAGTTATTATAATACATCCGTCATTTTTTTAACTTAATTTTCTTGTTGTGAAAACCACCTAAAACACAAAAATAAATTGTGATCGTAGATTTTGATAATTTGACTACGAGGCGCGATATTTTAATTTTATGCTCTAAATGGCATGGCAAGCAAAAAAAACTGTGCTAAATACTAAAGAAAATATGTAAGACACTGCATTATTGCCCTTGTATTGTATTTTTGTTGCTTATTATAAATTGATAGATCGATTAGTATAGATCGAACTGAATTTATTCACTCTTTTTTATGTAATAAGTTATAAAGTCTGATTTTTGACAGCCAGTATACTGTATAAAAATATTATTTTTATCTATTTAAATAACAGTATTATGTGTATAACTTATTACTACAGTAACTATAGATCTACTTTACTAAGAATACAAGTATCAATCAAAACAAACGCACTCACACAGACACGCCTCAACAAGATACCTAAGGGAACGTCGTAGTGCTGTCAACCGCGGATGCTACATAGAAACGAGTGGTCACGTTTGTAGTGATGTGCCGAGTCGTTGTTTTTTAGGATCGAGTCGACTCGAGTCAGTTTGTACGGTATACGAATCATGACTCGATTCCGCGGTTCGAGTTCAGTACTCGAATTCTATGTTTGGTATTCGAATCTTGACTCGAGTCCAGGACTCGAGTCTAGAACCTTAGTCTGGGAATTCGAGTCCAGAACTCGAGTCTGTTACCGATTTAAGTGCAAAAGGAAAAATTAGAAAAAAGTAAACTTCAAACAGTATCTAGGTTTAGCATAATAACACTACGAACATTTTAATGAAAAATATTTTTAAACATTAAACATAACAAATAAACATAGAAAATTAAGGAGATATCTAGGAACCAGAAAATTTCTCTTAATGAGATCAAGTTCTATTTGTTTTATTAATGTACTTATATTTAAGGTGTCACTTCATTGCTTAAGTAAACAGAAATCGAGTACGAGCGAGTCGAGCTAACTCGAATACTAGACTCGGGTCAGTTGGACTCGCATAATAGTTTCGAGACAGCGAGTACAAGATCGATTCTTCCTGACTCGAGTACCGGAATCGAGTCTGGCGTACTGGAATCAAAATAAATTGGTATTCGAATAGGCGAGTCCAAAGAGGGATCGAGTCTGACTCGTGTCAAGCCGTACTCGGCACATCGCTACACGTTTGTTTATTCATAAGAATGAGGATTTTTTACAGATTTTTTTAGAGATTTCAGATTGAAGCATTTTTCAGTGACCAATTTGTTATAACGAAGAATAAGGAATTAAAATATTAATGTTTTTGTATTACCTACTCATCTTTATATATAAATTAGTTGATTCATTTAATTATTACAGAACCCAAATAAATGTTTTATTCAAAAATCACTTTTAATTTAACATAGGTATATCTTAATTTAGCAAATGCGAGACGTTTACTCTGTGAAGATTTCTTTATACAGTAAATTAAATGTTATATATAGGCACCTATTTAATTTCAACGAGTGTACTGTTTTAAATATGTAACAGAGTTAAAGATCAAAGTTTCAACTAATTAATTATAATTTGTCCACATTTCCTATTCTGTCCTATTATTAGCCACCTGGTTTTATGAAAAAATATATATTCTGTATGTTTGCTATTGGTCTTCCAAAAATAAATAAATAACAGTGCTACCCCTAACGCTCTCATGGAACGTAGGTATCCATCGCAACAAATAGGCCTACTTTTGGCACTGCTGTAACTATTTTATATTCTGTGGCTATACTGTGTACTTACCTAACTTGTTACATCGTTGCTCTTCAAATTGTTTTAACAAGTTGACTTTACGATTAAATTTACTTAAGTAGTTCATTTTTTTTTCAATAAGTATCTTACATTACAGTACTTCTTTATTTCGTATTAAGTAATACCTTACGTAAATATTAACATTACTACTAAAGACGGGACATCCTTGCTTGAGTCTGTGTTTTATGATACATACTACTTATGTGTCATCATTATAAAATGAAAAAAAAAACTTAAACAAGTTTTTCTACGAGAACTAAAACTCATTCAATAGTAGCAAATACAGTGTTGTAACGGTTTATACTGGATATGTGAGTGGATATTATAATAAGGAATCATATTTTATTTTGGGACAATTTAGTAAACAAGACTGCCAAAAATGATGCTTAAGAACCATGAGAGGGCTTAACTCCACTGCTAGCTCCAAGCCAGTCTTCTTAGTGTTAAAAAATACTAACTAATCTGGTTCTGTTTGTATTTTTTTATGTGGCAATGTATATGAATCAAAAACAATAACAGTTTCTCTCATACTCTCAGAAAAATACTAAAAAAATCAATAGACGAGGAAACAAAATAAAACAAAATAATAAATAGCTGTAAAACAAAATTTTTGTGGTGTCATTAGTATGGTACATAGAGTATATAAAATACCTAGTGGCTTTAACAGTCAACCCGTAAAGTTTTTAAGAAGCGATTGACGCTGTTCTTTGAAAAAATATATTATTCAATTTCATTTTTATATTGATTTTAATCTTATCGTTCATTAATCAAATTGGAATATTTATTATATTTTTTGTTATTTCAAAATCCTAGCATTTAGCAAGGATTTTTATACCTAAATATCACCAACTAAAAATTATAGTAAAAAATTATAAGAAAGCGCTTTTATGGTAACCCAAATTAAAAGGAAAAACAAATTTCAATTTAACAATCAAGTAATCAACGTGAAAATTAATGTTATTTTAAGAAAAGCGTGGGGTGCTCGATAACGATTGTATTTGTTATTTATTAATTTATCACCAAGATACTTTACTCTTTTCATTTTGAAATCAGAGTTTATTGTAAGAAGAATTTCGTACAAAGCAACCCATGCTTGTTTTTAGTTTTTTCTTAACTATAATTTATTTTTAATTTTTTAGTTCTTCATACCAGAAGCCTATTTTTTGTCGTAACACATGTCATTTATTATTATTTGACAAATCTTCGTATTTCAAATATTTTTTTAAACTATTCTATTGTCATTGATGACTGACAAGTGTGCAAAATATCAAATCAATCTGACATTTTGAAGTGGGTGAAAATCATACGTTAGACGATTCCGTTACAAACAAAAAAACATACAGCTAAAGTTAATAAAGCGTGTTAAAAATATTACCGTTGAATTCTCCAAACTATTTCTTAAGATGATGTTAGCGCTGTCTCCTTATTGTACTCCAACTATAGGTACAACGCTACAACATCGAATATAATTCTATCTTTACAAGTAGGGATGAAACGATACCATCTAGGTATAGATACTTTTACTCGATATCGTTACGGTCATGGGGTATAGATACCTACTTGTTATCAAACAAAAAGAATCCATACCTACTTGTAGCGGACGTTTTTCGCAGTCTTAAGAAGTATAAGTAACTATTAGTAAATAAGAACAGCAGTGTAAGTACATGGTATGCTCTTTATTATGTATTTATTTTGACGTGACAACGTCTTATAAATTGGTTTGCCGGGTGACACTTCAAGAAACTGCGTTACGCTCCGCTCACGTTATGCGCTCACAATGAGAGCGAGTGAGAGGCACGCGTCCCTTCCACTCGGTCATGGTTAGCCCGCCTAAGAGCGAGAGAGACAGACATAAAAAGTGGAAGGGACGCGTGCCTATAAATTAATGTTTTAAATATAATTCTTTGTATAAATAAATGTTTTAAATTGTTACTATTATTTCATCCTTCTTCCTACTATACGAATGAATATTCACATTAAAATTATTTTACCACTCAAAGTCGTTGCCACGTAAAACTTTCGCCCGTATACCGACTTTACAGGCAACCAATTTTTTAAAAATATTAGGAAAAAGTCAGTTTTCGATGTCCTCCCTTAAAACGATTCATTTTAACAGATGTTTTTCGGTTAATCGATTTCTGGAAGCAGTTGTTGTTGCAGGGACACAAAAGAGTTTTTTCACACTCCTGAGCCGGAAGATAGTATTATTTTCTTTGCTCATGATTGAGTGACCGACCGAGTACCGGTACAAGTATTTACTTCACGCTACTACTTGTTACTCAGATCAAAAGGTATCCGAAGAAAGGTATTGACTAGATAGTTATATTTACTCGTTTCGTTTCATCCCTATTTACAAATATCCAACAATCGATAAAAAGGAAACAGCTATGTTATTATTATGTACTAGCGGCCCATCCCGGCTTCGCACGGGTGGACAAAATTATTTATTTTTTTCTATTGTTAAATATTTTTTCGTTAGCTCCATCTAGCGTCTGGTAGACGAACTACTTGAGGTCAACGCGTTGCTATGGTAAAGTTATTGATACAATGGAAAAAAGAGCGGGAAAAAGAGCGGACAGACAAACACACAAACCACTGTGATCTTAGATTATAGATTTGTTATTTAAGCATTTATTAGCTACATTTTCGAAATTATTATTTAAAAAAATTAACTTGATCAATCCCGCCTGACATCATAGATAAATTAAATTCTGAGAATAATTTCTTTAGATATTGGATATTTTATTTGTTATTTATGTAACTTAATTGATATTTTTTTATAACAAGTCATATGATTTTATTGAAATTTGATCTTAAATAACATTCACATTTTGTTTACTTAAATTGAATTCTTCTTTTTATAAACAAAGTGTCACATATTTTTAAACGTCAAAAACTGTAAAGAGATTTTATTATTAAAATAAAAAAATAACATATATATCACAAATAAAATACTATTCCATATTAGTCTAGACTGCTTTTTACCGATTGAAGTGACAGAAGAAAAAAGCGCGAAAAAAAACAATTCAGAAGAATTTCTAAGTATTTTCATTCATCGAGGGAATTCTCGGAAATTTTTATATACCTTTCGGAATAGCTGCGAGCTTAAGCTTGATTTTTAAAGGCTTCTTTGTATTAAATTTTGGTTTAACACGTATATAAAAATACTAGATTTTACCTGCGGCTTCGTTCGTGTTAATGTCGACTACCGATTAAAAGTTATATTTCTATCCCTCTGGAATAGCACTTTTTCTGGATAAAAGGTACTATAGCGAATTAGATCTAATCCACTTTTTACGATTTGTTTATAGAAGCGAGGGAATTGTTGAATGAAAGTCCTGCATAGATCACTGAATTTGTCTTAATAAACTTGCAAATATTACAGTTACAATCATTAAAAGTTCTTCGTATCAGAGAGAATCACTGCTGTCAGAAAAAGTAAATTGCGTCTTATTTTTATTACACAGAGTATCTAGCTTAAAATCACAGATTAATAATTATCTTACAGAGTAGTCACACATCCGCCACAACACCCCCCTACGGAGAGAGACAACTAGTCTAAAAACCTTAAATCTAACGCGCCTACCTGATCGTGTGGTATAGGGCGGAGGTTTGGGTGACAGCGCAGGTGCGGATGATTGTAGTGCTGCCGGGACCGAATGTTCCCCAGTAGTTTTCAAATCTTTAGGGCCTGGAAAATCAGATTCAGGTGCAGCCCCAGCTGATTTATCTTTTGTTGTTACTGTAGGCGTGGAATCTTCTTGCAAAATGAATGCAGGCTTAATTCTGTCGACGCTTACCGTGACACATTTACCCTTAATGTTGATAGTTATAGTCTTACCATCTGTTGCTCTTTCAACTATTTTGTATGGGCCACTATAAGGAGGCTGTAAAGGTCGGCGAATAGAATCTTCGCGTAGATAAACATGGGAGGCAGAATCCAGCTTTTTAAATACAAAGAAAGATTTGATGCCATGCCGAGATGCTGGAACCGGTCGAATTCCCGACATGTGATGTCTCAGTCTCGAGACAAAATCAGTATAATCACCTAAAAAATTGTGACGAAACGAAGGTACCACCATCTCACCGGGCAGACGTAGAGTTTCACCATACAGCATTTCTGCTGCGGATGAACCAATATCCTCCTTATAAGCAGCTCGAATCCCTAGCAGTACGATAGGTAAAGCAATCATCCAATCGCCACCGTGGCACATAATGGATGCTTTTAATTGGCGATGAAACCGCTCTATCATGCCGTTTGCTTGTGAGTGATATGCGGTAGTTCTAATGCGTTTGGAAGCGAAACTCTGCATCAATCTGCGGAAAAAATCTGATTCGAATTGAGTTCCTTGATTCCGTGATGACAAATGGAACGCCAAAGCGAGAAACCCATTCGCGAACTAAAGTCTCTGCGACTTCTTCGGCTGTGATACTTTGCATTGGCCAGGCTTCAGGCCACCTTGACACTCGATCTATGGCGGTTAAGCAGTAGCGGAATCCTTTGCAAAGAGGTAAGGGTCCGATAATGTCGATGTGCACATGCATAAAGCGACCACTGGGTATGTCGAAATTGCTGAGTGGGGAAGAATTATGTTTGGAGACTTTGCTGCGTTGACATGCGTCACATGTACGAGCCCACTCTCTGCAATCCTTATTAAGGGCCGGCCAGACATAGCGATCAGCTACGAGACGAGCCGTAGCCCGAATGCTAGGATGACTCAAATTGTGCAGCTTGTCAAAGATAATACGACGCAAATCTCTTGGGACATAGGCACGAGGTTTTCCAGTCGAGAGGTCACAGAATAAGGAGAACCCTGTACCAGGGACGCTCATTTTTGTAAGACGGAGGCTGGAATTTTCCAATAATTTAGGCAATTCCTTGTCTGCCTCTTGAATCTTGGCGAGAGCCTCATATTCTTGCTCGAGCGAAATTGCGTCGATTCGGGACATGGCATCTGCAACGATATTATGCTCTCCTCTAATATATTTAATATCTGTTGTAAACTGACTAATAAAGAACAGTTGGTTGAGCTGCGGTGGAGGAAGCTTCTCGCGGCGTTGTACAAAAGCATAAAGCAGCGGCTTATGGTCTGTAAAAATGGTCACGTGTTGAACTTCGACTATGTGCCGAAAATGCTGAATACTTTCGTACACAGCCAATAGCTCACGATAGTAAGCTGGCCACTGGCATTGTTGAGGGGTCAATTATTTACTAAAAAATGCAAGAGGGCACCAATGACCATCAACAAACTGTTGCAGGCAGGAACCGATATGGACATTTGATGCATCAGTAAACAACCCGAGAGATACATTAGCGACAGGATGGTGAAGCAAAGTTGCATCAGACAAGCTTTTCTTGCACGCTTCGAAATTCTCAAGAAGTTCGGGTGTCCATGGATATAGTTTTGAACCCTTACTTTTTGTTGCTACTAAAGCATTTATAAGTGGGGCCTGAAATTTTGCAGCATGAGGTATAAAACGCCGATAGTAATTTAACATCCCAAGAAATCTCCGCATGCCTTGCACATCTTCAGGGGGTTTAAAATCTAAAATTGCTTGGATACGATCCTGAGGAGGTCGTGTACCGTTTGAACTGATGTGGTATCCGAGAAACATGACCTCACCAGCACCAAGGACGCATTTAGATGGGTTGATGACAACACCATAGTCCTGGAGGCGCTTAAATAGGGTGCGAAGGTGCTCCATGTGAGTGGCCTCATCTGGTGAATAGACCAGGATATCATCAATGTATGGAAAACAAAAATCGAGACCCCGTGTGACCTCATCAATGAAACGTTGGAATGTCTGTCCAGCGTTTCGTAAACCAAAGGCCATGAAACAAAATTCGAAGAGGCCAAACGGAGTCACGATGGCAGTCTTGGGAATATCTCCTTCGTAAACGGGAATTTGATGATATACTTTCACCAGATCAAGGGTACTGAACACTTTGGCACCAGAGAGGTTATGGGCATAATCGTTAATGTGCCGCACAGGGTATTTGTCTGGGATGGTCCTCGCGTTAAGGGCGCGATAATCGCCACAGGGACGCCAGGAATTGTCTTTTTTGGGAGTCATGTGCAGTGGAGATGACCAAGCACTTTTAGACGGCCTTGCAGTACCACTTCGTACCATTTCTTCAAATTCCTTCTTGGCGGAAGTAAGCTTTTGAGGCGCCAAGCGACGAGGACGACACGACACAGGAGGGCCATCGGTTGTCTGTATGTGATGCACAGTATTGTGCTTGATCACTCTCGGTAAGCCAGGGGGTCGAACTATGTCCGGAAATTCAGAAAATAACGACGCATAATTTGAATTTCCCACAATGACTGCTTTGACGCTTGGCTGCTCTACTGAAATACGAGAGACTGCACAGCATAACCCGGTTGTACTGTCTATTAACTTTTTGTTACGACAATCTGGCAACAGGTTATAATGTGCCAAAAAATCGGCTCCAATAATAGCCCGTTAAACGTCGGCAACTACGAACAACCACATAAAATCTCTACGCAACCCCAAATTAAGACAGAGATTGATGGTACCATAAGTTCTAATAGTACTGCCATTTGCGGCACTGAGTTCGTACTCAGAAGCTTGTCGCTGACGTGGAAGCCAACTGTGAGGAAAACAGCACAAATCCGAGCCGGTATCTATTAAGAACTTGTATTTGGTAACTTGGTCGGTAACGAAGAGACGGCGGCTGAGATGCGAGCAATCAGATGCCGCCGCTACTGACTGCTTTTCCGGTTTTCCGGAGACGGTGTCCAAGTGCAGCCTGTAACACATTTGGAGGCATTATGCCCAAATCGGCTATGGTACCAGCATAATTTGTTTCCAGCTGGCAAAACAGCGCGAGAGTTCCTAGTTCTAGAGCGGCTGCGATCTCGTGGATAAGTAGGGTCACACATAGATACGGCGTTTACTACCTTCGTTAGCTCCTCTACCTTATTAGTTAAATCTGCAAGCATGTCCCGTGCAGGAGTAGCAATGGTAGGCGCGCTGTCATACGAAGCTGCTGTGGAGCATACGGCGTTGGGTAATCCAGTTAGCTCGGTAATTTTATCGGCCAAACTTGCCAACTGCTCAACAGTTAATTCGGGCTGCGAAGCCAAAATAACCTGCACATTTTGTGGCAAACGTCTTAGCCACAGCTGTCTTAAAATGTTTTGGTCTGTTAAGGATGCCCCTGCAAGAGATTTTAAATGACGAAGAAATTGGGACGGTTTCCTATCCCCAATTTCTTCATCACTGAGCAATTGGCGAACCTTTTGTTCCTCAGAAAGTGACAACCTTTTTATAAGCTCAGCTTTTAGTGTTTCATATTGCTTTCCTTTTTCGGAGGATGAATCAGGATATCTTCTATTTCACCTGCATACTTATAGTCAATTTGCCCGACTATGTAATTGTATTTGGTGGAGTCGGCCACGATTCCAGCAATTTCAAACTGGGCCTCTACCTGAGCAAACCACACAGCCGGTTTGTTAGGCTAAAATGGGGGCAATTTTACTGACACCTTATATGTCTCAGCACGATTCAGCTGCCGATTTGAGTTCGCTTGGCTAGAATCTCCTATACCTGCGTTGTCATCCATGATGTAAATAACACAACGAACAAAAAGGAAAATAAAAATTGAATACCACACGATACAAAACAAATAATTATGTGTAACTCTTAATGCTATAAATCAATATAATTTGTGTATTCTTATAATCGAGTTAATACTGAATATAAAATGAGACTGTTCTAGTAATAATAAAATATTTCTAAAATAATCACTATCATAAGATTGAAAGTCAACTAATATACCCTACTGAAATTTAAATTAATCAAAGTCAGCAAACATTATTTGAAAAAGTAACTTTGGATATACTTTAATATCTCTGTAGTAGGTTAGACTAATTAAAAAATTATAATAGACTATAAATTAAATAGGAATTAGTTAATGAAAACAGATTTAAAACCAGATATTAAAGTTGGTAAGTAAAAAACATGCACAAGCACAAGTTAATATAAAAACAAAGAACACAAACAACATTAATGGCTTTTCTTTATAGGGACTATCCAACAATGTGTTTAATATTGTTGATACCAGTACACACACAGGTTAAATCAATTAGTTCTCCACAGTAAGACACCACAGGCACACCATACTTGAAATGTTGTGGTTGAAATCAGTTTTATGTACTGATTAATAGGTAACAGGTCAAAGTAGAACAAATAAATGATCGTGCTCTTGGCATAGGGTGCAGGCCATATGTGCAGATCGTATCGGTTAGTCAAAATAAATAATGGAAGAATGTTACTTGATAAGCTGTTCTCGTGCGTATGAAGAAAGCAGGTGAACACAAAAGGTAGCAAACAAGCAAATCGGAGCCACAACACAGGGTATGTTATATACAATAGACTGCTCCTGCGCCTCGCCGCTGACACAAAAACTTTTCGGGGTCACCAATATAGCGAATTAGATCTAATCCACTTTTTACGATTTGTTTATAGAAGCGAGGGAATTGGTGAATGAAAGTCCTGCATAGATCACTGAATTTGTCTTAATAAACTTGCAAATATTACAGTTACAACCATTAAAAGTTCTTCGTATCAGAGAGAATCACTGCTGTCAGAAAAAGTAAATTGCGTTTTATTTTTATTACACAGAGTATCTAGCTTAAAATCACAGTTTAATAATTATCTTACAGAGTAGTCACACATCCGCCACAGTACTTTGTCTCTACCCCTGGCAAAGTGATATAGGATATAGATATAGTAAGTATAAATTCAATCCCTAAATTGACTAATATTAATGAAGATACTTATTAATTTATTAAAGGAGGTTGTAGCCATAGGTTGCGATGACAGCTTTAAACGAAGCGGAGTGTTTCCGAACGTCGCCGATGCACCAAGGAGATGGACTTACTTATAACCTCTTTTGTGGTTTAATTGTAACATCTATAATGTCTTTGGTCTTCAAATGTTCTAAAAACGATTTCTGATTGTGGTTATAAATAGTTTTTTAAAGATAAGTTTGATTCAGACTGAAAGTAGGTTAACTTATAAAGCAATTAAGTGTTTATAATTTAGTATTTTGTTGTCACTTGGGCTTATGTTATCGTTGGAATTACAATAAGTCAGTAGTTATTTATTTGCATTATCGAGTATTTGATACGTTTGAAAGCCAAAAACATATGTCATGTGTTAGTTAGTGACGAGACAATGCTATCAGCTGGTATATTCAACTTTATAATCTTTTGTACAGTTTGAATATAAGCGCGTATAAGTAAGGTACCTTGTGCTAAGAAGAACTGCTGAAATACTTAGCAATGGCTATCTTTCTCTCGCTCTTTTGTTTCCGCACAAAGTAGATAATTAATGGCATTTGATTTTTCTAATACTCAGATAGAATTAATTTTAAAATATTGTAAAAAGATTTTTTTTATGTGTGTTCTTATTAATATTACTTTAAAAAGTCACAAACTAAATAAAATAAAAATAGACGATCAGAATCATAATTGTCATGTCAAAGACTGACAAAGATAAGGAGAGAAGTAATTGTGGATAAATATCTTCAAGTTATAAAAATAAACACATAAAAAAATGTAATTTTATATAAAAGTTAATAATATTTAATCAATTTATAAAACCAGAGGCCCTACCATCACATCTTATAGCGATTCAAAGGAGCCTTTCTTTCTTCCATATAAGTAAGGCTAAATATGTACCTAAGATTCAAAGATACCAAAAAATAGCTAAAAATTTGTATATTCCGAAAAAAATACTTATTTATTTTTAAATACATTTGTACCACTAAATAAAATCATTCAAAAATATACATTACTTGCAACAAATGTTTTTTTAGCAAGCACAACTGTTTTGATTTTGAAGCGTTTTGTAGCTTAAAGTTATATAACCATTTTTCAATATTCAGTCTTAAACATAAAATGTATACAAGTTTATCAGCAACACTGCTTTATGAATTCTTTTGTTTTTAATATATACAGTAGGATCAAGAGCGAAAATAGATATTTCTTGCTATTGCGAATCATTCTAAGCGTTTAGTTATTTTATCAGCCTACGGACTTTACTACCTTTAAATACCGTGTTCCAGAGCCGCGAAAAACTTGTTAAAATCTAACCGACTGTCACACACAAGTGCGACATTAGTGTTTCGTTCTACGCAGTTGTGATTTTGTGTATAATTTATTGTGTTTTATTAACTTTATAAAAATCTAATTTATGGGGTTATTATATATGAAATAAGTGTTTGTACATTATTATGAATAGTTTCAAATAACTTGTACCAAGGTACATTTTTGGCCCGAAAAGAAAGGTCTCCTTTAGCGTATGGCGGTGTCTCACTTTGACAATCGAACTTGCATCGCGCTAAAAGACGATGGTAGGCCTTCAGTGGTTAAGAAATTGAAATGTCAATCGAAAGGTGACCTTGGTGTTGACAAGACAAATCAGTAGTACATTATTATAGTTAATGTTATAAAAAAACCAGCTAGCCTTACAGTAGTCGCAAATGATGTGTAACATTTGATTAATGGAGAAGATTCCTAAACATCGGAATCAATTTCTTCTTTTTTAAATCGCAAGATCATAAAAAAGATCAAATTTAATAAAAGCATTTTTTTAAGCAGTGACAGATTTTAACCTAAAAATTTAAAAAAGCTAAATACTGAAATACTTTATTGGAATAATTATTTATTATTACTTACTTGATTTTTTTACAATGATCTGCACTTTATTGAGACTTATTGTCAACAGTCAATGTTTATTTATGTAGTTGAAGTATATACATTGATTTATACAGTGTGTCTGGTAATGGACTAGCGATATTCTAAAGTGTGTTAGAACAACGATTCTAATACACAAATACACTACATAGTTAGGTCCAAACTACTTATCAGCTATGTGGCAGCCATTTTGTTTTTTTTCTTGAAATTTTCTCTACTTGGACACAAAAAAATCATATCTCCCAAAGTGTAGGCGTTAATGGTACCTATAAAAATAGGCTTATTCGAAGCGCAAAAACGCGTATTTCGGCGTTTTCTGCGCCGGCGCCGTAGATGCCCCGATTACGCGCGGTTCGCGATCGTTCCGTGTGCTTAGATTACAAGATTGCGTTCGAATCTCGCTTGAAGCGCGTATACTCGCGTCATCTGCGCGTTTAAAATACGCCGTGTGGTAGGGGCTTAAAGAAGATACCATGCGTTTCATATGGGTGAGAAGGCCATAGAGATGATGGACTATAAACCATCATCCAGGCCAAATGCGAATTGGTGTTATTAAAGAGACACTTAAACAATTTTGTTGTCCCGTAATTTATGACCCGGCCACGCGTTACTATTTTATAAATTAAAATGAAACCTATCCTATGTCCTAGGTTGGAAAAAAACCAGCAAAATGAAAAAAACATCATCAAATTTGGTTGAGTAATTTCAGAGTTCATCGCGGTCAAACACTGTGACAGGGATTTTTTACATATGTTACAGCTAAAGTAATAAATCCGGATATTATATATACAATCCAGCCATTATTTATAATGTCTACCCAATTTAGACAAAGTGATAATTGGCACAGAATTAATCACATTAACTAGCAATTTATTATAATATCTTCGAAGACTTGGATAAAGTAATAAATCAAGAATTTATAGGTAAAGATTATAAAATATATTTCAATTATATAGATTTATTTTACAAGATAATATATTGCAAGTGGTTGGTTATGGAATAAGATTATATATTTGCTTTGAACATAGTTCGTTACAGATGATTACGTGAATAGGTTTTACAATTCAAGAACAATCTTTTATTATCATATATATTTGAAGTAATACTTCTTTAGGCACGTTATAAAAAAAATGATGAGAGTGAAATTTTAAGATGCGCGCGCATCACTGTAACACAAAAGTCACTGTAACACAAAAGTCACTGTAACACAAAAGTCACTGTAACACAAAAGTCATTGTAACACAAA
This sequence comes from Calamotropha paludella, assembly GCA_927399485.1. Classification (NCBI taxonomy): domain Eukaryota; kingdom Metazoa; phylum Arthropoda; class Insecta; order Lepidoptera; family Crambidae; genus Calamotropha; species Calamotropha paludella. The sequence goes on along the minus strand of OV656806.1, from coordinate 3,937,709 downwards.
AGTAACAGGTTGAAGTTGCATGAAATAAACCAGTAGGATTAAGTTGGCCGCTTATTGGCTCAAGGTAGTTACTCAAATATTTATGAATGTGTGTGTGTGTGTGTATGATTCTAAATTATATATGGTAGTTTATAATATTTTACATAATAGTATTTATTTATATTATAAAATTACATTTAACAATTTTATTTAAAGTGGTATTATTTTATAAACTTTTTTTATTGCGTTTATTGATATGAGGTTAACTGTCGGTATGTATTCTTTTTATTTGTTTATAATAATAGTTATTTAATTAAGTGATGCCAAAGAAGTATAACTTCCCACCCATATTTTTTTTCAATAGAAATCTCAATAGGTGTACCTATTGATAATGTGTGTGTATTGTGTAATGTATTACATAATTATATTATTTCTGGCACATTTGTTATGATTTGTTAAATATGAAATCATATAATTATCTTATATATCTTTTTCACGTTACTGGTATCTAATTTATATTGTCATAACTGAGAATTCCAACAAACGTACGTGTTGGAATTCATGAAAATTTTGGAAATTAATGGTTTAATAATCATCTTTCCGATAGTGCAATGAGAAAAGGACTAGCCAAAACAGATGTACCGTTCTGTTTAAAACCCTACCGCTAAATCAACCTCGCTCCGTTACAGCATCTAGAAATCAATTTCAGTATTCACAAAATACAATAGTTACTACGATACAGCTCTGGGCCATATAATTACTTTTCATCGCTTAAGTTTAACATCGTGGAACTGAAAATGTAGGTCATTTTAAAATAGCCATGTCAGTCAGTAGAAAATTGAAAGATGCACCGTATGATTGATCAAATCCGACGCTTTTTTTGTTTATTAGGATCGACAAACAGTTTTACAATAAGTAATGTATAATGAATCCGTGTGTTTGGTAGAAAAAAGCGCTTGAGAGCGCTTGTAAGCAAAATGGCAATCGCTAAGCGATAATAAGCAAAATGGTGGATTGTGTAAGCGCAACTGAAGTTAGCAAACGTGTCCTGGCCGAAAACTGTGTAGTTTGTTTTTCAGCGCTGGTAAGCGCTCTCAAGCGCTTTTTTCTGCCAATCACACGGAATGTTACATAGTTTGACCACCGTTTGGTGCAACGATAGCGGTCCTGGCTTTCGCACCGACGACGGTCCTGGGTTCGAATCGCGGTAGGGGTGTTGTGTCTGGGGAAATTTGTGTGAAGAATACGAGCATTTGTACCTGAGTCATGAGTGTTTATATTTATTTCTATATATATAACATATCTATGTATCATATGTGTTAGTTATAATGCTTACTTTGGGCTAAGCCAATTGGTGTGAATGTAAGAAATATTATTTTTTATAGTAAGTGAATAATAATAAAACATACACGTGGTGTTTCGTAAATAAATTACAGCATTTTTAGTACACGCTCTAAAGTTACAAAAAAGTTTTTCTCTCCCGAAAATTTGTATTTTTTGAAGACGGGTAGCTACGATATAATGTTTTATTTGTAACCACCATTATTCAGTTACATATATCAGTGGTCCTAAATCGGTCGTTCGTTGGTTTATTTTTCATGTTTAAACGTTACTAATTTTCTTTTATTTTGTCCTCCCTAATCGAGGCTACACAATTAATTGGCTTATCTTTTTTAACAAATTATATATAATTTAATATTTATTTTTTAACAAATAATCCTAAAAAATAATATCTTAACTTTTATAAAAAAAACTGGTTGGTTGCCTGTAAAGTCGGTATACGGGCGAAAGTTTTACGTGACAACGACTTTGAGTGGTAAAATAATTTTAATGTGAATATTCATTCGTATAGTAGGAAGAAGGATGAAATAATAGTAACAATTTAAAACATTTATTTATACAAAGAATTATATTTAAAACATTAATTTATAGGCACGCGTCCCTTCCACTTTTTATGTCTGTCTCTCTCGCTCTTAGGCGGGCTAACCATGCCCGAGTGGAAGGGACGCGTGCCTCTCACTCGCTCTCATTGTAAGCGCATATATAGTTGAGTGGGAGAGAGACGCAAGGCATTCGGCGGGCCTCTCTCTCGTTCGGTGACTCATCGTAACGTTACCGAGCGTTACACTTTTTCATAAGTGACTCCCAGCCGCAACCTAATTTAAGACGTTGTCACGTCAAAAAAAACAAAACATCAAGCTACAGTGCAAGGTTAATACTAAGCTTATAATGGTTTTGTAAGTCATATATTTTTTTGTTTTTTAAGCATTTAATTGCTCGACTTTCATATCTAAAAATGTTTTTCTAGTAAAAATTTATATAGAAAAAAAAGCCAATTAAAAGCAATAAAAATAATTATCAAATATTAATACAATCAATTTTATAAAACTTTATATATAACTTTACTACAAAATAAAATATGGATATATATTGGACGACCTTCGTGGCCAAGTGGCCCGTATAATAGTTTTGATAGTAACGCCACTCCAAGGTTCAGGATTCGAACCCCGGCCGGGGCAATGTAGAAAATAACTATTCTGTATTGACTCGCGTCTGGGTGTAGTGTTACCTTGCTTTAGTTACTTTACTTCGGTTCAGAACAATGTGATGTTATATAATATTTATTTATTTACATTTACAGAAGTTATGCACACTATATTGAGTGGGAAAAAAATCTGTGATTTTAAAGATAAGCTCAATATATTTGAATTATAACTGTTCTTCCTATTTTTCTATCCTATGTTGAGTTAAGTTCCTTTTTTGTAAAATTCACAGTTTAGTTATTGTTCTGAGGGTGAAACCCATGTCGTTTAATCTAAAAATTATAATAAGAATGTAATCAGAATAAAACACTTTTTTACGGATTTTTGCGCATGTTTTATTTTATTTTATATTTAATCCTGACGTTTCGACTCCTTTACAGGAGCCGTGATCACAGGATGACTGACATCTTAGTCATCCTGTGATCACGGCTCCTGTAAAGGAGTCGAAACGTCAGGATTAAATATAAAATAAAATAAAACATGCGCAAAAATCCGTAAAAAAAAGTGTTTTATTCTGATGTGTAATGTGCGCGGAAGTGTAAGAACTAAATAAGAATGTAATGTCAAATCAGCACAAAATATTTTTTTTCTCTTAATTGTTTTAAGGAGCATTTTTAAACAATTACATGTCAGCCAAAGTTCTCATACCGTTCTAGAATGATTTTTAAAACGCAATTATATTTTCGTAATTTTTAAAATAATAAGTTCAAAACATAACAATTTCCCTCGGCATGGTGCGTGTTTGCAGTAATTTAATACACAATTTAAAGTTGTTTTGTGACCTCAGCTTTGCCACTCAAATGTCACCCGTGAACAAAGGCCCGCAACATTGAACTGTCCCTGAGTTCACTACACTGTCGTCCAGCTATCAGCTGACTGTTCTGAGAAACAATGCTAACATTTCATATACTACATAGTTATCTAGTCTCATAAAGTTTATTAAACAAGAATTTATTACTTAGATTACTGCATTTGTTTTCGAAATTAACGCTTCATTTTTAAGACTGTATTTTTTATTTATTTTTTGCATTCAAAATGCAATACTTGTATAGGGTATAAAATACATGTGTAAAAAGCAACTACGCCTCCGAGCCCTCAGGTGGGATTCGAACCCACGACCTTTCGCTATCCGGGCGAGTGCTTTGACCGCTGAGCTACCGAGACGCTGGCAAACTTGGCGAAATTTACAAACGTATTTCAACTTCTACTATGAGCTAGTATCGTTCCACCAATGATGAACGCTAACTACCTTCAATATCGAAAGTAATATTTTTACAAATATTAAACAGTCGATTAAGATGGAACCAGCTGCAACGTATTTTATATCTTATACAAATATTCCATTGTGAATGCAAACAATAAATTAAAAACATAATTGCAGCTGGTTCCATCTTAATCGATTGTTTAATATTTGTAAAAATATTACTTTCGATGTTGAAGGTAGTTAGCGTTCAACATTGGTGGAACGATAATGACCTATACTAGTTTATTTTAGACTGAAAAATGAAAAATAATAAAACATTTATTAAAAAACTGCTTTTAATTAGTGAAGGAATAATTAAATGTTATAAATTTTATTCCAGGCAAATAATGCGTATCATTTTTTCTTATATTGAGAAATAGTTTAATTTTTAATGGAAAATATTTGCATTTTTAAATATTATGTAGATTTTTAAGAAAACTGTTAAATCGAGACACCATATTAAATAGATACTAATCAGTCAATCATACTCTTTGCCTATTGAGACATCGCAATAGAAAATTGTATCATGTGGGAGCAAAATAAGATTTTTGTGACGAAATCGCTATTTTGAATCCAGAGTGGAGAAAAGAATTCTAGATTAGAATAAGCAGCGAAGTAAGAAACAACTCTTTACATATAAAAAAAAAGTTGTTATATGCAAAAATATCAAAAATAGAATAATTTACTGGCTACTACTTATTTGTTACCCGAAATTCCATATTAAACTTAAGCTTTCTTTCTCCTTTGAAAAATGTTATCCCAACACAAGTCAATGTCAAAGTCGACTCCGATCTCCGATTCTTTGAACATATTAAGATCTAAGCACATAATTTTAAAAATAGAATAATTTACTAGATACAACTTATTTGTTACCAGGATTTCCATATTAAACTTAAGCTTGTTTTCTCCTTAATACAAGAATGTTATCACAACACAACTCAATGTCGATCTCCGATTCGTAAGAAGTGAATATTAAAGAACGTACTTTAATAAGTTGGTTTATTGAATCAGCTTTAATGACGCAATGTCTGTTACGCCATAACTTCCCGAGTTCTTAATCGATTTTAATAATTTTTGTGTGGAATCGAATCAACAGGTTTAGGACTAGAGCGTGACTTTTGACATTCGCAAAAATAAAAAAGTTAATACTTAAAAATATTGGCTCTATGGAATTTCACATTGCAATAAAAAGCGCGCGCGCGAAAATTTTCATTCTTTTTGAATTTAATTTAAAAATTGACTAAACATTATTGTTTATTTTTTTATGAATAATAGATTTTAATATAGCGCTTCGCTCCAGTATATGGTGCTTGCGAAGCTTTATGCTTAGAGACCTAGTATAATTATAGGATTCTTACTTTTTTATAACCTGTAACTATGTGCAGCTGTGTAATTGTAAAGCTATTGCTTTTTTTTATATTGAATGACGTTGTCGCCTCCAATTAAGGTTTCACTTGATCAAGTAATTATTACGTTTTGTATTTGTTTTGTGATTGTATTAATGCAACCTTGTTGGTGAACCGTTTAATAAAAAAAAGCATGTGTGCAATTCACACGTAGTAGAAGTGAAACCTTCAAAAATAATAAGTACACGTATACAAAATACCACGGTTGTTCTGATGCCTTCTCTCAAGCTTTGTACTACGCTGGCGCACACAAACACGTATTAACACACGTACATAATGCTTCCTATCTCATTTTCTCCTACATTAAATCATATGAATTTATGTGTCTGTCTCTTTTTACTGTCGCTTTTGCGTTTCATCGACTTTCAAATCACAACGATGTTAAAGAAGTTTTTACTTCAAAAAATAAATAAATTAGATGCTGGTTTTTTTATTGACTGTTCGTCACTTGTGAAAGTATTACATTCGTAATTGTAGGTAGTACCGAGAACGTGAAGAGATTACGTTGGCGTCAGCTTAAGAAATACTTGGAATAAATTGACGGGTCTGTTAAGATCTTGGTAGCTCCATTGGAGAATTCCCCCGGATAGCGAGAGGATGTCGGTTCACGTCTCACCTGACACAAGTTGAATTTTTTCTTGTAATAATATCTTTATTTTTTTTTTGTTTTTTTAGTACACATACAGGTTACAGTTTATTAATCCATTAAAATTATAATAAATTAAATGAGATAAGTGCTAGACTCTAACCCTTAACAGTGTACATAGCAGGCATAAACGAATGAGTCCAATGAATCTTTGAGATGAAATGATAATAACTTTATTAAAATGCATTTAAAATAAGTTATTTTGAATCGTCCAACATTTTTACCTACCACCCATTCAGGCCGTCTTTTAACTGACAAGAAGAATGGGCGCAAAAAACTCGTCAGCTTCAACAGAAGTAACGACATTTACAATGTTATACGTCGTCACCATACATAATCCACAAAAAAAAACAAAATTATTGTTATTACAATAATAGTAGTGTTATGATATCATTGTTTCGTTGATTACAACAAAGTCAACAAGTATCTGTTTTAAGTAAGTATCGCTCAACATTGCAATAACATACAGGGAATAAACGACAAATTTAAGAATGCAACAAGATGTATGTTTAGTATAAGTCAATAATACTGAAGGTTAAGCAGACCCATCTTTAGATATTAAACTCTAGCAGGTCCATATCATCATCACATTTAAATTCATTCATTATATTTAACATTATCCAGTGAAATGAAATATTATATTTTTTTTAATTATTATTAAGAAAAATTATATATTTAAATTAGAGTCAATATTAACAAAATTAATTTTAATTTGATGTTAGGGTCATAGGATTTAGCATAAAATATTATAAATATATATTACAGAAGGCAAAACTTACATTAATTTAATTTAAATACCTGTACACCAACGAAATACTAAGTATAAGTATGTACTCGCATCAGAATGTGTCAGTCAGATTTGACACTGATGAAAATAAAATGAAAAAACAAAAAACATTATAATGTCAGTTTAAAATTTATTGCTTATTTTCAATCCTTGACGTTAATGTTAGCGTTTTAACGGATAGAATATGAGGCACTTCTCTAGAGGGGTTGATATTTGATGACTTTAGTTGCATTTTCACTATATCCAGTATTTAAAGATGTGTTCTATGGTATTTGAAAGTATCATTTTTACAAATGTTTGGACAATCGATTAAGATGAATCAGCCATTTAGTTTAATGATTTTTATATATCGACGGCGAAGTGCCAAGACCTTCTAAATGAAATTCGTCGAGAAATTTACATTTTTGTCATTTCGAATTGAAATTCATTATTTGCACGTTTTAATGAAAATTAAAAAATAAATAAACAATTTTTTTAATTATTTTTTAACTTGTCAAGAAATTCAACGTTTTTTTCAGCTTGTGTATTATTTTGAATTTAGCAGTTAGGTGTTATTGGCACTTCGCCGTCGAAGTGTTTTTGCATTTTCAATGCTGTCTTATATGATAAATTTTAGTAGAAAAATACTAAAAAGATTCGACTCGGCTTACAAGTTAATTCGCAGGCTCTCCTGAACCAATCATAAAAATTGTGAAGGTTTGTTTAATGTAGCTGTGAAAGTTGTTAAAATGCATGTCGACAAAGACAAGTATGGTCTTGATATAAGTTAATCTACTCAGTAAGTATATGTTTGTCTTTTTTTTTTAGTTAATGGAATTGTTATAGAGATATCCATTTTGCATTTTTTTGTTATAAGTTTATTTGTGTTTTCTTTTTTCAAGAAAAATTGTGTACGACAAATTGAATGTAGTAATTAGAATGTAATTTGATTTTATCACAGAACTAGCTGTTGCTCGCGACTTCGTCCGCGTCAATTTCTGTTATTATGATTTTTCACTGTTGCTTCGCTCCTTTTGGTCGCAGCGTGATGTTCTAGAGTCTAAAGCCTTCCTCGATAAATGGACTACCCAATACTGAAAGAATTATTCAAATCGGACAAGTAGTTCCAGAGATTAGCGCGTTCAAACAAACAAACAAACAAACTCTGCAGCTTTATAATATTAGTATAGATGTATTGATATTAGTTATTTTTAAAAATCTATATAAATACTAGCTGGCCCCGCTACGTATTGCTGTATTATAAATGAAACCTATCATGTCTTAAGTGAGAACAAATCCAGCAAATACAAAAAAAAAACATCAAGATCGGTTGAGTAGTTTCGGAGTACATCGTGGTGAAACATTGTGACAGGGATTTTTTCTAAATAACTATAAAACTAATCACCATTTGATCACGTAGGAATAATTCTGTTAAAATCTTAGTCAAATCAACAATTATTGTATACTTCGCCCGCATTTCTTTTCAATAAAAAGTATCTTATGTTACTTCTAATACCTCCAAAAATATATATATGAAGTTTCATGATGATCGGCTTAGTAGTTTTTGCGTGAAAGCATAACAAACGAACTTACATTCACATTTATAATATTAGTAGGGATTTGAGTTACTGATTATTGCCAAAAAATATTAAAAGTAATCAGTAATATATTGAATTCCATAGGTGTTTAATGGTTTATTAAATTCCCATATTCCCAGATTAGCACAAACAACGTTTGAAGGGAGAACATTAATTGATTATTTATTTTATATTATTACCTACTTTTATATCAATATTCATACTTTTATTTACATATTTATATCTTCTAAATATTCAAATATACTATAATACATAACACTTTTTGATTAGTAGTTGTTTGTTGTTTTTCACCATTATTGTTTTAACTTAAATAATTTCAGAACTTATTGCTGAAAGTAAGTTTTTTGGTTACATGAAATCGTTACTTGAGATTTTGGAACGAAGTTCCTTATGGGGCGTTGCGGAGGGGTACCCTAGCCAGGAAAACGTCCGTAGCGTTAAACAAAAAGCGTAAGATTTTTATGTATAGTCTATGTGGGATGACTATACAGTGTCTAATGTATAGTCTACGTGATGATTGTTATTATATATGTTTATAAATCATTGTAAATAAAATAAAGATAATTTTGTAGTTTCTTTGCTTTTTATCGATAAAAAAATCATAATAAAAAATGTATACCCGAATAATTATTTTCTTTACACCTCGAATAGAACTTAAAATGAATATTTTTATAATAAAGAGCTTCGTTCCTATTCCGGTGTCCCACGACAGCACACGACTTTTTGTGAAAGTATTTTGCGTAGTTTTATAAAATTTGAAAAAAATATAAAACATAGATTCAGACTTCAGTTGCACTGTTTGTTACTGTTCATCCAAAGAAATATGCCATCTATCCTTTCATATAGTAATCATAAGCTTACTCCGGACCAATATGTGTATATAGGCTAGCCATACACAATTCGTATAAAAGCATTTTAAAACAATACTTATAATATAATTATAGCGATTAATCAATGGAAGTTTGATATAACAATTTTCAAGTATATATTTTTTTTGTTACTTATAAAATGTAGTGTTTCGAGTAGACTTAACAATGTTGTTGAGGTAATTTATATAAGTTATATATTTTAATATCTTTTAATTGTAACATAAAAGTCTTTAATGCACATACAAAATTCTCAAATATTCGTGAATGGCCACAATAAATCTGGATGGAGAAGTACCATTTTCACCTTCCCAGGGTACGGTTGAATCACAAAGGTCAATGTACTGGTGACAATGTATTTATGCTAACAAGGGCAAATAATGTTCTGCAACGGATTTTTAACATTTTTAAGCATAAAATACGTTCGTATAGTTCGATAAAGTTCTTTTTGTTGTTGTTTTAATGTTGGCTAGCGGTTGCCAAGTCATTATTCTAATTATATTATGACAATACTTTGTGTGTGTGTATTTTACCATTTTGTTTACTATATTGTCTCGTTATCCTAACATTGCAAAACTAAACTTGCTCTTACGTAACTACTCCCTCAAAAACAATACGATAGCGTGTTTCTACGCGCTACAGCTCCATCTAGTATTTAATAAAGATAATGTCTCATATTGTTGGATACACTAATAATGTTTGTAGGCAATTTGCGATGTTCTTAACGTTGCGAGACTCATATTTTTGTACATTTTATGTTTTTGAAACAATATATATATACCTAATATTTATTTGTTTGAATGGTCGATTAGAACTTTACAACCACATTGACAATTATGGAATGTAGTAGAAAAATTGTGATTTAAATAAATTAAAGGTCTACATTTTAGTATTCTCTGAGTTTTGATATAATGACATGTATAACTACAATGTGTCCCGTCACCAGTTGTTTTGTTTGTTTTTCTCTTACGGCCGCCATTTTGTTTTCTTGGTAACCAAGACCTGGGCTCTCATACTAATTCGACCACCACTACTCATGTAAATGTCCTATCAACATTAAAAAGGTGTCATTTGATAGCTAAACATCAAATGATTAGACAACAGTTACACAGCCATCACGTTTCAATTGTCATGGAATAAAAAATAGAAAAAAATAATTAAAGAAAAACAAATAGATTCTTTTTTCTATATTTTTTAATTATTGGCTTTTTGAGAAAAACCAAATTTGAGGGGCAATTTGTCGATAAAAAATGCCATATTTCACACCATTAAAGGCTCCGACACTAGCGACGGGACACATTGTATATTTTTTTCCAAATAGTTTAAATAATTTAAAGTAATAATAGTGAATTTAAGCTTTGATATAACATAAAATTTCTTGTTCATACAGCCTGTAAGTCGTCATCTTCACTCCTGAAAACTAGTAACGGCGCTATTAAAGTAATTTATCAACTTTTTCTGTACATTCCTCATTGGTATTCTGAGTTTTATAGCTGCTGGTTACCATTGTTTGACTCAGACATCGTAAAAATACACACAACATTAATAAATATAATAACTACGTGATTTTTCCTTGAAAAGACAACAATTTTTGTCGTCGGCACTTAAAAATGAGTATGAACATAAAAGACAGTTATATAAAAGAAATACTTTTTAAATTATCTCTAATATTAACTATATATTTTTTAAATAAAAAGGCCTCCTTTATTCAAAACATCTTTTGTTTAATCTATAAATAATTTTCAATCTGTTATAATATAAGTATTGATTATAATCTTGAATTTACTAAAAATCTCAAAGTTCTGCATAATGTCAATTGATTTTTATTAATAATTAAGATTTTAATTTATGTTTCATTGCTACATAAATTGATGAGTCTTGCTTGAGTATACGTAATATACTTAATAAAATAAAAAGTTTAAACTTTTAATAAAAAACTTAAAAAAAAATTCATATTATATAATTATAGTAAATGAGTTAATTATTATGGATATCCCATAATGGTATGGGTTTTCTATTGTACGTTTTCCCCATAGCAATTAAAATTTGACATGAATAAAATGATTACAGTATGGCAGCTAGAAGAGACTTTTTTAATGTTTTAAAATTTATAATGGATATAAAAAATCTTTTTTATGGTATGCCTTTATTTATTTATTGTCCTTCACACAGGTGGACAAAATTCTTTAAATTTTTTCTAGCATTAAATATAGCCTTTGTTACTCAGCGTGAATGTAGCTTTCCAATGGTGAAAGAATTTTTGAAATCGGCTTAGTGGTTTTTGAGTTTATTCCTTGCAAACATACAAACATACAAAAATCCAATTTTTCCTCTTTATAATATTAGTGAAGATTGGAATCTCTATTGCGGATGAGCGGATCCATTATTTGCTAACTGTCAATATTATATTTGTAAATCTATTAAGTTGTAATGGTCATCTTGCGTGAAACTAAATATATAATAAAAAAAAACCGTTCGTATGATTTTTTTAAACATGCACCAACATTTATGACATGAATGAAGATTAACTGTGATGGATATTCCTAACACATGTTATACATAACTTTAAGTGTTCGTCGTAGATAATATAATGGTTAAACGAAATATTATGAAGTATGTGAAGATACTTTAATTTTATATAAATTTAAACATTTGCACCATTCCATACATTTATATATTTGGGTTACATATATTTCCACAACAAGAATATTTACTATATAACTGTAAAAGTACAATTATTTATATAAAAAATCACTTGCTATGATGATAAATGACCAAAACGTGTTCATTTTAAATTTAGTACACAATAATTCTTTCTAATTGTTTTTTATGTTAAATTTATGACAAATGTTTACTTATAAAATGCTAATACAGTATTTGCTGTTTCATAGTTTTTGACTTTAATAATTTGGATAATTAAACACAAGCTTAGAACATAACCAACATATCAAAAAGATGAAATATTGGAACATTATTAACTTATTTATTTGAGAAACTAACAATTTTAGACAGAGAAGCATTCAACTTTATGTACTTAATTTTAAAGAAATTCAGTAGTAGCTGAGAGAAGGGAAAGACGCCAATACAATTTGCCAGTGAGTCACGAATGTTCAATTTTGACCCAGAAAAAACACCTAGGTAGGCAACTCACGACGACGCGATGATAAGATTCGTCGCTTGTATCATTGATTTATTGGTGGTTTTTAAAACAATCGAATGTTAGGTGACAAACAATGTACCAGTCTTATTCTTGGAACTTTTCAATTATAAATATCAAGAAATTCATTTTAAAGTTACGTTTTGGAAAAAGGGTATTATAAACTTTAAATATGTAATATACTAGCTGACCCAGCCACGCGTTGCTGTGTTATAAATTAAAATAAAACCTATCCTATCTTTTAAGTTAGATCAAATAACAGATAGTTACGAAGTTTGATCAAAATCGGTTAAGTAGTTTAGGAGTCCATCGCGGACAAACAACGCGACACGTAATTTATATATATTAAGATTAATAACATCCCATACATTATTCCAAACTCAAGTTAAGTAAGTAAAGCACTTGTGTTATGAAATTCCGAGATAACGACGGTATCACAACACACTTGGCCCGCCCGGAATCGAACCCGGGTCTCGGAGTAGTTTTACCATGTAAAACCGATGTGAGCCACTCGACCACAAAGGTCGACAAATAGTGATGTGACTATCTTATTCTGTGATTACCTCCTCAAAAATTGTACTGTTTTTTTTAGTAAACACTCGAGTTATTTCTGAAATAAACACATTCCACATCAAATACAAATTATATGCTAAAAATAAAAGAGAGACATTGAATTCCAGCATTCAATTTCTTATAAGTATAGCCATTTAATACAATCAGTCGATCGTTTTAAAACCGTCTTGTGTTAATAGTGGATGCCCAATTGAGGCGTGCCGAGCATGTAGGAGATATGACACACGCGTGATTTGCCACAAAGAATAATTAATTTGTCAGGGAAGTTTGAACATTATGTGCTGTGAGCGGACAAAGAAAACGGACAAGCTTAGTTTCACTATAATATGAAATCTAACACGAAGAATTCTTTACGTTCACTAAGACAATTAGACGCATTCCTGTGAGTCATCCACCCGAGACTTGGATTTTTATTGGCTGTTTGCATTATATATCTCGGCAAAGATACGTTTTCACATATTCAGGGTAAACGTATACTTATCACATAACCATAGAGTCTGTATTCTCGATAAACAACAATTTGCAAAGTTATCAGCGCAATGTGGTATCGTACCAAAAAGTGTTTCAACTGCGTGGCAGCGGGCGTTTTGGAATCACCTTGGTAATGACGAGGGCAGTGAAAATTGGTAAAGCGAGCGATGCCCCAGTTCGACCCAGAAAATTTGCCTACCCAACACCTATTGCATTACAGAACAAATGAAACGGTAGTTTACACAGTGCCAAATTACTTAATTTCGTGAAACAATTTCGCGACTACAATTGCCCATTATTAGAATGAATAATTGACTTAAAGCCTGAAAATGTAACTCAACGCTCAAACAAATTTATAGGCTCGCAAGAATCGTACAGGAAAACGGCGTCGGTAGCCGGCTGCTGTCGAAAAATATACAAAAACCAGTTTTAGTTGCTTTTGTTCAGATGTTTCGGTGGGAGTTCGATGACCAATGCAAATGTGATATGGGCAGTCGCATGTGTGCGGATTTGAGTGGAGGGTAGCAAGGGAGGGGTGAGGCGCAGCCTGCAGCGGTCATCCACCGGCGCCGTGATTAGCGCGTGACTCACCGTGCTCTTTGTCTCCGCGCCCACTCGCTACGTACCTCCAGGGTCTCGGATCCAGGTGCCGCCACGTGCTCGCACTAAACCACGTGTTCTGCTATCTGCCTCACTATCCCCTACGCGCGGTCGATCACCGCCGACACGGTAAGTGTACTCCAACAAGCGCCTGGAACCATCATCACCAGAGCACCTGATGAAGTACAATGGGCGTGCGGCGGTTGCAGTTGGGCTCTGCAGCGTCAGCTCGGGTGCTGAGGCGGAGGCGACGCGCGCTACTTCAGGTACCTGACTCGTGAGGACAGCCCCGGCGCCAGAGTAGCGCGCGGTGCCGCCGCCTGTTCCTATTAATAGCGCGGTCCGCGGTTCGGAGAGGCGTACGTCTCCGTCGACGTTCGGGTCTCGACTGCACCTCGACGGAGCCGGAGCCTCGTCCCCCGCGCGTCCCCAGACGTCAGCTGACCGCGGCTGCACCGGCCCTGACATTGGCGCGCCCGCCGCCGCGCGGGGGGCGAGGTCGCTGACCCCGCCCGCGGAAGCCTCCTCGCGAATCTGACGCCCCCGCGTCGCGCCCCTCGCGCGACGTCTGTCATCGCACTGTGACATTCACCAACTTGGGACGCTCAATGATTTTAAGCGTCTTGTTGAGGAAAAGTGCTGATTGTGCGACAACACGACGCACGTTCAATACTGACAAATTAATTTGCAAACGTCATTGCACCGGCGGTGGCCAGATAGCAATAATCATGAATCAAGTATAAAAATAATCGTGATTGTGCGTCGCTATCTTATCGTCCATTTGCCGAGTTTTTTTACGATATTTGAACTCTACGCTACAACAAGAATTTACATCAAATTATTAATATCATATTGAAAACCAAATTAAAGTAAATGCAGAGATCATTCCTCGGGCGAACAAAATAAATAGTTCTAGGTCAAATGATCGCTGAAACCTACTAGTGGGTAAAACTTATCAAAAAAGCTTTTGAAGAAAACTGAAAAATATGTTGACGTGTTATCTCTAATTAATTTCAAATGAATTTTATTTTAGGGGTGGCGAAAACAGCTCTGAGAAAAATTAAGGATTGTTTAAAAGAGCGATCTTTAGTGATGTCAGCAAAAATAGGAAAACAGTTCTTTGTACATTTTAACTGAATTCTAACTTTATTTTTTATCCAAGTAGATGATTTTCACCCACATTTTCTAATGACTCATGCCGTTCTAACAGTCTAGGCGAAACAGCGTCTCAAAATTGTTATTTTAAACTTTTTCATATTTGGTTCTAATACTTCCGCGCCTGATGAACCGTTCAGAGCAACGGAAGCTATCCTGCCTTCGCACCGAAGCTCGAATCCCAGAAGGGGCAGATGTTTGTGTGATGAATACGAGCATTTGTACCTGAGTCCTGAGTATTTATATACATTTTCTATAAATATTCAATATTTATTTAACATAAATGTATGCCTAAGCTTTACAGTGCTTACTTTGGGCTTGGTTAATCGGTGTGAGTGTACGAATTATTATTATTGTTAATATCGCACATTAAAATAAAGCCATTTTTTTTAAATTTGTATAAACGACGCTTTGATTCTTATTTTTTATATTTAATCGTGTCGTTTTTCAGTAGCCGTGATCACAGGATGGCAAACTTCATACTGCTACTCTGTTTTATTTTATTTCTATTTTTTCAATTGATTATACATTAAAATAATTAATCTAACCTAACCTAACCAACGATACCTGTGCAATTTTGATCGAAAAAAAGAGCAAAGCATGCTGGGTATAAATACAAGAATCTAATCCAGCTTTTCAGAACACGCAACAAGCGACATATTTTAACAATAAAATCAATATTATAATGGATTTTATTGCCTTTATTATTTTTCCATATTAATAATTTGTTAATAAGAACACTATTTAAAGTATCACAAGAACAGGCTTTACACACATCTCGCTGGCCTGTGGTGATGCCTGACTGTACTCAGGCATCACCGATTCGTGGAGGAGTCCAAAGGGACTAATCACCGGGCCGTAGTGGTGATTCCTAAGAAGGCCCACCGGTGATGTGAAGTACAGCGGGGGGTTTTAGTGGGTATGCCCGTCAGCCTTTTACTGAAGGGTGAGTCCCACATAACCCCACCGTCTATCCAACGGTGGGGCATGCGTAAAGCATTTCCCTCCGAAAAAAAAGGAGGTCCCTTGGAAATACGAAATACATAAATGTCTTTTGTAATTACCTGCTGCAAAAATAAAAACCAATTCTTTATATTGTTATCATAATGGGAATATTCCTACACGTGTTAAAAATAATAAGTTATAGACGTTGCTACAAAGAAAACGAAGGTAGGTGGATGAAGTTGCTCCATTTTTCTTGGGACAATCAAACTAATTAAAGTCATTTTCCTGTAACTGTTGAATGTATAGGCAATTATGAACTAAAAATATCGAATTGTGGAGATCTCTTAATTCTATAATATAAAAAGGAATTTTGTTTTAAACCTAATTTATGTTTGGTACTGTAGTAGCATGTTTTCATAAACACTAGGGTATAATACACTACCTAGCTATGTATTTTTAAAAAGAATTCTGTATAAAACAATAATAGGCATTACTTGGTTAAGACCTGTAGTAACTATCAATGCCAGCATTAAAAACTCATTTAAAAAAAATATATAATTCTTCTCACATTCACATCAATTAGCCTAGCCCAAAGTAAGCACTATAAGGCTTGTGTTATGAGTAATGAACGTAGATACAGATATGATAAACAGATGTGTAATATTTATAAAAATATATATATGAACACCCATGACTCAGGTAGAAATATATTCATCACACAAGTATTTGCCCCTTCCGGGACTCCAACCCAGGGCCGTCGGTGCGAAAGGCAGGATTGCTACCGTTGCACCAAACGGTTGACAACAATATAACAGCTACTTTAACCTCTTTACATTTTTGATCGGTATAAAAGGTTCTCCAGTTACAGTAATTTGTCTATGTCATTTCAATGTCATTATAAACAAAGGAAGGTAAAATAATTATAAAATCAAAGCAATTAACAACAAGGCATACATAATCCATTACTATTATATCAAAAACTGTGAACTATAATTTTACATATTCAACAATGGCAAATATTTGTGAAGAGAAAAATAATGAAGAATAAAATCTACTTTATTATTTCACATTTTTATAATTGTTTTTATAAGTGTAAAACTCAAGTTATCTTCCTTACACGCAATTTATTCCTTAATTTTTAAAGGTCATAACGGTAGTGTAAACTCTAGCACAGTAACTCACAAAAGAGTGTTTATTAGTACAATATTACTAATTAAACGTTAATAATATCTACAATCTGTTATAGTCTGTGACCTGTCAATATCAAAATATGACGTAGACATTTTGGCGGGAGCGGGAACCGTCACTTTAGTGCTTTTGGTTTTCTTGTTACTTTTTGTGTTGTGGTGGATATTAGTGGTGGTAATATTACCCATTAAGTGTTTCTGAACGTGTAATAGTGTTGGCAAGTGAAACGAAGCAGCGGAAGTTATCTTTCACTGCTTTCTCAAGAGGTCCACGGGAAGGTTTTAGTAAAACCTGACACCTACTGAAATCTAGAGAGATTGGTATTTCATTGTTTCTTTATAATTCTTTGATCAGTTCTCATAACTACTCATCATCTTTTAATTAAGAAAAGAAATTACTAAATATGAAAATATGGCTTAAAAGACACGTACCCACGCCATAAAATCTTATTTAAAAAATGCTAAATTCTCACTAATCACAAAATATGACCTTTTTTGTATAAAAAAGATTACAACTTTTTTTTACTGGTTGATAAAATGAAAATAATGAAGTCAACAAGTAGGCATTTGCAATCTCAGCCTAAAATGAATGACCGCAATTTCGTTAAATAGTTTCAAAGTCAAAAGATTAATAGACGCATTTACTTTTTATTTCGTCTCTGTCTACGTGTTGTGAAATAATAAAGAGGTGGGATAGGGTCGGATAGATTAAAAGGACGGTTCTTGACCTGACCTTAGGTTACGAGCACCTTGAGGTCAGGCTGGCAGGGCGGAGGCATTGTCTCCTCGACTCTCAATGTGAACTCCGATTAGTGAACTCTACTGATCTGTGGTTCAAACGGTCTGTAGTGACGTGTGCGAACTGTACGAATGTTTATTTATATTTCTGCATTATACAAATAAGTTTTATAAACATTTTATTCTAGTTTATGGTAATAACATTACTCACATTTACTCATTCTAATTAGGCTAGCCCAAAATACTCTGACCCAAAGCACTCTGAGGCTTGTGTTATGGATACAAATACATATTATGTGATATATAAATAGGTAATTTTTGTTTTCCCCCAAAGGAGCAACCAGTTGATCATGCTTTTGGCATTAAGTCCGCCTGTTGTACCAATGTTATATTGTGGTCAATAATCTTCACTAATATTATAAAGAGGAAATATTTGTATTTTTGTATGTTTGCAATGAATAAACTCAAAAACTACTAGTCCGATTTCAAAAATTCTTTCACCATTGGAAAGCTACATTCACGCTGAGTAACATAGTCTATATTTAATGCTAGAAAAAAATTTAAAGAATTTTGTCCCTCCCGTGTGAAGCCGGGACGGGTAGCTAGTTTTTAATAAATAAATAACCCTAACGATAGTATAAAAGCTCATATTCATCACCAAAACATTTCTATCTACCGGGACTCAAACCCGTTTGGCTGAGCAGATAGATCAACTTCCGCTCGTCCAAGCCGGTCTTTTAGTTACTACAAATACTTTTTTCTTTCTTTTAAAAATATTCCTGAAAAAAGAAAGATAAATCAAGTTTGTAAAATGATCAATATTCCTATAGATATAAAGATCAAATTCAATATTATGGATTGTATTTCTATGCTATTTTTATGGCATTAGTTCTAACTTTATGTCAGTGGCGGATTTACCAGGAAGCAAAGGAAGCAATTGCTTGGGGCCCCGCTTGGAGAGGGGCCCCAAAATTTGAAAAAAATTTAAAACTTATTTGAAAATGTAAAAATAATTAAAAATATTAAAAAATTTTGAAATAAAATAAAAATGACATTGACATTTTCAATTCTTCGATAGGCCAAGAAAAAGTCAGTGATTTAAGCCTACTGTTTATCGAAAAAGACAAGCTTCGAGAACTTGGCTTATATTGGCTTGGATGATATTATTAATCAATTTGCGACTGAAAAAAGTAGAAAGAAGAAAAACGAGGGCCTCAAAAATTAGTTGTTGCTTGGGGGCCCCGTCTGAGGTAAATCCGGCATTGCTTTATGTTAGTAGTCTGGTGCACTAAAGTTAAGGGGCGAGTTCAATAACTTTTCCCCCAATAACAGATAGGCTAGGTATTACATTCTTATTGCCTAAATATTTCTAGAAAAGATCTGGAAATAACAAAGGTTCCCTGACAACTTTATAAAATAATGCGTTTTATGGATTTTAGGGTTCCATACCCTATTACTAGAGTAAAACGGGACCCTATTACTGAGACTCCGCTGTCTGTCCGTTTGTGACCAGTCTGTATCTCATGAACCGTGATAGTTAGACAGTTGAAATTTTCATAGATGATGTATTTCTGTTGCCGCTATAAAAAAACACAAAAAAAAACAGAATAAAATAATTATTTAAGGGGCTCCCACATAACAAACGTGATTGTTTTGCTCGTTATTGCTCGATATTGATAACGGCAACAGGATATTTAGTTATATTATTCACCTTAATAAATAATTGGATTAAATTAAAATTTATATAAAAGGGGGACTCCTATACAACAAACGTGATTTTTTTATTCCCGTGATTAACTTTACATAAATAAAAGTTTGTGCGGAACCCTCGATGCACGAGTCCGCCTCGCACTTGACCGGTTTTTTATATGTATTTTTTCAATGCTTATTTATATGTTATGCGATGCTTATAAGCTTATATCGATTCCCACCTGAGAATTTTCTTTTTTCCAGTATTTTTCCATTGAAATAATTTAAAACTAATCTGTGTTACTATAGAGTATGTAAATAACTTTACCGAGAAAAGATTTGTGGCAATGCCCGTTAATCAACGCTATTATTCTATTTGATAAAATATTATTGATATGACAAATAAAAATATCAATACAGTGCCTCACATTCTTTTAATTTATCGATAAAGGGTAATAATTTAAAGCATCATCGAATGTAAAAGTGATAACATCGACGTAAGTATTTAAATGAACAGTAAATCTAAACATTTTTATTAATGGGTTTTCTATTAAATATAGAAAAATATGTTTAAAAAGTCACCTTAGGCGTTCGAACCTGTAAATGTTTATTTATCAGTTTTTATTTCTACTGTAAAAAGAAGGATTTTGTGTGTTTGTTACCATACCAGCAACGCGTGGCCGGGTTATACCAGCAATTAACGTTATTTTAGCAACGCGTGGCCGGGTCATACCAAAAATTAATTCGCTGGATTTGCCCCGCCTTAGGACAGGATAGGTTTCATTTTAATTTATAATAAACTAGAAACGCGTGGCCGAGTCATCTAGTCTATATAAAAATATATAATAATAGTATTTTCTTCATTCACACCAATTAGCCTAACCCAAAGTACGCACTATCAGGCTTGTGTCATAGATACTAGGATAACAGATATACATACATATATGATACATAAATAAGTAATATTCATAGAAATATATATAAATACCCATGACTCGGCTACAAACATTCATCTCACAAACATTTGCCCCTTTCGGTACTAGAACCCAGGACTGTCTGTGCAAAAAAAGAATTGTTACCATTGCACAAAACGGTCCTCAAAATAACGTCAGATCGTCAGATATGGCACACCAAAATCAAAATATAAAAATGAATGTTAGTCGACATCACAGGAGACCGAAGAGCTGGCAGCTACCTCGGACAAAGTATTAGTCTAGCTATTCAAATGGTTCCCCCTGCCAGTATCTTCGGAACCTTGCCTAAAGGGACTCTTTTTAACCCTTTCCGTGCCAGCTAGAAAATACAATTTAAACACTTAACATGTATTTTTATTCCTAATGCCAAACTCTAAAAAACCGATCTTACTTGTAGTGCCAAGAAATGTTTTATTGTATAGGATGCCCAAAAAAATCCACAAGCATACCCGTAGTCGGCACCATGTTACAGTAACGTACTACGAGTATTTTCGTAGCTGGCACGGAAAGGGTTAATAATATATTTTAGTTATTATTTCATATTTTTTAAGGTTTTTAGTTTTAGATTCATTGTTCTAGCATATTTAATTATAGAGTATATAAAAACAAAACAACTACAAATAGTATGAACAATATTATAAAGTTCAAGAAAAGATGGAGTTATGACAACCGTGAAAGAGTAGCGATCCTGCCTTTCGTGTCAACAGGCCTGGGGATGAGCCCCTGAAGGGGCAGATGTTTGTATGATGAATATAAGCATTTGTACCCGAGTCATGGGATTTATATAAATACTAGCTGTCCCGGCCACGCGTTGCTGTGCCGACTGCAGTTCCATCTGCCGGACTGATTTGTGAATCTAAACCATTCTCAGATCCCCTTGAACACACACAAAAAAATTCATTCAAATCGGTCCAGCCGTTTAGGAGGAGTTCAGTGACATACACACTCACAGAAGAATTATATATATAAAGATTACTTATTTAAGTATCGTATAGGTATATATGTCTGTCCGTTACACTAGTATCTATAACACAAGGCTTACAGTGCTTACTTTGGTTGGGCTAGAATTTCTGTTTCTTTTTTTTTTGTTATATGAAATATTTATATACGTCGGCCATGTTTAATATTGAATACGTAAACAGCACAATTGTTATTTCTAAAATTTTTATTGTTATACTAAAGGTCAGGTCGGTACGACATAAAAAACTATACGATAAATACGATATCTAAGAACAAAATGAGTATCTCACCATAATACTACATGATTGGAAAGCAGTTGGATTTGGTTCCTAATCTTAGTCTTTTCATGGCTTTATAATACAGTTATAAAACTTATAGTACCTAAGTTACAGCTAAGCTGTAGTGTGTTGAAATGATTTCTGTAACACAGGGTCACTAAACTACAAATCCTTCAACGCTATCTACAAAGCCCTATGCTGCTTGCAAAACACACCAGCCCCTAATTTTATTCACAGATGGAATCAAAACTGACTTGGACAGCGGTGCGTTGTTACTGCACCGTACTGGCCTTTCCAAGATGTCGCTACTGTAATTAGTGGAACAAGAATTGACTAATGATTACTGGCAGTGAGGTGACCTGAGTTCATTTGAATCGAAAAATTATTGTTCTTATCGGGAAGTAAAAGATTGAATAACATAACATACGTAAAACGAAACGCGTTTCTCGCATTTGTAGAATGTGTTCCATTATTATCAGGATTTGGGGGAGGGCAGAAGGGGCTACTGCCCTGGGGCCTCCACAAGAAAGGGCCCCCAAAATGCAGATAAAAAAATACTCGGACTCGTCAGCAACTGTCAAGTTTGTTTTCCAAAAATATTTTTTATTTATTTTAGAGGGTAGAATAAAAAAGAGGTTTTAACATTGTTATAATAACTGTATAACCCATATTTGCAATAAACAATTTTGTTTTTGAGTAATTAGGACCTTCCATTGCCGCAGGGCCTTTACACATCCAAATCTGGCCCTGATTATTATGAGCAGATTTGAAATTTTATGAATTGTATACCTGAGTTCACTTATTCCTCTATTAAAAAATATTATCTTTGTTCATATTGTGTATCCAGACTTCTTGGGTACGTTATTTGAATAAATCTTTTTGACCATAATAAGTAAATAATAACATAGGAAAAGGAGTTCATTATCACGAGTTTTGCGGACATGGTCATAAGATGCCATCATTTGACCTCCGATAACAAAATCGAGAATCCGGTAACATTATCTCTCCATATGTGTAATTAACGCATTAAATCCCGTGCATTATAATTTAATAAAATGCCTGACTATTTTATCGCAAATTGACGATTTTTATTGTTTTTATACTTAACTGCTAGATTTTAATATTCAAAGACAGTATTATTAGAAAATAATCAACTTGTCTCAGGCGGAACTCGAACCCACATTCCTTCGCTATCCCGGCAACTCTTCCAATTAACCTACCGAGACCTTAAGAGACCCATCCGTTTTTTTAAGTATTTCTTAAGATGATGCCAGCGCCATCTCTTATTATTCTAGGTACTACCAACTACAACATTTAGTTTTTGTTATTTAAGTATTTAATTGCTAGATTTTTGTATCCAAATAAATTATTACTAGAAAAATGAAAAAGGTACATTTTCAGAATCCTCACTGACAGCAAATCAGTCGTAAAAGTTGTGCATGGCAGTCGTATATCATAGGTATGTCACCGTAAATTTGTAAATACCGGTAGATTATAATCTATCTCGTGAGATTGTAAACTATCGAAAGATTGTGAACCGTAACATACTGCTTACAGTTTAACGCATATTTTTCGGTAGATAAAATATGCAATTTATAATAACCAGGTTAGGTTAGGTTAGATATTTTATAATCTATCGAAAAATAATGCGTTAAACCGTAAGCAGTATGTTACGGTTCACAATCTTTCGATAGTTTACAATCTCACGAGATAGATTATAATCTACCGGTATTTACAAATTTACGGTGACAGGTATATAATCTTTGACTTTCGGAGTCCTATAAAAGTTGCCATAAAGTAATGATGAGATTATTGGCACGGAAACGGTCGAAAACAAAACCACTTTGCCCATAGTCCACCATGTTTATTGTAGTAAGTTGGGTATATAATATTGTAATGATACAATATTGATGTTGAGTAAGTAAGCATCATGCAATGGAAAGAAGTATGTTGAATGTAAAAAGGTCAGACCGAATAAGAAACCATGTCATCAGAAAAAAGACGAAGGTAATGTAACGTAAAGGTAATGTAGTAACGTAAAGGTAAAGTAAGGTAAGGTAACAATAGTAATGTAAACACAAAATATCATTAAAATTATAGTATAAAAAAGATCTTCCTTCACAAAAGAGGGGGTTAACAACAAAGTTTATTTTATTGGATATTTAACATTGCATAAATTGGATGACGCTTCCTACTCACAAGGTTATCATATCTTGATAAGTATTTACGATCTGCTTAAAAATATATAACTTTATACTTTTTAATTTGTAAATAGATAGAGATATGACTTTCGACTTTTTGTATATTTAGACACATGCATTGACTATATTATATTTCTTGGAATATAATATTAAATGACAATCAAAGCGCAAAATTCGATTGATTTTATATTAAATTCTTAAACATTCAGGCTTATCGCACATTTGAATAATATCACTTTTACCGAATATATACCTACAGTAGAATACCGAAACAAATTCAGGATATAATAGAAAAAAAGATATTTAGGTATATAAATTAAAAGAATATTTAATAAAAATATGTTTATATAAAAATAATAAAAGATTTTTTTAATTAATCTAATTTAAGGCTTCTCTGATCTCATAAGGTAAATGATTGTTTTTTTCCTGTTTTATTGTTCTTGTGACTTTATTATGTTAAATTTTAAGTGAATATTATTGTTTATTGTACGTAACTAAAACCCTAAATTTATTTAATTTAAGTTAATATAGGTTTGCGTTTAAAATTAAAAACCCTTATTCTCATGTTAAAAGTACTATTTTATTTTGTAACAGCTTATGTAACCAACATGTTGCATTAAATAATATGACTATGACTAAATGATGCGTTTATTTCTGTTTTAAGGGTTCCGTACCTCAAAATCAATTTGTTGTCCGTCCGTCTGTCTGTCTATCAAGACTCTTTTTCTCAGGAAAGCGTAAAGGTATCAAGCTGGCATTTCCATCAAATACTCAGGTCTACTGTCCCTTGGAGCTGTGAAAAAAATCAAACTTCTAAGCCAACGAAATTATAAGATACGGCCGTTTATGCCCCAAATTACGACACTCGCAAGGGTACCTACAGGGTACTTTCCGTGAACTCAGAATCTTGAAATTTGTTATGAAGCAACGTCTTATAGCACAGATAAAGAAAAAATTCCGAAAACCTTAAATTTTGAGTTACATCATGTTACTAAAAAAATTTTTTATAATTGACTTATACTTATATACCTACAGGTTTGTACGGAACCCTCGGTGCGCGAGTCCGACT
The DNA here is from genome assembly GCA_927399485.1 of Calamotropha paludella. Taxonomy (NCBI): domain Eukaryota; kingdom Metazoa; phylum Arthropoda; class Insecta; order Lepidoptera; family Crambidae; genus Calamotropha; species Calamotropha paludella. Next base: position 3,912,665 of record OV656806.1, on the reverse strand, counting down.
CGCACATGGCCGGCTTTTTTATTTTGACCTTGCGACTCCTTTACAGGAGCCGTATTCACAGGGTGACTGTCACAGTCACGTATGACGACCATAGCCTTTGAAACGTTAGGATTAAATATAAAAAAAAATAAGCATAACCGCGTCGTAAATCCGGTAATAGTTTTTATTTCGATTGATTTAACTCTAGTTAAGTGAAATACGGGATTCGAGACCTTGGTGCAGCTGAGTTCATTAACACGTAGATTATGGGCTGACGTCATCAAGCAATTAGTGATAGCTCGGGTACGTGAGCCGCTAATGGCTAATGAGAAATGATAAAATGATTTACGCTTCGTGGGTGACATATGTAGGTAGTTGGAGCATACCATTGAGTTGGTACAGCAAGCAAGGTGTAATTATTTTAGTTGCTTGCTGATCATAATATCCATGAATAAACATTCAGCTAGTTATCCAATTTTTTTATCATAAATCTCACATAATATATTAAATTCAAGGCCTTTTTACCAGTTCTTGGATGACCTCGTTTATAATTTGTGCAATTAACTGCTACTAGTTATTATTATTATTTAAGTTAAATAATATTTAACTTTAAAAAAATCATATATATATAATTAAGTTAGTTTGAAAATTCAACACATTATCACTATGAAAAAACGTAGATAGGTCACGTATAACAAAAATGTAAGAAACTATAAAACAAACTATAAATCTATATCCACACTAGCGCAGGAAAACATAAAGGGTTCTACAAGTAACCTTCTAGGTATATTCACCAGACTCTTGTTAAGAAAAATGTATTAAACTCAAACTAAGTTTACAAGTAAGCATCCCAGAGTTCCATCATCCCACCGGTGCGGTAGTACCATACTATTGTATTGCCAACTAAACACACACACATGCCAACTTTCGTGAGTATGTAAGAATTTAAAAAGGGTGAAATTCAGCTTGAGAGTTAATTACTTTTTTATTTATAAACGAATTTTCTACAGCTTCAGTATAAAAATGAAATAAATAGAAGTGTAATTCAGTATCTCTACCAAGAATTTAAGCTATTTTTGTTTAAAATTGTTGTTTGTTTAATAAGATAGTGTGCATATGAATTTGTGTGTAGGTATGTTTGTGTATGTGTATGTGTCGCAGCCAAATGGTTAAAATAGCCGTTCAATCAAACAGCTAGCCCTTGACTGAACAACGCCATTCAATCACACGGCTATACGTCGTTTAGCCGACTTATTGACTACAACGTTCAACACTACAGCTAGACGACGCTGAGCCAACTGGTTAAATGGCAAATTAACTAAGGTGACCATTAGTTTAGTATGTAATTTGAGAGAATTGGAAAACTTTGTGTAATTTCTAGGGAGATTATTCTTGGATTAAGTTGCACCTAACCTTCTTTTTAAGTTTAAGTTTAATCTAGCCTAACCTAATCAACTTCACTCGTAGCACTCGTAAGTGCCCCCATAATTTCTGTCCCTTTAATAACACTAGTAACGTATATTTACTACTTTCTTTCCGAAAAATATCTTGAAACAATCACAAACACCGGCTAGTTGACGCCATATTGAAGACAAAACGCACCTAGCGCCGCGGTGGTGAGCGCTGAACTAATTCAATTAGACGGCGGCTTTTGAATCAGCTGTAGTGTTGAACGTTTGGAGCGATTCAAATATTCAATTAAAAAGCTAGACGTGTGGTTGAATGGCGTTGTTCAGTCAAAGGGCTAGCTGTTTGATTGAACGGCTATTTTAACCAGTTGGCTGCGATATATACACGCCTTCGTATTATTTTATTATCTACGGTTAAGAAATATGCTAAACTGTAGTATCTAGTTTTATAAAGCCCAGTGTATATTTAGTTATATTGTTATACCACGAAAAACCATCACTTATTTACTTTATTATGATTGTTAAGGACATTTTTTTTACTTAGATCGACCAGCTTGAGCTTTGAAGTCCGGGAAGGGGCAGACGTTTGTTTAATAAATACTTTCTTATGTATCATATATGTAAGTCTATATAACCCTCAGGATTTCAGTGGTTACTTTGGACCAGATTGATTGCTATGTATGTAAGAATTATTATTATTGTATTGTTTACGAGATGAGTGAAAGAAGATTTGTAAGGGAAGGTTAATGCACGAAACAAACCCAATGATAGTCGTTCTAACACTGTCTTGGCAGCCGTACGAATAATAAGTATAAATGCGTGAATATAACAATAAATTAAATATTATTTAAAGTGACCTATATAGCAAGTCATTGACATTTCATGTACAACATATTATCACTGTTCGGTAACCCGTACAATTATTAATATAAAAAAACCGGCCAAGTGCGAGTCGGACTCGCGCACCGAGGGTTCCGTAAAATATTTTTATTATATGACGTAACTAAAACTTTTACGGTTTCCTTTATCTGTGCTATAAGACGTAGCTTCGTACCAAATTTCAAGATTCTGAGTCCACGGGAAGTATCCCGCAGGTTTTAATTGACCTTGCGAGTGTCGAAATTTTGCGGAATTTTGCGGCATAAACGGCTGTATCTTTTGATTGTGTTGGCTTAGAAGTTTGAGTTTTTTACAGCTGCAAGGGACAGTAGATCTGAGTATTTGATATAAATTTCAGCTTGATACATCCACGTGTTCCTGAGAAAAAGGGTATTGACAGACGTTTTTTCCTTTCGAGGAACGGAACCCTAAAAGTACACTTGAGAGAAAGTGCGATTCCTGATCTAAGGCGCTGTTACCGCCATCGCCTACAACGCGGGCTTCTAATAGCGTATATCATATGGTCCTCATTTCGGTCACTTTCGTTGAATAACGTTATATTTATAATACGAGTATTTAACACATGCTTGCGTATTAAAAATATAGGTATATAGGTATGGTCTTAAAACACAAGAGATCAATATAAATATTTATTTCAATAAAATTGGCCATTATCAACCGTGCCTGATATTACAATTATACTTTATTTCATTCATTATTGCTTATTTCCTCAGTTAAAAAACAGTTTGATGTACTACAAATGAAAGTTATAGGTATTTTTGTTCAAATTTTTTATACCTAATATTAATAGGGTTTATTAAAAACTCAATGCCCCAAGCAGATGCCAGCAGCGTGGGGCATTCTAAACATACAATAATAAATGTATTCCGTGTGTATTATTTAAGACCTGAAAAGATTAATACATTACAATAGGATTATTACTTACGAACTTATCTGAAATTGTTCGTTATATTATAATTCATTTGCCATTTAATTATTTATTTCTTAATTTCTCTGTTTTGTATAAATATAACCATCAAAGTTAAATTAATAAAAAATCCGCCAAAACGCTTATACAGGTTACTTGATATCATGACGTCAAATGCTTGTAAACGAATTTTTAGCTGTCAAATCGAAATGCGATACATCGTATAAAATCTTAGACTGATATCACTCAGTGAAAATATTTAAAATATATGATATTTAAAAAAATGTGAGGGTGAAATTGGTTTAATGTTAACTGTGAGGTAAACAACAGTTTATTTGTAAAATAAAAATATGTAGCTTACTTCCGCAAAACTCAAGCAGGGTGCACCGCCCGCTCGCCCGCAAATAAATGCAGGAACCGCAGACACCGGCACCTTCACCAACTACTCTACACGTGGAGCTGTTAGAGCGTGCAATAACGAGCACTAAGTGCTAAGTGCCGGTGTCTGCGGTTTCTGCATTTATTTGCGGGCGGGCGGGCGGGCGGTGCACCCTGCTTGAGTTTTGCGAAAGTAAGCTACATATTTTTATTTTACTAATGGATATGGACTTCCGCCAAGTAACGCCTGATTCTATCAAATACAAACAACAGTTTACCTCACAGTTGATATATACAGCTTTCTAGTGCTGATAACATCCTGAAACTATTAGGGTTCTTAACTTCGGAACGCTAAAAAGTGATAGAGACCCACCCGTAAAGAAACAGTGAGAGTACAGAAATAAATTACCCTATTAGCGATCTTTGAAAGTGACCTTAAGGAAATTAAATCATGTAAAATTGAATTATATGGTAAAAAAATATTTTAAAAACACAACCGTTTTAAATAATACACACGTAATCTTGTTATAAAAGGATGCTTTGACGTTGTCAGTTGTTAACCCTATGTCATGCGATCTAAAATCTACCATTTCAATATACACATAAAATTAAATAGAATATTTAAATATTATTAAAAGATAAAGTCACAAATACATCGAGATAATAAGAAAATGTCAGAACCGTATACAAATAATAGTTGAAATAAAGAATTCAAAACTCGTTTACCATCTGATGAAAAATAAAATTATTTAATGCCATCGTTACAAACAATTCGGCTCCATTCTTTACCTATGGTATATAAAAATATTACAAAATATACAAATATACGTAAAATGTGAGTGTAATATTTAAAATTCAACTATCTATCACGATTTAACTACTTACTCTAATTAAAACGGACTGTTACATTAAAAACTATTTACAACAAAAATTAAGGGATTTCATTTATATTTGTTTTATGCAGAATGACATTCTGATTTGTTTTTAATAACGTCGTGAACTCATAAGAGATTGTTATATTAAAATACATTAAAATATATATAAATATATAAACATTTGATTGTTGTCAATTTGGAGAATTAAGGCTGTTATTTTATATAAAAGATTTCATGTCGAATTCAAATTTATTAATTGTAGATTACATCTTCATGATAATGAAGATTCTTTAAACCCCTTATCTTAATAAACACTCAGAAGGAAGACTAAACATTAATAATAAATAACGATAAACATCTCATTAAGTACTTATAATATTTAGTAATCTTACGCACAAAGATTCAGTCTAATAAAAATTAATAAAAAAAAATCATTTCACTATTACTTCTAGGAAAAAGATCTTTATTTATCTGTCCGTTATGTGCAAATTTATACAATATTCTCATGGCTAAATATATTCTGAAATGTAATTAAAATTATGTTTAAAAAATTGTATTAGTAACCAATATGAAACGGGTCAAAATTCCATAATACAAAATAAATTAATAATATGTATACATATAGCTTTCGATATATAACATGTTACTGTAAAGTGATGAGATCATTAAAACTCTGAATGTATGAAATAACGAACTTAATAAATAAATTCCTCATTTTATGGTATATAAAGGAATCTGAGGATTTCATTTGTATGTGAAAGTGTTGATACCAGTTTTATTGTACATTAAAATGCTATTCAAGTGTTTAAAACTACAGTTCATACTTCCCATTGTATACTTCAGCGGTATAGGGACGTACAATATTATACAAACATACAACTATTGTGTAACAGTCTGTGTAAAATTTGTGTATTGTTGTACTTATTATTGCATACTTATTTACACATTGAGACATCAAAAACACATAATTAACACAAATATTGCTCATGGGCACTATAAGCCATCGCTGCACTAAATTCATTTGTCTATGGTTAACGAAGGTCCGACACTGTGTCACTAAGCATTAAAAAATCTATCGTTACGAGACGGTATTGCCATATTGTGATTCACGTATAAAACTATTCCGGTGATGTTGTCGATGACGAAGACGATGGCGATAAAGGTGGTAGGGACATCGACGCCGAAGCGGGGGGCGTTGTTGACAGCGAGCGAACCGTGTTCGGAGTTAAAGGTGTAAAAGATAATGAATGCGGTGAGTATGGAGACAATAGTTTCCTCGAAGATCCCGATTTCGATAATTCGGAAGGCGATGACGGCGATTTGCGATGTTTCCGCAGTCGTGAAGTCGAAGAACTGCTCGCCGAACGAGATGTGCGCATCGATTTCGGTGATTTCGTTCGGTGAGTGGCACTTGATGAGTGTGATGTAGAACGCAGTGTTATTGGTGAGCGTGGCGATGTTACAGATGATCGAGATGTTTTCGACGATTTCCGAGATGTGTTTGCTGATTTTGATGAATTTGATCTTACGTTGTCAGGAGTCGACGATCGTGAGGAGCTCGTTACCGATCGTTTGAGAGAGGAACGGGATTGTCGGGAAAGTGATGATTTTGTAGAAGACACCGATCGTGTTTTAGTCTGCTGCGCTGTTTGTGGTTGGGGCGAAGACGTCACCGATCGACCGCTGTCAGCCTCGCTCGGTACTGATGAGTTTTGCGAGCTCGCCATATCGGATTCAAGAGTTTTATACGAGGTACAGGTATTCTTTAACCGCCAAGAGGTGGCCGTCTTAACGGCAATACCTAGAAGAAATAAATATTTCAGACAAATATGAACTTTTGAGTTGATTTAGCTTTTGATATGAACTAAAATAAAGATCTGAACTTTGGCGAATAAAGCAGCAGGCATTTGACAGCTTTCAAATCAAGTTCGTTTCAGTCCATAAAATGAGATCGTAAATGAACACAACTTTCTCATAATAAAAAAATATTTCATCACAAAAAATCAAAATAAATGGTTTTAAATTGTCTTACTACGTATACGTAGTACTTTATTATATTGTTTTGCTCAATCATGCAAGTCCTGTGAAGATATCAATAACGATAACCAGCCCTCCCTGCACAGCGGTCACACTAGTAATAGTTCAGAATAGTTCAGTGGGGCGGTCTGTACTACGACTACTCAATATTCCTTACGTTTCCACCGTACCCAAAGCCAGTTACTGTATCAGTAAACTGCGACTGGAGTTGTTAAATAAAGTTATCCTTATTTTTCAATTTCCCACTATAAAGATTTGTAAAATTGTGCTGCGGACTGGGCAATCACATGGTAAATTTCTCACTATATATATACCATAGTGACTTGTAAAGCACCTGTGCAGCGGGCGGGGCCTGAAGCAGAAAGCGCCCCCTCTTTTATCATGACGGTTCGAAGCTATGTAACTATGCTCATACCAGGTGTCATGTCATTGCGTTGTAGGCTATAATGACTCGCATTGTACCTGTGCAGCGGGCGCGGGCCTAGAGCAGCGCGCGCGCGGCGCTGCTGTTGGGGCGCAGGCGCAGCGGGCGGCGAGGGCGGGGCCGCGCGCGCGGGGCGCGGCGTCAGCGGGGGGGCGCCGGTGCCGCGGGGGGCGACCAGCGCAGGCACGACGACTCCACGCAGCGCGCCCGCTCAGCGCGGCGGGACACCTCTTCTAGCACCTCCTACACGTTCACAAGATTGGCCGATGCGGTCAGTGATTCATAGCAGTATAGTAGTTATAGCTTATCCTTTTCCGTATTTGAAGCATTAATTCTCTCACTTCACACATCGAGGTTGTGTATTTTATGTCCCGAGCGCTGGTTGCTATGTCCTTACATAGCAACCTGGCCATTATCTGCCGTATTTCGGTCACGCGATTTAATTGTCCCGATTATTATTATTATTTTTTTATTTACAATGGCTTCGCTCTTGATCCCAATCAAACCCGGGAGCCAAGACAGAATCCACGATGGAACGAGCTAACCCAAAAGGTGCCTTTTCACCCTGGCTTTAACAACAGACGGGTTATAAGTACACGGAAATACAGACGCAGGGAGGGAGTCCCACTCTTTTAATGTACGCATTATAAAAGAAGTTGAGAAGCGCTTAGTGCGACAGGTAGGAATACCAACCAAAAAGCGTCTGGATGTCCGATGGAAGAAAGGTGATGGCGGTATGAGCATATTCAGCTTATGAGCACACTTTCCAAAATACAATCTGTAGAAGACCGACAGACAGGCAACATTGCAGCGGTGAGCTAAGGTGTGAAGCTTTTAAAGGTGTAAAAATTATAGATTATTATTGCTTAAATCTACTGACGACACTACAAGATGTGTTGACCATAGAGAGAAAAGACGAAGTTTTCGTAAATGGCTCGAGTGAATATAGCCTATCGAACATAAGCATAATTCCAGCACTATACATTATGATAGCTGTTGCCCATCTATTCCGTATAATGTGCTGTACTCGCGATACAATAATCTTGAAAGGTGTCTAGGCACAGTTCTTGAGGCCATATAGCAGAAAGACGTTTCCTGCTGGGCGGATGACTAAAAAGGGGGTTTGCCACAAAACAATTTGCCATAACAAAGGCCGATTCTAGATCTCAGTAACAGATCATATTTTTTTATGGTCTACGGTAAGTAACAGCTTATCTACTGTCATAAGCTTTTAACGACACCATTAAATGTGATGGGCTCGAGTCATGGTCAGTGCTTGCTTCTATGTTAAAAGCACATAATCAGAAAATCAAGACTTACTGCCGGGGTACAGGTCTTTTTACGGATAAAATACAGTGGGTAGAATTTCAACATTTTACATACCTGCTTCTTCAGGACTATATGCTTGCCCTTCCAATACTTCATTAATCCTCTCTCTTGGAGTGTAGAGACGATGTCAGAAGACGCAATCGCCAGGTCTTTGCTGAGGTCTCTTATACACAACGTTGGGCCGGGAGCGGAGCACAGCCGGCGGAGGAGTGCTTCTTTCCAGTAAGACCGATATGATATTAAACCAAGGTCCGACAGGGGTGTCTCAGGTGAACCCACTTTGCCCTCCACTTTTGTCAGTAAATAACCTGCAGCAAAATGGTTACAGTGTACAAGATATAGGCGTTTTAGTTAAACAATTCCCTTTAATTCACTAGATTTTAGTATAGACACCAGCTCTCACAAGGGTTTAAAGATGAAACATATCTGTTATATTTTATAAGTAAAGATGTAGCCACCGTTGTGATGAAATTAAACTTTACTATTATTTTACTCTCAGAAAACAAACTAGAATGGTTTGCACAGATTCATAGAAATAATTGGACACTAAATTGATCTTTATTGACCACCACCAAGAAACAAAATCACATATTCCTGATGCATTTATATCCCAAATATGTAAATTTCATAAATGAATTGAAATGAGAAATTATATTACCTCTGTTTAAACTTTTCAATAAAAACAATGTTGATATTGCGTCAATCTACTCTGTAATTTATTTATTTATTTATTTATTTATTTATTAGGCTAACCAACACCTGTACACAATAATACTAGGTACAAAAAAAAAACATTCTTAACAAATTGGCTAAATGTTACAGATACTTATAGGTTAACTCAACATGCACAAATGAAATTTTATTTTATTTTGACAAACTTAAAAATTTAAATACAGCAAACTTAAAAAGAAAAATAATTGAAATTAAATATAACACAAATCAGTAATTAAGATAATCAATAACAGGAATTTAGATAATTTAAAACAGTTTTATAGAATTTGGCATATGAATCGATATGAATGTCAACTAGATCACTGCAAGAGTTTAAACATTTCGCAAGCCTGCACACTGGAGAGTTTACACCTAATACTGTTCTTCGTAAGGGAGGGCATAAGGGTGTTATGGGACCGCGAGGCATTCTAGAAGGGGCACGAAACTTAAAAAGACTTAATAAACTAGCACTGTCCAATTTACCTCTCATTATTTTATATAGGTAAAGGAAATCTATGAGATCTCTGCGCAGTGCCAGTGAATTGATCCCAAAATATTGCAGTCGAGACTGATATGAACGAATTCGCTTAGCTTTACCTATGGCATAGGCAAGGTGCCAAAGAAATCGTTTTTGTACGCGTTCAAGTCTTAAGGAGTGTGTTGAGTAGTGAGGTCTCCAAATCACACTGCAATATTCCAGGATACCTCTGACTAGACTATTGTAAACTAAGATCTTTGTGGCCGAGTGACGAAAATCCCTAACATTTCTTATGACAAATCCCAATGCCCTAGATGCTTTACTCACTACACTATCTATATGTGGTGAAAACGTAACTTTCTTGTCAAAAACGACGCCCAGGTCTCGAATTGTATCAGTTTCTTGAATCAAGTCATTGCCTATGTAATAATTCGAGTTTACTGGTATAAGTTTTCGCGTGAATTTTATGTGAAAGCATTTTTTGGTATTAAGATGCATTTGATTATTGTCACACCACTTTATAAATCGATCTAGATCTGCCTGAAGAACTTCCGCATCGTGCTCACAGTCAATTACTCGAGCAAACTTCAAATCATCGGCATACATAAAAACTTGTGAAGACGAAAAAACTGAGGCTGCGTCGTCTATAAACAGATTAAATAGCACTGGACCCAAATGCGAGCCTTGGGGGACGCCTGAGGTGATAGGATGCTCTTGAGACTGTGATCCGTTAACAACGACACGAAAGGAGCGGCCACTTAAGTACGAAGCAAACCAAGACAGTAATGGGCCATGTATACCGTACGCAGATAATTTGTAAAGTAATAAAGAGTGTGAAACCTTATCAAAGGCTTTGGTGAAGTCGGTATATATGACGTCATACTGTTTACCGGAGTCAACGGCTTGAATTAAGCTATCGGTAAAGTTCATGAGGTTGGATGCTGTAGATCGAAGACTAACGAAACCATGTTGGTGTTCGCTAAGATAAAGTCTGAGATGCTGTTGAACATAAGGGCATAGCAAAGCCTCCAATATCTTCGCAAAGGTAGAAAGAATTACAATGGGTCGATAATTAGAAATGCGATCAGTATCACCAGATTTACATTACAATTAAATCTACATTGGGATATGTTAAGGAAATGCTTCATAGATTTATATTTTTCCATAGAAAAGCAAAGAATATTAAAGCCATCTGTCAATTTCGGATAACAATAAATTAAATTCTTTTGCCCTTTTTTTAAAGGGCAAAAGAATCAAAAGAGTCAGTTTAATTACAATTTCGTGTATTATATTATAGAATTAACTAAGACGAAACTAACGATTTAAGAGGTCATTATTAAATTACTTTTGTCTTTAAATTTCATGTTTAGTTAAAATGATTCCGAGAAAACGTCTTAATGATGAATTTTATTATATTTTACGCAGTAAAATTATTATCCAGTCAAAGCATTACTTTCAATTTTAACAAGGTGTTTTCTAATATAAACATGAACATTTTTTAAAGATTTTAATTCGTCATAATAATACTATATCTTATCATAAATTATTGTATTATTTTAGATTGACATTGCTTTTAGTTACACGTACTTATTACTTCATAATTTTTGCTTGCCATACTGTGGCAGAACATCTGTGTTAATTTGCTGTACCTTAAAACATCTAAACATGATTGTATTTACCATGTTCCATGTAAATAAAGACTATGCTATTGTATTATATTCTATCTGAGCAATAAATTCGATTAAGTAATTTGAAAATTAGACCTTAGTTTCGTATTTACTGCGAGAAGATCCGTGATAAAAAAATATCTCAACCAGCTTTAAAAAGGATCTCGATTTAAAAGAGAACAAATGAGTACGTCACTTCTATTTCCACGGGCATCATTTAATACATTTAACGATTACAGAACAATCGAATACCAAACGAAACGACAATAAAGAACAAGTTGCATGTGCAATTACTGGCAGGAAAGCAGCGGCGGCGCGCGCGCATGGATATATCATACCGGCACGAACCAGCCGGAACGGTCGGATCCGATTTAAATTCATAGTTTTTTCTTACAAATCTTGAGGTTAATAGCATAGCAACTACAAATAAGAATAGTGTTGTAACATTATAAAAAAAATACACAAAAAACATTATAAAGGCAAAAGAATCGTGCTTTGCATATTACAGTTTTTACTCATAGAATTAATTTAGAATAGAAAAGAATTTATTTCCAAAAAATGTACTTTCTTCGTTTACTACTTAGTTAATGAATAAAACGAGTAATAGTTCACAAGGTGTCTTACGCAATATCATAATTTCACGTACATATTTCTTTTATTGATAGGTATTAAAATAGAATAAGTTTAACAACGTAGCAATATTACTTAAACAATTATTAATTACCAATTGACGGTATACAAACAAACGCAATTCTTTACTTCCCGTGCTAATCAAATATTGTGTTACGGCAAGTTAAGATTCTTACCTATTTATTACTGTTAAATTGAATAGGAGATTTACGAATATATTTAAATAAATACAATATATCTTTCCGTTTAGGAAGTTTTGATAGGACAAGATATTTTCTGTCACATTCCCGCTCATTTTTAATTACAGTCCCACATTTAGAAAAAGACACTGAGAATACATGGCAACTCGCTTTTGTTTCCCTGGCGTCGAAGTTCTAGAAGACTACGATAGCTGCTTACCATTGACTATACAATACGCTGTTGTCAAACTCAAAAAATAAATATATTTAGCTACTCTATGCTTTGAAAAGCATACTAAACTTTTCTGGCAGTTGGCTCACCGTTTATGTGGTATGTCACTACAATTTTCTCATGATAAGGTTATGATGATATGAAGACACGTTTGTACTGGGTGTTCAATACGGTAATACAAAACACTAGTTGCTAGGTGAGTGACAGAGTAGAATAGTTTGGTAACACTTAAGGGTGGCGTAAAAGCCGACTGATGATACTGGAGTTAATCATTCACCTATTGACCACAAAATGATCAGCGGTGTTTTTCAAATCTATTACTGCAATATCCAACTTCAGGCGAGCGTTCAGGTTGTAAAAAAAAACCCCATTTTTTGGGGAAGACTTCGGCTGAGATGATTATGAATGCAAAATACAAAGTAGACCAAGGAATACAATAATTTATTGAACAGATTAAATTAGAAATCAAGATGGACTGGAGCGGAACTCGGGATTGGACCGCAACTGGTATGGTGCGTGTGCTAGCAACATATAAGCACCACCTCACATTTATTTACTTATTCAAAGGAAACATACAGTCTTCTAATAGTATTAGTACTACAAACAGACCTAAATTTCCCATTAAAGATTATAAAATTAAGATTTAATGAACTAGATCCCTAATTAAGTACAATTTGTACCTAAGTTTTAATAACCATTACATTTTAAATGACGTTTTGAAATACAATGGGGATTACTGTAATCAACAAACTTATAAGTAGATTCTAGAAACAGCCTTCGTAATTCAGACTCACATTTGCCAAGTGAAGTCGAAAAAATATCTACTTTATTAAGTAATTTCTTTAAGTTGACACAGGAGCGCCTTAAGAAAGAATTTTTAACATAGCATTGCTGTACGCAGCTAGATTTATTATTCATATCACTTCAGTATATATACAAAATTATGTATAGAAATCTACATTGCATATCGACAATAAAGAAAGTGCAACCTACAACTGATCGACCGTGGTCGTCAAAATCACCTAATACAGAGGAATACCTTCTCTTTGGTATTGTGGTAGTAGACCAAAGGAAATAATGTATGATTTTACGATATAACATTTACTGACACATGAAATACTTAAACATAGATGGAATTAATGAAAATGTCATTAACACACGGTGTGATTGTAGACTGATTTGTTTCTTGCCCTAGATTTGGCCAAATAATGTAGGCTTACACGGTTATTTGAAAGTTTTATTGTGCGGTCTACTGTACCGTATAGGTATATTAATAACTGGTTCATCGCGCTTCCTCTATAGACACAATTGTCTCATCGAAACAGTCATTACTATTTAGTTTTTACACTTCAGCGCACATGACAAATTTAAATAAAAAATCTTTTGATCGGATACTGGCGAATACTTTATTTAATCCTGACGTTTTGACTCCTTAACAGGAGCCGTGATCACAGGATGACTTAGGTAATGGTCGTCACACATGTGATATCTTCACAAGATTTTAACTTATACAAATCAAAATTACTTATCATAACAATTAAATAATTATTTTCTGTATTAACTGGATTTAAACAAACTTACATTGTTCTGGAATAGGTGGATTTAAAAACACGTATATTAGAAGAAAATACTGCTAGGCAAAGGAAATCCACATAGTGTACTGATACAGATCATTAAATCAGATGAGATTTCGAATTTTTAACTAATGTCTCGGTGGCGTAGGTACTTGTCTACGCAGCTCACCTAAATTTCTATTTCACTTATTCGAGCATTGTATACACAAAAATTTAAAATGATAACTAAATCATCACAATTATCATTAATTTCCTTAGAAAGTTCTGTGCCTTTGTCAATACGCTATTCCAACTAGGGAAACTCAAATATTAGCACCACATAACTGATGCGCAAAACGGTCAGCATGCGGAACGGACCGCTTTTAATTCAAACTCTTTCTTATAAAACGCAGCGTGTTCAATGGCATTATGTTCCCAATCACTTTGAGTGCGCTTTTTTCTAATATCAGCCTCGCCTTGAATTTCTTTCCGTTTCAAATTTGGAAGATCAAATAATCTCACAGACTAAAGATTGTCTCATTAGCCTTTGAAAGTCCCTAAGTTCGGAGACGTGACTTTCCTATGGATATAAACAAAACGGGTCAACGTGGCTTGCAAATATAATAAGTACTTTTTGGTAACCCATCCTTAAATAGTTCCTTGCAATAAATGCTCGATTTCCGGAATCCTAAGTCATAGGCACGCTGCATGTTGTCCAATTCCAAATACAATTTATAAATATCTGACCAGTAATACTTATTATAGTTAAGTTAAACCAGATAGAGGAGATAGATGATGTACGGAATTGCCTGCATTTACAATATAAAATATTACTGCAAGACATTTTTCTCTATAGTAGGTACAGATTTTTTTTAGTATGAATAAGGTCAGTAGAGGACAATACACGCAACCCTGGTGTTGTAGACATCAAATAAGTTACGATTATCAGGCGAATGGTATGAATACCGCCTCAGCGCTATAAAAAAATCAATGAGGGGTTGTCGGCATCTACTTAACCCTAACCTAACCTAACATTACTGTTGGTGAGGTAAGAATTCAATGTAACGCCGCTTCAATAAATATTTACTGTGAGTGATATGTTTTTGTTTTATTGTAGTACTGCAAATTGTAAACACATTTATATCTACCAAAAAGACTTAACAGTACAGTACAGATAATAACAAAACTCTTTCGTTTAAAGAAATTATGATGCACCTTATTAGTGAAGATTGTTTTCTTTTTTAAGTGTGAACTTTTTTCAAATATACATCAGTTTTTAGCGTAAAAAACAAATTTCGAATTAAGAAAGGAGTTCGAACAGTCGATCGCTTCAGTCGGATCCAACAATTACAGAGATGGAAAAACAAAAGGCAACCCAATTAGGGTTGTCACCGGCAGCGTTACAACTAAAACAATAATTAACAGAGGCATCAAAATTCGTCGCATCTACAATTCGTCGGTTGCGTCTCGCCCCTTCCACCCGGGGGGCGTCTAGACGGCAGACCGATCTATACTGCAGTTCATCGATCGGGGTCGGGTGAACGGCCGGAGCGGCGCGACGCTCCCGCCCTCGGCAAAACAAACCCCCGCGTTGCCGATGACCACACAGGTGAATGCAAAAATTGGTCTACTTACCACTCATCGGTGAATTAGGGCGGGACTTGCCATTCGGAGAATAGGAAGTTGTTTTTATTGATCATTCATTTACGAGTGCCAGTCAGACAAACCAAGTTTTACTATAACCATTACTTATTTAGAGTCTATAAGAGTGTGAAAAAACGGTTACCAATATTATGATAATGACAACATTACCTAATGTAACCTTTAGCGAAGAAAACAATAGTATTTATTAAAAAAAAACAGTTTTTTTTTGCTACTTATTGCGGGCATTTCACGCGACATAAATAAGACAGAAGACGTTATCTATACTAATATTATAAATAAGTAAAGTTTGTGTGTTTGTATATTTGTTAAATTGTAAGGGGTAATCTCGGGATCTACTGAACCGATTTTAAAAATTCTTTCACCAATAGAAAGGCACATTATTGCCGAGTGTCATAGGCTATACTGAATGCTAGAAAAAAATTAAAGAATTTTGTCCACCCGTGCGAAGCCGGGACGGGCCGCTAGTATTAAATATAAAGAAATTACAGGTAAGAAAATTCATTTTTATTGACAATCTTATATTTTTTATACTTCGGCCCAATTGACAGCCCTATAGTGTTTAAATCATTGTTAATTTTACCAGATGGAATTATAGTTTATATCGCTGTTCAGTAAAAAGCCGGTTACTGCAAAGATAGCGACTTTGCCTGTCAGATAAAGGTTTTTTTTAATACTGGTAGAGATATACGTTTGTTTAAATAGAATAAGCATAAACATATGCTTATAAACATCTTTAGCTCTACTTAGTTCTGCAAGTACTATCCTGTGTGAGCGGTCAGAATTTTTAATTATTCATTTGTTAGATGTATAATGCAAACAAAACAACTTCCGAAACCTTATTAACATGAGTATTATTTAAAACAGGATTTTTACTATTTTTTTTATTAACGGACTCCGACATTTCAGCCATGCGCCATCGCCACGGAACAATTTCCGATGGCTGTACATATTTAAAATATGTAATTATTTAAGGGTGTTTTTAATCAATATGTTCTATCCGTGACTTGTCCATTCAGACTATATCAAACTTACGTTGGTTGAATAAGTGTATAGTCAAAACTACCTACAAATCGCACTTTTAAGTAAAACGACCTAATAAAAAAAAACTAGTCTACAGGTATTCCTACATAAAACAATCATTTAAAAGCAACTATTAAAAAGAAATGAGTCACCTAATTACATTTCTCTATCCCGAGTTTATATCACAAAATATCGATTGTATTAAAATGCTGAAGTTACCATTTTAAGTACTAAAACTCTGGAAAAATATATTTAACCAACTAGCGGCCCGTCCCGGCTTCGCACGGGTGGACAAAATTCTTTAAATGTTTTCTATTATTAAATATTTTTCCGTTAGCGCCACCTAGCGTCCGGTAGACGAACTACTTGCGATTAACGCGTTGCTATGGTAACGTTGATCCAATGGAAAAAGAGCGGACAGACAAACACACAAACCACTGTGATCTTAGATTATAGATTAACCAATTAATACATACATATAATTTCCCCATTTTCCCGCAGTAAGCAAAGATCACAGATTTCCACTTTCCACTGTCGCTTTTCCAACTCTTATCAAACCTTTCATACAAGTTCGTCGGTTAAGGGTAATTTTGACCTGGTCTTTTTTTCAGAACATCTTCTATTTTGTACCCAAAAGTTCGCCTAGGTCTGCCTTTAACAAGTCACCCATGTGTTTCATATCTATCAAATCGCACTTTTTAGATAGGTCTTTTTTATTCTAAGGATGGGTCTAATATGAAGGTATTATCAGTGCTTAACAGTTTTGAGAGAAACTTGTTTCAATCAGTTACCACCAAACTGCCTTTATAATACCGACATTGATCATCTCAGCTGAACAACCCCCGAAAAATGGGGGCTTTTGTTATAATTGTTGGTTGAAGCTGGACAGATTTGAAAACATTCCTGTTCATCATTTTGTGGTCAATGGAAGGTGAATGATTAAATCCAGTACCATTAGTCGTCTTTTACGCCACAATTAAAATAATATAATCTTGTATTTCAAATGTAATCTATACATATAAAGAAAATTGGAGTGTCTGTTTGTTATATTGAAATAACCGTTGTTTACTACATACAAACACAAAAATAACATTTTTTACAATTTATGTCTGTTTGTTTGTTCCGGCTAATCTCTGAAATGGCTGGACCGATTTTGACCTGACTTTTATTGGCACGTAGCTGATGTAATAAGGAGTAACTTAGGCTACTTTTGCGGGAGCGGGCCATTGCTGATGGTTGTGTCTCAACGACTTCATTTAGAAATTGATTTCCAGTGCTTATATCATACTTTTGATTGATAACTGTCAATGATTTGATTTAAAAAATATATAGAAAATTAAAATTACTGTGCCACAGCAACGCGTGGCTGGATCAGCTAGTCTAATATATATGACATGTAATAATTCTCACTCAACATTGTAATGTTAACAAAACTATGAATTTGCGTGCTTAGAAATAGGCGAAACATGGTGTACAATTTAATATTATCAATCTTAATTACCGTGTTTGTAGCAAATTAATAAATGATTAAATCGAAATGATTAATGATCAAAAGGTTGATGCTATTCTACTCTTCTAACAATTATAAAGTATACATAACGTCCCAAAGACCATGTGTAATTTAATAATATTAGTATTTTTATGTAATTGCTAGTAATTTTTTTATTGTTTTCTCATCGACTGACATTGTTCTGATTGTCATTTCAACTATAATTTATATTTTTAGAATTTTAATTTAATAATGTCTAATGGTTTTTTTAACATTTTTGTTATTCTTTCAGTTCAATATTTAATTCCTAACCTTATGACATTTATATAAGGATGATATTGCAATATAATACTGCCGTACTTACGATAAGTGCAATAAGTCGAGTTTTTGGGCAAATTGACTTACGTACAAATGTATGTACAAATATAATATACTACATAAAATTCTGCTTCATTTTATAGTCGTATAGTAAAAACTACAAGTCAATAGCTATTATAGTTACGATGATACTCAAAAAACAAAAATTAAATCTTCAATCGCAATTATTTCGAAAGTAGCTGAAACCTACTTATTGGACTTTTCATAAGAACGACAGAATAATGTTATGTAGGCAGAACGAACATAAAATGTAAAGTAATAAA
This sequence comes from Calamotropha paludella, assembly GCA_927399485.1. Lineage (NCBI taxonomy): Eukaryota > Metazoa > Arthropoda > Insecta > Lepidoptera > Crambidae > Calamotropha > Calamotropha paludella. Next base: position 3,894,162 of record OV656806.1, on the reverse strand, counting down.
TTAATATTTACCATGTTGCAGTACCTAATAAATAAATTAAAAAAAAAACATAAAAAGATCGTTATTCCAAAAATATACTTACTGAAGTCGATGAGTAATCTTCCATATCCCTGCCGCTGGTACGGTGGTAAAGTCAATATGCAAGAAACGTTGTAGTTTAAGAACGAGTTTTTTTCCTGTGAACAATAAATATATTTTGTGTGAAATAGTACATTGTTTACCAAAGGGAGAAAGTGAAAGGTTACCGTGAAGAACTTTAAAAGCACCTTAGAAATCGCACTTTCTCACGAGTGATACATAGAACTTTATACAACACCTACGGTGAAAATAAAAGCATTTTTTAATACTACATACATAAAATCAAGAGTTTCCATGGTCCTGACATCAACTCTCATGAGACCTTTCATACAAGTCGGGTAAGGGTACTTTTGACGTGGTCGATAATATATTTAGTTTATATGAAATCTAGCGGCCCGTCCCGGCTTCGCACGGGTGGACTTCTTTAATTTTTTCCTATTTTAAATATTTTCCCGTTAGCGCCATCTAGCGTCCGTTAGACGAACTACTTGCGGTTAACGCGTTGCTATGGTAACGTTATTGATACAATGGAAAAAGAGCGGGAAAAAGAGCGGACAGACAAACACACAAACCACTGTGTTCTTATATTATAGATTAACACGTTTTTATCACTTTTCCATCGCATGATATTATGATAATTTCTTTATCTTATTTACTTGTAGACATCTCAGGAAGTACGTTGTTAATGACTGCAATTTAGTTCTTTCAAGTAATGGTTTATCATACAACTTCGCCTACCGCTTATTTTTATAAAAATAAAGACGTAATTTCTGAACTTTTTCTTTACGAGCAGGTGTGGTATAAAAACAATTATATGTTATCATACTGCTAGGATATAGACCTTGCCAACTTAATTGACGGCATTTTATCTTATAAGATACATTATTATAATAGAATAATACTAGAAAAAATCGACTCTGGTCACAAGTGAATTCTTAGGCGGGAATCGAACCCGCAACCTTTGGAAAGCCGGTCCAATGCTCTCCCAATTGAGCTACCGAGCCTTGTGAACACTCGTCGAAATTTTCTAGTACCTTTCTGATTTTACGCTGTAGGCCAGCGTTGTTTTGTCAATGAGAGGAACAATGTTTGGGCAATCGATTGATTGATTGACTTATTGATTGATTTATTATAATAATTTATCTTATAAGATAGCTTTGAAAAATACATAAAATATATTAAATTATAAAATCTTATATTATATGTTAAAAATCCAAAACCATTTGGAGAATATTTTGTCATTTGAAAATGTAGAAGGTTTCTTAGCTTATTGAAAATTTCAAGAAATTAAACTCTATTTTAATATAAACACCGATTCATCATTTAATCAATAAAATGACGTGAAATCAAAGGGTGAACAGTAATAATATAAAAATAATAATATTACATACATTCACACCAATTAGCCTAGCCCAAAGTAAGCGCTATAGTTATGAATACTAGAGTAACGAAAAGACATACATAGGTGATACATTGATATGTAATACTAGCTGACCCGGCCACGCGATGATATGTTAAAAATTAAAATGAAATCTATCCTATGACCTAAATCGGAACAATCATCAAAATCAGTTGAGCAGGCGGAGTTCATCGCGGTAAAACAAAGCGTCAGGTAATTTTTATATATAGATTTATATAAATACTAGCTGACCCAGCCACGCTTTGCTGTGTTATAAATTTAAAAAAAAACCTATCCTATCTTTTAAGTTAAATCAAATAACAGATAGTTGCGAAGTTTGATCAAAATCGGTTAAGTAGTTTAGGAGTCCATCGCGGACAAACAACGTGACACGTAATTAATATATATTAAGATAAGATATATATTATTGCCCATGACTCAGGTACAAATGCTCGTATTCATCACACAAACATCTGCCCCTTCCGTGATTCGAATCCAGGACCTTCGGCGAGAAAGGCAGGATCGCTACCAAACGGTGAAGTCATTGTTATATCAGTCGGTACAAAACCAGTAAACAAATAAAAGACAACCGAACCCAACTCCTCGTAAACCCATCCCTGCTGCGAACCAGTCACGCAATTTGCGAGGGGAGCGAGTACACTATTATTAGGACGTAATTCATAAGAGCTTTTGTATGCTAATGAATTCGCATGGATTTACATTTTCGATCGTTTTCTACACTTTTCCATGCTCAATAGCTGTCTTTATTTTTTTCGTGAGTCATTTTTATTAAAGCCACACCGATGTTACTTAAAATAATTCGGATTATAGCAAAAATAGATCAGACTGATAGCTGTAGAGCGCACTTTCTTAAATATAAAAAATTATACTTTTAAATTTTGATAATATGTACATTTGTTTGAAAATATTAACAATTTTGTACAAAACGATAAACTACGCTACAACATAAAAATAAATTACTATTTACATAGCTATTATTCGATACTTGTGAATAAGAGTAAGAATTGAGTTATTTTGTAGGTCTCATCTCCTTATAACACTTGTACCAGGAAACTCCGCACCAGGAAGTGTACGTGTGTGTGTGTGTGTGCGTGTGGGTGCGCTTGGGTGTGTGTGTGTGTGTGTATGTGTGTGTGTGTGTGTGTGTATGTGTGTGTGCGAGCGCGCGTGGGTGTGGGTCTGTATTTGTATGGTACTTCAGATAGATGAAAAAAGTTTTCATTGACCATCACAACGGCAAATACTTAAACAGAAAAAAAATAAACATATAAACCAAAAATTTAAGAATGTGACCGGTCAATCAGAACCTATTTCAGCATTAGTCATATTATACGATATAAAATAAATTTATAATTAAAATAAAATATCATTTCAACTATTCTATTTAAGTAATTAACTTTATTCCTAAATAAAGCGCTGCACTGCTTATACGAGAAAATATGATAATTACATAGCAGTTTCTTTTTTATGATCGTTAGATATAAGTCTTGATAAGGTCTTACTACCTCAATTAGAAGAGCCTTCTCCCAGACAGCGATTTTTTAGTAGAAATCACTTTACATATAAAAAATCATAATTTTGTTCCAGTCCTTCGCAATGTGACCCCAATGCTTTTATCGCAACACTAATGTCAGATAATGTGACGTAAATAAATGTATCTGCGTCAAATGCGTGAGTTGTGTATGACGCAAACTGAACGCCGTCAGTAGCCTGTTCGTCTATTGGCTAAAGATGACGCAATACAGCTTCTGTAGCTTTCAATGAAATGTAGGCGTAAGTTATTTACTAAAAAATATTAATTAATGGAAGTTGACAACGAATGACGTCGAAACTGTTAAATAGAATGAGAAACTGGTTAAAAAGGAAAAGTGCTAAAAACTACACCAAAACCAAAGTATAAAACGCTAAAGGTAAACGGTAAAGGTGTTGTCTTTATATCGTATAGATTTTTCTTTTTTAGAAATGGCTACTTGATCAAACCTTAATTTTCAACTGCTGCTGCTTGCTGCTTCCCCTTTGAATCTTCGTTGTTTTATAAGGATAAATAATGAAGACGATAATATCGACCTACCTCCTCCTCCTATTTTAGTATTAAAAGATTCAAAAAACTCTTATACAATTTCCTTTACATTTATATCTTCTTTAAAGTTTCCTAGTGTAAGCAATAACGTAATTCCGTGAGAAATTTTAAAACTCAAATAAAAATGTTTAACAAAATAACCTCTACTTGATTTTTCTCTAAAATCGAAACAATACTTTTTTTACGTAAAATGTAATCTATGGCGTATTTTATTTTTAAAAAGCATCAATTATAAAAACAATTCAATCAAACGGGAATAAAATGGTCACAGAGATAAATGATATTAAATCATCAACGTCCAGCCTGTTATCGGAACAAAGAGACAGAAAAGATCACGTGACTCTTGAGAATAAAATAAAGTCACTTGAATCTGATCTCAATAACTTAAAACATTTAGCACAAGCCACTACCATTAAACAAGAAAGTCAGTTAACTCTCTGTGAACAACTGATTCAAGAGATAGAGCATCGTAATAACCGACAGAAAAATATAATACTTGTGGGACTGCCGAAATCTATTTCTCCTAAAAAAGAAGAAAGAATAGCAAAAGATGAAGCTGATGTATTGAACTTGATTTCTCTACTGAGCGACGGTATTCCAAAACCAGTAAAAATCATATTTCACAAAGGGGAAACAACACCAAGTCCAAGGCTCAAACTGCAGCTGGGCGTCCTAAATGAGGTCAAGCGATATTTCACGCCGAGACTTTTAACTTTCTATAAAGCTCCGGTCCGATCTTGTATGGAATATTGCAGCCACCTCTAGGACGGCTTAGCAAAATACCAACTTGCTGCACTGGACACGATTCAGCGCAGAGCTGAGAGAAATTGGTGAAGAGCAAGTTTCACACCTTAGCTCACCGCCGCAAAGTTGCCTGTCTGTCGGTCTTCTACAGACTGTACTTTGGAGAGTGTGCTCAGGAGCTGAATTTGCTCATACCACCATATCCTTTTTTCCATTGGACATCCAGTTTTTTGGTTGCTATTCCTACCTGTCGCACCAAGCGCTTCTCAACATCCATACTAATATTATAAATGGGAAAGTGTGTCTGTCTGTTTGTCTTTCTTTCACGGCAAAACCGAGCGACGAATTGACGTGATTTTTTAAGTGGCCATAGTTGAAGGGATGGAGAGTAATACAGGCTACTTTTTGCCCCTTTCTAACCCCCCACTTCCCAAAAATGGAGGGTGGAAGTTTGTATTGGGCATTCGACAATTTTTAAGGTAGAAAGCTAAAAATTGGTATGCTGACTATTTATGATTACCAAAAAAAGTCAGTAAAGCCATGTCAAAAGTACCCTTAACTGACGAGCTTGTATCATGTCTGATGAGAATTGAAGAAGTAAGAGATGTATGTCAGGATAGTGGAAAGTGGAAATCTGTGATCACTGCCTAACCCTGCGGGAAAAAGGCGTGATTGTATGTCAGTAATTCAAGTAACATAAAGCCCAAATCTATAATCTTAGATCACAGTGGTTTGTGTGTTTGTCTGTCCGCTCTTTTTCCATTGTATCAATAACCATAGCAACGCGTTAACCGCAAGTATTTCGTCTACCGGACGCTAGATGGCGCAAACGGAAAAATATTTAATAATAGAAAAAAATTGAAGAATTTTGTCCACCCGTGCGAAGCCGGGACGGGCCGCTAGTCTATAATCTAACATTACAGTGGTTTGTGTGTTTGTCTGTCTGCTCTTTTTCCATTGTATCAAATAAAGTTGCCATAGCAACGCATTAACCGCAAGTAGTTCGTCTGCCGGACGCTAGATGGCGCCAACGGAAAAATATTTAATAATGGAAAAAAATTAAATAATTTTGTCCACCCCTGCGAAGCCGGGACGGGCCGCGCGCTAGTCAGCATAATTATTTCAGGATTTGGAATCAAGAGTATAGATTTTACACAATTAAAGTAAGCGTTATTATACAAAACGTATAATTAACGATCACTAACTCACAATTGCGGTTTTGGTATATTAATATTACTACTGACAACGATTTGGTGCAACGGTTATGATCTTGCCTTTCGCACCGATGGTCCTGGGTTCGAGACCCGGAACAGGCAGATTTGTATGATGAATACAAGCATTTGTACCTGAGTTATGGGTAGGATACATTTGTACCTATGCAACATTATATGTAATATCCATTAGTGTGCTTACTTTGGGCAAGGCTAATTGGTGTGATGTAAGAAATATTATTATTTTTGTAATTTTATATATTTTGTGCATTTTTCAATGCGAAAAAATCGACTCAGCTCACAAGTAAATTCTCAGGCGGGAACCGAACCCGCAACCTTTGCAAATCCGGTCCAATGCTCTCCCAACTGAGCTACCGAGCCTTGTGAACACACGTCCAAATTTTCCAGTATCTAATTTTACGCTGTAAGCCAGCGTTGTCTATTCAATGAGAGGAAACATCCTCTCATATTCGAAAGAAACATTTTTACAAATGTTTGGGCAATCGATTAAGATGAAACAGCCATTTAGTTTTATAATTTTACATATTTTGTGCATTCTTTTAATGCTATCTTCGAAGATAAATTATTTTAATAGAAAATATTATCTTAATATATATAAGAAACGTGTCACGTTGTTTGTCCGCGATGGACTCCTAAACTACTTAACCGATTTTAATCAAATTTGTACACCGTGTACAGTTTGATCCAACTTGAAAGATAGGATAGGTTTCAATTTATAACAGCAACGCGTGGCTGAGTCAGCTAGTTATTTATAAATATTATTATTGTTAGTTTGATTGATATCAACATAATGTATCTAAAACACAATGCGGTACCAGGCAATGAACGGCGTCGTATTTTGGGACGTATCCTGCGGCATAATAATTAGTTTGCTACAAATACAAAACATTGTTATAATAATAATCGAATCACTCGCCCTATAAATAAGCAAATTCGAATTTAAATTACTGCTACAAATTTTATTCACTGATGAACTATTCCATCCTTAGGAGTAAAGGTAGAGGTTCAATCAATCTTATTTATGAGAAGAGGAAGTTATAAAAAGGAGAATATCTTGGCTTTCACAGAACTAACAAATCTAGCTTTTTGACAAACAGATTTTTAGAATTGCAATTGATAAAGTTTCGGAACCAAAAAGGCAAATAATGTAGTAATGTAAGCCGCACTGGAAGAAGACCGATATTTTAAAAGATATAATAAAATGCTCTTCTATTTGAAATTATTTTTTTAATAATTTATATATTACAATATTTAATATGATTTAATCTAAACTCGGCGTCAAAAAAATCGCACCTTATAAAAATCTTATTCAAAAATTCCTAAACCTTATATAGAGGATAGTGTTAGGTATCATTAGAAAGGTAACAAAAAGGAGCATCAAACAACAATTAAGTGCAATCTTTTTTTTAATTAAAATTATACAAAAAGCATAAAAATTTGAAAAATAATAAAAAATCTTAATTAAGTCCTAATTAATAATCGATAATTTACAAAAAAAATGTACAAAAAGTGTCTTAAAATTAACTCAAAATCTAGTGTTACCCCCCCTTGCCCTGATGACGGCTTCCATACGGTCCCTCATAGACCTCACCAACTTCAGGAGCTCTTCTTGAGGGATAAGACCCCATTCTTCAATCACCGCGGTTTGGAGTTCCTCTAGAGTCGAAGGAGCCGGATCCCGAGATCGAACCTTACGTTTAAGATGGTCCCAGAGGTGCTCTATCGGATTCAGATCAGGACTTCTCGCTGGCCACTGCATCACAGGAATTTGGGACCTCCGCAGGAAGTCGTTCACGATGGCTGCAGTGTGTGCGCGAGCGTTGTCGTGCATTAATGTGAACCCCTCGCCAAAAGATTCGGCAAAAGGGACCACATGCACATCCAGGATCTCTGTGATATAGCGGCGCGCAGTCAGCGACCCTTGTCCGCGAGCACCTCCGGTCCGGGAGACGCAGACCAGGTCGGTTTTGCCGGCAGCCGACATACCGCCCCAGAACATGCAGGATCCGCCTCCATATTCCACCGTCTCCTGGATGCAGGCTTGAGCGAAACGTTCACCCTGCCTCCGGTATACTCTTCTTCGTCGGTCGTTGCAGAAAAGACACACTCGTGTCTCGTCTGAGAAGAGAACAGCTCCCCACTGCTCAATGGTCCAATCGACGTGGTCGCGAGCAAACTGCAAGCGGGCTCGTCGGTGCGCTGCAGTCAATTTTGGACCTGTAGCAGCTCTGCGGGCTGCTATGTTCTTCTCCTTCAGTCTTCTTCTAACCGTGGATACACTCACGGTGCGTCTGCGAACTGCCTGGAGCTCCTGTTGCAGCTGAACAGCGTTTGAGAAGCGATTTCTCAAAGAGTACGACACAACGAACCGGTCGTCTCTTTCCGAAGTGCAGCGACGTCTACCGGACCCATGTCGCCGGATATAGCCACCGGTCTCTAAAAAGCGCTGGTAGACTCTACGAACCGAAAAACGGCTCAGATTCAGTTGCCGGGCGACATCACACTGCCGCACCCCTGCTTGCAGTAGTGCAACCACTTGAGCGGCCTCATCAGCTGTAGTGTCCATTTTCCAGATGTTCTTTCTTCAGTAAAATCAGTGCGTGTGTCCCCTTCAACGGTTTAATAGCGAATGACCCACATTGAACCCGTGTTGACCTCTTTATACCCACAAAGTTAGCGCAACTCGCGACTCTCCCGAGCAGCAAAATTTCCTTAGAATTTTTGTGACCCTTTATTTGTTGCTTTAGGTTTTATTTGATAATGAAAAATAATGTTTTTTTATTAAGTTAATTAAGTAACCTTTTAAATAAAATTATAATTAATACGACTGCATGTGCATATCCAGAGTTAATGCCATTTGAACGTGATTTTCTTAGAGGTGCGATTTTTTTGACGCCGAGTGTATTATCATACGTTTCCTACGGCATAACAATGACAACAAATTACAGTGAACAATCATTTAACCAAATTTCCAATTAATAACAACAGCAGGGGGCCCTACAGGAGATCATATTAGGATAGAACTGTGACCATAAACCTGAGCGAGCAGAGCGAGCTTGTTTTAATAAAATTTGTAAACTAATGAGGCGATTACCAAATTTTAACTAACTGCCTATTTGGTCGTCAATATTAGAATTTTCAGTGGTACCGCGTATTATAAAGCAATTTTACAAACGGTAAGTTGTTTCGCGACATGAACAAAATGGCAGTCGGAATAAGAATAAAGCAGGTTACAATCAAGGTTGAGGCGTCGAGAGGCGCGAGCGAGTGACAATTTCCCCGTGTAAACAGACCCGTCTAGACTGTAGACACGGCACACATAGAAGGGAATAAATCTCAATTCTAGCGTAACAGTCGGCCCCAGCGACGAGACGATATAAGTATTTAGGGACACATAAGGGAAATATTCAGTTTGCTTAAAAATTTGTTAGGTTTGGGAAAAAATGGAAAGATAACGCAACGAAAATTGGAAGAATACTCTGTTTTTAATATAACACTTTATATCAGACTTTATTTATTTTATTTTATTAATATTCTAGATAACCCCTCTTGGTGTGCTACAAAAGAATCCACGACTGCAGTTAAAGGCCTTTTTAAAAGAGTTTTGAAGTGTTTTCTTTATGCAGATCTCATATTAAAGAACTCGATTTTGAAGACTGTATTTTTGCTAAAGATTCAGTATAGCATTATCGAGCTTACCCAACAAATTAACTCCAAACATAGAGCGACTTAAACACTGAAATATATGTATGAAACTAAACTTATGATGTAAAATATGTTTTATTTTAAGACCCTTAACTCTCAAAATAAATTTAATATCACTCACAAGTACATTTTTTTACTAAAAGACGTTTTATTTTAATACTCAATATTCTTAAGACTCAAGAGTCTTAAGATTTTCCTTTACTTTAAAACAGTTATTCATTCATGTTCTATCAAAGGAGCAATTCTACGCATTTACTTACAAGACCATTGCCTCCTCCTTAGCGATTGGCAAAGCGTGAAGTTCCATGACATCATTTCCTATTTATAAAAAAAAATATTAAAAGAGGATAAAACGTTACATTAATTCTAGTTAAGAAAGAGTCGAAAGTGAGGGGATAAGAAAGAGAGTGTATATATAAATAGATGCTGTGTCGATCAAAGCTAAGAATGTTAACATTCAACTGTTGATTGTTTTTCTTTCTTTCAGTGAGAGATTTTGTTTATTAATTAATATTAGGCAATTTCTTAATTTTAGGTTTGATTAATTTTCTCAGTTGTTGTTGTAAAATATATAATTTAAACAAAAATTCTTTCTAAACTACAATAATTGGCCTAGCAGTTTCAGTGTCTGGTCCAGTTTGCCAAAAAGACGTGGGTTCGAATCTGAATGTGAAAATGATTGTGCAAGTATCTAGGAACACCGGCAATTTCGTAAAAATTTAACTTTTCTTGCCTCCTGATTTTGTTTAATTAGAAAATATAGTGACATACTTATTTTTGTTGACGTGATGACGTCTTATAAATCGATGAACGCTGGCTGCACGCACGAAAAAGTGTCACGTTCCGCCTGCGCCGAGCATGCAAGCGAGAGAGAGCGCGGAGCAAGCGATAGAGAGGCACAATCGACGTAAGCATTCGGCTTGTGACGCATTTATCTTCCATTCCATCGGCCTATGCGTCCGAGTAGAAAAGAGACAGCGTCAGTACACAACCTAAACGTGAACTGCTTTGTCAACTGTGTATAAAATAATGTGAAAAGTTAATGTGGTTTCCATTGTTTATTGCAACAACTACCGCGCCAAAATTCTTGCATTTTAAGAATTTGATTAGCGATATAATCTCATATATTTGATTATTTAAAAAAGTAGCATCGGTCGGCGAGTGCAGTAATAATAGGTTATGTTACAATTTTGACTAAAAAATTATTATGACTCATATAAACAATCGTATAAAAAGTCAACTGCGTTGTCAAATCAAAGTAAAGTTTCTATGACAGACGAAAACACGGAAAGGAAGACCCAAAATAAAAATGAATAAAAACAGGGGATTACTTTAATTATACTTTATCTATGAGTCAAAAACAAGATTGGAAAATTTTGATGTTGTCAATTCAACAAAATTAGTTGGTTATTTTGACATAGTCATTTCAATTTTAATTTTTTACGAAATTGCCGGTGTTCCTAGATACTTGCACAATCATTTTCACATTCAGATTCGAACCCACGTCTTTTTGGCAAACTGGACCAGACACTAAAACTGCTAGGCCAATTATTGTAGTTTAGAAAGAATTTTTGTTTAAATTATATTTTTTACAACAACAACTGAGAAAATTAATCAAACCTAAAATTAAGAAATTGTCTAATATTAATTAATAAACAAAATCTCTCACTGAAAGAAAGAAAAACAATCAACAGTTGAATGTTAACATTCTTAGCTTTGATCGACACAGCATCTATTTATATATACACTCTCTTTCTTATCCCCTCACTTTCGACTCTTTCTTAACTAGAATTAATGTAAAGTTTTATCCTCTTTTAATATTTTTTTTTATAAATAGGAAATGATGTCATGGAACTTCACGCTTTGCCAATCGCTAAGGAGGAGGCAATGGTCTTGTAAGTAAATGCGTAGAATTACTCCTTTGATAGAACATGAATGAATAACTGTTTTAAAGTAAAGGAAAATCTTAAGACTCTTGAGTCTTAAGAATATTGAGTATTAAAATAAAACGTCTTTTAGTAAAAAAAAGTACTTGTGAGTGATATTAAATTTCAAATAGTTACATATCTCATACTTATGGTTATATTGTTATTCACCGAAACACTCTTTTGCTAAGGAGCTTATAATATTTAGACGCGGTCAGACGTTTTATTTTAACGGTTTTGGGAACTCCCCCTGCAGTTCGATGACCTGATGCTGCAGACAGTCTGCACTTTGTCTGGATTTAAGGCGTACCTAAGTTGTAAAGTTTCGTTAAGAGACTATTACTTATAGATATTCTGGACGTCTGTCGAGTCTTGTGATTGTTGAATATTTAGCGCCTCTGCTTTGGAAGCAGACAATGACTCGGAGTTTATAAATCTTAAGCGTTATCGCATAAAGTTTACCCTTAAGCTGGACAGATGGAATAATTCGTTTCCAGTTTGACGTTTTCCTAAGAAATGGTTTCTATGACTACTGTTCTAGCAATGATTTTGTTTGTACCGCTGTATTCGGGCAGAAACATGAAAAACTTCAAGTGCCTCACTAATGGCCGCCGAAAACAAAAACAGTGAGGAAGTCAAGAATATATTTCTGTGTTGGTACTACTAAAAAAAATATTGCCTATATAGAAAAGTATAATGTAGCAGCAGGAATTAAGAGTTCAAAGTAATATCAGTGCATGAGAACGCCGGCGTTCTATTGAGCATTGACCAAACTTTTGGCAAAGAACAGAAAGAACCCCGATGGTTTTAATGAGCATGAGCCGGTGAAGAGATTTTTATCACTTCCCTCTAGGTCTATGGAGATTTATGGAGGTGTGCGGATGTCACGATGTGACAAATTAATAAATTTACGTACATTTATAAAGTGACTTAATAGTCACGATGACAAAAGGCAGCCATGCGATCAGGCACTAAGACATCACTGGTCATAGATATGCTTGGATACTATAGAGGGCGGATGAAACGTTTTCTATTGACGCTTTAAAAACAAAAAAAGAACCTAAAATATACCAATAGCTTTCCCTTGAACTAAATAGGGGGTATTTTTTATGTTTCCTCTTTATATCATCATCATCAGAAGTCTTTAATGTCACTGAAGGGCAAAAGTCTTCCCCTGTCGGAATATCAACGCTGCTGCGGCGAATACCTGTCGTAGCAGCCCATGCTCAGGCAGAGTCTTGCTTGATCTTAATTATAAGTTTTAATATTAACTAGTTGTAACCGGCATGCGTTGCAATGCAATAGTACAAAAAAACATTCAAAACGACAAAAAATCATTTATATATAGATTTTTGGACCAGGACCCGTCGCGGGCGTCCTCAGAACACTATCAAAGTTTCATCACAGATTGTTGGTTGGTTAAAAGGTTTTGAAACGCATATGGAACAAACATTGAAACATTTTGACGTGATAACGTTTTAAAAATCGATGAACGCCAGTTGCACGCACAAAAAAGTGTCACGTTCTACCTGAGCCGAGCGTGCAAGCGAGAGCGCGGAACAAGCGATAGAGGCACGATCGGCCTAAGCGTGCGGCTTGTGACGCTTTTTTCTCTCTTCCACTCCATCGGCCGATGCATCCGAGTAGAAGAGAGACAGCGGTAGCGCACAACCTACTCGTGAACTGTTTTGTTGATAGGTGTTAAGTAAATGCAGCCGCGACCAAAGACATAATAAGCCTTTAGAGGTACAAATGAATTAAATAGTACATTTTTTGATCAATCGTAAGCCGAATGATAACTGCTGTTCCATCGAGTTTCTAATCAAAAAGATTATAATCAAAGTAAGACAACAACAAAAATTAAGAATAATATACCCGGCCATAAACAAATCCGGTAGTACCCGGATACCCGGATGTAACGAACGTTGACCTCACCCGGCGAGACGATTCGGCGCTCACACGATGTCTACCGTCTGTGTTTACGGGTCGAACGAAAACAAAAAGTTGTATGCATAAATTGCTTTTACAACTTCAACGTGAGTCAAACAAAAGTAACACTCCCACAAAAGTAAAATATTTAAATTAATTACATTATTGTAGGTTTTAATAACAATTGTAATAGTAATAATTTTGACATCACAACAATCGGCCTAACACAAAGTAACCATTATGAAATTTAAACTAGGTCGATGCAGTCGCTAAGCATAAAGCTTCGCTAGCACTATATATTGGAGCGAAGCTCAATACTAAAAAAAAAAATTTCAATAATGTTTAGTGTAAAATTAAATTAAAATGGTTTTTGGTCATAACTTTCTTACTTTTGCGAATTTCAAAATCTGATCCTAAACCTGTTGATTCGATTCCACGCAAAAATATTAAAATCGGTTAAGAACTTGGGAAGTTATAACGTAACAGACATTGCGCCATTGAAGCTGATCCATGGGAGCTTCGCTCCAACTAGGCGATGCATTCGCTAAGCATAAAGCTACGCTAGCACCATATATTGGAGCGGAGCGTAATACCTAAAAAAGAAAAAAAAAAATTCGATGAGAATTTTTGCGAATTTCAAAATTCGGGCTCCGTCACAATCTGGTCCTAAACCTGTTGATTCAATTCCGCACAAAAAATATTAAAATCGGTTAAGAACTCGGGAAGTTATGGCGTAACAGACATTTCGCCATTGAAGCTGATCCATGGGAGCTTCGCTCACTTCGTTCGCTCCGCTCCAATAATTAGAAATTTCTTTATTTACCTTTGAATAGGGTGCAATTTTTTTATAATTATTTTGTACAATTCAACATTTACTTCATTTTATATTGTCACTGGAAATAAATGCATTATTATTATATAATTAATTGAAATTATTCACTATATATGAAGCTTGTGTTTTAGATACTAGGGTAAGGGACATATATACATATAGGTTTATGTATATTACATATAAATAAGTATTTTTTAGAGGAATGTGTACAGGGTACTTCAAAAGCTGATAAAAAATTTTTTCTTTGGATTTCTGACATCTGTAGAGTACGGATATATCCCAAGAATGTTCCACGATTTTTTGTAGTTTTCGAGTAATGTTTTTTTTTAATATTTTGAGAATTTTTAACATAACCGAGTTAAATATTTATTTGTTTGCAAATTCTGCATCTTTTGTTTTTGTAGAATAGTTCTCATGACCTACTTTCACACATTAAATATGCATATTTCTGTCATTTATGTTAAAAGCAGATAAATTCTTATAAATAAAAACGCTGTTTATTCTTTATCGATCGTTTGATTTTTATAAAAGTATAACATTCTTTAGGCAGTTAACTAAAACATGAAGAGATGGCGGTGATATTGAACTTAAGAAACTTAAAAAAAAATTGACGGGATGTAAAGGTCTCAGTAGCTCAATCGGAAGCAAGAGGTTACGGCTTCAAATCCCGTCTAACTCCTAAGACAATTGGATTTTTTTCTATTAAATATATTTTAGATATATGAATCTAACAACCAAACGCTTATTTAACAAAAAAAATAAAAAAAAAATCGTCAAAAGCAAAAATATCCAAGCCCATCGCATCGCTATTTCCTCCAATTGCAAATCTAATCAATTCAGGGAACCATTCGAATACACAAAAAAACATCGGAATCAGTCTAGTCGTTTAGGTATAAAATAACATACATATAGAGGTATAAAAGAATTATATACCTTTACAAAGGAGATTAATTCGGATTTAAGTATATCATATAGCTTTAAATACCCTTTGTATTCACGGTAGATATTGTCTCGGCTAGACAGGCGTGTCTGAAGCATCTCCTTTATTTATTTCGAACTTTGTTTGTTTAAGGGTTAAGTTACACAAACAAAACTGTTAGCATTTTTCACGTTCTACTGAAAAAGAAATTTAATCTAAAGATTTTATTTTCCTCTACCGTGTTCAGGACTCTGTGGTCGCTACTAAGAGAAGAAATTCGATTTTCAGTTAAGTCAATATAGTATTTTTTTTAATGTTGTGTTGATCTAAGTGGAAAATGGCTGTGATTTTCTTGTTTCAGCATATATACGTTAACAATGTGAACATCCTTTTATAAAAACTACCCTCTATCAAACGACGAATATCAAAGTATTTCATAACTGTTTTAGTACCTCCTATATATATGCACTAAGAGATCATCTTCCAGGTTCCTTTCAATGAAACGACAATTTTTTTAAAGTGTGTTATTATTTTTTTCTGAAATTCTGAAGAAGCAAATTACGAGACAAATCTGCTCGCTACTTTTAGAATTGCGTACCCAATAAACTTTGTAAAGTGCCATATTTTTTACTTTAAAGAATATTAACAATACGTTCTACCAATTGTTAAGATTCCCATTAAACCCTTGTAGTAAGCGTAATGCATGTTTACGACTGGATCCACATCCGTAGTACATCGGCACAGATCAAACTCGGTCTGCTTGAGTAAAACTTGACATGTCAAACTATGGCCTACTACCGTCTTAAATAATTTCTGATGCAAAATATATATAAATTCCCTGTCACAGTTTATGACCGCAATGAACTCCGAAACTACTCAACCCATTTTAATTTTTTTGGTTTCGCTGGATTTGTTCTTACTTGAGACATAGCATAGGTTTCATTTTAATTCAAAACAAAAAAATATGCATATTATAATAACTGAGCCACAGCGACGCGTGGCCGGGTCAGCTAGTATTATATAAAGCAATACAAAGCTGTTGTATTTAAATCCTCTATTGTATTCACTTTAAGTTTTATCAAAGTACGTTCTGTCATTTCAGCAGTTTATACATAGTGATTTATATATATATGAAATACTTCTGAATCCAAAAAAGTTCACTGCTCGACGGAAGCCTCCACTAAAAATGGGGGGTAAAATATCATATTTCGCAGAACATCGCTGTCCATTTGGTCGTCTACGGGTAGTATACGGCGATTAATTCCAGTATCATTTGCTTTTATGACACCTTTAAGTGTGGAAAGCTGGTGGTATTCAACTCTGCCATACACAAGACTTGTCTCGAGGGAATTTACTGCGGATGATGGACAATCGGACGTATGCGTTGAGTTGGGTGATTATAGGGTTTCAAGTTAAATAAACGATAAAAAAATACTGGTCCCGGTAGTATGCGAGTATGCACCGGGCATAACCCGGATGCAGCGGTCGTTGACCCTGTAGACGTCTCGACGCATGTACTCCTAAGTCGCGGTCCTATTTCTAACTACCTATACGTTGCCTTATCGAGATTTGGCAGGAATTGACTAGATTTAAACGATTAATTTGGCTGGAACCTTTCTCATTCCAGATCAGAATTCAGCAAAGCTTTATTCGGCAGCAGTCGTGTTTTTGATGTAAACTACAAAGGAATAAGACGACGATGACCGTTTGGTGTAACGATAACGATCTGCCTTTCGCATCAACAGTGCTGAGTTCGAGTGCCGAAAGGGACAAATGTTTGTGCGATAAATACGAGCATTTGTACGCGAGTCATGTGTATTTATATATATTTATATGAATATGACATAGCTGTGTATCGCATATGTAAGTTTATCCGTTACCCTAGTATCCATAACACAAACCTTACAGTGCTTAGTTTGGGTTAGGCTAAATGGTGTAAGTGTAAGATTTATTATTAAAATAAGAAGATATTATAAGCTACATTAATAATATAAACACTTAAAAAAAACTAACTAAACTTTTTCAAGTGCAGACGAAAGTTTTCACATTTTCGGTTGTTATTTTGCCGTTGCTAACTACAAAATTTTAAATTTAAAGGATTTATTATCATCATCATTTTAATATCCAAAAACACCGTTGAAAAAATGAATCATAATCTATAACGTAAATGTAGCCAGGACCTTCCGAAATACAATCCTACAATTGGCCTATGCAAAAGTTGCTTAGTTTTCATAATCTTAGCCCGAACGTATTAAACACTCCTTAATCGAGCTATTTCTCTATTTAATTTGTTAGTCTGTAATACACTTACTTAGACATACAAACTTATATGAAAATTACTTAAACTATAAAAAAGTTGCATTCTAATTTCACTATACGACGAAAGAAAAACTTCCACTATTCCAAAAATGATGACACCGCAAAACGTAAGCTCAAGGCACTCCAGTTTACTACGACGTAGCACGTCACGTAGGCCTCACGTCGAGTGTCTACGGTGCTACGGTCACGCTACGCCGCAGAATAGTAATAGTACTCGTAGCAGCGAGCGAAGTACTATGCTAACTCGGCGGAGTTATATTGCGAAACATTTTCCTTTGTAGTCGTGTTAAAACGAAGACGATTTTTTTACAAGCTTTTATTTAACTTGCAATGTATGTATGTATGCTCGGATGGAATCTTGCAACTCAATTTTGAAGCAGATATCTTCATCTGATTGAGCTGAAATTTTGTATACACGTTCAGTTTCGATGACAATGCACGGTTAACTGTCATCGGTATTCTTAATCCAACATGGCGGCACACCCAAGATGGCGGACTAGTTATTTTTAATACACTCCTACAATATGAGTATCAAATGAATGGGCTTGCTAAGTATAAGTTGAAAAATAAAGTAACGTCACTTTAATTCCAATATGGAGGACAAGTTTTTAATGTTTCCCTACAATATGGGTATTTCTTTTTGTAATACTGCTGCGGTTACACTTGGGACTAATACACCGGCGTCTTAGTAAGTATAAAAGCGACAATAAAAGCGTTTGTCACTGTCTATACTCTCTGGGTTAGCTCGTTCCATTGTGGATTCTGTCTTTGCCCCTGGGCTTGATTGGGATCAAGAGCGAACCCATCCTAAATAAAAAAAAACTTTGATTTGAATCTGTTTTGTAATAATTGATTAAGGCAGTCATTATTATTTTGGGTTAGTGACACATTATCGAAAACGCAAGTTGTCTTAAACGTTAATTTGTCTGAAAATCGTGTTTTAATTTGCCACTAGTCTAAATTTAACCTCTCCATGAAGTTGCTCGTTATTACTGTTTTTTCTCATTTGCTGTGTGATTATTTATAGATTTAATATTAATAACCTAATCATTTGTACTGCACTTACATTTGCATGCATCTGTTTAAAAGGCTATATGTGAGACTTTATAACTGTAATACCATTATGATTCTTTTATAGAAAACTAGCTAACCCGGCCACGCGTTGCTGGTATGGTAACAAACACAAAGTATTTTCATAATATAATGTATGATATGATATGATATAGAATCTGTTCAAAAGTTATTCTCAGGCGAGACACCAACCCGCAAAACTTGGGATGTTGGGATAAAGTCAATGAGAATAACTTACTTTGTACCATATTTAAGCAATTAATGAATTGATTGATTAATTAAGTGAATTAAAAATGTAAAAGCTTGTTTACCCAGTTTGCTAGGTATGAGTATAGATTGTCAATTTTTTGAAGTGTTACGTCAAAATTCTGATTGGCGTTTCCAAAAACTGTTTATTCAAATATATTACGTTTTTATGTTTATTAAAAACAATTTGCCGATCGCATTTTGGCAATATAGTTTTACCGTGTGGTGTTTGGCAGATTATAATAGCGCAAACCCGTCACAACAGAAGGTATCGTAAAAGGTTGCTAATGGCAATGAAAGTAATCACCATTTACTTCCCTTTGACCACAAAACGAGCAGCAGCTTTTTCTGAGTTGTAGTCTTTATTATAATCTCCAATCTGACAGCTCCATGCAGATTGCATAGAGGCGGAAGAAACTCCACAGCTCGTCCTTATGGAATGCAGAAGCGTGGAAAATCAACGGACACAGCTTCTCCAATCCCTAATATCACTCCCGGATGGCTACAGCAGCCTGAAAAGGCTGCTGACCTTCTAGAATTTATTAGGTTAGCTGGAGTAGGAAGAAAATCTAAGATATGCATAATGGCCCAATCAAGAGGCTAAATGCGGAAAAAGTCCCGCTAAACTATGTTCTCCAATCCGCCTGCTGAGATTATGGTAAGATCCTCATATTTTCGGGGTGATTTACGTTTAACAGTGAACGTATTTCTGATGAGAGTATGAAAATAATAGTGTCATTACTATTTATATATAGGTGTAGGTGTTTGAAATGGCAGCTGGAATCGAATTGAAGTATGCTGTCTTGTCATTAAAGGTCTCAAATAGGTAAGGAAATATGTGAAACTTTTTCGATATAATTTCACTAACAGTGTTAAACCAGCATAACATTGAGAGTTAAAAACAATTCGCCAGACTTAAAACAATATGGAGTTAAAGAACAAAATTGCCCACCATTATAGGTAGCTGTTTTATGTGTTTACAGCGCATCAAGCTTTGACGTTTGTACCTACCTTATGCCTTTAGAAATAAAGGTAATTTTGCTTTCGATGAATAGCTAAATGTGTTATCGACATTACTATAAATATATAGCTTGTGGTAACTTTACAGATATAGAGGTGTAGCTTTTTTATGACATGATAAGTGAGCTTGATTAATATTTTTTTGGATTTTTATTAATGATTTTTTATCCTTACTAATATTATAAATCGGAAAGTGAGTTTGTTTGTTTGTTTGTTTGTTCCGCTTTCACGCCGTAACTACTGAACCGATTGCTTTGAAATTTTGCAGACGTAAAGATAAAAGTCCGGATTAAATAATAGGGTACTTTTTATCCTGGAAAAAAATGATATTCCCGAGGAAAAACAAAAATATTGTTTGCTTGATGGATGGATTGTAGATGGCGCTGTGTGTCGTTTAAAACAACGTAAAATATTGCAAACGAATATAAACATGTAAATTTAGAAGCTAAATGATACGATAATGAATCCCCGAAAATGAGGAATTCCCGAGGGATGACGTACAATTTGTTTTATCGTCTAAACTGTTTTTTTTACATCTACTTATATGTTGCAAACGAATATGAACATGTAAATTTTGAAGCTAAATGATACGAAAATGAATCCTCGAAAATGAGGAATTCTCGAGGGAGGACGTACAATTTGTTTTATCGTCTAAATTGTTTTTTTTACATCTGCTTATCCTGAAATCACTAAAGTCAACGAATTACTAATTGGCATAAGTATTAGTTACGTTATTTAGTTCTTGAGGTATGCGATAGATGGCGCTGGGTGTTATTTAAAACATGGTAACGATGTGTTTTTAAAATACATAAGAAGTGGAATGATAGCTTACGCTATTTAGTTCTTGAGGTATGCGATAGATGGCGCTGGGTATTTTTTAAAACATGGTAACGATGTGTTTTTTAAAATACATAAGAAGTGGAATGATAGCTTACGCTATTTAGTTCTAGAGGTATGCGAAAGATGGCGCTGGGTGTTTTTTAAAACGTGGTAACGAAGTGTTTTTATAAGATACGTAAGAAGTGGAATGAATTATATGAATTTTGTATACAGCGTTACATCGCGCTTCTTAGATTTTTCCGTGGGAATGAGAAGTTTTCTTATAGTTGTGCTTTATACCGCAATATAACCGAAATTCACGCGGGCGAAGCCGCGGGCGGAAAGCTAGTAATATTATATAGAAAAGTGAAATGAGCATAAAATAACCTTATTACCGGGGGTTAGACTTTACTCCTAGACAAAGGTATACACACACGATTCCTTTAATAAAATCTCTTCATCAAAACAAAGGCTGAAGCTAATAAGTAACAAAGTTTATTGTATCGCAATACAATACCAGGGTGTTCAACAGAGTGTTCATCTGAAAACACTCAGGGGAATAATTTTAAATACAATTTGACTAAATGGTTACTCGTAACATTTTATACAATACACAGCACTTAGATTAATTAGACAATGAAATTTAACTGTGAATAATAATAAGATTTTTATTTCTCTGACATTCATTTCAAATATATAAAAAAAAATTGGTTGCCTGTAAAGTCGGTATACGGGCGAAAGTTTTACGTGACAACGACTTTGAGTGGTAAAATAATTTTAATGTGAATATTCATTCGTATAGTAGGAAGAAGGATGAAATAATAGTAACAATTTAAAACATTTATTTATACAAAGAATTATATTTAAAACATTAATTTATAGGCACGCGTCCCTTCCACTTTTTATGTCTGTCTCTCTCGCTCTTAGGCGGGCTAACCATGCCCGAGTGGAAGGGACGCGTGCCTCTCACTCGCTCTCATTGTGAGCGCATAACGTGAGCGGAGCGTAACGCAGTTTCTTGAAGTGTCACCCGGCAAACCAATTTATTAGACGTTGTCACGTCAATAAATAGTTATTTACTATTTTTGATGGCCTCTTGGTACATTTGTAGAGATCTTATCATCTTCACCAAATCTCCCGTGTTCCAATCATGTTAGAGTTAATCATTGAGCGATGATTACATGCATTTGTTCCCGAGTCATGGTCATCTATATGGTTATTTATGTTTTCTTTACATTATTTACTTTGCTTAGTATACTGAATATTTTTTGTAAGTTATCCTGAATTTATATAATTTAATATACAATGTGTCCCGTCACCAGTGTCGGAGCCTTTAATAGTGTGAAATATGGCATTTTTTCGACAAATTGCCCCTCGAATTTTGTTTTTCTCTTACGGCCGCCATTTTGTTTTCTTGGTAACCAAGACCTGGGCTCTCATACTGATTCGACCACCACTACTCATGTAAATGTTCTATCAACATTAAAAAGGTGTCATTTGATAGCTAAACATTTAGACAACAGTTACACAGCCATCATGTTTCAATTATCATGGAATAAAAAAAATAGAAAAAATAATGAAAGAAAAACAAATAGATTCTTTTTGTGTATTTTTTAATTATTGGCTTTTCTGAGAAAAACCAAATTTGAGGGGCAATTTTGATAAAAAAATGCCATATTTCACACCATTAAAAGCTCCGACACTGGTGACGGGTCAGATAATATATTAAGAAGTGATATGATAATCAATAATATTATAATGTATAAATATAAGAAATGAATTTCTACGCCAACGATGACTGAATGTGTTGGCAAACAATCATATTTACTATCACATTGTAAGAAACATTGTTTTATTCATTTATTTATAATTACAACAACCATCAAATATGATAAGAAAGAAATCACAAGTCTAAATCAGATTTTGTTATTTACAAGAATTAGGCAGGAAGAGCAACAAGGTTATTATAAAAAATCGCGATAAAAACTGAAATCATGTCATATTTGTAAATGTGCGTATTAAAACAACAATATCAAAAATTCTATTTGAACTTCGTAAGGGGTGAGAGCGGCGCCACCCCGGTCATTGACCCCACAGCTGACGCGGCGCGCTCAATGGTAGTACGTGGTGGGAGTAAACGTGTAATGAAGGCTCTACAATTATATATCGACATATGTCTGCACGTTTACGTTTGGTTTGTTGTATTTACTTGGTGACTAATAAGGATAGCGTTCTGATTTCAATTGTTACGTTTGGTTTGTTGTATTTACTTGGTGACTAATAAGGATAGCGTTCTGATTTCAATTGTTTAAATACAATCTACACAGTTATGTCTTTTTTATATGTAACTGAGCGTTTTGGTAAATATGTATAATTTTTATATGTTTTCACTTGTAAGCCGAGTCGATTTTTTTAGTACTTTTCTATTTAAATAATTTACGTGTTCGAATACTAAATAAAGTGTAATTCAACATTAAAATTACTATGTGTTCTTTTTATTTCTTTTTGTTCATTATTGGTCAAAAATGTTTCTCTAATTTTTTTTGGCATTCATGTGCGGTCGAGGTTATGGACATAGGAAAATCATTGACTATTTTCAGAATTACAACCTCGCAAAGGTATTTAAAGTTGGAAAAACATTGTGAAGGATCTTTAATTAAATTTCTTAGCTTCTGCCCGCGTATTCTTGGAATGCTGTTTTTTGTCCCATGAGGACCCTTTTACCATAGTAAAGTTAATCCCAGACTAAAGATAGCTTCACCATACTTAGTTTAACTAAGTTCGTTTAAAATAAAAATGCAAAAATATATATCTCCATTGTATTCGTATTAAATATTAACAATTTTGTCTAACACATTGCTAATATATTTTATAAAACATACTTTTTTAAATGTTTACAAGAGTAAAGGGTCGTTTGCAAGAGCAATAAGGGTTGGAGTCCTTTTATCCTCATAAGAAATAGGATTGATTATCATAGATTTTTATATAATTTGTAAATTTTTTACATATTCTTATACTTTTCCAAAAATCTGTGAATGATGTTCGAAATAAAAGTTAAAGACTAAATCCATCCTAATTATATTATGACAATACTTTGTGTGTTTGTTACCATATTAACCGCAAGTAGTTCGTCTACCGGACGCTAGATGGAGCTCACGGAAAAGTTATAATAACTGAGTCACAGCAACGTGTGGCTGGGTCACCTAGTTATTATTAAATAAAAAAGAAAATATGAGAGTAGAACGTACTATGAAGTAATAATTATAAACCTATTAATTAAATCCAATACAAAAATCAGTTTTCATCATTATTTAATGATTTTCCAACTGTTCCAATTTTGCTTTCCTATAACTTACTACTATTAAAACAATTTGCCAAATCGGTCCAGCTTTACTTAAGTGATTTGCATAACAACGAACGGCATGCTGTATACTTTAAAAAACCATAACACAACATAAAAAGAAATGAATCTATAATATGTATAATAATAAAAACAATGCCACGTTTGTCGCAATTTGTAAAGTGTCAATAGTCTTCTTATTTAGTCTTATTATTCTTGACTGTGCGATTTCTACCAGTGTGAAGTTATATCAGCATATTAACTCTTTATGATGAGAGCTGATGAAGGATATGATTGATGAAAGATAGAAAATTTTGTTTATTGGGTTTCAGTAAAGGTGATTTACTGAAATCTCCGCCTTCTCTTGTGAACATTCTTGCGTGTTCACAAAACTAGATAGGTGATCAACAACCATCGTTATTAACAAAAAAAAATTAAGAAAAAAGCAACAACTGAGGAGACACTCCTAAATCTTTTCGGATAGTCAATATCTCTTTTTATGTAAAAAAAAAAATACAAAATCTATCCCATACAAGTGTATTCTCGAGGTCTATCGTGCCTTACCACTTTGTAGAAATATTCGTCTGAACTGATCGCATCGGACACGCCCACACGACCCACACCGATAGGTGTGGGTCGTGTGGTATTTTATAGTAAAATTCGTGTTCGTATTTTACTACGATTTATACTACGGCCAATCATAAACAACTAGTTTTAAAATCGCCCTTGATGTCAGTACAGTCAACTGTCAATCTGCTTTACGCGTTCGTGAATTGTCGACGACGAACTTCTGAATGCTCTCACTTGCTTGTTTGCGCAGCGCGCCATTGTGGAATGAATGGATTTTATCTTTTGTGGCCTGAAGAAATAGGCATCGTGCAGTGTGCAAGCGACTTTTGACTTAGGACTGTTAAGGCGCCAGAGGCTTCGATAGTACATGGCTATACTGTAAGTGAAGTAGCGAACGCGTTAAAGTATAAATTCCAAAACGACAGTCGTATCGGCGGGGGGCATCTGTTTTTACTTAGATAAGACGAATGTGTTGCAACATGAGTGAAATTAACATACTATTTAAATGTGATTATGTGCTCGGATACATGAAAAAAAAATGAAACGTTGTCGCAGCGCCACCTACCGAGTCGTATTGTGAAACTTAACCACTTTTTTATCTAAAATATAACGAGCATTGAATAACAATTACAATTCCCTTTCATCAACACAAAGATTTGTATTTTTTATGATTCAAGTTAAAATGTTTTATACAGTACTGTTACAACATTAACTGTTATTTAGTACAAGTACTATTTGTAATGATTATGTAACTAAATAAGACATTAACAATTTTAGTTTGTGACAACCCTCGCATATCTGCGTGTGACAGAGTTAAACTTTTAGAACTGTTGTCATTCAATGTAGGGGTTGCACCACTGTGTCAATTGTAAATCTGTGGTAGTACTACTGATTAGGAATTCCAAACTTTTTACCAAACTTAACTTCGTTGAAAGATCATTCCTTAATGTTTATAACTATGTTCTAACATAACCGTGTTAAATTGAACTAAGACTTAGTCCGTTTCTCTTTTAAGCTAAATCTAGCGGGAATGTGGAAAAATATTGAAAAACAAAATTACATTATCCAGCAAATAAACATCCGGTAAATAATTCCGTGCTATATTAAAAATTTGGTAGTTCAATGTCATTATCAGTGTTTTTTTATCATAAACATGTTGTAATGTTAAGTTTTTATAACAAACTTCCACACAATCTGAATGAACTACCCTTTAAAAAGATTAAAAGGTTGTTAAAAATGCACTCGTGAACGAACTATTTTTATTGTATTGATAAATCTATAATCTAAGATCACCGTGGTTTGTTTGTCTGTCCGCTCTTTTTCCCGCTCTATTTCCAGTGTATCAATAACGTTACCATAGCATCTCGTTAACCGCAAGTAGTTCGTCTACCGGACGCGAGATGGCGCTAACGGAAAAATATTTAATAATAGAAAAAAATTAAAGAATTTCGTCCACCCGTGGGAAGCCGGGACGGGGCGCTAGTAACATTATAAAATCCGTTCATTGTAATAGTTCTTTTTTCTTATACGTGTTGGTAGTACAAGTTTTCTTAGATATTGTATAATTATGTAATGTAATACATAATAAACTGGAGAGAAACGACTACTTCCCGGTCCATGATCTCCTAACGTAGGACTTCCGAAGCCATGGAGTAGTTTTGACGTTCCATACACACATTATAAATGATCATACTAAATAAAAATTATTTTATCTTTTGTGTTGTTTTGACGCTATTTTTTATATTCTTTTTATTTGAATAGTACAACTGACTAACCTTGCTGAAGTATCCGACAACGTGGCATCCCTCATCGTCACAGCTGGTCATCACATAGAAGAGGAACGGTTCCACGTCGTAGTACAAGGTCTTGTGGTCAAGAAAGAACTTCGCTAGAAGACACAGCTGCTGGCAGTATTGCTTGTGTTTGCGACCGTCCACTTGCCAAACGCTAAGCTTGTCTTTTCGGTACACCTGTACGGTAATAGAAAAATATTAGACATCAAAAACATTGTTTTGAACCCTGTTAAGTTAGCACTTGTCTCTACGAGTCCTTATCCACTTGTCAGTTTGCTACCGCGCGCCCCACTCCTCTTAACAGTCCCAATGCTACGCGAATCGTGAAAAAAAAATTCGGACTCTTAGATTAAAATGCCATTTTCTTGCTAAGTAATGAAGCTAGGACCAAACAAAAAATATTACCGTAAAGCTATTTAAAAAAAGAATAGATCATACAATATTTGGATCTCTGTAACTCAAAAATAAATCGTTATTAAAAAAAAAACAGCAAGCCAGCCGGAAATTTGAATATGGTATCAATTGCTACCAGACACTGACGAGGGGTGTTGGCTATCGGTAGCAATTGCTACCGTGGACTAACAAGTGGTTATATGTGGCAGCCTTGTTGCATTTATATATTATTAAATGTATGAGCAATAAATAAACAGTTTCGTCAATTACGTAAACATAGTCTATATTATATTTTTTTCAGAAATTTAGTGTAATGATTTTTTTTGTTAGACTAAATAGGCAGACGGTTGACCACTATCTCGCCTGATGGTAAACGATGATAGCTCGTTCTCATGTCACTATGTAGACATGTCCACTATCCATCTTTCTCATCATTTTGCCGTAAAATTAAGAACCAACCAAAATTCCAGCTTGTGCGAAAAAAAACATTTCAACTGAGTAAAATGTGTTAGCAAAAATCGGGTTACTTGAGGTTTTTATTATTTTACTCCTTTTTTATTTGATATTATGAAACTAACAAGTATTGTACCATTTTACAATCCTGATTAAATGCGCGAACTTTTAATGGCACTTGCCAAGGCACTTCAGTACATTTTTTTTGAAGGAGGGCTTTTCAAAGTAAAAGAAAAAAATTCATAGTTTAACAAATAGTCTTAATTCTAGAAAACTTGGGGGGTAATTGTGTCATTATTTTCAACTATGGTTCGAGAAATGTTATTTAGGGTTACGGTTCCAAAGTTTAAATGAACAAAAATAATAAAAATTAACCACAATAACCGAAAAATGGTTACAGTTTGATCAAATTTCTAGATTTTTCTTAAATGCTCATAATGTTCTAACTGCATGGGATAGATTTTTTTCTGATTTTTCTCATGATGATTACAATCAATCCTGTCACCCCGTTTCGGCTTGACGTTGAGTTCTGGGATACCCTGTATAAAGATAAACTTTATTATTTCTATAAGTAAATGTTGACTAACCTCATCCCCTGGCGGATGGCGCCACACACACTTGGCTTTATGCCGATTAGCGCCAGTGGCCGAAGTGTGGTGGTTGAGACAGAACTCGCATACAAACAGACGGGGTACACGGCAAGCATCGCCGGGATACGGCGACTGGTACCACACCTCCATCATGTACTTGCCCATTACTACGAATCTGGAAACACACGCTGATGCAACCGATTGTCGTTACCAATATGCCATAGACAACCACTTTTATAAAACGTAAATAATACATCGAATGTATTTGATAGAATCCGGCTTCATTTGGCAAAAGGCCATATTTATAAATAAAAATAAAAATATCCATCTTACTTCCGCCAAAAACCAGTAACATGGAAAGCCCACCCATCCATAAATAGTGCTCGATATTGCATAACTCCAGAGGGTCTACCATGATCTCTAAGCGCGATGCAAGTTCGATTGCCAAAGTGAGACACCGCTATACGCGGTCTATAGTGGCGTCTCTTTTCAACAGCTAAACCTGAATCGCTTCAAGACGTGATGGTAGGGCTTCTGTAATGCTAAGGGGTCATCCCTAAATTACGTCACATGTCAAAGGGAGAGAGGGTATCATCGGAATGTGATATTGTGTGACAAGGGGCAGGGAGGATCAAAAGCTTTGTGACGTGACACGTCTATCAATCTCACTGTGTTTTTGTCACTTATCTAAAATATTTGACTTAATGCTGATTTTATAAAAATGATTTAATAAAAATAAGTAAAAAATATTAAAACTGTTTCCTTTTGATTATTTTTAACTACAATCATAAAATTGAAAAATTTACGACGTCACATCAGGGGGAGGGGGTTCTAAAAATGTGACAACTTGTGACAAGCATTTTATGGATTGCCCCTTACTTCCGCAAAAAACTAGTAAAATGCAAAGCCCTGCCGGCCCGTTAATAGTGCTCGATTTTGCACGGTATAACAACTCTTGATGCTGCTCACTGTGTGAGCGATGCTGTCTTAGATACTTTGTACACCACGTTTTTTAAACGCGCCGTCGATGCGCGCTTGTATCGATACAAATGCGAGTCAAACGAAAGCTGACCATGAATTTAAGTAAGTGTTTAATGTTACTTTTGAATATCTGTATAAATTCAGTTTCGCGCTTGAATCGATATCTGTATCGCTACAAACCCAATGGACATGCAAAAAATTGCTCTGTGGAATAAAATAAAAGTCGCTGACGACTCGCATTTCGACAAAAACGCAGTGCTAAGCCCTTAGTGTCTGGGGTGTCTGTATTTATTTGCGGACTGATGAATCTTGCTTATTTTTTACGGAAGTAGATATTTTTGTTTTTATAAATTAATACATATAGTTGTAAGCCGGCGCTAGTAAACTTTTTATCCATGATGTAAGTCAGTGCTCGTAGCTAACTTACAATACTACAAACTAAGAAATATTTTTTGCTAAAAGAAATATATTATTAGTGACGGGCTAGTGACGCACAGAATAGATATTTAAGGTTGGTTCTTTAAAGCTATCTATGGAAAAGTAGAGAGCATAGTAAAATTATTGTTAAAGTTCACTTTTATAAGAAAAGAGGTAGCGTTAATGAAGACTACTGATTAAAAATTATATTTCTACCCCTCAGGAGCAGTACTTTTTTGTGGATAAAAGGTACCCTCTGTACTTTTCTATACCCTTGGCAAATAGTATGACCAATTTCATGATGATCGATTGGGTAGTTAGGCGTGAAAAAGTAATAAACAAACTCCAATTCTTATTTATAATATTAGTTAGAACTATAAGGTTTTTAGCATAAAATACATAGGGTGTCTTTTGTCAAGAAAAAAGTACCTACTGTTACAAAGGGATAGAAATATAAATTTTAATCGTAGTCTACATTAAAGCTAACGTAGCCGCGGGTAAAAACTAGAATATTTAAAAGGCTATTCGATTCTACACACCTAGAGAGCTTGATTGAACAGTTCGATATTAAGTAATTTTCACAAGGGTCTATATAAGTAGGAGGGCCTAAATACCTTTGCAGACAATAATAGTAACATGATGACCCACCTGGTCCCTTTGTCTGTGTGTATATCCCCTAATTCCTCTTCAATTTTTATAGCAGCTAGTGCCTGGGCCTCTCTAAACAGTCTCAGGTCATAGTCAGGCGCGAATCCATCTAATATTGGTTCCCGATCTTCGGATGTTTCCTCTCCACCTGATGCCGCCAGTTTCTCACGCAACTCTTGGCTACCTTTCCACTTCGTGCGCATGTCCTGGTGAAAAGAATTAAATTAATACTAAATTACATTTAATTCTACACACAGAAAGGATATAGAAAGAGACAAATACAGCAAAGTAAAGGCGACCTTATTGCTAAACAGCAATCTCTTCCAGGCAACCTTGAATGAAAAGAATAAAGATAAAAGATCTGCATTTGCTCATTCCGCCATCTCCTTTTTCCATCAGATATCCGGACGCATTGCAGGCTACCACCTTTTCTTGGTTGCTATTCTTACCTCTGGCACCAAGCGCTTTTCAACATCCTTCATAATGCGCACAGCAAAAGAGTGGAACTCCCTCTCTGAGTCTGTATTTCCAAGAACTTATACCGTCCATTTTCAAGGCCAGGGTGAATAGGCACCTTCTGGGTTAGCTCGTTCTTTTGTGAATTCTGTCTTGGTCCCGGGCTTGATAGGGGGCAAAAGCGAACTCATTCTAAATTAAAAAAAATGTGCAAAGAAGTCGATGGAGGCTATATAAAATCAGTATTTGTATGTTTCCTTTGCGTTCCGATATCATTGATCAGATTGTGATGAAACTTTGTTAAGTTGTTGTATGCATGCCAGGGAAGGTCAGCAAATAAGAGCATTACAAAGCATTACAGGTGCAGCTAGTAATACATAAATATTATACAACATTACAGACAAATGTTCTGAACCCAATTAGTCATAATCAAGGCAATATAGAAGTCTTTTTTTCTACATTAACCTGGCCGGAAATTGAAACCACAGACTGACGTCACATAGAAGGCTATATTCATATGAAAGTATAGTTTCTTATACGTGCTCCGACATTAGTAGAAGAGCCTGAATGGCACGAATGGATTATGTGCACACAAGCATCTTCCCTATGGTGACAATGATTCATTCAACTGCACCTTCCACTTCTCCATAAACAGTCTTTATTGGGTAATGTATTTTTTTTTATTTCGAATAGGTTCGCTCTCGACCCTAAATCAAACCCGGGGGCCAGACAGGATCTACGATGGCGCGAGATAACCCACTCTCAGAAATGCAGACGTAGGGAGGGAGGTCCACTCCTTTGCTGTACGCATTATGAAAGATATTGAGAAACGCTTGGTACGACAGGTAGGAATAGCAACCAAAAAAGATGGTAGTCCGCAGTATGATCCATATTTCCCAACGGTCTTTGCATCTTTAGAGCAAGTCTGTGTCCAAGCATTGGAGGCATTGTATAGGCATCATCATAATGTTGAAGCACTGGCAATATAATTCAATTAAATCTTCGACATTTGATTTAATATGAGTGGTGGTAGGCGACTGACTCACCGTTACTTTGAGCTGGTAGGCATACTGTTAGACGGCAGTGGCGTGATGCAGGAGGCATAGCGTGAGCATGACGCAGGGCATTGATGATGGCTGTCAATTGACTCTGTCTTTAATGCTAATAACTGATAACTGGTGACTGACTGCTACTTTACTGACCTTGAACTTGAGCTAATGGACACTCTAGTAACTGACCTTGAAATCAAGTCAATAGGCGTTCTATGACTGACTAATACTTGCTGACCTTGAACTTGAGCTAATGGACACGCTACTAACTGACCTTAACATTAAGCGCTATTGACTGACCTTGACCTTAAGCTGGTATGCGCGCTGCTCTATAGTGGGCATGGCGCGAGGCCGTTGTTGTAAGGCATGCAGCGCACGACGTCGGGTGGAAGCGGCTGCGGTGCGTTCTTCTCCGGCCGCGACACACCACGCGCTTGTTACATTGTGGTACAAGGGACAAGCGTCCCATGTGAAGTGGCGGTTCGCTTTGCCACCTAAAAAATAATATTAATTACATTTTAGTAATCTTATTCGCATGTCTAACTACGCGTAGATTTTGTTTTTTTAATTTATTTAGAACAGGTTCGCTCTTGATCCCAATCAAGCCCGGGGGCCAAGACAGAATCCACGATAGAACGAGCTAACCCAGAAAGTACCTATTCACCCTGGCCTTGAAAACGGACAGAAGAATTCGAAAATACAGGCACAGGGAGGGAGTTCCACTCCTTTGCTGTGCGCATTATGAAAGATATTGAGAAGCACTTGGTGCGGCAGGTAGGAATAGCAACAAAGAAAGGGTGGTAGCCCGCAGTGCGTCTGTATGTCCGATGGAAAAAGGGAGATGGCGGTATGAGCACATTCAGCTCCTGAGCACACTCTCAAATTCTGAAGAAGACCCACAGACAGGCAACAGACAAACAGTTTTTGAGACTTTCTCCATATTTTCAATGTCTGCTTGCAGATAAAATTAGCTCTTGTCACTAAAACTGATGAAAACGATACATTGGCGCGGTCAACAAAGCTAAATACAAAAAGTTGAAATAATCGTTTTAGTGTGTTGTAGCAATAGTATTTACCTAACAGTGCTGTTGGCATGTTTACGATAAAAGACAGTTTTAAATACCCGCCTTTTTGTGGCTGGACGTCGTTGTTTCTTGGCTATAGTTCTTTTATCTATAGCTTTTAAGTTATGGCTCTTCCATGTAACTATTAGTGTAGTTTCTGCATAAAACTTTCACTCTTATGATATTAGTCAGAAGACTATAAGTAAAAAACCAATACACCTACAAAATTATATCGCTCTCCACAAATAAATAACTTAATTAAAAGATATGTACATAAAATATAATTGGTATTCTATTTAAAATTATATAAATTGTTTTTTTTTGCATTTTTGTGTCTTTAAGAATATCAATACTAAATAAAATGTTACTTAGTTTTCCCTCGTCTTCCTCACCACTAAAACACTATCGTAAAATCAGAACTACATATCAAAACAATATTGTGTGAAAGGCATTTATAACGTAAATAAATCTCCTTGAATTTCTATAAATAAATAGGTGTTGATAAGAATTAAATCACCATGATAGATTAAAAATAAATTTTAGTCATATTTTAACGAATCTTAACATATACATATAGAATAGATTTTATACGACTAAATAACATTTTAAGTGCTACGACTTCTCTTTTATATCGCCATATATCGGCGTTCGCTCGACCATTTCTTTTGCCCACTTTATTTATAAAATCATCAGTCATCACAGGAGTTCCTTTTATATAAAAAAAAACAAACATAGAAACTTACCAATTCACCAGTTCATAATATAAATAATAATACATACATATTTTCAAAAAAAACAGGTTTTTCAGTTTAGGTCGTTTGCAAGCTTTTCTAAAAGTTATGAAGCCAAGTAGCTTTAGGGAATGGTATCCGAAAATTCAGCAGGTGACTTTTTTTTAAATTAGACACAATGTAGAGTCGCTAACTCTGCATATGATGTTAGGTGAATGTTCTGCGATGACGTGAATTAATGTTCGAAAGGATATACGGAAAAATGTATAAGACGTGTGTCACCTATAATTGTTTTATTGACACTGCTATAAAAGCGTTCAATTGCATATTTACATATTTACCTAATTATGAAGTTAATACATATTGTAGGAGCTCGCTCATACACACAGACTAGCTATAAGCTTGCCTTCTGACTCGTCACAAATGATGGCTGGGTTCTAAATAAAACTTAATAATGATGTAAGTTACCCAAATGTCCCGTAGAATCACATCCACGCACAGTACAACGTCTTTCTGATGGCTCAGGAGGAGGTAATGTTGTAACCGGAGATCTTACCACTGGTGGACGACCTTTCAAATGCTTCTTGTTGTCCTTAACACTGAAAAAGAATTATCAACGTCCAGTTAACGCAAGAAAAACACATAATAACAGGACTCAAAAGTCCTTAGGGCCTATGCACACTGCGGTTTTTAAAAGCGCTATCATAAAGCGGTTCTTTATTCCACATTACAATTTTTGGCATGTCTAATGCGTTTGTATCGATACAGATACCGGATTCAAGCGCGAGTCTGAATTTATGCAGGTATTCAAATGTAGAACTTTGAATTTAAATTTGAAGTAAATTCATAGTCGAGCTGCATTCGACTCGCGTTTGTATCGAAACAAGTGCGTGTCGACGGCGCGTTTAAAAAACGTGGTGTGCAAAGGCTCTTAATGCAAATAACATTAACCGATTCGTAGCTACATACAATTACCAGAAACGAAGGCTACGAGCTTGATTTACGTGAAAAATTAAGAAATTAGTTGCAGATTAAATTAATGATTTGAATTTCAACAAACTAAAATCCACAGCCTATAACAATATATGTGTACATATATAACATATACACCTATTCAGTGAAAAGAAAAATTCTCTTTAAATAATTATAATAATAAAATAATATTTATTATTACTGAAGAAATATTGCCTGTTTACTAGTCGGTCAGTTTACCTAAATATATTGTCAAAGATCTGATCTTAAGCAATCATGAATGCTTTCAGATCACAAGTAATTAAGCTTCAATATTTAACTCTTAATCATACAGATAAATTATTGTAATAGAAAAATAGAAATAAATCGACTCGGCTAACGAGTAAATTCTCAGGTGGGAATCGAACCCGCAACCTTTGGAAGTCCTGTCCAATGCAGTCCTAATTGAGATACCGAGCCCCGTTATCACCCATCGAAATTTCAAATACCTTTCCAATTTTACGCTGTAGGCGAGCATTGTCTCATCAATGAAAGGAACATCCTCTTGTATTCGAAACATTTTTACAATTGTTTGAACAGTCAATTAAGATGAAACAGAGTTTCGGTTTTATAATTTTTATATAGTTTTGTTTCATTTTTAAATCCTGACTGAGAATTCACTTGTTGGCCGAGTCTTTTTTTCCCACGTTTTTCTTAGGTCGCTTTATTGTCTGTTTGCTTGTCTGTCGTCTTGTCTGTCCGGTTGGAATCTTGTATCTCAATTTTGAGGCACTTCCCGACCACCTAGCAAGCTGAAACTTTCAGGGTAGCTCAGAACCCGATGACAATGCACGCTTAAACAACTTTCTAGGTGCACTTTCAGGTCAACTTTCGGCAACTTTCACTTTTGTATGGGGCTTATCCGATTGTTGCGTAACACATGGTTACTTCGTTGAGTTAATAATTAAAAAGAATAAAATAATACTACTAGATTTAAAAATCTAAAAATCCCCGTTTTTCAGTGTCCAAAAAAGAATAAAATAACCCGGCGGGGCCAAGCGAGGGGCCACTCAAAACGTGGGGGCGCATGTTACTTATGGAGATGTAATGAGATGTATGATATGCATAGATGTTGAGAGTATTTGTAAAGATGCGCGATAAAATTTTGTAAAACGGGATTTTTTATTTCTAGTAAATAAATTATCTTAAAAGACAACATTGAAAAAATGCAAAAAATATATATATAGAAATTAAAAAATCTTTATCATACAGTTGAAGTGGTCGTACTCACATAGTTTTACTTTCATTATTTTTGTCATCAACCTCTGAATCTGTGTCTGTGTGAGTTGGCCGGGATACAGTAGCTAGCCTCGACACACGGGCTGATAGGGATCTTGTCAATTTTCTAGGCATCGTTGCATCACCAGATTCATTCCCTTTACTAGGGGTGTCCTGTCGAAACAAAGATTATAAAAATCAATTTCAATATAATTATCTGCAAAAACAGAGAAAATTTAAATTCTAGCCTAGAATAACAATTGCAATGTAGATGAGCTTGGTAGTGGGAATCTATTCCTTATGGTGAAAACTACTAACCATAAGTTAATATTTATAAAAAAGTTCTTTGGTAAAAACTGTTATTTTTTGTAAGTCAGTATCCAATAAGAAGGTAAACAATCATTGTAAGTCACATATCTGTGGTTGCTACTGTATATTAATTAATTAAAGTAGTCTATATAATATATGAATATAAAATATATATTTTTATGGATTCTACAGGAGTGGCTTTAATTGTGTCTGCCTGCTTAAAGCAAAGAGAGAATAAAATCAGTAGTCTCAAACCCAAAACCTCTCTCTTTTCATATAAAAATCTAGCAGTGTTATGGTATGTTTACACTACGACACAAATTGCGACACAAATGTCCGACATTAGTGTCTGTACTGCTTACACTTGTATGGATTTTTTTGTGTCTGAGTAGTGTCTGATTGTAAGTGTATGGAAATTGAGTCCGGGCTGTTCACACACAAACTAGTTAGTGATAAACAGTCAGCATGGATAAACATCGTGCAGCCGCTCTTGCTATTATAGTGATAAATAATCCCAAAAGACGAAATCGCAGAAGAAGTATTTGAGAACATCAATGGATTAAAAAAAGGCAAGAATTAGGAGCCTACCATAGATTTCTGAATGAGTTACGCACAGAAAAACATCAAACATGAAAACTTCTGTCGAATGAAATAAGAAGATTTTGAATATTTATTAGAAAAAGTTACTCCAATAATTCAAAAAAAAGATACGATAATGAGATTGTGTATCACTCCAGGTGAACGATTGTCATTAAACATTGAAGTTTTTAGCATCAGGTAGGTGAATAAATGATTTGCAATAATGCAATGCGTTTATTGTTTATAATCTATTTTGATTGTTTATTTATTTATCCTTAATGTACAGTGTACAAAGGAGGACTTAGTGCCATGGGCAGTCTCTGCCAGTCAACCTGAGTGGTTTAGAGAATTTGAGGCAGATATTTAATAAAGCAAATCATTATTAATAATAAAAAGAATAGCAATATTTAAATAATATATTTAATTAAATGTAAATAAAAATAAATATCTATTGCCGAGAGAAAATAACTGTATAATTTTGATAAAATTATTATATTTATTTTCAGGAGACAGTTATCACTCGCTTTGTTATCTATTTCGTATACCAGTGTCAACAATTTCATTAATAATTCCGGAATGTTGTGAAGCAATATTTATAGTATTGAAGGATATATATTTGTAGGTAAGTAATTACTAAAATGAAAACAAATATGACAACTTAAGCATTTATTATTCAGTCTTAATCTGACTTAACAATTACAAACATTAACAGCCTAAAGTAATATTTATTAATAAATAAACTTTTCCAGGATAAAAAAACTACTTCTTAAGCATTCAGATATTCAGTCTTAATCTGACTTAAAATACAAACATTAACAGATAAGAATAGTATTTATTACTTATTATAATAAACTTTTCGAAAACAAATAAAAATACTTCTTTAGCATTGAGTTATTCAGTCTTAATCTGACTTGATTACTAGAATCAACAGCCTTAAATAGGATCTATTAAATAAACAAATCACATAAAACTAAATGACATTTCTTTTTTGTTGTCGTCAGGATTATACATGTATATACATTATACATGTATATACATTATACATGTATTTGGTATCGAGGACTGTACATTTTCTTGCGACTCTTCTTCCTCTATCTCTAAAATAAAACGCTGGATTTGTCGTCTCAGTTTCTTTTTTAATTCGTCTTTCTTTAAATTTCTTAAAACAGAAGCGACGTATTTACCAAAAATACTATCATCATCTTCTGGTCCATTCATTATTTTTAAAGCCTGTTTCAAAATTTCATCTTCTTCCCTTTTCTTTTTCTTCTTCGGTGGTTGTGGTTTTTCAGATTCTTCAATTATATAAACCTCTTCAGAATCAGAACTCGATGTATAATCCTAAAAATGAAAAAATATATTTTTTTTTACAGATGCCCAGCACACCAGACGAATGGAAAAGTATTTCCCAAGGATTTGAAGTTCAGTGGAATTTCCCAAATGCCATAGGAGCACTTGACGGCAAGCATGTAGTTATACAGGCGCCGAAAGAAAGCAGAAGTCGTTATTACAATTACAAATGAAACTTTGGCATAGTTTTAATGGCATTAGTGGATGCTAACTATAAGTTTATTTATATAGATGTTAACTGTAACGGAAGAGTCTCAGACGGTGGAGTTTTTGAGAACTGTTCCTTATCAAAAGCAATGGAAGAAAACACCTTGAATATTCCCCAAGAAAAGCCACTACCTGGTAGAAGTCAACCTATACCATATGTCATAATCGCAGATGATGCATTTGCCATGAAGCGCTATCTGATGAAGCCATACCCTTTCCGAAATCAACCGGGACCGGTTTACAGGTTTTATAGGTTATCTAGAGCAAGACGAGTTGTTGAAAATGCCTTTGGTATTCTTGCAAACCGCTTCAGAATTTTACAAAGAGCAATAGATCTCAGCCCTAATAAAGTGAATAGTGTAGTGTGTGCCATAAGTGTATTGCATAATTTTTTGATGACAAGAAATTCACGGTATACATATGCACCTAGTGGTACATTTGATCGTGAAGTTGACGGTATCTTAAATCCAGGTAGTTGGCGTCAAAACTCAATATCCGATTCCGTTTTAATTCCAATCGAAAGACCCCAATCAAATAATATGACCACAGACAGCAAAGCCATTCGTGAAGAATTGAAAGAATATTTTGTAACGCCACAAGGTGAAATAAACTGGCAGTATAAGTTTATTTAATTACAGTATTGTTTAAAATTAATGAAGAAATGTGTCACTTAATTTGGACAAAAACATTTGCAATAAAGTTCACTTACCATACTACCCAGTGTTATTTACTTTCGTAGAGGGTAACGTAAATTTTAAAGCCTCAAAATATTCCCAAGTACTTGTATAATTTTCATCACTTCCGTGTCCACTCTTTTTTTTCTTATTTTTCTTATTTCATTATTAAGTTGTTTCCTTAAATTATGTATTTTCCTGCTTATTTCTACCGAGGTAGTTTTAAACTCTTCCGCTAAAGTTTCCAGAGCCGCCTGCTTTTTAATTCTATTTTTGTAATCAGTCGATAAAACATTCCAGAGTTCTGGTAGCCCTTCTACAAACATTATCAGATTATTTGTGGTCTCTTTGCTCCATGTAAAACTCATTTTATATACTCAAACGCGGTGCAGTGTATAGAAAATTTTTAAACTTGTTCGAAAACTTTCCGCGACACCATACACTAGGCAGACACTCCGACACAACGTGTTTACACAGCGGCTGGCGCGACACTAATTATAGTGTCGCAATAAATGTCGCAACCAGAGACACTCGTGTTTACACAGAGACACTTCGATGTATACACTGAGTGTACGGTGTATGTGTCGTAGTCTAAACGTACCATAAGAACAATATCGCGGAATTCCGATCTTTGATCAAAATATCGATCGATTCAAATCGCATGGCACGAGATTGATTCAGTAAAAAATGGGGTGCCTAAAGATCGATTCAATAAAAATCGATCTTTCAATCCAAATTTCTAAAGACAAAAGGAAGGGGTAATTAAATTTCATGAATTGATTTGAAAATTATTTTTTTATAAGTTTTAATGAATTGAATTAATTTTCAATTCAATTTTGGGGTATATGGCTGCGTCGCATTACGTGACGATTCTGCCAATGTCCGAGTTAAAAGAGACAAGTTACGTTAGATACTAGTTTATGATGAGAATGACCTGACGTTAGCTCTCTTGAGGATCTGTAACAAAACCCACAGACAGACATAAACACAAAGCCCACCACCATTCCTGTCTAGTTTCCAGTAGAAGTACAAATAGGGGTTAATGCTAAAGGATAACACAAGGTTACTTTTTTTACAATCTTATATTATGAAGTTTTAGGAATTTACATAATGGGACTGCGTACTTGGGTCAACATATAATGAATGTTAATTGCACGATGCACATTTTTGTTTAGTAAACTATAAAGAGGCGTGTTGAAATTTGGACATTCGAAGAAGATGTGTTCAAGATTCCCTTTACCCATACCGCACTCGCATATGGAATGGTCTCTTATTCTCATCTTAGACAAGAACACAGGTGTACATACATGGCCTAGTCTTAATCGGATAATTGTGGACGTTATTGCTTTTGGGATTTGTTTGTGGCAGAAGAACCAGGGTTTAGTTGGGATAACAGGTTGTAGGCTACCGTAGTGTG
Source organism: Calamotropha paludella (assembly GCA_927399485.1). Classification (NCBI taxonomy): domain Eukaryota; kingdom Metazoa; phylum Arthropoda; class Insecta; order Lepidoptera; family Crambidae; genus Calamotropha; species Calamotropha paludella. The sequence goes on along the minus strand of OV656806.1, from coordinate 3,854,573 downwards.
AGCCTTTAATACGCAAGGATCTTTGGTATATTCCATTCCACATATTCGACATCTTTGTTTAGCGTTACTTCGTTGGTCTCGCGCAAAGATTGTGTTTTGGTATTCGATGCCAGATGTAATGGCATTTTTAGCGCAGTTATCGGTGACTTCATTGCCTTCAATTCCCATGTGACCTGGTATCCAGGCTAGAACCACTTCGATATCTTAATTAGAGCACTCCAGCAGAGCTTCTCTGATTTTGAGAATGACGCTAAAATTATGTTTGGAATGGAAGGGGGGTTTTGCTATATCCTTCAGGCAAATGAGACAGTCTGAGAAGATTATTGATTTATTTAGCTGGTGGGATTTTTATATAGGCAAAGTGACTATCAATCCATCCAGCCAAGATTTCAACCTTACTTCCATAAAAGAATCTGGTTCTTTCAACTTATCTTTGTTCACATGAAAAGCGATGGATTGATCTTCAATCTATTCATTTTATAACAATCTCTAGATCAATCCGTGCTGCAAAAAATCAATCCAAAAGATCGAAGATCAAGGATTTTAAAAATCGATCTTCGATTAAATCCAATTGGGATTGGAAAACCCTAATAAGCAGGAAATTGTTCCAATACCCTACTTTCAGGGTATTTTAAATGTATTGGAAAAATATTATTTCAATTGTGTTTTGTTGAGTGTAAAGACAGGTTACTTATACACACAAATATTTTATCCTTGCCTCGTTTCAATAGTTTGCTTTGTAGGGAAATATTGTTCTAGGCATTATTCTAAGCTTTAAGTATTTGTTATTAATAATATATAAGGAATTACTTATTTGGGAAAAAAATTCTTGTAGTGAGACTAAGATGTATAAAGAATGATGACTATTACAAAATTAGAAGATATAAAATAATGCAAATATAAATAAAGGGAAAGCAAACAATAACTTGACATTTTTACTAATAAATTTGTCTGTTTGATTTGAATCTTGCTTTTGTTCTTAACACGTTACGACGCGGTACTCCAGTCCACTATGACACTAACAATCTTCATACAAATGTTTCGTACACCTATACCCGTACTGTTTTTCACAGTATTTTAGTGTACACGTGTTTTTGACACTAGTAACACAAGCCTCCTTTACCGAATGACAGTAAGACTGCTCTCTATGACACTCTAATGTAAAATCGACGGTTGTTGCCGTAGTAATTTTTAGATTAATTTTCGTGAAAACGGCGATATCCGTACTGTCATAATATGAATTCCACCTTTACTTTATATGCCGTTACCGCGGCGTAACATGTTAAGTGTATTTCAATTTTTTTTAAAGAACAGTTTAATAATTAAAGTTTGTTTTAAAAGAGTGATACATCTGGCCAATAAGAGCCTCCTGCTTTTTGAAGTCTTGGGACAGTAAGTTTATTTTTGTTTCTTATATTTCATGTATGAACATAACTTTTTCATTGTTATATTTATACGTAAAAAAATCTGTGTTAGTATTTTATTGCAATGAACTCTGAAACTACTTAACTGGTTTTGATGATTTTCTCTCATTTTGCTGAATCTTTTCAAAATTAGGACCTAGGATAAGGTGTAATTTTATTCATAACCAAAATATTTTTTTTACGAAAATAATAATAACTGAGCCACAGTGATGCATGACCGGGATCAGCTAATATCTAATAGTAAATAATTCAAAACTTATAGTAGACCATGAATTAGTAGTAAGAAATATAAAACATACTCACTTTATTATTGGCTGGAGGCGGTTTAGTTTTTCCTGTTTTTAATGGAGGTTCCTTTTTAGGAGTCGGTTCACTGTCGCTATCTGAAGACACCGATTCAACTGAAGATTGACTAGAAGAACATGATGATGCACTCTGTTTCTCTTCAACAGCTTTTTTTGGAGGTGGACCACTAGAACGGTTACTACTCCTACGTTTTACATTATCTTTACTATTGTTGTCATTTTCTACTGCTACTGATTCTTTTTCATCACTTGATTTTCTTGACCCCCTTTTAGGTTTCGGTGAAGCTTTTGGGCTTTTAGATGACTTACTTTCCGAGTCTGATTCGGAACTGTTATCTGGTGAAAATATGCTTTTCTTCTTCTGATCTGACTTTGCAGCTGGTTTTGAAGATGTTTTCGGTACTGGTTTTGGTGTTTTCCCCCCAGTAGGCACACGAGGTGCAGGCTTGCCTTTAGAAAGTACAGTAGCTGCTGATTTTGGCTTTGCTGAGCAACGTCTTCTTGGTGGAAGGGGTTTAGGACTAACAACTTTTGGGGTGTCATCATCGCTAGATGAAGATATTTTGTTAGTTTTAGAAGGGCGTCTTTGTTGCTTTGGTTCTTCTTTCTTTTTAGGTTCTTCAGATTTTGTTGGTGACTTTGGTTGGGGAGCAGCAGCCGTTTGAGGGGTATCTGTCGTTGATGATTCCGAATCAGAACTAGTGGACCCGGATCCAGAACTTGTAGAAGAGCTGCCACTGCTGCTAGAATCTGAGGTTGACCCTGAACTACTGTCTGTAGTACTATCATTTACCTGAAATAAATGGTGAAAACTGATCAAAATCATCACATAGTGGCGCGGCTTCGTATTAAGGTGGGTCGATAATTTACAATAATATGACCATAACTTTTATAAAAGCAAATGAATATTCAGCACAAACAAAAAGTAAGGGTACTCACGTCTAAATTAGTCATTATGATTTTTAATATACAAACAAGACTTTGGCTAAATTAATTTCGTTCACAATTTAATCCTTTTAATTAGACGTACGTTTTGTTTTGAGCATCATTAACAATTCCATACAGAACATTTAAATAAACTCTATCACTGGTTCATATTATTATATTATTATTACTATATTATTTTGTTTGACACGAAGTCAGACTTTTTATTTTTTTTATTAATCTAAACCATGAGGATAGGCAAAAGGTAAAAAGCTTATTCAGCCTAGTCTTCAGCATTTTTACTTCATTTGATGATGATGAATGATGATAAGAGCCGATCTATGAATGATAGATGATCAATAAATGATGAATAAATAGTGAAATTTTCCTCTACCTAGGTTTCAGTAAAGGTGGGAGGTTTTTCTAAAACCTCCCAGTGGATTTCTTGAGAACGCAAGATAAGATAACTTCCGCTGCTTTGTTTCACTTGCCAACATTTGCATGTTTACAACATTTAGTGATTAATAATCCCCTATTATGAATAATGCACTATGTAACACACATTTCAAACAAGAAAATCAAAAGCACCAAAAACACGCTTCCCGCTCCCGCCAAAAAGTCCTTTTGTTTTTTGTTGAGTTTTCCACAAAGGAAGGTCTTCAGTAATTTCATTACTTCAACTATACTACTATTTAAATAGCTAGGTTCTCTCTAGACATTTATTTTGGGACAAATTTTATAACGAACATTTTTATTTTCTATTTCTATCTGTATGTCCTTTAAAAGTTAAGTCGTTCTTAACTTTTAAAGGACATACAGATAGAAATAGAAAATAAAATGTGACCGATTTCGATGAAATTTAGTAAGAACGTGTGATTGAGTAAGGTGAGTGAGGCTGTCTGTTTGTCTGTCTATCTGTCTATTAGTAAGTCCTGGCATAAGTTAAGAACAGCTTGACGAACTAATATTATAAATACGAAAGTGCGTTTGTTTGTTGCACTTTCACGTCATAACAGTAACTACTATATCAATCATCATGAAATTTTGCATTTACTTTGCCGGGGTTTCAGAAAAGTACGTATAAAAAGTACTGTTTCAAAGGAATAGAAATATAACTTTTAATCAGTAGTCTACATTAAAGCGCGAAGCCGAACAATAAAATAACCCTATTCTTTATATTCCTGTTACGGCGTGGGTATTTACTGGAACCATTTTATGTTTATAATCAACAGTAATATCCACCACGACACAAAGAAGAACCCTAGTCTTCACCTGGGCTCAGGTGTTATAGGGGTAAAAATTAGTAATGAAAAAAAGAATCCACTAAGCTAATAATTTATAGTTGTAGGTTATGGTCAAAATAGTGGAATTTTGTAATGACTTATAGCTTGTGGCACTGGTTTCTTCAATTAACCGCTTGTCAGTTCCTGGTAGCAATTGCTACTGAAGCGGTGGTATGTTATAGGCGATCGAAATAAAAGCCGGTGAATAACTTAATCCACAGTTTATGCCACACACACGAACAAAAAATAACAGTACATTCACAGAAGGAGAAAGTTGAAGAAAGCAGAGAACAGATAAAAGAACACACAGTAGTATTTTAACACTTCACCAGGACTAAACAGATATATATATACTAAAAGCGTTTAGTGGCAAACTAAAGCGAATGATGCACATACGACGGACATACGTTCGACGCTAATCAGTGATTTGCACTGAGGCGGTTTGCGTTGACAAACTGCCGGCTCCCGAGCAAGAGCGGTTGACCCTGATCGCCGACCGGTCCGTCGCAGGGAGTTAGCTATTAGCAATTCGGGAGTGCATGTCTGTTCGTTCGTAGAACCATATTTAACATTAAAGTTTATAAAATACTAATTTTACTTTTAATGTACATTTTACTATCTTAAGTTGTAAATTAATTGTGGATATAAGTTCCTATAAATATTTATGTATATAAACTCAAGTATAAATTACTCTAACCGAAACAAATATATATCATTATTATTTTTAGACTATTTATTATTTTAGTTATACCTTATATAAAAACATTATACTAATTTAGATACACTACATCACCCCCCTCCAGAGACCGTCCTACGGGCAATAATAGTCCGGAAATTTTACCCTACGTCCAGATCTAGTAACTTTTGCAGGAGCAACATCGGAAACAGGTAAGTCATCGCACACTATCCGTGTAGTATTTGTGCGTGATGCGTGTATGGGAGGATGTGTATGTCTGTGTGATTGTGAGTGTGATTGGTTTGAATGAGGGAATGATGTGGGCGTTGAGGTGATTGGATGACACAGTATGTAGGCAGGTTTTAATCTGTCAATGGACACTGTGACTGGCTTACCACTAATTATAATTTTAAAAACTTTGTCGCCCTGTTGTATAACCTCATGTGGACCAGAGTATGCAGGTTTGAAAGAGCCAGCCCCTGAGTCATCTCTGAGGAAGACATGAGAAGCTGTTGCCAAATCCTTAAAAACAAATGGTGATCGACGCGACCGAGAACCATGATGTGACGCTGGAGTTGGTTGCAAGTTTCTCACAAAAGTGCGAAGACGAGCGACGTACTCTGCTGCATCTATAGTGTCAGGCTCAGATGCCACGAAGAAATCACCTGGCAAACGCAGCGGTTCGCCATAAACTAGTTCAGCGGAACATGATTTCAGGTCCTCTTTAAAAGTACTTCGAACACCTAATAAAACAAGTGGAAGTGATTCGACCCAACTGCTATCAGCGTGGCAGGTTATGGCAGCTTTTAGTTGCCTGTGAAACCTTTCCACCAATCCATTGCATTGTGGATGATATGCAGTGGTTCTCCTATGCTGGAAACCGATGATCTTCGATAGATGTTTGAACAGAGCCGATTCAAATTGTCTACCACGATCTGTCACTATCTTTGTAGGACATCCGAAGCGGCAAATCCACCCACTTATCAGTGCTCGAGCAACTGTCTCTGCTGTGATGTCCTGCAAAGGTATTGCCTCTGGCCATCGAGTAAAGCGATCAACGGCTGTGAGGCAGTATCGAAACCCTTGAGAAAGCGGTAATGGTCCTATAAGATCAATATGAGGGTCCCTAAACCTGGCAGATGGTGATCCGTAGGTTCCAACTGGTGCTGTAACATGTCGGGAAATTTTGGATCTCTGACAGGCTACACAAGCGCGAACCCACTCCCTACAATCGCGGCGGATCCCCGGCCAGACATAACGCTCACTAACCAGCTTGACAGTTGCACTGGCCCCGGGATGACTCAACGAATGGAGACTTTCGAACACTTGATGGCGCATTTCCTTAGGAACATATGGACGTTTCGACCCACCACTTACATCGCAATACAAGTCTTAATCTGTTTCAGGCAGATGTACTTTTTCTAAACGTAGTGAAGTATACCCGTTCAACAAGGTTTTAAGTTCACTATCAGCTGATTGTAAAACAGATAAATTCCCGAGATCAATAGGCTGTACAATTTCGTCTACTCGTGATAGCATATCTGCCACGACATTGTTTTTGCCTGAGATGTGTCTAATGTCAGTTGAAAATTGAGATATGAAATCCAGGTGACGAAACTGTCTGGGTGAACAATTTTCTTTCCGGGAGTGAAATGCGAATGTAAGTGGTTTGTGATCAGTATAAATCACAAAAGTTCTTGCTTCCACCATGTGCCGAAAGTGTTTGATGGCCTCGTATATGGCCAGAAGTTCGCGATCGTACGGAGAGTACTTAGTCTGTGCAGGAGACAACTTACATGAGAATAAGCCGAGAGGTTGCCAAGCGTCGTCCTTGAGTTGCTGCAGTACTGCGCCAATTGCAGTGTCTGATGCATCCGTGACTAATGCTAACTTTGCATTACAATCAGGATGCACGAGAATTGCAGCACGACAAAAATCCTCTTTGCACTCCTCAAATGCGCTCAACTCAGAGGAAGACAAATTCACTGGATGCGAACCTTTAACTGAACCTACCAAAAGAGAATTCAGCGGAGCCTGATGTTGAGCAGCCTGTGGGATGTTACGGCGGTAAAAATTTATCATCCCTAGAAACCTACGGAGCTCACGAACAGTTTTAGGGATAGGGAAAGTCTTGATAGCTGCGACTCTTTCTGGTGGAGGTCTGATACCCGCTGCTGAGACGTTATACCCTAAAAACGTGACCTCTGATGCTCCAAACACACATTTGGCAGTGTTTATTACCATGCCGTACTTCTTCAGTCTACTGAAAACCTGACGTAAGTGTTCTTCGTGGGTCTTCTCGTCTTTTGAGTAGACTAAGATGTCGTCCACGAAGGCATAGGTAAAGTCCAAGCCTCGAAGAACCTCGTCAACAAAACGCTGGAATGTTTGTCCGGCATTACGAAGTCCAAACGTCATGTATGGAAATTCGTATAAGCCAAAAGGAGTAGTGATGGCAGTCTTCTCAATATCGGCTGGATTTATAGGCACTTGATTATACGCCTTCACCAGGTCTATTGTGGAAAAGACCATACAACCGCAAAGGTTATAATCAAAGTCCTGGATGTGCCTAATAGAATACCTGTCAGGAATCGTTCTGGCGTTGAGCATACGGTAGTCGCCACAGGGACGCCAACTGTTGTCTTTCTTCGGTGCTAGGTGCAGGGGAGAAGACCATGCCGACTCCGAAGGACGGCATGTACCAATCTGCAACATGGCCTCAAACTCGGCCTTAGCAATTTTTAGCCTATCCGGTGCCAGTCTACGGGGTGAACTAGATACTGGTGGTCCAGGTGTAGTGCGTATGTGGTGTACGGTGTTGTGCTTAAGCGTGCTATGCAACCCAGAAGGTCGAGTAATGTCAGGGTATTCAGCTAGTATGCGATGATAAATCGTATTACCAGACGCTACTTTGACCAAAAAAACAGCAGAGTTTTTAGCAAGCATAGCAGGGGTACTAAGCGTAGTATTAGCGTCGATGAGGCGATGATTGCGAACATCTACTATTAAATTATAATAGGATAAAAAATCTACACCTATTATCGCTCGCGTTACGTCAGCTATAATAAAGCGCCAAGCAAAGTCGCGGCGCAAGCCTATGTTTAATACAAAGTGAGCATAACCATAAGTGTTAATCGTCGAGCCGTTAGCGGCACACAATTCATAATTAGTTTTAAGACGCTGTTCACTTATAAGCTTTTTTGGAAAAACACAAATGTCACTACCTGTATCTACTAAAAATTTTAACTTACTGTTACTGTCCGTAATAAATAAGCGACCAGAATTTGGACAGGCGTCGGCCGCCATAACAGACTGTCCTAGGCTTTTCCCGAATAATCACACGGTTTCACACACTTGTTTGCTTGACTGCCGAATTTTGTGTGATACCAACATACCGGGAACTTTTTGTAGTTGGACTGCGACCGGGAACGATTTGAACAGGAACTGTTGCGGGAACGACCATTGGAGTTGTAGTTCCTTCGTGGTCGAGACATTCTCTCAACCCTCGAATTCAACGACTGGATCTGCCGCGTAAGCTCTGCTATCTGACCTGCCATGTCGAGTGAACTTCCTGGAGTCACGGACGCTGCTGCAACCTGAGGTGTTGGCGGAACTACGTCATGGATCCTGTCCGCAAGTTCTGCTACCTCCTCCAGGGACGCCTTGGATTGCGAAGCAATGATGGACTGCGTGCTGCTCGGCAGTCGACTGGTCCAGATGGTTTTCAAAAACTCCTCTGGAACATCTGGGCCGGCGAGATGCTGAAGATGGCGAAGAAATTGAGATGGCTTCCTGTCCCCCAGTTCTTCGTGGACAAGTAGCTGCTTCACTTTCTTCTCCCTTGAGGCAGACAACCGTTTGATGAGCTCATTCTTGAGTCGCTCGTATCTGTTGGGTGTTGGTGGAGCAGATATGATGTCTTCAAACTCCGACGCGTAAATAGGGTCCAGCTGACTGATGGCGTAGTGATACTTCGTAGCATCCGTGGTTATATTCGCCAGAAAAAATTGGCTCTCAAGTTGTGCAAACCATAACGTTTTCCTGGATAAAATGGCGGTACTCGCACGCCAACTCGATGTACGTCGCTGGGTTGATCTGTATTTGCGCTAACGGTCGGTGTCTTATCCGCCTCGCTCATTATGAAAATTCCTTACTGTGCTCAAACGGGGTCACCAATGAAGCGGTGGTATGTTATAGGCGATCGAAATAAAAGCCGGTGAATAACTTAATCCACAGTTTATGCCACACACACGAACAAAAAATAACAGTACATTCACAGAAGGAGAAAGTTGAAGAAAGCAGAGAACAGATAAAAGAACACACAGTAGTATTTTAACACTTCACCAGGACTAAACAGATATATATATATACTAAAAGCGTTTAGTGGCAAACTAAAGCGAATGATGCGCATACGACGGACATACGTTCGACGCTAATCAGTGATTTGCACTGAGGCGGTTTGCGTTGACAAACTGCCGGCTCCCGAGCAAGAGCGGTTGACCTTGACCGCCGACCGGTCCGTCGCAGGGAGTTAGCTATTAGCAATTCGGGAGTGCATGTCTGTTCGTTCGTAGAACCATATTTAACATTAAAGTTTATAAAATACTAATTTTACTTTTAATGTACATTTTACTATCTTAAGTTGTAAATTAATTGTGGATATAAGTTCCTTTAAATATTTATGTATATAAACTCAAGTATAAATTACTCTAACCGAAACAAATATATATCATTATTATTTTTAGACTATTTATTATTTTAGTTATACCTTATATAAAAACATTATACTAATTTAGATACACTACACTACCATACTCAAATTTCCGCGTAGCCTGCTGTTTTTTTTAATTACGATTAATTTTTAAGATTATTTTAAGCAATCATTTTAACATTCCACGTAACGTTTTTGTACCTTCTGCCCATGCAATAAGAACATGAGTTGTGAACTTTGAAGGAACAGGCTAAACACTGAAGAAACGAACTGGACGCGTAAAAAATATCCGTACACCAGAAAACGTTGACAAGGTGCAAACGGCTATGCTAAGAATTCCCATCCGTTTAGCTCGACTCCACGCAATATCGCTTGGCATTTCTGATCGCAGTGTGAGGAGGATTTATACACAACGATATCCATTACCATCCATATAAAATTCAGCTAGTGCACGCATTGTGATAATGGTGCATAATGGTGATTATGCATCCCGTATTGCTTTTTGTAATCGGTTGTTTGACATGAGGAATTACAATGCAGATCTTGTAAACAATCTTAGGATGAGTGCGCATTTCTATCTTTCAGGATTCGTCAATAAACAGAATGTTCGGTATTAGGCACAAGAAAATCCACAAAGAATACACGAAAAGCCACTTCACAGTCTTAAAATGACAGTGTGGTGTGCAATCTCATCCAAGGCTATTTTGGGACCATATTTTTTTTGAAACGAAAATGAACGTTCATTTACAGTGAGTACTCTGCGCTATGTTAACATGTTAGAAAACTTTCACAGACAAGCTCAACAGACAGTGTTAAATTAGTTTGCTTTTAGCTACATATAAATTTAATTTTTTTTAGAAGTTAAACGCCATTTCAAGACAAGAAATTATTGAGTTTTCCATTTAGAAAAAAAGTTGACACTGTGTTTCACTGTGTCGACGTTTTTTTTTTTAAATGAAAAACGCTTATAGAAAGCGAGGTTGTATAGGTTATATAACCTTTGCCTTCTTCTTGGAAAAACCTTACAAGAAAAAAAATTAACAGTCACTGTCAAAATATAAAATAGATTCTCATAACATAACAAATATTGCAAGTGAAGTTATGGATTCATAAAAACGTATTTTCGTGTAGTGGTATAAAATGTCCAAGTTCCGGCACTTGATAATTTGCTGTAGATATTATAGTACGCGCCAAGCTAACAAGAAATTGCCAATTATATCGTGTAAACGACCAGAATTCAATCATTATGAAGGTCAAAATTACGAAAAGTTTAAAGGAATACAACTGGCCTCAAAGGGCTGGTCCCATCCCAAATCTAAAGGCGACTTCTTCGTAATCTACGGTGATGCTAACAAAAAGGAAGAAAAAAGTGTCTATAAGAAAAGTTTCGAAGAAATCGGTCTGTGTCAGGAATTAATTGAGGTTATGTCAACAGCTGGTTATTCTTTGCCAACTGAGATACAAACCAAAGCCATACCTGCAATTTTGAAGGGATATAATACAGTAATAACAGCAGAAACAGGATGTGGAAAGACTTATGGATATTTATTGCCTATTTTTCAACATATACTTCAATGGAAACAAAATATTCCTGAAGAGTTTAACAGTCCTTTAGCAGTCGTAATAACTCCAAGCAGAGAATTAGGTAAATATCCATTTATCAAGTTTATTATCTAGCAAAATTTATAAAGACAGAAAGGGTAGTGTTTTAACTACAATCTTATAATTAATTTTTTTAAGAAATATCTATAAACTTATTTGCTCAAAGCTTAAAAGTAATTTATTATTAATTATTAAAGTAAACGCAATTGAGAATTCAATCTTATAATTAAGTAAAATCCCTTGCATGGAATAGAAAAAATGGGACTTACAAAGTTATCGCATAGACATAAGCTTTGTGAAATGCTCATATTGATATATACCTTACATACCTACTTACTTATCTTATATACTGCTCCTGAAAAGGCACTAAAATATCAGGATTATAAAAAAAAGCATGTGTGCAATTCACACATGGTAGAAGTGAAACATTCAAAATTAATATGTATAGGTAAACAAAATTCCATGGTTGTTGTTATACCTTCTCTTAAGCTTTGTACTATGCATGTGCACACAAACACATATCAACACACATCCATATTGCTTCCTATCGCATTTTCGCCTACGTTAAATCTTATGAATTTATGTGTCTATCTCTTTTTACTGTTTCATCGATTTTCAAATTACAATGATGCTAAAAGTGTTCATTTCAAAAAATTACATTGTGTATATTTACATTCTGAATTTAAACTTTACAATTAAATTTTTTAAGCTCATCAAATTGGAGAAGTAGCACAGAATATGGCACAAGATTTAAATCTAAATGTGACAACTCTAGTTGGAGGTAAAACAAAGCAAAAAATGCTGAACCCTCCCATTGAGTATTGTGATATGCTTGTGACAACACTTGGAGCATATAGTAAGTTGGTGACAACAGGAATTTTCAAAATACATAATGTTCATCATGTGGTGCTAGATGAAGCAGATACATTGCTGGATGATAGTTTCATAGAAAAGCTGTCACATTTGCTGAAGAAATTCTCGGTTTGTATGAAAATTAAGTTTCTATTATGTTATAACTTAAGAAATATTTTATGAACGGTCAGGGATTTTTAACATTTCGCATTCAAAATGCATAGTATAGTAGGCATAGTTTTAATTTTAAAAATTATGATATTGAAATTATTCAAGTCCACATGCTCATTTTGACAGCGTGCCACACTTGGTTTAAGTAATTTTAGATACTTATAATGTACTATTTAGTACCTAACTCCAAAAAATCTGTACCTCCTTCAGAACTAAACTATTTCGAAATTAAAGTACACCCGCCTATTGTCATCAAGATAGTGGGCGTTCTTGATACAAGTAAGTACTATAGGCTTTTTCCAAATTTCTAGGAAAATATCAAAAAATGTTTTCTAATTTCTTTAAATATTGTATTGTTATCGGTCTCTAATTAATGCGCAAAATTAGAAATTAATCTGACGTTTTGAAGTGCGTAAAAATCGCGTTAGAAGATTCCGTAACAAACAAACATACAAACATACAGGTGAAGTTAATAAAAGCGTGTTAAAAAGCTGGGTATGTAATTGATGCACATCTTGATTAAAAGTTTTATGCCTTGTCCATTGTCGTTCCTCATAGAAACATATTTCTTCCATAAGAATCTAGAAGAAATATATATTCCTAATAGGATTTGAACCCTGCAACTTTGGATCTAGACTGGATGACTGCTGTATTAACAAAACTGGTACTTAAACTGAAAAAGGTTTACCATTAATTAAATAAATATTGGACAATATTACTTACATTTTTTTTAACCCAAATTAGTAGCTAAGACCGAGGCCAAGCGATGCGTTAACGGTGCGGTGCGGCACCGCATCGTAATGAATTCGAGGTATAGGGTGCCACACGGATGGTGCGGCGCCGCACCGCAACCGGTGAACAGCGTTGCGCTGCGGGCGCATTTCCCCTCCCCGCTTCGCCTCTCAGGTCCCAAGCCCGGTCAGTCCCAGTCGTCTGACATGGTATAGTGATTTGTATGTAGGATGACGCAGCGGCACCGCTCAGGCACCGCACCGTTAACGCATCCTGTGGCCTCGCTCTAAAGCATTTGTGACAACGACTCAGAGACAACGGCGGTATAACATTATGCAGACCCGTGCCAATAGATATAGAAAAAATCGTTTTCCACCGTTGTTAAGGGTCAATACCCGGTCACTTAGGCCACTTGACCATGAAGGTTGTTAACCATCCATGAAATAACTTTACATCTCGTGCCGTCCTTCTCTAGAGGTGCGGTCGCTTCAGATGAAGGCTTCTGGCCCTTTCGGGGTACAAGTCGATAGCAGGCGGTGTTTAGTCAGTACGAGTCTGACATAACTTCGAAGCCGGGCCGGAGTATTCAGGATTCACCATCTCCTTCCCCCGCGTCCGGAGGGTGCTCAAGTTGCCAGGGGCGCAAAAAGACTTACAGATAAACTGCCAAAATGCTATATTAAACTGTGCAGTGTGGCCTAAATCGTAGAGGAACTTAATTAATACTCAATATTTTATTGATTTCCTACAATGTTTGTTAATTTGAATTAATATTCCTTCTGTGGATGAGGAAGGATGAGGATGGCATTCTGTAAAGAAAACCCTTGAATTTATTAATTGTTAATTTTTAGTTAATTGAAGTTAATGTTTATATTAATTTAAGAAAAAAATCTTTTACAGATTCAATTCAAAGTGGAAATACAAACACCTCCAGTTGGTTGCCAATTAACATTGGTCAGTGCAACCATGCCACAGGAGCTCCCCGAAGCAGTCCAATCTTTTGTTGCCCCAGACTCTTTGAAAACCGTCACTACATCCAGGATTCACAAATTACTCCCACATGTGCCTCAAAAGTAAGTTGAGTAAAATAACTAAATTTTAAATATTGAATTTGATTAATAATACTTAATTTTTAGGTGTTGCTATTAACATATAATTACTGTATCACTTCAATAAGACAATTGAAATCACGTAATTTGACGACAGTTTTGTGAAACGGTAGTGATCCTGCCCTTCGCAACGATGGTTCTGGGTTCGAATCCCGGAATGGGCAGATGTTTGTGTGATGAATAGGAGCATTTTTACTAATAACAATGAAACTACAAAAGAGTTTTGAAGTGAAAACTTCTTTAGCATCGTTGTGATTAGAAAGTCGATGAAATGAAAAAGCTACAGTAAAAAGAGACAGACACATAAATTCATAAGCTTTAACGTAGGAGAAAATGAGATAGGAAGCATTATGTACGTGTGTTAATACGTGTTTGTGTGCGCATTCGTAGTACAAATCTTGAGAGAAGAAAACCGTGGTATTTTGTATGTGTGTATCAGTGGCGTGGGGTGAAAAAAAAGGAAACGAAAACGACCTTTCCGCGGAAGCCACCGATACGGGAAGAGTCAAAATAATTTGACATAAAATTAAAAGCTGAGGAAAAGCTTCATTCAACGTGGATTTAAAAAGATATAAATAAAGTTCGTAAACATCTAAATTACTAATTGATGAAGTACTGTATAAAACTTTTAATTCGTTTTTTAAGGCGTGAAAATCAAATATATTTGGAAATTCGGATATTAATTTAGACACGCTTTCCTCAGGAAAACTACTACGGTAACTCGCGTATTTCGATTTGTTGACTAAATCAAGAAAAGTTAAGTTCTGAAAAGATGAATAACGGGAGTTTATTTGGCTTTTGATGTTATCTATTATTTCAACGAATAAACGCTTGTATTGTGTTTTTAAGTCAATTTCTGTATCCAGCCGCCGGCGTCGTCGTGGTGGTTCACAATATTCCTGAATACTACTGAAAATAAAATCAAATTGCTTTAAAAACTCTTCTGACATCCAAGATTGAAATGCATTTATTTCTCTAACTGAGGTTTCGATGTCGACTTGTTTGGTTTGAAGCAAAGCAAATTAAATGTCAGTTCTGGCAAAAATCTCCGAAAAAACATGAAAAAGGAAACAAAATTGCATATCTTCTAATTTACTTACAAACGACTCCGACATGGATACAGAATCAACATCCCACGATTGGGGATCATCTAATATATGATTAAACGTTTCAATCATATCTAACCTGCAATTAAATATAACATTAATAATGCGTGAATGATAATGCCATCGCGTTTCAGCTACTCCAGGCATACGACGGTCGGAAAACTGTTTTAAAAGATTTGACCGCTTCGACGATTTGTTGAAAAACCTGACAATTCCATTGATATGACCAAAAAATGATTTTAATTCCGAAATATTTTCCAAGGATTTGCTTAAAACCAAATTAAGTATATGAGCATAACACGGTACGAAACGTGCGAGAGGGCATTGACCCCGTACTAAAGACTGAACGCCTCCGCGTTCACCTGACATAACGGCCGCACCGTCGTATGTCTGACCGATCAATTTGTCTTTGCATCGATATTGTTCAAGAATATTAAGCAACTGAGTCGCTAATACAGCCGCTGTCCGGCTTTCACTAACGTCGTAAAAACCTACAAATCTTTCCTCCAGACCGTTTTCGGTTAAATAACGAAATATGACTGATAATTGTTCCCTATGACTAACATCTGGGGTTTCGTCTATCATGACTGAAATGAATTTAACTTGGCTAATCTCAGACCTAATCTCGTCTAAAATTACCGCCGCGATGCATTGTATAAGATCATTTTGAATGTCTCCCGAGAGACCGGTAAACACGGAGTGTGAATTAGATGAACATTGATCAAGATGAGAGTCTATAACGCTGTCGTACTTACTCAAATAAAACAATGTTTCTACATAATTGCCACGATTGTCTGAATTTAAGTTTTCACTATGGCCGCGGAAAGATAACTCCTGTTTTCCAAGAAGAACAACAGTGTCAATTAAACGTTTCATTAAGTTTCGATTACGCTCCACTTTTCGATTATGGGCTTCATAACTATTACCGAAAAATGTTTCTATTCTATTATTTCCAAAATCGTGTAATAATAAACAACTGCGTAAATGTTTTTCAGTTTGAGTATGTTTCCTAGCCGAATTTGTCAAATTATTAATGTCTGAAAAACCCGTTTTATTCCAAGCACTGTTTGTATCGGAAAACAACAAACATGGAAAACAAAATAATTTATTTAATTTGCAACTGCCCGTTAACCAATTGTATTTATCATACATAGAACTGTGAAAATGTTTGAAAAATCCGTCTTTACGCCTATAATCAATTTTTATATCGGGACAAGCCCGTCCATTTTTTATGATATATTTTTTATTTTCGAAAGATTGATTGGAGAACGAAGTTAAGTCATTTAATAAGTAATCTGTAAGACAACAGTCAATTTGTATCAATGCCGCCATTTCTCGTCTAACCGCGTCACGACAAATAACAAAGTTAAATAAACTATAAAGACAAACCTTTACGAGGAAACGAAACAAACTATTTATTACAGACTAACACAACACTCGGCAAGTAAAATTTCACTTATTTTTCACATCTATTCATTCACATAAACAATAATTCACATAAATGCTAATTTATAGCATAAATTACCCGTGCTGTCCGTGACCGCGTAATGAGTAATCTGTGATCAATCAAGCGAGCAGTGTTGCCAATAATAATTTTGAAATTCCGCCAACTTCATAACGAAGTTCCGTTAGCAATCCGTTAAATCTCGCAATTTTCTCGTCAGTAAAATCCGTCGAATTACCAAGCGAAATAAAATAATAATTCAAGTTTAATAAAAATCAAGTGCAACAATCCATAAGATCACTTTTTTATCAAAAAAATAACAATATAATTAAACAAAAAAAGAACAATACAAATATGTTTAAAGTGTGACAGAGTTCGCATCATTATTTTGCCTCCTGCTACCTTGTCTAAAACAAGAGAAATTCTTGTACATGTATGTCGTAGACAGTATCTTTGGTACATGAATAGTATTTACGCAGTAGAATTGACATAACAGAAACAAAAATTTAGCTTTGATTTTTGAAAAAAAATTGTTGTAATTTGAAATATAAGAATAAATCTATCTTTATTTAAATAATAATCTTTTTCAAATTCCGCTAAACAATCCGTTAGCCGTCAAAATACTTTTTGTTCCGTATCTTCATAGCCCTAATCCGCTAGATATGACGGGAAATCCGTTATGTTGGCAACGCTGCAAGCGAGTGTCAGCCTCAAGGTCGAGGTCGCGCGAAACCAGACGCTCAAGCGAAACGAAACCTTAACGTGAGACAAATAAAGATTGGTAGGCTATCCGAGATCGAGTTATCTATAAACAATTATTACGAGGCTTTTGCATGTATTTGTTTATGTATGTGTGAGTGATTTGCATACATTTGGCATTTGTAAATTCCCAATATTTTGATCGGGTTGCCGGAGCGGAGGAGCGCGTCGCACTTGTCGCGTCATATGATTGTAAACTGTGTTTGTGTGCGTTTGCTATTTCAAATACATTGCGTATCTTGTATACGGGATATAGAAGAATATTTTTACAAAGCGCGCAATGTAATTATGGCGTTTGCAATCCGAAAGCCGTTGAACTTCGGTTTACATTACAAAGCGGGGTAAGCTATTATTGAAAATAATAAAAAAATTATTAGTGATCGCCAAGGCAACCCGATGGGAATCGTGTTATATGCACGCGTCGCCACTGGTGTGTATGTATTATTTTTGAAGAATTGCACACATGCTTTTTTTTTAATTTTATTTTTTGCATTCACAATGCTATATTTCTTTAAGATATAAAATATTCATGTAAAAAACGTTTTTTTTACATGCTTATTTTATATCTTAAAGACTTAGAATTTACTAAAATAATTTAAATTGTCTCATGCCTCAGGCAAGGAATCCAATCCACAAACTATCGTTATCCATTCGAGCATTCTTCTGATACAGATACAGAGATCTTGACAGATCAATAAATTTTTTCTTAGTTTTCTGAAACTGAATACCAGCGCCATCTATTAGAGATAGATGTAAAAATTTGAAATCGAATCATTTAATAACAAAAAATATAATTATTGTACCTTGTTTTAGATTCATGCGGATCGGTAAAGCACAGAAACCTTTGGAACTTTTAAAACAAGTCAAGGCCGATTTGAATATGAAACGACCCGTGATTGTATTCTCAAATAAAACGTCGACATGTGATTTTGTATCAATGTTTCTGAACGAAAACAATGTAGAGTGCGTCAATATTAATGGACAAATGGCGGTGGTATTGAAGCAAGGGAAGTTTGATTTATTTAAGAGTGGAAAAGTCAATGTTTTATCGTCGACTGATATCGCGTCACGAGGATTAGACACGACTCATGTAAGTTACAATTTTTTTTATAAAAACCGAAGCAATAAAATATTCCCATCATTCATCATCATTTTGGCCTAAAAGCGTCTACTGCTGGATGGATGCATTCCCTAAAAATAGGGAGTTTTGGCCGTAATTTTCACACCTGGCAAGCGGGTTGGATATCACAATCAGACTGTTATTCAGGAAACGTTGATGGCCTTTTGTGGTCTATGGAAGGTGTATGGAAATTACCGTCAGTATTATAAGCCGCCTTTTACGTCACCCTTAGCACGTTTACTGTTCATGACCCACATGTGGGTCATTTTGAGTTGAAACGAATGACCCACATGTATGGCACGTCCGTGCCATACATGTGGGTCACTGCATTTTTCATACATAATGAGATTTTATTTCGTGTACCTAAGAGAAATATACTAGTTCGTATGAGTAATTATGTATTTAAAATAAAAAAAGCAATTGCCATCGATTTTTTTTATTTATTTAGGACTTACAAAGTTTTGAAAATTGAACTTAAAAATAATCTATGATGGATTATGTTATTCTAACAAGTTTGTGTATTTTCCAAATTCTGTATTATTACATCTCCATCATTATCTTGGAGTGCTTACCACATCATCTTGCAGTGATCTCATTATTAGCTCGAAAAGTCACAATATCACCGAATAAACGTGAACATGACTTAGGAAAGGTTACAAAAAAGTAAAGTTATGTGACATGTAAGAAAACAAATATTATGCTATGCTATTTTCCTCTGACGGACAATATACAGCGATTTTAAGCAACACTTAATTTTAATAGAACAATAAGAGTGAAGAATTGGTGTCAGTTTACTCTGCTGAACAAACAACCAGAATTGCCAACTTCATAACAATATTTTTTTTTATTTGCCTTTAGCTGAGACGTGGGAAACTTTGAAGTTATAAAGACTTGTCGAAATAAGTTATTTTGATGTTTTTCCATTAAATATTTTTCATTCTAATTATATACTTGTTGTACGAGCGACGTACATTGAGTCATTGAACTGCCGCGCGCTGCGTATGAATTGCACTATAAGCATTTTATGCATCGCGCGGCATTTAAGCTAATTATAGTTTTTTCACCAGTCAGTTACACATTAACCATCTTACCAATCACGCTTATTCGATTACCATTCCAAAACCATACCATTTTAGTTAAACGTCTCTATTTTAATATTACTATAGTTTACCATAGTTTTATTATATAAGTGATTTGTTATTAAACTTTAGTGTTTTTTATATTCCTCTTGACTTTACATTTATCTATCCCTCCTTTACTTTACTTAAGTGTACGCGGCTATCCCGTACACTTGTCAATAGTCTCACATGGGCGTCTCTTCGATGCAGATTATTGCTGCATGCGTAACATTCCTTCTCATACTGATTTTTAAATTTATAAAAATAAGCCCTTTCCTATTAAAAATTTCGATTATTAGTAATTAGCTTCGTAAAAGTCTTTTTACAACCAGTACAGTTTTAATAAGGTTTTCAATGATTTCCACCTTTCATAATATTTAAGGGCCACTTTCAAAACTTGCTGATAAAGTCCCTGATAGCCTATTCGAAACCCATCTTCCAGATAAACTACAAATTTTGATTTCACTAGTCTTGGATGGAAAGAATTGGCAGATAAAGTTGTTAGTATCAGAAATCTTTACCAGATAGTGTTAAATGGCAGATAAGCATCTCAATCAGGAACTGGGGAAACTAGCCCTGAATCTTCTATAAGTGGATTTCTCGTTTCTTAATACTATGTTGCACCCTTTTTTTATTTAGAATGGGTTCGATGTTGATCCCAATGAAGACCGGAGGCCAAGACAGAATCCACGATAAAGTAACCTCACATTTTCAGTCTCCAGTTTTGTTTAAATATTCTTAATTAAAGGAGACCTTTCTTTTCGGGCCAAAAATGTACCTTGGTACAAGTTATTTGAAAATATTCATAAATAAATGTACAAACACTTATTTCATATATAATATACCCATAAACTAGATTTTTATAAAGTTAATAAAACACGATAAATTATACACAAAATCAAAACTGCCTAGAACGAAACGCTAATATGGCACTAGTGTATGACAGTCGATTAGATTTTAACAAGTTTCTCGCGGCTCTGGAACACGGTATTTTAGTAAAGACCGTAGACTGATAAAATAACTAAACGCTTAGAATGATTCGCAATATAAAGAAATATCTATTTTCGCTCTTGATCCTACTGTATATATTAAAAACAGAAGAATTCATAAAACAGTGTTGCTGATAAACTTGTATACATTTTATGTTTAAGACTGAATATCGAAAAATGTTTATATAACTTTAAGCTACAAAACGCTTCAAACTCTAAAATAATTGTGCTTGCCAGCTAAAAAAAAATCATTTGTTGCAAGTAATGTATATTTTTGAATGATTTTTTTAGTGGTACAAATGTATTTAAAAATAAATAAGTATTTTTTTCGGAATAAACAATTTTTTAGCTATTTTTTGGTATCTTTGAATCTAAGGTACATATTTAGCCTAACTTATATGGAAGAAAGACAGGCTCCTTTGAAATTATTATTTATTATGTTATAGGTACAGCACATCATCAATTACGACTTCCCTCTGTACACTGCGGATTACATCCATCGCTGCGGTCGGACTGGTCGCTTAGGATCTTCCAATGATTGTTCGGTGACTAACTTCATAGCTTGGCCAAGGGAAATACAATTGGTTCAGAAAATAGAAACTTCAGTACGGAAACACGACGACTTGCCACGTGTTGATGCGAATATAAAGAGGCAGATAGAGAATAGAATAGAAAAGATGATGCTTTCTGGAGCTGTAAGAACGGCTGCGTAACTATAGGCGAGAAGAAATGGATTTCAAATTTTCATAACGATGTTTTATCAAATGCGTAATGCGCGCGAAAGTGTAAAAACTAAAAAAATAGATAATTGACAACATTAAAATTTTATAACCCTTGTGTTAATTGTTTCTTTTAGAAATATAGGAAAAATAAAGTGGGCCGTATATTGTTTTTGTTTTTATTATAATATGTATATCTAGTAAAATTTATTTCAAGATTTTGCTTGACATCTGAAACAATTTCATTTTCGAGTAATACTTTCTAGCATTTAAATGCTAAAGCAACAACAAATGTAATAACTATTTGAAGACAAGGAGGATAGCTGATATCATAATTATAACGCGACATATATATAAAATTAAAGGTAATATTGAATAGCTGTATCAAAAAAAAGGAGAATTTAAAGACGTTTTTACAGAATAAGTATAAATGAAACGTTGAATAAATTATTGATAACTGCGAAGTTTGTCGGTAAATAAGATATATTTTGCTCTTTATCTATTTTATTTCATTTATTTGTTGCGAAACCTACATAAACAGATTACACTAAAATTATAATAATAAACACAAATTAGGGGAGAGTTGGATAATACCGAGCCCCTAAGGACTTGGGTCCATAGTTAGGAAAATGTTTGATATTAAAAGAAACAAAATGCAGTAATTAGTAGGACATTTATTCAGGTACATATACCGTATAACAAAAAAATCGAAAATTAAAAAGGGAAATAATTATTTTAAAATTTCAAAAAACGTTTAAAGTGGTAAAACGTGGTATTGTCAAACCGGTCTGATAATTCGTGCCTAGGTTTGATAAAATCGTGCCCACATTAATTGCACACAGGGTAATGGGGGGTCATAATTTTCTCCCAATTTAAATCGATCTCTAATTTTTGATTCAGGGATACTGAAGTTTCTAGCAGCTGTCTTTATTTTACTTCCGTTTCGTATAGCAGCAAGTGCAGCCTTCATATTTTCTGGATCCCATGACTTCATCTTTTTCTTTGACACTGATTCATCCATATAAATCGAATATAAAACAATGACACGGACAGACAAACGGACGCACAGACAGACACATCATACATAACTTTTTTGTCGGGGGTAAAATCAAGTTAATGTAAATAGTAGGTACCTATAATATAAAACTCCGGAATGCAACCCTTAACATTTTATATTACGAGATGAAACAAAATTATCGATTATTTCCTACAAAATTCTTGCATTCACAACAATTAGCCTAGCCCAAAGTATGCACTGTAAGGCTGGTTTTATGGATACTTGGGTAACGGACATACATATATGATGAATAAATAAATAATATTAATAGAATTATATATAAATATCCATGACTGGTACGAATGCTCGTATTCATCACACAAACATTTGCCTCTTCTGGGACAAGGACCCGAACGTCGGTACTAAAGCCAGGATCGCTGCCGTTTTTTTGATGAGATATGAAAGTATTTATTAAATAGGACTGATTATATTAAACCTATAGCTTCGTCCATCCTTATTGTGCTCCCAAAAGAAGACTTAATATCCAAGCAATTTTTCACTCAAACGAATTTGGGTTAAGACCAAAGGAAAAAGATTAAATGATTTTTATTCAATATGAACATTAACATCAGTATTAGACGTCGAAGCTAAAGTATAGTTCCCGGCATTTAAGTTGAACATGATTTTGAAATCACGTGACATGCGCAGTAGTGAATAATGTACCTACCTAAACTTGCTACTGCGCATGTCACGTGATATAAAAATCATGTTCAACTTAAATGCCGGGGATTATAGAAACGTCGTGAGACCTTGTACCGAAAAAAAAAGCCGCAGAAACACGGCAAGGACTGTATTTACCTTCCTTTTATTATTAAATAGTACCTATACATTTTATTACACAGTTATACAACATCTACGAAAACTTTGTACTAATATATATGAAACATTTGCTATTGCAATGAATGGATTTTGTACAGTAGGTACCTACTAGTAAAAAAAAATCAATACAAAAATAGTAATATAAAGAAAGAAGTTATAAAAATTAATTAAAACATAAGAATATTTAACTTAATACATTTTATACTTAAGTATATTTTTAGTAGAAAAAAATGAGCTTGCCTAAGGTCTCAGACGAGTCTCGACCACAACAAAATCGTAAAATACATCAAATACAAAAAAAAAACTGTTACATTTCTAAATTCATACAATAAATAATTCGAATCTCATATGCAACTAGAACTAGGACTAACGCTGCACTATCAGGATCAATCTTGTCCGTGTTCTTTGACCTCGTCGTAGATCTTCAGTGGAAGACTGCGCTGCGTAGGTCCTAATTTGCCGTCTGTTTTTTTTTTATTTATTTAGAAAGGGTTCGCTCTTGATCCCGATCAAGCTAGGGGGCCAAGACAAAACCACGATGGAACAAGCTAACTCAGAAAGTGTTTCGGTATTGAGATCGTGTCCTGTTATCTCAGGAGCTTCCAAACCAGCCTGTAAGCACATATTGTGCAAGACTCAGCAAGCTATTGTTAATTTCCCTGCTGTTTCTGAAATATAATGAAGCTCTCTGACTGCAAGTCTCTTCCTTTCAATATCCCAAAGCGATCAATGGTAGAGCGTACACGTTTATTTATGAAATTGTACCGACTCTCTGGAGAACTTTTTGCCACATTTTCGATATACATCATCAGATACTCTCTTAAAGCATGAATTACCTGTAAACAGCGGAACCTATTATAGCAATACTAATAGTAAAATGAAAATCAAACACTAAAAAATAATTTAGAAATACGTGCATAAAATCACGCTTTTTTCTCGCAGGGGTAAGGCGCCATTCATTTATTACGTAAGACTATTTTCGCTAGCTTTTATAAGCCTCCCCCCCTATTATAAGAAAAAATAAGAATAGGTCGACCCCCTCCCCCCTGTTTAACATTTATTACGTAAGAATCTAAAGACAAAAATGAATACACTTTTGGCTTGTTTTGATGTTTATTTTTCAAACAAACAATTTTTAGAAATGTTTATTTGTACTTACAAAGGTAATAATAATTTTATTTTTTGGTAGAAAAAAACTGATTTTAATAATTAACCTTTACCTACATAAGATTTTCCGTCCAAGGGCTCAAAACCCAGTCGGAAATTGGATCTGACACTGGAACATCTCTAATAATAGGTGTTGCTTCTAGTTGGTTATTCAAGATTATGACGTTGTCAACGTTCACTCATTCGACATCAGCCCTGATGCGGCACAAGACTTCTTTGCCTCGCCTTGAATATATGGCTAAAGCTTTTTCTCTTTCAATATTTGAAATACAACCATGAACTTTTTACACATACGCATCCGAGCGAACCCTAGAAAAACACGGGCAACGGGCACGGTTTCCCGTGGTTTTTCAAAGTATCATTTTAACTTTGCGCATTTTTGTGATCTTACGTAAGAACTATCGAGACTCCCTCCCACCCCCTTGTAAGAAAAACGTCGACCCCCCTCCCCCCCTAAACCGTCTTACGTAATAAATGAATGGCCCCTAAGCAGAGACCACATATCCACCTACCAAGATCCTGACACACACTTGCTTCTTCAACTCTCATCTGCCTTTTCACACAAGCCCGAAGCTTCAGAAATGCCCGATAAAAACGTATTATCTCTCATTGACATTCTCCAGATGACATTTAATTTCATTATTTGCCCTCAAAAGACTTGTGTTCCACCATTTGAGACATCAACATTAAGAAAGGCACTCGGAAACACATATTTTATTTTTATTTTATTTTATTTTATTCGGAATACCAACAGCGTATCTTATAAAACTAATTAATACAAAACTTGGTAAAGACTAAGCTTTTAACAGGTACTCGCAAGTGGGCACTAAGATTAAGATTAGGTAACAATAAAAATAAATATAACTACAAAAAACAATTAAAGTAGAATTAAACTAGTTATTATTTTAAGGGTATGTGCCGAAAAAATTCGAAGAAAAAATTTTCACCACATCTTTAGGCTTGCTACTAAATAATTCCAACTCGCTACCTCTTTTTGAAAGAATTACTAGCTCGTATAAAAAAAGAGTTTCGACGATAATTAGTATTGGCGCGTGGTATCGCCAGAGGCTGAGTATGCCTCACCGGTAGTTTACGCGGAACCCAAATATTTATTTGCTCTAATAAAGCAGGACAATCTACAGTGGCATTAGCAATTTTCAATAAACTACAAATGTCGGATACTTGTCGTCTCTTTTCTAGGGGTAAAAAATGATATCTTTTACATCTCGCCTCGTATCCATGATCTGTTGTTCTACTTTTACGTTGCAAATAACGCAGAAACCGTTTTTGTATAGATTCTATACGTGAAATGTACACATTATATTGTGGATTCCAAACCTCAGACGCGTATTCGAGGATGCTGCGGACGTATGCACAGAAAAGTACTTTTAGCGGCTTGATTGATTTAAAATTACGAGTTGAGCGTATAACGAAACCGAGAGATTTGGCTGCTTTTTTAACCATGAAATCGACATGTTTGTCAAACAAAAGTTTGGAGTCTTGTATAATTCCGAGATCTTTCACAGATGTTACTCGAGTAAGTATCTTGTTTTGGATGGCATATTTATAAACTATAGGGTTAGGTTTACGAGTAAAGGACATCGTGTAACATTTGGAGACATTGAGATCAAGCTTATTTCGGGTACAGTATTGCACAAAATTATTAAGATCGCGTTGAAGTTGATCACAATCAGTCCAACTGTCAATCGACATATAAATTTTAGTGTAATCTGCATACATTAAGACCTTAGCATATTTAAAACACAAGATGACGTCATTAATGAATAAAATAAACAATAATGGCCCCAAATGCGATCCTTGTGGGACACCAGAGGGTATCGGAATCCAAGCAGATGTAAACCCATTTGTAGCGACCGCCTGTGATCTATTAGTAATATTAGAAGAAAACCACCTGTATAAGTTACCATGTATACCTGCTTTGTACAGCTTTTCAAGGAGTAGCTGGTGATCAATGCGATCAAAACATTTGCTGAAATCCGTGAATATACAATCAACCTGCTGTCCCAAGTCCATATGTGATGAAGTATAATCATTGAATGCCAAGAGGTTGGAAACAGTTGACCTCTGTCTTAAAAATCCATGTTGTGGTGTAAAAAGACGACTTTAGTGCACCATAGACCTGTGGGTAAACTATTTTCTCATATATTTTGGCAAAAATACATAATTTTGATATAGGTCTAAAATTTTTAATATACGATCTGTCACCATTTTTATGCACCGGTGTTACAAATGCAGATTTCCAGATTGCTGGGACTTGACCTTTACACATGGAACGTTTGAAAATAATATAAAGGGGGAAGACTAAATTGTCTGCACACGGCCTTATAAAATAAGGACTTATACTATCAGGCCCAGCCCCTTTGTTCAAATTTGTGGCTTTGAGTAGGTTTTCAATTTCTTTCTGGTCTATACTTATGTCACTTATACCTGAGCTACATTGGTACTGACCAATTAAATATGGAGATGAACCATGAGATTGAGACGTGAGAAAAGTTGACTGAAAATATTCAGCAAACAAGTTACACACAGATTCACCAGAATCTCCACTTTTATCATTATACTTCATTAAGGAGGGTAGAGCGTGCAAAGGTCAATTAACCGCCGGTTCCTATATTCAACTGATAGTTATGGTATAAAAGATACTATCCGTTTTTCTATTACCGACTACGAGTCGTAGATACCGTTTCACAATTCACTTTCTATGCCTGCTGTCAACGAGCATCCGTAGATCGTTCAAATACCGAGCCCTCACAGATGTGCGTTTAGTTATACGCAAAATTTAATTTCAAAATTGCACAAAGAACAATGGCGAAATATTCTTTGAGATATTTTTGAGCGTCTTGAAATATTCTTTCTACAGAACGAAATGAAATAATTTTCTACATTTTTACATCAGAAGCTTATAACTATTAGGAGCCAGAATAAAAAACACTGCTTTTTGGGACATATCATTGATTGTTAAATGAAACATCGAAATTCCGCTAGGTACCATTTTATTTCGTGTTGCCATTTTATTATAATTGTTCGAGTAATGTAAGAATCGGTTTCATGATATCCTGATAAGTTCATTTAATTTTTTACTAATATAATCTATACTATACTTTGTGTTATTTAAAAATAAATCAAGTACTGATATTAAGAAATATGTAGTGTTTTCTTCTTTTATTGCAACATGTTTATAGCAACACTGCTATTTTTTTTCCCGTGAAACAGGTGCAACATACTCACCTACTTAATGAGTATATTATAATTCTACTTATTATTTAAGTAGCTACGAACAGGCAGAAATAAGATGGCATACACTCGATTTTAAGCGAACTATTATTAACGATAGCATTGCTAAAACGTGGTTAAATATGTTGATATTCTAACAGATGTTGATTGAATTTAAAAGAAAAAGGTTACCATAATTGCCTGGATATATCGATTAAGGCGATAGTAGGTAACACTTCAGCACCGACTTAAACGATAGGTACCTATTAATTTCAACAACATTGCATACCTAATTACCTACATATATAACAGATTATAATAGATACCTTTTTAAACACGTTGGTCTTGATAATATTTATTTGTTTATTAATCAGAGTGAATGTTATCCATTGATATAATCGATTTTGTGACAACACTACCGTAACCTAATCTTAAAAACTTCGAAGCTTAATATCTTTTTTTCCTGGCCTCTTAAATAAAAAATTGTAAGACACGCAGTTTCAGGAATTAACGGTTGATCATTTTAGTATTTTTTAATCTAAAGACGCCACAATTTTAGGTGAAAGAAAATGATGTATGGGAGTTCGCCATTGTTCTTTAAAACATAATGAATTAGATTCACATAATTAAGATTTATTGTGTTAATAATTACAATGGTAAAAATATTATTATAATTTTACAATCCGCGTGTTATTTAACCTTTTTCTTACCAAACAGACGTTTGTTTGTGGTTTTATTAGATTGACATCCATCATTTTTTCCAAAATAAAAACCCAGGTTCTTCATCTATAACTGTTATTCTCTAATAATTATTACAATTTTTATAGTGGAAAGTATAATACCGTTTCCAATAGTGTTTTACTTACATCTTTTGCAAAAAAGAAATTACGCCGGTGAGTATCAGATATTACCTATTTGATCTACTCGTATATCTAACAAACTTTACCAACGTGTCTACCACTTAAAATATTGCAATAATTTTGAATTGGCAAATCTTCATTCAGGTATATTTCTGTTACAGAAAACAAAGAAGGCTATATCAAAGAAGCAAGGATGACGTTGCCCTGCATTTGGATCTCAAACAAAACAATCCATTGATTACAACAAAATTGATCCACATTGCAACAAAAAACTAACCCATTTTAGTGTGAGCTTCTTACAGTTATTGTAAAATAAAACAGTTTAAAAAGTAATTGAATTTATTATTTTTCCACTTTTTAATTCGTTTTTGATGCAGGCAATTTTTTCTCCTACTCTTGATATAAAAGGCACAAACTGCGACAAACAAACTGGATCTCGGTGGGTCCATAGGTAGGTGTAAACTGAAAAAAAAAAATTATTTGCTTTAACCAAATGATCCCATTGGTCCCGTCCAGCACTATCCCCCGGAGTGACATAATGCTTCCCAGATAGTACACGTTTAAAGGCAACGGATGGGACGAATGGTCATCCCTGACATGACAACGAGAATATTTCCCCTCGAGCACCTGTAGGCAGTAGTAAGTAAATGGTCTCATGAGGACAGGACTCAGGATAGTACATATATGCTCGTACATAATTGGATTATGATTCATTATTCAATGATTACGAGTATAAGCAATACTCACTTATTAAAATATTCTGAGATCAATCCCACAAAGTCTGCTACTGATATGAGCATTGTTCTTAAAGCATAAAACCTTAATGTCAATAATAGCGGATGTAGTGGATATACCCCATTATTCCTGCAAGTTCATCAATAAATTCATGATCATAGGGTTTTGGCAGTTATGTTATGAAGATTATGTCTTAAGGTTATATTGAGAGTATACAAAGGCCTCCAAAATACTAACCTAGCTCCTGTTACTCCTAAGTGTGAACAAATTTCAAGTAGTTACTGTTCAACAGATTCTTTATCGAGTCAAAATTTCAATTGAAATTTGTACGAATCCGGTGTCGCTATATAATTCGCTCTTTCTTTAGACCCTTTATCTTCTTCTAAATCTGTTTCACTGTTTTCCGATATAATATATACACTTCTGTATCACTATTTCAGCTCGTCATTTCTTCATATTTCTTGCAGGCAGAGCGTAAACAGTGAAATATACATTTTAACCGACTGAAATTGGCAGGTAACCGAATGACATTACGAATAGTAATATTGACAGTCTACTGACGGTTAAAATATTTATAGGAACGGCATAAACTGTCATCTCCGTACAATATGCTAACCACCTCTTACTAGTAGCCCTCCCATCCGTTAGTAGCAAGCCAACGGTAAGTTGCGCTACGAGACGTTTTTTATAGGAACGGTTTTAGCTTACGCTTCGTATAATATACTACTATGCGTAACAAGAACGGATAGTTTTTTGAATATAGTAACCGGCGGTAAGAGACTTGGTGTAAGGGCGCCTTCAAATTAGAGGCGAGAGGAAGCGCTACAGTGGCGCCACAGTGGCGCGCTAGCCGCGCCTCTACTAGTTTTCATACAATTTCTAGAAGCGCAATTGCAGCACCACTACCGTGACACACGTACGTCATTTTTGAATAAGGAAGTGACAGCTTTTAAATATTATTTAAATTAATATTGAACTTCAATATGAATGCAGATCTTGACATCGAAGTGTTTATGAAAACAACTGAAAGTTATTGCAATCGCATACATAAGAAAAATGCATGTGAATTTTTGTACAGCAAATTTATTGAAAATTTCGAAATTAAATCTACAGCGGAAAAAAATCAAGCAGGAAAGTTATTTATATGATTCTATCTCGATATGATAATTCGCCATCTGGGCTAGTAAAATAATTAGCTAACTTGTTTCGTAAATCTAAAGCACTAATTTGTACTTGGTTATTCGAAATGTTACCAGCGTGGTATCTTGATAATGTTGAAGTGTTACTGGTTTCATGAATTATTTTTGTTTTAATTATATAATTATGTAAAACACAAATAGCTCGAACCATATTTTCCGCGAATATAATATTGACATCGATTGGTCGATGCAATATTCTAAATTTATTTGCCATGATACCAAACGTGCATTCAATATACCGCCGCGCTCTTGACAGTCGATAATTGTATATTTTTTGTTGTCGACTTAAATGATTGCCACTATATGGTCTTTGAAAAAAATTACTAATTGCGAATACTTCGTCTCCGATATAAACAAAAGGCAGTATCTTCTTTTCCTTTTTAACAAAATTAACAACAAGAGTGCTTCGTCGTCGGAATCCATCGCGTAATTGACGAACATCACTAGAAAATTCCAAAGCATTACTGACGCACGTCTGCTGCGCCACAGTCGCGCCACTGCAGCGCTACTTTTTGGAAGCGCCACTGCAGCGCTTCCTCTCGCCTCTAATTTGAAGGCGCCCTAAGACCAGAAACAGCGCGGGTTATTTGCAACCGATTTTTCCACCCTCTCCGTGTATGACTGATAACAATATTTTTCTAGTTTTAAGGCCCGGTCTCTAAGAAATGAATAAGTGTCGTAGTCAAAATGGTTACCATACTTTTTATATTCTAATAAATATTTATACTTTTCCTTGAAAACTTTTTTTAATGCAGAATTGTACCAATTAGGAAATGTATTACCAGAAATTGTTTTGTGAGGTATAAATGTATTACGAAGTTCAGTTAAAATACGGTAGAATATATTAACACAATCGTCAATAGAACCAGGCAATAATAAATCATTCCAATTTGTTTTTAAAAGATTTGAGTTAATTTCTTCATAGTTTCCTTGTTTGTAATTAAATACAATGCGTTTATTTAAAGTTAAATAACTGGATATGTCTAATGTAAACTCTATACAGATTGACTTATGGTGGGAATCCTCTGGTACAAGGGGATGATCACTTGAATGGACAGTAATATGATTATTATTATAAAAAACAAGGTCCAATAACCTGTCATTAACATTTCGTATATAATTGTGTTGATTGAGATTACATTCAGCAATTGTATCTAAAAAATTAAGTTGATTTTGGGTAAGAACACCTGTAGGATCTAATATTCCGCTGTCTGATGAGTTCCAACTAATATTTGGCATATTAAAATCGCCTAAAATCATAAATAGGTCATTGGGGGCAGTGTGAAAATTTTCCTCCAGTTTTCTTGTGTAATTATTCAACTGGATATTTATGGCGTTGCCACCTCCCCGATTACATAGGTATATGGTACAGAAACGCAAAATCAGAGGCCTACCTCTAGTACGGAATGATATGGAGATCCAAATGTCTTCAGCGGACGAGCGCCAATCGGCGCACGGCCACAAGCACGCCGCCACCGAGCCGCTGCCCGGTTGCGCGGTAGTCGCGGTCTCGCCGAAACACTATGTATCGCTCATCAAAAAGTTCACTGTTCACGATGCCATCCAGTAACCAAGTCTCCGTTATCGATATAATGTCGTAATTATTCAAAGCCACATTTCTTTTGAATACGTTCCTTTGTTTTCGTACGCAGACCCCGCGCGTTTTGGTAGAAAATATTAAAAGAGGTGAATTTTACGGTAAACTAACACTAGGTTTAAAATTGGTCTGGAATTCACAAACAAATACCCATAAATAGTGTGAAAGTATAACAAAAGCGAGACATAAGCGAAATGTATACAAAAAAGCGGGTACAATCAATATTAAATAGCTACAGTAATTACAACTAGTTATCATTAATAGAATACAGACGAAGTTAAACCCTATAAAATCAAGCAATGTGCAACGGAAAGTCATTTCCAAGCACCGACGATAACGGTCATTATAGATTAACCAGTATTCGCAAACGACCGTCGTGAGCAGGTAGCGAGGTGTGATAAGGAATACAAAAGAGTCAGGGTGACACAATTTTCAGGCGCAATTATTATAACACTTGAAGAAAATTAAAAACATGTTTGGATTACTTACAAATGAAAAGTCTGATACAAAAGAATTAATATAGTTCATAAATCTTAAGAGATCTTCAAGAGGTCTTTTTCTGATTTTACCCGGAATGTTGGTGATGTGTCGGATTTTCTGACTAATATCTTGCAATGCCTTATCCATACATATTTGTAGTTTTTTTCCCTGGACAGATCTTTTGCTTTCTTAAGGAGAGATTTATAATGCAGTGTGAGGTGGTCGTTAATGAAGACATTGCCTCCACTGGAGTATCCCAGTTGTGAAACAGAAAGCTCCTTATGCCTACGCGCAGCAGCAACGAACTCTTCCTTACAATATCTATTATTTAACGACATTATAATTGCCTTATCAGAGTTCGATTTAAGGCTTGGAACACGTGCGATGTAGTTAATATCTTCTTTAAGTATAGGGTTTTTTATTTTATTGCCTATTTGTGTAACAATATCATAAAAATTTTCAGAATTTTTGCATGGAACACCTTTTATTTCTACGTTGTTGGCTCGTGCCCACTGCTCTTTTTCGTGCAAATCTTCCCTATATTTTTAGTTCTTACACTTCCGCGCACAATACACATCAGAATAAAACACTTTTTTACGGATTTTTGCGCATGTTTTATTTTATTTTATATTTAATCCTGACGTTTCGACTCCTTTACAGGAGTCGTGATCACAGGATGACTAAGAAGAATTTTAAGTCTTAGTCATCCTGTGATCACGACTCCTGTAAAGGAGTCGAAACGTCAGGATTAAATATAAAATAAAATAAAACATGCGCAAAAATCCGTAAAAAAGTGTTTTATTCCCTATATTTGTCCATTTCTGCTCTCATAGCATCAATCAGAGTGGTATGTTCCTCGATTTGAAGAATTCTAGTCTCCAGCACTTTTACTGTTGCAGATAATTGATTCGAAGTTTCGTGGACGAATTCAACTGAGCTCTTGAGATTTGATATTTCCACTTTAATAGTTTTGATATCTTCAACTAGTGACGCTAAGGGAGTAAGTTGTTTCGTAATATTCGCAAGAGTGGTCCTCATTTCTGCCAGCTGTACTGCAACATCGGCATTTTTTTTGGATTCTGATGCAGGAGTTTGACCACTCTTGCAGTCATTACAACGCCAGCTGGATTTCCGCTCCCCAAGTTTTCGAAAGTTGGTCTCCGAAATGCCAGCACAGGGAAAATCAAATTGGCGCTTGCATAAAATGCAAGATGGACCGTCTGATGCGTTATTTCCACACCGTGCACACGAAAACATGTTCACTTAATTTATTGGACGAAGCGACCCTAAAGTTTTCTACCACTGGCTAACCGATAGGAGTGACTCGTGCTCCCTTGATTGCGTCTGAACAACGACTGATCTGCAAGACCTATTCTATACATATAAAAAGAATATAACTAACATTAATAAATCATACATAAAACTAATAACTTACAATTTGAGCATTTAGAGAATGAAATGATTTTGGTTGACGTAACGGTCTTCATCTTTGACCGGTCGCACAATCGCTATATGAGTGCAATCAATACAACCAATCACTCCTGGGACATTGTAAAGTTCATCAAATCTTTAAATAGTAGGTATTGATAATTAAAACAAAAACAAAAGGCTCAGATATCTTATTTACTTATTAGTTGCCTATATATGTATTATAACTATTCTAAACTCACATCCTCTTAATAACGTTTCTTTCACCTGAGGAGACCTCTTTCTGAGGTTTATATAGGTACTTTAAAAGAATGGCTGGTTTACTGAATGCAGCTGGTACTTCTCTAATACATTTGGACACGGACTGTTGGGATATTGGTGCTTCCAAATTTTTGGCCATGGAGCTCTGATAATTTCCTCTTGCCTAGAAGTTAAGTGCTGTAAGGACCTGAAAAATTTCAATCAGAATCACCGTTTTTTAAATATTTAAATTTATGAACGAAATAGCTTGCATTCACAAAGTGATCGATCCCACGACTATTTGGGCACTCTCTAACTAAATAATTCTCGACTATGTCTGTCCGACCATGTCGGAAATTTTGTACAGGTTAAATCTCTCGTAAGCGACGACGGAGTCAATCCTATCCTGCCCTTCAATCTTTCTTCTTCAAGAAGAGAAAGCCTCGCTATAATTTTTCTGCAGTAAAATTATATTTAAAAAAGGTTAGTTATAACAAAAAAAATATAAACAATTTCACTTATTGATATTGTATTCATACCTTATTATAAGTTTTATTCACTTCCCAAAATGCTTCCGATGAACAAAAAGTACTTACCCTTATTGTAATTTTACCACTATTCTCACGAGAAAACTTATGTCAAACTCAATACTTTGGTCGTGTTTCGCGCGTTCAGAGTAACCTCTGATACGAGAAATGTCATTTGCAGTTCGGTCGAGAAGAAGTTCGGAACGAATGTATTTACTTTAACTATTGTCGTTCGGAGTAGACCTCCAGATTACATTATTCTTGACGAAAAATCTTAAAATCCGGTTTTAATCGTCTATTTACCATTGTCCATTTAGTGTTGATGTTCGTTTTGGAGTTCTCGAGTTTACGAATATCTTCTGATTCGTTTCACAGAACGGTTAAAAAAAATACTGTGATGTTGTCGATACATCGCGTAGTCCAAATGAATAGCTGGGTCATCAGGTGAAGCAGATACGATGATCTTAATGCCGGGTTGTAAATAACTAAGCGCACAGTACACAGCAGTTGACGACAAAGAGTGATGTTAAACTGCGATACAAACAAAAGGGCGCACGCGGAAGCAGGTATAGAGAAACCCAAAATGCGCGAAAGAGACAGACATATACCAAATCTGAATATGAGCAAGCGACACTTTTGATTTCTCTCAACTGTCGTGATTTTGTTCTACAATCTTAGAATTGAAAATCAAGACTGCGCTATACAAAGCTTTCATTTCGTATAGAGCTTACAAAAAAACTTGCTTCGAGTGAGACTAGTGATTCGGGACCCGACTCGGGAGGTAGAATAAGTAACACAATAATATTATTTGACGTAAACATAAAAAACCCAAAAGTTAAAGTACCAAAAAGCCATAAGACAAATTTTTAGATACTATATAACCCCATGGATGTTTTTTATCTTTTTTTTAAAGATCTTTTCTTATAAGGCAAAAAACAAAAGTATGCCCATGCCTTGGCAGCATTTGGTCCAGAATGGTCGATCTCCTTTGTTGTTTTCAAAGAAATATACGAGGGCCAACCGGAGAGTAGTACCTGTTTGGAAATAAAAGAAAACTAGAGTATATTTACAAATATTACCTAACGTTTTTATGGTAAACAACATACCTGAAAATACTTCTTTACGTAGGCTCCTTTAAAATTTAAGTACTTCTCGCTACTTGTAATGAGTTTTTGTATCCCAGCTTCATATTCACGCGCCACCAGTTCTTCATCTGTTTTCAAATATCTTTCCTGCTAAAAGCTTCTTTATTTTTATAAACAGATAGTAGTTGGATGAAGCCAAGTCTAGACTAAGTACCTACTTATAAGTTGAAAGTTAAGTAGGAAATTTTAAAATTGAATCACAGCTCTAACTTCACAACTGGCGGCGTTCTCTATTTTCTTGAACATAATTATTTAACTCAGTTAATGCTAACGAAACGTACTTTGCTTACTGACAGACATCTAATAAAGAACTGAACATGTTACAACTTGTCCGGCGGCTATTCTATTCCTTATCGTTACGCACGGCGCAAACAGGTGTTACTTTGCGTAAGGTCCCCGTATCTAAATACCCATGATTCAGGTGGAAATGCTCGTATTCATCACACATTGTAAATATCTACACTTTTGGGATTCGAACCAATTAATTCAATTGCAACAAATGGTTGTCAGGCGTGGATGAAACCATGAGAGGATGGGCCTATTCCACCATCCGTAACGAACGCGCGTCACTACACGGGCCCAGTGGACAGTGGCGTAGCAACCGTAAGGCTAGACGGTGCTAAGCATTAGGGTCTCCAAGCTCAGGGGGCCCTCGGACCCTGACCAGCAAACCTAGTAAAGAACTAGCTAAAAATTCTTCCACCTTTGGAATGTAAATAAAATTCGTCGTAACACTAATTTAAGGTAGTAGGTATTTACTGTCGGTCGCAGAGTAACCAATTTTTTTTACAAAAATACATTAAATCACGCCTTTTTCAGGGGTAGGCAGAGATTACAGCTTTCTACTTACCAGGACCCTGACACACATCTCTTGCTTCTTCAACTCTCATCAGCCTTTTCATACAAGCTTGTCGGGTATGGGTACTTCTGACCAGACCTTTTTTCAGGACATCGACTATTTGGTCCCTGAAAGTTCGTCTTGGTCTGCCGTTACCGACTTTATTATGATAAAGACTTACATTATGGTAAGATAATAATTTCCTTAAATTTTTGAAAAAACTACTGATAACCAGTTGAAAATTGAACTTTGAATTTTTTGCATTTAACAATATGTCTTATGAGAATAAAAAGAACCGTTAATATTCGATTCAAAATTAAGAAATATAGATATATAAAATATTTAAGAGAATGTGATAGTAATAATTGATGGTCAAAAATGCTGCTCTTTCCAACTCGATTTTGACTGCACTAAGTAGTTACTACGCTAGACGAATGAGACTGTGTTTTTTACATTTGTGTCTTGCCGTATCGATAGTAGTTCTTAAATTATGACAACTCATTTGAAAGAATATAGAGGGAATTCCCCACAAGCTTAGTTAGGGTCACCTAGCTACGCTTCTGCCGGTGTATAGGGGTAGATGGTGATGTGTTTTACATGCGTATTTTATATCTTATAGAAATATGACATTGTGAATGCAAAAAATAAAATTAAAAAACTGGTTGGTTGCCTGTAAAGTCGGTATACGGGCGAAAGTTTTACGTGACAACGACTTTGAGTCGTAAAATAATTTTAATGTGAATATTCATTCGTATAGTAGGAAGAAGGATGAAATAATAGTAACAATTTAAAACATTTATTAATACAAAGAATTATATTTAAAAAATTAATTTATAGGCACGCGTCCCTTCCACTTTTTATGTCTGTCTCTCTCGCTCTTAGGCGGGCTAACCATGCCCGAGTGGAAGGGACGCGTGCCTCTCACTCGCTCTCATTGTAAGCGCATAACGTGAGCGGAGCGTAACGCAGTTTCTTGAAGTGTCACCCGGCAAACCAATTTATAAGACGTTGTCACGTCAATACGAGAATTGTATTTCTTAACTATTAAATATGATGTTGTTATATGAACAAATTAAATAAACAAGCATTTGAATATTTAAAATTCAGTTTATTTTAATATCTCACACAGATCCTAATCAGGAAATCGACTAAGGAGCTCATTTTAAATATACAAAATATGAACACTTCTCTAGGACCGCTCTCAGGGTAAATCTAAAATATAATAATAGGGGTTAAAGTATGAAATTGCCGTTTTATTGCAATAGGTTCTTTGAATTGACATAGAATCTTCATGGTTTGAGGTTTTCGAATGAAACTTTTTTTAAATGGTTTCTATGATGTTCTTTTTTTAAAAAATGTAAAACATTTGAATATCGACTTTCAATTGTTTTTGTTATTCAATTTAGACAAGAAAGATGGATACTGCGAAAATTCGAGTTATTTTTGAATACGAGTTCCGACGCGGAACTAACGCGGCAGAAACAGCCCGCAATATCAATGCTGCGTTTGGAGAGGGGTCTACTAATGAACGCACCGTGCGATTTTGGTTTAAACGCTTTCGTGATGGAAATTTCGACTTAAAGAACGAGCCACGAGGAAGACCGCCCACACAGGTAAATAACGATGAATTAAGAGAGATAGTGGAAGCCGATCCTAGTCAAAGTACCCAGGAATTAGCGGCATGGTTTAACGTTACCTTACCCACAATATTGACTCACTTGCGTCAAATCAATAAAATAAAAAAATACGAAAAATGGGTGCCTCATGATTTGACTGATCTGCAGAAAGAAACGCGTGTTGAAACTTGTGTTGCCTTGTTGAACCGGTACAGAAATGAAGGAATATTGGATCGAATTGTAACATGTGATGAAAAGTGGATTCTTTATGATAACCGGAAAAGAAAAATGCAATGGCTGACCCCAGGTCAAATGCCACAACAGTGTCCTAAAGCAAAACTTACCAATAAAAAGGTAATGGTAACTGTTTGGTGGTCTCAGCATGGTGTTATTCACTATAGTTTTCTCCGATCTGGTCAAGCAATAACGGCAGATGTCTATTGTGCCGAACTCCGAACCATGTTGACAAAACTAGCAGTAAAACAGCCCCGACTCATGAATCGATCTTCACCATTATTGCTCCACGACAACGCGAGACCTCACACAGCACGAGAAACCATTTTGACCCTTCAGGAACTGCAGTTAGAAACCATTCGTCATCCTCCGTATTCACCAGACCTTGCTCCAACGGACTACCATTTTTTTCGTGATTTGGACAATTATCTACGTGACAAGAAGTTTTCTTCCCAGGAGGCAGTACAAAATGCTTTCACACAGTTTGTGCAGTCTAGATCGTCGGAATTCTATCGCAAAGGCATTAATGACCTTCCCATTAGATGGCAGCAATGTATAGATAATAATGGCAACTATTTTGATTAAATAAATTTGTTAAAAATTTAAAAAATAAACAATATAGATTTTCAGTACAAATCGGCAATTTCATACTTTAACCCCTATATTTTCTAAAAATATAGTGTCGAATTTGTATGACGATATCAGACACTAAAATAATATGTTATACAGAATCTTATTCGCTAATAGACTAGTAGGTAGTTTATTAATTACTCTATTGCTTAAGGTTTAGTTTTATCTAATTTGGCATGATTTATTATTATAGACAGGCACAAAAAAGAACATTAAAATTCAATGTTAATATTTAATTATTTGAT
This sequence comes from Calamotropha paludella, assembly GCA_927399485.1. NCBI lineage: Eukaryota > Metazoa > Arthropoda > Insecta > Lepidoptera > Crambidae > Calamotropha > Calamotropha paludella. The sequence continues at coordinate 3,815,478 of OV656806.1, read as the reverse complement.
AATGGATCAGTAGTTAAGTATATATGACACAATATGTTTATCATTAAAAACCAACAAAAAATAAATTAAAATTTTACTGATATTGCATTGGATCTTTTCGAATAAAATCTTTACTAATATTATAAATCGGAAAGTGAGTTTGTTTGTTTGTTTGTTTGTTCCGCTTTCACGCCGTAACTACTGAACCGATTGCTTTGAAATTTTGCAGACGTAAAGATAAAAGTCCGGATTAAATAATAGGGTACTTTTTATCCTGGAAAAATTGATATTCCCGAGGAAAAACAAAAGTATTGTTTGCTTGATGGATGGATTGTAGATGGCGCTGTGTGTCGTTTAAAACAAGGTAAAATATTGCAAACGAATATAAACATGTAAATTTAGAAGCTAAATGATACGATAATGAATCCACGAAAATGAGGAATTCCCGAGGGATGACGTACAATTTGTTTTATCGTCTAAACTGTTTTTTTTACATCAACTTATATGTTGCAAACGAATATGAACATGTAAATTTTGAAGCTAAATGATACGAAAATGAATCCTCGAAAATGAGGAATTCTCGAGGGATGACGTACAATTTGTTTTATCGTCTAAATTGATTTTTTTACATCTACTTATCCTGAAATCACTAAAGTATACTATCCAGCGTTACATCGCGCTTTTTAGATTTTTCCGTGGGAATGAGAAGTTTTCTTATAGTTGTGCTTTATATCGCAATATAACCGAATTCCACACGGGCGAAGCCGCGGGCGGAAAGCTAGTATTATATACATGTGAAAAGATCGGAAATATTGTTTTTTATTCATAGAAAACCATTGTCTAGTCGATATCAAGCTATTTAAGCACTCCTGTCAATTTAATTTCGCAAGTGTATACTTTGGTGTGTGTTCGACCGTACATTAGTAATAAGCTATTTGACAGTCTGAAACATATTAATATACAGATAATACGTTTGAAAGCGCTTAGCATTAATTTGACAAATGTTGTTAAAAAAACTGCATTTATTAAATTGGCGCCATATTATTGAAAACGATTAAGATTGGCTGTATGTATAATGACGTCACATGATGGTAAATAATGTAACCGAACTAATGGCAGTGCACGCCATATTGTTTAAGATGGCGTTTACGCAGTTTCTTTAAGCAATCCATTTTATTTGACATCGGAAACATAAATAAACGCTTAATAAACACTGTTGTTTTTATAATTGGACCCATTTTTGCACACAAGAACCAACCCACAGCAGGTTGGTTTCGAGAAAACGAGACTTTTGTAAACAGAATTTGCAAAATGCATACATAGTATATTAATGAATGAATACTTGTTAATCTCATGTGCAATACTGTAGCCTATCTAGGAATATCAGATTTATAAATGTTATAAATAATAAGTGTTTAGGTACCATATTGTATAGTGCTCAAACTGTGGGTTGGTTCTTGTTTGCATAAATGGTTCCAATTTAAGATGATTTCCAAAGGTCATCTAATAGCCATTTAAGGAATAATTAAAGTTTAAAAGAACTAAACAATAGATGAAATAAGCTCGATTCATCAAGGTTTAAAAACTACGAGTATTTACAATTGGTTAGAACATAATAAGCAACTAATATTATCTAAAGAAAGATACATTCTACTTTTTGGTGTTAATATTCCTTTTACATGTAAGACTATATATACATTTATTATTGCTATTTTATACGTTTACATTGCTAGAATAACAAACAAAAGGAATAGTAATAACTAAACACAATAAATAATATTTGAGTTATCATTACAATTTACATGAGACAGATAAATCATAATTTTCTTGGTAAAAGAGTTTTCAATTCGCTCTGCATTTAGTAATGTATTATTCGAACTAATCCCTAGTTGAAGGCCCAGGTCGGGCATCCTCAGTTGACTTCCATTTACTTTCTAAAACAGACTTATCTCTAGGTTGTTGCCCTACGTTCTGGTGACTGAAACGTCTTTGTTCATCGAATATTTTACTTGATATGTTAAAAACACTGTCAGCACTAGTCTTTCTTCTAGTGTCCAAAGTTGTTAAACTAGAAGCAGTCGGTGATATTCTGTGAGGGAACCTTGGAGAACCCTTGATTCTCTCGCAAGAGTTTTGATGAGACATCGGCCTGTTATGCGTCGCTGGTAGCACAAAATTTACTCTCGTTTCAGGTTCCGCTATGTACTTGTTAGTAGGAGACGCTATGTTCCTATCTAATTGGTAATTCGAACACGATGGTTCGTCATCCGTTATTCGTATTATAGGTCCACTTCTAGCGTATGATTCTCTCCTTAATTTTAATTCGGAATGTGGAACATTGAGGGTGTTGCATGAGAGAACCATAGAATGTTTCCTGTTGCCGGGCACGAGGCCGGCGATCATACCAACGTGCATTTTTAGGGCAGTAGCGATGCTCTGTCCGGTGGGATCAGCTATTGACATTGTTGAAGCTTTTCTGCTAGACGGCCTACTGCCAAAGAAACTTTTCAGTCTGCTTAGGATACCTGTGTTTTCTTCCCGTTTGTTCAGGCAGAGGTTGTATAAATCTATAGCTGGTGTGGATTTCCTATGGTAAAGTTTGGGTTGAGAGCTGAAGCTCACAGAATTTCGCCCTCGGCAAGATTCGGCGGATGGCCAACTCGCTCGGGGTATAACAGGTGGAAGAACTGACAGCAAAAGCATTGGAAGACCGCCAGTGATGCTTGGTGTACGTCTGTCCGAGTCTGAACGGCATCTGCCTTCTTCTTCTACTGTATTAAGTTCCGTCTGAAATAGACATAATATTATTATAAGAAGCGTAAAAGCCTTATATTCTGGTTTAAATTTTACTTTCATATTAACATTTTTAATAAAGTTTTTGCCAAAAGGTTTATTTAAAACTACTTTATAAAATTATTTTGCAGTATTATTCTTACTAGTTTTAATTATTGTTTTGTTGTGAAATCCATACACGATATTCGATTATTAAGTTCAATCGCTTATTAGTGAACTGATCCTTGTTCTCTTCCCTGGGCATCTAATTTTTTTATACACAAATAGCATGTGATTTTATAATGTAGCTCTGGTGAAAGTATTTTTAAAACCTATTCAGTAGTTCTAGAGATTACTTCCTTCAAACAAACTTACAAACTTTACCTCTTTATAACATTAGTGAAGATAACTGAAATGATCTTGTTTTCAATTCATGCATTACATGTGCTGTTAATTTCAGTATTATCATTATGGAAAACCTACATTGAACTCATGAAGTTTTTAAAACATACCAACAGTAAAACCTTATACCTATTGTTTGGAGCGTGATCCTTGAGTTTTAGCTCAGAAGATGGCCCTAACATTCCTTTTCTTCAGGACTTCCTACAAGTTGTAATTTGAAAAGAGAAAAAAAAATCTGTTGGATATACGTGGCTATATATCATTTCACTTACTCTTTTATGTAAGGCAATCGATGCTGTTGAACTGCTTGCAGAATCCAAAGGTTCTGCCAATAATTTCTCGAGTCGACCAATTTCCTTGTCCAAAGCGGCAACTTCTCTTTTGTAAACCTTGTTCTGAATCTCTATCCTGAAGTGCAGCTCTTGTGTCTCGTCCGTCACGAACCTTCTCGTTTTACATTCCAATCTGAGCCCTAAGCTTTGTATCACTGGGTCATCTTCGCCTGAAAAATTACAAACAATTTGATTCATACACATTTGCGTATTATCTACTCTATATACGATGAGTTCGTCTGCTAAGAACGATCTTTATTCTCAATGTCAACTGTTATAGATTTTGTTTGTACAATATAATACAAAATACTTTATTGATAACAACATATTGAGGAAATAACAGAACAAAAGAAAACTGAAATTAGAGTTACAATGAGCGGTCTCATCGGTCAAAGTGTTCTCTGCCGGACAACGTTTGAAACGATAGGACTGGAAGGACGCGTAAGAAATGTAGGTAAAACTGTAGGTAGATGACTAGCTATAATTAAAAAATTTGTGGTAGGTTGTTGTTTTAATGAATAAAAAAATATTAAAGAGGTCCTTAGAGGGATTAGTGTGACAGCCTATCATTGTGGAGTTGCGAAATTCGCAAGGGCTGGACTTCGGATATGTTACCCAATTTAAAAATCCTCACTTTCATTATTGATTTAATCTTGGATATTTGTAGGTAGTTGTATACCTACATAGACGCATCATAGACGAAATAAAATGAAAAAAGGTGACCAACAAAATATGCTGTGATTCTCACTTTTGAATTTAAGAAAATAACAGGAATAAAATCTTCACAAATAAAAAAGAAGCGGTCTTTGAATTTTGAAATAAGAATTTTTGGATTTTTGTATTTAAGTTCTTTTTATACTGTCAAAAAAAAAATCCAGAAGGCAAATAATAGAATTCCGTAGATATTTACCTCCCGCATATATTATAAATATACACGTACCTATACTTCTTGGAACAACTTTCGGCACAAGTATAGTACAAAAGATAAATAGTATTATAACTCACTCTTCGTCCTAATCGCTATAATCTTCGGTAGAAACAGCAAACAGAGCGTCGAAGTCGTTGTGATTAAAATCAGACTTGTTATAGTAATGTACGCTAGGGTAGCTCTCTCCGATATTATTGTTCCTATGACGACAACACTTGTGCTGGTGATGACGACAGAATACACGCTGATACCGATGTATTTCGAGTCGTTGAGAGCTGATATTTTGACGTGTCTTGTCTCCCAAGCCATGTATACCCCAACGAGGAGAAGAAGTCCTTTGTACGCGTAAAGGGCGCACAGCCAGCCAGCCGTGTTTTGAGACTTGCAAATTTCTATCTGAAATCATATTTTCTTGGTGTTATTGCGGCCGGCTACTGCAACGGTAGCGATCCTACTTAACCAACGTTGAAAGACCGACAGACCGACAGAGTTTGAGAATAGCGACTAGTTTTTCTAGGGAAGGCAAAAGGTGCAATCCCGTACAGCCTCATCATAAATAATTTTCTTTTCGTCATAAAGAAAATCCATTTTGTGGAAATTTTACGTTATGTTATTTTCGCCTAAATGTGGTTCAACGACATGGCGTAACATAGCCAAGGTCCGAACCTTTAGAGGCGCCTTGTGGCACTCCGTGCTCTTCCATGCTAGAGCACCGTAGTAAGTTTATGTCGGTTCGGAAACTCTCTCAAGGGAAATGATACTCTTGGCTTAAAGTCCATCTGATCTGACCGACAGCAATATAAAAAAAAACCTAAATGTTAACGAAAAACAACGCTTTTTAGCCTATCTGAAAATTTTCGTCTATCTAAAGTTCTATACTAATATTATAAAGAAAGTTTGTCACTTAGTGTGTTTGTTTGTAGGAAATATTCTCTGGAATGATATAAACTATGTTGACAGTAATTCATCACCAATATAATTGTAATAAACAATAATAATTCTTACATTCACCCCAAATTGGCCTAGCCCAAAGTAAGCACTGTAAGACTTGTACTATGTATACTAGAGTAGCCGATAAACATATATCATATAAAAATGTATTTTTTATAGAAATGCAAATAAATACACGCTATGACTCAGGTACAAATGGTTTTTTTAATTTATTATAAATATTCTTAACCTGTGGCTGATAAACCACGCTTCTGTCGTTGGCGCTGATTTCGATGGTTAGGTTTTTGAGATGCCTCTCCATTGGGTCAAGAGTAGCCCATAGAGTGACGATCATCCCGTCAATCACGAGGAGTGCGCACACCAGGGAAATCAATGGTGTGTCTTGGAGTAGCTTCGTTTTGCAAACACCACTGCGGTTGCTGAAATTGGAAAATTCATGCATATAGAACGAATTCTCTGCAGGCTAGGTTAGATGCTAGGCTATATAATTTACATATATAAAGTTTGATTTGTTTCCTGTTTTATTGACAATAATGTGTTTTGTGTTGAATGAAAGGATTACTAAGAAAATTTTGTAGAAGGTTTTGTCTTATCTTTTGATTATATAATTTCTATTTTTCTTTACTTTTCTTAAACTCTACCATTATACATTTTTCATTGATTAAATTCCATTCGGCAATAATTCCGCCATTTGTAAATTATACAATATATAGATAAAATTAAAATGGACATAAAACTTTATAATTTTATATATCCTTTACATTTTTCAATGCCATCTTATAAGATAAATAATTTATCTCTACATAAAATGTTTACACAACATTACCTCTGGTGGGGTTCGAATCTATGCCTTACTGGTTAGAAAGTTTTTCCATATTAAATGTTTTTCGCATATTCAATGTAAAAAGAAGGAAAAATTTAATTAATCAATTAATGCAGACAATAACTTGTAAAGGTTTGTTATATAAGTTTATTTTTTTATTTCTAAGCCGTGGTTAACGGGACTTACTGTACTCATAAGTTAACAAATACTTTTTTATCTGGTAATGCCCATTATGGAGCAATGAAAGAGAAATAAGTAAATAGATAAACGTAAGTAATTATTACCAATTTCTACATTTAGATTTACCTTATGAATATCCTATGTACTCTGTAAGTTTTCGCAAACATGGATCCGAATGCAAGTGAAAAGCCTGCAGACAAAATGTAAACTCTACCCTGAAAACAAAAAGGTTTATTATAAGAACTTACAATGACAGAAAAGAACTTTTAGGAGTAAAAACTGCTCCTTTAGGCACATAATGAGTGTATGTGTGTATACGAAAGTGCGTTGTTTCTATTTGTATGTAGATAAAATACATTAAGTCTCTATCTGAAAAACCAGCGTCAGCAGTTAGTCAACTGTAAGTATATACATTTTCCGTGGTCACTGCGGCCGCCATCACCGTGACATATGCTGAAACATGGACTTTTCGTCACTAAAACTCTGTTTACTTTTTTCCTTTTTCGAAGGCAAAGAATACGAGAGGATGATCTTCTCATTGATGAGACAACACTGGCCTACAGCGTAAAAAAGTAGAAAAAATTTCGAAGGGTGTTCACAAGGTTCGGTAGCTTTTTGTATGCGTTACAGTGTGTAAAATGAATAATTTATATTCTACTTCTCTAAAACTCATTAAAGCATTTTAAATGTTATCTAAAATATATTTTGAAATGAAGGATGTCTCTTATTCTGCATTATAATAAATTTTATTGAAATACATATGATGAAAACAATAAAAAATACTGCAAATGTAATTAGATCTGGGGTAAACTGTTAACAATAAAAACATATGCAAAGTTAAAGCCCTTGTTTTTTATTTATAACTAGTCTAGCCATAAATACTGTTACATAAAACCTTTTCTTTTTTCAACTTTTTAATTATTTCGAATTTGGAACGCGTTTATTATTTTAAAAACTTCTTTCGATTATACATTATTTCACATATTTTTTCATGTTCATTATCAAATTACAATATGGAATGGGGTGTTAAAGAAAATAGGATTGCAGTGATCGTCTTGCACAAAGTGGGTATCAAGCGGTCGGTCATATTCCAGACACTTCAAAAGCTTGGTATCACTCGTATGTTCGTATAATTGATAGTATATCAATAGATACAACAAAACTTCCTCTGTCGAATACCATAAAATATCGGAGCGGCCGCGTGCTGTTAGAACTACAAAGGCTGTTAATGCTGTTAAAACCAGAATTCGTCGAAACCTCATTAGAAATCTTACCGCGAAAAATTAAGATTCCCGCTAGGATTCTGTCGCGTATTATCTAAAACAAGACCTGAAGATCGCTGCTTATCGTCGGCATACAGTACATGGCCTAAATCAATCTTTACAATTAAAGAGAGCGGATCGATCAAAATCCCTTTTTATCACGATACGCAGGTGAAAGGCACAGAAATATTGTTGGCGAACGCCTTTTTATTATTTTTCATAATTTTGTTTGACAAGAATTGTCATGTAATTTAAAAATGGTATTGCAATAATATATGGCGATCGTGTAGTACGTGATTTTATTTCCCCTTCTTCTTTATTCGTCAATTTATACAGTTTCACCAGATTTCAGCGGTGTTTTAATATCTGGCGACCGTCTAACAAAATTGCTGAAATTATTTTGCTGTTTCTATTGTTGACGAATCATTTTATTTGAAGAATAAAATCACATCAATATGACGTCTGTCGAAAAAGCAATCGATGAAAAAACATTTTTGAAAGCAAAAGCTAATCGTACCAGTTTGCGTAAGATTTTCACAAAATTATTTAAAAAACTACTGGATAATTTAGATAACGGCGTATTAACTGACGAAATTTCGGTGGAGTTTGAAAATATTGAACAGAAAGCCGAACAGTTGAGGGTGCTTGATCAGGTCATAATGGATTGGTATTTAGAGCAAAACGAGGATCTTGATGACGAGTACGAAAATGCAGATAAGTATCAAAATGAATTTAGACTTCTGAAGAGAAAGTATGATGCGATGTGTAAAACTCAACAAATGAAAGATGATCAATCTGAAGTCCGTTCCAAGCGTCAATTTAAGCTTCCGCAAGTAGAGTTGGTGAAATTCGACGGAAACATCAAAAACTGGATACCGTTTTGGGCGCAGTTTTCAAAAATTCATACGGATAGCGCAATAGATAATCACGATAAGTTTCAGTATTTAGTTGCCGCCATCCCTAAGGGTACTACTGCTAGGGAATTAATCGATAGCTTTCCCCCATCCAGCGAAAACTACCCAAAGGCCATTGAGCATTTGAAGCAGCGTTTTGGACGTGAAGATATTTTAGTTGAGGTTTATATTCGTGAGTTACTCAATCTTATTCTTTCACAGGCCAAAAATGAATACGAGCTGCCACTAAGCTCATTATATGACCAATTGACGACCCAGCTTCGCGCCTTAGAAACGATGGGACTAACTAGCGACAAATACGCCTTGTTGTTATTCCCGTTGGTAGAATCTGCGTTGCCGGCAGAAACTTTAAAGGCATGGGAACGTACGCGAGCAGGTACTCTGGCATTTAATGGTAACGATTTAAACAACTTATTATTATTTTTGAAGCAAGAAGTAGAGAGCAATCAGCGCATTACATTAGCTCGAAACGCGTTTTCTACTAATAGTAATTATTCAAAGTCTCTTGAAAAGGAAGACGTTATACCTACTACTTCGTGTTTCGTTGCAAATGATCAAAAGAATGCGAAATCAAAAGAGAATTGCGTTTGGTGTGATAAGGATTCTCATTCGAGCGCGAATTGTGTTAAGGCAGTCAATCTTAGTCTCGATGAACGGAAAAAACTTATTAAAAAAGTTGGAGGCTGTTCAAATTGTCTTAGGCTAGGTCACAATTCATTCAAGTGTAAAGCATTTATCAAATGTGTAGCATGTCATAAGCGCCATAATGTTTTATTCTGCACAGAAATTGATAAAAATATAACAGGAAAAAATCAGTTAGAATCAAAACCTAAAAGTGACAGTCAGCTGTCAGTTTGTCATCCGAAACATGTTACTCTTTTACAGACGTTACTTGTCAAAGTTATTTTCAATAACAAAGAGGTAATAGTTCGAGCACTAATCGACAGCGGCGCACAGAGATCATACATCACGCGTAGTTTAGTTCACAGTTTGAATTTATCTTCTATTAGCGAGGAGGAATTAGCGCATATAGTTTTTGGAGGTCTAGAAACAAAAAGAAAACTTCATAATATATTTAGTATAACTGTCTCTGATTTAAATAATACTTTCAAGTTTGCTATGGAGGTTTTAGATGAAGAGCGAATCTGTGGCTTTCTGCCTAGGGTACACGAGCGTAATATATTGAACCAACTTCTGTCTCTTAATATTTCTTTAACAGATGTCGGTCATAATGTTCCTGAAATAAGTCTATTGATTGGCGCTGATTATAGCGGTTTGTTATTAACGAGTAAATTAGTGCAATTAAATGACAAACTTACAGCCGTTCACACCAAACTAGGTTGGACTTTACAGGGTGTTAAAAATATTTCAGAGACTAGTTCTCCGTTAACAAATCTTTTAGTGAACGATGTCAATGATCTATGGAGCTTAGAGCTTTTAGGCATTAAAGATCCTGCTGAAACAAAAAGTTTAAAAGAAATAGAGGACGAAACGCTACGTAAGTTTGAAAGTACTATAGCTATTAATCAGGATGGCAGGTACGAAGTGAACTTGCCCTGGAGGGATATTGTTTTATACGAGGATTCTCTAGGTACCAATTTTGATTTAGCATATAAGCGTTTATTATCAAATTCTAAAAGACTATATCGATTAGGTATATATGATGAGTATGAAAAGGTCTTTCAAAACTGGCTTAAGCTTGGGATCATTGAAGAGCTACATGCTGATGATAAAAGTGGTCATTATCTGAGCCACCACGCTGTTGTCAAAAATTCAAGTGCAACTACTAGAGTCCGCCCGGTTTTTGACGCATCGGCTAAAGATAAGTCGGGCAGATCTCTTAATAGTTGTTTGGAGAAAGGTACCAATTTACTAGAACTCATCCCGAAGCTTCTCATTCAGTTCAGATTAAGGTCGGTAGGTATCACAGCCGATATAGAGAAGGCTTTCTTGCAGATTTCTGTAATGAACGAAGATCGACAGTTTTTAAAATTCCTTTGGTGGAATGATTATGACAGAAAAGAGACGATAACTTACAGACATTGTCGTGTTGTCTTTGGTTTGACATGTAGTCCTTTTCTCCTTGGTGCTACTATTCGTCATCATCTTATGAATTCGCGAGAGGAAATGAGTAGAACAGCAGATCAGTTACTTAAATCATTTTACGTTGACAACTGTATAATTAGTCTTGACGAAGACGATGTCGACCGTTTTGTCAACGAATCTATTTTATTAATGAATAAAGGCAAATTCAATTTAAGAGAATGGGTTATCTCACCTATGGCAGGTTATACGCCTGAAAAAACAAAAGTTTCTATTCTTGGTATGCTATGGGACACAGTTAGTGATCAAATTTTGTGCAATTTAAATTTACCATCTGCGCAAAATAAGGACGTCTCTAAGCGTCAACTATTATCAATAGCCCAGAAGGTTTTTGACCCCATAGGTTTCACATCCCCTACCTCATTAGTGCCCAAATTGATATTACAGGAGGCATGTATTTTAAAATTACGGTGGGATGACAGTTTACCCCTTGATCTATCTAAAAGGTTTGAAGATTGGCTATCTCAGATACATGTTTTAAGGGATTGTAGAATTCCTCGCAGATTGACAAAATTTCCCTTAAGTCAATGTGTAAATAGTATCCATACCTTTTGCGATGCTAGCCAAAGGTCGTTTGGCTGTTGTGTATATTTAAGGTCCGAATTCAATGGCACCACTACTGTCCGACTCGTGTTGGCGAAGGCTAGAGTTGCCCCAGCTAAACAGAAAGTTACAATTCCAAGAATGGAGTTGATTGCTGCGGTAGTTGCCACACGTCTTTGTCGACAAGTGTTAGATTCCTTAGATTTTGAATGTGCAACTTATTATTGGAGCGATTCTACAGTCGTGTTAACGTGGATAAAAAAAGACGCTTCCTGGGCTTCATTTGTTCAAAACCGAGTTAGAGAAATTCGTAGCTCTACAAATAGTGAAGACTGGTTTTACGTTCCTGGCCATCTTAATCCAGCAGATTTACCATCCAGAGGCTGTGATGCAAATGTACTCTTAGAGTCACAATGGTATAATGGTCCAGAATGGTTAGGAAATAGTAAAGAGCAATGGCCGAGTTATAGTAATATTGAAGATAGGGAAGCTTTCGTAGAGTTGAAGCGTTCAGCTGTATGTGTAAATATATTAAGTACGTCTAGTTTTTTGGAAGAGATTCTTTATTTTTCTAAGTATACTAGGATATTAAAAATGGTTGCATATATTTTAAGATTTATTTATAATACTAGAAATAAGAATATATGTGACAGGAAAAATGGTGTAATATGTTCCGAAGAATTAGATGAAGCAGAAATTTTAATCATGAAATTAATACAACAACAGAATTTAGAACTTATAGAAGGTAGCAACTTAACAACTTTTACCGATAGTCGGAATATTTTAAGATTAAAAACTAAACTACTTCTTTTAGATACGCCAGATAGTGTTAAATGGCCGATTGTGTTACCTAGTAAAGATCCTATAGTCCGCAGGCTAGTTGAAGAACGGCATATTTCTTTACAGCATGCTGGAATAAATATTCTCATAGTAGATCTTCGCCAGCGTTTTTGGATAATAGGTATTCGTAAACTAGTGAAATCAGTTTTAAATAGTTGCGTAGTTTGTAAACGTTACAGTGGCAGACATGCGAATGCTCCTACGGCGCCACTGCCCATAAATCGCTTAGAAGCGGCTGCAGCATTCCAAATTACTGGAATAGACTTAGCGGGCCCTCTAGTACTACGCAATAATGAAAAATGCTGGATAGTTCTATTTACGTGCGCCGTTTATAGGGCTGTCCACCTGGAATTGACGAGATCCTTATCCACTGAAGCTTTTCTCATGTGCTTTCGCAGATTTATAGCACGCCGCGGACGCGTACAGGTAGTTTACTCCGATAACGGCACTAATTTTGTTGGCACTAAAAATCTACTCGCAAGCCTAGATTGGGATAGCATTATGCAGGATTCGTCAATTGGTCGTATAAAATGGATTTTAAATGTCCCTACGGCCCCATGGTGGGGTGGTTTTTGGGAGCGTTTGGTACGTTCCATAAAAGATCTTTTACGTAAGGTGTTAGGTAAGTCGTGTGTTAATTATGATGAACTTTCGACTATTGTGTGTGACTGCGAAGCGACAATTAATGCGCGTCCACTAACGTATGTAGGAGATGACAGTGGTAAGGAGCTGTCTCCCCTGACACCCGATAATTTTTTGAATCCCCTGTCACAATCTCACGTGACACCAGATCTCGATGCTATAGATAACAAGTTATTGAACGCACGGTCACGTTATTTACAGAAATTGAGATCAGATTTTCGGAAACGATTTGTGACGGAGTACCTGTCAAATTTAATTCAGAGAGGTAAAGATAAACCCTGTTCACTTAAATTAGGTGACGTAGTGTTAATTGAAACTACAGAAAAACGAGTTAAATGGCCTTTGGGTAGGGTAATAGAGATACGACCTGGTAGAGACGGTGCCCCAAGGACAGTAATATTACAAACTGCTACTGGTACAAAGGCACGTCCAGTTCAAAGGCTATACCCCTTAGAGGTGGCGTCAGAAGACCCGTTATGTAAATAATTGAATTTTAATGTTTGTTTATTTTGCTCGGGAAGATGTTGGCGAACGCCTTTTTATTATTTTTCATAATTTTGTTTGACAAGAATTGTCATGTAATTTAAAAATGGTATTGCAATAATAAATATCCTCCTTACCGATGAAAAAAATTTCACGATTGAAGAGCACTACAATAAGCAAAATCATAAAGTGTACGCTCACAGTTCTAAAGAAGCTGCTCAAGTGGTCGGCAAAGTACAACGTGGTCATCATCCTGCGTCTGTGATGGTTTGGTGGGGCGTGTCTTATCGAGGCGTCACAAAGATACATTTTTGTGAAAAAGGAGTAAAATCTCCAGCCAAAGTGTATCATGAGACAGTTTTGGATCTTGTTGTAAAACCTTTCAGCAATACACTTTTTAAAAACATGCCTTTTTGGGGTTTCCAGCCTACCACAAGTCACAAGACACGAACTACCCAAGCCTGGCTTGAAACCAACGTTCCAGACTTTATAAGAGCTGAAAACTGGCACTCATCTAGCCTACTACCCTTAACACTATGGTCAGTTTGAGATGACATGGCCTTCTCTAAACGACACCGCGACATTGAGACTCTTAAAAATCTCTGAAGCAAGCAGTGGCGTTTCCCATCGAAACAGTACGTAAATCCATAGATTCGTGACCAGACAGATTAAGCAGATAAAAGCCACAGGTGGCCATTTCAAATAGAATATTAGTTTTAGAAATATTACATTATTTCATAAAAAAAAGTATTTTCATTTATAATAGTAGTTTATGATACTGTTGCATAATAAGGGTTCTTATAACATGAGTGTGTTTTAAAAAAACGAGCCGTAGGCGAGTTTTTTTATAGTATCACACGAGTGTTATAAGACCAAGTTATGTACAGTGTCATACACTACTTTATCTAACCTCATACTATAATACGTAAAACAATATTGCAAATAAAACGCTGAATATAACAACAAATTTATTTAAATGTCAAATGTTGGCGCCAAGGTGCAAACATCGATTGCGCATGCGTGTTGCGGATTCGTTCATTGAAACCTTTTTAAAGTAGAGGTTCAACCTCCTTGGTCCTGCTGGAGGTTGTATAGGTGTATCGTTATGATTAAAAAGTTATATTATGTTACAGGTGTACATACAAGACCTGTATCGTAATTAAACTTTTTTTTTTATTATTATTGGCCTGTACGTAATGTTTGTCATAAGCATTTTGTTTTCAATTTTAGAATCTTTGTATTATAGTATCAGAGTAGATAATAGTAGTTTATGATACTGTTGCATAATAAGGGTTCTTATAACATGAGTGTGTTTTAAAAAAACGAGCCGTAGGCGAGTTTTTTTATAGCATCACACGAGTGTTATAAGACCAAGTTATGTACAGTGTCATACACTACTTCATCTACTCTCATACTATAATATGTAAAACAATATTGCAAATAAAACGCTGAATATAACAACAAATTTATTTAAATGTCAAATGTTGGCGCCAAGGTGCAAACATCAATTGCGCATGCGTGTTGCGTCGGTCGTCGAGGACTCGTTCATTGAAACCTTTTTAAAGTAGAGGTTCAACCTCCTTGGTCCAGCTGGAGGTTGTATAGGTGTATCGTTATGATAAAAAAGTTATATTATGATACAGGTGTCCATACAAGACCTGTATCGTAATGAAACTTTTTTTTTATTATTTTTGGCCTGTACGTAATGTTTGTCATAAGCATTTTGTTTTCAGTTTTAGAATCTTTGTATTATAGTATTAGAGTAGATAAAAGTATTTATGGCCGGACTAGGTATATAGGTATATTTTAATTACAGTACTATATAGTATAAGATCCATTAATTGTAATAGTAATATTTTTTTTCGTACTACTTGCTCAAAAAAGTGACATTCTATGCCACAAAAAGCGAAAATAACAATAGTCATTTTTAATCTGTTAAAAACAGGGAAAGAAAATTGTACTGAATTTCATTCATCCTCTAGGGGGAGAATGTGATTTAAATTTGGAATACTCACCGAAATTTATACTGAACTACATCTGTGTTTACTTATTACTTACTTTACTTTTATTGAGTTTGTATATAAAGCATTACACATCTTTTTGAAAAAGGAATACGCATTCATTATGCAGTTATGATTATTAAATAAAATTACGAAAACCGACGAGGCCGTATGAGCGTGATGCCTTTGCTTTTCCGACAATAAAATATTAGTCTAGGAATTTGCCGCGTTTTTGTTTTCTTCAAATACATACACGTTAAGTTTATTTTAATTTATTTTTATAAAAAAGTTAATGTTCTAAAAATACGTTACGATGTTAAAACAAAGCGACAGTGACAGTGAATTGTCGGATTCCATCAGTGCAAATGCTGCCGCAATTATAAATAATTTGCTTCCAACAAAATCCAAGGAAAATTATTTAAAAACTTATGAAGAATAATTGAACCAATGTTTAGAATGTTAACTTTTACTTTTAATTGTCATTATTTTTAATAAATGCTTATCTCATATTATTATTGTGTTAATTTTTTCGCAAATGGTACGAAGAGTAGAGTATTTACCTAGGTGATAAAGCTGTCTTAGTCTTGGGTGAACTTAAATCCCTCGCTACGCTCGGGAGCGAACCTAGAGTCCTTCGTTACGCTCGCGATTTAAATCGTCACCCACGACAGAAGACACTGCTTTATCCCCTTGGTTAATAATCTACTAATACATTTTAGTAGCACAAGAAAAGTTTTCTTAATTTTTGCAACTATGTTATAAAACTGATAATTAAAGGGAGACAAAAGAACAACTCTTGCCGCGAATTTTCCGACGTCGGATTTACTAATAATATACTTTTTTTTTAATGAAATGAAAGTAAATTTTGGCAAATGACATATACGGAAGGAGTTCATGGCTTTGATTTTTACTCTAGAAGCTTCTAAAAGGGAGTTACTTTAATGAACAATAAAAAGAAAACTTACCGTACACATGGCTGAGAATGGCACGTATGAAGGGAGGGTGGCATGGTCTACTCCGAGTAGAGCCACTGCTGTGTACACCAGCACACAACCAATCAGCGTCATGTTGTTCAGCCTTGGAGACGACAGCTTTATAGACCTGGTGAGCATCACAGACTACTATGACAAAGCACATTGGCAGATCCAGGGTATTTTTAGTGGGGCTTGATATCGATGAGGCATGTTTTATCAGGTGATGCTATTTTTTCTCTAAAACTGATAATGATTATTAATCAGCAAATAAATCAAAAAGTATTAGTTCAATATTAAATTAAATTTAAGTTTGGTCATGGATGGACTCAAATGGTTTGAGGTTTGAGCCCCAATTTAAAACGCACAGTTAAATTATTAGATTACGACTTTCACATTTTTTTCCTCATAACTTACACTTATTACATAGATGTCTCCTCCAAAAGTTGAAGACCATATTATGTGGTTTACGGTAGGTCTACGGTGATTACCACCAGAGTTAATAGGCCTTTATCAATTCTTAAATGTAAAGGGTTGGTGCTTTTTTCAGCTGTGCCGAGCACCTCAGTTTTATATAAAGCAAATTAAATACCTCCTACTTATATTTTAACTTAGATCTAAAATTTTAAAATAACCCATTAACCGATTCGTTGCGTTCGATAGCACGTCTGGCGTGCCATCACTTTAATTTGCGTGTGGCGCTAGCCACTGCGGTTGTGTCATTTTTAAATCGATGATAACTCCTTCAAATTAAGTTTTAGGGAAATCTACCCAGAATAAAACTATCTTCATTTTTCACATAAATGAAGCTCGTAGCCTTCGTTTATGGTAATTGTATGTAGCAACGAATCGGTTAAGTTGTATAACTCAGGTACAATCTCTTTTATAAAGTTCTTGGAAAGTCGCGTTGGAGTCAGAGTTAGAAATACTTGGTATAGTAGTGAATAATGTACATAAGTTGCTACTGCGCATGTCACGTGATTTCAAAATCATGTTCAACTTATTTGCCGGGGACAATAACATTCGACGGATCTGTCAAGGTCACGGTTGCTTAATTGGAAGAGCGAGTGGATAGCGAGGATTGGATAGGGATTGGATTTTTGTTGTGACATTTTCCTTGAACTTAACTCTAGTTAACTTACCTCCGTTTACTGTAATGCAAGTTGAAGACCAAAAATGCCAGGGCTAGTGCCACTCCGGCTGCAGCCAGGGTTGCCACCGCGAGTCGCGCTGGCGCCCACACGGAGTCAACTCTGAGTACCAAAACTCGTTTAGCCGCTGGTATTCCCCCAGCCCACTGCGGCTTACTACATTCGGTGCAGACTAATTCTCGCCCGTGAGTGTATAATGCTACTGTTTTTGGGCGCCCACCTGAAAATAAAAACTGTGTATTTTTCAAGTGTGCTTTTTATATTCAAGCAAAGAACTACTTGATTGTTTTATTACAGAAATACAGGAAAATGGAATGATCTGTCGAAGTCAAGATAGCTCAATTCGAAGAGTAATCGCCCGGATAGTGAGGGGAGGTGGGTTTAATTCCCTCCTGTTATCTGAGACTAGAATATTTATTGCTAATAATAAGTTCTTTGGATATAAAATCTAGCAATTAAATTTTTAAACAACAAAAATAAAATGGCATATTTCTATTTGGAGATATGATTTTGTTGAAACATAATTTAATAATTTGTAAGGTTATTATTATAGTAATTCGATAAACAGTCGTGTTCATGGATTTTCTTTACTAAAATATAAAATTATTTTCAATAATTATTAATTTACTCTTGATATGCTGTTTTATTGAAGTAAATTATATAGGAGAGTTTTAAGATATTTAAAATACCTTGGATTTGGTAAAAAGCCGATGTGCCAATACGATCAGCTCCGTTGAATGACACGGGACCCTGTAAAAATCGATTATAAGAGCTCGCTCGGATAGTGAGAAGCTATAGGTTCGAGTCACACCAGACGCCTGAGACAAGTGAATTCTTTTCTAATAAAATTCAAATTCAATTCGTTTAAAATAATAATAATATATCATTTATTTTGAATAAAAAGAAACCCATAGAAACAATTAAAAATAAATGTAGATATGACATTTACCTTTTGAACTCTACAAATAAACGAAGGTAGTTGGTAGTTTTATATCAGTAGTTCCTTTATTATCTTTTAAAGTCGAAGGAATGGAATGTGTTTCGCTCGGTAGTAGGCCACTTAGGGTTGCCAACTTTTGTTACGACAAAAATAGTATGTTCAGGTAAATAAACAAAAAATAAACAGTAGTTTCCAAATAAGAACAGTATTTTATTTCTTACGTGTTTTGAATACACGTTTTTCTATTCCTTGCGCAACTCATCAAAACGTGGTCATACGAGAAAACTTCATCAGCCTAAGCAGAGCTTAAATCTAAATTAAAATAAATGAGAAGCTCCTTTAAAATTAATTTATTACACTTATTACTATAATCCTGCCATTAAGGATTCATTATAGACAGCTCTACTTATAGAAAAAATCCGGCCAAGTGCGAGTCGGACTCGCGCACCGAGGGTTCCGTAAAATATTTTTATTATATGACGTTATTGAAAATTAAGGTTTTCGCAATTTTTCCTTAACTGTGCTATAAGACGTTGCTTCGTACCAAATTTCAAGATTCTGAGTCCACGGGAAGTATCCTGTAGGTTTTGATTTCTTTGCGAGTTTCGAAATTTTGCGGCATAAACGGCTGTATCTTTTGATTGCGTTGGCTTACAAGGTTGAGTTTTTTACAGCTCCAAGGGACAGTAGATCTGAGTATTTGATATAAATTTCAGCTTGATACATGAACGTGTTCCTGAGAAAAAGGGTCTTGACAGGTGTACGGACGGACAACAAAGTGATCTTATAAGGGTTCCGTTTTTTCCTTTCGAGGAACGGAACCCTAAAAACCCTGTAAAACTAACGGGATAAAACATATATGGGACAATTTTACCTAAATTTTAAAATTAATTTAAAATCTTCAAGAAATGTCTGCACTTTTAAGCAAACTGCCAACTGTCTTTTTAAAAGACTGAAAACTTATGAGGCTCTACTTATCAGGGAAATTGAAAACAGTATTTCCTATACTTTATTTTTGTTCAACAGTAAAAAGTATAATGGAACGATGAATAGTATGATATTATTTTAAACAGTATAGTTGCCAACCCTAAGGCTACTTCACTACCGGGCTAAACATCTCGGCTCGTCGGGAAACATCCGGGAAATTCTCACCACGTGAAGGCCCTTGGAGCGTTCCTGGGAGAAATGGGATAGCTGGAATAAACCAGACGCAAAATAGTCGCTTAAAGACATCGAGCGGATACCGCCCGTAAACCATGAAGAAGAAGGATTAAAAAGAAGGAATGAGAAATAGAAAAAGCCAGTGTGTATTCTAGTCACCACTAAATAACCACTTACGTGAAAAAGTGCTAGGAAATCTTTTCGCTTAATTCTATAACGTTTCATTTTCACTAATTAGGCAGTTAAAATATCAGACATAGATAAATATGTGTAGCATATATTTTAAATACGCTTGTAAAAAACATACACATCTTCGAGGTAAGAGATATTATTGAAATATTGCATTGTGAATCCAAAAAATCAAAAAATCCATTATGGTTAGCATAGTTCATACCCAACTTAGATTGATTAATTATTAAAAATAAAAAAAACCATCATATTTTCTTCTCTTTTTCACACTCAAGAGTAGTCTTGTTTCTAGAGACTAGACTGACCTAGGGCAGAAACCAGTTTATGCCCTACATTGGAATATAGAGCATTATTGTAAAGAGTCCTTACATAATATATACGAAGCTAATAAAAATATACGGTTCAATTACGTGGAAAGTGCTTAAGCCAACTTTTCCAGAGATACTACATAAATGGATAATGTGCCATTAATAATAAATATCATAGAGCCTCCAGAGGCAGTTACAATTTGATATTTATTATTAACCACTTAAGATACACTTTCCAATAAGGAAAGCAATTATTCTTACAGTTTCTCAGTTATAATATTAGCAAAATGATATTTGAAGATTTGAAACTGGCCAATTCCAGCGAACATTTAGTTCACCTTTATGTTATTAAATGAGAATCAAAATATGCGTCACTGCGCTTAATATATTGTTTTATCTCGTAAAATTAATAGGTCTTCAATCGTTTCACCGCTTTTGGTAATTTCGCTTTTGTAGCACAAAAGGGTCGTGTCTTCGAAAAGAGTAAATTTACAGGTACAAATTTCAGGCGGCGTAAGTATATTTAGATACTTCACAGTGCTATTGATTGTTGAGAAAATATATGTAAATGAGAGCTTTTTCACTTTATACGAGACAATTCATATCAAGATAACCCTCGTCATTATAAATATTTAAAAAACCAACAAATTATGTTTCAAAAAGAACTCCGTCAAGTATATCTTCCAACAAAGACTTTATCCTTTAATACGGAGTTAGATTGAGATAATTCCATATAGCGCACACCGAAGCAGCGGAATGTAGAAATAAAAGTTGTATGAAGGCAATAAAAGTTAAAATAAATCTTTTAACTTAAATTGCTGACGGTATAAGGCTGTTCAATGAAAAAAAGCGTAGTATTTCCTGTTTGTTTTTTGCTTAACTGTGGTCGCTCCGTAAGTGCGAAGCGAATGATATGACAAATCAATCAATATGTATGTGTACATGTTTCGCAATTTTGAAAATGGAATATTATTTATTACGAAACTTTTTTTCTTTATCTTTATATGTGGCTTGCACAATTTGTGCATTTAGCCAGTGTCAAGTAATAGAGGAAGAGCCAGTGACCAATAATAGGTGGTCATTTCAAAAGTCACGAAATTTTCTACAGTTAATCCTCCATACCTACTAAAAATGAAAAGTCACTTCTGGCAGCCCAGTGTGGCCGGGATAGGCTACCCTAAATTTTGAAGGAGGGTAAGAAATAAGTTTTATTTTAGTTAAAGTATCAGTCAAAAAATTTTAGGAAATTACTTTCGACAGTATTTTGTCTTCATGGAATTTTTGCCAGAGCATTTACATCTCTCCTAATTGTTGCCAGAACGCTATAATTATTTATAAAATAAAAATTCATTTTCGTCATTTTATCAGTCTTCAAATTTTAACAGAATAAATAAAATAAATAAACAATTAATAATACACAATGCCAGAACGAAATTCCATCACCAACAGTCTGCCAGAGCGAAAAACGTGTGAGTGCAAGAAGACAGTAATATGGAAACCTGCGGGTTAGAGTGAGAGCGCTTATTGGAGAGTAAAATATATAGAAGTTGATTATATGCAATTTAAGAAAAAAAATATTATACTAATTTAAAAATACAAAATTTATGTTTGTGGAATTATTAAATTGTTTAATAGTCTACATCCTCATATGCACTATCATATTGGTCGCCGTGTTCCTCAATGAATACAGAATCATTTGAATCTTCTATTAACTGATTTTGAGGCTCTAATATCCCATCATCTGTGAACAACATTAATAATAATATTTTACGACTTGATATATATATATATATATATACACATATGTATATAAAAAATACACTTACCATCAATATTGGCATCATCTACTTCGATATCAATTTAGCGATAGCATCACTTATTGTAGGTGGTAGCTGATCTCCCTCGAAACATATGAAACCCCTAAAAAATCCCATCTCACTTATTTACCCCCTTTTAGGGGGAAAACCCCTAAGTTTGGAACCTTGATTGAATCGTATGCACACCCTAAACCGTTAGAGGATCCCTACTTTTTGGTCAAACCTGTGTTAGTTAGGACCTTTGAAATGTAAAGTAAGGAATATAAAAGTACGTCACAGGTACAGGTAAAAGCAATAGATCTTCTACGAATTGTCACTCCTAAAAAAAAGAATACCTAGAATATAACGCGTTTTAATATTTTCCCACAGTATCCCTGACCTAGAGAATATCTGCGTCAAAGGGAACAGAAAAAAATTCTGAAGTGATGTTTCAACAAGATTAAGAAAAATGTATTGCATTATGTATCATTTTAAATCTACGTCTAATCAATTCCACAGATGCCCAATAAGCATTCTCACTCTAACCCGCAGGTTTCCATATTACTGTCTTACTTGCACTCTCTCGTTTTTCGCTCTGGCAGACTGTTGGTGATGGAAGTTCGTTCTGGCATTTTATATTATTAATTGTTTATTTATTTTATTTATTCTGTTAAAATTAAAAGACTGATGAAATGACAAAAATGGTTATTTATTTTATTAATAATTATAGCGTTCTGGCAACAATTAGGAGTGATGTAAATGCTCTGGCAAAAATCCCATGAAGACAAAATACTGTCGAAAGTTATTTCCCAAAAATTGTATGACTGATACTTTAACTAAAATAAAACTTATTTCTTACCCTTCTTCAAATTTTAGGGTAGTCTACCCCGGCCACACTGGGCTGCCAGAAGTGGCTTTTCATTTTTAGTGGGTATGGAGGATTAACTGTAGAAAGTTTCGTGACTTTTGAAATGACCACCTAAAATTGGTCAGTGGCTCTTGGTCCATAAGTATGATTGCCAGTTCTTGAGTAATTTCCTAGGTTTCAGGAAAAAAGTTGGGTTTTACTGAAACCTCCTTGTGGCCTTCTTGAGAGAGCGCGAAAAGACACCTTCCACTGTTTTGTTTCACTTGCCATCACTCATGCATATTCAGAAACACTCAGTGATTAATAACCCACCATTATTACATACTAATATCAACCACAACACAAAATTTAACAAGAAAACCAAAACCATTAAAGTGACACTCGCGCTCCCGCCAAAAAGTCTTGCGAAACTTACAAAACTACTAAAATTAAGCTTCCTGCTCCAGCTAAAAAGTCTGTAACTTGATTTTATAGTTTGTTTGTTAAATAAATCTACATTAGGTATATGCCGCCACATGCAAGTTGGGCTAACCCATAAACAATAAGCTTGCGCAGAAATTGGATAATATATTTGAATTTGCTACTGGTATATTACGGTGTTTCAAACCTAGGTTCAACTTATATGCCTCGGGCTATACCAACTGAATTGTAGAGTTCACAGGCTATTAATTATTTTTACGGCTTGTTTTCAGTTACGCGAGGAACACTTTAAAAATAATAATTCGAATTAACTTCAAACATTTGAATGTGGAATTAACATCTGTACCCTTAAATCTTGCGTCTTTTACATGTATAGGAGCGGTCAGAGGTAGAGTCCTCAAATTCACAGAGCACGAAGCTGAGTGAAGTGCAAAAATGGATGTCTCAAATCAAAGTGTTTCCTTAGAAGAATAACTTCCACTAAAACCCATTTTCAATAGCCTATAGTTTTGTTCTTAAGATATCTTTATGTACTAGAGATGGCCCAGTGATCAAATATGAGCCTAGTTTGTTTAATTTTTACGTTTGACCTTTATTAAGGCTGTATTGTCTTAAAGGTTAGATACAAAATAATAAAAGCCAGCTTATCAAATCAAGCAAAATGCACCCAGCCCACAAAGCACACAGCGTCACACATAGTACCTTCACCAACAACTCACTAAAGTGCTCGACTAAGTGCTTCATTTTACACGGTCTAACAACTCCTGGTGATTCTCCGTGTGGGGGCGAAACACGTGTAGAGTAGTTGGTGGAGGTGTGAGGTGTGTCGAAGTCTTAGTGTCTGTGGTATCTGCATTTACTGCTGTGCTCAAGAGTATTTACAAATAATTAATTAAAAGATTAACTTACGGAAACGCCCAAAAAACTCAAATTGCCGAGTTGGTTGAGAAATTCTTCGGCCATGTCTTTTCTATCGTAATCAAAATGATTCAGTCCCAAGTTCCATCTTCTATATGAGGCTTGTTCTTCCGAGCTCCTCCACAGAAGTTCAGCTTTGCTGAGGGCCAGAGCTATCGCCCACACCGCGTCGTAGGTCTGCGGGGCGTATGGTGATACTGTCACACCAGCTGTCTCCATTTCCCGGCTAAACATTTCATTGGTCTGAAAATATCGATCAAAAATAAATAATTGGCTTTTTATTATTGTTGGATTTTTTATGGATATTAGTAATAATTTCAGTTAATTTACACAAAATACCTATTTAGTCCAAAGGAAATAAACTACAAAGCGGGTTTTGTATATAATATAAGAGGGAGTATTGTGCCGTAAGTACAAAATGGTATTATTGGAAAATACGTTTGGAATTATAGTGCGTAGGAAACCCACAATTATTATATAAACAGCAAATAATTCACGTTTCCTTTGGCAGACGTTACATTAAAATAATGTCTGTACCTTCAATTAACTTTATAAGAATTTCAAGTCAATTTTAGACATAATTTTTTTTATATTATTTATTAAAAGAAATCGATGGCGCAGCAGAAGGGTGAATAAATAATTATAAAGGCCAGAAATGTGAACATCAAAAGATAAAGAGCAGTTTGTGGTTTAGCAATAGATAAATCATGTGGATTTCCAAATCGCTGAAAATCCTGTCACTAGCATTCCGAAATAGCGAATTTTGCAAAATTAAATCCTGGTTACTTTAAACAACCCAAAGATCTATTCGAGAAATACAAGGAATATAAATACAAAAGAACTGTTCCTATATGTCTTAAAATATATGTTAGGATACCATAAAAAATAAAGATATGCCTATGTGTGTTTATATAAACACTATAGTTGGCTCAGCGATCATACTTTTTATACAATAGTTTTAAGCAAAAGCTTGTCAGCCTTTTGAAAATATTTAACACAAATTTGTTGTTTGTGTGTTTGTCTGTCCGCTCTTTTTCCATTGTATACGCGTTATCATAGCAAAGCGTTACCGGGTCAGCTAGTTTCTTTTAAAATCTTTGGATCCATTTAATTTTGTTTGGTTTGATTTTGTAATCATCTTTTCTTTTTTTTTTGCTAATTTAATATAATTTTGGCGAATGTTATATACGCCGTTATTGTGACTACATCAGAATTCTTGCGACCTTTGTTAAATTTATACAATGGTGATAATATAAGTCATGTGGTAGTACTTAATAGATAAATAAATAAAAGAATTACAATCAATTTTTAAACGAGATGAATTGACATTAATGCCACAGACAACACAAATAAATAACTAACTATTACTGATTTGTAAGATATTTTTCTATCATTTTATTAGAGAAAATAAATTATTATTAATATTGTGTTGAATATTGCAATGACAATTTAAAAATTGTATTTGTTATGAGATATTAGCATGCTATTGTTACTGAATAGGGAATGAACGTACGAACGAACGTATCTTGTACGTACAGTACAAGATGGAATATATGTAATATATTCCATCTTGAACTGTATCTTATTCAAACCAAAGAAAGATTATTGTAATGTATTTTTATTTTTTATGTCTTCACAAAGTTCTTTCTCACTCACTCTTTACAAAGTCTCTCACACAAGTCTCTTCAAAAAGTTTGTTAGATTTTAAAGTCTGTTCATTCTAACTTGTCCTATTTGGTAAACAATCTTGGAACAACTTTTTAACGAAATCGCCCATTTAAAAATAAAATAATAACAAAGTCAATAATCTATTACAATAAATCGTTATGATAGACTGAAACCTATTGAATCTAGTTATCAGTTGATTTTTAATGCTGCATTTTTCATAAAAAGGAGTGCCAAGATTGTTTACCAAATAGGACAAGTTAGGATGAACAGACTTTAGATATGATTTATCTAAATATGTTTGAACAAAAAGCAGAAGAAACGTAATAAACTCGGCGTCAAAAAAATCGCACCTTATAAAAATCTTATTCAAAAATTCCTAAACCTTATATAGAGGATAGTGTTAGGTATCATTAGAAAGGTAACAAAAAGGAGCATCAAACAACAATTAAGTGCAATCTTTTTTTTAATTAAAATTATACAAAAAGCATAAAAATTTGAAAAATAATAAAAAATCTTAATTAAGTCCTAATTAATAATCGATAATTTACAAAAAAAATGTACAAAAAGTGTCTTAAAATTAACTCAAAATCTAGTGTTACCCCCCCTTGCCCTGATGACGGCTTCCATACGGTCCCTCATAGACCTCACCAACTTCAGGAGCTCTTCTTGAGGGATAAGACCCCATTCTTCAATCACCGCGGTTTGGAGTTCCTCTAGAGTCGAAGGAGCCGGATCCCGAGATCGAACCTTACGTTTAAGATGGTCCCAGAGGTGCTCTATCGGATTCAGATCAGGACTTCTCGCTGGCCACTGCATCACAGGAATTTGGGACCTCCGCAGGAAGTCGTTCACGATGGCTGCAGTGTGTGCGCGAGCGTTGTCGTGCATTAATGTGAACCCCTCGCCAAAAGATTCGGCAAAAGGGACCACATGCACATCCAGGATCTCTGTGATATAGCGGCGCGCAGTCAGCGACCCTTGTCCGCGAGCACCTCCGGTCCGGGAGACGCAGACCAGGTCGGTTTTGCCGGCAGCCGACATACCGCCCCAGAACATGCAGGATCCGCCTCCATATTCCACCGTCTCCTGGATGCAGGCTTGAGCGAAACGTTCACCCTGCCTCCGGTATACTCTTCTTCGTCGGTCGTTGCAGAAAAGACACACTCGTGTCTCGTCTGAGAAGAGAACAGCTCCCCACTGCTCAATGGTCCAATCGACGTGGTCGCGAGCAAACTGCAAGCGGGCTCGTCGGTGCGCTGCAGTCAATTTTGGACCTGTAGCAGCTCTGCGGGCTGCTATGTTCTTCTCCTTCAGTCTTCTTCTAACCGTGGATACACTCACGGTGCGTCTGCGAACTGCCTGGAGCTCCTGTTGCAGCTGAACAGCGTTTGAGAAGCGATTTCTCAAAGAGTACGACACAACGAACCGGTCGTCTCTTTCCGAAGTGCAGCGACGTCTACCGGACCCATGTCGCCGGATATAGCCACCGGTCTCTAAAAAGCGCTGGTAGACTCTACGAACCGAAAAACGGCTCAGATTCAGTTGCCGGGCGACATCACACTGCCGCACCCCTGCTTGCAGTAGTGCAACCACTTGAGCGGCCTCATCAGCTGTAGTGTCCATTTTCCAGATGTTCTTTCTTCAGTAAAATCAGTGCGTGTGTCCCCTTCAACGGTTTAATAGCGAATGACCCACATTGAACCCGTGTTGACCTCTTTATACCCACAAAGTTAGCGCAACTCGCGACTCTCCCGAGCAGCAAAATTTCCTTAGAATTTTTGTGACCCTTTATTTGTTGCTTTAGGTTTTATTTGATAATGAAAAATAATGTTTTTTTATTAAGTTAATTAAGTAACCTTTTAAATAAAATTATAATTAATACGACTGCATGTGCATATCCAGAGTTAATGCCATTTGAACGTGATTTTCTTAGAGGTGCGATTTTTTTGACGCCGAGTGTAATTAAAATAAGTTCATCTATTTACTAAGTCAAATTATCATGTGAAATAATCGTCGTAGAATTGTGTTCCATCGAAAATTCTATCAAGTATTTATAAGCTGCCGATCAAGAATCGACTTTGGAGGAACGTAGGTTCATACATCTATTTCTGACAAGTCTAGTGGTCTTGAATAAGACATAGGTCTATTTACTTATTCGTGGTACCTAAGGTAACTTTATATAAGTAGCTTTTCCAGTTTTATGATTTTTATATATTTATTTTGTATTTTTCAAAGTTATTTTATATTTTAAATTATTTTAAGCTTACAAACTATTCTCAGTTTTTTCTAGTATTTTTCTATTAAAATAATTTAACTTGCTTTTTCTCTTTACTTCGCCAGTAATCCAGAGTTCAGAATTTTGTATCAGAACTTTTAAAAGATTTTTGAAGTGAATATGAACTGATTTTTTATCTTAATGAGGGTAATATCCAATTTCTTATATAAAACAGAATTAATATAATAAAGATCACGTTAATTAAAGTAACGTATTACCTAAATACCTTCACGTCACACATCGTGTTGTAGGTACTACGTGCTTTACATTTGTACTGTTCACTTTGTAGTACTCGTATTAACACAAGGGTTAGGTATTAGCTCGTTTCGTCACCAGCAGGTAAGGTTAACACGTCCGCTCTCGTCAACAGCTCGCACGTGACTGTGCCGATCGATACAAAATATATTTAAAATAAACTGTTTTATTTTAAATCTAAGTAAAACCGTTTGTCACCGTCACCGTAAAAGGATAGTTTACCTAATAATTACTTTCATTTAAACATAGATTTATTTATCAAAGTAATTAGTTATAAAACTGTCCGCTAAAGCTAAAACTGTAAAATAATATATAAATTTCTGATAATGGAGCGCCGAACAACAACGTAGCACCCCTTATCGTTCATTAATTTTATTATAGGCGCATTTTCCGAGCTTATTTCATAAGGCTTTTTATGATAATCCCTTGTTCGAATGTGTTGCGATAAAATTTCGGTTAAGTAACCTCCTGATAATATGAACCGAAGAACAAAACAATTTCAATGTAAAATATTACAAGATTGACCTTTAACGCATTAATGAAGCATCGGATACTATATTTGGGCATTTGGTTTATTTACATCTTAAAAGATAAAATACTACATCAAAAATGTTTACTAAAAGTTTTTAAGGTTGGTTATCTGTCTATAAAGGCCTATGCATACTGCTGTTTTCAAACACGCTGCCGACAGACGTTTTAGGAACCCGCGTCTGCAGCACGTGTTTTATTCCACATGCAGTTTTATGCATGTCTAATGCGTTTGTATATAAACGCGCGTTATTATCACGTTTATAGAACTATGAACATTTACATAAAGATTTACAAGAAGAAGTCTAATAATTTAATGTGATTTTTCATATATTTTTCAAAGTTCTTAGAATTCTGACAAGATAAAATGCTTTATTGAGCATTGTAATGACTAAAATCTAACGTCGGGGCTGCGAGCCGTGCTAAGACCACGCAACGTTTTCACTTTAAATATTAAAAAAAATATCAAACTAAAACGTTTCTATTGTCACAACCAACAAATCATCAATCTGGATGGTGAATAAATACTCCGGCTAATCTCAATAACTTCATTTTCCTACTAACTTGAACCTTTGCAAATAATACATTATTCAAATGGCTCGTTCACAACATCTAAAAAGCATTTTTACAATGCAGAAATTTGTTAGGTAGTAGGCGCATACATTTTAATATATTTGCAAACATCACTTTGATATCAGTAACACAATGGTACCTAACAACTGTTTCCATGTAGTGTGAAACTGCCTAACACAGTAGTCCTACTTACATTCGAGCCTTAGGCAACAATTTGTTACTTAGATTCAGTGAACAATCAAATGCAGAAGTCAACCACCAGTGTGTCAATATGCAATCAATGTAAAGAAGAGAACTACAGAAGCAACGTTTCAATTTTCAACGTAGATAGTACATACCTTTGGCTAGTGACTAGAAAACCAAGATTATTAAGTAATAATCTTGGCTTTTACTTGTCAATTAGGTACCTAAGTGGTTTTTAATCGAAATATACACTGGTTTGTAATACCTTAAATTATAATTAATTACTAAGAAACTCTTTACTACTACGTTCACACAACTACTCAGGTTCACATAACCTATAAAAGTTCAAAATTAAATAACTCTTAAATTAGACCATATCAAACCGAAATTCTTGCAGCAACAAGATTTTGACAA
Source organism: Calamotropha paludella (assembly GCA_927399485.1). Taxonomy (NCBI): domain Eukaryota; kingdom Metazoa; phylum Arthropoda; class Insecta; order Lepidoptera; family Crambidae; genus Calamotropha; species Calamotropha paludella. The sequence goes on along the minus strand of OV656806.1, from coordinate 3,785,706 downwards.
AAATGTTGTTCGTATTTGTATTTTTTCATTTATGGGCGCTTTTATTTACACTGACAGCAAAAGATGTATAGAAGTTCGCCATTGTTCTTTATGGTCAAGCTACGTTTGTTGCTGCTCACGTGAGCCTAGCGTTTGTATCGATAAAGCACGCGGCGAACGGTGCGTTTAAAACACGTGATGTGCTTGTATCCTTATAAACGCGATATTCACGCGATTCAAATGCAGTTTTTTATTTATTTATTTTGAAAAACCAACAGCGTAACAATTTCATTTAACCTAATTAGAAATGTCTATGGTAAAACTAATTGCAGGTTTCCCCCAAAATCAACCATAATATTTTTGAACGTGTTACAAGTAATTTAAAAAAAACAAATAAAGACAGTCATGAACCTTAACAGAATAAACTTGAATTAAGTTAGTTAATCCCAAAAATATGCATTAACAAAAATGTGACTTATTTAAAATAAACAAAAAATTTGACAAAAAAATAAATTAAAAAAAGAAGGAATTATATAACAATATTTAATAATGTGATAAGAAATCATATTAATTATAATTTGATACGTGTGTACTTATAATAATTTATGTAAGTGTTCAAAATTCTACCTTTGAACACCTGCATAAATTCAGTTTTGCGCTAGAATCGGCATCTCTTTCGATATTAAACGCATGAGACGTGCAAAAAAATTGCTCTGTGGCACAAAAACACACGCGCAGCCGACGCGCGTCTGACGTGCGTTTCTATAACGCGCCCTATGGGATGTAAAAAACGTTTTATGACTGCTTCTTTTTTGGTTGTGACTAATTTTTCAATCCTCGGATAGAAGTTATTAGACGGATAAATTATTAACCAGTCAAAGTTAAATATCACACGTTATCGAAGAACAATAAGAATTGACAATTTGTTTGATTTTATTAACGATATCTCAGAAATAAGTTTTTTTTGGGGTTTGAAAAACTAGCCCTAAATTACATAACTCATTTTCCAAGATTGTCAGGTGACGTGCAATATTAGTGACTGTCAAGTTTGTTATGTTTAGACCACGAAGTTATAGGGAAATTTTGACATATAATTTCTTTTAAGCTAATTTTAAATAATTCCACCTAGGTACGACCTTTGCTCTATTACTTTGTTTTGGTTTAGATATAATATTTCGAAACAAATTTTCTGAGTTACTTAACAACATGTTATGTAAATACAAGCTTTTCTGGGTTCACAATAAAAGGTCAGGTTTAAATTAATTTCTCTCTAGGTTCATGGTAAATGAGAAATTGCAATATACGAAGTGAATTATTAGAAAGTTATGTAGAAATTAAAACCACGAGAATTACACGCTTCTTAGAAATCCTTAGAACAGCTAGCGTGGGATAGAACTTTCAACAGGGAAGAGCTTGATGTTTTGCAAAAAATAGTTCATGTAATGTGTTTACTTTAATTTTATTTCCATTTTTGTTAACTAATAAATTCATGCTGACTTTAGAAAATTACAAGTCATTTAGGTATTTATTCGATAGTCCTACAGGAATCATACATTTTCCGGAATGAAAAGTGTATAATGTGTTAAGCAAGGTAATAAACTATTTAAAATGCGAAATTTCATTCAATTCCGATAATAATTCATTCTTTGCGTGATAGAGTGACAATTATCCTAACATCTAAACATACTCTCATTTGTCATTTGTCAAGGATTAACTTTTATTATTTTTAACATTGATGTTGCGAATTACAACTTTGAAACAAGTAAAGTTCTTGTTGATTTACATAAACATTGGAATATTTTGATATTTTATTTCATATATTAAATTATTCTAAATGATACTAATTAATCTGACAATCACAATATGATATCTAATAGAAAAACAGGAATAAAAACTTATCAACAAGATATGTACTAACACTATTTATAATGAGTTTTATCCAAATGTTTGTTTTAAATCATTGACAGATTTACAATTTTGAATGGTCTTTTTACGGAATTCTGCTAGTGCAATCTAACATACTAAGTGTCAAAGGGATTTTGTACCGGCTGAATTGATTATTAAGTTCCAATAGAATCCCTTTAATTCTTCTCTAAGCTCTAACACCTACCCATAATTATGAGTAGTCAGAAGTATGCTTTCTCCACGCCTTTAAATTACAAGGTTCTTTCTGTATTTCCAACCAACCAGTGGAGTGGAGTACAGAGAGACTTTTAGTGGGAAGATTTCATAACATTGTTGCAGAAATTACGATAATCGGTCGCTGTATCTAATACATAGCAATATCCTTTATGTTATTCAGAGATTTGTAATGCGCTTACTTTTCTAAATACTTATCTGCCTATTTTTTATATAATACATATGGATCACCTGGGGCTAGACATATTAAACGTGGTTACGCCAAGGGTTATCTAGGCATTTACGTGGTTACGTAAATGCCTAGATTAAGCGTTACAATCGTACCATATTGAATTCGCTTTCAGCCATGAATCATTGACTCGATGAGAATAACTGGAATACCAATGTCCTGAAATTGCTATATAATCTGAACAGTACAGTAAATCAAAGCATTCGGACAAAAAACAGTAGACTCATCTGAAGGTATTTTAAAGAAAGCGTTATAAACATGCGAACAGATACTAGAGGAAGACCGAAAAGAAATGAGAAAATCGGTACTAGAAAGGATAGACCAGGGTCAGGTTAAAATAAAGGAAAGATTTAATAAAACTAAGGCTATGAACAGGCTTTTTAAGGAATGGGGATATTGTGATTTTACACTACACGATTCGTAGCAGCAACTCCTGTAGCGTAAGTTTAGCGGCCGAAAGTCATTGCTTGAGCTGACCACTCATTAATAAAATTTCCCCTCGAAAACAAAAAACAAAGTTTATTTCGGTACTTACCAGTCCGGAGTAGGAGGTGATGTCGCCAACGATGCCACGATGTGCCGTCACCGTAACCAGTCCTTCAAGAGCTCTCGCAAGATGAGCACGTGCGCATGGAGCCGAACCCCTTATGCGCGGCGGAGCACCAGCCACCAACCAAGCATACTCCGCTCCAAACATGCCCAATCTAAACGCCTGCGATCTCGCAACACATGCAGAATGTATTATTAATGTATACATAATATGAAAGACAATGAGCATATTTATATTAGTTGCTAACTCTACTTTTGCTGACCGTTTGGTGCAATGCAATGGAAGCGATCCTGCCTTTCGCATCGACGGTCCTGAGTTCGAGTCCCGGAAAGGCCGATGTTTGTGTGATGAATACGAGCATTTGTACCTGAGTCATGTATATTTATATACACTCGAGAGCAATGAATCCGGGTCACTTAAAGAATCCTAAAAATCTCGGAAACTAAAAATGCTAGGTTAATGCAATAAATTGTATTTAATAGACAATGTAATACTCCTTAAATGAAGGTATTAAAACTTCTTAGTTATTGTAAAGTTATATCATAAAAAAATCAAATTTGAAAAAGGGCCACTTTCGAAGATGGAACTACGAAATTACAGCATTTGGTTTTGCTTTTGTTTGTAATCTGTCATTTATGTGGGTACATAAACCATGTTGATAGTGCTCTATATTCATTATTCAAGCTGAAATTATGTCGCTTACGCCTGAAGAATGCACCAGAATACTTACAATGCTGGAAACCGGCCGGAGTCAGCGCGATACAGCCAGGACTGTCGGTGTGTCGCTGTCAACAGTACAAAGAGTTCTCCGACGTTACGAAGAAACTGGTTCTAACCTACGCAGACCAGGAACGGGCAGAACCAGGTGTACCACAGCACGAGAAGACCGATACTTGGTGAACACCATGCTTCGAAATCGCTTTCTCACAGGAACTGAACTCACCAATCAGTTTCGACGCCTCGGAGGAAGTAACCCAAGTGCATGGACAGTAAGACGTCGGCTTGCTGAATCTAACTTAAAACCCCTTAGACCTGCAAACGGCCCTAAACTGGAGCGTGGGCATCGTATTTCAAGACTAAGATATGCCCAGAGCCACGTAAATTGGAGTATTGAAGATTGGTCAAAAGTTATGTTCTCCGACGAATCAAAATTTATGCTCTACAAGCACGATGGAAGACACAGAGTGTATCGAAGACCAGGGGAAAGATTCAAGCAAGCATGCATCGAAGAAAAAGTAGCCTACGGTGGTGGGTCTGTACTTGTGTGGGCCGGAATTTCTTCTGAAAGTCGCACAGAGCTGGTGATCATAGAAAACGGCTCTTTAACTAGCGTAAGATATGTGGAAGAAATCCTCAATGATCACGTCGGTCCATTTATGGTCAATTTAGGTGAGGATGCTATATTTATGCATGACAATGCCCGACCTCATACAGGTAGGATTGTGAATGACTACCTTCAAGAGATGAACATTACTCGTATGGAGTGGCCAGCGCGCAGCCCGGATATCAACCCGATCGAGCATGCTTGGGACGAGCTAGGCAGATGCGTAAAACAACGAAACCCTCCCCCAATCACGCTTCGTGAGCTCAAAATTGCTCTCACAGAGGAATGGGAGAATATTCCCCAAAATCGTATAAGGAACTTGGTGTACAGCATGCCAAACCGCGTAAACGCAGTAATGGAAGCACGAGGAGGCAATACGAAGTATTAAAATTCAAAAAAAAAGTAATAAAGTTCAAACATTTCATGTTTCCTATTTTTGTTTTAAGGAGAGATCAGCAGTTTTTGTCTTTATGTAATTTTGTGTTAATAAAATGTATGGTGACTCATATTTTTTTTACTTTCATTTAAGGAGTATTACATTGTCTATTAAATACAATTTATTGCATTAACCTATCATTTTTAGTTTCCGAGATTTTTAACATTCTTTAAGTGACCCGGATTCATTGCTCTCGAGTGTATATTACTATATATATTACATATTTACGTAATAGATATGTATGTCTATCCGTTACCCTAGTATGCATAAGACGAGCCTTATAGGGCTTCCTTTGGGCTAGGCTAATTGGTGTGAATGTAAGAAATATTATTATTATTATTTATTGTTGTTTGTATGGATATTATTTGAAAAGCGCCGTTATTCTTATTATCAATATGAATCAAAATCAATGTTTGTATATTTCTTTCCTATGCGTTCCCAAACCATTGATCAAATTGTGATGAAACAATGTAAAATTGTTGTATACATGCCAGAGCAGGTTTATATGTATAGTTAGCAAAAAAATCAGCAAAAAGAGCATTGCAAAGCATGACGTTTACAGCTAGTAACAAATATTTTTAAATTTTATGAGTAGCTCAAGCCCGCGACTTCGTATGTGCGATGTATTAGTTGCGAACGATTTTAATTTATTTTAATACAAAATAGAGTACCTACACTAAATCAAAAGTGACGTGGTCCGCTAACAATTTGAAGGAATTTCTAAAATTCAATGAAAATAACAATTATTTAATGTGAACTCTTTCGATTTTCGTCTCAGCGGAAAGACTTCCACTGCAGAAAAGAAGCTTAACAAATTTATTGGGTTGTATGTTATGAAATTTCCACCGTTTGAAAATCAGGCGCGGATTATGCCCTCAAAAAAGGTCGTGATCACTGCTACCCTATAATCGACCAAGTGCGGCCATAATACAACAATATATTAGAAACAATCAAAGCAATTTACCCTGGCTGGCATTAACAAAAAACCTTAATAAACATTTTTTAGGTTAAGTTAGGTAGGTTACGTTACCTATGTTTGAAAGTACAAACAAACTACTAACAAGCAGCGTTTCGGAAGTTTTGGCGCACGACAATGTAAAGGTGCATATGGACGGCGAAGTGCCAATAACACCAAACTGCTAATTTCAAAATAATACACAAGCTGAAAAAACGTTTAATTTCTGGACAAGTTAATAATTAGTTAAAAATATGTTTATTTATTTTTTAACATGATGCGTTAGCAACTGAAAATACGCATGAAAACATGCAAATAACGAATTTCAATTCGAAATAACAAAAAAGTGAATTTCTCGATGAATTTCAGTTAGGAGGTCTTGGCACTTCGCCGTCGATATAACACAACACACGCTTTTTCAATACACGCCAAAAAAAGCAGACATGTTGTCAAAAATGTGACATAACGTGTCAGCATATACTCTTTGGCTCTAATGCGTTCCGAATAACGCACGATATTAATTGTAATATTTTTAGTTTTATTACGGCATAGCGTTTATTATCGTCAGTCTATCGATCTCAATAGATTGTGAAATTGTTGCGTCACAGGTCACAGTCTATTAGGGTTGTGGGAATGGCAATAGCGTCCACAGCGGTAGATCCGCTCTTATTGAAGGTAGCAGTAAAATAATCTAATTCGAAAAACACTTCCCATTCTCTGGTTTACAGACAGTTCTCTGGTTTTGGTGCCATTCTACTTGCCGAACACCGCAATGCTAAATGTATTATAATGCAAGCACTTAAGATATATCTATTGGGCGTCATAATATGTCGAGGCTTTGTAAGTCCTACATGTATGTATTACGTTAGAAATGTTCAAAAGGTAAACAATATTGGAATTAAACTAAATTTTCAAAGTTATTGCTTATATTAAAATTAATAGTTCTAATATTTTGTTTCTAAAATTTATAAAACTTTATTCAGAAAAAGTCAAGAAAAGATTACTTACCATTTTAGAATTTTTGATTGAAAACTTTAATTATTAAGAGAATAATTTTGTTTCTGTATTTTATAAAACACTATTCGACATAAAGAGTTGAAAAACTATTTTTTAAGCCATTAATATTTACTTAAATATTAGTCAATAACTTTGTTTGTAAAATTTATAAATCTTTATTCAGTAATAAGAGAAGAAAACATTGTTGACTATTTTAAAAATTTCAATTCAACACATTTACGAATAATGAAATTACTTTGTTTGTAGAATTTATAAAACTATATTCAGAAAAAAAAACAAGAAAAGATTGTTTACCATTAAAATGTTTTGGTTGAAAACATCAACTTTTAAAAGAATAATTTTGTTTGTAGAATTTATAAAACTTTATTCAGTTAAAAAAGTTTACCTTCTGAATGTTTTTCATATTAAAACTATAACCGAATAAAAATAACTTTACAACGAAAACGTTTACAAAGTTCTGGGTGATACTACTTTTTAAGTACAATTCTCTAAATAATCATTAACTTTTATAATAGCTTGGTCTTGAGTTATTCAAAATATTTTTTTAACTAAATAATAGGTACGAATTCCACGAAACCATCTAAAACAAAGTGAAGCCTTGGGATTAACATCTTTAAAGCGATTCAGCAAATGAAACATTTTAAAATGTGAATAATAATAAAATTAAGTGGCTTACAGCTCCCCCCTCTGTCGTTCATTCTTAGTATGGGCGCGGGCGATGAGAAAGTTCATTAGCGTACTAGCAACTCATTGCTTCAATAGATTCATACTTATGTTGGCTAAGGTATCTTATCAGTTACCCGCTATTAACTTTTTTATTTCCAGTCATATATTAAGTGAATTTAGCTTGAAGTAACTCACATTAAAAATTTTAATTAATGTATATTGCGACACAGTTTGTTGCATCAGCAAAAATATTTGTAGCCGTAGTATCGTAGTCGTATATTGTAGCCGTATCAAACAATCGTATCCCTACACGGGTGGCTGCTGGTTGTCTTGCTAAATATTACTTATCGAGATCAAATTGACGTTGTTTTTGTGTAACCCTGTGTGGCGTTATTTAATAGACTTTTAATATTATCCTGTTTTATTTTGGACTGATTACTACATCATAAGACTATAGACAATTTAAGTCATTAACTTCAAAGTTGTAATGAGTAATATTTTAGCTTACACTATTGTAAATTTTTGTAAGCGTATTTAGCCCGGTAAAGTATTTTTAAAAATTTAAATGTATTGTTTTAATCTGTATTTTATATTATTATTATTATATATTTCTAAAAAGAAATTACACGCAACAACAATTAAAAAGGTTATTATCTTTGTATAACATAAATCGTTTTAAAAACTAAGACCTAATAGAACTGTGTATGAAATAATGAGTGAAATCTTGGAATGGTATTGTAGGAAGATACAATAAGGCTGGCGTATTCATAAAAGTCCCTAAATAAATATAGGTAAAAAAATGTGAAATACATCCAAGAATGAAAAACAAAAACATAAATAAAAAATTAAGCGAAGAGTAGGGACGCTTATTAATATTGCTGCCGTTATTAATAACGTAAAGCAAAATTTTAATAACAGAGAAAGTAGGTTAAGAAATATAGAGTTTCTTTTAGAAATATGAAATTATATTTTAGTTATCTAAGTCCTAGATGGATTTTTATATTAATAATGGAAAATTTTCAACTAGTTCGTGATGTCTGATGGGACTTGATGTTATAGTTACCGTTGCGAGAGGTTGCGTGTTTGACTCCCGTCTGATGCCTAAATCAGGTTGATATTTTCGTACTAAAAATTGGTCTACCTTACATTATGGATATTCAGCTAACATACAAAAATGTAAGGCTGAGTAAGTATATGCCTTCGCAGTATCTACTTTAATTACTTATTCGACATGTTTAATGTGTTTTCTCCTGAAATAATAATATTTATTTATATTATTTACAAACCTAGCTGTAAAGTACTTAAGTAATTATTAATTTTTAGTTTTAGTTAGCCTCTGTTTTATATTGATTTTTATAAAACCATTTTCACAACATTAATACAATTTAAACTTGAAAATATATGATACATAAAAATGTAATAATCATAGGAATAAACACCCATGACTCTCTTCCGGGATTCGACCGGTGCGAAAGGCAGAATCGCTACTCTTGCACAAAACCGCCATCATATATATTAAAGTTATGTTAAACTTATCCGAAAACTAACTAAGGATAACGGTGTTTAACTTGAACACAACTCACCTCGCAAAATATTTTAGGAATCATCTCTTGTGAAAAACTGCCTATTATTATTCTGGTGTCCAGTTCCTGAAACAATAACTCCATATTTAAAACACGTGAAAAACTGAAAATATATTCATATATCATATTATATTTTTATAGAAAAAAATGTATACATTATGACAAGGAGTAAAGAAAAATTAAGTTATAGTGAAAGGAAAACGAAAAAGACGTATTTTAAATGTTTTGCAGATATATTCTATAAATGGAATTAACGAGTGAAATTCATATTTACAGAAAAAAGATAATAAATACATGTAATTAATAAATTAATTAATGAACTCAATTGATTTGCTTAAGATACAACGACAACAGTGTCAACTGTAGTTATTTTACAATTTGCATTTCGTTTTCAAATATGTATATTTAAAAAATGAACCTGAATACCTTTAATAGTTTTTACCCTCACCCACTCGGAAAAGTTTGATTTGTCATTCAATTTCGGCGTGGAAAATGCTGTTTTATGCGCTAGCTTGGAAAAGTGTTTTAAAATTAGAACCTTTGTATTCAAAGAAAACAAACATGGTAAGTTCCGGATCGACATTATAGTCTTTATGAGGTACAATTTATTCTTATATTAAAGTTAAATTAAAATTAAAACACTCTGTTTTGGTTTTATAAAATTATTTAATTTCCTTAAATTATAAAAACATTAAGAATAAATAATAATAAGAATATACTATTTGTTAAGTATGAGAATTTTAAATATATGGTGGGTGATATTTCATAACACATGATTGGATTTTGGACCACACCCGAAAAAGGACTGTCAAAGTGATCTTTGGTATTCTTAGTCAATTCACATATAATAAAACCCAATTAAAAAAAACAACAACATTACTTATTGTTGCAATTTTGCTTTTAATTTACTCGTTACGCTCGTGGTTTAATCCTAGAATCCTTCGCCTGCTCAGGTTTCAAAAGGTTTCTTTTTCATCGCTTGCGGCCATATCTCAACTTTCCAGGCTTGCATAACAAATAACTATTAATCATGAGGACGTATCTGGTTCTATCTATTTAGAAATCTCACGATCAACATCATGAAATTTAAGAATTAATCTATAAAAACCAAAACGTTTCTCAAAGAAACGATGTTTTTCTAAGCTAAATTCTCCTCGTTGACATAACTGAAATAAATTTTAAAATAACATAGAAATCTATTCAAAGGAAGAAACTTATTTAGAACCCGTAAAGTCAGTCATCACATTTACTACACAATAAAATATTACATTCTTCAATTTGAATGCTAACATTTTCACTTAACAATTTACCCTTCTGTCTCTGCTGCAGAGCCATTTCGTATCGCATAATAACTGAATCGTGTAATCAGAGAAATTCCTACAAATACACGGTTTAATGGGTTGTTCTACTCCTAAACACATTGAAACGTTTATTCTTCCACTAATATCTTCGACTGTGATAATATCAATAGTTTTATTGTGATTCGTGAGAAACTTATCTAATTATTTCGAATTCTTTTTCACATTTAAGAAAATGTATTGCGACTTGGACATTTTTATGTAGAAGTATTATCATCATTAAGTATATTGTTGTATTTTTGTTAGATATTTCATATTGTTTTTGTTTATTTTACTTTGTTTTTTCCATTTATTTGTTCATTGCGATGTATTTTATTTGCCATTATGGTTTTTATTCATATGGGGTGACGTTTATCCATTATTTCACTGTGGAACTTTGTTTTCCAAACTCAGTTTTGAAAAAGAAGCCATATAATTTAATTAGGCTGTACTCTTCCAAATACGACTATTTGTAAGAGGCGAGATAGATTTATTAAACTTTTACATTATATATTATTGTATGATAAATATATATGGATAACAAGCACTAGCAGATGAAACTGTCAGAATACCAAGTATTACGCTTGCATCATGTAGTTTAATCCTTGCAGTATGCCTGAAGGTGTAAAAAATATTCCAATTTAACCCATTTATAATTACGCCCAACTAACGGTTTTAAAGATAGAAGGTGCACTAAGCTAAAAAATTACGACTAATCGCTGAAAAAAGCTCTAATAATATTAACAAGGATAGCACTGTCAACACTGTCAAACGCTTCGTAAAAATCCATGTAAATAACATCTATATGAGTACGTTAATCAACAGACGTGATCAAATCATGCACAAAGCATGTGAGATTTGTAGAAGTAGAATGGCACTTGAAAAAAAAACAAATGAGATTTCTTAATGGCGTTCGATGCTAGGATGTTATAGGGCATAATAACGTTGCAAAATGTTTGACTTTAACTAAAGGGAACTATGAACCGATAGTTTTCTGCTGATTCGATGGTAACCGACTTGTGAATTGGCACTTTAAGAGCTATTTCTTTGCCCGAGGGAAAGATCCCGAGGCAATTGAAAGATATATGTCAGCCATAGAAGATAAGACAAGACCTTACAACAACTATGAGGAAAAAATTACGGTATTCCATCTAAGCCAGCTCCTTTCTTTTTATTGAGTCCCTTAAGACCTTGTGAACCTTATTTTGGGTACAGTTTTATGGCATAAAGTATTTGAATAATGGCCAAGATTATCTTCAATGGTTCTATTTATTGGTGACACAGGAGGAACAGGTTTTACGTACACTGAAAAAAATAGGAGGCAAGTAAATTACAGATTTCAGAACCAGACTATAATTTTGTATTTGCACTTTTTTCATATAAACTCAAAAGTTATGTGAAAAATTCAAATAACCATGTTTTTGGTTTTGGTTTTTCTTTTTATCTTTTGCAAAAAAGATTTTTTTTTTAATTTGGTGAAAACCTTTCCTTTTATGTAACACAGTAATTTTTTTTTAATGAAAATATTTATTTTTCACCTCTTTAATATCGAAAAATCACCCTAATTTTTAATCGGAAATTCTCACGTCAAAATATCTGCTTTTAAAAGTCGGTGTGCTTTTTGTTCGTTGTAATCTCTACTTTCGAGTAATTAAAGTGTAAATTTTAATAAATAGCTCAAAATTGTACATAATGATAAAAATAAATTGCGGATTCGAGTTTTTTCAATATTTGCGTTTTCTGAGAACATTTACCATAGTAATGTATATTTTTTTTACCATCAGAAAGTAGAGATTACATCACAAAAAACAAAAAGCACATCAATCTACAACAAATTGAAAGGAAAAAACCGGCTAAGTGCGAATCGGACTCGCGCACCGAGGGTTCCGTGAAAATATTTTATTATATGATGTAACTAAAAATTTACGGGTTTTTGCAATTTTTCCTTTATCTGTACTATAAGACGTTACTTCGTACCAAATTTCAAGGTTCTAGGTCTACAAGAAATACCCTGTAGGTTTTGATTCCCGTGCGAGTTTCGAAAATTTGCGGAAATTTGCGGCATAAACGTCTGTATCTTTTGATTGCTTTGGCTTAGGAGTTTGATTTTTTCACAGCTCCAAGGGACAGTAGGCCTGAGTATTGGATATAAATTTTAGTTTGATATCTCCACGCGTTCCTGAGAAAAAGGGTCTTGACAGACGGATGGACGGACAACAAAGTGATCTTATAAGGGTTCCGTTTTGTCCTTTTGAGGCACGGAACCCTAAAAACGATAGCTCTTCTAGAGTTTTTTCCGACTTCTACTCGGTAAGAGGTCTCCCGACTTAGGACTTATGAAGCCATTGCATAGTTAATAAATAAACTATAAATAAATCAAAAGAAAACTCATATTTGATTAAAAGCATTTTATCTTCAACTGATCTTTGGATTCTCTTTAAGCTGACAGAATATAACTCGAATTGTAATTAGTAACGTAGTGATTTAGTTTTCGTAGCGAGAGCGTTACCAATGTCAGTATATATAGCTTGTGTAATTAATAAATAAATGGCCAAAAAAAAATTTAAAGATTATTTCACACAATCATTAGAAAAAGCTGTTCCTTTTTTTTTAAGTGGCTACATATTATTTAAACATTGCGGTAAATCTTCGCATTACTAAATCCACGAAGTATTATCGCATCTCCATTTTTTTCCTAATAAAGCACTTTAAAATATGGTGTTTAACAAGATATCATCAAATTAACTTGATTAGCAACTGACCAACTCCACTTCTCAACAAAATCCTAATCAAAAATGAGATATTTTACTCCAACTTTAGCCCGGTCAAAAAGCAAGATTGTGTAAGTGATTCCTTAGGAATGACCAGTTTTAGCACTTAAGGTCTTAAACAGGACAAAGACAAATAATTAAAAAAAAAATCGCTTAAAAGCTGTCGTCAGCATTAGAGACTAGATTATGTAAGACTCGTTACATTGCCGTCCTATCTAAAAGTAAGCTAAAAGACCGCTAAGCCTCAGGGTAGATGTAGAGTTTAAAATGCAAGCATATGTAAAAAAAATGTATCGATCTGTCTCGAAATTATATTTTTTTACTTGTAGGTTTTGAAATAGTTCGAGCAAAAACATCATTTTTTTATATTAATACTACATATCTCTCAATATGGTTTTGTGGCTTGGCGAAGTTTTATAAAATGAATGAAATGAAAATAACTTTATTCAAATGCACTTAAAAGAAGTTGTTTTGAATCGTCCAACATTTTTACCTAGGTACCGTAAATTCAGGACGTCTTTTAACTGACAAGAAGAATCGGCGCAAGAAGCTCGTCAGCTTTAACAAAAGTAACGACCTTTACAATAATAATACGTCTAATAATAATACGACTATAATATAATAATACGTCGTCACCATACAAAATTCATAAAAAAAACAAAATTATTTTGTTATTACAATAATAGTAGTGTTATGACATCATTATTTCGTTGATTACAGCAAAGTCAACAAGTATCTGTTTTAAGTAAGTATCCCTGAACATTGCAATAATATACAGGGAATAAACGACAAATTTAAGAAAGCAACAAGATGTATGTTTAGTATAAGTCTAACTTTAGCTAACGAACTGCAGTTACAAAGACTCCTTGTCGTGACTACATATGTGGGACTCTTACGTGAGAAGTAAAGTTTGAATGTAAGTAAAACTACACGAAATAACGGAGTTCCCGAGAAGAGCCTCGTGGGAGAGTATTCAGTGTAAGGCATGGTGACACTATATCTCATAATTAATTATTCGCCTGCTGTCTAGACGATAATAAATTTAAGCTCCTGCTCGACTAAGTTTATTTTCGCTTCCATACTTAAGTAACAGGATAAACACTTCTAAGTTTATGCACAAAAACCCTATCGTATACAGCATAAGACTTATGTAGAGGAGACGAGAAAGTGCTTACGCTAGAAAAAACGACAAATGAAAACAAAACTGCATCGATTTGAGTTCTGGATTGTTTCTTGTACCTTTTTATCAAAGGAACATTCTGTTATTGCAAAAAACAAAGCGTGTGTGTAAAACAATTACCAGTAAAAACTTGAACTTTACTACATAGGTGCCTGCAAAAATTTGTTCAAAGGAGAATATAACGCGATATGTTCGGTTCTACTTTGAGTGGCTAAATAGGCGTTCATCCAGCGCCGCATTAAACTCACAGTTTGTTACTTGATTAGTACACGAGGATAAATATAAAAGAAGGCGATGGGTGAGTCGCATCACATAATGAACCGATGTTCGATGATTTAGTTTCATTTACCAAAAAATATAGGGCAGAAAACCCGAGACACGAAAATGAGGAGATCTATAGTTAGCAGTGGAGGAATGAACAGGAAGACGAGTATAAGGAAGAAATGACAGGATCAGACTCACATAACTCCTGAGACAACTTAATTTACTCCAGTTAAATTTATTAAGAAAATATAGCATTTAATTTACTTAAATAATAACGAACGAAATAACACGGTAAAGTAACAGTAGTTTAGCTCACAGTTCGAAATATATATTTTTACATCTAATTATACATATATTTATTTGGTGTATCATATATCTCATAATCATTTGGATGAAATAGATAAAGATAAGGTTTTGTTTTCTAAATTTACCTTATAAAACACAATTATAGACAAATAATGTTTGTTTTAAACTACAGGTGTACTTTAGTTTACTTGCTAAGCAGCCTTTTTTATATTTAAGCAACTTAGTGGCTCAAGTACTATCTCATATAGAGGTTAGTTATGATGAGAAAATTTTAAATAAAACTACGAAATATTCATTTCGACAAAAAAAAATTACCCTCAACGCAAAAAAGAAAAGCGAATATTTAAAAAGATAAAAATGAAAATTTCTGATAAAAATCGTATATTTAATTATTCCACAATGATATCGTATTATTACATATTGTGATTCATAATGTTCATCACACCCGCTCATAGTTTGTCGTGCATAAGTAAGAAAGATCAGTTTATTTACACATTATGCGTCTAAAATTTCTACTGCAGCTAACGAGAGAGCTGATGACCTTAATGGCTTAAAGGCTTAACGTATTTGAATATACGAACAATCTAAGAAGTACGGCTAGAAAACCTGGTTTCATATATAGAAATGCATCAAAGTCGGTTCATCCGTTTAGGAGATACACACACACACACAAAAGTTTGACCGCTATGTGCGTGTAACATAGCGGTCAAACTTTTAACACCCCTCTGCTTCGCGGGTTAACAAGCACCTGAAAGAATAATAAGTACCGAATTTTTAATAGCGGCCATTTTCTTAATTAAATTAATTATTTAAGAACGTTTCATAAATTATAAGATGAGCACCGGAGATTCATTAAACTTGTTTTGAAAAGGATTTTAATGAAATTCGTATAATTTAGCGACTGATAATATTATTGTGATAAATGTGCATTTATTCTTAACGATATCGCTTTAGAATTATTTTGGCGAACGTAAACCTTGAGAAAAGTAGATATTTTGTTTTAAAAGATAATTCTTATCTTTGTTATTGAAATTAAAAGTTATTTTTAAAAACTTACAAAATATTTTCAAGATAAAGATTGAATAAACAAAAAAATGAATTGTGACATAAATAAATAATAAATGCTACGTATAGAAAGTTTCTATAAAACCTTACAAGAATAATACTTAATTTTAGATAACCTTACATTACAAAATTGCTAGTAATGTCGGTATTTATTTGATAATATATACGTAAGTATATACGTAATGTATGTAATAATTTGTAATAAAAATATGTTTTTATTTTAATTTATTAGCTAAACTTTACGACGATATAACGATTTAAAAGTCTCTATTGTGTATTAAATATGTATGATAAATATGATATCCATACTAATATTATAAATGGGAAAGTGTGTCTGTCTGTTTGTCTTTCTTTCAAGGCAAAACGGAGCGACGAATTGACGTGATTTTTTAAGTGGAGATAGTTGAAGGGATGGAGAGTAATATAGGCTACTTTTTTCCCCTTTTTAACCCCCCACTTCCCAAAAATGGGGGTGGACGTTAGTATGGAGCATTCCGCAATTTTCAAGGTAGAAAGCTAAAAATTGGTATGCTGACTATTTATGACTACCAAAAAATTGCCCATCATTTTTTTTTAAAATCTGTAACCAACCCCTTAAAAGAGGGGGTGAAATTTTATATGAGACCTTTCGCAGTTTTCAAGGCAGGAAGCTAAAATCGGCACACAGATTCTTTGTTACTAACGAAAATACCTGCCATTTTTTAGAAATCCTCCCCCAGCCCCTAAAATAGGGGATGGAAATGTGTGTGAGTTCCCGCAAAATTAGAACAGGTTCTTTAATACAAACGAATAATAAAATAATTTAATTAAAACGAATTAAATAAAACAATATTTAAATTAATTCTTACCATAAATCAATTAGCTTTTGAGAAAATAAACATTATAAACATAAATAAGTGTAACTCATGGATTCTGATAGATGGCGCTGATATGTTTATTGTATATTATGTTCACGATAGGTTTAATTGTTTAGTTCAAAAATTAATAACAGATGGCATTGTTGAAATAAAATAAATAACGTGTAAAATTCTGTTCCGAGTTCTCTTCTGTGTTCAGGAAAGGGGAACAGTGCAAAAACAGGGGGCAAAAGCTAGTTTAAATATATTTTCCATTCATAACACGACAGTCTATATAGATATGAAAAACTATGTCATAAAGGAAATTACTTAAAATAATTTTTACAAATTTTAATACAAAAATGTTAGAAAAAATCGACGGCGCACAAGTTATTCTCACAAGTCATTCCCGTCGGAGACTAAAATGTGAGCCGGGTTTATTAAGGACTTTTCTAATGTATTATATACGATAACATCGAAAATGGAAATATATAAAATCATGAGATAAAATTTGTTTATACAAGTTCTTTGTTACCCTTTATCTGGCAGAAAGTCACTTGGCATACTAATCAAAAGGCATAAATTTACATTGCAGGTTACGTTTTGTTTTTTAATTTATTACCAGCCAGCAAGCTATTTCAAATTATGCCATTTAATTAGTGTGCGTTCTAAAATTATGAATTTTATATTTCTGCGAAAAAAGGTAGACCCGTTATTTGGTTGTTTGTATTTGAATCTGCAAACATGCATACGCATTATGGCTATGAAATAAGGTCTGTAATACATTAATCAAAGCTGTATTTAAGGTGGGGTATTGTTTGGACGCAAAGAAATTTGATCGGCATCAGACGTTGTTCAAGAGCAATATTGTCACCAAGAAACGATACAGTGAATGAAATGAATAAAATGATTTTACATCATGTCCCCGATCGAAGTAACGAATATTCTCACGGGGCAGAGGGACAACTTGCTTATATCTCGACGATAACCATAATTCCGAAGGATTTGCCAATATCGTTTCAATATCAATAAATATAAAGGCTTCCAATCAAAGTTTCGTTTTACTCTCACCATGATTAATGAACTCCTTTAATATCTCTGTCAGTTAACTGCCAGCATTGGGCATCGTTACATGACTCTTCTAATGTGTTGTACGAGGAAGTAGTAGGAAAAGTTAGTGTGGCGGTGAAAGAAGAGGCCTATTTTTTTACACACGGGAAATCTTTATGGACAGTAACCATTGCGTACGGAGCGTAGGCCGGGGATACTAAAAGCCCTGGGACGTACCAACTATTGCCCTGGTTCAGTGGGTCCACTTGTGGCAGTTGCCACTACGGACCACGGCAGATGGCCCGTGGGCCCGTCCACCACGTGGGATTTATAGTACGCCCTCAAAATTCCCTAGGCGCGTGCGAGGCTAAATGCAATGTAACTAGTAACACTGTCGCAGTCAACCTACGTCCATGAAAGGTACTCGTATCTAAACACTATTCTGAAAGCGTTAAAACCCATTCCCGTAGGGCTATTATAGTTTTGTAGAGTAGATATATCGCAGTCATCTGGTTGAATCTGCTATTTGATTGAATGACTAGCGCGTTCATTCGAAAGGACAAGTCGTCAAGTTGTTTAATGTAACGTTCAACGTCTTCACTAAACGTCATTTAGCATAGTCGTTAAATGGGATATAGCCGACTTTGTACTGTTTGGTTAGGTTAAATCCATGCTGTCATACTATTTTATTACGAATAACGTACTTTAAAGTAAGACTTATATAAAAATAGATATTAATTAATTTTTATTAATTAATTTCAATCACCTGACTGATTTTACGTCCGTTCTGTTCAAAGGGCTACGTTACAATCCGCTAACTTGTTGGACGTTGAGTGACGCTTATTCTATCAACGTTCGGCCTAGTCATTCAATTAAATGTCGTCATTCAATAAACGCGCTAGTCATTTAATCAAATAGCAGATTCAACTAGATGACGGCGACAGATATACAGTGTCTGCATAACAATATTGTAAGTAGACCCATCTCTTATTGGAGATAGGTTATTTGGAATGGCAGTTAGGGCACGTTTAGTACTTAGTTTAAGTCTATATCAATAAAGATGATTTAGTGTTTTTCAGGTACTGTAATTTCCTATACAATACAAAATAAAATTTAAGTTGCAATTATATTTGATGAAATAAAAAACATGTTTAAAATTGTATCCAGATCATCGAGGCTTCGTGTATTATTGTACTTATCTAGACATGTTTTACCCTGTTACAATAATGTTTATGTCTTATTTATTACTTAAATACTGAAAGGAATTACCCAATGTTGTTCATGATAAGCTTATGTCAAACACAAACAACCCTCGATATTGTAAACTTAATTTAAGTTTTAGTTTTTAAAACAAATATTTATTATTGCATGCTTAATTTGTTACGCATAAAATGTGCACACCGTTTAGTTAATTAATATAAACAATCACAAATAAATGAGCGAAGGCAGCACAACATAAATCTTTAAGATTATTTATCCCTCTTATCTATGTATATTAAATAAAATATTGAGTGTATTTTTGGATACCAATAAAAAAAACAATCACAATATTTTATATGGAACGAAAAACTTTATGTTTGGACAATCAAAGTATATTTAAGTAAGTCTTATTTACGAGAATTTAATATTGATATATAGTACAGACTTTAGTTACCATTACTGTTCGAAAAAGTAGAACTAAACAAACAGCCAACAAACAACGTTTGGCAAAGTTATGGACTAGTATACATTTGTGAGCTTTCAACATTCGATTTGTAATAGGTAAACTTTCTGTCGGAATAATGTTTTACCGTTTTGACGAAGCTAAACAAAACTTTCAATAACCAGGCATGAGTTGAAGCTTAAGCAAGAACAAGTGCTGACAGAGATATAGCGCGGGTCGAGAGAGTCATGTTCCACTCGGGATAAAGGGGACGTAACAAGGGGTAAGTGGGGGCTATGCATTCTTGTTTTTGTTTTCCTGATATCAAAGATTTAAATAAATAAACGAACACTATAAAACACCAATAATACACATAAGAAGAGTTACAATGTCTTTAAATTGGGTCTCCAACTCCTAAACTAGGACCTGTATTTTAGGAGTTAAAAATCCTCCCATACATAATAATATTCTCAAAGGAGTAGTGAATAAGTCCGATTAGTATGTGTATGGTATGTATGGGTGTGGGGTATCTTAGGCGGACTCTCCTCTGCTCGCAGTGCTGCTGGACGGAGTACTGCGGAGCGTCCCGGGATATCCTGGACACTCCGAGTCGCCCGGAAAGTATTTCATATCCTAATAATACATCATCAGCATCCTCCTCGTCTCATCCGAAAGACAGGATGGAAATTTATAGATTGATGCTAGGGTTTTGCCATAGTCTCCATGCTTGTTACGCGTGTTGGTCAAAGTAAGACAGGATGGAAATCTCTCTTAAAAGGTCAAATTTTTTTCAATATTTAATAGGGCAAAATACAGTTATTAGGGTACAATTCCTCATAAAAAAAAAAAAAATTGCGTTTTATTTGTTTTTTCTTTCATTGTTCGATATGTTGACGAATAAAGTATAGAGTATGAAAGGAGCTTTGGATAAATGTATAATCGATGCTATAATAGGCGTTTAGTAACGTTTTATAAAATACGGAATATGGTATGTAAATTGAAAATTAATCCAAATAAACGCTAATATTAAATTTGCCAGTCGATTAACGATCTTAAAGTATAGTTTAATTTCTCGATTTGAAATTGTGTAATAAAACATCCCTTAGTCCTGCTCTGGTGTAGACTTTAAACAATACAGATACCTATTGTCTTTGTTGAACCTGAGCAAACAATAGTGTAGTACACAATTAACTTGAAAAACTTGCTACCGTAGAAGATTAACGTTTTGTTTTCACCGTGAAATAAAACAGAGTGCTACATCAAAAGTTATATTGAAGTTAATAACGAAAGTCTAGTTTTTTCTTTGAATGAATGAGACTTTATTTGGCACATAAAACATACAACACAATTACAAGACAAGACAAAAGTATTAAGAACAAAAACATACAAAATAAAAACATAGTGATAATTTGAATAAAACACTTTTTTACGGATTTTGGGCATACTTAATTTAATTTAATATTTAATACTGACGTTTAATAATTGACGTCTAATAATTAATAAATTAATACCTATAAAAACACACACTGCAAGACCTGATAATGTAGTTAGCTCTTTTTGCAAATAATAACAGTAAGATGGAGGTCGAATTTGATAACTAAATAAAATGTAAAAATAAAACAATTTGATTTATGTAAAACAATTTTAACAATTAGGAACGTGCCCGATTAAAATATTATGAATGTAGTATAAAATACATGACAACCATTATCTTAGTCATCCTGTGATCACGGCTCCTGTAAAGGAGTCGAAACGTCAGGATTATATATAAAATAAATATGCACAAAATCCGTAAAAAAGTGTTTTATTCAAATGTGTATTGTACGCGGAAGTGTAAGAATGTCAAATGGGCCTCTGCTCAGTATAAGCCGTGACAATGCAAGTCATCACGGCAATGGTATTTTGCATATGTTGTTTATAATGTTTAGTGAAATTAGGGAGTTATGTTTCGTTGTTTCATAATCTGATTATGACAACTTTTTTAGCCAAAAAAATTATAACAAGAAGAAATTCAACTTGTATCAGGGGTCAGGCGGGTCACCCACATCCCATAGTGCAGTCATTGAAGCATTATTGCTCCGAATTTTTTTACTGTGACCCGAATTGCATACAATTTTGGAATTAGGTTCATCTTACCCTTAACTTCAAAAGTGAAAATGATTTGAACTCCGCAACCACCCTGGGGGTGGTTGCCACCCCTTCTCGGGGGTGAATTTTTTTCTTTGCAAAATAACCTCGGATATCGATAAAAGGCCTAATTTTAAGTAAAGAATCATCTATAAAGTTTTTCAAATATTCCAATAGTTTTCGAGTTATTGGCAATTGAAAATTCGCAATTATTTCACGTTTTTCATCGGCTTTTTGCAAATATCTCCAAAAATATACGTTTTATCGAAAATTTTATAAAAAACAAAATTGTAGCAGGTAAAACAATGAACAGGTTGGTTTTTTATAAAGTATTCTAAGTGCAATATTAAGCTAGATATTAAAGATCAAAGCCGTTTTTTATTTTGTCTGAAATTTAATCGATGTGGTCAATGCCATCTAGCGGCGAGCAGATGCATTTTATGCATTCTTATACAAAAAGGTTTTGTAGTGCTTGAAATAAGCTTTAAAATGAGCACTATTAAAAGTCTTTTGCACGTAAAGTAAGTGAGCTGTATTGCAAATAAGGGGAGCATCTAATGTTTTTTCTTATAAATCAATGGGTTTCATAAGTGCCATTTCCACCAAAATTAAAATAAATCGTATTCCGCCTAGAATTAACTTCATTATGAAGACTTTGATAGATAGTATCAGTTTGGCTGCTTCAGGACACATATTTTTCAAAAAAGTCACGTATAAAGAAAAAAGCAAAATTTCAAATTTTTAAAAAACCCACTTTTTTTTCATAATATCTCAAAAATGACGACAGATACGTATAAAAGTGTACGAATTAAAAATTTAGGTATTTTTCTGACAAATAATTAGGTTTTTTTGTTTTTTCTGTCAAACAAAAATTGACGGAGATATGATTGTTTAAAGAGCGCGAGGCAGCGCAATCACAGCCTCTCGTAAGCCCTTTAACCCTTCACCGTTTTAGAAAAAAGTTTTTTACTATATATTGCAATAAAGGGTGTTGTAGCTCTCTTAATTACCTTTACAATGGTTTTTTTATAAATTGTGATAGCATGAAAATTGAAGGAGTTATGGTCCAAAAACTTATCATATTTTTTTCTACTTAGTAACTGAAAATTTCGGAGTGTGAATATTTGGAGCAATGTAAAAGTACGCAGTAGAATAGAGACCCACAACTATTGTAATGTGTATATATATACATAATATGGCTCATATATTTTGGAAACGTAGGCATGAATACATACCAACGTTCTTATATGTATATATAACACATTTGAGTGAAGGGGCCAACGAAAAAGCCATGTGATCAGCTGTGCGTGCACCGTTTATTCGTTATAATGTGACCAGTATATTTCCGTCTGCAACTGCTGAAAATGATTTTTTGCAACTGCAAAAAAGGATGTGGAGCGTCTTGCGGATGCAGAAAATGTGGTCTGTTTTGTAATAGTACCTGTGGAACGTGCAGTGGAGATAACTGCCAAAATAGCCCTCCAATTCAGCTAGGAGATGTTGAATGTGACAGCGACTCCGACATTGAGTCATGAATAATAATATTATATTTTAATAGTACTAGTACAATTTTATATAATTTGTAAATATTTTAGTCAATAAATGGCAATTTTTTACTCTAAATTAAATTATTTTTAAATATGTAATCATATATATTTACTGTTTTAATTTAGGGGTAGTTTTAAGGGTATAAAATCTTAAGAATATGATAATCATTTTCGAGAGTGTGGAATAATATTTAAATGCTTTTCATTTTATCAAAAAAAAAAATTTAACAATTTTTTATCAAGGGGTAGTTTTCAAGGGTTGAAAGGGGGTTAAAATTTGATAATAATTATAGAGAATATAAAATATTACTTACTCTATACTGACATCTTTTTATGTCATACCACAGTATTTTTTTGTGATTTTTTCAATTTAGGGGTTGTTTGCAAGGGTTGTAGGATTTTCAAGGGGTTGAAAATGATTTGAATATGAGGTAATTATGTTAGAAAATACTTTACAATTTCACCACTTACTATTAGACATGTTTTCTAGCGATAAAATGGATCAATGTTAATTTTTCCATTAAGGGGTTGTTTAGACCCCTTAAAAGTAATAGGCAGAGCTCAGATCATTTTCACTTTTGAAGTTAAGGGTAAGACGAACATAATTCCAAAATTCGATGCAAATCGGTTCACAGTAAAAAAATTCAGAGGTAAGACCCTATTTTTCGCTTCAATAACTGCACTAATATACGAAAAGTAACTGGTTATGAGAGAAAGAGAAGACGAAAATGTGTGCTCTCTCTCTCTTGCCCCTACTAATACACGAAACGTAACTCTCTCTCTTTATATCTTCACTAACTTATATCTCCCTCTCAACTTCCGTTTGTCTCGCCTGATCACACTTTTCGTAACGCTCTCGTAACTCATTCACCAGCTTACTCCCCAAGTCAAGCGTGCGTAAAGAAGTTTTATGTCAAATATTATCTTTTTGTTATTTATCAACTACTAGATTTTAATTTTCAAAGAAATTATTACAAGAAAAAGTTCACCTTGTCTCGGGTGTCATGCGATGTTCGAACCCACATCCCTCCTTATCCGGGCGAGTGCTCTATCAATTAAGCTATCGCGATCTTGACAGATTCGTCGACATTTTCCAAGAATTGCTCAAGCTGACACCAGCGCCGTCTCTTCATGTTCTAATAATATCTTTGGATACAGAAATCTACCATTTAAGTGAATTAACAAAAAAAAACACTCTTTTAGCTGCTAAGGATACGATAGTTTAATATTGACATGCATTTTATCTATCCCGGATGTCTGTAATGAAATCTTGGAAGTTTAATTTGACCCACTTCCCGGTTTTCGTTTTAACTGAAATTTTGCATACATATGTATGTAGTAATATCATGATGAGTTAGGAACTCCGCAATGAAACGACATGACTTCGAGTTTGGGCTCCGTTGATTCGTTTTTTAACTTTTTACTTCCTTTTCTTAACAAGCTATAACTTTAAAAAAAGTTTTTTATGGAATCTTGTTTTTTTTGTTTGTAACTGTGAATGTAGGTCTGATATACCAAAAACAACGTCGTCACAAGAGATATAAAAGTAAGGTTTATGAAACACGAAATTGGGCAAGCAACGAACACGTTAAGCCAGGCGGACGTAACAAGCTGAAAGCTAGGGAATAGTGTTATCAAGCGGATTTTTTCGCACCGCCTGGCGTCCTAAAATATTTCAAACCTACTCTTTGCATTTTTTCCGACGCGCTGGCAATTTATGGGTCCTAACTTTGTTGTGACGGTTTCTATTTCAAATGGACGTACATATGCAACTTTTTGCTTTTTTAAAAACTTAATTCGTGGCGCCAATAAAGAGTACGCTTTTAGTATTCACGTATTTGTTTCGATCAATTAATTCTTGATAGCAAAAGTATTCACTACGTCACAATTGAATTTAAGCAACGAAATTGTGTTTTTTGTTTTGGAGTTTCTCAAGGAGGTGATGGGTGCATGTTTTCTTAAAATTAAGATTAAAAATTATAATATTTTAAATTAGCTTTCAATAGTTGGTGTTAATTTGTTCTATATAATCATTTCATTTATAGGGTATGGACAACCAAATGTTTTGAGTTGGAAGAAAGAAATTTACTAAGAAGAGATATAATAAGGAAGGTCGTAATACTACTTCAGATTGATTGAAAAAAGAGCCAATAAAAAGACACCAGTAATATAAATAAATAGGTAAGATAAGAAAAAAATATAAGAATTAGATAAAACAAAAAGTAACGATACCTTGAGTTGTTGCAGCTGTTCCTTGAAGTCTGACTCAGCGAAAGTGATTGAGGCTGCACAGGTGATGTTAGCTGCTTCCAGCTGGGTGACCAGTTCGTTCACAGCTAGAGAATATATCTCTTCATTTTGCGAGAAAGCTGTCACTGTGTCCCAACCGAATTGTCTGCGGGCCAACAAAAAATTAAAATTTTGTGTATTTATTAGGACAATCAAGAAGATAAACACTGGAACCAGTGAATATTTTGGGAACAAACGTAAGCTTAAAGCAAATTAGTGCCACCTTAATTAAAGGTTATCATGGCATGCAATGTGGACTTTAATTTACTTAAAAAGTAAAAAAATGGTTTTCTGTAAAGTCAGTTTACGGACGATAATTTTATGTGATAAGAAAACATTGATGAAAAATTTAATACCTTTATGAATTGAATTCAGTAAATTATACTAGATTTAAAAAATCTAAAAATCCCACGTTTTTCAATGTCTTAAAAAGAATAAAATAACCCTGCGGGGCAAAGCGAGGGGCCACTCAAAACGTGGGGGCGCATATTACTAAGAGGAGATTTTAAAGAGATGAATGACATGCATTGATGCCGATTATTGTAAAGATGCGCCCCCACGTTTTGAGTGGCCCCTCGCTTTGCCCCGCAGGGTTATTTTATTCTTTTTAGGACATTGAAAAACGTGGGATTTTTAGATTTTTTAAATCTAGTATAATTATTTTATTCTTTTTAATTATTAACTCAACGAAGTAACCATGTGTTACGCAACAATCGGATAAGCCCCATACAAAAGTGAAAGTTGCCGAAAGTGGACCTGAAAGTGCATCTGGAAAGTTGAAAGTTGCTTTAGAGTGCATTGTCATCGGGTTCTGAACTATCCTGAAAGTTTCAGCTTTCTAGCTTATCGGAAAGTGCCTCAAATTTAAGTTGCAAGATTTTGCCCGGACAGACAAACAAATAAGAAAAGTGAGATAAGAAAAACGTGGTAATTACTCAACTCAATTCGCTGAATTATCGTTATTTTATCTAATACAAAGGAGTTAATTTTTTTTGATACATTATTATTAATTTGTTGCAATAAACAATGGAAACCACATTAACTTTTCACTTTACGAAGTGAAAGAGAGATAGATGCGCCACAATTCGAACGCTTAGGCCGATCGTCGGCCGCTCTCGCTTGCACGCTCGGCTCAGGTGGAACGTTACACTTTTTCGTGCGTGCAGCCGACGTTCATCGATTTATAAGACGTTTTCACGTTAAAAGAAGAACCATTTATATTATTTCAGGAGTTGATTACATTACTTTAGGATCTTACTAAAGCGTTTAATTAATTACAGGTTAACATATTTAGTTCTTACACTGCCGCGTATATTACACGTTTGAATAAAACCAGTTTTTTGTTCCATGTAAAATAAAATAATTTGATTTATATAAAATTTTATCAATTAGGAACGTGCCTGTGTTAGATATTGTGAAGGTAGAAGAAAATATATGACGACCATTATCTTAGTAATTCTGTGATCACGGCTCCTGGAAAGGTGTCGAAATGACACGATTAAATATAAAGTAAATTATGCGCAAAATCCGTAAAAAAGTGTTTTTTTCAAAAGTAATGACAAAAATATAAGGCTAAATTATGCAAGAAAAAGATGATATATTTTAAAATTGTATCATGTTCAGTCATTAATATGGCGCCATATCAAATGACAGTTGTATAAGATTACATACTTTGCAGGGTTTTTTATATTGCTGTTAATATCATTACGAAATACCGAGAAGTTTTTATACAAAGGTTCATCCCGTTTTTCATCTTGAGGATACATTTTTTAAAATACTGAAGTCCATGTAAATTTTTAATGTTAACTTTGAAATAATTGATTAACATATTACAGTAACAGGTAGAATTTCCTAAAAGCCTTCGTTAAGGTTGGGTTCTGAGCAATGCCACGCAGCAATAATGTCATGGCGGTAAAGTAATAGTATTGTTATATATGCATTTGCATGTTTGCATATGCAAATGCATATAATTCTCTTTTTATAGCGTTATTGCATATTTTGGTACTTTTTCATTGATAGTGCTTATTTTCCTTTGAGAAACTAGAAACGAAAAACTTTCCTCTGTACCAGTTCTTGGAAATAATAGAAAAAATGATTGAACAGAGTAACGCCCTTCCGATTTCACTATCGCAAAAGGTTTGTGGCAAATTAAATGCAGTTTTGTATAAAAACCCCGGTTTTGAAGGCATAAAGAAAATTGACGCGTTTATCAACGGCACCGGACAAACTCTGCCTGAAGAGGTCTATGCAGAAATGGCGTCAAATTTTAAGTTCTGTCCAGTAACGTCAGTTGACGTTGAACGGTCATTTTGAGCCTATAAATTAATATTTGGTGACAAAAGTCACAAGTTCGCTGCAGAAAACCTGGAAAATGTATTATCGTTTACTGTCACAAGAATTATAATAAGTAAGTTTATTATTTAGGTAATAATAATTTATATTTCATTAAATATTACAATGATAATAATAATTAACGTAAATTCTTATTGTAAATGTTTTTTGATTGTGCATATTTTATGCATATTTCGCCCTTTTTAGTGCATATTTTGGCATTTTGATAGTGCATATAATCCGATGTCTAGTTATCATTTGTTTATAAAACCTTACGAAAAATTAATTGTGGTAATCAAACGGAGTAGAAACCATAGGTATAAAAGTAGGTGTAATAAAAGTAGGTATAAGTAGACGAAAGAGACAGCAAGCGCGTGGGGTGCCGCGATTGAGCGAGACTGTTCGCGAACGTTCTTCGAGATTTATGTCGACTCGACGCGGTGATTGTGGAACGTTCGCGACTAATGAGGTCTTAGCTTCCGCGCTTATTCAAAGCGAAGGCAGCTGCTTTAGTAGGCTGATTATGGGAACGATCGAAGCGACGGAAGGAAATAGTCTTTGGGACGAATTGAAGAGTGATTTAATAAACCTCCTCAGCTAGTTTAGTTACTGGACTATTGTAAACGTGGTTTAGGCACGCGACTGGGATATTTTGTGACGGTATTTAAGACTTCATCTCTGACAACATCGGTGAATTTATTGGAAAAATTGAATTAGCGGACCTGTTTTAAAACTGTGTGTATTTAAGTAATTAAGTCTGACAATAAATTAATTATTTTATTTGACTATCCATAACAGCAACAACAGCAACAATATTATGAACTATGACAATATACAGTGGAACTTCGGCCGCCGCAAATGAACACGGCTCACTTATGCAGTGAGTGCTGCAGCGCTCGCGTGAGACTACAGTATCTACTGGGAAGCCGGTCTAGCTATAAAGCATCATTGATACTCCACCTTAAGCGATCCGTTTTATCTTCTTATAGTATAAAATATACTCTTCATTTTTAAGTCTTTAGGTTCAGCGGTTTGGTCTGTACATTGTCAGCCAGCAAGTCTTATCACTCAGGATAATGCCTTTTATATGTAGAATATTTAGACTTGTCCTTAAAGATTGCACTTTTAATAATTAACTTGAGCAAAGTATTCCGTTTCCCAAATAAATTCTGAATCTGTTACGAATAATAAGCGAATTGAAAATTTATTGGATCTTGAAGTATATACTTGTTTCTATTATTTAACGTGAAACGTTGATTTATATGTTATCTCGATAACCAATTTACTTTGAAAGCTTTAGTTCTAGACTCCGAAATTGTTAATAACTACTGTCAAGTTAAAAAAATGAAAATGAAAAAATTATTATTTTGTAAACAAAAGAACTTAACAAAATCGAAGATAAGCTCTTTCTTTTAAGTACTAAGACACCTGTGCCAGAAAGAGACACTCTTACATAACAAATCGTGTTATGTACAGAATTTTTTACAGTTATTTATTATTCTTATTGTTATAATACGTAGAATATAAATACAAAATTATAAAATTTGTGCTTATAACAGATACACACTGTTTTACGACGCGTACGTTACGCGTTTACGAGTATGTATGTGTGTGTACGTGTATGCGAGAATATGTGTGAGAGTATATGTGTGTGAGTGGGTCTGTGTTAATGTGTGTGGTTAGCAGAGTCCATGCCAGGTATTATTTTTAAGCAAATTTTCGGTCTCGTAATAATCTAATGTCTTTGAAAAATTTATAAATTTTAATTTACATTCCCGAAAAGTCACTGGGTATATCTCAAATTTTGTTGATATTATTATTTAAATATGCTGATAACTATTGAAATTGATTTCGAGCAAAACTATAAGGAGTGAATAATGTAAACGTAATATATTAGTATTAGGGAGTTAAGATCGTTTTGGGGCAAAAGAGAGTATAGAATTTATTAGAATTACCAACAGATAAGTGCGGCGTAATAATTTAGAATTGAATTTTATTTTTCTTTAATGTTTTTAGTATTACGCTCCGCTCCAATAGATGGTGCAAGCGAAGCTTTATGCTTAGCGCCTGCATTGACCTAGTTAATATTTTCTAATAATTTTATTGTTTCTATTGTAAGGCGTCACGCATTCAGGCCCTATAAGTTTTTGCTCAATTGTTTTTGTTTGTTTTATTTAGCGAAGCTTTCTTTTAGGCAACTCCCAAATTTCGCTTGTCTCCCTCCTGCTATTTAACGGTTCAACCGATTCGATCGAATTTTGGTATGAACATACATGATTATAACCTGACGATTATACTTTTTAACATAGGCTATGTAAATAAAGACTTTGCCGTGGAGGAATTATCACCGAAAGAAAAATTCAAAAGCTGATCACAGCCAAACCGGCGATACTACATCGATGAAATTTGGCGCCAAAACTCACATCGTGGTCGTGACTAATGTGCAAAAAAAACTTTAGAAATCGGACATACCATCGAGGAATAATCACCCTTCAAAAATCTAATTGCTTCGCTCAGTATTTGCAAACAGCAGCATGTATTGCAGACCTAGTTATTGTTAGTTTGTTATCTTTTTTATATTGTGCCTATATATGTGTATACTTTAAATCAATAAATTATTTATTTTTATGAAAAACAAAAGAGAATAATTGAAGGAAAAGGCTACAAGTAGGTTAAAACGTTATTACTAATCGACGACGAGAATACTCAATATGTTGATTTATTTTCTCAGATGGTTTACTTAGAAGACAGTATAGGATGTTCTATATTGTCACAACTAATGGGCTGTCAGTTCGACACGTATATGTGTACTCTGAGCGTCCCAACAGAGAAGCATCCCAATCAAGACAGGGTCAGTCATCTTTGCATTGAAAAGCTTGATTACCAACTGAATCTGATTAATCTGTGAGCCGAACTCCAATTATGGAAACTAGTTAGCTCTGTGTTTGTTAGTGATATGAGTATTAAGCTTTCAGTGCGTTCGTTCTGTAGACCCATTAACCCATTAGTTCAGTATACATGAAACGATATTCGACATAAATTTATATTTATTGGGTAGCCACCGAAAATAAGTCTATTTTACTACCGGTATGTTATACTACAAGTTTTAGAGTTTATAAGGTATAGACACGGCAATTGCATTTATTAAACGTAGATATCATTTTAAGTGAACTTTTTGTATGTTATTATAAGAAATAAAATTCTGTAAACCTAAACACGACTGCCTTTATTTCTAAAAATATGGGAAATAGATATAGGTCATATGTATTTGTCACATTTTTATATATTATGTACAGAGTACATGGTGCAGCATTCCTGCTCGCACACACGTGGCTCGATACTAGGAACTATGGTATTATTAGTATCATAAGTGGTATTTTACGACGCCCTTCAATGTGAAGGGATTCCGGATACCGGCACACGGCAGATTTGATAGTTATTATATCGATTTATTAAATATATTTTGTTTATAATTTATTTGGAATATAGATATAGTGGAGAGATCACATCAGTGGAATAAATCACATTAACAGCATTGAAATTAAAATAAAAATATTATAATTTTTTTTAAATTTAAATATAAAAAGATTACACCTACATCGTTTCAATACTAGTCATCGGTATCCATTCATCACCCCGAAAGTGCCGAAAGTGCCCGCGCGTAACAAAGTATAGTTACAAGTCAACCTTAAAAAAAATGTTCAGGAAGCGTACAGTTTTAATAGATTTTGAATGCTTGCTACTTTCAAAGGCAACTCAACGTTACGTATTTTTTGGAAAGTGAATAAATTCTTTCCGAATGTGTCGGTTCCTGATAATTAAAAATTTAAAATCTGCTCGGCGGTCTGAAGTGTTGGTTCCAATCAGATTACCTTTTTTCCTCCTTTTTAACAAATTCACTTGTGGTTGAGGTAAATTACTTAAAAAGTTGAAAAACATTCTACCTTCACAAATTTTTCTACGCTTTTAAAATTTGGCGTTGTTTTTTATATATTAAATGTAAACTAAACTAAATTTAACTTTTTGAATACTCCACCAATTATGTAATTTAAAAGTAATTTGAATAATTTTGAAGTAATTACATGATTTTAATTTGTTTAGATACAATATTACCCGCTTAGGGTGTAATTGTTTTATAAATAAGATGATCTGATCGCTTAGTTTGTTACGTAAGCCAGAAATCTACATCTAACGAAGGGTAACTCTCCTTTTTTTAAATAAGGTATTAGTCTCTTAATTACAATAATGAATGTTTAATTTTGCATAATTAACATTCAGTTATTAAAACATTAAATTTCTTACTACTTTAAACTTAATTTTGTAACATTTCTAAAGTAGGCATTTGAATTTTCCAAGTAAAGTTTTTACGTATTTCTATTGTTCCAACAATTCGAAAGCACTTATTTAATATATACTAATAAATGCCTATTTTTTTCTTCCCGTTATTTTTTTATATAGTCGTCAGTAAAACAAACAATAAGAAAATGATAAATAAATTTATTTAAAATAATTTCTACAGTAAATATACAATACTTATAAGATGAAAAAGTTTTAATAAATTTTAAGCCGGTTAAAAAGCTGTATTTGGAATTATATTAAGAAATTGTAATTCCAAATTTAGCTTTTTATCCCCCCATACAAGCACGTGGATGTTTTAATTTTAACGTGTGGATTTGACTGTACTATTGTAATTCCATCTATAACTACTAAATCAATTTTGAACTATTTTTTTATAAAATATTTTTTATAAATAGGCTGTTTTTAGATCTGATTATTTCAGCTGTTTTAAGACCAGCTCTCTTATTGTTGTTATATTATTAATATACAACATCACATACGTTGTTCTGAACCCAAGGTAAGTACCTAAAGTACCACAACACCCAGACTCGAGACGATATAGAAAAGTCAAGTTCGACTTCGAAGGAAGCACCTCGAAGTCAGTCGTAGTTGATGATTAGATGCGAAAATCTTCCATAGGTTTGTTAATGTTGGATTAAGGTATGATGTTACTTTAATGAACTAAGAAGAATATTTTAACCTTCCATTGATGGTGCAGCATCATATAAAATTTTAAGTACACCCAACTCCGTGGTTAACTTATAGCAGAGTTATTGTGGATTCATTGGAATGAGTAAAATAAATAATTTTTTCATCGATATTTCATCGATATTAAATTTTCATGCACGATGATGTATCGTTTAAAATGTGTGTAAAGTGAAAAAAAGATAAAGTACAATGGTTTAACTCAAAATAAATACAATTAGTAATAATACAGGGCTGTGATTATAAAGAAACTGCGAACTACGATACATTTTTTATTTTAATGAGGTTTTTGTGTATGTCCGAAAATTTCTAAATTCAAATTAAATAGAGCATATGCAAAGAGGTTGGCAATCACGAAATATTTACCTGATGAAAGCTATTCTGGCAGGGTTGTGCGATGAGTCTGGTGCGACGGTGCGGCAGAATAATGGGAACTCAGAGCGATCAGACAACGCGGGTGATGTAGAACCGAAGGATACCTGTAAAAACAATATTATTGATAGAACGAAATGAGTTCCTTATTTAGGGGAATAAAGGGTAAGTTTAATGAACAGGCATATCGACTTAATATTGTAATTTTTTTACTTTATCGTTCGAGAACTTACCAATTTTACGTAAGTAGATATATGCTACGAGGCAAATAATAAAAATGATCTAGTAATTTATTTATTTATTTTTTAGAGCGACTAACAAGGGTATACACTATTCACGTGAAAAACTTAATAATATCAATGTAAAAGGAATTCTAGGTAGGACGCGCGTATCACTGAGTCAAACATTAGCCTCCGGCTGAAAAACAGCGTCATGGCAATGTCGCGATATTATGCTGAGCCGGGGACTTTTTCAACACTGCAATACAGCTTACTAATCTCTGTGTTCTATGTTTTTTTTATTATTTGTCACATTTGTTGTAAAGTTATGCATTGCTTTTTGTGAAATAAATTATTTCTATTCGGTTCTCTTCTTTCTGTTCAGTTCTGTTCTTTTTGTTCTGTTCTGTTCTATTAACCGCTTCAACAATGTGTTGCCTAACTTTAAGGTTGCCATGGAAAGTATAAAAATAAACGCTTAAAAACAGAAGGAATCTTAGTCTAAGTTAGTTACCATGAGCTAATATAATTTTCAATGCAAGTCAATTAGTTTCGTTAATATTATATTTATGTTACTTAATATACCTAATAATTTTACCATGCCTCCGACTACTGAACCAAATACGTTCATTTACAATGAAAATCAGTTAAAAGTTCAGATCTTTTCGATAAAGGTTTCTCTATTATTGTATATGGTTGTTAAGCATTTTAGATTATTCGTTCTAACTATGGGATGTAAAATGTAAATATGTATACCATTATGAACCTTAAGTAGATAATATTTTCTGACCGCAACCGTTCACTATCAATTTGGTTTCGACTACAGCAAAAAACGAACGGGTAATCTAATCGTTTCTCTGACAAGTCGATATCAACCGTCGCTTCCACAAAACTGAGTTCCAATTCAATTGCAGTTTGCAGATGTTTGAAATGCTAACTTGATTTTTCGACGTTCCAAATTTGTAACTGTTAACTACAGTGAGATGTCTGGGTTCACTTTGGACAGCAAACTTGATGGCTGCTCGTATCGTGAGTTTAATATAGATAGAAATGATTTCATTAATGGGATATCTGTTTTAATAACCATATCAAAGAGAACTGAGTCAATCTGTTTCTTGAAAGAAATGGATTATTTGCTTTAAAATAAACTTTAAATAATTTTGAGTTTTTAAGATAGCTTTTTATTTTTTTATATAGCAACTTACCTTTGGTTGAGGACTTACTCCTATAAATATTAATTTAAGTCCGTATCACTTGTTAAATACATAAATCAATGTAGTAAATATTAATTCATTTATATAATATACCTGTTATTTCTTTGTAACGATTTCAATTTACTAGCATTAAATATTAAAGATTAAAGAGTATTGATAGGTATATTGTAATTTTAACCAAAGTCATTTCAATCCTATTGTATAGTATATAAACTCAAATTCAATTGGATCTAAATTTAATATTGTATAATTAATAACTCTAAAATGTGGGTACTATAATGATAATATAAAACATGATATTCTTAATAATGTATTATGTAATAATTACTAAAAACTAGAACTTCCGGTGGCGGCATTTTGCCGCCATCTTGATGTTAATAAAAAGCAGTTGTTTTAGTAATTATGTCTCTTTAACTTTCGGAATTTCAGAGAGTGAACAACTACTGTATTCTTTGGGGCAATAAACGTAAAATAAGTGAAAAAGGAAGTTTGATTTTACGAGTTCCTTCATCAGTCTACACATTCAAGTTATAAGTATGCTGCGAAACTATGACAATTGCATTTGTGAGTTTAGCTCGATCCCAAGATGACTGCATCGTAGGGCTGCGTAGCCGCCATGGGTCAGTTCAAGTCACTTTGTTTCCTATGTGTTATCCCTTAGCGCTTTGTAAATCAGTATGTTTACAATCTCTTTTTGAATTTTTTATTTATTGTTTTGTATGTCGAGGTTTATATTTCAAAGTGACGCTTAATAATATGTTTAATTAAGCGTCACTTTGAAATGTGTCTCAAAGAATTATGTTTATACCTGTAATAAGTGGTGGTTTCGTTGGTTGTTCTAAAAAACAAATAAATAAAAATAGTTATATAAGATACCTAGTATTTAAAAATAAGTAATTAGGTAACGGTTCAGTTAATAACAAATAGATAAAGCTAATAAAGAATTATAATTACTTTCAATTACATATCTAGTATTACAAATATATTACAAATGCTAACATACGCCATATGGATTTGCTTCACGCTATTTGCAGAGAAGAGCATTAGTATACACTGCTACTGCAATACTGTGTGTTTAAAGAGCCTTTACTTCATATAAACATTGTATCCTTAATGTTTTTGGTTATTCTAGAAATAATGTCTTAGGATTTAAAATTAGAAAAAATCGACAGTGTTTAAAAAATAATTTTGTCCATCCCATAATTATTATTTAGACTCAAACTATCAGATTTTGTAGTATGGGTGTAATGCATATGTTACCGGCAATGTGTATAATTCAGGTATTGTATACAATCCCTAGGTAATGTATACAATCCCTTGGGCGTCCAGGCAATGTATGAAATATCATGAATATCATTGTCCATTTCATACTTTACCTAGGTATTTTATACAATTCCTAGGGATTGTATAGAATACCTGCTGGTTCACCGGTAATGTGTAAAATAAATAAATCTTAAGACTAAACTAATGTTAGGTAAGCCGGTTAATATCAATAAATCTTAACAGACTTACTTATCAAATAGCGGACAAATAAAACATGTTGTATTTACTTGAAATAAACTTTATTATCAACTTTAGGTTAGGTTAGGTTAGGTTGCGTTTTTTTGCGTTCGAGTGTTACATTACCTGCTGCAAGTTTGGCATTGTATAGAATACCTAGGTAAAGTGTAAAATAAATTCTATTTCATACTTTACCTGCCCGTTTTAGGTATTCTATACATTGCCTAGGTATTGTATACAATACCGGATTATACACTTGCCGGTAACATATATAATACGTAAATAAGTTTATGAAGCGAACATGACTCACTCAAATATATGTGCTTATCAGAATTCAAAACTAGGAGTGGCAATGTATGCTAATGGTAAAGAAGTGTCCCCAATTATTATAGTTGTAGGAATACGATTAAAGTAAGTATTTTTAATTATGTATGACGACGGTTTGGTGCAACGATAGCGGTCTTGCCTTTCGCACCGACTGTCCTGGGTTCGGTTCGGAAGGGGCGGATGTTTGTGTGATTAATACGAGAATATGTACCTGAGTTATGGGTATTTATATATATTTCTATAAACATGTTTTATTTACTTTTATGTTATTTTTTTTTTTTAAATCACCAATCAATTTATTGTGAAAATTGAGTAACGTTAAAACTACTATGTCTAAACTTAAAAACTAAAAACCTTAAAAAATATAATATAATATCTAAAATATATTACTAAAAGGAGTCCCTTTAGGCAAGGTTTAATAACATATTTATGTAACTATAGTATTCATAACTTACTTCAGACTAGGCTAATTGGTGTGAATGTAAGAAATATTATTATTTTAAGCTCACAAGTTTTTTATTAGTGTCTGCGTAACTGCGGTCACTTATATTACCATCGCAGGAAGCGACCTACTAGCTTTGAACATCGAGCAGATGCAGCACATCTTATTAAAGAACCTTACCAAAAATAATTGATGTTCAACAATCTGTATTATTATTGTACATATAAAATGGATACTAGGTAATTAAGATGACTGAAAAAATAAATGAAAATACTTTAATGTAATATACATATTATCAACCTTAATAAAATTAAGAACAATACCAGGTGCTATAATAGCCAGTTTTATCGCTTAGAGGCTTTACCAAACAACCTTAGGATGGAGACACATAACGTTACTACAAATAAGGGCGTGACGCAACAAAGAGAACTATGTTCCAATAATTAAACCTATTAAAATTTCAAATAATATATAATGTAATCAAATATATAAGAGTATGAAAATAACAACAATAGAGAGAGGACCAAAATAAAATTATGTTCATAAATAAAAATAAACAAAGAAAATACACACATACACAGAGTATATATACATAAATACACATCGATATCTATTAAGCTAAGTAAACGAATAAGCAGCTTAGCTGTTATAGGAAAAGATGGAATTTTTTCACTTAATACTGGAAAGTTGCAATTAACTGGGCACGTCTGATCGCAACTGGAAGTGAATTCCAGAGACTGACAGCCTGCACACTGAAAGAACAGCTATTAAAGGAAGAGCAATGTAATGGGGTTTGATATTGTAGATTTTCTAATAAATAAGGCGAATTTCTTATCACTAAAAAGAGTAAGAGCTAGCACAATTGAGAAAATCGAAGCGTTTTTTGTAATAACGAGGGTAAGTCGGATTAAACAGTTACTGAAGGGGAGAGCAGGTATACGAGTGTCGAATGAACGCGTTATAAGTAAGTACTCGGAAATTCAGACGCAGGGGGGGAAGACAAAGAAGGGAATAATGTTAAGGAGTGATAGTTAGAAAAAGCAACCAAAAAGCGTAAGCCCAGTGTAATGTCTGGATATCCGATGATAGAAAGGGATGGCAGCATGCAGCTCTTTGTTTGTTACCTGTACAATGTTCCAATATGGAACTATCTTTGCAATACTCTCGGTGACTTCGGAGCAAGCAGTTCCCAATAGCATCACCATTCTAGACTCCCGTTCGGTGTACAGAGCGTGGAAGAATCGGTCCACGCCAACACCCGGGTCACACTGTGCACAATATTTATCAGTTTAAATATAGTATTTTTCAACAATAAAATGTAAATTATGGTAAGAGAAATCTACTTGGTTTGATTAGATTATATTTTACAAAATAAGAATGAATCATAATTTAACACACATTTATAAACTGTTGAAAGAAAAACCACTTTTACCGAATCACGACGCGTTTAGTCTTGTGTTTAATTTTTTACCACGTTTTTCTTATCTCACTTTTCTTATTTGTTTGTCTGTCCGGGCAAAATCTTGCAACTTAAATTTGAGGCACTTTCCGATAAGCTAGAAAGCTGAAACTTTCAGGATAGTTCAGAACCCGATGACAATGCACTCAAAAGCAACTTTCAACTTTCCAGATGCACTTTCAGGTCCACTTTCGGCAACTTTCACTTTTGTATGGGGCTTATCCGATTGTTGCGTAACACATGGTTACTTCGTTGAGTTAATAAATTAAAAGAATAAAATAATTATACTAGATTTAAAAAATCTAAAAATCCCACGTTTTTCAATGTCCTAAAAAGAATAAAATAACCCTGCGGGGCAAAGCGAGGGGCCACTCAAAACGTGGGGGCGCATCTTTACAATAATCGGCATCAATGCATGTCATTCATCTCTTTAAAATCTCCTCTTAGTAATATGCGCCCCCACGTTTTGAGTGGCCCCTCGCTTTGCCCCGCAGGGTTATTCTATTCTTTTTAGGACATTGAAAAACGTGGGATTTTTAGATTTTTTAAATCTAGTATAATTTTGTCCTGACATTACGACAACTTTACAGGAGCTTTGATCGTATGATGGCTAAGATTACGTTCGTCATACATATGCTTTTACCTGTCAATATTTTAATCGTGCACGTTCCTAAAAACTAAATTTTTACACATATAATTGTTTGTTATATTTTGCATTTTATGAGTCTGATTCTTCTACAAGTTCGGAAATTTGTGAGGCCCTTCCGAGTAGAATTAGCGAAAAAATCTCAGACAGGGGACCGACCTTCACTTTTTCGGTAATAGTGGTTTTATTTAAATATACTATAGGGACGGAAGTGTAAGAACTAAATATATTTCTAGTTTTTTTAGGATATTTGTGCCCGTGGTTTTCAAAGTATCGCACGAAAATGTTTAGATCATTAAGATGATTACGAATTTGTGTTCTTACAAAATGATAACTTCTATTTCTGTATTAATTATATCAGAAAGTACGCTTAGACGAGCATTACAACAAAATTTAGAAAATTATTTGTAATACAGGCACAGTTGTTATGTGATGATTAAGAATGCTGCATTACACGCGAATACTTTAAGCAAATGCACTCTTTTAAGTATTGACAAAAGAAAAAAATAATTGAAAATTAAACTAGATAGGAAAAAGAGTTGAGAAAATATAAATCGAGAATGATAAATCTTTTGTT
The DNA here is from genome assembly GCA_927399485.1 of Calamotropha paludella. Taxonomy (NCBI): domain Eukaryota; kingdom Metazoa; phylum Arthropoda; class Insecta; order Lepidoptera; family Crambidae; genus Calamotropha; species Calamotropha paludella. The sequence goes on along the minus strand of OV656806.1, from coordinate 3,746,285 downwards.
CTTCTATATTATTTACACATCGTTTTGATGTTGACAGTGCCTTGGTAATTGGTATTTTACCTTTGTATCATTAGTGATGAGGTGAAGCTTGTACCCTGGCAGTATAGCTCGTTGATTCACGTGTTCGACCGCCAATTTGGCTGCAGCCAGCTCCGATGCGCCATCTGCGCGTGGAGAATCCCCCACTGACAACTCGAACAAACCCAGAATGGAGACGATGCGATTACTCGTAGATTTAGGAAGATCTGAAAGAAAAAAAGCGTAAATCTTAAGTTCTTCAATGTTTGAAACAGCAATGCAGTTGATAAAGGTCTCAGGATGGTAGTTTGACAATTCAATGAGGTAAAGCTATCAGTCTTCTGGGCACATTAACTAGGTACGATAATATTTGGTTTGTAGAATCCTGCGGCTTCTGTGTATTTGTATAAAAAAATTACCGGATAAACGAAGCGTTTATTCCTAATTTTTTAGATTTAATCCTGACGTTTTAACTCCTTTACAGGAGCTGTGATCACTGTAATCGCTTAGGATAATTTTTATTTAGTTTTAGTGTATTTGTAGTATTATTGTTAAGTTACGTTATGATTGTGTTTCAATCTAATTATTATCTATTTTTTATAAACATGGTTTGCATTATAGAAAAGTATGTGAAGTTACTACATGGCAAAATTAAAACGCATAAATTCTCTATTGAATAATAATGCGATTTTGAAGAGGCTAAAATAAATGGGACCAGTCGAATTTTTACCTTTAGTTTTCACGCTAAAATATGTATGTATAAATTATAAAGATCTATCTAGCTATTCGATAATCGGTAGGTGAAACGGCAGCGATCATAGCTATGCGCTGACATTCCTGGGTTCGGAATAATTTGTGTGATGAACAAAAATCATTTATTCCCTAGTCATAATTGTTTACATTATTATTTTTGTATTACCAGCTTACCCGGCCGCGCTTTGCGGTGTTATAAATTAAAATGGAACCTATCCTATGTCCTAAGACGTAACAAATCTAGCAAAATAAAAAACAAAGAACATGAAAATTGGTTGAGTAGTTTCGAAATTCATCGCGGTCAAACACTATGACAGGGATTTTTTATATTTATAGATATAGATTATTTAGTATCCATAGTATAATCTCTGCTTAGTTTGTGATCAAAATAAGTGTGAGCTGTCCGTAATATTATAAAACACTAGCTGACCCAGCCACGCGTTACTGTGGCTCAGGTATAATATGTTAAATGATATATATATATATATATATATATATAGCCTATAACCTTCTTCGATAAATGGGCTATCTAACACTGAAAGAATTTTTTTAAATCGGACTAGTAGTTCCTGAGATTAGCGCGTTCAAGCGAACAAACTCTTCAGCTTTATAATATTAGAATAGATAATATTAAAACCGTTTAAGGTTATGGTCTACTGTCAATTATGGTACTTAAACAAACATAATAAAACTTCAAATCAAAAGCTATTTAACATTACAGCAGCATCCCGAACTTCAGTCAATTATGTTAATATAGGCAGGTCGGTAAATCACCAAGCTCCATTACCATCGTCGCCGCAGTCACAATCCACTTATGAGTCTTCTTTTATCATTTTTTGACACCGATCTTGTTCTCAATCGATCGAGGGAAGTTGATCGCATCGTCACGTCATCATCCCATACATAACGATGTTGGAAAAAATTTGCTTCCGTATAGGTATGTTTCTTAACGTACTTAAGCCTTCTATCGTGACCTCTATGCAACAAGGTTGGAGAGAAATCTGACGTAAATTACTACAGTCCAATTTCTACGTTGATAAATCCGAAATACTCAAAAAGTGTAAAACGTGAAATTATTAAGTTACAGCCTATCAACGCAAGTTGCTATCTTGGTCCTTACGTCGATGACTGTCAAAGAAGTGACCAAAAGCAACCAATGCCGGTTTTTGAGCCCAAAAATGGTCTCGAAAGAAATAAAATGAAATGTAATTTAATCACAAAAAATGAGCATAGTTTAGGCGTAACCTAATATAATTTTGACTGTATCCCGGGTCTGGTATTACTGTATCGCTCTTTAAAAATAACCTTTAGGATAGGACTCAAGTACTAAACGTGGTCCCATGTTTTCATGGTGAACATTTATGTGCTTTGTGAACTACAAAACGATGGAGCGAGCGATCATATCCTATGCTGAATATTGCTATTGTTTTATTATTGTAAAAAACCTTTAATGTATGTTTAGATCATTGAGGCGGTTAATGACAACTGAGGTCTTGGATAAAATCTATGCAATTGGTCATAATTTTTTGAAAAATGGTCTGGGAAGCGCCAGTTACACCAGCTTTTTAAATGTTCAAAGAGCTCAGAGATGATTTTTAAAGATGATTTTTAATGATTTTTTATTATAAGCTCCTCAGATTTCCTATAGATACTTTTTACAGGGAGTTTTTTAAGGCAGTGGCCTTCTGTCGGTAAGAAAACTTTAAGTGTACGATAATAAAATGGACATAAAGTCATAGGACCATTGCAAGCAAAACAAATGTAGGGAGGATATTGTAGCAATGACTTACACTATTAGGACAGTTATTGTCAGACGTCAGTATTATAGTTAGTCGTCTTATGTATAAATAAAGTTGTAAAACAATGGTTAAAATATCTATTAAAAACATTATTTACATATATTATAATTTTCTAGTCATTAAACAATTATGTACTTATTTATAGACACGCAAACACAAACAATTAAACGTAATAAAGGGATTATTTTATATATGTCTTAGAACTTGGAATTTTTTTATAATTTTTCTATACTTTATGCATTTTTCAATGCTATCCTATAGCATTTGGGGGTTGCGGGTTCGATTCCCGCTTGAGAATTCACTTGTGAGCCGAGTCGATTTTTCTAGTATTTTTATATTATAATAATTTAACTAAGAACTTACAAGAAGTTTTCTTAATTTCTTTATAACTAGAATGTAATGTAACTCATAATTAAAGACGGAAAAAAGCAGTCCAGACTTCCTTAAGACTTCTCTTTAAAAGGTCTCCTGATGTAGGACTTACAAAGGCATGGCTCAACTGTTGAATTTCAATACGTGAATTTTTAAAGCTTATGATAATGTTATTTTATTTGAGTGGATCTCTGAATGGTTTAGATTCACTATGTAATCCGATAAGCAAGCATTGGAACCATACAGTCATTTTTTATCTTTAAAAGTATATGACCAATTCTCAGAAACATACTTATTTCAGTTTATCACAAAATCTATAGTCAACCAGGATTCGAACCAGGACAGAGGAAAGAATTTAAGTACCTTTCAAATTGAAACGAATGATGTTTATGTGGACGAATGGTTAAAAAGAAAACTGCGAATCTTTATATGGTAAATTATACATATTATGATATTGTGAAGTACCCTAAATCCAGACGCTTCTTCATAAAAATACCGAGTTTTTGTACCTATGTGTATAATCACTTAATACCTACGGAATATGTGTATCAAGTTAAAACTTGTTAAAATCCACACCGCTCATCCCATTTTGAGTTACCAATACAGAAGTAAACCTCATTACCACGGTCGAAAAAGTGTAACCACTATTTAACCGCGACGATTTAGCTTTGAAACAACTAAACATTTTAAGGTAAACATATATGTCTCATTTTCACAACTCGCAAGAAAAATACCGTCGTTAAGATAAGATAAAGACCGCAATATAACCACGCAATAGCGGGTTGGTGTTGACAGCCAAGGGCGGATCCAGCTTTGGCGCCAGGGGGGGGTCAAATAGTCGTGGTCAAGTCACAAGAAGTAATAATTAAATTTTGATAATAATTGATACAGGTAAAAAGTAGGTATTTTATTAATGTATGTAAGTACTGTACCTACCTACCTAAATTTTTAGAACACTATTCCTTATATTAGAATTTTAAACCTGTGTGAACTTGGCACCCGACTTTGGAAAATTTGTTTTTTTTTATTTTTTTTCGAAAGATTTTGATTAGTAGTGGATAGTAGTGAAGTTATTTTTGTTAGTAGTAAGGCCAAAAAAATAAAAAATAGTAGAAAAAGTCATCCCCGAAATTAGAAAAATCTGTATTTTCCGGTTGTTTCTCATATATAAACGTTAGCTGTGGATTGTAGTGCAATTTTATTCGTTAGTAGTAAAATAGAAAAATAAAAAAAATAAAAATGTTTCGGAGTATTTTTAAAAACGATTTTATAACGTTAATACTGTTTCAAGGCTTATACAATTACTACTAACAGTAAACATGACAGGGGGAGGTTCGTAGACGTTAGTAGTGAAAGATTTTTTGATAGTGGTAAAGAAAAAAAATTACTACGGGCACTTTAGTTGAATCAATCTTGTTTTAGAGCAATATTTAGTGGATAAAGTCTGTTTGAAGATGAATACGATTACTACAAACGTTAGGATTAGCTAAGAGGAGTTCGTAGAGGTTAGCGCGCGCGAATTATCTCCGTATTTTTTTTCTATAATTGCTACCCAATTCAGGAGTAATTCCTCAAATTTTCAGCCCCTAAAATCAACACTTTCCAGAAGAGAATTAAAAAAAAATTAAAAAAATTTATAACTCCCGAACGGGTGAATCGATTTGATTGAAATTTCATCACGTTTCAGATTTCATCTAGACACTTCACTAAAAAAATTGTTGAAATGAAAAACTAAACATAAACTCTAAAAAAATTGTTCTTTGTTTAAAATTTTTTTTCTCATCAATATAAATAATTAAAAAAATTTTTTTTCTCTCCGACGACATATGTAAAAAAATAAAAAGTAGAATTTCTGGCATGGTTAAGAACAAAACATATTTTCGCCAAATTTTTTGTTCACCGACGTCATATGTTTTTATTTTTATTTAGGATGGGTTTGCTCTTGATCCCAATCAAGCCATGACAGAATCCACGATGGAACGAGCTAACCCAGAAGGTGCCTATTCACCCTGGCTTTGAAAATAGACGGGTTATAAGTTCTCGGAAACACAGACGCAGGGAGGGAGTTCCACTCCTTTGCTGTGCGCGTTATGAAGGATGTTGAAAAGCGCTTGGTGCGACATGTAGGAATATCAACCAAGAAAGGGTGGTAGCCTGCAGTGCGTCTGGATGTCCGATGGAAAAAAGGAGATAGCGGTATGAGCAGATGCAGCTCTTGAGCACACACTCCAAAGTACAGTCTGTAGAAGACCGCCAGACAGGCAACTTTGCGGCGATGAGCTAAGGTGTGAAGCTTGCTCTTCACCAATTTGTTGTTCCCGATGAGCCTCTCAGCTCTGCGCTGAATCGTGTCCAGTGCAGCAAGTTGGTATTTTGCTGAGCCATCCCAAAGGTGGCAGCAATATTCCATGCAAGATCGGACTTGAGCTTTATAGAGTGTTAAAAGCTGTCCTCGCGTGAAATATCGCTTGACCTTATTTAGGACGCCCAGCATTCTGGCTGCAATTTGAGCTTTGGATTCGATGTTGGCGCCGAAGTTAAGGTCTGAAGACAATTCCATGCCAAGAAGCTCGAAGCTGTCGGTCACAGGTACAGATGTACCTCGGAAAGTAGGAGTGAGGTGGAAGGAACTCCTTTTTTGCCGTGAAAAGACACGCTTGTGTTTTGGAGGCGTTGAAATTAACGAGGTTACTATCGCCCCACTGGGAAATGTAGTATAGCCTCTGGTTTATTCGCTCAACCATGGCCTCTCTCATGAAAAACAATTAAAATGTAAATTTTTATTTTTATATAATTATTAACGTTTTATAGTTTCATTTTTTTTTTTTTAAATGGCGGACTCAGATTTGCCATCCGAAATATGCGTTGTATGCACACGATCGGTGAAACAGATTCGAGGGTATTGAAATTTGTTGAAAAAAAAAATTTTTTAACAATTAATTTTTAGAACAATTTTTTTAAGGGTTATGTTGAGTTTTCCATTTCAAAAATTTTTCTAGTGGAGTGTCTGGATAAAATCTGAAACGTGATTAAATTTCAATCAAATCGGTTCACCCGGTCGAGAGTTATAATTTTTTTTTATTTTTTTAAATTCTCTTCTGAAAAGGGTTGATTTTTAAGGCTGAAAATTTGTGGAATTACTCCTGAAGTGGGTAGCAATTACAGAAAAAAAAGATACGGAGATAATTTACGCGGGGGCACTTTACCTGTTCTTATCCTGCTATGGCCTATGTGTTGGTGCTCTAAGATAGCGGCAAAAACTAGGGACACCGCATCCAAGATTCCACACTTCCTATGTTTTTTTATACAATGCGTTAAAAAATTCAATGAAAAACATAGAACTGTAAAATGTATTCACAAATAATGCTCACTGACTAATATTTTAGCGCGATCACACGGTGCTTTGTAATGGCAGAATGGACACAAATTTATTTGTGCCATAGTTAATACATTGCGAGTCCATTGGTATACTTAGTCTGAGACTTACTTATAGCAAGACCTACCTAACTTGTGACAAAAAACATATAAAAACATTGTTTAACAATTTTAATTAGTGGTCTACCTAGGTCCTGGACCCAGCCCAGGGGGGGGTCATGACCCCCATGACCCTCCCCCTGGATCCGCCCATGTTGACAGCAAGGTAAAATATTACCTAAAATAATAACAAAACAATAGGTCCTTTTTAAACCCGCTTTGCAATAAAATTAACATTATTTTAATTTTGCATTTCTTATTGTTTGAATAAACGTAACAATATCTAATTAAATAATTAAAATTTCAATTTTTTATTATGGTAACAACATCAAACTCCGCTATGAAGCATCAGTTGTGTATAACAATTGCCTTATAGACTTATTTTTGTAATTTTGAGTGAATAATTAAGTAATGTTCTGTAATACTACAACATAATCCTACATAAGAAATCTTAGTAAGACAATTTGAAAGGCGAGATCAGTTCCATGAAAAGTATCTTTGATAATTTACTGGGAAGTAAATTGTTATAACGTTTTATGAATAAAGGTTTTTATTATTACTATCGCTTTAGATTCAACATTAAATTTATTTCTTTTTTATAACATAGATTCTCTTTATGAATACATTTGACATGGAATATCAGTCCTCTCCAATGGAAACGGCCACATAACATAACCCAATCTTTATTCCCAAGATTTTTACTGGACAGTAACAATTTTCCTTGGGGGAACATCAAAAAGGCCATTCTATTTGAACGATAAAAATGTAACCTTTTGTATGTTTATATGCTAGGGATTGCTTTTGAGATTAGTCAAGGACCATCTGAACCTAATGTGTATTTAATGATATTTCTCGTAGCATTGACATTATATCTTTGTAGCTATTTACTTTCAACCTAGATCTTTTAAATAAGTTATAATAAAAATATTAATCTTATGTAATATGTGTTTTAAAATATGTGTTTTTCAAATATTACCATTTGCTTAGGGGAGAGTGGGTAAATTTGAACGCTGGGTAATTGCCAACACCCATATTTGGCTATGTTAGAAGGGGTGAAAACATATTCTCAGTAATGCAATCGGAAGTCGATCCCGAATGCAAAGCCTGATAAACAGCAGTAAAGTGATAACGCGCTCGATGTACAAAATATGTTGACTTCATTATTTTTCAACAGTTTTACGTAATTTTTGAGTAAAATAGAATAGGTGTCTAACATTGCGACGAAAAACATGAAGATCCTCCCAATGAGGATTGGGTAAAATGTTACAAATGTAATCTATGGGGCCCACGAAAAATTTAAGATGAGTGAAAGTTCATCAAAAAGATTTATCTGTGATTTAAATAATGATAGAATTCACATTATCCGTAATTACCCCACGTGTTGTAAGGTAATCCCGAGCACCAAGGTTTTGTTTATTTATAAGTATTTGATCTTTTATTGAAAATTCATCCATGTTGACTGTGAGACCTTAAGCTTTATTAATTTAAGTAAACTTTCAATAATAAATAACATCCCTAACTTTGACTCCTTCTGTTTTATTTCAATTCTCCCTTAGGTGATAGCAATTACCATCCTCCCCTACTTTTAGTTTTTCATCTCAAGCATCAATTCATGAATGATAACTTAGCTTTTTAAAAGGTTTACTTTTAAGTAATAATATTTCGTTAAAATTAATTTATTAATACCTAAACCTCCGAAATTTAGGCTAGTACATCTGTGGCTACTGGAAACCTCCAGAAGGAAGGAGCAGTACCTACCTAGCTTATTATATCCATTTATTTTTATTACATAATCATTACATGCTTTATAGTGTAATATATATGGCAGATCCATCGTTATGCTTAAGCATGGATAGTACTTTACTACGAACTCTCGAATTTTGTCAACTGACATTAGACTGAAAATCGAATGGAGAAAATACAACAGTTTTGTATAGGTTGATGTGCAGTTGATTGTACTTTTAAAACAGTAGAGAATAGGTAATATAGAAATAAAATACGCAACCCGTAAGAATCAGGGAGTGTGTTTCAAAATACGCCCGTAAAAAAACAACTACACCTTCGAGCCCTCATGTTGGATGTTTAAATCTTGAAGAAATATGGTATTGTGAATGGAGAATCTAAATAAATTTTTATGGAGTTTCTTTTAAATAATCAAATAAACAGTCAAGTATGAATACAGCGATATTTGGAAAAAAATGTTGTTTGAAATATCATATCAAAAATCAATGTTTTTTTATAATTTAAGTATAAGCAGTATTAGATGTGTGGAAACGATATTAACTAATTACAATACTTTTGGTGGAATTATTAAAGATTTATGCCTGTCAAGGTTTCGGTAGCTCTATGAATAGAGAACTCGTCTTGATAGTAAAAGATTTCTGTTTTTTTATTTTTTTTAAGTAGACATCGCTTTAAATTAAGAAATGGAACAGTTAATTGCTTCCATTGTCATTCTGTGATCACGCTCCTGTAAAGGATTAAAATTAATAACAAGAATATTATATTATATATTATTGTTTATCCTTCAAAAGTCGTTTTATTCAAAACCTATCCTATTGATAAAAACACCGTACAGAGAATGGGCTATCGTGCTAATTCTACGAATCCATCAGTTCAGCCTTTTCAAATGCTTATTAAAGCGCCTCTATATTTTTTTCGATTCTTCTCAATCAAGGAATGCATGGAAAAATTTAGGTACATCTCTATTTAATCCTTTGTCTTATTTATAAAAGCTATTGTATAATTGACCTTTGGATCTCCAAAAGAAAATTATAATTTATTGTTTCAAACTTTCATGGTAACTAGCATTATAGTAATATAAGTTATTTACGGGATTGTTCCCATGTACCTTGTTTTTAGCGAGTTTCCGATATTTCGGCACTGTTGCTAGCGCCATGATCACGAAGAAGCAACGAAACAAGGTACATGGTAACAATCCCGTAAATAACTTATATTACTATAAAATTATAATTGTTATCTAAACTAGCTATAATAGATTTAAACATATAAAAGCCTGCAGATATAAGACAGAATATTGTTGAAAATAGTTGAGGACACATTATCGTTCATCTAAATAACACCATGTTCATCAAGCCACACCCTATTTAACCCTAAAAGCTACATATAATACAACATTACTGGCTTTTTGGTTTGCTTTTACATTTATATCTGTTGATGATATCATAATTACGCACTCAATTAATACATAGTTATTTACCTGTGGTTGACTGTCTAGGTTTAATAATTTTTTATTAACTATGTAAACATTACTTAATATAAAACTGTTTGTCTATATGAATAAATTAAAAGAAAATGTACCTTACAAATTTTTTTGCGAATAAATGAATAAGTTACGGAGGCACTAGCATTATTAGAATTGTCAAATTTATCATTGCGTATTTGAGTCTGCAATTACACGAAACTTACAATTAACGCATATGACATCCATTAATGTTGCCTTTTCAGTCGTATGGGTTTAGACACATTTAGACCTGTTTAAGATCCAAACATTACCAAAAATTAAAAATAATCGCTTTAACTTTAGAGATTTTAATTAAAAGCATATATAAATAAGGAATGTGTGATACGGAAGATAAGATTGGTGTGGTGTGGAAAAATATATATAGTGACAAAGATAGAAAAATGGATGCTTAGTTGTTTGGTTAGTTGGACATGTAGAGAAGATGGTCGAAAGATGATTGACAAGACAAGTATATGAGGCAAATGTGCATTGACAAGTCGGTAAAGGCAGACTAAGACGTAATTTCACGGATCAAATGAAAACTATCCTGAAAAAAGGCCAGGTCAAAAGTACCCTTAACACATTGAGTGCGAAACCAGGTCTAAACATCTTGTATTATGTCTCGCTTACAGTGCGGCTAAGAAAAGTATAGCATTCCTCGTCGTGCGGGAGGCATAACTTCAATTTGGTTCGGTGTAGGAAAAAGATGAATATATATCTAAGATGTATTATTAAAATAGAATCCAATGGTGTACCTACCTTAATACCAGGTTTAGACACCTGGCACCGCACGGAAGCCGAAAAAAGGATTTAAGTTCCTTAAATGATACAGGGTCTATAAGCCTTGTGCCGTCACAATGGATGTTTTATTACCAGGTGTATAGGCCTTGTACCGAAGGAATGGAAAGTATTGGAAAGTTACTGCCGCAGTGAATGTGTTAACCGATGCGCTTGTATGAATTGTCTAATGGGAGTTGAAGAAGCGAGAGATGTATGTCAGAATCGCAAAAAGCGTGATTGTTTGTATGATATAAATCTTTCTTAATAATCAAGAATTGAAATGTGAGAGACTAGAATATAGAAACAGTTAATGTATTCATCATATTTTACGTAATTTAAGAATTCAACTGCTTCAAAATCATAAGTCAAACTTGATAAATTCAGATGTCAGGTGGGACTCGAAACAATATTCCGATATCAAGGCGAGTAATCTGCCAATTGAGCTACCGAGTCCTTGAGAGACTCGTCGAATGTTCTCAAGTATTTCTTAAGCTGGCGCCAAAATCGTCTCTTCGTGTTCTAGGTAGGTACTTCAGTTAATATATCCCAGAAATGATCCATACTTATGTATTGAGCCTTATACATGGCACCTATTGCTAAATTGTGCTACTCGTGTACTTGAACAAAAGACCAACCCATTCTCTCTGTTGACGAGTTTTAATGTTATCAAATATTTAAAAAAGGCACTGATTTAAAGAGGCAGTTGCAAATAGCAGTTTTGGTAAGTTAAAAATTATAAATGGTATTCAGTAGTTAAAACTAAGCAGTAAAGTAAACAAAAATAAGAAATAAAAAATAATGAAATGGATCAGTGAATAAATAATTGAGCAGGAAAGTAATTAAATGGGCGCTAAAAATTTTTGAGCGAGCGGTAACGTGTGGGCAGTAATAAATCGGAGTTTGTCGGTAAGAGAGCTCATTCTAAGCAATTCTATAACCTAACCTAATCTAACCAACCCTGTGATTGGTCGCTACCGCCACTTCTTTTCTCAATGAATTTGAGTTCGGGTGTCAGCGCTCGCTATGATCTGCGGAACTATTTATCGAACCGCTCATTCCATTATTTTTACCGCTTATTCAGTTATTGGACTGCTCAATTATTTTTAGAATTGACATTGTATGATAAAATAACCGACTTATTGATTTTTTATTACTGTCCATGTTTTACTGTAGCAATAATTAATCAACCGCCATTAAATTAAATAACTGCTCAATATGTTTTCCAACTGATCATAATAACATCTCGAATATTTAAACAACAGCTCAAAAAATTAGTTCCCTTAAAAAAACGGAGATAGTTTCTTATTCCCTATCTAAAAAGGGTTTTCGATTAAATATCGACTTAAAACAGTGTCATAATCTAAAATACTTACTCTCAAAAAGTACTGCATAAAACCATTATGCATGATGGATGTAGCGACCTCGTATATTCCAGGCGTGACGTTAGCTTTCAGATTTAACGTGTTCAGCTAAGCTTAACGTTTTTTTTAAAAGGTGATTTATAAGGGATGATAAAAAAAGGTTTATGTTAAGGGGAAAATACAAAAATTTACTGCGCTTTGCAATAATATTCTAATGGATAGATATTTTTTTATTTGTTTAATCTTATTATAATGGCGGTAAAGGAAGTAAAGAAAGGTTTGCAAAATTTCATTGGTATAAGAAATTGATTCGAGTTTCAAACGCGATAGTACGGTGAAAGGAAAAACCGAAAAAATACCGTCGTTCAAAATGGACGTTAATTGGTCTCGCCAATTAGTACTGGGCCAGGGTGGAATTATAGCCCATTCTTGATTATTCTCATATATAGGGTGGCTTGTGCCGAGGAATTTAGGATATTATAAATATTTCTAGTTGGTTGTCGGACAAAAAGCAATTAGTCCACTCAACAGCACAACTATAAAAACTATCTAAATTTCCACAATCGATCTTCAACTTAAATATCAACTGACAAAGTATCAAATGTATTAAAATAAAATCAATAAGATACATAAGTAAGTAGCTCTTAGTTGTCGTCGGCCGGTGTTCGATGAAGGGGTATGAGACTCGTGGAAACCGTGAGCCACAATATAGAGGCAGAGTCTGAAGCTACTTGAGCTTCATACTTTTTATAATAATATTGATATTTCTTACATTAATACCAAGTATTATGGATACTAGGATAACAGATAGACATACATAATATGAGACATTGATATAAATACTCACAGGTTACACATATATAACGAATGATTCAGGTACAAAAGATCGTATTCACTACAAAAAACATCTGCTCTTTCCGGGATGCGAGCCCAGGATCGTTGGTGCAAAAGGCAAGACTGCTACACTTGCACCAAATGGTCGTTTTATAACGGAATAAGAGCTGACATTGATCCGGCTCGATGGACCAATGTAGAGCGTCCTGTTAAGGACGACATTATAGGGCGTATATAGGGTTTGTACTCGTATATAAATGGGGCTGGTATATCGGCCGTTTTGAAACGGATATCTTGGACTGTGGGGAAACTAAAATAATCTTTTTTTTGTTTCCCCTTTCGGACTCGGGGGAGGGAGGTGGTGAATCCTACATGGATACATCGGGCCGTCCCGAGAGGTTATGTCTGTCGCCGCAAGCATAAATCAACAACGTTTTAAATAAATTGTTAAAATTATTATTAGCATTTAAGTCATAGAATTAAGATTTAAAATGATCAATAGCAGTTTTGTATTAATTTCAACCTGTTCTGTTCTTAATTATTTCAAATAAAAGTGATTACTACGAAAGGTGTAAACAGATGACATTTTGACAAGTAAGTTAATGGTTAATTTATTCAAGGCTTATTGTTTTCTATAATTGCTCAATCAATTTATTTGTATTGTTAACTAAATTCATTATTGGCAACCACTCATTTTAAAAAGAAGTCTTTTCTAACTTATAAGTAACTCAATTGATTGTAACGTCGACGCAACGCCATTGGCCCACGTGGCAAGTAGCAAGAAGTGGGGTCCCCACCCCACTTCCTGCATTGCGCTCGACAGACGGACGGGCAGAGACGAGTTCACTTCACTTCTGATTTTGTTGCGATACGGTGGTTAAGCAAAAACTCTGCCTCTCCGTCAATTCAAAAATTAGTTTTGATTTGATTATTAATCAGTTCAAAGTTACGATTATAATATTACAATTTAGTTCACTTTAGAATAAGCGTGAGATTGTCAGTTCAATTAAAAACGTTAATTTAATTGGTTTTCATTTCTTTTGTCAATGAGTGATTAAAATCTATTAAAAACTACCCTTTATAAAAGTTACGAATTAGTGCTTAGCGAGTTGCTTTAATTATATTAGGGATCTCTTATGGATCATCCAATAGACAGAACCGATGGCTATGAAGGAGCTACCGGTTCTGCTCTTTTCAAAAATAATTCTAGTTCGCAAATTCCGATATCAGAAGTGGGATCGTTACAACGATCCCTTTTTGTCGGTCAATGTGTTTCAGGTCCTGACAACCCTGGCGCTGATGCGGAAGCGCCGCTAACGACGCCCAACATAAACGAGCCTACTACGCTGCTGCGTTCTCCATTTCCGGTGGGCACTAGTGTCAACCCAGTGGCACCACCACCTGCACTCCAGCCTGGTATCGTTCCACCCGAATTTTTCATCCAAATGATGACCATGATGCAAAGTATGAGCGAGCGTCTATTGGAACAGTCAGGTAACAAGTTTAAAATAACCGACGTGTTTCTGCCTTCCTATGACCCAGACGGCAATGTTGGTGTGCGTGAGTGGTGTGACCACATCTCTACGGCTAAAAGTACGTATAACCTCAGTGATTATGACATTCGCATGAAAGTGACTAGTTTGTTAAAGGGTCGCGCCAAAATATGGGCCGATAATTGGTTAGTTACTACTTCTAGTTGGGAGGAATTACGCCAGAACATCGTTACTACCTTTGAACCCGAAAGTCGCTATTCGCGTGATATACTCCGGTTTAGGGAACACGTTTATGAACCTTCGAAAGATATTGCTGAGTATTTATCGCGTGCATGGCTTCTATGGAGGCGCGTAACGAAAGATAAACTTGATAATAGCGATGCTGTCGAGGCAGTTATAGGGATGATTAGTGACGAACGTCTGAGGATTGAATTGATGAATGTTAGGGCTACGTCGGTGCCAGAATTAATTTCTGTTGCTTCATCCATACGTGCTAAACGACCAAATACGGCTCATAGTAACTCAAACTACCCACCTCAAAAGCGTGCTAGATTCTCTGCGGACAATAAAAGTACTTCTTATTGCAGTTTTTGTAAAAGAGTTGGTCACGATTTTAGTAACTGTCGTAGCAAAGGTGATTCAAGTGCGCGTCTGCCCGAAAAGAATCAAAATGTAACCCCACTGACATCAGCATCAGCCTCAAGGCCGACTGGCAAGTTTTGTTCATTTTGTTCTAAACCGGGCCATACATTTGAAACGTGCTTTCGTCGCGAAAAACAAATAATCTCTAACGTTAATGTCGTATCTCGTAACCAATCAAATCTAAATACCATGCGTATTCGTGTGGGCAGCATAGGAATTGACACTGTATTTGATAGTGGCGCTGAATGCTCTGTTATGCGAGAATCAATCGCGAACAAGTTACCCGGGCGTAGGCATCAAAACGTTAACTATTTACGTGGTATAGGTCCGTTTACCGTAATATCCACAAGCACATTGACTGCTATTTGCACTATTGATAATATTAACGTAGAAATATTATTCCATATCCTACCTGACTTTGAGATGACCTCAGATGTGCTTATTGGGGCAAATATTTTACAAGAAACTGGTTTGAGCGTGATCATTACTAATAACAGCGCCTCTCTAATTTCACAGCCGCGTATTATGCATACGCGACTAAACAATTCAACATTCGAAAACCTTAATCACGATTTAACTGATGATTCGGATATCGAGCAACTATTAGTGCTACTTAACAAATATTCCTATCTTTTTACACGAGGTTTTGCCAAGTCACGCGTTACCACAGGTGAATTAGAAATACGCTTAAAGAACCCAGAAAAATACGTTGAGCGGAGACCTTACCGATTGAGCCCCGTAGAGCGCGAGAAAGTTAAAGATATAGTTTCTGAGTTAATCGAATATAACATTGTCCGTGAAAGTAAGTCTCCTTATTCTAGCCCGATTATCTTAGTGAAAAAGAAAAATGGAGATGACAGGATGTGCGTTGATTACCGCGAGCTCAATTCTAACACCGTGCGCGATCACTACCCACTTCCACTGATAGCAGACCAGATTGACCAGCTGGCAGGCGGTAAATATTTCACTTCGCTCGACATGGCATCAGGCTTTCATCAAATCCCAATTTCAGCCGATTCTATCGAGAAAACAGCTTTTGTGACACCCGACGGACTATATGAATACCTAACTATGCCGTTTGGTCTTTGCAACGCACCATCAGTGTACCAGAGGTGCATAAATCGTGCTCTTGGTCCTCTTTTAAATCCGGGCAGTGCTGATGCCGGCACTCATGATAGCGTTGCCCAGGTTTATATTGATGATGTGATTAGCAAATGTCGTGACTTCTCCAGTGGAGTCTCATTTTTGGAAAGAATTTTAATTGCCTTACGCGATTCAGGATTTTCTATCAATATAGACAAGTGTCTTTTCTTTAAACGTTCAATTGAATATCTTGGTAACGTAATAGAGGATGGACAAGTACGCCCAAGTCCTAAAAAGATCGAAGCATTATTAAAAGCCCCAGTTCCGACTACCGTAAAGCAAGTTGGCAGTTCAACGGTCTAGCGGGCTATTTTCGTCGCTTCATCCCCGATTTTGCACGTCTTATGATCCCTTTGTATAACCTTACAAAACAAGGAGTGAAATGGCAATGGACACATGTCCACGAAGAGGTACGTCAAAAGGTCATTCATCATTTAACGTCAACACCTGTACTAACTATATTTAGAGAAGGAGAGCCAATCGAATTATTTACAGATGCAAGCAGCCTTGGGTTTGGAGCCATACTCGTGCAGATTATCAACAGGCGGCAGCATGTTGTAGCGTATTTCAGCATGCGCGCAACCGATATCGAAAGTAGGTACCACTCCTACGAACTTGAAACTTTGGCGGTAGTTCGGGCAATTAAGCATTTTAGACACTTCTTATATGGCCGACGGTTTAAAATCATTACTGACTGCAATGCACTTAAGGCCTCAAAACACAAGCAAGATCTCCTACCCCGCGTACATCGTTGGTGGTCCTATCTTCAAAACTTTGAGTTTGAAATCGAGTACAGAAGGGGTGAGAGAATGCAGCATGCCGACTTCTTTAGTAGAAATCCCGAACCACTGACCGTCAATGTTATGACCAGAAACCTAGAATGGCTTAACATCGAGCAGCGTCGTGATACTCAGCTACGACCTATCATAGACGCTCTACATAATGGCGATGTCGTTCCCAGATATCTACTTGAAGATAATGTACTTAAATATGAAAGGGTAGACCCAATCCTAGGTGCACAAAGATTGACTGTCGTACCTAAATCCTTTCAATGGAGTTTAATAAACACCTATCATACCGCTCTCAAGCATCCAGGTTGGGAAAAAACCCTTCACAAAGTAAGAGAGACCTATCACTTTGATAAGAT
Organism: Calamotropha paludella; assembly: GCA_927399485.1. Classification (NCBI taxonomy): domain Eukaryota; kingdom Metazoa; phylum Arthropoda; class Insecta; order Lepidoptera; family Crambidae; genus Calamotropha; species Calamotropha paludella. Next base: position 3,729,225 of record OV656806.1, on the reverse strand, counting down.
GAATTCTACTATTCGTGAATTCGTTGACAATTGCGTCGTATGCAAGACCTCAAAACAAACATCAGGAGCAACACAGGTACAATTGCACCCAATTTCCAAGCCAGCAGTACCATTCGAAATGATCCATATGGATATCACTGGAAAGCTCGGTACACCCGAAGATCAAGAGTACGTCGTGGTAACTATAGATGCTTTCACCAAATACGTGTTGCTGCGTTATACTAACGACAAAAGTCAACACGGCACTCTAGGAGCCCTGAAGCAAGTAATTCATCTTTTTGGAACACCAAAACAAATAATCGTCGATGGAGGCCGTGAGTTTCTCGGCGAGTATAAAAATTATTGTGACAGATTTGGTATTGAAATACACACTATTGCACCAGGTGTTAGCAGAGCAAACGGTCAAGTGGAGCGGATGATGGCTACCTTAAAGAATGGTCTTATAATGATTAAAAACTATGAGAATCCGAACTGGCACACAGCACTTGAGAGCTTGCAACTAGCTTTCAATTGCACTGTACATAGAACCACCGGTGCCGCTCCACTGACGCTTTTAACCAGACGCCAAAATTGCGTCCCGCCTGAGCTCCTGAATTTGATCAACTTCGATAGCTCCTCAATTGACATAGAAGCTCTGCAACGCCACGTCCTACAAAGGATGACCGAAACGTCTGCCAAAGACAAAGCCAGGTTTGATAAAGGACGAGCCCGAATCCGCAACTTTCAACGAGGGGATTTTGTTTTAATCAAAAACAATCCTCGAAACCAGACCTCTTTAGATCTCAAATTTAGTGAACCTTATGAAATTTTCAGAGTCTTAGAAAATGACCGCTACCTGGTGAAAAAAGTAATCGGTCACCATGGACGACCGCGTAAGGTGGCCCACGACCAGCTGCGGCGAGCACCACAACCTGTCGGTGGTGCAGGCAGTTAGGCGGCCGTGTCGCCGGATGACCAGCAGGCGGGGCCCTCCGGTATCACTGTGCCATTAACGTTGCGACCCCAATCACAATGTGTGGGCGAAGTCGACGAAGGGAACTACCCTACTTTCACCCGGTGAGATCTTTTCGTACTAAATAAGTAAGGTCCAGTTGTTGGAACCATATCCATACTCAAAAATAACACCTTATTAACTATTGTCGTGTGGAGCCGAACAATAGTTTAATAAAACTCATAATACTGTTGTCGTGTGGAGCCGAACAATAGTTTAATAAAACACATAATACTGTTGTCGTGTGGAGCCGTACAACAGTATATACCAAAAAAAAAAAAAAATTATAGTAACAAAAAAAAAGCTTAATAAAAACTGCTGTCATGTGTTATGAGCAGTTAGTACTCGGGTTGGTTTGGTAAGACACACCTACCAAGTTAGGTTAAGGTTTGCTATGGGAGCACCTAGCCTCAAAATTTGTTTCTTATCTATTTCAGTTAATACGCCGCCTGGAGCGCTGCAGAGCACGCAACGCATCTCAGGATGGCCGTGTCGCCGCAAGCATAAATCAACAACGTTTTAAATAAATTGTTAAAATTATTATTAGCATTTAAGTCATAGAATTAAGATTTAAAATGATCAATAGCAGTTTTGTATTAATTTCAACCTGTTCTGTTCTTAATTATTTCAAATAAAAGTGATTACTACGAAAGGTGTAAACAGATGACATTTTGACAAGTAAGTTAATGGTTAATTTATTCAAGGCTTATTGTTTTCTATAATTGCTCAATCAATTTATTTGTATTGTTAACTAAATTCATTATTGGCAACCACTCATTTTAAAAAGAAGTCTTTTCTAACTTATAAGTAACTCAATTGATTGTAACGTCGACGCAACGCCATTGGCCCACGTGGCAAGTAGCAAGAAGTGGGGTCCCCACCCCACTTCCTGCATTGCGCTCGACAGACGGACGGGCAGAGACGAGTTCACTTCACTTCTGATTTTGTTGCGATACGGTGGTTAAGCAAAAACTCTGCCTCTCCGTCAATTCAAAAATTAGTTTTGATTTGATTATTAATCAGTTCAAAGTTACGATTATAATATTACAATTTAGTTCACTTTAGAATAAGCGTGAGATTGTCAGTTCAATTAAAAACGTTAATTTAATTGGTTTTCATTTCTTTTGTCAATGAGTGATTAAAATCTATTAAAAACTACCCTTTATAAAAGTTACGAATTAGTGCTTAGCGAGTTGCTTTAATTATATTAGGGATCTCTTATGGATCATCCAATAGACAGAACCGATGGCTATGAAGGAGCTACCGGTTCTGCTCTTTTCAAAAATAATTCTAGTTCGCAAATTCCGATATGTCAGACTCGTACTGACTAAACACCACCTGAAGATGCCATCAGCTCGAGGTAGGTGGTTCTTATAACAGTTTTTGGGCAAGGTTGTGCCTGTGGCGCAAGTAGTGGGTTCTGCAGCTCGCGGTATCGTTAGCCAGCTGTCAAACGCGTCCAACCTGACTTCCCGTGGGTCGGAGACGGTTCGTTGTTTAGTATATCTAGTTCTGTTGAATTATAATTCCAGCCTAAAAACAATACTCGTACATAAAACTATACCGAAGCTTGAAAACTATATTAACAGCTGTGTAGTAACGTGTATTCGTATATTTAATAAATTACCTAACGAAATCAAGTGTTTACAAGACAATTTATTTAAAAAGAAACTAAAATCCCAACCCAGGAGAGGCAGTTGCTCCAAACGGTAAATGGTTAAATGATAATTAAATGCTATATATATATATATTAAATGCAAATGAACTATAATTATGATTATGAAGAACTAATTCATACTTTTGGTTGAAAATAACGGTAAAAGATATTGTTTACCATTATTTTCAACCAAATCGTTCGTTTTTGTATGAAGCAGCTGAACAATTTTCGTAAGATGTTCTTTTAATTAAAATTAAATCATTATTTTCGTTCCTCGTTATTGGGCAGACCTAGGGGGAAAGTAATTGAAATAATGCTAATGTTATCATAGGACCTTTCACTAATTGACTGCGGATTACGTGTAATTTATTTTAGATTTATAGTGGAAACTGGGATAAAGCATTGTTATTACTGTCATTTGGAAAATGGATACTTTAAAATATAAAAAACGTTTATCTTAAACTTCTTATCGAAGTAATACTTAATAATGTTTAGATAAAATACTATAATTTACTTTTATATACGTTTACTTAAGTTATTTTTTATTGTGATTTTGATTTTAATCTCCTAATTACCCTAATGAACTAGCGTGTAGTTTAATTTATTATATGTGAAACATCTAACTGGTGTTTAGTTAAAATTTGAGATTATAACTTATTGTGTGTTTCACTGTTTTCCGAATAAAATAAAATAATAGAACAAGATTTCGGTAAAAAGAAAATTGTGTATAAAAAGTAATGTGTTGAAAGCATTGTTAATATTTTTTAAGTAAAATACTACAGTTAAAGTTGGCAACTTTTACTGCATAACGATTTTTTATCATGTACTAAATATGATTTTTATTTACATGACAAAGTGAAGTAATTACAAAGTAATTTAATTTTGAGAGCGACAAAGCAATAAAATTAATATATTTAATTTAGGACAAATTATGTCAAACATTCAGCTCTAAACTCCTAACATTTAGCTCCATAGCTTGTAAAGAAAACGGATAGAGCACATATGTAAGTATATCTGTATACGTATATAACAAATTCCAGTCACAGTGTTTGACCTCGATGAACTCTAAAATTACTCAACCGATCTTGGTGATATTTTTTTAATTTTGCTAGATTTAAGAGATACTTGAAAATTTGACAGGTCTGTAAAGTTCTCGACAGCTTAATTAGAACTGCACTCGCCTGGATAGCGAGGGTTAGGGGTTCGAGTTTCGTCTGACACCGGAGACTTAGTTGAATTTTTCTTCTAATGATTTCTTTAGATATAAAAATTGTAGCAGTAAAATGTTCAAATGGAGAATAATATAACAATTATTATATTTTAAATGAATACCCAGATTTACATGTATGTATGTACATGTCTTAAGTTATCCGGAACATAATTCGATGAAAGAAATTAAGGATAAAACTGCTTCGTGTCTCTGTATCGCAGGATAGGACAATCGTGAACAAAAGCTAGTCAAAGTAATATATAAAGTTTTTTAACAATCTCCTTTAAGTTTGTGTAGAAAGGAAACCCTTATAATAAACTTTTTAATAGCGCCTTTTCTCAAATACTTACTCAATATTTATTCTAAACCTGTTACTGTTGAGAAAATTAAAGAATAAAGGAACCCGTTTATAGCGGCTTAAAAGGAATGGACTTTCCATTTTATTAGAATTCGCATAAAAGGGATAAAATGAGATTTATTGTTTTCAGAGGAGAAAAGCTGGGCAAGCGTGAGTCAGTTAACACTTGTTGGTTGGTTCTGACATTAATAGTGACAGATCCATCATTACCGACGTCTAATGAAATGGTATTAGAGTTAAGACCGTTTTCAATTAGTATTCTTTTTTAGATCATAGATGGCGCTGTGTTTTTCTGACACACACTATGGTTTTGTTTTTGGTATCATATAAGATTATGTTTTTAGTATTCACAATGCTAAAAAAATAATAAATATTATACTAGCTCATAGTAGAAGTTGAAATACGTTTGTAAATTTCTCAGCTCAGCTCAGCGAGTGGTCTGACACCACTCGCCCGGATAGCGAAAGGTCGTGGGTTCTAATCCCACCTGAGGGCTCGGAGGCGTAGTTGTTTTTTACACACGTATTTTATACTTTATACCTTATCATATAAGATTCTTTGATTATTTTAAATGGATGCGCAACATGGATTTTGCGCCGCCGCGGTTTTCTCGAGACAGTCGCTGATATAAAGCCTATACAGCATTACTAGGCTTTGGATCTCGCGCCGTCCCTCTCTAGAAGTGGTGATCGCTTCGAATGAAGGCTTCTATCTGACCCTTTCCGGGTAAAAGTCAACCTCAGGTGGCGTTTAGTTAAGTCAGGTCGGAGTATCCATGCAGGATTAATTTTCATCACCTCATCCCCACGTCCGGAGGGTGCATAAGTAGCCAGGGGCGCAACAAAAATTTGGCTTTGGCACTTTCTAGGTGGTGTTTAGTCAGTATGAGTCTGACATAACTAAGTTGCCAAGAGCGAAAAAAAGAAATAAAACCTCTTCTTATACGAGATCAAACTACTTGGGATTTTATTTTTGACACCTACTCCAGAGCAGTCTCAGGGCAATCAATAATTAATATGTATTAATTATAATAGGATTTTCCTTTTTTTTTCGATATTTCGGTGCAATTGTATGTGTCATAGTCACGGAAGAACTGAAGATTAAAAAATTAATTAAAACAATATAAATGTCATGTCAATATCGAATGCTTAAGCGGATCCTTAGCCTTTTTTTTTTTTGTGTTCGCAGTAAATGCGTTACGCATTCGCTCGTGCCAGGAGAGCACGAGACGATATGTGGGACACTCCTCCATGCCCCTACCCGGCCTAGCGCCCGGTAAAGGCTTGGAGGCCTACCCACTAAAACCCTGCGGCGTCCCGCAACACACCGCGTTACGGCTTCTTCCCGCGACCCGAACCAGTGTGGGTCCGCGCTCGTGGGCGGACCTCGCCTATGCTCCGTGAGGGACGGAGCAACGGGGTGAACCGTGACGCCCTGACGCCTGAGGGCCAAGTGCAATGCAGCTGCCGCTCTCCCGCTCCGACAACCGCTGGCCCTCTTTTGATGGGGAGAAGAACCGCTGCACCACTCGACCGACCCTAGTGGCGGCCGAGGTGTGCAGTCAATTCCCCTCCCCACCTCAATCGGGACGTGCGTCCTCAGAAGTCCTCCTGGAACAATTGTTCCCGGGGGGCTTCCGCGGCCGCCGTCCCGCCGAGCACCCCTCTCAACCCCCCCACGCGGCCTCGGAGAAAAGCTCCGATGCCACCTGAGGGCGCCAAGAGGGGGCTCTACCCTCGGGAGATGGTACCGAGGGTCCTCCTCAAGCGCTCCGCGTGCGACCCCCGCTCGCGCCCGCGCTTCCGGCGTCTTCGAACCCCTCCCGCGAGGGAGGGGTGGAAGACGCTCTCTCCCCCCCGAACGTTAAGCGGATCCTTAGCCTATAATTTAATGAAAAAAAGTTGTATCATTGGATCGGTTGAAATTTGGTTGAAAAAAATTCCGACCGTGCTGGGACTAGTTGGTTGAACTTTAGAATGTTAAATTATTTTTTATATAAAATTTTACGGAATATAAGGGGAACATAGGCGACAGAGGGCACAATATCCTACTGTATGGAAAGATATCAATTTATGCCTTATATAAGAGACAGATAGACATTCAAGTGAGTTTAAATTAAATTTGGCGGCGACCGCTTAGTGTAATGGTAGCGATCCTAACTTCTGCACTAAAGGTCCGGGATTAGAATTCCAGTAGGGGCATATGTTTGTGTGATGAACATAAGCGTTCTTGAGTCATGGCAGTTTACTATTTATGTGTCATACACGTTATTTAGTACCCATAGTACAAGATCTGATTAGTTTGGGACCACATAATGTTGTTTGTTTTTCGAATTTATTTTTAATAATTTGTTTATATATGCTATTTTACGATGTTTGATTATTTTGTTTTTTTTTAGAATGGGTTCGCTCTTGATCCCAATTAATCCCGGGGGCCAAGACAGGATCCACGATGGAACGAGCTAACCCAAAAGGTGCCGAACCACCCTGGCTTTATTCTTCTTTTGTGCTTTCTGGTCATAGTGGTGAATGTTAGGGGGGTAGGATTTTCAGTCGAGACGCTACTCAGTCGACCATAAAATAGCGCGTTTTTCATAAGCTAAAATAAATTCTGCCAACAATCGGCAGATGAAACAGAGAGTACTGCCTAATATAAGAATTTTAAGTAATAGATACTAGCAAAATAATAAATAATACTAAAAAATCCCATAAGAACCACCTATTAAATATTAGACATTCCGTGCCATACAGTATTCAAACATAAATGACCAAAAATTGGACCCTAAAAAATGCAATTAAAACTTTAAGTGTGAAATTTTACAACTCGTAATACCTTGTTAAGAGCCCCTTGGTATCTCCGTAAATCTGGAAACTTTCGTCGCTTAATGGCCACCGACTGATTTTATAGTGCTTAAAATTAATTACTGCAGTTTGCCGGAAGCAGGGTAAAGGAAAGATTTTGCAGTACTTTTTCTGCACTATTAGTGGTTAGTAATTGGGATGCCAAAATATAAGGTACTTACTTGTAAATTTTTGTCGATTTTTTATTATTTTTTACTAATATCGTTATTAAAATAACTTTTACCTTAAATTAAATAATTTAATACTTTTAAGTAAGGTTTTTGACGTGACAACGTCTTAAATTAGGTTGCGGCTGGGAGTCACTTATGAAAAAGTGTAACGCTCGGTAACGTTACGATGAGTCACCGAACGAGAGAGAGGCCCGCCGAATGCCTTGCGTCTCTCTCCCACTCAACTATGATCGGTCTGCCGCGCGCATTGTGCAATTTAATTATATTCATATCAATAAATATTCTACCGAGAAAAAGACGTTGTCACGTAAAATCTTCGCCCGTAAAACCGACTTTACAGGCAAAAAAAAAAAAAAAAAAAAAAAAAAAAAAAAAAAAAAAAAAAAAAAAAAAAAAAAAACATATATTTTTAACTCAGTTTTAATGCTGGCATTGACAATCACTACGGGTCAAAACCAAATTATGATTATTATTATTACCGACATTATATTATATATTATTATAAGTATTGTAGCTTAAGATTCAGTTTGCACGAAGGTACTCTAAAATCGACGTTCTTTTGTTTTATATTATCTATATATTGAAATTCGTCGTGTAGTATTTTAATCTAGTCCAATTACACGTACAAACGTATTTCGTTCGTACACTACCGCTTTTTTATATACGATAGGCGCCTATCGTTAAAATCGAAAAACGAAACGTCAGGATTAAGTATAAAAACAAAACTAAATGTGTCGTTTATCTGGTAAAATTAATTTCATTTTAAAATGTAATAAGGTCACATTTACTTATTAAGATATTATCATTAATATTATTATTATAACAATTGTTATCCATGTTAAAAAAATGTAAAAATTAACATTGAAACACTTTAAATTAATATTGACTACTTCTATTGCTCCACAACTGGGTTTTATTATCAATTAGCTGATGACCTTTCGTCTGCTTGAAATCGTTTTAATTACGCACTCCCTGTTTGACAAATTCATTCGGCTGAATGTGTATTTACAGTTAAAATGTCATTGCCACTGAAGTATACTTTCATAACGTTCTCGTAAGCGCGTTCTAGGAATTGAAAAGCGCCATACTGTGAGTTTCCATAGCCTACCACGTTAAGGAGTTTATTTTTATAAGTAACTAATTTTATAGATCATAATAATTTGACAACCATTTGGTGCAATGATAGTGATACTGCCATTCGCACTGTTGGTCCTGGGTTCGAGTCCCGTAAAGGGCAGAAGCTGTTGTGATGAATACGAACATCTGGACCTTTTTTTTTTTACGTGGAGAAAACTCAAGGTTATATATATTGATGAATATTACATATCTAATAATAATAAATGTATGTCTTTTCGTTACCCTAGTATCCTTAACATAAGCCTTACAGTGTTTACTTTGGGCTAGGCTAATTGTTGTGAATGTAAGAAATGTTACTATTATTATTTAATAAAACAAAGCAAACAACCTTTACATTTAAACTTGTAACTTAACTTTTATTAAATCCGAAAGACAAGACATTTTGCTGTGTATAACGTACGCATTGAATAGGAGGTTACATTAATGGAGGTTATACAAATGGAGGTTTAAAATAACGATATTGTTTTACTGTTATATGATTTCAATGAAACGAAGCCTTAGTTTTGCATTAATATGAGTTTGATATATCCGTGGAAATTGACAGAAAATTATATAGTACTTTCATGTACATAACAAATAGATGTAAGACTTATATTAACAAAACAAAGTGTTCACTTACTCTTTTTAAACGCTCATAGTATTTTTCTGAAGATGAAAGAAGATGGCTTAGCCAATTCTCAAGAAAAAATATGGGATATTAGTCATCACGCAGTCCTTGATATTGATTGTTTTCAAGAGAGGGCAAAAACTGAAAAATTCCGCCCCACCCGCCAATATTTTTACCTTTGTCATCATTTTAGTCATTACACTGATCGCGTTGCAGCCACCATTCGCAAAAACTATTAGCCTAAATACTAGAAGCCTAACTTACACACCATAGTGTGACCCATAGATCCTTAAGTTGTCCTAAAAAAAAAAACGAAAAAAATAACATTAACTTACTTTTTACTCTTTGCCTGAAACTGTGTTTCCTGACAAATACAATTTAGGGGTCTTCAAATCATGATAGTAAATGAAGCGTTAATTAACTATTAACAATCAATTTAGCAGCTAATAGCTGCAGCACCCAGCTTTACAGTTACCAGGCCCCAATAGTCAAAAGTATTATTTTCACGAAAAAAATAACATTACCTTACTTTTTACTCTTTGTCTGAAACTGTGTTTCCTGACAAATACAAATTAAGGATCTTCAAGTTACGAGTGAATCGGTATATTTTAGGCGAGGCGTCACATCCTAGATTGAATCGTCACTTAATTACCAAGAGACGAGATAGCGTTCAAGCGCTTACCTATTTACTATTAAAAAAATCAAGCAGTGGATGTTTCTTAGCTGAGATGATCCCATTGTGGCCCTTATCGATAAAATCGCGACATGGAAGAAGACCTCTTCAAATAGCTGGGATAGAACTTTCAAACTCCCATAGGTCTTTTGGCCAAAATTATCGACTAATTACCAAAAAAATATTTTCCGCGATTTATAATTTTTTCTTCCATAGTACTCGAAAACAAAGCTACAATTAAACACTTCATTCCAAATAATTTAAAATATTGTCTTCTATTTTCTTAAACGTTCTTTTAAAAATGTACCAAAAAGTTCCTCATCGCACGCAGGTGCTACAGTACCACGGCAGCCCCAACAGTATCCTAATTATTATACTGGATACGCAGGGCATTGCATAACTCTTACGTGTGTTTAATCCGTAGCCTGCACGAGTAAAGACTGGCAGCATGCTTTATATAAAGTCACTTTTACTTCCTTAATGAGTGGATAGGTATACCTTTATTCATGTACCAGATCAATCTGTACTCTTTAAATTTTGTATTTATGCCATTGTAATACAGATTATTTCATATTAAGCGTGTATAGCTTACGTATTGTCGAATGTAAACATCCATTGTCACGTAAAATTATTGACTAAACTCATTTCTGCTTTGAACAAAAAGTTATTTTAATCAATTATGCAAATTGAAAACTTTGTTATTCCCTCTGTAATAGCATCTGTGAGGCGTTTGATCTGTTAGGATTCATTTATGATGTTTAATTTGACGAAACAATACATATATTTTACAATGATCCAGAAAGATAATTAGAATTATAATAATAATAATGACAGGTATTCATTACTTTATTTAGTTCTTACACTTCCGCGCACAATACACATCAGAATAAAACACTTTTTTACGGATTTTTGCGGATGACTTAGTCATCCTGTGATCACGACTCCTGTAAAGGAGTCGAAACGTCAGGATTAAATATAAAATAAAATAAAACATGCGCAAAAATCCGTAAAAAAGTGTTTTATTCTGATTCATTACTTTGTTAAGACCCGTAATGATCATCAACACCAGGCTTTGTAACAGTTTCAACAGTTATCCTATAGAGAAAAAATGGCCACCAATGATATTTTGAAATATCATTTATAAATACAAACGTGACTGACACTACATGCAAAAGGAAGTTGTTTTTAAACTTCAATAATCTTCCTCTGCACTGGCCTAACAACTTTAATTTGTGTTTTTATCGAAAGTGCATGAAACAAACTATTATAAAACGGTGAAATAAGAGCTTTAAGTTTAAAAAAAAATATATTTATTAGTAAAATAAATTGTGACTGACACTACAGGCCAAAACGTGACCGACACTACACTCTGTGTAGTGTAAAAGTCAGTATCTTTACATGAAACCTTAGAATTTAAATCACAGCACATAAAGTAGGAACTCTAAAATTATTTGAAAGATACAAAAGTGTAATTAATAAACTGGTTAAAATGATATTTTTGAACATAAACACCACCTAAACGAAATCACTAATATGTTAGAAACCAACATTGAAACTAAAATAATTTAAAATAAAACGTTTTCAGAAAAAGGAAATACAATTATTTAAAAACTTTAACAAATTTCTCTGACAAAGTATAAATTCTTTTAAGCCTTAAGTATGTATACTACCAAAATCAGGTATTTATAATTTTCATTAATAGAAGTATTATGCGTGGAATTGCACAATGATAAATAGAAATAGAAAAGTGCGAAAGGCAGGATTTCTAACCCATATGTTTGTGAGATGAATACGAGCATTTTTGCCTGGGGATATTTATATATATCTTTCTATAAAATTTAATATATAAGTAACGTACGTGTATATTTATCGGTAACAAAAGTGCCCACACAAGGCTGACAGTGCTTACTTTAAGCTAGGTTAATCGGTGTGAATGTGAAAAAAATCACTATTATTATAGTACAAATCTACTCATAAAAATAGCGCAATAAAGGAGAATGGCAGGGTACTATGGAAATTTTGTACAGGTATACAACTTTCATGTTTGGCAATGAGATTTATACATTTGGTAAATAATATTATTGTTAATTACTACATAAATTAACAGAATTTTAAATGTTGGGGTTTTAAAGTTATAATTGTATTTCCAATCATGTTTTAAGGTTGATTTTCCCCACATTTGACAGTTGACTGACAGTGACAATTGACTGACATTGACAGTTGAGTGATAGTGACAGCTAATTATACAAATTGTACTTCTGTTAGTTCGAATTCGTACTACAGATAAAGTGTCTCAAAGTGTGTATTTGCTTGCGATGTAAGCGAGTGTTTAAATACGAGCGACCAATAAGGGCTTGCCGCGGCTGCAGCTCGCCTCTGTCTGTGAGACCCTATAGAAACATTAACAGTGAGTGCGATAGCATGACCCACCAACGTGTTTATGTTGTAGCATGAGTCTTGCCAAAACGAGAACTCGCAAAACATCCACTAGCACTAACACAAACCTCAGACAGACGCCGTCAAGTTGACTGACATTGACAGTGTTGCAATTAATATAGACCATAAAAATGACCAACTCACTCAGTAATTATTTATGAAAATGTGTGATTGTATTTTAATGCTCTAATATCGCGATCACACATTCGTGCTCGCTATTGGCCTCGCCACTCGCGCGATTCACACGTCTCGACAAAACATTCGTGTCCTGGTGCACTGCTCACACATTCGCGCGGTGGTCTTCATTTGGATTTTGGACGCTCGCACGCGACCATAGAGTACATTTTCCACACTGTAAGAACCGCTACTGCCCTTTGTCTCGCATGCCACTCTCAACGCGAGCGCGCGAGTGAGAGGAAAATAGCGAAGTTACTATCTACACATGCGGGCTCGTTATTCGTGTCACCACTCGCGCGAAATTGTAATTGTGGCATCTGTGCAACCACACAGATAAATACTATCAGTCTAAACAATAAAATAAATTAATACGTATTAGCCATATGAATATCGATTACAAAATCGATTATTAGATGTTTTTACGCATGGCAAGTATGACAGCAGTTTCGTATATCGCGTTTAGTTTCAGTTATTTATAAATGCGTTTCGTTACTAGTATTTGTATTATGATTTCACTTTAGGATTTTTCTTTAACCCCAACTTTAAAAATATAATATTTGCTGGAAAATTATGCTAAAAAATAAAGGAAAAAACTATGCAAAAATGATACCAAAACATTCACAATAAGGGGTTGTACGTCAGTATAGTTTCTTTAAAACATGGTAGATCTTGAAGACTGTTCATATGGCTCTTATAAATTGTGCTTAATTCCCAATAAGCTCTAATACGAACGTTTTGAAAGTTTACTTTAGTGACTTGATTAGGCAGCGCACAACTTATATAATAAAATACGAATTTTCTGACTGAGAACGCTATTTGACTACGGATTACATATAAATTAGGATATAATGTTTGAATTGTTTTGTTATTTGACTTGTTGTTCAGTTTTTACGATTCCGCACCAACCACAAGTTTAAAAAAACACTTGAACTGGGAAAATAACGCTATTATACTCGGGCTTTGTCCTCTAGTTTAGCATTAGGTTCACATGTGAACCTAATGCTAATCTCTTCGGACGAAGCCCTTCGTATAACTAGAATAAAACTTTACTTCAGGTAAGTTCGTTTAATTACTAATTATTCTTTTTTTTTTAATTCTGATTTGTTTCACTCATTTTCAGGAGCGGTGATCACATAATGACTGGACCAGTCAGTTTTAATTCATTGGTAAGATGTTGTTTATAGATTATAAAAATACAAGTTAACATTGAAAATGCAAGATACAAACATTTGTAAAAATATTTGTACTCACAAGTCTTAATAGCTTAATTGGGAGAGCAGTGGACTGAATATCCAAAGGTCGCGGGTTTTGCTTGAGAACAACTTGTGGGTCAGCCGATTTTTCCAACTATTTTAGCTATTAAAATTTAACAAAAATATAAAATCTTAAATTAAAAAATGAAAATACCGATTTCTAGTTATGGTTAAACATATTTATGTATGAACATAGTCTTCCTACACATTTGATTACGAATCAAAGCGGCGTACCGATAATGTTTCTCAGAAATCTTACTCCGGCTTAACTGTTTAATGGAACATATAAACATCACCGAAACTGATGTCTCTTGATGTGGTTTAGGCGAAACTGTGTTCATACCGTAAATACATACTATAAATACCAATAATTTGTCATTCCAATTGAAGCGCACACAACTTCCCGTAGCCGCGAGATGACCGTAACTAATTCTCAGGGGCATAACCTCAAGTTCTAACTGATTTTTCCGACGGCTAACTGAATGTAAGCTGATGTCTGGTTAGTAGTCCTCATTCAGTTTATATAGAGAGAGAACCAAAACCCACTGCCAGTCTTTTGGGCACCTTTCTCAATAGCAGCGGTGAGGCTGATTTTCACACTTTTTTTAGCGTTTTTTTATCTAAAATATCTTTTGTCTTATTTATGATTTTAGGTTTATACTTGTTTCTTTTTTGTTATATAATTTTAGTTTAATTCATTTATCAAATCAATTACGTAAATAATTTCTCAGTGATATATGATGTTTAAAGTGTTTACTTAAAGACTTGAAAAAATAGGTATTTGTCCTTACAAATCGGAAGCGAATCTATGCAATGATTTCTCTTCCTCATTAATGAAATTTACGTATGAAATGTGTAAATACACGTTGAATTGACAAATCTTTTTGATTTGTCCAATAGGGTGCGTAATTTAAGCGATTTCAAGTGAATGAAATAATTAGTTATTTATTAATTTCTCACTAGCAGGCTATAGAAATGATTGAGAAAAATTTATTATTGTGAGAATCCTACAAATATTATAAATGTGAATGTAAGTTTGTTTATAATGCTTTCACGCAAAAACTACTAAACCGATCATCATGAAACTTCGTACATATATTCTTGGAGGTATTAGAAGTAATATAGGATACTATTTATTGAAAAAAAATGCGGGCGAAGCCGCGGGTAAAAGCTAGTAGTATATAAAAATACAATAAAAAATAAAAGACCCCTAACTTTTATCGATTATTATTAGTTTTAACATTTAAATAACTATGGGTTTTTAGTTACTGAACATTTTATATTTAAACAAATTAATTAATAATTGATAGAATTTCGCGTCACTTTTGATTTCGGGCGTTTTGGTGATCGATATTGCACGGTCTAAAACTCCTACCGATGCTTAGTGGTGAAGGTGCATGGTGTGTCGCTGTCTTAATATCTACGGTAGGTATAAGATATAACATACGTGTGTAAAAAACAACTACGCCTCCGAACCCTCAGTTGGGATTTTATATCTTATAGAAATATTGCATTGTGAATGCAAACAAAAAATCTACGGTAGGTACCTGCATTACTTTGCTTGCATCTTGTTTGTAATTGCGAAGACTGAAGAAAAAATCAATGCTAGATTTTCTAATGAGCAAATTGTAAATTGTAATTTTGAGGTACTACTCAAAAAATCATAAAGTTTTAAATTGTGAATTCTCTTAATTATTTCTATGCTGTTTTAAGTCCGATTTTCATGAAGATGATTATATATTGATGTTTCTTATTTAATCTGTTTTTTATACCATCGGTCACTTATTATTTACTACTGTAAAGGGAATAAATATTATTTTTCTAATATAACTTATATATTAGGCTAGAATAACAAAAAAAAGCTTTGAGCTTAAAACCAAAAGACCCTTGATCCACGCCGCCGAAGCCACAGCAATTTAACAGTAGCCGGTAATTTAATAAACTTGCTTATGAAACACAGCTCGTTACTCGTACAAAATTACGAAGGCATCCCTCATAAGGTTACAAATTTGCCCGGGGGCAGCGGGTGGGTAAATTAACTAGGCATCGCTCAGCAATCAGCTAGGTTATCCGGCTAACAAACCTGACCTTTCGCTTCACCATAGCACTACGGACACTCATCTTTCAATTTTGAGACTTGACATTTTCATGAAACTCATTTATATGGGAAAGGTTGCCGAAAAATCATTCCTGTTCAAGTGGCATCTGATGACAGTTTTGAGTTGAAAATTAAAAAGTTTCGTCGTAATCACATCTTGGAAAGCGCATTGGAGATCATAGTAAAAGACTATTACGAAAACGCTGCTGCACATTTTGTGGTCTTCGGGAAGTGTATAGTCATTACCTCTGGTTGCGCCAGTATTAAATTCGAATGTGCCGCGTTATTTATTTGTATGTTGTTGTTATTTTGATAAGTTTGGTCGACACTCCTAGCTTCACCTTCATTTACTCCATTTCCCTTTAGCACATACTTTGTCTCGCATATTGAAGAGCGAGACGACCGCGCCATCTATTAGTGGCAAATCATACCACAATGTGGCCTACATACGAGCAAAAAAAAAGACTACTGGTTTCGCAATTTAGAATTGAACTACAACAAACTATAATTTTATGGGACGGTATCAATAATAAGGAACAGCAAAGCCCAGGGACGACCGCGGCAGCCTCCAGCATCTCACACCACGTGGCGGACCAGGTATCGTGCCCCCGTCATCTTCCTCTCATTTTTGCTGTCGAAATTAATTTTCTCATTGCGCAACCAACCTCCTATATCGTCGCTACGGAATTTAGTATTAGTAGTAACCTTTTACGACATCAGTAGTCTAAAGTGTCTTCAGTTGTTTGTGCTCGCTAATCTCCATTGGAAAGAAGACCACTTTTTCCGAATAAAGCTTATCGGAACTTCGGGCTATTCTCCTTGCTGTGTTTTCATCCATACCTAATGCCTGTGAATTTGGCTTACTACAAAGGTAGTGACGACATTAGTAAGCTCATGACGATGAAGGTTTCAATTTCTTTTTAAATGTAACTTTCATATTCGATATTTTGCACAATTGCCACGCAGTGGCTTTTGCCTTACAGTTTTAGTTTGGTTTATATTGTTAGTTAATTTAGTAAATAGATGGGGAAAATAACAAATACCACCAAAAGAGAGTACCACTTAAGTGGAACGAAGGTATAGCCTATACATATATGGTGCAACGTTTAAAGAAAATAAAAAATAATAATTGTTCGAAATCGTTACGATTTTTTCTTATCATAATATACTTGGATAACAAGTGATTTTTAAAAAATAGATATTTCTTACTTTTACATCAATAAGCCTAGCCCAAAGTAAGCACTGTAAGGCTTGTGTTATGGATGCTAGGTTAACGGCTAGATATACATATATGATACATATAGATATGTAATATTCATAAAATATATATAAAAACCCATGACTTAGGTACTAATGTTCATATTCATAGTTATAATAATAAATTGTATCATTTCATGATATCACTTTATAAATGACATTATTAAACATTCCGAATAATAAACACACATAAATTGTCTATATTGCTCATAATATTTTTTTTATTTTAAAACATACAAATAAAAGTACAATACAAATACATTTTATTGATAACACCAAATTGAGGAAATAAAGAGAAAGTTATAATGGGCAGTCTTGTTGCTTAAAATTTACTCAGCCAGAGAACGTTTGGATGGATAGAACTAGAAGTAAACGAAAATTAGACCGCGTAATGAAAAAAAAAACTCAAGATGTAATTGTAAAAACCTATACAGTATAAATATATGCATGCTTTACAGATTTGTATATAATACATATATGTGTATATATGAGCAAATATTAACTCATTGATGGGATACAACAACTATACGTTCCTGAATAGTAAATGAAGAATCATAGAACGTGAAACAGTATGTAGGAATTTTGAGGGCAAGATTCACCGATGACCTCAAGGAAATGCCTTTGATGTATAAAGGAATTCAAAACATTGTTAAGATAACCAAGACTCTAAAGATTAAACAGTATCTTATAGAGGAGAGTAAATATGTGAGTATCCCGGAGAAGACGAATAGGAAGTAATATGAGCTGTGAACGAAATTGAGATATGTCATTATATTGGCGTAAGCTAAATATGAATCTAATACAAAAGTTTTGAAGTCGCTCAATTTCGTTAAACTGTTTCTCTTTAAGATCAATGTAGCAAACGTTACCCAGATAAGCGAGGAAAAGATATTGCTGCAGTGCAATTTAGTGGAGGAAATGTAATGGTTAGAAATTTACGCAGTTTTTTCAGCGTATTTGGCGAAGCAAAATATATATATACACATATATATATGTATTTTAAAGGATATTTTACAAAACACACACTTATACATAAATAAATAGCATGATCAAATACAAAGTACAATAAATTCATTGAATGTGAAGTTTATATCTAATGCAGAATTATTAAAATATGTTCCAAACCGACTTTGCATTCTATCTACAGTAGGATAATGACCGAAATAATCCTTAAACAACTTATGTAACAACTTATGTGAAATAATATAAAACGCGAGAATCTGAGAAACTTACGTGGTACAGAAAAGTTATTTTTTAAATATGATAGTAGTAAAGTAAATAATAGTAGTGGTAATAGCAAAAAATATTGCTAATGTCGTCCTGTTGAAGCTGAATCGTATTTTTTTTCATGATATCACGTTTGACATGACCTTATTAAACATTCCGATTATAAAACACATATGAATTGTCCGTTCGTTTTTCTTATTAAAAGACATCTTGTATGCTGAAAGTTGCACAGAAGAAGAGTTATAAATGTTCAATCTTTGGAATAAGTTTCTTGCTCGATAGGAAAGTAAGAGAATGATGGAAAAGACATTTGCCCATAAGATATGTGATTTACCTAAAATATGGTAGGTAAAAAATATTATGACGATTCATAAGAATACAATAGTTATAATGCGCATAGCAAAGAAGTGGGACGTCCGTCCGTTTTCAAAGCCAGGGTGAATAGGCATCTTCTAGCTTGTCCCATCGTGGATCTTGTCTTGGCCCCCGGGCTGGATTGGGATCAAGAGCGATCCCATTAAAATACAGTTATTTTAATTTAATTTCTTATTGTTATAATAAGTAGTTTTCCTTCACTTGGTAATCTTAGTTTCATATACATTATTCATGTTTCGCTCTTTGCAAAGGCTGGTAAGCAACTCGCTTTCACCTATACATAAAACACCGATGTTGACTTATTACATTATAAGCTATAACCGTAATTTCGATTCCCTAAAATTCAATCTTATATACGCACCCCTGTTCCATAAATCAAACAATTCAATCACCTTAGCTTGGAATTTTGATTGATTCTAATGCGAGCCATAAATTGAGAAAATTCTTTATATACTTCTTTCATTAATTTTTCCTTCTGGGCCAACAATAATAGATTATGATTGTTAGCATTTCACACCTGTGCAGGTCATATTTAGTTGGATGTGGGAAAAATAGTTAGATCTTTGATCAACCTTTATTACCGGCTTCCGAGTTTTATCTATGGCTATCCCAAAAGTAAAGAGCTACGGAATAAATAATAACTAGGCGATGCAGTCGCTTAGCATAAAGTATCGCTAGCATCATGTATTGGACCGGACCGTAATTTAAAAAAAAAAAAAAAAATGTTTAGTAAATTTTAAAATTCTATAAGAATGAAAACTTTCAAAAAACACGAAAGATGGGAAATCTCATAGAGCCAATGTTTTTTAGTGACAACTTTTTGATTTTTGTGAATTTCAAAATTCAAAACTCCGTCACAATCTGGATCTTAATGTGTAAATTCGATTCCACACAAAACTTATTAAAATCGGTTAAGAACTCAGGAAGTTATGACGTAACAGACATTGCGCCATTGAAGCTGATCCATGGGAGCTTCGCTCCAAAAACATTTAACAACGTTCGTCTCCTACACTGACTCAACAAGGGATCTGATCTGGGACTTTGGAGTCATTTTACCATGAAAATTGGTATGCAAACCATTCGATCCCGCAGGTCGTCAAATTTGTGTTTGCTTGAACTGGGATTAGAAATTGTAAAAGATCAGTGTTATTCGCAGTAAGAACACAGTTCTATTTATTTACTAGCGACCCGCCCCGGCTTCGCACGGATGCAATGCTCTACTATATTATGCATGTATTATACATATAAACCTTCCTCTTGAGTTACTCTATCTATTAAAACAAACCGCATCAAAATCCGTTGGGTAGTTTTAAAGATTTAAGCATACATAGGGATATAGGGACAGAGAAAGCGACTTTGTTTTATACTATGTAGTGATTGGTTTATCAACAACTTATGAACAAAGTATATACTTACATGTATGGGTTTATATGTTTGTTTATCTTAGTAAGCAGTCAATTGTAGGTAAACATCCCATGCGAGACAGCAAAACAATATTATTCTATAAGGAGACATCTAAGTAAAATGTAGATAAAGTGCCTGTTTTTATAATCTATGATTAAGCACTTCTGATTTAATTTAAAAGTGGGACCGCATAAATTGAGAATCTCATCTTCGAAGATGTCCCTATGCAAAGCAGGTATATTGAGTCAAGTTCCATTACACAATTTGAGTGAAGTAAGATTTCGAAGAAGTATTGTGAGAACGCGGAGTTTTAGTGTGATTTGAGTGCTGGAATACCGCTTGCAAAGAAAAATATGTTCAATAAATTCTAAGTATTCTTGTAGATACATACGTAATAAACTTACTAATCATGATCTGAAACTTCGTACTTTTATAAACAAGACTCAAAATATTATTTTTAGTACATAAAAAAACAATTAACTCAATTACAAACCAAATCAAATAATCTTTATTTTATCTGTATTCTAACTAATCAGTAGTCGAATAGCGTTCTCAGTCAGAAAAATTGTATTTTATACAGGGTGGTCCAATTTTTTTTCTTTCTATCAATTAATTTAAGTTTTATTTATTATTTCGTCATTGCAATGATCAAAATAGTTATAAAGTAAAAACGCTATTATAAATTGATGGTAATTTTGTAATGTTTATTCTAATGTTTGTTGTTTTTTAATCATGTGGTTGTCAAAATAACCTAATAAGACTTAGGGCATTTTCTCCGTTGTCCATTTAAAGATAGATTTCAGATAAAAAATGCCTATTTAACACCACTTTTATGCATTATAATAAAAGCTTTGGCACTCAGGAAATTATTATTTCGAAACTATTTAGAAGTTAGGGAAGCAATCATTTTTCAAATTTAAAGTTTGAAATCGAAATACGTCTCATTTTAATCTAAATTATTTTGTTTCGACGATTTTTTATAACTTATATGAAAAGGCTGATGAGTGTTAAAGAAGCTAGACATGTATGCCGGGATCGCAATAAGTGGAAATCTCTGCCTACTGCTTCGGGAAAAAGGCGTGAATTTTATGTATTATGTATACACAAAATATTCAACTTCCAACTATTCATATAACATATATGTTATATAAGCTACAATAGAAATTAAAAAAAATGCAAAAAAATTCTCAAAATATAAAAAAATCAGAACTTTGGAAAAAAAATGGAGGTCACCTTTTGGATCATCCTGTATATAATTTGCTCACTCATTATTAAATCACTGAAGTAAAAGTCTTAAAACTTTCTCGTAAGCGCGTTCTAACTGTGAACTTTATTACTTTGTAGCTAAACTATTCTAACAATTGAAGCATATTTGCTGAAATCACAAGTAGATAAAATTGATTTGCTATCGTTTGTTGATTTATAATGTTTCGTGTAACAGTTAGAATTTATTCGGCTCTTCTATTTATGAATTTAACTTATGATTTAATAGGCAAACGGCAAATCTACATAACTTTTGAGACGAGTTCATTTTATCTAATATTTTTCTATTAAAATAATTTATCATATAGCATTAACTTCTTTCTTAGCCCCGTCGCTATTTCAACTTAAATGAGGCTATCTTGTCTGCCTACAATCAGGTACATAACATCACCTCGCATTCGTGCAAGTACTCAACGAAATCAGCTACCGAGACCATTTTTCAGTACATTTACTTCGTTTCTACTGTCTTTTATGTATGCATGAAATACGCCAAAAAAGTAAATATTTAAGGTCTCTCACGTGTCTTCACTTTTAACAAACAAATTAAAGGAATGTATTAGAGTATATACACCTGTTCTTATTAAATTAGCTGTCTCCGGTACACCGGGAATTGGGACCCAGCTAACAAAGTTGACCTTTAACCTTTACCTTACAGAGGTCGATTAGATTGTGCCAGCTTATGTAATAAGAGCACTGAGACGTTCATCTGAGCCGTTTTCTTAATCAGGACTAGATTTTTATTCCTTAACAGTAATTTGGGTGAAGATAGAAAAAAAAATGCAAATTCGCGTTCAAACAAAAGTTTACTCTAAGTTGTTTCGAGTTGAATTCTCGTTTGCTTGTTCAACATTTGAATTTGGTTATTTCAATATTACGGATCATTGAGTCCGATAAATGAATGATTTTATTTATTTAATACTTTTTCACGAGGCTAGTTACAGAGTGGCTTGCTTGCCTCTATTTTTACCCGACTGCGAGACGCAAAGGAGGGTAATGTGTTTATCCGTCTATACAGGGCGTCCCAAACTTATGGGACATGAAGGGGAAGTACCTTAAATATAGTAGATAGTGAATTTTGCTCAAAGAAGACTTTATGTTATTTTTAAAAGTTAGTAATTCTGCATTCATAGATTTTCTAAAAATTACTTGCTTCGTCTGGGAATCGAACCAACTTAAATGTCAAAAAAAAATCACCCTACTTTTATGATGCCAATCGAAAGAATAGCTAAAAATAATAAATTAATGTAGTTCTAAAATTTGAAAATGGAACAGTCTGTGCGAGCGTTGAAGGCAAATTTAAAACGAAAATAATGTTGTTCTTAAATTTGAAAATGGAACAGTCTGTGCGAGCGTTTATTTTTCGGATATTGATCTGTTTAGTCTTAATTCACTTACACAAGTGTTATTGTGTTAATTTATTGCGAACATGGCATATCAAGTAAGTTTTGATCTAATGGAAGCATATTTTTTGAATGATAAAGATATCTCTAGAAGTTTGCGGTGATATAGCGTAAAATATCCTGATAGACAATTACCGTCTCGTAAAGTTTTGAAAAGGCTTGTGAACAATTTGAAAACTCTGGGACGTTTCGATAAACGCCCAAGAGAACCACAGCAAGAAAACCGTACGATCAACGACGAAGAACTTGGTATTTTAATTTACTTTTCGGCTTTTCCGAAAGCATCGGTGAGAGAAGGAGAACATGAAATTGGAGTTTCGAAAAGCAAAATACACCGTGTATTAAAAAAACACGGTTTTAAGAGTTATGTTGAAGGACGATTGGTACAAAAATTACTTCCGGGCGATACAGAAAGGAGAAGAAATTTCTGTCTTGATATCCAGGCACGCTTGCTCGAAAATCCAAATTTTTTGGATAATATTATTTGGACAGACGAATCTAACTTTAGCAATAACGGTATGTATAACCGCAACAATAATCGTATTTGGTCTAAAGAAAATCCCCTACGAGTCACTGAAACGAATAACCAAGTGCGTTTTTCACTCAACTGTTGGTGCGGACTTTTAAAAAACCGGGTTTTCTTAATCCATTTTTACCAAGGAACCTTGAACACGGAAAAGTATTTAGGAATACTTCAAATTTTAAGGGATAAGATAAGAAATCTTTCCGCGGCGGAGCAAGAAAACTTAATTTTCCAACAAGATGGAGCTCCGGCTCATAATAGTCGGAGAGCAGCAGATTTTCTAAATGAATGTTTTCCTACATGGATTGGTACAAATGGACCGATTAGATGGCCGGCCAGATCCCCGGACCTTACACCATTAGATTTCTTCTTTTGGGGTTACGTGAAAGATATGCTATACAAAAAGCGATACGAGAACGTGGGCGAGTTGCAAACAGAATTGTGCCATATCACATCGAGTGTTCACCATAAAATGATAAGAAAATCAACAGGCAGCGGACTCATTAAAAGATTGGAGATTTGCGTAAGACAAGAGGGATCACATTTTGAGCATTTAATTAATTAATTTACAAAAAAATACCTACTTAATTGACTACGGCAGTTTCATGTATGTTTTTAATTTGATTAAAATATTAATTTCACGTTGTTCCTTTCTTTTAAAAAACCATGTAACTTAAGCATAGTTATTATTTTTTAGCTATTCTTTCGATTGGCATCATAAAAGTAGGGTGATTTTTTTTGACATTTAAGTCGGTTCGATTCCCAGACGAAGCAAGTAATTTTTAGAAAATCTATAAATGCAGAATTACTAACTTTTAAAAATAACATAAAGTCTTCTTTGAGCAAATTTCACTATCTACGATATTTAAGGTACTTCCCCTTCATGTCCCATAAGTTTGGGACGCCCTGTATATGTGTACAGACACACATATAGACGGATTGTATTGACGGAGTGTTTGATCCTACATGGCACTCTAGAGACCAAACGCGTGGGCTGATTTTGATGATTCTTACGTCAATCGATATGTTTTAATCTTTCGAGTATCGCATTTTGAGTGGGGTATCATTAAATAGAGATTTGAAAGTCATCTTTTATTTGTTAATTATCTATAATTATATTAAAATGGAAAATAAAGTTATTTGAAACAGTCAAAATAAAAATCTAGGCTCAAATCTTTCCAATAATAGGTCCTGACTGTTTAAAGTTGCTATTTTCCATATTAAAATCATATTAGGACAATAATTATGTCTGATATTACTTAGCAACAAAAAAAAACCTGCGGAAATCGCCCTTATATTTTAAAAAGTCGTTCACTATAGAAAATATGAAAAAACAATATGTTCAATTCCTACAATTTCCTTTTACAAAGACACGATTTAATTAAAGACCGGAATAAAAAGATAATTTGTCAATAATTGATTGAACGAGACGTTTTCTGTGGTGAAAAAACTAAACGTTAAAACTCAAGATTATATACGATTCAATAATTACTTCTCATATTTACTAAAGCCAATTATTTTAATATTTTATTTACTTAATACTTTAAGCAAAAACTTAATATACGAGTATCTTCATCTGTTAATTGGAATTACACTTTTTTAAATAACAGATTTAAAAGCCAACGATTCGTAACGTAACCTCAATATTTTGAGGTTATTTATCATAACATATCTGTGTAATTCCAAATTTAAAATAGTTAAAACAATTAACCTTTTTTAGTTTAGCGGAGTTCTTTAAGTATCATTTGATTTCTGCCATGAACGTGCTCTTCAAATAGACGTCCGAAAACACACAGAAGTTTTTTTCTCTACTTCTCTTGGTGTCTGTTTGTCTGTCTGTAACGTACAAATCTTGAAACTCAATTTTCACCCATTTCCCGACTAAATAGAGCTCTGAAACTTTAAACATAGCTCAGAACTCGATGACAATATATGATTATATACTTTCCGACATAATTCAATCACAATTTCAGAGAATATTTACAAAATTTAATTTTAATTGGAAAAATTTTTGTTCCGAAAAAATCCACAGATGGCGCTAAAATCGAGGCAACAAATGTTAAATAATGACATACTCACTGCTACTTGACATTTTAGATCGAGAAATTGGAAATCATACACACAAAACTAAAAAGAAGAAAATAATTTACACTAAAAAAAAATAAAACAACCTCGTTTTTATTTTTTTCTTTTTAGTTGTCCTGAAAAACTAGGGTTTTAAAAAAAAAAAATGTAAATTTTTTATAAATTTTATTTCTGATATCCTCAATTCAATACTTAGCAGATTCAATTTCAAAGTAAAGTTTTGAATTTTGTTGTTTAATATAAAGTTTGTAAAAGGTAACTTTAAAGTTATTACGTAACCCGCTGTAAAACTTCGTACCGATGATATAACAAGAGTTAGCAATAAAAAGCGACGCCCTGGAAGGCAACTGCTTTTTTATTGAATTAGCCCCCTACAGAAGACCGTCTTAAAGACGATGTAAAAAGAAATAAACCCACCTTCCACAGTTAATTAATCCTTTGAATGCCCGTCAAAGAGGTCCTTTTGCTCTGCTTTACTTAGTGAACGGAATTGGAAAAATAAAGGAAATTCGCCAACAATTTAGCGCAGTCTTTTATTTCGATTTTCATTTGTTTGATGTTTTTATTTTTCGATTTTAACGACCGTTTGGTGCAACGGTAGCGATCCCGCCTTTCGCACCAACGGTCCTGGGTTCGAATCCCGGTAGGAGCAGATGTTTTTATGATGAATTCGAGCATTTGTACCTGAGTCATGGGTGTTTATATATATTTCTATGAGTATTACATATCTATGTATCATATATGTATGTCTATCCGTTACCCTAGTATCCATAACACAAGCCTTACTGAGCTTACTTTGGGCTAGGGTAATTGGTGTGAATGTTAGAAATATTTATTTATTTATTTATTTATTTATTTATTATAAAAACAGGTATTTTAATTGATTTCAGGCATACAAGTGGCTATTCAATTTAATTTGTGGCTTCTTTAACATTCACAGAAAAACGAATGTCCGTTTCAACCGCGCGGCCACCTCATAATATTTGATGAAACTTTGCCAGGAATTAGTTCTAATTTGTTACTTTACACACCTCTTTTCGTGAATTTGTTACAAAAAAAACTAAGACGCTATGACAAAAAATAGTTGGCCGCTAGAACCGCCACTTGCCGTAGTCATCGTCCGTGATTACACAGAAACTATATAATGCAGAAAGACGAATGATGCATCAAAAGAAAGGTCTTAATTTGTTCAATTTGTTACAAAAATAAAAAATGTGAAAACGTAAATAAACAAAAAGTTATGCAATATTTAGTTTTCAGGTTATGAGTAGGTAGGTATGTCACCATAAATATCAAATTAATAGAGGCTAATGTGTATGGATAATTAGTTACTAATTTGTTACAGCGAATAAACGTAAAAAAGTACTAGAAAGTGGGTTCAATAATTTGTTAGAGTCGATTTTAGTTGGCCGCTTGGACGGCAATATGCCTAAAATACAATGGCATTTATCTCGTTATTCAAAGTAGTTTTAAGCTTAGTTAGAGTACTAGTCGATGGGTAACGTAACCTAGTTTAGATAAATATGGCGAATATAACTGCAGCATTCATATTTTAGAAAATATTTGCAAAAAACCGTAATATGAAACCGTATGAGAGTAGGGTGACTATGAATACATTAGTACAAAGGCATGTTTTTAAGTTGTACTCTGTTTGAAGGAATATGCAGTTCGTTTTGCAGCCATATTGATGTCTATTGTTCTTAATTCTTTAAAGTATTTACTGATAAGATTTTCGTTTCATTGACATTCCGCAGGTGTTTTATGATGGGCACGATTCCCGAAAAAGGATCTCTTTTGTTCCCAAATTATTGTTAAAAATATTTGTCGGAACGGGTTTAAAAAGCGATTATTGTCCGTTGTGAATATTGTCATTATTGTGCTGGATTTTGAAGTGTGTGCTCGTACGTATTTAATTCCCGTGATTTTCATACTACTAAGTTACTGAGACAATTATCAGTAAATCCAGAAGTGTCTAAAAGTGCTTAGCTATGAGTTGTGCCCACTTATATGATTTGTTTATGTGTAGAGGGATCCAAATTGACTGCGTTAAGTTTAATTTTTACAATTTTATGATGACTTGAATAAAGTTATTACTTTATTGCTACAGCTGTTTTCGTGACGTGAAAGTATATGACTTAAGGCCATTTTGATATACTTACGTCAATTTAAGTGAAGTTGTGGGTTGGATCTTTACCGTGTAAAATTATATGTTCTTGTTAACATATTGGTGCCTTAATAAAAGTAAATTTTAAATTTAAAATAATTCGACTAAACACTTTTGTTATTACATTCTTAAATATACGTATATATTCATTGAGCTTGCATTTGCGTGCTTTCCCTGGAGTTTTTAAACACATAATATCTGTTACCATATTCATGATTGTAAGAAACTTTAATATTTACTACCAAAATGTGAGGGGCCTTCGAACTAAGTCGCAAGAATTTTTTTCTCAAGTAGCATTGTCCAATTACGACCTTATTTGCTTAACTAAGACTTGGCTCAATGATAATTTTTATGACCGTGAGTATTTCGACGTAAGTTTCCATGTTTTTCGTTGTGATAGATCTCAGGAGGATAGCAGTTTCGAGCGAGGTGGGGGGGCGGCAGTAGCCGTGCGATCCAAACCGATGCCGTTGCGCCGCGACTGGCCCGTGCCCCCACGCGCTCACTGTGATTGTGTGTGGATTTCTATTGCATTGGATACAACTAATCGTAATATTTCTCCTTCAATACCAGCCGGCCGTAAACGCCCGCGTTATTTAAATGTTGCTTGCATATACATATTTGTTTTTCTTTCATTATTTTTTTCTATTTTTTATTCCATGACAATTGAAACATGATCGCTGTGTAACTGTTGTCTACATGTTGAGCTATCAAATGACCCCTTTTTAATGTTGATAGCACATTTACATGGGTAGTGGTGGTCGAATTATTTTGAGAGCCCAGGTCTTGGTTATCAAGAAAACAAAATGGCGGCCGTAAGAGCCAAAAATGATTTCACACTAATAAAGGCTCCGACACTGGTGAAGGGACACATTGTATACATAGTATAGATAGATAATAGCTTAATTTCTTACTCCACTTCCACTAATATTATTAACAGAAATACTATAACCATATTTTAAAGCAAATATCAAAAATGGTAATATAAAGTATGGCTTAACTTAAAAGGTATTTATATAAGCACTCTCCCTAAAAAAATAAGATATGAATATCGAACATTCCAATAATCATAGTCACCCTACTCTCATACGGTTTCATATTACGGTTTTTTGCAAATATTTTCTAAAATATGAATGCTGCAGTTATATTCGCCATATTTATCTAAACTAGGTTACGTTACCCGTCGACTAGTACTCTAACTAAGCTTAAACCTACTTTTAATAACGAGATAAATGCCATTGTATTTTAGGCATATTGCCGTCCAAGCGGCCAACTAAAATCGACTCTTACAAATTATTGAACCCATTTTCTAGTATTTTTTTTACGTTTATTCGCTGTAACAAATTAGTAACTAATTATCCATACACATTAGCCTCTATTAATTTGATATTTATGGTGACATACCTACCTACATACCAACCTGAAAACTAAATATTGCATAACTTTTTGTTTATTTACGTTTTCACGTTTTTTATTTTTGTAACAAATTGAACAAATTAAGACCTTTCTTTTGATGCATTATTCGTCTATCTGCATTATATAGTTTCTGTGTAATCACGGACGATGACTACGGCAAGTGGCGGTTCTAGCGGCCAACTATTTTTTGTCATAGCGTCTTAGTTTTTTTTGTAACAAATTCACGAAAAGAGGTGTGTAAAGTAACAAATTAGAACTAATTCCTGGCAAAGTTTCATCAAATATTAAGAGGTGGCCGCGCGGTTGAAACGGACATAAAAACGATGGGTCGCGTAGCTAAGGAAGAATATTATTGATTGATCAACTTATGTTTGATCCTACTATTACAGTGCACAGTATCGTACCTATGATGGAGGAACTAAGTTATTTAATTGGATTAATTTATTAAAAGAAATCCGTCACTAAAGTGAAATCGAAAAGGAACTGAAGGGTTATTTAATGGCTTAAGGTTATACAATATACTTTACAATATATTTTGTGTCTTTCTCGGTGTGTGTGTGTGTGTGTGTGTGTGTGTGTGTGTGTGTGTGTACGTGTACGTGTGTGTGTGTGTATGTGCGTGTGTGCGTGTGTGTGTGTGTGTGAGAGAGAGAGAGAGAGAGAATGACTGTGTGAGTGTGTATATGCGCGTAAATACATACAAGATAATTATTTAATTTATTATTTAATGATTCATAGCAATTTTATAAGATACATTAAAGTACTAGAAAACGTCGACAATTGTTCTTAAGGGTAGGTGGATTAATTGGGATAGCATTGGACCGGATATCCAAAGGTTGCGGATTCAATTCCCGCCCAAGAATCTACTTTTGAGCCAACTCGATCTTTTTTATAATTTATATTTAAAAATAATTTTAAAATGTAAACTTAAATAATTATCAGAATAGAATATAAGTGTAGTTTGATCGAAACATCCCAGATATATATATTATTATGAAATTCAATTCTTTAAAGTTAAATGTATTTGTGTTTTTTTTAAGGTCTTATGCAACAAATGTTTTTGACTTCCACAGATTGACTGTGGAAGTCAAAAATATAATTTTAATATTATTTTAATTTATACAGCGAACAATTATATCAACTAAACCTTTAATTCTTCGGGCGCCCTATATGTTAAAGCTCTTGGTACTATAGCGCCTGAAGCTCCTAGGTACCCGTTGTGGTAGTTCTTGACACATGTTAGCAACTACACTGGAATACCTTATTGTTAACATTTTATTGTTTTAAAATTATAAATTAGCTGTTCGGCTTGATTAAATTGTTTAAGATTGATCCATTAAAAGTTGTTAAACGATGACTCTCATACGGCCGCCATCTTGTTGTTTACGTCTGCTTTGAGAGTATATAAATGGCGCAACAGCCGTCCGAGCGTCATTCGTTGTGTGAACGTCGCCTTGAGCACATCGTGAAGGTATGTAACTCTTTGTATATAAATATTCTGGTGAGCATTGTAAGTCTTACTAAGTTGATGTTAAAGATTTAAAGTTATTTACATGATGAGATATTGTATTGGAATTATAAGTTAAATTTAGAGTGCAGGTTTTAATTATCCCGAATAAATCCATTAAATTACATAATTCATTATTTTTACTTCACATCCTAGCTAGTCTGTGAATAGGGTCGTTAACATATCAGAAGCGGGATCAACTTCAAGCCCACGTAAAAAGAAAAACCGTCTATTTTTTTTTAAAGGTAGTTTATAATAGAAACATAATGAATTTGATCAACGTCACATACAAAGTAAAGGTATAGACAATACTCGCTAAATCTCTGTGACGAGCGTGATTGAATAAGAGTATCAATATTGCTAGTTTTTATCATGATTTATTTCCTAAATTTCATTAGCAGCATGAAGCTTATTGTTAATAACTGAAATTGCATTATTGACACATTGATGTTACTGGTGATATTAAATAAAGGGTTATGCAAACAATTGCACAGTGTAAATTGTAATAATACTGACAATAAGTACAAGTCAACTTTTATTAAACCTTGCGCATTAAGACGCCATCTAGTTAAATATTGAGGAACCTTCATTAATTATCAAAAAATGAAAGCTGCTACGTTCAGCGCGCCAAAAGCACATTTATTGTTTTGTGAAATGTAAAACATTTTACAACCCTCTGGGTTAACAGATTACGCAAATACGAATGATATTATCTTCAAAAAAAAATGTTTTTGAGGTTAAAAAGGGACAAAGAAAAAAACCTTTGAAAAAAAAATAACCATAAAATTAATTATGTTGATTTGATAGTAGAACAGATGTGTTAGATATCTCTCATCTTCGTGAAATGACTTGATACAATTTATAGATTTTCATCAATATGTTATTGCATTTTACATTTTTCTTCATATACACGCTGCGGTAAACAGCAATAACTCTTAATTATTATTTCGATCGTCATTAACACTGTATTAACATTTTTCTTTCTCTAATATCCACGCCAACCCAATATCGACGAGCGTTGCTGGCAGACGCCTAGTCGTGGGGTGGCGCGACCGGTGAGAGAGACTGAGCTGTCGTCGCGCCTGTGCGCGAGTGCTGCCATCGCGCGGATCCTCGAGTGCTGCCATCACATGGATCCTCTAGTGCTGCCATCGCGCGGATCCTCTAGTGCTGCCATCGCGCGGATCCTCGAGTGCTGCCATCGCATGGATCCTCGAGTGCTGCCATCGCGCGGATCCTCGAGTGCTACCGTCGCGCGGGTCCTCGAGTGCTGTCGTTGCGCCTGTGCGCTAGCGATATCCAGGATCCAGGGCACGAGTGCTGTCATCGTGTCTGTTGTGCGGGCACTGCACTGGTATCGGCGTTCAAGCCACGTAGTGCAGGTGTGAAATAAATCCGCAACAATCATCCAGCGAACAACAAACTACAGGTGCGCCAAAGTTCACCTAAATTTTCAACTCCGATAATTGGCAATCCGAGGGTGTTCT
This sequence comes from Calamotropha paludella, assembly GCA_927399485.1. Taxonomy (NCBI): domain Eukaryota; kingdom Metazoa; phylum Arthropoda; class Insecta; order Lepidoptera; family Crambidae; genus Calamotropha; species Calamotropha paludella. The sequence continues at coordinate 3,697,489 of OV656806.1, read as the reverse complement.
TCCTAAAATTTTCTATCCTAGCGATCACAATTCCTAACTACTCTGTCTTTGATGTTCATGATTCCGAAGCATTCAACTTCATAATGTCATTAGCAATAAACATTTATTATACTTTGTTGTTATCCTATATTTACTCAACATAACCATCTTTTAAACTATTATTCAAAGTCATATCTTTTTTGTTTAGATTTCTTTTTATTCATAATAATCAGTATTATATACATTAATTTTGGTTAGGTTAGGTTAGAACTCTGACCACAACGCACGAGCCGAGCGAGCGTAGCGAGCGTGCCGCAGCAGCGGCCGGCGAAGTGCCAGAACCGAATCGGTTCTATAGTTATTGGTTTAGGTACGGTTAAAACTGCGGTATAAACTCCCAGGCCATAAACATAACCGTGAATAAGTCGTGTTTTATGAATTTTATTCATTTAAGACAAAGATCAGTGAAACGACCTCTATTCATTCTAAGCAGCTGGTTTTTTTTGACATAATTATCTCAGGAATAGTTATAGTATTATGTAAGGTAAGTGATACAAATAAGGCCTACCTAATTTGAAACACTCATATCTTGATAAATTATTTGAAAAAGGTGATAAATAAAAGCAAGATATTATTCTTTGATTTATATATTTTAAGTAATTAAGAAAACATATTGTAATCTTTTATCAAAAATCACTCGAAAAGTATACTTATGTAACATCCATAACCAAATATAAAATGGCCAAATGTAAAAATGTGAAAAGTTGTTTAGTAATCACAAGAAATAGTTTAAAAACAAGCCTTTTCCTTCAAAGCATCTGGTTCATGATTATGTTCTTGGTGCGTTCCTTCCAGTAATTCATACTTATTGACTTCCTGATCGAAAGTGGTGATTAATCTCGCCTTACACTTATACTTTTTGTTGCTTCTTAATTCACACGCCCAATATTGTTTATCCACTGTTATTCGGGTTTTTTTTCATATGTAAATCCATGTACATCTAATTTTAATCCTCCACGACTGGTTTTGAATGATTTTTAAATAAATTCTCTCCATATTAATAAAGCATTAACACAAACATGCACGTTATGATAATACACCGACATGAACTTAGCAATAGATATATAGAATACATAGAGCAATAGATACTCAGTACGTAATGTAAAGAATACCCCCAAATAATAATTATACTATCAAAACTATAAATATCTTTTTCTGCCCACATTTTTTATTACACTTGGTAAACGTTTCTTTCTTAGTATGAGTGAAAATATTATGATAAAAAACAGTAAGAGTTTAAATATATTTACATTAATGATATTATTAATTACGATTTTCGGAGACGTGAGTGTTATGAACATCGCCGGTAGCACTACAAATAGTATGAATGAAAACTTTGGGATGAAAGATTTTGGGAAGAGTGATCGTTCGGATTGCGGATCATTGGGAGGAACAATTTCGGGCAAATAACTTTAGGCGAGCCAATATGGACCCGTGAAAAACTTAAAACCTGACCGACTGTCACAGTAAAAAGAAAGCCTTTTATTTATTTATACATTCCGTTCAGTATAATTCACTTTTAGGTATTTTGCTATCTCTGGGAGTGCTATTTGTTCGTGGTGTTTATTTCATTTAAAATCGGTTGTTCTTTCTGGATTTTCGTTTCACTTACTCTAATGACCTGGCTATATTAACTTGGATTCGTACACTTTGGTGATTTGACTACTGTTAATAATTCTCGACAACTTGTGCTTACCTACCTACTAGATTCTGATTCAATATTATTTTATAAGAATTGTGTAAGACCCATAAGATGTAGGAAACGAAGTAATTGAATAAAAGAGTATTATATGTATGGTTTTATTACAAAATCTTTATTGTTATTCAATAACTCTATGTAAGTGTAGCTAAGAATAACAATCTACTTTTAACAGATAATTATACTATTTATCATGGTTCAAAATAATATCACTCTCTAATATTTAATGGGTAAGTCTGATGTCAACAAAAGTTACTTAAACGTAAATGGTAAATTGAGTGTTGCAATGAAAACTAGCCAAAAAAGCAATTAAAGTAAATGTCAAGGTTATGGTCGAGTACTATTAACATTCAGCCTTATAAAATATAATTTCTGATTATTAATAATATACAAATCTAAAAACAAAACATCAATCGGCGTGACAACCAGGGACTGTTACGGTATCCGAATAGTGTTATGAACACTGTTTTTCATTTCTGTTTTAAAAGTAAAACTGAAAGAAACTGTTACACTTTGAATCTGTTTTAGTAAATACCGGTTCATAAGTTCATATCTGTTACAGTCAATAAGGTTCACATTGGCATAACTATGCGACAGCTCACTAATGATTTGGGTACTTTGAAATGCCTATGTTGGTGTACTGTGTATACACATAGATAGTTAAAAGTAAAATAGTTTCTAACAGATTGGTAACAGAAAGCGTTATATCTGTTACACTTTTTTAAGTGTTCGACGCAAAACAGGTTCGAAACACCCAAGTAAGTGATACAGGAATAATTCTGTAACAGATTTAATGTCTAACCCCTACGAAAGTGTATCCTTATAAAGGTGTTTTTGAATCCCTGGAGACAACTGTCACTGTTTTTTTTTATGTCAGTCTGTCCCGTCAACACCGCACTGATAGTGTCTTTCTACGCGGTTGTGATTTAGTGTATATTTTTTAGTGTTATATTGTCTTTCCAAAAATCTAATTGAATATTTTCAAATTACTTTTACAAAGGTACATTTGAGGCTTGAAAAGAGAAAGTCTCTAGGGATAAAATCCCTAGAAACCACACTGGTCAACAAAATACCTATGGAAAGTTTTATCAACCTAGGCAGTGAATATTCTTTGTTAATTAAAACTGATTAGTTTGCATGCTTTATTATAAAGACAAATGTATATATATATATAGCGTAACTATTGATTAATAGGTTAATAACCTTTTCTTTTACAGCAAAATATTTTAGACACAGAACAAAGAGGTCTGTAAGTCTATTAATAATAGGGGTTAAAGTATGAAATTGCCGTTTTATTGCAATAGGTTCTTTGAATTGACATAGAATCTTCATGGTTTGAGGTTTTCGAATGAAACTTTTTTTAAATGGTTTCTATGATGTTCTTTTTTTAAAAAATGTAAAACATTTGAATATCGACTTTCAATTGTTTTTGTTATTCAATTTAGACAAGAAAGATGGATACTGCGAAAATTCGAGTTATTTTTGAATACGAGTTCCGACGCGGAACTAACGCGGCAGAAACAGCCCGCAATATCAATGCTGATTCGTGATGGAAATTTCGACTTAAAGAACGAGCCACGAGGAAGACCGCCCACACAGGTAAATAACGATGAATTAAGAGAGATAGTGGAAGCCGATCCTAGTCAAAGTACCCAGGAATTAGCGGCATGGTTTAACGTTACCTTACCCACAATATTGACTCACTTGCGTCAAATCAATAAAATAAAAAAATACGAAAAATGGGTGCCTCATGATTTGACTGATCTGCAGAAAGAAACGCGTGTTGAAACTTGTGTTGCCTTGTTGAACCGGTACAGAAATGAAGGAATATTGGATCGAATTGTAACATGTGATGAAAAGTGGATTCTTTATGATAACCGGAAAAGAAAAATGCAATGGCTGACCCCAGGTCAAATGCCACAACAGTGTCCTAAAGCAAAACTTACCAATAAAAAGGTAATGGTAACTGTTTGGTGGTCTCAGCATGGTGTTATTCACTATAGTTTTCTCCGATCTGGTCAAGCAATAACGGCAGATGTCTATTGTGCCGAACTCCGAACCATGTTGACAAAACTAGCAGTAAAACAGCCCCGACTCATGAATCGATCTTCACCATTATTGCTCCACGACAACGCGAGACCTCACACAGCACGAGAAACCATTTTGACCCTTCAGGAACTGCAGTTAGAAACCATTCGTCATCCTCCGTATTCACCAGACCTTGCTCCAACGGACTACCATTTTTTTCGTGATTTGGACAATTATCTACGTGACAAGAAGTTTTCTTCCCAGGAGGCAGTACAAAATGCTTTCACACAGTTTGTGCAGTCTAGATCGTCGGAATTCTATCGCAAAGGCATTAATGACCTTCCCATTAGATGGCAGCAATGTATAGATAATAATGGCAACTATTTTGATTAAATAAATTTGTTAAAAATTTAAAAAATAAACAATATAGATTTTCAGTACAAATCGGCAATTTCATACTTTAACCCCTAATATATGAAACAGGACAATGAGGCCTGTGATTTACAAATATATTCATTGAACCCAGAACAAAGAGGTCTGTGGTATCAATTACTAAAGTATTTTGGGGACAATGAGGCCCACTTTTATTTTTCAGAGAAATGTTAACCTTTTTTTTCTTTTACAGCAAAATATTTTAAACCCAGAACAAAGAGGTCTGTGGTATCTATTACTATTATAAATTGTTTTAGGGACAATGAGGCCCACTTTTATTTTTCAGAGATTTTTTTATTAACAATTATGTTAACCTTTATAAAGTGTTTGGGGACAATAAGGTCCACTTTTATTTTGCAAAGATATTTTGTTATTAACAATTATAATGTTAAGTGTGAGGACACACTTTATCTTGGATGGCCGAATCTGTTAGCAACTACACTGGAATACCTTATTGTTAACATTTTATTGTTTTAAAATTATAAATTAGCTGTTCGGCTTGATTAAATTGTTTAAGATTGATCCATTAAAAGTTGTTAAACGATGACTCTCGTACGGCCGCCATCTTGTTGTTTACGTCTGCTTTGAGAGTATATAAATGGCGCAACAGCCGTCCGAGCGTCATTCGTTGTGTGAACGTCGCCTTGAGCACATCGTGAAGGTATGTAACTCTTTGTATATAAATATTCTGGTGAGCATTGTAAGTCTTACTAAGTTGATGTTAAAGATTTAAAGTTATTTACATGATGAGATATTGTATTGGAATTATAAGTTAAATTTAGAGTGCAGGTTTTAATTATCCCGAATAAATCCATTAAATTACATAATTCATTATTTTTACTTCACATCCTAGCTAGTCTGTGAATAGGGTCGTTAACACACAGTTAGGCCTTTTTTTTTTTTTTTTTTTTGTTTTCGTAGAAAATGGCATTAGGCATTCACACCGTGTCGGGAGAACACGGTGGATATGTGGGACTCTCCTCCATGCCCCTACCCGGCCGAGTGCCAGGTAAAGGCTTGGAGGCCTACCCACTAAAAACTACGGCGTCCCAATACACAGTGGTACGGGTCGCGGGGTCCCTTGTCGGACTCGGCCGCGGCCCGGACCAGTGTGGGTCCGCGCTCGTGGGCGGACCTCGCCTATGCTCCGTGAGGGACGGAGCAACGGGGTGAACCGTGACGCCCTGAACACCCCGCACGCCTGAGGGCCAAGTGCAATGCAGCTGCCGGTCTCCCGCTCCGACAACCGCTGGCCCCCTTTTGGTGAGGAAAGGAATAAACCACACCCCTCGACCGACACCGACCCACAAGGGACGAGACTCCCGCGCCCGTGATGATCACCCAGGAACAAGTTCCCGGGCGCCATCACAGGCGGCGCGGTTGCCCCGCCCAATGCAAACCGGAGGCGGCCGAGGTGTGCTAATGGCCTGCCCCCCCCCCACCTCATCGGAATGTGCTTCCGCGGAAGTCCCCCGGAAACAAAAGTTCCCGGAGGGCTTCCGCGGTCGCCATCCCATCGGACCCCCTCTCGGCCACGCCGGGTGATAACGGAGAAAACTCCGGTATCACCCGTAGTTTCCGAGTGAGGCTCCTACCCTCGGGGAAGCCGTTCCCGAGGGTCCTCCTCAAGCGCATTCCGCTTGCGAGGCATTCATCCCGCGAGCCTGCGCTACCGGCCTCTTGACCCAAAGCCCTTCCCAGCGGGGAAGGGTGGGAAGAGACCCTCTCCCCCTTCGTGCGTTTTCACGTGGGGGGTGGACACCCAGGCAGAATGGGTGCCCCTTCCGCCATTGGGGCGTCTCTAGAGGAGAAGCGGAGCTCCATCCTCTAGATGGGGATGCGGGTGGCATAACGCCGCCACCTTCTCCCCCGACGCCTGCGCCTTATGAGGGAGGAGTCTAAGTCCTCCTCCCTCCGCCTTTCGGCGGCCTCCTTCTGCGAGAGGACGTCCTCGCAGAAGGTGGCCACCCCCTCCCAGGACCCGTCGCTCGTCACCATAGCTCGCGCCACAGCGGCGAGTGAGAGGTCGCTCCCAGTCGTCGCGACAAGATTGCCGCGCTGAGGAGACCACGCCGGACACACCTCAAGGGTGTGCTGGGCGGTGTCCTCCGCAGCGCCGCAATGATGGCACGACGGGGTCGGCTCCCTTCTAATCCGGTGCAGGTATTTACCGAAGCACCCGTGCCCGGTAAAGACCTGCGCCAGCCTGAAGGTCACCGACCCTTGGCGCCGAGCGCACCACTCCCGAAGCACTGGCCTCAGTGCCTCGAGGGTGCGCTTCCCGAATGGCGGGTCGATGAGAGACTCCTCCCACTCCCTCATCAGCCGTTCTTCGGCATCCCTCCTAGCTCGCCGGGCCTCCTCGGGTGCGGGCCCATCTCCACGCACCCGGGCCTCCACCTTTCGCAGATACACACGTGACTCCAGTTCCCACGGAGGCGTACCTGCGAGCGCGCAAGCCGCCGATCGCGACACCGTCCTGTACCCTCGTACGAGGCGGGTCGCAATCACCCTTTGGGACCGCCGGAGATCTGCCTTTCCTTTGGTCCCTACGGCTTCTGCCCACACCGGGGCCCCATAGAGGGCCATGCTCCGGATCACCCCTGCGTACAGTCGACGGCACGTGGTACCTGGGCCGCCGACGTTCGGCAGGAGCTTTCCTAAGGCCAGGGAGGCCTTCACCAACTTGGGGGCTAGCTGCCTGAAGTGCTCGCTGAAATCCCAGCGAGCGTCTAGCAGCAGCCCCAGGTACTTGATGTGGCGAAGCACTGGAAGCCTCACCCCATCAAGCACGACCTCCCTAGCCCTCACCGGTGGGGCTCTCCTCGGGCCATGGAAGAAGATGCACTCGGTTTTATCTACCGAGACATCTAGTCCCATGGCCCGGATGCGCGCTATGGCCACCTCCGCCACCTCCTTGGCCCGGCGGCGCGCCTCGAGGTAAGTCGCTCCCCTCGCGGCGACAAGTGTGTCGTCAGCGTAACACACTATCGCCGCGCGGGGGAGGATCGTCCCCCTGAGGAGCCAGTCGTACCCCATGTTCCACAGGAGCGGACCCAGAACCGCTCCCTGTGGAACACCGCACGACATGCTCCTCTCCACCAGCTCCCCATTCGAGTCAGCGTACAGCACCACCCTATCCTGCAGGTAGTGCTCCACGATGACCCGGAGATAGGGGGGAAGCTGGTGGAACCTCAAGGCGTCCCTGATCACTTCGTATGGCAGGGAGTTGAATGCGTTGCGGATGTCCAATGACACCGCAAACACTCCCTGCCCCAGCCGTTCTGCTGTGTCGATTACATCCCTCAGGGCTAGGATGGCATCGACCGTGGACCGCCCGCGCCTGAACCCGAACTGTCGCTCCGATAAGTTCGGGCCCAGGCCCTCCTCAAGGTGCTGCACTATGCGCTCGGCAATGATGCGCTCCAAACCCTTGCCGAGCACGTCGAGCAGCACCACCGGCCTAAAGGCGGAAGGCGAATCTGCCGGACGCCCCTCCTTCCTTAGCAGGCAGAGTCTACCCCTCTTCCACTGCCTAGGGAATTCCCCCCTCTCGAGACAGAGACTGTACGTCTCGCGGAGGAACTCACCTAGGTGCTCCTGGGCAATGGGGATGACACTGCCCGGCACTCCGTCCGGCCCTGGCGCCTTCCGCTGGCCTTTGAGGCGGTCCATGACCAACTCCACCTCCTCCGTGGTCACCGGCTGGTATCCCGACGGCTGCTCGCGAGGGATGGGCGGGAGGACCATCCTGGGCGGGAGGATCGGCGCCGTCTCGGGGAAGAGGCCCGACACCACCCTGGCCAGAAGCTCTGGCTCCAGCGTCTCCGTTGCTGGAGCCTGGCTCTTCAGCCTCCGCCTAACCATCCGGTAAGGACGGCCCCACGGGTCCCTGTCAAGTGACGACAGGAACTGGGCCCAGGCCTCGTCCTTCGCCTGCCGGATGGCTAGATTGAGCCTCTTCTTGGCCTGCCGATATGTGGCGTCTAGGGCTTCCTCCTCGCCCTCCACCCTCCTCCGTCGCCGACGGCACCTCTGCAACGCCCTCCGTGCCCGAACACAGGCTGTTCTGAGCGACGCGATTTGGTCGGACCACCAGTATACGGCGGTCTTATCGGGTCGCCCAGTCACCTTTGGCATGGAGGCGTTGCACATTGCCGTGAAGGCCTCCTTTAGCCTCCCCGCCCGCTCCTCAACCGTCCATCCCTCGCAGTCCTCATCTTGCAGCCGCCAAGCTTCCACCACCGCCGCCTCCTCCGCCAGGTCCCTGTTAAGCCTGGCGAGGGCCCACCTGGGGAAACGTGATTGTGTTCCCCCCCCTGGGCGCCCGCCAGATCCACCCCTCAGGTCGGCTTCAAACCTGATGTAGGGGTGGTCGGACAGGGACTCCTCCTCCGACAGGACGCGCCATCCGGAGATTTTGGGTGACAGCGACGGGGTCGCCAGGGTGACGTCCACGCGGGAGCCCCCGCTGCCCCTGACGCAGGTGAAAGCGGTGCCCCTATTTAGCACCGCTAGCCCCGCCGCTATCACCCAATTTGACACCACCACCCCCTTTGGATCGTTCGAGGGGTGGCCCCACGCTTGGTGCTTCGCGTTGAGGTCGCCCCCGAATAGAATCTTTCGGGGGGCCAGTCTCCGGATGACGCGTCCCATCCCGTCGACCCACCGTTGGAGCTCGGTGAGGGCGCGATTGGGTGAAAAGTACGCCCCCACCACGGTGATGTCCCCCCAACTGACGGCTACATACCCCGACCCCCTCTCAATGAGCGAGAGGGGAGGGGAGCCGACCGCAGTTGTGGGGACGACGATCGCCACCATCGCATCTGTTGATGAAGCCCAATTGTCCCTGGGAGGGGAGCAATAGGGCTCCGAGATGATGGCGAGGTCGATGGACCACTCCGCCAGGTGCTGCATGAGGAGGTCCTGCGCACCTGTGGAGTGGTTGACATTCGCCTGTAGGATCTTGAGTGGACCAGGCATTATTGGGCACACTCAGACGTCTCCATGGCCGCATGGGCCGGTGCTCGCCGGACCCCAAAGGTTTTGGGGAGCGCCTTTCCTTTAACAGGCGGAGCCTTGCACGCCTTGCCCCCCATCGTATGGTTGTGGGGGCGCTTCAGCGACCGGCACAGGTCGCATGTTGGCTCCGCCTCGCAGTCCCGGGCCCTGTGTCCTGCAATACCACATCTGTAGCACAGGGCACTGCCGTCTATCGTCGCCGGGCAGAGCGCCCCTGTGTGTCCCGGTTGCAGGCACCTGAAACATCTTAGGGTGCGGGACTCTAACACCCTTACAGAGACCACCGTCCATCCCACCCGAATTCTGCTCTCCTGGGCGAGACACACAGTTAGGCCTGGTTCGCACGAGAGTTTAAAAAACGTTGCGTTAAAACTGGTCGTTGGCGCTTATATAACGTTCTCGATGTCATTATTCATACTTTGAAATCACTCTTGTTTTGGTTCTCGTTTCAGTAAGACGTGGAAATGGTTTTTGCTATAGTACTAGCAATAGCGATTTGTGTTGCTAGAAGACGCAAAAGAAAGTAAAAGGCATTCTGGGTTAATCCTCTGAATGAACTGAGATACTTAAAAGGACAGTTTGTGACACTTTACTAAGAATTGAGGCAATACCCCGATAAATTTTATAGTTATTTTCGAATGTCTATTACAACATTTGACGAACTGTTGACAATAGTGGGGCCTCGAATAACACTTCAAGATACCAACATGCGTTTGCCAAGCACGCGGCGTACTGAGTGAAGCACTGGCGCTGTTTTACCGATCGTGTGAATAATAATATGAAGTTTCATATGATCTATTTCCTTTAACGCCCAACGCCCCGCGCTCAAAATGCAACACTGTTCGATAAAAAAGCGTCGCGTTTTTAAAGCGCTGTCATATGAACATATACTTGGAAACGCATTTGTGCTATTTGAACGCCTTTTTAACGTACGTTAAAAAAAAACTCTCGTGCGAATTAGCCCTTAGGGTTGTTAAAAACAAATAGTTATTATATACTAGTCAAATTGAGAGAAAGCATAATGGAAAATTGGTGCCATAGAACAGATACAAAGAACTTGACAAATAAAACACATTTTTTTATTATACGACTTCAGTGATCGAGTGGCTCGAATACCGGTTTTCATGGTTGAGCCACTTCGAGGTCCCGGGACGATCCTCGGGTCAAAGTAGAGAACGAACTGTTCAATATTGGCTTGGATCTGGGTGTTGGAGTACCGTCGTTGTTTCTGAATTTAATAACACAAATGCTTTAGCTACTTGGCTTCGGAACAATGTATGTGAGAGTATCTCATATTTATAATATTTATTTATTTAATTAAAAAAATATTTGTCTCAAAATTTCAAATAGTTTATTCTGACATCGATATATTTAAAAATTCCCTGGCACAGTGTTTGACCGCGATGAACTCCGAAACTACTCAAGCGATTTTAAAGATTTTTAGGGTTCCGTACCCAAAGGGTAAAAATGGTACCCTGTTACTAAGACTTCGCTGTCTGTCCGTCCGTCTGTCTGTCATCAGGCTGTATCTCAAGAACCGCGATAGCTAGACAGTTGAAATTTTCACAAATTATGTATTACAGTTGCCGCTATAACAACAAATACAAAAAATAAAGGGTGGGCTCCCATACAACAAACGCGATTTTTTTTGGCCTATTTCATCAATATTAAGATTGGCAACAGGTAGGCACTTGAAATATTTACAAAATACTCAGTTGTATTTTTACTTTAATAATAAAATTAAAATAAAATAAATATTTAAGGGGGCTCGCATACAACAAACGTGATTATTTTTACTTAACTAAAAGTTTGCACGGAACCCTTCGTGCGCGAGTCCGACTCGCACTTGGCCAGTTTTTTGTTTTTTTTTTCATGTCGCTGGATTTGTTCCGACTTAAGACATATCGTATGTCCTAAGTCCAAAACCAAATATTTATTTAGGCAAATCATAATAACTAAGCCACAGCAACGCGTGGCCGGGTTAGCTAGTTACTTAACAAAGTAGCATGTAAAAAAGCAGTGACAAATTGGCTCCTGTGTTTGGATTATGATGCAACTGAAAAATTGTTAAACATAGTTTGCTGACTCATTATCTATGTTATGCACAAGTTTTCACACCATAACTCACACACCCACATTACACATCCATTCACAAACACACATACCATACACACAAAAACTCTATTACGAATCCTCACGTACATGCATATCCATTGCTATTTACACAAAAATCTAAGGAATAGGTATTGGTTAAGTAATTACTTAATTTTAACTTAAACGGGTGGGGGGCCAGGCAGTCCGTAATACAGGTCTTACCTAGCATGGATGCCAGCTTCCCACATTGTATTACTGTCTTTTATTTGTATGTATTTTCTTTAATTTTGTCTTGTCTGTACCATACATTATGGGAAGAAAATAAATAAATATAATATTATTACTTAATAAATTTACCATAGAGTTCCAAAATGCTCGCGAGAGTTACATTAGATAATACAAACCTACCGGTGTTTTATATGTCAATGTTATATATTAGGACCGCCTCTGACACTTGAGAAATCTCAAGCGTGCCAACAGTCGGTACTTAGGGCGTCTGGAGGGTTAATTAATACAACAAATCACACTGCTGGATCTACAAATAATAATAAAAAATCTGGGGAGGCCATCATGAACAATATGGCGCAGAATTGTTGATAAGTTACGTAAAAACTTGCTTCAAATTATACTAATTACTAATCTACGAGATTAGTAATTAGTATAATAAAAGGTTAAAAATACATTACAGATGTTGAAAACCTTTTGTTTGATATTATATCTAAAGAAACTAGTTACAAGAAAAAATCAATTACTCTTAGGCTGTAGGCAGGGTTTAAATTAATATCCCTTGCTATTCCGGAGAGTGATCTTCCAGTTAAGCTACCAAAACCTTGACACAAACCATAGTAATTTATGAAACTGGTACATAATGAGTTTTATACACTACTTTATCTAATCTCGTACATTGAATATATCAAATAAAAGATAGAAATTGATACAGTTTATTTATTGGTTATTGTAAGTGTTAACGTTTTGTATATTACAATGACTTTACTAGTAGTAGGTTAAGACTGACTGCTGCCGCAGTCTCTAAAATGTCGGGCGGCGTTAAATTTTCCTCACTTTCACTATCAGACATTTTAATGAACAATAATAATTATCCAGCGAAACACACAACGAATTGCAAGGAAACTTATTATGGCGCCAAAATTCTCGGTATCAGCGCGCATGCGCCAAAGCGCGCAGCCACAGGTAAAAAATGAAATAGTGTGAATTTATTATCATATTAGCGGCCCGTCCCGGCTTCGCACGGGTGGGCAAAATTCTTTAAATTTTCAAAAAAGCTTTCCAATGGTGAAAGAATTTTTGAAATCGGCTTAGTAGTTTTTGAGTTTATTCATTGCAAACATACAAAAATACAAATCTTTCCTCTTTATAATATTAGTGTAGAAGTGTAGGTGTAAATAATCATATAATGCTTAATATAACTGTTCTTCGTAATTATTATTAACGATTCATAATGTCTATAATTCTGTGTTTATTAGATGCATTGTGAAGAAATTATGGAAAAAAAACTTTTTTTATACTAAAGGCGCTTGACCGCTATCTGGCCTGATGGTAAGCGACGATGCGATCTAGGATATGACGCGCTTACCTAAAAAATGGGCTTGTCACCCTCACCTTGGAGGCCTGAACTCTGCTACTAACGTAGCACCCCCCCAGGAGCTCTGGAAACCTTACTCACTCACAGGAACATAACAACATAAAATGATTGTGGTTTGACTGCGGTCTTCTGTAAGGTTGAGGTATTTCACCAGTTGGGCTGCCCTACCTCTCTTAATTTCATTGTTTAAATAAAGCCATTCTTACCGGATAAACGGCACGTTTGTTTTTTTATAATAAATTCTGACTTTTGACTCCTTTACAGGAGCCGTGTCATTTATTCAGTAAACGGTTCTATTTTAATGTTCATTTGACGTGGAAGCATAAGAACTTTTCAGCTTATTTACTTCTTGGTGTATTTTTTCACATATTTTAAACTAACAACACCATTGCTTATTATTGCACCATTGGATATAGATATATAGACAAATTCCCTATCACAGTGTTTGACCGCGATGAACTACGAAACTACCCAACCGATTTTGATGTTTTTTTTTCATTTTGCTGGATTTGTTCCAACTTATGATAAAAGATAGATTTCATTTTAATTTACAACACGGCAACGAGTTGCCGGATCAGCTAGTTTGACCATAGATATAATAAGTATACGTAATCTCCTAAGATACATCGCAAGGCAAAATACGAATCATTAATTTCTAGCAAATTAGCCAGATGAAACAGAGACGTACATAGATTTTCACCTCTGCGTCAGTTGTATGTAGTCTCATGAGCTTTCTCGGTGAAAGCTGAAAATCAGTTCTTTGCTTTCAAAGCAAAGAAATCGCTGAGCTTTTCTCTTGTGTGTTGTTAGAGCAAGCACGCTGCTATCGTTACTATCTTTAAATTCATTTCTTCGAAGCTTATATTTCGATTTATAATTTTTTTTTTATATATTTTATGCATTTTCAATGCGATCTTATAAGATAAATTATTATAATAGAAAAATACTAGAAAAAATCGACTCGGGTCACAAGTGAATCTCAGGCGGGAATCGAACCCGCAACCTTTGGAAATCCGGTCCAATGCTCTCCCAATTGAGCTACCGAGCCTTGCGAACACTCGTCGAAATTTTCTAGTACATTCCTGATTTTACGCTGTAGGCCGGCGTTGTTTCATCAATGAGAGGAGCATCCTCTCGTATTCGAAAGAAACATTTTTACAAATGTTTGGTCAATCGATTAAGATGAAACAGCCATGTTAGATTTATAATTTTTTTTTTTTATATATTTTATGCATTTTCAATGCGATCTTATGAGATAAATTATTATAATAGAAAAATACTAGAAAAAATCGACTCGGGTCACAAGTGAATCTCAGGCGGGAATCGAACCCGCAACCTTTGGAAATCCGGTCCAATGCTCTCCCAATTGAGCTACCGAGCCTTGCGAACACTCGTCGAAATTTTCTAGTACATTCCTGATTTTACGCTGTAGGCCGGCGTTGTTTCATCAATGAGAGGAACATCCTCTCGTATTCGAAAGAAACATTTTTACAAATGTTTGGTCAATCGATTAAGATGAAACAGCCATGTTAGATTTATAGTTATTTTTTTTTTATATATTTTATGCATTTTCAATGCGATCTTATAAGATAAATTATTATAATAGAAAAATACTAGAAAAAATCGACTCGGGTCACAAGTGAATCTCAGGCGGGAATCGAACCCACAACCTTTGGAAATCCGGTCCAATGCTCTCCCAATTGAGCTACCGAGCCTTGCGAACACTCGTCGAAATTTTCTAGTACATTCCTGATTTTACGCTGTAGGCCGGCGTTGTTTCATCAATGAGAGGAACATCCTCTCGTATTCGAAAGAAACATTTTTACAAATGTTTGGTCAATCGATTAAGATGAAACAGCCAGATTAGATTTATAGTTATTTTTTTTTTTATATATTTTATGCATTTTCAATGCGATCTTATAAGATAAATTATTATAATAGAAAAATACTAGAAAAAATCGACTCGGGTCACAAGTGAATCTCAGGCGGGAATCGAACCCGCAACCTTTGGAAATCCGGTCCAATGCTCTCCCAATTGAGCTACCGAGCCTTGCGAACACTCGTCGAAATTTTCTAGTACATTCCTGATTTTACGCTGTAGGCCGGCGTTGTTTCATCAATGAGAGGAACATCCTCTCGTATTCGAAAGAAACATTTTTACAAATGTTTGGTCAATCGATTAAGATGAAACAGCCACGTTAGTTTTTTTTTTTTTTTTTAATATATTTTATGCATTTTCAATGCGATCTTATAAGATAAATTATTATAATAGAAAAATACTAGAAAAAATCGACTCGGGTCACAAGTGAATCTCAGGCGGGAATCGAACCCGCAACCTTTGGAAATCCGGTCCAATGCTCTCCCAATTGAGCTACCGAGCCTTGCGAACACTCGTCGAAATTTTCTAGTACATTCCTGATTTTACGCTGTAGGCCGGCGTTGTTTCATCAATGAGAGGAACCTCCTCTCGTATTCGAAAGAATCATTTTTACAAATGTTTGGTCAATCGATTAAGATGAAACAGCCATGTTAGATTTATAATTTTTTTTTTATATATTTTATGCATTTTCAATGCGATCTTATAAGATAAATTATTATAATAGAAAAATACTAGAAACCATTTTAAAAATGACCAAACATTTGTAAAAATGTTTCTTTCGAATACGAGAGGATGTTCCTCTCATTGATGAAACAACGCCGGCCTACAGCGTAAAATCAGGAATGTACTAGAAAATTTCGACGAGTGTTCGCAAGGCTCGGTAGCTCAATTGGGAGAGCATTGGACCGGATTTCCAAAGGTTGCGGGTTCGATTCCCGCCTGAGATTCACTTGTGACCCGAGTCGATTTTTTCTAGTATTTTTCTATTATAATAATTTATCTTATAAGATCGCATTGAAAATGCATAAAATATATTAAAAAAAAAAAATATAAATCTAACATGGCTGTTTCATCTTAATCGATTGACCAAACATTTGTAAAAATGTTTCTTTCGAATACGAGAGGATGTTCCTCTCATTGATGAAACAACGCCGGCCTACAGCGTAAAATCAGGAATGTACTAGAAAATTTCGACGAGTGTTCGCAAGGCTCGGTAGCTCAATTGGGAGAGCATTGGACCGGATTTCCAAAGGTTGCGGGTTCGATTCCCGCCTGAGATTCACTTGTGACCCGAGTCGATTTTTTCTAGTATTTTTCTATTATAATAATTTATCTTATAAGATCGCATTGAAAATGCATAAAATATATTAAAAAAAAAATATAAATAGTAGGGTAATATTGGGCATTCTAAAACACTTTTCACTCCAATGATCTCACTTTCGTTCGATCACTGTCGTAAAAGTGTTTTAGAAAGCCCAATAATCGAAAGTGAATTAGAATGCCCAATCGGTTTTCCGTCAACCACAAACCTCACTTTCGTTCGATCACTGTCGTAAAAGTGTTTTAGAAAGCCCAATAATCGAAAGTGAATTAGAATGCCCAATCGGTTTTCCGTCAACCACAAACCTCATTTTCGTTCGATCACTATTGCAAAAGTGTTTCTGAGATAGCTCAATAATCGAAAAGTGAATTAGAATTCCCAATCGGTTTGACGTTAACCATAAACCTCACTTTCGTTCGATCACTATTGCAAAAGTGTTTTTGAGATAGCTCAATAATCGAAAAGTGAATTAGAATTCCCAATCGGTTTGACGTTAACCATAAACCTCACTTTCGTTCGATCACTGTCGTAAAAGTGTTTTAGAAAGCCCAATAATCGAAAGTGAATTAGAATGCCCAATCGGTTTTCCATCAACCGCAAACCTCATTTTCGTTCGATCACTATTGCAAAAGTGTTTCTGATAGCTCAATAATCGAAAAGTGAATTAGAATGCTCAATCGGTTTTACGCTGAAGTAAATTTTTCAATGCAAGGTTCGTTCCGTTCTTTGTTCAAAACCGCGTTTGTATTTAGAACGCATCGTACCGTTTTATGTTTATTCTGTATGTGTAGACTCGTAAGTAATCAGTGTTTATATATCCCTTCAGATCTCACTCTTGTTCGATCACTGTCGTAAAAGTGTTTTAGACAGCCCAATAATCGAAAGTGAATTAGAATGCCCAATCGGTTTTCCATCAACCGCAAACCTCATTTTCGTTCGATCACTATTGCAAAAGTGTTTCTGATAGCTCAATAATCGAAAAGTGAATTAGAATGCTCAATCGGTTTTACGCTGAAGTAAATTTTTCAATGCAAGTTTCGTTCCGTTCTTTGTTCAAAACCGTGTTTGTATTTAGAACGCATCGTACCGTTTTATGTTTATTCTGTATGTGTAGACTCGTAAGTAATCAGTGTTTATATATCCCTTCAGAATCTATTCTAACGCATTTATTTAAAATCAGCTCAACTCTACAGGCCTGTATAAATAAATAATATGAAATTCGTTAAACAAAAACAATCGTTGAAATTAGATAGCTTTTGTACTCCGTTACCGAACGAGTCAAAACGTCATGGTAGTTTGTTACCAAATACAATACGCTGTCTTGTTTGTGGGCCATCAAACTGCGGGAAAACTAATTTAGTAATAAGTTTATTGTTGCATAAAGATGGTCTATGTTTTAGAAATCTTTATGTGTATTCAAAATCTTTGTATCAAACAAAATACTTGTATCTTGAAAAAGTTTTAAATATGGTCCCCGATATATCGTATCATAAATTTAACCATAACAATGAAATATTGAACCCACATGAAGCTTTACGAGATTCTATTATCATTTTCGACGACGTTGCTTGCGAAAATCAAAACAACATACGGGATTATTTTGCTATGGGGCGTCATAAAAACATTGATTGCTTTTATATTAATCAAACTTACACCAAAATACCAAAACAGCTTGTAAGAGACAATTCAAACTTGATTATATTGTTCAAGCAAGACGATATTAATTTGAAACATGTTTATGATGAGCATGTATGTTCCGATATGTCCTGGTACCAATTTCGGGAAATGTGTTCAGCTGTTTGGAACAAACCTTTCAGCTATCTTGTAATAAATAAGGACTGTGAAAAAAATAATGGATGCTACAGATCATCATTTGATACATATATAATATTGGATTAACTACATATTAGGATGATATATTATGAATGAATCACTATCACTCGTGATTCGGAGCCAAGAAGTATTCTGCGCAAGATGGAAAAAAAACTCAAACAAGAAATTGTGAAATCTGCTGCATCTGTAAAAAGAAAAGTTGAACTTTTGAAAGAAGCAAAAAATTCTCACAATATGGCTCTGGAAACAATATTTAAGCCAATAGTGGAACCGCTTCACTTGTTAACAAGTAAAAAGGAAGAAAAGCAATATATACCTTCCCCGAAAAAAATAAAAAAGAATCATAGAGAATCTTTTTATTCTTCTACTGAAGATTTCGACGATGATTACAGTGAAAAAGAACAACTCTCAGACAGTGAGTTGCACATAAACAAAACCCTTATAGCACCACCTTCTGAAGACCATAATATCAGTGAGGGTTCCTTCAAGTCTTTCCAGTCATCACCAAGTGTTAAAAATAATACACTTTCGTGGTCAACATCATCTGATGCAATGTTCGATGATATACCTTTTGGAATACGAAACGAACGCGGGAAATTGATGCTTGGCAAAACATGTGTTTATGACGATGGTAGCATCCTGAAAATAGGAACGCAGACTATAAAAAAAACAAAGGGAATAAAAGAACTACTCTATAAAAAGAAACCGAATCTAGACATAATCACAGAGGAAGACTTACAAAACTATAAGCTAGTATTATTAGAAACCAATGCCCACAGGCGTAATTGTGATTCGTCTAAACCAATAAACAGCAATAAAGGATTTAAGTATATGAACATTATAAAACCGTTGCTTACATCTACGAAAAAAGTAACTTCAAGCGTGGAAAGTCTTTCAAGTGGCGAAGGTATAAATTTATTGAAAAAAGTAACAAAAAATACGGATTTGGTTTACTGGGATGATCCAAATGAATTAGTGAATCGATTAAAAATATTACTAGCATCACGTGATGCAGGCAACACTGGCTTGGACAATGAAATCAATGCAATCATTGAAGAACTGTGGGAAGAAGGTATAATCAAAAATATAAAATATAAAGAAAGTGCAACTGGAAAACTTGTTAGTGTGAAGAACCCATCAGAGCGGCGATGAATGTAGACAAGTTTGGTCACCACATTCATAAGCGTTTACGATTAACCGAATATTTTGATACCATCAACGATACATTAGTAAAGTCAGATACAGGGCATTACGATTTAAAATCAACAAAATTGAAAGGCTTGATAGATCCTAATGAAGACGACGAGGCTGTGAATAAAGCATATATGGATAAAAGAGCTCAAGAACTAAGAAATGAAATAAAAAAAATTTTTAAAGACGTAAAAATTTACCTAAATAACTTGGAAAAAGCTACTTCCGATCGTTTAAATACTCTATACTACACAAGAACAGAAATAGATAGTTTAATCGAATCTAAGTTAAATAAATAAAAAATAATGAGTAAAAAAGAGTTAATTAACGAAATCCACAAAGCAGCAAGGAGAAATTTTCCTCGTCGATGTACGATCACAAAGGGTATAGATGATTTATGGCAAGCTGATCTTATAGATTTTCAGAAGTATTCTCTTATTAACAAAGGATTTAAATACATTTTAATAGTTATAGATGCTCTGTCAAAGTACGTCTGGGCAAAGCCTTTAAAATCAAAACAGAAAACATGTGTTACAAATGCAATGCATGAAATTTTATCTAAATCGTCGCGAAAACCTAAACATTTACAAACTGATTTAGGTAAAGAGTTTTACAATGAGACATTTAAAAAGTTATTAAAAGAATATAATATAAATCATTATTCTACCCACTCAGTCAAAAAAGCTTCTATAGTGGAAAGAGTTATCCGTACGTTAAAATATCATCTTTATAAACTTTTCAGCTTGCATGGAAGTTACTACTGGGTAGGCCAAAATTTGAGCTCTGTAGTAGACAATTATAACAATACTACCCATCGTATAACAGGATTTAAACCAGTTGATGTTAACAAAGCAAACCAAATGGTTATCAAGGGTAATATTATTAAAACACAGCTGCATAAGACCAAACGAAGACCAAAATTTCAAGTTGGTGACCATGTGCGAATTAGTAAATTTAAAAGTGATTTTTACAAAGGATATACCCCTAATTGGTCAACAGAAATATTTATTGTAGTTATGGTAAATCACACAAATCCACCGACATATCTTTTAGAAGATAAACACAAACAGAGAATTTTAGGCTCTTTCTACGAGTATGAAATGCAAAAAACTAAATTTCCTGACCTGTACCTCATTGAAAAGGTTATTAAAAGAAGAGGTAACAAACTTTTCGTAAAATGGTTGGGACTCGGTGATGCAGAAAACAGCTGGGTAGATAAAAATGAAATAGTTTTGTGATGTAAATTAAGAATTATTATTCAATATAATTCAGTTTAAGAATACCGATGAAAGAAGGAAGTGGGATTATTAACAATATAATAAACAACTTACCGTTTGAGTTGCATATCCCCGGTTATCAATTTTGCGGACCCGGAACAAAACTTGAAAAACGATTACAGAGAGGAGATCGAGGTATAAATAAATTGGATGAAGCTTGTATGTATCACGATATTGCCTATAATAATAAAACTTTTAACGCTCGGCATAAAGCTGATTTAGAACTTTTAGATATGGCTAAAAAAAGATTAAAATCTAGGGATGCTAAGAAGGGCGAAAAAGTTGCATCATGGATTGTAAAAAATGCGATGAAAGCAAAACTCAAAGCTGGTGTGGGAGTACGACCTTTTATGTCGGTTATAAAGAAAATACGGTCCCAAATAAAAAAAATTAAATCTAAAGATCCTGGCACAGCAATAAAATATGCATATGCCGCTGCAAAGAAGTTATTTATTAATAAAAAAGGGATACGCTTGCCACGCTGCATACCTCTTCCGAAAACTGGAGGCTTCTTACCTCTTATCCCAATTTTTGCTGGTTTATCAGCTCTTGGTTCACTTGCTGGAGGAGCAGCCGGTATAGCAAAAGCTGTTAACGATTATAAAGTTGCGCAGAAAAACCTTCAAGAATCTGAACGACACAACAAGGCGATGGAAGCTGTCGCTCTCGGCAAAGGACTTTCTATCAGACCCTATAAGAAAGGAACTGGTTTATATCTAAATCCTTCAAAAAACTAACTAACAGGCTACCCAGACGTCCTCTTACTAACGTTGATATATTGGAACATGCTGCTGATATTCCATACTTTAGAGGAGTATTCATGAGAGATACACTACCGTCAAAGCCTAGAAAAATAGAGTGTGCTGTAATCAATTTGGATAAATCCGATAATCCTGGAACCCATTGGGTAGCCTACGTCAAACAAAATTACTATTGTGAATATTTCGATAGTTTTGGCAATTTAAAGCCTCCTTTAGAATTGTTAAAATATTTAGGATCTATATCTGTATACTATAACTATATTCAACATCAAAAGTTTGGCACTACAAACTGTGGTCACCTATGTTTGAAATTTTTGAGAAACTATTGGAAAACCCATTTATATTAAGAATGAAATAAAATCTTATCAGTATAAAAATGTCTTTCACTGTGTCAATTACTGGCAACGGAGAGTCTTTAATAACAAACTACACACCTACTTTACAATTACATGGAGAATATGAGTGCGGTCTTTTACATTTTTCGACTTTCAATTCTATCCCTAATATAGACAAAAGAAATAATAAATTTTACTATGGCAAAGACAGAGTTATTGAAATACCTGAAGGATCGTACGAACTTCAAGATATTTGTGATTTTTTAAAGAACAACATTATGAATGCCACGCTTAAATTGACTAGCAACAATAATACATTGAAAACAAGTATTTACTGCTCAGAAGAGGTCCATTTTGACAAGAAACATTCACTTGGTAAAATTTTGGGTTTTGGAAGTGAAACCGTAAAAGCTAATATAAATACAGAGTCCCAATATCCTGTAAACATTTTATCGACAACTGTAGTACGCATCGAATGTGATGTTATCAGCGGATCATTCGTGAATGGAAAAGCAAGTCATATAATTTATGAATTTGCACCTAACGTACCACCTGGTTACAGAATAATTGAAATACCTAAAAATTTAATTTATTTTCCCGTCAACCAAAGCTCAATAAGTGCTATTAATATAAGGTTGTTAGACGCGGAAAATAAGCAAATCAATTTACGTGGTGAAGAAGTACAGCTGTATTTACATTTTAGAAAAAAATGTTAAATTTCTATAAAACTCCATTAACACCTATTATTAAGGTCAGTTCTAAGAGGTCCCCTCATACAGAAACACCACATCGGGTAAAGAAGAGACTAACCAAGAGTAATAAGGAGTTTTTGAAATTACTAGGCTTGTTAAAATGAATATTTTGAATATTTCTCAACCAGCATTGTATGACAACCGCGTCGAAAGTTTCGAATATCATTCATATAAACCATACGTAACAAGTTTCAACAAGAATGATGAAATTCGAATACCGATTAATCAACAGGACTTGTACATACTGCCCGCACTCAGCAGCTTATATATCGAAGGCAGAGTCATTGTATATAAGCAAAACACTACCACTAAACAAAAAGAAAGAGCGATGAGCGTACATTTTGTAAATAACCCTGCATTATTTCTTTTTCAAGATATTCGATATGAACTGAACGGTGTAGAAGTAGATAAAGTAAAGAATGCAGGGATTACCACAACTATAAAATCCTACCTTTCGTTAAATGATAATGAATCTAAATGTGCTAAAGTTTGGGGTTGGTCGCCTACAGGTTCTAACACTGTAAACAATGGCGTTTTTTCTGCATCTATACCTTTAAATAAAATATTAGGTTTTGCAGAAGATTATGAAAAAATCATAATAAATTGTAAACACGAGTTAGTACTCTTGAGAAGCAACACAAACCTTAACGCTTTGAGATTAAACACTGATGAAATTGTGGAGGATATAATAATAAGTAAGATTGTTTGGCGAGTTCCTCATATTAAAGTATCAGATCGCGAACGAATTAATCTATTAAATCATCTAGAAAAGGATCGTCCAATCACGGTACCATTCCGTAGTTGGGATTTGTATGAATACCCATTACTACCTAAAACACGTAAACACACTTGGTCTATTAAAACTTCATCACAGATTGAGAAACCACGTTTCGTGATAATAGCTTTTCAAACTAACCGTAAACATAATGCCACTATGTCTATGGCAGAGTTCGATCATTGCAATGTACGTGATGTAAGAGTATTTTTAAATTCAACGTATTACCCTTATGAAGGATTAAATATCAATTTCGCCGACAGCAAGTTTTCATTAATATACGAACAATATGCAAAATTTCAACAGTCTTATTATGGTCGTCGACCAGAGCCGTTGATGGGTTTGAAAGAATTTAAAGATATAGCACCATTATTCGTTATTGATTGCTCCCGTCAATATGAAACCTTAAAAGGTTCAATCGACGTACGTGTTGAAATTGAAACAGATCAAGAGATACCTGATCAGACCGCAGCTTATTGCCTTATTTTGAACGATTGCATATTTGAATATAAGCCACTGAGTAACATTGTTAAAAAACTATCATGACTAACAATACTATCATAGTGGATGTGCAAGGCTTTAAGAGTGGAAAAAATGAATTCATATTGAAAGAATTAGTTATAGGCACACAAGAGCACAATCAAATATTTCTAATAAAACCACCATACCCATTCTCTACTCTGACTCTGGAAGAAAAAAAACGTGCCAAGTGGATAGAAAGAAATAGAGGATACCGATGGAGTGAGGGGCATATTGATTACAGAGAATTTAGAAGACTTATTAAGCCCTACTGTGATAAGCGGAACATCATAGTGAAAGGTAGAGAAAAAGTTGATTGGGTGCGAGAATTATGTGGACATGAAAACGTTTTTGATATAAGTGATAAAGGTATACCTAATTTAGAAACTTTAAGTAAACTCTATTGTAAAGACATATCAACATACAATTGTTTTAACCATAAGAAATATTGTGCATTAAGAAATGTTATATGTATTAGAAAATGGATTATAAAAAATAATATATCATTGTATTAACTATTAATAAATAACTGGTCTAATATATTACATCTTTAATTTTTTTTAATTCCTTCACAGTATTAAAAGAAAAATAAAACAAAATTATATGCAAATATACAAATTCATTTATTAAAAAATAAAAATATTTCACAAAACTTAGTTAAATTAAATGTATCTCTGAAGGTGTATACGTAGCATAGAAATACTTCGGATAATACCTACTTGAGAAGTTTAATTGAACGAAATATTGATGATTAGAAGCTTTAAAAACTATAGCTATAACCACACAACTTTTTCGAAATATTATTTATAATACTCTCTGTCTGATCCATTATAGGATCAATATGCTCAGTCACCACATATTGCGCACTTAATAATGGATCAGTACTCGTCGACTCTAAATCTAATATTTCTATTTTTATTAATCGACGAGCATTAGTGGGCGCACTTTTTATTATAAAAGATTTCTGTTGTAAAAAGCTTCTTTTTTTGTGCACTCTCTTCTTTTTGATAGCTTTCACCACCTTATTATACAACGGGGAATCGCTCTGTGGTTCCTCAATATTCCAGTTTGGGAACTCCTCCGTAAAACCGTCGAGTATGTCCTGCGCATTTCGGTCAAAACAAGGTGGTGGTGATGGTGAGTTGCGCGGACACCGTTCTGTCAGCTCCTCATTAACATCGTGTGATGCCATCTGAAATTTCTCTTGTTGTGTATTCTGAAATAATATTGTTTACATTACTACTAAATTAATGATAATTTGTCAAATTAAAATAAAAAATCGAATCGGCTGGCAGGAAGATTTTCAGGCGGGAAGCGAACCCGCAACTTGCTTGTGAGTCGAATAATTTTTTCAAGTATTTTTCTATTAAAATAATCTATAATATAAGATAGAATTAAAAAATGCAAAAAAATATAAAAATGATTATTCGTTGACAAAATTACTCTACAAATTTTATGTTGTGCACAAAAATATATATAAATATTAAATAAATAAATCAGCTTACCATATTGATAACTCTGGACAAGCGCAGCCTTCACTCGATTGACAGAAATTAGTAGATAATTTAGGAGTATCATAATTTTATGACTATTCATACTATTGATTACCTACGTAAAGCTTATACAGCAACACGTGATTCTCAACGGAACGATGTGCAATTTAGCATAATAATTAGGTGAATATGTAATGAAATGTTGCAGCGTTGACAACACGTGTAAATAAAGACACCTAGAATAATGCCGAGCTCATGCACTCATAGTATTTGTCTATCACAAACCTATAAATTTTATTAATTTATCGTACTCTGCATGGTATTAGAAATATTGTTAAATAATTCACATTGTTCAATTAATTATTTTTATTTGTTCATATATTTTTACAATAATTTTTGTAGGTACAAAATACTATAAGAAAATAGATACTCAAAGTCTTAGTGAAAGTTTCTTATACATAAGACATAATAATAATTTTGTAGGAAAAACAATGAATATGGAAGAAACAAATAAATTATAACTTAAATTAATACACAGTGAAATCATTTTTAAATTTCAATTATTTTAAAAATATAGTTTACCACAACCGCAACGTTAACAATAAAATATTATTATTTATATTACACAAAAATAAACTTTATACTATACTATCACAGTGACCCCATAATAAAGTAGAAAATTTTGTTATTCAATATGATGCGTTTGTCATCATTGCTTGACAAAGCTATCCTATTCTGCTCCTGGTTAAATATTTTATATTTAAGAGATTTTAATATGATATTTTTTTGCGTAAAAACATATTTTCATTTAACACCTTGTAATAATCTTTAAAATGTACATCTTTCAAAACTAGCTTTTGGATGCCTTTTGCTTTCTTAAATTCATCTTGCGCTGTTTTTATAGAGTACAACTTTGACCTTAAACCTACAAATTCCGTAATCAATTTGCCAGCTAACTCATCTTTAAAGAAGCCTGCTTTTTATTTCGGTTAGGAATACTGTATTCGTTACTTAAAGCATAATTACTAGTATCAAAATAAGGCAGAAAATGTGACTTTAAGTCTTTATAAAAATCTTTCTTTCAATTGAATAAAGGAAACTATCGGTATCCGTATAACAAAGTTTTATCTTTTCCTTATAAAAAGGTTTCATAATGGAGTAATGAAAATCGAACATATGGCTTTAAGAAATTTCCAATACAGATGAGATTGAATTAATTAGTTTCAAATTAGAACAATGTCAAGTAACTTAATATACCGATATAATTATTGCTAAATCATTCTAAACTTGTAACCTGAGGTATCACGCATGGTGCAATTGTTAGCATTAAATAAATATTCTAAAACAGCAACTAATTAAGTTTTTTCTAAAAAAAAATGTGGGTCATTTAAAGCGTCGATTTAAATAATAACTTCGTTTAATAATAACACACCAACTAACCTGGGGTTCGAGTCCTATTAGCGACACAAAATATTTGTTTTTGTATACCCTGTTATAACATTTTAGATTTAATTATATATTTGCTTTATATACAAATAAGTTCATTACATAAACATAAAACTACAGTGTGATTATTTATTTACCTACAATGAAGAATAGTTAAATCGTTAATAACAATCATAATAAGTCAATTATACCACCACTGACAAAATAATAATAATTATAAATCAAGGTAAAACGTAAGATTATAGATTTCGCTGTTATCCTTATCAATTAGACAGTGCAACTCTAAAAGTTTTTATTTAAAGAGGGGTCTCGTTTAAAATCTAAAGGTTTGAAGTCATTACATCATTTAAAATCATTTTTGTTACGCGATAATTATTGCATCAATCACTTGATGGTAAACAACTATATAAGATAAGAAAGGTTAAGCAGGTAGCAAAGTAAACCTTTAAATAAAATGTTTATCCTCTGCAATTATAATACTCGGCTTTTGATTAAATAAATAAAAAAGAAAATAATTATTATATATTTTGTTGTTTTTTAAATAACTAATTCAGTACTAAATAAAGTCTCATTATGGAAACAGTATTGAAACGCCACCTATTGAATTATAATTAACTCACCTATGAATCCAATGATTATTTAATTTGAATGATAGCAAGCAGGTAAATTACCTACATCATAATTTGTTGTCGGGAGTGTTGAATTTCACAATATACGTATAGATGTCGCTATTTAAGACAAAAAATATAACACTAAGTTTTTCTTTTACATTATTTTGTATAAAATATATTTTTTAATTAATGAATTTTTATCAAAGGCTTTAGTTTTATGTATAAATATTTCATCTTTTTTGCGGTAGGCATACTAGTTTGCCATAAATTTAATATTTATTTATCTGAATGGATTCAGGGTAATAAGTCGTAAAAGACATTATATTTTTTTTATTATCATCGATTTTCCATGCATGCATGTAACCAAAATCATAATTTACTGCAAATATAATATTTTCATCATAGGTAGTTATACCGCCACCTATTGAACTATAATCTAATTAGGCATCGAATGCTGCAATTTTACTTGCTATCATTCGAGTAAAACACTTACCTGCTATCAAAAGCATGATTGATTTTACAATAGGCTCTCATTATAGATATACCAGTTTATCTTTTGATATTGTTTAAATTAATAATTTTTATTGTTTTATAATCATTTGCAAGGAAAAGGATATTAACTTTAATACAGTTTAAATGTTAAATTATTTTTTCTTTTATAATATTTAATAAATTAATATATGTAACTACATCGCGCTTACAAAGTTTTTATGTGCTCTGAGTATATATACAGTTTCACGAACATAGAATATCGAGATAGCTGTAAGTAGTGGCGGGCGAAGTTTGAGGCACAAAATGTGCGCTGGAACTCAGGCTGACCCCAACATGAAAACAGCGGGATGTATCTAGTAAAGTTGCGATTCCAGCTGCGACTGATACTAGGTATCTCCTTGGCTCACCCGACACCACGACGGTTCTCGTGCGAATTTGGAATACAAAAATAAAAGTTGCAGGTGACGACCTCGACTTTTGTTGTTTACGAGCGCTCGTGCTCAGTACCACCATAAATGAATTATATTGAACGAACAGGGAAAACGGCACGATGCGCTCTAAAACACACCTATTTTGCAATTTTTTTTTTCATTTCCATCTCGAATAGAATCAATTTGTAAAACAAACACGGTTTTGAACAAAGAACGGAACGAACCTTGCATTGAAAAATTTACTTCAGCGTAAAACCGATTGAGCATTCTAATTCACTTTTCGATTATTGAGCTATCAGAAACACTTTTGCAATAGTGATCGAACGAAAATGAGGTTTGCGGTTGATGGAAAACCGATTGGGCATTCTAATTCACTTTCGATTATTGGGCTTTCTAAAACACTTTTACGACAGTGATCGAACGAAAGTGAGGTTTATGGTTAACGTCAAACCGATTGGGAATTCTAATTCACTTTTCGATTATTGAGCTATCTCAGAAACACTTTTGCAATAGTGATCGAACGAAAATGAGGTTTGTGGTTAACGGAAAACCGATTGGGCATTCTAATTCACTTTCGATTATTGGGCTTTCTAAAACACTTTTACGGCAGTGATCGATCGAAAATGAGGTTTCTGGTTGACGGAAAACCGATTGGGCATTCTAATTCACTTTCGATAATTGGGTTTTCTAAAACACTTTTACGGCAGTGATCGAACGAAAATGAGGTTTGTGGTTGACGGAAAACCGATTGGGCATTCTAATTCACTTTCGATTATTGGGCTTTCTAAAACACTTTTACGACAGTGATCGAACGAAAGTGAGGTTTGTGGTTGACGGAAAACCGATTGGGCATTCTAATTCACTTTCGATTATTGGGCTTTCTAAAACACTTTTACGACAGCGATCGAACGAAAGTGAGATCATTGGAGTGAAAAGTGTTTTAGAATGCCCAATATTACCCTACTATAAATCTAACATGGCTGTTTAATCTTAATCGATTGACCAAACATTTGTAAAAATGTTTCTTTCGAATACGACAGGATGTTCCTCTCATTGATGAAACAACGCCGGCCTACAGCGTAAAATCAGGAATGTACTAGAAAATTTCGACGAGTGTTCGCAAGGCTCGGTAGCTCAATTAGGAGAGCATTGGACCGGATTTCCAAAGGTTGCGGGTTCGATTCCCGCCTGAGATTCACTTGTGACCCGAGTCGATTTTTTCTAGTATTTTTCTATTATAATAATTTATCTTATAAGATCGCATTGAAAATGCATAAAATATATAAAAAAAAAAATTATAAATCTAACATGGCTGTTTCATCTTAATCGATTGACCAAACATTTGTAAAAATGTTTCTTTCGAATACGAGAGGATGTTCCTCTCATTGATGAAACAACGCCGGCCTACAGCGTAAAATCAGGAATGTACTAGAAAATTTCGACGAGTGTTCGCAAGGCTCGGTAGCTCAATTGGGAGAGCATTGGACCGGATTTCCAAAGGTTGCGGGTTCGATTCCCGCCTGAGATTCACTTGTGACCCGAGTCGATTTTTTCTAGTATTTTTCTATTATAATAATTTATCTTATAAGATCGCATTGAAAATGCATAAAATATATTAAAAAAAAAAAAAATATAAATCTAACATGGCTGTTTCATCTTAATCGATTGACCAAACATTTGTAAAAATGTTTCTTTCGAATACGAGAGGATGTTCCTCTCATTGATGAAACAACGCCGGCCTACAGCGTAAAATCAGGAATGTACTAGAAAATTTCGACGAGTGTTCGCAAGGCTCGGTAGCTCAATTGGGAGAGCATTGGACCGGATTTCCAAAGGTTGCGGGTTCGATTCCCGCCTGAGATTCACTTGTGACCCGAGTCGATTTTTTTCTAGTATTTTTCTATTATAATAATTTATCTTATAAGATCGCATTGAAAATGCATAAAATATATAAAAAAAAATTATAAATCTAACATGGCTGTTTCATCTTAATCGATTGACCAAACATTTGTAAAAATGTTTCTTTCGAATACGAGAGGATGTTCCTCTCATTGATGAAACAACGCCGGCCTACAGCGTAAAATCAGGAATGTACTAGAAAATTTCGACGAGTGTTCGCAAGGCTCGGTAGCTCAATTGGGAGAGCATTGGACCGGATTTCCAAAGGTTGCGGGTTCGATTCCCGCCTGAGATTCACTTGTGACCCGAGTCGATTTTTTCTAGTATTTTTCTATTATAATAATTTATCTTATAAGATCGCATTGAAAATGCATAAAATATATAAAAAAAAAATATATAAATCTAACATGGCTGTTTCATCTTAATCGATTGACCAAACATTTGTAAAAATGTTTCTTTCGAATACGAGAGGATGTTCCTCTCATTGATGAAACAACGCCGGCCTACAGCGTAAAATCAGGAATGTACTAGAAAATTTCGACGAGTGTTCGCAAGGCTCGGTAGCTCAATTGGGAGAGCATTGGACCGGATTTCCAAAGGTTGCGGGTTCGATTCCCGCCTGAGATTCACTTGTGACCCGAGTCGATTTTTTCTAGTATTTTTCTATTATAATAATTTATCTTATAAGATCGCATTGAAAATGCATAAAATATATAAAAAAAAAATTATAAATCTAACATGGCTGTTTCATCTTAATCGATTGACCAAGCATTTGTAAAAATGTTTCTTTCGAATACGAGAGGATTTTCCTCTCATTGATGAAACAACGCCGGCCTACAGCGTAAAATCAGGAATGTACTAGAAAATTTCGACGAGTGTTCGCAAGGCTCGGTAGCTCAATTGGGAGAGCATTGGACCGGATTTCCAAAGGTTGCGGGTTCGATTCCCGCCTGAGATTCACTTGTGACCCTAGTCGATTTTTTCTAGTATTTTTCTATTATAATAATTTATCTTATAAGATCGCATTGAAAATGCATAAAATATATAAAAAAAAAATATATAAATCTAACATGGCTGTTTCATCTTAATCGATTGACCAAACATTTGTAAAAATGTTTCTTTCGAATACGAGAGGATGTTCCTCTCATTGATGAAACAACGCCGGCCTACAGCGTAAAATCAGGAATGTACTAGAAAATTTCGACGAGTGTTCGCAAGGCTCGGTAGCTCAATTGGGAGAGCATTGGACCGGATTTCCAAAGGTTGCGGGTTCGATTCCCGCCTGAGATTCACTTGTGACCCGAGTCGATTTTTTCTAGTATTTTTCTATTATAATAATTTATCTTATAAGATCGCATTGAAAATGCATAAAATATATAAAAAAAAATTATAAATCTAACATGGCTGTTTCATCTTAATCGATTGACCAAGCATTTGTAAAAATGTTTCTTTCGAATACGAGAGGATTTTCCTCTCATTGATGAAACAACGCCGGCCTACAGCGTAAAATCAGGAATGTACTAGAAAATTTCGACGAGTGTTCGCAAGGCTCGGTAGCTCAATTGGGAGAGCATTGGACCGGATTTCCAAAGGTTGCGGGTTCGATTCCCGCCTGAGATTCACTTGTGACCCGAGTCGATTTTTTTTTAGTATTTTTCTATTATAATAATTTATCTTATATTTCGAATATGGTGCAAATAAACGATTTATTTGTATATCTATAATAATATAAGAAAACATCAAACACGTGGTTTTGAACGTTAATAATCTTACTGTAGACTTGTGTTATAGAATTCAGAAACAATGGCGGTACATTACACCCGAGATCTGATTTAATATATAAAAGTTTTTTCCATTGACCCGGCTGGAATTGAATCCGGGACCTCGGAGACCACAAAGGTCAACCGTATAGATTCTGCACAAGCAAACTTATTTCAATTGCTAATAACAAAATTATTACTCGTAAATAAGTTGTCACAGAACCAGCAGATAATAAAAAAAATCAGCACATTTTCCTGTACCTTTTTCATCCAGTTTTTCGTTTCAATACGCTTGAATTCGAACGTTTCGTTCGGTTCAATGAGATGTGTGTGAACACCACATTATAGTACTGAAACTTCATAGCATTAAATGAATTATACGGGTAACTAAGGAATCGACAATTGTGATATAAAATGGATCGAAGTAAAGCCACTTGACCTATATATGAGCGAAAACAGCTCTTAAATTGTTCGGACTAGAGGCTGGAGACCAAATATTATAAAATATGAACATTCAGAGTTTTTTAAATAAAAGTCACAAAGCTAGGTTTAAGTTCTTCCTAGTGTAACAATATTATTTCTTACATTCACACCAATTAGCCTAACCCACAGTTAGTACTGTAAGGCTTGTGTTATGGATACTACGGTGATGTATAAACAAACATTTATAAAACATATATATGTAATAGTATTTAACCACTTGTCAGTCCACGGTAGCAATTGCTACCGATAGCCAGCACCCCTCGTCAGTCTTGGTAGCTGAAATGGCTGAAATGGTTCTTTGAATATGGTAGCAATTGCTACCATATTCAAAGAACAATGGCGAACTTCCATACATCGTTTGCTGTCAGTGTAAATGAAAGCGCACATAAATGAAAAAATACAAATACGAACAACATTTATGTCAAAATCTTGTTGCAACAAGAATTTCGGTTTGATATGGTCTAATTCAAAAGTTATTAAATTTTGAACTTTTATAGGTTATGTGAACCTGAGTAGTTGTGTGAACGTAGTAGTAAAGAGTTTCTTAGGAATTAATTATAATTTAAGCTATTACAAACCAGTATATATTCAAGTTAAAAACCACTTAGTAAGGTACCTAATTGATTAGTAAGCCAAGATTATTACTTAATAATCTTGGCTTACTAGTCACTAGTCAAAGTTATGTACTATCTACGTTGAAAATTGAAACATCGCTTCTCTAGTTCCCTTCTTTGCATTTATTGCATATTGACACACTGGTGGTTGACTTCTGCATTTGATTGTTCACTGAATCTAAGTAACAAATTGTTGCCTAAGGCTCGAATGTAAGTGGGACTACTGTGTTTGGCAGTTTTCACATTACATGGAAACGGTAGAAGGATGTTGTTAGGTACCATTGTGTTACTGATATCAAAGTGATGTTTGCAAATATATTAAAATGTATGCGCCTACTACCTAAGATAGACATACATATATGATACATAAATATGTAATATTCATAGAAATATATATAAACACTCATGACTCAGGTACAAATGCTCGTATTCATCATACAAACATCTGCCCCTACCGGGATTCGAACCCAGGACCGTCGGTGCGAAAGGCAGGATCGCTACCGTTGCACCAAACGGTCGTCAAATGTCAACAAATGTCTCTATTGTAAAAATGATTTTTAGATGTTGTGAACGAGCCAATTGAATAATGTATTATTTGCAAAGGTTCAAGTTAGGACGAGACAAATAAAACAAGGAGGGTTTGTTAAATTTTTGTCATTACAATGCTCAATAAAGGTTTTTATCTTGTCAGACTTTTAAAAACTATATGAAAAATCATATTAAATTATTCTATTGCTATTAGCAAATATGTGATTTATGGACGCTAAAAAATTTCGACAGCAATTTTCGCCGATGTTTTTTGCGTGGCCTGCTTTTTTTTAAATTAATAATTAATTTTTGAGTTACAGAGATCCAAATATTTTATGGTGGATTCTTTATTTAATTAGCCTTACGGTAGTATTTTTTATTTCGTCCTAGCTTCATTATTAAGCGAGAAAATGGCATTTTTATCTAAGAGTCCGAATTTTTTTTCGCAGTTTTAAGACTGTTGAGAGGGGTGGGGCGCGCAGTAGCGGACTGAAAAGTGGTTATGAAAATATATATTAATACCCATGACTCGGGTACAAATACATATCGTGCGAAAGGTAGGTTCGCCTTCAGACTTAAAAATACGAAAAAACCTACGTATTAGAACCAATAGCTAACCTTAAGAGTTTTTCCCAATTAAAAAAAAAAAATAGAAATATGCCAAGCTGCACTTGTATTCACATTTTCAGAATATCTACTACCTGTAAAGTCTGCTGCTACTTTTGGGCTGCTAAGACGTAGTACTTATCAATATTTAAAATTTGGCAGAATAAAACTAGTAGGATAACAGTGATGAAATTTGCCATATGAAGATTCATGATGATATATAGTAGGTAGATGACATTGATGCAGCTTTTCCACCAGAGAAATGGTGGAGGGTGTGAACGCTAACCTACGAAAAGATGTGATGATTTTTTAGATGTACTATGAAGATGAGCAGTGCGGGCTATGGTTTCTTCCTTTTAGTAAATAGGAGAACAGGAATTCACCATTATCCATGAATTTCTTTTTCGCACACCACGAGATAAAAAACCACATTAACTTTTCACTTCATGAAGCCACAAGTCGAACGCTTAGGCCGATCGTCGCTTGTTCCACGCTCTCGCTTGCACACACGGCTCAGGCGGAACGTTACACTTTTTCGTGCATGCAGCCGGTGTTCATCAATTCATAAAACGTTACCGCGTCAAAAAAGCATAAATCTACAATTGTGATGGATATCAAATGCATAGCAACGTAGCATAGCATATCTCCGGTGGAAAAGCACCCTGATAGGTCGAGTCAATGACCACTGTATCGTCAGTTTAACGTCTTATTCCAAAGAGATTTAAAAAGGGCGTTTTAGACAGTTCAGTTTGATTTCAGAGGTCACCGACTAATATCTGTTGTGTTCGTTAGGGTAGAACACACAATTTTCATTTGTATGTACTACCCTAATTAAATTTAGTCGAGAAGGCTTCTCGTTAACATGACATGGACTTCACTATTCGGTCCTCCTTTTAGTACGTCAAAGAGATTGCGTCAAACGTGTATTTTTACCTGTGATTTTTACTTTTTTAAATAGATGATCGCATGGTAGAATAATTTTTGATCCTTGCTTCTGTCAAAAAAGAAAAAAAGGGATGCCCAAATGGAATAAAATTGTGTTTGTCTTATAAAAATGTTTTTCTGTCTATTGAGATGAAGACAGAAAAGTGTTTTTGCCTCATGGTCTGCATATTTAAAAAAAAATTAAAGTAACATAACAGAAATATTAAAATAAAAAATATGAGTAACTAATTTTATTAGAGTCAATTCTATCAGGAGGTTGGAAAAATAAAGTGTTGCCAAGTATTTGTACCCGAGTTTTGGTTTTTATATATGACGGCGCCTCACAGAAATGTCAGTTTCGAGAGTGACGTGAGCTGTCAATGTCACTCTAGCGGAGCGTCGGCGTCGTGTCGATGGTAGCGGGGCGGCCATCTTAAAACTTTTTTTTGATACAAACGGCAACCAGCGCACCACGACTACGACGAATGGCTATCTATCGTTTTAATCCGTGTAGATTCTAAGGCCTACAATTACCGTGTGATTATTTGCGACATTATTTTGTGTAAATCATAATCGTTTGAAAAAGTGTAACGGTTTTATTAAAATGTGATTGTACCCGAAATAGTTTAAATTGTGAAGCGAATTAAAGACGTTGTAGCCGAGTGAATAGTTGTTTCCATTACTCGCCCACGTGCCCATGAAATCGGACGAATGCCCCCTTATATATAATTATTATGTATGTATTGTAAACGTTATTTAGTATTCATATCTATTTTCAAGCTCTACTAAGTTTGGGACTGAATAATTATGTGTCTCAGTTTCGAACTAATATTAGGTGTGAATAATAATTAATCTGAAATTTATTTACAGAATTATACATATGCACATACAAATACACACATTATATATTATAATTTATACATATAATTTTGTTTTTATACATCAAAAGAATAAAATCACTTCAATAATTTTTGTGAACGATTTTTTTGTTTCTTAATGGACGCTAAGAAAGAAATTCAGGAGGGCCTGAAAGATTTCTAGTGTGAATTTATGATACACCATAGGCACGGAATACATAATCGAAAATAGAAACTCTCTTCGAGTAAAGTACGAACACAGTAGTAAATCTCAGCCGATCCGTATAAAAAAAACAACTAAGTCTTACATGTCGCTGGTTCGCGAGAAAAATCTGTCAAATCTATAATCTTAGATCACAGTGGTTTGTGTGTTTGTCTGTCCGCTCTTTTTCCCGCTCTTTTTCCATTGTATATGCGTTACCATAGCAACGCGTTAATCGCAGGTAGTTCGTCTACCGGACGCTAGAAGGCGCTAACGGGAAAATATTTAATAATAGAAAAAAAATTTAAAGAAGAACTAAATATGCCAAACGATCTCAAATCTTTGATATTTTATCGTGAACAGAGTCGCGGCGCAGATATCGCGCCACCTTTCGCTCGAAAGAGATACAATTACATTTTTTGGTGTGCGATAAAAATAAAAATAATAAGAAATTATAAAAATCTTATTCTTTAAAATGAAAAGTTTTTAGTTCCGTCGCTATTCTCGTAAATAACGATGTGTTTATTAATATAAATTAGAAATATTGCTACAAGACGCAGAAATAATTATAATAATAACTTTTTTACATTCATACTAATTAGCCTAGCCTAAAGTAGTAAGTAAGCCACGGGACCGATTCTCAGATCAGGCAGTTTTACTGGATTTTATTGTCTCCTAAGACGTGTGTTTCATTTTGATACGCCGCCCACGCTACAAGGTCGAGGATAAAAGCTACTTTATCACATAAATCTTTAATTTACTGGTACAATACAAACACTTCGCTGAAACACAAGCTGACATTAATTTTACCAGGGACTAAACTAAGCTTGTTTTTTTCCGTATATGTTTAAGTATTTGTATTACATTGTGCCCTATGTTTAGACCTAAAATAAATTCTTCAAGCTTGATTTAGCAAAGTAATTTGAAAACAAATTTTAATATAGGAAAAAGTGAACTTGCTGACTAATAATAAACATAGAAATAAAAAGTAACCTATTATATTTATATATACTAGGCGATGCAGTCGCTAATCATAAAGCTGCGCTAGCACCATATATTGGAGCGGAGCTTAATACCTAAAAAAAGAAATTGTTTTCTTGTTTCGAGAAGAACTCGGGAAGTTATAGCGTAACAGACATTGCGCCATTGAAGCTGATCCATGGGAGCTTCGCTCGCTCCGCTCTAACTAGGCGATGCAGTCACTAAGCATAAAGCTACGCTAGCACCATATTTTGGAGCGGAGCGTAATACCTAAAAAAGAAAAAAAAAATTTGTTTCGATGGGACGCTCACTTTTCGCTCACTTCGTTCGCTCCGCTCCAATAATACATTACACTACACACACACACGCACTCGCACGACACAGTTCACTTGAATATTATAATTTTATATGAAGTATGACCTTAATTGGCTGTTTGAACCAATAAATATATTTTTTGTTATAAAAGGTATCCCAAAATTAACGCAAGATTTGAATTAAATAGAAAACAAAGTTTTTAGTCTTTCGATTGTATTTTTTTTTATTGATTCATAGAGTATATAGGATAGGGTTATTTATGGAATAACACATCGGGCCATTGTTCTCCACGGCTTTGCATACACTCGTTTGTCGAAATTTTCTATGACAATTCTGCATAAATGTGACTGTTACTGGTGTTCGATATCGCGACATGATAACACAGTTCTTTTTGCCGAAATTGGATGATATTGATTCGGCCAATATGTGGTTTCAACAAGATGGTGCCACATGTCATATAGCCAGCGAGACACTTTAGTGCATACTGCATGAGACATTTCCAGGTCGTGTACTCTCTCGTTTCGGTGATCATAATTGGCCCTCTAGATCATGTGATTTAACACCATTAGATTTCTTTTGATGGGGTTATTTAAAATCAAAGATCTACGTCAACAAGCTTGTAATCACGCGTGCATTAAAGGAGGAGATTCAACGTTGAATCAACGAAATTCAGCCACATTTATGCAGAATGGTCATAGAAAATTTCGACAAACGAGTGCGTATGTGTATGCAAAGCCGTAGAGGCCATTTGCCCGATGTGTTATTCCATAAATAACCCTATCTTATGTACTTTATGAATCAATAAAAAAATTACAATCAAAAGACTAAAAACTTTGTTTTCTAATCAATTCAAATCTTGCGTTAATTTTGGGACACCCTTTAGTTTTAAGGGCTATAGTAATTTTAAATAAAAAAAAAATAATAGATCAATTATAAAGTAATGTGAAAGCGTGAAAAATTATCACACATCCTTTAATTTTACATTAATTAAGTAATTAATCTCATTAATTAATACGTCTCTTATCAATAATTGGGTGTTTAACGCCGCATTACCTTTAACCAGTAACAATATCCTTATTTTAGAATATTATTATATTTTGATATTATACACTTTTTATCCACTTAAGAAAGTTTAAAAAGTTGTAAGTAAACACTTTTGAAGAGTTTATCACAAGAAATAATTTTATTTATTTTTGTATTAAACATTGAAAAAATATGTTTTTTACTAACATTTTACGTTTATGCATTTTCTTTAAATTATATAAAAATTAGCTTCTTTATTTTGAAGTATTTATACTTGAAAAGTATGGAAAATCGTGCACGTTAACGCTTTTAAGCCAATTCCAAAATAACAACGTGGTTATTTCAATGGAATTAAAACTTCAAAAGGTTTAAGGCCGAGCGTTTTTGATGCTTTTTTTTATAAGGGGAAATGTTGTTACTTCTGTCGCTATACTCGTCATATATCAATACTCAGGTATTGGAAGTCTCACTTTTTCGACTATGCTTTCTACGTCAAACGATCCTAGGTGCGAGCATTAGTACCTGGATTATCCTATACACTCGAGAGCAATGAATCCGGGTCACTTAAAGAATGTTAAAAATCTCGGAAACTAAAATGATAGGTTAATGCAATAAATTGTATTTAATAGACAATGTAATACTCCTTAAATGAAAGTAAAAAAAATATGAGTCACCATACATTTTATTAACACAAAATTACATAAAGAAAAAAATTGCTGATCTCTCCTTAAAACAAAAACATGAAATGTTTGAACTTTATTACGATTTTCTTGAATTTTAATACTTCGTATTGCCTCCTCGTGCTTCCATTACTGCGTTTACGCGGTTTGGCATGCTGTACACCAAGTTCCTTATACGATTTTGGGGAATATTCTCCCATTCCTCTGTGAGAGAAATTTTGAGCTCACGAAGCGTGATTGGGGGAGGGTTTCGTTGTTTTACGCATCTGCCTAGCTCGTCCCAAGCATGCTCGATCGGGTTGATATCCGGGCTGCGCGCTGGCCACTCCATACGAGTAATGTTTATCTCTTGAAGGTAGTCATTCACAATCCTACCTGTATGAGGTCGGGCATTGTCATGCATAAATATAGCATCCTCACCTAAATTGACCATAAATGGACCAACGTGATCATTGAGGATTTCTTCCACATATCTTACGCTAGTTAAAGAGCCGTTTTCTATGATCACCAGCTCTGTGCGACTTTCAGAAGAAATTCCGGCCCACACAAGTACAGACCCACCACCGTAGGCTACTTTTTCTTCGATGCATGCTTGCTTGAATCTTTCCCCTGGTCTTCGATACACTCTGTGTCTTCCATCGTGCTTGTAGAGCATAAATTTTGATTCGTCAGAGAACATAACTTTTGACCAATCTTCAATACTCCAATTTATGTGGCTCTGGGCATATCTTAGTCTTGAAATACGATGCCCACGCTCCAGTTTAGGGCCGTTTGCAGGTCTAAGGGGTTTTAAGTTAGATTCAGCAAGCCGACGTCTTACTGTCCATGCACTTGGGTTACTTCCTCCGAGGCGTCGAAACTGATTGGTGAGTTCAGTTCCTGTGAGAAAGCGATTTCGAAGCATGGTGTTCACCAAGTATCGGTCTTCTCGTGCTGTGGTACACCTGGTTCTGCCCATTCCTGGTCTGCGTAGGTTAGAACCAGTTTCTTCGTAACGTCGGAGAACTCTTTGTACTGTTGACAGCGACACACCGACAGTCCTGGCTG
Source organism: Calamotropha paludella (assembly GCA_927399485.1). Taxonomy (NCBI): domain Eukaryota; kingdom Metazoa; phylum Arthropoda; class Insecta; order Lepidoptera; family Crambidae; genus Calamotropha; species Calamotropha paludella. The sequence continues at coordinate 3,657,537 of OV656806.1, read as the reverse complement.
TATCGCGCTGACTCCGGCCGGTTTCCAGCATTGTAAGTATTCTGGTGCTTCAGGCGTAAGCGACATAATTTCAGCTTGAATAATGAATATAGAGCACTATCAACATGGTTTATGTACCCACATAAATGACAGATTACAAACAAAAGCAAAACCAAATGTTGTAATTTCGTAGTTCCATCTTCGAAAGTGGCCCTTTTTCAAATTTGATTTATTTTATGATATAACTTTACAATAACTAAGAAGTTTTAATACCTTCATTTAAGGAGTATTACATTGTCTATTAAATACAATTTATTGCATTAACCTAGCATTTTTAGTTTCCGAGATTTTTAGGATACTTTAAGTGACCCGGATTCATTGCTCTCGAGTGTATATAAAATTCTCGTGACACAGTTTTCGTTTCCATAGTCCTCCGAAACGGCTTGACCGATCCTCATGAAATTTTGTGAGCGTATTAGTAGGTCTGAGAATCGGCCAACATCTATTTTTCATCCCCCTAAATGTTAGGAATAGTCCACCCTTAAATTTTTTTATTTATTTTTTAGACAAAATTTTTAGTTTCTATTTTTTTATGATACAACATACAAAAATACATACAATCCTAAATTTTCACCTCTCTACCATCAACCCCTGCTTTTTATTAATTAATTAAAAACTTTTCCTACAAATAATATACATGGCAGAACAACGTTTGCCGGATTAGCTAGTAGATATATATTTCTATGAATATTACTTATTTATAATCGTATATCATTATTGTCACAAATTAAAATAAAACCTATCATTTGTCCTAAGTTGGAAAATCATTAAAATCGGTTGAGTAGTTACGGATTTCATTGACTTATGTAGAGTTTTGCGATGGCCGATTATTGTATTAGTGATGAGCATGTTATATCGAGTGCATTCGTGGATTGAAGTATGCTGAGTTTTGTTAATCTCCAGTAGTTGTATGTATATAGTGGATGTGCCGCAATATTCAAATGTATATAGAGAAATCCAGTGCCCTAGTTTAAATTTAAAAATATAAAGTTTAAATTTAAATAATAGATCAAAAGCTACATATTTCAAAAGTAGCTTTCGAGAACATGACATGTTTATCATTATTTTCTCAGTCAAAAGACGACCACTTCTGGTCCGATGCTTATCCTAAAAATGGGAGTGTTACCATAACCTTCAAGCTTGGCAGGCGGGTTGGAGATCGATGTAAAAGACGATAATTCAGAAAAAGCTGCTACCCCTTTTCGTTTCGTTCTTTCGTTAGTCGCCTTTTACGAGACCCGTCCGGCAGAATATAATAACACCAACCCTTAGAGTTATTATATTCTGCCAGACAGAATACTATAGTTATAGTTTTATTAAATTATATTTCCTGTGTATTTAGTTACTGCTTCGTTAACTCTTGGACTTGTCCACCGCGTATCATTTAACTAAGCTGTCACGTCTACTAAAGATAAACCTCCAAGAACTGCTAACTTGGACGGGTTTTTAGGTACAAGAGCAATTTTGTCACGTAGAGAACAACAAATGGGGTCAGTCGTGAGCCCCAATTAATATTACACTGTACTAAAATAGAATCTATGTCTACATTCATCAAGTTGAGATTAGTTCGCGAGTAAATTCGGCAACAAATGCGGCGTTGTGAATTTGTTTGACGTGGAGTAATCAGTTAATCAGTATGTACAAGAATTTCTGTAACTTTTCTGATGATAATATGAATTCATAATAAAACGTGTGTAAATTGAAATGGGAAAATTCTAAATACGTAAAATTTCAATGAATATAGTTTATACTGTTGTCAAAAATCTTAACCTCACGGGGTTTTTTCACAGTATGTGCCAGCTGAAGACAAAAATTACACAAAAATTACTCGAAGCAACTAAGTTATGGTTGCTCCTAAACTATAACTGAGAATTGTGGCCGGAATACTTCTCCGGAAATGCTTTAAAATTTTTTCATACTTAGAATTTTCCATTTTAGAAAGGATGATCGAGTACTTTACTTAAATAGACTTTTATTTTTTATTTTATTTTTATTTTAAATATTTTAGGAAAACTTACAGCTATACATAATACATAATTAGCAAGTGATTAATAATATAAATATTATATTGGTCTGAGGGCCAATTACAAGTTCCCGCAGATAAATAGTTTTATTATTGATCACAAAACAGTATGTAAACAGTTTAAATATGTATTAAATAATGAACAAAATTAAGTTGCTGCCAGATTTTAGAATAAAGATAAGATAAAGTAGTAAAGATTCGAGTAAGTCATTCGAGAATTAAATGACGCCAAATTTTGTTATGGGATTTGATTGTGATGCGATTTAAGCAAATGGAAGCCTCCAGGAAGTTCTCACCAATGAAAAGGCGCTCGGAGCGTTCCTGGCAGAGCTGGCACTCTTCATACTCGTAAGAAATGAATATGAAGAAGCTAATGTCATTGGATAGTTGGCTAAATACTCGAGGTATTTGTGCTACGGAAGGCACCTCGAGCCATTAGTTAAGCTGCATCTCCACGGTTTTTAGCACCATCGGATTCGCACTTTTTGTGCAAGAAAAATCCCGATTTATCACCGATGGGTGATTTGCTGGTAGGAGTCCTGAACAAGCGCTTAAGAGCGCTGAAAAGTCTACTCGTTAAAAAGCTCTTTGGTGTACCCTCAACTAAGCCAAAAATCGGTGGGGCTAGTGTGGTAATCACAATCTTGATAAACCAAATCGCACTAGGCTCTCGTGGTGTAGGTTATTTTCCCACTTTCCCTACGGTCTTTTCATCCATAGAGAAGACCTTTGCAGTTTGATATTATATGCGGGTAAATGTTATTATTTTAGCCAGTTGGTGCAACGATAGCGATCCTATTTATGTGTTCTGAGTTTTTTTTTCTGGTAGGAAAGGTTTTGTCTGGTACACGTTGTTTGATGGATATGTATAAGCATTTAGTACCCAGACAAGATTGATTATATAGATATAGATACCAGTTTTTTATTAAGTAGACATAGTACAAACTCGGCTTTATATGGAATTAAATAGTTGGAATTTAATACAGTCCATAATTTATTATGAAGATAAGCATGGGCGTACCCAGCTTTGACTGGGACGTTGTACGTGGGTAAATAACTTCATCCCCCCTCCCATGACGATAAAGTAATATTTGTGGCTAAAATAAAATACTTCGTAAGAAAAAGAGAAGAGCTTTCTGAGCCATATAATTGTCGCTAGTGCCGCTTAAAATATGAACTTATATAAATTATTATTTCTTGAAAATAGGAGAGTGTATTCAATTCAATATTTTATTGATAGTGTCATCCGTCACGATCCGATCCGTGATAACGTCCGATCCGTCATCACCATTTTTTATGTTTTGAATTTATTCTTATTAGTAGCCTTTATTAGGTTGCCCTTACGAATCTTTTTATTATTTAAAGAAACAAATAAAACTAAAATAATATAACATTTTCCTTTTATTAGAGTAGGCATTAAGGGTAAGAAAGGAGTCAACACTTTATTGCCAATGGCTATTATTGATCATTTATTTCGCTGAACTAATAGGCACATGGGATCGTGTGTAGCCACTCTAACGGCGACAATACATCACTCTAGGGAACTCGGTCGAAGGATTTAATTTCCTTTTGTTTTATATTAAAGGAAAATTTACTTTGCTGTGGGTGTGTTTTAGGTTGGATTTGAAATGCCCGTGATGTAAGAAAGTTTTAGTGAAAATAGAGCGGCGATGTTTTCTCTTACAAGTTTTTATAGTTCAATTACAGGTTTATAATAAACCATTTTATCTTTATAAACTACCAATGTTGTATTGAATTTCTAATTATAATATGTTATCAGTCAAAATCATTCAAGAAACACTTTTAATTTTGACAAATTTCTTCTACAGATCTATATTAACAGATAAATCAATTTAAACTACCAAAAATATTTCAAACGATAATACATTTACCAACACCCATAAGGAAGAAACAGCGAGGTAACTATTATATATTTTTTGTCATTTTATCATTAAACTTAGAGTGGTTCATATCCGAAGGAAATATTACTAGACTTGTCAGGCGCGACTTAAGCTCACATCTCGCTATGAGAGCGAGTAGTCTTGAAATTAATCTTTATTTTAAGTATTTCTTAAGCTGTCGTCAGCGCAAGAAATTATTACTGTAAAGAAACTTAATTTCTCTCAAGTGTCAAGCGGGACTTAAACCAATATGGTTCTCCCTATCCGGACGAATAAGCAGAGCGGTTAAATACTTTAAATTAAAAATATTAATTGTCATCTGTAAATAGAAATTGCCCTTGATTTTGAAATGGAATGAAATTTTATTGGCTTATAGATAAGCAGAATAGAAATTTAAACTTCTATTCTGCTTATTCTGCTTCTCCTTACTTTTTAAAGTGTCAAAATATTACTTTCGATGTTAAACTTGTGACGGGTGCAGCCGGAGAAATAAAAGCTCGTTTAGGTCACTTGTTTTTATATTTAAGGAATTAAGGCACAACTGAAACAATTATATAAAAAAGGTAAATTACACTGAATACAAAAACAATTTCACATTTATGACTAAAACATATTATAAAAGGTAGGGCTACTTACAATAGTGCCTTAAAGAAACTTATAGACTTATAAACAGGAACTGGTGGTACAGAATATATATACAGGAAACTTTTGAATTATACTTATGAGCTTACTATACTTGTGAGCTTATTATAACTGCTCAGCACTATAAATATATTTAAATAATTTGTTATCGGTGAGTCAACCACTCTACGCGCTGACTCTGGTAAGAATAAACTTCGAACAAAACAAATAAAAAGAGACAGACAGTAAATTTAAAATAGGAAACAGAGACAGACAGTAAATTTAAACCAGGAAACGAAGAGAAAAGAAAATATGAAAAATGGCCAGAGAAGAGCGCAATGAAAGCAACGAGTCGCCAATATAGCTATGGCGCCTCGTTACAAACTAGTATATTGATGGAACGATACTAGCTCATGGTAGAAAATGAAATACGTTTGTAAATGTCGACGTTTCTGCTAGCGTTTCGGTAGCTCAATGGGCAAAACACTCGCCCGGATAGCGAAAGGTCTTAGATTCGAATACTATCTGAGGGTTCAGAGATGAAGTAGCGTAAGAGATAAAAAAATAAATAATTATTCCAGTTATATCATATATTTATTAATTGTTAAGGCATTCGTTACTCTATTTCTTTTTGCATACATTTTCGATATTAAGTTATTGACATAAGCTACGTTCTCTCTCTCTTCGTTCACAATTAATTCCCCACATCAAAACCATGTTGAATTTAAACTCAGCGTTAACCGTCGGTTTCGTAATTTGTCTAAAATCAGTTATGTGAATATCAGGTAGATTAACGTTTCACTTCGTTAGCTCTCGAATTCCGATTAACAACGTGGAAAACCCAGTTAAGGAGAAATTATAGTAAGTCGCTGTTTGGGATAGGTTAAGTAATAGGTCTCAGAGGTTGTATACACATACTTATGGCGGCAATCAAATGATGTTTATGTTTTCTAAATGAAGACATTTGTAGGTTAATGGATTTAAGAAAATTCAAACCGCGACCTAGTTGTCAATTTATTTTGAATCAGTGAAGTGTTTTGAACGGCATTATAGTGGCAAAATTATCTCTACAAGAAGGGAATAAGAATTATGATTATATTAACAATTTTTTTTTATATAGAAAATAGGCATGCGCTTGACCACCATCTCGCCAGATGGTAAGCGTTGATGTGATCTAGGATGTGACGCGATTGCCTAGAAGGTACCTATTTACTCGTGACTTGAAGACTATATAAATATTTTTTATCAAAATGTATGTGGTGTAACTAACAAAAAAGCAGAATTGGAAATGTATGTACGTTCACTAGATTTGAAACTTAACTATGTATGTTTTTGTGAACACTTTCTAAGTGAGTCCTCTACTCCTTTTTTTAACTTAGAAGGCTATAAGACAGTAGCTAATAATTTCCGAAAAAACAAAAAACGAGGAGGTTCTATAATACTAGGGCTTAATAATGTAAAATATGAAGAGAATACTTTTTGTAAAAAACTTTATAAATCAGAGTCTTTTGAGATATGTGGTATAAAAGATACTAATTCCAATATCTATGTTTGTTGTTGTTATCGAAATCCATCAAGAAATAACTTTGATCTATTTTTAGAGTCCCTAGAAAACTCTTAGAACATTTTTTCAATAAGAACTGCATTTTGTGTGGTGGTTTTAATGTCAACTTATTAAGTGATGATAGGCAAAAAAGAGATTTTTTGAAATTGCTTCAGTGTTATAATTTCACTTATTTAATTGATTCTGTAACCTATGTGCGTAACAACACAAAATCATGTATTGACAATATACTCACCAACATGCATGGTGTTGAAATAACTACTAGAGTAGAACATAATGGACTGGCAGATGGCCATGCAGGTTTGTTCTGCACGTTGAAAGTGGAAAACCGAACGGTTCAAGATTGCAATGAAACAATTCAATTTACAAGTAGAGTTTACAATAAACAAAGCGCAGTTGTTTTTGAAAGACAGGTTAATGAAGTTAATTGGAGTAGTTTAGACGTAAAATCTTTTCTTAATAAATTTTATCACTTATTCGAAACAAGTTACAAAAAAAGAATAAGAAAAATCAAACGCAGAAAAAGTAAAAGGCTACAGTGGTTATCAAAGGGATTAAGAGTCTCTAGTAAGATGAAAAGGTTCCTGGTACTTAATGTTAGGACGGGTTGTAGCGAATTTGCTTGCAAATATAAAAAAACATATTTACATATATATAAAAAAGTGCTTAGAAGTGCAAGACAACTAGCTGCACAAAGAGAAATTATGCTAGCTTCCAATTGTAATAAAGAAATTTGGAAAATTGTCAATAAAACTAGAAAAAGTCCGACAACAAGGAAAGATAATATACTACTTAAAGTTAAAGATAATATTTTAAGCAATTCACAGGAAATAGCGAATGTTTTTTCAAAACAGTTTGATACACTAATTTCATTGATTAAGGGAGGTGATCCATCTTCAGCAATATTAATTGTGAAACAAAATGTCAAAAGGATTGAAGCTAAAATGCACTTTACTAGGACTACTAAGCATGAAATATCAAAAATTGTTCAACAAATGGAAAATAAAAGCTCTTTTGGGTTTGATGAAGTACCCATACGAGTTATAAAAGACCACATTGATATATTGTCTGAACCTTTGGCAATTTTCTTTAATAAATGTATTGAGCAAAACTTATTTCCTCCTCAACTTAAGTTAGCAAGAGTTATTCCGATATATAAAAAAGGAAATGAATTGGATCCGAAAAACTATAGACCAATTTCTTTGTTACCTATTCTGTCCAAAATCTATGAAAAGATTCTAAAGTTAAGATTGTTATCACATTTACGTCGAAATGGCATACTTAGTGAAAGACAGTTTGCGTATCAGACCGGTCTAGGAACTGTGGATGCTATAAATAATTTAGTTGACGATATTGTATGTAGATTGAATGATAATTTGAAAGTAGGAGGACTGTTTTTAGATTTAAGCTCTGCTTTTGATACAATAGACCATAATATTTTGTTACAAAAATTGGAACATTACGGAATAAGAGATACAAGCTTGAGGTTATTTAAATCTTACTTAACTGATCGCAAGCAGTTTATTGAAATTAAAGAAACACATCATGGTGTGGAAACAACATGTAAATCACGATTAACAACAATAAAAAGAGGCGTTCCGCAGGGCTCAATATTGGGACCCATCTTATTTATAATATTTTTAAATGACTTAGCTGATTACATGAGAGCAAGGCAGCCGGATATAAACTTAACTATTTATGCAGATGACACTAACGCTGTGGTATCTGCGAGTAATATAGAGGAGCTGAATATCAAAATAAAAAATACGTTTCATGACTTTGAAAATTGGTTTTCTAACAATAATCTTCATTTAAATGCAAATAAGACATCTGCTTAAATCCATCATCCATAATTTTCAATGCACAGAAGTTTTAATACACGTCTATTTTGACATCGGGTTTTTTACGCATTTCCTGGAACTAATCCATCAATGTCGTTGGCAAACGACTCGTTAGCATAATGAATTAGTGCCTCTTGACGGGACGTCCCACAGTTTTCGAGTTAAGCGTGAATCAAACATGTGTTTTTGGCCGCCCCTAGATAATGATATGCTTTCAAAAGCATTGGGTACCTATCCCTATAAATGGGCAGTTTCATTTTGTTTTGTGTACTTTTATAATTTTTATATATTTTTATGCATTTTCCAATGCGATCTTATAAGATAAATTATTATAATAGAAAAATACTAGAAATCTCCCGCCTGAGATTATTATTTAGAACCAATGCAAGAGACAAAGATTCATTAGAACCTACAATAAATTGTTTAGACATTAATTCTATGGAAGCAGTCAAATTCATAGGTATCCACATTGACAGAGATTTAAATTGGAAAAAGGAAATCGATGTATTGGAGTCTAGCATTAGCTCAGCATGCTATGCCATTAGGAGCTTAAGGGATGAATTAACTTTATATCAGTTAAGATTGGTTTATTTTGCACTTGTTGAATCAAAACTTCGTTACAGCATTATGTTCTGGGGTAATAGTTATAAATATAATATTTCGGCAGCATTTGTTTTACAGAAGCGAGCTATCCGCACTATGAAACGCCTACCTCAGATAGAGTCATGCAAACCTCATTTCGAAACGCTAGGTATTTTAACAGTCCCGTCTTTATATATTTGTACTTTATTAACCTATCTAGTAAAAAACTTGAACAATTTTGAGTTAAAAGAAAATAGAACACGAAGAGAACTTACACGTAAAAAAAATTTGCAATTTGCTATAGTACCAAGACTTAAAATTGTTAGCCACTGCGTAAGATTCCAAGCAATCAAATTATTTAATGCCCTGCCAGTGGAGTTAAAAACTGTTTACGATGTAAATAAATTTAGAGATAAACTTAAATCATTCTTATTGAAAAAATGTTATTACTCAATAGATGATTATTTAGATGATAGAAATAAGTTACTATAATTATTATTTCGCAATGTTTTGTTTTATCATCTCTATTTTACGTTTGGATTTTGTAATTTTCTTTTAATTATTTTTATGAAAGATTTGTGATTTCCAATACAATATTAATTGTTTAAGGAATAAATGTCTATGTCTATGTCTACCCCTAAATTGTATTTGTCAGGAAACACAGATTCAGGCAAAGAGTTCCACTCCTTAGCGGTACGTATCACAAAATTGGAACCAAAACGCTTAGTGCGACTCTTTGGTATATCCACCATATAACGGTGTCGCCAATTTGTAAGTCTGGTTGTCCGATGATAAAATGGGTGGATAAAATAAATATGAATGTAGTATATCTGCATTATAATTTATTTTTATTTAATTTTACGTTTATTTACGACAATTTAATAAAAATAAACATTAGACAACATCATATACGTTGTTCTGATCCCAAGTTTAGTAGATACGGACCATAACACACAGACGCGAGCCAATATAGAAAACTTTGTTTTCTACTTTGACCCGATCGGATATCGAACCCGGGACTTCGGAATGGCGTTACTATTAAAACCAGTATGCGATCCAGATGACCATGGAGTTCGACAACCTTCAAAACCTTTATTAATTACTGTAAACATTAACATAGATTAAACAAGTCCATTTTAATGGTAAGTTCTGCTTTTCCATTAGTACGACCAATTTATAATTCATTTCTCTTGCTCATTTCAAGACTTGGAGGTATGTAAGTTTCACATCGTTAGCCGCTCCTATATGAAACTAGAACCGTCTAAAAGCCGGAGAAAGATCGTTAAAGTGCAATTATATTAAATCGCCGTGTTTGTCAAGCGTTAGTTGGTGTTGCCAGAATATAGAGACAAAAAACGGACGGATATGTGACTCTCGCTCGTTGGTTAAACCTAAAAATATTTTTTCTAGAAAGTTGATGTTTCTGTTTTGTATATGATCTGAACCTCAACATGTTGCAATATATAAAAACAAAAGCATGCGTATACTTATGTATGTGCGGCAGAAGTTATACATTTTTGTTTAAGTTTTAAATGTGATGTCTTGAAGTTAGCCTATTCCCTTTAATAGCTAACTTCATGGTGTTGCTTTTTCGTTGCATGCTGCATGCACAACTTCCGTCGCATGAAAAATTTCACCCTCAATGCGCCAAAAGCAGTATAACTTCAAAAATAAAACAATTAATATCATATAACAAATATAAATGGTTTGACGTGTAAGAATAATGACGAGAGTGTGATGGTGATCACAGATTTAGTATGAAGATAAACGTCAAACATAACCTTACTGTATGTAGCTTTTGGTCTTAATTGAGTTTTTACTTAACCCGCCAGTGGTGACCTGAAATTAACTTTCGTAATTGGTGACCCCGATCGCACAGACCAGGATTTAATCACATATATCTTAAATAAATACACCTTTTATTAAGTTTTGCTGATATAATAAAAAATATAACTTTCCCAAATAATAAAACATAAACATATCTTTAATTACAACATGTTTAGTACTAACAAAGTTAAAATACATGCAAGTCATTAAAAAGCATATTATTAATACATGTAAATAAAAATATGGTTGAAAATGTTCCCACAATAAAATAAAGGTTAATTATGAGACAATTTATAGAGAAAAACGGTAATTTCAAAATACATAAATCGGTAACGCACAGTCTTCAAAGACCGGGTATTACTGAAACTCCGGAATAAAAAGCTTCCCTATATTCATACGATTAATACACAGAATTATAGCACAGATCACATCAAAATAAGTAAAATATTTCAGTTTTTATCAAACCCTGGCCTTACTTACATATATATACACACACATATATATATATATATATATATATGTATATATATAACCTTAAAGCAAATTTAAAGTTATTTAACGCAAAACACTATTCGTATTTATATGTTCATTGAAAAAATACAGTTTTTTTGCTTTGTTTTTTAGTTTTGTCTACAGATAATCTTATAAATACTTACTTAAGTATACACATGAAAAGGTTTTATAAATTAACATTTATTAAAAATATGAATGCAATTGAATGTATTAAATGAATAAAACACAAAAATGTATTACAATATTTAAGTTACAAAAATCAAGTATGTTATAATAGCCAGGCATGCAAACACAAAACATATATATCTTACAACAAATAAGTCATAAAGGAAATAACAAATGAGGTTTTATTTTCATTTTTGTATACAACAAGTAATATATATTAAATAAAAAAACTCTTTGATATCCAAAACAATTTTATGATAAAAACGATTGAAGCCTTAATGACCGCAGTAGTCTTAAAACGTGTCGCAGTCATTAACGCCCTTAATAATCATTATTAAATATAATAACTTAGAAGTAAATTGATTGAAATAAATATAAGTAAACATATTGTGCTTATGCCGTAAAATAATTTCAAATAAGCCAGTCTGCCATTATGGGTCTGTAAATTTTATCAAATTAAATCTAATATGTATTATTATATTTATATTGAGGGCAGTTACTAACTAAAGGTATGAAATAAACCTATTTTCAAGTATATCACAAAATAAAATAAACAAAAGGAAATTGTCGCGATAAAATAAATTATGTCAAAAACAAATATGCAAGTAAACTTTCTGCCAACATACACACAAACTTGGAATTCCGATAATATCTTTACTACACCTAATTGTGCAATGAAATTCGTTTCAAAGTAACTGCTTTTCCCTTTCTAATTCATTTGATCATATTCGCTCATTCAACCAAAAAGTCGAAATGCCTACTGGATGTGGTTTAAACGAAACTGTATTCATACTGCGAATACCAATGATCCTCAACAATTTCCCATTCCAATCCAAGCGTACACGATTTCCTGTAACCGCTTACAGGTTTGCTCGCTTGGAAGTAACACATTGTGACGAACATTACCTTACTCATTCTGTGAACACAACACCTCTGAAAGAGATAAAAGGCAAGATTAAACATAATTTACATTTTTTTTTAAATTTAAAAACCCGCGTTTTTCAGGCCAACTAAAAAGAAAAAAATAATTCTCTGCCATGTGTCCAATACGAAAACCGGGGGGCGCATAAGAGATTACATTTGGTATTTATAGTATTTATTTTTTTTAAGTGTAAATTATTTTTTTCCTTTTTCGTTTTGTGTGTATGATTTCCAATTACTCGATCTAAAATGTCAAGTAGCAGTTAGTATGTCATTATGCAACATTTGTTGCCTCAATTTTAGCGCCATCTGTGGACGTTTTCGGAACTATTTTTTTTCCATTTAAAATTAAATTTTGTAAATATTATCTGAAATTGTGATTAAATCATGTCGGAAAGTATATCATATATAATCATATATTGTCATCGAGTTCTGAGCTATTTTTAAAGTTTCAGAGCTCTAGCTAGTCGGCAAATGGGTGAAAGCTGAGTTTCAAGATTTGTACGTTACAGACAGACAAACAGACACCAAGAGAAGTATAGAAAAACGAAAGAAATATACATACAATCACGCCTTTATTTCGCAGGGATAGGCAGAGATCACAGATTCCCTCTTTCCACGATTCTGACATACATCTCTCGCTTCTTCAACTCTCATCAGACCTTTCAGATAAGTGTACTTTTGAATTGGCCTTTTTTCAGGACATCTTCTATTTTATCCCTAAAAATTTGCCCTGGTCTGCCTTCATCGACTTGCTTATACATTTTCGTCTCATATACCAATCTTGTCAATCTTCTTCGGTTCATCCTTTCTACATGGCTATACCATCTAAGTATTCCTTTTTCTATTTTGTCACGATATCTTTTTCCACACAAGACCATTCTCTTATCACATTATTCCTTATTTAAACATTACTTCCTTACATAGTACTTAAAATATCTAAAATTTAAGAGATTATTTTAAATATTGAAGTGATAAGTTCTTATGGTTTCTTTGGTTTCTATACGTTGCTATCGAGATTTCTTTACTACTTCTACGTTTTTTCCAGCCAAAAAAACGTGATTTTGACATGATAAAAACAATACTGAACGACTTTTTTATTTTTGAAGTGAAAACTTCTTTAGCATCGTTTCGATTTGAATGTCGATGAAACGAAAAAGCGACAGTAAAAAGAGACAGACACATAAATTCATAGATTTAACGTAGCAGTAAATGAGGTAGGCAGCATTATACAGTGTTTCTCATGTTCGTGCTATGTATTTTAGTTACCATAAGCCTCTTGTGTCATTTATCGAAAATGAGTCTGAATAAATCTATATAATATATAGGAATAAAATGTTGCACGAAGCAACGATAGCAATCCTGTCTTCCGCACCGACGGTCCTACGAGGGTGGGTCAAAAAGTCCTCGGAATGGAACGGTAAAATGTAAGAAATAAAACACAAAATTATTTTTCCTCCTCAATGTATTCCCCCTAAACTCTAATACATTTATTAGACCTATCAATTAATTTCGAAAAAACCTTCGAAAAAAAATTATTTCTCTTTGTCGTCAAAATAGGACGAAATTGTGCTCTTCACTTCTTCATCGCTGAAAAATTTCTTCCCTCGAAGCTCTTTTTTCATTTTTGGGAACAAATAATAATCACTTGGGGCTAAATCTGGCTATAGGGAGGATGTTCTAAGATTTCGAAGCCCACTCTTTGAACAGCAGCCATCGCAACTTGCGCCTTGTGCACGGGTGCATTATCGTGCAAAAGGAGCACACCTTTAGTCAATTTTCCTCGTCTTTTTTCTCTCACAGCATCTCGCAGACGTTCTAACAGTGCAGCGGTCTAATAAATGTATTAGAGTTAAGGGTGAATACATTGAGAAGGAAAAATAATTATGTGTTTTATTTCTTACTTTTTACCCTCCATTCCGCGAACTTTTTGACCCACCCTCGTATGTTGGAGTCCTAAAGAGGCAGATGTTTGTGTGATGAATTTGAAATATATATATTCCTTGTTACCTTTATATCATGATCTATATATCAAAATATGTGTGTCTGTCCGTTACTCTAGTATCCATAACAGCCTAACAGTGCTTACTTTAGGCTAGGCTAACTGGTGTGAATATAAGAAATATTATAATTATTTTTATTATTAATACAAGTTGTATATTTTGTTCTATTGTAAATCTACCAACACAAATCACGTGAGATCAGTTGTAATATATGTTTAGGTGAACTGTCACTAGGTAAACTCGTGTTAGTATTTATCTACCACATAAAGGTCTTCACAGCAAGCCATTTATCTTGTGTATTACTTTTTCTTTTTATTTGCCCTCACGTTAACGACGGAATAAGGAATATTATACGAAATGGGCAGGAAACTATATGAAGATGATAATATATCGCTTGGGATTATGTTATTTTTACTCTTGTTTTATTAATTAAAGAATACGTACTTAATTATAATAATTGTTGTTGATAGTAACTGTTAAGAACATAAAGACTTTTTCATTACTAGTAAAGCTATAAAAAAATAAAAAATAAAAATTTAAAAATAGAATGTTAATTTCGTTACTCTTCTGTTCTCTGCAAAATCTGTGGCTATAGCACAGTTTTATTTTGTCAGATTTTTATTAAAATAAATTATTTAAAAGTTCTTGCCTTTGTTTCTATTCAAACATAGGCAAAGTGGTCCTTCGAGCCGGATATGAACCAGCAACCTATGGATTATTAGAATCTTTTATATTTATATATATATGTGTGTGTGTGTGTGTGTGTAAGATATGATTTGATTTATATATAAATATCTACTAGCTATCTGGATTTCTTATGACGCCTTCTTTTTGTTGACATATGATCGATAATAAACCTTTTCTCGCACACAACAAATTACTAGTTTTATCACCTTGAAACTCGAAATCGAGACGATTTGATTAATTTTCATATACTTATTTATTTATTTGGACCATCAACGGAGGTAACTTGTTACGGTTGACAAAAAGTTGATTAAAGTTATTGGATACATGTAACTCTAATAAAACATAACCACAGCATACGCCATCAATATTTAGGTAAGTCAGTGTTGCTAACTTAACTTATTTTATCTATCAGTGTTTGACCACGATGAACTTCGAAACTACTCAATCGATTTAGATGATTTTTTTGTCATTTTGCTGAATTTGTTCAAATTTAGGACATAAGATAAGTTTAATTTTAATTTATAACACAGTAACGCGTGGTCGAGTCGGTTACACTAATATAAATTTTAAGTTAGTAGAAAATATATGATGACCTTTGCCTTAGTTATCCTGTGATGACGGCTCCTATTAAGGAGTCGAAACATCAGGGTTAAATATAAAAAATGCGCAAAATACCGTAAAAAAATGTTTTATTTAAATGTTTAACGCGCAAAGAAATGTAAATTTGTTATTTAAATCAAAAAAATAAAATGTTATTTAAAAACAATCGAGTGTGGCTATTAGCTGAATTGTGATATATGAAAACATACTGATCGGATGAATATTTGGGAAAAAAATTAATTACTGAATAGAATTTTTAGTAACTCTTAACTTTTTTATTTTTTAACAACTGCACGATTATCTTGTGTAAACGGCTCCTGTAAAGGGTGGAGTAAATGAGAAACATGAATAAACGGGGCCTGGGTTGTTATATAAAAATAACTGCATGATTTTTCGTAAGAAAATTTTATGTCTTATGTTGGATGGTACATAAGTAGAAGGAAACAAAGATAAAAACTGTGTATTAATAAAGTAATCAAAATACTAATTCTACGTAACTTAAACAAGCGAATAATATATTTTTAAATAGGTATCAATTTTAATTTTATGTAACTAGAATTTGTTGGTAAAAATAGCGTAATAATACAATCTGAATTCTATATAAATTGTATCATCTGATGTGACTTTTGCTTTTGCGCATAAAAGTATCTACAATATCGTGAATTTGATAGGAAAGGATTTTTCTTTTTCTTTTTAAGTTTGCTGTATTTAAATTTGTAAGTTTGTCAAAATAAAATTAAATTTCAAATGTGCATCTTGAGTTAACCTATATTATTAAGTAACATTTAGTCAATTTGTTAGGAATGTTCTTTTGTACCTATCTCTATCCATTTCGACCTGAGACAAAAGGTAAACAAACCATAAAAAAGGTTCTTTAATTTCAATTTTCTTCATTGCCG
Organism: Calamotropha paludella; assembly: GCA_927399485.1. Classification (NCBI taxonomy): domain Eukaryota; kingdom Metazoa; phylum Arthropoda; class Insecta; order Lepidoptera; family Crambidae; genus Calamotropha; species Calamotropha paludella. The sequence goes on along the minus strand of OV656806.1, from coordinate 3,641,351 downwards.
AAAGGTTTGATCAAAAACTTATTAGACTATTCAATATTTTATTATTCAAACTTTATAAATTAAGATAACTAAGAATTACTTGTCACCTTCAATAATTTTCAGTATTTTTACATCGATGTTAGGTATATTTTTTAACGTAAGTTTAGATTACTATATATTTGCCATTAAAAAGACCTAAAATGAATAGTGTTCTAAAACTTTTACGCATTTATAATACTTCCAAATGAAGATAAACAACCATCACATACTATAACGTAGAACTAAATGACTTCCGGGTTTAGCCGGATTATATCCGCCATTTTTTTTTCTCTCAACTATTGGTGCGAGTGCGTTCTCTCCTTGATTATTTCGTTGTTTCTTGTTAATATTTGTTATAATTGTCGTCTTTGTTAAGTTTTATTGTTGTGTTACGTTGTAATATATTGTTATTGGTGAGTTTTTGTTATTAAATCGTTTTTGTCAGTGTAAATGAGTGAGCCTGGACCAAGCAGCGCTTGCACTTTTACTTCTGGACAACATATTTAAGTACGTAGAGGAAAGCTGGTCCAAAGATTCATATCCTTACAAAAATGATGTCGTGAACAAGACTGCCGAGATAATGGGAATATTGCGGGCCTATTATAACTATTATAATAATTTGAATTACTTTTGAATTAATTGTTTTATTTCAATTTAAATTAGTGGTATCATTTGGATGATAGCAATGATAGCTTGTGTTTATATACACTTAAGTACCTCTTTTCCTATTTTATTATAAAAAATTAACACCCTTAAATATACCATAGTTTTATCCCAAAATTAGATAAAAATGTTTGAGAACCACACATTCTTTGTTTACCTTTTGTCTCAGATCGAAATGGATAGAGTATAGTATTATTGTGTACAGACGTTGGTTAGCCTAATAAATAAATAACATTAGTATTAAACGACCGTTTGGTGCAACGGCAGCGATCCTGGCTTTGCACTGACGGTCTTGGATTTGAAACCCGGAAAGACGTTATGAATTCGAGCATTTGTACCTGAGTTATGGTCATTGACATAATTCTATGATATTGTAATACATGAATCTATTATACAGGGTCATTATATAAACACCATCCAAATTTTTTCTAGGCATAAGATATCATTCAAACACTTCATTTATGAAAAAAAAGTGGGAGGTAAAATTTCCGCAAAAAAAAATTTTGTCCGAGTGAATTATTACAACAGCTGGTTACTGGCAAAATAGGTACTTACAGTTGAACGACCGACCGCCCGAAGCGCCCCACCGAGCTGCGCGCGCAAGTTGTAACGACATCGGCGCAATGAAATCAGTCACCCGCGGACTTTCCGCGATGTACAATGTTGCGTTCACGCATTTACGTCGCATAATTATCTACCTAACGAAATGTGTTCACACTTGCAATTGAAATCGAGGGCGAAATTGAACGACGGGTTTATGTGAAGAAGGCCCAAAGCCTCGAGAACTTAAATATAAATATAATCCGTGCATTAAACGAAGTGACAAGTTCATAAACGTGCAAGACTGTTTAGAGAGAAATTACCTACACTTTAAGGTAAAGTGATTGTTTTCAAACTTCATGTAAGTGTATTTTGTTTGGATTTTTAATTAATTATTTTGTTGGAGTAAAGCAAAATGTGTGCAGGGCGGCTAAGACTTGTAAAATTTTTCACAAAAATATTTTTAGAACTATTAATTATACATTTCTTTATCCCATCGTGTAAAATAGACAAAATAACTTAGGTAGGTAGGTACTAAGGTTTTGGCACTGCATTTTTTTTTGCGTTTATCGAATTGCCTTTGCGATCCCTGTGTTTTTTTAGATTCTGTGGTTAAGAAACACCCTTTGCTTTACTCCAACCAATTATTGTACATAAGTTGATTAAATTTTAAAAAATGCGACGTAAGTGCATAAGGTGTGGCTTACTTTTATGTTCATTTATTGTTTATTAAAAGTGTTATCGATTAATATTGTTCTAATCAAAGAACAAATCAACTTATCTCTTCTTCAATTTGACGTTCCTATTTTTTTTTCGTTTAAATTTGCAACTTATGAAAATCATTGTAATGTATCAATAAAATACGGGAGGGCGGGGCGGGGGTCGTGCAATCATCTGCTGTGACAGCAATCGGTAGTTTTCCTCGGATAACTTTGTGTAGGCTTAACTTAATATTTTAGTACTGAGTGATATTAAAAGAAAAAAATCTTGTTTCGTTACTTTCTTCAAAGAATATAATATATAAATTTGGATGGTATTTATAAAATGGCCCTGTATATGTATGTATACCTGTTACCCTAGTATCCATAACATAAACCTTACAGTACTTTGGGCTAGGTTAATTGGTGTGAATGTAGGAATTATTATTATTATTTATTGTTAAACAACACCACCTACCAAGAATAGGTTTCAATTTCAGATGATAATCTTTCAGTATTAATCAGTTCCAGAACTGCTATCAGGAATTATTAAGTCGAGAAACAGTTCAGTTGAACGACGTCAGCGATTCATCATTTAAGTTTACGCCATAAATTCGAACAGTTTGATTGAGTGTTGAATATACTATGAAGACTAATTCCTACTCGGATGGGATCAGTTGAAGTTGATAGATGGCATAAACATTAATTTGTTTTTATTATTTTGCTATGCAAATATATAAAAATTATTTAACACACAAACAAGAATAAGCGTCAATAAACATTTATTGACCTTTTAAAAAAACAAGAGATATTTTAAACAATAATAAATGATTAGAATAACATTTAAAGATGCAAACAATTGGTTGGAGTTTCAAATTGATATTTTCAAATTCTTTTGATGTGTGAATGTATTTATTGCACTGAAAGCACGAGCTGTGTATCGAGAAAAATCCTTTTATAGAATAAAAAATTACTATTGTGGGAAATGATTGAGACCTAAACACCGTTTTTACTCCAACCAACCTCAACCAAAAGGGGCAAAATAGGAAAAAGGAAAATTGTCCGCTTTTCGTGTGTCAACGTCAGCTACGAATTGAAAGGCAAACTTTTTGTGAAACTGTTGTTTGGGAATATTTCGGAGCTACAAAAAAGCTTTCGTTTTTATAAATTTCAAAATATAAAGTTTAAGTTAATCATAATAAATACCGGTCGGTCATATAATGATAGTTACCAATGAAGAATATTTTATTATATTTGCTAAAACAGGTTTTTAAATATACATAAACAATGCGTGAAATCCTTTTTTAAATATTTTGATTAACACTGATTTAACTCGATCTGCTTGAGTTAAAGTTGACATTTCAACCGATGGGAAAACGTCCCCATTACACATTATTTTTTCTGACCAATATTTTAAAATTCTAATAATAAATATTTTTTTTTATTTTCCATTAATTACAATGTATGATACAATAAAACAATTGTTAATTGTTTTAATTAAATACATAGTTCATTACGAAATATTTGTTTTTTATTGGTCATTATCAAAACACGTATTGCGAAAGGAACCAAGAGTGAAACAGTGGATTTATAGGGTTCAATCAGTAATCAATTCTGTGAAACCAAATAAGAAGCCATTTAAATGTATTTTTCAATGAATTATTTCGATTTGTTTACAGAAATACCAATAAAAGAAAATAATTTAAAATAAATTACACAAATTGAAGTTTTATATTGCCTTCCAGGAGTTAGGAGCATTAAAGTACGTTGGAAAAATTCGACAATTTCAAAGGAAATATTCTAAGAATTCCGATTCTAATCTCTCTAAAAATACCCCTGGTACACTTAGTTGATGACGACTCCGGCATAATATATTGGAAAACTTTGTCCAAATCGACGCTTTTTAATGTTAATATTCATCATAATACTAAAGCCGCTAGAAGCGGCTGCTAATTTGCAGCCATTTCCTATAGCGTCCACCAGGTCATCGGTCTACCCACCTCCCCACGCTGCTTCATCCAGTTTGTTTACACGAGAACCTTTTCTATCCGAACAGTCATGAGTTCTGCGAGCGATGTGACCTTTCCATCGCCATTTCAGCTTAGCGACTCGAAGAGCTATGTATCTTTGGTTTTCTTGCAGAGATCTTCATTACGATTTGACGATGTGATTTTGTCACCCAAGAAAACACCGAGCAATGCTCTTTCGTAGCATGTTGGGTAACTCTGAGTTTGTTCAAATCGTCAAAATTTAAGTGCCGTATGTCATCACTAGCTTGAAAACCTTAGTCTTCAAACTTTGGGGATTTAGGACGAGAAAATATCGCATAACTTCCCAAAAGCTAACCAGCCGTGTTGGATTTGTCGTGCCACCTCTCGTTGAAGTTGTACTTATCTAAGCGGACTATTTGACATAGGTCAACATATTCGTCGACAACTTCGAGGGTTATCGTTCGCAACAGTCACCTTAACCTGCCTTCAAGTGACTGGTAAGTAAATATCTAAAGATTGTATAAGTTTGTCCTTTATTATATCATGTATTATGTAAGGGATAGCCACATACACTTAGGAAGAAGGGATAGATAAATGTTATGTCAAGAGTAATCTAAAAACAATAAGGTAAATTATTAAATTATTTTAATAATAAAATAATGGTAAACTATGGTGATATTAAAATAGAGACGTTTAAATAAAAAGGAATGGTTTTGGGGTAGTAATGGAATATACATTGGTATGATGGTGAATACGCAACTACTTGGTTGAAAAAACTATAATTAGGTTAATTGCCATGCGATGCATAAAATGCTTATAGTGCAATTCATACGCAGCGCGCAGAAGTTGAATATACGTTGCTCGTACATATTATATAAATGTTTTTCTATTATTTATTATTTTAATATACCCATTGTAACAATAAATGAAATGAAATTACTCTGTTTTCAGAAAACATAGTATAAATAAATAATAAATAAATATTTCTACATTCACACCAATTAGTCTAGCCCACAGTAAGCACTGTAAAGCTTGTGTTATGGATACTAGGGCAACGGATAGACATACAGATATGATATATAGATATGTAATATTCATAGAAATATATATAAACACCCATAACTTAGGTACAAATGCTCGTATTCATCATAAAACATCTGCCCCTACGGGGATTCGAACCCAGGACCGTCGGTGCGAAAGGCTGGATCGCTACCGTTGCACGAAACGGTCGTAAAGATTATAATTTGTAAATTTGTCCGTCTGTCTTGCCATCTTCGGGCATGTGAATGTTTACATTTGTATTTTTTACACTATTTTATATCGTTACGATAAAACACAATTAAAATATAATCATAATTATATATATAAAAAAATAGGAAATTGAATTAAATTTAACAACATTTAAGGTATAAAATACGTGTGTAAAAAACAAATACGCCTCCGAGCCCTCGGGTGGGATTCGAACCCACGACCTTTCGCTATCGGGGCGAGTGCTCTGACCGCTGAGCCACCGAGACGCTGGCAAACGTGTCGATATTTACAAACGTATTTCAACTTCTACAATGAGCTAGTATAATAATCCCACCCGAAGGCTCGGAGGCGTAGTTGTTTTTAACACATGTATTTTATACCTTATACAAAATATTGCATTGTGAATGCGAAAAAAAAAAATCTTTAATAACATTTGTCATGAGTCATGACATCATATCAAATAATTATGTAAAATAAATATTTGTGTCAATTTTTAAGTTCAGATATTCACTAAAAGCATTTTTCTAATTGAAAATAGAATTATTTGGTTTTAAACTAAGCTAAAGGATTTCTTGGTAATGAATACTGTAACTAATTATAAATTACTATACAACTGAGATAACAATTTCTTTTATACAAATGAGTTTGCAAGCAATGAAAGCTTATCACGGTACCTTCTCGATATCAAACTGTAATTATGTTTCCTCTTAACCAATTTTGAATGGGTTTTAGTAAAGATTCAACATTCTATAATACACATGGACGGCAGAGTGACTAAATTGAGTTTTGGAAAGGGTTCTCTGTATGATGGCAATGGAGGTCCATCAAATATAACACGAACGCATTGTTTTTGTGATATTGATGCTCTAGGTATCTATCTACAGAGTTATCTCACAATGTACAACTTATACATACTCATTATATGTTAGTTTATATACTCTTGTCTTGGATTTTGAATCGTTATTTCTTTTGTCTATACTAGCTGACCCGGTAACGCGTTGCTATGGTAACGCATTGCTATGGTCACGCGTTGCTATGGTAACACATATACAATGGAAAAAGAGCGGGGAAAAGAGCGGACACACAAACAACAAATTTGTATTCTTAGATTATAGATTTTAATACGCAGTTACAAGTTTATAGATATGTTTTAATCAATTTTTATTTAATCCTGACGTTTTGTCTTCTTTACAGGAGCCGTGATCACAGGATGACTAAGGCAATGTTCATCATACACGTTTTACTACCTTTACAATATTTGAATTATTGTTGAAACGGTAGGATTCAATATAAATTATGCATAAAAGCCGTGAAAAAGTAGTTTTATTTAAATGTGTAATATGTGCGGAACTAATATATCATTTGATTTTATTTTATTGGATAACTTACTTGGTTTTATACTCTTACCAGATAATTGGTAGAGAATGCTTTAAGGCATTAAGTTTTTTGCTGTAATTGTTACATTTAAGGAAAAATAACAATTTTGTTTACATATTTTCATTTGTTTTTTTCCTACAGAATTAACAGATCTTACCGGTTTAATGACAAGTTTAGCCGAGTGGTATTGAACTTACTTTCGAAGCCAAGTGGTTCCGAGTTCGAGTCCCAAAAGGGGCAGATATTTGTGTGATGAGTACAAAAATTAGTTAGGAAATCCTGGGTATCTATATGCATTTTTATGAATATTATTATTTATGTCTATATGTTACGTCCTTACTTTGGAATAGGCTAATTGATGTAAATGTAAGAAATATTATTATTATTAACCTTCCTTTTGTTTCCTATAAAAGATTCACTAACGTAAATGTATTATTTATATAATTTTTTGTGATTGTCCCTGCAAAAACATTTTTAAAATGAGCCGAGTTGTTTTTAATACACATCACACCAAACAGAAAACGTATGCATACCCAATGCAGGATAAAAAAAAGAAAAAAAAATATAACATCCGTCATGAAATTTTCATTGAGATGATTAATAGCCAAAAAATTCAAATTTCCAGGGCCCACATCACATTTAAATTGGAACATTTGATTTGAAATACAAACAATAACAAATGTAATCAATCAATAAAAGTCAGCAGAGCATATAGATACGAATCTAAATAATATCGATTCGCTCGTGTATGGCTAAAATGCTTACCTAAAAATTTGGTTTTCTGATTCCAATGATCTTTGTATTTCTCTAATAGATTTTGCGAGCAATTATGCTACATAAGCTTTTGCGGTCACGTTTCGAGTTCAAAGAAATCGCGAACAACTCACTTCCACTTTGATCTTTCAAGTGAAGCAATCGGTTAATCCCTCAATTTGTTCCAAAGCCTTAACTATTCATCCATTAAAGCCAGTGTCTTTTATTAAATGATTAATTTTCTCTTACTTTGAAAGCGGGAATCATGAACCTGAGAGTAACATTTTTTTATCAAACTCTGTCACATAATTTAAAAAAAACAACAATAAAAAAGAATTTATATTTGTCGCAAAGGAAACTTTAATTAGTCCTAATCACAGCACAGATGCAATTTCTTTTAAATTCAACACAGAAACCACAATTATGGATAGTTAAAAAAAACCATAAAACAGACGGCGTTTCACTGTCGGTAAAAAAGAAGAACGACCCAGCTACACACGACAGGCTCGACACGATGACTAATAAGACAATTCTATGACAAAACACTTTTCGTTCTTAATAATTTTTAATCTTAAATATTCTATTCTATTTTCAAAAACGTACTTTTTAAAATATGCCAAAAAGTTCTTAATAGTAAGCGGGTGCTATAGTACCTAGATATTTGCTTGGACTTATAATAATGGTATTTGTTTTGCTATTTGTATTATCTATGGTTCAAAAGTTTCTCGAAGTACCAAAAACAAAACATATAGCAATTTTTTTATAAGTTTACTAGTTGACCCGGCCACGCGTTGCTGTGCCGACTGCAGCGTCATCTGCCGGACTTATTTGTGAATCTAAACCATTCTCAGATCCCCTTGAACACACACAAAAAAATTCATTCAAATCGGTCCAGCCGTTTAGGAGGAGTTCAGTGACATACACACTCACAGAAGAATTATATATATAAAGATTGTCATTTTTTATAACATCAATTGATGAAATTGTGTATTTTAGAATTTTAGAGTTGTCTGTTAGAAAATTGCTTTTTATTGGCAAATTTAAACCTCATTGGTTAAGAATAAGGTATTATTCAGTAAAAGGAATTTATTGAGAAATTTTGATCTGAAATTCCTTTCGTTGCAGTTGTAAGCATCAAATGGAAACGAATCTTTTAGAGTTTTCTGCGAGATTTTCTGTGAAATTGGCATTATTAATACAATGAAGTTTGAGGTGACATTTCAAATAATGATTTGAGCAAATCATCAAAGTATTAAAGAGTAAACCTATCTGAATGAACACCATGTTGGTAAACGGATCACGAACATCACACTCAAGGCATAGCTTTGTTTGGTACAAAACGATGGCTCTTGATTTTAGGGAGTACTGCGTTATGTGACCTTTCTTCTGATAATTGAAAATACAAAAATAATTAAGTTGTATTTTTAATTGTAAATACAGACTGAGAAAGCAATAACTCGGGCTATGGACATTGAATCATCGTTCAAAGATTTTTCTTAATATATTGAAATATTTTAATTTTCAAATAATCTTTCCTAAACTTTTACTTCTAGATATAAATAAGAAATTTAAAACTTACCGTCGATAAAATCCGGTCTCGGGGTCTGTAGTACTCTTCTAATTGAAGGAATATGAGAAGATGAAAGGTTGCTTAGAGGTAAGGTTAATGATTCATTAGAGTATCGCCGACGAATAACGCTTTCAGAATTTTCGTATCCGTATGTCTCATTATCATAAGATCCATACTGCTCAGTGTCATTCAAATAAAAATTATATTCTTCCAATTCCAAATCTGTATCAGCTTCTTCGGTAACTGATTTTGTATTGATATTCTTATTAACTGTTGTGAAAAAATCGTGATATAATTTATTCCTGGTAACGTCATCTATTTTCAGCTTTTCCATAGAGCTTTTCTCTATTTCATTTGATTTTGAATTTGTTACATAAGTTACTCGATTATTCGTTTGTCTATTAGTAGATTTGTTAATTGAGCTACTTTTGGTATTAATATTGTCATCTAATAAGATTTTAATTTTTAATGTATCGTTATAATCATTTTCAAATTTATCAGAAGTATTTTTTCTTCTGAATCTGTCAAGCAATGATTGGTATTCTTTACTTCTCAATGTATTGCTATCAATTCTAGTGTCAATTTCATTGGATAAGTGGGGCTCTTGTAAAGAATTACTTTCAGTGATTTTAGTATCATTAAGATTGAGAGTTGTTAAAAATTGCGTTATATTCTCGATTGTCATTTGTGTTTTCGTCACAGACGTTAAAAGTAGTAGAATAAGGAAGGAGAGGAAAGTGTGGGATGTTCTCAAGGTTAGTACGTAGAGGGGTGAACTGTGGAAATGGGGCACAGAAAGACGCGACGGAACCCTCATGCCAGGCCGGCACTTCAGCGCCGACTATTCTGCAAAAAAGAAAAGGGGAATTAAAATAATGTTCTTGTAAAATGTAACGATCACAATGACTAATCCATTCCGTCAAATTCCGAATGCAATGAGATTCACACAGTTTTTACTTCCAACTTGGAAATAATTAATAACCGAAATAGTTAATTAGGTCACAAGGCATAGTAGGTATTTCTATTAATTGACTTGAAAAGATTATCTTTTTTCCTTTAATCTATTAAAGCAATTATAATATTAAATAACAAGAGCTATATTTCATAATAAAGCTACAAAAAGAGATTTCTTTAATGTAAATGAAGATTTTTTTACATAATTTTTAAAAAGAGGCTTTTGCAAACCTCTTTATGAGAGAGGTTGTATTATCTACATTCATTATTGCGAATTTTAATTTTATGGATATTCCCCGGTACGTAAGATAACACAAAGTCCAAGTAACCCTCATAGAATATTCAATTACATAAGGTGCTGGTAATTCATTCAGAGGGCTTAATGAAAGTCCATTAAGAGCAGAAATTTCATATTTCCAAAGGTGTCACTAAGTATCCTATGATAATTTTATATTTAGTGCTTTAAATATATATAGATTTTAAATGAAATTTGTAAATAAACTTTCTTGGTCGTTGATAAAATACAAATTGAGACAATGTAACAATAAAACAAATACAATGAAATGTACATTTAGTTAAAGTTATAATAACCTATATTATGAGGTTTATATATATACTAGTTACTGCCCGCGACTTCGTTTACGTAGAACGTGAAATGTTATTTTAAAACTGCGATATCTCCTAAGATATTCATTAAAATGGAATGATGTAAAGGGCAATTTTGTTTTCAATTAAATACTTGTGATGAATGATGTATTTATTTGGATAAGGATTAATATGATGTTTATGAAAACACCTTCGCAAATAATGCATTATTTTAGAACAAATTCGGTTAGCATAAAAAAAGGTGATAGTGAGCCACCCTTAAAAGATAGACATATGCTGTCGGATTTTTTTTTTGATGTATTAAAGGGCAACAATTCTGTCGTACATGATTTTTGCGAAACTTTAACTGTTTACGCAGCGCAGCGGAAGCTCTCAAAAGGAAAAAGCCCCTCGATCTTGAAGCGCACCTTCATTAGGGCTCTGTTCTTATTGATATTAGCGTAATGATATATATTCTGTAGCCTTTCTTGATAAATGGGCTATCTAACATTGAAATAATTATTCAAATCGGACTAGTAGTTCCTGAGATTAGCGCGTTCAAACAAACTCTTCAGCTTTATAATATTAGTATATATATATAAATCAAGTGTCACAATGTATGTTCCCAGTGAACTCTTCACTAACTCAACCGATATTGATGAAAGTTGGTATTTATGTGTAATTTGGTCCAACTGAAGAGAAGGTTGTTTTTATTTTAATTTATAACACAGCAACGCGTGGCCGAGTCAGCTAATATATAATAGGGGTTAAAGTATGAAATTGCCGTTTTATTGCAATAGGTTCTTTGAATTGACATAGAATCTTCATGGTTTGAGGTTTTCGAATGAAACTTTTTTTAAATGGTTTCTATGATGTTCTTTTTTTAAAAAATGTAAAACATTTGAATATCGACTTTCAATTGTTTTTGTTATTCAATTTAGACAAGAAAGATGGATACTGCGAAAATTCGAGTTATTTTTGAATACGAGTTCCGACGCGGAACTAACGCGGCAGAAACAGCCCGCAATATCAATGCTGCGTTTGGAGAGGGGTCTACTAATGAACGCACCGTGCGATTTTGGTTTAAACGCTTTCGTGATGGAAATTTCGACTTAAAGAACGAGCCACGAGGAAGACCGCCCACACAGGTAAATAACGATGAATTAAGAGAGATAGTGGAAGCCGATCCTAGTCAAAGTACCCAGGAATTAGCGGCATGGTTTAACGTTACCTTACCCACAATATTGACTCACTTGCGTCAAATCAATAAAATAAAAAAATACGAAAAATGGGTGCCTCATGATTTGACTGATCTGCAGAAAGAAACGCGTGTTGAAACTTGTGTTGCCTTGTTGAACCGGTACAGAAATGAAGGAATATTGGATCGAATTGTAACATGTGATGAAAAGTGGATTCTTTATGATAACCGGAAAAGAAAAATGCAATGGCTGACCCCAGGTCAAATGCCACAACAGTGTCCTAAAGCAAAACTTACCAATAAAAAGGTAATGGTAACTGTTTGGTGGTCTCAGCATGGTGTTATTCACTATAGTTTTCTCCGATCTGGTCAAGCAATAACGGCAGATGTCTATTGTGCCGAACTCCGAACCATGTTGACAAAACTAGCAGTAAAACAGCCCCGACTCATGAATCGATCTTCACCATTATTGCTCCACGACAACGCGAGACCTCACACAGCACGAGAAACCATTTTGACCCTTCAGGAACTGCAGTTAGAAACCATTCGTCATCCTCCGTATTCACCAGACCTTGCTCCAACGGACTACCATTTTTTTCGTGATTTGGACAATTATCTACGTGACAAGAAGTTTTCTTCCCAGGAGGCAGTACAAAATGCTTTCACACAGTTTGTGCAGTCTAGATCGTCGGAATTCTATCGCAAAGGCATTAATGACCTTCCCATTAGATGGCAGCAATGTATAGATAATAATGGCAACTATTTTGATTAAATAAATTTGTTAAAAATTTAAAAAATAAACAATATAGATTTTCAGTACAAATCGGCAATTTCATACTTTAACCCCTAATATATACCTATGTAATATGCGGATGTGCATAAATATGATAAACATATCATAACACGTAAAAACGTACAATCTCTTTCCGTATCGTTTCGCGATAATAATATCAAGAAATAGCTAGTGTGTTTCTGTGAAATCTAGCCGGCGCTAACTATCAAAGTAAGCCTTGTACAAAAGCCAAACTAAGTTAACTTAAATACAACTTGTACTTGATCGGACTTCAGATAACCGTCAAAACCCACAGCTCACGAACCGAATCAATCAAACTTAGTCACTCCACGATTCCAGGTCAACAAGTTCACCAACCAATGTTATTGTAGACCGAGTGCCAATTAACTAAAATGTGCGAAAATAAGCGGTATTGTGCTCACCCGATTTTCTCCCTTTTATGTTTGTGTTCAAAGGCGAGATTAGATTAATAACGTTAGAATGAATAACGCCAAGGAAGTTTCGACGCATTGAAAGGCTTTTTTTTGAGAGATTTCGCCTATTGTTGACTGTGTACACTGTTTGGATGCTTGTGTTAATAAAGCGTTTGGAACTCAAAATCTTTTTTGCGCAATATTGTAAAGGGATAATAATGAGAATACGGGGTTTTCAATGACCGCTGCTATTATTCAAGATTTCATTTTATTTTTGATGAAGGATACTTATAACAAAAAATTATGAACGTTTAAGATATTCACAGAGCTTTTTTCCCTTCTTATCAAGGGCAAAACATAATTTGTATTTTAATGTTAAAAAATCATTAAGGCAAGATTATTTAAAAGCTTGAGATTTTTTTAGTTTATATTATAAATGCTGTTTCTTGCGAATACGTACGCGTGTGGCTATAAATCTAGCACGAACAAGTCCATTGCGGGACGAAGGCCTCCCCCCTAGAAATATGGGGGAATTTTCGCATAATACAGCCCAGTCGGGTGGGATATTGCAGTTACAGACCATAATTCGGAAAATGCTGCTACCCGTTTCGCGGTCAACCTACCGTGTTTGATGGTAACCATTATAATATTAATAAAAGCATCATTATAATAAAAATATAAGAAAAATATGTGGGTACTTAAAGAAAATCAAGAACAACTGAAGCACTTTTCAAAGGGCCTCGTTAAAAAGGTTATTTCTTATAAAATACTATTTTGAGATAAGTAAACATTTTGGAGTACGATAAAAATACGTACTAATATAAAATTATGATTATTGCTTTATAAGACTACTTTATAAGATAAATACGCAATATTTAGTTAGATATAATGGCTATACCTTTCTTTGCAACAGTTGGTGGCACTCTGTCAATATAATAAGTTAATAATGTTAACAAAAACAGCAGGCGCGCAAATTTAAGTCGCAGCGTGGGCTAAAATAAATCAAGATTATTTATGTATTTTTATTATCATTTTACATTTAATGCATACCTTCTTACTTCCCGTCCGTCCCGGCTTCTACTATATCATGCATGTATTATACTTATAAACCTTCCTCTTGCATTACTCTATCTATTTAAAAAAAACGCATCAAAATCCGTTGCGTAGTTTTAAAGATTTTAACATACATAGGGATATAGGGACAGAGAAAGCGACTTTGTTTTATACTATGTTGTGATTATGGAAATTTCTGTTTTGATTATAAATAGGTATGTGCTGATGTTGTAAAGCTAGGAATTGTCTGGATTTACTTACGTAAGCGGTCGTGACACTGCATGTAACAGCATCAGTGATGCAAGCTGTTCCAAATATTAAAGTGCTTTATGATGTTTTCTAGACCATTTCCCACTTCGAATGTGATTTAGGTATTATTAAAGGTATCAAAATTAAACACTGAATTTGAAATAGTAAAACTACTTGTGGTAATAGGAGTCAATAGGAAATGGATGAATATTAATGATTTGTATTTTTTAGGGTTCCGTTCGTCGAAAGGAAAAAACAGAACCCTTATAGGATCACTTTGTTGTCCGTCCGTCCGCCCTTCCGTCTGACTGTCTGTCAAGACCATTTTTCTCAGGAACGCGTAGAGGTATCAAGCTGAAATTTATATCATAAACTTTACTGTCCTTTGGAGATGTGTAAAAATCAAACTTCTAAGTCGACGCGATCAAAAGATACAGCCGTTTATGCCGCAAGTTTCCGCAAATTTTCGACACTCGCAAGGGAATCAAAACCTACAGGCACTCAGAATCTTGAAATTTGGAACAAAGCAACGTCGTATAGCACAGATAAAGGACAAAATGCGTAAATTTTTATTTACGTCATATAATGAAAATATTTTATAGAACCCTCGGTCCGCGAGTCCGACTCGCACTTGGCCGGTTTTTTTGTATAATCAATGCTATCCTATATGATAAATATCGATTCGGCTCACAAGTTAATTCCATGCGGGACTCGAATCTACAACCTTTGGATGTCTGGTCTGTTGCTCGTCCGATTGAGCTACCGACCCCTGTGAGTGATAATATGAGTACGTTAGATATTATGAGCTATGTAATAAGAAACTGAGAACCATTGATTTTCTTTCAGAAATCTTATAAGTGTGGCGAGACTTTTTCAATGATCCAGACCATGTTAGTCTTATAGATAATTTACATAAGGAGATTGTTAATGCTTTGTGTTAAGTATCTGATGGGAGTGCTGTAAACAGAAACAGTAAATCCTCTTAGAACGGAAAATGTATTCATGACTGGAAAAAAATAAGTCTGAAATTCACAGACAAGTAAGGTGGGTCAGTCTTTAAAAAATCACCAATTTTTTTTAATCTATAGGTACTTAAATATTGTTTAAATAGAAACAGATGAAATTTACCGGAGTTTTGGTGCAACGCTAGCAATCCTGCCTTTCGCACCGACGGTCTTGGGTTTCAATCCCGCAAGGGGCAGCTAACTAGTTGGACGTTGAGTGACGCTTGTTCAATCAACGTTCGGCCTAGACATTCAATTAAATGTCGTCATCAATGAACGCGCTAGTCATTCAATCAAATAGCAGATTAAACCAGATGACTGCGATATATACGCGCATTTGTATATCAGTTATGGCTATTTATATATATTTCTATAAATATTATTGTAACCATTTCAGTAATTATTTTAAATAATTGTGATTTTGCAACAGTTCACGTCGCGGTGGAGGCGCTCTCATGTGTCAATAATTAAGCAATACTCACAGCGCATACCAACAATTATCTTTATTAGTTCGTGTGAATATATAGTTTAAAATCAATATAACCTTTTAGTTATTATCGTTTCATATCTAGGCGTCTAGTACAATTACATATTTATGTATCATGTATGTATGTTTATCCCATATCCTAGTATCTTTGACACAAGCCTTATAGCCTCACAAGACCTTATAGCACTTACTTTGCACTAGGCTAAGTGATGTGATTGTAATATTATTAAGATATTGTATTGAATACTATATTAAAAGAGATAAAAATAAATTCAATTGTATTCAAATACTTTTGTTGAATTCATGATAGAGTAAAATTCACTTTTCGCACTGAACGATGAATATGAAATTCTTGATGAATTGCTTATCGCGAATACTAAGTTTTCTTCACATTCAGGTATAAATTGGAACAGAATAAGTTTAACGAATAAAACTGATCCATGAATTCACAGAGACAAATTTTAATAGCCAGCTTGAGTCTATTGCCAATCGCATCTTATTCAACAAGAAACAAGTTTCGCTCTTACAAAGTTTTGAATAGAATCCATTGAAGTTTGTGAACGGATATTAAAATAGCTTTAGGCTATTAGATCTCATTTTGATAAGAGAAAGTAAAGGATGTTAATGTGTTACTAAGTCATTGCGAACGAAATTCATGTTGCTTCCTCCAAAAACTGGATTCGGTTTGTAGAAATAATAATTGTTATATATTTCTTACATTCACACCAAATAATCTAGCCCAAAGTAAGTACTGTAAGGCCTGTGTTATATTATTAGGGTTACCGATAGACATACATAATATGATAAATTAATATAAATACTCATAGAAATATACATATATGTCAGATGAACCTGACCTGACTGAAGTTGTTCCGGAATGCAGGCGCCGTTTAGCGATGCCGTACAGAGTTTAGATTGTGTTTGTTTTTAAGTGGTTAAATTCAAACCTATCAAGACTCGTAATTGTAACCAACACTACCTCACGTCCGCTCACCTGCTATTTAAAAACTATGGCTGAG
The DNA here is from genome assembly GCA_927399485.1 of Calamotropha paludella. Taxonomy (NCBI): domain Eukaryota; kingdom Metazoa; phylum Arthropoda; class Insecta; order Lepidoptera; family Crambidae; genus Calamotropha; species Calamotropha paludella. The sequence continues at coordinate 3,624,735 of OV656806.1, read as the reverse complement.
AATAACCATCACGAATTATCCTAATCGCCGACATTTAAATACCCATGACTCCGGTAAAAATGCTAATTCTCAACACACAAACAACTGCTCCGGGATTTGAAACCAGTATTGTTGGTGCAAAAGGCAGGTTTGCTACCAAACCAATCATAAAAATTAAAGTTACTGTTGCGTTTTAAGAATTATGCGAATGGGTAAGGTTATGGTTTTCATATTTAGTTCTTAGGTATATACACGTCCATCTCACAAGTTAAAATTAAATTATGTACCTACTCCATAACTATAGGTCGCTTAATTGAGTCTTCGTTCGCGTGGGAAAGGGGCGCGGAAGTAAAGGGACAAAGGGCATCAGGCGAGGAGCGGGCGGCAGGTGCCCATAATGCACCCCTCGCTCCTTTTTTCATCACCCTACCCCCGCGCCCCTTTTTTCCACAGGGGGAAGCTTTAGGGATTACCTGCCGTGTGTTGATGGCGGGGATATGTGAGGATTCCTGGGTAGACACCTGTGCGGCCAGCTTGGCCTTCCTCACCTTTTTCCGGTCAGCCACCTTACTATACTATTATTTGTCTTTAGCGCAGAAGCTACTGGGACTTTGCGAGGCAGCCTCGATAGACCCGCCACTTGAGCCGCCTTACGACCTGAGATCCCGATTCTAAAGGGAAAATTCGCCTATTGGAAGCATCCGCCGCCAAGGGCGGGCGACGCCACGGTGCCTCAGGGATCCTCCCGTCAACGACGAGGCCCTCAATGAGGGCCTCTAACATCGCCCCTACCGCCCTGAGCATTTTCAGCTCCTTCTTACCGAATATACCGTCTATGTGCTGGACCACGTCCATCAGCTGAGAGATGATGTCCATCGCCTCGGCCGATGCGGGTGGAATTGGCCCTTGGCTTTCCTCTCCGGTCTTAGGCATTAATGCTCCTATGGAGTCTCTGGTTATTTTCCATTAGGCGCTTCATCTCTTTCGTGGTGTTGATGTCGCGCATACTGGCAACCAGGGCCTTGAGCCGTTACCCGCCCGCTTTCGCCTGCCTCTTAGGTAAGTTTTTGAACCTCAAACACCTGACCGAGGTTGCTGACTGACGTGATCAGAGATACCGATCCTTTCTCACGTTCACCCACCGGTGCTGAAGCATTTTTCATAATATGCGCCTAAGGCGAGCACTTGCGGCTTTATTTTATTCTGGGCGTTTGTTATTCAAGCTCAAACTCGTTCTTCGATCTTTTATGGTGGCTCCCAGTTCCTTCCTGCCTTCTCTTAGACTTCCCCGTCTTGTGCACCTTCTGGGGAGATCCCCCCTGGTACTACTATTCTTCTGCAGAGGATTCCGAGCCAGAACTTTCTCCCTTTACCGGGTTCTGTCGTTTACGCCTAATGCTCCCATCACGACTGCAATCGCACCCGAGACCGTCAAAACTATTCGAACCACACAGCGTAATCTTCAGCCTCCCTTATACTCACAACACAGAACTGCACACTTGCTCTCACTAAAGCTCGACAAAGCGTCAATCGATGAGGAAGATAGGCGTACGCTCCGAAAACACAATCTAAGTTGCAGTAATCGCACTATAAAACATCAAGAAATATGAAGTCACAAATGGATGGTATCAGCCAAAACTAGGCACTGCGTTAGCGTGCACCAGCTCGTTTCCAGGACACGCCTCGGGGAGGCCACCATCCAGCGCAATAATAATAATATTTCTTACATTTACTCCTACAATCCTAGTCCAAAGTAAGCACTATAAGGCTTGTGTTATGGATACTAGGGTAACGGATAGACATGGATATAAATGATACATAGATATAGAATATTATATATAAATACCCATGACGCAGTAACGAATGCTCGTATTCATCATACAAACATCTGCCCCTTCCGGGTTCGAACCAAGAATCGTGGTAGTGAAAGACAGGATCGTTATTGTTGCACCATATGAACGTCAAATATAAATACATAAGTATACTTATACTATTATTAATACCTGCCCCTTTGACTCACTTGTAGCATCACTACCGAAGCTCTACTCATACCATTGCTATCGATAAATAAAGTTTCTACTGTTATTTTTATTTGTATCCACACTAAGCGTGACTCGCGTTTTATAACATCGATGTAAAAATACACCTTGTACACAAGTACAAGATTAAATCTATAGCTATTCAATTACAACGTATAATGTTTCCTGTATTTGTATGTATTCTTCACATTAGTGTTGCCGATTTATCGATATTTCGACTATAGGTATTATTTTAATATAAACGCATTTATAAAAACTAGTGGTCTGTTCTCAATTCGCACGGGTAAAACATAGCATGTACTAGATAAAGAGATAGCCTTTATAAATCGGGTGGTTTTAAAGTGGTGAAAGAATTTTTTAATAGATCCAGTGATTTCGGAGATTATCTTCTACTAATAGAAAAACTTACAGAACTATTTCTCACTCTCTCTCTCTCTCTCTCTTTATAATAATAGCTAAGTTTTTTAACAATTAAAGTACTTACTCTAAGTACACATTTTCTCTATGACAATTATTCATTTTATAACTATTAAATCTGTTAATAGTTATAAAATGAATAATTTATTATTAACTTATAATTATTAACATTTCTTATACTGTCATTAGTAAAAATATTATTTACCATTTTCCAGAGAGTTTAATTTTTAAATATAATGCTTCAATAAAAATCGTTACGATATTAGTAAATTTATTATACATTTTATTATAAATTAATGTAGTTAAAGACAATTGATTCTACATCGATAGCTCATCTGCAACGTGATTAGGGCAACTCTACTGCGGATCTAGAAAACTGACAATGAACTGACAATTGACTTCCTGTTGATGCCACGAAACGAAGAAACATTGTTAGGTAATTTATTTTATATACCCGATTTCAAATATAGATTCAGCTTCGATTTTAAAATTTAGTTAGCGATAAATTCGTTGGACGAGTCCTTGTCTTTTTAGTTTCAAGAAAATATCGCGCAAAAGGAAATCATTTAAAATTTATATATACTTTTATTGGTTATTGTTCTAAGTTAAACTTACAAAGTTATTTATAAATCATAAAAAACTATATATATTTATACAGACACCCACATATATATACCACGTGTTATAAAAAACCCCGTAAAAATGTAATAAATTATCAAAGCGTAAAATACTGTCAACCCTTGTAAGCTGTCATAGGACTGAAGTTATCATAGATTATTTAACAGAGTGTACTCTTTAACGGATTTTAAGTTTTTCATTCACAAAGGTTTGCAAACTCAATAAGAAGAATTAATTCGAAAAAGGTCGTCGAAAAAAATTATGTTGTCAATCTTAAATCTTTTAATCGATATCTTACAATTATTTCGTATTTTACCCAACATTATTTCTAAAGTGCAAAAATGGCTACGTTTTCTAACTCTGAATATTATAATATGATGTTTTGCGTAGGCCATGGAGATGGCAACTTAAATCGTGCTCGCGAACTGTATCGGCAACGATTTATTGAGGTTGTGCATTGAGCAAGGCGGAGCACACTTTGAGCCGTTTCTGTAAATTTGTTGTTCATTACAAAAAAATAAGTGTTAGTTTAGGTTGAAAGAGACCTAACATAAAGATTTCTTTGACTTGAAATATCGATCTGAGCGGCGTCTGTACATTCTGTTATTGACTCTATGTAGTTTCGCGGATATTTGGTAACAATATATAGGTACAAACATTCTGTGTTATTTACTCTTGAATTATATGGAAATAGGGTTGGCACATTACTGATTTTTTTAATTAATTTTGGCGGTAAGTCATATTGTAATACTATGGTTTTCAAATATTATAAATTGAGTCATTATAATTGTCCATTTAACCTCGTTTCCAATTACGCATTTTTACTCAGGGGTAGACAGAGATCACAGATTTCTACTATTTACGATTCTGACATACAACTCTAAAACAAAAAAATACTAATAATAATAGTAATAGTCATGATAATAATGAAGTATTTAAATATTAGACGACAATATTGAAACAACATATAAATATATTTATTTATTTCATTCACTTATCAATATAAAATATTAGTACCAAGAAATGCGTTTAAAAGCACTACGCAAACCACTAAGGTTTTTAGTAAGTGATTTAAAGTCTACAACTTCGATAACATAATAAGGTAAACATGATTATACTACATATCACATATAATATCACATGCTCCGTCTTATTATTTAAAATTTTCTTTTTTTAAGTCAGGGAAGTAAGTTCGAGTACAGCTTGACACAAGTTATTTTTTTAGATATAAAGATGTACCAGTTCTATGCTTAAATAACAAAAAATATAATAATTATATAGCACTTTCTTCTTTATCGATTGTTTGATACTTGTTAAAGTATTACACTCGACGTTGTAGGTAGTTATACCTAGAACATGAAGAAACGGGCGCTAGCGTCAGCTTGAGAAATACTTGGAAGATTTCAACGGGTCTGTTAACCCTTAGCATGCCTGGTGGTTAAAAGTTACACACTATTTCTTGTGGGCCTGTCAGACTCAGATTTTCAACTTGTTTTATTTGCTATAAATTTCATTTTGTAGGGTATTTTAATGCTTTAACAAGTGTGCCCAAAGAGTAAGAAAGAGATGATAATTAAAATTATATTATTGCAAATTAACAAACTTTATATATGTTCGTCAAATTAGACTATAGTCTAAATTTAGACAATAGAAATTAGATAACATCTTAGTTGTGTCAGAATTAAAGAAATTTTAAATAGAGTTGATGGAATGTAAGACACTTACTTAGATATACACTTAACTATAAAATAATTAGTCTTCATCTCCTGCATTTATCATTTTGTAGGGCTTTGGTTGAATATCACTTTGCATATCGAAAAATTTAATGGTCAAGACACTACAAATCTCACAAATGTAGTTTTGTGATCTTTTTTCACTGGACAAAGGTAGCATCTACGCTTTTTTCCAGGAGTTCATTTTTTTCAATGGTGGGCTTACTTGTTCACCAATACTATAGGCGATTCTTTACGAAGAGCTACAGAAAGGCGAATATTATTTTTACTTGATTGCAAACGTGGTTCCACAAGCCCAATAGTCAAACTTTATAAAACTTCGTCGATTACTATAAACTTCTGGACAGTACAGTATTTTAAAAAATTGGCATTTATCCTAGCAGTGTTGAGCATCCAAAAAAATAATGTCATCCCTTTGAGTTTCACGTTATATCTTAAGATCGTTTGGGCTTATCGACATTTTCTACGCCACTCTTAGTACCATTTTAGTAGATTATTATCTCAGACTTCGGTTTTGTGCCAGTAGCTAAGTCAATTTCCATCTGGTGGTGGTCTAATATATACGCACAAATATCAATTACCATAAGCAGAAAAAAAAATATAATTACGTAAAAAAGTTACACCGTATGCCATACCATATGGTGGGGTCTATGGGACCTGCGCACACTTTGTGCACGTCTTTCTACCTCACTAGTTTGCTGCGACCTGAGGAAGGCGGAGCACGTTCCGCGTTTAGTAACAGTCAGCTATTGAGGTCGGTGAAGTGCGCAATTCAGATTTGAATGATCTATAACAGGTCATGCGTCGGTGTGGGTCTGACAGACCCTATCAGGCATGCTTAGGGTTAAGGTCTTGGTAGCTTAATTGGAAAAGCACTCGACCAGATAGTGAAGGATATGGGTTCGAGTCCCGCGTGACACCGGAGACAAGTAGAGTTTTGTCTTGAAATAATTTATTAACATATCACTCTGGCAGTCTGCATAATAAAATTTAGGGGTCTCTAAGTCACAAGTGAATAGATATCTTCTAGGCAAGCGCGTTATATCCTAGATTGCATATTGACTTACCACCAGGCGAGAAAGTGGTCAAGCGCCTTCCTATATACTATAGAAAAAATCTAGAAAACGGTTGACGTAAAGGCCTGCAACTTCCCGCTAACTTCAATTATCAAACGCGTGCGATTTTGTCGCTAGTTCCGATGCTTTTGAGCTCTTCGAGCTCAAATATTCAATTTTTGTGTTATATTGACCTCGAAGAGCTCAAAAATAAAGCTATTCGATGCCTGATGACAGTATCTTGAAACATTAATTGCTAAATTTTCAACCTGCCATTAAACCTTCGAATAAGTTAACCTATTTTCACATAAGTAGCGGCAATCAATGCAGTTTTTCAACCATTAATCTGATATGTAATTTAGTAGTAATTTTGGAAAAACACTTTTTTGAGATTTTCAAAAATCGACATCCCTCGAACAAATTAACCGATTTCAACAAGCGATTTCGATTTTCAAGCTTTATGAAAAATGTAGAACAAAAAAAATCGATCTGATGAAACACTTAGGAGTTATTACCAAAAAACACTTTTTTAGATGTTTTTAGACAACGATATCTCACGAACGAATCAACCGATTTTGACGCGCTAAAGCGAGATCGACGTGGTTTTTCAAGGTTAAGAGCTGACTGGTTTTTTGAAGTCGATCGGTAGAGTCGATTCGGAGATATTTAGAAAAAACGAAAAAAAAACAACTTTTTTTCACTTTTTTCGAAATTTCTCGAAATGTAGTTGTCCGAATAGGTTCAAATTTTCCGGGATCAAAATCGGTCGAGCCGTTCGAAAGTTATGAGAGGCGTACATCCCCCCCCCCCCCCCACACACACATACGGACATACAGACATCACCGCGAGAATAGTCAGGGAAGCTTCCGAGGGCCTCGAAACGTCAAGATCTAATGAAAACTCGACTTTCGAAAATCAGGATGAAAACAATAACTTCCCAATTTTTGAAAATTTTCAATTTTCTTAGCGGGAAGTTAAAATTACAAAAATGTATAACTTAACACGTTAAACGCCAGAGCATAAAGTAATAACATATCATTCAGGCCATGTCAGAGAATGATGTCCGACACTAACCTGTTCCATATAGGCCATGTCAGACAATGGTGTCCGACACTCAGACTTATATTTGAAGGTCCATTTCTCCGCGTCGGTCAATCTAACAAGGCGTTTTTGCCTTCTGTTAGACCCGCGCGGCCCCCCAGTCTAATGCAACCACGTCAGCGCTCAAATATTTAAGTTTTTTGCGAAAATTTGAGGGGTTTATTGTGAACTAGCTGTGTCCGCGAACTTCGATTCGCCTTACGATAGATTGTTCTTATATTTTATCTGTGTGTTTCTACTATACTAGGTCTGCCATGCTGCTGCTGTTTGCAAATACTGAACGAAGCACTTCCTTACCTAACTTCACCTAAATTTCATTCATGTAGTCTCAGCGGTTTGGCTGTGATAAGCTTTTGAAGTTTTCTTTAGGTGATTATTCCTCCATGGTTTGTCCGATTTCAAAAATTTGTTTTGCACATCAGTCACGACCACGATATGAGTTTTGGCGCCAAATTTCATCAATGTAGTATCAGCGGTTTGGCTGTCAGCTTTTGAATTTTTCTTTCGGTGATTATGCCTCCATGGTAAAGTCTATATTTCTTTTATATAGCCTATGTCCGTCAGGTTATAATCATGTATGTTCATGCCAAAATTCGTTCGAATCGGTTGAACCGTTAAGTAGCAGGAGGGAGACAAGCGAAATTTGTGAGTTGCCTAAAAGTGAGCTTCGCTCAATAAATACATGTATTCTACATTTAATCCTTCCTCTTGAATCATTCTATCTATAAAAAAACCATCCATCCAACCAACCATCAAAATCTGTTGCCTAGTTTAAAGATCTAAGCATATATAGGGACAGACAGACGGAAAGCGACTTCGCTTTATACTATGTGCTTTATATATGCCTTTATAAAAATCATTATTAATATTAAGTAGGAACAAAAACGAATACTAAATACTTCCAAAAGATTATTTTAAATAGATCGGTGGAAAATATTATAGCAATCTAAGCATGGAAATGGTTTTTTTGGGCAATCGACACAGTAGGTTTTAACTTTTTTCACTTTATTCCTCGCTTCAATTCTTCCCAAGATCTTAACTTTTTCTTTATAGCATTCAGAACAAGCCCTTCTTATATTACTTCTTTTTCCCTCTTTCTTTATCAATCTATGCTTCAACCTCTTTGCTCTTGTTTCAATAGTCACTAGTGATTTTGGTTCTGAACAATAATTACGGATGATTTCTTTTCTGAAATCAACCATAGAATTTTTTTTACCCGTCACTTTTTGTTAGAAATTAAAGGATTGACCAAAGATGTATTGAGCAGTAGACTGATATCTAGTTTTTCATACCACTTTATGCTTTTTCGCAAGCAAGAAGTATAGGCTTTTACTTTGTTATAGTCCGCGACAATCTTGGGCTTTGATACAGTTTTTCCCCTCTTATTTATATTATGAAACTGTACTGAATGTTTCGTAGACAAAACGTAGACATAACGCTTGTCCTTCCACTTCATACAAGTTATGCCATCAAAGCTTTCCGCAGCAGAATACTGTCCTTTTTTAAGTTTGGCAGTTAAAACATGCTACCGACCGACCGGCCGATTACTGACCCGCGTGGCTTAAACGGAGGCAAATACACTTATCGTTTGCACAGGGCCGTGTCGGCCAATACTGGGTGACGGCGTTTATTTGAAAAAATATTTAGATATCTACGATTTAATTATTGTTTCAGTGGTTCAAAATAACTTTTTTAAACAGTTTAAAAAAATATGTCTTTTTTAGACATTTTTCTTTTTTTTTTCACCCTTTATATGGATAGTTCGGTGTCACCCAGCATTGTCCGACACAGCGTTTAACGTGTTAAGTCATCCCAACCAAATAACTCTTAAAAATAGTCGATGTATAATTAAAAATGAAAATAAGAGTGTTTAGTGATCCGTTTAAAATCGATTCATTTTAATGAGTAAACTTCGCGAAAGCGTAAGAACTAAATAAAATCTAATGATGAAAGCGGATTTCTGAACGATTACTGATCAATGAATTAAGAAAGACGAGATTGCTCCAAATATAGCTAACGAAGTCCTTTTCACGGTTGAATTTATACCTTAATTAGCCGCATCAGGTTAACGTAGTGTATAGTTGATATCTGTCTAAACGTCTCGTACTCTTTTGATAACAGAAGATGAAATGGTCTAAAGATTACTTGTATGTGATAAACAATTTAAAATCTGCTATCTCTATTGATGCTGGAATCCGGAACATAAAAACTCTTATTCCACACAATTTGTTATATAAAAACTTACAATAATTTGCGTACATTGATGTTAGATTTATAGTTAATGACGTGCGCAATGTATCGAAGTCAGCAACTGGGGGGTTTCTTCCGTAGTGACGGGTTCGTATTGAGTTTTTAACTCTTTAACGGGCCTCTTCTCGCGGGGTTACGACCCCGCGGTGTTGGGTGCCGCCGGACGGCGGCCGTAGGTGCCTACGAGCATAAAGTTTTACCAAAACAGGTGTTATTGGGTTGGAGGTTGATCTTGCTTGTTAGGTAGCTAGTTGCCAATTGTTGTTTTAGCAACCCTACTTTCAGTCCCGGCTTACATCCTCTCGCCCAGGTGTCTGCGGCGGGGCCCTCGGCGCGGTCTGCATGCCGGGTGAGACCCCCCCGAAGGGAAGTAGGCCCAGGCAGCGCCAGCGAGCGGGTCCCGGCTAAGGCAGATAGGGGTCGTTGATTTTTTAGCAACTGAATGCCTCTCTTCTGTTTTATCCACAGGCGCCATGCATCTCCAAAGTGGCGGGGCAAAGGTGCTTCAACCGAAAAGCGGGAACACATCTGATTGGCGGGGCTCCCCCCTTTTCCGCACCCCCCTTTTAACACCGTACCCCCGCGCCCCTGTACCGTGCGGGCGAAGACTTATAAGCGGTCGACCTATAGATCTATAAATTATATATTGGACAAGCTATCGCAACGCATATTTTCGACATAGCGCCTGCGGATATGTCGGTGGAGTTACCCACGTGGTGCGGATCACGTGATTGGTCGCGAGGTTTTGATTGTTATAAAGTCACTTGATATTGCAGGTTGCAGGTTAGGTTACGTCACGGTAAATAAAATTCAAATAAATGAATATAAGACTTCGATAGAGGGTAGGCCGATACATCTGCCCATAAAATTCATTGGCAAAAAACTTCAGTTCTTCCGTGACGATGGCGAATGCAACTTCGCCGATATATCGGAACCTCAAATTAATAAAAACATGGTAAAAATTCGTTATTTATTTATGTTAATAGATACACATGCCTGTTACAGAAGTTTACTTCCAATACACTAGCTGGTCATACACGGTAATACATTACAAAACAAAATTTATTACAATTAAACTTACAATTTGTTATGCTAGAACAGAATGACAAATCTACAATCTGAGATCACAAATTTGTTGTTTGTCTGTCCGCTCTTTTTCCATTATATATGCGTTACCATAATAACGCGTTAACCGCAAGTAATTCGCCTATCGGACGCTAGATGGCGCTAACGGAAAAATATATAATAATACATAGAAAAAATTTAAAGAATTTTGTCCACCCGTGCGAAGCCGGGACGGGCCGCTAGTTATAATACAAAATCAGTTAAATTATGCGCCCACGTCATTAATAGAAAAAATAATAATATTGATGTAAGTGATCATAAAAGTTTATAATAATATTGACGACTGTTTGGTACAACGGTGGCGATCCTGCCTTTCTCGCCGACGGACCTGGATTCGAATCCCAGAAGGGGCAGATGTTTGTGTGACGAATACGAGCATTTGTACATGAGTCTGGGTATTTATATGTATTTCTATAAATATTACATATCTATGTATTATACGCGGCCGAGTCCGGCAAGGGACCACGCGACTCCCACCACTGTGTATTGGGACGCCGCAGTTTTTAGTGGGTAGGCCTCCAAGCCTTTACCGGGCACTCGGCCGGGTAGGGGCATGGAGGAGAGTCCCACATATCCATCGTGTTCTCATGGCACGATGGAATGCCTAATGCCATTTCCTGCGTAAACAAAAAAATATATATATGTGTGCATTTATATCCGTTACCCATTCCATAATACAAACCTTATAGTGCTTACTTTGGGGTAGGCTAATTGGTGTGAATTTAAAATATATTATGTTATTTTATTAATTTATGCCATTAAGAATTATACCTTTTAAAAAATGACCAAGTAGCTTTATATTCATAGAAAGATAACCCTAAGATTAATATGGACAGTAAGGATACGAAACGAAATATTCCATAGTTGACGCCTCCTGTATTCAAACTTTAATCGTAGTAATAACTTTTTTTTTCAGTTACAGCGCGTTTTATTCTACGCACTTTCGTTTATATCACGCAACTCACATAGGAGTTAAAGTAGTGATATCATTTGGGCTACAAAAACGACCATTATACTATTTCCTCCTAATGTAAACCCACTTAATAAGTCTCCTCAAACAATCGGGGAAATCGTGTGGGTGGATACTTGAGTTTTCCATCGTCATACTTAGTTTAAATGGTTTTGTATTTGATTGTTAGAATTTAGAATAATAATAAATTATACTATTCAATAAAGATAGGATACAGAGACAAGTACCGAGCATAGAAAAGTAAACAAACAGGCGGCCTTATCGCCAAAAAGCAATCTCTTTCTTGCAAGTGGCAACCTTGGGTGCGCATATTGTGAGGACAGGTGTAAATAATAATATTTCTTACAATAATACCAAATAGCCATGCCCAAAGTGAGCACTATAAAGCTTGTGTTATGCATGCTAGGGTAACTGATAGACATACATATATGATAGATAATAATAATTAAGCTTTATTTATCAATGCGAAAAAATTACAATATTATTTGTTTTGTATCAATATCCGGAATCCATCTTGAGTCAAGCACCTATCTTTCTACCGTTTAAGTCAGCATTTCCGGTTCCTCTCCGATCGTGGCGCCCTCTATATCGTGAATCGAAACTTACTTTCCCTCGCACCGGGTGACATCCGCCATTATAGCGTCATCTTTCGCGCCGTGTACAAGTCAGCACTAATTTTGTTAAAATTACGCGAAATATTCGATTATTTTAAATCGGTTTTCTCTCCTTTAAAATGGAGAACCAAGATAGGGAAAGTGGAAAAACAGTGACAGAAAGCATTATTGAAAAACCCAACTCCCGAAAGCGAATGCGTTCTCCATCGCCACATTCCGGCAGCGAAGATAGCTGATCGTCGTCTAGCGAGAGCTCAAGCCCTCCGAGGAGTAAGGCAAGCAAAGATTCATCAAGTGTGAGTTATGCCCATTTTCAATTTTTATCACAACAAGTTTCGCACTTGACAAATCTTATTACTTCGAACTTAGAAAATAAAACATTTAATCCAAATAGTGAAGATATAGCCACTACCTCAAAGGAGGTTAATAGATCTAATGTAAACCTTGAAAATTCAGCCGTTACTCCAAATGAGTTTATTTTTCGATGTCCCGAGACGGAAAATTGTTATAAGCTTAACATTCTATCGGATGTGAGTACTACAATAAAAGATCCTATTTATCCTAAGTCAAACGAAGGACTCTTAAAGAAATTGATTGAATTACAACATTTTAAGTGTGACGATTGGTATGCTATTCGTTTTACCGATGCTCAGAAGAAGTATTTGACTACCCCCGGCTTCATAGAACTAAACGTTAACGATGAACTAAAACGTTTTGAAAGTTTGATGTTAAAGGACGATCCACGTTCATACTTACTAGAGCGGTCTTTTGCTGGTTTGACTAACGCCTTGCTCACCCAAAAAGCAGAGTTACATAGATTATTACAAACCCTAGTTGATTGGGCATACGGTTCCAAAGAGGCATTAACGCCTAGCTCTTTATTTGAAAAAATACAGACCACCTTCTCAAAAGAGTCTGTATATAGTAAGATAACAGATGATCTGTTACAAATGGTTTGTGGAAGGAGGGCGGATCTTATTGCTACACGTAGAGATACCTTGTTACGTCATGTATCCGAAGAGTATCATCGTGATGTTTTTTATAAAATCCCACCTAGTTCAACATCACTTTTTGATGAAGAATTACTTCAGAGCTATCTTCACAAAATTGGGGGGATTGAAAAGTTATCCTTCCCAAAACCAACGATCAAAGTCCAAACAAAGGATGCAGTTTACCAAAATCCTAAACCTTCGACCAGCAAACAGACTGACGATATATTTTTTCGTGGGCACAATTCCGCAAAAAGAGGCAACCACGCTCCTCGCCCACCCCGCCAGTCAAGAATTAGACCTTCTAACAATCGCGATAAGCAAAAGGTCAAGAAACGACAAAGTCGATCTTCTTTCAAAGATAAACGTCACGAATGACTCGAAGCACTTTCGAGGCGGTTGTCTCAATCGATTTCAGTTTGCTTGGCGCAATTTAGGAGCACCGGAGAAAATTTGTCAGCTATTAAACGGTGTTCGCATACCATTCATACTGAAACCGCCTCTAATATTCCCAAGCTTGACAGTTATGAAATGTTACAGAACCAAAACGTCTCGTCATATGTCTGCACAGATTCAATCCATGTTAGAAGCAGGTGTCCTAGAAGAAGCGGAGGAAAGTCCCAGCTACTTGTCGACGATCTTCCTCGCGACCAAATCAGACGGAACGTTTCGACCTATCTTCAACCTAAAACGACTAAACCAGTTTGTGCTAGCAAAACCCTTTCAACTCTTCAATCATTTCCGTGTACCAGATTTCTTGCAGGATCAGGACTGGATGGCGAAACTAGACCTCAGCCAAGCGTATTTCCACGTGCCAATCGCTCAACAGCATCGCAGATTCCTGAGACTCAATTATCATTACGACTCACATCAGCATCAACTGCTGCAGATGACATGTTTGCCGTTTGGCCTTTCATCAGCGCCGAGGACATTTGCTTCAATCACCAACTGGGTGGCAGAATACCTGAGGAGTCACGGAATAAGGTGCGTGGTCTATTTAGACGATTTCCTTTTGACAAACCAATCCAAACAGCAATTACAGAAGGACGTAGCTTTCACAGTAAGAACCATGCAAACACTTGGATGGGTGATCAACCACGACAAGTCTGTCTTAGCTCCGACTCAATGCCTTGAGTTCCTCGGCATCACATGGGACACAAAACGCAACGCAAAGTCCCTGTCGGAGCAGAAGTGTCTATCGCTACGCAAAGCACTTCGGCAGCGGCTCGTGAAAGGCAAGTTGTGTCTCAGACAATACCAAACCTTAATGGGCAGACTCAACTTCGCCTCGTTTGTAACCAGAAGAGGGCGGCTTCATTGTCGCACTCTTCAGTCCTTCAGTCGTCAATTGCCCAAAAATTACCCATTTCGACAGATAAACATTCCACAAGAAGTCCGACAAGAGATGAAATGGTGGTACGAAACGATAGGGAGCTGTACACCTATACACCCAAAATCCATAACCCATCTGTTGACGACAGACGCATCCGACATAGGATGGGGCGCGCAGCTGGACGACTTAAGTATCAAAGGGAATTGGACGGCACGACAGCTCACGTGGAACGCAAACCAAAAAGAAATGTTCGCTGTTCACGCCGCGATCCAGCATCAAACTCATCAGCTTCAAGATGCTCAAGTACTTCTTCAGACAGACAACAAAACAGTGGTGTCTTACATAAACAAAGAAGGTGGGACAAAGTCAAAGAAACTTCTCAAACAAACACAACTTCTGATTCAGACTCTAGACACACTGAAATACACATAGTAGCTCAGTATTTTCCAGGCAGGTTCAACGCAGAAGTCGATGCCTTGTCTCGCCGGAAAGTTCAACCGGAATGGCACCTGGTAGAAACAGCTACAATAGATCTTTTCCAAAGGTGGGGCACGCCGGAGATAGATCTATTTGCATCCAGAACAGCACACGTGACACCGAAATATGTTTCGATGGACGTGGGAGATCAGGAAGCGGAATATCACAACGCTTTCCTTCATCAGTGGCATTACCACCTAGCGTGGTTGTTTCCACCACCGAACCTCATCCCCAGAGTTCTCAGCCACCTGAACCAAGCCAGCGGTCAATACATTTTGATCGCACCGAAATGGAACAAAGTGTTTTGGCGAGGGGATCTGCAACGTCGGGCACTAAAACCTCCCTTTCGGATACCGGACCTAACAAGAGTTCTTATAGACACGAGGACGGGCACCCACCCACCAGAAGTACAGGACCTGCAGTTGGAGGCATGGCTGATTTTGGGTGGCAAGACATGCTCACAGAGTGGACTGCTAAAGAACAAGCTCTATTAATGTCGAGCTGGCGAGGCTCCACCATTAACACCTACAGACCGGCGTGGAACCGATGGAAAAAATGGTGTGAGGCGCATACAGTTAATTACAAATATCCAAGTGCTGACCAGGTAGCCCGTTATCTAGCACACTTACATTGCGAAGTTGGTCTAGCTTATAGAACTATTTTAGTTCATAAATCAGTAATTTCAACCTTCACACATTTAACACGTAGTATAGACTTATCTTCAAATTTCTTTGTAAAACATATGATTAAGGCTATATCGGTCGCCCGCGAAAAACCTGCTAAACCACCTATTTGGAATCCTAAATTGTTGCTAGATTACTTAAGTTCATACTGCTTTGATGAAAATAACTTATATCAAGTATCTAGGCATACTGCCACGTTGTTATTACTAGCGTCGGGGCGAAGAGTCCACGACCTTACATTGCTACGCACTGGTGCCAACAACTTAATAGTAGTTAATAGTTCAATTATATTTTGGCCCGTTTTTGGCTCAAAAACTGACACTTCCAACCATAGGCAGTCGGGATGGAAGCTAAAACAGCATCCTATTCATAAATTAAATACTGTATTTTGGATTAAACAATTATTAAAAATTTCTCAAGCACGCCGTCAAGATTCGGATAATTTATTTATGACCGCTCGAGGCGAAATAAAGCCTGCATCTAGAACAGTGATTGGAGGTTGGGTTAAATCTCTTTTAAAGGAAAGTGGCATCGAAGCTACTCCAGGATCGGTACGGTCAGCCGTGGCTTCCCTCAATTTTGTAGAAATTTTTTCTATAGATCAAATTCTCGAAACCGGAAATTGGAAAATGATACATACTTTCAAAAAATATGTATCAAAAGGAACTAAAAGATTGTGATTCTCTTGGTCCTTGCAAACCTGTGTCTTTATCTAATTATTTCGAAGCTGTCCACTAAACTGTTATATATCGTGATTAAGATTTTGTATTTATCACGCAGAAACATAAATAATGCTCTAATTAAAGTTCATAATTGGTACACATTATGCCTGTTTTATTTAACAATCTGTATTTACACATTATAGCGTCTATAGCTTTTCGCACCAGGTAATAACAAACAAATCACTCAAGATGGATTCCGGATATTTTTTTTTTTTTTTTTTTTTTATAGCAGAAAGTTGGCAAACAAGCAAACTGCCCACCTGATGGTAAGTAGTAACAGTCACCTATAATACATGTGGCCTTGTGAGATTCGCAGCAAAACTGCAACCCTCACGAAGAACCACAGTGTACGTTGCCAACTTGTGACATAAGATGTAAAGTCACTGTACCCAGTAATTTCACTGCCATATCTTACCCTTCAAACCGGAACACAGCAATGCAAGCACTGCTGCTTTGCGGCAGAAATAGGTAATATTGATACAAAACAAATAATAGAGAGTTTTACCAACAAATAAAACTTACCTATTATTTTTTCTTCAATATCCGGAATCCAGGTAAGTGCTACCTGAGTGCATCATGAGATCTATAATGGCGGATGTCACCCGGTGCGAGGGAAAGTAAGTTTCGATTCACGATATAGAGGGCGCCACGATCGGAGAGGAACCGGAAATGCTGACTTAAACGGTAGAAAGATAGGTGCTTGACTCAAGATGGATTCCGGATATTGAAGAAAAAATAATAGGTAAGTTTTATTTGTTGGTAAAACTCTCTATTAAGTATATAATTAAGTAACAATTTATTTAACATAATTAGAATTATCAACCATAAAAAAAAATTGGCACTATTCGGTAGTTATTTTTGGATTTTGATGACCTTTGGTCCTTTGGGTAAAAGCCTCCTCCAAGGTATGTCACTCATTTCTGTTTAGCCAATCTTGGCCTTCCACTGACGCTATTTCGTCTGGTCATTTGGCGTGCGGGAGGCCTCTATAGTCCATTTTTTTGGCATTAGAAATTATGTAAACAAAGAAGCAGTGGTGGCTAACCTTGTGCTGGAGTCCACTTTGACCGGCTTTAGGCTCGTCTATTGTTGAACAGATTAAATAACAAATAACAACAAAATCTTTTAACAAAAATTTCAACAAAAACAATAGAAACTTAACAATAAACCAAAGAAAATAGTCAAAACAGATAAATGCAGACGTTGGCATTAATTGCCGCTATTGTTGCAAATGGCGGCCATGTTAAGCGACCATTTTAAAAATCACCTAATATGGTACGTATTACAGCGGCTAGTACTTTTTAATTTTGTCGTGTCAAACTGACCAACGTTTCGTTCCACGAGTTTGTAACTTCTGCTTCTTAAGGTACTTCTTAGTGTAAACTTTTCACGATGTTACGTTTTGCTTGTTACATTATATGTGTACAATAAAGTACCCAAATTTTGTTCTTTCTAATGCTAAAAAAACGGACTAAAGTCCAATATGATAGATAGATATTTCTATAAATTTTACATATATATTACATTACATTATATATTACAAACGTTAGTTTCAATAAATTAAGATTTGTTTAGTGTTTATACCTAGGTATATATATTTTATATGTAACTCATCTCTCCAAGTGGCTTACATAACCTACTGCGCCGCTGAGATATTTACCAAGAATTTCTCCAATGAAATTATTCATGGTTTGGCGCTTCAGTAGCTACCTAATATAATCCCTACATAGTATAAAACAAAGCTTCCTGCTGTCTGTCCCTATGTATGCTTAGATCTTTAAAATTACGCAACGCATATGATGAACTTTTTTTATAAATAGAGTGATTCAAGAGGAAGGTTTATATGTATAATACATGCGTAATATAATAGAGAAACACAGATAATTTTATTTTATTTGCGCTTACATTTCAAAAGCTGGCTGAATCCTACGAGATAGAATAAAGTGTATTTCAAATAATACAATACAGTATCACTCGTTTTTTGAAGTGGGGTGAGCTGACTTAGCAAAAATAATAAAATTAAATGACTAGTCAACTCATCCCGCGGGATTAGTTTGGAGCGGGATCGGTTTACTAAAAACCCTGCTAGGGCTGGGCTAGGCTAATTGATGTGAATGTAACAAATATTATTATAAGATATTTATTATTAAACAACAAAAAATATAATCATATTCCCATTTAGTTTTAATTAAAGCAACTTTGCCTACCTACATAATATATTTACATAATTCCTTAAGTGAAAAAAGAGACTTTAAAAACGAAAAGCGTGTTTTAAAACCGATAAAATTCCGAGCAGCTGCTGTATGCACTTAATGGAACGTCGTAAGCGCTAAAAGCTAACTTGTGAGGTATTTCAGACGTTTTTTTAATGACAAAGGAATAAAAGTGAAGTACCCACTCAAAACATCTAATTTCCTCGGATAAGTCGCTGTGTTACAAAGATATAATTTCAATTGTTCACGAGCATAAATCTATTACCAAAACGGGAGTGTTTAGGTAGTATTACTAATTGTTTCTAATTTATAACGTTCATATTTCGCAACTTTAATTAAATGTTTACGCTGCTTTGTTGGCTAAAAGAGAATATTGCTTTTTCTTTATATAAAATAAATTGTATTTGTTATATAAAAGGAAAAGTGGCAAGGAGGAAAATGTTTTATGTAATCTTTTATTCTCTTTACATATATCTGAGAAATAAACAATAAAAATAACTTCTAAAGTTAAGGTTTAATTGCTCACCAGGGCCTTTAGATTACTAAGACTCTAGATTCTAAAGGAATATATTTGTCAATTGATCTATTATTTCGTCAAGACTCTTAAGTTAGGTCTTAAGTTACTCCATGAGTATTTCTGAGTACTTTTAACCCGTCAGTTTTTAAAGCCAGGGTGAATAGGCCCCTTCTGGGTTAGCTCAACCCATCATAGATTCTGTCTTGGGCTTCGGGCTTGATTGGGATCAAGACTGAACCCATTAAAAAAAATGAAGGATGTTAAGCCGTAGGTCATAGCTGCATTTGTAGTCGTTAGCTCATACCAATCCGCATTGGGCTTCCATGGCGGTTAGGGTCCACTTTTGTTTCACTAGTGTTTTTATATATACGAAAGTTAGTATTATCAGTTGTACTACTCAGCAATAGATGGCACATTTTATATTCGTTTATAATCCTGCATCGCGTTGTTATGATTTTTCACATATTATCCAATTTTTAATTAGGGCAAAAAAAGATATGGGGCTGTCAGTAACTGGTACTTAACACATGTGAATAGTCGAAACATAATAAATCGAATTCCAAAAAAAGTAAACAAAAAATGATTAATAATCGGTAAAAGAAAAAGACTACTACATGTCTTAGTATAGTTAGTTACTACGCGCGGTGTGTCTATTTCGGATTTGCGTAAAGTATAAAATCGATTTCCATTGTGAATCTCGGCAAAGTTGCCTCAGAGCTCACGATTGGTCTCTTACCCTTGTCGCTATCGAGGGCGGCGAAACGGCTGTGTGCAAGAGGGAGACGAAATATAACAAAGAAAATTTACGTCAGTTACAGACAACAATTTACGCGCTTTTTCTTTGAGATTAGTGTTTGTTTAATATTATTGACAATTTTATTTAATTCGTGTTATATTTTAGGATTTCGCAGTCCCAAAACCCGGTGTTAAGGTCATCTGCGACCAACATCAGTTACACAAAAAAACACAATAGCGCTTGATGCTTGAAGAAGTGAGATGTTAAAGAACTGTAATTCTCATTCTTGAAAATAATTTAATTAAAAGTGCCCGTCTATGTTTTGACAATGGACACTTAAACCTAGGACAATTAAAATACGTGTTAGGCGATTTTTTTGTAAATAGGTAAATTATTGTAAATATCAATCAAGTGATTCATATTTTTTTAATACGCCAAACTTACTTTTTCGTGTTTAAATCCAATATGAGGTTTTTTGTTTATTTTAGTATTTGTTGTTTGTTTACTTTTGATAAATTATTAGTACGGAAAGTAATTTTGTCGGACCTAAGCCCGGATGAGTGTGAAAGGAAAGTTAGAATTACAAAATAAAGTGTTATCTTGTTCATTTTCTGCCTCCTATTTTCCATATCAAATTTCGTAGTAATTTCAAGGGAGCATGATAAACAGATGTTTACACAAAATAAGTCTATGAATTTATTGATATTTTAAGATATAAAGAATCCTAACAACTTTGCTAAGCATACACTTAAACAAAAAGTAATCTTACACAAAATGCAATCATATGATCTGTAGCCTTAGTTACAAACTGGCATGACAAGTTTGGATCACAAGAAAGTGAATAGTGTAGTTATAAAAGCTATTGGATTTGTCGACCGTTTGGTGCAACGGTAGCTATCCTGCTTTTCATCCTGGTCCTGGGTACGATTCCCGGAAGGGGCAAATGTTTGTGTGAAAAATACAATAGTTTTTATATAAATTTCTATAAATATAACATATCTATGTATCATATACGAGTAATCTATCTATCCATCTATCCGTTACCCTTGTATCCATAACACAAGCCTTACAGTGCTTACTTCGGGCTAGGCTAATTGGTGTGAGTGTGTAAGAAATAAATTAGCATTCTTTAGCATTCACAATGCTATCACAAAATACGCCTGTATTTGTATATGTATGGCTGTATATATATTTACAGGCTAATTTTATATCTTTTGAAGAGTTTTTGACAATCATACTACGAAATTTGATGAGGTTACTAATAAGACTGAATTTGCAGTCACATTCTCTTTAATTTACTGACTTTGAAGTTGACATCTCATGCAGCATTCTTAAAATATGTTTCAAACAGACTCTCCATGCTATCAATTGGAGAAAAATAACTTTGGTGACGATTAACGAAATAAATAATAAATTATGTTTACATGTAATATCAAGGCCTTTGTAATAAATCCTTAATTTTTTTATTTATTAAAAAATATCGGTTTATGTGTACCCTAGAAGAGATCGCCCTTTTGTGATACGATAAAAACAGTAATTAATTTAAATTTAAGACTTGTTATTTTGGCAAAGAACTATATCAACATATAAACGCGAGAGTGTATGTAATGTTTATTTTTATTTATTTAATGTATTTTTAATTTAAAATATTATACATATAAGACAACAACACATACACTGTTCTGAACCTAAGTAGCTATAAAGCACTCGTATTTTGTAATTTAGTAACAGAGATGGTACCACAACACCCAGTCCTGCCAATACAGTAAAGTTGATTATCTACATAATGTGTCCATATTTCAGGCCATAAAATATCTTTATCTTTATCTTTACATTGACCCGGCCGGAGTGTAACCTGGGACCTCAGAATGCGTTTACCATGAAAACCGATATGCAAGCCACCTGACCACGAAGCTCATCATTATATAAAAATACTAGCTTTTACTTCCAGCTTCGCTCGCAATAATGTAGACTATGGATAAAATGTTATATTTCTACCCCTCGGGAACAGTACTTTTCTGGTTAAAAGGTACCCTGTGTACTTTTCTGTACCCCTGTCAAAGTGTATGCAAAATTTCATGTTATTTGATAGAATCAGGCGTTACTTGGCGGAAGTACATATCCATTAGTAAAATAAAAATATGTAGCTTACTTCCGCAAAACTCAAGCAGTGTACACCGCCCGCCCGCCCGCAAGGACGGTGGAGGGCGCAGCCACTCACTTAGTACTCGTATTGTACGGTCCAACAGCTCCTGATGATGCCCCGTGTGGGGACGAAACACGTGTAGAGTAGTTGGTTAAGGTGCCGGTGTCTGCGGTTCCTGCATATAATTGTGGGCGGGCGGTGCACACTGCTTGAGTTTTGCGGAAGTAAGCCACATATTTTTATTTTAGTAGTAAATTTCATGATGATCGATTGAGTAGTTAAAGCGTGAAATTGTAACAAACAAACCCACTTTCGTATAAATAATAATAGTGGGGATTATAAGGTTTTAACCGATAATATACAGGATGGTCCTAGATAAAGTGCAAATACGAATACCATGGATTCATACCATCACTCTGAACATTGTCAAACAAATTTTTGTCGGAAATGAAGAAAAAATTTTGTCTCTCCATACAAAGTTGGCAGCTGACTCTAAATTTTGTATGGAGTCGTTTTTTTTAAATTTCCGACAGCAAATGTGACAAAAAATGTTCAGGTGACGATGGTCTGAATCCATGGTTTTCGTATTTGCACTTTATCCAGAACCACCCTGTGTATAGCCTATCATTTTTGCAATCACATGATTTTACCATATACCAAATTTCATCGAAATCGATCGACCCGTTCTTGACTTATAGAAGGACAGGCAGATTTAACTAAAAGTTAAAAAATAATAGAAATAAGTCACAGAATTTGTTAAAAAAATAAATGTCCAGACATACTCTACAGATTTAAATAGTAGTATAAATATAGATTAGCTTTCTGCACTCCTGCTCGAAATTAACTTTAACGATGTCCAATTTCACCCGTCTTCGCCCACGTAATTTTCATTAAAAGGGGTACAAAGTATTCACGTATTAAAATTCTACTTACCTTTATTAGGTTCGTTGAGTGAAATTAGATCACGATGCTTACAACTAGACAGATAAAGAAAAATAAACCTAAACCTGGACCTAAATAAATGGAACAGTAGAATAGGAAGATAAAATTATGAAAATAGTAGAAAGGCACTATGATTAAATAGCACTTAGAGAAGTACTATCATGTAATAATAAAGAACTAGGAATGAGCACGATTATAAAATAAGAAAAATGAAAGAAACCCAAAGTTATTTACCCAGAGTATATTTAGTTTAAGTAATAAATAAATAAAGTAAAAAAGGAGGAATAGACGAAATTTTCCTCCCTTTAAGATGTAAAAGATGATGAGTGAACTTGGGGTATCAGGAATGAAAGTAGGAGAAGTAGCAAATGATAGAATTATTGATTATATAGCTGAACAATGTCTTAGACCACCAACGCCCGAAAAGAGGTGAAAAAAAACCAGCAGATAAAATAACACTATTGTTATGCAATTTTAAAACACTTTTCGAGTATGTGTTTGTGTGCTCACGAGTGACTAATGTCATGGTGACTGTTTTTTGACTTATCCCTGACTTATGTAGATGTATGAACGTGTGTACTTTGCTAGATGTAACTTTTTCGTACGGACGCCCGTGTAGGTGTCAAAATTGTCACTACCCTCGTCACAAGTTTTTCGGGCGATATACTGATTTCAAAATTTATTACTATTTTATATGACAAAAGAGATAAATTAAATTAATTTTTTTATGGATATTTGGATTATTGGAACAAAAGGAAATTTCAATATCGATATTTTAATGGATTTATTTAGAGAAATTGCTTCTTAGTATTTATATTATAATGACATTATTGATTTTAAACTCGGTTTACTGAATATCCTTCGTTT
The DNA here is from genome assembly GCA_927399485.1 of Calamotropha paludella. NCBI lineage: Eukaryota > Metazoa > Arthropoda > Insecta > Lepidoptera > Crambidae > Calamotropha > Calamotropha paludella. The sequence continues at coordinate 3,601,209 of OV656806.1, read as the reverse complement.
TCTATTGATTTCTACTTATGGATAATACGAACACATCCATTTTTTATTTCTAACCCACCTCGTTCAAAGAAGGTAGCATTTTCTTTACTCATGCGCTCTGGCCTCAGTAAAGAAACGAAATACACTTAGTCATCTTTCTTTGATGATAGCTAATATATAAATTGGCGGTGGCAATTAAAGAGGTGACATGTATTTTTCTTTAGTCTCTTCCTTTTTTTATTCTTCAGATTTTTCCCCATGGTTCTTCCAAATATTTCATTCTCGGTTTTTGAACAAACCCACGTAAGTTTTTGAAGTTTTACCTAAGTATATATATATACGTTATGAAAAAACGATGAGTGTGAAATTTTAAGATGTGTGCGTATCACTTTGACACTAAATTATCATGTTGAAGTTGGATCCAAAAGCGACATAGAATAAACCTTCAGGATGAAGTTAGCTGCTAATTATGAATGTGTGTGTGTGTGTGTGATTTTAAATTATGTATGGTAGTTAACAATAATGTATATAAAATTATAATATTAGTTATCTTTGTTTAGTAACGATAAAGAAGTATAACTTCTTACGTGCGGTACATAAGTAAACACAACGGTTTTTTATATACTTAAAAATGTAGACGTTTACTAATGTAATAAGATGCAATATAACTATGTAGCGCCATTTTCTCGTAAATCACACCAACGTCATGAAAACCGATCGAACCAATAATAGTTATAATTTTTATTTGCCCCCAAAATCGGGAAGTAAATCCCCTAATCTGGAGGCAGTGTCAAAAGATTTTCGTCATTTGTCACCCTCGTGAGCGCACTCCACCGGATGATGCGACGTGACATTAAAATTGTCCCAAGTGATTGAAAGTATTAGAACAGTCTTCGACGTAGTTGAAGTTGACTTAGTGTAAAGAACAGGATGAAAACTGTCTGTTTAATATGAAATTATCGAAATGCTTGAATTATTAAACGCTGTGAACCATTAAAAACTACTACTATCTAACAATTAAAAATCTATATAGACAACCTTCATATTTATTATACTTGCATGTGTATACATTTCACTAGATAAACCTAGTAAGATAGTTATATTACTGGATCATGTTCGTTACATAGTTATATTCCTAGTAGGACTGTAATGAATCGCTTTCATAAAACTATAAAACTTTATATAGCTATATATTTATCAGGAGTTCAATCATCTTACTGCGTATGTCGCAGTAAGCTGTTCATAATCTTTCATTTCGTGTCATTCCAATTTCTTTCAGTGACACTTCTGTAGCATTTCATAGTGTCTGACGCCGTCAATATTTTCGTTTTTATTTTGAAAACAGAAACATTTTCACACAGAAATATGCACACGAGTGCAAAAGTATTTTATGAATATATAAAAAGTATGTCTAAAAAATATATCTTAAGTCGAAATCGACTCCGATTCTTCTGGCAGAGCTAGTAGTTTTATCAACACATTGACTTTTTTTTGTCTTGTCAAACCTTAGACAAACTGATTTCGAACGTAGTCAGGTAACTTGAACACCTTTACAGATATGTAAGACCTATGGTGAGATGCGTTACGCAACAGAGGTTACAACAGGGAGAGTCCTTCGGGAAGCACTTGGGGAATCTTTTTGATGCAGGCCGAGGAAAGGGAAGAAGATGGCGCAAGCGCGCACACCCCATCTTCCCTTGCAAAACAAGCTGGCAATGGGTGAACCGTCCAAAGCCTGCATTGCATGGTGTTGCCCATTTACCCAAATGAATCCGGGTATTCCCCGTCGTGGTGGGTTAACTGCTGGGTATACCACAGTGAAATCCAAAAACGGGCCGGTGGGTTTACCGGCAGCAACAGAATACAAAGGTTTTTAGTAGGCAGGCCTCCTACCTTTCATCGGGCAGGGTGGTGGAGGAGAGTCCCACATATAACGCGCTGCTTACCAGGCGGCGCAGTATTCGTAGTCGTATAAATAAAAAAGGCATGTAAGACCTGGTAAGCTATTTTCGTATGTGAGATTTTGTTTAAATTTTGATATACAAAAGTAAAAGTGGGTTGGGGTCCTGAGGTCAATCAAATATACAAATCCTTTTAAAAACTTATCGAAATTTCAAGCGATCGGAAGACTGGTTTTTATTTATCGTAACTTGAGGTAACGCTATCAGTCTTTTGGGCATATTATCTACGAGCGAAGATTTAGGGAATATTTTTTAAATTATTATAATAGAAAAATACTAGAAAAAATCGACTCGGGTCACAAGTGAATCTCAGGCGGGAATCGAACCCGCAATATACCCGAATATTTTTTAATTAATTTAATTTTAGTGCACCTTGAGTATTATTTTGAAGTATGTTAACATTTCCTTTTTTACTGTAAATTAATGTTGATTTCTATTGGTCTATTTTCTTATATATAAAGCAAAGTGAAAAAAGATGTTTTTTATGTTTAAAATTTCGTTTCCGTCTTTAGTGTCATGGGAAATTTATCGTCAAACCAATTACTGCTGCTGCCCCGACGCGTAACGAGGCAGAAAGATCCCGAAGAGTCCTAATTACGATAATGATTGTTTCAAACGATCCCTTACACGGCCAATGATTCACAGTGTCTCTCGGGCGGGATGGATCCAATTTCGGGATGAATTCAAATGGGCGCAAATAGTCTCTCGTTGTGCTGCTAATCTGCAGATAATGAGTTCTGTCTTCATTATTCTGTACAAGCTTTTTGCTCGGGATTTTTTGTGTAAACACATTTTAGTCTAGGTGGGTATACTCGGGAGTTGAAAATTGTTGAAACGATATTAAAAAAAATCAATGCATGCTAGAAATGGTGACCGTGAAAAGGGTCTGCATGATTTTTTAATAAACGAAATATATTATAAGATTAACGATTTTAAATGGTATGATTAAATATTAATTATTATTTTATGATATGAAATTTGAAGTCATTGTTATTTTGACATATTTGTGTGTACTATAAAATAATGACATTTAATTTATCACATTGATATTTTGTAATTCTATTACCACTAAACAATTTTATTAAGTTAATAAACTGTAACTTTTATTGCAATTATTTTCACCCTGATGTTTTGGTAGAATATTACGAATTCTTATCTAACACTATTTGTACCATACAGTAAAACATTTCACTTACGTTATTGGCTGTACGTTTATCCGTTGTTTATAATAATTTAAAGCAGTCTTATTAACATAAGTATGTTATTGATAAGATGTGATTAATCCAATTAACACCATTTGTATCGAGCAAAAAAAAAACTACCAAAAAAAAGCGTGCAAAATGTTTACAGGATTACTTTATGCAGTCATAATTGGAACAGGTTAGAAATAATATATACTGATATATCATTCAAACTTAATATTAATTTAATTTTAATATGAAAGCCTAAATAGGAAGAATCAATACTGAGGCTCTGCCATGCTTTGCTTTTCAGAAATATTTTTGGTAATGCTGGCGAATGTGTTTTTTCATGTACTATGACGTCACTTTTTCTTATTTGATTTCAGTTTTGTAATTTTAGGTTTTTCAGTGGAAATATTTTAATGAAATCTATGTTTATTGTGATATACTTTTAATTTTTACCTATACAGCAAAATAAATCAAATTATATATGAAATCAACTAATGTGGTATGCATCTGGCACTAAACACACTTCTTGTGGCTTACCCTGATTTTGACATGTTTGTTGACAACCACAAATGTTGTTTAACCAAAATAGATATAAGCTTATGAGCTTAACTATTTGTAATTATGTGATTAGTTAAAACCCGTTTAATTGTGTTAAATAAATAAAATAGTACAGCAACATTTAAAAGACTCCACTGCTGGAATAAAAGCTCTTCCTGTGGATAAAACTTCCGTAACAACAGTGGACCGTAATACATCACCTGGATGTGGAAAGGTAGTGATCTATAAGATTAGAAGCTTAAACCCCTAAAGTCTATATCTCGAGTCTATTTTAGGAACTAGCCTATAGGCTAAAGGTTAGTCCTAAAAGACGCCTTTTTATAGAACTTTTTAACGTTATTTTGAGTCGTTATTTGTGTTTTAGGCTTAAATAAAGCCTGTAAAAGGTTATGCATATATACACTTATTTTCAACAAAACAGTTCCAGAAATTACAAATCGTTTCTATTAAGGCGCAAATAATATACGGCTCTGATTAACGGCCGTGATTCATCAACGTCAGAATATTTTTATATGGTGCATTTATTTTTTGTCAAATTTATATCATAAAGCTTGGTCTACTGACTGATTTTGAGGTCAAATGAAATTTTTGCTTAATGACGATAATGAAATTTAGTATTCAAAAGCGTTGTATATATATAAACTACGTATTTCGGTCTAATTAAATTGATATAATAAATCAGAAGCGAAGATAGATATTATTATTGCGGGTTATATATTTTTATATATATATATATATATATATATATATATATATATATATATATGTATTTATGAAATTATTAACCTACATGATAATAAAAATACATATAAAATTAGTTTTCACTGAAATTCTACCAGCCTTTTTTGGCATTGCCAAAGTGCCTCAAAATTGGTGACCTGCAATTACTGTCAAACCAGGGTTTAAAAATATTTGATATATAAAAAAAATATAATAAAAAATTGTGTGGTGACGTGAGACATGGATAGGAACGGATCTTTATGCTATTCGATAAATATTTTATTAATAAATTTTAGTCAAGGTATTTTGCAAAAAAAATTAGGTGACCGAAACAGAACAGAAGTTTCTCTACACTTTCAACAAGTCTCAAATCCCGTACGATATTTTCTTCTGGGACGTCCTAGTTCTTTTTAATAGCATCGGCAGCATTCGTTGAATTCTCTGCTGGATTGGTCCGTTTCCTTTTCAGAGTTTCCATGTTTATTATATTTTAATTTTTTTTTTTTATTGCTTAATTAAAGGAGACGACAAAAGCTTATTTTTAAGGAAAAAACAAACTTTATACACTAATTACATTTTTGTTGACATGTTAATAGTGTAGTGTAACAGAAGAGAGGTGCCACAGCAGATACACAGACACAAACACAGACACAGACACACACACTCAAACACACACACACACACACACACTTCTATAAAGAATCATTAAGGTATGATATTAAAGTCTAGATATTCAAATTGACACTGAAGCTTCTTTGAAATAACTTTTCATTTACATTCAAACAGATTTTTTACCGGAAAATGCCTATTATTCAAAGTCGCTTCAATGTGAATTCAGAAGTCCTCCATTCTTGTGAAATATCACTTGAGTGCCATCTTCGCTATGATAATATTGGAAAATATCAGTTTTCTATACCCGAAGCATTGTCTGGTTTTCTTCAGAGATATCCTCGATATATTACAGGTGTTTGAAGTGCTTGCTCCTATCTCACCTTCGCAAATTAATATATTATATGGGAAAAATGATACATTTTTTTCATAAATTATTAGTTGAAGGGTATAGAAATGATTTAAGAAGAACAAAAATCTGTATTTGTGTAAATATGTTATTTTTATTGTTTTTGTAACCATATTTACTTCTTACGCTTCCGAACACATTCCACATTTAAATAAAACAAATTCTTCTACTCATTTAAAGAAGCCGGTAATCACAAAATTACTAAAGCAATTGTCGGCATACATGTTTTACTAACTTGTCAGTTAGGAACGTGTCCGATTAAAATACTGTGCCATTGACCATTGCCTTAGTCATCCTGTGATCACGGCTCCTGTGCCTTTACAGGACTATTTCATTACTTAGTAGCTAACTCGGCCACGCGTTGCTGGTATAACCCGGTCACGCGTTGCTATGGTAACGTTAACTGATTATAAAACCTGTTATTCTTAGGATTATGGTAACTATATATGGTAACAAACCCACAAAGTCTTTTTTTTATATAGTAGAGATCATAGCATATGATTTTTCACATAGTATTAACAGTGCAATTACCATTTAACTGATATTAAAATTTAGTCGTGGTAAAACGTTTAGGAGTGGTTCCACATCTATATTTCATAAGAGGGTGAAATGAAGAGTTCACGAGCCTAGTTTTCTAGCCTTAAACAAAATAAAATATGAACAACAGTATATTATTTCTCGGCTCGATCTCCATCTAGCTCTATTATCCTTACTATCCTTACTAATATTATAAATCGGAAAGTAAGTTTGTTTGTTTGTTTGTTTGTTCCGCTTTCACGCCGCAACTACTGAACCGATTGCTTTGAAATTTTGCAGACGTAAAGATAAAAGTCCAGATTAAATAATAGGGTACTTTTTATCCTGGAAAATATTGATATTCCCGAGGAAAAACAAAAATATTGTTTGCTTGATGGATGGATTGTAGATGGCGCTGTGTGTCGTTTAAAACAAGGTAAAATATTGCAAACGAATATAAACATGTAAATTTAGAAGCTAAATACGATAATGAATCCCCGAAAATGAGAAATTCCCGAGGGATAACGTACAATTTGTTTTATCGTCTAAACTGTTTTTTTTACATCTACTTATATGTTGCAAACGAATATGAACATGTAAATTTTGAAGCTAAATGATTCACTAAATGACTCATTCCTCGGATTCCAATTATTCCAACAGACCTTCCATTTCAATTTAAAAGACTACAATTTCCTATAAGGGTTTCATTTGCAATGACCATTAATAAAGCACAAGGCCAAACTCTAAGGGTTGCTGGAGTACACTTGGAAAAACATTGTTTTTCGCATGGTCAGCTCTATGTAGCGTGTTCCCGGATTTTCCAGTGCCCAAAATCTGCATGTTTTTGCTCCACAAGGGAAAACATAATATAATATAGTGTACCATTCAGTTTTGGTTTAACAACTAATTGTATCCAGCGTTACATCGCGCTTCTTAGATTTTTCCGTGGGAATGAGAAGTTTTCTTATAGTTGTGCTTTATACCGCAATATAACCGAATTCCACGCGGGCGAAGCCGCGGGCAGAAAGCTAGTACAGTAATAAATTATATTATAGGTATGGTTTGTTGCAACGGTAGTGATCCTACCTTTCGCCTTTTCGCATGTATTCGAATCCCGAAAAGAGGTTTGTGTGATGAATACAAGCATTTGTATTTGCGTCATGGGTATTTATATATATTTCTATAAAAATTACATTTCTATGTATGACATACATATGTATATCTATTCGTTACCCTAGTATCCGTAATACAAGCCTTATAGTGCTTATTTTGGGCTAGGCTGATTGGCGTGATTGTAACAAATATTATTATTATTTAAGTAACGTGAGTCATTTTGATTATAATATAACAGTGTTAAAACCTATGCATTTCTTCCAACTGCATTCCAAAGCTTCTATGCCGGTCTAAAAAACGGAACTCATCCAATTCAAGAGTAGTTTCTGAAGTCTTTAGAACGCCGACAAGAAGGCAACTTTACGGCAATAGGCAACGCTGTGACGTATATTTCTACCTGATTATCGTCTGCTATTAGTTTTCTGGCTCCACTAAGTCGAACGTCCGTCCTAAAAGTGAGACTTGTGATATTTTACTAAAACTGTTTTGCGATTGATCTTAGCATTGCACCGTCCCTATTTATTATTGTTGCTGAAGGCCGTTAAGTTTCCGCAGTTTTACTTTTTTATTTGATTTAAATTTTAGACCGCCCAAGTGTTTTTTAAGTTTGGAAATAGGTGAACGGCTGAAGATGCCGAATCAGATAAATAAGCCGGTTGGGACAATATTTCGGAACTACAACCACAAATTGGAGTCTTGGATTTAAGTGTAAACGCGAGCATTATAGTGACGAAACAAAACGGTAATGTAATCCGGGACGTTTCTCTTTGATTTTTTCACCTAAGCGACGTAAAAGGGTGCAAAAATACATTGAGTTTATTGTTTTTCCTTTTGCAAGGTGACACCGTGACACCCTTCGCATCTCAAAAAACAAACGTCATCATCTTACCAGTAGACAAAATTGTCTTTGCTTTCTTTGGTTGGTTGATCCTTTTGTTTTTATTGTTTAGATATTTTTTTATTCTGGAATATATTCCAGTCTATATACCATATCATTAATTGTTATAAGATTGTGAAAAAAATCATCGTCTTTCAGATTTCCAAACAGTCGAGAGATATTGTAAGCCGTATTAGATTTTGCTTATATAAAAACAGCTTGGGGTCCCAACGAACAGCAACTTAAAAAAAAATCAATTTCATTGGTTATGATGTTTTGTATTCCTATGCCTATAATGTCAGCAATCCCTCTGATAGTCAATCTCCGGTCAATCATTATGAGATCATACACTTGTTACAGATGTTTTCTTTAGCCCTATAAGTTGTAAGCCGACCAAAGTAAGGGTCATCTTCGATATTCTTCCGTCCTCGGTTGAATTCTTGTATCTGCTTTTTCAATGTTACATACGACGAAGCATATTCCCCTTATCTTTTTTTATGTCATCGTCAATATCTTTTGGTGTAATTTTTTAAACAAGTATTTAATAACCACTCGCTGCTGCCCTTTCTACATTTTGAACTTAAAAACAGCAAGTACTACCGAATTGCAATTTTTATTGTGTCAAAAAAACAAACCATCGAATGTAAGTAGAAAAAATATATAAATGAGAATTCATAAGTGAGGTTGCGAATTTGCTTTTGTATTCAACCTCCCAGATAGGCTGACAATGATGGGCTGTGGTCGCCTCTCAACAATGTTACCATAGAATATTGGTGATGTTGGTCAAATTAATTAAATTAAATTGGATCTAGCAAGTCATAACTAATACCTACTAATACCTAAGTCATAGCAGAAAACCCTTATGAGCGAAGGCAATAATGACAAGACAGAATCGATGAGTATATAAAGACAAAAATGCGTGGAATTAATGATCTTTTCTTTTATACAGTCGCTAAGCATAAAGCTACGCTAGCACTATATATTGGAGCGGAGCGTTATACCTAAAATGAAAAAAATAATAAAATGTTTCGATGGGAATTTTTCAAAATTCGGGCTCCGTCACAATCTGGTCCTAAACCTCGGTTAAAATCGGTTAAGAACTTGGGAAGCTATGGCGTAGAAATATTTCCTTTTTCCAAAAATTCTATAACACATCAAAGGGAGAAAAAACAGGCTATGTCGAGTTTCTTCGGATTTTTCTCGGTAAAAGTTGGATCGCTCGAATAGTATCATCGCTTTTTAAAATACTTTAAGGGACTTTATATAAAACTAACAATGCTTACACTTATGTTTCATTACATATCTGTTACAATAACAACAAAAATTGTTATAGTGGCAACAGAACAAGCCCTTAGTGAAGCTTAAGCAACGCAACGACTGAAGCACGTTTGCGGAGATCCGGCTTCGTAATAAACTTTTAAGTGCAAGTACCTACTACAGTGCGACTATGTGTTACACTAAGGTACTGATAAAAGCATGTTTGAGATTTAGATGTTTAATTATTTAATGAAGCAGAATATGTACTAACAATAACATACTATATCGCACTTTAAGGCTGCTATGACATGCGCTAAAATTGAGTGAGCAAAATGCAAACAAATTTTTGGAAAGATTTGTCATGTCTTAAACAGGTTTGTTTTCTATATAACATTTCTTTCGGCTATACTCATATCGTTTCAGGATAAGATGTGAGTAAAAATAGAAAATAAAAAGTTATATTAATATCAACTTGTATCGGTTGTAATAAAAAATCATTCCGGTCGAAGGCTTATCGGGTCGAAATCCAATTTCGAAGATAAGGTGACTCGTCGTGCAACTTTGTTAACTTCCTGTTTTCCTGTTACGGAAAATCTCTGGCGATAATGCCGTAACTGAAATTATGGTAACATTGGTTATCGATTGAGGATTCTAATAAACTTCACCGGGAGGATCGAAGCATGTTTTTTGAAGAGCCTCTCATCTTTTAACCCAAAAATGTCAACATAGTGTTGTTAACTTCATTACTTTATTTTTTTATATGTAACTTTTTTTAATTTTTATTTGTGTAACTTTTATTTTTATCTATTTTATTATGATTGGACGTTAATATAATTCAATCTAATTTATATAAGGATAAGTTGATAAGTAGGTTTTGATTGTAAGTTGAATATATGTTATTTATTTAATTTTCATTCACGATTATAATTTAATACCCAATTTTTTAGAATGCTGCCGACACTTGTGATTGTTTGTGTGTGTGTGTGTGTGTGTGTGTGTGTGTGAGAGAGAGAAAGAGAGAGAGAGAGAGAGCGAGAGAGAGAGAAACATTTATTGAGAAATAAATTTAATAATAGTCTTAAGTATCAGAAAGTATTTGTACCCGGAACTTTCCCATACCCAGGTGATGACTCTTCTAAATAATTAACCGACACTCATATAGACCTGATGAATTTCTTCAAGCGTTTTTAATGCTTAATATCAGCTCCATCCCCTTATATTCTAAGTAAATAACATACAACATCGAATGTAATATTAATAATTAATTAGACCAAAACAAGTTTTACATTTCTGTCTGTAGCATCTGTTGCCGAACTAGGCAATAAATAACCTGTATTTCACTATACATCACCTCTTGCCTCGGAGGGTGTACACCATTTGCCTAGAATACATTATTTATAAGACAATAGTACATTTTTCTAATGGCTAAAATTATTTACTTAAGTAAATGAAAAGATAGTCCTCTTGGTGTGTAAAATGTGATTGAGTGGGTGTTTCTGAGTAGATGGGTATATATTTATTTATTCATTTAAATCCAGATGGATTCTGTTTTACATTTACAAATAGAAAGCAATTTAATTTACCGAAATATACCAATTATTTTCTTGGTTTCGTAGTAAGACTTTGTCAGAATGAAGGATGTTACTGCTTTTTTCACCGTTACTTAATATTGGGATATATATTAATTATTTTATTGATTTTGTTGTAAGAGATCTATGGCATCTCTCAGCCGAAGTTGTTTTTGTCTTAAAAGTCTGATTATATGGAGTGAGTCTGATGGAAGAAGCATTCCAACAAATCTGGGAAGTAGTCTTACGAGGAGTGTTGTTTCAATAATTCTGTGTAAGAACAGTTATTTCACGGTTCACCTCAAAATACTCTTAACGGAGTAAGGTCTGAAAGTATAAAAATCATCTTAAAGCATTTTAAGTATCATCCTTTGCGCTACAACTCGTTTTTAAGCGTTGTTCTGGGAGCAACTTTTACTAATCGATAAAGAAAAATTACTGTGTTATTATTGTTTATTTCAACCCTGGCTTACACCTGAGACGAGGCAAAATTAGATTTTAGAACTTCTACAAGACGCTCCACACGCTCGAGTCGCGGTCTGCCTCACTTTAAAGTTTATTAGAACCAATATTTCTAAAGCCAACTAAAGCTCTTAATTGGGGGTGCAGAAGCGTACCTATAATTAGAAGAACCGCTTTTTCCATTACGATAGCTACTAAGCAGGTACCCGGTTCTTCAGATTTATTTTTAAACAACTTTTCCAATAATAGAGTCTAAGAAAAGTATGTTTTTGAAAATTAAATTGCAAAATCATTTATTTTGTACAAGAATCGAGTCCATACTGCTATCGGGGTGGCTATAAGGTTGATCAGCACGGTAAAATAGCAGTCAGTGGTTTTCTTAGAGCAGAAAATGATCATTTATCCTTTACCAAAGCCTATAGTTTTGTGAATCAAATCGTAGTAATAGCAATAGCATCTCAGCTACGCACTTTGACATTTTAAGTTTTAAGTTTGAGGTGCTGTCGACTATACCTACGGAAGTTTTTTTTTATATTTGTCCGCCTATTGTTGGAATAAGTAAAAAAGGCTTGAAGGCACTTTTCCAGTCGTCCCAACGTCATTTTATCTGGACATAAAACTTCAGTCTCCGTCAAAGTTTAATCTTAACCAAGGGAATTTCAAATAATTCAATGAAATTATTACTTTCACGGTGATCTCATTTTGAGCTTTCACCGCTTGAAGTTTGTTTTAATATGATTGTCGTCTTTTGTGCTTAAGTGTACCGTCAGAAATTTATGTTTCAGAGAAATTTTGGTAAATTCAGCTAAATTTAGTTAGCGTTTCGACCATCTGTCTTCTTCTTTGCATGGTTACGTTAATAGGGCACATGATTAATTACACAAGAATTGCAAAATTTAGAAACAAGACAACAACAATAAGGTAAGTACAACGAAAACGTAATACATGTTTGAACTGTAATCTATTAATAAAGTTATTGACGGTCTACGGCTACCGTTGCACCAACCGTGCAACGGTAGCCTATGCTCTAAAGGTTCTAGGTTCAAATCTCAGTAGCTGCGTGTTTATTTGATAAGCTTAACTTTTTTGACTTTAAGTATATTATTTGAAAGAATCAGGGGGTACTAAAAGTCCATATCTATTTCTAGTAACCAAATAATTGTTTTATTTTTTGAATATTTTTTGATCTGCACTCTTAAGTTCTCACCCACATACCACTGCTCAGCTGGAAGAGATCTCTTTTAGAGATAAGCCCACCATTGCTCTCTATTATATGACAATGGTCTGTCCCAATACTTTATAAGTGCAATAAAGAGTATAATAATATCTAAATAGTTTCCTTATGCAAAATCTGTATAATACCCCGCCCCACCGCCTACTATTGTAAAATACTTGAGTCATCCATTTGAGTTCTTTGGAGTCCTTCAAGTCTTTTGACACAAATCGATTCCCCAGCCCTAATGTCCATGCACAAATAACTGCACAAAATAAGACTAACAAAACCCCCACCTATACCAACTAATCTACAAATGCTTCGACGTCAAACGGAGCATCATCAGGAGTTGATAGCGCGATATGTTGGTATTTAGGGTTCCGTACCCAAAGGGTAAAAACGGGACCCGATTGCTAAGACTTCGCTATCTGTCTGTCTGTCTGTCTATCACCAGGCTGTATCTCAAGAACCGCGATAGATAGTCAGTTGAAATTTTCTGTTGCCCCTACAACTACTAAAGACAAAATAAATATTTAAGGGGGGCTCCCATACAACAAACGCGATTTTGCCCTTTTTTGCTTGATATCAATAATGGTAACAGGTAGGCACTTGAAATATTCACAAAATACACAGTTCTATTTTAACTTTAATAATAAATAATAAAATTAAAACAAAATAAATATTTTAGGAGCCCATACAATAAACCTGATTTTTTACTTAACTCTATCACTGTATTATAGCTCTTATCCATAGTACATAGTATCCAAAGCACAAGCTCTTGATTGGAAATTGTTATTTGTATATGTTTAAAAGCAAAACACTTCATTTAATAACCGCTCATGCACCTCAAGATGGTGCTTCTGTAGCGTGCTGCAACCAATGCCCTCATAGGTGTTGTCTGTACTACGGCAAAAGAAGTGTTATAAATCAATACATGTTCACACTGTGATGCTTGAATTCAGTTTTAACAGCAATTTTTTTTTGGTGTGCAAAAAAAAGCAAAGCAAGCTTTCTTTCACCTGCACTGAAAGAAAGCTTTGCTCTTTTAGTATTGTTCCATTAAAAATTATCATATAAGCAGCATTAATTTGACGGCTGTTTGGTGCAACGGTAGTGATCCTGCCTTTCGCACCGACGGTCCTGGGTTCAAATCCCGGAAGGGGCAAATGTTTGTATGATGAATACGAGCATTTGTACCTGAGTCATGGGTGTTTTTATATATTTCTATGAATATTTCATATCTATGTATCATATATGTATGTCTATCCGTTAACCTAGTATCCATAACACAAGCCTTACAGTGCTTACTTTGGGCTAGGCTAATTGGTGTGAATGTAAGAAATATTTATTTATTATTTATTAAAATGCAAAATATAAAAATCACAAAATTAAATGGCATCATCTTAACCAATTGTCAATTGTTCTTTCGAATGCGAGGATATTTCTCTCATTGAGGAAACAACGCTGACAGGTGTTCACAAGGCACGATAGCTCAATTGGGAGATCAATGGACCGAATGTGCTTCCAGGGAACAATTTGTAAGCCAAGTAGATTTTTTGTATTTTTGTATAAAAGTTTATCATTTACGATAGCATTGAAAATGCAAATTATAAAAGTAAAAAAAAAGAACTGCTCTTAAATTGGAGATACAGATGAAACTATAGGTAAAGCAATAGTAAATTCTAACGAATTTTCAACATCTTATCCTTTACCGACCGTTTGGTGCAACGGTAGCGATCCTGCCTTTCGCACTGACGGTCCTGGGTTTGAGTCCCGGAAGGGGCAGATGTTTGTATGATGAATACGAGCATTTTTACCTGAGTCATGGATGTTTGTATATATTTCTATAAATATTACTTATTTATGTATCATATATGTATGTCTATCCGTTACCCTAGTATCCATAACACAAGCCTTAAAAAGTGCTTACTTTAGGCTAGTTTAATTGGTGTGAATGTAGAAAATATTTATTTATTTATTTACCAATAATTAATAAACAAACAAAATTGTGGCAGTTGGAAAATTCTGTTTTAAAAATGTCTTAACTCCAGCCCAATGGAGTGTCAAAGTAAGGCTCAAGGGAAACGAACTGGTTATAGAATTTTAGGATACTTTTAAGGGCGTAACAATTTTACAGGCAGTAAATTTAACAGTTTAAATCGCTGGAATGGCGTCGTTCAAAAGAAGCTTAGTGAATTTTTATAAAACAAATAACGTTGGTAGTTATTATATTATGTTTTTGTTATTTCAGCTTTTAATTGCTTGATTTTTATAAATAAAGAAATTGTTACCAGAAAAAAAATTAACTTGTCAGCTCTATGAAGGTCTTTTAAGTTTAATACGAAGAGCACTTGCTCTGATAGCGAGGGATGTAGGTTCCAGTCCCGCCTGGTAAGGCTGAAAGTGAGTCGCAAGAGTTGTAGTAGCTCAACAGCTATGGGCTCTGTCCCGGTTAGCTGGTTATGGTTTCGAATCTACTTGAGGTAAGAAATTATCACATTTTGATTGTTAAATACAAAAGTTAAAGTTGTTTTTATATGATACTAGGTGCACCCGGCGTATTAATGCTATGCTCTTTTTAGTGATTTTTTTTTGCTGACTGTACCTCAACCTTCCCTGGCAATCCTGGCATACATATCGCTCATTTAAAGAGAGAACATGATATCTCGATATTCTTCAATTTAGAGAAATCGACTTTTAATGTTTGTAAATACGATAACTTTGTCTCTTTTCGCACAGAGCATTTATTTATTACTTTGTAAATACCAATTTTTATATAGTATAAAAAACGCGTTGCGGTGAATTATTTGTGATACTATTTCCAAAATCGCTGTCTGTTAAGATGTTACATTGTTATTTTAAATGAGCGATATAACAACTTAGAAAAGTTTCATCACGATCTAATTAACAGTTTCGGAACACATAAGGAACAAATATTGACTTTTATTTACAGATAACTTACTCTGCTCACGGACTCAATTCATTTAGGACAATTTCATTTTCAGTCTATAATGTGTCTGACCTTCTATATCTCTTTGCTGGGATTGAAATAAAAGGGACTGATTTTATATTTCAACATTCTCACATGCTTTAGATGAACTATTTCTGTTGTTTGAGCGCATTCATCAAAGCATTCATCATTTTACAAGAGGCAGCGATAAGTGTTACAGCTGCCGTTGTAAAGAAGAGGTGCATCATTTACGTCTATGCTTAGGTCAGTCAGACTACAGAATAAAACGCTGATTAGAGAAAGTTACGGAGATCACAATGAAATTATGTATACAGTTTTGGAAGTATATATTAAATAAAAAGACTAAAATCTACGAATTATTGTAGCATAAGGTTCTTGAACTACCCTTCGCCAAAAATCTAGTTTTATTGATGAAATTCGTTTATTTATTTCTTACTACCTCGACGAACCACTACTTTTATTTTTTATTTTTTGTTTTGTTTGCCTAATCCAACACAGTATTTTGTCTGTTACTATTAAATCGCTTTATTCTTTTATAGTAATAGTAAAAGTGGTGGATAACGTTGCTAGTTGTATATTCTATAATTTAAGATCACAAATTTAAAGAGAAATAGAAAAAAATTAAAGAATTTTGTCCACCCGTGCGAAGCCGGGACGGGTCGCTAGTGTATTATAATATTATATTAACAAATTACAATTTCGTTAATTAATTGTTCGTTTAATTTTCAGTTGATATTTCCATCTAACTGTCTCATAATTTTTATTTCATTTTTTCGGGGCCAATCACTAAAACAAAACCTTAAAATCGACATCGAATGAATAAAACATTTCGCTTAATTCCAGAGAATATAATTAAAATCTAGATTTCTAGATTTTTAATTATATTCTCTGGAAATTAAGCGAATCGTAATGAAAAAAAAAATTAACAGATACATTTGTGTCTTCTGAGTAATGGAAACGAGTATCTTGGAATAATTTAAAGAAAAAGCCAGACAGGTAAATGTAGAAAAAAACATGTGTGCAATTCACACGTGGTAGAAGAAAAACCTTCAAAAATAATACGTACACATACGTACATAATGCTTCCTATCTCATTTTCTACTACATTAAATCTACGAATTTATGTGTCTGTCTGTTTATGGTGTCGCTTTTTCGTTTCAAAGAGACACTGTTTAATGTTTTCTATCTCATTTTCTCCAACATTAAATCTTATGAATTTATGTGTCTGTCTCTTTTTACTGTCGCTTTTTCGTTTTATCGACATTCAAATCACAACGATGCTTAAGAAGTTTTAACTTCAAAAACCTCATGCAGCAACTTTAACATTACAACAATAATTTTATGTACATTAATTTTATTTGCTTTGACAGAAATCAAACTACCAAGACATGGGATTGAAAATATTCCTTATACCTTTCTTATAAAGTCCTAATTGTTTCTAAACGGTTAGTAAAAAATAATTGATTGACTGAGAATAAATTCAATCATTCCACTTATTGTTGTTGGCATTAACGGCATTGACGTCAAAACCCTTAAGTTTGACGTTAAGTCCCAGGTCATTTTAGAGACACGCCACTGACCTTTCTCAAACTCGATTTCCCCTATTACGGCTCCATCGTTCCCTGAGGGTACCTTAGACCTTTAAAACTGTCTTACCGAGCTTTACTAAAGAATATTTAACAGAAACGTTGTTTGATTTTGAACCTTGACATCATATACTTAAAGCTCTCAAAGGTTCACACAGTAAACTAGAGACTCAGGCTATGCTGATGTTTAATAAGAAAGGTTGGTATATTTTGTCTTAACCTGATAACATAAATATTTATTCAAGGAATCTGTTTGTCTTCATCTTTATTTCTTAGTTATGAAATTCCGTGTGTTTCTTTTGTATACATTCGTTTTTCCATTTTTCATTTTTTTATGTTTGTTGATCTGTGTATAATATTTTATTTAATCGAAACACATAATAAATATTAATAGTTTCGTTTCGAAAGTTTTCTTGTTTAAATGGTCCTAAATTTAGTCCCTGGTGTACACCGTGTTTATACTAAGTGTATGTATACTATCATAAAAATATTTATTTAAACGATAATAACGTATCAACTAAAATCATGCGGGAAATGTGAAATATTTATTTGTGTGTCATCTTCTAACCGAATGCTTGGGTAAACAACTTTGAGGTGAGCATATTTTGGAAATTTCACGCGTCGGTATTACAAGCGTTCAGCAATATAACTTGACTATGTCAACGGGTTTTACTCAGCGGTCCGAATAGAAAAAGTAAGTAAGTTTCTCTCTTGTAAAGCAAGGATTTCTTATATTTCTATGATGTCTGTAAGCAGACGTCCTTAGGATTTTATATGTTTGAGACGCATTTAAGATAAATGTAAGGAACGTGACTTTGTGTAATATTACCTTCGCGCTCAGTTATTTGATGTTGCCATTTCAGTTGGATGCCGTGCGTTGATTTTGTTATTATGTAATTTTTTCTTTGTTCTCAAATACCTACGTAATTTGTATACTAATGAAACAATATGTTCGCTATATTTTGCATTTATGTCTTAATTATTTTATTACTGTACTAGATGACATAATTAAATATGCCGTTAAATATTGGTCAAAATGAGAGAAGTTTCACAGAAACGTCTTTAATTTCTGATAGTAGATGGTCATTTGCAAAAATCACAAGTCGTGTTATGACAAGATCGCTTATAACATATAGGGAATAGAAGACCTTACTTATATGTCGCTGACATAAATGACGCTGTAATCGCCCTCAGCATGACATCAGTGTTAGTCCTATAGTAGTCCTTTGCTTCCGTAAAAAATTCATAAATCAATTTTACAAATTTACCTATCTCCAGTAGATAAATAGAAGCTAATGTCAATATGCCCAAAGTTTTAAAATACTGTCTGCATGATATGTCAGGAGTAATGCAACATAATGCTCACATCGTTTCTGGGCAATTAAAACTTGTTTAGCACCGGCAGTATTTCCCCATAATATGACACCGTATCGAAGTATCGATTCTATGTATGCATAATATACAAATATGTATGCCTCTCTACTCGCTACTTGAAAATGAATTTAATTTCTTTCGGACTTTGTCTGCATGTACGTGCCAATTTAATTTTGAGTATAGTGTTATACCTAAGAATGATACTTGATTTTAACAATTAATTAATTGATCATTATAATTTACACTAACATACCTGAATTTAAAGTTATTAAAATTAATTAAATTTGTTTTTGTCACAATAGTTTTTAAATTATTATTTGTCAACCATCTAGTAAGCAATGTCAATGTATTATGAATGTCAAGATTATGTCTGTCAAGAGAGGACTGTCAACAAATGAAAGTGATCAAACCTGGCAATGACCTATGACTGTTTGTTGCTTTAAAAATATAAAAAAAATATTTTTGTGTAGTTGTGAAACCAAAAACCATACCTGTGATCATTATAAGTTATAGATTATCTATGTCACGCTTTGTACTATAGAATAAGCAATAGTACTTGATTATTATACATTCTCTTGCACGCACAAGACGTTTTACGTACTCTCACTTCATACAGCCTGGATGTTTCTTTTCGTTATAAATCAGATAAAATATGGTTCAGAAATTGCAACATTATAACCCCTATCTTCTGGTAGATACAGTCTAATTGCTAAGCCAGCAATTTTCTTATCTTTGAAAATCTTTTTGTTCTGATTGGTGAATTAATTATTACAATTTTTTTCTTGGTTATAGTTTATTGACCGAAGCTCTCTTTTAGGCAACTCACAAATTTCACTTGTCTCCCTCCTGCTACTTAACGGTTCAACCGATTGGAACGAATTTTGGTATGAACATACACGATTATAACCTGACGGACATAGGCAATGTAAAAAAATATAGACTGTACCATGGAGGAATAATCACCGAAAGAAAAATTCAAAAGCTGATCACAGCCAAACCGCTGATACTATATTGATGAAATTTGGCGCCAAAACTCACATCGTGGTCGTGACTATTGTGCAAAAAAAGTTTTGAAATTGGACAAACCATCGAGGAATAATCACCCTTCAAAAATCTAATTGCTTCGCTCAGTATTTGCAAACAGCAGCATGTATTGCAGACCTAGTAGTATAGCTATCGAATTAAGGCACAGTCTAATTTTTATATAACTTTAATTGTCTAGAAATAGAATAGTAATTTGATGGATGTATTTAATTATGGTATTTGCATTCAAAATGTCATATTTCTATAAGATATAAAATACGTCTCAACAACCCTGCGAGCCAATCTGAGGGCTCATATATCTTAATTTGATGGATTTTAATAATTTTGGTTATCGGTAGTCATTGCGTCTGGTCCAGCCTCCTGGACCTTTTTATCTAGACTATCCGTAATATATTAGATCATCCTATTAGATGTCCGCAAGTCCATATTAATCTTCCTCTTGTATGGAAACCGTATTAGATTCTAATTTAAGGGCTTCATAAGCTACATAATAAAATATATTTTTGATTTTAACTTATGTAAATGAAATATAATTTCTTGAAACTGGTTATTCGATTATATAAATAAACAAATATGTAAAAAAACAAATTTCATTTCATTTGATAGCTATACGACCGTACATTTAAAGCCGGAAGCCAATGAATGAGGTTTATAGGCAATTTCACTTCTAGTGCCTGTAAGGCTACTCGCTACAGAATTACCAAAAAATTCATTGTAGAGTTTAAAGTAATATTGATAACTTATGACGGTAGACTTAATTTGTGTTTGAATACATATTTAAAAAAAGAATATGTATGTTAAATAGTGATGTTATGCGTAAGATACGTTTTGTGAAATACTACTCATAGATAAGTTAGTAAATACCTATGTGTTATTTAACTAGTATACGAAACAGGTACATTTATTTTGGAGTTTAATTCTATTCTATTGTTCATAGTCCTCCGTCAAGTACCTACAGTGATGAAATACAATGTAATATAGAGAATAATATAGAGAATAAAATAACAATGTCACATAACACAAAGTCACAATTTCTAATTAAAAGATTCTCAATTTTATAGGGAAAACTTCCAAAACTCTACAATTTGTTTCCTTATTAGTGATTACAATAAGAGTTTTAAAATCAATAAAGTTATATCGTTAACTGTTTTGATTACAATTTGACATGAAAAGCTTACAAAGTATTAATAAAAAATGCAAATTAAAAAAGTTGCTAAATTGTGACTTTGTTACATCGGTCAGGGTGATTATACGAATAAAATTTTGTTATTTCGGATTTAGAGGATTGCTCTCTATATTACATTTAAAATCACAATAAAATTGCATATTTAATTGTTTTCCTTATAATTTGACTTCAAAATTTTATTTTTCATTGCTGAAAAAATGTAAAACAATTAAGCTGCTGAATTGTGACTTTGTTACACCAAGTAGATAATATTACTCGGACATATTTTCTTCTTCATTATAAAGCTAAATTGACTAGAATACATATCGGTATAACAGGCGGGCATAATGCTTATAGAATTGTCTACGAGATAACGATTGGTAAAACAATAGACAAATGCATCTAGCATGCACTCAGGAAATGTAGTTTGACAGCATGGCAAGTAGAAATGCGGTAGAGGAGCGAGAATACGTATAACATCAAATAATTTATTTGTAAGAAAACAGTGTTGCAATACAATAATTGGGATGATGACTGAATTTTAATTTTCACGTCTCGTCAAAAATATTAAAATACCGTAGAAAAAGATACAATCCTGTGAAATCAGAATTAAAATCGGCTTAGAAATACATTAGATACAAGCATTTTATGTTGTTCAATTGGAAGCGATTAGACAGAGAGATCCGACGTCAACAGTGACGTCAGTGTTTAGTACGGCCATATAAACTCCATGTAAATTTCCGTTTTGCTAGAGAGAGATGGAGCAAAATATTCAATACCTTATATCTTGCTTGTTTTTTAAGTTCTTCGAAAACCGATTTTTTCTGTCTGTTTATTATAGAAATGAGCTTCTATTAAAGCAAAATATTTTTTTTTATCATCTAGCCTATTGTGCTATAAGGTTAGTTTATAATTCCACTATGCATTCTACTATAAAGATGGTGTATAAACGTGTCACGTGTGCGACAAGTCGCTAAGAAATTAATTATTAAAATATTGCTTTTATGTTAAAGTAATAATAAAATATAATAGCAATATAAACAATTAACCCTTTCCGTGCCAGCTACGAGAATACTCGTAGTGCGTTACTGTAACATGGTGCCGACTAAAAGTATGCTCGTGGATGTTTTAGGCATCCTATACGAAAAAATATTTCTTGGCATTACAAGTAAGATTGGTTTTTTAGAGTTTGGCATTAGGAATAAAATACATGTTAAGTGTTTAAATAGTATTTTCGTAGCTGGCACGGAAAGGGTTAAAACAAATTAATAATACTTATGTTAAAAAAAGTTAAGAAATACAAGGTGAATAGCCGTGTAGTTACGTAACAAGAATCTGAGCAAAGACGTAGTACTATTTGATGTTAACAGTTGGTAGAGGATTCACTCACGATTTGTAGTCTATCTACTGGTTACTGACAATTCTGAATCTGGAATCCTAAGAGTGGAATTAATGAATCTCGAAAACATTATGTTCCAGATTTCAGTAAAATAAAGTTTTTTGATTATACTAAAGATACTTAATAAAAGAAAAAATAATCAGATTCATTAATATTTCTCTAAAACACTGCTGATATTTTTTTACTGTACAAAAAAAATATTCACAAAAAAGTTATTCCGAAAATTTTATATTTTATAAAAATCTATTTACAAATATCAATTTGGCAAATGCCTCTCCTTCCAAATCTTTCGTTTGATATTTAATCATTTCTACCGTTTTTTAACGTTTTTAATATTCTATTTTATTAATCAAATTTTTAAATTACTCTTTTTTCCTTTAACTTTCAGTTATAACTGGTCGCAGTTTTTTTTAATCAAAATTTTTGGGAGTGAAAAATTGGAAACTAGTTATCTAGATAAGTTCTAGTTGTTTTTAGCCATTCATTCTAAATATCACCATTTCCAAATTGAAGATCGATGAAAAATTTCAGAATTCTCTCTGGTCCTTTCTACCAAGAACGTAATATTATATCTACGAAGCTATCAGCTTATATGGCCGTAAAGTGGATAGCCGTTTAATTTTATTCGCAATATATCGGACGTCGGGCGGCGATCGTAATCCGATAATAAACAATAAAAGGTTTATCACTGGGGACGCGAAGTATGGTGTAAGCCATATTAACGTAATTGCAAAACTCAATTTTGGATGTTGGGAAACATTTTTTCGCAAGAAAATAAAAATATTTCCTACGTTCACACTAATTAGCCTTGTTCAAAGTCAACACTGTAATGCTTGTGTTATATCCATAACACTATGAAACCAATAATCATTTAGCCAAGCCAATTTATCTGTTAGCCAAGTATCCACTTGGCTAACAGATAGACATATATCGCACATACGGTGCTTTAACGTCACTTATGCAAATGGTGTAATATTTAAGGGGGAGCAGTTGAAAATTGAACATCCTTACAACGTATAGTTCTTCTCGGCTAAACAAATAAAATAATTCAGCTCCAACTTCATTTTAAAGTAAAAACAAACAAAGTAAAGTCGTAGAGCAGAGGTAGGAGTATTTTCTCATACTCAGTTCAAATGTATGTTATGTCATTTTTGACTCAGTTTTGTCAAAAATTACATAAGTGACGTTATAGCACCGTATGTGCGATATGATACATAGATTGGAAATATTCATAGGAATAGGAATATATATATTTATCCATGACTCAGGTAAAAAATGCTCATATTCATCACACAACCCCTTCCGGAACTCAAACCCAGGACCGTCGGTGCAAAAGGCAGGATCGCTATCGTCGCACCAAACGGTCGTAGTCACCAAGAGAAAAAGTAACAGAAATTACAATATATGATGTACAATGATACAGAGAAGTTATTGCTTTTGGTCTGATTTGGTACACTGCCTAATACGATATGGATTAAGTCACGATCACTCCGTTCCACTCTGGAAGCTAGGTGTGGATGCAGGTTGAATGGCGTATCCGAACAGAATCAAATTACTAGGGAAAATACCCATAGGAAACCGAAATACAAGAGTGTATTCAAAGATACGCCAATCTTGTTATCGAATAAAACCACAACGAGTTTATCGTTTGCATTTCAAATATGTTTATTGACTGATACAAAAAGTAAATTAAAATGGGAGAGCTAAGTGTGCATTATAGCGTTTGAGTTAATGATTCCCAATTCAGACCTTATTTCCTTAGTACAAGGCGATGCAGTCGCTTAGCATAAAGCTTCGCTAGCACCATATAGTGGAGCGGTGTGTAATATTTTAAAATAATAATAATATTTAGTTAATTTAAAAAATTCTATAAGAATAAAAAATTTCAAAAAGCGCGCTCATTTTGTTTATGTGGGAAATCCCATAGAGCCAATGTTTTTTGGTCAGAACTTTTTTTATTTTTGTGAATTTTAAAATTAGGTTGAATGAATTTTAAAACTCCGTCACAATCTGCCCTTAATGCATTCATTCGACTTCACATAAAAATTATTAAAATCGGTTAAGAACTCCGAAAGTTATGGCGTAACAGACATTGCGTCATTGAAGCTGATCCATGGGAGCTCCAATAACTCTATAAATAACATTATACATGTAACGAGGCGCCATAGCTATATTGGCGACTCGTTGCTGTCATTGCGCTCTTCTCTTGGTTTCCGTTTTATTAAATTTATTGTGTGTCTCTTTTTATTTGTTTTGTTCTCGAAGTTCATTCTTACCAGAGTCAGCGCGTAGAGCGGTTGACTCACCGCTAACAATTATTTAAATATATTTATAGTGCTGATCAGTTATAATAAGCTCACACTAACTTTCTGTATGATTCACAAGATTCTGTATCACCAGTTCGTGATAATAACAGTCTATAAGTTTCCTTAAGGCACTATTGTAAGTAGCCCTACCTTTCATAATATGTTTTAGTGTTAAATGTGAAATTGTTTTTGTGTTCAGTGTAATTTACCTTTTTTTATATAATTGTTTCAGTTGTGCCTTAATTTCAATATTATAAAAACATAAGTGGGTCGTTCTTCTTTTTGACCGACAGTGAAACGACGTTTTTCTGTTTTTTTGGATTTTGAACTATCCATAATTGTGGTTTCTGTATGGATTTTAAAAGAAATTGCATCTGCGTTGTCATTAGGACTAATTAAAGCTTCCCTTGCGGCAAATATAAATTCTTTATTAATGTTGGTTTTTTAAAAATTATGTGACAGAGTGGCCTTTTTCTGTGGAGACCACATTTCGGTTTACCACTCTGTCACGGCATTCTAAGGAAAACAAAAGAAAAAATATGTTGGTTGGTGAAATGAAACATTACATAATATTAATAGATAAGAAAAATATGGACGTTTATTCGAACCGAATAAAAAAAACCGTAAATATCAATACTCCAACGAGATGCCATAATAAGACGAAGGACAGACCATTGTCGGTAAAAAAGTAGAACGACCCAAGTGACGACCCAGCCTTTTATTATTTCCTGGCTTCACTCCGTCACAAACATACATTACATACATGCAGAAATCACAGAATTCTACTGTCCACGATGCTGACATACATCTGTCGCTTCTTTAACTCTTATCAGCTATTTCATAAAAGCTCGTCGTTTATGAATACTTTTGTCAGCGCCATTTTTCAGGACATTGTCTAGTTGTTCCCGGAAAGTTCGCCTTGGTCTGCCTTTACCGACTTGACCATGCACATTTGCCTCATATACTTGACCTGTAAATCTTCTTTCATACATCCTCTCTACATGTCCAAACCATCTAAGCATCCCTTTTTAGGGTTCCGTTCCTCGTAAGGAAAAAACAGAACCCTTATAGGATCACTTTGTTATCCGTCCGTCCGTCTGTCTGTCTGTCAAAACCCTTTTCCTCAGGAACCCCTGGACGTATCAAGCTGGAATTTATATCAAATACTCAGGTATACTGTCCCTTGGAACTGTGAAAAAATCAAATTTCTAAGCCAACGCAATCAAAAGAATTCCACGTTTATCTGGCGCATTTTTGCTTCTTTCAAGACACACTATGACCTTTTTTTACTTTATTGATACAATTAGCTCTTTAAGTTATATAGCTTGTAATCATACAATATTGTGAACTATCACCAAAAACCAAATAAATAAATATTCAAGTTATAAAATACCTATAGTAAGACAATAATAATAATATTAGTCAACATAACCCTGAGCTTTGAACCCAAGTTAACCAACTAAAACACTAATGTTAACAGAAATAATGATGGTACCACAACATCAATAAATAAAATTTCATTTTTTACATTAACCCGACTGGAATCGAACCCGAGACCTCAGAGTGGCGTTACTGTGAAAACCGGAGGACACGGAGGTTGTCTAAAACCTGTGTGAGTAGTTGTGATTAACTTGAGGCGGCTGTAACCCATCGGTTGTGATGTCGTCTTTAACTCAGACGGACCGAGTTCCTAGGGCGTGGACCCACTCGTAATATAAGTACCACTTACCATGAGGTGTTAACATCTTGACATTTTACAAATATTTGACACTGTAATTACCTAATCATCAATATTATCATGTTATTGACATGATTTGATTGCTTATAAAAATGTTGAGTATATTTAAGACAAAATACTTTATAATATAAGATATCATTAAAAATGCAAAAATATATAAAAATCATAAAAATAAATGGCTCTTTTATCTTAATCGATAGTCTAAACATTTTCGAATACTAGAGGATATTCTTCTCATTGATTAGACAACGATGGCCTACAGCGTAAAAAGTGGAAAGGTACTATTAAAGAAACTTTGGACGGATGTTCATAAGGCTCGGTAGTTCAATTGGGAGATTGGGGTTCGATTGCCACCTGAGAATTAACTTGTGAGCTTAGTCGATTTCTCTAATATTTTTCTATAAAAAAAAATAATTTAAAGGATAAATGAAATAACTTCCGTTCATTTGAAGTAAAAAATATCAACGATATAGCGAAAAAAAGTACGTAGAAAGAATAAAAATATTTTTTTGATACATCGTTGACGACACTACAGGCACTAACGATTACAAACAAACATAAGTACATTGTTATAAGAAGTTTCCTCAATAAAAATATTACACGGAATTTCCTGTTCCCGACGACATATTCCCATAAAAAAATAAACCATTCGTCGAAATGATTCGACAAGTATCTTTTTCATAAGCTATAATATTGTCAAGAGGAGAATAAAATTGCTCTTGTATTTATGGGACATGTCTTCTTCGCCTGCCAAAGAAAGGCGGTTAACCTTTTTTAACAAATACTACTCAAGAAATCTTCTGTAAAGGGTATATTGTTACTAAAAAGGTTGATACATAATATAACACGGGTGGTTGTGCGGGCGATTCAAAATTAGTGGACTGTATTGCGGGATGAGAAATGTCGACAACAAATACTTATCAGAGGAATATAAGGGGTGCACGATACCTTGACCGCCACGTGGTCTGAGATTCTGAAGGCTGTCGGGGTCGACCCTGGGCTTTGCTGTTCCGTAATGTTACGCACACGAAGACACCGTCACCTAAAACTATAGTTTGTTGTGGGGGTTTGAGGATAGGTCACTAGTTCAATTTATTACGGAACTCCGTTCGCGCGCGTCGGTGGACGCCATCAGTCTTTTTATTTAGCCCGCATGTTGGCCACACTGCGGTATGACGCTCTTCCATATGCGAGACAAGGTATGTGCGAAAGGGAAATGGAACAAATGGAGTTGAGACTAGGAGTGTCGCCCAAACTAATAAAAATGACAAAACATACAAAAAAATAACGCGGCAGATTTGAATTTAATACCAATGGGAATTTCATAATTGACGGAAAATGGAAGGAGTATTTTAAAATTTGGGTACTTGGATCAAGACAGATTTATGCACCCTAATTTTCACTATTTTTTTAGGGTTCCGTACTCCGTACCAAAAAACGAAACCGTTATAGGATCACTTCGTTGTCCGTTTGTATCAAGTTAAAATTTATATAGAATACTTAAATTTACGGTCACTTGGTGGTTGTAAAAAAATCAAGCTTTTAAGTCAACGTAATCAACAGATATTACCATTTAAGCCTCAAATTTTGACACTCCCAAGGAAATCAAAACATATAGGGTACTTTTCGTTGAGTTGGAATCATAAAATTTGGAATGAAGCAAGTTCTTATAGAACAAGTAAAGAGAAAATCGGAAAACAGTTAAATTGTTATAATATATCATAAAAATATTTTTTATGAATGTATACTCACGTTTTGCAGTTGAAATGTATCAAAGTTCTTATATTTTAACTACAAAGCTAGGTTGGTTTTTGAGTTAGAATCAAGAACATGGTAGATTTGAAACATTTACATCATACGGAATCCTCTCCACGCGAGTCCAACCGGCACTCGTCTGGTTTTTTAAAACTATTTTATAATTATTTTATTCATGTTTTAAACCATTTGAATAAATAAAGCATAATATTATGATAATCAAAAAAGTTAGAATCTATAATTTTGTTGATCGAATAGGTTGCCTATGAATTTTCTAAATAATATATTACAAGTTATTCATAATTATTTGTCTACCTATAATGGAAATAGTTTTAAATAATTTAACAATATTTTCAATATTAATATTAGTTTTGTATTAAGAGTAGACATTCGAGGTGGTTTTATTTTCGGTGTATTAATAACATGTACTATTTTTTTTTTACATACCATTTTCTTTTGTTTTTTATTGTTAAAACTGTCTTTGACTATCCTGATCATAACATATCACAAATGCGTACTTGATTGATTGATAAATAATTATCACAACTCTGTGTTTTTTAGCCTTATTTTATAAACAAAAAATATTGATTTAGCTGAATAGTGAGTACAGACAACTAAAATACTCGTAGTAGGTACTTATATTTATTTATGAGAGCATGAAAATTTGAATATTTCAAAATATCAATAAGAAAATTGGGGTGCTTAGATCTCTTTTGATCCACGATACTACCTTCTTTTTGAATCTTGATTGGGGCACTTGTTTGTGTAATGAGCAAAAGTACTTGTTCCTGAATCTATATACTCATTTTATGTACTCTATACTATATTTAATATTGATAGTACAAACTCTGTTTGTTTGGTACGCAATTATTGTTGTGAGTAAAAAGAAATCACCTACTTTAATTCTATTTTTATATCTTTTAGCAATGATTGTACGGATTTAACAGATTATAACCTGTAATATATTAATCAAAAGAATTAAGAATAGTTTAATTAGCGATTTATTAACGAGAAAATAAGAGAAACTGAAATTTCAAATTACTTCATTAACAAAAAAATTATGTTGTCTTACAAGTTTCTTGAAGATTCTCGATAAAATTCCTAGGAATCTTAATTAAATCACTTTTAATATTGAACAAATAGTAAAATAATGTTCAAATTATCTTTCAGAGTGATTGAATGTCCAAATCGATAGGTAACTATCTTTTTGTTGCCGACCAGTATTATCACTGTATGAACTTTGAAACTCGTGCAGACAATAGTTTAGAAGCTTCCATACTATGTAAAGCTATGGAAAAAGTGCTGAACAGTAAGTTGCTCTCGTACCTAGAAGACAATGATCTCCTCAGTGACGGTCAATATGGCTTTCGCTGTGGACGTTCAACTGGGGATCTTCTAGTTTATGTGACGCACTACTGGGGCGAGGCCCTCGAGATGCACGGTGAAGCACTTGCCGTGTCACTTGACATCTCGCAGGCTTTTGACAGGGTTTGGCACGCTAGTCTGCTGCGCAAGCTCCCTGCGTATGGTATCCCCGCTGACTTTTGTAATTGGATAGCCGATTTCCTGACAGAACGGTCGATCAGAGTAGTTATCGATGGCTGCTCCTCTGACTCAGTGGCTATTGATGCCGGAGTTCCTCAGGGGTCTGTTCTCTCTGCGACACTTTTCCTGACACACTGGTCATTGATACACATCAATGACCTGTTGATACCAGGAATTGTTGGGTATGCAGACGACAGTACTGCCGTAGAGAGATACCTGTCTAATTCGAAAGCCAGCGGTGACGACGTGATATTGATGAGAGAGGCCATGGTTGAGCGAACGAATTAGAGGTTGAGCCACGTTTCCCGGTGGGGTGAAAGTAACCTCGTCCATTTCAACGCCTCCAAAACGCAAGCGTGTATTTTCACTGCAAAAAGGAGTTCTTTCAACCTCACTCCTACTTTCCGAGGTACATCTGTGCCTATGACCGACAGCCTAGAGCTTCTTGGCATGGAGTTGTCGTCAGATCTCAACTTCGGCGCCAACATCGAGTCCAAGGCTCAGACTGCAGCTAAAAAGCTGGGCGTCCTAAATAAGGTCAAGCGATATTTCACGCCGGGGCAGCTTTCTTCTCTCTATAAAGCTTAAGTCCGATCTTGCATGGAATATTACAGCCACCTCTGGGATGGCTCAGAAAAATACCAACTTGCTGCACTGGACACGATTCAGCGTAGAGCTGAGAGGCTCATAAGTGACAACAAATTGGCGAAGAGCAAGCTTCACACCTTAGCTCACCGCCGCAAGGTTGCCTGTCTGTCGGTCTTCTACAGATTGTATTTTGGAGAGTGTGCTCAAGAGCTACATATGCTCATACCGCCATCTCCTTTCTTCCATCGGACATCCAGACGCACTGCGGGCTACCACCCTTTCTTGGTCGCTATTCCTGCCTGTCGCACCAAGCGCTTCTCGAATTCTTTTATAATGCGCACAGTAAGGGAGTGGAACTCTCTCCCTGCGTCTGTATTTCCGAGTACATATAACCCGTCTGTTTTCAGGGCCAGGGTGAATAGGCACCTTCTGGGTTAGCTCGTTCCATCGTGGATTCTGTCTTTGCCCCCGGGCTTGATTGGGATCAAGAGCGAACCCATTCTAAATAAAAAAAAAGCATATTTCGTAATTAACATAGTATTAACACGAAATTTGCAACAAAATCAATAATCTCGCAACCAGCTCGATGCAGCGTCTCCCTTTTGCCATCGGTCCTTCAGACGCACTGCGGATTGCCATCCTTTCTTGGTTGCTATTTTTATGTCACGTCAAGCGCTTCTTAGTACGAACGCTAGTACTTAGGTCTTAGCTAGTCTAGACTATAACAAGGAGCGGCCTTATGCAGCTCGATCTCATTTTACACAGTCTCCACCCACTTGGGGTGGGGGACGCTCTCTCGCGCATGCGCTAGTTTGTAACTAGTGCGGCGCTGCGCCGCCGAGGGTTCTCCGAGACGGTCGCTTAGATCGAACCTTAACAGCCTCATCGGCTAAAGGTACTTATTACTACTTAGGTAGGGTGTGGTGTTTAGTCAGTCTAGCCTGACATAACAACTTGTGGCTTAGCCATAGAAGGATTCACCGCGTTAAAAAAAAAAAAACGCTTCTTAGTATCATTTATAATGCCCACAGCAATGGAGTGGCACTTCCTCCCTGCTTCTGTATTTCCGAATACTTATAACCCGTCCGCTTTTAAATGTAGGGGAATAGGCACCTTCTGGGCTAGCTCGTTCCATCGTAAATCCTGTCTTGATCCGCGGACTTGATTGGGAACAAGAGCGAACCCAATAAAAGACCAGTCCCATATGATGAATATGTTGCTTTGTTTATTTTGATAAATTTAAAATAAACGATATATTTTCTAAACACGAAAACAGTATGTTATTTTAGAATAAAAATACGCTGCAATTGGTTGTATTATTAATCACATTATGATCGCAGAAAGTATTTATGTGCCAATATTTTTAACGCATCAAAAAATAAACTGTATAGAATGTATCTTAGTATTTTTATTGACATTGCTTATGATTATTATTATTTAAATTCAATTGTGATATTTGAAAAAAAATATTAATATTTAATTGTGAAAATGGTAGTGATATTTTTATTAGAATTTATTTATGAGATTGATTATTCATCATTACATTACTTACTTTTAACTGCAAGCTGAATTATCGGACATTATATAGTTTCTTATACATTTTAACGTTTACGTGCCAGTATCTGATGCAACACGTGAATATAACATAATTTTATACAAACTTTAGCGTGTTTGCTTACAAATAAATTAATTTAAAAAAATAACTATTCGACAACACATCTACTAGGCCGGCGCGCTCAATTTAGTAGTTTAACATTTTTCCTGTCATAAAGGAAATGGAAAAATGATTATTTTATAGTTTTAAGGTTAAAATTGAATGAATAAGTACTTGTTTTGGAAAGTTAAATTTTACTATTGTAGGTTGTTTCTATTTAATAGACCGGTCCATTACGAAAAGTTCGTAAAAAAATATATTTAAATCACGTTTAATATTATATTATTAATACAGTTACCTGACAACAAAACATCATCATCTATACGAGCTCATTTCTTTTTCATAAGTCTTAATAATAACTTTTTTGAAAATTTATTCACACATTGAAGACTGTTAAAAAGGGTTAAAATTGGTGATTGGTAAGAGTTTTTATTACTTAGAATGGGAAAGTGCTTGACCTTTACTCCTGCCTAATATTAAGTCACAATAAGGCTGAAATAAAGAGAGCGATGCGCTCGGAACCTCAATCACGTAGAAATTGACTGTCATACCTGAAACTGCGTGACAGCTGCTGTTATAGTGGCAGATTTTAAATTTACCACCAACTAAACCTAGTACAAGTATAAATCACCCCCGGGAATCACCTAAAAATCTGAGCGTAAAATCGGCGGACAAGTCATTAACAGCAAAGGTAGTTTAAGATAATAAAGATTTATATTGTTCGTCATATTTCTTGACCACTAAAAATGACTTATTTCCGGTCTGTCTCCTTTAATATTGGCCAATATTATGAAACTGGACATGCCACAATCGAAATACCTTTTTCAGTTTTACCTTTTTTATAGATAGGACTCTCAACATCGTCGCCATCTTTTTTTAATATTTAATTATTTATCACATTACCAAGTGACTCTACATGACTTATGGTACTTAGATCTCTTTTACCAACAACTGTTTTCCATTCAAGGCGTAACGCTATCTGTAACGAGTGTTTGAACGAATAGAGGAACGTTTTTGCTCTGGAACATTTGCAAACATACGTGTAATAAAAGGTTTATCATAGAAAAATGACAAAAATTTACTTTACAATGTTCAAATGAGTAATTCAACTTATTCAAAAAAAATAGCAATTTTTCCACAGTACCATGTGAAGAAAATAACAGTAACCTGAATACACTTTCACATGGTTAAACCTAATAGTCAATGAATCATGAAAGATATTTTCCTCTTGAGAAACGTCTTTTCCTAAAAGTTCTATAAATAGGTTTGATGAGGAAAATATAAGGAAAACAGGCGTTAATCCAAACACTTCCGGAGAACAAGCAAAGTAGGATTTGTTTGCACACACGTTTGTTTGACGCTGACTTCAGCGCAAAAGACTATTCTTTTGTATGCGAGTCGAGATTTGATTGCGTAACTAATAATGGGAGTAATGCTTAATAGGGTAGATATTGTAATTAATAAGTATGATTAATTCACACAAGATCTTTATTGATTCGTAATCAAGGTACCAATTTTACTAATAGAGATTATACTCTATTTTTATACTCTTTTAGACTGTTAATCCGACTTTAAAAGGAAAGTTCAATATTATGTGTGTGATCAATAAGGCTTTGATCACATATGTTTCCGTTTCAGCCGCCAAATTATTACTAAAACGATTAACTAACAAATTCAAAGATGTTATATCACACAAGTGTATAACACTATACACTAAATTACCATAAAAAAATATGCCACATATTTAAAAGTAAAAACAGATACCTGCTTTGGGAACTACAAAAGTAATTTAGTCTTTTCGTATTCGTATTCGTATCAAAACCAAATAGTTCATTCTCTCAGCCTTACAATACGTACTTCATATTCAGGGGATATACACAAGATAAAAACTCTGATGTTGTCAGGTCGAGTTCCATCTTACAGTTGGAAATACAATCTCTTTCCTTCGCTTATAATTATTAAAAGTTTTTCAAACGCTGTATTTGTTTATTACTGTTTAATTTTTGAACAACTATCTTACAGACAAGACTTGAGAATATAAAAGCAATACAGTTATAGGATCTTAGAAGTTAATCTTGAAGCTTTGAAAATCATTACCTCTCAGCTCTTTCCAAACGAATAAGTAACGGTATGCACGTTTCATCCCATATACGAGTATAATATTTAATTGAGACAGTGCGAGTGCTAAATTATTGCATATTACTGTACGTAGAAGTTTCTGATCAGTAAGAAGTCTGAACTTTTTGGAGAAATTCATATATGAACGTGCTTTTTAAAGAAATTCATATACCAACTATTTTTTTCATCTATTAGCTCCAAATTACTTAATATTTTTGAGATCTTTGAGAGTAATAGCTGTACGTACGTTGATAATAATTATCTGAATCCCAACAAGCGTGGACTATCGATAATAAATTTATCAACCAACCAAATTTAGTTCAGTGTCTTTTATCGCTTAACTTGTTGTAATGGATATAGCAGTGTAGCGGAGATTGAGAGTAATCAGGGTAAATAGACATGAGCCAAGAAGTTATTCTACAGAACCCTTTCAGTTCCGAGCTTTGCCTCTTTTCAAGTTTCCTGGTGCGAAATCAACTCTGTTTATTTGCATATGCTAAAACTTTACGCAAAATTTGTCGACACAACTCATTAAGATAAATCAAGAAGAGAGTCGGGTCTAAAATAATCCCTTGAGGAACTCCAAAAGTAACTGGTAATTTATTGCTCATCATGGTAGTAATCTGCCTGAACCCTTTGTGTATGTTATATTGATATAATAAAATACATATTTGTTGCGTTACTTTTTTTTTTAATAAATACAATCTTCAAAAAATTTTTATAGGACCAAAGCGACATAAAAAAAAACATAAAATTTGGCTCGTAATTGGTGGAACATAACTCGTAAAAAAAAGCGGTTTAATAAAGAACTTTCTCTATTTTTAAAACTCAGTTAAGAAAATCACACGCAATCAGAATGAAATCGGCTAAAATACTAAGATAACAATATCACTGCTTATACGATTGCATTGGTGTAAGTGGTTTTGGCTCCTGAAATAACAACCTCGCTCACATTTGTTTGGGTTAGTTGGTAGTTCACGAATCAGATAATTCAAGGAGCCTTTTAATTGAATTATCTGGATTCAACTTACCAAATACGCTTTTGCTATAATATTTGGTATTGACTCATATTAAAGTGTGTTTATCTTATCTCCACGTTTGGAGGGCGGGTAGTAGAAAACCATAGTTCGGAAAACGTTGCCGCTCAACTCATTTTATGGTCTATGGAAGTTGTAAGGGATTACCTCCAGTGTCTTTATTTACCTTTTGCCTTAAGTGTAAAGAGTTAGCGCTTTTCTACACTGCGGGATATCAAAAATTCTCTTTACACCACTTAAATTATGACACATATAAAATGGTGGAGCATGTGCCGATTGCAAATTTGTTGTAGGGATACTCACAGAAATATACATATTTTAACTTAAGAGTTTTATGAGTGATAAAAAGAACAGTTTACTATCCTTTTTTAATACCACGTTTTATTAACTTGCTTTCGTTCGTGTCTGTTCTTTAAATTTTCGTTAAATTTTCTAATTTTATAACTCAAAATTAGACCACTTCTGATGCTTCTTAAGAGCTTACAATTTTTTCATTATTCAGTCAGTACTAACATAATCTTAATAGTTAGATAAGCCACAATAAATTAATTAAAACACCTATATAATCCTTGAATTAATTCAATAAAGCCTCGGATTAATCCTGGGATTTACGTTAAAATAACTTCTTTATCAATTTTCTATGTTTTTGTTTGCGTTGGTGTTTGTCGATTTGTTTGTGTTGGGTCTCAGATGCCTCACCTCCACGCGGTTAGACCTAGCAATCCATATTATGTGGAAACCAAGTACGCAATTTTGTAACAATTTGTATCTAATAAGCGATTTCTTATGTGGTTAAAAAATTTAATAAAGGAATGAAATTTTATCAATTTGCTCTTATTGTTTTACACTAAGACTAAAAAGAATAAAATAAATAGAAGTAAAAAAAGATTTTTAAACTACGTTTTTATAAACAGCTAAAAAGAAGAACATTTTTTTCTCACAATTGTGATGGATAAGTCTTTTCCCGGAATGATATAAAAATTCAAAGATATGATAAATATTATTGAGCGAAGCTCTCTTTTAGGCAACTCACAAATTTCGCTTGTCTCCCTCCTGCTACTTAA
The DNA here is from genome assembly GCA_927399485.1 of Calamotropha paludella. Taxonomy (NCBI): domain Eukaryota; kingdom Metazoa; phylum Arthropoda; class Insecta; order Lepidoptera; family Crambidae; genus Calamotropha; species Calamotropha paludella. The sequence continues at coordinate 3,565,433 of OV656806.1, read as the reverse complement.
CGGTTTAACCGATTCGAACGAATTTTGGCATGAACATACTTGATTATAACCTGACGGACATAGGCTATGTAAAAAAAATATAGACTGTACCATGGAGGCTGTACCATACAGCCAAACCGCTGATACTACATTGATGAAATTTGGCGCCAAAACTCACATCGTGGTCGTGACTAATGTGCAAAAAAAGTTTTGAAATCGGACATACAATGGAGGAATAATTTTCGAAAGAAAAATTCAAAATCTTATCACAGCCAAACCGCTGAGACTACATTGATGAAATTTGGCGCCAAAACTCACATCGTGGTCGTGACTAATGTGCAAAAAAAGTTTTGAAATCGGACACACCATCGAGGAATAATCACCCTTCAAAAATCTTATTGCTTCGCTCAGTATTTGCAAACAACAACATGTATTGCAGACCTAGTATATTACTATGACGTAATATGACTAAAAACTTCGGCTTATTTACAAATAACGAGTAAGAAAATGAGTGATTTAATTTAATTTAATTGGAAGCCCCACGTTTTTTCTCAAATTACATCATAGTACTTGAACCTTTGAAATTTTTATCATTCCGGGAAAAGAATTATCCACCACAATTCTGGGAATAAAATTATTTTCTTCTTTTTAGTACGCTTATAAAAACGTGGTTTTTTAAATCTTTTTTACTTCTTTTTTATAATATAATATTAAGGCTTGTGTTATAATTACTAGGGTAACGGATAGACATACATGTGTATATCGTGCATAAATAAATAATATTAATTGTAATAATTCAAATATCCATGGCACATAAACATTTGTCAATCCCAATCAAGCCCGGGGGCCAAGACTGAATGGATAGAACGAGCTAACCCAGATGGTGTCTATTCACCCTGGCTTTGAAAATGGACGGGTTATAAGTTCTCAGAAATACAGACGCAGGGAGGGAGTTCCACTTCTTTGCTGTGCGCATTATGAAGGATTTTGAAAAGCGCTTGGTGCGACAGGTAGGAATAGCAACCAAGAAAGGGTGGTAGCCTGCAGTGCGGCTGGATGTCCGATGGTAAAAAGAAAATGGTGGTATAAGCTATACTATTACCAAGAAGGGTGGTCTTAATATTGAATCTAAAACGCAAATAATAACAGTGTCTCGCACTTGTAACATTGAAGAAAATATCTGGATTTTGCCTTATGTGTAGAGCGATTTGATATATATATAAAAAATCCATGTCATAGTATTTGTCCACAATAAACTCCGAAGCTACTCAACCGATTTTGATGTTTTTATTTTCATTTTGATGGATTTGTTCCAACTTAGGATATAGGAATTGTTTCTGAGCTGACTGAGCTACAGCAACGCGTGGCTGGGTCAACTAGTATATATGTATAATGTACTCATATATTGAACTAAGCGCTATAATTTTCAGTTTTTTAAATAAAGTTCTATATTTTTCAGTCCTTAAGTTACATATTAATCTAATACATTTTTCTTGTGCTATAAATATTCTTTCTATCTTTACAGCATAACCCCAAAATATTATATCATAACGTAATTTTGGTACTAAATATCCATGATAGGCGGCAATTACTGTTTTTCATTTACCACTCTTCTTAACATTTGCAACGAATATGAGAACTTCAGCAATTAATTTTGAATTTTATCTTAATGTTTGTATTGTTTGATATGTTTTTATTACTTAATTTATATTGTTTATATAGTCTATTTTTAATTTACAGTGAAATTTATTCATAAACCCTATATTTCATCTCTTCCTAAATTTTCCAAATAACATTTAATTTTAAATCTTAATTTCAAATTTAACAACGGAAGGTCCAGCTACTTTGCATTTACTTATCACTACATAGTATAAAACAAAGTCGCTTTCTCCTTCCCTATATCCCTCTGTATGCTTAAATCTTTAAAACTACGCAACGGATTTTGATGCGGTTTTTTTCAATAGATAGAGTAATTCAAGAGGAAGGTTTATATGTATAATACATGCATAATATAGTAGAGCATTGCATCCGTGCGAAGCCGGGGCGGGTCGCTAGTTAAGAAAATAAAATATAAAAGGGAAACGGAAATAAGTATGTGTGAAAATCGAGAAAACCTCCATCTTGAAAAGAAATAAAAGATGGCGCACTGGCTGGCTGGGACTTACTGGGTGAAAGAATCGAACCGTACAATCCGGAATAATAAACGTATCTATAGTGGCGATTGTGTTTGACTGAGGTGGAGGTTTACTATAATATTTTATTTTTATTAATTAAAACGACATCATTAGCAATTTTGTCTTTTTGAGACTGCGATCGGCTTAGTTGCATGAAGTTGCATTCAATTTACAAAGACCAATATTGATTGAGTGTAATAAAAGACTAAGACGGAGGGTAGACCGATACGTCTGCCAATAATATCTATCCGCAAAAAAACTTCAGTTGTCCCAAAACTATGGCGCATGCAACTGTGCTGAAATATCTACTCTCAAAAAAGATAAACATGATAATGATCCCGTTTTAATCTATAATCTAAGAACACAAATTTGTTGTTTGTGTATTTGTCTGTCCGCTCTTTTTCCCGCTCTTTTTCCATTGTATACGCGTTACCATAGCAACGCGTTACCGGGTTAGCTAGTATATACTCTAAGAACACAAATTTGTTGTTTGTGTGTTTGTCTGTCCACTCTTTTTCCGTTGTATACACGTTACCATAGCAACGCGTTATCATAGCAACGGGTTACCGGGTCAGCTAGTTAATACTAATGTGAGTTTGAAGTAATATACAATTTATTTATATTTATAACTCATGTAACTTATTAATGTAGTAGTTATACTTATATTAATATAAAATACTTTACAGCTGCCGTGCGAAGCCGTTTCGGCCTTGTTAGTGCGAATCCATGTCCAATTAAAGTTGAAACTTTCTGACCGGAGGAATTGGAGCGATGTTTTGTTAACGGTATTTTAATGTAACAGGCATTTACTGTTGCAGTTAACGTGATTTAAAAAAAGTTTTTTTGTAGATTCGTTACTTGTTAAAAAAATGACGACATTTATTGTTAAATTAATTCTTGGATTGTAGATTTTTTCGATGACTTAAATCAAACCATGAGTTGTAAAAATAAGTTTCTGAAACGATATGACTAGAGTTGTTATAGTGTTCATATTTAGCACGTCATAATTAATAATAATATGTATATTTAATAACACATCTTCTATCTATTTGTCTAAAAATTCTTGTCGCAGTGTTTGACCGCGTTGAACTTCGAACTACTTACCCGAATTTTGAAATTCGCAAAAATACCAATCGAAACAATTGTTTTTCTTTTTTTAAGTATTACGCTCCGCTCCAATATATAGTGCTAGCGTAGCTTTATACTTAGCGACTGCATCACCGAGTTTATAATAAACAAATAATAATAACTCAGCCACAGCAACACGTGGCTGGGTCAGCTAGTATATATATAAAAATATTCTCTGTCACAGTGTCTGACCGCGATGAACTCCGAAACTACTCAACCGATTTTGATGAATATTTTTCATTTTACTGAATTTGTTCCGACTTAGGACACAGGACAGGACAGGTGTCACTTCAGCTAGTCAAATAATATTTCCTATATTCACTCCAATTAGCCCAGTCCAAAGAGAGCACTGTATGGCATGTAATAAGAATAATAGAGTAACGGGTACTAGATATACATATATCATAATATGTCATGGTATTTATATAAGAACTATTTATAAATACCCATGACTCAGGTACAAATTCTTGTATTAATTATACAAACATCCGCCCCTTCCGGCTTCGCATGCGCTATTTGAGATATCTCGCGCACGATTGAAGAGAAATTGTCGATATAGATATACATATATCTCGTTTCCCCTAACACGGGGAGAAACTGATGATGCCTTTTGATATATGATTATAAATTAATTATTTAATATATGACAAAGCCATACCGGTATCGTTCATTAATGTGGATTTAATCTATTTTGACGATCACCGACGGCTTACATGATCTGTGGTTTTATCGGAACAAAATAACGAAATTCATAGTCAATAGGAGAAACGGTAAAGTTATTAGCCCCTATACCGTTATCAGCCATTTCAAATTTGATGGCCATAAATAAATAACAACCTACCAAAATAGTATATTTAATATTGCATTAATGGCAACACATTCTTGCTCCGTCAAACAACAACAAAATTCCGCTAGGTTGTTTAAAAGTAAATAATTATCTAGCATTGTTAATGCTAGATAATTATATATGTGCAAGCGTCTAGCTGCTAAAAACAAGACCCTATATTGTGATTCTTGTAAGAACTACTATCATCGTCATTGCATTCCTAATAAACACGAAGAGCATTTGCTGGATGATGATGAGCTTCCTGATTTTGTATGCCATAAATGTTTTTTGATAAATGATATTGACTCTGAATCTTTTGAGAATGAAGATAATAAAGAAGACATTTTATAATTGCTAAAGCCATTGTTTTTGTAATTAAAACATGTCTAAAGTTTCAATTTACATTAAATTTACAATGTGGCTAATTACTATATGATCTCATGGCCAATAACTGCAATGTTATGGCCAAAAACCATCATTTTAAGTTTAATGTTTTATGTTAATTATATTCCTGAAATGTTTAATACCAGTCTATGTGTAATGACATATTTGATAAATACATTCATATGTAACCATATGGCATAACTTTTATTTATTTCTAAAAGGGAATTTAAATTTTAATAAATATTTTAAATTTTGAAGTCGCTTATCTGGCCTTATACGCATAATTATAAAGGAAAATGATATTTGAATAAAACACTTTTTTACGGATTTTGTGCATATTTTATTTTGATCACAGAATAACTGTCAACCTGTGATCACGTCTCCGGTAAGGGAGTCGAAACGTCAGTATTAAGTATAAAATAAAATATGCGCAAAAACCGTAAAAAAGTGTTTTATTCAAATGTGTAATGTGCGCGGAAGTGTAAGAATGAAATAGGAAAATCGTAGTAAAATTCTTACAATTTTAATTTTATTAACTTAATTCATTTGGAACAAGGATATATAAACTTAATATATTTCTTAAAAAAATAATATAGTTATATAAACGTAATTGTTATTGAAAAATACGTTTTTATTACTTCGCATTGGTTAAAATACGTAGTTTTTTCCATATGTTATAGGTACTTTGTCAGCTAACGACCAATAAAAAAACAATATTTTTTATGAATAATAAAGAAGTTACTAAAACAATAAATAACGGGTAAATAACCCGTCCGTCTTCAGAGCCAGGTTAAATAGGTACCTTCTGGGATAACTTGCTCCATAGTAGATCCTCTTGACCCTAGACTTTATCGGGAACCAGAGCAAACCCATAGAAAAACATTAAGATTATTCAAAGTTTTATGAAATATCCATAAATCTAAAGAAATATCATTGATTGCGAAATTTTCTTGATTGACATTGACTTGTACAGATTGATGTGTATTGTATTACGTCTTAAATTACTTTCTGTAGTTTGTTCTGTAATTTTTTGGATAAATAAAACATATTGTAATACATAAAAAAATACACCGTTTTGTGCAACGGTAGCGATCCTGCCTTTCGCACCAACGGCCCTGGGTTCGGATCCCGGTAGGGGCGGATGTTTTTATGATGAATACCAGCATTTGTACCTGAGTCATGGGTGTTTATATACCTATATTTCTATGAATATTACATAAATCTATGTATCATATGTATATGTTTGTCTATCAGTTACCCTAGTATCCATAACACAAGCCTTACAGTGCTTACTTTGGACTAGGCTCATTGGTGTGAATGTAGGAAATATTTATTTATATTTATATTTACATTTGTCTAGTATTTCTTTTGTTTTCTTTGTGAACTGAAAACTTATTGAGAAGCAGGTCATTAGAATGCTGGTGTTTACCTTGCCCACAATAAGTTTGGCAATAAAACGAGGATATACGGTTTACCGAACAGTAATAATATTTTGTACATGAAATGTCAATGACTTGCTATATAGGTCACTTTAAATAATATTTAATTTATTGTTATATTCACGCATTTATACCTAATTCGTACGGATGATTATACATCAATTTTATTGGGTTTTAAATCAATGAAATTAACGAATATCATTGGATTTGTTTCGTGCTTAGCAAGGAGAACCGGACGACGCTCAGTGGGTAGGCCCGCTACGAGGTGGACCGACGATCTGGTTAAGGTCGCGGGAAAACGCTGGATGCGGGCAGCACAGGACCGATCGTTGTGGAGATCCTTGGGGGAGGCATATGTCCAGCAGTGGGCGTCGTGCGGCTGATATAATGATGATGATGATTGTTTCGTGCTTTAACCTTCCCTTACAAATCTTCTTTCACTCATCTCGTAAACTGTATAATGCGATACAGAGGTAATGCTATCAGTCTTCTGGGCACTTACAAGCAAAGATTAACGAGATATTTTTATCTAATTTTACGTACATTTATTATTATTTTAAAGTCAGTTTGTTGTGTATCGTATTATTTATATTTTCTTTGCATTAAAGAAAAATATTACAGTAATAAAAATCAGACAGACTCGTCGATTTTTTCCAAGTATTTCTTAAGGTGATACTAGCGCCGCCCGTCTCTTCTTACCTAACACATGTATATACCGGACACTTGAGTCTGATTTAATTGTTTCTTCTAATATTTTTATTTAGTTATCATAATTTAACAGATAAAAGATTATACAAATAAAAAATATTTCTTTTGCTTTTAATTAATAATTGTTTCATTGAATATACACATTTTTTTTCGCTTAAAACAGCTAGAATCTGGAATTCCTATTTTCCGTGCACGTGTTAATGCTTCAGCGATATTCAAAGAGTTGTCATCCGTTTTGATCTCACGCTCTCGTGCGAACGAATCAAACTCAATCGTTTGTTGCGATCGATGTTCGAACTTTTGATTACATCCCAGGGGATAGGCACTGTGATATTTTAAACATCTTTCGTTAGCCAATTCATAAAATGGTTAATTTTATCAACTAGCTATCAACCTTACTACAGCTTAATGACAGGCCTTCTTAAGAGATGGAAAAACCATATGATGTTCTTACTTCAACTTACGATTTTTCCTTCTCTAGACACCGATCTTTTATATACCACGTTTGTTTAAACCTGTTAACCTATACTGATTCAATCACGGAGGCTAATGGTAAATATCAGGCTTCATAATTTATATCCTTGTTATATATAACAATAAATATCAAGATATTTAAGTTTGGATATCTATCTTTATTTATTTTACAATTACACACAAAATCTCTTTTTCACTCATATTTTGCAAAACACTGACGATAGATGGAGCTAGTGGTATTCTAAAACGAGCTGTCGTTTTGTTTCTACGAAAATATAGGATTGATGGAACTCAGTAATTTTTGCCCGAGCCGCCGCGGTTCCCCCGATGCGGTCGCTTAGATGAAGCCTATACAGTCTTCCTAGGCTATGGCACTTTCTAGGTATTGTTTAGTCAGTACGAGTCTTACATTACTTCGTAGCCGGGCCTGAGTATCTATGTAGGATTTAACACCTCCCTTCCCCGCGTCCGGAAGGGTGCCGAAGTTGCCAGGGGCGCAAAAAGAATATCTTTACAGCAGCAATACCCCCGAGGCACCGTCCTCACTTTACGGCTGGAGCCACGTAGTGAATCTATGCTTGTTCGGAGAATACCGCTTGGGAGATGCCGTTCATTAAGAAGATCTAGAAGACCGAGAATAAGAACCACCATCAGCTTGAGGTTCACCTAAGGATCTCGCCGTCCCAAAATCCGGCATCGTTGTCAAGGTCATCTAACTTGACTAGATCAAGTTCATCAAATCACACATAAAAAAATTATCAAATTGATCGATAAAAATCATTTCAAAATCTATTATATATAGTACATTCTGCATTCTACGGAGATGCATTATTAGCTTGGCAAAATCGTCTGAGTAGAATCATTTTTAATCTATCATAGACAGTTCCTATATTAACAATCAATATATCTATATAGCACTACAGCTACGAAACTATTCTTGTAAACTTAATAAAAAACGCGCCAAGTGTGAGTCTGACTCGCTCACGAAGGGTTCCGTACCATTTACTAGGTAAACAACAGTAGGTACACAATTTTCATATTATTTATTATTAAAGTAAAAATACAACTGAGTATTTTGTGAAAATTTTAAGTGCCTAGCTGTTGCCATTATTGATATTGAAAAAAAAACCCCGTTTGTTGTATCGATGCCCCCCTTAAATATTTATTTTATTTTGTTTTTAGTACTTGTTGTTATAGCGGCAACAGAAATACATTATTTGTGAAAATTTCAACTGTCTAGCTATCGCGGTTCTTGAGATACAGCCTGGTGACAGACAGTCGGACGGACAGACAGTGAAGTCTTAGTAATAGGGTCCCTTTGGATACGGAACCCTAAAAACCACTTTTTTCTTTTTCCCTTGTTAAGGTGGCCCTTATATTGTTACTATATCATGTCACGTCGATAGCGTCCTTTCTGAGCGTAGGTAATTAAAAATTACTCTTTGTACCAAACTATTTCAAAACATAATTAAACATCCACATCAAAGAAGAGTATTCTGAAATTCCACCAGATGATATCAAAACAGCAGTCATTCATCACGGCACGTCAAGTAAATCCATCCCTTTTTCAGAATTGAGCTCGGGTTAAATTATGCTTACTGTCTTCTTAGGGGCTCGAAAGGAAGCAATGTAGGATGCTTTAATAGGATCTACTTTAGAATAAACTTAAGAAAGTTAGAACGCTTATAGAAAAAAACTGTTATTCTGAAGGAAAACTATTTGGGACCTATCTATACAAAACAGATTATAAAATATAGACTAAACGACCATTCATCGTTTGTTCTTCAACCTAAATTCTATGGTATGAAATTCCAGTAGTTTTTTGATAAAGCGAAAAAGATTATTTGAGTGAACAGAAAAAAAATGAATGCCTTTATTACGAATTAGTGCAACGTATTAGACAATGATAAAATTATAAATGGTATATTGCTAATATTTATTATTGTATAAACTATATATGAATATTTTTTTGAGATTTTTATATATTTATGTATTTTTAATGCTATCCTATACGAAAAATTATTTTAATAGATAAATACTAGAAAAAATCGATTCGGCTCACGAGTAAATTCTAAGCCGGAAATTTTCTTTATCGATTGTCCAAACATTAGTAAAAATGTTTTTTTCGAATACGAGAGGATGTTCCTCTCATTGATGAGACAACGCTGGTCTACAGCGTAAAAAGTAGAAAGGTACTTGAAAATTTCGATGGGTGTTCACAAGGCTCAGTAGCTCAATTGGGAGAGCATTGGACCGGACATCCAAAGGTTGCGGGTTCGTTTCCCGCCGGAGAATTTACTTGTGAGCACAGTCGATTTTTTCTAGTATCTTTCTATTAAAATAATTTATCATATATATGAATTATATTTAAATTATGCTATGTTTGGGTGGGTAAATTAAACACCGTCTTAATCGATTGTCTTAACATCAGAAAAAATACTTTTTACGAATGCGAAAGGATATTCTTCTCACAGCGTAAAAAACTACTAGAAAATGTGGAAAGGTGCTCAAAAGGCTAGGTAGCTCAATTCGGATTAAAAAAAACCACCCATTAAAGGTTGTAGGAAGCCATTTGGATAAAAAGCCATTTATGATTTTATACGGAAAAGGCTCATATCTATCAAAAGTAATTTTATTCTCACGATTCGGTGGTTTCAATTTGGACTAACAAAAATATATTTAAGCAGAGCTGTTTTGTGAATGAATTCGTACCATACCCCTTATGAGTTTCGCCGAGATTTCAATTTCGTTTGTACACCGTCTAGAAAGTCGTTTTAACGTCAAATCAAACCTTTCAAAGAGATCCTGATATAACTTAACGCTGACATAAATTTCTTCAATTTGTTCCGCTGTTAATATTAACGGTGTGTGAGTTCTCGCTTTTATGCAAATATAAATAGCTGATTCGCTTTTAAGAGCGTTAACGACGCAACACGTTTCATATATAAACTTTCAATTGCAAATAAATAAGGAAAATGATTCTTATTTTTTTTTGTAAAAAAAATAAGCGTTACCTCTCGCATGATGGTAAGCGACGCACGGTGGTCCCGCGTCCAAGGGAGAGCGGTCAAAATCTCCTAAAATTGTATTTAACCATTCTTTCTCATTGGGAATAAAGTAGAATACAAAAAATTTACGTTTTTTATTAAATAGAAACAAATTTATTGAAATAAAAATTATAATAAAACATATAGAAGCATCAGAAAACCTTAAAGAAATGTTTAAATTGTATGTTTTTTTTTTCAGCCAACATCGTACTAAAATCCAATTAATTGTTGTAAATTTAAGAAATTATTAATAAGTAAAGCTAAATGTACAATACTAATGTATAAAAATACAATTATAACTTATAATTAAACAAAAAATTTTGCAATAACTTGACAATACCAAACAAAGTAAACAATATTAAGACCTTACCAAATAAAGAAATAAAAATAAAGATGCAGCTTGAAACTTCAATAAATCTGTAACTTCCTTAGACAGAAAGCTCTTTTTTCTTTCGAGGAAGTTTCCGAAGACCAGTCATAAAAGGGTCTGAACTCAGTAGTAGCCGGTTAATTTTCTCCCTAAAATGCTCTTCCTCTTCCTTAGTGGTAGGAAAAAATGTTGGACGATTCAAAACTACTTATTTTTAAGTGCATTTGAATAAAGTTATTTTCATTTTCATTTTCATTTTTCATTAGATACTGTAGAACTTTCTTTCAAAAATTGGAAACGAATAGGCCTATAGTATCTGGTAGAGTAAGGGCGTGGGTTTTTCTATAAAACGATATGGTTTGAAGTATTCGGTTCTGTTTTAATTGCTAATTGAAGTGAAACATCAGAGGTCACAAATAAACTACTGTCATCTTGTAATGTTGAATCCGAAAAGCTTTACTTGTACTCGCTATGACCTGTGCTACCGTCAAATCCCCATTTACCGGTCAAAACTAATGTGTTCGTTCGTTTAAAACACTATCTAAAACTTCACTACATGACTCAAGTATTCGAGACACAGTATGAACTAATAAATTTTGACCTCTATTTCGCAAGTATTTTCTGAGACTGATATGTTCTCTGGGTAACACTTCTTGTTAGCAATTAAAACACTTTGGCATGACGGTACAATATAACACGAAGTTTCAGTATTCACAAGATTTTTAATCAATAAATATTGGTGCTTGGTGAGCTTAGATTCAACAATAAGCGATCATACTTCGTCAGCGCTTATAGTCATATCTGAATTACTACTATTAGATTGACCCGTAGAGTTAAGCAGTGCGTTTGCAAGAGAGGGATCTACTTCGTATCGTAATCGTCTAAAAAGTATTTTTTTTTGGGCCGCCCGCCTACGCCGTGGGACGGCCTCGTTTATTCCTGCTGCAAATGGCACTGTTCAACACTTTTAGTCAGTTCGACATATTCAATTACATCTAACCAATTCGAATAATGACTTAAAAGTCTACTTTTAATACGTGTTTACTTAAGCCTGAAACTGTCAAGACTTTTACATAAATTAACAATTCGACATGATAAAGGTTTTATATCTACATTTTCAACATCATTAAGAGACGTTAAAAATACTTAAAAATATATTTTTTACGATCTAATGGTTTTTGCGAACACTACAACTCAAAAAAATGCCTCCACGAAAAGGAACATTTTATTGTTGTACCTGAAATGAAAAATATAAAATAGATATCAATTTCGTTGCAAATGCTACGAAGCGTCTTCGACATCGTAGCAGCCACTTTAGGCGCGCGCGGGCAAATCAGGGCAAAAAAAAATATATTCCTCGTAAAATACACATATTATTATGTATCTACACTTTATACTAAATCAGATCCGCTGCAAATGGATGCAAATTTTTGTAGGTCTCGATAAATTGCAGCAACGAAAATTTAAATTTCAAAAAAGGGTTGTCGTAGCACCCACATAGAATAAAAAGTATAATATATATATGAGTAAAACTTAATAATTTACAAAACACCCTGTTGTTGAAATTCCATCATACACAAATAACAAAACAATTAGAGTTTTTTAGAAATCACCAAAACAAATACCACTTCGATGAGTTACCGAGACACAGTAAACAACAACGATGAAATGCGTTCACTTCAGACGTCAATTAATAAGTGATAACTAGGGTAAATAAATGGCCCTGATATTTATACCCTTGACATCACATAAGGCTACCTGTATTGACAATATTCGACAATGAGTTTTAGTGGGTTTTGGCCTATGGCGGTACCACCGTGCGACGATGCGATCTAGGATGTGACGTGCTTACCTAGAAGGTGCCTTTCCACTCGTGACTTATGAATTATGAAATCTTTTTACCCATACGGAATAAACAAATCCGTCGCCTCGCATACTGAATAAATGCTTTATCTATTGAGTTTGAGATCTGAGAACTTCACCATTTAGAAGATATGTCTTTTAAAATCATTAAACCCCTATACTACTAAACTACTATAAAATAACTTATTTGTGAATAACAAATATTTATTTCTTTCTTTCTTCTTATTTAGTCTGTCGTTCTAATTGAATTTTATTACTACATACGACGTTTATTTACGACTTACAGACGAATCTTTTCACGGATTTATTTACAAATGAAGAATAACTAACTTGAGCTATAAGTTGTTTATGTAAATTAGATACCTGTCAGTTTCTGAAACAAAATAGAGATTCCGCAGACACCGATCACGTAATATCCCAAAACAGTTTAGACACACCACAAACACAGTTGTATTTTATTTGATTTATACACATATTAATATTATTAGTAGATATTCATTATACAAATAACGATACACATATTAATATTGTAAGTAGATATTCATTATACAAATAACACAAAAAAACTGGTCAAGTGCGTGTCGGACTCACGCACGAAGGGTTCCGTACAAACTTTTAGTTAAGTAATAAATTACGTTTGTTGTATGGGAGCAACCTTAAATATTTATTGTATTATTTATTATTAACGTAAAAATGAGTATAACGTACAACTGAGTATTTTGTGAATATTTTAAGAGCCTACCTGTTGCTATTATTGATATCGAGCAAATAAAGTTCGAAAAATGGCGTTTGTTGTATGGGTTGCCCCCTAAAAATTTATTTCATTTTGATTTTAGTATTAGTCGTTACATACATAATTTGTGAAAATTTCAACTGTCCAGCTATCACGGTTATTGAGATACAGCCTGGTGACAGACAGAAGGACGGACAGTCAGCGAAGTCTTAGTAGTAGGGCGGGACCCTATTACTAAGACTTCGCTGATTTTTTACCCTTAGGGTACGGAATAGAGTTCCGTACCGAGTAAAGAGGCTCAAACATGGAATGCCCTTTATTTTCCATAGCTAAATGCTACTTTCGCGACAAAACATCCCCCATACGGTTTTCTAAAAAAGAAATAATTACTTGATGGGGGGGGGGGGTTGCAAAAAAAATATATATCTGGAAGATTTGATTATTTTTACTTTATCGTTTTTTAATAAGACAACATGCTAACTGGTGTTCTGCGTGCTTGCTTGCATGTATGTTGCAAGATTTCTTGCATGCCACATGGTAGTTTCCTGTCTGCTATATTTTTATCTATAAAAAATTACGACAAAAAAGATCATCTTGTCTCATAAGTCAGGAGGAATATTGTCTGTTTTTATCGAATAACTTTAATTTTATTCTCATTATATTTTTTTGCCTTAAGAGGAACATTAGAAATATAAAATATTCCTAACAATGCACCTACCTTCTTTTACTTATAAGAAATTTTTTTCCAAGAATTTTCTTGCGGCAATATGTTCCATTATGTTGCGCATTAATTAAATCACCACGTATTTTTCATTTTAGATACTGTAAATCTGATCTTTTCATGGAAAATCTCGCTCATTTCACTAACAGCGTACGCATTAGAAATAACTTGCAATTTTATTTTATAAAGATATAATTATTTTATGCTATGGCAAATTTAAGTTTTGAATATTTACTTTAAAAATGTATAACTAATTAAATAAAGAAAGAATTGAAAAATGAAAAAATATATAAAAATCATAAAAATATGTGTTAACGACCCTATACACAGACTAGCTAGGATGTGAAGTAAAAATAAAGAATTATGTAATTTAATGGATTTATTCGGGATAATTAAAACCTGCACTCTAAATTGAACTTATAATTCCAATACAATATCTCATCATGTAAATAACTTTAGATCTTTAACATCAACCAAGTAAGACTTACAATGCTCGCCAGAATATCTATATACAAAGAGTTACATACCCTTCACGATGTGCTCAAGGCGACGTTCACACAACGAATAACGCTCGGACGGCTGTTGCGCCATGTTTATATTCTCAAGGCAGACGTAAACAACAAGATGGCGGCCGTACGAGAGTCATCGTTTAACAACTTTTAACTTTTAATCTTAAACAATTTTATTAAGCCGAACAGCTAATTTATAATTTTAAACAATAAAATATTAACAATTAGGTATTCCAGTGTAGTTGCTAACATATGCTTACCGGTAAAGTCATATGTTTGTGTGATAAACATTAGCATATATTCCGGAATCGTTTATGTACTTATTTACGGATTCTATATGTTACTGTAAAACCCCGAACCGCGGTAAATCCTAAGATTTCCCTGTAAAACCTAAGATTTACTAACACTTAATGGCAAAAGTCCGAATAGATCTGTGATTATCGTTCATTTCGAAGTTTTACCACTAGTGACTTGGTAAATCTTAGCATATCAAACCTAACCTAACCTAAACCTACATAGCATGTATTAAACTCCGATAGTAAAAGTCCGACCAAAATTGTCTTTTTGTAAATCCATACCTTTACCAAATCATGTCGGTAAATTCTAAGATTTACCGGTAAAACCTAAGATTTACCAACAATCCGGCTTTTATAGTAACATATACATTATTTAGTACCCAAAAGTACAAGCTCAGCTTAGTTTAGAAAATAATTGTTGTGAGTTGTACGGAATTTGTTATTACTTTATCTGGTTTATCCGAATCCAGTTAGCTATACATAATGAAACAAAGTTGAAAAGTTTTATGTTGATAGCTCAATTTTTAAGACAAAAATTGGTTATTTGACCTTTAGGAGCCTAGCAAAAGGAAAAACGCGGCTGTTTTTCTTAAGAAGTGAGTGAGTGAGGGGAAACGGAGGGTGAAATTGCTTGACTTAACTGGTTGTTTTATAATATTTACGTTCAGTCATCCGGTGTATCTAGCGGTTAAGAACCCTATTTAAGAAACTTACAGTCTTGAGTTTTAATCCAATGATAATTTTATTACCATAATCTCTGAATTTCTGAACGATAATATGATACTTCTGTATTCTATGCTTTATTGTGTAGTTTTAACTTAAAAAAAAGTTGCATAATCTTTTGCATTAATGTGACTGTGGCTGTGTGTGTTAACATTACACCTATAACATCTACAACAAACGCAAAGAGTTCCACTCTTTAGCGGTACGGATTATGGAATTGGAATCAAAACGCTTAGTCCAACTTTTGGTCTCTATAGCAATTATGTAACGGTGGCGTTATTTGTAAGTCTGGTTGCCCGATGAAAAAATGGGGACGATGGAACAAGGCTGTGCAATTCTGCTGCATACTCTCCGAAATGTATATTATAAAAAGGAATAGGTTAACTACCTTTCGTCTATGTTCAAGGCTTTTCAGCTTATTAATGAAAAGATCGTCATTGCCGATGAGTTTCTAGGCCGTCCTCTCAATAGACTCAAGCATATTAAGTTGGTATTGGGCGCAACCGTCCTAAAGGTGAGGACAGTACTCCATACACGATCGAACTTGCGCTTGGTAAAGATTAAGCAACTGTTCCGGCGCCGGCGTAAAGTACCTACTACCTTCGGCAGAATGCCAAGTTTTTATTAAGCTAACTAAGCCTTACCCTCAATGAAATAGCCAAAATTGAGAGTTTGTGACAATCACATCCCGAGAAGCTCAAGATGGTCTGCGACCGACACGGATACACCTCGGAAAGTAGGAGTATATAATACTTAAACTATAATTAATTTGATTTGTTTTAGGTATATTGTTTTATTTATTTATGTAAATATTATTTGTATTTATATTTTTGTAATTTATACAACACCTCTTCATTGTTTGAATTATCATTGTTATCTCATTTTCTCGAGCTATTTCTAGTGAAAGTGTGATTTACCGCTCGAACGACCATTAATGTATAGGATAAAACGCGACACTCAGAAATAAGGGATCGATGAATCTAAAGTCTTCTGTATTCGAAAAACACTAATGTACGTTAATCATAAAATAATTATAAACTTTGGTTATATTAAACAATAGAGACGTTAAACTAAAATGGAATGGTAATGGGATGGCAATTGAATACACGCGATTGGTCTGGTGAAGGCGCAACTTCTTGTTTGAAAACCTGTAATATGGTAAAATTCCTGTGCCGCGCGATTCATAAAATGCTTACAGTGCAAATTATGCACAGCGCGGAAGTTCAATGTACGTAGTTTGTACACGTACCTAACATAAATTTAGGAAGCCAAGGAAATGTATAATCAATATTTTCTTTTATTTGTAACTATTGGGAATAAGGCGTAAAAAGTTTTTTATACTTCCAGTAGTTCCATATACAGAACTATTGAGTTTCAGTAGTAACATCGAGACTAGTTACATGGAACTTCTGGGAAAAAAGGAAATTTTTGATTTAATGATCAGACAAAAAAATGTATTTTTAATCCAACACAGGAAATGATGAATTCATATATTCATTACGAAGCTAAATAACGTGGAGGGTATGAAAAATCAATGGAAGGAATTACATCGGAATGGGATGTCCCAGTTTCTCCGACAGAGAAAAAAATCTCGACGCTGGAATGTTGCTTAGGGACCGAAGAAAATATTTATCTTAGAAATTTTACATTTGTTCCCGGGTGGAATTACAGGGAAACAATGATGAAATTCTAAATGGAGTACTTTCGTGAATGAAGAAGTAAGGGTAAAACCTTCTTTTTATATTTTGTATGAAATGTAGGTAATTTTTTTACGCTCGTGTTGCTAAATTTATTTTATTGTTTTGTAAGCAGTTGAGTTCCTCGATAGCTGGTATATCAATCCGTAAGTTTAAATTCTAAAAGGATATTAAATGTTGTCATGTTAATTTCACATTTGCCCTCTCAATATGAGCATACACTTCCCTATTATCCTTATCTTTATTTATTCTTTTCACCCAAGGTAGCCTGGAAGAGATTACTGTTTAGCTAAAGGTCACTTGTTTGAATAATTTTCTTTGCTGTACTTCTCTGTTTCTGTATCCTATCTGTGTGTGCAATAAAACGTGTTTTATAATTATAATTTTGTGTGAAAACCAAGAAACGAGTCACTTTTTCATATTATCATTATAAAAATATTTAAAATTATGACGAAATTGTGATATGAATTTTCATGGAAAATGTTACTTACTAAGTTTTAGACCACTGTTCCATATATATCTGTTGAAATATCACCACTGGTAATAATACTTGGGTTTTTTTTATCATTTATCCCCACTTGTATGAATGTTTTCCAAGTATCACTGCTGTTTTAACAATTATAAACTTTTAGACAAGTTAAATTCTTACACTCTATGAAATTCACTTCACAGTTTTTAGAAGTTTTATTTCGTCTAAAATGAAGATTATTTATTCATTTACAATTTGTTGCGCACAAACAACAAAAGCACACGTACAAATGGTGGACTTATTGGCAAAAGGCATCAGGCATATCAGTCCAGTCTAGATAGCGTATTAAAAGTTGTGTTTCTTATATTGATAAGCTTTTGTTTGTATTTAGTTAAACCATCAATTACAAGATATCCTGATAACTGCTGAAAATATCTATATATCTATATCTATATATATATATATATATATATATATGGATGTAAAGAACAGGGGTTTTTACATACATCTATCTCAGTATTATCATAAATATTTTTACGCCTGGCATGTTATTTTTTGTCCCAAGTTCTATTGTGATTCCGATAGATTAAAAAAAAAAACTTTTATATACGGTCTAGATTCTGAGTCTTATTAGCATATAACTTGTGTTAAAAAAGATATTAGCTTTTCATCGTAGGGCTGGATTGGATAAAAATTAATCATGTTTTATAGGATACTAAAATTATTATACAAAATGGGAATACAAAGTTTTTTCATTGTTTTAGCATTTGCGTGCTAGAAAATCATACTTAAAGCAATTATTACTTAAAAAAAATCTGTTTGGCTTCAAGCGGGACCTGAAGCCACAAACTCGCTATCATTGTAATCTGTCAAATCTCTCGTAATAATTTCTCAAGATATTAAAAACAAAGTTTTGAAAAGAGGTATTTTATACATTTACTTATTTTAGCGTAATCTGAAAATATTTTTTCATAGTTAGGAAAAATAAAATGTATGTTGTTATAATTTTATTACTAAGGTATAGAGTTATATGCTTATAATAATTATTATCAAAAAGTGCAGTAGCTTTCTCTGTTTTTCACATAAATTACGTCAATATCCTGTAGTATGATATACACGAAAAAAACTCATTATTTTAGAACTCACATGGAAGTTCGACGTAATGCTGCAAATTAAAAAGTTACCAATTAAATCTGTGGTAGGCATTATAGGGCGACGATCGGCATAAGGGCAGCGCCGTGTTGCCTTAAAATGTTTCAGAAAATTAAATATTTTATTTGATTGGGAAAACCGTTTACTTGTATTTAATTATAAATATAAGGTTGCTGACAGCTTTTTGTAATTGTTTTTATAATATCATTTTATATTTGTGAGTTATTCGTAGCTATAAAAGTAGTTTTATAAAAACCTGGTTTTGGTTATAATTTATCCAATAACGTAGAGTTCCACAGAGTTTCCATAAAAATAGATGGCGTGATGCAAGTTCGATTGTCAAAGTGAGACACCGCTATACGCGTTATATAGTGGCGTCTCTTTTCAACAGCTAAATTTAAATCGCGATAAGAGGTGATGGTAGGGCCCCAGAAGGTTTTATGAATGAATTGTTGTCAACTATTCAATATTATCTATTGTTTAGCTTGCTTTGATATTTATATCATGTGTGTTATAAATAAATACCAAATAATTTATTAGAGTTATCTTTTTTACAGTTTTATTCAATGATATACGACCGTATACGAGCATTTGTACCTGAGTCATGAATAGTAGTAAATCTATAATCTAAGATCACAGTTGTTTGTGTGTTTGTCTGTCCGCTCTTTTTCCATTGTATCAATAACGTTACCATAGCAACGCGTTAACCGCAAGTAGTTCGTCTACCGGACGCTAGATGGCGCTAACGGAAAAATATTGAATGATAGAAAAAATTTAAAGAATTTTGTCCACCCGTGCGAAGTCGAAACGGGCCGCTAGTCTATAATCTAAGATCACAGTGGTTTGTGTGTTTGTCTGTCCGCTCTTTTTCCATTGTATCAATTAACGTTACCATAGCAACGCGTTACCGGGTCAGCTAGTATTATTCTATGAATATTTATGTATCATATATGTTTGTTTATCCGTTATCTTAGTGTTCATAACATACGCTTTACAGTGTTTACTTTGAGCTAGGCTAATTGGTGTGAACGTAAGATATATTATTATTATAGCATTTGGGTTCAACTATACTATCTCTAGTATCGTGTTATGAACACCAAAAGTTCGAAATTTCATAACTTATTATAAAATACTTTTAATATGTTTTTAATTACTAAGCTATTAAAGAATGGTCTACTTCGTACATTTTAATGAAGGAAAACAGTTTTATTATTTATATTAGATTTTTTTTAATGTTCTCGTTATCATCGCAATTAAGTTTTTTGATTAGTAGTTTTTATAGGTCAGTGTTAGACTAAACTCTGTAGGTCGTTCAAATGAACCTTTGTAGTAATTTCTTTTGGGTTGGGGGCGGGATTTTAATTGGATAAGTCAGTTTATAATAATCAAGTGTGCCAGTTTATGGAATAGCAAAGATCATTTAAATTATAAGTCGATATAGAAATTATTTAATATGTTTAAAATAACTGTCTAATTTTACTAATTTCTAATTCTACAATTTCTAATCTTACAATTTGCAGATTATTTCGTAAAAACTTATGAAAAATAAAATCAGATCAACGTTTGATTTTTTTAAAGTATTTGAAACTACTACAATATTTTGAATTTAAACGAAATAAAGTGTAACGAAATTCTCATATTTTCATATCTTCCCTTTATTAAACTACGATAAAATAACCGCCATTTATCACATTACGCGAACTGACACCTCGAAGTTTCTAGAGAGAATGCCGCCCAAACCAAAATAATTTCACAGCCAAAATACCTTCAAAGTAGCTCCTTATTAAATCATAGCGAAATGATTTTCTCAACACCATCCGCCTTTTAACAGTTACTTTCGGTACATTCCATATTATAACTATAATATATAGCGCAATAACTTATTTCTTAATTCACGCAAACTGGAATATTTTTTTATGTTTTTCTTAGTAGCTAAATAGTTTAGCCATTTCTCAGTCCGCTACCGCGCGTCCCAACCCTCTCAACAGTCCCAATCCTACGCGAATTGTGAAAAAAAATGTCGGACTCTTAGATAAAAATGCCATTTTCTCGCTAAATAATGAAGCTAGGGCAATACAATTAATACTTCCATAAAGCTGATTAAATAAAGAATCCGCCACAGAATATTTGGATAAAACAACAGCAGATCACGCGGAAATTTGAATATGGTACATAGCAATTGCTACCAGATATTCGTTTCATGACTCACTGATACCAATTTAACTATTTTTTTTAAATTTTGTATGTCTGTCTGTCTATCTGCATGTCCTTCTATAAATCAAGGACGGGCTGACCGATCGCGATGAAATTTGGTATATGGTAAGAACATACGATTGCGCTAATTTTGGGTTATATATCATATCAATAAAATTATTAACTAGTCCTAACTAATATTATAAATACGAAAGTAAGTTACTGAGTTAGTGAGTTATTTGTTGCACTTTCATGCCGTAACTGCTCTATAGATCATCATGAAATTTTGCAAACACTTTGCCAGGGTTACAGAAAAGAATATCGAGTACCTTTTATCAAGAAAAAAGTACTGTTTCCGAGGGCTAGTAACATAAATATAATCGGTAGTCTACATAAACACGAGCGGGTAAAAGCTAGTAAGGTCTATCTGTCTGACAGATATATATTTTCTTCATCCCATAATGCACGTATCAACATATGTGATTTTTTTACATTCGCACAGGTTCACAAAAATTGATGTCCCTCATATTGTTCAAACACGAAATTTGTTAAATAAGATATAAATAAAAACATAGCACCTCCAATCCTTGTACTAACAAAACCACACAACAGCTGTCATAATAGCGTAAGCAGGCTTTCCTCAAAACGTGGTAAATGACAGTAATAATTCTCGCAGGACCATAAAGTCTTGTCTCTGTTATTGCTGGTGTATTATCCGCCGTGACCGCGTACACACAGGGTGGAAATCTCTTTGTATCTCTTATTTATTTTAATGAAGATTACATTTTAAAATTTACATAGCCAGTAGGTTTAAATTATGGCCATCAAAACTAGTTTCGCGTGCACAAGCAAGCGGGATTAGTACGGCTTGGTACTTTCCAATTAGCACCCGCTGACTGCTGTAGATACTGATCTAACGACTTAGGGCTAATTTCAACATAGAACATAAACGCGATCAATACGAGCTAAACTTAGCTTACGTGCTAAACTGTACTTTTAGTTGAACCTCATACAAATTTTTGACGTTTAAGGTTAAATGGGTTCAAGAGCTGTCACTGTCATTCATTACAACTGTTTACTAACTGAGAAATAAATTAATTTTGATATTATATTGTTTTAAACGTTCATGGTCTCTAACATTATAGTAATATAAGTTATATACGGGATTGTCACCATGTACCTTGTTTTTATTGAGTTTCCGATATTTCGGCACTTTTGCAAGCGTCGTGATCACGGAGCAACTCCGTCAAACTCAATAAAAACAAGGTAGGGATATGGTTTGGTAACAATCCCGTATATAACTTATATCAGTACATTATATTATGATAATACGTTGTGTGTTTGTTACCATGTATAGTTACCATAAGCCTAAGAATAACAGTTTTTATAATCAATTAACGTTACCATAGCAACGCGTGGCCGGGTCAGCTAGTTACTATAATTTTACTGTATGATAATGTAAAAAACGTTAGCACGAAAGTTTCTATGATGAATACTCTGTTATTCGTCGTCCAAGATTGTTTTAGATCAATCCTAGTTATTGTTAACGTGATCAAAATGCATCTGGTGAAATCGATGTGATGTAAACGGAGATCAAAATCGCCACTTGATCTTGATTATGCAGAACTTGGTTTTATTAGCAAATGGTGTAACTAGTTTTTAGCGTATCGCTCAAAGAATGGTGGTGCTCGTGATAGAAAATATTTGGTTATCTGAAGACTACAGCAAGCTCCTTAGTTCGGTTATTAATGTGATATACGAGGGCAATCATATTTAAACATATTTAACTACACTGTAGCCGCTATATTATGTAATGCTGTCGGCGTTACTTTATAAACATAAAACAAATAATATAATATTAAAAAAAATATGTATATAAAAATTCATTCATTTAGAAATTGCCGATTTCACTTCTTCGTCGTCGTCAAATTTCTTACCACGCAGCGCTTTTTTCATTTTTAAGAAATAATTAATAATCACTGGGGGCCAGGTCTGGACTATAAGGGGGGTGGTGAAGTTGTTCGAAGCCGCACCGGTGAATAGCAGCCGTCGCAACATGACTCGTGTGCACAGGTGCATTGTCATGCAAAAGGAGCACGCCTTTATAGTCCGTTCGCGTTAAGAAAATAGTAAGTCATCTGTGCAACTACAGGATAAGGGTGTATTCACAGTGGAATAAAAGTACAAACATTTTTTTTTAACATTTAATTATTTTTAATGGAAAAAAATTTCTTAAAATTACTTAAAGCACTAATCAGTGACACGGGTCACATCACGGGTAATTTTAATGTGTTAGTATCCTTTTGTTCTTTAATAATTTTCTAAACAGTATTTTCGGACACACCGCATGCACTTGCTGTTTTTATGACTATGCTCTCCACAGTTGCATTCAAATCACACAGTTTAAAGTACTTATAAACATTGTAAATTATGCGGCTCTCTCTGCTATGGATTATTGATCCACTTTTATTCTTTCGAAGTGGTGAAGTATTCATTTTCAAAATTTATTGTTGAACGAGTCACGCAAAATACACAACCGTTTTTTTTCGAAGGTCAGACTTCAACTAGTTACTGTGAACTCGACTTTCTAATTTCTAGCATTTTAATTGGCTGGGGGGCGTGGCCAGGCCGGCGGTAGACGATGACTCAATATTTTCTTAACGCGAATGGACTATAGTTAATTTTTCTCTTCTTTTTTCTTTAATGGCCTCCTTTAACTGTTCTAATATTGAAGCGTAGTATTGTCCCGTTATATTAAAACCGCGTTCTTTATAGTCGAACAATAATTTTATAAAACCAATACTAAACCTGAGGGAAACCAAGTAGCGAAATGTAAGTCGAGTAATTTTCTAGGCATAGTACTTGATTTTAAACTGTCATGGAAAGAACACATTGATTCAGTATGTGCGAAAGTCAATCGATTTGTATTTGCTCTACACTGATTGGCACACCTAACTGATCAAAAGACTTCTCTAATGGCATATCATGCGTATGTTTGCTCTATCTTACGATACGGCCTCGTCATTTGGGGAAACTGTGTGGAGATTAATCGTGTTTTGCTGGTGCAGAAAAAGTGTATAGACCTCTTTTTCGGCAACTAAGGCTTGTTTGGTGAGGAATTTATATATTCATATATTCAATTTTCTCCATACTTGTTGATTTCTTTCCGATTAACTTGTTTGAACGTTGATAACTCAAAGGTTAATGACCCGATTAGGTTCGCATTTGGAATATATACAAATGGTGAGATGCTCAATTAGTATCTATCTGGATACATGGATCTCTCCCACCATCCCCTCAATTCCGCGAACTTTTTGACTTCCCTCGTAGGATATAGGATAGGTTTTATTTTAATATATGACACAGCAACGCGCCAGGTCAGGTATATAAATATACATTTATAATATTTATATAACTGACCTGACTAACTTAATATACTCTCAGATAGGTTACATACGAAAACACCCCGAAAAAAGGTGGTAGTTAATACAAAACTTGTGGAAAATTATCTAGTTTCTAAATACTTAAATTTGTACTGAATGGTTTGTACAAATCGAAAAATTAAAAAGAAAATCTTAACGTTTATGTTGCTTATTCAAATTTAAGAAGTAAATGTTTTGTCAAACGACGTTGGAAAAGAGCCGTTCCATGATGAATATATTTAACAAAAATAATTTGCACCTCTCCGGACCAAAAGCTGTGTACACATTGAAGTATAGATCTCATATTTTGAATATAATAATTAAAACGATACCTATAAAACTAAACAATATTGAAGCTTTTTAAATACTTTATTAATAGTGATGTGATCCATAAACTCCCTTTGAATTACATCACGGACAGTTGATAATTACTCTGCAAAACTACAGACTTTTACCACATGCTATAGTAAGACTTCATAACTTTTTATCTAGTGTTACTGATAAAAAGAATACTAGCTT
Source organism: Calamotropha paludella (assembly GCA_927399485.1). NCBI lineage: Eukaryota > Metazoa > Arthropoda > Insecta > Lepidoptera > Crambidae > Calamotropha > Calamotropha paludella. Next base: position 3,540,607 of record OV656806.1, on the reverse strand, counting down.
TGATATCATGGTTTATTTTTATCGTTTTCGCGGCACAATACAATATAATTATACCTACTTTATTGTACACCAAAAATACAGATAGAGCAATATAACAAAGAAAAATGAAGTTTTCCAAATTATCGCTAGCTTCCCTTCAACGGGCAAAGCGTGTTGAAAAGAATGCGAGTCAAAGGGACACTCAAAGTCTTTGATTCTGAACTACTTGTTAGCTTCAATTGCTTCCTAAACAACTTTGGGAACGAGCATAGGGTAAACCTTTGAAGAAATAGAAGAAAAGTCATCCATTAGTAATGTTTTCATTTCTTTTTCTTTATAATTAAAAGAATAGACACTTCTTTTGAACTACTATCACGATTCAACTATTGTAGACGGTTAATTTAACCTCATTATTGTGCCGAACTCCAGACTTGTGTGTAATTATGAACATATGCTTCTTAGTACGTCAAACTTTGTGCGGTGTTGTTGTTGGAAACAATGGTTATCTTGGCAAAATCTTAAATAGTCGAGCATGAATGAATGTCGTCAACCGTCGTGTCATAAGCGGTTCTAATTTAAAGTTTAATTTCCAAGATGGTTAAAGTTCGCTATGACGATCCTTGATCTTATGACGCTACAGTTTAAGTACAGTCAACACATCAACCCACATAAAATTGTTATATTTCTCCATACTAATTACAAAAGCACAACGCATAGAGCTAAACGTGAATTGTGAGAATTTGACGGTTTGTGATAGGTTGATTTGTTGTTGTATGTATCAATACGTTTTCTTGTAAATGTATTGTGAGTTAAAATCATTTATTCATTAGAAAACGGATACAAATGTTAGTGACTAAATAAGGTTCGTGCAATCATAATTCATAATTATTTTTTGCAATAATATTGTATAAGAAGATGTCAAACAGTATGAAAATAATGCATTTTTTAAAGAACCTTAAGTCATCAGTAAATAAAAAAAAAGCAATTCACATGTGGTAGAAGTGAAACCTTCAAAAATAATAGGTACACGTATACAAAATACCACGGCTGTTGTGATGTTTTCTGTCAAGCTTTGTACTACGCATGCGCACACAAATACCTATTAACACATATACATAATGCTTCCTATCTCATTTTCTCTTACGTTAAATCTAATGAATTTATGTGTCTGTCTCTTTTAACTGTCGCTTTTTTGTTTCAATGACTTTCAAATCACAACGATGCTAAAGAAGTTTTCACTTCAATAAATTTATATAAAGGTATTTTATATTACAATAAATAAATATATATGGCATAAACAATAACAGAAATTAGTTTTATAATAAAATTCAAATATTGGCGTAGAAATTACATATTCATCACAATAACAGTTTGCGAAATTACAATGTAAGATATAAATAGTTCTGCACAGTTCTGCGATCTTTTTAAATACAAGAACAATATTTTTAAATTCAAGAAAAACTGAAGTAGTCGGGACCCATTCTAAAAATGGAGTCTATATATAGTCATGGAGAATGGAGTGAATAAAAATAGTGAATTGAGAGCACGTGCCTATATTACATTGCAGATTACTCCAATCTACATACTAGGCAGACGGCTGACTTTCAAAAATGGGTTCCGACTGCTACAATTTTTCTTATATTTAAAAATATTGTTGGTATGACGACTTTCTGGTTTTAGAGTTTTTTCATTTCCAATTTACACAGAAACGCAGTCGGTTTCTCAGGTTTTTTTTTAAATAATACGGTAAAACGGAGGACCACGGATGCAGCCTTAACGTTACTGACTGATAAAATACAGTACAAACTAATAATAACACATATTCATAACTTAGTTTGGACCCGTACTAAAGGCATTAAAGCTGAAGGAAACAACATATTTCTGACAATCACATCAATTAGCTTAGCACGTTCCCCATCTGGGACCTTAACCCAGGATCGTCGGTACGAAAGACAGGATCGCTACCATTGCAAACATTCGTTAACATTACTCTATAAACTTAGTAAGTGCATGAGAGCTACCGACAAGTTTTGGATTTGACAGTCACAGGATCAGTCTAATCATCGGTTGTGTACGCTTACAATAGACATGGGAAGAATTTGTTTATCGGCCACTTGTGTTGTAAAAAAAGAAGCGAAGATTTATAGTATAGAGCGTAGGAACTAAGCGTTAAAATATATATCGTGTTACGGTACTAAATCTGATGCTCTCGTGTAACTGTAAAATCTGACGCTTAGCACGGATAAAGTGGCCGTGCGGCGGCCGCCTATATGCCAGCGGCCCGATCGTCCATATAGTTTCAAAAATGGAATGAAGATAAAGAAGAAAATGATATTTATACCTACATATAATATGAGCATTTACTCAACTCTGCCAATCCGGTGGGGCCAGTAGTAGTAATCACTACCAGTATTGCCTGATTCCTAAGACACTTTGAATTTTTCTTGTAATAATTTCCTTAGTTACAAAAAGAATGCATCAAATTGTCATCCTCCTTTTCTGGAATTTTGAAAAACTCGTCTCCATTGCGAAACGTCTTCATTTCGTAGTCTACGTCATATTATCTGAGTCACAGACGCCAGCCCTATGCGCCCATTCACTATTCATGTCTGCGGGATTTGCGCTTTATTTGATGGCATAAGCCTTTTCTTATTGCTCAAATATATCTCGGCTGGAGGTTCTTTTTACCGAATGCGTAGCTCATGGCTTTGTTGTTTTCACGTAAGTATTTATTAAAAATACGAAATATTTTAATGTTTCTCTACGAAGATATCATTGAATGGTGAAGTATAGTAGGTCACCTAATTGAAATCTCAAATTAATAACTTGAGATTAGACAAAATTTTGACTATTAAATTGATTGTGACCGTGGTCTCTCATACATCGAAAAAACAAAGAGAAGTAGTCATCCTGTGGTCACGAATTCTGAAGTCGAAACGTCAGGATCAAATATAAAAAAAAATATGCTCAAAATCCGCAAAAGCGTTTTATTCAAATTAGAACTGTAAATTAATTTCAATTTTTGTCGGCTAGACTTAGCTCCGTTAGTCTACAACTAAAGGAGTTTTTGGTAGGAAATAAATTTGAAACAGATGAAAAACTGAAAGAAGCTGTGACTACTCACCTCAAAACACTGGCTACGCATGAATATGAAATTGGTGATAAAAACTCAGCACACGTTACGAAAAATGCTTAAATTTGGGAGGTGCCTACCTCGAGAAGTAGTTTCAGATAAACATTTATATTTGTTAATACATGTAAAAGTTTTGTTTATATTTCCAAACGACTACTACTTTCCGGATGCCCTCATATTTCCATAAATATACTTGTTTGTCGTTATTTTGAAATATAAAGAAAAACAAACAAAACACTATAAATTGATGATTTTTCCTGCTTTATTAAGGCTGAGCTAGGGCGTCGATGAAGGCCCGTTTCTAAAATTGTTTAGAAAGCAGTTGGATCTAAAAAGTAGTTCAGAATCAAAGACTTCGAGTGTCCTTTTGACTCGCATTCCTTTCACTACGCTTTCCCCGTTGAATGACGGTTAGCGATATTTTGGAAAACCTCATAATTCTTTGTTGACTTGGTGTACGATGAAGCATTTTTTTGTAAATATGCCTCGAAAACGATAGGATCAAAACAAAATATCAAAGCTATCAAAATATCAAAAAAAGAAAGCAGAAAAGAATTTATCAAAATTGCCATAACTATTAGGGAAATAATTAGGATAGGGGAACTAAGTGAAAGGCTGCGATTGCAGATGCTGCAGAGGCTAGATATGTCGACTAAAATAATGAGAAACAACATGAAATGAAAAAGCGAACTGGTGGTAGATTTAGTAGATGAGTGATGGTGGTAGTAGTGGTAGATCTATAAGTAGATTCTACTAAACAAAAAATCCAAGATAAATACAAGAATCCGTTACATCAGTGTAACAAAACAGGGTCATGAGTCTGGAGAGAGGTTTATAATTTTGTAAATTCTATACATAAAGTTATTTACGTAATAGTTGATATTTTCAAACAGTTTCTGTGTAGTAAAGATATTTATTTCAAAAAAGTGCTTTTATTAGATAATATAAATACTTTTATGAAAACCAATACCCATGAACATGTCTCCCGATAATTGAGCGAAATAAACTCAGTTGAGTTGTTTCATAAATAACTTCAGAGATATCAAGCAAAAGTATTAAGTTCACATTCGATTCTTCTATTTTAGGCAACGTCTGACATGAAAAGGTCAAAGTTGAAATATTATTTGAACAAAAAACAAACGACAACATTATCGGTTCGATCAAATAAACGAAATCCCAGACAACGTGATAATTATATAGGTGTCTATTTGGTTATTCGGCAAACGATGGTGTATGCAGCCTGTGACACTAGGTTTCCTGGTTTAATGCCCTAGGCCTTCTAAACAAGTATTTCCCCTAGTCAAGCACGTTAACCTTAGATTGTGTCGTTGCTTAGGTATCAGGTAAGATCACGGTTAAACGCAAGCCTATGTATTATAAAAGGGTTTGATTATCTTGGGAAACTTGTGGATAGGAGACTTATAAACTTCTGGCCAGGTTTATCTCCTACAAGCTTTATGATTTTTATTCCTTTATATTTTCTTTATTCAGATGTGATCTTTAGAAATAGTGGGGGAAATAAATGTATAAATAATTACATATTAATATAAGTTTTTTTGTCATATGATTTCGCTGAATCAATGAAAAAAAGATAAAATAAAAAATATAGTGTATTTGTTTTACAACACTTTACTGACACGTCCCAGCAACTTAAACCAAATATTTTTAGGTGGAATGAAGATATAAAATCTCACTGCGCGTGTACGAGACATGTCATTAAAAATACACTTTTTGCCCGCCATAAAATGCTGTTTTTAAGTCGACTCACGTGCTACTCAAGTGTAATTGGTGGCTCAGCTCCTTGTACATAAAAAGTCAATTCGTGAGATTGTACCTTCTGTTACAATACGCTCTTTTATGGTTTGAGGAAAATCGACACCAGGGGTACCTATATCATAAATCTAATTTTTCATATCAACTCAGTATATCTTCCTTTTATTCATATTTGATCAGATATTAAAATGAGGTAACTCAAAAAAATATAAAAACAGGTATACCTAAATTCGCTTCCGACAAATTATTAGGGATTATGAGAAATAAATGAACATTTTGTTAGTTATATTATATTAGTCCAAATATTGTTTTGCCCTTACTAATAAATCTTATATTCATTTATTTTATTTACTTATTTATATATTGAATTTACATAGTTGTAACTTGACAAACTCTAGGGTAGTTATTAAGTTTACACTCATTTTTTACAATGTATACCTTCATAATACACTTAAGCTCTTTATTTTTATTTATTTATAGTTAAGGTACATTAACAGATTATTAAACACGAACCTTAACATAAAATTCTGGGATGCAATTCTTAACAATGTACAAAACAAGATAAAACACACGACATAGGTATTCAAATGGGTACAACCAAAATAACACAATAAAATAAAACAATTAAACTACACACAAACACATCACAAGCAGAATACATTATTATTTAACGGTCGCCTGAAAGTGTAGCTGACCGAAAACGTCAAGTTTCGGGTGTCTTTTGACTATGGCATTTTGCATCCTACACATACGTGTAATAGGGCTATAATAGGATGTATTATTCCTACGAATAGACAAAAACCTTAGCATAATACCATTTAAATCTGGTGTTCAAGTCAATTTCTGAATGTAGGATTTTATTAGGATAAACTATATCAGCGTGTAACCATCGCATGCTCAAACATGACAAATTAAATTTCTTAAAAAGGTCGTCACATGAAAAGTGGCGAAGATATACTTTAGATCGGTATTTAGCCAATCAAAGGTGCCTCTTCTGAACGGACTGTAGCTTGGGTATGGGTAAGGTAGAAAGGCCTCCATATACCGAGCTGTACTCTATAACAATGCGCACAAAACTAGTCTAGACAACAATGAGACTTCGGGAATAGCTTGTGAGCTAAAAATAAATCCTAAAAGCTGATTACACCTCAATAATAAAATCATTGTGGGGAATTCTCTGTCTAACAATACGCCGAGATCTTTAACTAATGTGCGCCTTTCTAGATCTTGTGATTGAACCTGATTGTCAAAGGTAATATGATTAAGTTTACACGTGAATAAGACGTCACAATATTTCCAAAATTGAAATGAATTCTTTTCTTTATTAGGAAGAAATATGGTTCTCTATTGAGTATCATAAAATTAAATGCCTATTTGATCTTTTAATAACTGTTGGTGTAGGGTCTACAGACTTTAGAAATAAGGCAGACTGTATTTTATAAGATTTACTGGTATAAATTTGATCGTTAGTCCGTTCAAGCTGTCTCGAAGCCTAAGTGAGGACCGCCCGCGGGACCATGGCCAGATTCCATCGGCGGCGACTGACGGAGAAAACCGAGAGCGTCTCTGGCGCGCCAACAGATGGTTCTCAGGTAAATTTATTTCCATATTATGCAATCAGTTCACCACCTTTAGTGCCAGTTAACAGTAATCACGTCGTGTGGTGTCTTATGGTATACATATTTGATAGAATCAGGCGTTACTTGGACGAAGTTTATATCCATTAGTAAAACAAAACTATGTAGCTTACTTCCTCAAAATCCAAGCAAAGTGCGCCACCCACCACCCCCGCAAATAAATGCAGAAACCGCGGACACCGGCAACTTCACTAACTACTCTACATGTGTTTCGCCCCAACACTGGTCATCAGGAGCTGTTAGACCGTGCAACACTGAGCACTAAGTCCAGTTAGTTTTAACAAAAATTATTTTACTTTTAAACCCCATTTTTCTCCACCAGCGTTTTCTTATATAAATCCGTCCGCAACAATTACGATCTCCAACCCGTCTGCTAAGCGTAGATATTATGGAAAAACTCTCTTATATCTTGAAAAACGTTCTTCTGCTGAGATGATGACAATCAGCCTATGGACAAGCTTCATTACCTGTGGTACTCTTTTTTTTTGACGCGCGGTAATGCTTTGCGCATACACATCGTTGGGTGGACAGTGGATTTATGTGGGACTCGCCCGTCAGTTAGGTTGGCGGGCAAACCTACTAAAACCCCCCCCTGTACTCTTCTTCGCCGGTTGACCTTGTGGGACCCTTTTTTAGGATTTACCACTACGGCTCGCTTCGGTCCCCTCCACGGGTCGGCGATGCCTGAGCACCTCACTAGTCCGAACATCATCACAGACTACTGGGGTGATTGCAAATCTATGGTTATACCTTTTTGCCCCTTCAATATATTAACGTTCCTATAGAATAATCAATTGAACACAGCAATTCTCATTCGGAATCGGCATTGGATGGACAGTATAAAGGGCGATCGCGAAAAAAAAAATTTAGACGTCTTCGGTTGTCGGGTGGGATAACGGTTTTCATGGTAAAGGCACTCTGAGGTCCCAGGTTGGTTCCCCGGTAGATCCCAATGCTGAATACGAACTTTTCTATATCGACTCGGGTCTGGGTGTTGAGGCACCGTCGTTATTTCTTAATACTATAAGACAAGTGTTTTAACTACTTACTAAGAGTTCAGAACAATGGATATGATGTTGTCTTATAATTATTTATAACTAGCTGACCCGGCCACACGTTGCTATGTTAACATTAATTGTTCACCCGGTCAGGCGTTGCTATGGTAACGTTAATTGATGACCCGGCCACGCGTTGCTATGGTAACGATAATTGATTATATAAACTGTTATTTTTAGGCTTATGGTAACTATATGTGGTAACAAACACACAAAGTATTATTATTATATAATGTACTGATATTTCTTTTTTTCACTAACGAATAAGACCAGGGTTACCTTTCTCCTTGCATTTTAACACTTAATATCTAAGTTTGATAACTTTGTTTGGTCTCAAAGTTTAATGTTTGCTTCGTAGTTAGGAGCTAGAAAATAAAGTAGCTGACACTGCAAATTGAAAAGGAAAGTATAAATTTATAAGATTAATTACAGTTTTGTGTTTATATACCTGTCATTTAAACTACAACAAACAAGACCAAATAATTAATTGGTATTGATTTGTGTTTAATCAGTTATTAAATAATAATTATACCTAGCTAGCTTACCTTAATTTATATACTAATTGTCATATATAGCTTTGATAATAATCTGTCAGTATATCTAAAATAAATAAATAATATTACCGGGGCTATAACAAAACACACCTGCACCATTGCCCTAAATTGTTGAATATAAATGATAATTTATATATTATATTGCAGAAAGTAGACATATTAAATATATGTCGCATAGTTAGGATTTTTTAGAAATGTAGGAAAATCCGGCAAACCAACAGTAATGCAGTTTAATACTGGTAATAATAATAGTCATTACTTGCTTTAGAACCATAGTGATTATCAAAGCTGAGTTAATAAAACAATACTAATGATATTTCTTATATCCATACCACTTAGCCTAGCCCAAAGCAACCACTGTAAAGCTTGAGTTATGGTCACAAGGGTGACGTACATACATACATACATGATACATCAGTAAGTTATGTTCATAGAAATATATATAAATACATCTGACTCACGTCCAATTTTTATTTGCGCCTCTGGCAAAGGTGGTGAATCTTGCACGGATACTCCGGCCCGGCTTCGGAGTTATGTCAGACTCGTACTGACTAAACACCACCTATAAATTGAGTTCGATTCTCGCCGATGTACTACGGACTTAGACCTGCTCTCAGCACAAAATATTACTATAGGTCGACCACTTAAATGCGTGTTCGCCCGTGAGGCACAGGGGCGCGGAGGTACGGCGATAAAGGGGATCGGACCGTACCCCCTTTTGTCGCCATTCCCCCGCGCCTCTGTACCGCACGGGCGAAGACTTATATAAATAGTTCTTATTTAAGTATCGTATATGTTACCCTCATTGTTTTCGTTACCCTAAATATCAAGCTCAAGCCTTTTAGTGCTTACTTCAGGTAAGGTTAATTGCTCTGAAAGTAAGAAATATAATTGTTATTTATTTCACTTAATTAAACGTAATTTTTCATAATAAATAATCTTAGATCAAGTTAAAATTGATATAAGATTATTCACAATGAAAAAAGTTGATTTGAGTAACGGCTAGGCTCCTGGACCCAATGGTTTTTATAAGGAAATTGGTAAAGAAATATTTTTTTCGTTCTTAGTAGTATATTAAAAGTGTTTTAAAAATTCTATCTTGTAATTAGAGCCATACGTGATCTTTTGAAATGACAAAATTTTCATAGCGTTCACATTACAAACCTCAGTATTTTGTTTTGTACATTTTTTTTCAAGCTTTATCAGCTTTTCTTTATCGTCATTTTGGGATATAGCTTTATTTTCCAACAGCACTTACTGTAAAAGGTTCTTTTCAACATTCCAAGAAAACACTTTCGTTCCGAACTGAAACGGAGAAACCGAAACGAGATAACTCGTTATTTACATAATCCGATTTTCTTTGATGCGTTGGTATAAGGATGTGGTTAAAATACAAAAATAGAAATGATTATAAGTCTTAATATCTCTCATATTAATTATGTTTATGTTTGTAAATAGAGGTCTGGACGTTAATCTATCATGATAAAGCAAAACATTTTTATTACGTCGGTGAAAATATTTTCCATTGCCAATATTGTGCAGTTGAGGTTAAAAATATATATGCATCCGAAATACCAAAAACATGTATTGTACAAAAGTGTACACGTACAAGTTAATGGTCGTGAGATGCATGAATATAATGAAAAAATCTTTAAAAAGACAATATTGAGTTTTTGTCAAACGCATAAATCTCTTGAGACTCGTTATGAACATATTTGAATCCTTTCCTGGTTAGTCTATAATCTAAGATCACAGTGGTTTGTGTGTTTGTTTGTCCGCTCTTTTCCCCGCTTTTTTTCATTGTATCAATTAACGTTACCATAGCAACGCGTTAACCGCAAGTAGTTCGGCTACCGGAAGCTAGATGGCGCTAACGGAAAAATATTTAATAATAGAAAAAAATGAAAGAATTTTGTCCACCCGTGCGAAGCCGGAACGGGCTGCTAGCCTATAATCTAAGATCACAAATTTGTTGTTTGTCTGTCCGCTCTTTTTCCCGCTCTTTTTCCATTGTATATGCGTTAACATTGCAACGCGTTAACCGTAAGTAGTTCGTCTACCGGACGCTAGATGGCACTAACGGAAAAATATTCAATAATAGAAAAAAATTAAAGAATTTTGTCCACCCGTGCGAAGCCGGTACGGGCCTCTAGTTAAAATTAAAAAAAAACGGACCACGTCAAAATTTTTCTAAAACAAAAACTGAATTACTGAACACTGAAAAAGTGCAAGACTGACTCATATATTACAGTTTAGTAAAATAAAATGTTTATAGTCTGCTCATTATTATAGGTTCAAATATCGATTATTAAAGGTCCAAAAACGTTTGGTGTAACGATAGTGATCCTGCCTTTAGCATCGACGGTCCTGAGGGCCTACCATCATCTCTTAGCGCGATTCAGTTTCGATTGTCAAAGTGAGACACCGCTATAGGCGGTCTATAGCGGCGTCTCTTTTTAACAGCTAAACTTGAATCGCTATAAGACGTGATGGTAGGGCCTCTGGTCCCGGAAGGGGCAGATGATTGTGTGATGAATACGAGCATTTGTACCTGAGTCATGGGTATTTATATATATTTCTATTAATATTATTTATTTATGTATTTATCATTTATTTATCTATATACGTTACCCTAGTATCCATAACACAAGCCTTTACTTTGGGCTTTAGGCGAGGATATATGGCACTGGACAAACAAAATTTGCGCACTAAGTCGGATCGGAATGCGGTTTTCGCATTCTGTCCGGTAGCTCATTTAGAAACTTTGTCCGCATTTTCTTGCAACTCATGAAAACCGCATTTCTGCATCGAAATGTGCATTCTTTCCAGTGGAGATTTTCGAATGATGGGAAAAAATTAATATCTGCCGCAACAAACAACCAAATTGTACAAAATTTTACATCCGGGGGTATTTTGGGTCGCGGAATCTCAATACATTGTCAGAATTAGCTCTCTGAACACCTGCAGGAGGCCAGGATAGCGCTAGGAACGTCATGGCCTGGAATTCGCGACAAAGTCACGGGTAAATCAAGAAAAACTCATGTCCCGGGGGTTTTTCGGGTCGCTCGTTACAAATTATTAGATCTATCCGCAACACATGTCTTACATTGCTTCATTTGGGCAAGGCTTATTGCTGTTTTGTCGAATATTATCATTAGCAATGCATGTAAAGTCAACGATATGACTTCGTAAGTACAGTCGATAGAAAAACAAGATACACTCTTAGCCGTCTGGCTTTACGTTTTGCCATTATAATAGAGAATATTTCATTATTAATAAGCTTTTATTAATTTCACCTATGTATTTGTATGTTTGTTTGTAACGAAATATTCTAATGCGATGAAAAACTATAAAAGACATGAATTATGAAATAATCATGCTTCTTTAGTAGATCGAACTAAAGAATGAAAAATAAATTATGTATAGTTATAAAAAATTAAAAAACACGCTTTTATGATAAACCGAACTAAAATGTGAAAATAAATTTCTATATTAAGTAATTAACGAGAAAAGTTATGTCACTGTAAGAGAAGCGTGGAGTGATTTGAACGACATTCTTCTTACAATAACTCTACTTTTCGACATAAAAAAGTAAGGTATCATGGTAATAAATGAAAAATAAATATAAAAAAAGAAAGCATATGTGCAATTCACACGTGGTGATAGTGTAACCTTCAAAAAGTACGTACACGTATACAAAATACCACGGTTGTTGTGATGCCTTCTCTCAAGCTTTGTACTACGCATGAGCATACAAACACGTATTAATACACGTATATGCTTCCTATCTCATTTTCTCCTACGTTAAATGTTATGAATTTATATGTTTGCCTGTTTTTACTGTCGCTTTTTCTTTTCATCGACTTTCAAATCACAATGATGCTAAAGAAGTATTCACTTCAAAATACAACAATCGACATCGAGCACCCCACACTTTATCTTACAATAACATTAATTTTCACATTAATTACTTTATTTTATTTAACCGAACTAAAAATTTCGATGTAACATAGAAAGCGTGTTTTTTTTGTTTTTTACTTGACTGTTTTTGTTAGCTATTCAAATGTCCCACCGTTGGGACATAGAATGAAAACACCGTAGGGAGAGTGGAGCATAGTTTAGTAATAATAATCATAACGTACCGAAAAGATTCCGTAAAATACTCGGTAAGAGCTTAACCCTTAACCACTGACGTGTCATTTTGTTGCACTACCACTGACGTACGTACAGTATACGTACGTTACTTTAAAGACCTTCTGATGTATCAATAAAGTGTAACTTTAATGATTAGTGCAATTTATTTATTTAGACACATTCAAATGAAATAGGAATAATAAAAAAACAGTTATAATAATCATAGAAAAATATTTATTAATCAATAACCATACCGGTAATCAAAATTACAAAGACATTTTTTAAAAATTTACACAAAAATATTCTCTGAAAATAGGAACTTCTTTTATTGGTTTTATTAATTACTAAGGACGGATTTAATTAGGAAATAATCACAATTGCCATAAATCATATTATAAAGCACTTTTTAACAACAATTGTTACAGGTCGGTTTTTGACAAACTTGTTTGGCTTAATAGTGTCAAATCTGAGAAATTCGCTGCTTGTTAGACCTATTTCACTATCCTTGTCCTTGCCTAAAATACGGCCAGTGAGAGATGAGAGCTCATGTGGAAGTTGCGGCGTCGTGTATCTTCGATGTAGGTGTGGCGTTACTAAACTTTTTCCAATTTATTTCTTCGTTGTTAGTACTATTCAATTGAACACTTAATATTTTATAGGTGGATGGCAATGAAGACGAATTTAACTGCTTACCGTTCATTTTATCTGCCGACAAACAGAAATAAATATTTAAAAAAAGTCACACTAACACTGACGCTACGTACCACATACGTCGAGTAGTCAAACTCACCTGCTTAGGAAAATGGCAGGCGTCCGCTTCCCACTGCCACACACGCGTCACTGGCAACTAGGAAACTACCAAAAAGGACGCGCAGAAATTCCCGCATAAATTGAAGTTTTGAACTTAAAACCGTTTGGGTGACGTACCACATACGTACGTCAGTGGTTGAGGGTTAAATTATATTGCACATATGATGCTATAACGTCACTTTTGCAAATGGTGCAATATTTCAGGGGAAGCAATTGAAAATTCAACATCCTATTACAACGTATAGTTCTTCTCGACTAAACAAATAAAATAATTTTAATTAAAAAACAACTTTAAACCTCATTTTAAAGTAAAAGCAAACAAAGTAACGAGGTAGATTACGTGTTTTTTTTCATACTAAGATAATTTTTGACATACATTACATAAGTGACGGTTATAGCACCGTATGTGCGATATGTCACAGTACATAGTTAAAAAACATATAAGTAAACTTTGATTGTGCTACTTAGACGTATAAGAAAAATATATTTTATTATAATAGCATTTTATACATACTTTTATTACAAAAAATAAATAGAACAACCCGACGCGTTCTTGTCTTTTTTAAATCACCGATATTTTATAAGTTTTTATTCATTTGTGTATTTTTAACATTTTTAAACTATTTTTTGCGCCCTTAGTGACTGGACACCCTCCGGACCTGGGGGAGGGAGGTGGTGAATCAATTATGGATACATCAGGCGGCCGAGAGGTTATGTCAGACTCGTACTGACTAAACACCACCTGAGATTGGCTAGTACCCGGGAAGGGTCAGAAGACTTCGTCTGTGGCGATCGCCCCTCTAGAGAGGGGCGGCGCAAATTTTTAAACTTAATGTATATTTAAATATAGTAATAATTTTATATTTTGCTTTCACAATGTCATTTTTATATGAAATTTTAAATACGCCTGTAAAAACAACCACGTCTCCGAGCCACCTAAAATTTCTTAAAATTACTTAAAGCACTAATCAGTGACACGGGTCACATCACGGGTAATTTTAATGTGTTAGTATCCTTTTGTTCTTTAATAATTTTCTAAACAGTATTTTCGGACACACCGCATGCACTTGCTGTTTTTATGACTATGCTCTCCACAGTTGCATTCAAATCACACAGTTTAAAGTACTTATAAACATTGTAAATTATGCGGCTCTCTCTGCTATGGATTATTGATCCACTTTTATTCTTTCGAAGTGGTGAAGTATTCATTTTCAAAATTTATTGTTGAACGAGTCACGCAAAATACACAACCGTTTTTTTTCGAAGGTCAGACTTCAACTAGTTACTGTGAACTCGACTTTCTAATTTCTAGCATTTTAATTGGCTGGGGGGCGTGGCCAGGCCGGCGGTAGACGATGACTCAATATTTTCTTAACGCGAATGGACTATAGTTAATTTTTCTCTTCTTTTTTCTTTAATGGCCTCCTTTAACTGTTCTAATATTGAAGCGTAGTATTGTCCCGTTATATTAAAACCGCGTTCTTTATAGTCGAACAATAATTTTATAAAACCAATACTAAACCTGAGGGAAACCAAGTAGCGAAATGTAAGTCGAGTAATTTTCTAGGCATAGTACTTGATTTTAAACTGTCATGGAAAGAACACATTGATTCAGTATGTGCGAAAGTCAATCGATTTGTATTTGCTCTACACTGATTGGCACACCTAACTGATCAAAAGACTTCTCTAATGGCATATCATGCGTATGTTTGCTCTATCTTACGATACGGCCTCGTCATTTGGGGAAACTGTGTGGAGATTAATCGTGTTTTGCTGGTGCAGAAAAAGTGTATAGACCTCTTTTTCGGCAACTAAGGCTTGTTTGGTGAGGAATTTATATATTCATATATTCAATTTTCTCCATACTTGTTGATTTCTTTCCGATTAACTTGTTTGAACGTTGATAACTCAAAGGTTAATGACCCGATTAGGTTCGCATTTGGAATATATACAAATGGTGAGATGCTCAATTAGTATCTATCTGGATACATGGATCTCTCCCACCATCCCCTCAATTCCGCGAACTTTTTGACTTCCCTCGTAGGATATAGGATAGGTTTTATTTTAATATATGACACAGCAACGCGCCAGGTCAGGTATATAAATATACATTTATAATATTTATATAACTGACCTGACTAACTTAATATACTCTCAGATAGGTTACATACGAAAACACCCCGAAAAAAGGTGGTAGTTAATACAAAACTTGTGGAAAATTATCTAGTTTCTAAATACTTAAATTTGTACTGAATGGTTTGTACAAATCGAAAAATTAAAAAGAAAATCTTAACGTTTATGTTGCTTATTCAAATTTAAGAAGTAAATGTTTTGTCAAACGACGTTGGAAAAGAGCCGTTCCATGATGAATATATTTAACAAAAATAATTTGCACCTCTCCGGACCAAAAGCTGTGTACACATTGAAGTATAGATCTCATATTTTGAATATAATAATTAAAACGATACCTATAAAACTAAACAATATTGAAGCTTTTTAAATACTTTATTAATAGTGATGTGATCCATAAACTCCCTTTGAATTACATCACGGACAGTTGATAATTACTCTGCAAAACTACAGACTTTTACCACATGCTATAGTAAGACTTCATAACTTTTTATCTAGTGTTACTGATAAAAAGAATACTAGCTTTGATATCATGGTTTATTTTTATCGTTTTCGCGGCACAATACAATATAATTATACCTACTTTATTGTACACCAAAAATACAGATAGAGCAATATAACAAAGAAAAATGAAGTTTTCCAAATTATCGCTAGCTTCCCTTCAACGGGCAAAGCGTGTTGAAAAGAATGCGAGTCAAAGGGACACTCAAAGTCTTTGATTCTGAACTACTTGTTAGCTTCAATTGCTTCCTAAACAACTTTGGGAACGAGCATAGGGTAAACCTTTGAAGAAATAGAAGAAAAGTCATCCATTAGTAATGTTTTCATTTCTTTTTCTTTATAATTAAAAGAATAGACACTTCTTTTGAACTACTATCACGATTCAACTATTGTAGACGGTTAATTTAACCTCATTATTGTGCCGAACTCCAGACTTGTGTGTAATTATGAACATATGCTTCTTAGTACGTCAAACTTTGTGCGGTGTTGTTGTTGGAAACAATGGTTATCTTGGCAAAATCTTAAATAGTCGAGCATGAATGAATGTCGTCAACCGTCGTGTCATAAGCGGTTCTAATTTAAAGTTTAATTTCCAAGATGGTTAAAGTTCGCTATGACGATCCTTGATCTTATGACGCTACAGTTTAAGTACAGTCAACACATCAACCCACATAAAATTGTTATATTTCTCCATACTAATTACAAAAGCACAACGCATAGAGCTAAACGTGAATTGTGAGAATTTGACGGTTTGTGATAGGTTGATTTGTTGTTGTATGTATCAATACGTTTTCTTGTAAATGTATTGTGAGTTAAAATCATTTATTCATTAGAAAACGGATACAAATGTTAGTGACTAAATAAGGTTCGTGCAATCATAATTCATAATTATTTTTTGCAATAATATTGTATAAGAAGATGTCAAACAGTATGAAAATAATGCATTTTTTAAAGAACCTTAAGTCATCAGTAAATAAAAAAAAAGCAATTCACATGTGGTAGAAGTGAAACCTTCAAAAATAATAGGTACACGTATACAAAATACCACGGCTGTTGTGATGTTTTCTGTCAAGCTTTGTACTACGCATGCGCACACAAATACCTATTAACACATATACATAATGCTTCCTATCTCATTTTCTCTTACGTTAAATCTAATGAATTTATGTGTCTGTCTCTTTTAACTGTCGCTTTTTTGTTTCAATGACTTTCAAATCACAACGATGCTAAAGAAGTTTTCACTTCAATAAATTTATATAAAGGTATTTTATATTACAATAAATAAATATATATGGCATAAACAATAACAGAAATTAGTTTTATAATAAAATTCAAATATTGGCGTAGAAATTACATATTCATCACAATAACAGTTTGCGAAATTACAATGTAAGATATAAATAGTTCTGCACAGTTCTGCGATCTTTTTAAATACAAGAACAATATTTTTAAATTCAAGAAAAACTGAAGTAGTCGGGACCCATTCTAAAAATGGAGTCTATATATAGTCATGGAGAATGGAGTGAATAAAAATAGTGAATTGAGAGCACGTGCCTATATTACATTGCAGATTACTCCAATCTACATACTAGGCAGACGGCTGACTTTCAAAAATGGGTTCCGACTGCTACAATTTTTCTTATATTTAAAAATATTGTTGGTATGACGACTTTCTGGTTTTAGAGTTTTTTCATTTCCAATTTACACAGAAACGCAGTCGGTTTCTCAGGTTTTTTTTTAAATAATACGGTAAAACGGAGGACCACGGATGCAGCCTTAACGTTACTGACTGATAAAATACAGTACAAACTAATAATAACACATATTCATAACTTAGTTTGGACCCGTACTAAAGGCATTAAAGCTGAAGGAAACAACATATTTCTGACAATCACATCAATTAGCTTAGCACGTTCCCCATCTGGGACCTTAACCCAGGATCGTCGGTACGAAAGACAGGATCGCTACCATTGCAAACATTCGTTAACATTACTCTATAAACTTAGTAAGTGCATGAGAGCTACCGACAAGTTTTGGATTTGACAGTCACAGGATCAGTCTAATCATCGGTTGTGTACGCTTACAATAGACATGGGAAGAATTTGTTTATCGGCCACTTGTGTTGTAAAAAAAGAAGCGAAGATTTATAGTATAGAGCGTAGGAACTAAGCGTTAAAATATATATCGTGTTACGGTACTAAATCTGATGCTCTCGTGTAACTGTAAAATCTGACGCTTAGCACGGATAAAGTGGCCGTGCGGCGGCCGCCTATATGCCAGCGGCCCGATCGTCCATATAGTTTCAAAAATGGAATGAAGATAAAGAAGAAAATGATATTTATACCTACATATAATATGAGCATTTACTCAACTCTGCCAATCCGGTGGGGCCAGTAGTAGTAATCACTACCAGTATTGCCTGATTCCTAAGACACTTTGAATTTTTCTTGTAATAATTTCCTTAGTTACAAAAAGAATGCATCAAATTGTCATCCTCCTTTTCTGGAATTTTGAAAAACTCGTCTCCATTGCGAAACGTCTTCATTTCGTAGTCTACGTCATATTATCTGAGTCACAGACGCCAGCCCTATGCGCCCATTCACTATTCATGTCTGCGGGATTTGCGCTTTATTTGATGGCATAAGCCTTTTCTTATTGCTCAAATATATCTCGGCTGGAGGTTCTTTTTACCGAATGCGTAGCTCATGGCTTTGTTGTTTTCACGTAAGTATTTATTAAAAATACGAAATATTTTAATGTTTCTCTACGAAGATATCATTGAATGGTGAAGTATAGTAGGTCACCTAATTGAAATCTCAAATTAATAACTTGAGATTAGACAAAATTTTGACTATTAAATTGATTGTGACCGTGGTCTCTCATACATCGAACAAACAAAGAGAAGTAGTCATCCTGTGGTCACGAATTCTGAAGTCGAAACGTCAGGATCAAATATAAAAAAAAAATATGCTCAAAATCCGCAAAAGCGTTTTATTCAAATTAGAACTGTAAATTAATTTCAATTTTTGTCGGCTAGACTTAGCTCCGTTAGTCTACAACTAAAGGAGTTTTTGGTAGGAAATAAATTTGAAACAGATGAAAAACTGAAAGAAGCTGTGACTACTCACCTCAAAACACTGGCTACGCATGAATATGAAATTGGTGATAAAAACTCAGCACACGTTACGAAAAATGCTTAAATTTGGGAGGTGCCTACCTCGAGAAGTAGTTTCAGATAAACATTTATATTTGTTAATACATGTAAAAGTTTTGTTTATATTTCCAAACGACTACTACTTTCCGGATGCCCTCATATTTCCATAAATATACTTGTTTGTCGTTATTTTGAAATATAAAGAAAAACAAACAAAACACTATAAATTGATGATTTTTCCTGCTTTATTAAGGCTGAGCTAGGGCGTCGATGAAGGCCCGTTTCTAAAATTGTTTAGAAAGCAGTTGGATCTAAAAAGTAGTTCAGAATCAAAGACTTCGAGTGTCCTTTTGACTCGCATTCCTTTCACTACGCTTTCCCCGTTGAATGACGGTTAGCGATATTTTGGAAAACCTCATAATTCTTTGTTGACTTGGTGTACGATGAAGCATTTTTTTGTAAATATGCCTCGAAAACGATAGGATCAAAACAAAATATCAAAGCTATCAAAATATCAAAAAAAGAAAGCAGAAAAGAATTTATCAAAATTGCCATAACTATTAGGGAAATAATTAGGATAGGGGAACTAAGTGAAAGGCTGCGATTGCAGATGCTGCAGAGGCTAGATATGTCGACTAAAATAATGAGAAACAACATGAAATGAAAAAGCGAACTGGTGGTAGATTTAGTAGATGAGTGATGGTGGTAGTAGTGGTAGATCTATAAGTAGATTCTACTAAACAAAAAATCCAAGATAAATACAAGAATCCGTTACATCAGTGTAACAAAACAGGGTCATGAGTCTGGAGAGAGGTTTATAATTTTGTAAATTCTATACATAAAGTTATTTACGTAATAGTTGATATTTTCAAACAGTTTCTGTGTAGTAAAGATATTTATTTCAAAAAAGTGCTTTTATTAGATAATATAAATACTTTTATGAAAACCAATACCCATGAACATGTCTCCCGATAATTGAGCGAAATAAACTCAGTTGAGTTGTTTCATAAATAACTTCAGAGATATCAAGCAAAAGTATTAAGTTCACATTCGATTCTTCTATTTTAGGCAACGTCTGACATGAAAAGGTCAAAGTTGAAATATTATTTGAACAAAAAACAAACGACAACATTATCGGTTCGATCAAATAAACGAAATCCCAGACAACGTGATAATTATATAGGTGTCTATTTGGTTATTCGGCAAACGATGGTGTATGCAGCCTGTGACACTAGGTTTCCTGGTTTAATGCCCTAGGCCTTCTAAACAAGTATTTCCCCTAGTCAAGCACGTTAACCTTAGATTGTGTCGTTGCTTAGGTATCAGGTAAGATCACGGTTAAACGCAAGCCTATGTATTATAAAAGGGTTTGATTATCTTGGGAAACTTGTGGATAGGAGACTTATAAACTTCTGGCCAGGTTTATCTCCTACAAGCTTTATGATTTTTATTCCTTTATATTTTCTTTATTCAGATGTGATCTTTAGAAATAGTGGGGGAAATAAATGTATAAATAATTACATATTAATATAAGTTTTTTTGTCATATGATTTCGCTGAATCAATGAAAAAAAGATAAAATAAAAAATATAGTGTATTTGTTTTACAACACTTTACTGACACGTCCCAGCAACTTAAACCAAATATTTTTAGGTGGAATGAAGATATAAAATCTCACTGCGCGTGTACGAGACATGTCATTAAAAATACACTTTTTGCCCGCCATAAAATGCTGTTTTTAAGTCGACTCACGTGCTACTCAAGTGTAATTGGTGGCTCAGCTCCTTGTACATAAAAAGTCAATTCGTGAGATTGTACCTTCTGTTACAATACGCTCTTTTATGGTTTGAGGAAAATCGACACCAGGGGTACCTATATCATAAATCTAATTTTTCATATCAACTCAGTATATCTTCCTTTTATTCATATTTGATCAGATATTAAAATGAGGTAACTCAAAAAAATATAAAAACAGGTATACCTAAATTCGCTTCCGACAAATTATTAGGGATTATGAGAAATAAATGAACATTTTGTTAGTTATATTATATTAGTCCAAATATTGTTTTGCCCTTACTAATAAATCTTATATTCATTTATTTTATTTACTTATTTATATATTGAATTTACATAGTTGTAACTTGACAAACTCTAGGGTAGTTATTAAGTTTACACTCATTTTTTACAATGTATACCTTCATAATACACTTAAGCTCTTTATTTTTATTTATTTATAGTTAAGGTACATTAACAGATTATTAAACACGAACCTTAACATAAAATTCTGGGATGCAATTCTTAACAATGTACAAAACAAGATAAAACACACGACATAGGTATTCAAATGGGTACAACCAAAATAACACAATAAAATAAAACAATTAAACTACACACAAACACATCACAAGCAGAATACATTATTATTTAACGGTCGCCTGAAAGTGTAGCTGACCGAAAACGTCAAGTTTCGGGTGTCTTTTGACTATGGCATTTTGCATCCTACACATACGTGTAATAGGGCTATAATAGGATGTATTATTCCTACGAATAGACAAAAACCTTAGCATAATACCATTTAAATCTGGTGTTCAAGTCAATTTCTGAATGTAGGATTTTATTAGGATAAACTATATCAGCGTGTAACCATCGCATGCTCAAACATGACAAATTAAATTTCTTAAAAAGGTCGTCACATGAAAAGTGGCGAAGATATACTTTAGATCGGTATTTAGCCAATCAAAGGTGCCTCTTCTGAACGGACTGTAGCTTGGGTATGGGTAAGGTAGAAAGGCCTCCATATACCGAGCTGTACTCTATAACAATGCGCACAAAACTAGTCTAGACAACAATGAGACTTCGGGAATAGCTTGTGAGCTAAAAATAAATCCTAAAAGCTGATTACACCTCAATAATAAAATCATTGTGGGGAATTCTCTGTCTAACAATACGCCGAGATCTTTAACTAATGTGCGCCTTTCTAGATCTTGTGATTGAACCTGATTGTCAAAGGTAATATGATTAAGTTTACACGTGAATAAGACGTCACAATATTTCCAAAATTGAAATGAATTCTTTTCTTTATTAGGAAGAAATATGGTTCTCTATTGAGTATCATAAAATTAAATGCCTATTTGATCTTTTAATAACTGTTGGTGTAGGGTCTACAGACTTTAGAAATAAGGCAGACTGTATTTTATAAGATTTACTGGTATAAATTTGATCGTTAGTCCGTTCAAGCTGTCTCGAAGCCTAAGTGAGGACCGCCCGCGGGACCATGGCCAGATTCCATCGGCGGCGACTGACGGAGAAAACCGAGAGCGTCTCTGGCGCGCCAACAGATGGTTCTCAGGTAAATTTATTTCCATATTATGCAATCAGTTCACCACCTTTAGTGCCAGTTAACAGTAATCACGTCGTGTGGTGTCTTATGGTATACATATTTGATAGAATCAGGCGTTACTTGGACGAAGTTTATATCCATTAGTAAAACAAAACTATGTAGCTTACTTCCTCAAAATCCAAGCAAAGTGCGCCACCCACCACCCCCGCAAATAAATGCAGAAACCGCGGACACCGGCAACTTCACTAACTACTCTACATGTGTTTCGCCCCAACACTGGTCATCAGGAGCTGTTAGACCGTGCAACACTGAGCACTAAGTCCAGTTAGTTTTAACAAAAATTATTTTACTTTTAAACCCCATTTTTCTCCACCAGCGTTTTCTTATATAAATCCGTCCGCAACAATTACGATCTCCAACCCGTCTGCTAAGCGTAGATATTATGGAAAAACTCTCTTATATCTTGAAAAACGTTCTTCTGCTGAGATGATGACAATCAGCCTATGGACAAGCTTCATTACCTGTGGTACTCTTTTTTTTTGACGCGCGGTAATGCTTTGCGCATACACATCGTTGGGTGGACAGTGGATTTATGTGGGACTCGCCCGTCAGTTAGGTTGGCGGGCAAACCTACTAAAACCCCCCCCTGTACTCTTCTTCGCCGGTTGACCTTGTGGGACCCTTTTTTAGGATTTACCACTACGGCTCGCTTCGGTCCCCTCCACGGGTCGGCGATGCCTGAGCACCTCACTAGTCCGAACATCATCACAGACTACTGGGGTGATTGCAAATCTATGGTTATACCTTTTTGCCCCTTCAATATATTAACGTTCCTATAGAATAATCAATTGAACACAGCAATTCTCATTCGGAATCGGCATTGGATGGACAGTATAAAGGGCGATCGCGAAAAAAAAAATTTAGACGTCTTCGGTTGTCGGGTGGGATAACGGTTTTCATGGTAAAGGCACTCTGAGGTCCCAGGTTGGTTCCCCGGTAGATCCCAATGCTGAATACGAACTTTTCTATATCGACTCGGGTCTGGGTGTTGAGGCACCGTCGTTATTTCTTAATACTATAAGACAAGTGTTTTAACTACTTACTAAGAGTTCAGAACAATGGATATGATGTTGTCTTATAATTATTTATAACTAGCTGACCCGGCCACACGTTGCTATGTTAACATTAATTGTTCACCCGGTCAGGCGTTGCTATGGTAACGTTAATTGATGACCCGGCCACGCGTTGCTATGGTAACGATAATTGATTATATAAACTGTTATTTTTAGGCTTATGGTAACTATATGTGGTAACAAACACACAAAGTATTATTATTATATAATGTACTGATATTTCTTTTTTTCACTAACGAATAAGACCAGGGTTACCTTTCTCCTTGCATTTTAACACTTAATATCTAAGTTTGATAACTTTGTTTGGTCTCAAAGTTTAATGTTTGCTTCGTAGTTAGGAGCTAGAAAATAAAGTAGCTGACACTGCAAATTGAAAAGGAAAGTATAAATTTATAAGATTAATTACAGTTTTGTGTTTATATACCTGTCATTTAAACTACAACAAACAAGACCAAATAATTAATTGGTATTGATTTGTGTTTAATCAGTTATTAAATAATAATTATACCTAGCTAGCTTACCTTAATTTATATACTAATTGTCATATATAGCTTTGATAATAATCTGTCAGTATATCTAAAATAAATAAATAATATTACCGGGGCTATAACAAAACACACCTGCACCATTGCCCTAAATTGTTGAATATAAATGATAATTTATATATTATATTGCAGAAAGTAGACATATTAAATATATGTCGCATAGTTAGGATTTTTTAGAAATGTAGGAAAATCCGGCAAACCAACAGTAATGCAGTTTAATACTGGTAATAATAATAGTCATTACTTGCTTTAGAACCATAGTGATTATCAAAGCTGAGTTAATAAAACAATACTAATGATATTTCTTATATCCATACCACTTAGCCTAGCCCAAAGCAACCACTGTAAAGCTTGAGTTATGGTCACAAGGGTGACGTACATACATACATACATGATACATCAGTAAGTTATGTTCATAGAAATATATATAAATACATCTGACTCACGTCCAATTTTTATTTGCGCCTCTGGCAAAGGTGGTGAATCTTGCACGGATACTCCGGCCCGGCTTCGGAGTTATGTCAGACTCGTACTGACTAAACACCACCTATAAATTGAGTTCGATTCTCGCCGATGTACTACGGACTTAGACCTGCTCTCAGCACAAAATATTACTATAGGTCGACCACTTAAATGCGTGTTCGCCCGTGAGGCACAGGGGCGCGGAGGTACGGCGATAAAGGGGATCGGACCGTACCCCCTTTTGTCGCCATTCCCCCGCGCCTCTGTACCGCACGGGCGAAGACTTATATAAATAGTTCTTATTTAAGTATCGTATATGTTACCCTCATTGTTTTCGTTACCCTAAATATCAAGCTCAAGCCTTTTAGTGCTTACTTCAGGTAAGGTTAATTGCTCTGAAAGTAAGAAATATAATTGTTATTTATTTCACTTAATTAAACGTAATTTTTCATAATAAATAATCTTAGATCAAGTTAAAATTGATATAAGATTATTCACAATGAAAAAAGTTGATTTGAGTAACGGCTAGGCTCCTGGACCCAATGGTTTTTATAAGGAAATTGGTAAAGAAATATTTTTTTCGTTCTTAGTAGTATATTAAAAGTGTTTTAAAAATTCTATCTTGTAATTAGAGCCATACGTGATCTTTTGAAATGACAAAATTTTCATAGCGTTCACATTACAAACCTCAGTATTTTGTTTTGTACATTTTTTTTCAAGCTTTATCAGCTTTTCTTTATCGTCATTTTGGGATATAGCTTTATTTTCCAACAGCACTTACTGTAAAAGGTTCTTTTCAACATTCCAAGAAAACACTTTCGTTCCGAACTGAAACGGAGAAACCGAAACGAGATAACTCGTTATTTACATAATCCGATTTTCTTTGATGCGTTGGTATAAGGATGTGGTTAAAATACAAAAATAGAAATGATTATAAGTCTTAATATCTCTCATATTAATTATGTTTATGTTTGTAAATAGAGGTCTGGACGTTAATCTATCATGATAAAGCAAAACATTTTTATTACGTCGGTGAAAATATTTTCCATTGCCAATATTGTGCAGTTGAGGTTAAAAATATATATGCATCCGAAATACCAAAAACATGTATTGTACAAAAGTGTACACGTACAAGTTAATGGTCGTGAGATGCATGAATATAATGAAAAAATCTTTAAAAAGACAATATTGAGTTTTTGTCAAACGCATAAATCTCTTGAGACTCGTTATGAACATATTTGAATCCTTTCCTGGTTAGTCTATAATCTAAGATCACAGTGGTTTGTGTGTTTGTTTGTCCGCTCTTTTCCCCGCTTTTTTTCATTGTATCAATTAACGTTACCATAGCAACGCGTTAACCGCAAGTAGTTCGGCTACCGGAAGCTAGATGGCGCTAACGGAAAAATATTTAATAATAGAAAAAAATGAAAGAATTTTGTCCACCCCTGCGAAGCCGGAACGGGCTGCTAGCCTATAATCTAAGATCACAAATTTGTTGTTTGTCTGTCCGCTCTTTTTCCCGCTCTTTTTCCATTGTATATGCGTTAACATTGCAACGCGTTAACCGTAAGTAGTTCGTCTACCGGACGCTAGATGGCACTAACGGAAAAATATTCAATAATAGAAAAAAATTAAAGAATTTTGTCCACCCGTGCGAAGCCGGTACGGGCCTCTAGTTAAAATTAAAAAAAAACGGACCACGTCAAAATTTTTCTAAAACAAAAACTGAATTACTGAACACTGAAAAAGTGCAAGACTGACTCATATATTACAGTTTAGTAAAATAAAATATAGTTTAGTAATAATAATCATAACGTACCGAAAAGATTCCGTAAAATACTCGGTAAGAGCTTAACCCTTAACCACTGACGTGTCATTTTGTTGCACTACCACTGACGTACGTACAGTATACGTACGTTACTTTAAAGACCTTCTGATGTATCAATAAAGTGTAACTTTAATGATTAGTGCAATTTATTTATTTAGACACATTCAAATGAAATAGGAATAATAAAAAAACAGTTATAATAATCATAGAAAAATATTTATTAATCAATAACCATACCGGTAATCAAAATTACAAAGACATTTTTTAAAAATTTACACAAAAATATTCTCTGAAAATAGGAACTTCTTTTATTGGTTTTATTAATTACTAAGGACGGATTTAATTAGGAAATAATCACAATTGCCATAAATCATATTATAAAGCACTTTTTAACAACAATTGTTACAGGTCGGTTTTTGACAAACTTGTTTGGCTTAATAGTGTCAAATCTGAGAAATTCGCTGCTTGTTAGACCTATTTCACTATCCTTGTCCTTGCCTAAAATACGGCCAGTGAGAGATGAGAGCTCATGTGGAAGTTGCGGCGTCGTGTATCTTCGATGTAGGTGTGGCGTTACTAAACTTTTTCCAATTTATTTCTTCGTTGTTAGTACTATTCAATTGAACACTTAATATTTTATAGGTGGATGGCAATGAAGACGAATTTAACTGCTTACCGTTCATTTTATCTGCCGACAAACAGAAATAAATATTTAAAAAAAGTCACACTAACACTGACGCTACGTACCACATACGTCGAGTAGTCAAACTCACCTGCTTAGGAAAATGGCAGGCGTCCGCTTCCCACTGCCACACACGCGTCACTGGCAACTAGGAAACTACCAAAAAGGACGCGCAGAAATTCCCGCATAAATTGAAGTTTTGAACTTAAAACCGTTTGGGTGACGTACCACATACGTACGTCAGTGGTTGAGGGTTAAATTATATTGCACATATGATGCTATAACGTCACTTTTGCAAATGGTGCAATATTTCAGGGGAAGCAATTGAAAATTCAACATCCTATTACAACGTATAGTTCTTCTCGACTAAACAAATAAAATAATTTTAATTAAAAAACAACTTTAAACCTCATTTTAAAGTAAAAGCAAACAAAGTAACGAGGTAGATTACGTGTTTTTTTTCATACTAAGATAATTTTTGACATACATTACATAAGTGACGGTTATAGCACCGTATGTGCGATATGTCACAGTACATAGTTAAAAAACATATAAGTAAACTTTGATTGTGCTACTTAGACGTATAAGAAAAATATATTTTATTATAATAGCATTTTATACATACTTTTATTACAAAAAATAAATAGAACAACCCGACGCGTTCTTGTCTTTTTTAAATCACCGATATTTTATAAGTTTTTATTCATTTGTGTATTTTTAACATTTTTAAACTATTTTTTGCGCCCTTAGTGACTGGACACCCTCCGGACCTGGGGGAGGGAGGTGGTGAATCAATTATGGATACATCAGGCGGCCGAGAGGTTATGTCAGACTCGTACTGACTAAACACCACCTGAGATTGGCTAGTACCCGGGAAGGGTCAGAAGACTTCGTCTGTGGCGATCGCCCCTCTAGAGAGGGGCGGCGCAAATTTTTAAACTTAATGTATATTTAAATATAGTAATAATTTTATATTTTGCTTTCACAATGTCATTTTTATATGAAATTTTAAATACGCCTGTAAAAACAACCACGTCTCCGAGCCACCTAAAATTTTTAAACTTTTCAAAAGATAGTTCAGTGATCTTGTATTTGTTACAAAACTTGGTTGATTTTGTTACAAAAAGTATAACCTCTACCCAAAAATAAGCCTTTTGAAGTAAAAATTTCTTTTATTTAGCATCAGCAGTGAGCTCATCTTCATGAAATTACAGATAGGGATTTATTTCCCACAACAACTGCTAATACTTGGGGAAGGGTGTTTTCTCACTTCAAAATTAAGCAGAAATTGTGACACCCCTTTATAAAATATTACATCTAGAAATTTTTATGGATACAGTATACCCTGACATCGAGAAATTCTACGACTTTGATTTGTTGTGGTCTAGGGCAATAGTGTCACCTAGGAATGATATTATCAATGAAATAAATAATTTGATTATTAAAAAAGTCCCCAGCCAAATAAAAAACTACACTAACTGTTTCGTTAACTACAGCCAGTCGTCGTCTTTTCGTGTACGAATGGTTAAGCGGTGTTCAATATCGTTTTATACCAATAACGGAAGTGTTCAGAATACAGGTTATTATTTTGCATTCTTGGTGTGAGCGCCGTCTCTACCTTGCGACGCAGAAATCAAGAACGGCACGCGATTTCGCACGCGGTTCGGGCTTGAGCGTTTTAAAATAGGGCCTCCTATCTATCTAGCTCACTCACCTTCGCTTACTCTTCTCACATATGCGCACGTTTCTCTAAAACAATTCATTCACAGCGGCGTATTTACTACTTTTTTCATTCGAATATTACATGACCAGAGGCCCTACCATCACGTATTATAGCGATTCAAGTTTAGCTGTTAAAAAGTGACGCCACTATAGACCGCGTATAGCGGTGTCTCACTTTGACGATCGAACTTGAATCGCGCTAAAAGATGATGGTAGGCCCTCAGATCATAGTACGTATTACGTCATACCTTTCGTCGTATCAATATTGTTGGTTCTAGCGTAAATGAGAATTTGAATGTGTTTGGAAAAGCATTAAGCATCATACGAAGCTTACAATCGACCTTTCATAACCGTATGTTTAAAGCATCCGCTCTCACACAATTTGCATAACACAACATTACAAAACATTTGTCGACGTCTGTGATCTTTCAATATATTTAAATATCCGGAGAAAAATTGCGACTATTCGATCCACAAGATTCTTATTGAAAAACTTTATTGGTTCTTGAAAATTGAATTTTTCCGAGACTTAACTATTGCTCGTCTGTCAGAACCCAGGTGTGTTTTATCTAAAGACTAAATGTGACTTTATATTAAACTAATTTTATAACACTATTGATATAAAACGTAAATCTAGTTATGGATCATCTCATAATCGTCGTTGTATTGCTAGAGAAAAACATATTAAAATAAAAGCAACGTGGCTATAATCCCATGCTCATCTTTTAAATAATCACCGACATTGTCTACTGTTTATGTATGTATATTATACAATGAATATATGTCATCATTTATATTTATATTATGTATATATTATTATGCACGTTTATTTATATTTAAGTTTTGTTCGTTCGTTATTGTTTTCAATATTAGTATTACACCTTAATTATTTCCTCTTTAAGTTACACCGCCATAGCTCTAGCTTCCTTATTATCCTCTCCATCCTAAGGTTGTCTGGAAGAGATCGCTTTTAGCGATAAGGCCGTCGATTGTTACACGTTCGATTTAAGCAATTATCTGTGTTTGTGTATTGTATTGTATTGTCCATGAGTGTATTTTTAAAATCCATAGAAAGTAGTTCAGTGAGGTTGTGCGGAACTTTGTTACAAAAAGTATATCCTTTACCCAAATAATTAGCCAGTTTTTTTAAATCTAAAACTTGTATTTACGAGTATTGTATGAACAGCTCTCTTTTTCACAAAAGTGTTAAAGCAATGCTTAAGTTATATAATCCTAAATAAGATGTTTTTGAAGCTCATTGTCAGCTTATAAATGTCCCCATTGCAAAAATTCCTTATAGATAAAAATACTTCAGGGAGATAAGGCCATAATCCAGCATGCAAGAGGAGTGCGGATTAATGGATTCTAGAAGATTCAGTCGAGATCCGTTAATTAATTTGTCTTAGGCACACGGAGCATGGAGGAGGAGAAAAATTACAAAAATACTCACATTTCCAAATCAAAGTTTAACCAACATCTGTTATTAATTAACTATAGAAATCAAACATATAAAAGCTAATGAAATACAATACAATATTTATTTTTTAAATATTTTGAATTAAAATATTAAAAATTTGTCCTCTTTAATTGCTCAAAATAACTTTATTTCAAATGTACCATTACTGTTTCCGATGATATATATTAATCATCTATTCAATAACTGGAACAGATTATATCTAAATCACATTTGGTAGGTACGTTTTACTGGTAATGTTTAAAATAAAAACAACATTGTGTAACACAAATCAGTTAATTGATAACATAGCATTAAAGAAACATTGTATGAATGTAGACATATAAAAAGCGCCAGGTTGTCATAATGTTCAGTTTGTAACACAACATTACATTACACAAAATTTGAAAAAGAAAAATGTGCTAAAAAATTACCTCAAGTAAATTTTTGAACGTACAAATTCTAACTACGGAGTTGGTGGCAGTAATTTTTATATGATTTCAGCGACTGACAGACGTTGATTATATTAGAATACTGAGTAAAATAATCAGTTTTGGAGCTCCCA
This sequence comes from Calamotropha paludella, assembly GCA_927399485.1. Classification (NCBI taxonomy): domain Eukaryota; kingdom Metazoa; phylum Arthropoda; class Insecta; order Lepidoptera; family Crambidae; genus Calamotropha; species Calamotropha paludella. The sequence goes on along the minus strand of OV656806.1, from coordinate 3,510,018 downwards.
TGGATCAACTTCAATGGCGCAATGTCTGTTACGCATAACTTCCAGAGCTCTTAAACGATTTTAATATTTTTTGTGTGGAATCGAATCAACAGGTTTAGGACCAGATTGTGACGGAGCCCGAATTTTAAAATTAGAAAAAAATCCCATCGATTTTTTTTTTCTTTATTTAGGTATTACGCTCCGCTCCAATATATTATGGTGCTAGCGTAGCTTTATGTTTAGCGACTGCATCGCCTAGTTTAATAAAAATAAATAATGCTATAAGCAGAGTTTTTCCTGCTGTATTTAATTTTTTAATATTTTTTTTGTAATTATTATGATATATAAAAAAGAAATTACTTTATCGGCAGGCAGATTAGCATAATCATTAAAATTATAAGTGATAAAAAAACAACTCTGGAGGTATTGAATTAATAATGTGTATCGTTGCAAAAATGGAAAAAAAATATAACATCGTTTATGCCTTTAATTCTAATGTTTCTATTGGTTATGGAACGCATAAAAATGAAAAAGGCAGACAAAATTAATACTTTCTTTTCAAAGGCAGAAGTTTCTTTCTACCTGAAAACAACTGAAAGGGACTACAAATACAGACTCACTAATATAATTGGTATGAATGCTGTTCAGTTAAATAGAGTTGTTCCTAAATAAAAGTTAGGAAGGTGGTTTTCAAATTGGAAATGAAGGTTATAGGGAGAAAGAGAGAAATATTGACGCTGAAAAACAAGTTAGCAAATAACGTAGCGCATTTTAGTACAGTTTGGAGCATCTATGAGATTCTAAGTGTTTCGGTGTTTACAAATTTTGACAATTTCTTATTTTTCACTAGAAAAATGGAAGAATTAAAGTGTGTCATTCGTAATACGAGTAAATGTTGAACTTAATATTTTATCTAATACAGAGACAAAAAAAAATGTGTCAAAGAACTAGAAGTTAAAAAAAATGATACTCGAAGATGTTTTAGTTTCGGTAACCGTTATTGAAATATTGTTAAATATTTGTTTATGATATTACATCTAAAATCAGATTTGTAGATGTCTGCAACCTTTTTCATATTTTAACAAAGACAATACTCTAAAATAAGATAGAAAAATATAATATTAATTATTTTTTTGAACTCAATAAATTAATTTTATAAAAACTTCTTCTATATTGATGGCAGACACAAAGATATAATTTATACAATTTTTTTCGAAATTATTTATAAAAAATAAAATCAGAGCTACCTCGCCACTTATGTTTCTTACATCTTACATGTTATTATCAACGACGAATAAATCATATGCCTAAATTGCCACCAGCTCCCTATCTATTCGAATCCTCATCCCTTTGGTAAAGAGGGCCAGTCGCCTTAACTACTAGGCTCTTACCCATTGGTAAATCGGTCTTGGTAGATTTAATTAACATTGCTTCTTTGTCATATCTAAGTGCTTTATATTTTGCTTATAAACTATGCCACGACAGACAGTAATACTTTAGGAGTTTTCAGATTTACACCTGAAAAAAGTTGATTATTTTCTATTAATAGTTTCTTTAGACAAAATTCTTGCAACTTAATGCTTGAAACAAAAATACAAAAATTACATAACTGTTTATTATCGATTATAAATTTATAATACTTGTTTGGTGTTCCACACAACTCTTTAAAATGATAAAGGATTTGCTTTTAACAGTTTCTTGATAAATGATAAATGATTTTATAAGAATGAGACCATGCTAAATGTGAACTAATTTATATAACAAACTAATATAGCTTATAGACTAAATTTATATTGTTTTATTGTAAATAGGAAAGCGCTTGACCGATATCTCGCCTGACAGTAAGCGATGATGCGATCTAGGATGTGACGCGCTTGCCTAGATGTTACTTATTCACTCGCGACTTAAAGACCCCTAAATTATATTTATCAAGAAACACTCAGGCAAAGAGTTCCACTCTTTGGTGGTACGTATTACAAAATTGGAAACATAACGTTTAGTGTGATTTTTTGGTGTGGTCATTCACCGTACAATACTGGCAAAAGTATTAAATTCGATAATATAAGCAGTAAGAAATAAATGGAAAAATTTGATAGCTTAATTGAAAAAGTACTTGCCCGAATAACGAGGGCTCTTAGACCAAAGACAAGACAATTTTTCAAGTAATAATTTCTTTAACTGAAAGAATATGTTTTTAAGAAAAAATCTCGAGCCTCCATTCCTAACTTTGAACTTCAGTTTTGTATATCTAAAGTTCCGCCGAAAAAGTAAAGAAATCAACATCGCAGATAAAGTCGAGATGAAAGCATATAACTTTCAATTCGTAAGTACTAAAAGCCAACTTTTCCAGTTATTTCAGCCTCGTTTGTGTCTCATGTAATTGGATTATATTTGAGTTCGCAATCAGAAAAAAACAACCTCTCTCCGAATCCAGACAATTAATATTTTAGAGTTGGTTCCACGAAACATTCGAATGAATGGACCTCCAGGGGCGTACAAATCGAAAATGTCCACTCATCAGTTTATCCCCTTTGTAAAATATTTTATTAAAAATATGTTTAGTTAAAGTGGTAGAAGCCACAACTTATGTCATCACTTCCTCATTAGTTCGTCTTTGACGTAATAAATGGCGTTGTGCGTTTTTATATCGCGGTGGAGTTTTGTCTTTAAGGTTCATACAGTATCTAGTTTATTATAAAGTTGTAAACAATCTAGAAGCTTCACCGCGCCCCGCGCAGGCAATTTCTATTCCCGTGTGCCAATGACACTTTTTTCGCGAAATAGACGTTTAATTTGTGTAGTGTTGTGTTTGATAGTGTTTCATGGAACTGAAACAAGGTTCCCTACATTTTAGAAAGAAAAAAGGACTACCTTCTCCTCCAGACCACTTGTACCACAACTTCTTTTTCACTGTGACTGAACTCCACCACTCACAATAGCAGTCTAGACGGCGCCATGAGTGGCCGCTGAGCCCCGCCGGATCAAGGGCGTCCTATGGCCAAACTGCCATCAGCACAGCTTATTCGCGCCGCGCTTAGTGCGACGGCCCCCGCTAGAGTACTAGAGGCTGCTGAGTACCCCCATCCCCCTTGAAGTTGCTATCCACGCGTACACGAATCCTTGGAGTGGGTGGTGATGGCCCACTCCGAAACCATCGTCCGGACATGAGTTCTTCTTGAACTCGGACGACATGTCGGAATCTGAACCTGAGGTTGCAGGACCCATCGCCCTTATCCAGCGTTCGTGTCCGTCCACAAGAGCGGCGAAGCGCTCGCATCAGCCGCAACAACCGCAACCAAGCGCTGCCCAACCAACGCCAGCGACAAAGAGCTTCCCACCTATTATGGTCAAAGCTTTGCTCAGCTGGCCATCTCACTTCAAGAGCCGACGCTCCATACTTGGTCACACGCCCAACACGCGTCCGTTGGAGTATTAGTAGGAGAAGGAGTACCTAAGCTGACCCGGCTGCGTCGAGCCCCACCCAGACATTAATTTCCTACATTATTTTTTTTTTAAAGTTCTCTAATGCAATTATTTTTTTGTATTGTCAGCGGTCTTTGATAAGCGTGTAAAATTAAAAATTAAACTGAGATTTAGTTTTTCGTTTAGTTTTTTTTTTCAAGATTACAAAATATAGCTTAATATTTATACATTGTTAAGTTAAATACTTACTTAATCGCAAAACCTCGAAGGTGTAGGCCGAGCTTTGTGAAAGTTGATCTGAAACAGAAACAAAAATGTTTTAATAAAAAAGAATTCTTTGTGTGCAAGTTGTGGCATTCAAGGAAATAATCACTAGAAAAAAATCAGGTTGTCTTAGATTTCAGTCGGGACTTGTGCTCACCTGACACCAAGCCAAGTAATAATTTTGTCTAGTAATAAATTCTTTGGGAATAATAACAGCGAACTGATTTCTATGTATTAGTTTATAGTTTTTATTAAAATTGCTGATTCTAAAATAATAAAAAAAACATAAAAAAAATATTTCTGTGGTAATAAAACAAATTGGTTGGATGGTGACCTATCCCCCCCAAAAGTTCATTGTAGAGAGATAAGGGCTTCAGTACAACAAGCGCAGCTTTAGCGATATTACATGCTCATAAACCTTCATACCAATCAGCCCTTAGCACGTGCTCACTTTGACATTGGGTCATCCATCTAATCAGACAGAATCTACATTCATACTTAATGTAATGAACTTGTTTTCCCAAATTTGATGGGATTGCATAGGATAATATTATTTAGGACTAATTTAATTGTCAAAATGAATCAAACAAGCACAAACTCAATGAGGCTGTGTCGTTTTACTGCGGAGTTCCTATGACCACTTTCCAGCTCCAGCATCAGATCAGCTCCATCTCAACATAATATTGCTTTGTCACGCAATATAAATATGCATGCAAAATTTCAGTTCAATCGTAAACCGTAACTTGCAAGATTTCATTACAGACACCGGCACAGGTGAAAATAAATAAAAGCGATACGATTAAAAATAACTAACGTAAATGATCCTTATTTCTTATATTTCAGTCACTTCAACATCGGCGAAAAACAAAACCGACCTAAGTTCAAAAAACTAAGTTATTTATAAAGTATCTGAACCTTTTTTCTTGAACTCCTTCGTTTGCGTTTGAAGATTTTCTTTCTCCTATTTGTTTCAGCAATTTGTATTCCTAATCGTGTGTATTGAACTTCAAACCTTATTACATCTTCTCTGATATTTTCAAAATACAAAATGTATCGTTTTTAAATTTCAACCCTAGTCGCTTGCATCTAGGTGATAATTCTCGAGGAAATAAATATGACATTATCATAAGGTGCATTAATTACATTTATCTTTACGACACAATTGTGTTTTGTGTTTCAAACTGCTTAAACTTGCAACCCAAAGATGTCAAAATTGTGACGGATGATACGATAAGATTGGAAATAATATCATAATTTGTAGATATCTGATATATATTTAATTCATATAGTACACTGGACAACACATTAGGCTGTACTCTTTGACGTTTCTAACTTATAGAGATTTTGTAATAGAGATCATATAAAGATTTATAGTGTTGACTTGCTTGAACTGTTGTCGATCGTACTTTAACCTTTTAACCGCCCGTCTTCATATCAGTTGTTGAGCCCCTAGCATCTGGCACAGTGAATCGAAGAATAAATACATACAAAGAAGAGGGATGTGTATTGGACTTTTTCAACGTCGATATTTCGATATAATATTGATATTTGCATTCGAAAGCGTGGTTCACTAACAACTACGTACTGACTTCTTACCCTACGAAATTAACATGCATTTTTGTAAGTCAGAAACAAAAAGTCTTTAAAGATTTATATGTTACATTAATTAATACAAATCAAAATCACTTTGATTTGTATTTGTATATATTGTTTCTCATGAAAAAACGTGTGCGGCACGTCACGTAGGCCACTGCACGTTGCACTGGCACGTTGCGCTGACTCTGCATCTCGGTCTGTTGCAATAGTCGAGGCTCAACTGATTAGCTTGATTTACTTAGATAATTATATGATCTGCGCGATGTAAACATTTAACAAAAATATATTTTGGAAAATATCAATAACAGAGAGATACTACAAGACCGTAACGAAGAATTGACTGAACATAAGCGTAGCAGGCTGTGAGAGCAGTACTTTTGATCGATGCCTTTGCTGCTATAAATAAAGCATAAAAATCTATTAACTTTCTTACGCACATTTTCTTCGTGCTGTTTCCAGTCCAGTTTTTGATCAATCTCTAATCCTAAGAATCTTTAATTGTTTGCATTTCCCAGTCTTTGTCTGTGGTAATTTATATGTAATTTTTAATTGAATTAAATCTACCTACTTATATACGAGCAAACACATACGAGACGCGCGCTGCAACCAATCAGAATCATCGTCCGCATCCTACAGCGGCTGAGTGCGTATTTTCATCGCATGACGCGCTCACGCCATAAAGTTTCAAATTCTCCACCAAGGACATCTTCACCATACTACAAAATAAATTAAATTAAAACGATGTAATAAAAAAAAATCTTTATCAATATTATAAACGCATCGCCTGACATTAATTATTCATTTTCATCGCCGTCTACAATTCGAATGAATTCTTCAGCGATCGTCGTGATATATTTCCATACATATATTAATCGATACATAGGCACAATAGTGAAGGAAAATTCTAGAACTCGGCACTCGTTTATAACGTATGAAGTGGTCGTCTAAAGTCGGATAAATCCGACCGTGGCGCAGGGCGTTCTAACATTATAAATTTGAAATATGAAGGCTGTTGAGTTGATGGAAACCGTTAACTCAGTTGCTGACATTTAACAAATAAATTTGCCTAATTTCAAAGGAATTAAATGAAATACACACAAATATCAGTAACGAAATGTTCAATTGACAATAGTTGTATCGTTGTTCCGTTTTGAGGTTAATTAGTTTCGGAGGGAAATATTTTAATTTACTTTTATTTTTATATCGGTAAATCTTGGGACATGTCTCATTCCTAATGTCGAATTTTGCCGTCACGGGCGTTGTACATCAACACTAATTATTCACAATTATTTTTAAGACTTCTAATAAAGAGACCAAAGAGTATTAAATTATAGATGGTAATTTATTAGTAACTATTAACCGAAAATAAATTTTTTGATAAAATACAGCGTAATGAAATGAATAAAGCAGATTTAATGAAATGGGGTATTCGGTCGGAAATATACGACCCTGGCGAAATGGACACGAAAATATTTGTCGGATTAATCCGACTGAAGCGGTCGAAGGGTTAACGAACAGAGATTTACAAATTATTTACCTAAAATATCTCCAAGAGATATTGAAACATTTTAACCTAAATATAGACTTACTGAAACTAAAGTAATTGTAACGAATGTTTAAAATATTTACCAAGGTAAATAAGTAGTGAAAGCTGGCTTTCATGGAAGAGTCTCCTGACACATATTTATAAGATTAAAAGGTAGAATCCCCTTTATTAATAAATTATTGTAATTTGTTTTTTTTTAATAAAATATTTTGTATTTATATATGATCAGTAATAATGTAAGCAGCAAGCCAGGAGTATTCCTAGATTATTAAAAGATTAAAAGACACTACTTAAGCTTTGATAAAATTCAAATTAGTTTGTTTTCAGAATATTTACTACGCGAGGCTATTGAAAGATCTAAAATGATCTGGATTTCAATAAATATTATAATTTTCATTGGAGCGTACCACTTCCTTAGGAACCTATTATTCTAAGAAGACAATTCAAAACATACTTGATTATTTTGTTGACTCTTTTTGTAATCCTAATTATATTATGACAATAATACTTCGTGTGTGTGTGTGTGTGTGTGTTTATTACCATATTGGATAAATCATTAAATTCGGTGCGTTGCTATGGTAACGGTTTCAGTCATTGTTTTTCTGTATTTAATCTAAATAACTAATTCTTAGACGTCAAAATAAGAACGTCACAAGTTAAACGATGGGCGGGTGACGGCTAGTCTCTACTATATAAAAGGAGGACTTTGTGGGTTTGTTACCATATAAAGTTACCATAGTAACCATAAGCCTAAGAATAACAGTTTTTATAATCAATTAACGTTACCATAGCAACGCGTGTCCGGGTCAGCTATATCTATATAAAGTTTATTCATAATGGATGATTATGAGTTAAATAAAAAAGTACCATTTTTTTTTTAATTAATAAACTAAGGCCAAATTAAATAATGTTTTACTAAAAAAACGTTCACATCCAATACCAAATTTAAATTCACTAACATCTAAAGGGATGTTAATCGAATTTATGTATATACTAGTTGAACCACGCGTTGCTGTGCCGACTGCAGCGTCATCTGCCGGACTGATTTGTGAATCTAAACCATTCTCAGATCCCCTTGAACACACACAAAAAAATTCATTCAAATCGGTCCAGCCGTTTAGGAGGAGTTCAGTGACATACACACTCACAGAAGAATTATATATATAAAGATATGACGGAGGGTCGAGCGGGGTAGGTGAAGATTCGGTATTTCTTACAGACTCGTTCATAATATTTTATCAAAATAAAACTTGGTTTACACTCTTCAGGTACCTATATTAAGATTAATTTAAATTAAAATCAACGCGAAATTAATTAACACAGCTCTGATGAAAACCGATTATGATTTCGGAACGTGGTGAGGTCGGAATGAGGTTAGAAACACAACCGCGCTGTTCGGCGTCACGATCAAAAGTGAAGTCCGGGCCCGCCAACATCAACTGTCAAAGCAACTGTCATCCAAGATTTTCCCGCGCGTTTCGAGCGCCATTTTTTGAAGTGACCGTTGGTAGTGTTGCCAACGGCTCTCGTCGGTTACCCGCTCAAACCAGTGTTGCCACAACCTCATTCCGAATACACCCAAATCTGTTCAGACTTGACGTTCCGTTGTATGCTCCACGACACGGCCATCTTGACAAATCACACGTCCCAGTGTGATGACCCTGAAAAGAAAGAAATTCAAATGCAGTATCACAGCGTGTTCTCCCGTCTCGGCCTATCCTGATCAAATTTCGTCTAGATGATAGGCTTTCATTAAAACAACTTTATTTAAGGCGAATGCTAAGTTTATTTACCAACAATTCCATTTTACTGTTAATCACAATTTAGGTAAGATTTAGAATAATTGAACAGAAACCAATGACCAATATTCACTCAATAGGTAATCATAACTTCCTCAAATGGTAATCATTCGATTGCATAACTCGTCAAGAAGACGCCTGGAGCTTTAACTGTCGTCATTATCACCTAAATCGAGTGATAACAACTCATGCCACCTCCATCGAGTGACGATAACCTGTCGTCATTATCACCTAATCGAGTGATAACAACTCATGCCATCTCCCTTGAGTGACGATAACCTTGCCAACTCCCTCGAGTGACGATATCCAGTTGTCAATATCACCTAAATCGAGTGATAACAACTCATGCCATCTCCCTTGAGTGACGATAACCTTGCCAACTCCCTCGAGTGACGATAACCTAATTTGCTTCCATCAAGCAACATAACAATAACATCACCCTAATCGAGTGATGCATAACCAAACTAAGATATCACAAACAATGTTGAATAGTGGTCAATTAGTGTCTCTATCTACATCCATTACATCATCATCATTGTCATCATCAGTTTCTATCATTACATCATTACTGGGCATTTTTCGCAAACGATCGTGGGCGTACTTATAAGTGCGACGAGAATCTATAGCCTTAAGTGTGTACCGATCATTCTCTAGCACTTCAATAACCCTGAACGGTCCTTTATATTTGGGGTCTAGTTTTGTCTGATTTCATTCCTCGTTCTTTAGTAAAACGAAATCACCTACGGAGAATAGGACAATCTTAGCTTTTGATTGGTCAAAGCGTGTTTTGTCATAGTCAGCTGTTTTCTTCATATTGGTCACAGCAGTCAACCCAGCCTGTTCAATATCAACTGTTTGCTCTACGTCGTCAGCCAACATAACATCTACAGGCCTAGTCACCTTGCCTATGAGCAATTCCAACGGACTTGATTGAGTCACACGATTGAATGACCTATTTAGGGCTAATTGCACATCGGGAAGTGCATCCTGCCAAGACCTATTAGACGTTTTGGCCGCAGTGAGCATATTCTTTAGGGTCGACATCATTCGCTCTACTTGGCCATTAGCCCGTGAGCTTCCAGTGGCGATCAGATGCAACTTAATTTTATTCGAGTTTCAGTAGTTACGGAATTCCTGACTCGCAAAGCAGCGACCCTGATCTGCGATGAGTCGCGTTGGGGGACCGAATAATGACACGCTTTTTGCCACAGCCTCAATACTGCTAGCAGTGTCGATGTGACGAGTGTGATGCAAAATAACATAATTTGTGAATGCATCTACGAGAACAAAGACGTATTCTTTTGCATCACTCTTCCCGCTGAGCTTGCCAGTAGCATCTATGTGCACCGTGTGCCAAGGGATCGCTACTTTGGGTATGGGACGTAGTTCTGCCTGAACTTTGCCTGATTGAGATTTCGAAATTTTACATGTTACACAGTTATCAACAAACTTCCTTACAAATTTTGACATTTTCTCAAACAAGTAAAAATCGTAAATTTTCTCGAGAGTTTTCTCCCAACCCAAATGTATCAGCCCCTCGTGCACATTATGAACGCTAGACCATCGTAGCGACCTAGGAATTACAGGTAAGCAACGAGTTTTTCCATAACGCTGTATTCTGCGGTACAATATACCGGAACGAAGTTCGTACGTTTTAGCTACATCAGGATTTAGTTTTTCATCAACAAGATCACCTACGAGCTTTACGATGTCACTATCTCGCTGTTGCTCTGCTAGAAGCCAATTTTGAGATATTTCAGTGACATGGATCTGTTTGGGCTCTACCTTATCGAATATCTTACTGGGTCTCAAGGGGGTAGGGTTTCGTGAAAAAAAATTCCACGTGAGCCATACGCTTTCCGTCTCTATATACGATGTCGAAATCGAAACTCTGAAGGAAAGCCCACCATCTGTGGACTCTAGGGGTCAGATCGAGCTTTTTACGTGCCGACTTCAGTGAGCTACAGTCGGTGACTACAACAAACTTCCGGCCATGCAGGAAATGCCTGAAATGTTTTATCGCATTACCGACCGCGAGAGTTTCCAACTCGTATGAGTGGTACTTTGACTCAGCGGTCGTGGTACGGTGGCTGTAGTAAGCAACCACGTGTGGCACGCCTTCGACTTTCTGAATTAAGATGCCACCATAACCTACGGCACTAGCGTCTGTATGAAGCTCGGTTTCGCGATCGGGGTCGAAAATAGATAAAACGGGTTCTTTATTCAAGACAGAGACTATACGACGCCTTATTTCCTCATGTTCCGGTTTCCAATTTAGTTTTCCTTTTCCGGTCGTCAGAGAGTATAAAGGGGCCATTACCTGTGAGAACTTAGGCACAAACTGCCTGAAGTAGGAGGCTAACCCAATAAATTGGCGCAACTGAGTAACGGTTTCAGGGGGAGGTAAAGCAGTTAATGCTTCGATCTTTTTAGGATTGGGTCGAATCTCACCATCTTGGACCTCAAAGCCTAGGTACTCTATTTTTTAAAAAGGAGCACTTTTTAGCATTGAGTGAGAAGCCTTTACTAGTCAGTATGTGAAGGACTACCTTCAGTCGTTCAATTGCCTGCTGTGGGCTATCCGCGATTATCAGCACGTCGTCCATATAGACGACCACGTAAGTACTGGTCAAATCGCCAAGAGCTTTAATGACGGCACGTTGAAAAACTGATGGTGCATTCCTTAAGCCAAACGGCATGGCGAGGTACTCGTACTGGCCATCAGGAGTAATGAACGCAGTACACTCGATAGAGTCGGAATGTATTGGTATCTGATTGAAACCCGAGGCCATGTCTAAACTGGTAAAATAACGTGCACCGTGAAATCTGGCGATCTGGTCTGAAATCAGAGGGAGGGGGAACCTATCGGGTATCGTGTTGTCATTAAGTCCGCGATAATCGACACACATTCGGTCAGACCCGTCCTTCTTTTTTACCAGAAGTATCGGACTGGCGAATGGTGACGAGCTGCGTCGGATAATATTAGCCTTAAGAAGCTCATCAACTTTACCACGAACTACGCTACGCTCATCGGGGCTTAACCTATAGGGACTTCTGTACACAGTCTGGTTTGGATCTTTCAATCGTATCTTCAAGGGTCAGTATCAGCGCGTTTAATAGGGACACCGTGCGTAAATGAACTGTCAAATGATTTTAAAAGCTCTATTAACTCGTTTCTGAATTCTAAGGGTACATCGGTGTCAAGAGAGTCAAAGTCAATGTTGGGTTTGTCAGTGTCACACATATTGACAATTTTAGATCGCGTAAATGACAATCTGTCAGCTGACATATGTACTGCGATGTCTAAAGCTAGCATCTCGCGTCCAAGCATGATATCATAATGCAGAAAATGATCGGGTAACACGTGAAAAACTACCTCCAAGGGAATATCATCAATCTCAATTTGAGATGAAATTTGAACTGTACTACAAATAGCAGTTTGCCCTATACCAGTCAACGTAACGACATTATTCACACGTCGCCCACGAAATTTGCATGCTACAGATTCTCTAATTAAAGAAAACTCTGCTCCGGAGTCATATGTAAAAGGAAACTGCTCACCGGCATGTTGCAGCATCCTAGTAGGCGTGTTGACCACGCAGACGTTGACCCGCTTCTCCTGCGACGACCCCGTTGCGCCGCTGGTGGTGCTCTCCGCTGCTCCGCTTCTCCCGCGTGGACAGTTCTTCTCGTAGTGGCCGACGGAGCCGCAGCCGTAGCAGGTGACAGAGGGCGCCGTCGATGTCTTCTTAGGAGGGATGTCACCAGTCAAAGTCTACGATCTAACATCATGATGTGTTGTTCCTTTTCTTGAGCGACAGTTCATCGCTTTTCCACACACGTAGCATTTGACAGGTGGTGCTTCACTATTTTGACGGGATCTCATGGCATCTTGGGTGTGATCGTTCTGGCTAGACGACTTCCGCTTCATAAACGATGTAGCCTTCAGTTCTTGCTGCATACGGTTCCTTGTCGTAATATCTTGCGTAAAAGATAACCGTTGGATCCGATGTTCAAATTGAGAGATGTGTGCTAAGATGGTCGATACAGCAATCTGCTCCACGGAGAGGTTTTTCCATTTAGACATTACGGATGACATCAACGAAGCCGCGTAAGAAGCCAAACACTCATTGTTGACTACGCTTAATCGACCTTTTTTATATTATTTATGATCTTTTTGACAACTCTATTTTTCTATGATTTTTATGGTTGTATTTTGTTACTGTTTTATTATACGTTTGGCCAAAAAAAGAAGAGTTTTATTTAAGAGCTTTTTTCACATTTTCAACAAAGTGGTGTCAGAAGTATAAACTAAACATGCTTACACGCTCTACAAAAGCTCGGGAGGCCCAGAAAGATAACAAAATCAGGAATTCTAGTGGTGAGTCTCATTCAAAGATTTCATCTTCTTCTTCGGTACGGCTTCAAATCGAGGCAGCGCATGCCGAGCGCACAGCTATAGCGGAGCGGGAGCTAGCTGCCGCTGAATTGGCTGCTCGCGTGGCCGACGCTGAGCTTGCCGCCGCTGCCCGCGTGGCCGCAGCGGAGCGCGCCGCCGCTGAGGTGGAACGCCTCACCCAGCTTGCTAGGTTAAATTCCGGAAGCCGTACCGCCTCTCAGCGTTCACGCAGCCATGGTAGCCGCACTCAAGCGTGGGTTGAAGCTCATGGCAGCTCGCAATCCGGGCCCTCTGCGCATGATGCGCTTTCTGAGGACCCGCCCGCGGAACCCCTGGCCCATGTGGCGCCTTTCGGGGGTTTGCCTACTGAGGCCCTAGCGCACACTGCGCTTTTTGAGGGCCCCGTGGTTTCCGCGTCGACTGCCATGCCGCAAGCACCTCCCAGCGTTCCAGCTCCCCATGACTGCTCATCCAGAGCGGCTGTAGCCTCATGCCCGTTGGTCCCCCCCTGTCATCCTTCTTCAGGGCAGTGCAATGCACAGATCAACAGGGCTCCTACACATTTATACTCCACATTAGGCACTCAACAACAAAATTGTATCATCAATAAAAATAATAACGAGTATTATACTTCACAAAATATGCTAAAATTGGCTTCTGCTATCGCCGAGGTCAAATCAAATAAAAAGGTAGGTGGTAGCCATACAATTTCTTTACCTATATTCAGCGGATATCCGACCGACTGGCTCATATTTAAAAGTCTTTATGACGCCTCGAGCCCGTCGTATTCTGCTTCCGAAAATCTAGCTAGAATTAGCGCTGGTTTACGTGGGGCCGCGCGCGAATGTGTCAGCGTTCTCATCCCGGTCGACCCGGCCGAAGTCATTGGAGCTCTCGAGGAGTCGTTTGCCCGCCCAGAGCGGATTATTTTGACGGAGCTCTCTTTGATTCGTAGTTTATCTAGGTTAACCAACCACGAGAGCTCGAAAGACTTAAATAATTTTGCATGCAAAGTACGCAATTGTGTAGAGGTGGTCCGGTTTTTGGATCGGCCGGAGTATTTAGCTTCTCCGGAGCTATGCAACGAGATTGTCGGAAAACTAACGCCGCTCTTACGAACTCGTTGGGCGGACTTTGCATGCAGAAACGAAAGCATTTATAATTACAGATTAGAACTTTTGTCTAAATTTTTAGTGAGCGAAGCAAATCTTCGCGCAAGATACGAGTACATGGAACCATCAAAACCATTGTTGCATTTCACTCATGGTACCGTTGACAAGCGTCAAAATGTTCATCTCGTTTGTCAAAACGAAACTTCTTTTTCGGCGGCATCTGTGGCAAACGACAACCCGAAGTCATTCAAGGAGGATTGTTTATTTTGCGAAAAGTCTGGACATGTCGTTCTAGGGTGTAAACAATTCCAAATTCTTCCAATTGATAAACGGTGGGAATGGGTACAATCAATGAAGGTTTGCCATAAATGCCTACGAAAGGGAGGTCATTCATATGCTCGTTGTAAAAAATTTTCATGCAAGTACAATGAGTGTACGAAGAAATTCACACATCATTCCATTCTTCATAGAGATGCTTCCGAATGCGCCACAGTTTCTTGTGTACTATCAGCGCCTGAGGGCCCTGCTATTTCTTATAACACTGCTTCAGAAACTGTAGCTCGTAGTAGCACTTGTTCATCTTCCCGCCCTTTCCTCAAGATGATTGCGGTGACCGTCTTCGGCCCAAGAGGAGCTGTTGATGCTTTCGCATTGTTAGATGACGGCTCCACCGCTACGTTAATAGACTCGTCTCTCACCTAAAGTATTGGCGCTGAAGGACAAAGTGGCCTTATGACCATTGAGGGCATGAGGGGGATGACTAAAACAATGAAAGTGGATCGCGTTAGTTTTAAAATTAAAGGTCGTCACTGCTCCGAGCTCTTTGAGTTCAAAAATGTTCGCGCTGTTCCCAGCTTGGATATCGCACCACAGTCCGTCAGACTTCACGATATTCAGGCTTTAGATTACATCTCCGACATTGCCGAGCTTCTGAGCTATGACGCACTAAACCATCACTTTTGATTGGCGTAGATAATTGGCACCTTTTATTACCTCAAGAGGTACGTCGCGGTACTCGCACCCAACCAGTGGCTACTTTGACCTCCTCGGGTGGGTTTTGTTTGGCAAAGTTAAGTCAAGTTTTTCGCGGAATTGTTTCGTTAACCATTGCCGTTACGTTACTGCTTCTGAACATGAATCACTTGACGTTCAACTGAAAGAATATTTTCGCATTGATTCTATCGGCATAGTAAAGAAGCAGTATATGTCAGATAGCGATAAACGGGCGCAACAGATTTTAGATGAGACAACGCGACGTCTTCCATCGGGTAGGTTCAAAACGGGTTTGGTTTGGCGGGTTAATATCGGCAAGGTTCCCGACAGTCATCCTTTAGCCCTGTCTCGGTTTCGTAGCCTAGAGAATAAGTTTGGACGTGACCCTGCGTATGCCGCATCTTACAAGAGTATCGTTCAAGGTACTATAAGTAAAGATTACGCCGAATTGTGTCCTCCGTTCCCTTGCGGAGCCGTAGCCTGGTATTTGCCGCACTTCGGTGTAGTTCACCCCCAGAAATTGAAGTTAAGGGTGGTATATGACGCCGCCGCGCAGGTTCACGGTGTGAGCTTAAATTCTATGTTGCTCTCCGGGCCTGATCTTCTACAACCTTTGTTGGCTTTGCTAATGCGTTTTAGAGAGGGTCGAATAGCTCTCAACGCTGACATTCGGGAAATGTTCCCGCAGACGAAAATTCGGGTAGAAGATCGGGATGCGCAGAGGTTTTTGTGGCGCAACGACCCCTCCGAGCCGATTCGCGAGTACATGATGTCATCCATGATTTTCGGTGCCACGTCAAGTCCATTTACGGCTCTTTATTTGAAAAACCGTTATGCTCAGGAATACAGTCATTCGCATCCGGCGGCCGCTGCTGCCATTATAAATGATACTTATATGGACGACTACTTAGGTAGCGTTGATACACCAGATGAGGCAGCAAACCTGGCGCGCAACATAGTTCATGTTTTATCGCAAGCTTCTTTACAGATGCGCGACTGGGTGTCAAACTGTGAGCCGGCGCTTGCATCTATTTCGCCAGAGTTGCGCCTCACAAACATGTCCTCAGTGGCTGTTCGAATACTTGGCGTGAACTGGAACATCAGGGATGACACTCTGTGTTTTTCAAGGAGCAATTTAGGAGATTTGCCTCCAATTTTAACAAAGCGATCTGTTCTTTCGTTTCTAATGAGTGTATATGATCCACTGGGTCTGCTTACTCCAGTTATAATTCGCGGACGTTTATTATTTCAACAGACCTGGAAACTTGGTTTACACTGGGACCAACAGCTGCCTTTCTCTTTGGTTAATAAGTGGACTCTTTGGTACAAAGAACTTTCAGCTTTATTTATGTGTTCGATCCCCAGGCATTATTTGTCTCATAATGTCGCTCATGAGATTGAGCTTCACGTTTTTGCCGACGCAAGCGAGGTTGCTTATGCTTGTGTAGCGTATTTTAGGTTTGTGTGCGCCAATGGGAAGGTAATGCTCAGTCTCATTGGTGGAAAAGCACGGCTGACACCATTAAAGCCAGTTTCAATACCTCGCTTGGAGCTTCAGGCAGCGCTCATGGCCGCACGTTTTGCCCAGTATATTATCGAAGCTCACAGGCGACAACTTTCAAAATTATTTTTTTGGTCAGATAGTATGACGGTTCTACGATGGCTGCGGAGCGACGCCCGCTCTTTTGAGCCATTTGTTGCTCATCGGGTAGGCGAGATTACAGAGTTAACTGACATTTCGTGTTGGCGGTACGTTCCGTCAGGCTTGAATGTAGCGGACGACGCTACGCGCGTCGATCACCAATTCCGAATTTCCTCTCGATGGTTTCTGGGGCCATCATTTCTGTCATTACCCTTAGTCGACTGGCCACAGGAACCATCCACTCAACCGCCCCCAATACTCGAGGAGCTTAAACGAAGCGCCATGGTCCCTGATTTGGAGGCGGTAGGGGCAATTGTTTCGCGAACACTACCTTCACCGGTGGTTGCGGACGCCACTCGTTTCAGTCAGTGACTTCGTTTGCTACGGGCTACTGCTCGAGTTATGCTATGCGCGGAGCGGTTTAAAGCCTTTCTGGCATCCTCGCGTCAAAGCGTTAATACAGATACATCTTTAACTTCACGTCATTTAAGGACAACGGAGGCCGAGCGACAACTGCTCCTTCGTTCTCAGTTGGATTCCTTCGGGGATGAGTACATCCTTACCCAGCGCGGCCAGATGTTACCCAAAACTAGTCGCTTAAGGCGTTTAGCGTTGTTTATTAGCGAGGATTACACGCTACGACTTTCCGGGAGGATTTCTACAGTTGAGAACGTCTCCACCGCTACTAACCCAATCGTGCTCGACGGAAAACACGTGATCGTGCGACTGGTCATTGCTTCCGTTCACCAGCTCATGGCCCATTCCAACAACGAGACCGTGGTGTACGAGTTGCGCCAAAAATATCACATCATTGGTTTGCGACCGGCAGTGAAGAGAGTGGCCAATGATTGCAGTCAGTGTAAAATTCGGAGGGCCTTACCAACCACACCTTTAACTGGCGATTTACCATCCGAACGGCTGGCCCACCATGAGAGGCCGTTTACTCACGTAGGCTTAGATTATTTTGGACCTCTTCAAGTCTCCATAGGACGGCGAACAGAGAAGCGGTATGTGGCGTTATTTACCTGCCTCACGGTGCGCGCCGTCCATTTGGAGGTGGCAGCCAGCCTTAGCACTGATTCGGCGATTATGTGCATTCGCCGCTTCATCGCCCGCCGTGGAACACCAACTACAATATTTTCAGACAATGGGACGGCGTTTGTGGGGGCCAGTCGAGAATTTAAATTATTGTATGGCGCGCCGGTAGCAGAGTTTGCATGTAATAGGCGAATAAAGTGGAAGTTTATTCCCCCTTCAGCTCCATTCATGGGCGGATGTTGGGAGCGACTCGTGCGAAGTATTAAGACGGCTCTTTTTGTCACGTTGAGGGAGCGCTCCGTGTGAAGAAATATTCAACACGCTCCTTATGGAAGCTGAGGCCATTGTCAACTCCCGGCCCCTCACGCACGTGTCTGTGGATCCCGAGGTGGAGGAAGCCATCACTCCCTCGCATTTTATATTGGGTACATCGTCTCCCTACAACGTTCTAACGGCAACGGGTGACGCGGATATGGTTCGCCGAGTTAAGTGGAAGAAAGGGCTACGTTTGGCGGACCATTTCTGGTCGCGCTGGGTGAAGGAGTACCTACCGGATTTGAGGCCTCGACCTTCCGGGGCAACTTCGGGGACACGCACAGTTAAAATCGGGGATTTAGTATTAGTTGCAGATGGAAGATTACCTCGAGGAGTTTGGCCTCGTGGGCGGGTAGTTACGGTATTCCCAGGCCGCGATGGCATAGTGCGTGTTGCCGAGGTTGCCACTGAATCTGGTACCTTACGTAGGCCAACGCGAAAGTTGGTTTTGTTGACATAGCGTAGTCACTCCCTTATTTTGGTGTTGCCACACGGGGGCGACCATGTTGACTACGCTTAATCGACCTTTTTTATATTATTTATGATCTTTTTGACAACTCTATCTTTCTATGATTTTTATGGTTGTATTTTGTAACTGTTTTATTATACGTCTGTCTAAAAGAAGAAGAGTTTTATTTAAGAGCTTTTTTCACATTTTCAACACTCATTGTCTTTAGGTCTACTATTGTGCAAATTAATCAAAAATTCAGCAGCAGTTTCAGCACATTCGTACTATAGTATGTTTTTTGTGGTGAGGAATGAAAAGATAAAGTCCACTTACAGTTACAATATTTACTGAAGTCCACAAACAATTTTGAACAGAAGGCACAGAAGGAAACAAGCACAAGACACAGCACAGCACAAAAGAAAGTCAGTTAAGAAAGGTAGAAAGTATAACAATATGAAAGCACAAGTAAAAGCGAAAGAGAAAAGTATATAATGTAATGCGTTGCTAGGTAAATCGGCGTAAGCAAAACAGCGTGCGTTCCGCGTCGTAGTTAGCTCGCGACTGGTTTTTATGATTCAGCGCAAGCGCAGCGGCCAGGTAGATAAGGAGAACAAAAGGGTTATGTACATGGGCGCGCGACTAGTGCGAGGGTCATGCGTATCGATATGTTTCCGATATCGACAAACTGATACACTGATGTTGAATAAATAAAGATAAATAAATATTGTTATTAAGTGATATAAATGTAAATATTATTTTGTAATAACATATTAAATATAAGTTTTAGATTTAAGTTATAATTAAGATTGTAATATAAATGTATATATTAGGTTTTATAAATAATATTATATTAATATGTGGTAATATATAACAAAGTAGCCTACACCACCCCCCTCCAGAGACCGTCAAGGGCGATAAAAATCTGTAAATTTCACTCGTCGCCCAGAACGTGTGATATAGTCTTTCTGAAGGTCGGGTATTGGTTCAGTTCCAGTTTCGGTATGGTCTGACAGTATGAAGGCCGGCTTAACGCGGTCTATGGATACTGTTACCTCTTTTCCTTTTTGCAAGATTTTAAATATCTTGCCATCTCTGGACAAAACTTTGTATGGCCCCGAATAAGCAGGTTGGAGAGAGCCACGTGATGCGTCTTCACGGAGGAAAACGTGATCACTAGTTGCCAATTCCTTATAAATAAATACCTTAGGGTTGCCATGACGTGAAGCCGGAGTGGGTTGCAGTCTTGTAGCGATTTGCTTGAGGCGAGCGGAAAATTCTGACGGGTCCGTTGTACCACCGTCAGCAGGCTCGAAAAATTCACCCGGTAGCCTTAACGGTTCACCATATACAAGCTCAGCAGATGAGCTTTGAAGGTCCTCTTTAAAAGCACTTCGAATGCCTAGTAGTACCCATGGCAAAGACTCTGTCCATCTCTCATTCGCGTGGCAGACTATCGCGGCTTTGAGTTGCCGGTGGAAGCGTTCCACCATGCCGTTGCATGCAGGATGGTATGCACTGGTCCGCTTATGCTCAAAACCAGCAGTTTTTGAAAGGCATTGAAATAATGCCGATTCAAACTGTCGACCACGGTCGGTTGTTATTTGTGTTGGACAACCGAAACGAGCGATCCAGGATGACAGAAGTGCCTTAGCCACGGTCTCCGCAGTGATGTCTTCTATCGGTATTGCTTCCGGCCATCGAGTAAATCGATCTACGGCGGTCAGGCAATACCGATACCCTTGTGACACTGGTAATGGACCCACTAGGTCTATGTGGATCTGTTTAAAGCGTACGCGCGGTAAAGCAAAATTGCCTAATGGCGCAGTAACATGGCGATTGACCTTAGCCTTTTGGCACGCTAAACAGGCACGAGCCCACTGCTTGCAGTCTTTTCGAATCCCAGGCCAGATGAACCGCTCTGCAACTAGTTTTGCAGATGCACTGGTACCGGGGTGACTTAGGGAATGTAGGCTTTCGAAAATTTGTCTGCGAAAGAATTTCGGAACAAAAGGCCTGGGTGTCGGTGTACTGACGTCGCAGTACAGGGAAACACGACTTACAGGTATGGTCCGCTTCTCTAAACGCAGAGATGTACCTCCAGACAGAGTTTCTTGGAGTTCAGGGTCAGTTGGTTGACCTTCGGCTAAGGACTCGAGACTAACCGGCGCTCCCAGTTCCTCAATCCTTGACAAGGTATCGGCAACTACGTTATCCTTGCCAGATATGTGTCGGATATCAGTGGTGAACTGGGAAATGAAGTCGAGATGTCTATACTGCCTAGGCGAACAGTTTTTCTTCCTTTCGTGGAATGCGAAACTGATCGGTTTATGGTCAGTATAGACGACAAAGTGCCGGGCCTCGAGCATATGCCGGAAATATTTGATGCCTTCGTAGATGGCAAGTAATTCCCGGTCGTAAGGCGAATACTTTACCTGGGATGGGCTCAATTTTCGCGAGAAGAAGGCTAATGGCTGCCATGCGCCGTCTTTGAGCTGTTGAAGGACTGCGCCGATTGCCTTATCGGAGGCATCTGTCACCAAGGCAAGTTTTGCAGCGCAGTCAGGGTGCGCTAGTAAAGCTGCATTTGCAAGGCTATCTTTGCATGATCTAAAAGCTTCAAGGGAATCGCCTGTCAACGTGATTGGCTGTGAGCCTTTAACAGAGCCTATCAGTAGAGCATGTAAGGGGGCCTGGATTTCGGCGGCGTGGGGAAGAAATCTTCGGTAGAAGTTTAGCATGCCCAAGAATGCCTTGAGCTGACGCACAGTCGTAGGAGTCGGGAACTCTTTTATGGTCTGCACCTTGGAGTCCAGTGGTTTAGAGCCGCTTTCAGAGATAGAATAACCTAAGAAAGTTACCTCTTTGGCTCCGAAGACACACTTAGCCGTGTTCACCAGCATTCCGTAGTCCTTGAGATTGGTGAAAATTTGGCGGAGGTGCTGTTCATGCTGCTGCTCGTCCTTAGAGAATATCAGTAGGTCATCTTAGTAACAGTACGTAAAATCAAGCTCTCTGGTGACCTCGTCCATAAACCTTTGGAAGGTTTGGCCCGCATTCCGAAGTCCGAAGGTCATGAAGGGAAATTCAAAGAGACCAAACGGTGTTGTGATCGCGGTCTTCGGAATGTCGGCAGGACTGACAGGTATCTGATTATAAGCTTTCAGTAAGTCTAAGGTGCTGAAAACCTTACAGCCAACAAGATTATGAGCAAAGTCATGTATATGTTTAATCGGATATCTGTCAGGTACCGTACGTGCGTTGAGCATGCGGTAATCGCCACAAGGACGCCAGCCGTTGTCTTTCTTCGGCGCTAGATGAAGAGGAGATGCCCAAGGGCTCTGCGAAGGTCGAGCTGTCCCATTGGCGAGCATCGACTTGAACTCCTGTTGTGCAATTTTTAATTTGTCTGGAGCTAACCTACGGGGAGTGCAAGAAACTGGAGGGCCCGGAGACGTGCGTATATGATGGACGGTGTTGTGTGTGATATTGCGGTGTGTACCAGTTGGTCGGGTAATCTCGGCAAATTCGTCAAGAATTTTGTGGTACCGCGTCTCACCAGTCACGATCTTTACAGAAGATATATCGCTACATCTAACTACTTTGGCTACGGATGATACAGAAGTTGTACTATATAGTAAGCGTTTGTTACGGCAATCTACAATTAGGTAATAGAAATTTAAAAAATCTACGCCTATTATAGGCTTAGTGACATCAGCCACTACAAAACGCCAATTAAACACTCTACGCAAACCAAAATTTAAATTAAAATATACATAACCGTATGTGGCAATACTGGATCCGTTCGCAGCACACAAGTTGTATTCCGTCTTGGCACGACGATCACGAAGAAGGGACCGGGGGAAGACGCAGAGGTCGCTTCCAGTATCGACCAAGAACTGCACCTTCGAAGCTCGATCCGTGACAAACAGGCGACCAGTAGTTAAGGTAGGGCTGTCAGCTGTCGCCATTATTGACCGCCCCTGGCGTTTCCCGTCTTGTAATCGCAGGAGGTTACGCATTGGTTAGCCTTCTCACCAAACTTGTGATGGTACCAGCATACCGGGAACTTTCGGTAGTTTGACTGGGAGCGTCGCGACCTCGATGCCGATCTACGATGAGGTGATCTGGAAGATCTTGTGTGAGATCTGCTGCTCCTGTCCGAGGCTAGCTTCTGCAATTGCTTCCGGAGCTCAGCAACCTCTCTGGTTAACGCGTCTATCGCCGAACCAGGACTGGCATGGCTGGTGGACGCGACTGAAGGTGATGGACTGGCCAGCTCGTGAATACGATCGGCCAAGTCTGCCATATCGTCGACGGAAGATGAAGGTGGTTGGCCTGCGAGCACTGTCTGGATCCCATGCGAGAGGCGACTCACCCAGATGGTCCTTAAAAAATCGTCAGGAACGTTAATGCCGGCAAGACTTTTGAGATGACGCAGGAATTGCGACGGCTTTCGATCTCCGAGCTCCTCATGCATCAAAAGTTGTTTCAGCTTCTTCTCTTTTGATGCCGTAAGCCGTTTAATCAGCTCGGTTTTCAACTTTTGGTACTTATCAGTTGTTGGTGGGCTGATTATAAGGTCCTTGACTTCTCTCGAGAACTGATTGTCCAACTGACTTATAACGTAGTGGAACTTAGTGGAGTCGTTGGTGATTCCAGAAATGGCGAACTGCCCCTCCACTTGCGCGAACCAGATCTCAGGTTCTTCGGGCCAAAACGGCGGCAATCTTGTGCCGACTTTAAAAACATCGACATTGGGTATCGACTCATGCCCATCACTATTATTTGACCGCGTGGATGACATGGCGGTTCCTTGTGCGTCTTGAAATTCCTTTTTTATTGTCCAAAGGCGGGGTCACCAATATAGTATGTTTTTTGTGGTGAGGAATGAAAAGATAAAGTCCACTTACAGTTACAATATTTACTGAAGTCCACAAACAATTTTGAACAGAAGGCACAGAAGGAAACAAGCACAAGACACAGCACAGCACAAAAGAAAGTCAGTTAAGAAAGGTAGAAAGTATAACAATATGAAAGCACAAGTAAAAGCGAAAGAGAAAAGTATATAATGTAATGCGTTGCTAGGTAAATCGGCGTAAGCAAAACAGCGTGCGTTCCGCGTCGTAGTTAGCTCGCGACTGGTTTTTATGATTCAGCGCAAGCGCAGCGGCCAGGTAGATAAGGAGAACAAAAGGGTTATGTACATGGGCGCGCGACTAGTGCGAGGGTCATGCGTATCGATATGTTTCCGATATCGACAAACTGATACACTGATGTTGAATAAATAAAGATAAATAAATATTGTTATTAAGTGATATAAATGTAAATATTATTTTGTAATAACATATTAAATATAAGTTTTAGATTTAAGTTATAATTAAGATTGTAATATAAATGTATATATTAGGTTTTATAAATAATATTATATTAATATGTGGTAATATATAACAAGGTAGCCTACAGTACCTTGCAGTGAACAGGTCCTTAAAATTTGCCCAGGTTATTCCGTGAAAGGAAACTTGCGACAGCCACGCGGAGGCCTGGCCTTTCAGCGCGCGACTCAATGCCATCATAAGCTCCGGTCCTTGTAGATCTGGATTTGTGATGCACATGTGATGCCATGCGTGATGCCATGCGCGTGCGTCTAAGGTTTCTTTGTCCGGGTTAAATTCCGGCAACTGGATGTCCTTTTTCGCAGGCGGTACCTTCATTGCTTCAATCAACGCGAGAAAGTTACGATTCTGCTCTTCCATAATCAACCGCCATCTTGAATCATCGTTACTGTGCATGTCACGTTGATTTTCTTCATTGTTCATTAAACACATGGGCGCATCACATTGATTTTCGTCATGGTTCAATCCCACTTCTGATGACGGAGGGTCGAGCGGGGTAGGTGAAGATTCGGTATTTCTTACAGACTCGTTCATAATATTTTATCAAAATAAAACTTGGTTTACACTCTTCAGGTATATTAAGATTAATTTAAATTACAATCAACGCGAAATTAATTAACACAGCTCTGATGAAAACCGATTATGATTTCGGAACGTCGTGAGGTCGGAATGAGGTTAGAAACACAACCGCGCTGTTTGGCGTCACGATCAAAAGTGAAGTCCGGGCCCGCCAACATCAACTGTCAAAGCAACTGTCATCCAAGATTTTCCCGCGCGTTTCGAGCGCCATTTTTTTGAAGTGACCGTTGGTAGTGTTGCCAACGGCTCTCGTCGGCTACCCGCTCAAACCAGTGTTGCCACAACCTCATTCCGAATACACCCAAATCTGTTCAGACTTGACGTTCCGTTGTACGCTCCACGACATATATTAATATATTAAATGAATATTTATTAAGATTAAACTACTTTAAATGAATAGCGAAAAAGCGCAGCTATTTATTTCTGAAAAAAAAAATAGCTTTTTAACGGGATGAAGACTGTTTAAAACCTTTAAAAAATCTTTCTACCTCTACATATAAAATTCCCCATTACATTGGTTGATGGACTTCGAAACTCCTCATCCGATTTTGATTATTATTTTTTTCATTTTGCTGGATTTATTCTGACTTAGGACATCGGATAAGTTTTACTAAAATTTATAATGAAAAAGCCTTTGTAAATTATTTTAACTGAGCCACAGTAACGTGTGGCCGAGTCAGCTAGTTATTATAAAAGTTAAATGGAGGTTGCCTCTTTTATTCGATTTTATTTCGCCAGTTCTTCTTGGTTGGATTGGACCTCGCTTCCAATTTTCAAACTACAGGGAGACTTTTCAGTACCTAAAATTGTTTAATAAGTGATTAGCATCTCATATCTCTGTCTCTGATCAAGAATCTAACGTTGATAAAGATGCAATGTGTGTGCGTGAGTGTGAGAGTATATATATAAAATTAGTTCATATGTAGAAAACTAGATGGCGCCAGTAGTCGCCAGAAACGTGCTTTCATTAGGTTCTTTCTTTTAGATTATTAGATTATGACCCCTCTTAAAACAATTTAATAGATAATTATAACAAAAAAAAAGGTAAAGATGGATAACAAAAATAAACATTGTTCTAGTTGTATTTAGAATTTTAACTTAATATAATTAATAAATGCTAAAAATACTAAACGACACTTTATCTTTTTATCTACCAAATCAAACAATATCTTTTTCGGACAGGATACTTTAAGGATTTTGTAAGAAAATTCAGACTACACTTCATTGACAGCACACTCGGGCGAGCATCAAACGAACCTTGAAAAATCATGACCAAGATTTTATAAAGCACTCTTGAGTCTCTTTAGTCGATGCTTGCGACCTCTCAAGACTCCAGAAGAGTCTCAAGCCTGTGGCCTATATTACGAGAGTTTTTTCTTCCAATCAATATAGAACCTTAAAAGAAAGCTTTTTAGTTTAAAATAGAATGGAACACGGGGAGGCTTGTTAATTTTTTACGGTAGAAAAATGCAAAGTGCGGGAAATGAGTGACTCAGCTAAATTAAACAGTTGTATTGTTCAGTAGGCAATTGGGAATATTAAATTCCTTCTCCTTGTTTATTTTGCTTTATTGATTGCCTGTATTGTCCGTTGCAATATTGAAAAAGCTTTAATAAAATAAATAATATAATTTTTGTACTGTTATAATACTAATAATAACTATAATTTGCAGAACGTAAACGCGATGAATAAAATTGTGAATACTTGTTTTTAATTTAATTTTTTGCATTCATAATGCAATATTTCTATAAGATATAAAATACGTGTGTAAAAAACAACTACGCCTCCGAGCCCTCAGATGGGATTCGAACCCACGACCTTTCGCTATCCGGGCGACTGCTCTGACCGCTGAGCTACCGAGACGCTGGCAAACGTGTCGAATTTTACAAACGTTTTTCAACTTCTACTATGAGCTAGTATAGAGCAGTCGCTCGGATAGCGAATGGTCGTTGGTTCGAATCACATCTGAGGGCTCGGAGGCGTAGTTGTTTTTTACACACGTGTTTTATATCTTATTGTGAATACTTGTGAATGTACCTACGCCTATTTTGGCACATATTTAAGAAATGTAATATAAATATGAATACTAGCTTTAAACCGCAATTTCGCTCGCGTTAATGTAGACTTCCGATTGAAAGTTATTTTTCTATCGCTGAGGGTAAATTATCGATAATAATGCATCACACTTTAAGGAGTCACAACGAGTTATTTTTTAATCTGTGATATTATTTTTATTTTATGACATACATACATATGTTTAGAAAGAGACGAACATCTTAGCAGTCTATGGATTCACCCTAATTGTGATATTAGTGTGTAAAAATGGAGATTGAACTAAACAATCAATTTAAATCCATCGATGAATGAATATGAATACGTTACGAGAGAAATAAAAAGCGGTCCTGCTTATTCGCCAGAGGACCCCGGTTTCGAATTAGCGAGCCTTTTTAACTGACTTCAAAAAAAGTGGATGGAGGAGAATGATTATATAATTGCTAATATTCAATTGGTTTTATCATCAGGATGGTCCCATATAAATATGGTTCAGATCTCATAATGAAGTACGTAATTATTATCTGCATTTATAGAGTTCCCAATTCAAACTGTACTATATTCTTTGATAAACTGAATTTGATACTTCATAGATTAAAAAATAAAACTAACAAAAAAATTATACTGACAGGTGACTGGAACATAGATACTCTAACGACGAACAAATTGTCGAGTGAATTGAAAACTTTGCTAGATGATTATCAGATAAAACTTCACATACACACACCGACTCGCATAAAATCTTGCATAGACCATTTTGCCAGACCATTTTGCCAGCAATATTGTAGGTGCTGTTGGAGAAACAGTTCCGGTATGTTTGTCCGATCACAACACCGCACAACTTCTTACGGTTCCTTTCGATAACAGGCAGAAAACTCCAAAGTTTTGGTTTGAACTTAAAAGAGATTATTCGGAAGAAAATGTAAATAAATTTAAATACTATAGCAGTTGTTTCCCCTGGTCAGAAATGACTAGTTCAAATAATCTCGAAAATGCCTTTAATTTCTTCTATGAAAACCTTACCTTACTATATTATTTATGTTTTCCTATGATAAGAATAAAAGCTAGTAATGCAAATACAAACTTAAAATGGATTTCAAAAGGCATAAAAGTATCATGCATCACTAAAAGAAAACTACGCATGAATTATTACAGAAAAAAGACCACAGTCAACAAGAAAATATACGATAAATATACAAAGCTTTTAAAAACAGTCTTACTTACGGCACAAAGGAACTGTAATAATAAATATCTGCTGAAATCGAAATGCAAAAGTAGAGCCACCTGGCACATAATAAAAAATAAAGATAGGCACTTAAATGATAGAAATTTGATTAAAAAATTGACAATAAAAAATGTAAGAGTCGAAGATCATAAAGAAATGGCATCAATTTTCAATGACCACTTCACAAATGTGTGTAACTCTAGGTCTCGGCAAAATCACAACCAATGCTTAAATTTATTAGAGAGACAAAATTCAAGTTTATTTATGTATCCTACGGATGAAACTGAAATAAAATCTGCTATCAAATCTTTGAGCAATACTAACTCTACTGGCTATGACGAAATATGTACTCGAATTATGAAACTCTGTGCGGATGAATTAGTGCCATTACTCACTTACTTAGTGAACTTATCCTTCGAAGAAGGTTCATTTCCTTCTGCCCTTAAGTTCTCTATAATCAAACCACTTTTTAAAAAGGGGGAGAAAGATAACGTCATAAACTACAGGCCTATTGCCTTAATCTCTATATTATCAAAGCTTTGGGAGAAAATTATGTATAAGCGTATGATTTCATTTTTAACAAAATTTAACATCATTAGATCTGATCAATTTGGATTCCAGAAGGGAAAGTCTACCACACAGGCGTGTTTTAGGGTTACAAAAGAAGTTTCAACTTTTATGGACAGAAAGATACCTATTTGCTCTATCATGTTTGATATGAAAAGTGCATTCGATTGTGTTTGCCACCGAACTCTACTATCCAAATTGGAAAAATATGGTATTCGTGGAAAGGCATACAGCTGGCTGGAAAGCTATTTAAGTAATAGATCACAGTGTGTAGAGTTACAAAAATTAAATAAAAACAACGAGATCGAGGTATGTAGGTCTAATTTTAAATTGAATGGCCAAGGTGTACCCCAAGGTAGCATTTTGGGACCTTTGCTATTTCTATTATACATTAATGATCTGCCAAAAGTTACAAAATATCCATGCACTCTCTTTGCGGATGATTTATCAGTAGTTATTCACAAAACGCCTGACCATGACTATGAATTAGAAATTATTGACACTGTACGTAAAATTATTGACTGGCTAGAACAAAACAACTTAAAAGTTAACATAGAAAAAACGAAACTCATCCAATTTTACAATCATAATGGAAAAGCTCAGAAATTATCAATCACTTATAAAGGAAACCAAATAGTTGAATGTTTGTCCAATAAATTTCTAGGTATAATATTGGATTGTCATTTATCGTGGAAACCTCAAATAGAGTCCATCTATACTAGAGTGAGTCGTTTTGTATTTGCTATGCATCGCCTCACACATTTATGTGACCCAAAAACTGCTTTAATAGCTTACCATGCCTATGTTAACTCCAATCTTAGGTATGGACTTATCATCTGGGGAAACGGGGTTGATGTGAATCGCTTATTTCTTATACAGAAAAAGTGCATTAGGGCAATGTGTAGAGTTGGCCCTCTGGAATCGTGCCGACCACTTTTCAAAAAACTCAGAGTTCTGACGCTTCCTGCTCTGTATGTATTTGAGGTTTGCATGTTTGTTAAAAGGAATCCAAACATATTTACTAAAAAACACGAAGTGTGTTCTTTTCAAACCAGATACCCAAACCGTTTAGCAATTCCATCACATAACACCACTTGCTTCGCAAAAAACTGCTTTCATATGTGTATAAGGTTGTATAATGCTTTGCCAGCGGCTGTCGTTGACTTGCCATTCAACAAGTTTAAAAATAAGCTGTTTGACTTGCTATGTACTCAATGTCCTTATAATATAGATGAATTTTTTGCATGTAATAAATAAATTTATAATTATTGTTTGATCTTGACATCTTGTTTGTGACATTGCTTTGCATGATATTTATTTAGAATTTTAATTTGACATATAATTTGACATTGTTTTTGATTCTTTTGACATTATTTATAGCGATTTTTACATTTACATTCTTACATCTTTATTAATAATTATTGTTGCTCAGTATGACATCTTAGAATAAATAATTTTATAATTTTTTAAATAACATACTTTTAAACATTATTATATTTGTGTGCCAGTGTCTGGTGCGACACGAGGTCTTTTATGTTGTTATCATCTTTTGTACCGTGTTTGCCTACAAATAAAGAATTATTCTATTCTATTCTATTCTATTCTATTCTACGAATTTAAATAGGAGAAATAAAATAGAAATTAAAAGCAACTTAAGAGGATTCTCCTTAAAGGTCAAAAAGATACGTCAGCGCCACTTCGCCTTTCTACCTAAAAACTGAAGTGCTTGCGTTCCATAAATAGGATGACATTTAATACCTAGGTATGTTACGAAATTTTCGTCTGGCAACCTATTCATAAAATAATTAATGATTGCAAATCTGCTCTGTGCCGCGCAATAAGTGTATCTTGAAATACACTGATACAGCTTAACATTTCATATTGAGATTTTCTAGTCCTGATCCTGCTGGGGCTCTTTAAAAAAATGCACTTTGTGGCTGAAAATATCAGGAACAGCCTTGCCGTGTAACTCTAGGTTTTTAAGCGCTCGTTACTCAGTCCCTGTGTAATTGAGTAACCGCAATTAGGCATACCAGGCGTGGGTGCCAGAGAGATGGGGCAGCCTTTCGTGAGTGACAAGCTCACTACTTGGGCCCCCAACTATCTGCGATCGGCAAACGGAATTACCTTGTATCGGATCCGTTTGGCAGTGTTATGTTACTCTGGTGGCTGGCAACAGGCAGCGGCTAAAGCCTGAAAGGTGTTGACTCTTTGAGCACTACCCACGGGCCACGTATGGGACATCGAGAGTTAAATCTCACGGACGCGATTGTAAATTGGTCCACCATTTTGTAATAATGAAAATTATATTTTTATTAAATCTTTCTTCGTTTTTCTCACAACAAGATGCAAAAAGTTACACAGAATCTATCACAGGGCAGAAATATTTAAAAATATAATATTACAGTCACCTCTGGGACGGCTCAGCAAGATATCAACTTGCTGCACTGGACATGATTCAATGCCGAGCTGAGAGGCTGATTGGCGACGGAAAATGGCTGAAGAGCAAATTTCACACCTTAGCTCATCGCTAAAAAGTTGCCTGTCTGTCGGTCTTTTACAGACTATACTTCGGAGAGTGTGCTTCGGTCCAATAAATCATACCGCCATCACATTTCTTCCTTCGGGCATCCAGACGCACTGCGTATTGGTTGCTATTCCTGCTTGTCGTACCAAGCAAGCGCTTCTCAACATCCTTTTTAATGCGCACAGCAAAGGAGTGGAACTCCGTCCCTGCGTCTGTATTACCAAGTGCATATAGCCCATCCGTCTTCAAAGACAAGGTGAAGAGGCACCTTCTGGGTTAGCTGGCTCCATCGTAGGCCCTGTCTTGGCCCCGGGCTGGATTGTGATCAAGAGCGAACCCATTTAAGGAAAAAAGATTTAATTTATAAATGTTAAGCCTTATTGTAATATTATAAACTGGCTTACCCAAAATAATTTAAAAATCAATGTAACTAAAACAAAATACTTGCAATTCCACAATCAACGCAATAATAAGTTAAGTGAACTCTTGGTGGAATACAATGGTCAGTTGATTGGTGAAACTAAGGAGATTAAGTTTTTGGGGATTGTCATAGATAACAACCTTACTTGGAAGTCGCATATACATCGAGTGTGTGGTAAGGTTAGTAGCTCATCATATATGTTATGGCGACTCGTTAACGTAACTGACTTGAAAACAGCTTTATTGGCATATCATGGGTTCCATACTAAGATATGGAATGGTGATCTGGGGCAACTCGGTTGATATAGATCGACTTTTTATCTCCCAGAAACAATGTATTCGTTCTATTTGTAACATTCCACGAATGACCAGTTGCAAGCCTTATTTTGTGCAGCTGAAGTTATTAACAGTACCATCCATGTATATATTTGAAATATGTATCATTGTTAAATCCTATTCAAGTATTTTTAATAAGAAGAGTGACATTATCCCTAGTTATAATAGAAGATACCCAAATAGACTTATATATCCAATGGTGTCCTCAAGTCTGTATAGTCAGAATTCTTATCCAATGGCAATAAAAATCTTTAATAAACTACCAAAGGACATTAAAGAATTGCCATTAAACTTGTTTAGAAAACAACTGTTGCAGCTTCTTCTGCTCAAGTGTTACTATGATTTAAAAGAATACCTAACTGAAAAATTTTAATAAATTGCGAATTCAATTGTTTATTAGTGCATTATACCTCTATTTGTCCGATATTAAAATGCTATATTACTGTTAATAATTTAAAATAAGGTCCCTGATGATGATAGTAATGTACGATTTTATAATTACGTAACATTATTTGACATCTTTTATTCAGCAATTTAATAATGTAATATAATAATGTAATTTAATGATGTGATTTTCATAATCATTATTAAAACCAATCATGTAATATTTGCGTGCCAGTGCCTGGTGCAACACTTGATCATATATAATCTTTAATAATAGCTTTTCTACAGTGTTTGCTTGCAAATAAATTATCTTATCTTATCTTATCTTATCTTGTCGATTCTTTGATCTCACAAATTTAATTTAATTTTTAGGATATTTTTATAGTTTAGAACATAAAACTGCAAATAAAATGATTAAAGTAACCATTAAAAATAATAGATACTTTTTTCAATTTTTAGTTTCTTCTTAAGTTTATTTTTGAAGTCGATTTTAATTATTATAATAATATATTATATTTTCTTTTATACCTTTAATTAAAAGAATCTCTTTTTAAACATAATTGTACAAATAATTAAAAAAATCAGACCATTCACTACAGTTGAACGATTCCGTTGATCGGAATGGAATAAGGGATTTTGTAAGGATGATGATTTGTAATTAGAATACCTAATCTAATCATTCAAAAGCCACTGACAAGTAGAGTTGAGAAAAATGGCGCTCTATTAAAAATTTCGCCTGCAGGCGACTTGTACCCTTCGGTGAGTTATTAGGGCCGCACTCTTTCAAATATATTCTTACGATCAGGCCAGCTATATCTCTGAAAAAGAACTAGGAGTCCAGTAAAGTACTTAACTAGACTGTTATAATGATCTGTTACATGTGAAATTTTTCATTGGTAAAAATGCTAAGAGTATTTAGCAACTTCGAACAAAAATATGAATAAAGTATTATTGCCAATATATATATCACCGAGGCATATAAATTCGACGTGGGATTAACTATATAAGGGATATATATATATATATCCCTATGTATATATTGCATAAGAGATTTTATTTATAAAGATACAAATTTTGGGTATATAATATTTATTACATTTACTTAACATAGAACAAATAAGAAACTAATAAATCTCCTTCCAAAATTACATAATATACTTTCGGTAGTGTGTAAATATCGAGTAATTTCTACAATTGCTAAAAACACCTAATCAACGTGATTTCAATCTCACTTAAAATAACAAAAATAACGAAATATTTATTTCAAAAACAAAATAAATCAGAGATATTTGCCAATTTTTCAACACAATAGCATACACTGATTTCGCTATCAACCAATTCCTGAAAAAACATTTTATTTTTTTTCTGGATCTACGTACTTTCTTGCACTAATAAAGCCTTTTTTCCTAAGTAGTAATTAGAGTATTTTTGTAACTGTAGTAATAACGACGCAAGATTTGGTTTTGGATGTAATTTTTTATTATTAATCTTTCGTTCCAAGATTCAACGGCATTATTAGTTTCCTTATGTCAAAACAATTCTATTCGTCATATAAGTGTCCCCTTTCTAAAAGTCACGTTTTCTCAAAATAATTATTGAAAAGTAATATGTTCTCTGTCCAAAGGTTTCACCTTGAATATATAGCCAACCAGGAATATTCACCAACGCAATACAGCGTTTTATATGAGAAATATAATTTTTATTTTTCTTCTTACCTAGGTTTTTAGCTTTCCTTCAGGAACAACTGGAGAATTGAAAAATTTACCTTGAATTTTAGCAGTAGGTTTATATGTTAAAATAATTGACATTAAAATATGTAAATGTTTACATTAAAATTTAGAATGTGATTTTTTATAAGATACTAGCTGACCCAGCCACGCTTTGCTGTGTTATAAATTAAAATAAAACCTATCCTATCTTTTAAGTTTGATCAAATAACAGATAGTAACGAAGTTTGATCGAAACCGGCTAAGTAGTTTAGGAGTCCATCGCGGACAAACAACGTGACACGTAATTTATATATATTAAGATGACAATATTTCATATGTTTTTGGTTCTTATACTGGAGAAAGCACACAACGCTGGTACAATACTGTGAGACTCATCATTACTATCTAAATCTGCATGCTTCGTGTAAAGTGTAAACGGTTATGCATTTACAGGTACCATCTAAGAATCGATTATTGTGTCTGCATAGTCTCCGAGAGAAAATTTGTTACCTGGATTAACGATATCCTTCACTTTTTGATTTGCAGTGGTTTGTTTCTGTATCTATACAATACTTTTTTTTTTTAGAAGGCATTGAGATTACATAATAACCCAGATTGTTTTAACTTTCAACTACCTCTGAAAGAAGGTTTGGGTGTAATTTCATTTTTAGCCTTTTCGATCGAATGGGGTGTAGGGCTCATCTATGAACCCTTAACCCCATTTCATGGACACCACGTTGTGAGAGTATTTATGTTCTTCTTCTTTAACAACCATACCAGCAGATGACACAGGTGTAGTAGTTTAGTTTTTAAGATAATTTTTTTTATCAATTTTGAATATCTCAGGTATTTATTTTTAGCTGTTTTATTTCTTCTTTTGTAGTAACTCTGTCGGAAGATTCTATTAGCTCTACAACTTTTTTAATACCCTTTTTAGAATAGACCCTTTCTATTTTAGAGGTTCAGCATGAAGTCTTATTCCACAGATTAGGAAACAAAGTTTGTAAAGTTAACAGAACCATTAATAGAAATTACTTAAAACTTCATTAAGGTCGTATATACCGCAGACTTCTGAAAAAGAAAAACTAGTCAGGTATGATTATATACAGTTTTATGCTGTTGTCTGGAAGAGATCGCAAGAGAGAAGAGAGACAACAAAAAGGTTGTCTGGAAGAGATCGCTCTGAGCGATAAGACCGCCCATTGTAACACTATTTTAAGTTTTCTCTTGTTATCTTATTATTTCAATGTGGTGTTATCAATAAAGTGTTTTGTATTGTATTGTGTATGCTCGATATGCTTAGATTTTGTATTAAAATTTGGGCTGTTTTATAATTTTTACATATTTTATGCATTTTTCATAAGATAAATTATTTTAATAGAAAAATACTGAAAAGAACCACTCGTGTCACAAGTGAATTTACTTACAAGTGAATTCCCACCTGAGAATTTATCTATGTAGACTAAATTTGACACCGTTTGGTACAACGGTAGCGATCCTGCCTTTCACACCAGCGCGGTTCTGGTTTCAAGACTCGGAAGGGGCAGATGTTTGTGTGATGAATACGACCATATCTGTGTTATGGGTATTTTTATATATTTAAAAAATTATTTATATAAAAGGGTGCGTGTACTTATGTACGCGCGTAAGAAGTTATGCTTTTTTGGCATCATTAAATTAAATAACTTTTATTATAAACAAATAAAAATAATACATACCGAAAGTAAACCTCAAATCAATAAACGCACATAAAAAAGTTTATAATATTAAAACCACTTCTAAATAAAATTGTTACAACTTCAACCTGTTACTTTTGTGTACAGTGATGCTCGCGCATCTTAAAATTTCACTCTCCTCATTTTTTCATAACGTGCATAAAGAAGTTTAACTTCAAAAACAATTGAAACAAGACTTTTAACTCTACACGTTCTTTTCTTTTAATCAATCATCGATATTGTAATAGCTTTTGTTCATGAGTGTATTTTTAACAACTTTTTTAAAATTTTCATAAAGTTTGAGTGGAACTTTTTTATGAAAAGTAAAGCCTGTACGTAAAATGAGCCTTTCGTTTTTTGAAGCTTGAAAATTGGAACCATTACGCCCACGACAGAATGGAAAAACAGGTAGCTTGCGATAATAATATATGTTTTGTTGTTTGTTCTATCAAAGGCTCGTTCGAAACAAAAGAGCCTGTGCCACACTTTTCTGAATAAACAGAAAATGACACTGATGTAAACAACATATAGAATACCGTACAATTTTGAATGTATGATGGTGACCTGAAAACGTGCGACAGTTGTACAATCACAAACCTACCAAAATTGTAATACAATGGATATTAAACTCTACTTGGCAGACTATTAGGTTGCAAATCAGTTAACTAAATTTAATCTGTTTAAGTAGTAAGACCTACAGATTACTGTATGCACACCCACGTGCTTTAACTTGAGCGATCCCCTAAAGGGATTCGTTGAATTGAATCCAGACATATGAAATATTAATTCAATTCGTGAGTATTTGCATTGGAATTCCTCATGGGTATGTTATTTTGTGTTTGCTAAATGGAATATGTTATGATGACCTAAAGCTACAAGTGTACGCGCCAAAGGGTGTCCACACATTTAAATACGTTCCACAACATTTTTATGCATTCATCGGTCTATCCCTTTTTTTCACAGCATGGTCGTACTTTAGAGCGAGTGAGGTAGCGACGTCCGTATGACTCCGTACTGGTTTTGCTGCTTTTCTTTCTCTAGGGGAATAAGTTTTTATGTAACAGAAAGGAATTGCAAAATGCTAAAGGCCACGTGTGTGATGTGAAAATATCTTTTATACAATAAGAGCATTTTCGATGCGTAAAATGAATGTACATGTGCAGGTCGGTGAAAGCAGACCAAGGCGAACTTTCAGGAACCCAATAGAGGATGTTTGAAGAAAGGTTAGGTCAAAAGTACTCTTAACCAACGAGCTTTTGTGAAAAGGCTTATGAAAGAAGCGTGATTGTTTGTATGTATACATTTATATTGAACAACAGTTACACAAATTCTAAATCAGGAGATCTTGAAACGAGATAAAGAAACTTTTATTTAAAAATGAAATCTCATGCGTGTACCTTCTGGCCCACTATTGGTGTTTGTTAATCAGTTGTATCTTTAAAGTGCCACTATGATTAACATTAATTGTCATTTTTAAACTAACGGGACCTTTTTTTATTTGTAAATAAATAACTTTATGTCTTACATTGTATTTTGTGACACAAACTGGATAGATAATCTATAATCTAAGAACACTAATTTGTTGTTTGTGTGTTTGTCTGTCCGCTCTTTTTCTCGCTCTTTTTCCATTGTATTTGCGTTACCATAACAACGAGTTACCAAAGCAACGCGTTACCATAGCAACGCGTTACCGGGTCAGCTAGTATTATTGATACAATAATGACATTGCGAAACAAAAAAGTAATCTTTGCCTTTTTTGTAATAACATTTGTTCATGAGTGTATTTTAAAATTTTCCAAAGGCAGGTTACTGACGTTGTTAGGAACTTGAATATAAAATGAAATATCTCAAAAATAACTATAAATGTGATGATGTGCTTCTGAGTCAATGATATGAACATTATATGCTTAACCTAGCACATGGTTCTTTAACCCAGATCCCGGGTCAATACAAAATATTACACTTGTTTTGAAGAAAACCTTAATATACAGAAAATTACTAGGCTCCATTCCGTAGCACCCACTTTAAAATAAAATAAAGATATCTGATATAACTTTCTATTCTTCAGGAAACAAAAGTAAAAAGGTAATTCACATTTTGCGTTCTGCGTCTAAAATCAAATGCATACTGCATTTGATTTAAGACGCGGAACTGAAAATCCATTGTATTTGTTTTACTTTCTAATAATAAGAAGAATTAAGGTCACCATTGGTTATTAACTATTTAATTAACAAATAAAATTATTTTACATTAGCAGATATTATCCATGCCTTGGTACAGAATTAAATTTATGGAAACAAAGGAGGAATCTCTTCAAACAAATTATAATAATAATTGGAATAAACTAAATATAAATACCCATTTCTTTTATAATTTTATAAGAATCTAAATGAATATAATTCTTATACCTTTTTTAATTTTGTATTCCTTTCTTATCTTTTATTAATAACACAAAAAAGGTAATGTTTACTTTTTTACGAAACAAAAACTAATTTATCTAACTCAATAACTTATTAAAGGACAGACTTTGGCCTCGTTAAAGAATGGTCCCAAAATTTATGAAGGGCCGTCATGTCGGCAAGTTCGTTGGACGTTCAACTTTTGTAAATCTTAATTATCGACATCGTATTTTTTGACAATAATTGTGAAAAACTGAAAACTTTTTTTACAAAAAAATTAACTTTTTGCTATTTTATGATATCTATGATAAGATGTTCGTTGTCTATTTTAATGAGGATGTTTTGGCGGGAAAGTTACCTTGTTTTTTTTAATTACTGGATTACCCGATATAAGCCTGCAGTATTGCTTGATTATTTACCATTATGTTCGAGAATATGGAACAGTGATTACAAACCAGAAAAAAAAGCAGACTTCTTTTCGGGTTCTTTTAGGAAGTTATCTAGGTTTCTATATCTCCATCTAAAGCAACAATAATATAATAATTCATTCGCATTCTCTTGATTAGAACCATTAACCTGTAGAAATAAAACTTAGGTATTTTTAACATTTTATTTTGTAATATTGAATATCCCAAAAGCAAAATGGCTTGCCTGTGAAAAAACAGGCCATTCTGTAATGTAGGAAATAGATATCTATATAGCACCGCCTATCCTGGCTTCAAGTTCGACAGGGACAGATGTTTGTGTTATGAATACGAACATTTGTACCTAAATCACGGGTATTTATAATAATTATAATGTCACAATATCTATGTGATATTTATGTATGTCTATTCGTTACCCTAGTATCCATAACACAAGCCTTATAATGCTTACTTTGGGCTAGGCTCATTGGATATAAGAAATATATTATTTTACCACTTGTGAGTCCACGGTAGCAAATGCTACCGGTAGCCAACACCCCTAGATACGAGTAAGATAAGATAATATATTTATTTCCTAAAATGCGGTTTAATACATTATGGTATACAATATTAAATAGAACAGACACATTTCGCTACATCTAGCATGCATTTTTTTTGTGTTTATTTTAAGTTACAAAGTTATAATAATTAAAGGCAGTTAATGAATACTATAAGAATACTTTAAAATTAAAATTAACCGTCACTTCATACCATCACAGTTGTCAATTTAACTTAGTCTAGGTACACAATATTATTTGGCTAATTAGTTTAAATAATGGACGATAATAGTCTTGTAACCAATAAAATAATAACGAATAAGTATATTAGAATGTCACTAAATAAATCAAATATTACCTATGTCTCTTATCTAAATATTCCTTAACATTATAAAACACATTTTCAGAAGCCATTCATGTAATTTGCACTTAAATTTTTTCACAGGCAAATTCTGCAAACTGTTGGGCAAGTTGTTAAATATTTCAACAGACAGCATAAGAGTGCCTAGTCCCTGGTAACAATTGCTGCCATATTCAAACTTTCCGCGTGGCCAGCTTTTTTTAAAATTACGATTAATTTTAGAGTTGTAGAGATCCAAATATTCTGTGGTGGATTCTTTATTTAATTAACTTTACGGTAGTATTTTTTATTTGGTCGTAGCTTCAGTATTTAGCGAGAAAGTGGCATTTTTATCTAAGAGTCTGACATTTTATTCACAATTCGCGTAGCATTGGGACTCTTCCTTTTAGCCGAAAGACATCCACTGGTAGGCGAAAGCATCCCTCAAAAAATTGGGTTTCTAACATAATCTCCATGTTTGGCAGACGAGTTGGCGATTACGCTAAAAGACCACAAATCGAAAAACGCAGCTACCGATTTTGTGGTTTGTGAGATGTTGTTTAGTCGCCTTTTACTCTGCCGCATACCAAATGGAGGTTTGATACCTTTTTTTATCGTGAATAGGTAAGCGATTAACCGCTATCTTGCCGATGTTAAGCAACGATGCGATCGACGTGACGCGCCTGCCTAGAAAATACCTATCATCGTTTGAAGACCACTAAATTGTATTTGACAGGAATCACAGACTCGAACAAAGAGCTCCACTCTTCAGCGGGTTCCTCGTAGTTTTAATAACGACAGCAAATAGCGACTCTGTCATTACCCTAATAAGATTTATACTTGCGCGGTATTAAGTGATCAACTTACAAGGAATAGAATTATTAGACTATTTTATAATCATTTTATTCTAACTTTGAGAGTAGGAAAAAGTTAATACTGTTTGTTTTATAAAGCAAACTGCTTCAAACTAGAAATTTTCCACAGATTAAAAATTTCAATTCGTTTTTAAAAGGCACGAGAAAGCAATTATAATAGAAAAGCTGCAGCTTTCCAATAGGAACTATAATAAATTAAACAAAATGACAAATCCATAGCTGATTTTCGATAAGAGATTACCAAGTTAATGAAAATGAAATAACTTACATTCAAATGCATTTAATGTATTCAAATGAGTTGTTTGGATTCGTCCGATTTTATCTACCACCCAAAGCCAACAAGTAAAGTATACTTAATTTTTTTGTCATTTTATTTTGCATTTTTTCAAAATATTTGGGAGAGTATTGGACCGGACTTCCAAAGGTTGCGGGTTCGAATCCCTCCTGAGAATTCACTTATCAGCCGAGTCGATTTTTTCCAGTATTTTTCTTTTAAAGAAAGGAAACTTAAACATTGCTATGACGTACAGAGTATGAAAGACCAATTTAAAAAGCCACTTAAAGATGTTTGTTAAGTAATCTTCGAAAAGAAGCTAGTAGTAAGTCTTTAAGTGAAGGATATAGGTATTAGGTAAGTATTGTAGATAATACTGGTAGTACACCCGTCTTCCAAGGCAGCACCCGTTCACGAGTAGGATGCATGATGAAACCATCGCGTCGTTCAACCATAATTATCTTAGGAAACGTGACGATCTTCCTCACACGCCACCATCATTTTAAGAGAGCATGTCGTAACAGTTACCAGTAAGTAATAAATTATTGTTAAAATTAACAAGTGCTAATAGCAGTATGACACGGCCTATAATAAATTGTGTTATGTTCACACATATTACTTCCATGCATTACGATCTATTAAATAGTCTTTGGCTTTATGAGTAGTTGACTCACTATATCTTAAGTAGATGGGAATATGAAAATTTATAAAGTTTTGAAACCGTATTTAACCAGACACACTGCAGGCTACCAACATTTCTTGGTTGTTATTCCTACCTGTCGCACCAAGCGCTTTTCAATACCCTTCATAATGCGCACAGCATAGGAGTGGAACTCCCTCCCTGCGTCTGTATTTCCGAGAACTTATAATTCGTCCATTTTCAATTAAGCCAGGGTGAATAGGCATCTTCTGGGTGGGCTCGTTCCATCATGGATTCTGTCTTGGCCCCCAGACTGACCCAGACCCCAGACTTTTTGATATAAATATAGTTTCATACTATATTTTAATGGAACAAATTTCAGGTCTAACTATTTTAGCGCGAATTTAAATCGTTTTGAAACCGGTATCTATTTTAAGAAGGCGAGGCTGCAACCTATCAAGTATTCAATCGGTTTTCAATTTTCAGTAGTTGAAGTATTACTAGAAGATTTATTTATAGAAATCAAATCAAGACTTTCATTGGAAAACCACAAGATGTTCAGCGTACCTGAAAAATGAATCTGATTGCAAAACAATGTTTTAGGGAGATCAGAGAAAATCCTTTAAAACGGGTCTTTTGCGATTGGGTTCGTATATAAAGGAATTTAATGAGAAACCGGGTAGTAGGTATTAAAAAATATAGCCTATATAGAAGTAATGTGCTTTTCAAATGGTGAAACAATTTATGAAAAAGATTGACCTATTTTGGTGATATTAAGGCTGTTTTGCATATAAACAAACTATTGAAATCCATTCCTTACCTTTCTAATTGTATATTAGTATAGATTTCTTATTATTTGGCGTATTTTATGTCAAAGTACTACGCGCGGCGCGCGTGAAGTTGTCGTAAAAAAGAATTGTTTTATATTACACTGTTTAATAAATGAACTATTAAAGGAAACGGATTTAAATTGTTGTACATTTCGATATTTTAAAACTGTTTTTAAAACCAAAACCCGGGAGGAGGTTCTAAGTTCGTATGTGTATTAGGTCATTACTATTTAACTATTATTAAGTATATAATTGCTTATGTGTACACATGTTATTTACATAATATTACATATTTATTATTGATTTAAGTCTCCTCAATTGGTTTAACCCATAAGCTTATTCTTGGATAAAATGTATCTAACTAGTATTTGTGCGTTCAGTTACTGATTTTTTTTTGTTAATTAATGGAACTATGGGTGTATCATATTCATCTATCTGCTATATTGCTCATAGCAAAGAAGTGGAACTCCCTCCCTCCGTCTGTATTTCCGAGTACAAATAACCCGTTCGTTCCATCGTGGATCCTGCTTTGGCCCTCAGGCTTTATTGGGGTAGCTTTGGGGAATAGGTTCCCCATTCAAAATAATAAAAAAAAACGCCGGACACTATACGAAAAGTACTTATTATGCTGGCTTCAAACAGTTCGATTTGCCTTCTCTGTATTAAAAGGCGCTCCGTACGGTCGGTCGCTACCACGAAGTATATTGTACAGTCAACAAAAAACCAAACTATCTTTTGAATAAAAGAACTTTTGTACGGATTTTGCGCATAATTTATTTTATATTTAATCCTGACGTGAGCAATGATCACATGATGACTAAGGCAATGGTCGTCATATATTTTCTACTACCTTCACAATATTTTAGTCGGGCACGTTCGTAACTGTTAATTTTTTAAATAAATCCGTAAAAATTTGCTTTATTCAAATGTGTAGGCGCGGAAGTGTAAAAACTAAATATATCTTTACACCTTAACGTGTGGATCTATCTTATTTCAAAATAATAAAAATTATACTATTTTTAGAATACATAGCTTGATGTGTTGTCGATAAGGCTATCCACATAAAGTTTCGTCTATTTAGCTATTGTGACAAAAATATCGCTATCACTTTCACACAAACAAGTCTCTGTTAGTGCCAAGGCAATATTAATATGTTTTAAAAGTAAATTAATGTCTGTATTTTTATTCCATTGAACATCCAGACGAATTGCGGGCTACCATCTCTTTTTGTAGTTTTCAAAGACTGGAAATTTCTAAAATATATTCTTTGTTGTCAAAGTAGGGACAAAATAATTTTTACGATTTTAATTTCTTTTTATTTAAAAAAACTTACGCAAATAACTAACTAACGTAACTTTCAGCCCAATCAGCAATATTATCTAGTTAGAATTAGGTTATTAGACAAGTTAAGCGGTTAACTACGGGTAAATATTACGCGAATAAGTTCAACCTTATTGTTTTAATAATACTGCTTATGTTGCGGACAAAATCGAATGAAAGTCTTAAATAGTGATCTAACCGTAACTGTATGATAACAAATGTTGTATTAAGTAAATTCACTAGATAAGTTTGTAAAGAGCTCGATGTTTTAATCCCAAAGTTGTAAAAGATAAGCAACTTTGGAGCGATGTACAAAAAAACATTGTATCTTTTTGACACATTATGAAAAAAGATAGCTCAAGTACAACGTACAATCGATCAAAACGAACGCACTTACAACACACGCCTCAACAAGCCCCCTAAGCGAACATCGCAGTGCTGACAATCGCGGGTGCCGCGTCGAAACGAGTGGTCACGTTTTTTTTAATATTAAATTTAACATAGTTTAAAATAAACCCTTTCGAACATGCCGTAGCAGAAGAAAGTATCTTTAGTGACTAAATTTGCTATAAAAATAAGTACTTTTAAAACCTGTTGATGTTTGTTTTAATACTCATATTTATTATAAACTAGTTAATTCATTTAATTAGTATTTTTATTCGAAAGTAGGTTCTTTAATGATATACAATACAACCTAAAGAAATGTTTTTACAAAAAACAAATAAAATTTTATCTGTAATGGAACGTTGATATTCATATGAAGAAAAAGGTCTTATTTCAGTACTGCTTTGGTTGAAAATAAATTGATTGTAAGACCAGATTATACGTTTTTAATTTTAGTTTAAGGCTATCGTGTATGTTTAATAAAATATAGTTATTCCAATAAAAGTAATATCCAACTTTCGACACCATTCACGAAAAGGGAAAGTTTAATCCCACGTAGTAAGTTAATGGGATTGAGAAGTTCGGATTGGTATTCGCCTAGCTGAGACGAATTATTTCAACACATATTTTTCAAACTTAAGCTTTAGATAAAACAAAGGATAAGGTGTAAGATAAAAAAGATAAATATCAACCTTATTGCCATTCAGCGTAGTGTCATTCCGAAAGTTATCCAAAAGACTGGCAGCGTAAGACAAACTATCGAAAGGTTTCCCAGATAATAAATTGTAGTTCAGTTTATTTTGTCTCGAAAATTTCACCAATAAACTATTGTATTGTCATCGAAATTCGAGATGCGTGGTCTCGTCAGCTGTTGGTTTGTTTGTACTAACAAAATGGGTTTTGCCAATACAAACAAAGTTGATGCTGTAAGTTTGTTTGGGTAGGAGTATAGTTTTTATCAGAGTTGTGTC
The DNA here is from genome assembly GCA_927399485.1 of Calamotropha paludella. Lineage (NCBI taxonomy): Eukaryota > Metazoa > Arthropoda > Insecta > Lepidoptera > Crambidae > Calamotropha > Calamotropha paludella. Next base: position 3,465,563 of record OV656806.1, on the reverse strand, counting down.
ATTACGAGATTTTTGACTCTTCACAGTTATGTCGATAAGAGATGTTTGTTTTGTTCTTCGGTTACTGTTTATCGAGGATTTATATTTTCTGATAATTTGAGTATACTATTGTTATCTACTTTATCATTATCAGCTTAAGAGACGTATTGCAGTAAGATTACACAGTGATATCACATTTTTGTGAATGGAAACTGACTTGCGAATACCCATTCGCTGGATAAGGCAAAATTTATATGAGATTCCCTCGGCTTCTTCGTGCATCGTGCCGATATCCGTCTTGGTCTGAGTTGGTCTTGGTTAAACCAAGGCAGTCGAACGCTTGCCAAAGCTAGTCTACATTGGGATGCAGAAACTACTTCTGCCTTCCCAAGAGATTTGTCCTAACCGCTCGCTAGAAAACCCACTGCACATAAGAGCACCAAGCTATGGGGCTCATTAACCCCAGATCACCTAGCTAACCAAATCTAGCGATATTAACCACTGCTTAAGTGCAAGAAGTTTTGGGTTAAAATTCTGTGGTACTTGATGATTATAAACGTTTTTTCCGAAGAAATTGTTTATAAGTAGTGGTAATAGGTATACATATCATGCTTCATGGTAAGTGACATTACTATTACTAAAGTCTCGGGTTCGATCCCTGGCCGGGCAATATAATATTTTTTTATATATTGGCTCTGGTTTTGATGTTATGGTAGATGCTATTGTTGTTTCTGAATCCCATAACAAAAGTGCTTTATTTAGTTGCCCGGACTTGGTGATTAACCTTTTTTTTAATTATAATGACTAGATGTCGCTGTACCGAAATGAATCGCGTTAACGTTTTGGTTCTACGACTACACATATTGCTAACCGTACTTAGCCTTCTTGAATGTTATTCTTAGGCTTTTACTGACAATATGGTAATAAACACATACACCAAGTATTGTCATAATATATTAAGGACTAGTTGAATGGTGTAACAACGAGGATCAATAAAAATATACATGCTAACGTAAAGTGCGTTAATGGACTCAGTAAAAACGTAAAATTCTATATAAGTATTCATTATATTTAACAGTAAGCTTGCGACTGTAAGGCAATTGATGACAAATTCATATTTTAACAACTAATATGAATATTGTGTTACTATTAGGTATGTCATCTTTTATTTTGTTTGTTTCGTCTAATTTTTAATAATATTACCTGTGAAAACTTATAAATGGCTCTTAGTTTCTATAAAATATGCTTAGATTATTTATGTTTACAGCTGTAAGTTTGCAATCAAAATAATTAAATAACGGCCGTTAAGACTGTTGAAGTAATTTTTAATTTTTAATAGGTACACTAGCTGCTATTGTTTATCATTCATTAACGATTTAGTCGGCTTTGAGAATAAAGCATTTAATTAGTTGGAAATTAATATTTGTTTTTCATTAGACAAGTAGATTTCGTGAAATTTAAAACGTTTTAAGTCGAAATAGTTTTAAAGAGCGATCTAAATTCTTATTTTGTCTATTCTCGAATTATAAGCTGATTAAACAGTTTTCAAAGAAAAGCTTTTTCATTACGGTTAATTTTGAGAAAGGTTACAAGTCATTTAGGTGCTCAGATGATTTGAAGAAAGAAACCGCTCAAACATTCTCAGCATCAGACAAGTACACTATCTCGGCATCGGATAGCGACGATTAAATAATATCTTGGTGTGCACTATGAACAAAATCGAAAATGCCGGTAAGGCTATATTAGTGATATATCGGAGCGTAAGTGAAACAGTATGTATGATAAAAGGTTTATTTGGAACTGCCAATTGCACGCAACTCAAAGCGGCCGTAATATCGTAGATATACTTACATATATGGTTGATATATCAAAGAGCCGCACTAAGCGTTTTCCAATTTTGTGATCGGTACCGCTAAAGAGTGGAACTCTTTGCCTGAGTCTGTATTTCAAGACAAATACAATTTAGGGGTCTTCAAGTCACGAGTAAATAGGTATCTTCTAGGCAAGCGCGTCACATTCTAGTTAGCATCGTCACTTACCATAAGGCGAGATAGCGCTTATCTATTCTCGATAAAAAATACACTTCATTTTCTGAATCTTTATTTATGAAACAAACAAGAGTAATCAACAGTGTTATATGTTATTTCTAGCCCTTAATTGACTTTGCCAGGGCGATCGACTCGGAGGGCTGTCAGAGCTTGCATTATTATCTGATGTAATTACTGTCTGTTCCACCTATGCCTCTATCGGTGCTTCCGAGTCATCACAATCATTAACGCCCCCCTTCGGCACTTATTTAGCACCACAACCAACCATACCAACGATAGACGACCGTTTGGTGCAACGGTAGCGTTCCTACCTTTCGGTCCTGGGTTCGAATCCCGGAAGGGGCAGATGTTTGTATGATGAATACGAGCATTTGTACCTGAGTCATGGATATTTACATATATTTCTATGAATATTACATATCTATGTATCGTATAAGTATGTCTATCCGTTACCCTCGTATCCATAACACAAGCCTTTACGGTGCTTACTTTGGGCTAGGCTAATTGTGTGATTGTGGGAAATATTATTATTATTATTATTATACCTGATTCTTGTGAATTGGTCGGATTTTCGGAAACTTTAAGAATTCTCGCGCTACTACGATTATCTTCAAAATATAAAAAAATGATCAACGTGACGAATGCAATCTGTATTATAATCTGGACTATTCATTCTATTACCCATTAGGTAAAGCACTTCGCCATGTACAAAAATTTATTTTCGTGTACTGTACTACCGCGCCTAAACATGATCTCCAATATTAAGCTTTTTATTTGTCGAGTTAGGCTAATTTAATTATGAACTCATAAAATCATTTTTACGAGGAACTTTCACACAATTCGTCCATGATTAGTTTTTCATTATATGTATTTTTATATGTGTATATAATGTACATATGGTTTATATATTTACATCTTTATGTATGTGTATTATATACGTATGCATGTATTTTTTACTATAGAGATATACATAATACTAGCGCTTACTTCTCCAAGAATATATGTACGAAGTTTCATGATGATCTGTTTAGTAGTTTTTACGTGAAAGCATAACAAATAAACTTACATTCACATTTATAATAGTAGGGATAGGGATATACATAATATATTTATCGTTTACACTGCCGTCTCTTACGCTTCCTTCCAGTCCTCCCTTCCTTTCCGTCCAAAGGTTGTTTGGAAGAAATCGCTTCGAGCGATAAGACCGCCCATTGTAATACTATTTTAAGTTTTCCTTCATTTATTATTACTTTTATTGTGGTGTTATCAATAAAGTGTTTTGTATTGAATTCTATTAGCTGGAGTTTCGCCGGGCGAACAGTGCACTAAATTTCTATGATCTTACAATTTTTAATTTATTGTTTTGTAAATGAAATGGAATGTTTTGGTAGGTACTGTCATTTTACAAATCTCAAGTCCACCGAAATGGTAAGGGAGTAAGGCTTGCGACTATAATCGATCATCAGAAGCGCAACTTAGAATTTCTGAAAGTGATAATTAAATCATCCAAACGAGCCAACATGTCTAATAGAGACTCATCGGCAGTGACGATCTTTTTAATGATACGCTGAAAAGCTTTGAACATAGACAGAAGGTAGCCAGCCTATCTGTTTTTATAGGATACATTTCGGATAATGTGCAGCAGATTGCATAGCCTTGTTTCGCCGTCCCCATTTTTTCATGGGACAACCAGACTTACAAAGACGCGCCCCCGTTATATGGTTGATATACCAAAGAGTCGCACTAAGCGTTTTGGTTCCATTTTTTTGGTTCAACTCTTTGCTGGAGACTGTTTCCTGATAAATAAAATTTAGTGGTCTTCATTTAACGAGTGAATAGGTATCTTTTAGGCAAGCGCGTTACATCCTAGATCTCATCGTCACTTACTATCAGGCGCGAAAGCCGTCAAGCGCTTTTCTATTCACGATAAAAATTGGTTGCCTGTAAAGTCGGTATACGGGCGAAAGTTTTACGTGACAACGACTTTGAGTGGTAAAATAATTTAAATGTGAATATTCATTCGTATAGTAGGAAGAAGGATGAAATAATAGTAACAATTTAAAACATTTATTTATACAAAGAATTATATTTAAAACATTAATTTATAGGCACGCGTCCCTTCCACTTTTTATGTCTGTCTCTCTCGCTCTTAGGCGGGCTAACCATGCCCGAGTGGAAGGGACGCGTGCCTCTCACTCGCTCTCATTGTGAGCGCATAACGTGAGCGGAGCGTAACGCAGTTTCTTGAAGTGTCACCCGGCAAACCAATTTATAAGACGTTGTCACGTCAAAAAAAGTGTCATAGATGTTAACAGAACATATTACTGTAAGTGAATAAAGACACCAAACGACAATCATAATCATAAAAAGGGGCAAGTTTAAAAAAAAATATTTCAAATTAACCCGATTTGAAATATTTTTTGCAAAGAATTTAGTTTTATCTATGCACAAGACAAAAAAGGGACTGATTGATCAAAAATCCCCTATTGTCCACAAGGAGACGACAATACTTTTTAACTTAAACTTTTATGTTGAAAGTAAAATTAAAAAAAATATCTATTATTCATGATGCTTTCGAACCTGACAATGAATTAATTGTTACAATCTCACACTTCGAAACATTGATTTCAAGGCTGACAGATTTGAATTCTTCTAATACAAAGGCAAATTCGTTGAGAACAGTGCTTTCATCGCCTTCGAAGCTCCTCATCGTCCAGAATCCAAATATAAAATTTTGAGCATAATAAAATGTTGAAGTTGGCAATAATTTTAATATAAATCATTCCAATATCTTCTTTAACATTAATTTCATTTAGTCGACGAATTTTTTGAATTCTTAAAACTGAATTTAATTTAGGTAATGTCAGGCTTCTTATATCCTACTTTATAATAATTATGACTATTATTAGTTCTCTTTGCTTTTCTACATTCTATAATCCATCACAATTTAGACACCTACGATTGAAAGAAGTATATTTTAACATCTAAATGTGACCTGCGTATTATAAAAAATAATTTGAAACAATACTCACATATTATAGAAAAAAATACATTTATTGACACCAAAAAGAATATTAGGTACAGAACAGTAAATAGAGATGACCAGTTTATATATATTATATTTTTATAGAATATAAAAAAATAAAATAAACAATAATAATTATACACAAAATAGTGTGTGGTGGGTGGGCAATCTTGACCTGACCGATGATGAATATTTCTTAACTTCCGTGTCTATTTCGCCAGGGTCGTACATTTACGACCGAATACTTCACCTCATTTAATCTGCTTTATTAATTTAATTACGCTGTATTTTATATAAAAAAATATATTCGGTTAAAAAAATAATTAAGTAACCATTTACAATTTCTTGCTTTTTAGTCTCTTAATTAGAAGTCTTAAAAATATTTTCCGAAGTAAGATGAATTACTAATATAATTTTTTGAAAATCGTGATGATTTACAACGCCCATGTCGGTAAAATCCGACATTAGGGTTGGGACATATGCCAAGATATACCGATATAGAAATAAACAAATTCAAAGATTTCCCTTTATATTGACTAATTAACCTCAAAACAAATGGTAAGAAATTTGAAACTTCATGGCGTGAGCGCGCCGTGTGATGTAAATCGCACGCGGCCGCTCTGGGACTGTGATTCTGTTTGGTTGCAGCGAGCGTCTTGTGTGTGTGTTCGCTTGTAGATACGTAAATTACCAAGGACAAAAAGTAGGAAATGAAAACAATCTAAAATTCTAAGGATTAGTGATTGATCAAATATTGAACTGGAAACAGCACGTAGAAAATGTATGTAATAGATTTTATTATGCTCGATTCGTACTAGAAAAGTACTGCTCTCACGGTTACGTTCAGTCAGTTCATCATTACGGTCTTGAAGTATGGGACAAACTGTTATTGATATTTTATAAAATTAAAAACTATAATAAAGAAATAATTAAGTTAAAACTACTATGTCTAAACTTAAAAACTAAAAACCTTAAAAAATATAATATAATATCTAAAATATATTACTAAAAGGAGTCCCTTTAGGCAAGGTTCCAAAGATACTGGCAGCATTCCCCCTTTGAATAGCTAAACTAATTCTTTGTCCGAGGTAGCTGCCAGCTCTTCGGTCTCCTGTGATGTCGACTAACCTTTTTGATATTTCTTTATAAAGCCTTATTGCGGTAGGACCCCACGGACCAAGGGTCTCGACACCGAATGGGACAAAATCATATCCGGAGCCTAGACCCCTGTATTTGCATGCTTTAGCTTTTTCAGCCGCTTCACATGCCGCACCAGCTCTGTTGTTGGTCCCATGTAGATGGGAAGGGGCCAGTGTGTCTGAACAGGTTGCATCCCATACCAGCACCCGGCCCATCTTCCATGGAATCAAACTCATATTTATATAATATAAACTTATAAAATGTATTTTTAGCTAATGTTTGTAGTGAACTGTTGCAAGTAATACTACATATATAAATGAATGCGCATTAGAACTTATTACCTAACTGTATTTACAGCAAGTGCAAATATTTCGAGCTCTCGTTTTCGTACTTGTACTTACGTTCAGAGTACTCATGAAGTACGTACGTGCGTACTATTACTGAATATTGAGAAATAAAAATGGCGAAGTTTCCCTCGGGACTAATTTTTATGCGAGCAAAGTGATTGTTATTGGTATTAATTAATGAAACATAAGAATATTTAAAGACTTATTGTTTTTGGCTTACAAAATTTCATGTGAATTTCGAAGGGTAAAAAGTATTAACGTAGTAATAAAATTAAAAACAAAAAATACGTAGTTGTTAGTTAACCACACTGTCAAATGCAAATACAACTATTATGTATATCGAAATATCGACCTTCAAAGTGTTAAGTACACATCCCTCTTCGTTGTAGATATTTATTCTTCAATTCACTGTGCCGGGCGCTAGGGGCTCGACAACTGATATGAAGTGAAGCGGTTAAAAGGTTAAATACTGGGGAAGCTCATGGAGTTTCTTTTTTGCTGGAAAAATCATGCATTCTTTTTATGTTATTTGTTATTTCAGCATTAAAATGCTAGATTTCTACATACCATGAAATCTGACATCTGTGTCATGTTAAATTTTTTCTTGTTATAATTTTTACAGAATTAAAAACCATGTATTCTCTCGGAAATTTATGAAAAGCGATGGAACGTAATTGTACGTGAATAAAATAGTTGACAACCATTTGTTTAATTACATATTTAGCATGTTATTTATAACGAATATTTGTTGCAACGGTAGCGATACCTTTTGCACCTACGCTTCTGGGTTTGAAGTCCGTAAGGGTGTGTTGAATACGAGTATTTGTGCCTGAGCTACGAATATTTTTAAATATTTCTATAAAAATTACATATCTATGTATAATATATGTATATACTAGCTGACCCAGCCTCGCGTTGCTGTGTTGACTGCAGCGCCATCTGCCGGGCTGATTTGTGAATCTAACCCATCCAGGGCGCCACCCAAACGCATATATACTATGCGTTTGGGTGGCGCCCTAAACCACCAGCCACCCAAAATATGATAATTATTCCTTTATGACTCACTGATACCAATTTTACTGTTTTTCAATAAATCAAGAACGGGTTTCGATGAAATTTGGTAAATCGTAAGAACATATGATATTTCTATAATTTTTACATATTTTATGCATTTTTAATGCGATCTTATAAGATAAATTATTATAATAGAAAAATACTAGAAAAAATCAACTCGGGTCACAAGTGAATTCTCAGGCGAGAGAGCATTGGACCGGATTTCCAAAGGTTGCGGGTTCCCGCCTGAGAATTCACTTGTGACCCGAGTCGTTTTTTTTTTAGTATTTTTCTATTATAATAATTTATATGATATTTCTATCGGTTTTAGATCCACTCATAGCAAAAAAGTCACAAGTACCTTACTGATGCGATTACAAAATCATTTCCTAACTTTGACAAGATAAAATTACTTTTAAAATGTTTTAGTACAATAATCACATTATGCACTATTTAAAGCGTTTTTTAAAAAGCGCTATGACGAAAATCACCGCAAAATTTATGTGCTGCGATTGGTCATGAATATTGATACGATGGGAGCAGGTAGCGGTATCAGGTAAGTCGCTTTGGTGACGTGACTATCAAAGGGTCGCAATCCTGTAACACCGACATTCTAAAATGGACTTTCTATTGGAATTAACTTGTCATTTAGATTTCTTATAAGTCTGCTGGGCTATGTGTATAAACCTTATTGCTGACTATACAAAAATCAATTGAAGAAGAAAACAATAAGTTTGATACAAACTTAATACGAATTTTAAATCTTAAAGTTAAATGCATCACCGTGTGTTAGCTTCCTTGTTCTATAGTGAAATCGTTCTAAAAAAATCATTGACGACAAACTCCGATGTAGTGTCGGTCGGTCGTGTGATAAAATTACTAAACTTACTGACAAAATAAAATCTTCGTTTTGAATAGCAAATTTCAAAACGAACAAACAATATAATACTTCTCCAAAATCCAATATCCTACCTAGTCTGTTTAAACTTTTTTTATTAAGCATTTGTATTATTAAGTTTATAAAATATGGAATTAAGCATACAAGTGTACTTTAGATACAAAAAAGTAAATCTTTTACTAATTTCCGATATTGAAAACAAACTTTTTAAAAGTATCTGCCTCAAAAAATGTTGTTCCGAATAGTATTGTTATTATGTACTCGTTCGCATGGAAAAATATCGAGTGAATACTCTTTATGCAGTCGTAGTCGCGTGGATACAACATTACGCGGCCACAGAGCATTAGTCACCGCTCGCGCGTCACGCTGGACGCTCGTGCTATTTTCTCCGCACATAAATAATAACAAAACCGTTTCGATAAATCACTATGGTTGAGCAACATTATTGTAACATATGAACATTTTCTGACGTCATATAAACGTGTAGATATCAATGTTAATCAAATCGATACATTACAGACCAGTGTCGATACGGCATTCATCAAAGTACGGTGTTTGTGAAGTGATAAGGCGATATAATCTATATTTCGACAAAACTTACGAAATTTACATAGCTAAGCATACGTGACTGGTGTAGTTGTTTGTTGATAGTTGTAGAATTTCATTGTGTTACCGTATTGGAACAGTGACTCCCTACAATCAGTTGTATTACACATATTAGGTCAGTGCAGCGTTGTTACTGAACTAATTAGTGATTTACGTACGTTTCTCGCAGTGGTTAAAGTTAATTAAGAGCTATGGGAGTGCATTGTGAAATCTTTCTTTTTAAACCAACCGATGGTGCATTTTTACCTGGCACGACAGTGTCAGGAACAATCAAGTATGCCGTAGATGAAGAAACGGTGTTTAACAAAATAGATGTATCGTTAAAGGGCAATGGAAGATTAGTGATAAGAGATAACACGAGAAAGAAAAGAGAACATATGTATGTTTACAGGAATTCAGAAGAATATATTGATATTGAGAATATTGTACACAATAATGAGAAAGCACCTCCTTTGCCTGTAGGTTCGTATGAATTTCCATTTAATTTCACGTTACCTCAAAGCATACCGGCTTCCTTGAAATACTTAAGAAGAACAGCTAGATACAGAATAAAATGCGATATAACTTATTACATATCGATAAAATTCCATAGACCAGGCATTTTCAAATTCGCGAAGAAGTTCAAAAAAGAAATAACCGTAGTACCTGCCATCAAACCTAGGTTGCCAATGGAACCAACAATATATGGCGAACAAAAGAAACTATTTCAAATATTTTCACGCAAACCGAGTGTTGTGAACATAAAGGCTACAATTGAAAGCTGCGTGATCAACTCTGGCGGTCGCGTCAACATGAATTACGAAATATTCAACCACACGAATTTAAATTTAAAAAGCGTCGAGACAAAACTAGTTGAAACATACACCTTTACAACTAAAGGACATCGTAAGGTGAAACTATCTAAAGATATCGAGAATACAGACACTAAAACAGGTTCAATTAGCAGTGGGGTATCTCAGAATATGGATGTCAATTTTAACGTACCTTCTGACCTTGGTTCGTTGGAGTATTCTAATTTAGTATCAAGAGATTACTTTGTATGTATAACAGCTGAAATACCTTTCCCCCACACAAACGCAGTATTGAATGTACCTCTTCAAATTGGCGATAGAAACGATTCTAATTTTGAGGCAGTGGAAGACCCACCCCCTCCGTACTGGGAAGTGATGGCTGAGGACCAGAAAAAGGAGGGGCAGGCAGACAAAGACGATGATGATGATTCCGATGATGATGAAAAGTCTTGATATTTTTAGAAAAAAAAATCGTTTTCGTTAATTTTATTTCTTTATCTAAATGTGTATCGCCATATTATCTGTTTTTTTTATCATGCTCAGAGAATATCAACATAATAACCTATGTTTACAGAATCTTTTAAAAAATGTAATCAATGTTAACGAATTAATAATAAAATCGCTTTACGAGACAACGTTAATCGACAGTGTGGCGGCGCAAAGAATAATACATTATCAATTAAAATTCGATTTTAGTATCTTGAGAATACAGTTGGAATTATTATTCGCCGCGCGCCTAGTAACGCATGAGTATTTTTTGTAATTTAAACCTATTTCAACCGTATACTTAAACAACTAAGGGCGACTTTCAATTGATAACGAATTAATTTCTTCAGCACCATTTCGTTTAAGTGAATCCAACGTCAAAACGTAAGGGTCGAATTAAAAAAAAGATTATTTAGTACTTATAATGTTAGTAAAATATATTGATTATAGTAAACAGTGCTGTATTTAAAAGAAATATCCACGAAGAAGCTATCACTTTGATTAGTTTTAACCCGCCTATACAGATAACGTGGTATACTGTTGATAATAATGTAATTATTTATTATGTGTCATAGAGAACTTGTTATTGTTAATGCCTAGATTGTAGTTATAATGTCAAGTACAATTTGATTAGTCCCTATTTAAAAATACAGCCATATTTTTCTTTATTTTTTAATTTATGTTGACATGTATTCATTTATATTGAGTTTAGACTCTAATACCAAAAAGTTTATGAAATTGTTGTTTTTTTTTACACAATATTATGCACACAATTTTTAACACAATTAAAAAAGTAGTTTGATTAAATCTCATTAAATACAAAAGAGACGTTATTCAAAAATGTACTTTCTTACAGGACAAGAAAAACATTTTTTGTTAAATAAAATTGTGTTTTTTTATAATTTTTATACACGTTTTGAGTTATGGCACCTTTTTACAAAACATGTGTTTTTTGCAACAAAACGAATAAGATATTTTTTTTGATTTACGTCTTTTTTGTATTTAATGAGCGTAATGTTAAAATCTATAAAAATTATTTATTTAATAACTTTTTGTTTCCTGATATTTTTATACTTAGTAATATTGAATATACAAATTTTTCTCTTCATTTTATTTTCCTGTACCTATAAGTGCCTAGATAACGAACAATAAAATTTCATAAAAATATAAAAGTATTCATTAAAATCGGCAATTTCCTGAAAGCATCTATTGTCTACATATAAATTAAAGCTTTATTGTCAAGTAAATCAAAATTGTTTTTTGTACTGTAACTAAATTTGGTAAAATAAAAATTTTAAACATATTTTACATGGGTTTTTTAATATATGAGATGCCGTATTAAAATTATCTAGTTGATCAAATTACCTTATACTCCACAGCTATCCAATAAATTATTCTAAATATACACCCCGATATCGGCTCTATCTTATTTATAAGATACATCTATAGAAGTCCCAACCACAATTAATTTTAATACCGAGGTATGTATTTTGATAATCGTCTGGTGCAATGGTAGCGAGTCTTTCGAAAGATGAATACGAGCATTTGTATCTGAGTCACGGGTATCTATAAATAAATATAACACAACATCATTAACATTGTTATAATTACAATAAAGGAACTAAAGCAGTTGTGATATGGAATTCAGAAACAACGAATCGTCGTTGTGATATCGACCATAACACAAACCCGCGCCAATATAGAAATGTTCGTTTTGCCATGAAAACCAGTATGCGGACCACTCGACACAGAGGTTGTATATATATTTCTTTAAATATTAAATATCTATGTATCATTATATGTTTATCCGTTACCCTAGTATCCATAACAAAAGCCTACAGTGCTTCCTTTGGGCTAGGCTAATTGGTGAGAATATAGGGAATATTATTATTATGTATTTCTTGTTTTTGAGTCTGAAGAAAGAGGTGATATTAAAATAAATATTTAAGGACGCCAATAATGATAATATTTTTCACAAACATCAATTAGGCTAGCCCAAAGTAAGAACTATAAGGCTTGTATTATAGATACTAAAGTTACGGATATATATACATATATTATACATAGTTATATTATAGAGATATATATATAACTACTCATGACTCAGTTATAAACGCCATCATCACACAAACATTTGCCCCCTCCGGGATTCGAACCAGGACCGTCGATGCGAAAGGCAGAATTGCTACCGTTACACAAAACGGTCGTCATTAATAATAATACTTTGATTTGAAAAAAATATGGATAACCATACCTCAATAAAAGTCCTTAGTTTTTCCAATCATCAATGGTGTACACAACAGTATATAAACCTATAAATTGACGTTAAGATCGACCTTATTCCATCGGAATAGAGATCATTTCATTTAAGTACACACCTATGCTTATAATCGTACATAATACAATAGTGCAAAAAACTCAACAAAAAGAAAGTCTCAAGAACTATTTGTTATTAGGAAGAAAACAAGTTTGTTATAAACAATCTTTTACTGTAATCTTATTGATTTTAAGAAACTTTTATAAGGAAAAGAAGCTGTATATTCATCTCTTATTTCTCTTTATCTCGAGAAACTTTATGAATTCCTACACCCTTCAAACCCTCGTCATTTGCGCTCCACCTATACTCTCCAGCTGAAGACAACCATACATACTGCGCAATTTTACGGTAAATCTTTCTTGGTACAGGCAGTCCGTCTTTAGAATGCGCTGCTGGTATCTGTTGGATAAACTATATCCTTATATTTTAAAAAAGTAATTAAACAAAACCTACTTCAAAACTATAATTTATTTATTTTATAACTTAAAAGGAAGAAATATATTAAAAATACCAACAATTTTTATAACACTCAATTTATATTAAGTTTTATGATTTTGCTTTGATGATTCTTTTTGCTATTAAAACTAAACCAACCAAATAAACATATACACGATTTCCATTTCCGTTCAAAGGTTGTCAGGCAGAAATCGCATTACATGATAAGATCGCCCAATATACCCCCTGTTGGGCGGTATTTTATTTCAATTCTTTGTTGAACCATCTTTTTTGTATTTTTGCGTACCATAAAATAGGTACCTATATTTGTATTTATTCTGTATTTTATATTTGTTAATGGGGCAAAACGTACTACTAGTAAGTACAGTTCATCCTAACTTGTCCTATTTGGTAAACAATCTTGGCAATCTTTTTGATTGAAAATGCAGCATTAAAAATCAACTGATAACTATATTCAATGGGTTTCAGTCTATAATAACGATTTATTGTAAAAGATTATTGACTTTGTTATTATTTTATTTTTAAATGGGTGATTTTGTTAAAAAGTTGTGCCAAGATTGTTTACCAAGTGGGACAAGTTAGAATGAACAGACTTTAGTATGTATGTACCTAGGTAAAAAGTCATGTAAGTGGTATGTACTATATGCATCATTTATACAAAAAAAAATGTGTTTGTCATCTCCGACGTACGAATGGAGTGTTCTCCTTAAGAACGGTTGTGTTTAAACAGACACAGAATATAAAAAAAAAACAAAAAATCAAAGTATAAGTGAAAGGTGCACATTATAGATTGCGCACAAAAATTCATTGTCATTCGATCACTAAATTTGACTCTTGATATTTTTATCATACTGGGCGCCTTATTGGAGCGGAGCGAAGCGAAGCTCCCATGGATCAGCTTCAATGGCGCAATGTCTTTTACGCCATAACTTCCAAAGTTTTCAACGGATTTTAATATTTTTTGTGTGAAATCGAATCAACAGGTTTAGGACCAGATTGTGACGGAGCCCGAATTTTGAAATTCGCAAAAATTTCCATCGAAAAAATTTTTTTTTTCTTTTGTTAGGTATTACGCTCCGCTCCAATATATGGTGCTAGCGTAGCTTTATGCTTAGCGACAGCATCGCCTAGCATTAAAATTAATTCTTAAGTTTACTCCAAAAGAAATTATTTTTTTTCGAAACTATCATACATATTAGCGTCAGTAAAACAAATTCGACCTCAACCTAAATGCATGCAAACTCAACATGCGTCAAAATTCATTTCTTAAAAAAATCTGGTAAGAATACACTTGAAAGATTCTATTTATGGCCTACCTAATAGCGTAAAAAAACGTAAATAGCAGTCGATCAATATTGATCTTATCAGTAATGGGTACGATTACCTTGTTTATGATTCCGTCTGTAAAGATGGCGGCATTAGAGATTGTACCCTTCTATCCAGGACTGTTTTGATAACCTCATATACATCTAATCCCAGATAAACTAATAAATAATGCTCATTTTTCATATAAGCTATTTGTTTTTATTTCATACTAGCGGCCGCACGCGACTTCGTAACATTACTTTATTTTTCTAAAATAAAAGTAGCCTAAGTTACTCCTTATCACACCAGCTACCTGCCAAAAAAAGTCCCGTCAAAATGCGTCCAGCTATTTCAGAGATTAGCCGGAACAAACAGACAGACGGACAGACAAAAAATTTAAAAAATGTTATTTTGGTTTATATACCTACCGTATATTCATATGCATGTAGTAAAAAACGGTTTTTTCAATATTACAAACAGACACTCCAATTTTATGTATATGTATAGATAAATCGACCGTCCTGTGTAGACCGTACGGGTATTTATGTATATTTCCATACATGTTAAATATCTATATATCATAAATCTATGGCTATCCATTGCCCTAGTATCCATAACACAAGCCTTATATTTCTTTGGGCTACGTAATTTGTATGAATGTAAGAATAGTACATTATTCCAAAGGCCGTGAAATCTCGTATTAGTGAAGTCCTCGCCTACGCCTCAGCATTCAAACTCATACTCGACCTGTAATTGCTATTTCCATATATAGTGATTTACTCAAAAGAATGCAGGGAAATAAAACCAAATATCAAGCTACAGTCACGGACAGTATTTTAATGACTCATAAATCCTGTGTATCAAAATTCATCCAAATCTATCCAGCCATTTTGGCTTCTGTGTCTTAAATTAATAATGAATAATTATCATCTGGGGCTTTCATTAAAAATTGCTTTATGTTTTCGCCAGTAAAAATTTTCGATTTTTACTTTTGAATCTGGTCGATTGTCGTTAAATTTCCATAATTATTCAAGTTAATGCCATTTTTAACATAAGCTGTACATTTTAGCATGGAATAAATTGCCCATAATGTAGATGGCTTCTTAGTTTTAGCAATCTTGTTAAATTACGCCAAAAATACTGTTTCGGAGAAAATGTTCACTTTTTTCTCGTTTTACGAAATCATAAAATTCTCATATACTTTGATGTATTTTTCTTTTGACTTCGCTGAATTTTTCATTCTTTGGATTTCCAATGCCAATTTGGCTTCTGATCTTAAATCTGGTGGAGTACAATCAATCTCTATTTCACTCTTTGAACGTTTGGAACACATTTTAATGATTGAATTTATATTTATTAAGTACCTATGTAAATAACAAATAAAGACAAATTTTCAGCTTTGCCGCCAATTTTTTATTTATCATCTGTGCCGAAAGGCTTTATGGTTATACAGCCACGTGAACGAAATTTGTACAAAGCAAAGAGACTTACTTTGGTATGCCAAGAATGATAAAAGAGATCCAATCAAAGAGTATTTAATAACCCCAGCACGCCGTTTAATACAACTTTGCTGGAGCGTTGTAATGTTCCAAATTCAAAAAACGCTCCTGCAATGGATTTGATTTTTCTTTGTCCGTAAATTCAAAAAAATCGCGTTTTCTCTTTTAATAATGACAATATTTCTATGCATGTTTGAGAAAATATTATTTATTCATTACACGACTACTGTTATTGTCATATTTGGAATTAATTCCATGTTATTAATCTATAAATAAAGACTATTTAAATTGACTAAAATACCTTGGGTATTTTTCAATAACAAATTCCATTTTTATGAAATATTTTTCCACAAGGATAAGTGTTTAATAAATAATTAATGTATTAATACACTACTGCAGCGGCGAGCAAAATAGGCATTAATTTGGAAGACGGTTTGGTACAACGGTAGCGATCTTGCCTTCCGCTCCGACCGTCCTGGGTTTACGTCCCGAAATTAATGTTTGTGTGATGAATACGAGCATTTGCACCTGAGTCATGGGTATTTTTATATATTTCTATAAACATCAAAATATTTATGTATCATTAATGTGTCCACCATAACACAAGTCTTACAGTACTTTCTTTGATCTAGGCTATTTGGTTTAAAAAATGATGGACGAATCTGGTAATGTAGACCGAAGAAAAGTCCTTGTATATTTTTTAAAAAATGTGCAGAAATTCAAACCAAATAATTTTTAAAGTACTAAAAATTATAATTTTCCATCACTCACGTTTATTTCGCTTGAACTCATTTTATATTCATGTTTGAACTCAATTATTGACAAAATCACCGTTCAACGAAAAACAACAATATTTTTTGCGCGCCAAAGAGCTCATTGTTTTTTTACTTCAGACAGCAATCACTTCGAAATTCACAAGTCTCTTCGAAATTAAAAAAAAAAATGGAAGGTTATCTCCTTGGTTGCCGTGTTTCGGTGAAAAATTTCTTTCCGTTTTTTAATTACACTACAAATATGAGAAGGCATAATAATATGCTTGATACCAACTCGCTGCACTGGACACGATTCAGCAAACAGCTGAGAGGCTCATTAGTGACGGAAAATTGGTGAGAAAGCTTCACACTTTAGCTCACCGCCTCAAAGTTGCCCGTCTGTCGGTCTTTTACAGATTATACTCCGAAGACTGTGCTTAAGAGGACCATGAGCTCATTTTTTTCCATCGTTCATTCAGACGCACTGCGAGCAACCACCCTTTCTTGGTTGCTATTCCTACATGTTGCACCAAGCGCTTCTTAACATCATTGATAATGCGCACAGCTAAGAAGTGGAATTCTCTCCCTGCGTCTGTATTTCCGAGTACTTATAACCCGTCACTTTTCAAAGCCAAGGTGAATAGGGCTTCTGGGTTAGCTCGCTTCATCGTGAATCCTGACTTGGTCCCCGCGCATAATTGGGATTAAGAGCGAACCCATTATAAATAAAAAAAATACTGACGACCGTACGATACATACTAGGCCAGTCATTAAAGCCTCAAATTCAATAGATGCTGTAAAATGCTGTAAATGAGGTAATTACAAATTTACAGTGAGTTACTAATTTTTTTTACCCTTGTTATTAACAAATTGCATTGTTTTTTAATAATAAACAATGTTCCGTATGTTGCAAAACGTTGCAAATTTAATAGACGTTACAAAACGGTAAGAACAACTTCATTCCAAATTTGCAGAGTGTTACTAATTTTTTTGGCAATATTATTAACAAAAAACACTTTTCACCCCTTTTCAACTCTTTCCGTACACCCCAGAACGCTGCAAAATCACACGGTAAGTTATTTTATCTTCTTTATAAACCCCTTACAATTTCAGCAAGTTACTAATTACTTACGGGTTTGAGGCTTTAATGACTGGCCTATACTTTGACCGCCGGCTGCTCGCATTGCTGACTAGCAATTTCGAGTTATCTCTGAGAAGGTTGTCAAAATAATTATCGAATGTCAAAATATGTTAAAGAATTTTTATATTCTTATTTTTTGTTATTTAAATGCTAGATTTTTATATATTAAGAAATTATTACAAGAAAAAAATCAACTTGTCTAACAAGTGTCAGACGGGACTACACCATAGCAACGGTTTACCATAGCAACGCGTTACCGGGTCAGCTAGTCTAATCAAATAATTTATTGCATTCATGTGGTTAACAAGGTGATAACTAGGCGATGCAGTCGCTAAGCATAAAGCTACGCTAGCACCATATATTTTAAGCGGAGCGTAATACCTAAATAAAGATTTTTATTTTCGATGGGAATTTTTGCAAATTTCAAAATTCGGGCTCCGTCACAATCTGGTCCTAAACCTGTTGATTCGATTTCACACAAAAAATATTAAAATCGGTTAAGAATTCGGAAAGTTATGGCGTAACAGACATTGCGCCATTGAAGCTGATCCATGGGAGCTTCGCTCACTTCTTTCGCTCCGCTCCAACAATTAGCTTAAGGTACCTTACATGAACCCTGTAAGGCTATTGCACTGTAATCTTAATCTTAAAATAATTCTATTAAATCGCCATATTAATATTATTATTTGGATGTTAAAAATTCATTTTATTATTATTATTATTATTTATTTATTCAAAATACTTATTGGCTGACAGAATGATCCAAAACGCCAGTAAGCTTAATCTAACAATAATAAAAAATTAATTAATCAAATGTTATCAAAATCACGAATACAAAACAATGAAACAAAATATTATACATACACAAGATTTAGATAAATGTCAAAATTACAATATATACAGTTATTATATGTCAGTCAACATGCACGTCATTGAGATAAAAATGGAATTTATTCATGATATATCCTAATTTGTCAAAGAAAATGTCAATATCATTGTGCTGGGCGAGCAAGTCTCCTATACAGCGCAATGCGCGGGTGGTGGGCGCGTTCTCGGCGCGCTTCGTGCGCGTCGTCGGCCGGGCCAGCAGTCGCGGCGTGCGGCGCGGCGCAATTAGACTATCAGCATCCCGAGGAACATTTCTGGGAACTATTAGCCGTATTTGTTCCAATATTACCGGACTATCTACTTTGTGGTGTATGATAGACAGATAGTGTTTCAAGAGCAGCATTAGTCTTCTGAATTTCAGGGTCTCCATATCCACCATACCCGAAACAAACATTGACGGATATAAATACGGGTAATAACCATAACGTTTTTTGTAAAGCCAGCGTGCAAACTTGCGTTGAATTTTTTCCACTAATAGAGCATATTTATTCTCAAGCGGATCCCAAATCTCAGCGCCATATTCTAATTTGCTCCGAACGAATGCAGTGTATAAAACTACTGCAACCTTCGGGTTGTCAAATTGGGCCGCGGTTCTTATAACAAAGCCCAACATTTTGCTAGCTTGTTTGCAGATTATTGTCATATGCGAATGAAAGTCAAATTCGGTATCTACTTCTAAACCTAAATCTCTAATATTATTTATTCTTTCCAAAAGTGCGTCAGATATATAATAATTTGCATGTAGCGGCAGTCGCTTGCGAGAACATGTGATAACCTTACATTTGTCACTGTTGAGGGGAAGATGGTTATCTTGACTCCAGTCCCAAACAGAGTCTATATCCTTCTGTAACATATTAGTGTCATCAATGTCCACGATACTCAAACTTAGCTTGAGATCATCAGCAAAGAGAAGACACTTTGCATCCTTCACACTCTTCGGAAGGTCATTGACAAAAATCAGGAACAATGTGGGTCCTAAGGTACTCCCTTGACTCACTCCTGACCTTGTGTAGTATATTTCAGACTCGTACCCATTTAGTCTAACATATTGGCACCGATTGTTGAGGTAACAAGCAATTAATTTTAATAAGCCTAGTGTAAAGCCTATAGTTGCCAATTTTTGAAGCAAGATGTCATTATCGACTAGATCAAAGGCTTTTCTAAAATCAAAATAGGCTACATCCACCTGATGACCCTTATCCATTTCAGCAGTGACGTAATCTACATGTGCAACAAGATTTGTTGTGGTGGAGCGTGTTTTACGGAAACCATGATGGCTGTCATGTATTAAATTACTCATTTGACTGCTAATTTGGTTGTTCAAGATGATTTCAAAGATTTTGGCGAAAACTGATAGGACTGCAATCGGTCTGAAAGAAGTTACATCTATGGCACCCATGCTCTTTGGTACTGGAGTAACGCGTGATAATTTCCATTTCTCAGGATAAGTACCTTTGCTGAGCGAGAGATTAAAAATGTGTAGTAGAGGTACACTCAAAATATTCATACAGTCTCGTGCCAAAAAAACCGGGATATGATCAGGACCCTCCGAAGAGCGCGACTTAAGACGCTTCACAGCCTGCTTTAGATCATCTTCATCAACCGATGAGATCGATATAGACGTAGAATCTGTCAGAGAGTAAGCAGCGCGAGTAGCATCAACGTGGTCCAATCGAGGAACCTCAGTACGAAACACAGAGCTAAAATATTTGGCAAAAGAATTCGCTGCTTTCTGACCCTGCACACCAAATCCATCATAAGTGTAGGTATTTACATGTTGATGCTGTTTTTTCTTGTCATTTATGTAATTCCAGAATTGCACCGGATCGTCAATAATCTTATTTTGAATATGGTTTACGTGTCACCGATACTCGATATCAATAAGATTTTTTACATGCTCCCGATAGTATTTAAAAAGCTCTCGATTGAACTCCTTGCCCTCTTGTTTGTACCGTTTTAGATGAAAATATTTCAGCTTTATATTTTTTATTATTTCCGCCGTAAACCATGTCGGATAAGTGTACCGATTGCCGTTAGTCGAATGTTTTTTAATTGGAACAAACCTTTTTATGCAGTCATATAACTGTTTATAAAATAGTTCAACAGTGGAGTCAACGTCTGCCATTGCTAATAAATCCGACCAGTCTATGTTCACCAATTCCATGTATAAACCGTGCAGATCCCCTTTACGCCAGTTGAAATCGGGGCCAAATGCAGATGATTGCGTGGGCGGAGACACAGAATTCGAAATCCGTGCATGACGTGGGAATTTAATATCTACTTCAAGCGCGGGGTGATGTTTATCGAGTGGAACTAATGGATCATGACTGTTGGTAACGCTAACATCTTCGAGCTCAAGATCACTCAGCACAAGATCTAACATGACACCACGAGCATTTTACACTTTATTATGCTGTTTTAGCAAACAAAAGTCAAAAAATAGATTGAAGTGCATTTTGATATTAGCACTACAAGAGTTTAAATTGAAATCACCTACGATTAATGTATCTAAGTTAGAGTAAGTATAGATTGCGTCTTCAATACATGTCAATACATTTAAATATTGTTCATCATTATAATTTGGAGGTAAATAGACAACACCACATAAAAATTTAACATCCTTATTACTAACAATAGCCAACAAGAGTTCTTTGTCGGCAGTCAGATTTGCAATATTATTAATTATACACACAGAATAACAGTCGCGAACTGCAAGCAAAACACCTCCCCAACCGACGTCTCCAGCTCTGTCTTTTCGCACCACTGTGTACCCAGGAGGAAACAATTCACCATCACACATAGAACTTGTCAAAAATGTTTCTGTTAATGCGATAATATCAAATTTGTTTTTACTACATTATTTTGAAACACACTAGTCTTTGACCGAAGGCCACGTACATTTTGGTAAAACAGATGAACTTTTTTTGATGATGACTGTCTATTACGTTTGCCTTTCTTTGGAACGAAAGTTCTGATTTTGACGCCAAGGCTTGATAGATATACCTTCGGCCCAGCTAGTGGAACACATGACGGCGTCTGCAGTATTCAGTGGTACTCCTAGCTTAAAGGAGGCATAACGCCCCCGCGCTTTTAACTCCTCTACGGTGCAGATATCGCTGCCACAGATAGATTTAAGATGTTCGCAAACCTGTTGAACTGTGGTACCTTCCTGGACGTAGTAAAGATGAAGATACTTCCATTTTTCAGCGGCTCGCAGCGACGTAGTGCCAGGAGCAGCAGTACCCCTCAGCATTCCAGGATGAGAGGCGCGTGTTCGTCTTCGCCCCACTTCCACCCATTCATTCTTGTTGACTTCTTGACAGTCGTTTACAGGTGAAACCGAAGCAGAAGATGCCCCCCGCGTGGGCCCGAGACCCCGCTCCCCCGCACCAGGACGTCTCTGCAGCTTAGGTGCTGTATGTTGTTTTTGTTTAGTGTGAGTAGGAGTGTTTTCATTTCGAGTCGGAGCACTGTTAACAGCCAAACTCAATCCAGGTTCGTTATTTATTGTCATTTTGGAGTGATATTTTCGATTAAATTCCTCGAACTTTTCGGTTAATAGGTCTATTTTACCAAAGAGCTCCTTTCTAAATGCAGAAAACTGTTCAAAGACTATCATTTTAATTTTCTCAGTAAGTTGCCTTTCAAATTCGCTATTAAGCTTTTTCACTTCTTCGACGAGGGAAGCCTTCAAAGTGTGGGTATTATTTATAACGTCATATTCGACAGTGGTAGAAGGTTGTACTGTACGTGTTTTATGACGTAAAGTTACATTTTCAGAATTTATTTCTGAAGTTTGAGAGAGGCGTGTTCCAACGCTTTCAGCCACATTTTTGGGGCTAGTCATTGAAATATCATGACACCCGCTAACCGTGCTCACATCGTGACCCACACGTTGACGTACAGGTGTGCATGAGTTGTCACCTTTGGGTAGCTTACTTCGGCATTCCACACAAATCCATGATTTTTTAAATTCCACTGTCAGAGTCACAAATAATTCCTGACTGATGTTAGCGCATAGTAAATCAAAAATTTGCTTACATTTTGCACACTTCATATATGCATCTTCTTCACTGACTCTGCCACGGCATCCCGCACAGCGAGTAACCCTTGGTGTCATGCTTGCGTTGTGGCTCACAGTACAACACCGTCGCAGCGGGCGAGGCGCACACACGATGACTCACCTCACTTCGCTTCAGCGGGCGCTCCACGGGTTGTCGTAGGTCAGGTCCGTAACGGTTGTATTAAATATTTTGAAATGTTTTATGCTGTAAAAAGCACAGTTCTTCACCAATGTCAAATCTGATTGCACCAATGGATAGCCCACTTCACGGGCTATAAATTGGTTATAAACACGATCGCTAATTATAACTTTTAACTACTAAAAACTAATAAAAATGATGGAGCAAAGTAATACGACTGTTATCTATTCGAATCTCGGACGATGTATACTATAGAAACATTTATCAGTCAAGTATATACTTAATTTTCTTCGGAAGGAGGTCCATTTCTTTTCCATTTTTATATCTATTGGTAATTTATTATATATTTTACATATAAATATTGAGGGCTTTATTTAAGCATTGTTAAACGCGAGGTGGAAAATATAACCTTTGTTTGTGGCATGTATTTAAATTGTGTGTATCCTTCATTTTTGAAAACGTGTGTATGTTCTTATGAACAAATAATGCTACATCTTGAATATATATTGAGGGTAGGGTTAATACTTTGTATTTGAGGAAATATGGTTTGCAGCTTTGTGTATTGTCTATATGGGCCATAATGGGTATACATTTCTTTGCATTATGAAAAGTTCATCCGCGTTCGTGCTATATCCCTACAACATTATTCCGTACCTTAAACGAGAGTATTTATAATATGGCAGACCTGTCGAACTTTAACAAGAATTTTATTTATATAGATTACACTTTTGTAGGTAGTTATACCTAGAATATGAAGAGACTGGCATTGGCGCCAGCTTAGAAATACTTGGAAAAATTCTATAAGTCTGTCAAAATCTCGGTAGCTTAATTGGGAGAGCACTCACCAGGATAGCAAAGCAGGCAGTGTAGTCCCGTCTGACACCTGTTAGAGAAGTAGATTATTTCTTATAATATTTTTTTTTAAATATATATTCTTTCATTGAACATGGTACAAGCGGCACCACCTCAAGCTATAAGCTAGACAGTAAAAAACATCAAAGAGTATTTATTGCTATACTAGACATAATTGTCAACTGTACGTTTTTAATTTTATTACTTTTATATACTATGTATTGCATTTCTCTGTGCTATCTTATAAAATACTAGAAAAATCGACTAGGCTTAGAAGTAAGCTCTCAGTCAGGATCGAATCTACAGCTTTTGGATGTCCGGTCCAATGCTTTCCCAAATACGAGCCTTGTGTTCACCAGTCGAAATTTTCTTGCACCGTTCTACGTTTTATGCTGTAGGCCTGTTGTTTCATCAGTGAGAGGAATATCCTCTCGTATTCGAAAGAAATATTTTTACAAATGTTTGGACAATCAATTTAGTCGAAACCATTTAGTTTTATGATTTTTATATATTTTTTGTTTTTTCAATTCTATCTTATACTAGCTGACCCAGCCACGCGTTGCTGTGGCACAGTAATTTTAATTTGCTATTTTTTTTATGATAATAAAAAGATTATTTCTAAAATAAAAGAAGCCTATGTTACTCCTTATTACATCAGCTATCTGCCATTATAAGTCCGGTTGAAATTAGTCCAGCCATTTCAGAGATTAGCCGGAACAAACAGACAGACAGACAAAATTTAAAAAAAATGTTATTTTGGTGAATGTACCGTATATATATTCATATGCATTTAGTAAAAAACGGTTATTTCAATATTACAAACAGACAGTCCAATTTTATTTATATGTATAGATAATATATTAATGTAATATGACTACAATTTTAAGGCTGTTTTTTAATTGATACTTAATATTGTGTAATACGTGTTGGACTTTATGCGTTCTCAACATACGATAGATCAAATCGAACCCACTTTTTATCGATTTTGTGATCAATTACAAATTTGTCATTAACTCTACAGGGATATGTACGACATTACAGAAAGTGATAGACAATCAGAGGTATGTTGAGGCGGTGATAAAAATGAGTAATCATTGAATTTGTAACGAGTTATATCCTTTTGTAATTAACTGATAAAATTATGACTAATATTGTTAAGCTATCTCATTATTAAGAGCTGTCATCATGATTTAGTGGTTTGCATACCGGTTTGGTAATGCCACTCCAAAGTTCGGTTCGATCCTCGGCCGGGTCAATATAAAAAACGAACTTTTTTTTTAACTTGGGTCGGGGTGTTGTGGGTCCGTTGTTGTTTCTGCTACTTATCTTGGCTTCAGAACATTTTATGTGATATTGTCAAATATTTATTTATTTAATGGTACCGAGAACGGTATCTCACTATATATGTTAATTAAGGTACGATTCAGACCGACCGGCGCGCATCGGCTCGGCCCGGAACGGATGCGGATGGAGCCGAACGGCTGCCGCGACTGCCATATGCGTGCTGCGACAGCCGACAGCGCCCGCGGCATGCGTAGACACCCTGAGCGTCCAGAAGCGCTGCTTGCATTACGCTGTGTAGACGCCATAGAATTATAATAGTACGATCTAACGTATTGTGTTGTTATTTTAGCACGGCTTCTATATCTTTAGTTATTGTTCTGAGCGTTCGACAGCCGCACGGCTCCGAATTGACCCGTCGCATACCGATGGAGCTGTCGCGGTCGCGGTATCCGTCGGGAGCCGCTCTTATCCGAACGGCGCCGACAGGAGCCGACCGGCGCCGTCGGGCCGTCGCGGAATGTATATGTAGCAGAAATATGAATTGTAATTTCTTGTAAGAAGTTTCAATTTCCTTTACCGCATTGTGAAATCCCTTCCGGGCCGGGCCGATGCGAGCCGGTCGGTCTGAATCGTACCTTATGATTCTTTATCAGCGCTGAACATGGCATAAAAATGATAAATTATACAATACACGCTGAGTCATTTTAAAATGCCATGCTAATGTTTATAATTACAAATTTAGTTTAGTGATAATGATTTTGGTCATCACATTTTAATAACAACTGTTGTAACCATATTTTATAATTCTTCTTTTTATAGTTGTTTTATGTTTGTTTGTGTGTGTGTGTGTGTGTGTGTGTGTGTGTGTGTGTATGTATATATATATATATATATGTATGTGTGTGTATATACATCTGTAGAATAATATATATTTGGTTCTAGTTCTATTGGTAACCAGTTATAAGTATTTTTGTTAATACATATGCTTGTGACAAGGGTTTTGCTCAATGTCACCTAATCTTCCAAATAAGGCATCTGCAGAATACCAGTGCCGTAATAACTTACATTGTCACGGCTTTTACTGAGCAGAGGCCTATTTGGCACTATATCTGAGTTTTTATTTTTAAAGTTTTTATTGTTAATATTGTCTTGGTTTTGTAACTACGTTGTATATTGTGCCAAATAAACTTTCATTCATTCATTCATTCAATAAAATAATAGAGAAATTATCTATTATATATATTATATGGGTCAAATATATGTACGTCATCTTAAAAATTGAGAATATTTACTGATTTTCGGAAAAAAATAATGATACAAATGCATCGCTTCTTTCAATTGTTATTATTAAACAATCTATGTATTTTTAATATATATTTTATGCATTTTTCAATGCGATCTTATAAGATAAATTATTATAATAGAAAAATACTAGAAAAAGTCGACTCGGGTCACAGGTCGGGTCATTCTCAGGCGGGAACCGAACCCGCAACCTTCGGAAATCCGGTCCAATACACTCCAAATTAAGCTATCGAGCCTTGTAACCCGCCTGAGAATTCACTCGTGACCCGAGTCGATTTTTTCTACACTCGGCGTCAAAAAAATCGCACCTCTAAGAAAATCACGTTCAAATGGCATTAACTCTGGATATGCACATGCAGTCGTATTAATTATAATTTTATTTAAAAGGTTACTTAATTAACTTAATATAAAAACATTATTTTTCATTATCAAATAAAACCTAAAGCAACAAATAAAGGGTCACAAAAATTCTAAGGAAATTTTGCTGCTCGGGAGAGTCGCGAGTTGCGCTAACTTTGTGGGTATAAAGAGGTCAACACGGGTTCAATGTGGGTCATTCGCTATTAAACCGTTGAAGGGGACACACGCACTGATTTTACTGAAGAAAGAACATCTGGAAAATGGACACTACAGCTGATGAGGCCGCTCAAGTGGTTGCACTACTGCAAGCAGGGGTGCGGCAGTGTGATGTCGCCCGGCAACTGAATCTGAGCCGTTTTTCGGTTCGTAGAGTCTACCAGCGCTTTTTAGAGACCGGTGGCTATATCCGGCGACATGGGTCCGGTAGACGTCGCTGCACTTCGGAAAGAGACGACCGGTTCGTTGTGTCGTACTCTTTGAGAAATCGCTTCTCAAACGCTGTTCAGCTGCAACAGGAGCTCCAGGCAGTTCGCAGACGCACCGTGAGTGTATCCACGGTTAGAAGAAGACTGAAGGAGAAGAACATAGCAGCCCGCAGAGCTGCTACAGGTCCAAAATTGACTGCAGCGCACCGACGAGCCCGCTTGCAGTTTGCTCGCGACCACGTCGATTGGACCATTGAGCAGTGGGGAGCTGTTCTCTTCTCAGACGAGACACGAGTGTGTCTTTTCTGCAACGACCGACGAAGAAGAGTATACCGGAGGCAGGGTGAACGTTTCGCTCAAGCCTGCATCCAGGAGACGGTGGAATATGGAGGCGGATCCTGCATGTTCTGGGGCGGTATGTCGGCTGCCGGCAAAACCGACCTGGTCTGCGTCTCCCGGACCGGAGGTGCTCGCGGACAAGGGTCGCTGACTGCGCGCCGCTATATCACAGAGATCCTGGATGTGCATGTGGTCCCTTTTGCCGAATCTTTTGGCGAGGGGTTCACATTAATGCACGACAACGCTCGCGCACACACTGCAGCCATCGTGAACGACTTCCTGCGGAGGTCCCAAATTCCTGTGATGCAGTGGCCAGCGAGAAGTCCTGATCTGAATCCGATAGAGCACCTCTGGGACCATCTTAAACGTAAGGTTCGATCTCGGGATCCGGCTCCTTCGACTCTAGAGGAACTCCAAACCGCGGTGATTGAAGAATGGGGTCTTATCCCTCAAGAAGAGCTCCTGAAGTTGGTGAGGTCTATGAGGGACCGTATGGAAGCCGTCATCAGGGCAAGGGGGGGTAACACTAGATTTTGAGTTAATTTTAAGACACTTTTTGTACATTTTTTTTGTAAATTATCGATTATTAATTAGGACTTAATTAAGATTTTTTATTATTTTTCAAATTTTTATGCTTTTTGTATAATTTTAATTAAAAAAAAGATTGCACTTAATTGTTGTTTGATGCTCCTTTTTGTTACCTTTCTAATGATACCTAACACTATCCTCTATATAAGGTTTAGGAATTTTTGAATAAGATTTTTATAAGGTGCGATTTTTTTGACGCCGAGTTTATTATAATAATTTATTTACAATATCTTTGCTTTCACGTCTTTTTATAATTATTTTAGTAGATTTTTTTCTAGTATTAATTTATTAAGTTTGTGGACGGTAAATTTAAATCTATTCTGGCGTTTTTTAAATCTTATAGAAATATTGCATTGTGAATATAAAAAATAAAATTAATACATTATTATAGCTGGTTACATCATAATCGAATATTAGACATTGGCTAAAATATTACTTTCGATGTCGAAGGCAGTTAACGATAAACATTAATGGAACGATACTAGTTCATAGTAGAAGTTGAAATACGTTTGTTTTCGACGCGTCTGAAAGCGTCTCAATAACTCAGCAACACTCGCCCGGATAACTAAAGGTCATGGGTTGGAATCCCACCTAAGATCTCGGAGATGTGTTGGTTTTCTACAGGCACATTTTAAATCTTACAGAAAAGACTTTACAAGAACACAAAAGATGTGAACCACAAAACAAGAAAACATTTAGGCATAAAACGAGAAATAAACAACACTTTTTCTTGAATATTGCATAAAGTTACCGGGCGCGGCATTTCTCTGTGATGAGTCGAGGTACGGTCTGCTCGATTTTATATGCCTGTTTCTTTCATACTATCGTGCATGATATCATATGTATTCTTCCTGATTTTATATTGAACGAGTTGGGTCCCTAAGTGGAATTGGAACGGAGGCAAGTATAAATAAATAAATATTTCTTACATTCATACCAATTAGCCTAGCCCAAAGTTAGCACTGTAAAGCTTGTGTTATGGATACTAGGCTAACGGATAGACATACATATATGATACATAAATATGTAATATTCATAGAAATATATATAAACATCTGCCCTTCCGGGATTCGAACCCAGGACCGTCGGTGCGAAAGGCAGAATTGCTATCGTTGCACCAAACGATCGTAGCTTTCTCAAGGGAAACCACAAAATAATACCGATACCAACACTATAAACATATTGCCGAAAGAATTGACAGCGTGATTCACAAACGTGCAGCGCCATCGCTCAACAATATAAAGACCAATATCGCTATGTATAATTAAGTAAATTATGAATGAACTTAAACTTATTATTATTCATATAACTTATTTTTATTAACCACAATATAACATAATGCTAATAATATTCTCTACCAGTCTGTCTTTTAGGGGCGAACGAAATTTATGAATGAGGCTGAATAGATAACAAATAGATAATGCAAAATAATTAATGTAAGTACTTGCTTACATATATTATAAAAGAAAACCGTTTAGTGCTAGGGTCCTGGGTTCAAGTTCAAGTTGATAAGTTTTCCCGGAGATATTAACTTGCCTTTTCAAGGCAAATTTATTGGAAAATTTTCTAATGGACTCGGAAAGACTTCCAGAGTTGAATAGCGAAAAGAGGACAATAATTAGCCATAAGCTAGAATGAAACAAGAGAGTACTTTATTAGGACAACCAACAAAACATACACTTTACAAGCAAATTTTACAATTTAACGATATCATAATAGTTGAGAGCAGAACTAAAAAAACACAAACAAATCGTCTTACCCTAATGATGAAAAAATAGGCAAGTTACAAAGTCAATTATAAAAAGCACTGAAGAGAAGCTAGCTCCGCAATTTTTTTGCGAATATAAATACTTAAGCAGAATATAAACAATGCCCTAACGACAAAAAAAGAGATTGAAGAAGATAGAGAAAACGGTGCATAGAAATCTCAGTTGTTACTTATATTAAGAAAACGATAAAATTTACGAAGACAAAATATAAAACGAATAGGTACAATTGTTTACTAAACGATTTAACTTATTCAAAAGGTCTTTATTCAAATCAGGATGTCTTATCATTGATTATGGTGATGCATAATCAATGAGTCAAAAATATTAGGGAAGTTGATAAGTATAACCATTATCTTTACTTTTATTTTCAGATTTATCGACACGTGTATGAAATTAGTCATAGTTTTCTTTTCATTTATGCTGAAAATTATGATTTAATTATAAGATAAGATATTATAACTAACGAAGCATAATAGTAAAGAATAAGTTAAATTGTCGCAGCCATTTATAACATGTAATCAAGAATTATGGTAATAAAAAGTGAGTGTTTCAGCTTCGACACAGGACTGGACTTTACTACTTAAGAACGATTGTCTTTGAATACACAAAAAATAAAAAAAACTTCAAAATTGAAGTGAAAGGTGCGCACGATAGGTTGCACACAAAAAAAATCTGGAAAACGGTTGATCCTAAAGGCCATCCCTGTATCTTCCCGCTAATTCTATGCTTTTGCGTTCAAAATTCCACTCAATGCAATGTTTCTGAGCTCTTCGAGCTTAAAATATAATTTATGTGTTATTTTGAGCTCTCCAAGCCCAAGAAGTAGCTATTCTAGGATTTTGAGCTCTTCGAGCTCAAAAGGCCAATAAAAGTTTGTTACAATACAATTTTTAAAATTTTCAAACTGCCATAACTTTTGAATGAATCAACCAATGTTTACGCGATTGGCGGCAATTGATGTAGATTTTCAAACTTCAGAAAAAATTTGGAACAAAAAAAAATATCAGATGAAAAATTTCGGAGTTATTACAAAAAAACACGTTTTTCGATTTTTTTCGTCAACGATATCTCACGAGGGAATCAACCGATTTTGACGCACTTGGGCGCGATCGACGTGGTTTTTTAAGGTTAAGAGTTTATTAGTTTTTGGAATTGATCGGTAAAGCCATTCAAAAGTTATTAAAAAAAAACACATTTAAAAAAGTCGCTTTTCGAATTTTTTTTTTAGTTTTTTTTAGTTTTTGAAATCTACCAGTCCGAATCGGTTCAAATTTACAGGAAATCTAAGTTTGATAAAACTCTTTGGAACGCATTTGGTTTGGTTCGATTCGGTCAAACCGTTCAAAAGTTATAAGAGGTTTATTTACACCCACACACACACACACACACACACACACACACACACACACACACACACACATACATACATACATACAGACATACAGACACCATCGCGGGAAGGGTCAGGGAAGATTCCTAAGGCCTCAAAACGTCAAGATCTGTTGAAAACTCGATTTTTGCAAAACGGGGTAAAAACAATATCTTCCCGATTTTTCGACAATCTTCGATTTTCTTAGCGGGAAGTTAAAAACGTAACGCTGTCATTCGATCACAAAATTTATCTCTTCATATTTTTTTCTTACCGGGCGCCTTAAACGAAAATCAATTCTTAAGGAGTAACTCCAAAAATACATCGGTAAAGAAGATCGTGTGATCTTTTGCCAGTTTGTGTCATTCAATCCCCTCGTAACGAGTTCACACCTGGAAGCGTAGTTTGTGGAACAATAAAATCCTATTGTCAAAAGAAATAAGTGTGTCGTTTGAAGTTTACGGAAACGGAACTTATGGAGAATGGAGGCGTTGACTATAGTAAGTTTTAGCAATAGAAAAGATAAAGCGTCATAAGAAATCGTTATTTATACTGACAAAATTGATACCACATATCTATCTGGCCAGTACAAAACCATATTCATACAAATTACCAGAAAAAGTTCCATCTTCACTTAATTATATTAGTAATAGCTAAAATTTTTAGTTACAGTTAATTATTCCAAACACAAAATTTTGTATAAAAACTATTAAGACACTTTAGCATAATCTTATTAGAGATGGAAAAGTGGAAATAGTTTATAAAGTAGAAATTGAAAGTTATCATCCAAGCTATTATAAGAAAACTGATGAAGGTTTAAATACTTTACATATATAAGAAAAACGCTATAATAAGGGAATGGACTAAGATATATAAAAAATCAACGGGTTGCACTCCGGGAGTGAACATGAACAGAAAACATGAACATTAACGTTGTGCATTTTTGATATTTTGGAATGGTTAGAGAATAATTTTACACGAATTGCTTTAATTATCAGTATAAAAGTACTTTCTTTATGTGGTAAAATTCATACAATATTAATTGCGCTATCGTACAAATATGAAAACAAACGCACACGCACACTTGCGCAAGCGCCCTGCACCACTTAAACGAAACAGCAGGAGCAGGCATACAATTTCGACGCGCGGTAGAAAGAGACTATTACTTTACTTCCTCTCCTACGCCACGCCGGCGGTCTACTCTCGCTCCGTTTTACAAATTTTCGATCTGGTCACACGTCCTAACGCGAGTTTAACATTTTTTACCCATCCCAAAAAGTACGCAACGCCGCTAAAGAAGTTTTCACTTCGAAATGGTGATACAGGCGAGGTGCTTTTAGAAATAAACTCATAATATACAAATTAATACTATACTCTTCTTAAAAATTGCTCACAATAAAAATTTTTATTGTCTTTGTAGAAAGTATCCTCAATGACACGTACGTAACGTAACATAAACGTGACACTGACGACCCAATACATATGAGTAAGATTGTGTCACAGTATATTTTGATATATTCAGTCTGTAAACATCAAATTAATTTGAAACTCCATTTTAATAGCAACCTATAAATGAAATCATAGAAAATGGGAGACACTAACTAGTCCATCCAATCCTATTCTCAAGGTGCAAGGCTATAAAATTAACGTGCATCCACTAATATGCAATGATCGTAAGCAAATTAACTGTAAAGTTACATGTGGTGAGTAAACCACTGCAATGTGCTATATTTATTATTTATTTGTAGGTACACTGACAGATTGTTATCAAAGCTATATAAATTAAGGTAAGCTAGACAATAAGCCATAATTGTTGTTGTTGTTACATTAATTATGATGCATATTACAATACATAACAGAAAAAAAAACTAATCGTTCAAAGACAAGACTATATATTGTAGTTTTATAAAAAATATCATAGACACTTGTTTGCTCGCTTCAAGAAAATATACTTTTTTACTATTTTGTATTAACACAATTGAACACACTTCACATCGTTCACTCAAACACATACCTACATAAACACACTGCAGATATACAGTAAAAACACACACTCACACACACACACACATGTACTTGTGGTGCATACACTCACACAATGAAATCGCACTCATTATTATTTTTTATTTTTCTTTTTATCTTTTCCCAAATTAGCTTTATCCACAGCATAAACAGTATACACACGTACCGTATAGTACCATATCCTAATGATGTATTTCACTATCATGCTTAACATGTACCTAAACTGACTTTAAATAAACTTAAAAAAATATTAAAAACCCTTATGAGCAAAGCTTTTACAGAATTGATGAAATGAAATGAAATTTGTTGAAATGAAATTTGTTTATTCACACAAAATAGAGTTGGTAATTACATGTTGGTCGGTG
Organism: Calamotropha paludella; assembly: GCA_927399485.1. Taxonomy (NCBI): domain Eukaryota; kingdom Metazoa; phylum Arthropoda; class Insecta; order Lepidoptera; family Crambidae; genus Calamotropha; species Calamotropha paludella. The sequence continues at coordinate 3,431,955 of OV656806.1, read as the reverse complement.
GTCAAATCGCAGCCAAATTTGCCAAACGCAGGGCATGTGAATGACAATAAAAACTAGTTATAAGATGATGCAATAAATTATACATTTGATAAAAAAAATAATAAATTAAGTTTATAATTAAATAATTACTAATAAATCGTATGTCATATTAATTCATTTAATGCAAATTTTTGAATCTAAATATTCCTTAATCGAGTAAAAGCATTTCATTTTTAGCCACATCTGTAGTTTGGTTTTAAATATAGGTAGACTAAGTTCCTTTACGGAGTGTGGTAACTTATTATAGATTGTAATACAATTAGGATAACAATTTCTTTTGTAATATTGTGAATGCACTCTGGGCAACATCAACATACCGTGGTGTCTCACTAGTCTGGAGGTATTTGCGTTTTTAAATTTAAATATATGAGGATGTGTCTTAACAAAGAAGCAACATTCTAAAATGTACATAGAGGGCAGAGTAAGTAAATTTAGTTCCGGGAATAACTGCCTGCATGACGTTAGTGGCGGAACGTTACATATAGCTCGAACGCACTGTTTCTGCGATATAAAAGCTTTGTTTGTATCTACGGAGTTTCCCCACAGGAGTATACCGTATTTAAGGTTGGATGATGATTATTTGAAAAGGCGAGGCCTTTTGTTTCAGAAGTATACTTCTAATTAATATTTTGTAAAGTTAATTTTTCTTATGCATTTTTACAAGCGCTAGAAAAGTTTCCTTAATTTAAAAATATCTGTAACACATTAAAGAGAAATTAATTATCAGTGTAGAAGTACTGTCATTTATGTGTAAAATACAATATTCATTTATTGCGCTATCTTACACAAATATGACGACAAACACACACGCACACTCACGCAAACGCCCTGTGCCGCTTAAACGAAAGAGCAGGAGAAGGCATACATTTTCGCATTACATGGTAGAAAGAGAGGAGGATATTACTTCTGCACCTACGCCGCGCTGGCGGCCTACTCTCCCTCCGTCTTACGATTGTTCTATCAGTTCACGTGTCCTGACGCGATTTTAACATTTTTTTACCCATCCCAAAAAGTGCATAACGCCGCTAAAGAAGTTTTCACTTCAAAAACAGTTCTTGCCGAGTTTCTTGCGGCTTCTTCTCGGTACAAGGTCTTCCGTCGTAGGACTTACTAAGCCATGGCAAAGATGACTTTTAATAAATGCATTGTAAATACTTATATTGAGTAAAAATATTTTTATCTTATCTTTAACTATGAGTGAGAGACCTGAAGTCCTAAAATACAGGAAAGTCCTAGTTTAGGCTCTAGTCCATTCGGAGGAAATATATTTTTTTTTCATTTGTTTCGATTTGCTTGTTCTACCTTTGTACTTCCTTTTACAGATATGTTTCTAAAATTAGATATCTATATAGGTACTGATATGATAAATGCATTATATTTTTTGTATGTTTGTCTCCGTATCCGCATATGCCGTAAAGAAAAAAATTGTTGTCTGTAAAATCAGTTTACGGACGATAATTTTAAGTGATAGCGTCATAAGAAAACATTGATGATAATTGCATACTTTTATGAATTGAATTGAATTGTTATCACTGAATTATCATTATTTTGTATAATACAAAGAAGGAGTTAATTGAAAATAATTAATTAAAAATAATTAATTAAAAATATTTTTTTATCGATAAATTAACATTAAGTTGTTGTAATAAACAATAGAAAACACATAACCTTTTCACTTCATGAAGTGGAAGAGAGATAGATGCGCCGCAAGTCGAACGCTTATAATAGGCCGATCGTCGCTTGTTCCGCGCTCTCGCTTGCACGCTCGGCTCAGGCGGAACGTTACACTTTTACGTGCGTGCAGCCGGCGTTCATCGATTTATAAGACGTTATCACGTCAAAAAGATTCATATCTGATGTTGAAACAGCAATCGAATAGTGCTGTGTGTCATCGGCTAATGTTAATAACATATTTATTTATCCCCCAAAAAAGAGCAGGGTGCGCGTAAGGTCTAAAGATTCTCCTTAAAAAATTATATAATAAAATTTATACTGTGTTTTCCGAATACTTATATGAAAATATTATTCATATAAAACAAATTATAAAAGCTGGCGTGTACTTAAGAAGGGGCGGCAGTAGTTATATTTATTTATTAAAAATTTAAATGAGATTGAAATTAGCCTATTTACTTTAACAGCCAACTTCATGGTGTCGCTTTTTTGTTACATGCTGCGTGCACAACTTCCGTAACATAAAATTTCACCCTCAATATACCAAAAGAAGTATAAATTCAACCAACCATTCGTTCAACACTTTAAACAAAAATAAATGTGTTGTTCCTATCTTCAGATTGTAAAAACAGGAGGCTTATTATTGAGTAGATGTAATGCGTTTTATAATGAAATTCCACACCATTTTACAGAACTGCCCTCAGAGAAATTAAAAAGTCGGAAAAATCCCTTACGATCAAGCAAAATGGATGCAGTTAATAATCATGACTTTAATAACTCCACTGCTAATTAATATTTTCTATTAAGTTTTAATAGAAATATATAGATATTTTAAGCTGTTTTTATTTCAATGTCCTGATATACTCTATCCAATATAAAAATGGTTGATATAGCAAACTTAAAATAACTTCGTTTATATCAATAAATATTTTTTTTAAATGACAACTTACAGTATCAATCTAGCTCTTTTTACATACCTATTAAATTTTCCAAATGAACTTTGATTTCCCACATTTGTTGATAATACTTTCAGACATAAACAAAATTGTATTATATATTCCATGACCCTTTTTAACCTTATATAATTGCTTGCAACAGTTTAAATCATTAGTTAACTAATAATTGCGCTATTCATTACATTTTACCACGATAAGCTTTAAAGTAGATAATTATAAAATTAATAGTATAAGGTCGATAGAGAAAATATTGTAAAATTTTTACATACATAGTTACAACCAGTCTAGATTGTGGTTTTATTGTAGGTATAAAGACGTTTTCATTTAATTTCATTTAAATTTCATAGACTATTTCATTCAAAACTATGTTAGTCGAAATTTTAGTGCATTCAAATAAGTATGTCAGTGACTTGTTTGTTGCTGGCGAAACTATATCTTGGCGTTATAAAACACAATACAAGTATGGAGAAAACGTTCAATTTTCTGTATATATCGTTAGTTGGAGTTACAAAACTTTCAGTAAAAGATAAATGGCGAATGAGATACAACAAAAAGGGTTATGGCTACGAAACTTTCGAAAATGTTGAGCAAGTATTGAAGCTTTCTACAATTGGTGTGAAAATTCCTCTAGGCGCGCAAAGTGATCACTTCGCGTTAGTTATACCTTCATTCAACTACATGAAAAGAAAAGGAAGATATATTATTAAATGTAGTATAAAACATATATTAAAAGTAAAATTTAGAGAGAACTGCTTTTTAGAACAAACTGTCAGAGAGAAAAAATAAATATACATTATTAGTGGTGTCGAATTAAAATTGGCTAACGTAAGTACCTCTCATTTATGGAATTCAAAAGAAAATAAGACAGTCCTTTATTTGTAAGCGATATACGATCAACTTAAAAGCTTCAATTGATAAGTCAGTTGTTACTCCGTGAGATAACGTAAAATTCTCTTACGAATTGAACAATGACAGCAAAATACGTATTATAAGAGTGACAACAAGAATAATGGAAGTGCATGCCTTCAAAATTTCTCATTTGAAGCCGAAAATTTATGAGAAAGTAAACGATGTTATATGGAAAAGCGGCAAGATTGGTAGACATTCAAGTCATACTGAAGCATTCCTGACAAGCTTACCAATAACAGCTTATTGGGTCAACGCAAAGATTGTGAAGAAATACTATTGTTATAACTGCAGTTTAGCCTTGTCCTCGTAGAAAATTGGTGTTAATGGAACCTGTGTCTCTAGTATTGGACGCAAATGGTGAATTTTTGAAAGTTTTCACCAATAAATTGATCATAAGTAAAAACAATCAAATATTAAAGAATACTGAGGCCTGAGGCCCTACCATCACGTCTTATAGCAATCTAAATTTAGCTGTTAAAAAGAGACGCCATTATAGACCGCGTATAGCGGTGTCTCACTTTGACAATCGAACTTGCATCGCGCTAAAAGATCATGGTAGGCCCTCTGGTCTTTAATAAGAGTTGTATTATAATTTTACAATAGTTCCCAGGTGATAAATGTGATATACATAATATTTATTATCATACATTTTCAATGTTTATATTTTGTTAGGAAAATAGTGGAACATGGATTTTTTATTCTTTTACGTATTGAAAGGATTAAGTACAGGGTTTAGTAACATGATAAATTGAATGAATACTTATCAACAAATCATTGCTCATTAACTATTTATGGCGTTTATTCTAGATACTTTTTAAATATTAAATAATCTATGAGGCAAAAAATTACTTACTACACACTTCCATACTTACCATTATAAATATACACAGACTAAATGTAATTTCTTAATTTTAATTTCTTCGTATTTGAAGACAGAGAAATTGTTGAATATTAAATTAATTTTATATATGAAATAAATTGTTTATTTTGTTATTTCTAAATTTATTTATGGTGTTAATAAAACGTATTTTTATATTATCACGAATAAATAAAAAAGACAAGGGTATATTTAAATCTTTTGTAAAGTGACTCCTTTCCAAGAGTCTAATTCTATTTCAACAGTTTGGGGTTAAAGCAATGGGCTCGTAGAGTTCTGTCCAAATACACTTAGAGAAACTAATCAACACGTCATGTGATCGGTAGGCTGGTTTGCACGTTGCCCAGAGAATAAGGGCCACTATAATACCGTTCATAGTTCGTTCTGTTCGATCGGAATGTTGTCCTCATAAAATATTATCAAGTAAGAAATATACGTATGCATTCATAATATCCGTAACTCAAGTTTTGGTCAAATCCCATTCCACACATGATCAATCTCGAAGAAATTTTGCTTGAGTTGATAATTTTGCTTGAGTTGATCGAACTTGTCACGAAATGTATCAATAGTGTCAATGCTTTCATTTTCTCAATCATTAATTAAAAGGGGATAGTGTAATATTCCCCTTCCTGTTTTTAATTGACTAACTTGGATGCACCTACATATAAAATAAATATAAATATAAAAATGTATCTCTATGTATAGATATACATGTACACACATACATCACAATTATATAATAAAAATGTTTTCATTTAAATTTGATAGAAGATTTCATTCAAAACTGTTATTCGAAATTCTAGTGCATTAAAATAAGGATGTCACTAACTTCTTTGTTGAGGGTGAAACTATATCTGTTGTTATAAAGTTAACGTACATAAAGATAAACGTACGTTAGCCATATATATATGTGTGTGTGTGTGTGTGTAAAATAAGGCGATTTTTTTATTTTAATTTAATTGATATTGAAAATGCATCTGATTTCTCCTAATAAGTTTAAAAATTATAGAGTTATTAAATGGATCTTAGTAACCTCAATGATTTAAAATAATAAGGCTCATTCGATTAATTTAATGAGATTTTAGCGAACTCCTCTCTCCTTATTTGCTGTGCCCCACATACTCGTAAGTAAATTACTGTTTAAGAACCATATAAAACAAACATTGTAGAAACGCAATAAAATATTAAGTATTGATTACATTCTAGTCATTGTCTTATGTTTTCTCCTTGTGTTAATAATATTAATCTTTTCATCAAGAATATGAGCTATAGTAGCTAATTCTTCATCGAAAAGATCCATGACAAATTTCACCTCAAATATAAGAATACTTTTGAAATGTTATTAATTTACTAGCGAACCCGGTAACGCGTTACTATGGTAAGGTGTTGTTATGGTAACGCGTATACATTGGAAAAAGAGCGGACAGACAAACAAACAAACAACAAATTTGTGTTCTTAGATTATAGACTAGCGACCCGTCCCGGCTTTTCTTTAAAATTCTTTAATTTTTTTTTATGATTTAATATTTTTCTGTTAGCGCCATCTAGCGTCCGGTAGACGAACTACTTGCGGTTAACACGTTGCTATGGTAACTCATATACAATGGAAAAAGATCGGGGAAAAGAGCGGACAGACAAACAACAAATTTGTGATCTTAGATTACAGACTAGCTGACCCGGTAACGCGTTGCTATGGTAACGATTAAAGAGAAAAGAGCGGACAGACAAACACACAAACAACAAGTTTGTGTTCTTAGATTATAGATTTACTAGTCAATATGCAACTTTGATTATTGATGATACAAGACTAAATCGTAACTGAGTTACTTTGTATAATGTGGACTTGATACGACTTTATCCGACCGATATTGGACCAAGAACGCACTTTAAACGGCATCATAGTTAATATCAGCTCTATGTTTAGAAATATCACGAGTTATAGCTATTTGACAAACTGGAGCCAAGTAATTTCAAAACAAAACGTAACATAATTTTTTTATTTTTAATTTGTCAATTATTAATGGGTTAATCTTATATTTCGGTTTCCAAAATACCTGTGAAAATGTTGGAATTTGCTGTCGGAAAAACAAACTATTCGCAACTTTATTTTTCAGAAAATTTTATTTAGAATGTGTTGATAAAAAATATTGTTTATTTAAAACTAGTAAAATATTTACGGAGTCTTGTATTTCTGTTTATTCTTTTTACGAACATCGATACGGAGTATCGAGATTGAGAGATACTATCCATCTAGAAAGTTGTGTTGACACGCCATTCCCGGTTTGAAGTTCATTTATATTTTTTGTCGCTGTAAGACCGTTATATTGTAAACAGTCATTAAAAAAATAACAAATGCGGTTCTAGACAATAGTTTCTTAGTGTTCCTATACATTATTGTATCACAAGAATTTACGCATTTGTGTCCTATTATTTTATAAGTCGTGCGTGTTTATATATATTTTGCGTCAAAGTATAAATCCATAGAAAAAATGAAATATTAATTTTTCAAATTAATTCATTGTATTATTTTTACAGATGTCTTTGTACGCAAATAGTTAATAAGATAAATGTTAATTAAAATATCAACTTTATTTATTTTAACCACCCTGTATAATCTGATTACTTCAACTCTATAGACTCTATCTATCACGATAATCTGAAAGTTTTATTTAATTGTATATGATATCATAATAAATGTGGCTTGGAACACACCTTTCAAATACCTACTCTAATATCTTATCACAGATATGATATGAAAACGTACATAAACAAACTGTATATATATTATTCATATCGCAGTAAATTCTTCAGTATTCCGATAGTATTTATTGGAAAAACAATCGTTTCTTTATCAAGGTAAAGCTGTTCGAAATTTAAAAGAAAAATGTCTATACAGTGTGAAATAAATTTACACAAAGATTCCGATCATGTATTTGTACCTGGTGAAATTGTGTCCGGCGATGTCAAGTACAATTTGTCTGAAAACACATCCTTTAGAAAAATTACCATTTCTCTCAAAGGTAAAGATTTGTTAACAGTAGATGGAACTTGCCTAACAAACAGATGTTCAGGTGATGATAATAAAAATTATGTAGATATTGAAAACATAATCTATGAGGACGAAAATGATGTAAACTTTGCTGCTGGTGTATACGAAATTCCATTTACTTTGACACTGCCTTATGATATACCAAAATCGTTGAATCACAAGAAAAGCAGAGATGGATATTGTATCAATTATAAAATATTTTATTATGTCTGCATAAAATTTGAAAGATCAGGTTTCATAAAACATTCGAAAAGTTTCAAGAAGACTATAAATGTAAATTCGAGTTTTTCACCTACACTACCGATGATACCTGTTGCGTATGAAGAAAAAAAGAAATTCGTCAGATTATTTACTCGTAAAGAAGACACACTAACAATCAAAGCAACTGTAGATAATTCAGTTGTTGAAGCTGGAGGAAAAGTGCAACTTCAGTGTGATGTGAAGAATGACAGTAAATTCAATATCAGACGACTTGAAGTAAATCTTGTTGAATTGTTACAAGTGAAAACTTCAGACATATCTGAAGAAATATGTGATGTTCTACAAACCATATGTTTAAATCCGATGTTAAAGAAAAGGGGTGATACAGAAGTGATGAAAGTAATTTTCGACATACCAAAAGATGCATGCACCGTGCGAAATTCGAAAATAGTGAGCAGAAATTATAATTTAGAAATTACGGCGGTATTGCCAGCTTTCTATAAGAACGCTGTTCTGAATGTGCCAATAGAAGTAGGAGAAAATACAACGGACAGTGTTATAATTAGGGAAACACCGCCAACGTATTGGGACGCTATGAATTTGGTACAAGAAGGTTTGCCTAATTATAAGTAATTTGTCTTAAAAAATCCTTTAAGAAGGAACGGAGAATTAGGTAGTCAAACATAGAACCTCAGTAATGATAACGTTAGCTTAGCGAGTATTTTTAAACAAGGGGTTATTATATTTTTATTCCAAAATTGCGTTTTATATCGTGAAAAACAATACCAAACTATTCCATATTTACAACAATAAGAAATGTTACATTAATTTCCGGTATTATTTAATTTCTTTATGTTTTTTTTTAAATTAAAACGTAAGACTCTGTAGTAATCCCTGAGTGATAGCATTGTAATCTCTAATAAATATAGATGAATAAAAGAATCATATAGTAATAATGTATCCTATTTCAAAATTATAGATTTTGTCATTAAAATGCGATTAATTTATATAAAGAAATATTGTAAACTTCAATTTTAAAGCATTACAACATTTGGTCATTTGAAAAAACATGGGTTTAAACATAATTAAGGTAGTTTTTCAACACATTTAACTCATTAATAAAAATTATAAAAACAGGATACATATAAATATATATAGTATTTTAAAAATTAGTAATTGCTAGCTTAGAATTCTTATTATTTTGTGTATGTCCATATATTTTAAGTTAATGTAGATTTTACAACATGAATAATATGGATATATAATATATTTTTTTAAACAATTAATAAAAATAATGTGTTTTACTTCAGCAGTTTCTATAGTTTGCACTGTGTATGCGTTATTGGATTCACAATTATACGATATCAAATATTTACATTTTCTTTTTTATATCACCATTTTATGTGACCAATATTATTTATCCCATTTAAAGAACAACATTGAAAGATATGATATTAAAAGTTTATAATTGGTTTTCCTTTAGAAATAATTTTCATAATATGTATTAGTTATAAATTCTAGATATCTAATTTGAGTTAAGAATAAAAAATACAATACCTACTATTTCCCCCTTTTATTTGACAATCATAATCTACACACATAGAAGTAGTCGCTATAGGTATAATTTCCTGTATTAGTCTCTCTACGGAGGATATTATCTGTATCAGGTCTGTATCAGGTACTGCAGGCACTGCATAAAATAGTCTTCAATGTGGTTATTCATAATGTATGTATACCACCCATACAACCTATTTATGGAATTTTTAGTAAGAAAGTAAAGCGATCCTTTTATGTTTTTTATTTAATTTGCAATATTTCTATAAGATATAAAATACGTGTGTAAAAAACAACTACGCCTCCGAGCCCTCAGGTGGGATTCGAACTCACGACCTTTCGCTATCCGGGCGAGTGCTCTGACCGCTGAGCTACCGAGACGCTGGCAAACTTGTCAAATTTTACATACGTATTTCAATTTCTACTATGAGCGCTAGTATCTTTCCACCAATGTTGAACGCTAACTGCCTTCAACATCGAAAGTAGTCTTTTTACAAAAATTAAGATGGAACTAGCTATAATTATGTTTTTTATTTAATTTTTTGCATTCACAATGCAATATTTCTATAAGATATAAAATACGTGTGTAAAAAAAGGTCGTGGGTTCGAATCCCACCTGAGGGCTCAAAGTCGTAGTTGTTTTTTACACACGGATTTTATATCTTAGCGATACTATTTTTTATAGTTATTAACTATTTAGATTTCGTAACAAAGCAATTATTTATGAATGTGTAATATTAATGGTCTATCAATCATTTTATGTTCATGGACATGCAGAAGTGTTGTCAAATGAAATAACAAGAGGTGTCTTTACGTGTTCTCAAAAGGAATCCACGGAGATTTTAATAAATCCCTTCGCCTTTATGAAAACCCAGGGGAACGAGGAAAAATTCATTTATTCATCTTCATTTTATCATTCATCGTGCATAAATCATGTTTTATCTTTTAAAGGCGCCTTATCAAGACTTTGTTTACAGGACCTGAATTGAAAGAACTCAACATTAATATTTGAATTAACCCTTTAGGGAAGTTAATTGCCGGAAGAAAAAATCTATCGTCGTCATCTTTTCCTCTATGCAGCCGCTAAGAGTCAAATTCATACTTAATATTACGAAAATACGTTCTGAACTAAACTCAAAGGTGAAAGTGACGTCTGCATACTTGAAAACTTAAATTCAACCTACTAGGTTATGTAAGGTTATTAAAAAAAACTTCTAAAAACTAATTAAATATTGACACTAAAAAGGGAAATAAAACATAAATATGTGTATAACATATAATTAAAAATTAAATATTTTCAACTCGTTTTGTACAAAAAGGCTTATTCTGTTTGAAAATGAAAATAACTTTATTCAAACGCACTTAAAAATAAGTACATAGTTTTGAATCGTCCAACATTTTTACCTACCACCCATTCTGGACGTCTCTTAACTGACAAGAAGAATCTCGTCAGCTTTAACAGAAGTAACGACATTTACAATATAATACATCGTCACCATACACAATCCACAAAAAAAAACAAAATTATTTTGTTATGAGAATACTAATAGTGTTATGTCATCATTATTTCGTTGATAACAACAAAGTCAACAAAAGTATCTGTACTTACTTAAAGTAAGTATCCCTGAACATGGCAATAACGTACAGGGAGTAAACAACAAATTTAAGAAAGCAACAAGATTTATGTTTAGTATTAGTCAATAATACTGAAGGTTAAAGCAGACCCATTTTCCAAGGCAGCACCCGTTCACGAGCATGACGCATGATACAGCCATCGCTTCGCTCAACCATATCTTAGGGAACGTAACGACCCGCACCACATGCCACCACCCAAGAAATGTATTAAGAGGGCATGTCATACTCTAACTACCAGTAATAAATTAGTTTTAAAAATTAACAAATGCTAATGTTGTATGACACAATCTGTAATAAATAGTGTAATGTTGAAATGACACTTATTACTTCCATGCATCGCGATCTCTTAAATAGCTATATGATTCTCGTTAAAATACTTAATTGTTGAATGTTTAATCAATTACTAAAACGAGCTTTGAATTGTTAACTTAAGTTTTCTTCGTGGAAAAATCATTTCGCCGAATAATGATGACTGACATTTTAAGACCTTTAATGTTTATAATTATGTTTTAAACCTTTTTTATTTCTATTAACCTAGGGGAAATCCTTTATGGATTCGTCCCGCCACGGGTTGACGGCGGGAATATGTAGGACTCCATCTGACAAAGCGAAAGGAGCGTAGACTGAGATATACCCAAAACTAAAACCCTTGGTATGTACCTTCTACACCACCGGTGTTACGCGGCTCCTTTGTGACAGTCACCTCTTGTACTATGTTCAAATTTAAACTAACCTTATATTAAATTTAAAAGGAGTCCATTTTAATTTTAAGCTCAACCTTTCGAGACTATTAGAAATATTAAAAAACAAAATTACATGATTCGGCGAACAGTACTCCGGTAAATAATTATCTGCCGTACTTAAAACTCTTCCGTTTTGCAACAAAACCAAACGACAATGATGGTCCTGGGTTCGAGTCCCGGAAGGGGAAAATGTTTGTTTTATAAAAACGAAAAGTTGTACTTGAGTCATGGGTATTTATATATATTCACTAGCTGTCCCATCCACGCGTTGCTATGTTATAAATTAAACCCATCCTATGTCTTAGTTGGAACATATCCAGCAAAATAAAAATCGGCCAAGAGCGAGTCGGACTCGCGCACCGAGGGTTCCGTACAAACCTATAGGTATATAAGTAAACGTTAACCCATCACTACAATCGAGTCATAGTTACGCTATTATTACGAGTACTGCAAAATGAAATCCATAACATTACAATATGGAAAGCTGGAGGAGCATAAATTAATGATAAAAGTCTCTTTATCGTGTCCTGCGTGTAATCCTTTATTCTATATTAACACATTTTTTTTATTTTATAATATAGGTGAAATATCTCCACTAGCCTTGCAGCAGCCAGCTCAAAGGTATTATAGACCTGAGTATTTTAAATGAATTTCAATTTAATATTTTCTTTCTTTCTTTCAATAAAAGACCATAATAGGGAAAACTCTGCTGCACATTTTGTGGTCTACGGGAGGTGCATAGTGATTATTAGTTACATTTAACAACCCAGGGTAAACCCTTTAACCCTTAAGGCGGGTTAGTGCTTTTCTATTCTGCAAGACACTACATGGCTTATAAGCCTACTAGCTTTCCGCCCGCGGCTTCGCCCGCGTGGAATTCGGTTATATACACAACTATAAGAAAACTTTTCATTCCCACGTATAAAGCACAACTATAAGAAAACTTTTCATTCCCACGGAAAAATCTAAGAAGCGCGATGTAACGCTGGATACAATTAGTTGTTAAACCAAAACTGAATGGTACACTATATTATATGTTTTCCTTTGTGGAGCAAAAAGATGCAGATTTTGGGCACTGGAAGCCCGGGAACACGCTACATAGAGCTGACCATGCGAAACACTATGTTTTTCCAAGCTATCATTCCACTTCTTATGTATTTTAAAAACACATCGTTACCATATTTTAAAAAACACCCAGCGCCATCTATGGCATACCTCAAGAACTAAATAACGTAACTAATACTTATACCAATTAGTAATTCGTTGACTTTAGTGATTTCAGGATAAGTAGATGTAAAAAAAACAATTAAGACCATTAAACAAATTGTACGTCATCCCTCGAGAATTCCTCATTTTCGTATCATTTAGCTTCAAAATTTACATGTTCATATTCGTTTGCAACATATAAGTAGATGAAAAAAAAACAGTTTAGACGATAAAACAAATTGTACGTCATCCCTCGGGAATTCCTCATTTTCGGGGATTCATTATCGTACCATTTAGCTTCTAAATTTACATGTTTATATTCGTTTGCAATATTTTACCTTGTTTTAAACGACACACAGCGCCATCTACAATCCATCCATCAAGCAAACAATATTTTTGTTTTTCCTCGGGAATATCAATTTTTTCCAGGATAAAAAGTACCCTATTATTTAATCCGGACTTTTATCTTTACGTCTGCAAAATTTCAAAGCAATCGGTTCAGTAGTTAAGGCGTGAAAACGGAACAAACAAACAAACAAACTTACTTTCCGATTTATAATATTAGTAAGGATTTTTAAGTGGTTAGCGTTTTTATTATAAACTACAAGAATCGATTACTGATTTATATTTATTTATTTAAATCATATAACGAATGAGGGTAGGGGATAATTATAATAATTTTGACATTCACAACAATTAGCCTATCCCAAAATAAACAATTTAAGGCTTTATGGATACTAGGGTAACAGATATAATACGCATAAGTTAATATTCATATAAATATATATAAATACCTATAACTCAGGTAGTTTGTACCTTAGTATTTATTACACAAACATGTGCCCTCTCCGCGAGTCGTATTCAGAATCGATGTGAAAGGCAGCATTGTTACCGTTGCACTGAATATCGTCAGGTTGGTAGGGGATGATTTACCGATAATTTTATATATCTTTCAAGGGAATCATAAATACCAAAACTTTATATTCTGGGAAAAATCGTGACCTCTCTTGTATCATAACGATTGGTAATGGAATAATTAATTATTTCACGATAACAAACGCCACCAATGTGTTTTTTTATCGCTTTTAATCAGCGTGTCTCATCAACAATTATTAATTATTAGAACAACATTACAATCGCAAAAGATTATATTAATCTGTTTTTAGAAAAATAGGAGTTGAATTTTATTTGTAAATAGTATTTCCATAGATAAGATTAAATGCAACACGTATTTTAAATAAAATAACTAATAATGTTATGTTACCAACTGCAAAAATTGTCTAAAACTAAGAAAATCTTGTACGATAAGTATTTGCCATTTAAGTGAAATATACATAGGGTATACGACTTGGCAACAAAAAAGTTTTTGCTCATAAATACCCTACGGGCTTGGGATTACTTAGGCTTACGGATTCGGTTGTTTAGAATAAAAAGCCTATTCTAAACTTACATATGTCTGTAAGGATATAAAGTGTCTTTTTAATGTTTAAAATTATACCTTATTGAATCACGATAAAGTTTAGTTTTGCTTCCATTTAAATTGTCACGTAAAAAGGTGAGGTGGCCATCAAAAGATTGTTTGTTTCGATCTAGGTTTTCACGTGATCTTTAAAGTGAAGAAAACAAAATTATCTTGAATAACAAGTTGCAACTTATAAGACTACTTTCGTTGTGAGCATTTTAGGTGTTTTTATAGGGGAAATATAATTTTACGAGTCACAACACAAAATATTGTGTTATAACACAATATATTAAGTTAAATCGTGTTAAAAATAGATTTCTTTGCGTTAAAATTGAGAAACTTTAATGATGAGATTTAAGTTTTAACTGATAATATGATACAAAAATATATAATCCATCAAATCAAACTCATAACATGCGCATAAAATACTAGAAAAAAAATTTCTTCAATTATGTTGTATTTGAACAACTTTTAAAATTCTTTAGGACGCACACCTTTTAAAAATAATATTATTTAATAGAAAATTCAATAGAGCACAAATCAAAATTGTCGTCAAATGTTGTTTAGGGATGTTCAATAGATGGCTTTCGGCTAAAATTTGCCTCAATTTTTTTATTCTAAGTTGTCATTTTTCTCGCCGTAGGTGAGTTTATGTTCACAAGTTGCGGGTGCCGCGTCAAAACAAGTTGTCATGTCTGTTTTTCGTTGCTATTCGATTTCAAATTCGTCTGTAAAAAAACAAGCACGTTGTTTGTTTTTCACAGGCGTATTTAAAATCACATAGAAAAATGACCTTGGGAATGCAAAAAAAAAATACTTTTTTGCTTGTTACAATGAGGATACTTAACGATATGAAATCACATCATAAAGCCTTTAAAAGGCGTAGTATCAGACAAAAGTGTTTTAGTGACCAATTTGTAATAATGCAGAATAAAAACATCTCAAAATGTTTTTTTTTTAGTTATCAATATTTTTAAAACTAGTTGATTCATTAAATTATGAATTCATTTAAGAACCTAAATAAATGTTTATACAAAAAATATTAAAATTTTACAAATAAAAAACAGTGCTTTCCAAGTTTAGGTACTGTTTTATCTTTATATTTACTGTGGCAGCGGTAATCTGCATGCTAATTACGTAAGTCTGTTGCTAACAATTTGTTATTATGGATGAACGATTCGACAGTTGCAGTTGATAACAGGTTGCTAACAGAGGCACTCTAAAACTGTCCAATCGTTCATCCATAGTCACAAAAGTAGCAATGTCATTGATATGGTATAAATACGTGTGTAAAAAAAACTACGCCTCCGAGCCCTCAGGTGGCATTCGAACCCACGACCTTTCGCTATGCGGGTGAGTGCTCTGATCGTTAAGCTACCGAGACGCTGGTAAACGTGTCGAAATTTACAAACGTATTTCAACTTCTACTATGAGCTAGTATCGTTCCACCAATGTTGAAAGCTAACTACCTTCAACATCGAAAGTAAGATGTTGAAGGTAGTTAGCTTTCATCATTTTTTACAAATATTAAACAGTTGATTAAGATGGAACCAGTTGTTATTACGTTTTTTCGCCTGGGTAGCGAAAGGTCGTGGGTTCCAATCCCACCTGAGGGTTCGGAGGCGCAGTTGTTTTTTACACACGTATTTTTATTGTGGTTATTGAATATAAATACGTAAATAATATAAACTCAAATGTTTTTGTTGAACTCCAATTTATTAATTTTTGACAACGTCTCATATTTTTATATTTTTATAGACAAGAATGACAAAAATCTTAAAAACTAAATCGAAAGAGTTTGCACTCCCACATAACCCCCTCCCCAGTAACTGGGTAACGAGGTTACGGAACTACACAAAAGCTATAATGATTAACGAAAAACTCATAAATTATTTACCACAATAAACTAACAACTAAAACAAAACGTTATTTCTTGTGAACTTAATGAAACTAAACAATAATAAAATGAACTAAAAATATTTTTCCGGTATTTTTACACGTCTACCTACTCTAGTTGTAATTTCTTTAGAATTTTGTTCCCTATTATTAACAATGTCTTTAGTTATATTATCTCTACAACTACTATCATGATCTAATAAATAAGCTGGTTTTAATCTATCTATAGAAATATTTACATTTTTGTTATTAACTTTAACAGTAAAATATTTGTCATAACGTTTTACAACTAAAAATGGACCTTCATAAAAAGATTCTAAAGGTTTCTTAACTCTATCGGTTCTTAAAAATACATGGGAAGAAGTTAACAAGTCTTTATGCACAAATATATTGCTATTACTAAAATCTAAACATATTTTCCGAGGTTTTATACTGTCCATTATTTTAATTAAATCGGAAACAAACGTATCGGAATCAGGTAAAGTTTGCGGTCTCTCGAAAAATTCGCCAGGTACCCTAATAGTGGTACCATATACCATTTGGCTAACTGTAAAATTCTTATCATGTCTAAGCGCAGTACGCATTCCTAACAATACTGTTGGTAGTGCGTCTGTCCATCTTATATTATTATGAGCTTTAAGAGCAGCTTTAAGAGTTCTGTGCATTCTTTCTACTTTGCCATTGCATTGTGGATGATAAGCTGTTGTAAATTTTACTTTGGAACCACATATTTTAGCCAAACTTTTAAATAAATGTGATTGAAATTGAGCACCTCTATCGCAAATTATAGTGTGAGGAATTCCAAACCTTGCTATCCAATGAGCAAACAACGATTTAGCTACGGTTTCTGCTGTGCTATTACGAATCGGAATGACTTCCATCCAATCTGTATAGCGATCTATACACGTCAGGCAATAGACGTTTTCCTCTGATGGTGGAAACGGGCCTATTAAATCTATATGAACTATTTCAAATCGTCCATCAGGGTCTGGAAAAGCAGTGATTGCTGATTTGGTATGACGAATGACTTTATTTTTCTGACATTCGACACAAGTTTTTGCCCAAAATCTAACGTCCTTATTTATATTTTTCCAAATAAATTTTGAAGTAACCTGTTTGGTTGTAGACTTGATGCCAGGGTGTGAAAGATTGTGCATAAGATTAAAAATTAATTTACGGAAATTTTCAGGAATATAGGGACTAATGTTATTCGTAGAAGTATCACACCACAATGTATCATTTGTACTAAGTTGATATGGTTTAAATTTCAATGAAGTTGACAACTTGAGTTGCTGAAGTTCATTGTCATTAATTTGAGACTTAGCTATTAAGCTATAATCAATTACGTCTACGGTACTGATTCGAGATAATGTATCAGCTATAATATTATCATGACCACTAATATGTCGAATATCTGTAGAAAATTCCGAAATATATTGTAAATGACGAAGTTGCCGTGGAGATGCTTTTTCATTTTTTTGGCGAAAAGCAAAAGTTAGAGGTTTATGATCTGTAAAAATTATAAAATTACGACCTTCAAGATAATGCTTAAATTGTTTAATAGAAATATATATACTCAACAATTCTCTGTCATATGTGCTATATGATTTTTGAGCATTGTTGAGCTTTTTAGAGTAAAAAACTATTGGTTTCCAGCTGCCATTTTCATATTGCTGCAAAACTGAACCTATAGCTAATTCCGATGCGTCTGTAAATAAGGCTAGTGTATATTTATCATTAGGAAAAGTTAATAAGGCTGCATTTGCTAAATCGGTTTTACATTTTTGAAACATTTCTTTAGCATTTTCGGTCCAAGCTATTTTAGATTTATCTTTTTTCTTTGAACCTTTAAGATAATCATGTAAAATGGCCTGTGTCTTAGCAGCATCTTCAAGGTAACGTCTATAAAAATTAATTAAGCCTAGAAATGTTCGTAAATCATGAACTGTTTCTGGTAACTTATAATCTAATATAGTTTGTACCTTGTTAGGTAGAGGCTTAGTACCTTCTTTTGTAATAAGGAATCCTAAAAACTCTACTTCGTCAAGATTAAATTTAGACTTAGATACATTAATACGTAAGCCATATTCATCGAGTCTTTTGAAAACTGACGTTAGGTGTTCTATATGTTCATCAGGTGTCTTTGACGCCACCAAAATGTCATCTAGATAAGGAAAAACAAAATTGAAGTCTCTGAACACTGAATTAATAAATCTTTGGAATGTTGCTGGTGCATTACACAAGCCAAAGCTCATAACGTTGAATTCAAATAACCCAAAGGGTGTAATTATAGCTGTTTTGCATTTGTCTTCTTCATTCATAGGTATTTGATAATAAGCCTTGAACAAATCAATTTTAGAAAAAATCGTCTTACCAGGTAAAATTGTGAAAAAATCATCAACTCGGGGAAGTGGATACCTGTCCGGAACTGTCTGTGCATTCAGCCTTCGGTAGTCTCCGCATGGACGTAGAGTTCCATCTCCTTTCCTTACAACATGAAGAGGACTAGACCACTGGGAATTTGAAGGACTGATTATTCCATTGTTCAGCATGAATTGAAATTCTTCCTTAACAGATTTGAGCGTGCTAGGATCCAATTGTCTTGCTTTACAGTGAATAGGTTCTCCTTTTGTCACTATGTGATGTCGGGTTTCGTGCTTGGTCGATGTAGGTAAAATATTAGGCTTAGTGATGTTAGGAAATTTCATCAATAGATCGTAACAGTTATGATCTTTGTTCATAGTGCTGATGACGTCTTTCTCTGAAATGGATGTAATACTTGCTGATATGGATAGTTTTGTGACAGTATCAACTAATCGTTTGTTGCGTAAATCTATTAGCAGGCCAAAATGTTTTATAAAATCGGCGCCAAGTATGCCTTTATCAATCTTTGCAATTACGAAAGGCCATTGGAATTGGCGGCGAAGTCCCAGATCTACAGTCAAAACTTTAACGCCGCAAGTGGCAATCTCTGTTCCATTCGCTGCAAATAACTTGATAGATTTGTCCAATTTGTCCTTTGACTTTGCTGGTACAATAGAGACGTCAGCTCCACTGTCTACTAGCAATCGTAAACCAGTTCTCTTTTCCATAACAAAAAGGCGTGACGTGCGACCAGGATTAGTTCTCACAGCCGAGTTAGTCGCTAGTTCTGCTGTGTTTGTTCGTTTCCCTTATTGACCCATGCACATGGCGGTACGCATTTATCTGCTCTGCATCTCTTGCCATAGCGAAAATGGTAATAGCAGTATCTGCCTTTAGGGTCGTATCTTTTGGAAGACTTCGAGCGAGAGCGATTAGATGATCGGTTAGATTCTCGGCTAGTTGACCGAGGTCGCCTTTGGACCATAGTGTGCATAGCTGCCAGTTGGTTTTCTAGGTTAGCTATTTTTTGTAGAAGCGTTGCAATAGAGTTTTGGTTTAGGGCACAAATTTGGCTAGTGGAAGATGGTTGATTGATGTCAACAATTTTGTCTGCCATGATCGCTAATTTTTGGATGTCTTCATCACTGACGATTAGTATATTTTTTATGTTGTCCGGCAATTTATCGAGCCACAGAGTTTTGAGGGCGGTGTTTGACATGTCCGTCCCAGCCAGCGACTGCATCTTTCGCAATAATTGAGAAGGTTTTTGATCTCCTAGTTCAATTCCGGTAAGTAGGGTTTTTATGCGTGTATTTTCGCTATCCTTAAATATTGTAAGTAATCTTTCCTTACTGTGAGTATATTTGTCCGTGATTTTATCATTTGAAATTATATCCCACAGGTTGTCTATTAATTTCGGGTCAATTTGTGAAACAAGGTGATTGAATTTGGTGGTTTCGCTAGTTATTTTATTTATTGAAAACTGTGCATCAATTTGATAAAACCAGATTTCGGGTTTTTCCGGCCAAAAATTGGGAAATTTGAGACTTACAGCGTTCGTTTCGTTGTTTTCTGCCATGACTAGATTTTCACGATTTTCACACAGATATAATTTTGAAATGATGTGCCGGAACGTTGCTTGAAGTTTTTCCGTTGTCGGGGTCACCAATTATTGTGGTTATTGAATATAAATACGTAAATAATATAAACTCAAATGTTTTTGTTGAACTCCAATTTATTAATTTTTGACAACGTCTCATATTTTTATATTTTTATAGACAAGAATGACAAAAATCTTAAAAACTAAATCGAAAGAGTTTGCACTCCTACATTTTATACCTTATACAACTATTGCATTGTGAATGCAAAAATAAAATAAAATAAAAACAATGTCATTGATTTGAAACGAGAATCTTTAGCAACGGACTTACGTTATAAGCATGCGGTATGCGGATATAACAATTTCAGTTGCTAACAGAGGCATTCTGAAACTGTCAAATCGTTTATCCATAATGTACGCTATGCTAGCAATCGTTTAGTAGTTATTATTGTCATAACAAAACAATGAATGTAGCAGGCAGACTTAAATTTAATTAACGCATACAATATTTGTACAATATTGAATAAGAATCATGGTGTTTAAACGATTGCTGTTATTGGCCATACGCTGTGATTGGTTGTTAGTCAATGTGGGTTTTTCCCCCCACCATTTGATACTATGAAAGGGGGTTGTCTTGCTGTCAATTGAGCCTGCGTCGCTGCGGGTTCCCCTGAGGCGGTCGCTTAGATGAAGCCTACACAGCCTTCCTAAGCTTTGGCACTCACAAGGTGGTGTTTAGTTAGTACGAGTCTGACATAACCTATCGGGCCGGCCGACGTATCAATGCAGGATTCACAACCTCCCTCCCCTAAGTTAGGAGGGTGTCCAAGTCTCTAAGCGGATAAAAAAGGCAATTAAGACATTATATTTCTCTTGATGGACGAGAAATAACCTCTTACTGTTATTCTGCTATTTTGATTTTGTACGTGTTTATAATAATAACAAGAGTAACTAAGAGTAGATTTCAAACGAGAACTGTTAGCAACAGAGTTACATAATCCACATACTGGAATTACCTACCGCCAACAATAGAAACCATAAAGAGACGATATACTTAAGTAATATTAATTAAACTTCAACCTTATTCTAAGTAGTTTTAGTATTATTTTAAGTTGATTTAATTTTGCAATATTCTTAGCATTTAATTAACGGTCAGTTACCTTACGTTACAGGGTAAATACTGAATTGAGAATGAAATACATAAATAAATACAATACAACAGTGACTTGAGAACGAATTTTCATAGTTATCAGTCATATACGCCACTACTAGGATACATAGGACTTCGATTTCTGGTATCTCTTATATAATTTACGTTAATTACCTATAACATACTGTATATCACGTATATTGAGATATATAAATAAATATGTATAAGAAAAATCGAACCAAGTGGGACAGACCCTAACTGGGAAGCAAAATGGTACCGGATTCGCTAACTTGAAGGGGCAGATATATGTGTGAGAAATACATGTATTTGTATCTTAGTCATTCTAATATATTTATATTTTTATAAATATATTTTTATGTGATGAATACGAGCATTCGCACCTGACTCAGTGGTATTTATATACATATATATGTATCATACGTGAATGTCTATCCGTTACCTTAGTTTCCATAACAAACCTCACAATGCTTAAATAGGGCTAGGCTAACAAGAATTAGTGTATGAAATATTTTTATATTATTAGTAACAAGAAGAATAATAATTAATCTCAAATAAATCAAGTCAAGTATTAAATTTCTTTATAAATATATATCGAATTAATTAACATTTAACATAAATATACCATAAACTGAAAAAAAAAACTTTGCCCATGAGATTTTGGAAGTTTTAATTTATTCTAAACGCTTTAAACTCTTAGCCACTGACTAACTTGGTCAGTAAATTGTTAACGACCAAACTTTCAATTGTAAACTTTGAACTGGCAAATTATACAGGGAAGAACAGTTTTAAAATTTCTAATGGTTTTTTTAGCCAAAGATACTTCTAGCCACCAAAAATATAAATATGATAATGGTAATATAAGTTATATTCGGGATTTATACCATGTACTTTGTTTTTATTGAGTTTCCGATATTTCGGCACTGTTGCAAGTGCCATGATCACGGAGCAACAGCAACTCAATAAAAACAAGGTACATGGTATAAATCCCGAATATTACCATAATGTTAGTGACCATGAAAGTATAAACAATATAAATATGATTTTTTGAATATCAAACAGCATCACAGGCAGAGATCACAGCTTTCCACTTTCACAATTCAGACATACATCTCCCCCTTCTTCAACTAGGTAACCAGTTAGATGATGAACCAGCGCAGTACGACATTAAGGCCTATAAATAATTGTCTAATAACAAAGCAGCTGTAGCAAATCGGTAGAAAGGTAAGGTAGGAATCTCTTAGCTCTTTTGTTTGGGACATGTGAATCTTGCAAACACTTTCCCAGATAAATACACAGTAGGCCAATTGCACTACGATAACAATCCAATTCAGAAACATATCTAAGTTTCTTATCCATATTAGTTTTCGAGTTCCATCATGTAAGTGTGTGTCCAAGAAAACATCAAAATATTTGGAGACTTAGTAATACAAAAACAAATATAGAGAGTATTGTCCACTAGCCTCACTTACTTCTTTATCAGGAGAATGTTCTTTGAGGTTCTGAACGGAGTGTTTGTTGCAGTTAGTTTTTGTTAAATTCAATGATAACATATTTTCTTTTGACTTCTTCATTATTTTGAGTAACCCTCTTCTCAGCCCTGTGTTGCACCTTTTTCCAAGTCCAGACTGTGACAATATAAAAGTGCTGTGTCATCTTATGAGAAAATTTTACCAGATTTAAGATATATTTCACATAACATGTTAAAGTTTAATTAGGAGTAAAATCGGGCCAAGCACAATGCCCCGTGGAACCCCAACGGTTACAAATTCCTCATCACTAATTGAGTTCTTAATCTTAAGTGACTGATTTTAATCATTGAGGCTAAGGTAAAAACACAGCCCGGTGTCCCTTGCCCTAATCCTCTCCGATCTTTTTTGTCTGCATGAATAATAACCTTCTCAGTCCACTGTAGCAATTGCTACCGATAGCCAACACCCCTCGTCAGTCCATAGTAGCTATTGCTATCATATTCGAATTTCCGCGTGGCCTGCTGTTTTTTTTTAAATTATGATGAATTTTTGAGTCACAGAGATCTAAATATTCTGTGGTGGATTCTTTATTTAATCAGCTGTACGGTAGTATTTTTTGTTTGGCCCTCGCTTGATTATTTAGCGAGAAAATGGCATTTTTATCTAAGAGGCCGACATTTTTTTTTCACAATTAGTGCTGCATTGGGACTGTTGAGAAGAGTGGGACGCGCGGTAGTGGACTGGTTAATAGATAATTCAGACAGCACAGTATTTTCTTTGTAATATGTCTTAAATTCATGGTCAGCAAGCATAGGATTTAATGTCAACAAAAGTTCTAATTATTACGCCAGTTAGATAAAATGTTATTACTCGCCATTTGTTTTATATAAGTAAATTAAAATGTACTTGTAAATTAAATTTAATACACATTGAACCTTTCATATATAATTAGGCTGACACATGTGATGAAGCAAAAACAACCCAATGTAATTAAAATTCACCGAAAAAGTGCCAACAGCGGTTGGAAGTTCGAAACGACTAATATAATAATCTTCCTATGTTCCAATAACCGTGGCACTGGCTTAACTGACAAAGTCAAATGTTTGACTAGAAAGAGAATTTAAATATAGGTACGCATGGTCCAAATTTGAGAAACGTAAAAAAAGATATACATCAGTCATTGTATAAAAATTCGCACTTTTGTGATGTATGTTAGTATTTAATTAATGGGCTTAACGACTCTCTCTTATGAGCCGTGTTCACAGGTGTCTAAAATATTGATGTTATAAATTATGTTTAAAGGGTTTAATATTTTATTTTACACGTTCGTTTAATCGAATTTTATACGACTTTTTGGTGCAACGGTAGCGATCCTACCTTTCGCACCGAAGATCGACGGGTTCGAGTCCCGGAAGGGGCAGATGTTTGTGTGATGAATACGAGTATATGTACCCGAGTCATGGGTATTTACTTATATTTCAATAAATATTACATAATACTTATATATTATGTGTGTATGACTATTCGTTTCCCTAGTATCCATTACACGAGCCTTACAATGCTTACTTTGGGCTAGGCTAATTGATGTGAATGTAGGAAATGTTGTCATTATTTTTATAAGATAATTTTATAAGACTAATAAAACTATTTAATAACTGCTTTCTAAGTGGTCATTAAATAAAATTGAATGAATTTTAATTTTTAATTACTAACTTATTATAATTTAATTACGCCGCAGTTTCTAGCGTGTTCGACCTATGATTGGAGAGGTTAAGCCGGTTTTACAAAAACTGGTCGTCGGAAGGGTGTCAAGTATGTTTTATCTCGATAAACTTCGTACCTTGGAAGGTATTCGTGTGTAATGAGCTGTGTTGACTTGGAAATGAAGTTCGTCCGGTGTACGGAGTCCGTACGGGGGCTGGAAAGCTGCGAGAGGTATCTGTATTCGATATCTCAAAAAAACTCATATTTCTGTATACTTTGGTTTTTTTGAAACACTACGATAAATCAATGCAACTTTACTGTCTTTAATAAAACAAACGCTTTTCACAGTGCATAATTTCAAACGTTTAGACGGATTTCTTAACATTCATTGGATTCATCGTGCGGGTACTGGATTCAACGTGTGGCAGAGAGAAACCCCGAACAGATACCGAGAATAGTGACACGCGTGTAGGTTTAAAGTGACCCTTTTCCGTTTCACATCAACACTCACCTTCACTATTCGTGTTTCTCTTCCTGCCCAGCCAAATCTGGTATGAACTTGCTAATGCATGCATTGACAATGTTGAAAGAGTTCAGAAGCGGTGTTTGAAACGTCTTGCGTATAGGGATAACCTGGGGCGATCTCTCGGGAAATATAATCAGAAATTATCTAGGTTTGAGGTGATTTCTTTGGAAACACGACGGAAAAGGGACGACCTTCTTTGCCTGCATAAGGTACTCCACGCAAACATTGACGCGCCTGATCTGCTTGCATCACTAAATGTCAACAATTCGCGCTTTCCAAACACATTCGCAATGCAGGTTTACAAAAACAACACATCCTAACCTTTGGTTAGAATGTGCCGTTCTTATAATGAAGTGGTGCAAAGTAGCAAAGATATTGATGTTTTTAACGCCAATTTTGCACAGTATAAGAGCATAATTACGGATTACTATAAAAGCCAAAAGTACTCTTCACTTCAAATGATTTACTGCACTTATATGCATTTTTATTAATTTAACATGCTGTGTGCACTATTTATGGATTATTGCCAAGCTTACCTCAAAATATATTATCGTCTTATTTAGTTTTGATAGTACAGACAGATTACTATTCAGTGTACCAAAAATAAAAAAAAAATCAAAAAAGGGCAGCTCTGAATATTAGTTCTAATATAGAATTTACTGCGGTTCTAGCCAGGCCAAGTTCTTACAGCAGGTTGTAGAGAGATTTTTCTTTATTTAGTAATTTATTCCCACGTTTTTCTTAGGTCACTTTTTTGTCTGTTTGCTTGTCTGTCGTCTTGTCTGTCCGGTTGGAATCTTGTATCACAATTTTGAGGCACTTCCCGACCACCTAGCGAGTTTAAACTTTTAGGGTAGCTCAGAACCCGATGACAATGCATCCTAAAACAACTTTCAACTTTCTAGGTGCACTTTCAGGTCAACTTTCGGCAAGTTTCGCTTTTGTATGGGACTTACCCGATTGTTGCGTAACACATGGTTACTTCGTTGAGTTAATAATTAAAAAGAATAAAATAATAATACTAGATTTAAAAATCTAAAAATCCCACGTTTTTCAGTGACCAAAAAGAATAAAATAACCCGGCGGGGCCAAGCGAGGGGCGATTTAAAACGTGGGGACGCATGTTACTTATGGAGATGTAATGAGATGTATGATATGCATAGATGTTGAGAGTATTTCTAAAGATGCGCCCCCACGCTTTGAGTGGCCCCTCGCTTGGCCCCGCCGGGTTATTTTATTCTTTTTTGGTCACTGAAAAACGTGGGATTTTTAGATTTTTAAATCTAGTATTATTATTTTTGTCGTTTTTTTTGTTTATATAGTAATGAGGTAGTAGTATTTATTTAGTTTTTTCTATTCTTAATTCAATAAAGTTATTTCTAGAATGAATCAAAAAGTATCCAATAGCTTACGGGCGCTATGGTATGTACGGTATGAACGGTAAGTCGTTGGACCGCACCAGACCCACGTAGTTAATTGCAGCCCAACCTCCTGTTGTATTCATGGGCAAGGACTGTGCCCAAGTAGTGAAGACATTAATAGGCTGGTGACAATGAAGCTTACCTAAATTTCGGGAAGATTTATCTGAGAAAAATTGGCGAAAGTAACTCGTGCGAGCCATTTTTCGGCCTCCTCCTTGCAGTTTTCTACAGAAAATATGTCAATAATGTTATAGATTAACAGTAATGAAGTGATCCCAAGTATTCAACGCGAAACATCTCTATAATAATTAGAGTAGTTTCTATACACCTAACTGTCAATACATCCAGCTTAAATTTTTTTGACTGAATGTTTGATTCTTACTGTGTGCAATACATGGTATTATAAGCTATCAAAAACTGTCTTTCAATGAATGAACGAGGTAGCAACAGATACATAGAACTACATAACTAGGGAATTGTGAATAACGAAAAAAGTAAGATCAGTAAAAAATCGTATCGCCATGAGGTGTGACTTGAAGGCAATCCGAAGAAAACAAAATGCTCTTGCAAAATAATTACTACTGAGTTAAATATATAATTTTACTTTGAATAATTGGCTTGCAATTTCCAAGAAAAGCCAGCTAGTTCGGCTCCCTAAATTACAAGCAAATTTATTTATTTGAATATAATATTGTCGTCTTATTAACTAGAAAATCGCAAACCAATATTTTCTGAAAACTTCACACTTTTTGTAAATGATTTCAAATTCCGCTGAAATATATCAAGGTGCTTACATATATCAAGAAACAATATATATTAATATCCTAATTCTACAAACGATAACTGTTTCTAGTCTAATACTATAATTTATTATGTTCTGTCTGTTCTATTAACAAACATTCATGAACAACATACTTACAATTTAGTTGAGGTTGTAAATTCGTATTAAACCGCACGCTGTTCAGTCAACAGTGTATACATCGCAGGCATATCGTGTTACACTCCGTATTACAAGCAGGCGTGTCGGATTGAAAAGCGTCGCTGTATTGTATACGACTACCTAACGTTCAACCGGATTGTGGTGGCGATACGTTCTGTAAAGTGGCGACCAAAGTTGAAGTTTATTATCAACAAGAAGTAAAATAGGGTGACAACAAATTATGAAGAAACACAACTTAAAAATAGTCATTTGTTATGCAAGGCTGGCAAGTTGAGATTTGGCCGCGGGTTACCTCTATTGAAACCTGAGCGTGCGAAGGATTCTAGGATTGATTCTAGGTTCTAAGATGAGAATCCTAAGTGTAGCGAAGTTTTCAAAGATACGAGATGATAAGGACTACTGCCGAGCGAAACACACAATTTTTCACCTCACTACAGCGAAGAAATTATTTAGGTGCAAGAAAAATAGCTTTAATAAAATGCCAAATTGGGATTTTCGTCGCTGCTGGACATATTTTATATTAATTCTTTCGGATTTATTAAAATTTCAGAACGCATCTGAAAAAACCTTTAACCGGTTTCTATTCAATGTGACTAAAAATACCATAAGATCACTTTGACAGTGCTTTTTCGGGTGCGGTCCGTAATCCAATCATATGTTATGAAACCTCACCCACTATACATTAAAAGAATGTATACGTAACAAATAGTATATTCTAAATATTATTCATTTTGTTGTTTTATGATATAAGGAACCACAATAAGTTTTTGAACCCAAAAAGAATATTTAAGTATTAATTTAAATTAGGATAAAATGTAATATATGTATAAATATTATAATGACGATTGGGGACGTAAGATGTGTGTTTTTCTTCGAATAGAAAGGTTCTAATTTTAAAACACTTTTCCACGCTAGCGGATAAATCGAAATTTTCCACGACTAAACAAACAGCTGCTGTACGTGCCTAGTGTTATTGTTATTCTATTATTATTTTATAAATTAAAGACTGCTTTCTTCCTTATAACTTTGTTTTATTTCTTAAGACAATACCATTACCATTACACACAAATTCTTAGAGTATGACACAGATCAATCAACTACCAAAGACTATACTTGCTAGGGATGGGTGCACATTGCCACCTTCAACACTCTCCCTCAATGTTCACCCAGACCTACATTCCTTAAATTTAACATATTACTAAGTTTTACAAATCTGTCTCGAGCTAAAGGTTTAGTAAAAATGTCAGAGACTTGTTCTGCAGTTGATACATAGTTAATAATAATTACACCTTCTTCCACCTTTTGTTTTACAAAATTAAATTTAACATCAATATGTTTAAGTCTTTTCTGATCTGGATTTTTTATTGTTTTCATAGTACTTTGGGTATCTTCATAAATTACAACATTCTTAATATTTACATTAAAGTCTGATAACAGTTTAATAAGCCAACATGCTTCGACAGAAGCTTCACATAAAGATACAAGTTCCGCTTCAGTTGTACTCAGTGCCACAGTACTTTGTTTTTTAGATCTCCAGACAACTGTATTACCAAATAATTTAAACATATATCCACTGGTGGATTTTCTATCGTTATCTCTAGCAAAATCTGCATCAGCAAAACCTATTAGGTTGTCACAATTTGTTTTTAAGTATATTAAATTATAATTAACAGTTTGTTTAATGAATCTAAGTATTCGCTTTAAAGCTTGCCATAATTTCAATGTTGGTTTAGACTGGAATCTACTCAAATATGACACAGCCATAGCCAAGTCTGGTCTAGTGCTAACCATAGCGTACATTAATGAGCCAATCAATGATCTACATTGGTATTCTAAAGTCAGGTCTATTTCACAGTCGTCAAAGTCCAATTTAAAGTTATTATCCATGGGTGTGTTAATACCATTACAATTTTCCATGTTATAAGTCCTTAAAAGATTCTGTAGATATTTAGTTTGATTTATAAAGATACTATCTGAATTCTTTTGAATAGAAATGCCAAGATATGTCAAATCTTTATCACCTAAATCTTTCATTCTAAATTGAGATTTTAAGAAGTTCTTAACTAAATTAATTTTTTTTTATTTGGCCCAATCAATAATAAATCATCGACATACAAAAGTAAATAAAGATCATCTTTGTTATACAGACAATAATCATTTTGTGACCGAATGAAACCATAATCAATGATAACTTCTGTGAATTTCTCATACCAATAATTAGGGGATTTTTTAAGACCATATAATGATTTAGTAAGCTTCAAAACATGACCTTCTGGAACAAATAATCCTTGAGGTGGCTTCAAATAAACATTTTCGTCGATTCGTCCATACAAAAAGGCACCTTTCACATCCATCTGATGTATATCATAATTTTTATAAGCCGCAATTGACAATAAAACTCTTAATGTCTGTAGTTTCAATACTGGTGCGTAAACGTCATCTAGATCGTCCTTCTGCTGGAATCCTTTTGCTACCAATCTTGCTTTACATATTTCCTGCTCTCCTACTTCTTTCTTTGTAAAAATCCATTTACTATCTAACAGTTTCTCATTCTTTGGCTGACATACTATTTTCCATGTTTCACTATCTTGTAAAATCTGTAATTCTTCGGATATTGCCTTTTCCCATTCTGATCTATCTTTCCTTCTTATTATTTCATCAAAGCTTTGTGGTACATTTTGATTACTAGCCAGTAATGCATACAATGCTTCCTCATCTTCACTGAAGTTAATTTCATAGTCTTCTTGCCATTTTGGTTTAGTAATTTTTCTCTTCTCTCTCCCTCTTTGTTTACTCTCTATTTCCTTATTTTGGCTATCCATGTTTTTCTTCGTGTCATCTTCTTCTTTCTTCTTTTCTTTATTTATTGTTTCCTGTTTTACTAGCGTTATCTTTTCCTGGGTATCGTCTTCACTCTCATCATTACCTTCTCTGGATTTATATTGTTGTGAATTTTTTGTGACATATTCTTCTTCTTTTCCTTCTTCCTTTTGCTTCTCATTAAAAACTACATTTCTTGCTATTATCACCATATTTCTTTCAGTATCATAGAGTTTGTATCCTGTTGTAGCATAACCTATAAAAATCATCTTCTTACCTGAATTGTCCAGTTTTTGACGTAGCTGATTTGGTACATGATTATAAGCAGTGCAACCAAAAACACGCATATTTGACACATTTGGTTTTCTTCCTTCCCATAGCTCTGATGGTGTTTGATCTTTATTTACTGTAGGACTCCTGTTTGTTACATAAGCTGCAAATAAAACTGCATGTCCCCAAAATTCTTTACTTAGTTGTGAATCTGATAAAACAGTTTTAGCCTTTTCAATTAGAGTTCTATTCATTCGCTCTGCCACACCGTTCATTTGTGGGTTATATGGCACTGTATACTGCAACTGTATCCCTTTGTTGTCACAGAAAGTTTGAAAATCTTTTGAAACATATTCACCACCATTATCGGATCTCAACTTCAATATATTTGCATTAAAATGATTAGTGACATAATTATAATATAATTTAAATTTTTGGAAAACTTCACTTTTATTGGAAATTAAATATATCATAACAAAGTGGGTATAGTCGTCTATAAATGTAACAAAGTATTGATAACCCTCTTGTGTTGGGGGATTTATTGGTCCACAAACGTCTGTATGTATTAATTCTAGTGGTCTAGAAGCCCTACGTCCTGGTTTATTAAAAGGAAGTTTAGTCATTTTACTTAATAAACAGGGTTCACACAGTGAGTCGCTCTCTCTGTAATTAGTCAAGTCATCTAAACCATTTACCATTTGTTTTTGTGAAAGTAGTGTTAAATTTCTTATACCTAAATGACCAAACCGTCTGTGCCAACGCTGTAAAATATTATTGCTATTTTTATTGCTGTAGTTACATTGAACCTTTAATAATTCCATTTCAATAGTATACAAAGAACCTACATTATTACCTATCATTGTTAATTGATCATACTTATACACTCTAACTTTTCCATTATAAAATTCAACACTATAACCATTGTTTTCAATTTTTGAAACAGATAATAAATTTTGACGAAGTTCTGGTGCATAATATACATTTTTAACAGTACACTCATAATATCTTTTGCCAACATAACATCATACATTATAAAATTCAACACTATAACCATTGTTTTCAATTTTTGAAACAGATAATAAATTTTGACGAAGTTCTGGTGCATAATATACATTTTTAACAGTACACTCATAATATCTTTTGCCAACATAACATCTTACCTGTATATTTCCTACTCCAACAGCCAACAAATTTACCTCATTTTTTGCAGCAGCAATTACCTTAGGTTTTCTTAATTCAATATAATCTGAAAAATAATTTATATTATTTGTAAGATGGTCAGAAGACCCCGAATCCACACACCACACAATTTTATTCTTATTGTCTGCACACAAAAATGAAACGTGTTGTTCTTTTTGACTGTCCACTGTAATTTCTGAAGTAAACGCATTATCTGTTGAAAAGTTCGCTGTATATGACTGATGACCTCTCCCTGAATTGTAGTTTCCTTGTCCTCTATTATTACTTTGATGTCCTCGCCAATTCTGAAATCCTTCTCCTCTATTCAGATGTCCATGTCCTCTTCCTCGTTCTGAAATTGTATAATCTCTATATCCACCTCGACCGGCTACTGTATAATTTTGTTTGTTTCCACGAGTCCATCCCTGGTAATTTTGTCTTGTTCCTGTATATCTTTGTCCATGCCATCTACACTCGGCTTTCTTATGACCTTTCTTCCCACATTTAAAACAAAGAAATGCATTATTATGATGGACCAAATCTAAACTTTTTGTTTTATTTCTTTTTTCTTCTTCGCCCAGCAGTCTGTCCTTAACGGTATCTAATGTTAGGTTAGGAAGTGATTCTATTGTAGTTACTATAATTTCATACGATTCAGGCATTGACAACAATAATGTGTTTATTTTTTCTTCTTCTGACAAGGGGCTTCCGGCATCCCGTAGTTGGTTAAAAATTCTAGACAAGGTGACATAATGTTGTGTCAATGGACAATCCTCTTTATATTTAATTTCATTTAATTGACGTCGTAAAAATAATTTACTCCTTGTGCTCTTTTTCATAAACTGTTTCTCTAATTTTACCATCATGTTATACGCTGTAGTTTCATCTTGAATGTAATCAATGTGGCTGTCGGCAACTACGCTTATAATTATGCTTTGTGCACGAGCTTCTAACTTTTTGTTCTCGGGCACACTTGCAAACCCAACTTTACATATAGCTTCCAAACAATCATTTTCTTTCAATATACTACTCACTCTAAACTTCCATATTGAAAAATCGTCACCTGCAAATGGTCTTATTTTCCAGTCGGCCATTGCCATTTTTCATCGAATTAAATCTTCTTAATCTTCGGAGTAAAACTTTGTATTTTCTTTTTAAACCACGGACTGCTACCACTGTTATTGTTATTCTATTATTATTTTATAAATTAAAGACTGCTTTCTTCCTTATAACTTTGTTTTATTTCTTAAGACAATACCATTACCATTACACACAAATTCTTAGAGTATGACACAGATCAATCAACTACCAAAGACTATACTTGCTAGGGATGGGTGCACATTGCCACCTTCAACACCTAGACGACAAACCAAACTTTTCCGAGCATGTGAGGTGAAAAATATATTTATTTTATTTCAAATTTTTTATAAAACTGAAGACTTTAAGGTCTCAAATATATAAAAATGTTATCTAATTGTACTAACAATTATCTACTTTACTACTACTCTAATAATACTGTTATCGGACTTTATAATTTATTTTGTGTCAGCTGTTTATTCTTTTAGGTGATAAACAAAAGAAATAGGTTAAGAATTTGAATTAAACATAATACAGTTTTCAGCTTACCTATGAAATTCCATTATAATTTTTTATCACGTTTTTTTGCACGTAGCTACTATAAGGCTATAACTTCGGTTCTTTACGTAAGACGATTTAGGGGGGGAGGGGGTCGACCATGTCTTATTTTTTCTTACAAGGGGGTGGGAGGCAGTCTCGATAGTTCTTACGTAATATCACAAAAATGCTCAAAGTTAAAATTATACTTTGAAAAAGCACGGGCAACCTTGCGAGTGCCGAGGTTCGGTTTCGGATGCGTATGGGTAAAAACTTCATAGCCGTATTTCAAATATTGAAAGAGAAAAAGCTTTAGCCAAATATTCAAAGCGAGGCAAAGTAGTCTTGTGATGCATCGGGGCTGTTGTCAAATGGGTGAACGTTGACAACGTCATAATCCTGAATAACCAACTAGAAGCAACAAATATTATTAGAAATGTTCCAGTGTAAGATCTGGGTTTTAGGCCCCTGGATTGAAAATCTTATGTAGGTAAAGGTTGATTATTCAAATAAAAGTTTATTCTACCAAAAAATAAAAATTATTAGTACCTTTGTAAGTACAAATAAACATTTCTAAAAGTTGTTACTTTGAAAAATAAACATAAATACGAACCAAACGTGTATTAATTTTTGCCTTTAGATTCTTACGTAATAAATATTAAACAAGGGGGAAGGGGTTGACCTATTCTTATTTTTTCTTATAATAGGGGGGAGGGGTCGAAAACTAGCGAAAATAGTCTTACGTAATAAATGAATGGCGCCTTGTAAATAACTAGGATTCCGTGCCAAATTTTTACAAAGAAAATCGTATTATTTAAAATTTTATTGATATTCAATCCTTAGGTTTCGCAAACTTATAGATTAGATACTTTGTAACTTATTAAACTGACACTTGTTCTGTTCATTTGCGTTAGTTGTACGTGCCTAGATAACAAACCAATAAAACGTACAACATTTCTTATTAAAGAATCAGACTTAAAATTAAAACGTTAATAATACGTTAATAAGGAAAACAAAACCGTTCACAAAATATCTGATAAATAAAATATGTACATTATTTATATAATAGTAGCGGCCCGTCCCGGCTTCATACGGGTGGACAAAATTCTTTAAATTTTTTCTATTCTTAAATATTTTTCCGTTAGCGCCACCTAGCGTCCGGTTGACGAACTACTTGCGGTTAACGCGTTCTATGGTAACGTTATTGATACAATGAAAAAATAGCGGGAAAAAGAGCGGACAGACAAACACACAAATAACAAATTTGTGTTCTTAGATTATAGATTTTTCAAAAAATATTTTTCATATTGCACAGGTTGC
The DNA here is from genome assembly GCA_927399485.1 of Calamotropha paludella. Classification (NCBI taxonomy): domain Eukaryota; kingdom Metazoa; phylum Arthropoda; class Insecta; order Lepidoptera; family Crambidae; genus Calamotropha; species Calamotropha paludella. The sequence goes on along the minus strand of OV656806.1, from coordinate 3,397,359 downwards.
CTAAAAAAAAGACGTTCAAAGATGTTTTTTTTGGTTCCTAACATCTAAGGTTACTCAGAAATACCCAAGGTTTCATAAGATATACCTTTGATATATATCGTTGATATATAATCATTATATTTATCCTTGGATCTAAAACGATGATAGATATCGATTATTAATTTTACAAATACAAATCCAAAGTCTCGCATTTACATATACTCTGCGAAACACTAACGGTAGTTGGGACTAGTGGAATTTCCAAAATATGTTATCGTTTCGTTTCTTCGAAAACATTAGATTTAAGACGACACTTCATTAAAATATCATAAAAAATAATATCAAAAATTATAAATAGCTTTTTCATTACATTTCCAGTTCAATAAGGGCTTGTTAAAATACCTTTTCAGCACGACAAAATTTAAATTTACAATTATTTGGAAAAATTACACTGTTTGATTGATGTTATCAAAAGTATATATTCGATATTTATCATATATTTGGGATATTTATTACAAATATCACATATTTTCGCAAACTGAATACCTCGTGATTTTTGTAGTTTTTGTTTGTTCGTGTCACTACTCAATAAATTGTAATAATACCTACCTTCAAATAATTTAACCAAATAAATTTATTTACTTAATTAAATGATAATTGTGGTTTATCTTCTGCAAACCTAATTAACCTTAGGAATGAACAATGGGTGCTCTTAATGTAATTAATTAATTTAAAACATTTTCACCTTTGTACTTTTGAAGGCAGATTTCAGCTAAACAAAGGCCTATTGAGCACCAATTTTTGTAAGTTTATTGAATTGGGAAGTTTATAAAATTACTGAGATATCTGGGAACTATTTTCTTATATATAATTTAAAGTAACTTTAAACTAAATGATTTATTTACGATCAAAATTTTAATAACTTATATTAATTACAGAAAGTACATGAATAATAAAAAAAAAACACTCAAAAACTGCGAAAAATCGCGGAATTTACTATATGGCTTGTTTCCAAGCACGCTAATGTATCAGGAATCCAAAAACAAAGTCGTGTGTCGTGGGACACCGAATAGGAACGAAGTTCCTTATTATAAAAAAAGTAATTTTAAATTCCATTCGAGCTATAAAGTTATCGATAAAGAGCAACAAAACTATTTTACAAAATTATCTTAACACGTTTATTTTATTTACAATGATTTATAAAAATATATAATAATAGTCATCACGTAGACTATACATAAAAATCTTACGCTTTTTGTTTAACATTACGGACGTTTTCTCCCGGCTGGGGTACCCCTCCGCAACGCCACACAAGGAACTTCGTTCCAAAATGTAAACGTCAACTTTTGGATAATCCTGTTTACATATTAAAAATACTTTTATTTTTGTTAATCTCAGTTATACTGTTTTTGTAATGGTACCATCGGTGGTATACGGTTCCGCGAGGCGGGAACCTGGTGACCTGGTCAGTAATATAGGTTTACCTAGTCAGTAATACAATACCTTGTAATACAGGCACCAGTCTCCCACAATAGATTTAAGTTAAAACAGTATTATATATTATAATTATTATTACAATACTGTATTAATGTGTAGACCCATTATAACTTAACTTTTATCGACCGTTTGATGCAACTGTAGTGACTTTTTTACTAGTTTGAGTCCTGCCTTTTGCACCGACATTCCTGCACGGTAGGGGCAGATGTATGTCTATCCGTTACCCTAGTATCCATAACACAAGTCTTACAGTGCTTACTTTGGGCTAGACTAATTGGTGTAAATGTAAAAAAAGGTATGAAAAAGGATTCAAAAATAGTATTTTATTGAATGATACTTCCAGTACACCCATATGGGCGCCCATATGGGCGTGCCCCAAGGATTAGTATTCGGCCCATTACTCTTCTTTATCTATTATTATGACTTTACAATTCGTTACTATACTAGAAATCTATGTAAGACAGTGCTATTTGCAGATAGCAGTTTCTAGAATGAATGATTTTTCTGACCTTGGTAAATAGTTCTTTGTGCAATTAGTCAAAAATCGACCAATTCTATATGTTTATATTATTAATAAAAAAAATTATGATTAATTCCACTTGAATATGGTAGAAATTATTTTCTTATTAAAACTTGTATGTTTAAAAAATATATGCTCATTATATAGTTTATATAATATAGATACATTACATACTGTGCAACAAAAAAAAACATATCATTAATTTAATTAATAAGCAAAACTGCATGTAAATTATATTAATATGTTATCATATTAACGTCTGAACATTGCAAATACTCTTAAACAGAGACAATTGTTAGTCTTTTTCAAAAATGTGAACATGTGACAATGCATTGAAGTAAAAAAAAACTTGTTTATATAGTCTGTGGTTATAATTACTTGTAAACCTCTATGACCCTTAGTCGTGGCTAATGCACAAACCGTGCGAGCCAATTATAAAAAAAAAAACCTCAATGACCGATATTTGAAGTGGACTCTTTGGCGGGAGCGGAAACGTTACTTTGGTGGTTTTATTTTTCTTGTTAAAATTTGTATGTAATAATGGTGGATTGTTAATCACTAAGAATGTTTGCAAGTAAAACAAAGCAGCGGATGTTTTTTTCCTGCTCTCTCAAGAATTCCACGGGGAGGTTTCATTAAAACCCTACACGTTACTGAAATCTAGGGAAAGGGACATTTTATTGTTTCTTTACCATTCATTGATCATCTATCATTCAAGGATCGGCTCTGATCATCTCATAAAGAAAATAAATTACTCAAGAACTGGTAGTATGGCTTAGACCTTCGCCTGTCCCGAAAAAGTCGATTATACTACTACTATTCCCATGATATTTGATATCAGTCACCACTCATGTTCTATAAGCCCTAATCTAAGCAATAGACACATCTTAGCAGAGCTCACGTAAATCTGACTCAAGTGCGTCTTGTATAGAGTTTCGAATCGCCTTAACAAGTCCTTGACTGGTAAGACTATACTAAGAGGACTGAGTTCCATGAAAATTATCTCAAGATCTTAACACATACCCGAGCCTTTTTGATAAAGATTAAATTTTTTTTAATTTATACAAAACTAAAGACTGATGCATCTCTACTATATAAAATAATAACTTTATGGGTTTGTTACCATATATAGTTACCTAGCCTAGCCTAAGAATAACAATTTTTTATAATCAACTAACGTTACCATAGCAACGCGTGGCCGGGTTATACCAGAAACGCGTGGCCGGGTTATAGCAGCAACACGTGGCCGGGTTACACCAGCAACGCGTGGCCGGGTTAGCTAGTAAATAAATAAAACAAAAATATGTAGCTTACGCAAAAACTTATTTAAGTGCACGGCTTGCACTGCACCGATATACCTTCCACTTCATGAGGCTCCATATGGGGTGAAACACTGTTGTGTAAAGCTATAAGTTGTTTCGTTATCTGCGGTGTCTGCATTTATTTGCGGGCGGGCGAGCGTTGCACTTTGCTCGTCTTTTGCAGAAGTAAGCTTTAAATTTTTGTTTCATTAATGGATATGGACTTCCGCTAAGTAACGCCTGATTATTTTCAATACTTGAACTATGAACTGGAATCTTCTTAGGCTTGCTTTTTGTTTTAATGACTTGAGCTGAATAAAAAGTAGTTTCTCACTTTTATTTATTTTGGGGGAAATTCCGTACCTATTTATTACACGAGATAAAAGGGATAAAAATAAATTACGCTTTTTTGCACACGCAGATAGGATACAGAGAGAAAAAAAAATAACAAATAAAAGTATACAGACAGGCGGCCTTATCGCTAAGCAGCAATTTCTTCCAGGCAACCTTGGGTGAAAAGAATAAATAGATATAAAAAGATAATAATATTTAATTTTTGAAGGTAATGGTGGGTATAAAATAATAATAGGATAAGAAAGAAATAAAGATAAAATAGCGTCAATAAATATTGGAGGAAAAGAAATAACTTTTAACTCTGTTGCGAAAGGATCCAAGAGTTTGAGCCTTTCTGATATCCTCTGATATTTTATTCCTTATCCTCTGATATGGTTTTTCATAATTATGCTTGTATGTATTTTTAAGCATACTAATCATTACTAATCGATTTTAAACAGAAACTGCAGATTAATATCGATCTTTATCTTCAATCTAAAGCGATTGTCTATGAAATTACTGAGATAATAGTGCAAACTCCATGTGCCGAAATAATCGTAAAAGTTAACTGAGCAGTTGGCTTCTATGATGTTTCTTAATAACAGGCTAGTAACCTTATAACATATAAGTACGAAAGATAGTGTTATCTACAATCTTAATAACTGAAATTTATCGTTTACAGAAACTGAGGTAACATTACTTAAAGAATTTTAGTAATGTACTTTTCATTAATATATTAATTATATCGTTGTTAAATTAAAACTTATTATAAGGTCTTCTATATCTAAAAAAAAATATTACATCCACTCGCTATTCGGGTGAGTTCTCTTCCAATTGAGCTACCAAAGACACCTAAATCCTAACACAAGTTGAGTTTTTCTTGTTATCATTTACTTATTAAATTGAATGTTCATTAAATGGTCTAAGTGAACCAATAGGGTCTTACAGCTCTCTTAATAAGAGAGAGATCAATATTCTTAGAACTCTTTTAATAAGAGAGAGAGAGATCACTAGGTTCTTAAAGCTCTCTTAATAAGAGAGAGAAATATCAATGGGTTCTTAAAGGTATTATTGCCTCTTTCTAACAGGAAAATGTTCGAAACTCGATGAGAAAGCCAAAGCAAGCAACACAAACGCGAACTGAACTAATACAAATAGAAAAGTCAACTTTCTTTTATTAAGAGACTTGTAAGAACCTATTGATTGACTTAGACCATTTAATGAACATTCAATTTAATAAGTGAAGTGGAAATGTTCACAAAAAAACCTTTATCTCTGAAAAGAATCAAATCCGTATCTTCTTCCATATTTGTTGGTTGGCTAAACAAACCTATGCCACTACGGAATATGGCAACACATAGTTTTTATATTTTAAAGTCATTATCTCATCAAATCCTTAAAAGTGTGCATACTAATAATATTTCTTAAATTCACACTCATATTCATGACACAAACCGAGGCAGCGAAAGACAGGATCTGCTGGAGCAATACTGTTGCACCAAACGGTCCTCCAAAATTATTCTATTGTTAATAGTTCACGTCAAACGAGCACCAAGATTCAAAACTTATAATTTCAAACCAATATCAAATATATCACAACAAAGTGCTTGGAATTATAGGTCTAAAATTAAATACTTTAATAAAACACACAACTAACTTAAATTAAACACACAACTAACATTATAAGCCAATAGACTTGTGAATCTTGTACGAGAATTGTAGTTTTAAAAAGAATCATAACAATTTATTATGAATAAATTCAGATTATTGATAATCTTAGAAAATAAAGTCGGAATGTAAAAACAACAAGTTTTGTAGGTAACACTAATTAAAAACAAAGTAGATCGCCTATCTAATGTTAAATCCATGTCGCAGTTTATCATTTGGTGTCAACATTAACAGATAAGCCGTCTATTGTATATTCTAATTACAAACAGTAAATATATACTACGCAAAACAAATGCTATTTGCTGTTTTTTATCCTTATTAAATGTCATCTTTCAAAAACTAGTTCGATAATAAAAGGGGAGAAAATGGAAAAAGACAAAGTATTTCCTATGAGGAACTCGGTGGCGAATCAATTAGCAATAGTTATGATTACGAAGATAAAGCAACATTGTCATTAAATGGATCACCTTCAAATTACAATATCGATTTTCTCCGTGTTTTGGAAGTCATATTAGGCTCTTAGTCTAGGCTACCGCACGGTGTTTCCATCCGTAACGAAAGCCCCAGCAGATGACATGACAATTCACGTGTAATTTACTGAACTGAGGGCCTACCATCATCTTTTAGCGCGATGCAAGTTCGATTGTCAAAGTGAGACATCGCTTTACGCGGTCTATAGTGGCGTCTCTTTTTAACAGGTAAATTTGAATCGCTATAAGACGTGATGGTAGGGCCTCTGATCAACTGAAAAGAAGAATCCATTCTTTCTTCTATTAAAATAGGAGCTGGGTTGCGATTCCCCTGTACCCGTTATATCGATTAGGTTGTTGCTGTTTGCCAAAAAAAAATTATTTTCGAGATAACTTCATAATGAATACAGGACTGGTTGTAATAGTTATGTTGGATAGTGTCAACTATGATTTATTTCATATATTATGTCAAATGTCATGTTTCCCTACATAGCGAGAAGAACCAAGAACCGTTGGGATGAAAAGGTTCTTGAATGATGACCGTGAACCGGACGGCGCTTCGGGGGTAGACCACTTAGAAGGTAGATGACGGTCTGGTGCGAGTTGCGGAGCCGTTGGTTCTGGGCAGCGACAGATTAATAGGCTGTGGAGATCATTGGTAAAGGCTATATGCCTCTACCAGCTGTGGGTGTCCTAAGACTCATATGATGCTGGTAATGATGATTACGTTAAAAACTCGATGGCACAGTCTTAAGTGCCTTCAGCTCAATCTCAAAGACCGGTCATTAGATAGATGACTGAAAATTAAGTCGAAATGGGCCCGGATTTTTCCACATTCTCCTACTCCTCCTAAGAGCTAATATGACTACCTGTTGTTTTGCAAGTTGCCCCTCCTAAGTGCCACTGACACTATTTAAAGCATAGTGTACCACATTTTACACATGCAGCTACAGGAAAAGTATACTTACAATTCGTTTGGAGCTTTCCGGGTCCAATAATAATACGTTTAGAATGTTGATGGCTACCCCCTTATTATGGTGCCTCACGTTTCCGACTTAGTACAATTTATTTATAACACAGCAACGCGTGGTCCGGTCACATAGTATATATACATATATACACACACATATATATATACTATGTGTATGTACTAGATATTACCACGAAAATGAGGTTATAACAAAACAAAAGAAGGCTATAAATAGTGTTCAATGTGCAGTCCAATCGCAAAGAGCCACTTTCGTGTCTCTCTGTATAGTTTTTGTCGCACAAAAGGATGGTACTTATTATATTAATTAAATCTAGGATTCCCTAGGAAGACATTATGTTCGTATCTGTGTAAATGGGTACTATACTAGCACAATAAGCCATAGTAATATCACCTCTCCCTTCAATTATGTGATGCAAATGGATGTGACTTTTAATGTCGACGACACGACTTCGATTCGACTGACGACTGATGACGACGAATAAAAGGCAGTGATTACTAGACGACCGTTTGGTGTAACGGCAGCGACCGTGCCTTTCGCACCGACGAACCTGCGTTTGAATCCCGCAAGGGGCAGAAGTGTGAATAAAACAATATTTATACGGATTTTGGGCATAATTTATTTTAAATTTCCTAACGTTTCGGCTCATTTACAGTTGCCGTGATCAGGGGAGGACTAAGGTAATGGTCGTCATATATTTTCTACTACTTTCGCAATATTTTAACAATTAAGAACGTGCCCAATTAAAATATTGTGGAGCTAGTAGCAAAATCCTATAATTATAAAAGACAATAAATATATACTAGATGACTCGGCCACGCGTTTTTGGTTTATTATAAATTAAAATGAAACCTATCCTGTCCTAAGTCGGGGCAAATCCAGCGAATTAATTGTTGGTATAACCCGGCCACGCGTTGCTGGTATGGTAACAAACACTCAAAGTCCTTCTTTTATAACATAAAAATACATAACTTTAATAAAGTTTTTTATTAAAGGAATTATTATAAGAAAGAAATCAACTTGTCTCAGTCGTTGGGCGGGACTCAAATCTGCAGCCTTTCCTATTCGGACGAGTACTCTGCCAATTGAGCTATCGTGTCCTTGACAGAACCGTGGTACTTTTCCAAGTATTTCTTAAGTTGACGTCACGTTTACACGTGTCGAACAATAGATACAAAAAGTTATATATTATTTTTTGTTATTTAAGAATTAAACTGATTGATTATTATATTTAAATAAATCATCACATCCCCTTGCTATCCGGGCAAGTACTTCCAATTACTCCAATCTTATAATTTTCCTTGTAATAATTTCTGGATATTAAAATCAAGCAGTGAAATACTTAATTTATTAATATTATTATTTACGAACTGTATAAATAGTTAATTTATTATTATTATTATTTACTGACTGTAGGTCAAAAGGTCATCGTATTCAGTTAACAGAGTGTTTAAAATTCAACAATATCAATAAAAGTATGAAATAAAGGAAAGAATACATAAATACTTATCCACTTGTAGCAACGGTACAAGTGGTAACGGTACGGTAGCAATTGCTACCGATAGCCAACACCCTGCGGCAGTCCCTGGTAGCAATTGGTATCATATTCAAATGCCTGCCGGTTTTTTTTTAAATTACGATTAATTTTTGAGTCGCAGAGATCTAAATATTCTGTGGTGTGTTGTTTTTCTAATCAGCTTAACGGTTTTTTTTGGTTCTAGCTTCATTATTTAGCGAAAAAATGGCATTTTTATCTAAGAGTAAGAGATTTTTATTTTCACAATTTGCGTAGAATTGGGACTGTTGAGAGGGGTGGGGCGCGCGATAGCGGACTGACAATTGATTATATAGTACTTTATAAGTATTCGATGACCGTTTGGTGCAACGGTTGAGATCCTGACTTTTGTACTGACTGTCCTGGGTTCGAATCTCATAAGAGGCAGAAGCAGTTTGTGTTATGAATATATGCATTTGTAGGTTGGTTATGGGTATTTATATATATTTCTATTAATATTACAAATCGGAATAATTTCGTTACACGCGGTGCTCCATCCTTTCACACCAACAATCCTGAGGTCAACTCCTTGAAGGGGCAGATGGTTGTGAGATGATTACGAGCGTTAGTACTTGAGTCATGTATATTTATATATATTTCTATGACTGTTACATATTTGTATTTTACCTATGTTTGTCTATCCGTTACCCTAGAATCCATAACACAAGCTTTACAATATTTTAAGCTAGGCTATTTCGTATGAATGTAAGATATTAATAACAACTTTGATTCGGGAACAATTGCTTATGTTTCTCACACAAATATATACCCCTACCAGAATTTGAACCCAGAACCTTGGTTGAGAAGGAAGTAGGATGACCAACTTGTTGTCATATTAAGATTTATTAAAATTGTTTTTTTAATATAAAATTAGTAAAATCGAGTTCAATAAACTGAGTTATTTCGAAAGAAATTAAAACTTTTGTTTCTTTGAGTTTTCCTTCTATATTTAATAAAACGAGAGGAAAACGAGACGATTTAAAAATAATTTTCCTTTCAGAACGTGACTTATACAATATTGTGAATAAAAATTGATTTTCCTTTGATTAACCTAAGTCTGTAAATATAAACCGTTGTGTCGTTTATACTTAACTATAATTAATTTTTTAAAGAAATTGTTTTTCCCACTATCACGCACAAGTTTAAAGAAAATCAATTTTATCGGTTTAATTGCGCATTCAATTTTGTTTCTTATATTCGTTACGTTTCGAATCCTTTTACAAGAGTAGTGATCACAGAATAATTAATAGGCAGAAACTTCATAGATGTCAGGATAGTGGAAAGAGAAAATCTGTGATCACTGCCTACTGCTGAGGATTAAATTCGTGATTATCTATAATCTAAGATCACAAATTTGTTGTTTGTCTGTCCGCTCTTTTCCCCGCTCTTTTTCCATTGTATATGCGTTACCATAGCAACGCGTTAACCGCAAGTAGTTTGTCTACCGGACGCTAGATGGCGCTAACGGAAAAATATTTAATAATAGAAAAAAAATTAAAGAATTTTGTCCACCCGTGCGAAGCCGGGACGGGCCGCTAGTATGTAACAAAGAACTATTAAAAAGCACTATGTGCTCGATATTCCACAGTCTAAAAGCTCCTGCTGATGCTCCCTGTGTGGTCGAAACTCGTGTAGAGTAAATACTCAGTATAAATACTGAGATTGTATTTTTATTTGATAGAATCAGGCGTTACTTGACGGAAGTTCATATACATTAATAAAATAAAAATATATAATATACATTCGCAAATAGCAAGCGGAATGCACCGCCCGCCCGCAAATAAATGCTGAAACCGCAGACACCTTTCACATTCACAGTTGGTGAATAAAATATTTAACAATTCAATTTTTTTTGCACCAAAAATTAAGAGTTGATTTGTAATTAATTTTGTTATGTAAACTTTAACTATGGCCTACTGGTGTGTTGGAATTGCACTTCTGTAGTTGGCATGTGTATATATTTAAAAAAATATATAATGGAAAAATACTAGAAAAAATAAACTTAACACACAAATTATTCCGCGGTCTGACAATAACTCGTGAGCCGAGTCAATTTTTTTTTATTCTATTAAAATTTATATTAAAAATTAGCTTAAAAAATCTATAATATATACATCATAAACTGTTAATGTATGATTAACAGACCACACATTCATAATTATAAACTATATAACTAAAGAAAACAAAATCTTACCTATACTTACCTATTCAAAAAACCGGCCAAGTGCGAGTCGGACTCGCGCACGAACGGTTCCTTACAAACTTTTAGTTAAGTAAAAAATTACGTTTGCTGTATGGGAGCCCCCGTTAAATATTGATTTTATTTTAATTCTATTATTTATTATTAAAATAAAAATACAACTGAGTACTTTAGTAGTACTTAGTAAAAAAGGCAAAAAATCGCGTTTGTTGTATGGGAGCCCCTTAAATAACTTTCATTTTAGTGTTTGTTGTTATAGCGGCAACAAAAATACATAATTAGTGGAAATTTCAACTGTCTAGCTATCGCGGTTCTTGAGATACAGCCTGGTGACAGAGAGACGGACGGACAGACAGCGAAGTCTTAGTAATAGGGTCCCGTTTTTACCCTTTGGGTACGGAACCCCAAAAAGATTCCTATATAACTGGATTATATTTTTATCTACTTTCGTTACCGTTATGTGCCAAACTTTGAAAGCATTCCATCTACTTAGTGCCTATCGTATTATGATCCAAATAAATGAGATATTGTTTGTAACTAATTACCATATAATATGTTTTATCGTGTAAGATAATTTATTTGTTCTTTGATAATAGTGTTTTGCTTTGATAACCTAAAAATGCTACGCAACAAGGGAGCTGGAGGTAAACAAAAGTGGTAAGAACATTAAAATTTATTTATCTGTAGAGATAGATTAGATATTTCATAGCCTCGATTTGAAGAACTATAACTGTCTTACTAATAACCTTTTACACGCTTTGTATACGGGTGACTTAACAAAAGCTTTACTAATAAGCATACTTTGACAGTTTGGCATTATACAGCTGTTATAATCAGTGCGTAAAACTCTATGATAATTTAAGTCGCCGCTATTCACTCACTTGACCTTGTTTAACGGATGAGTAAGTAATAATTTAACCTAAAAATAATAATTTTCTTTTATATTGTCGGTAATTACAAATTTTAAAAAATTGAATTGAATAACATTTTGTCTCATGGATTATGTTCGATATTTTGAACTTTTTGAAGAATTCGATCAAATTGATGCACGAGCTTCAACTCCAATAGAAAAGACTTATAAAAATCGTTATGATCCTTTCACCTTGGAAGAGGAAGAGTTTCCTATAAAATATAGATTTACTAAAACGTATGCCAGGAAAATTGTTGAACTAATCAGGGGAGATATTGACAAGAAGGCAAATGGTGGTGGTTTATCTTCGGAACTTCAAGTCTGCACGGCTCTCAGGACACGGGGTAGGCAAGAAGAACAAGATGATGCTGCAGACATACATGGTCTTAGTCAGCAGAGCATTACAAATGTATGTCGGCGGGTTGCTGTTGCCTTAGCAAGAAAGGCGTTAATTTTTTCTTCATTATTTGCCATTGCTAATTACTTACTATTAACACTATTAAATAATTAAAAATTATTAAGATAAAAATCCGAAATTAAGCCGATGAGCCGAAAACAGAAGTTAATAGCTGTTGACGTATGATTGACATTTCTCGTGTACGTTTAAAAAGTCGATTGAGAACCGGTAATTAAAAAAAATATTATTATTTTATTCATAATTAATTCAATACGGCTTCAAAATACGAAAGAGATAACCTACTTTAGTTTTCTACACATTTTTGGTTATTTATTTACATTTGATGAGTTATAAATTTTTGGATTAAATTTTGTTTAACAACGTTAGTAACAGTGTTGCTAGTGAGGTCTATCAAATCAATTGTATAACTATACAACGCTTACTTAATGGTTATTAGTAGAAGTTGTGTATAACGCCTGTATAGTTCTTATGCACTGTATAGCAATGAAGCTGTTATACACTTGTTATAACATTTTTTATTAGTAAGACAGTAAAAATATAAAAAAAAATACAGTAATAAACTTTACTGCACGATATTATCTTTTGATACATTTTGATCAATCATTTTGTTTTGTTTTAGTTATGCGGTAGATAACGTAAAGTCGCTATTCTCATAATCTGTAGAGTTGAAATAAATATACTAGAATTATATATTATAGAAAATAAATATACTATGTTATTAAGTTTTTTTGTTTTCAATATTATTTTATAAATTTTAAATAACTTTTGGTGTACTCGAGAAGAGTTATGAAAATTTTAGTACCTTACTAACGTTCTATTATATACACTTAATTTGCAAGTAAAAAAAATAAATAGCTTTACATTTATTTAATGCAGATTTTTTCCCAAATCAAATGAAAGCCTTTGTATTTATTTACGCTTCTCTACTGTTTTCAACGTAATCTATTTCACCTTCTAGTATTTCACTCGGTGTGATATCGAGATGCGCTTTTTAGTGGTTCGAAGAAAACTTATACTTGTGGTAATAGGAACAGGTATTTGGACTACTTATTTCATAATATTAGTTGGTTTATATAATATTATTATCACCTATCAATGCTGCAACGCATATATTTACTTCATATTCATAACAAAGCGTGATTGTGATATCACGATGATGCAAATTCGTTATAATCGCATATTATAACGAATCTTATCGTTAACGATAAGATAGGGCTGCGAAATAAAATAAAATATCGTTCATAAAGCTGTTATAGTTGCTTTTTTATTTTATATCGGTTTCTAATTTTGACAATCGATTAAAACAGAGACCGTAGTTTGCATACGGACTTACATAATGATGTCCCCAAGCAAAAAATCGGTGAAGTGCTATTATGGACTTTTTACTGTTTTGCTAACTTCGGATTTTTCATAATGATTAATTAAGATCTTGTTTAAATATTTTGGAGCTGGACTGCGTTCGTGTAAGCCTGCATCACATTGCAAAACCAATTGCGGTCAAAATCGCTACATCTTGAGAGCTACTGAGAAGGAAAAATAATTTTGTCTTTTATTCCTTACTTTTTACCCTCCATTCCGCGAACGTTTTGTACCACCCTCGTACATCACGGAATATGGCAATTTTAACAAATAGAACAGAATAAGTATGTGTTTCTTTAAGTTGTTTCTAGCATAAGCTGTGATCAAGGGTGCAAAAAGTAATTATTTATACATATCTGTTCTAACTTTTCTACTTTTCTTAGTAATTATCTTTATTTATTTTTCTAAGAAAATAATAATACATTCAAACTAGGCACATCAATCGTTTGAATTATGAGATACTATTTGATAGGTACAAATAAATCCCATAGGTAATATGTTCCGTAATCACGTTGAGTTCCGCAGTATTTTTCAACTTTCCAAATAATTATTTCAGTTTTTCGAAAATATTCAGAACGCTAAGAATATAACTAGCTCGATGCAGCCGCTAAGCATAAAGCTTCGCTGGCACCATACTACTAAAAAAAAATAAAAAACTCAAAAATGTTTAGTAAATTTTAAAATTCCATAAGAATGAAAACTTTCAAAAAACGCGCGCTTTTTGTTTCAACGAGAAATTGCATAGAGCCAATCTTTTTTGGTCATAACTTTTTTATTTTTGCGAATTTCAAAATCAAATCAAAGTTCACTCCGTCACAATCTAGTCGAACACAAATGTGTTGATTTCATTCCACACAAAAAATATCAAAATCGGTTAAGAACTCGGGAAGTTATGGCGTAACAGACATTGCGTCATTGAAACTGATCCATTGAAACAGTAAATTGAAAAAGTAACCAACATTGTTTCAATTGATAATATATTAAAACAACAGATTATACAATAAATAAGTTATTATTTAATACTAACAAGGTCTTAAATCTAATATATAAAATTCTCGTGTCACGGTGTGAGTAATTGAACTGCTCCGAAACGGACAACATCTATTTTTTAGTCCATGGGTGGTTGGATTTCAAACTTCATCACGAAGGCCAAATAGCAAAAATTAATAAGGTTTTTTTGCAAAGATTCTTCATCATAATTGATTCCTAGCCAAGGAAGTTTCCTTCGGCTATCCAAGATTAAAAAAGAGTCAATTTATATATTTCAATTAGTTTTATTGACAAAATAATAGATTATTGTATTCGTTTACTTCGGCAAAATTTATATACTCTTACAAAACAAATTATTCCTGAGCAGAGTTCACGAAATCAACGACAATGGAGGCGGCATATTTAATTAACACGACTTCTATTGAATTTATTAATTTAACAATGTACGAACGAATATTGCTTTATCGAAACACTTGTAAAATTATCATAAAGCCATTGTGTTGTGTCAATGTACTGGTACATACATATTTAATGAGTTTCGGTCTTTATTACAGTAATCTGATTAGATGATTAATATCTTTCACACTTAATAATCGATTTTTCTTTGAAGAGCATTAAGTTTTCCATTGAAATAAAATATTGCTTTTGATGTAATGATTTGGAATAACATTTTATCATTTACTTGCGACCGCCTGAAGCATTAAATTTATTTAACAAAAAGTTTTATTTTTACTAAGCTTTTCGTACCTATAGTGCTTGATATAAAATCATATTTGAAAAGTTAACAAAAATTTGAAAGCATGATTATTATTATTTTTATTGAACCAAAAAAGCATTTGTTTTTTTTTTCAAATATTTGGACGTAATACATATACGTAATATATGTTATATATATATATATATATAGGCTATAGTCAAGAACTCTGCAAGTTATGGCGTAACAGACATTGCGCCATTGAAGCTGATCCATGGGAGCTTCGCTTCGCTCCGCTCCAACAATTAACGTTGACATTTTATTAAATTAAGGTTTGACATTTTATTTAGTTGACATTATTGTAATTTTAAATTCTATACCATTAAATAATGTTATTGAATTGAATGACAGAACTAAGGAAATAATAAATGAATACGCCATAAGATAAATATTTATAATCATGATTAATTAATGAACATTGATATTGACTTATGTTTGGATAACTGATTTTTATTTTATTTTAATAAATTAAAGAAATTAATATTTCCACGCCGAACAAAGGCAGAGTATGCCAGAATTGTATCATTTGTCACCTTTATTTATTACAATATTCTCGAAAATGAAAACTTATCTTAATTTCGATAAGACGGTAGACTTGCAGTGATTAATGCCAGCATTAAAAACTGAGCCCATCTACATTATATTATGACAATACTTTTTGTGTGTGTGTGGGTGTGTGTTTGTTACCATACCAGCAAGGCGTGGCCGGGTTACACCAGCAACGCGTGGCCGGTAAAAATTAGCTAGTTAAAATAATAGTTGTTACAAACAATTAGTCTCGAACAAAATAAGCACTATAAGGCTTGTGTTATATCTACTAAGGTAACGAATAGACATACATATATGATACAAAGATATGTAATATTTATAGAAATATTTATATAAATACCAATGACTCATGTACAAATGCTCGTTTTTAACACACAAACATCTCCCCCTTCCAGAAATCGAACCCAGGACCGTCGGTGCTCAAGCCAATATCGCTACCAATGCACCAACGGTCGTCAGTAATGATTATAAAATTACAATCGTCGTGAAATTCATTATACACATTAAAAAATATATTAATTTTCAAAATAATCTACCTAGTTATATACCAAGCTTTTAAAAATATCTGTCTCAGTTATACATGTTGTTAAGTAATCTAATAAGTAGGTATGTGTATAGATTTATCACTACATAGTATAAAACAAAGTCGCTTTCTCTGTCCCTATATCCCTATGTATGCTTAAATCTTTAAAACTGCGCAACGAATTTTGATGCGGTTTGTTTTTAATAGATAGAGTAATTCAAGAGGAAGGTTTATATGTATAATACATGTATAATATAGTAGAGCATTGCATCCGTGCGAAGCCGGGGCGGGTCACTAGTTTAAATATATTGTAAACACACATATTTCATATCCTGTGTGAGTACACTGTTGTTACTTATATAAACCAACTGCCTTTCAGTCTGCAATCTGTATACAGTGTAGCAATAAAGAAGTATTTCATTGAAAATGTATTTATTTTAATCATTCTTATAAGATCAATAATTAATATCAAGAATAAATACTTTTCTTTATCTAAAAGTATTGGAGTTTAATTTATATTCAAAGTAAATAAATAATTTCCAATAAACATTTATATATGCGTGTATTTGGCAAAAGATAAGTTAATATAAAATATTGTTTATACAGCTTTATAGTCTGCTTGACGATAAATTACATGAGAAAAATAATTAAAAAGATCGATTCGTTGGTATTACTTAAAAAGCTCCTATATTACCGAGTTATATTTCATGTCTAGTATAAAAGTTATTCAAAGCTTAAGACTTTAAATACCAATTATGATTCTGCAATCAAACTATGCAAACAGTTTTGCAGGTCATCGCTAATTTAAATGTGTTGTTTGTGTTAAAAAAGAAGTCGATGAGCAATAAACTATAACGATACTGAAGAACGGTGTTACCTGTGCAAAAACGGGTCAGAAATTACCTAAACTTCATTATTTTTTGAAAATAAAACCTTTGGGCAAAATTTAACCAAAAAGTTATTATTCAACACCTTTAACCAAAAGATTTAATTTCAAAATTAAAAAAAATAAAATAAAATCCCTGTCACTGTGTTTGATCGTGATGAACTCCGAAACTATTTAACCGATTTTGCTGATTGTTTTTCTTTTTTCGGGATTTGTTCTGACTCAGAACATAGGGTAGGTTTCATTTTAAATTATTATACAATGTGTCCCGTCACCAGTGTCGGAGCCTTTAATGGTGTGAAATGGCATTTTTTATCGATAAATTGCCCCTAAAATTTTGTTTTTCTCTTACGGCCGCCATTTTGTTTTCTTGGTAACCAAGAACTGGGATCTCATACTAATTCGACCACCGCGACTCATGTAAATGTCCTATCAACATTAAAAAGGTGTCATTTGATAGCTCAACATGTAGACAACAGTTACACAGCCATCATGTTTGAATTGTCATGGAATAAAAAATAGGAAAAATTATTAAAGAAAAACAATGAGATTCTTTTTTGTGTATTTTTTAATTATTGGCTTTTTGAGAAAAACCAAATTTGAGGGGCAATTTATCGATAAAAAATGCCATATTTCACACCATTAAAGGCTCCGATACTGGTGACGGGACACATTGTATAAATTAAGCAACGCGTGGCCGGGTCATCTAATCTATAATCTAAGATCACAGTGGTTTGTGTGTTTATCTGTCCGCTCTTTTCCCCTGCTCTTTTTCCATTGTATCAATAACGTTACCATAGCAACTCGTTAATCGCAAGTAGTTCGTCTACCAGACGCTAGATGGCGCTAACGGAAAAATATTTAATAACAGAAAACATTTAAAGAATTTTGTCCACCCGTGCGAAGCCGGGACTGGCCGCTAGTAGTAACAAAATAAGTAAACACGATTGCAGTGCTAGTCTATAATCTATGATCACTGTGGTTTGTGTGTTTGTCTGTCCGGTCTTTTTCCATTGTATCCATAACGTTACCATAGCAACGCGTTAACCACAAGTAGTTCATCTACCGGACGCTAGATGGCGCTGACGGAAAAATTGAGATTGTAAACTATCGAAAGATTGTAAACCATAACATAATGCTTACAGTTTAACACATTATTTTTCGATAGATTATAACATATCTGACCTAACCTACCTAAGGTTTATCATATATCGCATATTTTATGTACCGAAAAATATGCGTAAAAATATAAACAGTGTGTTACGGTTCACAATATTTCGATAGTTTACAATC
Organism: Calamotropha paludella; assembly: GCA_927399485.1. NCBI lineage: Eukaryota > Metazoa > Arthropoda > Insecta > Lepidoptera > Crambidae > Calamotropha > Calamotropha paludella. Next base: position 3,379,165 of record OV656806.1, on the reverse strand, counting down.
CAGCGAGATGGATGATAATTTAACGGTATTTACAAGTTTACGGTGACACATATATATATATATATATATATATATATATATATATATATATATGTCGACCGCTTCGTGAGGAAAAAGCACTAGTGTTATGGAACTCAGAAATTCAGAAACAACTACTATACCACAACAGCTAGACCCTAATTGGTTTATTAATTTTCTAACGACGTTATCGTTTATTTTAAAATCCTTTGTTAAGTTGGTCTTTTGTTAGGCACGCATAACAAGAACAATTAAAAAAGAAATAAAGGCATCGCATGGAAGCCAATTTATTGAAGTTTAATAACGTGTAGAAATAAAATATGTAATCTAAAACAATATTTGTAGGTGTGTTTTGAAAATATCACGGAAAGTGTGATAGTCAATGCTATATAATTATAATATGCATTATCTTTTTTTTTTTTTTTTTTTATTGCAAAAATTGGCAAACAAGCAAACTGCCCACCTGATGGTAAGTGGTAACAGTCACCTATAATACATGTGGCTCTTGTGAGATTCGCAGCAAAACTGCAACCCCCACAAGAACCACAGTGTACGTTGCCAACTTGTGACACAAGATGTAAAGTCACTGTACCCAGTAATTTCACTGCCATATCTTACCCTTCAAACCGGAACACAGCAATGCAAGCACTGCTGCTTTGCGGCAGAAATAGGTAAGACGGAGGTACCTAAGCAGACGACCCTGGTACAGAGTCTCCCTCCAGTAATCAGTAAGTAATCTTTCACATATATATAATAAAAAGGTATTATAGACAGAAATTTATGAAACAGTTTCTCTTTTAAACATTCTTTAATTGAATAACATTTAGAACGTAAAATGTTTTGAGTAAATGTAATAATATTAATTTATAACTCAACCAATATCCTTTTTTGTTAACTTATGAATTTAGACAATATGAATAGATCTATCTATTCAACATAGCATACCATAAAGTAAAAATATCAGTATACATTTTATAGAAAGCACATCATGGGTATGTCTACGTTATTAAAAAAGGTTTTAGTTAGATTTACCTACAATGAAGTGAAGAATCTTTCTACTTAGATACTTAAATACGTCTTATAGCATAGCTGCTTCTAATAAATATTTTTTTCACCATATTTACAGCGCGTTTATTCTTATTTTTACATTCAATTCTGACGTTTCGACTCTTTTACACGTGAGTGTAAAAAAATGGTCGTCATATATGTTTCATTTCTACTACCTTCCAATATTTTCATAGGGCACCTTATTAATAATAAATTAATTAAAGTTTTAAAACTACCTTTGTTGAAGATTGCTCTAAATAAAAATGATCTGACAATCAGTGCGGCATTCTGTGTGTGCAGCAATCAAACCGGTAATTGGCCGACACCTATTGTACCTAACCCCTCTCCCTCGAATCTTGTATTTTATTTTAATTATTACACTCGCTTCATAGTTGAACGATTAGCATTTTTTATTTTATTCTCCCGAAAATTAATTCGCAATATAATCAATAGTTCACCACTATTACCGAAACCAAGTAACGGTGGTTACAAGCCGTTATGACGTTATTTATTAAACTATTAAAAACACCTTTAAACTTATGTTTTATGTTGCACTATTTCAGCTTAGTCATTCTCTGAAAACGGTTTTTGCAAACGAGTACAAACGTCAGGATCGTATTTAAAACCGAGAGTAAATGTGTAAGAAATTGGATAAATTCATATTTAGTATTCATATGTAGTGGCTATTATAGTATATTAAAATATTCACTTAATACTTACCAACTTCTATAAAATTCCAATAATGTTTTAAGCGTCTTACACACATGAGTCCTATTTATTTCACTAAATGCTTGCAAGTTCTTAATGTCACATCATATTGTTTTTATATCTATAATAATATCTTAGCAAGAAGATTATATACACATCAATATATTTTTCCAAATCTATTTAATCATCATTAAAGTTGTCTAAAATAAATTAGGAAATCTAACTTAACTCGTAAGGTCAAAGTTTACGCGACTCGTAGTTAGCACTCCGTAGTCCGTCGTTTCGTAGCGACCGGCCGCTACGACGGTTTCGGGAGAACTGCGGTGAACGCAACCCTCTGAAAGGAAGGCTTTTATGGCAACGTGTGAAATGCTAATTTGATTTTTTCATTCGCTTCGGTACTACATGTACTCAACATGATGCGAGTTTTACAATTTTATGTGATTTTCAGTCGGAATGGAGTTTTTAGGGTTTTATAGAAAGTTTTATGGAGGTAGTAAAACGTTTTATGTAGGATAATTGTAGGTTAGTATGCTTCTAAGTGGCGATAATGATTGATGAGATATCCCTACTAATATTATAAATGTGAATGTAAGTTTGTTTGTTATGCTTTCACGCAAAAAACCACTAAACCTATCATCATGAAACTTCGTACATATATTCTTGGAAGTATTAGAAGTGACATAGGATACTGTTTATTGAAAAAAAATTTTCGGGCGAAGCCGCGGGTAAAAGCTAGTATAATGTTAAGTATAACACTTCAAGTAGCATTGTGTGCTTTCATAATAACATCACGATTTCTCAAAAATTCCTTATTAAATTACTAGTAGTATATAATTGGGATATCTGGATCAAACTAGATTCAGCTCGCTCAATTATATCTATCGAAAAACTGTTTTAGAATATTATTAAAGAGAGTGAGTTTTCAACATACCTACTTCAAGCCTAAAAGTAATTGATGTATTTCCAATCTATTAAAAAAGTTATATTACGAAATACAACTGTTTGAGCTATCTTGATGAATTGATACCGCTTTCTAGATCTATATAAAATCTGTTTAATAGACTGACAAGAAATATATGATATTTGTTAAAAAAATTCTCGAGCAAATATTATTTTATGGCGACATTTGTGTAATATAACAGAATATACTTATATTTTGTACAATTAATTTGCTCTCTTAATCTATTAAAAAAGGTAGGTAGAGTATTTAACAAGGGTTAAAGAAAAGTACGTAGTTTATTTTAATTTAAAAATATATTTAGTACTTACAATACGGTTTTATTTTCTTTACGCAACATATATAAATAAGACGCATTTTTAAAGCACAATTAGAAGTATAATAGACGAAACTTATACATTTAGTGTTGTTGTTTTTTACAGAATTTTTTTATCTTAACATATAAAAATAACATATCACACTGTTAATCCGCAGTAAACTCTGAAACTACTCGACCGATTTTATGTTTTTTTTTTTTTTACCACGTTTTTCTTATCTCACTTTTCTTATTTGTTTGTTTGTCTGTCCGGGCAAAATCTTGCAACTTAAATTTGAGGCACTTTCCGATAAGCTAGAAAGCTGAAACTTTCAGGATAGTTCAGAACCCGATGACAATGCACTCTAAAGCAACTTTCAACTTTCCAGATGCACTTTCAGGTCCACTTTCGGCAACTTTCACTTTTGTATGGGGCTTATCCGATTGTTGCGTAACACATGGTTACTTCGTTGAGTTAATAATTAAAAAAAAGAATAAAATAATTATACTAGATTTAAAAAATCTAAAAATCCCACGTTTTTCAATGTCCTAAAAAGAATAAAATAACCCTGCGGGGCAAAGCGAGGGGCCACTCAAAACGTGGGGGCGCATCTTTACAATAATCGGCATCAATGCATGTCATTCATCTCTTTAAAATCTCCTCTTAGTAATATGCGCCCCCACGTTTTGAGTGGCCCCTCGCTTTGCCCCGCAGGGTTATTTTATTATGTACAAAAAATAAAGCCAATCACAGGTTCACACTGCAAAAACATTACATCCAATCAGTAAATAAATGTTACCTCAAGGAATTACGAAAATATCGTGATTTCGATCTAATGATAAATGGCAACACAGAAAGCTCTACATGCTAAAAAATATTTCCAAGACAATAGCATAATTTATGTGCCCTCGACTGTATAATTCCAAATATTGAAATCAGTTACCATTTATATACAAACTTAAATATATTAACCTAAAGTTAAACTTCAAAGAGGATCTGAACCCACAGCAACACATTGGTTTCTCAGACCCATTGACCACAAGGCCAGGTGGTCAGGCATAACTCTTAAAATATTTATTGTCTGTAACACATTGCTAGGCAAGAGAAACATTTTCAACGAAAATTTTATCGTTTGTGGAAACACAATTGCGGTGAAGCCTTTTGCCATTTTAATTCAGCTCCTGAAATTTTAAACTTTTGTTGAAAGCTCAATTCAGCCATCGTGTAGATGGGACGCCCAGATGATATATTTTTTATTATTGTGTTAGCATTGCAAATACGGTGTGGTAGATATTCTTTACCTCATGGTAGTGTTGTCTGATAATTTATCGATGGTATCGATACTATTGATACTCTAATAATAATAATAATAAACAACTTTAATAGATACAGGGTGCACCATCATTCTGGTAGACTTTGTAAGAGACATAACTCTATTAAGAGATGGTGGACGGGGCGCGGACGGCACCAATCGCTAGAGGGGCTCGGGGGCATTCAGTGCAATGGCGTCGTACATCGGTGCACAGCGTGCGTTTTTCGTGCGCGAATACTATCGTAATCAAGATTCTGTCGCTATTGCGCGACAAAAATATGATTAACATTACAATATAAAGCGTGTAAATAATCGAATGATCATGGTGCTGGGTGAAAAAGTTTGAAGCAACGGGTTCAATATCGAGATAACCTTAAAACGGGCAGCGCGTGCGTACGTCCTTTGCACGCTTTCCACTAGTAAGCGATCTTGTGTGCTTAACTTGTCCAGAATCATTCTTTGTCCGATACTTCATAAAGATTTACACCTACTCCCATACAAAATCCAAATCGTGCAGGAACTAAGCCCCGAAGACAATGTTAAAAGACTTCAGTTTGCTAATGAGATGCTTGAGAAGTTCAAGCATCTCGGATGAAGCACTTATTCACCTCCATGGTCATGTCAATCGGCAGAGCTGTAGATAATGGAGCCACACAAACCCACAAATCAAGCAGCAAACTCCATTACACTCGCCAAAAGTGACGGTTTGGGCCGGGCTATGTGCCCGTGGAATCATCTGACCGTTCTTTTATAAGGATAACAGAGGCCGTCCTGTTACAGTAAATTCTAAGCGACATATTGAGATAATCAAGAACTTTTTGTGCCAGTTTTACAGGGACTTTCAGGTTTTAACAGTTTAACTTGGTTTCAACAGGATGGGGCCATATGCGTCACGTCAAACGATTCTATGGCAAAAGAGATGACAAACTGGATTATCCCCTATGGATTTTTTTCTATGGGGATACCTCAAAATTAAAGTTTTTGAGAGCAATCCTGAGTCCAGAGAATAATTTAAAAAAATATACGGGAAGAGATACGACTCATTTCCGTAAACACCTGCCAAGCAGTAATTGACAATTTCAAGTCTCGATCGTTGCTGTTCCAGACCAATGAGATCCAAAACCATAATATCCACTTTTGTAAGCTTACTTCATAAATAAACATCTATTTCCTTTTGTATCAACTATGGTTATTTCAAATGTTACGTGAATTCAGTACCCACCCTGTACTATAGATAGTATTGACATATTATCACGATACTTTGACTAGCGTTTGGCGCAACGATCCTTTATCGCGCCGACGGCCCTCTTTTCGAGTTCCGAAAGGGGCAAATGTTTGTGTAGGCATTTATACCAGAGTCATGGGTTGTTATATATATTTTTATGAATATGCCATAATTTTGTATCATGTTTGTATGCCTATACGTTACCCTAGTACGACACGAGCGTTACAGTGCTCACGTTGGGCTAGGTTAATTGGTGTGATGAAAGAAATATTATTATTATAGTATTGGGCTACCGATATAGATAGTATTGCAGTCAACAAAATGATTATATTGAGGGTAATGTCAAACTTTGTATGAGTGAACCAATATTTGACGATCGTTTGATGCAACGGTAGCGATCCTGCCTTTCGCACCGAGCGACGGTCCTGGGTTCGAATCCTGGAAGGGGCAGATCTTTGTGTGATGAATACGAGCATTTGTACCTGAGTCATAGGTATAAATACCCATATATTTCTATTAATATTACTTATTTATGACATATGTATGTCTGTCCGTTACTTATAGTGCTTACTTTGGGCTAGGTTAATTGGTGTGAATGTAAGAAATATTATTATAATTATTAATAGTTTTTTCGTAGCGTCTTTTATTCAAATAGGAGTATTTACTAGTTTTATTATTATTCCCAAACAGATACTACTTTCCGGATAGCTCCCGTACACTATAACACGGCAGGTTGAGAATTTATGGTTAGACAATCCAATATTAATATATCATTATTCAGGCAAGGAATTTGCACGTAATTTTATACCTACCGTACACAATATTTGCTATATTCGTCTCCTAACACATGATATTTATGAACGTGGAGATTCATCCACACTATACCAAAAATAGGCAAAGAGACGTTAAAAAGTTTCTAAGGATCAAATTTAAGTAAAATTCTTTGTTTTTTTTTTTAAGAAAATTAACAAAATTATTGTACTTCACTTGAAGCCACATTATAGCGGGAGATGACGTTTTGTTGACAGGTGTCACTCAATCCCTGCATTTCGATGTTTCGATAATGGCGTAAAGATGGATACCGAAAGGAAATATTTCAAATCCAGTAAGCATAAGCGACGCTGTCAGAAATATCTCTAGAAGCTAAAACATTACGAACGAATCCAACAGTTAATAACAGACTTGAGTGATTCAATTACAGACCAGAGCAATCTGAAAATAACAGTTTATATTTACTTCGACCTAATTTTTTCTGTGGTGGCCTATCCTAAGCATAGAAATTGGCTTTTCTTGACTGGTATCCAAGCCAAGATTTGTAACTAAGTAAATAAAAAGCAAATAAATTGTATATTGTTTTTCTTTAAATTACTATTGTACAAAGCGTTACATTTAATTATTTCTATTTTCCTCAGTGTCAGTAAAGTATTCTTTATTTATTAAGGTGGAGTATATAAACCCGGTCCATTTAAGAACAACACCATTATATACGAGTTTTTCTTCAACAAGCAAAATGTTCAAAAGTTATAATAAAGTATATTAATATTACCTACTTAGTTAAATCTCTAGATAAGTAGACGTAGTCAAACTGATAAGTACACATTCTACCTTTTCTCCTCTGTTTGTGAATAAGTTATTAACATAATATTTTGCTTTGTTCCATAGATATTGTCAAGCTTTTGTATTAATATTAAGAAAAAGGTTTTAATATTTTCTCTAACCTTCATCCGGACTTTGCTATTAAAATCAAATTAAATACGATTTAATTTCGATCGCCACTCGACCACTAGAAACAATTAAACAACAAAATACAGAAAACAAATAATACATACCCTAAAAACAATAAGTACCCTCCGTTTTTTGGATCAATCGTATGAAAAGTTTATAATTAAAAGCTCACCGGACATGGTACCGCCTACGAAACAGCGAATTCCAACTTTCAATTAGAATTAATTCCAAGCAACAAGAATAAATTGTTAAGCTTTATTTTCATATTTCGGAAACTTTTAACCAGGTGTAAAATTTCCAATGAAAATATCATAATCTATTTATCCTATCGCTACTACCATTTTATTATAACATCAACTTAAGAGTGATGTTAGATGTAAAGTGTTTTGATAGTCGATTTATCTACACCACTACCATACCTCATGGTAACATTTATTTAATTTTCACTAATTCTGTTACATTATAAATAATGATTTAGGAATAAAAGTACAGACGCTCTTTTTTTCTTTGCTACATATATGGCTTGCTAGCTGAGCTTTAAATAAAACATTCTATTTCTAGCAGGAATAGTAAGTTTAGCTACTAAGTCAGTACAAAGAAAAATACTTTTAAGAAACTCCATTCTCGGAAACCAAGTAAATGTTCTGCGTTGAGGTTTCTTTTATGCCTACTCGTAGGTATAATAACTTTACGAGATTGTATACGTGTTGATTGAATTGTACTTTTGACGAATAGTACATTTTTTATTGTGAATAGGTAAGCGCTTGACCTCTATCTCGCCTGATGGTAAACGATACCTGTTCACTTATGACTTGAGGAACCCTAAATTGTATTTATCAGGAAACACAGACTCAGGCAAAGAGTTCCACTCTTTAGCGGTACGGATTACAAAACATTACATTATATTATTACAATACTTTGTGTGTGTGTTTGTAACCATACCAGCAACGCGTGGCCGGGTTATACCAGTAACGCGTGGCCGGGTTAGCTAGTTATTATATTATGACAATATTTTGTGTGTGTGGTTTTGGTACCATATATAGTTACCATAGTTACCATAAGCCTAAGAATAACGGTTTTTATAGTCAATTAACGTTACCAAAGCAACGCGTGGCCGGGTCAGCTAGTATTATTATAACACAACTGATTAAATTGTACTGAATTGCTACAACACCCACCGTAAAGACTATTTGTCGCCTTCATCTAATCTGACAACCCAATGACATACAGTGTGTATCTTATTCTTCCTTAATATAACTGTTCATTGACAACCTCACGATATTCTAGCAGGATTCAACAATCGTGCCCAAGTCAATATTGTTTAGTACTTTCATAGAAATCTTTATTCGTAATACCCAATAACCTTAATAACCGTCTTAATAACCAATATTATTATTTAATTCTTACTGTTACTATGTAATTGGTCGCAGGACGTTAAGGAAGTACAGAACCAATTATTGCTGATTTTCAATGATTTCAAGAAAGGTAGCCTAGCATTAGGCATCAAAAGGCTGATAAGGTGATGATAGAACTTCTGTTCCAGTGATTTCTGTAACGTGACAAAACATAGTCAATACTGGAACCTATCATATGTCAGTAAAAATATACAATAAAATCCCAAATAATATTAAAAATGTATAAATTGATATTATATTTTATGAAAATATGTTTTTTACATTATAAAAGAATTTTTAGATTACATTCAGATTTATGTTTAACAATATGTTCTTATAGTAATTATATATGTGTTTAGCTGTAATAACAACTTTGCTCTGTTGTAGATAATTTACAAAAATTTTAAATTATGTTGATCAGTTTTTAAGATTCGCAACGCCCTTGCAGAGCTCATATTGCGAGCTATTTACCACGTTTTTCTGGTATGTAACCAATATGAAGCAATGAACATTATGACTTTGACTACATGTGACTTTTGATCAAGCATAAACTAATCAAGCTTCAGCGCGAGGCTTTCGATCCTCTCGTCTACCGTTCAGAAGCCTCCATTAATTAGAACTACGCTGACCCGTCGATACATTCGTAAGCTAGCTTCGTCGATCTCCCTTCAAACTCCGCCTGAATTATGTGTTGTGTGCGCGCATAAATTGGTTTACAAACGCCCCGTCGCTGTTACGGCTAGGCTTAGTTTGGTAATTGATTTGAATTTAGAATAGGGACGGCATGGCATCGCTCCTGTATGAAACCACTGCCGCTTTGATAAATCTGTTATCTGCGTAGAGATTACCAGATGAGGAAATGTCATCAAATTTATAAAGAAACATTTAAATTAGTATAATGTTATGAATAGGAAGTTGTTTGTTTCCATAAGATATGCTATTATGAGGCATATAATGGGGCATTGCGGAGTACCTTAGCCGGGAAAAAATGTCCGTAGCGTTAATTAAGAAAGCGTAAGATTTTTACGTATAGTCTATGTGGGATGGCTATACAGTGTCTAATATATATTTCTATAAGTCATTGTGAATAAAATAAAGTTGTTAAGACAATTTTGTCAAGTAGTTTCTTTGCTTTTTATAGGTAAAAAATCGTAATAAAAAGGTATACATGAATAATTATTTTGTTTATACTTCGAATAGAACTTTAAATTAATATTTTTATAAAAGTTCGATCCTATCCGGTGTTCCACGACACCACACGACTTTTTAAATTATTTCACTTATTCACAATAGAGGAATACATTAATTTATATTAATGATACCAATTAGATAACATAATAAGTATTATTAAAATAAGTCGGAACTAAAATAACAAATATCCAGTTGTTCATGTCAACAAAAATATGGGTGAATTTTAATTTATATTGTATGTCAGTATATTTTGTTGTGTGAAAAAACTCTATCTACGATCAGAAATATTTTTTAAGAGCTAAATGTATTACTTCAACGCTAGTAATTTTACAAACAGCCATATAGTTATTAACATATTATTTTTTGACATAAAATTTATTACGTATTGTTAGTAATTTGACACGATAAAAGGAATATAAAAAATCTCTTGCCTAGTTTCTTGCGACTTCTCAGCACAAGCTCTTCCGACGTAAGACTGACGAAGTCATAGCGTAGCTTTGATGTACAAAACATGCATAACACGACCGTTTGGTACAACGGTAGCGATCCTGCCTTTCGCACCGACGGTCCTAGGTTCGCATCCCGGAAAGGGCAAATATTTGTATGATGAATATGATCAATTGTACCGCAATCATGGGTGTTTATATATATTTCTATGAATATTACATATATGTATGTATGTCTATCTGTTACTGTAGTATCCATAACACAAGCTTTACAGTGTTAACTTTGGGCAAGACTAATTGGTGTGAATGTAAGAAATATTTATTTTTTATATTGGATGGCGAAAACGAGTAATAACATGTTGGCTCAAATTGCCACATAAGTTTAGTGAAACATAGCTTAGTGTTACAGCCCTCCAAATTACAATATTATTACTATCTAATCACAGCACAGCTCCTTTTGCAGCTTCAAGAGTATGATATCTATTTGATGTGAACATATTGAGGTCATTACCAGATCGTAAATCATCATAAGAGCATTATTTATAAAGGAAATGCTGACACAGTTTTGTTCTAATGAATATATATATTAAACATGATTACATACTTTCTTTTGCACCTAAGTTAAGTAGCTTAAGTGCTTGCATTACCCAGACACGAGCCAATAAAGAAAAGTTCGATTTATACTCGGAGAAGCGTTAACCATGATAAGATATTTTTTAAGAGCACTAGCGGCCCGTCCCGGCTTCGCACGGTTGGACAAAATTCTTTATTTTTTTTCTATTATTAAATATTTTCCGTTAGCGCCATCTAGCGTCCGGTAGACGAACTACTCGCGATTAAGGCGCTGCTATAGTAACGCGTATACAATGGATAAAGAGCGGGAAGAAGAGCGGACAGACAAACACAAACAACAAATTGATGATCTTAGATTATAGACTAGCGGCCCGTCCCGGCTTTGCACGGGTGAACAAAATTCTTTGAATTTTTTCTTTTATGTAATATTTTTCCGTTAGCGCCATCTAGCGTCCGGTAGACGAACTAATTGCGGTTAACGCGTTGTTATGGTAACGCATATACAATGGAAAAAGAGCGGACAGACAATGACACAAACAACAAATTTGTGTTCTTAGATTATAGATTTATGTGTGTATTGAACAAAACAACATGAGAACCGGTATCCGAGCCACTCCATCATGGAGCTCGTTCTAAGTGTGTTTGTATCGTCATTTTTCTGATTTCAATAGATGTGCTTTAGCTCCTCGGATTTATAAAAACGTATATGGTTTTTTTTAATATTTATTTATAATTTCTATTTATCATCTCACCCGATGTTTGATTATGAGATAGTTATTCTTCGCGAGAATCGTCATATGGACTACTATATGATCAACAACGATTTCATTCATCTGCGTCATATAATAGTCCGGTCAAATTTGACCAAAAAATAAGAGTAAAGTTACCTAAATTCCCACCAAGCTGAAAATCGGTAAGATTGTTTGAAATATCATTAAAACAAAATTTGACAGTTCCCCATCTTTCCCCTGTAAGGAAAAAAAATTATTCATGATTAAAAGTAAAAAAAAATAGTTTTTCGCGATTTTCAGCAAAACGGTTAGTTTTATCATAAAAATACCTGAGACAAAATTGTAGATCATAAAATTCTATATACAATTATTTTTTTCCTTACAGGGGAAAGATGGGGAACTTTCAAATTTTGTTTTTAATGATATTTTAAACAATCTTACCGATTTTCAGCTTGGTGGGAATTTAGGTAACTTCAAATGTCTAAATTGACCGAACTATAAAGAAAGTCATTCGTGTGTTATTGTGCATACATCAAAAATGCACTACTGTAGCGGTCAATCAAGTACGGGGCAGTTTCGCCCTGAAGGCATATTTGTACTGAACTCGGATTTTTCCTCAATTAATAGTAAATAATTGGAAATCAACAAAGAAAATGTTATTTCACGTTTAGTAGATTGATGTCTAGTAAAACGTACGAAAACAAGGCGATATCTTTACTAGCTAAAATATAACCGTAATTCTAAGTTCTATAGAACTCCGCTTATCGGATCAAATGGCACCAGGCAAAAAAATACTACAATTTAACCTTAGTACAAGAGACCAGCATTTTTTTTTATTACGTGTAAGCATAACAATGATGTTTTGTATTCACACATAATAACATAACGATACTTAAAGACATTTGGTATCTATACTAATCTGTAGGCTCTGTCTGTATATTTTTTTATGACTCACTGATACCAGTTCCTATTTTTTTTCAGTGTTGTCCGTATGTCTTTCTATAAGTGATGAATGAATTAACCGATTTCGATGTAATTTGGTATATGGTAAGAACATATAATTGTGCAAATTATAGATTATATATTATATTGGTTAAATTCTTATAGTCCCAATAATAAGTATTATTGATAATGTAATACCAATATCCCTACTAATATAATAAATGTTAATGTAAGTATTTTTGTTACACTTTCATGCCTTAATTACTCAATCGATCATCATGAAATTTTGCAAACACTTTTCCAGGGGTACAGAAAAATACATAGAGTAGCTTTATCCAGAAAACAATTACTGTTCGCATGGGATTAAAATATAACTTTTAATGGTAGTCTGCACTAACGCGAGCAAAGCCACGGGTAAAATATAGTCATATTTTAAATAAGTAATGCGATGTAACATACTAAAACATAAATTTATTTCAGATATTCATGTAAAATTCTCATTACCACTCCCGTGCTAAGCCAAATACCATTTAAATAAGACCACTTTATACGGATTCACGACGCGCTTATTCTCTTTTTTATAACTCGTGCAGCTATGTAAGAACTAATAATACCGGTTAGGAAGTAAATATTCTCTGCGGCATTCCGTGTCTCTTTCTACAGTGGCAACAGTTACGCTCTGCAGCAGTCACACTCATACAAATTTAAAAGCACACCAAAGAACTAAAAGATTGGAAACCCGAATTTTATTAATTTTATAGCTATAAGATTTAAAATACACCTATAAACAAACATTTGATAGCTGGTTCCATCTTATCAAAATTATTGTTTGCAAAAATATAACTTTCGATGTTTAAGTTAGTTAACGTTCAATATTGATGGAACGATACTAGTTCATAGTACAAGTTGTAATAAGTTGGTACATTTCAACGAGTTTCTGTTTTCGACAGCTCAGCGGTCAGAATAACCGCCCGGATGGTGAAAGGTCATATTCGTTTAGGTATGTTCGTATCCTACCTGAAGGTTCGGAGACGTAGTTATTTTTTTACAGGCATATTTTAAATCTTAAAGCTATCAAATATGTAGATAAAATATATGAAATAAGTCACTAAATTATGTTAGTATCTAATGAATAAATGGATTTATTTTTTATGAAAAATTTAAGCAATCATGTCCAAATTAGAACGAGCCACAACTTTTGGTAAATGAGATAGGGGATGGAGGTGATGAATCGTCAAGGATACATCACAGCCGGCTATGCGGTTATGTCAAACTCTTACTGACTTCAAACCGCCTGCGGTTGGCTTGTACCCGGGAAGGGTCACAAACCTACATCGGAAGTGACCGTCCCTCTAAAAAGGGTATCCTATTGCTTTATGCGAATATAAAATAACTTCAACATCACCAAGCAGTAGAACAACGCCATCTTTTGGTTGTATTCATAACTATTCTTTTCATAATGTTTATTGCTCTATTCTACGTGATTTCGTTGAATGTCGTTTTATATTTAATGGTTTACTGAAATTAATTGCGGGCTGTCATTAGCTATAATGAAACCTTGAGGTTATTGCTGATGAGTTCTGCATTGATAGTATAATTGTAACTTAATAAATAAAATAAAATAAAAATAAATAAGATGACTTTATATATCGTATACTTTTATTGTATATGTATCCAAAGGCGTTCAATATAAAAGTAGGTATTGCCTAAATCAAACTTGCCCGAAATTTTGATAAATATTTGCTCATTACGGTTTTATTCTAAGCTTACCATTTTTTTAGTCATTATGGTAAAGAAATACTTTAGAAATAAACGTTATTTGTGATATTAGTTTGATAAAGTAATCTGCAAAAAATGATAAAAATCATGAGCGTTCGCGACCTATAAATAATTACTGTTATTCATCTTTACTACCTAACTAGTATTATATACAGGGCCGTATTTAACGTATTAGAGGCCCTGGGCATATAAGAATATTGGGGCTCCTATAACTTTGACAGAACCCTTTTCTATTACTAGAATAGACAATGAAAGTAGATAAACAAGGCTTCAGATCTTTTTTATTGACAGATAAATAGATAAAGCCTTATTTTGGGCGAGAATAGAGTAGTTTCGCACAAGCAAAAGCAAATAAGCAAGTCGATAATATAGCCTCTAATTGAGGTTCCATTTGCTCTAATTAAATAAGGTTTTTAGTAATAAATGTCTGTATTGGTTTAGTTATCTGGCAGGAACTAGAGGGGCCCTGGTCATTTGCCCGGAGTGCCCATTGGGAAAGAGAGGTATGATTATATATGCGAATGAGAATTTGTTTGTTATGCTTACAAGCCTACTATAACATGCAATATTTTTTTTACAAACTAAAAGAAAACCTATCCTGTCTTCTAAGTTTGAACAAATCCAGCAGAACGATAAAAAAGTAATCACGATCTGTTATCGGTTACGTTTTTTGAGTTCATCGCGGTCAAATACTGTGACAGGTAATTTTTATATAGATATATAAATGAGTAATATTTATACATATTAATATTTACAAATACAAATGACTTATTTGAATAAGACACTTGTTTACGGATTTTTTACTCCTTTACAGGAGTCGTGATCACAGGATGAGAGATAATTGTGATCATGTATTTCTACCTATTTATTATTTACCTTCACAATATTTTAATCAGGCACGTTCTTAATTGTTAAAATCTTTATATACTAGGCGATGCAGTCGCTAAGCATAAAGCTACGCTGGCACCATATATTGGAGCGGAGCGTAATACCTAAAAAAAGATTTTTTTTGTTTCGATGGGATTTTTTGCGAATCTCAAAATTCGGGCTCCGTCACAATCTGGTCTTGAACCTGTTGATTCGATTCCACTCAAAAAATATTAAAATCGGTTAAGAACTCGGGAAGTTATGGCGTAACAGACATTGCGCCATTGAAGCTGATCCATGGAAGCTTCGCTTCGCTTCGCTTCGCTTCGCTCCATAAATGACCCAGGTACAAATGCTTGTGTTCACATACACATCCGCCCCTTCCAGAACCCGAACACAGAACCGTCGATAGAAAGGCAGGGTTACTACCGTTGTACGAAACGATCGTCAAAGAACATTAAATAACTTCCAACCAAAACAAACAAATTCTATTAGGTCAAGATTGCAGACAACCACACGCTTAACACGAAAGCTTGCACAATATTTCTTCATGATAAATATTTTCCTATCCTCAAGACTACAGACAACCGGGTCCAACGGATATAATTAATCACGGCTTATCGCGTAATGCCCGTAGAACACCACGTAGTAACGTGCTATCACGATCCTGACCTTCAGCACAATGTTCAGATTATAACTAAACTCGTTAAGAAAAACTTAAGTACATTGTTTAATTATTTATCAAGCAAATAAAATCCAATATAATTAGAGCACAATTTGATACCTATAAAATTTCCTCTGTATAATTTAAATCTTACTTAAGTTTTAACGTTATCGAAGCACAACTATTTGCAATATCGAATATTTTGAAAAGCAAAAAGAACTGAAAAATATATATATTTATATAGATCTAGCTGACCCGGCCACGCGTTGCTGTGTAATAAATTAAAATGGAACCTATCCTATGCCCTAAGTCGTAACAAATCCAGCAAAATAAAAAAAACACATCAAAATCGGTTAAGTTATTTGTTATATATAATAACGTGCTGACAAAGTTCACCAAAATGAATGATTTTTATAAGTCCCGGAAAAGATGAATACGAGCATTTGTACCTCAGTCATGGGTATTTATATACATTTCTATCAATATTACTATCATAAATGTATGTTTATCCGTTACCCAAGTATCCATAACACAAGCCTTACAGTGCTTTATTTGGACTAGACAATTTGGTGTTAAGGTAAGAAATATTATTATTATTATTTGACGACCTTTGTAATCAAGTCATGCCGGGTCAATGAAGATAACTTATCTTCGATATATTCTCAGATTTTGAACAAATGATCTTTTCGACATCCTTCCTAATGCGCACAGCAAAGGAGTGGAACTCCCTCCCTGCGTCTGTATTTCCGAGAACTTATAACCAGTCCATTTTCAAAGCCAGGGTGAATAGGCACCTTCTGGGTTAGCTCGTTCCATCGTGGATTCTGTTTTGGCCCCTGGGCTTGATTGGGATCACTAAACCCATAAAAAAGTAGAAATTAAAAAAAAATAGTAATGACTTAATAATACTTACAAAACAAAGTGTACTACTTGTATAGTTTCCTGTAAAGTAAAAAAACAGTTTTATGCGCTTAAAGACAATTTAAATAAAATAACTTATTAAGTTCTCCTGGGACCACGGCTGTAAAAGAGTCGAAATTTCAGGATTAATAAATTATGCTCAAAAAACCCTAAGTAACAAATAGAAAAATGTACAATATTGTGTCAATGAATACTTTACTAAATATTTTATATTTCTAACACTACGAAGTTGAATTACCATAGCTCCGGGACCCAATGAAACCCGGAATCGAACCCTCGGAGTGGAGTAACCATAAAATCCAGTGCGAACCACTAGACCTCGGGGGTAGTTAATAATAAGCTTTTCTATCAAAAATTCAACTATTTCACATAAGGTTCATTTTATTGCATAATGAGTCACGATTTCACCAAAATGTTGGTGGTTAATTACTTCCCATACGCCATCTGTGTGAACGAACACAACTAGTCCAAACTACACGACTTTTACTAATTAGGAACGCGCCGCCAGTTATAACTTTAGTAGCGATTTAATCTAACTTCAAACCGACCTACTTCTATTTATGTTCTAGATTTAACAAGCGTAACGATGAAGATATTTACTGTTCACTTTAACATTTAACACTTCAGAGGAGTAACGTTTCTATACGTCCTTTTTAGGTACATGAAGTGACTCAACGTACAGCGACGTCGACCGAAAGTATACATTTATTTGCAGAGCTTTCGATTACGTCCGTTGTCTATACCAAATTCTATTAGCTACGTCATTGCGCCATATCACTTTAATTTCCCAAGTTTCTAGCGCCGCTTTACATTTTTATATTAAACTAGCTGATCCGGCGAACTTCGTACCGCCTTAGCGTAGCTTTGAATTGAATGACGTTGACATTTGTCAGCGCGGTTATCGATGTGGTGTCACAGATTACCACAGATTTTTTGTTTTAAATTGAATGACGTTGACATTCGTTACGTTATATTTTCAATCTTTCTGAGAGATTTTCTTTATATTTTTTTCCGTAAGAACTTTGTACAGAGTATTAGAAAACTACAAAAAAAAATCAGCCAAATCGGTCAAGCCGTTTTCATGTTATGTCGTGACAACGGAAAACGGGTTTCATTTTTATATATATAGATAAAGAACGCCTGTAAATGTCTGTTAAATATGTATGGAATTCGAGTGGGTTATTTAACATAAATCTGTATGTCGGGCTGCTCCGCGTTTAGTGTATTATTAGCCTTTTACTGTATTTCCTTATAGATAAAACCTCTGTAAGATAAAAAAGCCTTAATAGATAATGCTGGTGCGCAGTCGAGATTGACGTGCTTACCAATGCACGTAGATTGAGATATTCAATTTTTGGACACCCCGTCAAGAGGTCTTTCGAAATTTATAACTTATTTATTATTGTGTACAATTATATTTATAATTATGTACAATTATATTTTAAATATTTCTATTATTTAATTATTTCATTTCGTCAATCTCGTCGTTTAATCTCGTATTTAATTCTTACGTATTCTTTCTCATTTAAATTGTATTCTGAACAACATTTATTAATGGAATGTGTCAAGAAAACTGATTTATTAATTAAAAACAATATACCTACTAATTTACAGTTTGCACAAAATGCCAGCAAGTTAATATAGCCCTAGCACACGGCGTATTTTAAACGCGCAGACGACGCGCGTTTTCTGCGCCGTAGATGCCCCGATTCGCGTTTGTATTATTCAAACGCGATACAAACGGAGGAGGGGTGCCTGCTCACGCTACCTCACCGCCCGCGGCGCAGTTGCAATTATGAAACGTGGAAGTTAGAAGCGACTACAGCGCGTCTGTATCGCTGTAGACGCGCCGTTCACGATCGCTTCCTGTGCAACTGTTACTAGGTTGCGTTCGCACTAGCTTGAAGCGCGTGTACGCATTCAAAATACGCCGTGTGCTAGGGGCCAATATACATATTATTCATACTATTAGATATAATATGTCAAAGTAAAATAAGAATAATATGATCGCAGAATTCATATAAAAAATAAAAATGCAAAGCAGTAATACAAAATTTACATATTTGTCAATACCATATTGAGAATCGGGTAACAAAATATTATTTCATTATTTCTATTAAAGCTGACGAGTATCTTGCATTCGGTTTTCTATTAATTAAAAGAAGTTTTTATAGGTAAAAGTGTTGGACGATTCAAAACAGCTTATTTTAAGTGCCATTGCATACCGTTATTGCATTCCATTATTTATTTTCATTTAATTTATTCATTCATTTCAATGAAGCGCAAGGAGTGCAATTCTTTACTAGCAACTACAATATTGGCAAGTGCAATAGTATTTTTGCCTCGCCTTTATTTGAAGAAACGAGGAGACTATTGGTACAGTACAGCAAAAGTTGCAATCGATAGCACAAATCAGGCTTCTGATAGAAATTATTGATATAAATGTCGCTTGTGTGTTTTAATGAGGGTGACAAAGTCGGTATGTGATTAACGCCTTCTTTAATATATGGAATTAAAAAATATAATGATGTAGTTAATCCAATTAAAGAGGCTTAATATTTTGTTTCTATTTAAATGTATACGATATGGAAGAGTCAGAACTGAATAAATAATCACTTGTGATAAAAAAGCAATGTTTTTATTTTTCTAGCTGCAAAACATTTTCATTATCATTGGTACCATATATGTCGAGAGTAAAATGTTCAGAAGTTGCTACCGTCAGCATCACTGAAAATCCTTCGCAATTACCCTTCACGCTTCTTACAATATTTGCAGAACTGCTACGCACTATCACACATTTTATATCTGGATGCGTGACTTCAATCTGAAAAAAAAACAAATTTTATTAAGGTTTTCTTTTAATTAAATGTGTTCTTTTTTGTTGTTATTTCGAACAATAAACAGCCAATGTACAATTCTAGGCGATGCAGTCGCTAAGCATAAAGCTTCGCTCGCACCATATATTGGAGCGGAACGTAACACTGAAAAAAAAATTCAATAATGTTTAATAAATTTTAAAATTCCATAAGAATAAAAATTTTCAAAAGCACGCGCTTTTTGTTTCAATCCCATAGAAACAATGCTTTTTGGTGATAATATTTTTATTTTTGTTTCAATTTCAAAATTCGAGCTAAATCACAATCTGGTATTAAATGTGTTGATTCGATTCCACAAAAAAAATATTAAAATCGGTTAAGAACTCGGGAAGTTATGGCTTAACAGACATCGCGTCATTGAAGCTGATCCATCTCCAAAAATTATACAAAGACATTACAAGAGCGCGCGGTTCGCACAGGCAAGTGATCTATATAGATCAGGAACATTGATCGAGGTTCATGTCGATTCGACGCAGCGAATCTCGCGACTGCGCATGGTCTTAACTCCGGCAAATAATATAAAGCGGAACGCGACCATGTAAACTAATAGTTCTTGATTTTGAACAGCGATCGAAGCGATTAAAGCAACTTGCTAAGACAGTTATTGGACTACTGTGATTTCCTCACATGGTTGGTATATTCTGAGATATTAAAGAGTTAATTTCTGACAACTACGAGTTTTTTGGACGACGTAAATAAGCGGACTTAGTTGGGAATCGTGCTGAGAACGAGTGACAGCTATTAAGGTATTATCAGTTAGTTATAATGTAAATAAATCTCGAATGAAATAATAACCGGCCTTTTGAAATTTTCGTGAATGTCAGACCCGAGTTATTGCATCATTATCAATATTGTTGTAGCGTTGTGCTTTATGAAATAATGAGCGACAAATTCCCTTTTAATTTGATTCCATACAATGTATAACATCTGCAATGGGCGTGCGAAATGGCAGTCCCTGTTTTGTAACACTAACATGAGTTTTCTATTGCGTTAGATGCATGTCTTTACCAATGACATGCATCTAACGCAATAGAAACGACGCAGAGGCTTCCATCCTGAGACAGAATCTTATTGGCCTCCAATACACAACATATGTTTTTTGTGTATGTTATTAATTATTATGTTGATTGTAATAACTATGTAATTTTTTTTCCCCTTACTTGTTATTTATTTTACGTGTTTTTGAGTCCAATAAATGTTTATTCTTTTCTTCTTCTTTCTTTCAAATCAATGGAAAATATAAGATGAAACAAATGCCAAATGCCATTATATATCACAAAGTTTGATTATGATCAGTTAAACATTATTTTGTCACACATTCTATTAGTGCTCATTATGACAGTGTTATAGGAATTACACTGTAATAACCAAGTATTACATTATGAGTACTCAGTTCGTAGACGAACCGAAACTTTCCATAGTTCCAACTCAGGCCTGAGCGCGCTAATGTAGTTCATTATTGTGTTAAGTATCTACTGAAGTGAATTTGCTACGGTATAATTTTGCCGTGGGCGCGTTCGAAATCGTGGCTTAGTTGTTTCATAAATGCTTAACCTTATTTGGGATTTGACAATACAAAGAAGAGAGAAATACTTTTTTGTGCAAAAAGCCCATGTTTCGCTTACCTCTTGGATAGTAGAATCGTCTATATCATCATCGGTATATGATTCACTGTAAATAAGCTTAAGTTCGTCTATATGATTACATTTTCCACATTTCCATAGACCGCCGTTCAGGTCTTGGTCTGTTGACAAAAGTTAGTATTCAATTTCCCAAATAAACTTGAAGATGAATTCTAAACAAACCCTGTTTACATTGAATTTAATAGCATTGTTTTTTTCACGTAAAGAATGGAAACCTGAAGAAAAACATTCTTATATATTTTGTTATTTTTGCATTTAATTGATATGTTTTTAGAAATAACTAGCTGACCCGCTAACGCGTTGCTATGGTAACGCAACGCGTTACCTTATGGTAACGTTAATTGATACAATGGAAAAAAAGCGGACATACAAACACACAACAAAATTGTGTTTTAGAGTATATACTAGCTGACCCGGTAACGCGTTGCTATGATAACGTTAATTGATACAACGGAAAAAAGACGGACAGACAAACATACAAACAACAAATTTGTGTTTTTAGAGAATATACTAACTGACCCGGTAACGCGTTGCTATGGTAACGTTAATTTATGCAATGGAAAAAGAGCGGCCAGATAAACACACAAACAACAAATTTGTGTTTTTAGAATATATACTAGCTGACCCGGTAACGCGTTGCTATGATAACGTTAATTGATACAACGGAAAAAGAGCGGACAGACAAACACACAAACAACAAATTTGTGTTTTAGAGTATATACTAGATGACCCGGTAACGCGTTGCTATGGTAACGTTAATTGATACAATGGAAAAAGAGCGGACAGACAAACACACAAACAACAAATTCGTGTTTTTAGAGTATATATTACAAGAAAAATTTAACTTGTCTTAGATGTCAGGCGGGAATCAAACCTTGAAAGATCCGTCGAATTTTCGTGTCTCTTTACTGGTAAGAATTTCTGGTAAGAAAATCGCATACTGGCTAAACCAATTCTAGACTCCCTAAATGAAAAGGCTATCAATAAACTTGCTGTCACATAGGCAACATAAAAGTCTGTACACTTATTTAGACCAGATTGATAAAATAATTGACTTAATTTTGTACCATGAAAGTAATTTTATTTAAGACTAGCTGACCCGGCCACACGTTGCGGTGGCTCAGTTATTATATTTTGCAATATATTTTTTTTATTAAAAATCAGCAATAGCCCGCTGATATTGTGATATTGATTCGTTGGTGGGAGGCGCCCGAAGTGACGGCACACTGGTGGCATGCGCGTGAGCTGCGCGCGGTACTGGACATTGCAACATTACTTACTGAAGTAAAGGTAGCCTAAGTTACTCCTAATTCTATCAGCTATCTGCCAATAAAAGGTCCTATCTGAGGTAAATATATTTTAAGATTATTGAAGTCTTTACATTTTTATATGCTAACAACGAAATGTTGCCTGCCAAGCTGTTTTTATTGGTTTAAAAATTACCAAATTTAATATCTCGTCAAGAGTTTCCCATTTTGTTACCTTAAGTTGTTAATATTAATAATAGAACAATTACATAAAAGCAAATCTTTTATTTTGACTTTAATTAAATTTTTAGGTAGGGTCATCAAAAATAAGCAATATCTTCAATATAACAACTTAAATAAAGGACAACTTGAACCATAAAATGTATATATACTTTTCTTTTTGTAAAATTAAATTGTAAATAATCTTAAATCTTAATATAAACAGATTTAATTTAAAAATTAAAGTTAAATATAGAAACAAGACATATCTTATAATAATTGTTATTTATTTTTTTCTTTTTACAGCTATTTTCGTATCCTATGCGGACTATTTTGCCAAAGTAACTATGATTGATCACTATTTGTGTGTTTAAATATTAAACATTCAAACAGTATTAAAATTCAAGAAAATCGTAATAAAGTTCAAACATTTCATGTTTCCTATTTTTGTTTTAAGGAGAGATCAGCAGTTTTTTTCTTTATGTAATTTTGTGTTAATAAAATGTATGGTGACTCATATTTTCTTTACTTTCATTTAAGGAGTAATTCATTGTCTATTAAATACAATTTATTGCATTAACCTATCATTTTTAGTTTCCGAGATTTTTAACATTCTTTAAGTGACCCGGATTCATTGCTCTCGAGTGTATTTTGTCAGACGCCAAATATCATACGCAAATATTTTTATTTTTTATACACCCTTTCTACATTATAACTTACTCAGTTATAGTAGAAATTAGTGTATTTCTTAATCAAACCTTGATTTTAACGCAGTATAAATACGTACCTTGATTCTCGAGTGATGCAATGTGCGCAGGATTCTCATATTCACCGTTCAATAAATAATACAAAACAGGATCCATTTCTTCCACACTTAAATCCGATTCATTAGCGACGCATACAATGACAAATGTAAGACATAAAAATAACAACATGGTAAACCAGTTTATTTTAAATGTTATTAAGTATTAAATAAAATTATTTTCTTCGCTCAAAATCACGTCTGACACTTAGTGTAAAACTGGACGTATAATTTTATCTACTTCATTGAATTTTGGTGATAAATCCAAGTTAATTGTAAATATAATCTACAAATATTTGTTGAACCGAATCGACTTTTGAGATTAACAAATTAGTAGTTAAATAATTTATCGTTGTTATTAATAGTGCGTAAAAAGAATTAAGTAATACATTGCTATATTAATGTTTAAATTCGTGGTAGAAGTGAGACCTTCAAAAATTATACGTACACGTATGCAAAATACCACGGTTGTTGTGATGCCTTCTCTCAAGCTTTGTACTACACATACGCACACAAACACTTATTAACACACGTACATAACGCTTCCTATCACATTTTCTCCTACGTTAAATCTTATGAATTTATGTGTCTGTCTCTTTTTAGTGTCGCTTTTTCGTTTCATAGACTTTCAAATCACAACGGTGCTAAAGAAGTTTTCACTTCAAATCCAACCGAAGAAGTTATGCCTCAAAATGGCGCTTACGGTGTCTACCTTATGTGCTAGAAATACATGGGAGAATATTTTTAACTCTTTTGTCATGGCCAAGTTCGAATCTCGCATCTTCTTGCATCACATCTCGATGTAGTACGGTCGTAGATCCAATCAGAACACAAGCGTTTAGCATACATGTCACGAGAGGTTAATGGGAATGTATTGATAAAAGAATGATATATTTTAACCTGGACAGTGAACTCACATCATATTCAACTATCAACTTTAGTATAATAAGAAAAGATAGAAGATAATATCTGAGTTATGAGCGATCGCTGGATAAAATTATTGATAACTTGTAGGAAAGTAATAACATTACTCTGACCTACAAGTCACAATTGGATGTAAAATAATTTCTTGGGTCTTTACCGATACTTTTTATGTTTTTCTAGTAGTTACAGAACTTATAGTTTTTATCTTATACTTTCGAAACATTCCGAGGTTAAGAGAAGTGGTACACAGTAAACAAATATTTACAGTACCTTAAATGAAATTTACTTTGTTTTTATCAGTGATCAGTTATTGTAGGAATTTTAGTGAGAAGTTATAAATGAAACAGGAGGCCAAAACTCACAGATGTATCGACATTATACAAGTGTTTAGCTTATTGCTATTCTGGATTACATTTTTAAGATCTATCACAAGAAACTATCGGTTCTACGAGTATTACATACAATCTGATTGTCGAACTTAGATAGTTCGGATATAGATAAATTATTAATGCAATGCAATATGTCCAAAAAGCTGATAGTTTCAAAAACTGATAGTAAATTATCTCACATGAATTTGCTGCCAAATAGTATGCAATAAAAATTTATTTGTTGGTACACATTTTTTTTTCTATTGTAAATCGTATCCTCTTCATAATTTTACATTTAACAATAAAGTCAACAATAAAAAATGACAACCAGCATGAAATGTCAATCAATGTCATCAGTTAGCTACTAGTACCTACTAATTCGAATACCTAATGATTAATTACTTAATTCCATAGCAAATAAAATGCAAAATACACGTCTTTAAGATAACCTAATCCAAAAATTTACCAGGTATCAGGTATTTCTACGTATAAACTATCATTTGAAAGCAACTTTTTTCCATCGGGCATCCAGATGCACTGCAGAATACCAGCCCTTCTTGACTGCTATTCCTACCTGTCGCACGAAGCGCTTCTCAACATCATTTATAATGCGCAAAGCAAAGGAGTGGAAATCCCTTTCTGCGACTGTATTTCGGAATACTTATAGCCCGACCGTTTTTAAAGCCAGGGTGAATAGGTACCTTCTGGGTTAGCTCGTTCCATCGTGGATCCTGAAAAAAATAAACCCATTAAAAATAATCAAATAAATAAACTTTTGAAAATGCATGACTTAATTATGTTTATTTATCCGAACTTTATATAAAAAGTATCTATTATTTTAAAATGCCGAAGCAACTTTAGGTGTCCAATACACCTAAGGTTGCTAGCCTGAAGATACATGTAATTTACTTTGCGATCCACACACTTTCAATTTATTGTCCTTAATTTTTATTTAATTACTAATCTATAGGTCATTTTAATTCTGCGAAATATCAAACATTCGAAGCATCGAAGTTTGACTGCGAGATTGCGTGTTACAGAATCTGTTAAGAATCAGTCAGTACCCTGTCAAGATACTGCGAATGAAATATAATGCTGAGATACTGATCAATCTTTCTTTATGTTACTAAGACAGGACAAAAAAGGACAGTTACAGTGAGACGTAGGTCCGACATGTGAGAAAACAAATAACTAGTTCAGTTTTACTAATGGCTGTTTATTATTAAATAAGTTTTTCTTTTTTGTTTTTAGTAAACAAGAATAATCAAATGGATGAAAATAATAACGTACTAGGCCACTTATAAAGCTTTAATGTATTAGGCCCTGGTCGATTTTAATCGAAGATTCAACATATGGGTGTTTCTCCACTAATTGGAAAATCGTTGTCCCAGGCAAATTTTCTAAATAAGTTCTTGATATTTCTCAGTTTTTTGTGTTTATCACAACATTGTATATTATATTCTTAGCGCGCTATAGCTTATTTAGGAGTTTAAAATTCTAATCTCTCATTAAATGAACTTTAAACACCTCAAAACACACTCCCCTGTAGTGTCCCATTTCTAGAAATAGAAGTCTTAGCTCAAATATTTTTTACAAATTATGCAAACAGCAACATTATCCACAGCTTACTTTACAGGTAATGTGAAAGATAAAAGGAACAAACTATAAGTTTAGGTTATATAAACAAGAGTATAGTTATACCTATATCAGGGTAAACCAAGTATTATAATAATTACTAACAAACATAATATGAGTAACATACAACTCTATTAGAATGGCATAACGTAGGTCGGAACGTGAAAATATATTACTTGAGGTGATGTCTACTGTACATGCGATTAAGATTAAGACTTTTGGGTGGCTCCATAAACTTCTATAATTATTCGATACTCAACGCTCGAAAATCTGTATGTGAGTTCGACGCTTAACAAATTAACATCCAATTTTAAATTCACATCCACTTCAAGTATTAAAGACTTCTTAAGTATTTCGAATTCGCATTTATTTGAAGATGTTTAATTTATTTCTGATGATTTTTTGTTGTTTAAGTATTTCTCAGCCAGTTTGCTGGCTTGGTCATTTAGAAAGAATGGCTGAAGATCGAAGCGTTGAAAAAACCTATATAGATAAACCACTAGGGCAAAGACCGTTCGAGGGTGGTGACTACCAAGCCTGCCCCACCGGACTGTGGATAGGCCTCCAATCCTTCATCGGGCACTAGGGAATGGAGGAGAGTCACACATAACGTCCATCGAACTTCCGGCGGCGGCATATGCGTAACGCATTCCTAGACGTAAAAATAATCACTAAGATCGGTTGGCCGTCCCCGATTCCATGGTGAGATGTGGGTCTTCATGAGCTTCAACCTAGCGACTGGCCAGAAATTTTACACGACCAGGACAAGTAGGGTTTTCTCTTATCAGAGGCCAAGACACTTTGGGTCGCTGAGCGAGCGCAGTAAGTAGAAGAATTTATTCGTTTAAGTATTTATTTAGCTAGTTTTTTATCTCAAGGAATTATTACAAGAGTACTCGCCCTGATAGCTAAAAGGATGTGAATTTAATTCCTGCCTAATAGCACTGATAAGTTGAGTTTTTCTAGTAACAATTTTTTTATCAAAATCATGAGTTAATGCTTAAATACCGAAAAATGTAATAACCACATAGTTGCTACTACATCTATTGTTTTTTAAATGAAATAAAATGAAAATAACTTTATTCAAATGTATTTAAAATAACTTGTTTTGTGTGTGTTTACCTACCACTCATTCAGGACGTTTTTTAACTGTCATGAAGAATGGGCGCAAGAATCTCGTCAGCTTTAACAGAAGTAACGACGTCAGTAACGTAACGACGGGTAATACGTCATCACCATACATAATGCACTAAAAACAATATTATTTTGTAGTAACATAAGTTATTTACGGGATTGTTACCATGTGCCTTGTTATTGAGTTTCCGATATTTCGGCACTTTTGCAAGTGCCATGATCACGGAGCGACTGAAGTAATTGCGGGTAGGCTGTAACGAACGTAACGAACGCAATAAGAGACTTCGTTGGAGGGTAGACCGATATTTCTGCCATTAACAGCCTACCCGCAATTACTTCAGTCGTTCCGTGATCATGGCACTTGCAACAGTGCCGAAATATCGGAAACTCAATAACAAGGCACATGGTAACAATCCCGTAAATAACTTATGTTACTATAATGTTAGTGACCATGAAAGTTTAAAACAATATAATATTATTTTGGTATCACAATATTGGATATTGTTGGAAAACTACATTTGACGTTGGAGATAGTAGTTTTTTTTTTTATTTATTTATATTTAATAATGGTTTACAACACAAAATAACGTTAACAACTACATTAGTCAAAGACTGTGTCGCAGTTGTTAGTGCCTACCTCGAACCTATACAATTTACAACAATTACACACCAAAGAAAATAAATTGACTGAATCTAAACGGTATACAATTCAAAAAATGAATATGTGTATATGTGTGTGTGTGTGTGTGTGCGTGTGTGTGCGTGTGTGTGCGGGTATCTGCGTGTGTGTGTGTGTTTCGGTTTGCCTTCAATTTGTTAAAACAGAGACTCAACATCTTCATATCTTAAGCTAACTAGCCACTCATACAAAACTTTCTTACACTCGTGTAGAGGTAAGCAATACCTAGAATATGAACAAACGGTGCTGACGTCAACTAATTAAATACTTGAAAATATTCGACGTGTCTGTTAATGTCTCGGTACCCGTAGCCTAACGCCTTCCGGGCGAGTATTACGAGCTACTGAAACCTTGAACTGAAATCTTTCCCAAATAAATTGCTGTAAAATATTTTTTTAAATAAAATTATGTTTTTTATTTTATTGATACCGAATTAAGAAATGGGGCCATCGCATTATTTAAATTGATGAGATCGAGCGTAATAAAAGGGAAAACGCAATGGCGGAATATCATTATTTTTTTATTTTACTGGTTATGAATACGTGATCATTCAAAAGGCAAAGAGGCGCTCCGCTCGAAGTAAAATGGTACTCGGGCCAATTAAATCTTTATTTGTATAGAAATACTCTTCTTTTATTTTTAATTTCTATTCATTTTGAACAGTCTAGCCAAATCCGAAGCACAAAAAGAACGCGACACATTTTTGAACTCATAATTCCTTTGGCGCATTAAGGGTAAAAATTTTCATGTAATGGAAGTTGCGAAAGCAGTATGCAACGAAAAAGCGACACCATGAAGTTAGCTGTTAAAGTTAATAGGCTAACTTTAAGATATCTCATTAATATTTAAAAAGAAGTATATTTTCTGTCGCGCATATGTAAGTATACGCACGCTTTTTAGGTTTCCGTACCCAAGGGGTAAAAACGGGACCCTATTACTTAGACTTCGCTGTCTGTCCGTCTGTCTGTCACCAGGTTGTATCTCAAGAACCGCGACAGCTAGACAGTTGAAATTTTCACAATTTATGTATTTCTGTTGCCGCTATATCAACAAATACTAAAAACAAAATAAAATAACTTTTGAAAGGGGCTCCTATACAACAAACGCGGTTTTTTGCCCTTTATTGCTCGATATTAATAATGGTATATGGTAGGCATTTAAAATATCCACAAAATACTCAGTTGTATTTTTACTTTAATAATAACTAATAAAATTAAAATGAAATAAATATTTAAGGGGGCCCCATACAACAAACGTATTTTTTTTACTTAATTAAAAGTTTGTACGGAACCCTTCATGCACGAATCCGACTCGCACTTGGCCAGATTTTTTTTATTTGATGAAATCAGATGTTTACTGACGGATGTCTATATCAAATAGTATAACAAATATATGCTTCCTACCGCAAAAAAACAAGTGAAATGCACCGCCCACCCGCCCGGAAATAAATGCAGACAATACACACCTTGCACCTTCACCAACATTACTTTAAACGTGATTTATTTGCTCGGATCATCAGGAGCTGTTAGAACATGTATAACAAGCACTAAGTGCTACATATTTTTGCTTATTTTTTTTTTATCTTCAAATATGGATACTGTTTTACGAATAACCAGAGAGTTTCTAGGCGCATACGAGCGCTAAACTATATAAACTTATTATATACTCTTTATTGCACTTATAAAGTAATTAAACAGTACATTTACATATATTTGTGAGCAATGGTGGGCTTATCTCTAAAAGAGATCTCTTCCATCCAACCAAGGGTATGTGGGTGATTAAACAGGTAAGCGGGACAACTTAAGAGTGCAGATCATATAATATTCATAAAATAAAATAAAAAAAATTAAAAATTATAATCTCAATCAAAATCCAAAAAAAGAAAAAAGCTATTATACTATGTCAATATACTACATAAATACTATCAATAAATAAAATTACACATTGAGTAAATAACTATAGTAAAAAGTAGATAACTATAATAAAGGTTGTAAGTAAGTTGGTTATGTTCGGACTATGATAACTGTGCTAGAAAGTGATCTTTAAGTTTGGTTTTAAAGGAAGTGATGGACGTACAGTCTTGGATGCCTAAAGGAAGTTTGTTCCAGAGTTGTGCCGTGTGAAAGAGAAGGAGTTGTGAAAAAATTTGGTATTCGCTTTAGGCAATTCTAGCATCTTAGTAATGCAGGCCCGCCTAGGGCGAGAAGGAGGGGGACGAGTCTGGAACCGGGAACGAAGATAACGGAGACGGAGGAGAGTTAGAGTCTTTTAGGATTGTAAACAAGGTGGTAAGAATATGCATGTCTCGGCGCATAGGAATTGGCAGCCATTTTTATCGAGTTCGTTCTTTGTAACCATCGGCAAATAACTAGTAATTGATTGTTTAATTAACAGTCACTCAAAAAAATGAAACGCTTTTACGGATACGGAAAATCATTTATGATTTTTAATACTAACATTTCTATAACTTTTCAGATGACTAAGTTATTTGCTAGTACTTTTCGGAGCGTAGAGGATGACATTATTAATTTTAAGCCACCACTCTAAAGACTCGCCTGTGCCAATGTCGCTTAACTTTTGTAACCCTAAACTTACGTGAACTATAAAGTTCCATGGATCTCCTTGTAAGAAAAAAGGCATCGTAGAGTTATCTTACGTAATTAAAAAAAAATAAGATGCTTTATTCAACCTTAACGAGTATAAGTTAAAAACTAATGAAACATGAAGTAGACTTACTAATATAGTAGCCGAAATGTAATTAATGGTATTACCTGTACAGAAAAAACATATATAAAATCGTAAATCAAAATGTCACAAATTAAAAAATTTAACTTGTTTTTGCAGTGAAAACTTCTTTAGCATCGTTGTGATTTGAAAGTCGATGAAAGGAAAAAGCGACAGTAAAAAGAAATAGACACATAAATTCATAAGATTTAACGTAGGAGAAAATGAGATAGGAAGCATTATGTGCGTGTGTTAATACGTTTGTGTGCGCATGCGTAGTCCTGAGCTTGAGAGAAGGCATCACAACAACCGTGGTATTTTGTAAACGTGTAGGTACGTATTATTTTTGAAGGTTTCACTTCTACCACGTTTAAATGGGACACATGCTTTTTTTACAGGTTGCGTTGCTTAAAGACATATTCTTAAATATTCTGAACCGTTTATTTTGCGGAAAAAATATTAGTAGATTATTGTATTAAATGCTTTAATATTTATGCACCATCTAATTCGGACACGGAATCCAGGTCATTAAATTATGTTCAGAAAAAAGGTTAACAGAAGGTTTTTAACATCCGTAACACCATATTGACAGTGAAATTTCTTTGTTTACGTTTTTTATTAAATATTTAACATCTTTTGGATACGCTATATTTTTTTGACCGTTAGTATTATTAAGCTCTCCAAATTTGAATCCAGACACGTAGAAAAACCAGCAGCTATTCCAAATATTAAAAATTATATAGAATCTCCCCTTAAAAGAATCGAACATAAAGGGTATTCCGATCATTACTCGCGTTTTGTTATTTCTTCTCGTAATACTCAATTCTATATAAACCTTTTCCGAAGAAACAACATTTTTCTAAGGCGTATTTTCCAAGACACTCCAATTACTCTTGCAACAGAGGCAATTTCGTTGGAAGATAAAAGAGATCGTATGCGAAGTTCTTTTAATTTAAAACGATATATTCTGATAATGGGGGAAGTGACTTCTTTTTTGCATTTAAGCGTTTATATATAAGGTGGTGTAACCTTTTTGGATAAAATTTCCATTGAACTGTATGTAATTTCCAATGTTAAAGTACAAATTACGGCTTTATCGTAAAATAATCAATATCGTCCAGGCCACCTCTAAATAGTCAATATCAGTCTACCGACTTTATAGAAATGAATATATATAATTAACATATGTTTGTTATATATATGTCGGATCCGGTCATGAGTACGGACACTAAACGAAACGCAAGCGCGCCCTCTAGCCGGCGAACATAAGAAACTACGATTTCCCGCGCTTCGACAGAGTCGTGATGCTGTCAACATACGAGCTCCGATGCACTTTGGATCGAGTCGCCATCAAGCGTAGACGTCGTCACGGAACTGTCCTACATTTCGCTAAGTGACTTATTATAACAAGTTTGTTACGTGCTACGTGGTTCTTAATACTGTGTCCAAAAATTACAACATCTTCTCAGTGCACGATTTCTACTCTGCCCATATGATATCGGAAGGTTCGGACCAAAATCCTGACGTTCCCCCCCCCGACATATATATATATATATGTTGTTCTTCTTATTAGTAAACACTATCCAGCAGGGGATCGAACCATATACCTCGGTTTGGCGTTACCATCGACTTCGTCAGTGGTATTAACCCTACCAATGTGTTATGGGACGCCGCAGTTTTTAGTGGGTAGGCTTCTAAGCCTCTACCGGGCACTAGGCCAGGTAGGGGCATGGAGGAGAGTCCCGCATATCCCTTAGGGAATTTCTGCGATTTTCTGCGAAAACAAAAAAAAAGTGGTATTAACCCTGTTTCGATCAGACGAGTATTACAAAGTGAAAGAAAGAAAGAAAGAAACACCTTCATTGGCTTCGCAAACAACACATTATAGTACATTACATTAATACAAAAACAATTACAAAAAATTTATATATAATAACTATGACATTAAACACAAAAAGTGCATTTATTTAAACACTAATATAACAATAAAATACAGCGAGGCCAATTCGGACCCTGCCTCAGCATATGCGTCTGCGTCACTCTAAGATGGACAGAGTGACGCAGAAGCGCTGGTATTCTGGAAGGCCCTCAGGACGTACGGACGTACACGCACAAAAACAACAAATAATAAACATACAAGTACACAGAATACATGAAAAATAATACATAAAAATTAATAAATATAAAATAAATGTAGTAATAATAATAATACATCTGAACAAAAAAAAAAGTGAGAGAAAAAGTAAATAAAATAAACAAAAGAAAAAAAATAAAAAGAAATAAAGATCGGCTGTATTGGCTTCAATGTCTTTGCTTCAAAGTGGAGTTACTTGCAAAAAATATGGAGAAAAGACAATGCCCATTTGTGGTATCGTCTTTGCTCGTCGTTGTACTTAAACCAAATTTATATCAAAAACTAAGTTTTTAATTTTCACAAAACCCTGTAAAATACTTAGCCATAACTTCGACGGACAATAATGCACGTAATAATTAGCAATGAATTCACTTCCATTTTACCGAGTATTTTTATTGACAGTTGTCTCCTCGGTATTGCCATTTTCTAAAGACCGTATCGATTTGCCAAAAATAATACAATCGATACGCTATTTATTTCATTAAAATATCGACTTGATAGTTCACATTCTAGCATATTGAGTAATTGAGTTACTAAATAAGACATAATTTGAAAGTAATATGTTACGAGAAGACGATTTCAGCTTTCTATGGTTTTAACGGCGGCGCTCTTTTTTTCACTAATCTTGTTGCGTCGTGCTTTTAACTTTTCATACTGTTTTTGTAATGTGAACCCTTATAATTAAATTACTTAAACCACAAACAGTGAGTTTATACAATTTAATATGCTATTATGAAATATGTAATATATCACATTAACAAACAAGTAGACAATGTATATTATAGCCTATATTAGGCCCTTCGAGTCTAGACATCAATCATAGCAAGGCCTTAATCGGTAATGCCGCTGACATGCAGTTACCTCAACATGCATGACACGCAGATGTGTGGACAATACACACATACGCATGCATACACGTCATTTATAGTTTGCATGATGAAAAATAAAGGCATATTGTTGGCATGTCATTTGCATCTATCAATAAACTAAACGATCTTGCATGCATAAATGACCTTTAAATTTTTTTTTTTTTATTTTTTTTTTTATTATAGTGAGTGTCCGATAGTGAGTCTCCGTCATGTGAACCTTCCGCAATTTATTTATTTCTTTTTTTTTTGCTACCTACCTTTCATCCATTCGGTCTTCTTATACTTTTGTACTTACAATGTAGTTACAATTACACATTCGTACACACATACACACACACACACACAAACACACACACATTATGCGTGATAAGGTAAGACGATATGTATGATTCGTCCGGCTATTTTAGTCAGATTCTACTTTTAAATTTTTCTTTTGTTTTTTGCCTACCCATATTTGTTTTATAACTAATGGATTACGTAATGTAAGTTCGTAATTGGCTTCTTTCCTGTGTATATAATTTTGTTTATATCATAAATAATGTATGCTGTGAACTTATTGTTGAATTAATAAATAAATAAATAACAGCACGTAAAGCATGTCTGTGAGTGCTGCATTGATGTCTAGAGATCGCAGATTCACCAAACATTATGATGTCAGATTTTATTTGTTATACGTGCAATGTGATTCTTCATGATCATAAATATATGCTAGTGTTTTAGGGGTCTTAAAAAGAAGTAAGTACGTATACCTGCTATTTTAATACTCTCAAAACGATTATATTGAATAAAACAGAATATCAAAGTATAGGTATTTAAGTTATTCATTTAAACTTGCATTTGGCAATCATAATCGATACATAATTGTTAATAATTTAGAAGACTGGCAACAATGGGACAATCGAGCGGGATGGAACTGTCAAATTGATATTGATAGTCAATTGAGTGTTATGATGAAAACTATATCTGAAATATTATATCTAAATTAGTATTATTCAAACTAAAGTATTAAAATACTTGCATCCAGCTCACATTCTTTTTTGTTGATAGATTATACTTCTAATGTAAATAAAAACCACTAATGAAGAATGTTAATTTGATGAGTTCTGTTATATATTTTTTCATTTTATCCGTCGAACTATAGAAAAACTGTTTTTAATAAAGTAATCTACACTTAGCATCCTAAAAATATGGTAAAAATCATCATGGTACAAAATTATTCAAACCGATACCAAAGTCCATACTACGATGGGCATTGTCCTTTAGAAATAGAATGCATAACTTTAAGATCTTCGATGACCTTAACAATGATGAGTGGATTTTTTTAATGCGATATCATAAGAAACGGGTTTAAAACGTGTAAAAAAGGTCAGTTTTCTATGTGTATGATCTGATAAAAAAATCTCCTGTCAATGGATAATTAATTCAAGGCCCTATTTATCATTAAGAGTTTATTTATCATAAAGAGTTATATAAGAGAAATTACAAGACGTTAATAATTATACTTGTAAATATTAATAGATTTTTTGACGTGACAACGTCTTATAAATTGGTTTGCCGGGTGACACTTCAAGAAACTGCGTTACGCTCCGCTCACGTTATGCGCTTACAATGAGAGCGAGTGAGAGGCACGCGTCCCTTCCACTCGGGCATGGTTAGCCCGCCTAAGAGCGAGAGAGACAGACATAAAAAGTGGAAGGGACGCGTGCCTATAAATTAATGTTTTAAATATAATTCTTTGTATAAATAAATGTTTTAAATTGTTACTATTATTTCATCCTTCTTCCTACTATACGAATGAATATTCACATTAAAATTATTTTACCACTCAAAGTCGTTGTCACGTAAAACTTTCGCCCGTATACCGACTTTACAGGCAACCAACCAGTTTTTTAAATTGTAGTAGATTGATCTATATATTTCTTCATATTGAGAAATTGCAATGGAAATAAAAATTCTCGAACATAAACAATAAAAAAAAAATCTTAACTATTCAGATCTACAGCCTCTTTATCAAACTTTGCCCTGAGAGGAATACTTCGGCTTGATACAATGTAGTCTGTAATAGTAAAAGTGCTTCGTCTTCTATCGTTAAGCTTAAGCGACTTTCAAAGAGCGTTCATTCGATGGATGATAAAAAAAATTCAAAGCTTTTTCATAGTTTCTAAGGAAGGAAAGAAAGATTATTTATTTTGGAAACTGTACATTATATAAACATTGCATAACAATAAATCATGCATAAATTCTTAACGAGTTTGCTCTATTACGGTAGCAAAAAGGTCTCCATCTCAGCGTGTGTCATGGCAACAAAATGTCAAAACTCTAGTTTTTTAGCAAGAGACCATTTTTGTTATTTGACACTAGTTTAATATATCCTTACTAATATCAGTACATTATATAATAGTAAAACTTTGTGTGTTTGTTACCATACCAGCAACGCGTGGCCGGGTTATATCAGCAATTAACGTTACCATAGCAACGCGTGGCCGGGTTAAACCAGCTATTAACGTTACCATAGCAACGCGTGGCCGGGTCAGCTAGTTATAACGAGTTATAATACGAAAGAAACTTTGTTTGTTTGTTACATTTTCAGGTCTTAACTACTCAACCGATAATCATGAAATTTTGCATACACTTTATAAGGGATACATAAAAAGGTATAAAATACCTTTCATCCAGAAAAAAGTATTGTTTTGACAGATAGTAATATAACTTTTAATTTGTAGTCTACATTAATGTGAGCGAAGCCGCAGGTAAAATCTAGTTATTTTATAATATATTTTTTTATATTCTGTAATCATAGATTTCTAATAATCCAACCACACTACCATTTAACATTTTATAACAAGTTCTGTTGATAACTAAACACAATAAAAAATGTAAGTTTAATAATGTTTAATTATTTAAATTAAAATTTTAAATAATTATACATTCAATACTTAATAATAATATTTGCTTGACTCTACACAAAAATGAGAAAATAAAATCAGTTTTGGCAACCTGACGGGGTAGTTTTCTGGTCCTCTAGAAGTAAAGTCTCACGCCTTATTTTGAAAGTAAACTTCGTTCCACCCTAGAGGTGGAAGAATATAAAATTGCACCATTTGGTTGCTATATATTAATAGCTTCCTTGAAAAGCAGCAGTTTAATATCTTTCCATGATCAATTGCCATTATATTCCATGATTTTTTCCAGCTTATTTTTTTTCGAATTTCACCAATTAAAGCATCATTCTGAGTTTAATATTCATTTCGCGAGTTTGCCAACTTAATTTTTTCCGAATTTTACCTCAAGCATCAAAAAGCAAACTATCAAAATAAATTCTAAGATGTGTTTTTATATGCTGCATTGTGACTAAACTGTTCGTCGACAGAGAAATTAATTTATATATTATTTATGGAGTACGTGTCATAAATAGCTCAGAAATCAATTGAACATCTAATATTTGCAAATATTAAAACAAAAACTTTCTGACAAACTCCCATATGACTGCGTACTATATATTATATTTATCTTATATTATATTTCTGTGTAAACAATGTCTCTTCTCTACAATAATTTTGTTTATTGGGAAAACATATCCTCCAGCAGTGAGAGTTTTAATAGAAAAAAATCAACTTCTTCACCATTCACTTCACAAACCACTAAATTTTATCCAAGTGTCTTTATTTGAATACCAGCGCCATCTTTTCATGTTCTAAGGACCTAAATACAACATCGAATGTTATACTTTTATGAGTATCTAACAATTGATGACTACAAATCTGGTCACTTAATTATTGTCACATTTTAGATAGTTATTACTAGAAAGAATAAAAAAAAATAAAAACAAATTTCAATTATTACTTGTAAATGAAACGAACTAAAACGTAAAACCAGTTACTGTATAATCAAAATACTCGTCAATACGAATCAAATCAGCCTAAACTTAATGGGGTTGTGTCGTTTTATTGCGGAGTTACTATGCCCACCTTCCAGCTCCAGCATCAGATCAGCTCCATGTCATTATAATATTACATTCTCATTCTATATACATATGCATGCAAAAATTCAGCTCAATCGGAAACCGGAAAGTGGGTAAAATTTAACTAGCAAGATTTCATTACAGACACCGGGACAGGTGAAAGTAAAAAAAGCTTGTGAAATATGGTTTCAACAATATTCTATATTTTAATTTATCTTTCGTGAATTAAAGCCATGCACGTAGTGGCAGCAATGTTTGTGTAAAACTCATGATAGCCAACTGAACAATATTGATGGAACCTGACCTGACCATTCTATCAAATGCTGTCAACAATGACACGTGATTTCCTTGTTAATTTGCAGCACTATAGCTTGGATAGATTGGTAAATATCTCCATTATCGTAAGTTAAATTGGATTGTTAATCAGGATAGAGCAACTTGGGACAAGTTTATGCGCTTCGGTTGGAGGTTCATTAATTAATACCTTAATTATAAATGAAGTTGATTCCAAATAACTTCCACCGAAGATTTGCTTCAGAACAAACAAGAAAAAACGTATATTAATTATTATTATTTTGCAGCAGGTGCAAACTTTTGCAGCAGCTGCAGAAAGTCGCAATGATCGAAAGTATTCAGCCCTTGAAAGCAGTTATATCTTTGGTCCCTCCGGTGTGGAAACTATGGGTTCATGGGGTCCCAAAAAAAAGCTCTTATTGAAGGAAATGTCCGCTGCTTCTATATAATAGCATAGCTATCCAACGAGGAAACACTGCCAGCCTTTGGGCACCTTTTTAAACAGCAGCGGTGAGGCTAGTTTTCATGTTTTTAGGTTTTTTTTTGTTACTATATTATATCTAGATCTTATTAATATCGTATTATTGTATTTCTTGGTTATTAGATTAATAATATGTAAAATCTCATATTTTTTTGGGTTTTAGAATACCTGAAAGTTATCATTAATACTACATAAGACACTTTTATAATACATAACAAGTGAATAATGTGGAAGAAATTCACCGAGATTCTAAAAGCCTTAGTAGTCTACTAGGTTGATCTGGTCTGGTTTCTTAACCAGAAAGGCGTGGGACTCAATTCCACCTGAGTTCCATGTTTTTCTTACATTTTAAAATGTGTTTTTTACTAAATAACGAATGAAATAAATCTTTTGGCTCGAGCACATTTACTCATCACGCAAATTTGTGCCTAAAGATTTGGAACCTATGAGATATAATCGCTCCCATAGCACCACGCGATCATCAAACAAATTAATCGGTATGTTACCAAAACTTCACTCAGTAACCTTATCAAAATAAATATACATATTTTGTTATTTCCCAATGCTTAAAGCGATAAGGTTCATATTGGTGGACTGTTTTCTTTATATATAATAATATATTTCTTTTAACATTTCATTTATATAAGTATTTAAAGATTAAAGACGCAGTCTCATTTATAAGCAAATCTTCAAATACAAAAAAAATATTGGGATTAATCTAAAATACCAATGTTCGACAAATTTCGTATGGGTAAAATCAATGTCCGGCCGACCGAATAACGAAAAGGCTCGGTTTATTTTCTTGCCTGAAGCCCTTGCTTAAATATTTCTATGATATGATCTTTTCTCCATTTGATATAGATTTGCTATTTGTATAAATAATTACATTGATAATTTTTGTTCAGATGTAGATACCCCTATCGAAGTCGCTATACTAAGTCGAATATTTATAATTAGTATCATTTGTGAAGAAACTACGCCGAATGTTCTTTTGAAGTGTCGTTTAGTTTTGACGTAGTGCTTAGCCTTCCCATGTGCAGCCGACCGCTCAAACTTAGTGCCATAGTGAAAAATGAGAACAGTATATTAATATTATTGACTTTTAAGATATGTAATACAGAAAAATAATAATAAAAAAAATATTGTTAGCAAGTAAACGAGGTGTGCTGTGGGTAAGTCGAACGCAACCGATTTATCAGCCCACGTCGGCGGCAGCCAACTCCAAAAGAAAATTTACATTTTTCTTTTAATATTAATTCAACTGAGAGTATATTTCCGGTAGCTCTGAGTTTTGTAATTTAATTTTGTTTTGATATTGATTTGTACTTTGAGGTTAAGTAAACGGTTGAATTTTTTATGCCTTTTCACTTCTGATCTCCATTAATTGGAGCGGAACGAGCGAAGCAGGTGGAGCTCCCATGGATCAGCTTCAATGACGCAATTTCTGTTACGCTATAACTTCCCGAGTTCTTAATCGATTTTAATAATGTTTGTGCGGAATCGAATCAATACATTAGGGACCAGATTGTGACGCCCGAATTATGAAATTCACAAAAATAAAAAAAATTGACCAAAAAAACATTGGCTCTATGGGATTTCACATTGAAACAAAAAGCATGCGCTTTTTGGAAGTTCTCATTATTATAGAATTTTAAAATTTACTAAATAATATTGTTTTTTTTTCTTAAATTTTTACGATCCGCTCCAATTTATGGTGACGACCGTTTGGTGCAACGGTAGCGATCCTGCCCTCTCGCACCTACGGTCCTGGGTTCGAATCCCGGAAGGGGCAGATGTTTGTATGATGAATACGAGCATTAGTACCTGAGTCATGGATGTTTGTATTTATTTCTGTGAATATTACTTATTTATGTATGATATATGTATGTCTACATGACGTCAGTTCCTCTCAAAATATAATAATGTTCAGCGATAATATTGGTAAGGATATGGGCTCAAATTTGCGCTTAAAGTTAAATTCACCGGAGCAGTCGATTATAAATAATTGTTTTCCTTGTGCTAGTTTACATGAAATTATGCACAAAATATTCAACTACACATTTAGTAAGAATGATGAATTAATTATATTTATCGCAAATAGGGGTAATGTCAACAAAAAAAAG
Organism: Calamotropha paludella; assembly: GCA_927399485.1. Classification (NCBI taxonomy): domain Eukaryota; kingdom Metazoa; phylum Arthropoda; class Insecta; order Lepidoptera; family Crambidae; genus Calamotropha; species Calamotropha paludella. The sequence continues at coordinate 3,338,252 of OV656806.1, read as the reverse complement.
TTAACCTCTTACTTTGAAAAATTAAAACAATTAGAGCTTAAAAAAATTGTAATGTTTACATTCCCCTACATAAAAAATTTGTCAGATGCGGAAAATAATTATAGATTTAATTTAAATATGACCCTGAATTTATTCAGTCAGTATAATAATAATTTTAATGTAATTGACTCTAACAGTATTGTTAGTAAAAATGTATATACTTTACTAATGGTAGATATTACATGCCTCAGTATTATAAGAGACAGATAGTGAATTCACTATCATATTTTTTATTAACTTCAGCCAAGAACTTGGCTAAACAAACTGACTCTATTGAGCAGTATAATAATATTATGACATTGGAATCCGTTCCAAGCTATTTAAATTAGATATAGAGACATAAGAGGTATCCTCTTGCAAATATAAATACATAAATAATGATTTTAACATGCCTCTAATAACATTACCATTAGAGTCAAATTAAAAAAAAATGTGATCAGAAATGCCCTCAAAATAAATGTAATTTAAATAAATTAAAAAATATTAACCTGGTGCATCAAAATAGTAATGGACTATCAAAGGGCAAACAATTAGAGATGGATTTATTCATGAATTCAAAACAAATTGACATTTTGTGTATTACAGAACATTGGCTTGAGGGATGTGAACTCATGTTTAGTTTCAATAATCACCAGGTTGGTAGTTCATTCTGCAGAGTCAACACAGTACATGGGGGGTCACTGATTCTTTTAAATAAAAGTTTAAAATTTAAAGAACGGAAAGATATTGTGTCTCTCTCTGTAGAATGCATAATAGAACTATCATGTATAGAACTTGAGCAACTCATTGTGGTATGTGTATACAAACCTGGTTCCTCAGCTTATGATAGATTTGAGGAAATCATGGATGAAGCCTTGAACAAATTGAGTAGGTCAAAAAAATACTTGATTGTGTGTGGAGATATTAATATTGATCTTCTTACAAAGAACAGTGAAACTTATAGAATCTTAAATTTATTTAAATCACACAATCTTTTCAACTTATTTATGGAGCCTACTAGATTCTGTAAAACAACGGCAACCTGTTTAGACAATATATATAGTAATCTGGTACCTGTAAGTAAGAAAGTTATTGCAAACTTAGATTCAGACTATTGCGGGCAAATAGCTTGCTTCAAAATTGTCACAGAACCGACCAGTAACTGCTGACAGATTGAAACGTATAGGAATTGAATTATGTTGTAAACTTCCTTTTTTATCACCGGATATGCCACCAAATGATATGTATAATTTATTTTTTGAGTCATTTTGTAACCAATTTAACAAAATTTTCAAAACCAAAGAGATCACCGTTACTGTTAATCCAATGTTTAGCGAATGGGCCACTGCAGGAATACACAAAAGTAGGCAAAATTGTATGAGCTGTACTCAGAAAGACAGTTTAATAGAACGGAATATTTTCAAAATTATGTCAAGTCATACTCAAAAATTTTTAAACAGGTTTGTCAAACTGCAAAAAATAAATATATTAGTTCTCAAATTTATAACAGTACTGACAAAGTCAAATCTACTTGGAAAATTATAAATGCAGAGACTGGCCAAACAAAAGCTTTAGCAAATAATTATAAACTTAAAATTGGTAAATTTATTAGCTCGGACTCAGATGTTGCGAATGAATTTGAAAAATTTTTTACTCGAATTCCAGTAGATTTGACAAGCACTTTAGGCTCTTCCACCCCCATTGCAGAATCCTTGTTGAAAGAAAATGTTCCTTGTTGTAATACTGTATTTAAATTTAATTATGTTACTAAACGGGACATCATAGACACTTTTAAATCGTTGAACATTAAAAAAACTGCCGATCTTTGGGGAATATCTGTATATATGGTAAAGAATGTTGTTGAAATAGTTGCTACACATTTAGCCTTAGTTTTCAACAACTGTATTGATAGTGGTGTGTTTCCTGATTTGATGAAACTTAGCAAAATAACTCCATTGTTTAAATCTGGTAGTACTTCAGATCCCTCTAAATTTCGTCCAATATCCGTACTATCAACATTCAGTAAAATTTTTGAAAAAACCGCGCTTAAGCAATTACAGAAATATTTTAGTAATAATAACTTACTACACATTAAACAATTTGGTTTTACCCGCGGACGGTCCACGACTGATGCTGGAATAAAATTGTTAGAATGCATTTATGAGGCCTGGGAGGAGTCGCAGGATGCCTATGGTGTTTTTTGTGACTTATCAAAGGCTTTTGACTGTGTCCAACATCAGATGTTAATCAGGAAATTACACTATTACGGTATCCGTGGTACCGCTTTGGATTTTCTCACTTCTTACCTAAGTGACAGGATTCAAAAGGTGGTCATCAATGGAGAGCAGTCGCCTGGATCATTTGCAACAATGGGGGTGCCGCAGGGCTCAATATTGGGTCCATTTCTATTTCTGGTATATATTAATGACCTCCCTCACCTTGTAAGACGCGACCATGAGATAGTCTTGTTTGCAGATGACACGTCTTTAATATTTAAAGTTAAACGTGGACAAATTAATATTGACGAAGTAAACATTGCACTCTCCAGGGTCGTTCACTGGTTTGGCGCTAATAATTTGTTGTTAAATGAAAATAAAACAAAATGCATTAGATTCACTATGCCAAATGTTCAATTAGCTAAAACCAAAGTCCGGGTTAGGGATGAGGAAATAGAGCTGGCCAATCAAACTGTATTTCTGGGTATAACTTTAGATTCTAAGTTACAATGGGGTCCTCATATTTAATGCCTATCGAGCAGACTCAGTTCTGCAGCATACGCCGTAAAAATGATTCGTCAGTTAACAGACGTAAAAACTGCGCGCTTAGTCTATTTTAGCTACTTCCACAGTATTATGTCGTACGGGATACTACTGTGGGGAAATGCCGCCGATATTGGCTGCATTTTTGTGCTGCAGAAGAGGGCTGTTCGGGCGATCTATAGGATGGGCTCCCGAGAGTCTTTAAGAGAAAAATTTAAAGAAATTGGTATTATGACTGTACATTCACAATATATTTATGAAAACCTACTGTATGCGCACAAGTGTAAAGATATTAAATTCAGAAAAAATAGTGACTATCATAATTACAATTTAAGAAATAAAGACAAGCTAGCAATGCCCAGGTATAGGCTCCATAAAATAAGCAACTCCTTTGCAGGTCACTGTATACGAATGTACAACACGCTGCCATGTAACATGCATGACTTGTCAATGAATAAATTTAAATTTTTAATTAAAACTCAATTATGCAAAAAGGCTTATTATAGTGTTAAAGATTTTTTGAATGATAAGGCAGCGTGGACCTAAAAGAAATGAATTGCTCGTTCTCTAAATCGTTTTGTAATATACACAATTTGTAAGACATTTGGCGATTTTATAAGAGTTTTGGCACATGAGTTTCTTGCCCGATTCTTCTCATGTTAGCCCCTACGTTCGGAATCGGGTCGCTCGTGGCGATTACATGCGCGGCATCAACTCCGCGGATGTACTTGCCGCTAGCGCACGGGCTATCTTTATTATAAAAGAATATTATCTTGATTCTTCTATGTAAAATTGACGATTTTAAGTGCCCGCAAGGGCCTATGAAATAAAGTTATTTTGATTTTGATTTTTGATTTCTATCCGTTACCCTAGTATCCATAACACAAGCCTTAAAAGTGCTTACTTTGGGCTTGGTTAATTGGTGTGAATGTAGGAAATATTTATTTATTTATTATTTATGGTGCTAGCGAAGCTTTATGCTTAGCTACTGCATCGCCTAGTATATTATATTTTTGTAACTTAAGCACTTATACCGGTATAATAAGATAGCGCCAATTATTAAATCTTAAATGTGTCGTAAATGGCAATTTACGATAATAGTGGTCATCAACTTGCACCTCCTGTAGGCAAAAAAGGAGCTGCACCTTTTTCTGAATGATAATCTTCTACTTCGCTATTATATCACCATCCGCCTAGGGTAGAAGTTTACCCACTTACCCATACCCCCATTTTTTGGGACAGACTTCCGTCCAGCAATGGACGTCTTTCGCCTTCTATGGTGTTTAAAATAAAGTACTTATGGCTTTGTCTTTATATTGCTCTGATATTGAGCTTAAAAAACATTTCAAAATATTTAATAATTCCTTCTAGGTTTCAGTCACTCAATTGAAAAAGAAGTTGCAGGAATATCGAGAGATTATTGTCTCGATTCTCACCTGGGCCCTAATTCTCTATGACCACTTAGCGATTCCTTGCTTTGAAACCACGTCAATATCGTATTTTGTTACGTCATTTGCAAAATTCGTATTCTCTATGCCACGACGATGAAACCGTGTGGTATGAACGCGACATTAGCGCGATTAGAACTGTCAAAAATACCACGTTTGATAATCGCGCGGAATCATTGTGACTTGTTTGTGATTAGTTAATGTTTTGGTGATTTTGTGCGAAAAAAGGTGTCGTAGATTTATATTTTGTTTAGGTATTGTTCTGAACATCTTCATTCATGTAGAAGACTGATAGGAATTCATTTGTATTAAATAAACGGGAAGTATGTTTGTAATTAAAATATTCAAGAATTCTATAATCTAAGTATAGAAATCTAAAGAAAGCCATAAAAATAAAAAAAAACAAATTTTAAATAAATAAAAAACTGGGTATCTTTTACCTAGTGCTCATGACTTGAAACTTAAGCATAAAATTATTTTATAATATACCTTTAGAATCTTGGTATAATCACAGTAGAATGTTTAGTTTTATATAGGTACTTAGTTGATTGCCTAATATAATCTTTGTTAGCAGGGTGTCAAGGGCTAAGGTAACTACGACCCAACTCGTTCATTTAGTTGAATTTATGAAGGTCAACCAAGATGGAGAATCAGGACATGGTACTGGCCTTCAAGGAAAAATCGCAGAGCAGCAGTGGAAGACACTTTCGTAAACACTAAATGCCCTTGGAGATCCAGTAAAAAAAAAGAAAAATAATAGTTAATAAAAAACATTTCATTTAAAACTGTCATATTTGTTTCATTTCATAAATATAAGAAATTCATGAAATTTTATTTACAAACATTCTGTTTGTAATTTATTGCTTAATAATTAGGGGAGATTATAAATTGGTAGAGAGTACTTACGTTTTTATATGGAATTTTTCGATAATAAATGGAGAATCGATTTTTAACACGGTAATAATTGTTTTGGCTAGTTTAAAATACCTTTCATAAATCTCACACAACCAACGACTTCATAATAAACGTTCAAAAATTACGTTTCATATTTTAGTCTTGTGTTTGTCAATTAAATATATTTAGAGCTATTGTCATATCGTTTATTGATTTGAATCTTTTAACAATATAAAAAACGTAAAAACACAAATTACATTAACAAAATAAGCCTAAAAAACATTATTATTGTAGTTACTACATAATACATCAAATTTTCTAAACATCATTTCTGAATGCAGTTGTGTCTCCGTAATGTACCAAAGACAATTTGTCTTGAAACATACAGAATAGAGGCGTCTCAATTCCTTATCGTGACAAGGTATAAACAAGACACGATATCGATGTGGTTTGCGCGCGGTACGATATAAGTGTGGAATCTAATGTGCCGTACAGAATTAGGGCCCTGGGCCCTGGATTTTCGCACAAAAACACCAAAACATTAACTAATTACAAACGATATTGACGTGGTTTCAAAGCAAGGAATCGCTAAGTGTTCATAGAGAATTAGGGCCCTGATGAGACAAGTTGAATAGTATACCAGTAAAATGTGAATGATAACAAAAAAGTTACTGTTTTATCTTAGTGTTAACTATGACAAAGTCGTGTAAAATCTTATTACCCCCGAAGACCGTCGCCGTCGTGGATATAACAAAGGCCATGTTACCTGCTTATCTGAAAATTTCACGCTCGGTTACTGCCCGCCTATATTGTTAAGCTGCTGTAAGCTGGTATATGCACATCCGACATTCATTAGCATTTTTCGTAATGGTCGCAGTAGATGGGTGATCAATGATTAAGGAAAATCAATAGGGGGTCAGACTGTTTCGTTTTCTATCTGATTCTTTTTTTAACTACCACTAAAAAGGTTTAAATCATGGGAGGTTTGTCCATACAATGCATGCTATTGCCTACAATTGAGTACGTAACAAGGAACGACTTTTTAATTTTTCTCGAAGACTTATAAGCTTGATATCTGTCTTACTGTTATTATTCTAACGCTAACCACTTTACTATTTTTTTTTATTTTACTCTTAATTATGGCGATTGTTGGTATGATACACCTATATAGAGTCATTTATTTTTCTAGTCTTTATATAATAAAAGCAGACTGAAATTAAAATGGAACTTACCCTTTATCCTAAGTCGTAGCATATACAATAAAATTAAAAAAAAATCATCAAAATCGGTTGAGATTCAGAGTTAATCGCAGTCAAACACTGTGACAGGAATTTTAATATATAGATATTGTCGTTGCATATAATATTTAAGATTAATTGCACGCTGTGGTCTCCTAGATTTGTAGGAGCACGTAAATTTTAACCATTCATTTTTATTCACAGTCTCGGGATGTTTATAAATAAATAAATATCCGTAAAAGTCATGACCATAAGCATATAAAAGACCCTATAAAAGAGACAATGGTCTACTTTAAAGAACAAAATACCGTGGGATGACTGAGTTATATTCCATCACGTCTCACTGTAATTGGTGCTAATGTGTGCTGATGTCTTGATGTGCCTTTCGTAGCACAATCTTCGTTGATAACATGTTTGGTCGCCCTATCGATGATCTTGTAAATCCTAAGACATCTATTGGCCGTGTTGAATCCGGCAGAGTAGAAAGTAGAACTAACAGTTCATACTTAATTGTGAATGGCGGTTAAGGTAAAATATAAGACAGAATATTTTTTATTCAGTATGAGCACCTACAATGCATGTGTTGAACATAAAAGCTAATCCATGGCATCGTAAGTCCTATAGTCTCCGGCAAATAAGTTGAACATGATTTTTAAATCACGTGACATGCGCAGTAACAAGTTTAGGTACATATTCACTACTGCGCATGTCACGTGATTTCAAAATCATGTTCAACTTATTTGCCGGGGCCAATACATCGGGAGACTTTGGACCGAAAGAAATCCGCAAGAGACTCGGTAAGGACTTTTTCCTCCCTTTTATTATGTGATATATAATAAATAACATAGCTATATTAAACTTTAAAAATACGTATAATAAAAAATTATTATTACAATGAATGGATTGTATACAATAATCATCTCTCATTACAAAAATAAATTAAAAAGTTACTGCTATTAACTCCACGTATTCTTGTCTTTTAAATAATAACCGATATCGTCGTTACGCGTGAAAGAGTCGCTATGTGTTTTTTATAAATTTGTTTTAGCTCTGTGAATTATTACACTTAACGTGTATATATGGAACTTTCGAAGTATGAATGTCACATACCTACATTCCGAAACTCTTTAAATATTTAATTTATTACAAAGTTGTTTTTACAGTATGTGTGCATTGAAATAACGATCAATACTGCATAAAAATCCGAAAATAGCTAAATGACAGATAGCGATTTTTGCACGCGCAACGACGATATGGCCTTTATATTTAAAAAAAACCTTTTTAAACTTTTCAAAGGGTTAGATCAGACAAATTGTGTGGAATTTTGTTATAATAAATTAAACCTTTACCCAAAAACTTTGTTAAAACAATTCACCTCTACAAGACCACAAAATGGGCACAACTGTTTTCTGAAGTATTGTCCCTTAACTTTATTATTGGCCTTCAACTTGCCTGACAAGTGAAGAGTTTTAGTCAAACCCCTCTGTTTCTGAAGAAGGTTTCCGTTCAGAAGTGGATATTTTTCCACTGATTTGATATATACTTGTCAACATAATGATGTTGACAAGTATATACTCCTTTAAACATCACCTAAAATTTAATATTGATTGCCCAAACGTTAGCATATCATATTTTTACTAAACAAACCTGGATTCTAATCGCAATGCCAACTACCAGCTCCAAGTATCATTTCCAGGAATGGGGATCTCCTTTTTTTCATCAGAATCCTTATTTTTTCTTAATATTTAATTTTTATATTCTTAATTGAAAACTGGTAGTCATTCAATATTGCAACCTCTTTTTATCCCTTTAAGAGTAATATTTTCTCAAACATCCAATGATTTCTTAATTCTTGGTAACTGACTGCTGTTGGTGTAACGATTTTCGTTGTTCTTAATTTAAAAATTACAGGCTTACTGAAAATGAAAACTCGTACGTGTTTTCTATTCCTTACTTCAGGAATTAAGGGACAGTATTCCTAAAATCGACGAAATACATGTACGTTATTTTTCATCAAGAATCTCAACATCATTTTACGTTATGTAATAAAAAAAAGCAGAAATTACATATAAAATTTTAATCTCCTTATAAAACGCTAATGCCCGTGTACTTTTTTACAAGGAGCATGCGTATTTCTTACTTTACACAAAAACAACATTAGAATATTCTACCCCTAAAGGTGTTAAATAGGGGATTTCACATCTTTAGGGGTAGAGTATTCCAAAATATTTTCTTAGTGAGCATTAAACTTTTAATAACACATCCTTAAATTTTTAGTTTCTTTATTTAGCGGTATAGGCTGTGCGTTGTATCAGGGAGTCAGTCACTTCGAATAATACCTTTTATGTATTTTGATTGGTCTAATAATAAGAAATATATTTTTAATTTCTAGTCTGTTAAAACGGCTCCTGAAATTGGCATAATTGATGACTGTTTGGTTCAACGGTAACGATCCTGCCTTTCGTACCTTGGTCCTGGGTTCGAGTCCCGCATGGCGCAGATGTATATGTGATGAATACGAGCATTTGTATCCGAATCATAGGTAATCATCATAAGTACTAGATGCCTTACCGTTACCCTAGTATCCATAACACAAGTCGTACAGTGCTTACATTGGGCTTGGTTAATATTTGGTGTGAATATAATTAATATTATTATTTATTAAACCACTTTACAAAAAAGTTTGTTTTTTAATATAATTTTTAATATAAATCGGATACAAAACAGTAGAAGACAAAATATATTCTTTACACGTTTAAAAAAAACAAATTCATTTCGAATTAAAACAACAACCTAAATACATTTACTTTTACAAAGGAATTTCCTTAAAGTGAATACATACACGTTACAATAGTAATTACTGAGAAAAATAGCGGAGGCCCAATAAAATATCCATAAAAAAGTGTTAAGAGCCCTTATTGTTGGGGGTCGACGAAAAAATAAAGACGTGTTTTATTAAGGAATTCACTTTTCCTTGAATGTGGCGAATTGTGAGAGCTTTTATAATGAACATTATGTGCCTACATTATACCTATATTACTAAGCCAAGCCTATAGTCAGGATGAAAGTAGTACGTAATATATTTACTTTAAGACAAATGTGTAATAACTAACATAACACATATGGTGTTATGTTAATTATTACACATTTGTCTTTCAGCAAGATAGATAGATAACAACCTAGATTAGAATTAGTGTTGCCGATCGATAGTGGACTATCGATAATTAATCGATAGTCTATCGATAGGGACTAGATAGCATGACTATCGATAGTAATATCGATTCTATCGATAATATCGATACTATCGATAGCTCAAAACCTGTCAATACTATTGAAAAAGTGCAATTATATCGATATTATCGATAGTATTGTTGCCCGTGAATAATAAACTATCGATAGTATCGATACTATCGATAGTTCTAGTCTATCGATAGTTTGTAAAATTTGCAATAGTATTGCTTACAATTTTAAGGCATAGTAGTCAACAATAAGGATATACGACAACTAATTTCAAATGGTTATCCCTGCATTATGTTTATTGCCTACATACATCATTGTGATATTACTACACTGCTGTTAAAACATAACCAATACTATTGCAAATTTGAAGACTATCGATACTCTAAAATAATCGATAGTATCGATAGTATCTATACTACCGATAGTATTGTCTCCAAGAACAAAGATAGTATCGATACTATCGATACTTTCGATGTTTTGTTATTTACTAGCAGCAATACTATCGATAGTATCGATAGAATTGCACTCTTTCAATTGTATTGACATGTTTTGAGCTATCGATAGTATCGATACTATCGATTATATCGATATAATCGATAGGCCTATCGATAGTAAGTTATTTTTCAGATGAAAAAATCGATAGCAATACTATCGATAGTTTGGCAACACTAATTAGAATACCTAGAATCAGATTTAAATATAAAACCTGGTAGGGTCAAGCCTAGATGCACAAAAAAAACAGAATAGCTTGGAAAAATATATAAAATATATACTCTAAGATCACAGTGGTTTGTGTGTTTGTCTGTCCGCTCTTTTTCCCGCTCTTTTTCCATTGTATGCGAGTTACGGCGAGTTGCGAGGCTAGGAACGGTAAGCTATATGTGTAGTCGTAGAACCGAAACGTTAGCGCGATTCATTTCGGTACAGCGACATCTATAACTGAGACACAACAACGCGTGGCCGGGTCAGCAGCAACGAGTTAACCGCAAGTAGTTCGTCTACCGGACGCTAGATGGCGCTAACGGAAAAATATTTAATAATAGAAAAAAATTAAAGAATTTGTCCACCTGTGCGAAGCCGGTACGGGCCGCTAGTTTATACTCTAAGAACACAAATTTGTTGTTTCTGTATTTGTCTGTACGCTCTTTTCCCCGCTCTTTTTCCATTGTATACGCGTTACCATAGCAACGCGTTACCGGTTCAGCTAGTATATACAATATAAATATATGTAAAAATCATGTTCGTAAGAATAATAATATAAAACAATCATGCCTTTTTCCCGCAGGGATAGGCAGAGATCAAAGATTTCCACTTTCGATGATCCTGACATATTTTATACATCTCTCGCATCTTCAACTTTCATCAGACCTTTCAAACAAGCTCGTCGGTTAAAGGTACTTTTGACTGACCTTTTTCAGAATATCTTTTATTTGGTCTATGAAAGTTTGCCTTGGTCTGCCTTTACCGACTTGCCCATGTAATTTCCCTCATATATTTGTTTTTAAAACTCCTTTCTTCCATCCACTCTACTTGTCCAAACCATCTAAGCATCCCTTTTTATATCTTTATCACTATATCCTCTTCCACACCACACCGCTCTCTTAAATAAATATATACTCTAAGAACACAAATTTGTTGTTTGTGTGTTTGTCTGTCCGCTCTTTTTCCATTGTATCAGTTAACGTTACCACAGCAACGCGTTACCATAGCAACGCGTTACGGGGTCAGCTAGTCTTTAATCTAAGAACACAAATTTGTTGTTTGTGTGTTTGTCTGTCCGCTTTATTTCCCGCTCTTTTTCCATTGTATACGCGTTACCATAGCAACGCGTTACCGGGTTAGCTAGTGAAACAGTATAATTTTAATTAAATTCAATTGGGCCATTCTACTTATCGCCGTAATAATTTTTTTTAAAGAACATAGAATCTTTACATTTTATTCACGTTTAAGAATAAGGGAGTATAGATTAAATACAATTTTAAATATTAAATAAACGAAGAAGTTTTGTTATTATAACTTGGTAGTGGCGCGAAAACTGGGTTGGTTTCTAATGAAATCTACGTCGAATGCCTGCCGGGCTTTTTAGTAGCACTTAATGAAATCTTATTGGCTCTCGAAAACCCTTTTCGTTATATTCTGTAATTAAGAACGACATTAGCATTTGTATACCCAGTAGTTACAGCTTAAAAGCCTATAAAATACACGACTTATTACGAAGTATAAATTTTGCAAATCCAACAATTTGTGTGATGTAGAGTGGTCAATTGGTAACGCTACATGCAGTTGTGAATAACTAATTAAAAATAAGCATAAAGTATATATATATATATATATATATATATACTTTTTGCTTATATATATATATATATATATATATATATATAAAAATTGGTAGGATTTTATATCTTATAGAAATATGGCATTGTGAATGTGGAAATAAAATATTTGCATTCGTTAGAATCAACAGTTACGTGGCGGTAAAAAAACGCCGCTACGTTCCTTCCTTTTTTAAAAAAATATATGATTTTCGCTTAAATGTGTCATGATGTGTTATAAATTTGGTATTGACTAAGCCTACTGACTATAAATTCAAGATACCATGCTTATACATTGAGGGGAAAACACGAACAGTTAGCTCGTTGTACTTTTTAGTTTAATAAGTGCCAATATACGTATACTAGCTGACCCGGACACGCGTTGCTGTGGCTCGAATTTCTGTTTGTTAGTTAATGAAATGAAACAGATCCTATGTCCTAAGGTGGAACAAATCCAGGCAAATAAAAAAAAACATCAAAATCAGTCGAGTAGTTTCGGAATTCATTGCGGTCAAACACTGTGACACGTATTTTTTATATTTTTACTAGCTGACCCGGCCACGCGTTGCTGTGTTATTAATAAAATGAAAAGTATCCTATCTTTTAAGTGAAATCAAATAACGAAATTACGAAGTTTGATTAAAATCGATTCAGTAGTTTCAAAGTTTATCCCGAAAATACATCGTAACACGAGATATTTATATATATATATATATATAGAATATAGATATAAGATAGGTATTCCTTTTTTTAGTTCTTACACTTCCGCGCACATTACACATTTAGAATTAAACACTTTTTTAGGGATTTTGGGCATATTTTATTTTATATTTAATCCTGACGTTTCGACTTCTTTACAGGAGTTGTGATCACAGGATGACTAAGATAATGAATGTCATGTATTTTCTACTACCTTCACAATATTTTGATCGGGCACGTTCCTAATTGTTATTTATATAAATCAAATTGTTTTATTATTAAATTTTATTTAGTTATTAAATTCTCACTACGATTACATTGTATACTACTGAGTCAACTATCAGTTCGGAAATTGGGAGGCCCTTCCGAAAAGAACTGGCGAAAGAAACTCGGGCAGGGGGACCGACCTCCATCTTACACGTACAAGTAGCCGACATAAAACAAAGGCACGATAAAAGGTCTGCAGTGTGTGAGCATGCTTTTGAGGGACCAAACCACTACATTCGTTTCGATAAACCTCAAATTCTCAGTAGAGAACAAAAATTTGTTCCAAAGATGCTACGCGAGGCTATTCAAATCAAGAAACATCCTAATTTCAATAGAGACGATGGCTGGAGCGTTCCACCTGCTTGGGATCCAATTATTAATAAATTAATACCTTCAAAAACACACATTGCAAGACCTGATTATGTAGTTAGCTTATTTTGCAAATAATAATATTAAGATGGAGGTCGGTCCCCCTGCCCGTGTTTCTTTCGCCAGTTCTTCTCGGAAGGGCCACCCAATTTCCGAACTGGTAGTAGACTCGGTAGTATACAATGTAATCGTAAAGAAAATACATCACATCCATTATCTTAGTCATCCTGTGATCACGACTCTTGTAAAGGAGTCAAAACGTCATGTTAATCGTGATATAAAATAAAATATGCCCAAAATCTGTAAATAAGTGTTTTATTCTAATAGGTAATCCTGTCTCATAGAAAGTTCGACATAGGAAAACACACAAGTGATCCTAAATATTGCTCTATACTATACAAACTGAATAAATCATTGAGTAGCTTCCATTTCAGTAACTGGAGCTGCTACCATTGGGGAAGTTGGGAACTGTTTTCAAGAACTCTTTCTATTGGATTAAAGAAAAGTTCCTTCACTGGCAGGTTTTCTATAGCTGTTACTTATTAAATAATAGAAATTCTTAGATTTCTGTACCTTACTACAAGAAAGTGTTACAAATAAAAACTAAATATTTTACTAAAGCTTTACATTTATAGATGTTCCGACAAGCACAAGTTATTTCAATTATTCAGATGATTTTTTTTAAATGGACTTGATTATTTTTGTTTCCATTTTTGAACTTTTAACCTATAATCATACTATTAAAAGGAAATAATTGTTTTATCTATTTTCACTTCATGAAATCGTTTAGGCTGAGTAAAGATTAGAATAGACTTCTACTATATAAAAAACAGGATATTTCAAATGTGGAAAAGAATTTAAACCTTTCTATTGTTTTCAAAGTGTTATTGTTTTCGGAACGTGATTGTTTGTGATATTATTGTGCGATGGATATTCAAATAGAAGGTATGTACGACATTTTTAATTCTGTTACGTTTACTTAAAGCCTGTCATTATCATCAAGTCGAATTGTTGAATCTCAAAAGTTTTTGATAGTCTTCATGATAATCTGCGAACGAATTCGTTTTAATTGATAAATGGGGTTTTGATGGCAGCACAGGCCAGTGATTACAAGCAGAAATTTTCAGATTCAGCAATCGGTGACTCGAGTTTATTTGTTACTTCATATCGCCTGGCCCATAGCTATTTTTTATAATTAAAAAGTCTTACTGATAAATAAATGAAATTAATGAAAAAAAAGTATGCAATTCACAAAAAATACATGCATTATATAATGATCTAATAAATAAAAATACAATGTGCAGACGAAAATAGTCACGACTCAGCACAAATATCAAACCAGATAGCTTAACGCTTATTTTCTGTTGTGCCAACATCGGACGAACAACAATATTATAATTTAAGCATACAAAATACTCAGTCATATTCTTAAATAAAAAAAAGCAAAAACACAGAACTTAGAAAACAGATAAAATAAGAGACTTGTTTTCGCCACCATCTTTAGATAATGCTTTGGGTAAGCAGTAACTGGGTAAGCAATAACTATTTATATCGTTTTCCAACACTTAGTTGTCTGGTAACGGAAACTGCCTTCAAAAGCATGCATTTAATGGTATGGTGTTGCCATATGATACTTATTTCTGCGCTTGTTGTAGTTTTTAGGATTTTCTTCTCGACACCATAATAATTTGTCGAAAAAAAAGATATTTAGACTTTTCTCTCCTTATTAATTCATAGACAAAGGCGGTAAAATGCATTCTACGCCTAGCGTCTTTAAAACAACTAACTAATTCATTCAAAACTGGATATACAATTCTGTTTCCATAAAATCTTTTGTATACTACCTTGGTCCCTCCTTTTGTACGGCAATTAACGTTACGCGAGAAAAGTTAAGAAACAACTCGCCTTTTTAATTAACAGCATAAACATCGCATCTTACTGCTTCGCGTTTATGTCAATTTTACTTGGAGAATATCTATATATATATATGTTAGCGTACTGTTATAAACCTGTTTACTTACTTCAAATTACCTAGTTATTCATTCTTTCCGCTGAATCGCGTTAGTTCTATACGAGTATATGCACTCTGGAACTCGCGAAAAGCAGAACTACTCCAGCTCCCGCACATGGGATCAAGGATTCGATTAGTTTGAATAGTTATTGAATTGTGAATTCGTGTACTAAATTTACAAATTAAATTTTGTGTCTCAAGGTGTTTTTTTTTCTAAAGTCAACCAGGGCCGACCTCACAACAGTACCTACACAATAACAACTTACCCAATTATTAGGTTCCAAACTACGGAGTATCCATAGCACAAGTCCCAATACTTAGATAAGTACCATATAACAACTTTAAAATCAAATGTTAGAGCCATTGCACACCACTTTTTTTAAGATATTATCGATACAAACGCGATACTCACGCGAGTCAAACGCAGTTTGACTATGAATTTTATGTAGGTGTTCAAAAATCGGTATCTATATCGATATTGAATCGATACAAAGCATTAGAGATGCAAAAAATTGCTCTGTGTTATAAATAGAAACGCGCTTAAAAAATCTCATTGTACATAGGCCCTTAGTTCTTATCACACATAGTTGCCTCGACCCTTATTCACACTTAGAGCGGTAAGTGCATTAGATAGTATTCTTAGCGTTATACCAAATAATCAACTAAATCAAAAAATTATATTGTTTGGGTATAATTTTGACATTGACTTTTGGATTTTTTTGACAATCCATTGCGGCATAAGTTTCAACCACAAAAGAGAGAAAAAATCTCTTCTTGTGTTCTATAGTTAAAACAGACGAAGACATTCACAAATCGTTACGCTAAAGTAGGGCGACGTTTTATACTTGAGTATATCACATACATTTAATAAAATGTTTTCAAAATGTTCTTTCTATAGTATCGTTAAAATATTATAAATATTAGACAATAATGTTCCGATCTCAAATAAGGTACCTGAAACACTTGTGTTATGGAATTCAAAAACAATCAGGGTACCATTAAATCCAGACCCGAGCCAATATCCATTCCTCTAGTTCATTTTTCACATTAAATTAGTACCTCTGTCGATCGAACCCTCGGGATCTCGGAAGGTGCCACCATGATAACCGATATGCAAGCCACTCAACCCTGAGGTCATCAAATAAAAGAGCATAAACGCAATCTACGTTAAATGTACACAGCTGAAACGTTGGAAAACACTCTGAGAAGAAAATGGACATTGACAGTATCCTATTTACCGGTCCGCCATTAAGGAAAGAGCCACTCGTGTTAGCAGAACCAGAAAGCAATAACGTTTGCCACAGCGTCCTCAGTGGGAGCCGATTAGCCGCCAGCGGAAACTCAATGACATTAGGATCGGGGCATCTCTTAATTAACTATTAATAGACTTTTCAAGCAGCTTAGCCACAATTTGACATTGCAAAGCAATATATATCAGTATATTTAGTTTTTATCTGCGCACATTTTAATAAAATAACTTTTTAAATTGATATTTGTGTGTACTTTATATTTAGTCCTGACATTTCGACTCTCATTGAACTAAAAGTTTAAAAATGTTGTTATAATACACTTAAGAACAAAGACCTTTACCTTATCAATGATTATTTAAAGACAATGTGTGAAGTTATAGCTTTACTTTTATTTATTTATTTTTTGTAATGACAGTACTGTATAAAATCCATGCATTGTAATTGGGTGCGTTTAGAAGACACAACATCTTGGCAGCACTAAAAGAAAAATGGCGATTGCTGAGTAGCATAGGCTGAGGCGGCTGAGAAATGCTAAGTGGCAATATTCAGATAGGATAGACACGTCGTTTTAGCACTTAGTGAGGAACATAACCTTAGAAAGACGTTTGACAGGATTGATTGTATTGAATATTTGTGTTAATAATTAATTTTCAATAATGGGAGACTACCGGAATTGAGAATCGCAAAAAGTAAAATGGCGGAATATTCAAGCGCTAGCTGCTAACTTCACTCTCGTTTGAACTCGGCATGGTTTCAGCCGATAATTTTATCAGCATTGCTTAATGCTGTGCAGCATTTTCGATTTCTGTCCAGTCTTTCTGTCAGCTGAACGCACCCATTGTTTCTTCTTCATTATTTCTTAGTTCAATACACTTAATGTAAATGCTTATATAGAATAAAAAACATTTTGTCTTTATATTATCTTAATCCGCATTGTATTCTGTTTGCCTAACGTGCTAATTAAAGAAAACTTTATCTTCATAGATGCTTCTGTACATCTATAGAGAGATAATGAAATAAAAACATGAAGATAAGTACATTTCGGAACAAAGTACCTATATATATGTTAAAATGAATGAACCTGTAGCAACACACCTGCCGATATTGGAACGTGTGGCAATCAGGAAGTATGAAAGGAACTTCTCGGAGGCGAGTAGGGCCTTTGATTGCAGATGTTAGCTACTTCCACAAAGGCCAGTCATGAGATGGGTGATCAAAATATTACCGCCAGCTCTTCCGTGATTCGAAGGACGACTCCTTTTGTACCTCTGGGACGTTAATAGATTCATTTTGATAATGAAAGGAATTTCACTCTTTAAGTAAAGCATTAATAAATTATTAACAATCGATTTAGCAGCTAGTATCTGCAGCACCCAGCCTAATAGTGTTGCCAGGACTAAATAGCCAAAAGTAACTTGAGACAGCAAAAAAGTAACATTTTCACTACAAAAATAACATTATATTACTTTCAAATAAAACAACTTTATCACGGTTTTTTGCGCATTATTTATATTTAACAAAATGCAAAATAAAAAAAAATAAGATATAATTAAAATATTGTGAAGGTAGTAGAAAATATATGATGACCATTTCCTTAGTCATCCTGTTATCAATGCTCGTGTAAATGAGTCGAAACGTCAGGATTAAATATAAAATATGGGCAAAAACTGTGTTTTATTTAAATTAATAATTTTTGCCGAAGTGTAAGATCTAAATATTATCTTACTTTATATAGAAAACAACTCTAATACTGCAAACCTCGCTGAAATTGACTTCTAGCAAAGAGAATTAAAAACAACACCAAATTAGACGGATGTGCTCCTCCTTACTCAGCATGAAATTTATAAATTATTTTGGTCTTCGAATCGTAGTTTGTATATATTTTATTTATTTTTTGTTTTTTTTTTTTGACGACCGTTTAGTGCAACGATAGCAAGCCTGCCTTTCGCACCAAAGGTCCTGGCTTTGATTCCTGGAAGGAACATTCGTCATTTTTACTTAAATCATGGGTATTAATATATATTTTTATTAATATTACATATCTATGTAACATATATTTATTTCTATCTGTTACCTTAGTATTCATAAAAGCCATATACCTATAGTGAAAACTTTGGGCAACGCTCATTGTTGCAAATGTAAGAAATATTATTATTCTTACTAGTGAAGTAAAAGTATCATTAAGGAGTCGAGTAACATAGAGATTTAATTTATTTATTAGGCTAACCAACATCTGTACACAATAATACTAGGTACAAAAAAACATTCTTAACAAATTGGCTAAATGTTACAGATACTTATAGGTTAACTCAACATGCAGATAAAGTAAAAAGGTTAAAGGTAAGGTACATTGTTACAAATGTAACATTCTAACAAGGCTCCGCCTAATGTCACTTGGCCTATTTGAACATCCGCTAGTTACATTACGCCGCCACCGGCGGTACCAAATAATATCACGGTGAAGGATAAAATCAAGAATTCAATTACGAAGCTATTAATCTATGAAACGAGTGTGACTAAAACGCAAATTCTGCTGACAGGGTGCTTCAAAAAGTGTCACGCCGAAGCTCTTAGATAACACCCTCAGAGATATCACAATATGTTTTCCATTTATATATATATATATATTATATATTCATATTATATATTCCTCATGTATGTTTTCCAATTTTCAGTAGTTTTAATGCAGAATTCATGTTTTTAAAAATAATAATGTTTTCTGTTACTTTATTGGTCACTATTACTCAAATAAATGAGATTTGACTGATTTTTTTTCTAGTTTAACAAAATACCAAGCCTATCTCATTCAGAACGATTTGCATATATATTATTAACCAAAGCTCTTAAAAAGTGTTTGAATACTAAAAAGTCTGAAATCCTATTTAATCTGTAAGTATTGAAGCCAAGTTTAAAAATAATACATAAAGTTAAACCTATTTCTAAAATATTAGGTATATGTCAACTATTTATAATTTAGTTGTTAATGTTAACTTTGTTAAGCTACTTCAATGGCATCATTTTTAGAATTCAATACAAAGTGTTGTAAGTGTCAAAATCAAGTTTTTATCAATTATAGTAAAATGAAATAAAATTTGAGTATGCATTTCTAATTAGCGCTGATTTTAAAAAAAGTTAAAAATTCTTTCAAAACGGACGACTACTCTATGACCCTTTTCCAAGCAGAAGTTCAGAGGCATTGCTAAAACTAACCGTTTTTCATAGTTATCCAATTATTAGTAGTTTTCACAAAATTTCACTTAACTTGATTTACAAGAGATCATTAGTCGCAGTGACTCCAAAAAATTTAGATAAGAACTTGATTTTTTTTTCTGAATTAGTCTGTTAGTCTAACAATATATTAACAAAAACAATTAAAGTTAAATTGGACACATTTGCGACTTTCATAACAAATAAAAAACAATTTCTCTAGACAATTTGATCGATCAATATGAAATCTTGACCAAAAGAGTAATAAGTAAATGTTTCTTATAATTCATCTTTAAAGATAAGCGGTTAGCTTGTGGTCTGGTATCTTTAACGGAAAGTTAATTAGCCCCTACGAACTAACCGATCGGTTAGATAACGAAAATATACTTGCTACTATTTAAAGATAAAATAAAAAATATTACGATAAATGTATATATGTTCACACAACGAAGCAAGATAAAGTTAAAACAGCGGCGGTACATGCCACTATACCAGGATAGTCAGAGAATATTTAAATGAATGGTTTGGAGTCACTGATTGTGACCACCACGTTCCCCTTAACCCAATCGAAATCTTGTTTTGAGGTTATTACAGAAAATAACTTTATGCCAAAGAAATGAGAAACATATCAGAGTAACGAACGAACGAAATTACAAAAGTACGAAGAAACGATATAAAACAAGAATCGCAATCATAAAACTTGAAGACAACTTTTTGAGAAGATGTGGAGTTCGCATTGAGCACGAAGTTTGCATCCGGATTTCCAAAACGTTTTTATGAAAACATAATAGACAAAAGAAACTCATTCATTTCGCTTTAATTCCTCTCATATCTCTGAATAAATCTCTCTCAACTAATTATGCTTTAAGTCTTTTAATGTTATACCGCAAAGATAGCTCTGTCAACTTTACAGAGCAATAGCTGCTGTAGTTGAAGTAGTTTTAAAAATAAATTTTTAACTCTTGAAAATATTGTAAATTTAGAATTGTCACTTAAAATCAGGTGTTTATTTATTAAAAAGCATATCACTTGAAAACCAGCTTGTCCTATCAGGAGTGACCCGTCCATTAAGCCAAACGTTCGTGGGTTCCAGACCTTGTATGAGCAGATAACTGCGTTATAAATACTGGAGGATTTTACTGGAGGGAGACTCTGTACCAGGGTCGTCTGCTTAGGTACCTCCGTCTTACCTATTTCTGCCGCAAAGCAGCAGTGCTTGCATTGCTGTGTTCCGGTTTGAAGGGTAAGATATGGCAGTGAAATTACTGGGTACAGTGACTTTACATCTTGTGTCACAAGTTGGCAACGTACACTGTGGTTCTTGTGGGGGTTGCAGTTTTGCTGCGAATCTAACAAGAGCCACATGTATTATAGGTGAGTGTTACCACTTACCATCATGTGGGCAGTTTGCTTGTTTGCCAACTTTCAGCAATAAAAAAAAAAAAAAAGCATTTTTACCTGTACCTTGAATATATATTTTGTCCAATAGTGTTACTAATTTACATATCGTATATGTATGAATATCCGTAAACTTAATTTTCATAATACAAGTGAATGTAAGAAATATTAATAATATTATCATTTTCTCCCTTTAACTCTGCTAATGACAGTTTAACAGTTTATCCTCTATATCTTTATATCTGTGACTTAGGACATAGGGTAGGTTCCATTTTAAATTATAACAAAGCATCGCGTAGCTAGATCAGCTGGTAAAAGTATAAATCTGTTTCTTTGTATTCCATTCGTTTACTCACGATAATTTAAATAAGTATGCACTGCCTTTTACTGTTTCTGTATTGAGCTCTCCGGTTGACTGCAGAATGCCTTATTGCATATAATAGATAGTAACGTTTAATACATACAAATACATAGCCTTTAGAAGAAAAGAACAAAATCAAATTAATATCACGTTCTATCACACAACTAACCTGTGTGCAGCAGGAATAGGGACAAAGTTCGATGCAACAAAATTTCATCCAGGAATTGGTGAAGCACCGATTTTTAGCCGTCACCCTGGCTGATTTGGGCGCTAGTGGTAAGAAAGAACGGAAGTCAGTGTCTTTTACAAATAAATTATCAAGTACGGTGGTATTAGAAAAAAAAACGCGCATGTATTACGTACCCGCGACAGAAGTTATACTTTTTTATTAAGTTTTAATGAGATATCTTGAAGATAACCAACTCACTTTACAAGCTAACATCATGGTATCGGTTTTTCATTGCATGCTGCGTGAGCCACTACCGTTCCATGAAAAATATTACCCTTAATGCGCCATAAGGAGTATAACTTCAAAAAGCGAAATAAAATAGAAATGGCTCAAGAAAATTAAATAATAATTATAGTACAATAATTGGTGCATAATGTCAAAAAAACAATAAAAAGCGTGCGTGTATTTATGCTCGCGTTGCAGAAGTTATACTTTTATTATTACCTTTTTTAAACGATATATCTTAAAGATATTACTTTAACAGCTAACTTCATGGTGTCGCTTTTTTTTTACATGCCGCGTGCGCAACTTCTTTTTGAAAATTGAAATATTTCACCTATAATGGGCCAAAAGAAGTATAACTTTAAAAAGCGTGGGTGTACTCATGTATGGGCGGCAGAATTTATACTTATTTGTTAAATTATCAAATGAAATATCTTGAAGTTAGCCTATTTACTTTAACAGCTAACTTAATGTTGTCGCTGTATCGTTGCATGCTGCGTACGCAACTTCCGTCGCTTGAAAAATTTCATCTTCAAAGCGCCAAAAGAAGTGTGGAATACACTTCCGTATATACCTTTTTATGTAGAATAAAGCATGAATAAATAAGTTACGCTGACATTATCACAAACACCTAAGTACAAGAAAATAAGTTTCGTATTAAATTGCTTAAGTTGGGCAGTGTAGCATCAAACCTTAAATTCATATGAGGCTTTTCCGATTTGGCAACGACTCTACATTAATGGAACTACAATATAAACCTCGCCACAGCCGCTTAGATAAGAACTTGGCTGGCAATTCGATATTGCACGGTTCCCACTTAATATAGTCAAATCTCATATATTGCAGTAATGGTGCAACGAAATTTAATAACGTCACATATTTAGTTCTTACACTTCCGCGCACATTACACATTAGAATAAAACACTTTTTACGGATTTTTGCGCATGTTTTATTTTATATTTAATCCTGACGTTTCGACTCCTTTACAGGAGCCGTGATCACAGGATGACTAAGATGACCTTAGTCATCGTGTGATCACGGCTCCAATGTTTTATTCTAACGTCACATATTTTATACTTGTAACCCGTCCGTTTTGAAACCCAAGGTGAATATGCACCTCCTGGGTTAACTCGTTCCATCGTAGATACTGTTTTGGCCTTCTCTGGAACAGCTCATACTTAGCGGACTATTTATTTCTATTTTCATTCGAATATGTAAACAGATGTTAATATCAATCACGCCGTAGCACGTCATCGTATCAATATGATAACTCCAATAACCCAATCAATTAGACAGCAAACTGAAATGTAAATCGAATAGAAGACATCAAAGCAGGCGCTTTAAACTGATTATGTGAAGATATGTACCAAACTTAGCATACATATAGCTATTACATTACTTATACATATAGGTATTATCAGAACTAACTCTCAAGCATCTGCTACAATTGCTGTTTAAAAATATGAAGTCAATCGCATTTTGAAGAATAAAAAGCTTGTTGATAAACATAACATGGCATCGCATCTCATATTTGCTCTCAGCCGGACATACGACATCAGCTAATAGAGTTACCTTTACAATTTCAATTGTAATATAATATTATTATTTTGAGAAAAGGCATAAAGCAGGCAAACATTCTTTATTACTATCGTTCTGTGGATTATAAAATACACTTATGAAATGTCTTAAGATTAAATGTCTTAAGACATTTCATAACTCTTTTATTAGTCAGAATCACCATCACTACAAAATTATGTTTTATAACTAACGACAAATAACATAAGGAATAAAAAGTTTACGGTAATCAAAGAGATTTTAAACACACCGAATCTAACAATGAATTTTGAAAGTGACTATTTTTGCTCGAATACTACGCTCAGATCTTAATTTGGGTTTAGGTGAAAGTTAATTAGCTATTTTCTAGTACAACAAAACAGATATAACAGAATGCCAATATATACTAAGAACGGCAAATGAAGGGAGTGAAATTACTAAACACAAAAAAAATATCATGAAGACTTGTTTAAACTGTCGAGTATTTGGAATCCTTTGTGTAAAAACAGCAGAATACGGAAAAGTGCTTTTTGCAATCTCATACTGCGAGCATCGTGTGTCGTAAACAAAGGTTGAGTGTGAGTTTATACTTTGATACTCGATATCGTCTGCATAAAATATTACTATGGATTTTTGCATAAGCGCTCCTAGCGGTAACCATCAGCAACTACGAATCATCATAGAAATCTGTAAAGCGCTCCTAATAGAGTATCAAATGCATAAACTCGCACTAAGGCATCTGAATTGATTGAATAGTGAGTTTACAGATAGTGGTACCGATAACCAGTGTCATAAAAGACAAGACGACGGGTAGACCGATACGTTTACTGTCGTGGCGGTCGCGCATGAAACTAATCCGAATTATCGAGCTTCAAAAATATAAGCATTCCATGACAATTAATGCTAATGTAATTGACTATGAAAGTTTAAAACAATATATTTCTATTTCTAATAGATTTTGATATTTTTAAATTCATGATCAAAATTCTTATTTTTTAACGTCCCATTTTTATTATTCCGGTTCACTTTATAAGTTAAGTAAACTGAACAAAGCGTTGACCTAATTCTTCAAATAGTTTATACAAACTCGCTGAATAAAGGAAAACAGATTCAAACAAATTCGACATAAATTTTATGCACGTTGCAGCAAAATATTATTTTGATATGGATGACTTAATATTCCAACAAAACGTTTAAATGAAAATTTTGTTTCTCTGTTGATGTTTTCACATTTTATTATTGTCTTAACAAACGCGTGAATTTTAAGTTATGTATTTTCAATATTAAAATGCTTTTATTACTTGGAAGAGTTACAACATAATTATGTCGTTGCAGGGAATCACCAAATTAGGTAATCTTGTCTATGGGGACTTGTAGTTTCTTTGATGGGTTCGCTCTTGAACCCAATCAAGCCCGAGGACAAGACAGGATCCACGATGGAACAAGCTAATCCAGAAGGTGCCTATTCACCCTGACACTGAAAACGGACGTACTTATAGTACTCTTTTTTTATTTCTTGTGTTTTCAAATTTAGAGGTTACTGTTTTAAAAATATAGTCATTTATAAGTTTGGATATTTGTTTTAAACGTATATTAATATTTTACTCAGACGATATCGAGTATCGAAATATAAACTCACACTAAGGCCTTTGTTCACGACACACGATGCTCACAGTATGAGATTGCAAAAGGCACTTTTCCGTTTTCTGCTTTATTTTACACAAAGGGCTATTGGATTCCAAATAATCGACAGTATAAACAAGTCTTCATGATATTTTTTTTTGTTTGGTAATTTCACTCCCTTCGTTTCCCGTTCTTGGTATATAATGGCATTCTATTATATCTGTTCTGTTGTACCAGAGAATAGCTAATTAACTTTCACCTAAACCCAAATCAAGATCTAAGCGTAGTATTCGAGCAAAATTAGTCACTTTCAAAATTTATTGTTAGATTCGTTGTGTTTAATATCTTTTTGATTACCATAAAGTTTTTATTCCTTATGTTATTTGTCGTTAGTTGTAAAACATAATTTTGTAGTGATGGTGATTCTGACTAATAAAAGAGTTGTGAAATGACTTAAGACATTTAATCTTAAGACATTTCATAAGTGTATATTATAATCTGCAGTACGATAGTAATAAAGAATGTTTTTGTTGCCTGCTATATGCCTTTTCTCAAGATAATAATATTATATGTCCAAAGGTCAGAGCCAGAAATACTCATTACCTAAAAGCAACAACACAGAGGAAAGGAGTTTAAAAAGAAAGAGTGAAAGTAGAGATAGGGAAGAAAGAGAGGATATAGAAATGTTGGTTATAAGTACTAGGGGATACAGACGCAGGGAGGGACTCCTTAGATGTGCGCATCATAAAAGATATTAAGAAGTGCTTGGTGCGACAGGTAGGAATAGCAACCAACCGCAGTGCGTCTGAATGTTCGATGGATGGAAAGGTCACGAGGAAACGATAATATAGATCAGAGCATACTGTTACCTTAACAGTGATAACAAAAAAATTAACCAATTTAGCCCACTCATTGTTTTTAAAATACATTAAAGTTTTATAAGAAATCATTAATAAAATTATTATTACTTATGTTCGACCACGTGATGGAAAAGTTGCGTGAATCTAAAGTGACGTCACCTGCTAGTTGACAGTAAATGTCAGTCTAAGTTGTAGTATTACGTTAATTTGTGGTAATAAGACTTGACTGTTAAAGTTTGTTTACAAGCAAGTGACGTCATAACATCAAGTAACCTGCATAATGGTTTTATTAATTTAAACTTTGATGAAAGGTCTGATAAGAGTTGGAGAAGCGAGAGACGTATGTCAGAATAGTGGTAAGCGGAAATCTGTTATCTCTGCCTACCCCTGCGGGAAAAAGTCGGTATTATAAACTTTGATGGTGATTTATATAGAAAATAGAGATATTAACTAAGAATTAATGAAATGCCAAATTTATTATGCTTTAACGAATCAATTGAGATATTTTCGTAAACCCTGTTAAATACCCTATTGTGACTAAATCTAGTTGTTTACATTATTACTTCCACATCCTCATAATAGATGGCGCTATACTAGATTACATCACGCTAATGTTACTGTTTATATATTATTTTATATACGACCCTATGTATTTAAATGAAATTTGTCTACTTTTTATCCTATAGATCGCATTCTGGTTTCTTTTTGATAACACTGGAAGTAATTACCATAATTTTACCGTAGACCACAAAATGGGAAGCAGCATTTTCCGAAATATGGCCTTTTACACAGTTCTCCAACCCATTTGCTAAGCGTGAAATAGTGTTGCCAGACTATCGATAGTCTCCAAATTTGTAATAGTATTGGGTTTGTTTTAACAGCAATGTGATGAAAGAAAGAGAAAGAAAGAAAGAAAGAAAGAGTTTATTGACCCATTATAATACATTAATAAAAGTAAAAATATAAAAATAAAAACAAATTAATAATAATAGAAAATAAAAAAAAAAACATGGGGGCCAATCAGGACCCTGCCTCAGCATAATGCCATTGCTCTGTGACATGTCACAGTGCAACGGCGCTGATATTCTGGCAAGGCCTGTGAGAGGTACTACGTTTTAATTAAAATGACAATTTTACACAAACAAAAAATAGGACACAGTTAAAAAGAACAAAAAAAAAACAGACTTAAAAAAATGAAATAAAATATATATATATGTACATAACAAACTATTTGACAAACATTTATATCCATAGAGTAATATTCGTCCGTGCCTAGTCTGTGACACAAACAGACATCACTCCATGGATCCATGGACAATTTTGACACTGACATTTACACGTGTACAATACCAAGCCAACTCGACAATGTCCCGTCATGAATTGCCACGTCTACAATCATAAAAGAAAATGTTTGGGGATTCATCAAAAAGTACACACAAACCCTTACATTCATTTCACAGTGAAGTTTCATTATGTGTATCCGTCTTGTCCATACGCCTAAGGAATGTGATTTAGCAACCAAGATAGCGATTTCAAGCCCCGATAACCCGGCGCCATCCACGCGACGTGAAAAACCATACAGTAAGTAAGACAGTTTGGTATCCAAGGAACGGCATTAGGAGTAGAGGCCGCAAACCAAGAAGATGGGAGGACGACTTTAAAGTGACCTTAGGACCCCTTTGGATAAGAATAGCAGCAGATAGGGAACAGTGGAAAGAGTTGGAGGAGGCCTTTGCCGTAAGGCATACCGAAATTAGAGAAATTTTATGACCTAAGTGCAGTTTTGTTAAATTAATGTTTCAACTTCTTATTTGGTTTAAGTACAATCATTACCATTTAAAATGAAAACAGTGTAATTTTTGGAAATAAAGGGATTTAATTATTATTATTATTATAAAGTAAGAAATTAATTTGATTCAAGTCGACATAAGAGCAAATGGCTTTTTACATGTTTCTTAAAAGTTTTTAATGTTTTTAGGTCACGCACCGGCGGCGGGATGTCATTCCAGCAACGCGAGGCAGCAAACCGGAAAGACCCACGGAATGCTCTAGTGCGGTGTTTTGGCGTCTTAAAAACATTCCTACAAGCTCTCATTTGTGATATATTTCCACCGTGAACCCATGTGAGTTTACTAAGCATATAATTTGGCTTCCCCGTCCTAATAACACCAAACATAAGAGTGGCCAAGTGAAGTTTTCTGCGTGCCGCTATCTTTAGCATATTTGAATTATTTAAGAAAGGAGTCACATGTGATCGTGGAGGCACGTGGAAACAATAACGAGTGCAGGCATTCTGAACCCTCTGGGCCAGCTTAGCTGTTTTATTCCAAAGACAAGGACCATAGACTGTATCACAGTAATTTAGCCTTGAAAGTATGAGTGATTCACAGAGTGTGATTCTTAGTTGCTCGTTTATGTAAGGACGAATTTTGTATAGCACTTTTAACCGATAAAAACAACTGCGAACACACTCAGATATATGACTCTCAAAGTTAAGATGACAATCTAGAACTACACCCAAATTTCGGCAACTGGTTACTCTGTCAATAATTTCATTATTTAGTTGTATTTCAATCACCTTAGTCTCTAATTTGTGGACATTTAATTTGGAGCCTATTACCATAAATTTAGATTTTTTGGGGTTGAGAACCAAACAGTTAGACCTGCACCAATTAGCAATATTTGATAAGTCACTATTTATCATATTAACAGCATTCTGTACATCGCCTGGACTAAATGAATAATATAGCTGCAAGTCATCCGCATAGAGATGATATTTGCAATGCTTGATGTTTTGAATGAGGTCAGCGCTGTATAATATGTATAGGATTGGTACGAGAATGGAGCCCTGTGGGACTCCTCGTGCCACAGGGGACGGAGATGAACGAGTCTTAGTACCCTGCGCATCCACCAGTTCTACATACTGCCTTCGGTGTGTCAGATAGCTTTCAAACCACCGTACTGTAGCCACATCTGCCCCGTAGTAAGCAAGCTTAGACAGCAACAGAGTGGTATTTAAAGTCTCGAAAGCACGTGAGAAGTCAAGCAGCACAAGGATGCTGACAGCTCCTTGGTCTTGGGCAGAAAGGATGTTGTCAACAACATCGGACAGTGCAGAGGCAGTACTGTGACACTTTCGGAATCCAGATTGGTACCTTGGCAGAATGTCTTTTTGTTCAAGGTATGTGGTAAGCTGCTCACAGACAACCCGTTCAAGTACCTTAGACAAACAGGGCAGGATGCTTATAGAACGCAAGTCCTGGAGAGATTCTGGTGTGTTAACCTTGGCGATGGGCTTAACCACAGCAGTTTTCCAGGCATCGGGGAAGGTGCTCTCTTCAATTGACCTATTTATAATGACTGTTATGACATTTAAGGTGTGGGGGAGCGTAAGAAGAATCATTTCCAAAGATAAGCCATCACAGCCCTGAACGTTTGATTTAAGACCCTTAAGTATCTTAAGTATTTTGTTGTCGTCAACAGGTTTCAGTGAGAGCGTGGCTGTACCGTACCTGAGATATTCAAATTGTGTAAGGTGTGATATTGATACAGTGTTATGACCAGGTGCATTAAGAAAGTGGTTGTTTATGGTTTCTGGATTCTCAAAAATTGGAGGCAGTTCGGCTTCAGTTTTACCAGGCAGAAGAGTATTTCTTAGGTTACTCCAGAGGCGCTTAGAGTCTTTTAAATTAGAGTTAACATATTTGTTGAAAAAACATTTCTTTTCATTCTCCATCGCCTTCCGTACGAGGTGCTTCATATCCAAATAGCATGCCTTTTGTGATTCTGTTTTGCCAGATTTATAAGATTGCAGGTATTTGTCCTTTATTTTGATCATAGTCCTTATTGTATCTGTAATCCACGGGTGTGGAGGATGTTTAAATTTACGTCGTTTGATTGGAGCATGCAGGTCAAACAAATTTGCCAAACAACTATTAAAAATATCTACTAAATCGTTGACAGTTCTTTGATTTTGATTATTGAAACAACTCCAGTCAATATGTTGTAGGTCATTTTCCCAAAGATTTTGTACAATATCTTTAATTGGACGGTATTCAACCCAACGTGGATGTATTTTTCCTTTTTTTATTTTCATGTCAGCTACTACCATAGCATGACCTCTTAAATCGGGTTGTTTCACTGTTACAGTTTGTGATTGCATATCAGTACAAATTATGTCGATTAAGCTCTCACTATGATCAGTGAAGTGCGTTGGTTGAGTGACTATTTGACGGAGATTCATTGTATTTAGAAATTGTGACAGCATCCGTGGGCCATTACCTTGAACAGACAGGTCTATATTAAAGTCACCCAACAAAACAATGCTATCACAACTAGCTAAGGAAGCGATGGAGACAGTAATGGCATCCAAAAACTCGCTGATATCTAGCCACTGAGGACGATATGCTGTGCCTATTATAATTAACTGGTTCAGTAGGCGCACTCTCAGCCACATTTGCTCCACTGAAGATGAGACAGGGTAAGGGCAAGTGCGCGCATTGATCCCTCTACGCACAAAAAACCCAACACCACCGCCTCGCCCATTTCGAACATGATCTGGCCGGGGAATGTGGCGTAGATTATAACCTGGTACTTTAGGAGCATTTCCCTCCTCTCCGGTCCTTAACCATGTTTCATTAATTGCCATTATATCCGGTCCCAACTCCTCCATCGCCACCAAAAACTCTTCATGCTTAGTACACAATGAGCCAGCGTTGAAAATACCAACTTTGAAGTTCCTTTTATTAAGCATTAGACGTTGAGTCAAAGCTTATTATTGTCAAATTATAAAGAGATCCTGTCAATTGTATAGAATTATGAACTATTGCATTTCTTACTAATAGATTATATGCATATGAAAGACTGTATATAAAACTGAAAGATTTAAAAATATTATTCAATTTCAATGAGTGGTTGTAGCATTGTGTATAACATATATCAAACATTAAAAATATATTTATTTTTTGGATAATAGAAATTCTGTTATAATGATAATGCATTATGACTAATTTAATATAAAAGTTCATTGATAACCTGTAGAGTATTAATGATTGGTTTATATTCAACAAGTAAAAAAATAAATGACTCTGACATAATTTAATCTTTCTTTGTGGGTCTTCAAAGAAAGGATGAAAGTAAAAGAAAGCTTGGGTATGTTTGTAGAGTGAATCAACGATATCAGAGAAATATGTTTTTAGACACGGTACAAAAGTGAAAAGAGAGATAAAGGCAGGACGCTGGCGAGTCTCACGTGTAATTAGTATGTTCAATACAACAAATATTGTAAAATTTAAATAACAAATAGTTATACAAAAGAAACACTGAAAAATGCTATCCTTTAACAGTTGGCAGTAATGATTTATATAGTATAATATATTTATTATGAATAAGATATTCACCATTTGATTTGTCAAAAAATTGGTATAATGAAACTGTGCTAAGACTAGTGTAAAATGGATATGTATTGACGAATTGCAAAATATGAACAGTAAATAAACTAGTATATAACACAAATCTAATGTTGTTTTTTTTTGTAAATAGGTTAATTTATAGAATGACAAACACAATATGGGGCAATGTAGATACAAAGACAACACAAGAGTATAAGCAAAGACAGAGGCATGACATAGGAAATTTTTACATGTGAGTACATTTAATATGGATATAATATTTATATTTAAATTATTTTTAAGTGGATTTCGATGACACAATATATAATAATAGCCTAACTTTTTGAGAAACAGTAAACCCAGGAACCATACAACCGCGTACCCAACATTAGTGTGATAAGTACCTAAATAAGAATTGTATTTATTTCTGCACAGGTCATAGTGAAGACAAAGCGAGAGCGCATAGAGATTACGATGGAAATGCTTTCGAGAGGTCTTTATCGGAGCGAAACTGAAAGACTGGCTTTCCGTCTCCCTGCCGAGCGAGAATTCAACCACGTCGCGTCCAGCACCAGCGCCATTGCAACCTGCGGCATTCCTCGCGAACACGATGAAAGAGCTGGCGGTTGGAGCGGGTCATCCGCTCGTTTATGAATACCTTCGGCCCAGCAGTGGCCGCCAGCCCGGCCCGACGCACGCGCGCCGCACCCAACAGCTGGTCACGTAGGTGGCGGCGCGCCAAGCGCACCACGACGCGGCGCGGGCGGCCCCCCGCTTCGGAGGGCGGCGGGCCCACTCGCTCCGCGAACACCACGTCACGCTCCTCCAGTGTGACGCTAAGGCGCGCGGCCAGCATCGCCACCGACTGCACGACGCTCACGCCCGGCTCCTCCGGCAGCTGCCCGATGTCCAGGTCGGATAGGAGCGCCTCTTGATCACGGTCATTGAGCTCCTGTTTGAGGCCCTCGATGGTGCGCTCCAGCTCATCGGTGGCGCATGACACGCCCTCCGAGACTCGCTTCTCCAACGCGTTCAGGCGGCACTCGAAATCATTCATCCGATGCATAAGGGACTCGCGCAATAGGCTCATCTCCCTTCTAAACTCACGCATCTCACCCATGAAGATCGCTAGCTCATTGTCCTGCTGGTCGACACCCAGACTGACACCTCCAGCGAGTGACTCACGATGCGGAGATTCAGAACTTATTTCGCATTTAGGTGGCGTGTCACATATACCTTTTATCGGGGTCTGACTGTTGTCGCCCTTCCTAACATTTTTTTTACAACTAGGACAGACCCATTCTCTGCTAATCTGAGCCTTATCCGGTAATGCTAGACATCCTTTGTGATACCTAAGCGGACACGAAGAGCATGCAGCGCCACCTGTCGCCGAAAGAAATTTTCCGCAAGCTCCGCAGTTGACCATTATTTGATTATTTATAGGCCCTAAGTAGTCCCAAAGTATCACGCTAGATGGCGTTTGGTGAGAAGTCGTTAAGCAGAAGGTACTTTTTATGCGTGAGCTTTTGTTACCGGGCACCAGATGTCGCTCTACTAGTCACAATTTTGGGGGTACAAGCAAAAAGATTTAAAAAAGAGTACCTTTCACGTAAATCCAAAAAAGTAGTTTTTCCAATATTATTTTGAAAAATAAAAGAAACATGAAATGATTTGCCACCAATACACTAACACTTTCACAGCTCCACTGTTATCACTTGCGGCAGTGTATCAGGAGTTTATTTAGTAGATTACCCTTCACGTAAATCCATAGCATTTGAAATGAAACCCTTTTACATTATTACCGTATCTGTGCTATGTGTACCGATATAGTATTGACACGTTTTGATTTATCGAAAATATCGATACTGTACTACGATCGATAATTATCGATAGTCCATTATCGATCGATTACGGCATAC
The DNA here is from genome assembly GCA_927399485.1 of Calamotropha paludella. Classification (NCBI taxonomy): domain Eukaryota; kingdom Metazoa; phylum Arthropoda; class Insecta; order Lepidoptera; family Crambidae; genus Calamotropha; species Calamotropha paludella. Next base: position 3,304,981 of record OV656806.1, on the reverse strand, counting down.
CCTCTTCTTTTGTAGGAGACTTCCGTCTAGCAGTGGATGTCGTTCGGCTGACATGTACCATATCTAGGAGTAGGATCACAGACATACGTATGTAATAGGTTGTCAAGATTTATTTAACGGTGAATTGTCTTAAATGATAACTATAATATGAAATACTTTAAACTTTCTTTTAGCCGCGGCTTCGCTCGCGTTAATGTAGACCATCGGTCCAAAATTATATTTCTATCCCTTTAGAACAGTACTTTTTTCTGGATAAATGGTTCCATCCTTTTTGCACCTCTCACAAAGTGAATGCAAGTCTTAGATGTCGAATATAGCTCACGTGTTTCGGTATAATGTGACCTTATACAGAGTCAAAGTGGGTGCGGCTAAGACCGTGAGAAATGAGACAATAAAAATTTTCAAATAATTTACTATTAAAATATATTTACAAAAGTGTTTCCTTAATGGATATGACACATATGCGATTGCTTAGATCTGACATGATTTTATTATAATTATACCTCCTGTCGTACCAAGCGCTACTTAAAATTTTTTATAATGAACAGCAGAGGAAAAGAACTCCCTCTCTGCGTTTGTATTTCCGAGTACTTATAACCCGTCCGTTTTCAATTCTGGGTGAATAGGCACTTTCTAGGTATTTTGCTCCATCGAAGGTCCTGTCTTGACCCCCGGGTTTGGTTAGGATCAAGAGAAAACCCATTCAAAATTATAAAAAATATAATCTATTAATAAACATTATGTTACAATAATGTTTATTAACAATTATATAAAAGTGAAATGTAAGTTGAATCTGAGCAATCGCTATGATCGGTACAGTAAACACTATAACTGTAAAATTTCTTCAATCCATTTTATGCCCAACATTCTTATAAATAGAGTTCAATATAAATTGAGTAAATTTGATAATTTGTAAAAGGTTGAAGTGATTTTATTCATACATTCAATTTGCCAGAAAATAATATTTACAAAATTATGGTAACTTAAGCTTAGATATGTCTTTGTTTCATGAGATCCATAACTAAGTTAATCTACAAAAAATAAAAGGTAAAGCTAATAATTTTAATATATGCCAATAATAATACTTATAATACTTTTCTTTAACATTGAATATTTACAGATACTATTATTTGTTATATTCTTGACTAGTATTCATACACTTATACGTCTCAGGATGAGAAATGTCGGTCATGCATCTGCTACGCATTCAAAAATAACACCAAAAAATTATATATTCTAGCTAGACACTTTAGTTAGAAACATTTGGCACATATGAGGAAAGAACTTAAGAAAAACATTAAATAAATTATATTATGATTATAAATCGGTTTTTGAGACTACTTAAATGCTGCTGCAGATATATAAAATAGATAATAAGCGATAAAATCATTATGAGTTAGTTATTATGTAACTATCTACTTGTAGTGGTGGACTTGTCACTAGAGCTTTATGCTAAAATAAGCTAAACATGACAAATTATTTAAACTAACTGTACGGCAACTTTGATTTATTTCGAAAAAGGTAGTCAAAATAATGATCGATTTCCCAAGTATGTTTCAGAAAAATAAATGTATGTACAACTCAACCGTTACAAGATACTACTAGTGATGTATTCCTAAGTCCCCTCCTCGAAGCTGTAGAGGTTTACTCACTATAAAAGCACTATAAAATATAGGTCGAGCTTAATTGAGTGTTCGCCCGCGCGGTACAGGGGTACGACGACAAAGGAAATCGAGTGAAGAGCCGTACCCCTCTTTATCCCTACTCCCGCGCCCCTGTACCGCGTGGGCGAACACTCATTTAAGCGGTCGACGTATTGCGTGTTTTCTATTTGATTCCTGCAATTATTCTGTGTCAGAGTTTAGAAGTTCTTGACCTGAGCTGTTGGCGTAATTTGCTGAATTTCTTGATGATGAAGGCTCTTCTTTTGTGGATGTATTCTCTATTAGTTGCTTTAACTCCTCTTTCTTCTGTCTAGAGAAGAATCCAAACTGTAAAAATAAATATGTTTGTATAATTCAATGTCAAGAAGGACAAAATGTTCAATAGCTAAATACTACTAAAATCAACAACACGAAAGACATACATATATGATACATAGATATTTAATATTTATTGAAATATATATAAATATCCATGACTCAAGTAAGTATTAATGCTTGTATTTCTAATACAAACATCTGTCCCTTCCGGGACTTGAATACAGGACCGTCGGTTTGAAAGGCAGGATCGCTTACGTTGCACCAAACGGTCGTCAAGTTCTATATTTCAAGCATATTGCTGTAGTAAGCAGTTTTGGTCAATTTTATTATGATGAAACTTTTTAAAGATTATGGCTATCTTCTTTCATTTCCCTTTCTTTAAAAAAAGTTTTGAGTTTGCAGAGGATGTCATCCTTTTTTGTCCCATAATTTAAAAAAATAATAATAAAGTTTTTATTTCTTTTTTCACAGTAAATGGCTAAGGACTAAATTTTTACAATTTTGCGGAAGATACTTGCCCTGAATAGTATCCAGAAGAACCCGAACTTCAGGTTACTATGCCCTACCTGCAGATAGCCTTAGATTTATGAGCTGACAATATTCATTGACAAGGCAAGAAAATAACTAACAACAAATAATTTACTGTTAAAGTTAAAAATTTATAGCAATATAGCGAGAATTGACATATACGTAACTGTAGGTAACATTGCCAAAATAGTTAAAAAGGAGTGGGGATTGCAGGTAATTTAATCGACGAAATGAGGAGCTCGAGGGCGCACCTACGATTTTCAACGTACGATTCTGAGGGATAAGCAACTTTTTCATGAATTGGGGTAAGGGCGATCAAAACATAATATTTTGGAATTGCTCGGTGTTTTGTCCCAAGTGCATATGCAGATGTTCGCACCTACCAATTCGAAGTGGTATTGCATAGTGTTTAATGGTCTATTTCCCTAAGGTATTTTATCCATAGCGGAGCAGAGCTTCAGATATTAATAAGCTTATGATTTTCCATCCATCCACCCATCAACAAAACCGCTGAAATATGTCCTTGGCAGAGGAGGCAGTCGGTATGGTCAAGATGGCGTAGAAACGCTGAAGTTGTAGTTATTTGGTAAAAATATTACCTTATATAATCCCAAAATGATAAAAGCCAACAGCAACAGTCCCGCTACCAGGCCTACGATCAGAGGCCATATTGGTGTTTTCGGCTCAAGAATTAAAGTAGTCGTTGCCGCTGCTGATCTATTTTAAAACAAAAAAAATAAGAAATATAAATAATATAAATCAACTCACAACAAATGTTTTAGTAAAGAGCAGAGCTTCTTAATAATATTAAGTAACAACGCATTTGTTTCAACAAATCTATCACGATTTGTTATTAATCTTGATTACTAGCAGGTTCATAAGATATCTGATAATATTTATACTACCTGACTACATCCTATATAATATTATCAATATTACTATGAACTGAGTAAATTGACATGACTGTAATTATTATTGTCCTCAGTAAATATTATTTTGACAATGATATTTACATTTGAATAAAACACTTTTTTACGCATTATGCGCATACTGAAACGTCAGAATTAAATATTAAATATAAAATAAAATATGCGCAAAATCCGTAAAAATGTGTTTTATTTAAATGTGTTATGTGCGCGGAAGTGTAAGAACCAAATATGAATATTTACTATTTTGATTATTACTGATATCAATCAATAAATCTAATGATATGTATATAGACATCTTTATAACAAATAAAGATCTAATATTTTGGTCTAAATAAGCAGATATTTTAATTCCTTTTTTGTATTAGGTGTACCAAGTATTTGCATGACTGGTATTATGGCTCAAATATTACATTATGACATTAAATGCTTGTGGCAAATAAGTTTATCTGTTCACCACTTCATTGTATCAATGCGACTAGCCTATACCTTGTTACAAGGAGACATATACGATGAAGCTGCTTTCCACAAGAGAGCAGGGTGAGAGGTACGTGAGGAAAATCCAACAGTATGACCATTTTATTTTATTAACTTTGAGCGGCTATAAGTGTACCGCTTATTTATCTCGCTCATCTCTAGTTTAAAAGCAGCGCAAGTCTCATGACGCTATATTGAGGTAGTGCAGTGTCAACATTGAACTAACAAACAAATTGGCTTTGCGATTCAGTATAGGTGTTATTATTATAATTATTTATTATATGGACAACAAAACAAATTACAATCACAAATACATTTAGGTATATAATAAATAGTTGCGTGCTAGTTAGAAACCCTAACTATGTTGACACATCATTTACAGAGTAGGTAATAACGAGAAAAATCAAATTCATGAATAAAACATATTATGAATTAACTAAATTTTAACAATATTTTGAACTACTTCTGACAGGGAGTGATATGGGCGAGAGGTGTGAGGTGTGATAATTACACATTATCACCTAAGCCAAAAGCCATCCACTCCTAGACGGAAGCTTGCCTCCAAAATGAGGGGTTTTTATATCATCTCCACGTTTGGGAAGCGAGTTGTCGATCGCAGTAAAGACTATAATTCAGAAAACACTATTGTCCGTTTTGTGGTTTACGAAAGAAGATCTGTCGTATTAAAACTCGCCTCTTTAGTCAGCTGATTTCGATCCAAACTTATCCTGCAGGATGATTTGACTAAACAATTAATTTTAATATTTTGCTTTGTCAACTGATCCCAGTTAAAAAAAGGTATATTGTATTGTTTTATTTAAATATATAATGAGTTGGTTAAAAAATTTATTTAATTATTTTTATTTTGTCGTATGATCCGACTTTAATAAAAGATGTATGGTATATCTTTGGGGAAAACATCCTTAAGCGCGAACGCTTGGTTCTATTTTACTTTTCCCGACACCATAAGGATAATGTGTCATCGTCACACACGGACAACCTATTTCATAAATAAACTATAACTAAACTGACATTTCTCACTTCTGCCAACAAAGAGACAGGTTTTACGAAAATATCTCAAACAGTTCGATATAGCATAAAACATTTGCCATTGAACTCTTTGTTAATTTCCTATTTCATATAATATCACTCTCACAGTTTAAATGAACCAAAAAACCCGCTAAAACTCAATGACAAAAGTGCAATAAATATTTGTAATTGCATTTAAGAACTCAGTCAAAAAAGTCGCTTCATTGAATCGATTCGATACTTGATTTAAAGTACTCAAAATAGTGCAAGATATCGAATTAAATTATCGACATTTTAAGTACTAGTATTGAAATCAAAAGTCGTAATATGAGTAAAGCATCGAATTCGATATCGTGTCCCTAATTTTAACTTTTTTATAGATGATTTCTTATAATTAACACATAAAATGATGTGTGGGCTAAAATGCTTGAAAGAAATGTATACAATTAAGATAACAAAAGTTTGATTTATATTTTAATTGTTGTCAAATACTAAGCCAATTTGTTTGGTAGTTCAATGTTGACACTGCACTGCTTCAATATAGCTTCATGAGACTTGCTTCACGAGATGAGCGAGATAAATAAGCGGTACACCGATAGCCACTCAAAATTAATAAAATAAAACGGTCATACTGTTACTGGATTTTCCTATTGTCTACTGATTAAAATTGAATAAAAATACTGTAGATGGATTATAAACCAATGTTATTAAACGATCTTAAAAGGCGACATTGGTAAAATATAATTCAATTTTTTTATCGACAAATGTATTGAGATTATAATTTTCTAATTACTCTTCCGAATTCTGCAGTAATTCAAATGGTATTCCCATGGAAACCGGAAACGTGTAGTAAAGTTGCGGTATATTTTAACACGAAGTGAGTCCTGTTATTTAACTCACGAGTTGTGTAATTAATTTTGTCTTTAGACCTAATTCGTTAAGTGTATTTTCGTATACTTACGTGTTATAAGGGACAGAAGCGTGATAATTTTGTAGATACACGTACACCTTCGAGGTCACATTCAACGTTAATTGGTCTTCTAACTTTCCACCTAAGAAAAAAAATTTTTTTCTTATTATTCCTTGTCGTATTAAGATGAATTAATGTATATTGCACATAGAAACTTCTATAAACGATATTTTTATAGCATATTGAGTTCTTTGACATTGATATAAGGTTCAGTTTGTAATATTTTACGCTAAATGGCTAAGTAATAAACAATCTTGTTTTTGACGTGACAACGTCTTATAAATTGGTTTGCCGGGTGACACTTCAAGAAACTGCGTTACGCTCCGCTCACGTTATGCGCTTACAATGAGAGCGAGTGAGAGGCACGCGTCCCTTCCACTCGGGCATGGTTAGCCCGCCTAAGAGCGAGAGAGACAGACATAAAAAGTGGAAGGGACGCGTGCCTATAAATTAATGTTTTAAATATTATTCTTTGTATAAATAAATGTTTTAAATTGTTACTATTATTTCATCCTTCTTCCTACTATACGAATGAATATTCACATTAAAATTATTTTACCACTCAAAGTCGTTGTCACGTAAAACTTTCGCCCGTATACCGACTTTACAGGCAACCAACCAGTTTTTACCACGTTTTTCTTATCTCACTTTTCTTATTTGTTTGTCTGTCCGGGCAAAATCTTGCAACTTAAATTTGAGGCACTTTCCGATAAGCTAGAAAGCTGAAACTTTCAGGATAGTTCAGAACCCGATGACAATGCACTCTAAAGCAACTTTCAACTTTCCAGATGCACTTTCAGGTCCACTTTCGGCAACTTTCACTTTTGTATGGGGCTTATCCGATTGTTGCGTAACACATGGTTACTTCGTTGAGTTAATAATTAAAAAAGAATAAAATAATTATACTAGATTTAAAAAATCTAAAAATCCCACGTTTTTCAATGTCCTAAAAAGAATAAAATAACCCTGCGGGGCAAAGCGAGGGGCCACTCAAAACGTGGGGGCGCATCTTTACAATAATCGGCATCAATGCATTTCATTCATCTCTTTAAAATCTCCTCTTAGTAATATGCGCCCCCACGTTTTGAGTGGCCCCTCGCTTTGCCCCGCAGGGTTATTTTATTCTTTTTAGGACATTGAAAAACGTGGGATTTTTAGATTTTTTAAATCTAGTATTTTTTATTATTATTTCGTTTCCATCGCGCACCATTGAGCTCTTCCACAATAACCAGCTAAGCAATTATCAGCCTCTTAACTTATTCAGCGCTGTACCACAGATCCAAAATGTAACGCCTTCGTGTCGTGACAACATAAGCTGAGGCAGGTTTATTGATCTTTTAAGCTTCCTTTGTAATTCAAATTGTTATTTGTGTACTCTTCTTCCCGTGTGTTACCAATGTTTTTCCTGTTTATATTATGTTTTTGTTTATCGTAGATAGATAAATGCTTCTGTCTCTCCCTCTGTTTTCTTCTCTCTCTATCTAACGATATAAACGTCAATTATTTTTTTATCATTACCATCAGCTTATTAATGATCCCACTGCTGTTTTTTTTTAATCTTTACTTATTTAGGAGTTTCTGTCTTCTGACATGCCAGCTCCATCGAACTTTATTTTAATTATTACATGTCTTATACATCTACCAAGAAGTTACACAAACACAAAGTTGCCGCAGATTGGGGGTCACTCAGAATACTCTGAACAATACCCACATCCAGCGTATTAATTCTAAATGTACTTTAAAATAGTTTTCTTTGAGCTTGGGTCCATCAAAAATGATGCACGTCCTCAATTTGTCCACATATTTCACAATAAGGTGAACTTATTTTGTTCACCATGTTTGCACACTTCCTTGACAGAACATGATCGGACCTAATTCTTAGTATAAGCTTAATTTTTTGCCTACTTAAACTACTATTTATAAACCATGGTAATCCCACTGCTGTGGTATAGTAGATTTTTTACGCATAAAAACAAGGTTCCCTTTTGTTTCGGGCATTTTTTTGCAGAATTGTGTAAGGAATAATTTTAAAAGGCACTATTTTATATAACTTGCTGGCTGGTAATGGACAAAAATATATCTAACCTTACTGAAACCTGTGATGTATATACAGTTATACCCAACAATGTAAATTAGGATTTCAAACATTTTGCGAACAAAAGGGATCCCTGAAAACACTATAGGGACAACAGGCCTTAATCGTCGGGCACAGAGGGGATTGATTGCATCAATTTCAGTTACGGCCGGGACCAGCGGCTTAAAGTGCACTCCGAAAGTTTAGCTCAATCCAAAGATGACTGCACTGCATTGCTGCGCAGCTACCATGGGTCAATTTCAAGTCACTTTGAAAATCAGTAAATTTATGATTTCTTTTTTATAACTCTACGTTAGCTTGCGTCAGTTTGCAATGTGTCTCATAAAATTACGAATATTCTTATTAGTTGTGCAATAAATAAATTAATGAAAAATAATTTTATGATCAGCCATCCGATGCTTTGCTTTTGAGAAAGATGCTAAACTTTAACAATCATAGGCCTACCGAACGCACTAACCACTGCGCTTTCAATCTTGTCAGAGGATTTCTTTGTTTAAGTTCCAAAAAGATTTTACGTCTGTGACTATTTTTATATTTTCAGGACTGTAAAATCATAATTTTCAATACTTATAATTAATTAGATACTTTGTAAGTATTTTAACTCACCGAATTTATTTAAGTCATACCGTAAAGGCATAACATATGTAGTAGTCGTTTTTGCTTTTAGGCTGGCAACACTAAATTTCAATATGTTATCTTCAAACGTAGTCCCTTCTATAGAATCAGCTAGAACAACCTCTTCTGGTAGATAAACAATTGCCTTTATATGATAAAAATCAGATGGACCCTGGTTGGTTACCTAAAAAAACAAAATTATATCTTATTTAAGGACCAAAGCGCTTAATAATAATATTTCTCACATTCATATCAATTTGCTTAGCCCTAAGTAAGCACTATAAGGCTTGTGTTATGGTTACTAGGGTAACTGATATACATAAATGTATGATACACAGATAAATATTACTTTAAGAAATATATATTAACACCCATGGCTCAGGTAAATATGCTCGTGTTTATCACACAAACATCTGGCCATTCCGGGCCTCGAATCCAGGACAGGTGAAATGCAGAAACGCCACCTTAAAATCGAAAGTCTTCAAATAATAAACATCTTTGAAAATATATTTTTTTATACTACAAAGGCAGGTGCTTGACCGCAATCCCGCCTGATGGTAAGCGACGATGCGATCTAGGATGTGACGCGCTTGCCTAGAAAATGGGCTTGTCACCCTCACTTTGAAGGCCTGACCTCTGCTACTAAAGTAGCACCCCCCAGGAGCTCTGGAAACCTTACTCACAGGAAGACAACAATACAAAAGTGATTGTTGTTTGGATGCGGTCATCTGTAAGGTGGAGGTATTTCACCAGTTGGGCTGCTCCAACTTGAACGAAATAGTTCCTTATGCTTCCATAGGCATCGGGAACTATGCCTATGCTTCCCATGCCCACCACTACCGCTTATACTTATATTATTTGTTAGCCACTAAAGATGTTAGTAGTAGTAAAAGTAACAGCTACAGTTCAACTCTTTTCCCTTAATTATTGGAAAAGTAAAATGTATTATAAAGTGAAGTTTTAATTGTACCAAATCAAAAATGGCAATAGATTAATAGACAGTTCATATCTGCGATCCGATATGCAACATTTTATTACTCAACTCGTAAACTAACTTAGTCAGTTATAAAAATCAATTTCAAACTTACTTCCTTAGTGAATAACATGTCGTACATTGGATCGAAGAGACATTATCGTCTGTGTGTATCACCTTTGCAGTATCGCAACAGAAATTTTTATCCATAAATGCCTTTTTTATAGTAAAAGAACCTTACAGAAGAATTTTGAAAAAGAAACTTACCTCAAAATAATGAGTAAACAATACATCGCCATTTTTATCAAAAGTGTCTCTCGATACAGTAATAGTATCGTTGGGCTTGGATTTGCTGCAAAATTTAAATGAATCTTTATTATAAAATTGTGATTGACAAAAAAACAAATTGATATAACAAGCGGATATAACTCTAATGTGTTTATTCCGGCAGTCAATCTATTGGAGAAAATCTTTTATCTTTATACAAGTTACGAGAGTACGAAAAGAGTTGTAGGGTAACAATTCGAAACTTATTCTGTTGGTTATCTAACTAAATTTATGAATTCAGAATTTTATATTTTTTCGTTGAACACAAGTTTCTGTTCAGCCTAAACACTTTCAAAGTTATGTTCTTTGGACTTTTTGCCTGACCGCAAGAAGGGCATTGCTGTATTTCCCTATCGTTCCAGTGACTGAATATTCAATAAGAATATTTTGTAAAAAATACTTTGATGTCAACTTTCTTTTTGATATATATTTGTCATTGCCAGTGAGATTTTTCTGCCAGCCCTGCTTCATCGGCGAGTGCAAAAAAATACCGAAGCATTTAAAACTAACCACGTTTGGTTAGCATAAGAATTTACTCACCTACTAATGCTGTAGTCACTTTTAGGTGTAATAGGTATGACTAGTTCCTTTGCATCAGCGCTGATATTCCTCATATACAATGGATCGTCAAGCGCTGCTTTAATCATCAGCTCTTCATCAGACCCTTCCCACGTGTACTCCAGTTCTACTTCCCATTCAGTACTCTCGTTTCTGTTCAACGGTGCAGGAAGGTCACAGGTCATGTCCAAGTTCTGTAAGGAGCACGACTCCAAGAGTCGTTTAGGGGGGCAGGGGAGGGATACTCTTAGCTTCACACTGTACGCCGGTTCTTCTTTATTGAGCACTTTGATTCTTACTCCAAGTCTACTGTTCAAACCTGGCACGTAAGGACTGTGAATAAAGATAATAAATAAGATTTTAAATGAATCAACGAAGCGAAAAAAAAGGATATAGGGAAACGTCATCTCAGGACCCTCGTCTTTTTGGCTGACTAGATCAGATCTCGTAAACACCAAGCTATGGAGACTCTTAGCCAATGTGAACATCTTTACAGAATAATTTATGAAAATTAACTCAAATTACATAAATTTTGGTTTCTTATTAACTTATTTTCCTATAAGAGAGGAACGAAAATATAACTGAAATTTAAAATTGGCCAAGTTTAATACGTATGAGCAATACCTCGAACGGGCAATAGCACCTACAAACAAAACACATTCGTTATAAGTCAAATTACGGTTTTACTCTAATGTAATTGGGATTGAATGTTTCATGTCACAAATTAGATTAAACCTAGTTCCCTAGAAGTTCGGATTTACCTGCTTCTGTTTCTGTTTCGAATATATTGTCCCAAAATCACAATGTTTTATTAAAAGCTATGCTGTATATAATATGCAAAAAGGTGAGAATAGGTCACCGTCTTCACACGCAGCCAGTTATATAGCTAACTAATCAGCGCTCTGTTGCGTTAATTGCAATCTGGCCACGAAAAATATGCTATAACTGATCAAATGCTGCGGTATTTTTTTTTTAAAGTATAAGTTTAGAACGTAACATAACAATTTTCGGGATTTCCTGTAAAGTGTGAAACTCACCTTTCAAGAGATTCCATAGACATTTCTAGCCAAGGAGTGCAGACAAGGTCGTTGCCACAATCACTGAGCATTTGGATGAGGAAAGAGGAGTGCAGGTTCGAGTCTTCTGAGATTCGCGCCATTTTCGATGGAAAATGTGCCAATTTATCTGCAATGTTTCGGAAATAAACTTATAATAATTAAACAAAGTTCTCTGAAACTTTAAATTTTCTCTGTACATCTATAACGGCTAAGGATTTATAAAATCATGGCGTAGTCATTGAGGATTTATAAAATCATGACGTAGTCGTTGACGATCTATGATTATGTTTAACGAAAATTTTATCTCTAAACTTTGCAATCAAATTATTGTCATATAATGTAGTCATTACTTCCAGACTGCTATTGTTGGTATTATTTCTTCTTCTATTGTTTTGGACTTGTATGAGCACTTACTTGTATTCATTGAGACGAGATTCTTACCCTTTTTTAATTTTAAGTGTCCGATATTTCAGTGCTGCTGAATATGCCATAGAAATAGAAGAACTAGGTTTTTTGATAGATGTTGGAAGCAGACAAATCGGTCTATCCTATTATTACATTCGATTTTAGTACTACTGAATCAGATTGCGAAACGGCATTTTTTTGTTGATTTATTGGAGTTTACTTCTTAAGAATTGATTTTCATATAAGGCGCCCGGCTTGAAACAAATATGAAAAGTAAAATTTAGTTTTTTGTGCGGAACTCTCGTGCACCTTTCGCTTTTATTTTGAAGTTTTGTTTTATTATTTTCTGTGCCTGTTCAAAGACAATCGTTCTTAGGGAATAAACTCCATTCGTGCGTCGGAGCTGACACACAAACTTTTTTTCGATTGAAATTTTTGTGTTTGGTAATTTCAATTTCTTCCCTGACCATTCTTATGTTGTTTTGTATCTCAAAACGAACCAAGAATGGTCAGTCCGAGGATCATAAATTCGATTCAGCGAGCTCAATTGGATTAATGTTCACTGCCAACTTCAGTTGTTCCGTGACATATCCAATTGCGCCAAAAAAACGTCAAAAAAAATGGTAATAATTCTCAATTAACACTATTTTCTTATTGTATAAAAATGTTTACAAGAGAAAAAAATAAACTTGTAAGCGCGTTTAAGTGTCCCCAAACTTGTCTACCCTGAAACTTTTGCTCTCCGGGTAATTACTTTTTTAATTACATCGCAGTTTCTTTTTAGTAAATTGCTTTATAACAATCTCGTAAACGAAGATAGCATATAGTACGAAGAAAAGGCTATGCTACTCGGCACAAACACGTCAAAAATTAAAAAGGTCTCGAAAGCTCATTCGGAAACAATAGCCTGGATAGCGATAGGAATTTTATCATTCATCTTACAGTGAAATAACGTATTCTTTATAAAATATTACAAGTACTCACCTATATTTTCTACCGGTTCCAAATCAAATTTTATTAATATTGGCTTCGACAAATCCGATTGATTCTGAAAATAAGTTCAAATTATAATAAAAAATTTCCATGAATATTTAATTTACGACACCGTTTGGTGCAACGGTAGCGATCCTGCCTTTCGCACCGACTGTCCTGGGTAGTGTCGGCTTTAGTATTACCAACGCCCCGGGCGAAATTTCTACGGCGCCCCCTAACTGTAATTCAAACCTATATGTCGCTTCATGATAACCTTCGGCGTCATGACGCTTTAATTAATTTGGCTAATAAAACACAGTAAACTAAAGTTCAAGTTTCTCATGCCGAACATTTGAAAGATTTCAGCTTTATAGCGCCCCTTTGTGTCCGACGCCCTGGGCGGTCGCCCCACCGCGCCCTGCCCTAACGCCGCTACTGGTCCTGGGTTCGAATCCCGGAAGAGGCAGATGTTTGTATGATTAACACGAACATTTGTACCTGAGTCATGGGTGTTTATATATATTTCTATTAATATTACATATCTATGTATCATATAATGTAAGTCTAACCGTTACCCTAGTAACACAGCCTTACAGTACTTACTTTGGACTAGGCTAATTGGTGTAAATGTAAGAAATATTTAATATTTATTATTTAATATATTTAAATTTAAAATTAGATGATGAATATTTAAAGCTACTCCTAACTAAAAGAGAGGCTGTAAATCATGGCTATTTGAATATACTTTTGATTCAAAGATAATTACTAAAATGACTGTAGAAGATGAACGGTATTAATAATAATAATTCTCATATTTACACCAATCAATATAGTATATCTAAGTACTGTAAGGTGTTATGGGATATATGATACATAGAAACATATATAAATACCGACGACACAGGAACAAATGGTATTTGCTGGGCTAGGCAAATCGAGGTTGTTTAAGGCTTAGCGACGTTTTGGCAGAAAAGGTGGGTGATGATGATGACTCACATTGACTTCTATGACTTGTTCATCGCAAGTATCAAAGCCTGGTTTCAATTTAATCACGTATTCTTCATCACCTAGTGTGTTGGCTCTATTGTTTTCGGGGTCTACAGAAACGGTAGCGGTCATTTCTGAAAAAAATATATATATTATCGTATATATACATAAAAAGAAAAGATTTCTATAATTTGAATATGCGTACGCATTGTTAGTTCAAGAATTAGTCGCGTCAATCAGACTGTCATTGTCAAAGACAAATATGCTTAGTTGATTTAATTTTATTGTAATTTTCTTGTGATTTATTTTGTAATTTTTATAGTTTATTAAACTGTGTGAATCGAGAGGTGATAAGAATAAACTTTTATTGTCGTTTCTTTATTTACAGGTAAGATTGTGCTAGTTATGTGTAAAGATTATATGATTGTGTGACCTACTCGATAAATAAAATTGCATACTTTATTTACAGAGAAACAAATTAAAGTTTAATTTTGCCTCTTGGAATTGACTAACAATTACATAACTGTCTTATATACATACAACCACCACTTCATCCCGCAGGAGTAGGCAGATATCAAATTTCCACTTACCACGGTCCTGAGATACATCTTTCGCTTTCTCAACTCTCATCAGACCTTTCATACAAGCTTGTCGGTTAAGGGTACTGTTGACCTGGCTTTTTTTCCGGACATCTATTTGAAAGTTCGCCTTGGTCTGCCTTAACCGACTTGCCCATGCACGAGTGTACTTAATGTAACTGCAAAATACGCTCATAGTGCACGTTAGGTAGGTATTTCACATTTATTTGCAATGAAGTAAATACAAAATAATTGATTGCTTTCGTAAGACTATTTAGGGGGGGAGGGGGGGACTATGTCTTATTTTTTTTCAAGGGAGGGTGTCTTGATAGATTTTACGTAAAATTCCAAAAATGCGCAAAGTTTAGAGTGGCGTTCGGATGCGTATATGTAAACGATTGTACCCACTATGTAATGAAATGAAATTTATTTGAGTCCAATATACAACACAATATATAAATAGGTAACTGTTACAATCATAGGATATTAAGCATTAATGAAAAATCACATTTCATTGCTAACAGTCAGTATTACTGGACTCTACACTAGGATTCCGTGTAAAATGTATTTAGAAATAGTTTTTTAATCTATTGCCGTACTAATTATGAAATGTAGCCATAATTCCTGTATTCTAGAATGTGAAATTTACTATTAGTGGTATCAATTTATTATTTGCGAATTTGTTATTTGCGAAGCCAATAAAGTTGTTTCTTTCTTTCTTTCAATTTTATTATTTTTCAAAATCAATAAAAGAAAACCATTTAGATTTCATTCATTATTAAAATTAGAAACTATTACTGCCATCCTAATTTAAACGTCAAAACAAATTTATCCATTTCATTTTTTTTACTTACAAAATTGACTCATAAACGCATTAAATGATTTTTTTTAAATTGCCAAACTAATTTTTTCATTCATATGAAAAAAAATTGATATCCAAAGTAAAGCATAAAAATAAACTATGTATATTTTATGCATTAATTAAATTATTTTAGCTCTTGATTTTTTGTAAATAATCATGTGAAGTGTAGCTTATGTAATTTTTTGATGTTTTTTGTTCCGCCTACAGATATGCCTGAGTTTCGGCAACTTAAAAAACATTTCGTAAATAAAATAAAGTAATCTATTACTTACCTATTTCAGCTTCAGTTACTGAGTTACTCCTTTGTACAGTCACACAGAATAGTGCTGTGAAATGGGTGGCGTTTTGTCTCATGTTTTTCGCATCTGGAACCTTGATGGATGTAACAACATGTACCGTTGGTATACTGCGGTATAAATACGCTGTTCCACTGTTGTGTGCCCCGACAGCTACATCTGTAAAAAGTTTAAACTATGTCCTTATTTCATTTCATTCTTAGGGCCTTTGCAGATTTCGTTTTTAACGCGCTGTCGACGCGCGTTTTTTTTTATTCCACTAAGCAATTGTTAGCATGTTTGTCTAATGCCTTTGTATCCCTACAATATTGATACAGATACCGAATCAAATGTGAAACTGAATGTATGCTGGTATTCAAAGGTATAGGTCGACCGCTTAAGCCTTTATAACTCAACAACATATATTTTCTTAAATACTTGTTATTATATTTAGTTGTTACACTTTCGCAGACATTACACATTTGAATAAAACACTTTTTTTACGGATTTTGCAGTGTGTGAGCATGCTTTTGAGGGGCCAAACCATTACATTCGTTTTGATAAACCTCAAATTTTTGTTCAACAAGGATTTGTCCTAGAATGCTACGCGAAGCTATTGAAATCAGGAAACCTAATTGTAATAGAGACGAAGGTTGAAGCGTTTCAGCTGCTTGGGATCCAATAATTAATAAATTAATACCTCTAAAAACACACATTGCAAGACCTGATGATGTGGTGAGCTCTTTTTGCAAATAATAACAGTAAGATGGAGATCGGTCCCCCTACCCGAGTTTCTTTCGCCAGTTCTTCTTGGAAGGGCCTCCTAATTTCCGAACTGGTAGTAAACTCAGTAGTATACAATGTAATCGTAGTGAGAATTTCATAACAAAATAAAATGTAAAACTAAAAGAATTTAATTAATATACAAAAAATAACAATTAGGAACGTGCCCGATTAAAATATTGTGAAGGTAGTAGAATATACATGACAACCATTATCTAAGTCATCTTCGTCAAGATATTTGATCACGACTCCTGTAAAGGAGTCGAAACGTCGGGCTTAAATATTGAATAAAATATGCGCAAAATCCGTAAAAAAAGGTTTTATTCCAACTTTTTATTATAATAGGTAAAATAAATAAATAAACACGTATTTTTTGTTTCGTTATTTTATTAGATATGTAAAAAACCATAAAAAAGGGAATGTTACAGATATGTTACACTGTTCCTCTAGGATGTATGAAATGCCTTGAAACAATTGTTCAACTTATTATAGCTTAATGCTACGCCACAGTTTTCAAAACAGTTTTGTAGTTTTTTATGATTTTTTTTTAAATTTGGCAAATTTTACCTACGAACGAATGTCACAAATTGGCGCACAAAATGTCACAAAGTGAATTCCGTACGAGTTTTGACACAAGTAAAGCCATCTAGTTCATGACTATTGCACTAAAATGCATGGACAGGTATGTTACCGATACGAGACATTGTACTTACAAGGAGATAAAATACGTGTAGTGGAAATTCTTAGGAATTATTTGGTTTGTTACGGTAATGTCACACAAAGGGTTAAAATTAGACTCATTTAAGCGGTCGAACTATATGTAATGCTGACTCCTCGTTAAATACTTGACACTCTTCTATTTCTTTTTTAAATTTCTTTCTTAAAGTTTATACGGAATTCATAGTGTTGGTTACTGGCTGGTTAGATAATCTCTTTTGATAGTCTTTACATTTTTATATGTTCGTTTTGGTTTGACTGTCTGGTGTGACTTTGGTTGTCACTTTAAAAAAACGTGCGTGTACTTATGTACACGCGGCAGAAATTATACTTTTTTATTAAATTTTCAATGAGATATTTTGAAGTTAGATATCTAGAAGTTACAATTTCACGTTAATGCGCAAAAAGAAGTAAAACTTCAAAACTAAACATTTTTTGGTCAGTAACAAGTTTTATTTGTGATAAGTACACGGATAGTTTATATATCGAATAAAATAATTACACAAAGGAAAGAAGCCGGTGCTTAATAAATACTTGGGTAAAGAGATTTACTGAGAGAAGCACACGGAAAACCCTTACTGGTAGGTATATCATTTCGGAATAAACGTCATGGGAAAAACACAAACATTTACTTTGGGTTAAATCACAAAATAATTGTGTCTATAAATATAAACGGAATAACAATAGAATTATTATCAGCAGTATTGTAAATGCACATTATTAAACATTGTGGTATCAAATTGACTCATAAAGTATTAATAACATTGTAAGATAATACAAATTAAAATTAATTAATTAATAATTGTAATTTTTCCTTACATTGAAATTGGCTATTTGTCGCACTGGCCACTTTGACCTAAAATATCTCCTGTTTGGTTAAAAATTCCAAATTGAAGTTTCGTTTCGAGTTTCGAAAACCGTTATTCATTTGTTTTTTCTTTGGCGTCGCTTATATCGCATAATGAAAAAATGAGATATCGCTATATTTACGAGTACGAGTTCTACCGTGACACTTAATATTCCTCCTATACAAAACGCATTTTTCATATGTAAGGACCTAATATTATATTCATGGTTTATGCAAAATGAAAAATTATTAGGGCCATAAAATATGAAAAATTAAGTGAAATCATCGGTGTAGTTTCGACACAAGATTATAAAGGTAAAACAATTCTGTCATCGAAAGGTGACAAAGAAAAGAAATTATAACACGCTGTCACTACTTAATAATGACTCTTAGAAAGTTCCAACCTAACCAACTTGTAATCAAGTTGCGAAAGTCTTTATCAATGTTGATGAAGAAGATTATATTATATGACCAGCTGACACAGCCACGCGTTGCTGTGGCACAGTAATTTTTTGTAATAAAAGTTTTTTTCTAGAATAAAAGTAGCCTAAGTTACTCCTTATAACATCAGCTACCTGCCAACACAAGTCCCGTCAAAATCGGTCCAGCCATTTCAGAGATTAGCCGTAACAAACAGACAGACAGACAGACAAAAATTTAAAAAAATGTGAATTTGTTGTATGTACCGCATAAATATTCATATGCATGTAGTTAAAAATGATTATTTCAATATTACAAACAAACACTCCAATTTTATTTATATGTATAGATAATAATATAACATAATACTTCTTACATTCACACCAATTAGCCTAGTTCAAAGCAAGCACTATAAGGTTATGGATACCAGGGAAACGCATAGACATACATATATAATTATATAATACCCATGACTCAGGTATAAATGCTCGTATTCAACACACAAATACTTACCCCTCCGGGATTTTAACCCAGGATCGAGCCAAATACGAAACAGTCGTTGAAACTATTCTTCATTGATCTTTAAAATTTCTTACCACTACAGTTATTGTTGTCGACGTCATATCCCTTAGAGACAGCAATGCCAAAACTCCTTGCTCCCTCTGCGTGTATTCTTTGAAGGTATCGACTACTTAAACCATTATCGTTGCCTTTGTAAATGTATACCGCACCAGCGCCATCGTTTTCCCAGGGTGCTCCAATGGCCACATCTGTGTAGAAAAATCTAATATCAATCATCTACATTCTATTATGGAAAGACATAGTTTCAACTACCGATTAAAAGTTATATTGCTATCCCTCTGGAAGAATACTTTTTTCTGGATAAAAGGTACTCTATGTACTTTTCTGTACCCCCGGCAAAGGCAAAGGCGTGAAAGGCTTACAAACAAACTCGCTTCCATATTTATAATATTAATTAGGACCATCAAGTATTTAGCGATATGATTATAGCCTATCATTTGCTTAATCACGTTGTCGTACCATATGCCAAATTTCATCGCAATATGTCAACCCGTTCTTGAATTATAGAAGAACATACAAACAGAGAGACAAATATTTTAAAAATAGTAGAATCGGTATCAGTGGATCATAAAATTATTATTTATCAACAAAGTCCAAAAACAAAAGTACAGACAGAGCCTACAGATTTATATAGTATTATAGATAAAGATACCACTCAACATTGCAAAACAGCGACACAGGAAAGAACTATACTCTATCCATTTCGACCTGAGACAAAAGGTAAACAAACCATAAAAAAGGTTCTTCAAGATGTCAATTTTCTTAATTGCCGAAAGGTTTGATCAAGAACATACGACTATTCAATGTTTTATTATTCAAACTTTTTAAATTAAGATAACTAAGAATTACTTGTTACCTTCAATAATTTTCAGTATTTTTACATCGATGTTAGATATATATTTTTAACGTAAGTTTAGATTACTATATATTTGCTATTAAAAAGACCTAAAATGAATAGTGTTCTCAAACTTTTACGCATTTATAATACTTCTAAATGAAGATGAACAACCATCACACACTATAACGTAGAACTAAGTGACTTCCGGGTTTAGCCGGATTATATCCGCCATTTTTTATTCTTTCAACTATTGGTGCGAGTGCCTTCTCTCCTTGATTATTTCGTTGTTTCTTGTTAAAATTTGTTATAATTGTCGTGTTTGTTAAGTTCTATTGTTGTGTTACGTTGTAATATATTGTTATTGTTGAGTTTTTGTTATTAAATCGTTTTTGTCAGTGAAAATGAGTGAGCCTGGACCAAGCATCGCTTGCACTTTTACTTTTGGACAACATAAATAGTATGTAGAGGAAAGCTGGTCCAAAGATTCATATTCTTACAAAAATGATGTCGTGAACAAGACTGCCGAGATAATGGGAATATTGCGGGCCTATTATAACTAACCTATTATAATAACTTGAATTACTTTTGAATTAATTGTTTTATTTCAATTCAAATTAGTAGTATCATTTGGATAATAGCAATGATAGCTTGTGTTTATATACACTTAAGTACCCCTTTTCCTATTTTATTATAAAAAATTAACACCCTTAAATATACCATATTTTTATCCCAAAATTACATAAAAAAAGTTTGAGAACCACAAATTCTTTGTTAACCTTTTGTCTCAGATCGAAATGGATAGAGTATAGGTGTGGCTCTGTTTCACTTTTGCAGATCCATTCAAATAACAGTTCATATAATCTGAAATACATTAGCCTTTACAGTTTTAATTGCTAACTTAAGCATAAATTCTGGTGACAATAGTGCCCATAAAAAGGAAGTGAAAGGAACGAATCATATAAATTATTTTGTTTTAGTTGATGTACTTATTGTTTATTGTTAGCTCATAGACACACAAATATTTTATTTTTATGTTCGTTAGTAATATCAAAACATTGAAAGTTCGTGATCATCTATTTCGAAAGATCATTCTCATTCACTGCACAGAATACACATGCAGTGTATTCTGTGCAGTGGAGTTATTTATAGGCTGTTGATTGAGGATACAGTTTTGAAATGGTGGTATTGTGAGGATATTCCTTTATTTAACTTTTTAATTCGTTTATTTTAGGAAACAGGCCTCTCTTAAGCATGTCTATAACGATCAGTCCTGAGCTGGCGATATACGAATTGTGAGGCACTCACGGTACGATCATTAAATTATATTCAAAGCTTATCAAAAATAATGATTGTTTTACCATTAAATCCATCGCCATCGAGATCTCCTAAATCAGCTATAGCCGTTCCAAACCGAGCTCCGTTTTCGCTAGATCCCATCACGTAACCAGATTCCTTGAGAACGAAACGGAAATCCTGCAAAGAATTTAAAAAATGTGATAAACAATCTTAATCATTTTAATGAAAGTTCTGCAAGTTCCAATTTAAGACTGCAACGTTTTATTAGATACCACTTACCTCTTTTCTGTTCATGTAAACGAATACAGCACCTTGATCATATCTAATCACTCCATCACTCATTTTAGCATAGTTTGGTGCTCCAACTAAAATATCACTGAGGCCGTCTCCATCAATATCGAGAGCACATAGACTGGCTCCAAAGTAAGAACCTAATTGGGGGCCTAGAAGCCTAGCTTTGATATTGAGGGGATTCATTTCTTGAGTCGTTGGTTCAAATATCAGTACCTGTAAAGAGGTAATCATTGTTTTTAAAACATTGTTTTCCAAAAATTGAATCAATTCGACATTAGTTATCTTTAGTAGCCACTTGTCAGTTCGCTACTGTACGCCCCATCCCTCTCAAAAGTCCCAATGCTGCGCGAATTGTGAAAAACAACGTCAGCCGTCGGACTCTTAGATAAAAATGACATTTTCTCGTTAAATAATGAACCTAGGACCAAACAAAAAATACTACCGTCAATGTGATTAAATAAAGAATCAACCCCAGAATATTTGGATCTATGTAACTAAAAAATTAATCGTAATTTTAAAAAAAAAACAGCAGGCTACACGGAAATTTTAATAAGGTAGCAATTGTTACCAGGACTGACAAGGGGTGTTGGTTACTGGTAGCAATTGGGTACGTAGATGAAGTTTTAAATATTTACGTTTATTAAGTGCTTATTTATTTATTTCTTATTTATTTAGTGATTTAGTAACATAATTAGATACAACACCTTTTTTATTTTAATAACCGACCTGTACATTAGTAAACACGGTCTTTTGAAACTTTATTGTGCTATCACAACGCAAAAATTTGATAAAACACGCACGCAATTTAAGTCAGAAATTCAAGTAGATAACACATTACACAAATAGCCCAGTCAATGGTTGCCATTTATTTTATTAAACATGACCTTATCAGACAAAAAAAATATTGTGTTTTATAGAATATGTCAGACTTTTATTTCCCAAACTATTCTAAGGAACGAGAACATAAAATGCATAATCAGTAATATGACTCAAAATTTACATTATCAATGTACACACTTACATACATTAAAAATGAATACGCTGATTGTCCAATTTATATTATAATATAGGTACGTAAGTTTATGCTATGCAATAAAAATGTATGTTTCATTGAATTTATAATCTAAACTCAATGTAAAATATATTTTTAATATAATAATATATTTTACCGTGTTAAGGCCTGAACATTGAGAATACCCTTACAGTATTTTTTACCAAAAATTTAAACACACAATGTGAAAATTGAATAAACCAAATTTGAAATTTTCATAGCTGAAAAAAATCATATTTTGAAATAATATGATTCCCATTTTGTTTTATGGCAGTGATTCAGGTAATAAAATTAACATATACCTATCTCATGAATTAAATAAGGATTAGAATGGCGTACCCGATGACATCATGTCCCATAGAACAAATAGGAACTTTTCGGACAAAAAGATACAAACTATTCAGTTTTTATGATATTATATGGCGGAAAGTCTCTAAATGTGACGAAATGACATTACTATGGTATGTAACTTTCTAGTGCCAAATTCTAATTGTTTAAATAATTTTTTGTCCCTGATCAGAGCCACTACAGGCTTTTTAAAAAAAAATGAAAAGCTCAGATGAGATGGTGCTATGGTTTAGTTCACAAAAGAAAAGTAAGTATACTTTGTCCAATGTAGGATGATACTTTTGGCAGTTGACACCTATAAAGAGGGTATAAAATTGCTATGGCAATGTCAAGCCAAACATAAGGAAACAAACGCAACCTTAGTACGTAGCAATAAGGAAGTGACACATGTCAAAAGTATCATCCTACATTGGACAAAGTATAGTAAAGTTGAAATAAGTGGAAAGTAATGACGAGTTTCGTCAAAGTGGATAAGAGCCTCAGTTTAGTTTATACAGCATCTGACCCTGTTGGCCATAAATGTATACCCACCTGAACTGAACTGAACTGATATCATTTTAACACATTTTTTCATACTAAAATAACGCGATTGGGAATTAATTGACTGTTGTTAACAGTGTGGGCGTATGGCCAATTTAATTTCTTGAGTTAGTTGTATCAAAGATACAGGACACATCCTAGTTTGGGAGTTAGAGTTAGTTGTCTGATTTGAAGACATTCTAACCCTTCTCGTGTGTGTTGTTGATTTTTTGTAATTGTTATTTGATGTTTTTTGTTATGTAAGCATTTAAATGATAAATTTTATATCTAAAAAAAATGTTACTAGAAAAAATCAATTTGTATCTAGTGTAAGGATTACTCACATCCCTTTGGGGAGCACATACTCTTCGAATTAATTCCAGTGTGTGCTTAGATAACAAACATATAATAATTACATGGCTGTTCCTTCTTTCTCGATTATTGCATATCTGTACGCAGTAGTAACTGGAATATGAATAGATGGCGCTTGCGTCAGCTTAAGAAATACTTGGAAAATTTCAAGGGGTCTGTCAACGTCTCGGTAGCTCAATTGAAAAAGTAATCGCTCTGATAGAGAGGGGATGAAGATTCGATTCCTGCCTAACACCAAAGACATATTTAATTTTTTCTAGTTATATTTTTTTGGATATAAGTTTATATTGCTTTATTTTATTGTGATTTACCTGACCGTAACCTTTATTGGAACGAGGAGCTCCAGCGACATGTAGAACGATTCCATTTTCTTCGAAAATACCTGACTCCACGCTGTAACCTAAAATTTTAAATGTATATTTTCAAAGTAAATATATTTATATATATAATGATGGAACATTTCGTAGGCCACATTCGTTACTACTAAGTTAAAATACAACCTTTTATTAAGGAATGACGACAAAATCTGCTTTAAAAGGGCGATAAATGTTAAAAATCTGATCAACACTCAATTTCCACATCAAAGTGATAAATCCTATTTAGATTCCCGTTCTCCACTTTACAATCAAAATTTAAAAATGTTTCTGATTCAAAAGGTCTCAATAAATATGAATTAATAACTGCTTAGTCGTCAACAATAAAAACATAATTAAAACTTGTAAACAATTATTATTTAAGGTTTTTTTAGTTCTTACATATCCGCCCCTATTTTAGGACATGATCAAGAATAAACGCATAATTCATACGGTACACGTGGTTTATTTAAATATTTTCCTGGATTTTCTATAACGAGTATAAGAAATGGCGGGCTATATCGCCACTAAAAACACAGAAAATTAGATAAAGAATGCAAATATTGAAATAATACATATATTTAAATAAAAAGTAGAAAATATCACATACTTTGTTTTAAAACCAAGTAGCTAAAACACTTGTGTTAAATTCAGATTCAACAACGGCAGTACCACAACGCTCAAAGCCGAGGCAATTTAAAAAAGTTATATTTCTACATTAACCCGGCTACAGATCGAACCCCAGAACTTTACTATGAAAACCGGTAGCGAGCTTGACTACGGAGGTAGTTGAATTATTTGTCTGATCCTAAAAACTGCAAAACTAGACTTATGAGCTTTACTGATCAGAGTGACAGTGTGAGTATATTAACAATAGTATAACTTATCATATTTATGTGTTTTTATTATTTTTTTTGCATTCACAATGCAATATTTATATAAGATATAAAATACGTGTGTAAAAAAACAACTACGCCTCCGAGTGGGATTCGAACCCACGACCTTTCGCTATCCGGGGGAGTGCTCTGACCGCTGAGCTACCGAGACGCTGGTACGCGTCGAAATTTACAAACATATTTCAACTTCTACTGTGAGCTTAGTATCGTTCCACCAATGTTGAACGCTAATTACCTTCAACATCGAAAGTAATCTTTAATCTAAGATCACAAATTTGTTGTTTGTCTGTCCGCTCTTTTTCTCGCTCTTTTTCCATTGTATATGCGTTACCATAGCAACGCGTTAACCGCAAGTAGTTCGTCTACCGGACGCTAGATGGCGCTAACGGAAAAATATTTAATAATAGAATTTTGTCCACCCGTGCGAAGCCGGGACAGGCCGCTAGTATTTTACAAATATTATATAAGGGCCAGATATATCAATCGATTAAGATGGAACCAGCTATAATTACGTGTTGGTCCCACCTGAGGGCTCGGAGGCGTAGTTGTTTTTTACACACGTATTTTATATCTTATCATATTTATATTTTGCATTTTCAATGCTATATTATATGAATAGCATAATTACCAAAGTAGTCATCGGGCCCCAACTCCAAAGTGTGATAAGGGTTCATCGTAGGAATTTTATTAAACAGAATCATGCCTGGCTCGAATTTATAATCCACAATGGCACCTGAAATATAAAATGATAACTTTAGTGTCATAATCAGTTTGATATGTTCCTATTTAAGTAAATATTGGTAAGTTTTTTATTTTAAACGATTTGTTATCAGATTTAGTTATTTAGATCATCCATACGATATGACCTTCGTGAAATACGCTTATTTTTTACAATCTTAATACGTTGAAATATTTAATAATATCTTATTGATTATTTAATGTTTCTTAAATGCACGGATTGGACGACTTGTTTTTACTTGGTCTCTCTTAGTTGTAAGATAATCCATATTATCATACTAAGGTCAAGAGACAGACAGTTGTGAATTATAAGAAAAAGCAGCAAGTAATTGTTTGGAAAAATATGACCAAAAGTTAGATAAATAATAAATATATTTCTTACACTCACACCAATTAGCCTAGCCCAATATATGATATATATATATATATATATATATATATATATATATATATATATATATATATGTAATATTAATAGAAATATATATATAAATGTCCATGACTCAGGTACAATTGCTCGTATTCATCACACAAACATCTGCCCCTTTCGGGATTCGAATCCAGGACCGTCGGTGCGAAAGGCAGGATTGCTACCGTTCCACAAAATGGTTGTCATTATTATCATTTTTGTAAATTTATCACGTCAAAATGGGAGAACGGTATTAATGGGTATATACAATGTACGACTGTCGTAACATTGAGTGCGCAATTTTCTCATATAGTTACACATCTGAATTTTCACGCGAACAAAGTAACAGCTAGTACATTTGTAAGAGTCACTTAATATACACTCAATATTGTCATTCCTATAACAAAGACAACGCTGACGACAGCTTAAGAAATAGTTGGAAAAAATCGACGGGTCCGCCAAGGTCTGTCAGGCTTAATTGGAAAAGCACTCGCTCGGATAACAAGGGATGTGGGTTTGTGTCCAGCCTGACCCCTGACACAAGTTGGATTATTTCTTTATGTATAAAAATCTAGCTGTTAATAAATAAATAACCAAATATACAATAGAATTAGACAGTTTAATATATGTATTTGTACTAGTCCAAAACAGCTTACTGATTAAGCTAATCTATACTACTATATAAATATGTAGGTTCTGTCTGTACATTTATTTTTTTGGATAAATCTATAATCTAAGATCACAATAGTTTGTGTGTATGTCTGTCCGCTCTTTTTCCCGCTCTTTTTCCCTTGTATCAATAACGTTACCATAGCAACGCGTTAACCGCAAGTAGTTCGTCTACCGGACGCTAGATGGCGCTAACGGAAAAAATATTTAATGATATAAAAAAATTAAAGAATTTTATCCACCCGTGCGAAGCCGGGACGGGCCGCTAGTTTACTACTATTTATAATTTTTTATCTGTCCGTCTGTATGTCCTTGTATAAATCCAATACAGGGTTACCGATTTCAACAAAGTTTAGTATGTGGTAAGAACATGTGAGTGCGCAAAAGATAGGCAATATATATATCATATTATCGGTGGAAATCTTATAATCCTAACTAATATTATAAATACGAAAATAAGTTTGTTTGTTACACTTTCATGCTTAATCGATCACAATTTTTTGCATACACTTTGCCAGGGGTAAAAGAAACATAGGATACCTTTTGTCCAGAAAAGAAAGTACTGTTTCTGAGGGATATAAATTTAACTTTTGATTTTAAGTATAGATTAACGCCAGCGAAGCCGCGGGTAAAAGCTAATGTAGATATAAAAAACTGCTTGTTTTCAAATATGGTTTCTATCTTTATGAAAACGAAAAAGATACCTGACCTTTTTAGCCAGCTAATAAAATATAAAATTAATAAAAATGATTAGAGACAAACACTCTATAAATATAATTTTATATATTTTTTCAATGAGATCTAAAAGCTCTTCCCGTCTGAGAATACACTTGTGAGCAGGGTTGATTTTTTCAGTTATTTTTCTATTAAAATAACTCATTAAGTATTTAATATAATCTTAATATATTTAATATTTTGTACAGAAACTTTGTTAACAAGTTTTATTTTACACTTAATGTGATTTGCCTCCAAGTACGAACCAGAAGTTGTCAAACCTTCTCGGCCGGTATCCCGTCGTGATTCCGATTTGGGTAAAGGGTTAATTAATAGTTGAAGTTATAGGATAGGGCAAAGTCAGCTGTTGGAGACGGACATATCGTTTATGCTAACTTTATGCGTAGTTATCCCAAAGCTGACAGTCACAATGTTCTATATTACTTCACAATCAATGACAATATCTTGACAGTGCAATGATTGTTTCCTTTTGTTCTACGATAACTCAAGTACTTTTACAATTTTATTTTATACGTTGTTTTGGCACATAAACAGGTTACATCCAAAATAACTAGGTCGATGCAGTCGCTAATCATAAAGCTTCGTTTGCACCATATATTGGAGCGGAGCGTAATACTAAAAAAAGCAAAAATGTTAAGTAAATATTAAAATTCTATAAGAATGAAAAACTTTCAAAAAGCGCACGCTTTTTGTTTCAATGGGAAATCCCATAGGGCAAATGTTTATTTCTGCGAATTTCTAAATTCGGTCACGATTTAGTCCTAAACCTGTTGATTCGATTCCAGACAAAAAAATATTAAAATCGGTTAAAAACTCGGGAAGTTATGGGCATTGATGCTGATCCATGGGAGCTCCGCTCGCTTCGCAAATTCTGGGACACAACCCATTAAGGGTTACATAACAAGACAAAACAAACGACAATAAAAACTACACAATCAAACAATGACTGGTTTGACAAAAAAAATACTATTTTTGTTTTATTTTTGAGGGTACGATGTTTCGATAGAGTTGCATGCGCTATCTTCACGGAAGCAGTGAAGTTTTTTGCGGATGGATGTTATGGGCATACGTATCAGTCTACCCTCAGTCGTAATCTTTATTTGCAGACAGTGATACCAGTAGCGGTATTGACTGTATTAAAGACTGAAAAAAATGTAAATTGACTATATCGCTAACCTGTCCACTGCAATACTCCTGGGGCACCAATGATGATACTGTTGTTCTTCGTCACAGTGGCTGACATTCCAGCTTGACCATAAGCAAAGTAGTTGAGATGATACCCGTATTCTCCATACTCCTTCCTCTTGCCATCAGTCCTGTATGCTTGACGAGCTGTGAGAATAATAATTTTTAAACATTTTACTTCGATGATTTATTAACTTCAACAACCCAATGAAAAAAATGTTATAATCATAAACTTTACTATACATTGCAATAACATAACAAACTAAATAGCGAGAAATGGTTTAAAATTATTTGTTTTTCAAACCTTTACAAATACTTTCTGAAAATTGTCGTTTATTCTCTGTATAATACCTACACATGTATTATTGCAATGTTTAAGGAAACTTAATTATAGTTACAGAGTAATATTATTTTTTGTGGATTATAGATGGTGATTGACGTATTATATTGAAAATGTCGTTACTTCTGTTAAAACTGACGAGGTTTTTGCATCCATTCTTCTCAATTAAAAGACGTCCTGAATGGGTCGTAGGTGCGTGCGCGGCATCAACTCCGCGGATGTAGTTGCCGCTAGCGCACGGGTTATCTTGATTTTATTGTTATTTGTTATTTTGAATATCTGTATGAATTTTGTAAAATTGTCGATTTTAAGTGCCCGCAAGGGCCTATGAAATAAAGTAATTTTGATTTTGATTTTTTTTTATTTTAATAGTTTTGTAGCTGACAGTATATATACGAGTATACAGTTGGAAGTTAGGTAGAGTTATGACCAATATTCTGCAGTTGGGACTTCTCCATCCGGGTGACAAATGATTTCGAGAAATACAAGATCGATCATAGTCATTTCATTCACTACATTGACTCATTAGGTCAAGTCACTCCGAATGATGGTTAGTATTACTTGTTGAATCCAAGAATAATTACTATGATGACGTGATGATGACTCATACTGCATATAGTACTTAATTATAATATTCCAATGTTAAGTTACTTGTAGGTACTCGAGTTAACGATATAAGCGTAGGAGAATGAACAAATCATAGTTTGACGGGGCTATATCCGCACTTAGCCTCGTGATTAGGCCATTGTGCGTGTGTTAGGTTCCCATCCTACTCCAGCCAACCCAATTCATCCCAGAATGCTAGCAGCCTTTTCAGGCTACTGCAAGCTTAGGGACAAATTGCGGAGATTGGAGTAGTTGTGCCCGTTGCTATGCCACACTTATACATTCAATACATGCTGTGGAGTTTCCTCTGCCACCATGCAACCTCTACATAAAGGACTGTCGGTCACGCCTGTGTCAGATAGGTGCTTGACCAGTTATTGTACCAATAACTTCGCGGATCTTGTCCCTGTTCAATCTGATGAGGTTAGGGCCGAGCTTTTTAAGGAACGAATCATATTATCCTTTCCTCTCCTTTACTTATTGAAGGAGAAATCATTTTAGCTCATTATACCAGACTCATAATTTTCTACAAACATCACGACAGTAGCTTAAAATCAATAAGGTTAAAAATGAATTTGCCAAGTATCTTGCGGCTTCTTCTCAGTACTATGATCTATTTTAATTTTTATTACATTTTTATTTAGACATTATTATCATTTTGAAATTCTTATATCTTTAGATTAATTCAATATAATTTCATGGAATTTTAATTTGATTGATTTATTTTGAAATTTTATTCTCAATATGTTAATATCTTTTTTATGTGATTAGTGAATAATACTAATTTATTTGACTAAAGAAATAAAGATCTATGGAATATTGTCAACATCTATAATTGTTGTATTTACAGGTTACACTTAAGTTAAATATCTCTCATTATGTTATAGTTATTACAATGTTAGTGTTGCCTGAATAGATAAATAAAAAGAGACTACAAGGACGTATGATTTACCGAAGCCATGGTATAAATGCTAGCTTTCAATGAAGACATTGTAAATGCTTATATTAAATATAAAACATTTTATCTTTAAGATAATTTGTGACAGATATATTGTCAATAGTTATGATATGAGAATTCATTTGACTGATTTGTTTTGTCCATGATATTAGGAAGGTTGTTAGTACTTTCGGTTTCTGGCGATTTTTATTCCACTTTTCATATACTACTATAATACCCCTTGGGGTCGAAGTAAATATAGTGACTTTATAAAATATAGGTATGATAACTGAGTTATTTTTAGAGTTAACTTAATTAGACAATGAATCTAAAATTGCCTTACCACCATCCCTGAGTGGGTATATTCCTTGTTCTTTGTTCTTGCCATGGATGTAACAAACACCATTTATCAAAATATGTTTGTCTTGATACGGTGTCATTTCTCTCGGTGCACAAATCTAAACAGAAATGAGAATTTAGTTAACGCAACAATATTATCTTGTCCACATAAATCTGTCATTGTAAAAATAAAAGAAACGTGAGGATTCGAACACACATCTTATAGCCGATCAAGCTTAATGTCATTTTTAAAAAATTATGGCGATCGTTTTTGTGATCATGTATTCGAATCCTAATAGAGACAGAAGCTTATATGGTGAAAACGAGTATTTGAACCTAACTCATAGGTATTATATACTATTCTATGTTAGTGAACTGTATCAGTCGCAAAATCATTAGTATTATAAGCCCCTTTAAGCATAACTAAGATACTCTTAATACAATCGATTATTTTTCCTATTCTTCATTATTCTTATGCTTAATATAACTCAATTACTTCTTAACAAATTGATCTCTTATTCAATATTTGCATCCGCTTTAATTTTAATATAAATATGATCACATATCTCCTTATCGCAAAAAACTAAGATAGATTCGTCGGCTTCGGGATCTTAGGATCCTCTCGACACAACTCTATCATTATTCATTAGTCCCTGATTTTCTAAATTCAAATTAATATTTGTTATTTTCGTTCAAACAGTAGATTATCTCTTGTCATACCTTCTCACCACACTGGTTTTATGTCCAACACGCTTCTCTACACGCTGTAGAACCAGTGTTGCTAGATGGGGCTATTTTTCTTACCCGGTGGTTATAAGATTTTATTTGTTGGCTGTTTGTAGCCAACTCGGCTATATGCTTTAATTTTGAAAAAAAATGATTTACTAATTATTTTATTTAACTTTACATTTTTATTTCAATATTTAAATATTATTATATATTAGCCTTACAGTGCTCACTTTGGAGTAGGCAGTTTGGTAATTGATGTGAATGTAAGAGATATTATTAGTATTTATTATAAATATCATTTTATAGCATTTTAATGTCTTGACTACTAGAATATTCGGCCACATTCCGCGAATTATAGGAATAGATACAGCGAGATTGAAAATAATGAAATTATCATTTGCTATTTAAATGGATGGTTTTTTTTTGTTACAATTCCCCCGAGGCGGTCGCTTATATAAAGCCTATAAAGCCTTCCCAGGCTATGGCACTTCCCAGGTGGTGTTTAGTCAGTACAAGTCTGACATACTTCAAAGCCAGGCCAGATTACCCATGAGGATTCACCACGTCCGGAGGGTGCTCAAGTTGTCAGAGGTGTTAAAAAAATAACTGCATTTTGTTTTTGGAAAAACAAATGAATTAAACAAACTTAAGATATCTTTATTAATTATCTTACAGAGAAACCTGTTTCCTTACTGCCTTTTGCGCACAATAATGTTTAGGAAAAATTCGGCCATTTCTAGATGAAAACTTATATAATGAAAGACCTAAATCTGTAATCTGTATTACACATTTCTGCTTAAAGTTATTTCGGTCACATAAAGATGAATTATTAAGGTTCTTAGGTATTAAAAATACATCAGTGGTATTGTAACACCCAGACAAGAGACAGTATTACATACGAATCTTTTGATAACTGTAATCAAGAAAGTATTATTAATGCAACAATATATAACAGAATATATATGTAGATACTTATATACAGAGGGTCGGTTACGGTAACAATGTCGTGAGTTCAATGGTTTCTATCTATCTTAAGAAATGCCTAACGCGCCTTTAGAAGTTTTCACTTCAAAAATTGGATCTCTCATTATGAAGTAAAATTACGAATCACAATAAAAAAATGAGTCATAGTTAAATCATTTACTTCAATCCTAAATATTATCATAAAGAACGCAGATTACGTAGCTTAACTGACTAATGTTTTTCATAATTAATGAGTTTCCGGTTAACGATTATGACTGATAATTTGAATAACAATACAAATATATTATTCAGAATAGATCGTCATTATGTATCATCATTAATATTACATTCCTTTTTCTTTAATTAAATAATAAATATATTAATTTATTTATTTATTATATGGAAAACAAAACAGATTACAATCACCAATTATAATGAGAATAATGAAGATAAGAGAGTATTGTCATTGGTATAGAGTTAGATTTTGTTACTAAAAATAATTAACATTGGAACTTATGTTATATAAACTGATTATGATAGTATAACGATTATTTAACTCTGAACTCATGATTGGCTCCATTTTTTAAGACCACGCCGAGTATACAGGTACTTATATATCAATACTGATTAAGTAATTAGGCCAATCAAAGCACGATCATTTAATTAAGTTTATCCATACAATATATTAATAAGCGGCTTGTAATATTTATGTTGACTTGTGTATATCCTTACCCATTGTTAATGAGAGCGTCTGGAGATAAGTTATAGTGTGTGAATAAACCAATATTGGTTTTTGTCACTCTGCTGTTAACTAATTATAATGATAAGTTTCTTTGTATTTTTTTTCAATAAAAAGTAATAAATAACTATTAAGTAGATAAAGATGGCTAAATAGATTTTGATTTAGTAAGATATGAAGGTAATACTATGGGCAAGGATATGGGCTTCTTTTCCCAACCGAAGAAACATTTGTTCCCTCAGAAATCAGTTAACTACTCGTAGATAAATATTGTATTTTTTCTGTTCAAAAATATTGGGAAAACAAAGAAATAATAAGCTGCCAATGTCAGCTTTCTTAAAAATAATTGTTCCGATGAATTATTAGCGCACTTTTGACCTACGAACTCAAAATTTGGTAATTATATTCTTTATTACATATATTTCACTATAAAAACCAATATATTGATAAATCAGATTTAATTCTTCGAAAAAAATTATACAGAACCCTGAACGTAGCAATAACAAAAACAAATTCTTACCAGCAGTTTCCCCTTGGGTACTGGAGTAATGACAGCTCCAAACCACATATCATCTTTATAGAAGTCATTTGTTAAATAGCTCCTCATCAAATGATTGTAGCGATCTGAAATGAAATCATAGTATGAGAATCAATCAGTTATACGGTTTTATAATTTTATATACAAGTGAATTCTCAGGCGGGAAACGAACCCGCAACCTTTCGAAGTCCTGAGAATTCACATGTGAGCCGAGTTGATTTTTCCAGTATTTTTCTTTTAAAATAATTTATCAGTTTTATGGTGTTTGGCAGGGTAGAACATCAACCTTGAACAGTTAAAGTGGCGTATAGGAGACAAATAATATTGGAGGTTATCAGCATACACTTCCCGTAGGTGATCTAAAATGGGTAATAGCAGTTTTGTTTGGAGTTATTTTCTGAATTACACTTCGACCTCCAACCCGAGTGGAAATTATGATAAAGCCCTCATTTTTTGGGGGAGGCTTCCGTCCAGTCTTTTGACTGCACATTTTGTTAAGGATGAAGTTGAAAAAAATATCAAAAAGTGTAGTTTCTAGTAGGCAGATGTAAATATAAATGTGCTTGAGCAAGTCGGTAACGGCAGACCAAGGCGAACTTTCAGGGACCAAATAGAGGATGTCCTGAAAACAAGCCAGGTCAAAAGTACCCTTAACCGACAAGCTTGTATGAAAAGGCTGATGAGAGTTGAAGAAGCGAGAGTTGTACGTCAGGATCACGGTAAGTGGAAATAAGTGATCTCCAATCCTGTGACCTAACCTAACCTAACCTACCCCTGCAGAAAAAAGGCGTGATTTTGCGTATGTGTGTATGTAAAGATCAGACCAAGCAGTCAATTGTAGAGGTTAATGAATGTTCGAAAGTATCCCTGCCAACGGATGGGTGATCAACAAAATATTATTTCGAACTCCTTCGTACTTCGGAAACACTGTTATCACCCACTATTACGCATTGGGCTCACGTGGTGTTTATGACACATTTTACCTAAGTTGCTTTCATCCACGGTGAAGGGATGAACACCAATAGTGCTTGATGATTTAGTACTTATATTAGTATTAGATTTTTTTCTAATCATTAATTATTTACTGACAACCCAACAATTACAGATGTAATAAGTACAATGACACTTATTTGAATAAATCTAGGGTTTTATACAGAGTAAGTCAAAATTGGACCCTGACCACGAAACTAGTTGAACTTAAGTATCAGGGTCAGTGATTTTTTAGTGGTTTTACAATAAAAATGCAGATTTAATTGGACATGAGTGAAACAAATTTTTGCAAAGTAAGTTGTTAAAATGTATGAATTTTTAAATTAGATGCCGGTTGCATCGTTGTAATGCAAATAGGTGAAAACTCGGTTACTCACCTACAGAGAAAAGTGCTGCATTTTCAGTTGTCACTCATAAAAACGAAAATGTTCCATTTTTTCGACAACATCACAAATACGAGTATTATACTTAACCAAATTAAGTGCTATGGAATTCAGAAATAACGACGGTACCACAACACCCAGAGCCGAGTCAATATAAAATAGTTCGTTTTCTACTCGACCTGGGTTCGAACCCGAAACCTCGGAGGGCGTAACCATAAAATCCGGTTTGCGAGCTACTCGACCATCGAGGTCGTCAAATTATATACGAATGAAGGTATTTACCATTTTTTCCGAAAGGTTCACATATTGTATTGTTCTTGTCAAACTCCGTCATTGGACACGCAAACACTAGACCAGGTGATATTCCTTCCACAGTTCTGCTCTTTGCTTTTGGAGCTCCGATGTGAAGTCTGAAAATAAAAAAAATACATAAAAATCGATTATTTGCTCCAAAATTTCAAATATAGTAAGTGTATCTAATTTGTGATGACCGTCTGGTGTCGCGATCCTGTCTTTCGTACCTGTCCTGTTCGAGTCCCGGAAGGAGCAGATCTTTGTATGATGAATACGAGCATTTCTACTTGTGTCATGGGTATATGGGTCGTTCTTCTTTTTTACCGACAGTGAAACGACGTTTTTCTGTTTTTTTTGGTTTTTGAACTATCCATAATTGTGGTTTCAGTGTGGTTTCCTTTGCGGCAAATATTAATTCTTTGTTAATGTTGGTTTAAAAAAAAAATATGTGACAAAGTGGCCTTTTTCTGATGAGACAACATTACGGTTTACCACTCTGTCACGGCATTCTACGGAAAACAAACGAATAAATATGTTGGTTGAAGAAAATGAAAAATTACATAATATTAATAGATAAAAAAAATATTTGACGTTTATTCGAACCGAATTAAAAAACCGTAAATATCAATACTCCAACGAGATGCCATAATAAGACGAAGGACAGACCATTGTCAGTAAAAAAGTAGAACGACCCATATACATATTTACGAGTATATTATCTATGTATCATATATGTATGTCTATCAGTTAACCTAGTGTCCATAACACAAGCGTATTTTGGGCAAGAATAATTACTGTGATTGTCACAAATATTTTTTTTTAACAGTAGTAGCTGTAAAGATATAACGTTCCCGCTATGATTTTTTTATCTATGTGTTCGTACAGTTTACAAAAGAAAACAAAAGCGTGCCAAAACTGATGAAACTACCGACACGTTTTCTATATAACTAATCTGTGATATATTTCAAACTTATTTCCCAGCATTTGGTATTTTATATTTTTTTTTAATATTAAAGTATTAAATAAAATTATCTAAATAGATATGCCAATCCTAGCGTATCCTTAGCATAGTGTTTTTATATACTTATTATATTTTAATCTATATGAATCTATGATATTTCTAAGTAAATCATAGTGAGAGGACAGCAAATATCGATTACTACAGTTCATACCAGAAATTCCGTTTGACGTTTCACATTTTTGAAACCGATATAACTTTGTATAGGCGTGACTCACTCAATTTCAATAACCTTTTCCGTAATACTATGGATTTGTGGAGTTATTTTTGTTTAAACTCAATATATATCTTATTCACTTAATTTAAATCTATCAAACAAAACAACCAATATATACAATAAATAAATTTTTTCTAGACCTTTTTTCAAGTCACATATTTCAGGTACGTAATCTCTGAAGGGAACTAATATTAATGAAATGTATGTCACCTCACCTTTCTCACGCACATAGACAAACACGATCCGCCTGTCTAGTATAGTTTTATATTACTGTAAAAAGTTTTAGTATATCTTAAGATTACTAGTAAAACCTAAGATAACAATATACTGCCTTTTACCACCACATAATTTCTATAAAAATCTATAAAACTATAATCGATTAGTATATATGTACAAATAAATGATCTCTTTAAATTTGGATATTGTAGTAATCGATTTCTTTGATCCCATCCCTATTCTTCAATTTGTGAGAACTGTCAAACGGTACTTCTTAGATTTGGTAAAACGTAGTGATTACATACTCTTTGGATTTGGTGGACTGTAAACTGTAATCATATTATCGGCGGGTATCTTGATTAATAACAGCTTAAATTTTTGTTTCAGTAATTAAGTAATGATTTAATTAATACAGTGATTTAATGCTTATAAAATAATGTAAAGGTTGCACGAACAGCTAATTATAGTGCATAACATTCAAAGTGATTAATTATTACAACGTCTCGAAGATTATGCGTAAGTGACGTATTCCCCATGGCGCTTACGACGTTTTCGCCGCGACTGCGTCTGCTTTAAGCCTTTTGGAACTATTGACATCTCGCAAATGTGTCGCTGCTTAAATTGTGCAGTGTTGGACGATCATACATACGCAGCGCTTCAGCGATATTATTGCATTTTGACATCCTGCCTTTACCCATTTAAATACCGAATAAATATAATGTATGCACTGCATGCCTAAATATATTAACGAACATCTGTTCTCTACTTTGTTATCGCTACAAGGAACAATACGATAAGACCCGAATTTTACATCTAATGATTTTAAAGCATTCACTTCAGAATTGAAATATACATGGATTTGTCTTGTTTATCGATATAAATAGTTGGAAATTTTAATAATTTTATTACTCCTGTACAGTCAGCGGTCCAGGCACAGCGAATAACTTCGAGTTCGGCCAGTCTTCAATACAAAAAGGTCACTCTGTGCACTATACAAAAATCGTGTTCTCGAGATTTCTTCTGAAAATCAAGGTTGGTCATGTCTCACGGTGACTGTAATTAGGGCAATTTTAATAGAAGAACTGCGTCAGACAATCAAATTGGAAATGAAACTACAAGAAATAAAGAAGACCATGACCACTTTTGGAGAGTCTATACCTTTTTTAAAATTAAGAACTTAATAAAATAAAAGCGGTCGTATATCCTCAGAGTGATGTAACCAATAATCTCCGTAAAGACAATGAATGTGTGCACAACATGTCGAAGAATCTATTGGCCAAGCTTCGTTTGCTTAATCAACAGACTCGTACTTCCAATTCGAAATTTAAAAAGTACATGAACACAAGCAGGAGAATTTAATAAATACGGAAGTTCAATAAGAGAAAGTCATTAAGTTCCCCATAACAGACAATAAATAGTTCAAGAATAGCTAAGTTAAAAACAAATAACTCTCGATTAACAGTTTTGGCTGCAATATCTATCTATACATATAAATAAAATTTGAGTGTCTGTTTGTAACATTGAAATAACCGTTTCTTACTACATGCATATGAATATACGATACATAGGAACACCAAAATAATTTTTTTTACAATTTTTGTCTGTCTGTCTGTTTGTTCCGGCTAATCTCTGAAATAGCTGGACCGATTTTGACGGGACTTTTATTGGCAGGTAGCTGATGTAATAAGGAGAAACTTAGGCTACTTTTATTTAAGAAAAAAACTTTTTAGAAAAATAAAATTACTGTGCCGCAGCAACGCGTGGCTGGGTCAGCTAGTATTTAATAAAGCCCACCCCGCTAATAAGCTAAACTCAAGTCATCTTGGATTAAGTGTAGAGAAAAAAATGTCGTTTAGGTATGTTATGGAACACCTAACCCTGAAAAATATAATTTACCTTCGTGCTGCTGCTCGCCGTAAATCAAAGGAGTTACAATATAAGTTCATTTGGGTCGGTGAAGGCAAAATATTTATGAGAAAATCTCAAGCATCTAATTACATTTACCTACGTATATAAGAACGACACGGTGTATTCGTAAAAGTTAACTCTTTTCTTTTGTTTCCTGCAGTTGTTATGGATAGTTTTTAATATTAAAGACAGTAAATTTGTTTAATAATTCAATCTGGATATTGTAATATTCATTGAAACTCTAGTGCTCACAATTCCGAACTTTTCGAATACTCGGTACATTATTTATAGGAGGGACAGGGAAAGTTTCACGGTCCACCCCCATAAAGAAGGTGGCGGTGTACTTATAGTATTCTCTGTCCCACTTAAATCTATTCGATCAAGTAATTTACACTGGAAGTGTGAATATATTTGGATATCCATTGAAATAACCAATAACTGTGAAGTAGATTTTTTTATAAGCTGAGGTTTATATTTACTTTCGCCTTTTCAGGGCCACATTTTGGACCTTTTCATTGAAGTAGTAACCAAGCCGTTGCTTCTTGTCATTTTATGGATATTATGTGCCAATAATATTTTCAATATTATTGTCGTCGATGACTTTAACTTGGGTAGCATAACGTAGAGCACAGCTGGGGCTGTTTTTATTTTCAACATCAGACGTTTTGGCATACAAATTGCTGAAACTTTACGTCAGCAATCACAAACTGCTGTAAACAAAAAGACATGAACGGTCTCTTAACAAATCTTAAACATGAAATCCTAGCACATATCCGGCAGAAATCTTTCTCGGTGATAAAAATGCACCGCACATTTTTCGAAGACAGACTTCGCTACTTTAAAATAAATCTTCTCAAATATTGACGTGCTATGTTGGATGGGGTTTTTTCTTATAAGAAACAAGCTCGTTAACGACAATTTAGAAAGTCTTCATTTACTCTCAAGGATAAATATAAATAATCCCATTAAATTGCCAAGAGAATCTGGATACAACTTCATTGTAAGAAATTCTCAACAGCCTTTATAATGCGCACAGAAAAGAAATGAAATTCCCTCCCCGCGTCTGTATTTCCAAGTACCTATAACCCGTCCATTTTCAAAAGCGTGAATAGGCACCTTCTGGTTTAGCTCATACCATCGCGGATCCTGACTTGGCCCATGGGCTTGATTGGGTTCAAAAGCGAAACCATAAAATGTTTTTTTATCAAACTTAAGATTTTTTATTTAATAGAATCAGGCGTTATTTGGCGGAAGTCCATATCCATTAATAAAACCAAAAATATGTGGATAACTTTCGCAAAACTCAAGCAGTGTACAAGCATATAAGTGCAGAAACCGCAGACACTTAGTGCTCGGTATTGCACGGTCTAACAGTTCCTGATGATGCTCCGTGTGGAAGCGAAACACGTGTAGAGTAGTTGGTGCGTACCGGTGTGTTTTCTGCATTTATTTGCGGGCAGGCGATGCACACTGCTTGATTTTTGCGGAAGTAAGCTACATATTTTTGTTTTACTAATTAAGATTAATTTTTCGTTTGAATAGAATATTCTCCTAATATAACTCACTTTCAAGGTCTACTAATATAATCCGAATCTTAACATAACATAACTAATCCTACATAATTTTAAGTAGTAACTATTGTTGACGATTCATTATGTAAATAAAATACCGCAAATATATCTGTCTGAAATAATGGTAAATTTACTTAGCAGGCTCTGGAGGATACCTAAATCTAATTAATTCTAATTTCTTTATATTGAGAGCAGTCATCACAAGTCGACGCTCCTCTTTTGAGCAATTCTAAGAGTGTGAATAAAGACACGCGTAAATTTTTAGACTGTAAAAAACAGGTTAAAAGTAGCTAAAGTTGCAGTTGATTAGCTTTTGATAATACTTGTGTGGGGCCTAAGGTGTGATGAAGCAAAACAATTGTTTAATCATAACATCTGGCATGATACTGTGCAGATATCCCTTTTTTCTCTATTTATAATCATGTTTAAAAAAGGGTGTGAAAATATAAGCGACAATTGTTATCGAAATCGATAGACCTATTTTTTTAATAATGATTTGATAAGATTAGATATTTAGTTTGTCGGACTAGAACAGTGCTAAAACAAAAGAGTGTCTAGCGCAGAAGACATTTTAATGATATCATATCATGACATCATAGAATAAATGATTATCAAAACTGCGAATTACTAAAAAAACACGGTATCATGTAAAATGAATCATTTAATAACCTGTATTCAAGTATCACTTTAACGGATATCATTTTAACTCAAACTTTACGTCATCACACAGTAACACAATATGTCATCCTGAGAGCTTCATTTTAGCCGAAATATGTCCACCGCTTGACGGGAATGCTACCCTAAAAACGGGGAGTTTTGATTGGCAGACGGGTCGATAATCGCAGTAAAAATCATAATTGGGAAAACGCGGCAACACTTCTTGTCATTAAATTAAATATTTATTTATTTATTCGGAAAACAAACATCAATGATACAGTTGGATTTCACAAATCGTCGTATCACAGGTGAACTGATCTAACCCTCATAATCATTAATATGAAATCAAAGCAGCTTGGGTGTTTACTCCTTCGTAAAAAGTATTATGTAGAATCAGATAGCTTTCCTTCACAGTTATGTGAAAAAAATAGTTTGAGATGGAATATCACTTAGATCTTTTCACTATATTGTTGGTCCTTTTTGAACTAAAATGTATTAACAGTTCAATTTGCATAAATGTGTGTCTTAGGTCTTTTCAGCACTAATACGACGAAATTACGTTATACATTTGCCAAAATAGTTTTCACTAATAGTTTATAACTGTTAAGTAACAATTTACGTGCAGTGTTGATAACAAAAAAGAGTATGTGATATCGACGGCGAAGTGCCAAGACCTCCTAACTGAAATTCGTCGAGAAATTCACTGTTTTGTTATGTCGAATTAAAATTCGTTGTTTGCATGTTTTAATGAAATTTCCTAAGCGTATTTTCAGTTGCAAGCGCATCAAGTTAAAAAAATAATTAATTTGTACTAATTATTAACTGGTCAAAAAATAAACGTTTTTTTCAGCTTGTGTATTATATTGAAGTTAGCAGTTAGGTGTTATTGGCACTTCGCCGTCGATATGTAACTAGCAAAACAAGGACTTATATTACTACTTCATTATTCCAATTTTTTATTAAATTATTTATATATGCAGTGAGTGGTAAGATGAAAAAAATTCAATGAATTCAATTTAAAGCACCAATTCCAACAACTTTTTAATTCTAGTAAGTTTATGTATAAATAAGAAGGGCTGGTCTATTTTACACTACTATACAGTATATAGAACTTGAAACCTTTAATATTTCCTCCCCGTCCTGGTTAATGGTAAGGTATATTATATGCTCAAAGGCAGGGCTTATGTCCTCCGTTGCGTATGCTTCAGTAGTTACCTTTTACC
Organism: Calamotropha paludella; assembly: GCA_927399485.1. Lineage (NCBI taxonomy): Eukaryota > Metazoa > Arthropoda > Insecta > Lepidoptera > Crambidae > Calamotropha > Calamotropha paludella. Next base: position 3,262,644 of record OV656806.1, on the reverse strand, counting down.
AGCGCTGTATCAGTCTAACCTGATGCAGCATATGCTGAGGTCAGGTCCTAATTGACCATTAGCTATTAGTTTTATGTTTTATTTTTATATGTCACCTATATGTGCTATGTTTATTTTATGTGTTCCTTCTGTGCTTTGTGGTCAATAAATGTGTTTCTTTCTTTCTTTCTTTCTTTTTTGACAAAAAAAATAATAAAAAAGGTAATAATCATACTTATCATCGTACAGAAAAGTCAACTAACATTTAAATACCACTTTAACTGGATAAAACATGAAATAAAAAAAATAGTTTAAGGGTAAGGTACGGGCGATTGATCAACAAACATTTAATAATTAAATATGCCAATTTGTCAAAAGATATTTATTTCTTACAATTTCAAGGTCCACTCATCCACTAAATATTTCTTACGGTTTTCTTATTGCTAATAAGTTTTGTTTATTGCTAACGTCAAACGGAATTGATGTTATGTTGTTAAAGGATAACTGAGGTATAGATAAACGTTTTTGTAAAACTTTAATAATGAAGAATTAGTTATGTTACAATTTCTTACATTTACACCACTTAGTCCAGCCCAAAGTAAGCACAGCAATGCTTGTGTTATGGATACTAGGGTAACGGATAAACACACATATGATACTTAGATATGTAATATTCATAGAAATATAATATGACTCATGACTGTCATGACTCAGGTACAAATATACGTATCATACAAACATATGCCACTTCCGGGATCACACACTCGAATCCAGGACCGTCGGTACAAAAGCTACCGTTGCACCAAAGTTTAAATTATTTTAAATTAAGTTTTAAACCGGTTTTAGGTAGTGTTGATTGTTATTTACTTATTTATATATTGTATCCGTTATTTAGTGTGAATAATTTGTGTGAGTTCTCCGAAATCTATTAATATCTCGTTTTAATAACTTCCTTACGAAGATAAATTAAATGAATAATGAATTGACGGAGATTACAATGTTTAAATGCATCTATTTAAAACAGATACTTGTTGACTTTGTTGTGATCCACGGTGAAATGAAAACATAAATCTATTATTGTGAAATTAAAATAATGTTGTATGATGACGATGTGTACTATTGAAAATATCGTTACTTCTGTTAAATCAGACGAGTTTTTGGCGCCCGTTCTTCTTGTCAGTTAAAATTATAAATATAAATAATCGATGATAGTTAAAAGCGTGTGACAATTCAAAACAACTTATATAAATTGTATTTTAATATAGTTATTTTCATTTGATTTATTTTCGTTTCGTTTAATCACGTCTCGTCTTGTTTCGTTTCGTTTCATTACATACAGAATATTTTTCTTTACACCACCATTTTGTAATTTACGGCGGCCATTTCGATTTCATAAAAAAGGGACCTAGACGTAACCTTTTTACGGGTTTAGACGATTCGATAGACATCTCATTGATTAAAATCCATTCAGCCGTTGAATTCCAACATCACATATCCAGATACGCGAAAAATTCGCTGTCGCACAGTCGGGTAAAGATATATTAACTTTAGACTCATTTGAATTTTATCCCCAAAAAGATAGCGGCCATTAGCAATGAATACGGTGTGATATTCCATGGGAAAATTTCTACAATAAAACGAAGCCAAGCAAAATGGAGTCTAGAAATACTAGGATTACCGTTGAAAATTAAAAAGAAACTTGTTTGAAGTAAATACTAGAATTATCATTGTTATCCCAGACGATAGAAGTCTTTATCTGGATGGAGTACTTCTAAACTGCCATTAAAGTAGCAATTAAGTCATTGGCCTAAGATTTCGAGAAGCAAACATAATTCGTTAATCATGAGATCCTGCCTGAAAATATCATTTTATCACTATTTCGTCTTCTTCTTACTAACGCTTCTAATACTGTCTGTCTGTTATGTATTCACGGCGAAATTACTGAACCGATCTTGATGAAATTTGGTGTGAAGATTGCTTTAATATTTAGGTTGGATATAGGCTTCGTTTTACGACGAAAGAAACAAAAGTTCTTTAGTTAATAATAATAATAAATATTCAACAACATCACGTATACTGTTCTGTACCCAAGTTAAGTAGCTAAAGCATTTGAAACAGAAAAAAGGGCGGTATCACAATACCTAGATTCGATCCAATAACGAAAAGTTCGTTTTTCTGTATTGGATCGGCCGGAGATCGAACCCGGGACCTAGGAATGGTATTACCATGAAAACCGCTATGTAAGCCACTTAAACTTTATATAAATAAAAATTATTTTGCCATGTTGTTTGTAAATAGTAATCTATGTTGGATACCAAGTAATATTTTTTTATGTTTGTTTTTTCTTTAACTACCGATTAGATAGTAAAATGTAGGACACAACTTCAGAGAACAAAATTCAACCTTGTTTAAATTTATTTCATTAAAATCTCGTGAAAAAAGGTTTAGTAAAAAAGTATTTAATTTACTTTTAAATACTTACACTATGCATTCAATTAAAATAGTATCGTGTACGTCTTACAAAGTATAGTATCAATCTTTCAAACTTTAAGGGTGTTGTGTGGTTACAGAAAATATTAAAGGTAATCAACTCCCGTTGACCAAAGAATGAAAGCAGCATTTTCCAAATTTCTATATTTCACTGAGACCTTTAAGATAAGCGTAGAGTAAAACCCCCACAGTTTAAGGTGAGACTTCCGTATAGTAGTTAAAAGTCGCTATGATGAACTAAAAATCCATCTAACCATAGGTCAGTAGAAGAGAACACCAAACACATAGTGTACAGTCTATTCATCCTTGTCCTATTTGGTAAACAATCTTGGCACTCCTTTTTATTGAAAATGCAGCATTAAAAATCAAATGATAACTAGATATTAAACCTATTGGAGGTTTCAGTCTATAATAATGATTTATTGTAATAGATTATTGACTTTGTTATTATTTTATTTTTAAATGGGTGATTTTTTAAAAAGTTGTGTCAAGATTGTTTACCAAATAGGACAAGTTAAAATGAACATACTTTACTTATTATTTCACTTTTTACCACTTCTTTTAATGTTATAATTTTAATTGTGACATTTGATTTGTTTTTTTTGTACTAATTTAGTTTTAATTTGATTTTATTTTAATTTTAATTAGAATTTGTGTTGATATACTTATAATACTGTTGTATCACTAGTTATTATTTTTTCATTATTTATATGTGTATGGGTTTAATAGCCTGATTTTTGTAAATTTTTTATACCCATATATCCACAAAAAATCATAAATCAATCTTAAACATAATGCAATCAAATAACTTTTTTACGGTTTTATTTCCTAAAAACTACCTAGCCGTTAGCGATGAAAAAGACACCTTATTCTCTGTACGGAATGTAGCAATTCCATTAAAAAGTCTTATGTTAGATAAAAGTAAAAAAAATACACACCCCAATTCACTCAAAGACACTGCATATCCAAAATAATCAGCCACTTCGTCCGGAACAAAAGTGGTTTTACTATTCACATGAAAAATGTCACTACACAATACACTTAACATCAAATTAACTAAAGTATTTAAAACTATTAATAAATATTGACCCATTGTTATATCGCGAGTCAGGTTACCGGCATTTGGAATTGTGTATGATGCGCTCACAGCGACAAGTTGCTTACTAACTTACTTGATGTAATAAGCTGGTATATATACGTCAAATGTCATTATGGATCTGTTATCAGTCATGTTAAATAATTCGTATTTTTTTGTCATTAATGACAATACAAATGGAGATAATTGCCCTTATTAGTATTAAAAAAATACACGTATTAGTCAAAAATAATCACAATTTATAGTTTCCGTTGATGAATCATTTTGCTGAGACTATGTGGTGTATTTACCTATAATATTGAAAATGCTGACTTTTCTACACGTCATTCAAAATACAAATATGTTTATTGTTTAACGAGTTTTACATAGTGGTTATATAAAAGGAAGTATCATCAAGAACCCAATAAACCTTTTTTTTTAAATATACTGATGTAATTTTCTTTTTCAATATATTTCAATATATATATATATATATATATATATATATATATATATATATATAAATATTTTTTTTAATTATCATTTACGACACTCGAAAAACTTCATCATAGTGTAAAAACAATTTTAAAACAAAACTCCTTATTATGTCTAACATAATAAAAATCAATAGCTACTTAAAAAAGTGTGTTTTAATCGTTGCAATTTGTTTTTTTTTTACAATTAAATCTTTGTTTTTAATACATATTTTGATAATATTTTCTGGTATTTGATATTTTATTATATCATATGCTATCTTTATTTTAATTCAATAATTTATTGCATACCATAAAGTAAATACATAGGTAGTAATTTTATAAAACAACATTTTTGACACAGTAAGGTATAAAAATTGCAAAAGAGGACGTCTTATTATGATTTTGTTTAAATTGTAAGGGGTAATCTCAGGATCTACTGAACCGATTTTAAAAATTCTTTCACCAATAGAAAGGCACATTATTGCTGAGTGTCATAGGCTATATTTAATGCTAGAAAAAAATTAAAGATTTTTGTCCACCCGTGCGAAGCCGGGACGGGCCGCTAGTAAAATATACTTAGCTGCTGTGTCGACTTTTTGTTCCTTGTTGATTCAACAAATAAATAATAACAACAATATATTTAATAACAAAAATGATACTAATTTGTTACTACAAACCAGTAGTTACAAAATGGGTAGGTATAAATAACTTGTTTGTCGAGACTAGTGATCAATGGTAAATAAAAATAACACTTTTGTTACAGATCAAAAGGTCTCCATTCCCATGCTTATCTTAAGGTTTAGTAAAACCTCTAGTAATTTTACAAGCTTTAATTTACTTCCACTTGTCCCGGTGTCTGTAATGAAATCTTGTAAGTTAAATTTGACCCACTTCCTAGTTTCCGATTGAGCTGAAATTTTGCAAGCATATGTATATTGCGTGACAATGCAATATTATGATGACATGGAGCCGATCTCATCATAGACCAGAAAGGTTTTTTGTTTTTTAGCATTAGAAATTATGTAAACAAAGAAGCAGTGGTGGCCAACCTTGTGCTGGAGTCCACTTGGACCGGCTTCAGGCTCGTCCATTGTTGAACAGATTAAATAACAACAAAAACTTTTAACAAAAAACTTCAATAAAAACAATTGAAACTTAACAATAAACCAAAGAAAAAAGTGAAAATAGTGAAAACAGATAAATGCACAGGTACGCGCAATCGCTTTCGTGATGCCAGTGACGTTGACGTTTGCCGGTATTGTTGCAAATGGCGGCCATGTTAAGCGACCATTTTAAAAATCACCTAATATCGTACGTATTCATCATCGGCATGTACTTTTAATTTTGTCGTGTCAAACTGACCAACGTTTCGTTCCACAAGTTTGCAACTTCTGCTTCTTAAGGTATTTTTAGTGTAAACTTTTCACTACTTTAAGTTTTGTTTGTTACATTATATGTGCACAATAAAGTACTCAAATTTTGTTCTTTCTAATGCTAAAAAAATGGACTATAGTTTGGGTTCGTTTGATTCTCATTAACGAGTACTTTGATTCTATATGGTAACAAGATCTAATGCTTGAGCTGAAAGGTGACCATAATGGCCATGGCTTTTTAACTTTTTTGTTCGTTTTATTAATATAATGTTTAACATTAACAAATTTATAATAAAAAAGCATGTGTGCAATTCACACGTGGTAGAAGTGAAACCTTCAAAAATAATACACGTATACAAAATACCTACCACGGTTGTTGTGATGCCTGCTCTCAAGCTTTGTACTACGCATGCGCACACAAACACGTATTAATACACGTACATAATGCTTCCTATCTCATTTTCTCCTACGTTAAATCTTATGAATTTATGTGTCTGTCTCTTTTTACTGTCGCTTTTTCGTTTTATCGACTTTCAAATCACAACGATGCTAAACAAGTTTTCACTTCAAAAATTGTTTTTAAAAAGTTTTTTTTGTCCTTATATCTTATTAAACAATAAGTAAATATGTTTATCAATAATAATAAAATTTTACTTAATTTATAATTGTTATTATTTTATAATTTTAAAGGCGATATTCTGTCACTTGTACTTTAACTTATTAAGCCATACACCAAAACATTAATATTTTTAATAGTTTTGTTTTAAATGTAAACATTTAACAAAGCAGTTAATTTTATCATACAATTATGGACCAATAATTTTAAATTATTAGTTAATTTAAATACGGCAAGAGAGAAATAAACAATTATCATTTGGTTCCTGGACAATAATGATAAAAACATTTCCCGTCGTGATAGCAATGAGATAAAAGGACTCGTATGAATCATCAGATGAATAAACATACGGTGATTGATTTAAAACGTAAAGAAATTATTATTAAAAAAATTAAACTAATGAATTAACATTTTTCTGAATCCAAATTAACACGCTCAGCGCCAAGACTTACATATGCCATTACTAACAAAATTTGACTTTTTTGAAAAATATTTTTTTTTTTCTTTAAACCATCTGAATGTTCGAGACACAGGCCTGTGAAAATATGAGTAGTTCACACCCAAAACATTTTCGTGGGCCATGTGTATCGAAAAAGATACACAAGTGTTAGTACATTGTGTATCGAAAACGATACACATGGCGCTGAGCGTGTTAAGTAGCTAAAGCACTATTTCTGAAAAAACGACGGCTCGACAACACCCAGACCCGAAACAATCAAAAGTTCGTTTTCTACGTTGACCCGACTGGGAATAACGCTCGGAATGGCGTCACCATAAAAATCGGTATGCGTCACTCGACCACGGAGGTTCTTATAATAGATTCCTGTATTGAGAACAATGGTAAATCCTTACTAATATTATAAATCGGAAAGTGAGTTTGTTTGTTTGTTTGTTTGTTTGTTTGTTCCGCTTTCACGCCGTAACTACTGAACCGATTGCTTTGAAATTTTGCAGACGTAAAGATAAAAGTCCGGATAAAATAATAGGGTACTTTTTATCCTGGAAAAAATTGATGTTCCCGAGGAAAAACAAAAATATTGTTTGCTTGATGGATGGATTGTAGATGGCGTTGTGTGTCGTTTAAAACAACGTAAAATATTGCAAACGAATATAAACATGTAAATTTAGAAGCTAAATGATACGATAATGAATCCCCGTAAATGAGGAATTCCCGAGGGATGACGTACAATTTGTTTTATCGTCGAAATTGTTTTTTTTACATCTACTTATCCTGAAATCACTAAAGTCAACGAATTACTAATTGGTATAAGTATTAGTTACGTTATTTAGTTCTTGAGGTATGCGATAGATGGCGCTGGGTGTTTTTTTAAAACATGGTAACGATGTGTTTTTTTAAATACATAAGAAGTGGAATGATAGCTAACGCTATTTAGTTCTTGAGATATGCGAAAGATGGCGCTGGGTGTTTTTCAAAACGTGGTAACGAAGTGTTTTTTTAAGATACGTAAGAAGTGGAATGAATTATATGAATTTTGTTCCAGCATTACGTCGCGCTTCTTACATTTTTCCGTGGGAATGAGAAGTTTTCTTATAGTTGTGCTTTATACCGCAATATAACCGAATTCCACGCGGGCGAAGCCGCGGGCGGAAAGCTAGTCTTAATATATAAAAATCCAGTGTCACAATGTATGTTCCCAGTGAACTCTTCACCAACTCAACCGATATTGATGAAAGTTGGTATTTATGTGTAATTTGGTCCAACTGAAGAGATAGGATAGTTTTTATTTTAATTTATAACACAGCAACGCGTGGCCGAGTCAGCTAGTCTTATATAAAATCTCGTGTGAAGATGTATGTTCGAGATAAACTCTGAAACTACTGAAACGATTTTGATCAAACTTATTAACTATCTGTTCTTTGATTTCACTTAAAAGATAGGATAGGTTTCATTTTAATTTATTTTTAAGCAACGCGTGGCCGGGTCAGCTAGCTAGCGGGTAACTAGTTATATATTTATTTATATATAATGTTTACAGTTATCATTTATATTGTGTATAATGAGTATAGAGATATGATATTGTACGGGTTACCGAACAGTAATAATATGTTGCACATGTAATGTCAATGACCTGCTATTTAGGTCACTTCAAATAATATTTAATTTATTATTATATTCACACAATTTATACCTAAATTCCGTACGGCTGCTTATACATCAATTTTATAGTTACTAAGTAATAAAGACAGTGTTAGAACGACTATCATTGGGTTTGTTTCGTGCATTAACCTTCTCTTACAAATCTTACACTCATCTCGTAAGAAGATTTGTACAGTTTTGATACAGTTGCTTTTGGTCCTTCGAGAAACAAGTGAAATATATTTTTGAATTTCCATCGACATTTGGAAAACAGCAAAGCAGTAGCCCTACGCTAACGTCACTTTGTGTTCTTTGTGGATTTCGTGCGATTGCGAATCGGTTGACTGGCTTCCCAGACGAGGGTTCCACCAGTTTAATTGAGAAGGCGCATCAAGGTCGTGCCTGATTTCCGAAGACAAAGAGTGACATCTACGCTACTGAAGCTACCTTCGTTCTTGTAGTGCCGTACAGTAAGTTTATTTCGAGTGTACATCTACCACATTACACAACAAATAACATGGAGATTCTACTTCAGCGACAATACGACATTGTTGAAGAGATAAAGAATTTTGAAAGGAACTTTAACAAGGATTCTGCTAGCAGGAAGACCCGTAAGTACCTCAACGAATGACTTGATACTTGAATTCCGCCCTTGATAAACTATGGGCGGAATTTCAACTTAACAATCATAAGTTATCCAAGTATGACAATAACGACGATCCTTATTTTATCCTTACTTGTATCTGATCTTAGTACACCAGGGTTTCTGGCAGCATTTCGACGTTTTTGCGCCAAAGTACTAAGAAAAGAATACAAAATGATTGTTGATACTATCAACGAAGAAACATTGAGCCAGATCGCCGAGTACGACATTGAATGACACTTTAATGCGCCGGCATATCCCTCAGCAGGCGGCCTGTGGGAGGCTGCCATAAAAAGTTTAAAACATCATCTACGACGAGTCATGGAAGACCAAAAACTAACGTATGAAGAGCTTATCACGCTACTATATCAGATCGAGGCCTGTCTGAACTCTCGGCCATTGTCGGAGAGTCCAGATGATGGATACCTATCTCCGGGACACTTTCTAGTTGGAGGCTCACTAGTATCAAGACCTCAAACAGACCCGTATCACATGAACTTAACTACGAGATGGCATATGATTCAAGCTATGAGCAAACAATTCTGGAAGAAGTGGTCATCTGACTACTTACAACAACTACAAGTTCGTACCAAGTGGAGAACACCATCAAAAAACCATGAGGTCAATGACATTGTCCTAATCAAGGAGGAAAATCTGCCACCCGGCAAGTGGTTGATGGGCAGAATTATTGAAGTACACCCTGGTAGCGATGGATACGTGCGAGTAGTATCCCTTAAAACTAAAAACGGAGTAATAAAGAGAACTTTACTCCGGAACGACGAACACACACAACAACAAACGGATGACGTACACTAATCGACATTTGATGACGTCACCCCAGCCAATTCTCAAGCGGGCTACCAACCGGGGCAACAGACAAGGCTCACTAGAAGCAAACCTTACAGAACATTATTCACGATGACCATGTTACTATTTATGTTTATTCTTACCCCTGTTCAGTGTTCACACAACATATCTTCAATAAACAGCAACCAACACATTTATTTCGATAAGATGTACGATATGAACATTATTCGTGACGAATGGAAATTAATTGTGTATTATAATATGACAACCTACTGGTCGGCATTACGTCACGTACAAAATTATGTCGGTCACCTACAGACTACTAAGTTTCCAACTCAATATAAAAGCATCATATTTCAGCTGCAACATGAACTGTATGAAATCTAACATTACAAGAATACTTTAAAATCGAGCTCAAAAAAGACAAAACAGAGGCCGGATCGACGGTGTGGGCTACTTGGTGAACTCATTATTCGGAGTCCTAGGTGAGCGTTTCGCAAAGAAATACGAAAAAGATAAAGGAAAAATGTCGACTAACGAAAACCACCTACAAATTTTATTGAAAAACCAAACCAGTGTAATCGGAGCTCAGTACAACATTCTTCAAAGAAACGAAGCTATTATGAACAAGCAATTTGGAATGGTCCAAAGATGTCTACAGGATGTCAACCTTTCATCGAACGAATTTTGTCATCATCTATCTCCGCCATGATCATCATCGCAAATATTCGAAACATGCAAGAAAATATGATCGATACCGTGACAGACTTCGCTCATGGTCACATGGACGTACATTTATTGCCTCCACAACAATTGGAAGAGCAGTTAAACATCGTATATAGACACACACCAAATGACTTGACTTTACCTGCCGACAAGCAAGATTTTAAGGAGTTGTATAAATCTATGAAAATTAGTGGCGATGTCAGACTTTCTGACTTAATAATTGAAATTAAGATACCTCTTGTGACTAAGGAAACATTTGAATCGTGGAATTTATTTCACCCTAGATCGCATTCAACCTAGAAAGGGACCAACTACTCACTCTAACAGAATCAGACATGCAAAATTGTATCCATGCACAGACAGATTACTTTGCTGTATAGATAAACCGATTTATGAATTACAAATAACAAAATCGTTTTGTAACTTGATTAATCATAATAAAATATAATAAAATAATAATGTTATACAAAGGAGGCGCCGTGTCACGAGCGCTGGATCAAGTTACTCAGCGATAACAAATGGCTATTCTCGTGATGTGGGAAATGCACTGTGCGAATATTTTGTACTGACATTGGTATGACCATTAAGTCACTGACTGGGAATGGCTTATTAAATATAGGTCAAGGTTGTACTATAAAAAGTGACACCTTTTCCTTACTTGGTCACAACAACTACTTGAGCCATACTAAAGTTCAAAAGGATATACCTATTTATTTGGACACTTCCATCCTAAATTCTATTTTAAATTCGTCAAGCCTGGATCATTTTACATTCACACCTGAACACAATGAAGACGAGTGGAGTCGTATAAAGACGCAGATCACGAACCTCAAGGAACAAGAAAACTTACCACGCAGCGTGCATGACATTCATCAATATTCAGTCATGTACGTAATTCTTGGAGTTATTATTATTACGTGATCAAACGATGACGCAGAAGCAAACGGGTTGACAACATGACAGCGGCGACCACTCCTGCTGACTCCCCATGGATACGTGAACCAGGAGACTGCTACACCTCCCAAAACAGGTGCAGGGAACATTATTTTATTAATTTATATTAAGCTATTTTTTACATTTGAATTGTAATTTTAGTATTTTATGTCTTAATTGTTTCCCTTTTGGGATGGATCCCGGCAGGATGTACGGGTTACCGAACAGTAATAATATGTTGCACATGTAATGTCAATGACCTGCTATTTAGGTCACTTCAAATAATATTTAATTTATTGTTCTATTCACATATTTATACCTAAATTCCGTACGGCTGCTTATACATCAATTTTATAGTTACTAAGTAATAAAGACAGTGTAAGAACGACTATCATTGGGTTTGTTTCGTGCATTAACCTTCCCTTACAAATCTTCTTTCACTCATCTCGTAAACTGTATAATATACAGTTGCCATAATATATCTTTCACATTATTACAACATCATTAACTTGCATATAAATACTTTTAATCTACTCTCACATCGTAAAAATCAAAATATAAAACTCAAAACGAGTTTATATTGACGAACTTTACAAATAGTATATCGTAATGAAATGAAAAAAAAATATTATAACACTATTCGTCTGACAAATAATGTTATAATATTTTTTTTTCATTACGTTTCGATTACAGACCATTGATACAATACTGCGCCAATTCGTATAGCACTATTTCATTTTTTATCTGTGGCTGCGCGCGCTTTGGCGCTTGCGCGGTGATACCGGGAATTTTGGCACCATAATACGTTTCCTTGCAATTCGTTGTTGTGTTTCGCTGGATAATTTTATTGTTTATTTAAAATGTCTGATAATGAAAGTGAAAAAAAATAACGCCGCCCGACATTTTAGAGACTGCGGCAGCAGTCAGTCTTAATCTATTACCAGTAAAGTCATTGTAATATACAAAATGTCAACACTTACAATAACCAATAAATAAACTGTATCAATCTCTATCTTTTATTTGATATATTCAATGTATGAGATTAGAAAAAGTGGTGTATGAAACTGCACATAACTAAGTATTACACATTCGTGTGATGCTTTTAAAAAACTCGCTTCGCTCTTTTTTTAAACTCACACTCGTGTATGATACCCCTCATTATGTATCAGTTTCATAAACTCCTATTAAAGTTTTTTCTTTGACTCTGTAGTAGTGGAAGCCTCGTGATTTTAAAATGAAAAAGTAAAACATTAAAACATAAGCATTTTGCTCTATCAGTGAAAATATACCGCTGAACTTTGGTCTTTTTCCATCGCTGTGACAGGCTTGCTAAAAGGTTATGTCAGTATAGTGCCATGTCATGCCACCACTAACATTTTAAGCTTAAATCCTGTAAGTGTTCGCTTTGAGTTTTTTTCATACTTGATAAACATTGTCAAAACAAAAATATTGTTTGTCTGTAAAGTGAGTTTACGGACGATAATTTTACGTGATAGCGTCATAAGAAAACATTGATGAAAAATTGCATACTTTTATGAATTGAATTGAATTATTATCACTGAATTATCATTATATAGCGGACGCGATATAAGATTATTTTTTTGTATTTTCTCACACGTTGGGTTAAATTTTCAACCTCTTCATACGAATTCCTAATATATTTTATAGCCTTTATTCGTTAGAGATAATGTAGAATTCCAAATGTGAAAGAATTTTTAAAATCGATCGAGTTATAGAGCCTATTTAATGCAAACAAACAAACAATCAAATCTTTCCTCTTCAAATCAAATCTTATTATAGATAATTAACGCTCGGATTTAATTTAATATAATTAAAGAAAATGACCGATTGTGCAGTAATTAGTCGCTATTTCTTTATATTAAAAACCCGTAATAAAATGTAATGCTTAAACTTTTTAAGGTATATCTATCAATCACAATATCCCTTTATATCTTAAAGAACTCTTCAAAAACATTAAACAGTCCCATTTCCGTATATAGCGATCAAAGGAAAATATATTACTGAAAATTCCAATGCGCGCCACAAAACTCTTAGATAAATCGTTTACGATACATTCTACTTGTCTGTGAATTGCATTACCAACACCAATAGGAGCTGCTAAATCTCTCAATATACTTAAAATACTGTCGAAAGAATATTACTTGTCCATTTCCTTTATTCGAATTATAAGCTTCTTTGCTATCCAAGACTAAGGATTTTTAAGTATTATATTATTGGAGTTTAACTCCTTAAGAATCTTTTCATATATAGCGCACGGTATGAAAAATATATGAGTAGTAAAATCAAACGTTAACAAAAAGTGAAGGGTCACATTTCATCTGCGTAATATACTCGCACATCTTATAGCGCTCCCAGCTCCTCAGTACCAAGTACACATTTACTTTCTCTCTCTTTATTTCTCACTATCATATCTAACTATTTAGGTCTGCAATGCATGCTGCTGTTTGCAAATACTGAGCGAAGCACTACCTTACCTAACCTCACCACCTGACCTTACCTAACCTAACCTTTCAACTGGTGGTGGAAGTATAAATGCTTTGCACTCCGTCCGTAGTTTTCTTAATTTTTGAAGGGTGATTATTTCTCGATGGTAAGTCCGATTTCAAAACTTTTTTTTGCACATTAGTCACGACCACGATGTGAGTTTTGGCGCCAAATTTCATCAATGTAGTCTCGGCGGTTTGGCTGTGATCAGCTTTTGAATTTTTCTTTCGGTCTATATTTTTTACATTGCCTATGTCCGTCAGGTTATAATCATGTATGTTCATGCCAAAATTCGTTCGAATCGATTGAACCGTTAACAAGTAACAGGAGGGAGACAAGCGAAATTTGTGAGTTGCCTAAAAGAGAGCTTCACTCTTTGAGAGCTTCGCTCAATAAAATAAAAATATATCATATCTATTATCAAATTAATATGAATAAATATATAAATTCATTAACTTCCTTTGTCTATTATATATATTTTAATATAATCGATTTTAAGGGGTAAACTCCAGTCACGCGTCGGAGCTGTCACGCACATTTTTTTTTATGTCTTGAAAAGTCACCAATTTGATTGTATTTAACAGCCTACAGGTAGATAGGTCTCTCAGCTGCTGGTTTGTAAATAACATGAGTAGAGTAACTTATAATAACCGCTCTCTCTTATCTACGGTAGACTTTGTAAATTTCATATTTAACCCATCATCGGTCACCTATATGCCTGTGAGACCGGGGTTTAACAAAAACAGGAATAATTTTCTTATTTTTCATGTGATTTTTGCTATGATCTGTAGCTGCCTGATTAGGAATTACCTTTCGACAATTAGTCGTATGAAAATATGTAGGCTTATATTTCGGAGTTTCAATGATACCCTGTCGTTGATGACCATGTGTCACCGATTATGTATTTTCCTAATCATTCTTGATGTCTAGGCTTAACTTAAGACTTCGTTAACTTGAATATATTTTAAAAATATTTTTTCAATAATATTTTGAATTACATGTATAAAAAAGAAGCATTTTAATGGCTTGCATGTTTTCTATCTTTGCTAGTAATAATAATGTTGTAATTTTAGATATGTTTATGTTTTATTATTTAGAAAATGTAAACTTTTTAATAAATCAGCAAAGTATAATAGAAGGTTTATTGGATTAAGATAAAGATTCAATAATCCTGGACTGTGAGACCGGGGTCACGAACAATGAAAGTTGATTTCACGTCACCACTGGCCGGTTAAATCTTTTCAGATACAGAAGTCAAACATTATTTACGCGTATGTCATGCATTTCAGAAAAGAGGGTCAGGTACCAGCCATGTCTTTTAGATCGAGAAGCTGTCGATGGAGAAGGTGTACAGTAATAACTTGAAGCTGAAACAGTTGTCGATGTTCTCAGTGGTGCCACCCAACAAGCAATAATTTTATTTCTATTTTGGAGAAAATTAACTATTGTGATAAATATAAACAAACGCTTGTATTTGGCTCATGTACAGATTTTATGAATACCAATGTGCATAAGAATGCCAAACTGCCAAACGAAGGGTTATAGAACTACTAGCTTACTCAGTCTCTCGTTGATATACATACGATACGTTTATAACATACATATACATAAGTTTATAAATATAAACCTATCGTATGGCCCAAAGTCAGAACGAAAAATCAAAATCTCAAATCCATCAAAATGAAAAATCATCAAAATCGGATGAGCTATTGGGAGTTCATCGCGATCAACTGTGACAGGGAAATTATTGAGCGAAGCTCTCTTTTAAGCAACTTACAAATTTCGCTTGTCTCCCTCCTGCTACTTAACGGTTCAACCGATTCGAACGAATTTTGGCATGAACATACATGATTCTAACCTGACGGACATAGGCTATGTATAAAAAATATAGACTTTACCATTGAGGAATAATCACCAAAAGAAAAATTCAAAAGCTGATCACAGCCAAAACGCTGATACTACATTGATGAAATTTGGCGCCAAAACTCACATCGTAGTCGTGAATAATGTGCAAAAAAAGTTTTGAAATCGGACATACCATGGAGGAATAAACACCGAAAGAAAAATTCAAAAGCTGATCAAAGCCAAAACGCTGATACTACATTGATGAAATTTGGCGCCAAAACTCACATCGTGGTCGTGAATAATGTGCAAAAAAAGTTTTGAAATTGGACATAACATCGAAGAATAATCACCCTTTAAAAATCTAATAGCTTCGCTCAGTATTTGCAAACAGCAGCATGTATTGCAGACCTAGTATACATATAGCTAATTACACAGTTAAAGTAATCTTGGAAGTAGGTACTACTTCGACGATTTGGCTACTAAAAAAGATATCTATATTATTAAATGCACCCCAGCACAAAGGAACAATAAAAAAATTTTGCAAGCGCGAGCCAGTTAATATAAACCGCGACAGATAGGTATTCGTGCTAATACCCTGGTTTACAGAAATTAAAATTGCTTGTATTTTATATCTTTTTTGTTCAAATTTTATTTAACAATTTAATTACAAACTCTCATTAGCATATACATATATAAACATTTGAGGCTTTTGCTAATTAGTTCTTAAATGATAAGATAATTATAACTTAAGTACCTCATTAATGGCGCGTGAGAACGCCGGCGTTCTATTGAGCCTTGACTAAACTTTTTATAAAAATCAATTTCAAATTAACAATCTGAAATTTACCGAATTAATTAATGTCGTTGTAAGAGGTGCGTGAGGTGCTTAACATCAATTGTTTTATTTATTTATCACCAAGATACCTTATTATCTTTATTTTTAAATGCAGAGTTAGTGTAAGAAGTATGTCGTACAAAGCACCCCACGCTTTCTCACAATGACATTAATAATTTCGTTAATTACTTAATTGTTAAATAGATTTTTTTTACTTTTTAGTTCGTTCTACTATAGAAGCGTGTTTTTGTTATTTAAACTATTATTTATTGAAATAAATTTAATAAAATGTCGATGGTTACATTTCATCGACTTCTATTAATAATATTTATATTGATTTCAGACGTTCTCTACTTAAGTTTTTTCATAATTCATATTATTTATTATATATTTTTTTAATTTCTCTCATGTTTTTATATTTTTTTAAATGTCACCGGTTTCTGATAAGTGTTCAAAATTTCAACTTAGTCTGCCGTTTAGAAGTGGGTAAAAATCGCGTTAGAAGATTCCGTTACAAACAAACATACAGATTAAGTAATAAAAGCATGTTATTAATTTAATTTTTAAAAATACGTGTGTCAAAAACAATTACTCCTCCGAGCCCTCCGAGCGCAGTATTTTTTTTTACACACGTATTTTATATCTTATAGAAAATATTGCATTGTGAATGCAAAAAATTAAATTAAAAACATAATTATAGCTGGTTTCATCTTAATCGATTGTTTATTATTTGTAAAAATATTACTTTCGATGTTGAAGGCAGTTAGCATTCAACATTGGTGGAACGATACTAGCTCATAGTAGAAGTTGAAATACGTTTGTAAAATTCAACACGTTTGCCAGCGTCTCGGTAGCTCAGCGGTCAGAGCACACGCCCGGATTGCGAAAGGTCGTGGGTTTGAACTGACCTGACACCTGAGGGCTCGGAGGCGTAGTTGTTTTTTTACACACGTATTTTATATCTAATAATAAAAGCATGTTAAAAATAGAGACCCCCGACCACCTTATGAGCGTCGAATGGTTAACAAATATATTAAATAATAAATAAATATGATAATAATCAACTGGAATCGAATACTAAACAAGAGAGGTCGAGATAATAAATTTGTTGTCACCCATCCGTTGGCAGGCCAATGCAAACATTGCTTAACATTTTTAATCATAGGCTCAAAGCGTTTTACCAATGCGCCATTATGCTTTTCAATTAAAATTCTTGGCTGTATGATTATTATAGTGAACATGACCCATAAGGTGACATAGAATTCATATTTGCATCGCCGACTCAGATCCTTCATGGTGACACATCGTGACTCACTATGAATCGATCATTCTTCAACGTATACAGTCATTTAGTTGGTTTTAATTTAAAACTTCTTATTAAGTTACCGTACGTAATACATAAGTGCTAGCTCATAAACACTTGGCTGCAACATGCCGCAATAGAAACAGATAAATATAAAAATCAATAAAGAAATCATTAAGATATAAAATACGCATGTAAAAAACAACTACGCCTTCAAGTCCTCAGTTGGGACCCACAACCCACACCTATTGCTATTCGGGCGAGTGCTCTGAACGCTGAACTACCTAGACGCTTGCAGACGTGGCGTACAAAAGTATTTCAACTTCTACTATGAGCTAGTATCGTTCCACTCATGTTGAAAGTTAACTACCTTCAAAATCGAAAGTAATATTTTTATAAATATTAAACATTCGATTAAGATAGAACCATAATATATTTAAGACCTGAGGGCTCAAAGGTGTGGTTGTTTTTTACAAGCTTATTTTATAAAGAAAAATTAAATACAAAGAAAATATTATTAAATATATCAACTTGTCTCAAACTTTAGGCGTACTAAAATCTGGCAGTCAAATGTTTAAAGATGAACGAATTCTTAAAAATATTATGATTACATAACTGTTTCTTCATCGATTATTCGATACTTGATGTATTACATTCGATTTTGTAGTTAGTAGTACCTAGAATATGAAGAGATGGCGCTAGAATCGGGAAAGATTCGACAAGTAAGGTCTCGGTAGAGAGATTTGTGCCCCGCCTGAATTCTGAGATATGTTGAAAATGACAAATTTTAAAAGAAAAAACACAAGAAAAACAATGCTGTCATTCGATCACTATATTTTTATTCTTATTTTTTTAAATACCGGGCGCCTTTTATGAAAAATTGAACATCAATTCCCAACATATATATTCCAAAATTTCTACTTGGCTCACAAGTTATCAACAGGAACTTGAGCCCACAACCTTTAATGCTCACTGTTCTCCCAATTGAGCTACAGAGCCCTGTAAGCACTCGTCGAAATTTTCTATTACTGTTTCATTTTTTACGCTATGTGCCAGCGTTGTTTTATCAATGAGAGGAACATCCTCGCATTCGAAAGATTTTTTTTTCAAATGTTTTTAGAATTTACGATGAAACGTGTTTGAATCCCACCTGAACTCACAAGTTATGAGCCGAGTCGAAATTATGAACTTTACTGCTAAAGATTTGATCTATACTAATATTATAAAGAAGTAAAGTTTGTGTGTTTGTATATTTGTTAAATTGTAAGGGATCGGGATCCTCGGGATCTACTGAACAGATTTTAAAAATTCTTTCACCAATAGAAAGGCACATTATTGCTGAGTGTCATAGGCTATATTGAGTGCTAGAAAAAATTTAAAGAATTTTGTCCACCCGTGCGAAGCCGGGACGGACCGCTAGTTTTCATATAAAGCGCCAGGTATTCTAAAAAATTGAAGAGTAAAATATAGTGATCGAATGACAGCGTTTCGTTTTTTGTACGCAACCTATCGTGCTTTTCACTTTTATTTTTAAAATTTTGTTTTTATTATTTTGTATGCCTGTTCAAAGACAATCATTCTTAAGGATTTAACTCCAGTCGTGCGCCAGAGCCGACACGCACACTTTATTCTAGTATTTTTCTATTTAAATAAAGAAGAAAATATCATTCAACCTTTTTATAAAAATACGCTTTTCTTATTTTCTAACATAACGAGTTAAGTTAACACGCGATAGTAAAGAAAGAATTGAAAATATTTTTTTAAACTTATTCAGTCTTGAAATTCCTTTGTGACACAATTTTACTCACAAAAGCGATCTCTACAACGCTGGCGTAGCGAATCTTCGGGCTGTCACGGGAACAGAGTTTCTGCATTTCAGCTGTAAAGATCGTTTTCCAGATTTTACTGAAATGGTGAAATCTCCTGTGTCTTAAATTGTCAGGAACAATGATATAGCTAAACGTTGGCGAAATAATGATCTGCTTGAAAATTTAAATCCATTTGTAACATATTCAAAATGACATTTATAATAATGATTTGATTAATATTAAACCGTTACAGATATCTTATGGCAACTAAAGGACTTTAAAGTTTAAAGATTTTTAATTCAAAATTTTTGCCTTGGTGTTTAAGTCTAAGTAGTACTTTGTAATTATTATTTTTATCTAAAGAAAAAAGATATGACTGTTCATCTTCTATCAGTTTAACTACTTACACACACACACACACACACACACTCACACACAAGCACGCAGGAACACACAATCATGTACAAACTTTTTTTTCTCTTTTTAATTTCATTTCTTGTTAATTAAAGAGTCTAAATAATATATGTACTAATGCAAAAATGTCAAATTTATGTATCACATGGGAGAGGATGCTGAATTCCATAGTACAGACATTTGCATATTTTGGAATACAAGGGAATCAAGCAGAAATTGCATTACTTTTCCTTAATAATCGTTATTATTTATTACTATTGCTAAGTGATACAATGATTCAAATAATTACCGAAGCAACTTATAATAATATTCCTCCTATCGTTTGTCAAAGATGAACGAAGATAAATGCATTTTCTACCAAGCGGAACGATTTTTCGTAAGTAGGTACATATGAAGACGTAGTGAATCTCCAAACCTTTGTGTTCGAATCCAAATATCCCCTGATTCCGTTCCTTCCGTAAATTTTACTTCAAAGTAGATTGAATTGAAAATCAATGTTGTTTTATCTAAGATGAAATCCTCAGTTTTGCAAGTTAAAATACAAAATTCTCGTTCACACTAAAGCTGATTACAAGCTGAATAAATCAACCTCTTTTCTAGATATTCAACCTGCTTTTTGTAACAATATAATCTGTGTCTATGACTTTTTGGCGGGAGCGGAAAGTGTCACTTTAATGGTTTTGGGTTTTTCTGTATTGTAGGTAGTGGATCCGTATATGATAGTAGTGGATTATTTACCACTAACAATTATATCTTAGTGAACATGCAGGAGTGTTGGCGAGTAAAACAAATACAGTCCATAGGAAGGTTTCAGTAAAACCCCACACCTTTACTAAAATGAAGGGAAATGGTATTCATTCATTGATTATCATTGATAAACCAGCCCTCATCACCATTTATCATCATCCAATAAAGAAGAGTATGTGACAATACTGGTTACTTCAAAGGTCCTTGCAATATTTTCGCCGCACTGCAACGACGTAGAATGTCAAACATTCGAAGTTTAAATGTTCGACACTTAATTTTGTAGACATAGAATCGAAACATTGCCGCCTATGTTTAATAAGGAGTTCGAATTATTCGATAAAGAATAAGAATAGCAAGTCCAAAGTTAATAAACGTAATTAATTATAAATGATTTGATAATACGTTGTATTTTCGATGAGCAATAAGTAAAAACTTATCGTTAGATTTGGAAAGTTAAAGTTAAAAATCAACCGTTTTTGGGGTTTTGGATAAAATAACAATAATAATTGGGTAGGAATGTTTGTATAGAAAGCCATAGTTTCCCAAGTGACGATATAATATATAATGTTTGTAAACCTATATTCAGTTCCCTGTAGCTTACTGGAAATCTCCACACGGACGAATCCGCAAGCAGTTCCTAGTGCACAATAAAAATCGGCACTCTGAAAGCTATTACACTGGTTTACTACCTCATTTTAGGGAAACAAAATATATTCTCCACTAATTCAGGGGAAAAGGTAATGAGGCATAAAGTTTTACCATGAAGCATTTACTCGGGAATTTGAGTCAGAGCCCTCAGTGTGAGTTAACGCATTCGCTACTCATCATTATCGAACGCGTTACATTTTTTTCTTGCGCGTTACGATTTCTATGAAGATTCATAGTTCCTATTGGGTACCGCTAGGGGCGCTTAAACAAATCCATAGTAATATTTTACGCAGACGATATCGAGTATCGAAGCGAAAACAAACCAAGGCATCAGGTCTTTGATTTTGTCAGTTAAGGTACGATTCAGACCGACCGGCTCGCATCGGCCCGGCCCGGAAGGCATTTTACAATGCGGTATAGGAAATTGAAACTTCTTACAAGAAATTACAGTTCTTATTTCTGCCACATATACATTCCGCGACGGCCCGTCGGCTCCGGTCGGCTCCTGCCGGATAAGAGCGGCTCCCGACGGATACCGCGACCGCGACAGCTCCATCGGTATGCGAGGGGTCAATTCGGAGCCGTGCAGCTGTCGAACGCTCAGAACAATAACTAAAGCTATAGAAGCCGTGCTAAAATAACAACACAATACGTTAGTTCGTACTATTATAATTCTATGGCGTCTACACAGCGTAATGCAAGCAGCACTTCTGGGCGCTCAGGGTGTTTACGCATACCGCGGGCGCTGTCGGCTGTCGCAACACGCATATGGCAGTCGCGGCAGCCGTACGGCTCCGTCCGCATCCGTTCCGGGCCGAGCCGATGCGGGCCGGTCGTTCTGAATCGTACCTTAGTGTTTGTCTATCTCTTAGGGCTAATTTTACCATCTATTTATAAAACTAAGTATGCCAAGTTAAAGTGGTAAATTTGATCTCCGTTTACGTCACATCGATTTCACCAACTACATTTTGATCGCGTTTACGAAAACTGGGGCATTCTTGGACGACGAATAACTTAAAGCTAGTAGGTACTAACGGGGGTGCAAGGTCTGATAGAACCTCCACGTGTACCCGGCCCATTGTAGGTCCCACTTCACATGAGCGGTGGGAACGGCAATGTGTTCGGGTCGGTGCATCCTGGGCGCCTTCGTACATAATCCCTTTTGGGGATTGTATACGAAGGTGGCTAATAATCCTAATGGCATCCTATTTTTTATTCTGTACATGTGTTAACCTTAACATGTCTCATCATTCCAAATTCGGTAAGTAAATTGTCGAAAATTTATTATCTCGGTCTCTTTCAATCTTTAGAGGGACGTTAAGCCGTTTGTTCTGACTGCAGTCTTTATTACCTACCAAGCCGCATTGGGCCCGTATGGTTAATGCCTTTTCTTTGTAAAATAAGTATTTTCGGATATCGAATTCTATATGGTTAATTTTAAGTTGAAAATCGATTGAGAAGAAGAAGCTACAAATTTTGATATTTTGATATTTCCTGGGTATGGTTTTATTGTTCACGCTTTAAAGAATCCTAAATAAAATTAAATACTATAAGCAAAGTAAAGCGCTCAAATACTTTCCAAACGTGATGATGACAGTTCTGTCACCTAGCGAGAAGCGCTGGTACTAGATAGTCGCTAGGTTCAACTTTACCAAGCGTTCAACTGCTTATGCAAGAAAAGCATAAGTAATAACTTATGTTGCTACCAAATTCTCATAGATGGCAGTGCGAGAAATTAATATACGTAATGAGTTTTTTCAAAAACAGTTTCCTTGTATTATATTTTAACCGCCATTTGACTAATGGATTAAGTTGATAAAAAGACATGGAGTAAATAAATACTACATTATTTGAATAGTAATAGGAATAAAGGATAGGGATATAACATACTTAAATATAATATTTGTTAGGACTTAACTTTAGTCCATGTGTTGCAACTAGTGTTGCCAGATTTTTTTTCAACTTATAAGGGACAAATGGTTAAATGAGTAAAAAAATACGGGATTTCAGTTTTTTTACCCGGGACAAATGAAAAACAAAATTATTTAGTGTCATTTTTTATTTATTTTTTATTTTTTTCTGAGGATCGAGTCAGTTTTAACATATTTTTATTCGTTTTAACATATTTGTAAAAATCAATACAATTATAATCGTAATTGAAAACGGTCATCAACTCGCTTTTTATTAAATTAGGGGTACATTTATTTCTTACATCAGTCCACTTAAGTACCATCTGTGAAAAAACGAAGGATAAAATTCGGAAAATATTAGGGATTTCTGTATTCGAAAACCCTTCGGTGACTTTCTTCCACTTTTCAATCGCACCCATACTCTTGCCATCAGAAGTTGTGCTAACAATATCCAGGCTTTTTTTAATTATTTGGAATTCTTCGAACAAGCAATCCATATTTATTTCTTTTATTTTGAAATGTTCCGCAGCTTCTTGAAAATTGTTGTAGTTTATTTCAGATTTAAAGTTAAAAAAGAGTACCTTGAAGAGAAATCTTTTATGCATAAGAGACAGGACGCCTGGTACAGATTTTCTTTTACTTGTTTTAACCAGGAATAGTCATTATCCCAGCTTGGATTATACTTAGTTAGCCTTTTAGCTTTCTTGGGAGGTATTACACTACTACTGGTGCTTTCATCAGAGTCAGTATCACTCATATTACTCATTTTATAAAATCTTGATAAAATAATGAACGTAAAGAGTCGCTTTTAATATTATAAAATAATTGACGACGTATTTACTTAACGTCTGTCTCAAAACAATAACCAATCAATAAATCTTTTCCTCTTATTAGAAAGAAACAGAAAGAAAGACATATTATGCATGAAACAAAAAGGGATCAAATAGTTTCATTGTGTTTACGCGTCAAAGGGGAAGAAAAACAATGACGGCTAGGCCACGACTTTGCGCGACCAGCGCGGTCTTAGCTGTCATTGGTCGATGCGGGCGGCAAGTGCGAATTACTTCACACTACACAATCGCTCGAGTCGAGCCGAGTCATAAATGTAAACAGTACGAAGGAAAAACGAAGTACGGTTCAAATACGGGACAGAGTCAGTCCCGGCGGGACATTTTCAACTATGCCTAAAATACGGGACGTCCCGGGAAATACGGGACGTTTGGCAACGCTAGTTGCAACTATGACTGCAAAGGAGTAGTTAGTGTAACATAGTACTAAATTGTTAATCTATATTTTCGAGCAAAATAATGAGCCATCTTCATTTTCTATCGGTATTATTTTCACAGACATAAAAAGGAGGTTATTTGTATTATCATTTGAATGAATATGCGTTTTGCGACTTTTAATTTAATTTAAAAAGGAGTTGAACATTACTACTTCTCTAAGGGATTATAATTCAAATGTATTTAAGTTATCAAATTATTGAGATAAAATGTGTACTAAAGCGTCGGAAGCCGTTCAAGTTGTTTTATTACTTACTGAAAGGAATACGTAGGTATAATATGAAGCGCTCGCAGTCTGTATTTAAGCTATTCATGACTGCTTGGTATATCTCAAGTATCTATAGACGGCAGACTAAGTAATTAAGTAACTCTGTTGGTAACAATTCTCGTTTGAAATCAATGAAATTGTTACTTATGCGATTATGAATGCACCATTTGACAGTATCAGTTGCTAACAGAGGGCCTACCATCATCTTTATGCGCGATGCAAATTGTCAAAGTGAGACACCGCAATACGCGGTGGCGTCTCTTTTTAACAGCTAAACTGGAATTGCTATAAGACGTGATGTTAGGGCCTCAGGTTGCTTAAAGAGGCACTCTGAAACTGACAAATTTAATACATTTTTAAAACATTTATATAAATTTTTATTCCAAATATTTTTAGTAATCGTTTCTTTTTTTTTACCTTATTCATTCGAATTATTTTTGGAAATAAGCTTACCTTTGCTGCTAAACGTGATTAATTTTAAAATATAAGTTTTTTCTGTGAAATTGTAAAATTTTCTGAAAAGTTTTGTTTTTCTTAATAATATCGCTTTTTTTTATTTCTTATTAGCTTTATGGCCCAGGGTTAAGAAACTTTGTATGTGTTTATTATATTTATATGGGAATGTATATCAAAATTAAATAAAAGGTAAACTAGGTATGTATTAAAAAAAAACTTATTAATAACTCGAAACCGAAAAGAAGCCACATCATTTTGTTACAATATCAATCAACTTTAAATAACACGAATAACGTTTGGTGCAACGGTAGGGCAGGATGCCTTTCGCACCGACGGTCCTGGGTTCGAATCACGGATGTTGCGAATATCCGCATTCGCATATGCGGAACATCCGCATCGATTTAGACATCCGCATCTGCATCCGCTTCCGCATATAAATCGATGCGGAGCTGATGCGGATGCGGATGCGACAAGAAAGAAAGGGAAGGGGCCGGCGAGTGGCGAGTGTCGACCAAGTAAAAGATTAAAAATGATATATTAAAGATTAGCAGAAACACCGAAGACATCTTGGCTTCTCGAAGAATATCTCCAAGTACCGAAAGAGTGAAGAAAATGAGAATGACAGATTTCATGGAAACAGAACGGAACGACTAGAGACCTAAGGTACAGGACGTCAGTCTTGTTTGATTAGTGATCTTACCATGATGCTACACCAGAAATTGTCAGCACTGACACAATTCACAAGAAGCAGTTACTTACTTTCCGTAATAAAAAGTGAGTTAATTTAAATGAGAGTCCTCTTTAATGGTGGAGTGTTAATCAAAGTGAGTTCAAAGTGTTACCTAAAAAAGCACGCAAATTCTTATCAGCGCCACCAGTCAGTGTTCCAAGTGAACAGTTATTTAGTAGCGCAGGATTAATACACGAACCCTTGCGAAACAGACTGGAGTCCGAAAAGGCGGTCATTCTACTTTAAATATAATCATTAAATATAATGCTCCAATATTTAAATTTCATTAGTAAAACAATTAATCAGTAATAGTAATTCACTCACTACTTTATTATTAAAGTAGCTGACCCGGCCACACGTTGCCGTGGCTCAGTTATTATAATTTGCAAAAATTTTTTTTATTAAAAACCAGCAATAGCCCGCTGGCGCGTTCTGAACCCGCGCGATACGCCTTTGTGATATTGACCCGACGTGCCCGACGTGACGGCATAGACAGTGGTGGCATGGGCGTGAGCTGCGTGCTGTACTGGACAGTACTTTGACATAGAAACATTACTTAATTTTTCTGAAGTAAAATATTTTTTTAAAAATAAAAGTAGCCTAAGTTACTCCTTATTACATCAGCTATCTGTCAATAAAAGTTCCGTCAAAATCGGTCCAGCTATTTCAGCGTTTAGCCCGAACAAACAGAGAAACAGACAGACAAAAATTGTAAAAAATGTGGTTTTGGTGTGTGTACGTATCCGTACCGTATATATATGCATGTAGTAAAAAACGGTTATTTCAATATTACAAACAGACACTCCAATTTTATTTATATGTATAGATAAACAAAGGATAAATATTACTACTTTTTACCCTACCAAACCAACACTTAAGTTTTTTGTACAGATCCGCATCCGCATTCGCTTCCGCGGATGTGAGCCTCTTAAAATCCGCATCCGCATCCGCGGATGTGAAAAAAAAACACATCCGCAACATCCCTAGTTCGAATCCCGGAAGGGGCAGATGTTTGTATGATGAATACGAGCATTTGCACCTGAGTCATAGTTGTTTATATATATTTCTATGATTATTTCATATTTGTGTATTATATATGTATGTCTATCCGTTAGCCTAGTATCCATAACACAAGCCTTAGTGCTTACTTTGGGCTAGGCTAATTGGAAGTAAGATTTTTTTTTTTACATATTCAGATATGGTCCGGATTCCAAATTATTTACAAAAACTGTATAGTTTAATTTAATGTTATCCAATTAAGAATCGTACCTAAGTCTTTAGTGACCTAAGTCACCTTCATAAATAAATACTTGAAAACTAACCAACATTTATTAAAATTTGTTTATTTTACTAAAACTTTTGCGGCGTCCTGTTTTTTATTGTTTTTGTATTTTTAATGCTATCTTAAAGGATAAATTATTTTAATAAAACTAGATAGATAAAACTAGGACTAGATAAGTCCTTTTATGGTTAAAATGACGTCATCGAATTTATTCACTTTAAGCATTATCTATTCAAATAATCCCACTTGAGGGTTCGGAGGCGTAGTTGTTTTTTACACACGTATTTTATACCTTATACAAATATTACATATTTGCCTACATATTTATATGTTACAATTATTACATATAAACAGCCTTAAATTTCATTGATTTAGTGTGATAAATAAAAGATAAGCTTTTTATCCAATATATGTATTTACAATGCGTACCTAAATATAAAAATTTACCTTAAATAAGGGATACTCAGATATTTAATTCAATTTTTGTTGTGTTTGAACTTCTATATAAAGACAAGGACGACAGGAAACAGCTGATCAAACGAAAGTCGTCCTGTTTGCAATATCATAACAAGGGGGAACGTGTTATTGGATGGAAACACTAGCTCTACATCTGGTTCTGCTCGAAGTTATGAATAATTTCATGAAACCACTATTACCGAATAAACGACGCGTTTATTTATGTTTTACTTTAATTTCTATTCTAACCCCTTGTTTGTATGTTTGTCTGTCCGCTCTTTTTCCCGCTCTTTTTCCATTGTATGAATAACGTTACCATAGCAACGCTTTGACCGCAAGTAGTTCATCTACCGGACGCTAGATGGCGCTAACGGAAAATATTTAGTAATAAAAAAAATTAAAGAATTTTGTCCTGTGCAAAGCCGGGACGGGCCGCTAGTATATACTCTAAGAACACAAATTTGTTGTTTGTGAGTTTGTCTGTCCGCTCTTTTTCCATTGAATACGCGTTACCATAGCAACGCGTTACCGGGTCAGCTAGTCACTTTAATGAAAATTAGAAATCACTTAAATGAAGATAAGTCAGAATTAAATGAAAAAATACAAAAAAATTACCGGATGCAGGTAAAAGTGGTGTAACGGTATCCTACCTTCTGCTTCGGTACATATGCTTCCTATCTCATTTTCTCCTACGTAAAATCTTATTCATATTCTATGTGTCTGTCTCTTTTTATTGCCGCTTTTTCGTTTCACCGACTTTCAAATCACAACGATGCTGTAGAAGTTTTCACTTCAAAAAGAAAAATGGGTGATAACAGCGGAAGTGTAAGAATTAAATATTATTATAATTATGGTTTTTGACTTTAAATAAACGCGTTCTAAACCTTAATAGTAAATATTTAAGGTTGGTTTTTCAATACTTAAACAGAAATTATCTGTCGGATAAACTATTATCCAGCCAAAATAAAAACTATTCAAAACTTAAGTGCAACAACAGCTGATGACTTGTTTGGTATTTGTCAGTATAACCCAATATTAATTAACGATTAAATATCTGGCGTTTGCAAAATTAGCCCTAACTGATTCTTCCTTCAAAATAGAATTTTATAACTGGCCAAAGAGTTTTTATCTATTCATTTTAAAAGGTACACATTATTAAAATATGATATTTTTCCTTTTAAAAATGAAACAGACACCTAATACTAACTTAACTTTTAACTGTCAATTTTGTTTGACTTAATTGTGTAGTACCTAAAAAAAATCAACAGCTTTTTCCTTATTCAGAACTAACTGAATGTCAACAGATAACCGGCTATTCTTAATCTCATAATAAACTGTTTGCATACACTTTTAATTTAATTCGATATGTAAAGAATTTATAAACAAACGTATTGATAAGACTTTTTTTATAATGTAAACGTCAGGGTCATTCTACTATAGTTTGTAATTTAAAACTATAATACTACGTAGTCTTCATATTCAGTTCTTTCACTTCCGCGCCTATCGCTCATCTAAGCTGAGACCTCAGTGCGAATTTACACATTCCAAACTCGACCACGTAACAGATTTCTTTGAAGATTTCTAGTTCCTGATGGCTACCGCTAGGGGCGCTCATCAAAAACCATAGTAATACTTTACACAGACTGTATCGAGTCTCGAAGCGTAAACTCGCACTAGGGTCTCGGAAGTATGATAGACTCAGAACAATAACTAAAGCTATAGAAGCCGCGCTAAAATAAAAACTGTATAACAGCTCTCGTATTCACTTAAAGTAATCTAACATACATGGGTAAGAGCGAAATAGACAACAATTGTAAGGTTTTATTTTCACGTCATTGTCAAAAACTCTCAAAGTACAAATGTCAAATGGTTGTAATTTGGTTGTATATTATACTACCAAATTAAAAGTACGTCTTTGATGAACGTTGTTTCTGAAGTAAGACCAAATTCAATGCGGTCGTATGACAGTCGCCAAACAGCTTTGTGAGCGGCTAGCGTGAAATTATATTATTTTACACGGAAGTTCGTGATAAAATAACAGGAAAGTGTGCATATAGACGCTGCAGACATCTTAGAGTCCGCGTCCAGGATGGCTTGTGTTGTTCCTGACTGCAAGTCTCATATATCAACTTTTTTTTGACTCAATTTTGACAATATAACAACGGTATATTCAGAAAATTGTAGTAAATTAATATTTCAAATAGATTTCTCAATGAGTTTTGGTTTAAATTGTCTTATTTTCATGCCTTCTGTTTTGTATATGATAGTATGATAGTGATGTGTTTTTTGTTATCGATGTCAACATTTTTGGTTTTTACTTTTTGCTTTAGTTATGCCAAAGATGAACCTACTAGGCGATGCAGTCGCTAAGCTTTGCTTTGCTAGCACCATATATTGGAGCGGAGCGTAATACTAAAAAAAATGTAAACTTTAAAATTCCATAAAAAAGAAAACTTTCAAATAGGCGCGCTTTTTATCAATGGCAAATCCCATAGAACCAATGTTCTAGGTTCATAACTTTTTGAATTTTTTAATTTAAAAATTCGGGTCACAATCTGGTCCTAAATGTGTTGATTCGATTCCACACAAAAATTATTAAAATCGGTTTAGATCTCGGGAAGTTATGGCGTAACAGACATTGCGTCATTGAAGCTGATCCATGGGAGCTACGCTCCAATTAGAACTGAATGGATACGCCGTATATCAAGGATCAATTGGACACCGAAAGCGCACAGTCATATTTGTTCGAAACATTTTAGACTACATGAAAACATTTGAGCCACATGAAAACATTTAATTTCGGCGGCTGAAAGCAAATGCTATACCCACATTACATTTACAGAACATGCAATTGCTCCTTTTTTATTCCAAACATTATCTTAGTCTTGCTTTGTCATATAATTATTTCGATCCTAACAATAAATATTCAGATTTTTAATTAACATTTTGGCAGCGTGTATACCAAATAATAATGATAGCTAATTTACAATTATATTTTTGTGTTTCAGAAACCACTATCGCATTAAGAAGGAATTATGAACCACCAAGAAAACGCCCCAAATCCATGACCACAGTTGAAACAAATACTGATTCCGATATCTCTGAACTGATATCTAATTTACAGAAAATTATAGCAGATTATAAAAACCAATTGGAATATTAAAAAAAGAGTTAGAAAGGGTTAAAAAGACCAGCAAGTGACGTCTTCGCAAAATAAACACTAACAAAGAGAACATTAAGGAGCAACGCGAAGAAATCTCAACTCTATAACATATTGATAGAAAAATTTAAACAAGAATATGTTCAAGCCGAATACCTAGCACTTTTAGAGTGTGTAAACAAACATGACAAAAATTCGCGGCGAGAACTGAACTCAATTCCGGAAACAGCGTTTAAAAAATGTTTTGATGATTGGATTGATTGGATTAAGTTGGCGTAAGTGTATCGTTTGTGAAGGAGCATACTTTGAAGGTGATAAAATAAATTTGGATGAATAACAAACATTGTGTATATTATTGATCTTTTCCCGGTACTTTCTTGACAGAGTAGTATATAAGAATTTGAAAATAATAAGTAAATATGTATAAAATAATAGTTAGTTAATTTAAATTAAATAATCGATTAATTTTCTTTTAAAAATTTTCCTCTTTTTTAATCTTTACCTATAAGAAATATAATGTTGAATGCAGTATTCACTAATGTACTGCTAGAGGTCTAACTTAAAATAGAAACATGTAGCCTAATATGATATACCTATACAAAGTGCAATTTTTTAACTGTACTTACCTGGTTTCTCTAGATACTGAAGACTGCAAATCTAATAAATAAATTGGTTCGGGTCCAAAATTCTACTCATGAATACTGCATTATAAAATGTTCATATTGCAGATTCTACACGTGTTTATTATGACACATTACCGTCCGTTCTAGTGTCATAGACTTACCAGCAGAATAATTTATTTTTACATGTTTTTAATTTTATTTTTATCGATAGTAATATCGACGCCGTTACATCACTGACGTAAGGGAAACTAGTGACTACCTTATAAATTACGAAACAAAATCTGTATACTTATTTTCTTTCTTACACATTTACAACTGTATAAGTCAAAATAGTACGAACTAACGTATTGTGTTGTTATTTTAGCACGGCTTCTATAGCTTTAGTTATTGTTCTGAGATGATAGAATAAGAAACGTTTAGAAACTTTAAGATTAGATAAATTTCATACGTTCGGAAATTATGGCCATTGGAAAAGGTATTATCAATTTTGATAAACTATGCACCTAATTAAACAAAAAGGTTACGACGTTAGAAGTCATGTTAAATGTTGAAGCTTGGTTTATTGAAGATTTTAGTATTACGAGGTAAAGATATGATCTGTAATTACCGGTGATAGGGTATGTAAGGAAATAAAATAAATACAAAGTAAAATTTAATAATATACATTTTACTATACATGACTTAGTAGGAATGATATTGTATTGATTTTAATTCTACAGCATTTACAATGCCGTAGGTATTTCTATAAAATTTAATAAGCCAATAAAAATAACCAATCTTCCATCTGGATTCGTTTTCTTTTTATTCAGTCGTAATGACGTTTCGACTTTACTGGAACTGAGAATACCGGATGACTAACATAACCGCTATACGAGTGCTATGTTCCAATATTTTAATCTGTATAAATTACGTAGTATTCATTACAATTTTCTTTAAAATAAGTCGAGTGTACTGATTATGATACATTTTGATTACATACAGTAATGAGGAACTTAAGTCTCGGGGTCGCTATTCTTCGTTTAAGCTGGGTGTTCCATCGAAGATTGCTGAAACTGTAATGTCACCAAATAATTGGGCTGAAGACATCTGTGTAAAACCTGTGTAGTGCGCAAAGACCGACAAGGTGACACTGGTTGGGGAGGAGTGCTTTTGGCTGTGCGTAACTGCTATTCAATACAAGAAGTAACGAACGTAGACGCTATGACTTCTGATATGGAACTGATTTTTGTCATCATCAACTGTAAACACATTAAGTTCTTATGTTGTGTTGTCTATTTGCCTCCAAATTACACGTACGAACAATATCATAACGTTTTGACATGTATCGAAAATGCTATTATGACTTATTCTTCACTAAATGTGTTGATATTAGGTGATTTTAATTTAAACTCCTGTAGTGTAAATACTAGGATAAACTTTGAATCCTTTTGTAACTATTGCGGGCTTCAACAATATAACACAGTATACAGGGCGTCCCAAACTTATGGGACATGAAGGGGAAGTACCTTAAATATCGTAGATAGTGAATTTTGCTCAAAGAAGACTTTATGTTATTTTTAAAAGTTAGTAATTCTGCATTCATAGATTTTCTAAAAATTACTTGCTTCGTCTGGGAATCGAACCAACTTAAATGTCAAAAAAAAAATCACCCTACTTTTATGATGCCAATCGAAAGAATAGCTAAAAATAATAAATTAATGTAGTTCTAAAATTTGAAAATGGAACAGTCTGTGCGAGCGTTGAAGGCAAATTTAAAACGAAAATAATGTTGTTCTTAAATTTGAAAATGGAACAGTCTGTGCGAGCGTTTATTTTTCGGATATTGATCTGTTTAGTCTTAATTCACTTACACAAGTGTTATTGTGTTAATTTATTGCGAACATGGCATATCAAGTAAGTTTTGATCTAATGGAAGCATATTTTTTGAATGATAAAGATATCTCTAGAAGTTTGCGGTGGTATAGCGTAAAATATCCTGATAGACAATTACCGTCTCGTAAAGTTTTGAAAAGGCTTGTGAACAATTTGAAAACTCTGGGACGTTTCGATAAACGCCCAAGAGAACCACAGCAAGAAAACCGTACGATCAACGACGAAGAACTTGGTATTTTAATTTACTTTTCGGCTTTTCCGAAAGCATCGGTGAGAGAAGGAGAACATGAAATTGGAGTTTCGAAAAGCAAAATACACCGTGTATTAAAAAAACACGGTTTTAAGAGTTATGTTGAAGGACGATTGGTTCAAAAATTACTTCCGGGCGATACAGAAAGGAGAAGAAATTTCTGTCTTGATATCCAGGCACGCTTGCTCGAAAATCCAAATTTTTTGGATAATATTATTTGGACAGACGAATCTAACTTTAGCAATAACGGTATGTATAACCGCAACAATAATCGTATTTGGTCTAAAGAAAATCCCCTACGAGTCACTGAAACGAATAACCAAGTGCGTTTTTCACTCAACTGTTGGTGCGGACTTTTAAAAAACCGGGTTTTCTTAATCCATTTTTACCAAGGAACCTTGAACACGGAAAAGTATTTAGGAATACTTCAAATTTTAAGGGATAAGATAAGAAATCTTTCCGCGGCGGAGCAAGAAAACTTAATTTTCCAACAAGATGGAGCTCCGGCTCATAATAGTCGGAGAGCAGCAGATTTTCTAAATGAATGTTTTCCTACATGGATTGGTACAAATGGAGCGATTAGATGGCCGGCCAGATCCCCGGACCTTACACCATTAGATTTCTTCTTTTGGGGATACGTGAAAGATATGCTATACAAAAAGCGATACGAGAACGTGGGCGAGTTGCAAACAGAATTGTGCCATATCACATCGAGTGTTCACCATAAAATGATAAGAAAATCAACAGGCAGCGGACTCATTAAAAGATTGGAGATTTGCGTAAGACAAGAGGGATCACATTTTGAGCATTTAATTAATTAATTTACAAAAAAATACCTACTTAATTGACTACGGCAGTTTCATGTATGTTTTTAATTTGATTAAAATATTAATTTCACGTTGTTCCTTTCTTTTAAAAAACCATGTAACTTAAGCATAGTTATTATTTTTTAGCTATTCTTTCGATTGGCATCATAAAAGTAGGGTGATTTTTTTTGACATTTAAGTCGGTTCGATTCCCAGACGAAGCAAGTAATTTTTAGAAAATCTATAAATGCAGAATTACTAACTTTTAAAAATAACATAAAGTCTTCTTTGAGCAAATTTCACTATCTACGATATTTAAGGTACTTCCCCTTCATGTCCCATAAGTTTGGGACGCCCTGTATAACAACTATGGCGGAATGTTGGATCTGGTGTTGAGCAACTTTAACCGAGAGCAGATCATAGTGTGCGCGGGTGCTGAAGCGTTAGTACCTATTGATAAGTACCACCCTCCACTTGCGGTAACGGTCAAGTTTAATTGCGGTTCGCTAGGCTTGTCATCGTCCTTTCCACCTCCTGTTCGGCGACCGGCTTCTGCGCCGAACTGGAATTGGCGTAAGGCAGATTTTCAAGGCCTGTACACAGCATTTCAAACCGTGGATTGGTCGGAACTGTTTAACACATCGGACATTGACGCTGCAGTATCATTATATTATGATCGCATTTATAATTGCTTTAGCCAATACGTTCCAACAAAATCCGGTAACAAACGGCATAATAAATACGTATATCCCAAATGGTTTAATTCCGATATTATAAGCAATATACGTATGAAATATTACCATTTGAAACGGTACAAAGCTGAAGGCAAAGTCTTCAATAAGGAATTATTTAAATATTATAGATGGCACGTAAAGAATTTAATTGACATTGCATATAAGCAGCACTTATTTTTGACTCAACAGAGTATAGTTGACGATCCGGCCAAATTCTAGGAGTTCGTAAAAGATAGGAAGAGTGATAGGCAGAGTATGAAGGTCTATAGGCTGGGTAGTGATGAAGTTGCTGGGCAAGCTGCGGCCGATGCTTTCGCGGATTACTTCAGTTGGGTTTACCAGAAAGATGTACCTGTTTTAAACCCAAACGAGGCGGTGCGAGCTGCAGGTAGTCAATGCAATGCTAATTGTGTTTCTATAAACTCAGTAGGCGCGGCTGACCTGAAGGTGGCAGTGAGACGGCTTGGAACGAGATCATCGGAAGGTCCCGATGGTGTTCCTGTATTTTTAGCGAAAGACTGCATAGCGGTACTGGAACGACCTCTCTTGTATCTTTTCAACTTGATCCTATCCCATTCCAAGTATCCAGATATCTGGAAAGTTTCTAGAGTCATCCCGGTTCCCAAGCCTGTCAGTGGAAATAATGTATCGGATTTTAGACCGATTGCTATTCTATCAGTCTTTCCTAAACTATTTGAAATTATTTTATCTCAGCTACTAAATAAGCAAATGGAAAGTCTATTTCACGATAGTCAGCATGGTTTTAGAAGAGCTCGATCTACAACTACAAATCTTGTAGCACATCTTGACTATATTTATGCAGAGTTGGATGCTGGTAAACAGGTAGATACCGCCTACTTTGACTTCAAAAAAGCGTTTGACCTGGTCGACAATGATATTTTGTTGCGGAAGTTAGCAGAAATAGGCTTTGCCCCAAAACTACTTGATTTTTTTTCAAATTACCTGCGAAATCGACGTCAGTTTGTTAAAGTTGGTGGATTTTAGTCTGGGGAATATTTTACAAGATCTGGTGTAAGTCAGGGCAGTACATTAGGACCACAGCTGTTCCTTATATTTATAAACGATCTGCCTAATAGCGTCATCAATTCTAAATGCTTGTTGTTTGCAGATGACTTAAAATTAAGCCTAGGTATAGGTGACCCGTCGGACTGTGACGCACTGCAA
Organism: Calamotropha paludella; assembly: GCA_927399485.1. Lineage (NCBI taxonomy): Eukaryota > Metazoa > Arthropoda > Insecta > Lepidoptera > Crambidae > Calamotropha > Calamotropha paludella. The sequence continues at coordinate 3,226,308 of OV656806.1, read as the reverse complement.
AGAGATATTGATGCAGTGACGGACTGGAGTTTAGCAAATCGTCTTCCATTTAATAATAATAAATGTAAAATTATTTCATTCACGCGTAAACGCCGTCCAGTTAATGTAATGTATAATTTAACTGACGCACCCCTAGAGAGGGTAAGTGACATTCGTGACTTAGGATTAATGTTGGACTCTAAACTTGACTTTCACAACCATATAGCACTAGTAAGTAAAAGTGCCAATAAAATGCTTGGCTTTGTCTTACGTACGTCATATCAGTTTAATGGAGAGGGAGTTGCTATGATACTTTACAACACTTATGTACGTAGCAAATTAGAATATGGTGCCATTGTATGGGATCCATATGAAGAGAAATATACATATCATGGTAGAACGAGTACAGCGTAAATTTGCACGTTGGCTTTACAAGAGGAAATACGGCTTTTATCCCTATCTCTATCCCTCCCTGTTTGTGTCTGGAATGGTGGGGTTGGATACACTTAAACTAAGGAGGGTTATGCAGCTAGTAATACACTATCTGGCAGTCATACGCAACAGGATCGATAGTACAATGATCTTGAGTCAGGTGGGGCTATTAGCTCCCACGCGTCTATGTTGGGACAAGGAGGGAACGGTGGCACCGCGACGACGTCCGCGACTTTTGAGGTGGCCCACCACGCGCACAAGGTACGCCGCGCATGCACCTACCACTCGTGCTTTGCGTCTCATTGGAGATATGCTCGCTCACCACTCCGACATAGACATATTTGCTGACCGCTTTGAACAATTATGTAGTAAGGTACTAATTTGTATAAGTGCTAACATAAATGAGCCTATATGAATTAATTTTGACATACCTGTATTATGATAATTCTTGACATTCCAATGATTGACTTAATTTGTATTATTTGTATTATTATCCGTTATGCCATTATGTAGTTGTATTTTAGTATATAAGACAATTTTACATTTATAATTGACATTATTTTTTATGTAATAGTAATAATAATATTAACTTGTTGGCGTTTTGGGCACACTGTAAGCCAGCAAGTAAATTGTTTAATAAATAAATAAATAAATAAATAAATAAATGAGAAAATGCTAGTTGTGTCTGAGATCATTCATAAATTCTCATCAAGCATTTGTTAAAATACGGACAAGCGTAGAAGCGTTAGTGTTACACTAAATGTATTAGATTTTGAGGTTTTTCTCGTGAAGAAAATATGTATATTAAATATGCTCCAAATAGATATATTGAAAAGTTTGTTTTCTAAATTGAACCTGGACCTCGGTATGTCTTTACCAGAAACACCGGTGGGCGACCCGCTCGACCACGGAAGTAGTCAATATATATTTAACTACCGGCCCGTCCCGTCTTCACACGGGTTAATTTTTCTAGCATTAAATATAGCCTATGTTACTCAGCGTGAATGTAGCTTTACAATGGTGAAAGAATTTTTGAAATCGGCTTAGTAGTTTTGAGTTTATTCATTGCAAAAATACAAAAATACAAATCTTTCCTCTTTATAATATTAGTGTAGAAGTGTAGATGTAACATCCGTATATGATCCTATTAAATACAAATCAGTATTTTAATTTTATCGGTTTTTATTAATAAAAAAACATGAAACTATTCGAAATTAGTTGCAGACTAACCCATCACGATTCTTATCGTCTCATACCATTGCAGTATACGTTTAGTGTTATAGTATTCACGGAGCTAAATATATATCCATCACAGTTACTTATTTAATATAAATAAACATTGATATCACAGACAATAATATTATATTATATATGTATCGGAGTTAAATGTTTACACTCGTGGATTAACAGTTTTCAGGTTACTAAATTGTTAGCAAAAAAATATTTGTGGTGTTTTGAAGTTTTTTTTAAATGTGAAAAAGTACAAGACTGTTTGAAGTTACAATTTTAATGTAAGTAATTGTTTTTTTATTAACCTCGTGTTCGGGGCTCAGATCTTTCTCACTGATGAAAAAGCGTATAACGGAAAAATTGATAATTTGTGACAATAAAATTAAATATTTGCAAACATAAAGTCAAATCCTCATTATTTGTAGAAATGAAATAAAATAAGGTTTATCAAGATGTCTAATGCATTGAGTAGTAAATTGTTCAATTTATCTATATATTGTTTTATATTTTTGAAGTAAACATTTCTTTAGCATCATTGTGATTTGAAAGTCGATGAAACGAAAAAGCGACAGTGTAAAGAGACAGACACATAAATTCATAAGATTTAAGGTGAAAATGAGATAGGTAGCATTATGTACGTGAGTTAATAAGTGTTTGTGTGCGCACGCGTATTACAAAGCTTGAGAGAAGGCATCACAACAACCGTGGTATTTTGTATACGTGTACGTATTATTTTTGAAGGTTTCACTTCTACCACATGTGAATTGCACACACATGCTTATTTTGTTTTTATTTATTTATCAGTGTAACACATAATTACATAGGTATTTACATTAAAAATCACTTTAAAAACTTATAGTAAGTGCTTTTGAAGTCTAAACATTTGATATAATTATTAAAAGTATAATAAAAAAAGAAAAGAAATATTAAACGTAACATATTCGCTGCTTAACACTAACATATATTACCAGAGCCTTGACGACTGTTTGGTGCAAGTGTAGCGGTCCTGACTTTCGCACTAACGGTCCTGGGTTCGAGTTCCAAAAGGAGCAGATGTTTGTGTGATGAATAGGAGTATTTGCACCTTTTTTTATTTCCCCTTCGGACTCGGAGAAGGGAGGTGGTGAATCCTACATGGATACATCGGCCGGTCGAGAGGTTATGTCAGACTCATACTGACTAAACACCACCTGGAGGTGCCTTAACCTGGGCAGGCTATACAGGCTTAATATGAGCGATCGCACCCAGGGTGACGGGGCGACGCAGCGCCGCGTTAGCTTAAGCTAGCGATATTTGTACCTGAGTCTTGTGTATTTATGTATATTTCTATGATTATTATACATTTCTACATATATACATATGTCTATCCGTTACGCTAGTATCCATAACACAAGCCTTACAGTGCTTATTACGAGCTAGGCTAATTGGAGTGAATGTAAGAAATTGTATTATTATTATATAAATAATTATTCGTCAAAACAAATTTTAATGGTATAAATATTAAAATGGCAAATATTAAACATTTTTATTATTTTTATATTATTGCTAGTAAAATTTTCAAAATATACTTTGATTAATGAAAAAAAGCGTTTGTCCCACGTGACATATATTATTTATTTTTAATATCCTTTTTTCTCATATTTTTCTTTTAAAGTGACCATAGACTATCGCAGTTTTCAAACTGAAATTGTCATTACAAATCTGTTCTATTGTTAGTGCATTATTATCAAACAATGCATATTAAAAGTGGTCAATCTTCATCTTTGCTTATTGCTTCATAAAGGGAACGTATTGTCTCTTACTTAACCCTATGCAAGCAATTGTCAACCACTCTAGACATATAATTAAACTTCAATAAATACGTATCGTCAGATGATTAAAATAACCTTGGAACACATGCTTCTGCCCATCGAGTAGTCAGCCAAGAAAATGCAGTGAGAGAGCCATTGCGCGCGGTCGGAATTGAATAAAAACTTTTTATATAAAACAAACTTATTGGCAATGTGATCGCTAATTACGCGCGAAAACATTTTCTTTTTTTTAAATCGTGACATCCAGCTGCATACGAAAAACAAAACGTTCTGACTATGTTTTGAATAAAGAAATCTTCCGGCGATTCTCTTTTGTTTTTTTTTAATAGCTTGTATGTGATTGTGATCGTTTACTTTGCAAAGAAATCGGTTGTCTTGAAAAACAGAAATTGTAATAAATTTTCAGTGTTTTAAAACAGACGCCAAAATTAAACACCTTAAGGGTAAGTGTTATTTACATAACTTTTATTACATGTCATGTAATATCATATATGCCTTTTAAATACATTAGTCTAGTGAAATGCTTCCACGTGATGTTCATCTAATTGGTTGTTTAATACTTCAGGACTGGTGCCATTATACGATGTAGAAATTCGGGTCCTACGTTTATATTGAACAATTTGACAACAATTTTTATCGATTCCCTACAAAAACAAGACAAACATATCCTTTTTTTGTTCTGAACAAAGAATGTTAAAAAAATAGTTCAACTTGTCTAAGAAGTAAGGTGGGATTTGAATCCATAACTTTCGATATTCGATCAAATATTATTGTAATAATTTATATAAATATAAATATGTAGCAATTAAAAAACAAAGCAATATAATAAATAAAACTAACCAAACTAACTTTCGAAGTACAAAACTCATATATGTAAGTATATATTTACTTGTATTGACCCACGTGCGCCAGAAACTACTAACAATAACGAGTTATTTAATATTTAAAATATCGACGTATGAAATTCAAAAATATTTGATAGATAAATTCGAAATTCCATACATTCGGTTTTAGAGTTTCGTACATCGAAAGATATACGTATAATTCTGACTCTGGTACTTCGTCATGAGATACTTTCTAGAAGGTCTGACTTCAAAATTTAGATTTGTTAATGGATAGACATGTGAATAGACTGTAATGCTAAATTTATATTTCTTAAAAGTGTAATTTTAAATGTCAAAAACGTTAAGTTAATTTCTCTTACATCAATTAGTCTAGCTCAAAGTATAGTTCCCGGCATATAAGTCGAACTTGGTTTTGAAATCACGTGACATGCGCAGTAGCAAGTTTAGGTACATTATTCACTACTGCGCATGTCACGTGATTTCAAAACCAGGTTCCACTTATATGCACTGTAAGGCTTGTGTTATTGATACTAGGTTAACCAAATTCCCATGACTTAAATGCAAATGCTCATATTATTTACACAAATATTTATATCTTGCGGGATACAAAACTAGGTTTGTCGGCGCGAAAGGCAGGATCGCTACAGTTGCACCAAACGGTTGTCACCGTTAAAATAAAAGTAAGGTGGTTTTTGCTCAAATCTCAAAAAACGATTATATGGCTTAGCAATTTTTTTTTTACTCAGTTTTTTTAATAATATTCTAGTATTACAAAGAGGCAATATAAATACTATTTTATGACTTAAATCTTGGCCATTGATTACGCTAATTCAGACTTTATTATGAATTTATTAAAGAGAAAAACATAAAAAGTAATTAAAATAATCTGTGATAGACTGAGACGCATTGAAAGGTCAATGGCATAAGGAAATCGCCATTCTGTCCAAACAATTTTATTAATATACTAGCGGCCCGTCCCGGCTTCGCACGGGTGGACAAAATTCTTTAAATTTTTTCTAACATTCAATATAGCCTATGACACTCAGCAGTAATGACCTTTCAAATGGTGAAAGAATTTTTAAAATCGGTTCAGTAGATGCCGAGATTACCCCTTACAATTTAACAAATATACAAACACGCAAACTTTACTTCTTTATAATATTCGTATAGATAAATTTTTATTAAAATTTCTCATTCAATATATAATTTTTGTATATTTCTTAACGAACTAATAAAAACAGGTTCTCCAACAAATAAACTCAGAGAATCTCAAGAAAATATTTTTATTCAATCTTTGAAATTCTGATACTAGTGACATCTAGTGGATAATAAACGAAAATTCAACGTGCTTGGACTAAAAGACAAAGATCAACGATCGTATAATGCGCTTTTCGTTATAGAAGCGACAATGCGATAGCACTGCACATTGGCAAGTATTTTTAGTTAGGCACGTGGATTATATTTATAGTATGAGTTAATCACGAGTTTCTTGTATAACTGTCTGCTTTGAGATGTGATGAGCTATATTGTTCCTTTGCGGACATTCATCATAAGAAAGCAAAGGAATAAATCTTAAAGCTACACACGAATCTACTTTATAGCCATGACCATAGATAACACCTTAGAAAATAACGCTCTTCCGGTTTTAAGAAATGATTTTTATCATGCAATAAAAGTTAAAATTTTGCTTTGTAGTTTAATTCGTCGTTTTTTTAAGAGCTTGTTAACCGATTCGTTGCCTATGGCACGCCTGTCGAGTCATCATTTTTTTGCGTGTGGCGTTAACCATTGAAACCGTGGCATTTTTAAATCGACGATAACTCCTTCAAATCAAGTTTTAGGGAAATCAATCCAGAATAAAAACATTCTTAATTTTTCACGTAATTCAAGCTCGTAGCCTTCGTTTCTGTAATTGTTTGTAGCAACGAATCGGTTAATGCTCAATCTCATTCGCCGATATAATAATCTATTGTTATAGCTAACTTTATTATTATTATATAATAGAATACCTAGTTTTGATGCAAAATTGGAAAATATTAAAAAAAAATCGTGATTCGAAAGACATGTTAATTCATTAATCCCAGCTGCATTTTCGTCTAAAGCCACCGTCCCAGGTGGCTTTCATCCATCGTTAAGTACTGTATAGCCCATACTCCCTACCGTGTTTCCGTTCAGAGGACAGAAAATCTGTGTTCTAGCAGTGGCGATATAAAAAGATAATGCTGTATCGTTGTTATAGAAAATTTGTAGTAAATAGTCAAATCAAGTGATTGATTAATGAAACATGAACAAGTATTAGTAAAAGGGAATGCGTAAAATAAAAAAAATAGTTTTATAATATTGTTTATTGAAAAAACTTTAACTGTAGTAAATGCATAAGAATACATAAAAGCTAACTATTAATGATTTAAATGAAAGATTTACTTACTGAATAATATTACTATCACTGGCCATTAAAAATAAAATTGATATTTTGATGAGATATCCCATACTAAAAACTGCTTTACACATTGATAAAATTTTAACAACTGGTTTCGAACTTGCCTCGTCTAAGCTTTAAACCAAAAGAACCGAGGTCATACTTCGCCGATGTACTTCGGGTGTAGACCCATGGGTAACCCAAAGAGTTTTTAGAGTATAATGCGTAAGAAAGCTTTTTTCTTGTCCTATTCATCCAAAGATTGTCTGGCATAGATCATTTTGAGCTATAAGCTATTACATTATTCTATTTTTGCTTGTTTCTTCTGTTATTTTCCTCATCTTTGCGTTGTTTTATGCTATGAGCTTTTAGCTTTAGTTATTTTTAAAGTATTCACCATCATCTCAGCTAAAATACGTCCATTGCTTGATGAAGGCATCCCCAAAAGAGGTGGAGGTTCTACGTTTGGCAGGCGAGTTGGAGAAGCGGCGAGACTAGCCGACAGTGGACGTGTGGGTCCTACTATCGGCATTGCACTTAGCCTGGTACGCCAGGGGAATTTTAAAGGCGTAAGTACTGGAAATCTCCAGCAGTAGTAGGGCCCACGAGCCGTCTACCGTAGTCCGTAGTGGCGACTGTCGCAAGCGAACCCACTGAACCACGGCAAAGAGTTTGGAACGTACCAGGGGTTCCTACGCTCCGTTTGCAATGTTTAAGGGGTCTCCGCACATATCCCCGTCGTCAACCCGCGTCGTGGGAATCCATAAAGATTTCCCCTGGGTCAAAAAAGGCGGGTGGTGGTCCACAGTTGTTTGGCGACTACCTCTAGGTCTTTTTAGTTCTCTTTTCAGGACACTCTTAAATGAAAAGGGTTCCCGCTACTCTACTCTGTCAGATATCACGTGGTATTGAGAATATTCTTTATTAAAAAGGTGTTTGAATCTTATATATGTATTAGTTTCGAGACAAATGATATGTATTTCAGTCACTGTCAAATAGCGAATAGGTAATATTTGGAGTGACTCCAAACGATGACTTCCTATTCATTGATATATCAAATTGAAAACAATACATGGTAACAATTAATCATATTATAAATGTTGTCACTTACAGAAATTCACAGAAAATTCTTCGTCTATTTATTATTTTTTAATTTAATGAATTTATTATTTTTTTATGTTTCCTCTGTTGTAGTAAGCCTTTGGTTGCTTGTTTATTTATCCTTATTAATTTTAAAATGTGATGGATTTGAAGAAAGTTTAGATTGATCTTCCAGGTTGTTATATTGGTAATGAACAGAATTTGTAGAGTTAATTAATTGTATGAAATTATTCTCTTAATGTTTAACGATTTCACCTGTTATTATTCGTAAATCTCTACAATAGAGACTTTTATATGTCTTCAAATCATCTGAATTTTCTCTATATGACAAGTTTAGACACTAAATAATGTTAAACCTTTGAATTAGATATGGTCATTTGTGAAGGGTGTTCAATTTCAGAAGTATTCCCATTTATTTATTTAAATATTTCCTATCCAGTGATCGCTTTTATTAATATTTTGATTACTATTTGCAATTATTTCTGGTGCAAACTCTACGAGTCTCTGGCCATGGGCAGTTTTTGGTCCATGATAAATATCTATATGTGGTACATATCTTCCCCTCTGGATTTCTCCTACTATTGCAGTAAGTCATCAAGTTCATGAAATCCATATATTCAAGATAAGATAAAACTTATTAATATGTTCTATTAAATATGATACTGTTGATTCGTATATCTGAACAAGTGCCGAGCCAGTTTTTACGCCGTAATTATTATATATGCCGTATATATTTCCAAAACGCAGAGACTTATTTTTTGGTATTAGTTTATAATAAGTAAAAATTTCTTTCTGGTGTCGCATCACGTTTCAGGTTTCTTCCTCACTTTTTACCCAATCTAAAGAAACAAATCAAATTCTTACAGTGATGACCTTTTGTTGCTAGCAACGGTAGCGATCTGCCTACCGCACTGACGGTCCTGGGTTAGAGTCCTAGTAGAAGCAGATGTTTGTGTGATGAATACGAGCATATATACCCAAGTCATGGGTATTTATGTATATATTTATATAAATATCTAAATATCATATATCTATCCGTTACCCTGGTATCCGTAACACAAGCCTTACAGTGCTTACTTCGGGCTAGGCTAATTAGTGTGAATATAAGAAATATTATTTATTTATTAATCCTATGCTATTCTCCTGGCGTTTTTATTGTAATACTTTAATGTGCTGACTTTATTTATAATATATATTTGTCTTTAACAGTCTTTTTCCATAGTATCTGTTAGAATATCTAAAACCAGACGTACACTAAATTCTTTTAAAACTCATCAATTCCAAAAATATTACTTTTTATTTGTATTTGTTCTCCTGAATAACAAAATCAGTATTCTTATATTGTTTAAGACTTTTATGGTCAATCACATTAGTATTAATGAAAACACGACCATGTTTTTTTTTAGTTTTTGCGACTCCGATATTTCCTTCATAAACATCATTCATAACCTTAAGATTATCTAAACAAAACACCAAAACAAACATAGAATTTTAAAGGAAGCCATTGAAATTACCAAACATAAAAATTTCAATAATGAAGACGGGTTTATATGGTCGGGTGTCTGGAATCCAGTAGTCCGTTGGTGTAAAAACAACACAACACAAAAAAGTATCGTTTCGCGATCGGATACTGTGATCATTGTGTGATCAGTTTCGTATGAATAATGAGTATACAGACAGTGATACGGCTATAGAATGTAATATAAGACTAAAACGGAGGGTAGACCATACGACTAATAACATGCAACTATGAAAAACATCAGTCCTTACTTAACGATGGTGCATGCAACTGCGTCGAAATATAGAAATCTCAAAAGTATAAAATCTACACTGTCTACAGAAAGATTTGTATTTTTGTATCATTGCAATGAATAAACTCAAAAACTACTAAGCCGATTTCCAAAATTCTTTCACCATTGGAAAGCTACATTCACGCTGAGTAACATAGGCTATATTTAATGTTAGAAATAAATTAAAGAATTTTATCCACCCTTGCGAAGCAGGGACGGGCCGCTAGTGTGTAATAATACCGTCCTTATAATTAATTCAATTCAACAAATTCAAGAATTAATTCAACAGTCTTTTGTTATTTTTCTGTTCGATTTTCCAGTTTTATTTGTTTTCATATATTCATATTATTATATATTTAACTTTTGAAATTTTCTGCATTTCTCATGTCTTTCTTTTGAGTATTTATTTCTCGTTTTGAAATTTGGAAATCAATAAATTAACTATGGAAACCATTACTTTATCCCTCAATCTACACTCTTTCATTAGCTAAAGTGAATATTTCAAAATTAGAATCACTTAATATAAATGAAAACTGTGAAATAATTTTTAAATATCTGCTACATTTTTCTTTGTTATCATCAGTTTTTTTATTCAAGTCATAAATTATTCTACCTTCAATAAGAACCACTGTAGGTATCTAATTCGATTATTCAAAAAAAATGAGCTTTATTAAATATATAAAAAGTACATATCTATTCTATATTAACAATTAGTTTTTGAATGAATATTGTAAAACATGGTCGAGAATTGGAATCTTACCAGGGATAACTGCGAATGTGATGTATATGGACAAGGTTAATGTTTCTTTATTAAAAACGACGTATCAAAATGCTTGATTTTTAAAAAATAATCGAAAAAAAAATAACCAGCTGCGCATATCATCGACATTCTCTCTTCATCACATCCATCGTCCGCATAACTATCTTATGCTATTTAAAACCAAAGTCTCCATAATACTCACAATTTAATAAACTACTTATAGTTTTAATACAAGTAAGTGAATGGAAAGCAAATCGATGTATGCGCGCGCATTCTAAAACATGGCTTCCTTACTCCACCAAGAAGCATTACGGTCGATACCGGTGTAGTATCCTAAGTCATCCAATACCTCGTATATAGGTGTTATTAATGTAGTCGTGAAATAAAACGAGCAGTAGATAACGTGCAAAGTGATGCTTATGGTGAAAATTCAGATAAAGTTATGGTTATAAGGAACGTGTATAATAATACTAAACCTGTACTTTAGTCACATGAAGGGATTCGTGGAGACTACATTGACATACATTTTCATAACGGTTTAGTGCACAAAAATAAAATGAAATCGGCTTATTTACCATCATAAAAAATATATAATACAATTAAAATTCTTTTAACTAAACTAAATATAAAACAAATTATATTAAATGAAAAACAAAAAAATGCGAAACAAGTAACAATTTTTTTTATCAAAAACTTTATATCATATAAAAAATTATCATCAATTAAGGATAAAATATAGCGAATACAACAACCGAAGTGATATAGAAACCGGATCTTAAGATCTGGGCCGCAGAGTCCACTCTTTCTTGTAATGGAGAAAGGTGAACGGTTTTCAGAATACCTGTTCGCGAAGATGGGTCCTGGAGACGGTGGGACGAAGACTACAGAAGACCGGATAGCTCCGTTCGAACCAACCGGAGTGAGGAAGTGGTTTATAGATAACACCATGCTTGTAATTACTCTTATTGGTGTGATTACCGGCGTTGCTACAGGTAAGTCATTCATTCTTATGTTTTAAATAGTAATAAATTGACAAAACTCACTCAAAGGATATGCTAAAATCTGCAACAATACATGCCTTAGTTAGAAGTTCATGATATTTGAGTTTGTCTATTTAAATACCAACTGAATAAATATAAGTAATGTGGAATGGAGGTCAGTCCCCCTGCCCGACTTTCATTGGCCAGTTCTTCTTGGAAGGGCTTCCCGATTTCCAAACTGATGGTAGACTCAGTAATTAGAAAATAAATAAAATACATAATAAAACAATTTTATTTTATTAACAACTCCTGTACAGGAGTCAAAATACCAGGCTTGAATATAAAAAAACAAGATTAAATGCGTCATTTGATTAAACGTGGTTTTATTTAAATATGCTATAGGCGCGGAAGTTTAAGAAATATATTTGTGTATTGCTATTCTTCATCCCAGCCGAAAAGCGTCCACTTCTGGGTGAAAGCCTCCTACAAAAATGGGGGTTTTTGCCATAATCTCCAAACTAGGCAGGCGAGTTAGATTTTGTAGTAAAAGATCATGATTTGAAAGATGCTGCTACCTTCATCTGCTGCTGCTATCTTATAGTCTACGGGAAGCGTATGGGAATTACCACCAGTATACTCACCATTTACGACACCCTTGAATGTGAAGGAAGTTGGTATATTCCATTTTGCTGGACACTACACGGAGAATTCGTTTTGAATCGTAAATATGACTTTAGAGTGAATACTAAAAATATCAAAATTATTTTAAATTTGTCTCACGTCAAGTGAGAATTCACTTGTGATCCGAGTCGATATTTTCCAGTATTTTTCTATAAAAATAATTTATCTTATGGGACAGCATTGAAAAAATGTAACAATAAAAAAAAAAGCTGTCACCACTTCGTCAAGGAAAGGAATGATTTTTATTTTAAAGCTATTCAACAAAAACACGATATGACTTTTGAGAGTTATTTTTACTTTTGCTGGTTGATATGCCTTTTCCGAAGGAACATTGACCAAAATCACTGTAACCGCTCCTAAGCTAAATAACTAGAATACTTGTGTTGTTATATCGGAAATTACTGCGACACCATAGGTAATAAGATAATAGAGAAAATCTTAAAGCTGGTGTATTACCCATTCCACCACGGATATCATTGTTATTATTATACAAAATTCGCAGGGGACAGAGTTTTAGAACTTAAGATTATTTGATATATAGATTTAATAAATTTATATCATGTCATAAATAGAATTTGCCTTTTCCAGGATTCGGTCTTCGCCCCTACGAACTCGGCCCTGATACGCTTATGATAATATCATATCCCGGAGAATTATTCATGAGATTATTGAAACTCATGATCTTACCTTTAATAATAGCTAGCCTCATAGCCGGCTCTGCGAGTCTCAATGCCAAGATGAGCGGCAAGATTGCAGTCAGGACTTTGCTATATTTCATTCTGACATCTATGTTCAACGCTTCCCTTGGTATTCTTGTAGCAACATTAATACATCCAGGAAAACCGGATTTGAGGGATGACGCTGTTGGTATTTCAGTTGGTAGAAGGGATCACAGTATCTTGGACAGCCTTTTAGATATTGGAAGGTAATTTTTGACTATTAGGATTGATCAAAACAAAGTGAATACAGTGATGGCAACTTATAGCAGGAATCTAAACTTTCATAGTCTTAAATTTATTAATTTTAATCTTAGATCTAGCAATAATGTCTCGCTTTTTTATCTATAGTTTAAACTACGTCACTATTATGGTCAAAACAAGAATATTTCAGTCGTCAGTTGTCAGTCGTTCAGAATAAATATATCATTATTATCTTTGTTGTACTGATAAAAATTGATATCGTCATTTCTAACACATCTTTAATTATCTAAAATCTGAAAAAGCATTAAAAAAATAAGGTATATGTTTCTCAACATTAAAATGATAAGTAAAATATAAAAAATATATAATTTGTGTTTTATAATTATGTAAATACACATTTTCCAACTAAGGTAATTGAAATATACACAAGATCTTAATGCGACATATATCAAGGATGGGGCATTATGAAAATCACCTTGTTTGAATAGGTCTAATGTAGTTGGTTTTTAAATTAAGCTGTAAGTAGAATGAATGTAAGTTCATCAACTTACATCAACTATCAAAGTTATCGATAAAATTTTGCCAGGAAACTAAAAACATTTCCTTCTTCCTTTTTGTCCCATCCTATCCTTGCGCCCCATATTCAACATAGTTTTAATATATATGAAATATTTTCAAGTTCCACTTCGACAAACGGAGATTATATTCCCACACAATAGTAAGAAGCTACTTAGGATCGCCTCAGTCGCCTCAGAAGCCGATGCTTCATATAATGATATGAAGCTAACTGATTAGTTACTTAATAAAGGAAATCATATTTTTTTATAATTTCAGAAACATATTTCCCGATAACATAGTACAAGCCGCATTTCAACAAGCTCACACGGTGTACGCAGAACCTCCGACACTATTTGCTAGAAACGCAACTGAAAATGACACAGTCCCTGCATTAGTACGTGTTGTGTCTTACAGGTCAGTTAAAATATTCTATTGAGATGATTACTTCGATTGTGAATGTATAGTTTCTGAAATTTAATAGTTACCATAGCTACAATATCATTTAGAAAAATAAGTTTTCTTTAAATAATCTATATAATACAATAGAAACTATACCTTGATGAAGTGAAACAAAGTAAAAATAAGAAAACCGTAGTAACATTTATTTACCAGAATTCATATAAACGAGAAATACCCAACTAAAACTTCAACATTAAATTAAATATGAACTATATAACAAAAAAATATTTATCGTTAGTAGCAAAAATCACAGTAACATGACTAGTTATTTCCGTTTCATTCCATTTATCTCGTTATTAAAAGTAGGTTTAAGCTTAGTTAGAGTACTAGTCGACGGGTAACGTAACCTAGTTTAGATAAATATGGCGAATATAACTGCAGCACTCATATTTAAGAAAATATTTGCAAAAAACCGTAATATGAAACCGTATGAGAGTAGGGTGACTATGAATATATTAGTACAAAGGCATGTATTTAATGTTGTACTCTGTTTGAAGGAATATGCAGTTCGTTCTGCAGCCATATTGATGTCTATTGTTCTAAATTCTTTAAAGTATTTACTGATAAGATTTTCGTTCCGCAGGTGTTTTATGATGGGCACGATTCCCGAAAAAGGATCTCATTTGTTTCCAAATTATTGTTAAAAATATTTGTCAGAAGGGGTTTAAAAAGCGATTAAGCCGTTGTGAATATTGTCATTATTGTGCTGGATTTTGAAGTGTGTGCTCGTACGTATTTAATTCCCGTGATTTTCATACTACTAAGTTACTGAGACAATTAGCAGTAAATCCAGAAGTGTCTAAAAGTGCTTAGCTATGAGTTGTGTCCACTTATATGATTTGTTAATATAGAAGTCACCACCAAAAAGTGTATTGCAGAGGGATCCAAATTGACTGCGGTAAGTTTAATTTTACAATTTTATGATGACTTGAATAAAGTTATTACTTTATTGCTACAGCTGTTTTCGTGACGTGAAAGTATATGACATTAAGGCCATTTTGATATATTTACGTCAATTTAAGTGAAGTTGTGGGTTGGATCTTTACCATGTGTCCAATTATACGTTCTTGTTAACATATTGGTGCCTTAATAAAAGAGAATTTTAAATTTAAAATAATTCGACTAAACACTTTTGTTATTACATTCTTAAATATACGTATATATTCATTGAGCTTGCATTTGCGTGCTTTCCCTGGAGTTTTTAAATACATAAATATCTGTTACCATATTCATGATTGTAAGAAACTTTAATATTTACTAACAAAATGTGAGGGGCCTTCGAACTAAGTCCCAATATTTTTTTTCTTAAGTAGCATTGTCCAATTACGACCTTATTTGCTAAACTAAGACTTGGCTCAATGATAATTTTATGACCGTGAGTATTTCGACGTAAGTTTCCATGTTTTTCGTTGTGATAGATCTCAGGAGGATAACAGTTTCGAGCGAGGTGGGGGGGGCGGCAGTAACCGTGCGATCCAAGCCGATGCCGTTGCGCCGCGACTAGCCCGTGCCCCCACGCGCTCACTGTGATTGTGTGTGCATTTCTATTCCTTTGGATGCAACTAATCGTAATATCCTTCAACACCAGCCGGCCGTAAACGCCCGCGTTATTTAAATGTTGCTTGCATATACATATTTGTTTTTCTTTCATTATTTTTTTCTATTTTTTATTCCATGACAATTGAAACATGATCGCTGTGTAACTGTCATGTTACAACGCTGTGTGTACATGTTGAGTTATCAAATGACACCTTTTTAATGTTGATAGGACATTTACATGGGTAGTGGTGGTCGAATTATTTTGAGAGCCCAGGTCTTGGTTATCAAGAAAACAAAATGGCGGCCGTAAGAGCCAAAAATGCCATATTTCACACCATTAAAGGCTCCGACACTGGTGACGGGACACATTGTATACATAGCATAGATAGATAATAGCTTAATTTCTTACTCCACTCACACTAACATTATTAATAGAAATACTATAAGCATATTTTAAAGCAAATATCAAAAAAAAAATAAAAAAAAAAATAAAAAAAATGGTAATATAAAGTATGCCTTAACTTAAAATGTATTTATATAAGCACTCTCCCTAAAAAATAAGATATGAATATCGAACATTCCAATAATCATAGTCACCCTACTCTCATACGGTTTCATATTACGGTTTTTTGCAAATATTTTCTAAAATATGAGTGCTGCAGTTATATTCGCCATATTTATCTAAACTAGGTTACGTTACCCGTCGACTAGTACTCTAACTAAGCTTAAACCTACTTTTAATAACGAGATAAATGCCATTGTATTTTAGGCATATTGCCGTCCGAGCGGCCAACTTAAATCGACTCTAACAAGTTATTGAACCCACTTTCTAGTATTTTTTTACGTTTATTCGCTGTAACAAATTCGTAACTAATTATCCATACACATTAGCCTATATTAATTTGATATTTATGGTGACATACCTACCTACTCATAACCTGAAAACTAAATATTGCATAACTTTTTGTTTATTTACGTTTTCACGTTTATTATTTTTGTAACAAATTGAACAAATTAAGACTTTTCTTTTGATGCATCATTCGTCTATCTGCATTATATAGTTTCTGTGTAATCACGGACGATGACTACGGCAAGTGGCGGTTCTAGCGGCCAACTATTTTTTGTCATAGCGTCTTAGTTTTTTTTGTAACAAATTCACGAAAAGAGGTGTGTAAAGTAACAAATTAGCACTAATTCCTGGCAAAATTTCATCAAATATTATGAGGTGGCCGCGCGGTTGAAACGGACATACTGCATCGCCTAGCAACATTCTGTTCAAAATAAATTTAGATATCTGTTAATAATATACAGTCTTTATAAATTTTTTGTTCGTTAATAATAATAAGATATAAAATAATATAGTTAAATTTTAATGTCATAAAGAAAAAATATAATGCCTAAATATCAAATTAATATCACGTACTAAATTGAAAATATTCTTTGAGTAGATGCACTATTAACCATTTTTGATCAGTTTTGTAAACCATATTATTGTAGCTCTCATACATGATATTAACTATGATATAACATTAGATTTTTCTACTAATGATAGTAGCAAAAATCGTAGTAACATGGGTAGTACAATTACTACTATTAATTATTAAAACAAAAAAGTATCAACGGCAATCCGTTGATACTTTTTTGTTTTAAATAATTAACAATTGTAGAAACACACTTTAAAGAACAAGTATTATTGACATTCACCTGTTTATGTGATAGTAGGCTCTTATGTAAAAAAATATCCTCGTGTGTTTGCACAATCTTTTCAATTTAATGTACTCGCGGGAAGATTCGACTAAAATTAGGCTTCCCAACAACTTAACTTAGCTTCTATAGCTTCCACTGTAGAAATTTTGCCAGGAATTAGTGCTAATTTGTTACTTTACACACCTCTTTTCGTGAATTTGTTACAAAAAAAACTAAGACGCTATGACAAAAAATAGTTGGCCGCTAGAACCGCCACTTGCCGTAGTCATCGTCCGTGATTACACAGAAACTATATAATGCAGATAGACGAATGATGCATCAAAAGAAAAGTCTTAATTTGTTCAATTTGTTACAAAAATAATAAACGTGAAAACGTAAATAAACAAAAAGTTATGCAATATTTAGTTTTCAGGTTATGAGTAGGTAGGTATGTCACCATAAATATCAAATTAATATAGGCTAATGTGTATGGATAATTAGTTACGAATTTGTTACAGCGAATAAACGTAAAAAAATACTAGAAAGTGGGTTCAATAACTTGTTAGAGTCGATTTAAGTTGGCCGCTCGGACGGCAATATGCCTAAAATACAATGGCATTTATCTCGTTATTAAAAGTAGGTTTAAGCTTAGTTAGAGTACTAGTCGACGGGTAACGTAACCTAGTTTAGATAAATATGGCGAATATAACTGCAGCACTCATATTTTAGAAAATATTTGCAAAAAACCGTAATATGAAACCGTATGAGAGTAGGGTGACTATGATTATTGGAATGTTCGATATTCATATCTTATTTTTTAGGGAGAGTGCTTATATAAATACATTTTAAGTTAAGGCATACTTTATATTACCATTTTTTTTATTTTTTTTTTATTTTTTTTTTTGATATTTGCTTTAAAATATGCTTATAGTATTTCTATTAATAATGTTAGTGTGAGTGGAGTAAGAAATTAAGCTATTATCTATCTATCCTATGTATACAATGTGTCCCGTCACCAGTGTCGGAGCCTTTAATGGTGTGAAATATGGCATTTTTGGCTCTTACGGCCGCCATTTTGTTTTCTTGATAACCAAGACCTGGGCTCTCAAAATAATTCGACCACCACTACCCATGTAAATGTCCTATCAACATTAAAAAGGTGTCATTTGATAACTCAACATGTACACACAGCGTTGTAACATGACAGTTACACAGCGATCATGTTTCAATTGTCATGGAATAAAAAATAGAAAAAAATAATGAAAGAAAAACAAATATGTATATGCAAGCAACATTTAAATAACGCGGGCGTTTACGGCCGGCTGGTGTTGAAGGATATTACGATTAGTTGCATCCAAAGGAATAGAAATGCACACACAATCACAGTGAGCGCGTGGGGGCACGGGCTAGTCGCGGCGCAACGGCATCGGCTTGGATCGCACGGTTACTGCCGCCCCCCCCACCTCGCTCGAAACTGTTATCCTCCTGAGATCTATCACAACGAAAAACATGGAAACTTACGTCGAAATACTCACGGTCATAAAATTATCATTGAGCCAAGTCTTAGTTTAGCAAATAAGGTCGTAATTGGACAATGCTACTTAAGAAAAAAAATATTGGGACTTAGTTCGAAGGCCCCTCACATTTTGTTAGTAAATATTAAAGTTTCTTACAATCATGAATATGGTAACAGATATTTATGTATTTAAAAACTCCAGGGAAAGCACGCAAATGCAAGCTCAATGAATATATACGTATATTTAAGAATGTAATAACAAAAGTGTTTAGTCGAATTATTTTAAATTTAAAATTCTCTTTTATTAAGGCACCAATATGTTAACAAGAACGTATAATTGGACACATGGTAAAGATCCAACCCACAACTTCACTTAAATTGACGTAAATATATCAAAATGGCCTTAATGTCATATACTTTCACGTCACGAAAACAGCTGTAGCAATAAAGTAATAACTTTATTCAAGTCATCATAAAATTGTAAAATTAAACTTACCGCAGTCAATTTGGATCCCTCTGCAATACACTTTTTGGTGGTGACTTCTATATTAACAAATCATATAAGTGGACACAACTCATAGCTAAGCACTTTTAGACACTTCTGGATTTACTGCTAATTGTCTCAGTAACTTAGTAGTATGAAAATCACGGGAATTAAATACGTACGAGCACACACTTCAAAATCCAGCACAATAATGACAATATTCACAACGGCTTAATCGCTTTTTAAACCCCTTCCGACAAATATTTTTAACAATAATTTGGAAACAAATGAGATCCTTTTTCGGGAATCGTGCCCATCATAAAACACCTGCGGAACGAAAATCTTATCAGTAAATACTTTAAAGAATTAAGAACAATAGACATCAATATGGCTGCAGAACGAACTGCATATTCCTTCAAACAGAGTACAACATTAAATACATGCCTTTGTACTAATATATTCATAGTCACCCTACTCTCATACGGTTTCATATTACGGTTTTTTGCAAATATTTTCTAAAATATGAGTGCTGCAGTTATATTCGCCATATTTATCTAAACTAGGTTACGTTACCCGTCGACTAGTACTCTAACTAAGCTTAAACCTACTTTTAATAACGAGATAAATGCCATTGTATTTTAGGCATATTGCCGTCCGAGCGGCCAACTTAAATCGACTCTAACAAATTATTGAACCCACTTTCTAGTATTTTTTTACGTTTATTCGCTGTAACAAATTAGTAACTAATTATTCACACACATTAGCCTCTATTAATTTGATATTTATGGTGACATACTTACCTACTCATAACCTGAAAACTAAATATTGCATAACTTTTTGTTTATTTACGTTTTCACGTTTATTATTTTTGTAACAAATTGAACAAATTAAGACTGTTCTTTTGATGCATCATTCGTCTATCTGCATTATATAGTTTCTGTGTAATCACGGACGATGACTACGGCAAGTGGCGGTTCTAGCGGCCAACTATTTTTTGTCATAGCGTCTTAGTTTTTTTTGTAACAAATTCATGAAAAGAGGTGTGTAAAGTAACAAATTAGCACTAATTCCTAGCAAAGTTTCATCAAATATTATGAGGTGACCGCGCGGTTGAAACGGACATGATGCAGTCGCTAAGCATAAAGCTACGCTAGCACCATATATTGGAGCGGAGCGTAATACCTAAAAAAAGAAAAAAAAATGTTTTGCTTCGATGGCAATTTTTGCAAATTTCAAAATTCGGGCTCCGTCACCATCTGGTCCTAAACCTTTTGATTCACTTCCACAGAAAAAATATTAAAATCGGTTAAGAACTCGGGAAGTTATGGCGTAACAGACATTGCGCCATTGAACCTGATCCATGGAAGCTTCACTCGCTTCGCTCTAATAATATTAAAAAGAGATTATGCAGAAATTACAAATACGAATTTGTATTAAGACTTATTAATATTAAGATTTGAATATATCATATTTTTTATAAATTCTGCTTGCCAAATATTTGGTGTGACGTATAGTAACGTGTAAAATGATTTGATTTAAACAGCTAACTTTATCTCTTTCAGATCTGGCACCAATACTTTAGGCTTGGTATTTTTCTGTTTGGTATTTGGCAGTCTTCTGGGAACGTTAGGACCTAAAGGCAAAGTTGTGATTGACTTCTTTCAAGCCATCTTCGAGGTTATAATGAAGATGGTCACTGGTGTTATGTGGCTAACCCCTGTTGGAGTAAGCAGCGTCATCGCTGGGAAAATTTTAGGAGTCAGTAATGTTGGTAAGTTTATATCGAGTTGAATTCTAAAATGTCTTTACATGGAACAATTGAAAAATAACACGCCTTGAAATAGAGTCACTATCCAAAGTTGAATTTAAAATTGAATCTTTTATTTCCTGAGTTAGTTAATTAATTAAGATATATGGCTGCCGAGTGAAATGTTTGAGGCATTATGTTAGGGTTTTGCTTTTTTTGGTGCATATTTATTTTAAAGGTGTACAGCAACTAACATTAAAGTTACAGTCCGTTAGCGTTAAGTCGCTAATATTTCGATCTGTCTAAGGATCACATTTCTATAACTTTTTTTTAAATAGTTCTAGAAAATTAATTTTAAATAATTTCCGTGTTTTCTGTTATTCTGCTTATATTTCGTGATGAGATAAATGATTATAATAGAAAAATACTAGAGAAAATCAACTCGGGTCACAAGTGAATTTTCAGGTGGAAGAAAACGAAAAGATTTCTCAGTCTCAATCCCACCTGAGAATTCATTTGTTACCTGAGTCGATTTTTTCTAGTATTTTTCTGTTATAATAATTAATCTCATAAGATAGCATTGAAAAGTGCATACAATATATAAAAATTATATATCTCGTGATTTTGTAGCTTAACGACATTTTAGCTAACAGACTGCAAAAAGGTGAAGTTTCGAGTCGTTAATGTCGTTAATGAGACAGCGACACTACAGTATACTTAAGCGACAGTATGGGGAAACTTCGGAGCATAGCTTGCTCCTTTCGTATTGCTGCGATAGTGTTACTGTGTAAATAATGATGGAACCGCGTCGCTCGGAACTCCATCTTAAGGTTCAGTAATTTTAATGAGAGAGAGCTTAATACACGTATTTGAATTCTGATACCATACAAAATATTGTAAAATATTTTAAAGTTTTTTTGAAATACATAACGGAAAACTCACAACAATTATTACATCCCAAACCAAGCAGAGCCAAGAAGCAAGTATATAAATAACATATAGATTACATAACTTGGGAAGAAATGCATATGCTCGTCTCATAAACATACGCCTCTTTCATTGATTATAATAGGTTAAAACCCTGTATCTTATATGACACATGAATATGTAATATTCCCGGCTTCGCACGGGTGGACAAAATTCTTTATTTTTTTTCTATTATTAAATATTTTTCCGTTAACGCCATCTAGCGTCCGGTAGACGAACTACTTGCGGTTAACGCGTTGCTATGGTAACGCGTATACAATGGAAAAAGAGTAGGAAAAAGAGCGGACAGACGAACAACAAATTTGTGATGCTCGTATTCATCACACAAATATCCCCGCTTCTGACCCAGGGCCGTCTTTGCAAAAGGTGCGATTGCTACGGTTGCTTTAAACGGTCGTCATGTCAACAGTATTACATTGTTTAAGTATGTACGTAATGATAGGCATATAAATTTGTAGCGTTTGATATAGAACTCAATGTATTGGACCTAAGGTTTAAAATAGGTTGGATGAATTTGACTTTTTAAACGTGTGTTAATTACACTGCGTACTAATTGGAATGCGAACAAATTACAATGATGTCTCTTAAACTTTTTTTGGATTTGGCTCACCGCCACTTGGAAATCCAATTTCAAATGCATTATAAATAAAACTATCATTAACGAAACGACATATTAATGTGAGCAGTTGCGAGTTTTTATTCTGTTTACATTTTTTTTAATAAAACTTCATGGCTTGGGTACGTGTCCTTTAAGCCATGTCTCGATATTCAGTAATTCCTAATCTTAATTAGATGCCAATGAGAGTTAATATGAGTGATAGATGAATAATGAAATAATTCCTTTCCCTAAATTCCTGAAAGCTCTAGGGTTTTACTAAAACTTCTTGCAAGATCATACAAAGACCATTTTTGCTGTTTTGTTTCATTTGCCAACACTTGTACATGTTTATAAACAATAAGTGGTTAATAAACTTCTATTATATCTAATTTATATTCGCCACAACAGAAATTTTACAACTTTCATCCTTAATCCATTATAACACATTGATATTCACCAAAATCACCAAAGAGACGCTTCCCGCACCGCCCAAAAAGTTCTTAAATATTAGAACTAGATGTTGGACACAGATTTTTTTTATTGCAAAATAAATATTACTTGTTACAATTATCCACAGCAATACATATTTTAACAAGAGAACTAAAACCATTAAAATTTCTTTCCTCTCTCTTAAGGGAAAAGCCTCCTATTACAAACTCTCTGTGTAGTTCAGACTCAACACTCTCACAAAGGTTCCTGAAACGAAACTGACTACACATTGCCTTACTTATGTTTACACTAATATGTAAACATATACTCTTCACAAAGGTTACATACATATATGTAAACTTTGTGAAGAGTATATAAATAAATAAAAAATGAGTGTGCTTTAGACCACACGACTGAAAAAATAACTTCTTTAGTACTTCCATCTTGTATATAAAATGATATTATATTAGATATACAAAACGTAACAGGCTATGAGAGAAAGAGAGAAAATGTGTGCTCGCACCTCTCTCTCTTGCCCCTACAGTTATATACGAAACGTAACTCTCTCTCTTTCTATCTTCACTAACTTATATTTCCCTCTCAACCTCCGTTGGCCTCGCCCGATCACACTTTTCGTAACGCTCGTCACGCATTCACCAGCTCACTCCCAAGTCAAGCGGAAAGAAGTTTTACTCCAAAAAAAACATACCATAACCTTTTTAATTAATTTTTGTTAGTGATGCATTTTATTTAAAATTTAATTGTAATTATTTCCAGGGCAAGTCATGTCTCAACTGGCATGGTTCATAGCTACGGTGGCGATCGGAGTGTTCTTCTACCAGTTGGTGGTCATGCAACTAATATACTTCTTAGTGCTGAAGAAGAATCCTTATAAGTTCTACTGGGGACTATCTCACGCTATGCTCACTGCTTCTGCGACTGCTTCCACGTAAGAGTTCGTGGTTTATATATATTCGCTGTTTTTTTAACTGGTTTGGTTCAATTTGATTTCAATGGCTTATACATAACTATACTAGCTTAGGCAGCCACTCGTCGCAGTGTTATTATTCAGATTTTTTTTCTTATATAGACTGGCTGACCTCTCCACGCGTTGCTTTAGCTCAGTTTTAATAATTTGCAATATCTTTATATATATAATTCTTCTGTAAGTGTGTATGTCACTGAACTCCTCCTAAACGACTGGACCGATTTTGATGAAATTTTTTGTGTGTGTTCAAGGGGATCTGAGAATGGTATAGATTCACAAATCAGCCCGGCAGATGACGCTGCAGTCGGCACAGCAACGCGTGGCCGGGTCAGCTAGTTTTTTTATAAATTAAAATAAAATCTAGCCTGTGTCGGAAATAATGTAGCAAAATGGAAAATAAATCATCAATATTTACACACTTTTTATATATGGAATGGAATGGAAATTTTAGGTATATATAAGTATAGATACACAAAAACCTCTCTACAGTAACAAATATTGTGTGTTACAAATAGGTCATTTGACAAACACGGATTTTCTACTAAGCATGTATCATTTACCTATATTATAAGTATGATGTCAAACCATGCCAGTTACAATTAGTGAATTGTAATTGCTGCATTATAGTGCTTAGAATGGTCAGTTCAAGTCACTTTATTTAATATATTTGCACTTTGTAAATCAGTAATTTTGAACTCTGTGTTAGCTTACTAACCATTTTTGTGAATGTCGAGGCAACACAATTAAGGCAACACTTTGAAATGTGTCTTACAAAATTATGTATGTGCCTGTAATAAGAGATGGTCATGTTGGTTGTCCAATAAATAAATAAATATTTGTCGACCTCCGAGGTTGAGTGCCTAACGCCACTACAAGATCCCGGATTCGATCTTCGACTGAATCAATGTGGGAAATAAATTATTTAATATTGGCTTTGGTCTGGGTGTTGTGGTACCATCGTTGTTTCTAATTTCTATAACACAAGTGCTTTAGATACTTCACTTGAGTTCAGAAATATGTATGTGATATTGTATAATATTATTTTACTTTTTAATAATATCTTATTTTTGTTAGTTGCACATTCAACTGGTGGATTTTTTAAATCTAAATCAGTTATCTAGTAAATTATTAAAACAAAGATACTGATATAGCTTAAATACAAAAAA
Source organism: Calamotropha paludella (assembly GCA_927399485.1). NCBI lineage: Eukaryota > Metazoa > Arthropoda > Insecta > Lepidoptera > Crambidae > Calamotropha > Calamotropha paludella. The sequence goes on along the minus strand of OV656806.1, from coordinate 3,201,203 downwards.
ATATATTAAGTTAGTGCCATGTTTGTGAAATAACAAGATATTTCTTTGCATAATGATTTTCTATTTAGTTTTAAATTGTTTGGAATTATTGAATTTAATGAATTGTATTTTTATTTTTTTAAATAATTTTAAATTTTATTTTGCTACTTATACCTAATATTTTAGATTAATCAATGACTAAGTTCTTAAAAAAATATATGCCTCTAATGGTAAAATATGGGGATACAATATTTATGCGATAAACGATTATGATTAAATAATTATTTTAATAAAATAACTAATGTACAGTTTTGCGCATAATTTATATTTAATCCTGGCCTATTATCTATAATTTAATTTGGCCTTAGTCATCCTGTAATCACGTCACCTGTAAGGGAGTCGAAGCGTCAGGATAAAATAATTATTATGCGCAAAAAATCGTAAATTGGGTGTTTATGTAAAAGTGATGTGCGCGGTAGTCTAAGAACTAAAAATTAAATGACTAATTTGGATGAGCCATTTAATCTTCTATAGTAATACCCTGAATTTTCAGAGCTGCAGCTCTCCCTGTGACATTTCGGGCGATGGAAGGCCCCTTAAGAATTGATCCACGTATCACAAGATTCGTTTTACCCATCGGATGCAACATCAACATGGACGGCACTGCACTTTTTCTTGCTGCAGCCAGCGTATTCGTTTGTCAGATGAATAGCATCCCCTTAGGGTTTCCTCAATTGGCCACCATCTTGTGAGTATAATAAATAAAAAATTAAATAAATATTTTTTATATTCACACTAAACCTAGCGCAAAGTAAGTACGGTGTAAGGCTTGCGATATGAATATTAGGGTAACGAACAGACCTACAGTACATGGTACATATATATGCAATATTCATAGAAATATACTCGTTTATACCTAAATACCCATGAGTCAGGCACAAATGCTAGTATTCATCCCACAAATATCGGCGCCTTTCGAGATTTGAACCCAGGACCGTCAGCGTAGTTGCGAAAGGCAGGATCTCTTCCGTTGCACCAAACGTTCGTCGAATAATATGAAATGACACTACTCTGTATCGCACAGATTAATTCTATAACGTGATTCTTGGAAATTATTATTATTATTATTATTAGGAGTCAAAATATACCTACTGTGGTACGACAGTATACTAAAGTAGAAATATCTTCAAACATTTTAAGAGATGGATCAAAGAAATTAAATTACGGCAATTAAGGAATTGAGAATTTATTAAAAAACCGTAGGTCACAGGCGTTTCTTATTTGTACCAGTATCGCATACCAAGAATATTGTTAAATTACATAGATGAACATAAACACTCTTAAATATAAACAGGCGTTTACATACAATAAAGAAAACAGAGAACAACGACATTAGTATGGTCTATCATTGATCTATAAATCCTACCAATCGACAAACTAAATCTGTACATTGAATTAAGGTATACATTGCACCCCATCAGCATTTTCTCTGTCAAATGTATTTTATTATTTTAATTAATTTCGTCTGTAAGCAATATTAGGTGGTTATATAAATTAGTTTACAATTAGCAATCATCGCGTGTTCTCGTTATTCCATCCATAGGTCGCTGGTTCATATTCGGCTCGAAGAACCATAAAAGTCGCATGGTGTTCCACACAAAATCATTATCTCAGTCGTAAGACGTACACTAATGGCCAGAAACCTCGCCTCAAAAAGATTGGAAATTTTGCCAATGTCTGCACGCTTAGGAGATTGCAGTAAATTACCATAATTCTGAAAACGCTGCCGTCCATTATGTGGTCTCCGGAAAGCGTATTGTGATCACTTCCTACTATCATTTGTCGCCTTTTACGGCAACATTAGCGTAAAGGTTGGTTCTATTCCACTGTTTTAGACACCAGACGAAGATAAACTTAATATCAGATAAGCTAAAAATAGCTTATTTTCAACAACTGTCGACTCCTTTCTTCAAAACTACCTGTTCAACAAAATTTTGAAAGAAAGGATGCCAGTTTTGAAAACTAATTTTGATTGTAGCTTAACATCGACGGCGGCATCGGTATCGTCCGCATCAGTTCCATCGGCAGCCATGGTGCTGCTCCTTGTAGTGTTAGCAGCTGTCGATGCTCCAACCAGGGATGTCTCACTGCTCTTCGCCGTTGACTGGCTCGTGTGAGTATACCTTCTTATATCTTATAGGTAGATTGTGAATGAAAAAATACATTACAATCTGACTTATAAAACTTTGCTCCTTTACGATGTATTAAGTGTCAGTTATGAACAGGTTTTATGAGTAATATCTCAAGCTCCTCTTAGCTTCTGAAGTTGTAAGCATCCACCACATTTTATTGGGCCCGCGTGGAGGCTAGGCATGGCTTAATGATCTATTCCTACCTATGACGTTTTCATTCAGGAATGGAAAGCCCTGTCTTTTAGCAGTGGGGACACTATATATAATAGAGTAAGCTAATAAGCTAAAATAAGGATGCCTTTTAGTTACTTTGTCATACCTACTTTCTTAAAATAGATATTGAATATCTAGTTCTTGTTGTTACACTCTTCTTTCATTATTATTTCTATATAATTAAGAAACTAGTAAACTTAAATAATTTTTAGAAATTACTTTGCTTGGCAGGATGACCATCTCCATCTTTATTGTGTTTTGAAAAATATTTCAAGCTTGAAAGAGCTATATTATCGATGGTAGTTTCAGCTAGATCATAGATTGAAAAAATAACTATAAATTAGTAAGAGTAGGGTTCACAAATATGAATAAATTTTAATGATCCACGGCTGAAGAGACTAGTGTTTATATCTTCACAACTTATAATCTTGTCGTTTGCTTGTCTGTCACTTTTTATGTCATAAACATTAAGTATCGGAATAAAATAAACACTGACAACAACACGTTAACTTAGCTGTCAAAATTCGTCAATTCAACTCTATAAGCTGGACTTTGCGCTGAAAATGGAAATGCGAAAATTTATGGTTTTGTATAAATTGTTGAGCTGTTGCTATGTAACCCTACTAAATGCAAACCATAGTTATCATGACATAGCACTTAAATTCTTTTACTTATTAACAAATGTGAATCTGTTTCTGTTTTTTTTTAATTATCTATATTTATGCGTACGTTTGTTATTTCAGTGACCGTATCCGCACCACCAATAATATGCTTGGCGATTGCTACGCCGCGGCGGTGGTCGAACGCCTCTCCAAGAACGAACTCATGGCCTGCGATGCCATCTCCAATGTAAGTTTCAACTCTTAGTGTCATTAGGGATTATAATAGCGGGGAACGGGAAATATGTATTTTTGTTGTTTACTTCTATTCAGAATATAAGTTTATAGAAATATCATTAGAGTTGCATGATGATGACGTTTCATTTAGCAATTTATTCTATTATTCATCTTTTTACAATGGTAACAGCTTCATTTTAATGTATCACACCCCCGTCATTAATTGCTTCACTGAAAGATTGTTTGTTAGAAATCGCTTTGAGCGATCGCTTATTGTAGCACTTCTTTTGTTCTTTATTTCATTTAAACTAGCAATCTGTTTGTAATAATAAAGTATTTTTCATTCATTCGCCATTGTCATGTCTATTTTTTCCATTTTCCTCTGTTATGTGTCAAGTTATTCTTTATTACACATCCATTTACAATTTATTTATCTCCTTTTTCTACCTCTTTTCTGCAATTCATTAGCACTCATGTGTGTTATTCCTATAGTAATATGCTTTCATTATCAAAGTTTTATTAACTTGAATGTCTTTTTTTATTTTTAACTTGTACTCAAGCGCAAAGGCTCGTGTGATCGAAATGCTTACTTGTTTCATATTGGTTTCTCGATCTTTTTCATTTGTATTCGTAAAAATCGGAGTTTTCAAAAACAGTTTAGTATTCAAATTGGTTTTGTATTTATATTTTTGATATGAATAAACTAAATCTAGACTATTAACACTCGAAGTTTATTGGACACTGATTGCCCATATCGTAGTTTTGAACTTCGAAATTAGAAAATATAATGTATTTCCGAATTTCGAACCGTGCATGTTGGCAGTTCTAAGTTATTCATAGTTATTGAGCAAACTATTGTTATTATCTATTTTAAAATATCACCTAAAATGATAATAATCCAAAGAACGTCGTCTAAGATTTCAATTGTGATACTATTGGTATAATAGATCATAATGCCACAGTATTCATTCAATTAAAACCTGTTTCCAGTATAAAATTCTATGTAAAAGGCGAAAATATCGTTGGAATATTTAAAAACTTACGCTCAGCTCTCAAAATTACTGATATAGAACGCATTATAGATAGGAAACAAAATTGTAATACTTAATTGTTTTCAAACAAGGAGTTATATTTGTGACTCGTCGGTGAATATAGAAATAAAACATTTTATTTTTTACAGGAACCAGGCCCAAATGGCACCACTCCAACTCTTAACACCGAATTAGATTTGGGCATCGTCACTCCAAGCCGGAAGTCTCTTGCATCGGATGACGTTATCATTGACATGCATTTAAGCGGCCACCATTGCAACTCCATTAAGAGGATTTAGCTTTAAAATTTTGACCTATTGTTTCAAATGGATAATCAAAATCCAGAATAACTGATACTTAATAGACGTGAGGTAATTTTTGCTTAAGCCCAAGAGAATGAGTAGAAGAGTAATTTTTCAATTTACATGAATGTTCAATCAATCTTCGATTCTCTTAATCGGGTTATACACATACAGTAGTAGACGCCTTTTTAAATGTAATAGTGAAAATTACATATGCCACTTTAACCTGCCTAATCTAAGAATAAGTGCTATAATTTTAAACAGTTTTCAGAAATGTTTTTCAGAATTGTCATGTTCCAACATGCTTTTGTATTACGCCTTAAGATTTTGAGAAGAAGTTTTACCTTCTGTTTAAGTGTAGTCAAATATTCAAGTTAGTATTTAACATGTTCGTTACTGAATTTTATCAATTTAGTTACTTGTATTATTTTATGGATACTTTAATTTCTAATATGAGAGTGTGTTTCACAAAAGCCACATTTTGTAATTTCTATAACAAGGAAACATGTTTTGAATCACATGTTTAGCGAACAAAGACAAGTTTGCTACGTTGTAATAATTGTGAATATATTTTTAAAGAGATACAAGGCAGAGGAATTTAACTCCACTAGAGCGCTCATTCGAAGGAGCGATCTCTACCTTGTGAAAGACTGCAGCCAAATATCACTAGTCCATTGGTTCGTAGTTTTGCAGTAATTTTGTTGAAGCGATAAGATTAAAATATACAATACACGATAAAATCAATGTTAAACATCAAAACATGGCCAAAATGACAAAAATGGCCTAAGAAGTATTACTAACAAAATACTTAATATAAAGCGTGTTGAAAACTTATTGTAAGCAATTTTAAAGTACTATTTTATCCTTTACGAGTTAATCACATACATCGTAATAATATTATAATAATCAATCAGTCAATATCTTAATGTAGATTAATATACTAGTACTAAGCATATAATATAGGTCTCATAAATAGTAAAAAGACACAATATTAATAGAACTAAATTGTACTGTAAAATTGGCATTCACAGTGTTGAGACAAGCGTGCTTTATTACGATGGCGTATTAAATGTTAGAAATTGAGTAATTTTTAAATATCTGCGAGAAAAAAATCATTTAGTTATTCACCTAATTTATTTTTCTTACTCATGTAAGATTAGTTATTTTACTAACTCATATCTTCGCTTCATTACCATAAAACTATGAGCGGACTGATCAAATCAATGTACCTACTTTTATGTAATGTTTAGTTTTAAGGCATTTTGGATTTAAGATCTCAGCCCACTAAGCTGTTCATTTTGGAAGCACTTTGAAGAAGTTTAACTCTTTGTAGTTTTTATACCTTGTCAGTTACTTGTTCGTTAGTTACTAGTTACTAGTGGTTCTAATTGTAGAAAGAAAATTAATGTGGGTAAAACGTCCTAAAATTGTCATTGTTTCATTATAAATAGACTTAGATCCAACTGTGATATTTGTATTGTTTGGTTTCTTTCCAATATAATGTTCCTTTGGGACGGTAGGAAATAAAACAAGATATAAATTTATAGGTTTTATTTTTGCTTACATTCCCCACGGACAGTCGTAACTTAAAAGTAAGGTCTATGGACAGTATAATACATTATTTAACTATCAGATTAAAGGGAATTAACACTTGAAATTATCAATATTTGGGGAAGAATATAGGCATCTTTACCTAGACAAAAATCACAGATTATATTAAGAATAAAATTTTCCGAAGTCAATTAAGGCACAATCGTTTCACTAATTATTTGAATATAATATGGAATAATTATTTGTGACTGCATTTTAAAGAAAAATACACAATTTCAATAAAGCGTATGAAAACTTGTGTTATCTAAAAATACACTTATAGCTTAATGTAAAGCTGATTCATTTGTTTTATATTATAATAAAATAACATGGCAGTCTTCATTTAAAATATTATACAAGGCACTAAAAATATACAGTCTAATATTTACAGTTATTGTTACAACCCGAATGAAGACTATTTACATTTACCGTAAAATCGGTATAAGCGCTTAATACATCACTTTGAGCATGATCAGAGCAATCCAGTTTGGCGAATGCACAAAATGATATCAGAAAAATAATCCGATTACATCGGTAATCAATAAATATTACTAAAAATACTTAAGGCAAACAGTCGTTACAGAATATTTACAATATGCTAAGAAATAATTCATAAATCTCATATTCGCATTGATGAATGTGGAGGTTTCCTATTGGCTGGTGCAGGAGGTAAGCCTGGACCTACTAATGGTGACATCGAAGGTGACCTTGTTGCCAATGGCGACAAAGATGGTGAGAATGAAGGCGACATTGCAGCAGCCGCGGAGAAACCTCCAGGCACATCATGACTAATTGGAGACCTAGGCAGTAAATGCTGGGGCTGCCTACAAGAAAGGGAAGGGGCAGGACAACTTCTCGGTGCCACAGTCGTTAGCAAAGGAGGTGGAACACTTTTTCCTGCTGATATTGAAGTCCCTTTACTCTTAGCACTAGATGCACCACTGTTACCACTTTGTAACGAGACGGCATCGTCTTTTAAGCGAGCTATTTCTGAAAATACGTGAGCCAGCGGTTGATACTGCGGTCCCCAATCTAATAAATAGTCCCAATTATAACTGCCGGTAAGTTCCTCTTCAGAATGCACAATGGAGCTTAAACTACCTGTCATCGAAGGTCCAGCGGTAGGAACGGCAGTGCCGTCTCCAGGAGCACTTGGGAAAGCACCTAGAGCCATAGCTCGCTCAACTGCAGCACTAGCTTCATCTGCACTACTAGCTCTCTCACTTCCAGTTACTTCGTTAAGTTTGGCATATATTAGGTTAGTTATATCATTTTCATGAGCACCGTCCTCATCGAACATATGCATAGAGTCTATAGGTCCATGGTGAAGCATTGTATCTTTATTTACAACGTTCTCAGAGCATCTTCTAGAAGAAGTTGACGCTCCACCACCCGTACCCGTATCGACTATTCCAAGACGAGCTAGATATTCTTGAGTATTATGAACAGAAACATCTGAAAGATTATCATCATCTGATTGTCTGTGGATACCAGACTCTCTTTGTAATGGGCCTTCATTTATCATTCTTATTTCCTCGTCTTCGCCATCCTCTCCGTCTTCTGCAGATCCTCGGCCACTAGAACCTGATTGGTCAGAGCCTGATAATTCTGAAGTGGTTGCTGCTCCCGAGTTTGAACTTGCTGTGTGAGGGCCATACGGTGGAATCTCATCATACTTGGGGGGAGCAAATTGACCCCCAGGATTAACAGTACCAGTGTTTCTTATTGGGATGGTATCAAATGCGCTTGGATCTACGTAACTGTTTGTAGCGCCAACACCCTCTGAGTTAAGGCCGGGTTTATTCACTTTTTTATGTCTTTTGTTCTTCATATGTAGGAAAAGAAAAGCAGCAGCAAATATTATGATAATAAAAATAAATGCTATAAGAAGCCCTAATGCCCAGTCGGAAAGTCCACCACTTGATGCAGCAGATGTATCGTTTAGTTGATTTATGGTATCTGATACTACTGCATCATGGTTCAATAAAATTTCTACAGCAGTTTTGTTTGTTAAAGAACCTTGTCTGCCGGAACTTGCTGTCACAACTAGACTTATTGATTTATCAGATCCAAAAAGGCTTAATACAGAGTCAACCTTTCTTTTTAATATAATTACTCCAGTGGTTCTATTAATTTTAAAGTAAGAGTGAGATGTCGAGAGCTGGTAAACTATTCTTCCATCAATGCCTTTGTCTCTATCTGTTGCGGTTGCTTGACCAATGACGTAGCCAGCAGGCAAAGGTCCTGACTTGGGTATACCAAAATTATATGTTTTCTGTGTAAACTGTGGATAGAACTCATCTCGGCTTTCTATATCGATTCTCACTTTAACAGTGGAGCTTTTACCTCCTAAATCAGAAGCTTTTATTGAAAATTCGTACTTATTCTTTTGTTCATAATCAAATACAGCATTGGTGTTAACTAAACCATTTACTGAATCTATTTGGAACATTTTCCATGAATCATCATTTCTGTTATAATTAGATGCTACTGGAATTATAGAATAATTAAGTTTACCATACCGTCCTCTATCTAGATCAGTAGCTCTAGCCGTAAATACCGATGTCCCAACTCGTTCATTTTCGCCAATAGTTTCAAAATATTCATTAACTGGAAACGTAGGTGTGTTATCATTTTCATCTAATATACTAACTTTGATATATATGGCATTACATAAAGATGGTTCTCCTTTATCACAAGCTACTACAATAAGTTTATATTCAGTGTTTCCGGTATCATAATCAAGAGTCTTGTTGACAGTCACTATGCCAGTAACTGGATCAATGGAAAATAGATTTTCATCATCTCCTGATGTGATATTATATGAAATTGCTGCATTGAGTGTGCCATATAAATCCGCATCCGTTGCTGATAACTGTGTCAACATATATCCTAATTTGACATCTTCACTAACTGTTATTTCTAAATCATTGGTGGTAAAAATAGGAGCATTATCATTTGAATCAGCCACTGTAACCAATACTGTTATTGATGTTTTATTTTGGTTGTGTGAAAGTATTTTTCCTTCTTCAACAGCAGCAAGTCCAAGAACATATGAGTCTTGAGCTTCTCGGTCTAGTCTATTGATAAGTATGAGAGCCCCTTCAGAGTTGACATCAAAATTATCTCCTTCGTTCCCTGAGATAATGTGAAAGTCTAAATTATATTTCTTGAATACGTCATTAATACCCCCGATTTGCAGCAAAGTGGATCCTTTTTCAGTATCTTCATTTACAGTGATTCTGTAATAGAATAAAAATATTTTTAATATCAACCTACCATCGACAATACATCAATTTAAAAATAGATACTGATTTTTTGCTTTTGCTTTTAAATAAGTGGAAGTCGTTTTTGTAACTATAATAAAACATGCAATGTTCAGACATTTACCTATAAGTATCTTGTCCAATAAATGGTTTAATTTCTGATGAAGCACCGGTACTAATTCTTACTGCTGCAACAGCACTTTTGTTTGGTTTTCCATGATCTGTTGCCACTACCGCTAATTGAGTATCACGTTGGTTAGGCGGTAATGCACTATAGTTCACAAATATTGCTCCAGAGTCAGCGTCTATGTGAAAGCCTTTTGTGGGTCGAAGGATCGAGTAGGAAATCTTTCCATTATCACCACTATCTGGATCTTTGGCGTTGACGGTGCCAATTTCTAACGTCCCACTCCCTTCTGAAATATAAAAATAATAATTTAAAGAAAAGCCTCTTAATTTTACAATATTTTCATTATATTCACGGTAGAAAGATAAGTATTTTAACTTGTGTACTCGTTGAACTTTATCTACTGCTAGTAATATCCAGACCTAAATAATATAGAAAATATCCGTATTCTTGATTCTTTATTGATGATATGCAATAAGCAATAATTTTTAAATGAATCCTTTATTTCAACAGGTACAGCAAAAACCGTAATAAATGCGTTATGGAATTCTCTATTAGTCAACAGGTAAGGGTACCCTAAATAAGCGATGAACAAAACAAAAAATAAATAAAAATACTGTAAATAATTATTACAACATTTTCGTGAAGTTGGTGTCCAATAAGGGTATGAAAGAATATCTATTTCAACATTATATTACCAACGAAAACAAGTTTTTCTATATTGGTTTGACTCTAGGTGTTATGGTACCGTCTTTTCTTCCGAATTCCATACAATAAGTGCTTTAGCTACTTGATTTGCGTTCAGGACAATATGTGATGTTGTATAGTATTTATTTATTTATTTAATATTAATTATAATGATACAAAATGAAAATACTAAATTATTATACGTCCACGTATGAATTTGTTAGGAGCATTATGGATATTTGAAGGTAAAGAGTTTCAGAATCGAATTGCAAACTTATAAATATCTAATTATTTCTTTAACCAAAACTAAAAATATTACGACTACATTCTTATGAATAATTTGTATAAATGCCCCTTGTATTTCATAAATTTAAGTAATTTAAGTAAGTAGACTGTGTAGGAGATTACAAGAATCCGATCACTTATATAATGGAAGCTTGATTTTGCTAACAGGTGACGCTAGTATCTTACGTCCTAGTCATACAATTATGAAGTTTGTGAACATTTCTTTTTTTTCTTCATAATTTCGGACGATTTATCTGGCAAACGAAGCCATATCTCTTTTTAATAAAATAATATTTCATTTAAATAACATTAAAACATACCGGGCAGTATCCTGTTGTAAGATATATCGTCGAATACAGGAGCGTTGTCATTCACATCTGTTACTTTGATCGTGAGAGTTGTTTTGGCGATGTGTTCACTGTCAGAGGCGGTTATGTTAATTTCGTACATTTTCTGCAACTCGAAATCCAAGGGTTCGTTAAGTACAACCTTTCCACTGTACCTATCTATAGAAAATCTGTTATCTTCTTGTATCAATGCATATTTCAAAGCCGGATACGTATCCACGTCGTTTGCTGTTACAGATGTAAGGACTGTCCCAACATCAGCCCCTGAAATAAATAATATTATATTTAAAGATATTTCAATATAAGTTTAGGTAACACACGTATTAAGAATGCATTTCCATCACTTGATATAGGTTGTCAAATGTTAATCAACATAAAATAGAAGGCATAAACAGTCGGCAGGCACTGTTATAACAATCATTAAAAAATGTAATAGTATCCAACAAAATATTATCCTAAAAGAGTTCTTTTTATTTAATCTTGGCATTGGAATCGAAGGGTCGCAATGTAAGCCAGTCGCGAAGTCGAGAATACAAATTATGTAAAATACCCCTCTCTTTGTGAATCGCTTTTTGTTTACCAATTTATTTCGAAAAGCCGATAGACCGCTCTACAGCAATTTAAAACCGAATACGTAAACGGATAAAAACTCACCTTCTGATACAGAGATGAGATTCGGTGGCGGGAAAGTCGGTTGATTGTCATTTACGTCGACTACATTGATCCTTAGGGTCGCAGTACCAGTCATTTGTGGATCGCCCTCGTCTGTGGCAATAACTGTCAATTTATACGTTTCTCTTATCTCTCGATCCAACACTATGTTCGTCTTGACCGATCCAGAAAATGCCGGTTCAATAATAAATGCGTTATCGTGATTGCCGTCTACTATGTGGTAAAGGATTCTCGCGTTTACTCCCCGATCTCCATCTTTCGCAGCTAGTTGCACGACAAATTCGCCCTTAGTATTCCCTTCGAGAACGTTTGCTATATATTGTTGTTGCGTAAATCTTGGGGCATGGTCGTTTTGGTCCAACAGATTTATTGTTACGTCACAATAACCATATAAGACTGGTGATCCATCAGTTCGGGCGACTACAACAAGTCGCCGTGTCGGTCCCGGGTTGGACTCATAATCTAAATTTGCTGAATTATTTACTCTTATAACACCTGTATTAGAGTCAATTTCAAAAGCATACTGATCGTTTCCATTGCCAATTTCATAAATTATTTTTTGTCGTCGACCATCGCTTCTGACAGCTGTGACTTGTAATACATTACTTCCATATGGCATATTTTCTTCGATGGTAACATTATAGGTTACGTTTTGAAAATTCAGAGTAGGCGCCGTATCCGAAAAGTCACCTACACGAATTTCGATTAGACCTACGGAACTTTGTAAAGGACTTCCTTTGTCTTTAGCAATTACTTTCAAATGAATAAGTTTTCCATTTTCACTTGCCAAGCTTTGCGTTGCTGTTAAAACGCCAGTGGTAGGATTGATACGAAATTTGTGATTCGACGAATCTAATAACTCATAAATAATTTCTGCATTCATTCCTATATCATTATCAGTGGCGGACACCCGCAGTAAACTTTGGCCTGGTGGGGTAAGTGTCGCAATTTGTTCTCTAAATGGATATTTTGTAAATATTGGTTTATTGTCATTAACGTCCTTAATAGTGACTTCTACGGAAACTCTTTGCGATCGAGCGATGTACCGACCCTCGTCAGTTGCAACTGCTTCAAAATGATAAACATTTATTTTTTCTCTATCAAAATACCTGCAAAAAATACCGTAACTTATTAACTTATACATAAAAATAATTACAGTTTAATCGAGAAAATACCTTTAGAAAGCTTAATGGAATTTAATATCCCGATTTGAAATTTATCATAAAAATTTAATTTAAAGCACATCATTGTTGATTATGTGTCATAAAGAAACGCTTACCCAGTGGTAAAAACGATCCCCGTCTTATTATCAATTCGAAACAATCCCTGGCTTTCGTTTGCCAATGAATAAACGATACGTTTATTGAATCCCAAATCAGCATCTGTGGCTCTTACTTTTATGACTGAGGTGTCAATAGGGGCATCCTCTAGTATAGCGGCAGAATAATGCCCAGTGTCGAACACGGGATCATTATCATTTTGATCTTCTACAATTACTGTTATATTACAAGACCCTTGCAACGCTACAGGAGAGCCGTGGTCGAAAGCTGTTATTGTCAAATGATATCTCGATTGAGTTTCACGGTCCAAAGTTTTTGCAGTAAGTTTTCCCGATGTAGAGTCAATAAAAAATTTGTTGCCGTTATTTCCAGATGTAATACTGTATGTGACAATTCCATTAGCACCAATGTCTTTGTCCATGGCCGCGACAGTATGGATAACCTCTGGATCGTTATTTTCAGGAACGGACAGTGGATAGCAAGAACCAGATTTAAAACTAGGCGGATTGTCATTTACATCCATTACGGTAATAGATACAGATGCAACATCAAAATTTGTCGTTGACTGGAATGTACTGGAATCAGTAACGTAGACGGGGAATATATAATAATCTTTTTCTTCTCTGTTTATTTTAGTTTTCACCGTAATAGTTCCCAAGCGAGAGTCTATAGTGAACTTATCATCAGCTACGCCAAGTGGTATCAGATAGGTGAGGTTACCTGTAAAAAAAATATCATAAGATATAAAAAAAAAAAAAAATATTTTATAATAATTTATCTTATATCATAAGATGTTTATTCACCAATATAAATTTTGCTACTACTAATGTAAAATTTCGTTATCTCACCAGTATTTCCTCTTGAAGATTTAGCAGTCAGTCTAGTCACAAAACTACCAGACCGAATATCCTCACTAATATTAGCTCGATAGAAAGAATCAGTAAAGCGAGGCGGTATGTTTGTAGATTCTTGTAAATTGAGCAATAATGTCATATGGCTTTGTCGAGGAAATGGTACTCCATGATCTGAAGCCGTAAGATTCAATTTGTATTGTCCTGGTCGCACTCTTTCAAAATCAGATGAATATTTTTTCGATATGGTTAGTTTGCCAACGTCGTAATCCATAGAAAAATATGCATGTTCATTGCCACCAGATATATAATACGATATTCTACCATTGTCTCCAGAATCTGCATCTACGGCTAATGCTTGGTACAATGTGCCTGATAAGGTAGTTAAAGATATGGTAACACGTGTTGCTGATACAAAAGTTGGTACATTATCATTTGCATCAATTACGGATATGTGAACTGTAGCGTAAGTAGCCATTCTCTCAGTCACATTTACCGCTTGATCAGTTGCTTCAATTACAAGCCAATATTCTTTAAGTGTTTCAAAGTCAAGAGAAGAGGTCAGAGTCAATGAACCCGTTAGTGGATCAAGATTGAAAACATTTTTCGTCGATGGCAATGATGAAACAATATGAAAGTTTAGTTCTCCGTTCACTCCCAAGTCTGCATCTTTAGCGGTGAAGTTGTAAATAGTCATGCCAATAGGGGTGATTTCAGATATTTCTATATTGATAGGATCTTCGGGCCATTGTGGCGCGTTATCGTTTACGTCTACAATTTCAATCTTCACGGTAACGGCACTGCTTTGCGGATTATTGGTCGCTGATGTATCTAAAGCTCTCACTTCCAACCTATATTCATCTTGAATTTCCCTGTCTAATTGCCTTGCGACGACTAAAGAGCCAGTGCGTCTATCTATTTCAAAAGTTCCGGGAACGTGATCAGAAGTTAATGTCATCAATAAATATGAAATCTGTTTTTCTTCGTCCGTATTAATTAAATTGTCTTGAAATTCATTATCACAACAGGAAACCGTCCCAACCACATGCCCGATTTTAGCGTCTTCCTTCACCTGAAAGTAAAAATAATAATTTAACTTTTTAAGTCCTTAAGTAATAGAAGTAAAAGGCAATACATTTCTGCCATAAACGGGATGACTTACCTTAAAAGATAAAGTAGAACTTGTGAACGTTGGCCGATTATCATTTAAATCCAAAACCTCTACTTTCAACTGTCTAACGGTTTGCCTCGGTGGTTTTCCTCCATCCGTTGCTGCAACTGTCAGGCGATAGATTGACCGTTCTTCATGATCAAGAACTAAAACAAAAACTTAGCCGTCAATATTCAGTTCACATTAACTTTTCTATGCAATAAGCATTTACAGACATTAACTCTTACCAGTGCTCGTTTTTATAACACCACTAATTGAATCAATGACAAAAACTCCATAACCATCCATGTCCCTTTCATTCAAAATAGAATATGTAACTGTTGCATTTATTCCATTATCACGATCGATGGCTTTCACTCTAGCCACCTCTGCGCCTGGTTGTTGCTCTTCCCTTACACTAACTACATCTTCTCTCGGATCTATTATTTCTGGTGAATTATCGTTCACATCTGTAACTTGTATCGTAATTGGAACTCGACTAGACCTCGGAAGACTACCTTGGTCTTTGGCTTCAGCAAATAAGGCGTATGATGATTTAAGCTCACGGTCCAATATATTTTTTGTAATTATTATTCCTGTAATCGAAAAAATGTAAGTTTAATAAATTATTAATGCAAAACTTGTTAACGTACTCTAGAAGCATTTTTATCAAGTAAATAACTAATATTTTCCACGTAATTGCCTTAATAAATTTAGACTCAATTTCACAGCCTATAATGAATACTGAGCACATCCTAAGCAAATTCACCATCGGTATATCTACCAAAAATCAGCGTGTAAGAATTTTGTCAATTTCATATCCATTATCATCGAGTTCAACCCCGAAATTAGGCATTCATAAAAGAGATCGCCCACGGCAGAATACCTATGATTATCCAAAGGTCCTCTCCGTATTGGGAACCTAAAAATCGTGATGACAGAAACGGGGAAGGAAGATAAACGCGATTTTATAAATATGTAATATGCGAAAAGCAACTTTAAACCGCCCCCACCTAAGGTTGTCTTTAGTGTTACAGTTAGCTGTAGGAAGATAATAAGATGTGGCAGAGACCGCCGTAATGAGCGAAGTGAACCAAGGTCTAAAAAATTCATCGTTATTTTCTCCTCTCACAAAGTTCGAATCAAGTTTGCCTTGTGTTTTGAGTATAACATTGTAAGAACTAACATAACACCTAAAGTTGGTTTGGATTTAAGCCAACTTTTATAATGAAACTTATTAAAATGCCTTTGTTTTTATATTTCATTACTGCAATTCATAGTCACACGATACCGAGTCAGATTCCTGCAACATTTTACACCTATAATTCATTTGAGACCAGATGAAAATAAAAGGTATCCGTCAACGAAACGAGTTGTAGGCCCGTGCAGCGTCCTACACGTACATTTGTAACGTATGCGATTTAAATACGCGACGACAGTATCTGGCTCTGGGAAGGCTTGTAATAAAACATGGGAGAGAATAGCGAGGCTCCTACATAGCAATATTTTAATAATAGTTAATGGCGGGTCACGACGCATGCGCGCGCGACGACGTTTATAACTCGCAATTGACGCGCATAAATTCATTACGGGTGCCTCCCGTAGTGGTTTTCTGGTCGGACTAGTACTGTGACCTTTCGAATAAAAATTGCCATAAAGGATTGATTAATTATCAAGCCAATAATATAATGAGAATCCATTCTGAATATCAAAAATGAAATATTTAATTACCCTTTGATTTGACTTAATTGCTGTCGAAGGAATAAAGTTACAATTCATTAATGTGTATATAAAATTTGTCTATAACCTTATCCAATCGTTAGCAAACTTTAATGTATTTTAGTATCAACGGCTAAAGTTTAAGCATATTTTTTGTAGACTACGTCTATAGTTACAATACGATCGTATTCTTAACTCAGAAAACAATGTTAAAGAACCAGTCGAATTCTTCTATCTCCAAATCGAGACCACATACAGACGTCATTGCGAATGATTTACGCATTCCTGCGCGACACTAAAAGGTTCACGGTAAAGATTCACTAACTAGCTTGCGGGGTGTTGATCTTCGATAAGCCGAATTGAGACGGAACGGTCTACCATTCATCAGTCAGTTATATGGTCGATAACGAAGTGCCACCCCCTTTTTTGCACAAGTCCATATCAAGAATTTTAAAACTCACACGATTTCAATGATAAGAATCGATTCACGCGCGATAACGTTGGCGGTGATTGCAAATTTGGACTCAGTGGAACCTTCAACTTTATTAAATTCGACATGAAAAAATTTATTATATATTTTTTGGTTATTTAAGCATAATAACTGCCAGATTTCTATACCTCAAGAAATTATTACAAGAATAAATTTAACTTGTCTTAGATGGCAGAGGGGACTCGAACCGAAATCCCTCGCTATACGGGCGAATATTCATCCAATTAAGCTACTGAACCCTTGACAGACCCGTGAAAGTAAAACTTGACGCCAGCGCCGTCTCTTGATGTTTTAGGTATAACTACCTACAACATCCGTTGTAATACTTTTTCGAGTATCGATCAATCGATGAAGAAGAACAAACTATGTAATTGTAACAGCTATGTAAGAATAAAACTCGAAAAATTGCGGCATTCGTGGGAAGGACTTAAGCAAATATGATTTTAGGTGCTCCCTATACCCTTTAATTGTTCAGGTATTAATGTGGTAATGTTTATCCAAATTGTTTGGCTAGTCGATGAGTCTTAAGGCACAACATATTTTTGGTTTTAGCTTTCAAAGTGCCGACAGGATAAACAATGAGTGGAGTGGCCGGGTGACGGGCGGTGGAATAATTCCATAGTTGATCAAACAGAGGGACGAGCTTGGGCCTCGTTGAGATTACGGTAAAATCGCAGTGTTATTGAATTTAACATTACTTAATCGGCTTTAACTCCATTTAGACCTTTAAATTTATTACTTTGTATATATGTAATTATATTGGAAGTTAAGTTCGTTTATGTGGATGAATTGCTTAATATAGCTATTCAGTAGCATTAATTCACTTACCAGTAACCGGGTTGATGTTGAAACTTGTATTGGATGGAAACAAGCTATATCTAACTACAGCGTTATCGCCTAGATCAGCATCTGTTGCCGATATTTTGCCGACGAAGGCTCCAGCGTTTTGGTTTTCTTCAACGTGGAACTCATATGCGGTACTAGAAAATTCTGGATCGTTATCATTAGCATCGAGAACGGTAATCACAAGTGTCGCCGTTGCAGACAATGGTGGTAATCCATTATCGGTAGCTGTGATAACCATTTTGTGTTGAGCTGTTGCTTCCCTGTCCAGTGGTTTTGTGAGATAGACCCATCCAGTAGATGGTTGAACTTTGAAGAACTCCGCGCTTGCATTGCCATCAGATATTATGCGGTAGGTTATACGGGCATTGTTTCCCGTATCTTTATCAACGGCCTGGATTTCCAATATCTGTAAGGAAAATCAATTTATTGTACCACACTGTCAAGAGATACGCAGTTCCAGGAGTATATGAAAGTATAATGTTTGATCGATACATTATTAAGATAACAATTCTTTTAAAAGTATTATTGTACCAAAATATTGATAAAAACGTTATTATATTTTATCGTGGCAAATTAAATCAATTCTATCTTTCAGAATACAGTAATTAGGGAAGAGCTTTTTTAGAGACTGAGTTTACTTCATTCTATTACATTATTGAACTGTGATAGTAATTTTCTTCTATTAACTATATTTACCAGAAAATAACAATTTATGCTTATATAAATAGTAGAACTAGCATAGTTTTGAATAAAATACATATAAAAGTAAAGAATAATTGTTTATAGAAAAGCTCTTGAAAGAAACGTGTTTTATCAATCCATATTTTTACCTTAGCATTAACAGCTTCGGATTCCAGGACATTGGCACTATACACATCATGTTCAAACATAGGTGGATTATCGTTGACATCTTGAACATCCACCACTAATGTTAAGTTAGCATTAAGTGATGGAGAACCACCATCCTTTGCTGATATCACCAGAGTGTGACGCACTAAATTCTCATAGTCCAAAGGTCTAAAAAATATAAATGATATCATTAAGCGCTATAAATTATCATTTTGAAGCATCAATAACAATTTTGTTTATTCATCTAATCGTTTAAAAATCGCCTAAGGCACAATATGTTAAGGATTTTGTTTTTAAGAAACACATCCTCTTTCTAAAAAAATCTGTGTGGGAAGTATTATACGATAATTTCACTATAAGTTTATGAGTATCAAGTTTTATAAAAATAAGTATTTACCTCAGTAATGTCACCAGACCGTACTGGCTATTCACAGCAAATGTATTCGGCGGTCCCGTAGCAGTAACTAGGGCGTAAGTAACTTGTCCATTTCTTCCTTCATCAGCATCAGTGGCTCTAGCAGCGTAAACTACGGAGCCGATGCTGGCTGACTCCGCCACGGAAACTCGTACTGATGAGGTACCGAACTCCGGAGCGTTGTCATTTACATCTTCAATATTAATCTGGACCTATGTAAAAATAGTTTGGAATTACAGAAAATTGGAAGCAAATTGTGTATTGCAAGACTAAGAAATTAAACTAAGAAACCAATAGCTTAAGTTTACTAAATAACTACCTTTTTTCAATAAAAAGTATCCTATGTTACTTCTTATACCTCCAAAAATATATATGAAGTTTCATGATAATCGGTTTAGTAGTTTTTGCGTGAAAGTATAACAAACAAACTTACATTCACATTTATAATATTAGTAGGATTTACCGCTAGTATTCAAATGCGCAGAATAAGTTAATTAGCTAGTATAACTAGCCAATTGAAATCCATACCCCTTTTGAGATATGTCGATGGTTTAATAATATCACAATTAACTTTAAGGTAAAAAATATTATTTTTTTTTTTAATTTGCACTTTAAAGAAAGTAGCGAAGCATTTTTTAACAGTAGAGGATTTAACTGTAATTTAAATTTATCTCTTTAAAATTATGTACACAATAAAATATGATCAAATTTTGCTAATGGAATCACTGCTTTCTAGGCGGTGTAGTGCAAACCCCATCTTCTATTCAAAATGAATTGAATATTTTTGTAAAAGTTCATGGTGATGATAAATAAGTAATTAAACTATTCAGTGCTTCGCAAAGTGCAGACTATCACTACTGCAGGCGATTGTAACAAAATAAACAGTACTTCATTAATATCACTATTCTAAAGCAACAGTAATTTCAAATCTATGAAATATGAAAGAGATTTTCTTGTTACCAAAGACTAAATAATGTAGACTATATTTCAACCTCTTTTTCCAAAAAGGTAATCGTTTAAATTTAGAACAAGAAATAATCTATGGTATCTAAGCAATTGACTGAATATCATAACACTTACTTGAGTCTGGTCATGGCTGTCTGAGCGGTCATTGGCCGCAGAAACGCTGAGGAGGTAAGAGGCGGTGGTCTCTCTGTCCAAATGGGCAATGGTCCTGATGATACCAGTAATAGGGTCGATGGTGAATCGGCGATCTACATCACCAGAGACGATACTGTACCGAACCGACTGCTTTTCTGCTGAGAAAGCAAAACAAATAGATGAATTTACATATTCTGTTACTACTAAGAAAAATGTGTTTAGCTAATTAATCCCAACTACTATGATAAGTTGCTAACATGTACCTTTACATATAAAAGGCGACAAGGACTTGACATACGTGATTAAAATTACAACGAAACGATAAATTCTCATTTGATAGCAATCTTATTGAAGCTTATGTTGAAATCAATATATGTATGTACAAAAATAGGAAATGGGTTGTGATTTAAATAGGACAATTAATTAACCGATTAGTTTTATTGCTTCCGATGGAAATAAATTAAGAGTATAACTGACCAAAAGTATTAAATCCTAAATCAATTTTAACGAACTATAATTATAAAGAATTATTTGCCTAACATAGTAACTGGTCTATGCTTATCAACTAAATAAAGGGGATCTCATTCATTCGCATAATGTTTTATTCCTAATTTACTTTCGCATAAAATTAAAAGGCTAATTTATGTCTGTACATACATTGTAGGTTAGGTTAGGTTAGGTTAGACTTTTATTCATTACCAGCCAGCAAGTTATATAAAATCACCCCTTTCAAAACTATGCCTAACAATATTTTGTTCAGAAATACTCCAAATCAATGTATGTCAAACAAATTCTTAGGTTATTTGTTCAGAAACAGATACTCTGTTGACACAATGATAGACAAACAACGTATCCACAATTTAAATGTGAATTCATTTTAATCATAGACCCATTGTTTTGTTAACTGCAATTGACATGTCACAAACTGACTCTAGCCGTCTCAATTTCCCCAGATTGTGAGTGCCAGACTGGTCTATTTATGGTCACTATAAATATTTATTAACCCGTATCATTTTACTTTCGACGTTGAATTGTGTATGCCTTCGATTCCTGGAAGTTCGTCTTCTTTGATTTGTTCAAATCAAATTTAAGAGTTCAATATCTTAAAAAAAGACATGTTTTATATATTCATCTTTAATGCGGAGATAATTGCTTGTCATCATTTAACAGTGTCGTAATTTTAATATAAACTTAGAAAGTCACTTTAAACGCAAATGTGTCTGTTATTTATTATTTTATAACCCATAACTGAAACGTGATTTGATAAAAAGGTCTATAAATAATCTTTAAATTAAAAAAAGGAAACATGTCTGAAAATATTTTTGATGACGAAGTTCCACTTAGGTTGTCTTCTTTACTCTTATTAGTAATAATTAAATAATTAAAAGTCATATCTATACTCAGCTGCATTCTCATGTAATCTTAGTGTTTAATTGACTTATTATGTTCATTATTCCATTAATAAAGCAATGATTCTACGATAATTACCAGCAGATTCTAGTATGACTAGTATATTTCAAGGCATTTCACATTGTTCCTGTTAATTACAGGTCCTCAATGATTAAATTATTAACAATTGTTGAATGAACGACCATGGTCATGTTGTTCGCCGATTAATGCATTGTCCCTCTTTTTACAGTGAGTGCACTTTTAAAAAAGTTTGAAAATCTTGTCATTCTTTCATTTCGCTACTTTGTGGTATTACTTATGGTTATTCTTTTTTAAATTCAATTTATATTTTGTTGATTGCAAAAACTGTTACATTCATAAAAAAAAACTTTCATGGTCGGTTATAGTAATTATTTTGTTGTTGTAGGAAAATTATACACAGATCTTTTTTCCCAGACTAGTATGAAATAAAGTAACTTAATCATGCGTACTGTAGCCCTTTATCTATCAATTTTTAATTGGCAGTTCTCACAACAATTTAAGGGGTTCATTGTCGAACCGTTTTTTGGGCGCAAATCTTTTTTGCGCGTCCTTTTTTCGTCGTTCGTTTTGGGCAGATCCGTTGACGCTCCGAGATTGATATACAGTCTCATTGGTGGACAAGACCGCAGTCTTTGTTTGTGTAACTGGTCCTTGGTTCTCCGCCCCGCACTACCCCCCACACCCCCGCGTTAACCCTTTGTTTCTCCTCTTTATACAATCGGTGATGCGAAACATCGTCTTATTTTTGACCAGAGATTTCACAGGATTCGTCTTTAATTCAGTCTCAGCGTTCGTTTCTAAAAAACCGTACACTATTTTTGCGAATTCAAAAGAAGTCTTTATACAAAGAGTTTGAATATCACGGCAATTTAAATTTTCATCTCGAGTAAGAGCTGCATTAACGTCACCGGGCTTTAATAATATTTTACGATAAATGTTAAAACTGTTAATCTTTAATATTGCGGAGACCATCAATTTGTAAATATATGTGAAAACCGGGATACCGAAATCAGGTTAAACGAATAATACGATTTCTGTCTCATAACTTCGAAATCTTAATTCACGGCTCCTAATTCGTCGGATCATTAAATTAACATAAGCTAAGTCTTGAAGGGATTACTGCGCTGAGATTTTTTATGGCAACGTTGAGATATCAGGCCATGGTGCAAGGTTCATTAAGAATTGCCGTGCCTTACCGAGCCTGTCGGTTCGGATACGAAATAAATTTGCATCCAGCCCTTCTAAATCGAAATCATTAATGCTGAAGCGATTATCTCGCTCACGAGAACTGAACGCAATTCAATTAAGTGTTGTTCAGATTTCCCTATGTGAATTGTCCGATTTTAGATTGAATTAATTCGTCTAGTAGATTGTGCAAGGCCGATCGTGTCGATTGATTCACTAATGAAGTTTATCGTGAAAGATGATAAAAGTGGTGCAAAATAATTTGTGACTTTTTATCGTCGCTAATTTCAAAGGTTAATATCACTTAATACGTGTCTTTTAATAATGAATTTAACATCACTGAATCGTTAATAATAGAGCTAAAGTAATTAATTAGTGATTTCGCTTATTCCCCAAAAAAAATCAAAGAAAAGTGGTTGTCACTCTCGAGTGGTTAACACTTGTAATATGTACAACGAAATAACACTTCGCGTCTTGTAGGGACATTGAGGTATGCGCACTTTACATTACAACACTTAAGCATTTAACACATCAATCGTTTTCAGTTTTAACCCACCAAATAACGCGGCGTAAAAAGTTGAAAGTAATTGTGGCAGGGTTTAAAAAAGGACATCTAAAACCCGACCCGCAAAAACTGTCGCCGAAGGGTTAACGACCGCTCAGGATTTATTCGTTTCTGGCTGCGCCCGCGCACTGGATCCGACTCGAGCGTATCCTTGGATTTCTCGGGATTCGAATTTCAAATTTTCAGCTCTATACGATTGGGTGAATTGTTATAAAAATTCGAACGCTAGCCCGCGCTACCGGTTTTCGAATTCGAAAATTAGGGAGGCAGTGAGCTTTCAATTGATGGTTTATAGCGTAAGTTTTTAAAAAAGATTTGCCCTTTTATGTTACTTAAGTCCATAATTCATTGGCTACAAAACCGGAGTCATTTAAATTTAATTGGCATTTCAATAAACACGCTTCTGATTTAATAGAATTTTAAATATTTCTCAATCCACGTCATCCCTTTGAAGAAGGCGGCATTCAAATTGGTCGATTAATTGATGATGCTAAAACTCGCACTAAACGGTGCAGAATTTACTGATAGACACCGCAATTGAAATTTACAATATTCAATGCTTTTATATCCACTGATATGCCCTAAGATGTATTAGCCGAGACTATCAGATAAATCCATAAAACCTGTGTGGTCCTCAGAATTGACGTGGTCAGCCATAATGTTAAGTCGATATTTGATTAGCAGGAATAGATTGTTAATTATATATAATCCTAGCTAATGATACTTATAATAATTCCCTTGCTATTAGTGGAAAAGAGAATGTAATAAACTTGATCGCATATTTCATAGGCGAATATATTTAGGGTTTCGAAATTATAAACATTTATTTTAAACATGGTTATAGTTTATAAAAATTGAATATTAGGTACGTACTCTTTTCTGTTGTAAGTTTTATATAATATATTTTTGTAAACATCATTTAGTGAGTATGAATTGTAAATGACGTTTTGGACAATTGATAAAATCGGCTTGTTTAACATCATAATCAGTATCAACACAAGAAGAGGTATGTTTATTCCTTAACACAAATTCATATCCAATTTGATATTTGTTTATCAACGTCAACAGACATTGGAAAGGATACAATAATTTCTTGAAGCGTAGAGCGTTTTGCTCGTAAAGTATTTATGTGGGAAGTTGTTCTTGAAAACTTAACGTATGGTAAATTGTTATGGATCAAAATCTTTTCTCACATAAAGATTTCCATCTTTATAGTTAACGAGATTATAATAATTGGCATTATTTCGTTTTATTTTATTTATATACTGGCATTGCCCGCCGCTTCGCTCGCGTTAATATGAAATACCAATTAAAAGTTGTATTTCTATCCCTTGATAGTAATTTTTAATTACTAGTATGAAAGGTACTCTATATTCTTTTCTATACCCTTGACAATATGTATGCAAAATTTCATGATAATCTATTGAGTAATTAAGGCGTGAAAGTGTAACAAACAAACAAAACTCACTTTTGTATCTATAATATTAGTAAGGACTAGCGGCCCGTCCCGGCTTCGCACGGGTGGACAAAATTCTCTAAATTTATTCTATTATTAAATATTTTTCCGTTAGCGCCATCTAGTGTCCGGTAGACGAACTACTTGCGGTTAACGCGTTGCTATGATAACGCATATACAATGAAAAAAAAGAGCGGGAAAAAGAGCGGACAGACAAACAACAAATTTGTGATCTTACCTAAGGATTATAACTAAAATCAAACGAGATTATTTAGAGAAATAAAGGTTTTTAAGTTTCTTAAAAGTTAACTTACTGTAAAAACATAATATAATATATACATATATATCATTACTACATCGCTTTCTCGCTTTCTACCTTCTGAAAGAAGTTTGGTAATTTTTAACGATCGCTCGAAAGAACATATTACCATAATTGACGACCGTTTGTTGCAACGGTAACAACACCTTTCGCACCGACAGTCCTGGG
This sequence comes from Calamotropha paludella, assembly GCA_927399485.1. Taxonomy (NCBI): domain Eukaryota; kingdom Metazoa; phylum Arthropoda; class Insecta; order Lepidoptera; family Crambidae; genus Calamotropha; species Calamotropha paludella. The sequence goes on along the minus strand of OV656806.1, from coordinate 3,175,851 downwards.
TTCGAATCCCGGAAGGGGCAGATATTTGTATGATGAGTATGCATTTGTACCCGAGTCATGGATGTTTGTATATATGTAGGGGAGAGTCGGTTATATCGTACCACTTTTTACTTTGCAAATAAAGCAAAATAAAGTTTCATATTTTACCTTGCTAAGACAGAGAAATCAGTTCCATACGTTTACTCTAACATCCTTAAAAATGCTTTTTTATGAAGGACTGCCATCGGTACGATTTAGCCGACTAGTCGTTTTAATCGTACCGCCAAGTTTTTAAATCGTACCATAGGTGTTTAAGTCGTACCACTGAATTAAAGACAGCAAAATTTTCAACCAAAATATTTATTTTTAACTCTTAGGTAATAAAGACACATTATTAATACCTCTGAGGTAATAGGAACATTATTTTTAACTCTTAGGTGACAAAGGAACAATGTTATCAACACATCTATAAGCTTTCTTATAAGAGTAACATGATTGTACTTTAATATTGAGATCAATCAACACAACTATAATAATAATGGGAACAAATACAGTATAAACTATATAATTAAAGTAACGCGAAAATATAAACAGTTTTGTTAAGAATGTTATTTGTAATATAATAATTGTGCATAGTTCTTATTGAAAACAATCATCGCAAATGTCTTGATTCGAAGTACACGTCTCATGTAGCCACCGCTGACAGCGAACGCATTGAATCCAATCAACCTTTGGACTCTTTTTATCATAGTAAGAACGATTGCACTTTCGACATATATTTTCGAGATCATCATCGCTGTCATCGTCGTCATCTAATTCCATAACAAGTGTCTCTTCTGAATCATCGCTACTAGTGATGGAGGGGGATCTTTTCCTCTTAAAACTTTTGCATTTGCCCCTGGATATAGCTGTTACCTTATTTTCTTTTTTCACTGTTTGGTATTTCTTTGGTTTACAAACCTTTTCTTTCTTTACTTTCTTCTGCTTTATCTTCTCTTCTAGTTGATTTTTATATGGGCTTGATGTAATTTCAATAGCTTTTTGTATAGTGTTCTTCTTTTTTAATTTATTTTTTGGCGGTGTTGATAAAACGTTTAATGTTTCTTTAATATCAGCAGGCGTAGTTTTCAGTTGAATATAGTTTTCTTTCGACGTCGATGGTTGTGCATATATTTCAGCAAGAGATGGAATCAAATGCTCCTTTTCTTTATTGTCCTTTTCGTTATTGCCCATTTCTTTATTGTAGTTTTCTTTTCTTCTACCTTTTCATCTTTCTTTAGGTCATCTTTTTTTTCTGATTTTGTAAAATTTTGTAACACAGATACGCTTTCGTTGCTCGAATTTGTTGTTTCAGCGGTTAGCAAATTGTCAGCAGCCTCAAACATATGCTCCGGAAAATATGTCTGTTTATGGGCCAAATTCCACTAGCTCTGAATCCATTCACAATATTGCCAATCACTGCTGCTCTTTCGTATGCTTCTCCAAATAATTGAGTAACTTGGTATTGTGTTACTTGTCGCCCAGGATTGGTTCTAAACCATTTTTCTGTGCTTTGGTTATAACAAGTACTCAGTGGTTTGAAAAACGAAACGTCAAGAGGCTGAATTCGATTTGACGTATGTCCTGGTAGTTGTAACAGTATTATTCCATTATCTTTTGCAAAACACAGAGCTTCAAAATTTTTTGAATGTGTCGTATGTCCATCCATAAGCAGCAGAACTTTGTTTTCAAGTGTGGGCTTCACTATTTTAATAAAGTGCTTTAACCATTCAACAAAGAACGCAGAGTTAATGTAACCACTTTCAGAAACAGTAACAATACAAAAAGCAGCACCATTTGCTAGTTCCGGATTTTGTCTCATCCTTTTAAATATTAGCATTGGAGGGATAAATTGGCCAGATACACTAGCGCAGCATACGGCAGTGGTATTGACACCTCGATCTCCACTAGTAGCGGCGCCAATTTGCTTCTTTCCTTTTAATCCTACAATTTTTTGAGCTTTCTTTTGGACGGTTGAAAATCCACTTTCGTCTACATTGAAGATATTCGTAGGTTCTATACCATTTTTATCTACAATCTTCGCTAACAAATCAAAAAAGTGAAACACATTTTCCCTATTAAATCCTTTAATTCTATTCATAGATGTGTTTTCAGGTTGTCGAACACTAAGCTGTGGGTGCCTTTTCATAAATTTGTAGAACCATGCTATGCCAGCCATGCGTTTTTCTCTATTAAAATTATTCTGAATGTTATGTATTTCTGCGATTTCAAATGCGAGACGTCGAATATCGTTTATTGTAAGACCAAACATGTGTGTTTCGAGATGAAGAATATGCTCAGCCAACTTATTTTCAGTTCCGACATCGAAGATAACCGGTCTCCCTTTTTGGATTATTCTATCAACAGCAATCTTATTTTTCTTTTTTATATGCCGTAGAATTGTAGGTTTTGGAATAGAATAAGTCTTTGAAATTTTGTTTAAACTTAATTCTTTGTTTTCGTAAGCCACAATAGCTATTTCTAGGTCCTCTTTATTCCAATTATAATATTTAATTTTAGCTTTAGGGTCCGTCATCTATAATAATACAAATACAGTCTGTAAAATATAGGTACTTTTAGACTAGATTTAGACAATAATCTAGTATAAAATTGTAATAGAATAAAGAAAACTGTGTATCTATACCTTACCGTATTTACGAGGAATATCCTTACGAATTTACGACAATATTTGCATTAACTTCCACAAAAAAATGGTTTTTTCACTCAAGCGCACAGTTATCAACTCACATCAATTGCAAATGGCGGGTGGCGGGGGGTTGCCCAGGGCCACAATTTGGTGTTGCCAATGTGGAAAAAATTGACCATTAAGTGGGAAATTTAGAAGTGGTACGATTAAAATGGCAGTACGATATAACCAACTCTCCCCTATTTCTATAATTATATAACTTATTTATGTATGATATATGTATGTCTATCCGTTAGTCTAGTATCCATAACACAAGCCTTAGAGTGCTTACTTTGGGTTAGGTAAATTGGTGTGAATGTAGGAAAAATTTATTTATTTATAATTGTGTTATATTTTACTTCATCGTCCACCGATCCACATTGGGGTTGCGAGTTTGATAACGACCTTTCTCTGCATTAAGTATGATGTTTTCATAAATAAGGAAGACCTGAAGACTGGCGAAGAAATTTCTTGCGATACATAATCGATGCTTTACAAAGTGTTAATTTTTACGTGCGTTACCGATCGCTATTACAATTTTAATGCGCATACGCTCCGAACTACAATATATTACATATTTTTTTAATTAATGGAAGTTTATCTCCGGGCAAGACTGCAATAAATCTGGCAGGGGCGTGCGTTTGAGCATTGAACATAAATGTTATGGAGCTCTTTCTAATTAAACTCAAGTCTGCTCTGATTGGTGCAACACACGTGCATACGCAGACACGGAAAGTATATTGCGATCATATAATTATCGTGAATATACTTCAATTTTTAACTGTAAAGCTATTTGTCTCGACTAGTTTTTTTATCAAAATACCATGACGTTACCATTACCAATTATTTTTTAGGCAAGAGAAACTTAAACGTGATGTATTTGGAATCCAAACTGATTCCAAACGAAAAAAAAAACTATTATAAAGCTTTTTTTCGGTTTTGCAGAATTTATGAATTGATATTTTGTATATTTTTTTAATACTTTGTTTCCTCATTTTTCTAGCTTTTTCCTGCGGCTTTGCTCACTTCAATGATATATTTATATCAACCGCGAAAAGAAACTTTTATATCTAAATGGGGTATCCATGGCCTTTTCTGTACCACAGAAAAAGTGTATGATGATTAGTTGAAAAGTTTTGTATTCACAATATTAGTTTAGATATACTTTACACAAATAATATAATAAAATTCTAAATTAACTATTTTAACCTCTCTTAAACTTAAGAATCGGAAGCTAAAATGATTCTTAAATTTTCTATTTATTCGGATAATCTATTCTGTGCCTTTAAAATAAAACAAATGTTCAATTTTCATTTGTTTTTTATGACATTCGTCACTATTTAATTGGACATAGGTAGATAGTATTTATGACGATTTTCTTAGGAAAACTTAAATTTACCGAAAAAAAAAGTATTGCTTGTTTTAATTCTTGTCATAAACTATCTCCATGTATTTTTTTAAATACCTTTATCCGTTTTTATGTGATTGAGTAACAAACATACAAACAAGCACATTTAAAATATTAGTAGGATATACAGCGTTACCGCTTATGACATGCACCACACAAAATTACCACAATATGAGATCATTTTTAGATATCTTCTTAATCTTAAGATTTGATTTGCAGCGTCCATTCGGTTATTGAAGCAAAGTAATTACATACTCGTAAATTTATTTTATTACACATACAAAAAGCACTTTACTGGTTTACTTGGTTTTAATGAGTTAATTGATATAATAGCGAATTTAACTAAATTGATAGACAACTATTGTTTTTATTACAAGTTTTCTTGTTTGGAGGTTTTTATTAATATTTTTTGTATCCCGTCGGTTAGTGAACTTGTTAGAAATGTCTTCTTATTGCAACTAACTACTATAAAATATTATAAAATAGCTCCATCAATATATACGTGTATATACACATATTAATTTTCTACTAACTTATTACTAACTTATATCTCCCTCTCAACCTCCGTTCGCCCTACCCGATCACACTTTTCGTAACGCTCTCATCACGCAGCACCAGCTTACTCCCCAAGTTAAGCGTGCTTAAGTTTCAATTCAAAAAATCTACTTGTTTCAGGTGTCATGTGGGACTCAAACCCATATCCCTAGCTATCCAATTAAGCTACTGATATCCTGAGTGACCCGTCAAAATTTGCCACAGCATCTTTAAAGCTGACGCCAACGCCATTTTTTACATGTTCTACGTATGACTACCTACAACAGTTAATTGTATGCAATTCGCTGGTTCGCGAGAATAGCGACGGAACTAAAAAACTTTTGATTTTATAAAATACTAGCTTTTACCCGCGGCTTCGCCCACATTTTTTTGTCAATAAAAAGTATCCTATGTTACTTCTAATACCTCCAAGAATATATGTACGAAGTTTCGTGATGATCGGTTTGGTAGTTTTTGCGTGAAAGTATAACAAATAAACTTACATTCACATTTATAATATTAGTAGGATGGTTTTCAAATTTCTAATTGAATCTTTTATCGCATACCAAAAAATGTAATTGTATCTCTTTCGAGCGAAGGGTGGATTTATAACGACGATATCTGCGTTGTGTCTCAGTTCATGATAAAATATCAAAGATTTAAGATCGTTTGGCATATTTAGTTCAATTTGACAGTTTTCTGAGTTGCGTCGATATTCTCAAATATGTGAGAAGTATTGTAATATTCTTATTTATTTTATATAACGAATAGGTATAGCTCCCGGCATATAAGTTGAACCTGGTTTTGAAATCAAACATGTGAAATCAAACGTGACATGCGCAGTAGTGAATAATGTACCTAAACTTGCTACTGCGCATCTCACGTGATTTTAAAACCAGGTTCAACTTATATGCCGGGAACTATAAGCATTCAACCGCTATCCCGGTAAGCGATAATGCCGACTACGATGTGACGCGCTTGCCTAGAAGATACCTATGAATTCGTGACTTGAAGACTCTTAAATTTTATGTATCAGGAAACACAGACTCAGCCAAGGAGTTCCACTCTTTATTATTTACTATTATAGAAACGGCTGAACTTTACGTAGAATGAGCAAATCATGACCAATGAGCAACTTTGTGAAGAGAAATAAATAAATAAATAAAAAAGAAATAACAACCACAAACTCGGATTGGTTGTTGCTAACAATTGCAGATACAGACGAGTCTTTCGAAGCACGGAGGAGCTTCAAATAGTAAATTTTTGGTCACCCATTCGGAAACCGACCTTTGTTTATGTTGCTTAACATACATAATCTTAAACCAAAGTCTCTTTAAAAAAGTATTCCAATGAATTGCAAGTTCCTGTCTAATAAATGTTGTAATTGAATTATGCATTATTCGTAATATAACCTTTCTATATTCCACCACGCAGAAATACAAAGCTTCTAAAATCTATTACATTGTCTGGTTGTAGCTCATTCGCCGTTATACGAGCCGAATCAGACATCCCCGCTTCTAAGTATTTCCAATTCTGGAACGTCTGAACATCCTTGATAAATCAAGAGTTGGGTATGGTGCAGCTATCTTACACAACTCGGTGTGTTTCACTAATATTTATACTACAAGACTTTCATAATGGACGCATTTACACAGATACAAACATTAACTGTTAAGAATAATAATTAAAGAAAAGGTTTGTTATACAGATAAATGTTTAAATAAATCAAATAAAGGTAAGGACAAACAGATAAAGTTTTAAATTAAGGACCATATAAATAATAAAACAAAAAAAAAAAAAAAAAAAACGTAATAAAAATCATGTCTCACGAAGTAATCGCTTTCCGCTATCCGGACGCTACATCATCAATATAATTTCGAAATTTGTCAATATGTAGTTCTCTGGTTTAAATGCTTTAGCCATTAAATTTATCTTTTATAAAGATTTAATTATAAAGATATGAAACAAAAGTAAACATCTCACTGCTTCTTTACAATGTAGCTGATTCTATCGATCAGTTTTCAACATATATTTTGTTTTAAAAAGTTACTTTATGTAACTGGTGTGACGTATCTGGCAGAGAGCAGTAGAGTTGCATCAACCCTTCCTAATAGCGTTGTAAAAGGCAGCTTATTATTCTAAAGATAATCATCATAAACCTCCTATGGACTAAATTGGCAGCATTATTTTCCGAATTCTTCCGAAATCCGAAGGTCTTTTAATGTGATCGTCAGTCAAGCGTAGACACCATGTAGCTTCTATCCAGCAGTGAAGGTCATTGGGTTGAGGTAATTAACTGTTAGTATAAAGTACTTAATGTTCAGTTCTTACATTGCGAAGATTACTCATTGTATTCTACGACATCTACTTTTTACAGACTCAGCAGCGTACACTGTAATCGTAGTAAAAATTTAATATCCAAATAAAATGAAAAATAATTATAACCGTTAGGAACGCGCCTGATTAATATATTGTGAAGTTAGTAGAAAATATATGACGACCATTGCCTTAGTCATCCTGTGATCGCGGATCACGGTAAAGGACACAAAACGTCAGGGTTAAACACAAAATTGTTTTATTTTAATAATCTTCTTCCTTGTTAGCCCCAAACGCGTCTTTTTAAAACAAGTAGCATCGTATAAGATATATGTATTCTATTTCACGAATAACAATCAATAGGCAGCGATACTTCGTTACCCGCATGTTTTAACGTTACAACACTGTGTAAGAGACAGCAGCCATCTATACCGCGCTGTAAATCACTGAATTGTAGCTCTCCGTTATGTACTGTACCTCACTAGAATACCGCCATTGTTGGAACGGGAGAACAGCCAACCATTGTCCTAAACTGTACACACATTATCGTCGTGGGATCCACATATCGAAAAAGAGAAGTATCAAAAACATTCTCACTAACCAGAAGAAAATTTGTCACCAAGCAAAAATAAGATTTAAACAATTTATTCATATCAAAGAAGTATGAACTTTAGAGGTTAATTTATAAATAAATAAACGATCACCCAATTATTATACTAGTGTTGATTGATACTTAGTACGGGTGGATTTACTTATTCTCGGGTGATTCTACCACGAGCAAAGAAACACATGTCCTTCCCCAAGATTCAAACATATTCAAGCAATCTTCAAACTAAATTTCATCAAAATAAATTCGGCTGTTTCGACGTGAAAACGTAAAAGAAATAAAAATTTTAAGTACTAATATTATTTAACCATTTTTAAAATATACATTTACACACTTTAATATAACAACCAAAAATAATTTAATATATAGGTAGTATATAAGCCCGATAGTATATAGTATATAAACTCTTTTGCAACTTTACAATTAACAAGTTCTTAAATGAAGCTTTACAAATAATTTATTGTACTAATAAATAAACAGGGTTTTTCGAAGCTCGAATTGTAAGCAATGCTTGTGAAAGCTTTATCCAAGACTAAATGCATGATATTGCAATGTGAAATCCGACACGATAGTGCATGAGCAGTGCTTATAAAAGCTCCATCCAAGACTAGATGCATGATACTCCAATGTGAAATTCTACACAATTGAGACGGGTGCATTTCATGTGGTCGTGACGTCGTCGTAGTAGAGAATGTCCGACTACGGATTTGCTCAACAACATCTTCGTAACTCCGTGTGTGGTAACAACAATTTTCTATTTGGCTTTTTAAAAAGGAAATTTAAAATTTCTAGTCCTTACGATTTACATGGCTATTTAATTACTTTTTGGTCAGAAGTGATAAGAAGACAACTAGTTGCTTATAAATCTCGTAAGGAATATCGAATATTCAAACCAAAAATACTCTAGATTATATCAAATCCGTTTTAGGATATTTAAATTTTTACATCGCAGCTTAACATGTATAAATAAAAAATAAATTGTACCTTATAGGCATTACATTTGAACTAATGACGTCCTTTTTATTTCTTTAATTATTTAAGTGTATAGCTAACAAATGAATCTGGTTTTTAAACAATAAAACAAAAAAAATACTACTTTTGGCACAATAAAATGATGAAGAGATAAATGCTCACCAAATCAAGATAATAATAATAATTTAATTATGTTTTGGTGTTTATTTAGATATTCTGGTCGATGGATTAATATATGGCGTATAAGTATAGTTTATGTACAGTATAGTAAAATGACCAGTTAAAACACACGCCGTAATAAAATCTGTAATACAAAACTTAGTTGCAATTGGAATGTGGATCCGATCTAAACAATGCCTCTTTAAATTTTAAACGCATTTCTCTTTATATTTTCAGAAGTTCTTCAAACCGTTAATTTGTCATAAAACAAATACAGTCTTCAAATAAACGGTAGGTGAGCGTTCCAAACGATATTATTTGTCTATCTTTCTAAGTAAGTTTCGATGTAAGGTAATCCTAAACGAGCGTGTAATCGGTATTCTTTTCGGAGAATATTATTGGACTAACGTTATTAGTAATATGATTATTTTTTCGTAGACACGTTGTTTACATACGTGCGTTCCATTTCATTTATGATAATAGAAATGGTAATCGATCCGTTGATACTTCTTTGTTTCACGTAGTTAATTAAACAAAAACTATGTAACATTAATAGAGCAAAATACTCACCTCTGTCTCCAACTGTTGCCTTAAGACTCCCAACAACTGTTCCGATTTTTACGTCTTCTCTAATTCTAAAGTTATATCTCGGTTTATCAAATAAAGCTGATCCAACTCCAGCAGGCATCACGTTGACGTGAACAGTAGCACCCTGAGGTGCCGACAATCCTCCGCCATCAGATGCAGATATCTCAAGATCAAACTTTGAGTTAGCATGTACAAGCGATGGCTTGGTAACCAATATCTCCCCAGTACTCCTATCTATTCTGAATATATCGTTGTCATTTCCGTTCACAATTCTGTAGGTTACTGTGCCAAATCTACCGGAATCAGCATCGGTTGCTGACACCGATACTATGGGCTCGCTTGATGATATCCGACCCTCTTTCAAAGAAACCTTGTAGTCCTTAACAGTGAAGGCAGGCACGTTGTCGTTTATATCAAGCAGTTGAATCTTTACCATGGCGGTCGTGGACAGGCCCCCTGCGAATAAATAAATAATTGGTCTCGTGATTGTTTGTGTATTGTTGTAATGCAATGTTTAATTGACAGCAGCTTGATTTATTCTGATGTCAATGGTATACACTGCACGAAGGACGCGATAATAATATAATTGTTCAGTTTGTGTGTGTATATGATAATAAAGTAATTCTTTGACGTTAACGAAATTAAAACAATAAAACTATCAGAGGACTGTTATGCTAATTTAGGTACTATTACAAAGCAGTGCGGTAGTAGATTCTATTTTGACATTATAGAAAGAATCATTAAATATAATAACTGAAAATCAAAAACAGAAGCTAAACACTTAGCAATTAAACGGTATCTAATTCCATGTAATAAACTGGAAATCATAACAGGCTTGCAAGCGATACAAAAAGCTAGTTATGTCAACAAAGTAACAGGGCTTCTGTTTAATTGGGGAAAATTGATCACATTAATTTTAATTTCAATAACCGTAGATGTTCAAACGGTTATGTTAATAAAACACATTTCATGTTATTTATTGTAATTATTTATCGGGGACTTCCGTTTTATCAGATACATGCTGACAAAGAAGATTTACAATTAATTTACTGATTTGTTTTATAGCAAGATATGAGAAATGCGTTATCAGCGTAATTTTACCAATTCGCCAGAGTATCGTTATATTTTTTTTGTGTAACTATAACGCAACATCATTACTCGTGATATCCTGCAGTTTCGAAACATTTTGAATACCGAAATAAGTTTGACGTTTCCAAAATGTAATTGCTTATTCCCATCTACCATTCTGTTTATTCCAAAAACTGAATTCCCCAGTACGAATCGTCGGCGGAACAAAGTTACCAAGTCGGTCCGGGATAAAAACGAAGCAGTAATAGTTGGCTCTCCTCGGGAAATAAATCAGCCGACTGGTGCCAACGGCCGGTGGACATTTTCGGAATTTATTTCGGGGCCCTCTTTTGCTTGACTCATTTTGGTACCATGTAGTCACAGGTGATTTCTTGGGTATATTTTCTTTAAAGGGTCACACATTTTTCAACAATCATTAATTTTTTTATTGAACTATTGTATTTACCGGTTAATGTTTAATATCTCAACAAACTAATTAATGTAATCAAAGAAACAATACCTCTATCTGTAGCGATGATTGGAAACTCGAATTCACTGTTAGTCTCGTGGTCCAAAGAAGAAGAGATGCATAATTCTCCAGAATCTGGCTTGACGGAGAACTGAGGACCGTTGAAACTGTCTGCCATGGTGTAATTGACGATAGCGTTAACACCACAGTCAGGATCAATCGCAGACATCTGCAATAGAAAATCCTTAGTCAGTAAAATAATAAATAACAAATTACCTTTTTAGTTAATTAAAACCTTTACATTGAGTTATAGTCTTTAGGGAAAAATATATCTTTATTTATAATTTGTTAATAAACTTTTTAGTATAACACGGTGATATTGGTTCATAATTCTACCAGTTTGGCTGAGCGGGAGTGACCCCATCTTCGAAGCCGAAACGCTTCAGGTTTAAGTCTGGGAAGGGGCAGATATTTGTACCTAAATCACGGATATTTGTATATATTTCTATAAATAAACTTATATATGTCAGTTACCCTAATATTCATAACACAAACCTCACGTTGCTTACTTTTGGCTAGATAATTGCCTATAATAACTATATAGAACTGTGCTTAGAATGTTACACTCAATCCTTTTATTTTATGAATTCAAATAACAATAATTTTAATACAATTTCAATTGAAAATAAGAGGAATGAAAAGCAAAAGGCGGAATCGTGTTCTTGTTACAGTATTTATGCACTTGCCTCATAAGTCTATACAGAAGAACCTATGCGTAGTAAGCCTATTGTTAAAGAACCGGAAAGGTCTATCAATTCCTTAACAACAGATCTAGCGTTGGCAAATACCCCACAACTAATTGCCGAGTCGCTAAGCGAGATAGCTATCGTAATTAATTAATGTATTTAATTCAACGTAAATTTATCAGCCGGTTGTGAGGTCTTATGAACAGGATATTGATGGTGCTTTATGAGAACACAACGCTGCGTGTGTTCAGTAATAATGCATATGATGGAATCATACGGTCTTTATAGGAACATTCTTTTTGAGTCCTTTTTTGAGTCGTTAAACAAAAGATAACATGTGTTATAAGAAAATATTTGATTTGGTGAAATCTTATTAAAAAACTAAGTATCATCAAGCAACCTGAGATATTTTTACTTAAGTTAATCTCGAACTAGTTTTTTGATTAGTAAAACAAACAAAACAATGCCATAACAAAACAATAACAATACATTTGTCTTTAAATCAGGTCTCCAACTGTCAAACTAGGACGTGAACTGTATCTAAGGAATAAGAGATTCCTCCAATAAATAATAATATTCTCAAAAGAGTAGTGAGTGAGTATTACAAATGTCAATTAAGCTTTCAATGCCAATCTTGCGAATGCTTCCGAAGATCAGAATGCCAAAAGGGAGCAACCGGCAAATTGGGTCGGTAGGTGTTAAGTGGTCAAAAAAGAGAACCACTGCAACAAGTTCGATAATTAGCTTGAAATCATCTTTTTCTCTTTATCTCCAGTATATTACTACGTGACAACGGCACTTGATTAATTGCAACGGCGTCCAAAGCAAAGATAAATGGTAGTGCTTCGAGCAACGATAATATATGTAAACAATTTGCAACTTAGATTCTTGGGCAGTACGACTGGTATTTCTCTGTTGCATGACAACATTAAACAGTGTTAGTTTTAGTAATTCTACTTATAATTTTGTCCATATCTTCATTCTTTAAGGTTTGACAAGAGATATGGTTTTCAATGGCATCCTCAAAATAAAATTCATAATTGAAGGTGATTAAGATTTTTAGTAATTTGATCAATTTCCAGTTGACTGTATTATTAATCCCTCTCGTTCGTGTTAATTCCGGAATTTCCCGATAAGTGGTAGCGATTTGTGAAATACTGAAAGCAATAAAACTTAACTCACTAGTGTACTTCGAACAGCTTATAATGTACAAAGGTAGCATTTACGAAAATTGATGTTCCATCATTGACAGAGCTCACGCAATTGTATTCCAAGAAACGCATTTGTTGAAACAATGCCAGAATCTGATCTCGGCTTACTTTATTATTATTGGAGGTCCCTTTCAGTCTGATTGATGTCCGATCGACATAACTAACTCGCATGCAAACCCCCGGGAACCTGGTTGTCTCGCCACTGTCCTTATTAAACCGGATCGGAACTCTTCAGTTACAACGACCTCGTATTTTAGTTTTTAATGAAGAGATTTTTGATACGCGTTTACCATTCGTTTTGGAGCCACACACGAAGGTAACATAGGTTTATTGGTTTCGGAAATTTCCCATTAATTATTGTATGTTCAACACCAAGACGACAAATTTATAATTTTGACCAGATCACCAGAACCGCTTAGAATCGAGAAAACTAAAAGAAAAATTGTATAACATAATAATTCATTCCTTTTGAAGTTAAGACCCTATAGATAATTTAGAACGAGAGTGAAGTCGATATTGAAGTACTTAACTAAAGTTGTTTTATATTTAAATTTTCAAGCGGGTTGACACAAGTTATATCGGCTACCGCGGCATAAAAGATAAGAGTGGTCACAATGAGATTTATAGCATACTCTCGCTAACACAGAGGGTACTTAAAAAGACTTTATAAAAGTGTTACTTTTAAACTGTCTTGCACATCTCAATTAGCGACTTCAAAACGAAGCGGCTAATATTTTAAATGCATGACGATTGATTATCCGTAAGGTTCAGACGTGAGATAATTTCCAAGATTATGATCGGAAAGAGAAAGTGGTATTATATGGATAATTTTATGCAGCGATACACTTAGTGATTGAAAAAAATAGTTTTTTGTTACTTTTCACATTATAGTTTTTAATGCTGTCAAATTATATGAAACAACATGTTGGAGATTACACTATTTTTCAAACGAAACCGACATCGATTTCAAGTTATTTAAATTCAAGAAACGCATTCAAGTTGGGCTCATCTAAATAAAGCAAACAGCTGCCTTGTTATTCGGAACAAAAAGAAATAAATAAATGATTTGTAACTTAAGGATTCTTACTCAGTTCGGTCGTTGCTAAGGGACATTGTAATTCAAACTGATTGGCACACAATAATAGTATCAAACATAAGGCATTTAAAAATTGTTTGCGTTAAAAGGAAAAAGGGTGAACTTTGGACAGTGGCATAAAGAGAAAATAAACTTGTGAACGGACAATACCAGGTCCGGAGCAACGTGGAGAAGGATTTGTAGTGCCATTAGTTGAACAGATCTGTAGCAACACATTATGTGCCTTGTAACAATGAAGACAAAGTGGATATTCAGATAGTTATAGGTAATTATAAAATGATTTGAATTGTGATCCGCGTTTTCTTTTAGCGGCTGCGTTTTACATTCGATGTTTCTATTTGAATTTGTTTCATGATGCTTAAGTGGGATACAAAAGAAAAAATTTGCAATCAATACTGTTTGGATAACTATTGAACTCGCACAATAAACTTTGCAATAAATATTAAAGCTACGATTATTTTTTTCAAAAACAAGGCGAAGGCGTCGTGCGCATACTATTTAAAAAATAAACCATACTGAACTACAAGAAGCTCGTCTCATCGTATTTCTTTAATTGAAGGTACAACGGCTGGGGCCGCGAGTTGACCTTTGCATTCTTGCTTTTGTTCATTAAACACGTCATTGCAGGGGCCAATTTATTTAGCACTTTCGTTTCAAGAATTAAAAAGGGATAATTTGAATTAAACTTTTGGCTCTCTCGACGCCGAAGCAATATTGTCCAAGGGAGCCATTATATCGTTACTCGCTACTATAAGTTCTTGATGCATTCTTGTTTTGCAAACTTTGTTTTGCTTATCTGTCTCAATAATATTAATGGATTATCTCCAACATATTTTAATTCTTTGTACAATATCACTAGACATCATCTTTCTTTATTTGTATTTAATTAATTATGGCTAATATATAAAGATATTATTACAAGAAAAAATAGAACCTCAGCCTCTCACAGCTCAGGCGGGACTCCAACCCATATTCCCTCGCTATCCTCTTCCGAAACGAGTACTCTTCAAATAGAATTATCGAAACCTTGACAGAGACGTCGAGTTTTTCCAAGTATATCTTAAGCTGACGCCAGCTCATCTCTTCATGTTCTAGGTTTTCATTCAGACTGGTTTGGTAAAATCACTGTAGCTCAATCGGAAGAATACTCGCCCGGACAATAAGGGGCTGTGGGTTCGATTCCTGAGAGAAATTAGATTTTTTCTTGTAATAATTTCTATAGATATATTAAGTTAAATGCACAAATGGCAGAAGAAAAGATTATGACTTACCAACTTTCTGGTTAAATTGATATTTTGGTTTTATCTCTAAGTTCTGCGGCTGTTGAAAAATGAGACGCCAAAGATATCGTCGGGCCCATTCAAAAGCGCCCACATCGTACAAGAGTTGTAACTTACTATGGAATGTAAATTCCCTTGAACACCTTTGAAGTTCTGTAGTGAGTGTACGTGAATAACAAACGCACATATTTGCGGAAGGACACATGATACTCTGTGGTTGATGCACGAACAGCGAAACAAAGTTATAAAGCACACAATGGCGGAGCCACCATCGCCTTAACGTTACTCCTTAAAGCCTAATCTCCTTCGCCACCTTTTCAAAACAAATTAGTTCCATTTTCCACCGCATCTAAATTAAGTTAGCTGACTACACAATGTGGTAAGCCTTTGTAAGAAAATAATCATTGACTGAGCATTGATTAAAATTAAATTACCTGCGTTAGATAGTTGACTTGTACAGTCTTTTTTTATCGTTCAAGGTATGTAGTTACAAGTATTAACATGTAACGATGAGTAGTATGTGGTGAGAAATTTGATAATCGTGAAAAATAATACACGGCTTCAAGCTCTATGGCGGGGAAAATTGCATTATATGATAAAAATAGATTGCTTTGCTATCTTTAGAATGTAAAATTCACACAGAACTAAGTTGGATTCATAAAACTTTATAGTTTCCTCAAGCGAGATGTTTCTTTAAAGTTATTATTGTTCAATGGCTGTACAGTTTTATGTGTCTGTATGTATTTTTTGCATTCGCATTTTTTCCGAGGTTGTTTTAATGATTTCAGATTAAAAATTTTGATATTTTTTACCAATATGTTTTAAGAGAGGTATGTAAATAAACTTACCTTTTAAAGATAATGACTAAAAAGGTGTTTAGAGGCAAATTAATGAGGTTTCGATGAAATTGAGGAAGACGATATTTTGTTTTCGGTTGATTGACTTGCCGTTGAACTATGGGATGCCCAGTGGCGATGTATATATAGTAATTATATGTTAGTTATATATAAAAGTAATAATATGTTAGTGAGTGCATAAATAGAAAGATTTGCGCAAATCATATTATTATGGTCGCATTAAGGGTTTCCTGACAGAAATGACTATAATCAAACGTCATTACAAACAGTTTTAATAGATACATTGAGCTTAATTTATTATAACTTGCACACATTTCGTATAGTCATCAATGTACAGTTTATATTTTGATATTCTTAGTAGTTTAGTGATAAAGTTCAATTTCCCATGCCCGTAACAAGTCTAAAAAAATAGGTATCAGTTTCAATTACTCAGTTGGTACTGTTCCGATATGTAATTATTTTTTATTCATCGCTGTAATGGTGCGGCGACCCGCAGTGATACTGCTAAGTTAGTTTCATTTTATGCGAAACGGAAAAAAAAAACAAGATGGCCGCCGCCTTGCTCTTTGATCGTTACTGTGTGAATATTACGATTTTTATAACTAATCATTCGATGCGGATGAGTTTTATTACGGTTTTTGATGTCAGTTTTATGTTTCGGATCAAAGTTGGGTTGTGCGGATGTCTTCTTTAGTATTTAATCCTGAAACTTATTGACAGCTAAATATTTATGCATGTATGCAGGAGAAATTTTAGGAAACACAATGTGATCGATAAAATTATATTTTTCCTGCATATTACTAAGAAAATATCATTAATTCTTTCATAGATGTAAATTGATGTTTTATCTCATGACAGCAGATTGAAGTTAATAAAGGTGTGTAATGCCATTGTAGTGTATTTGCCTCCAGTATCTATAGTCGCCTTTACGACATCTGGAAGCGTGATGGTTTGGTGCTTTACTACTCTTCACGATGCACGATTAAACTCCATAAAAGAGCTGAATGCTTCATAATTACATGCATTTTCATCGGTTTAAAGATATAATATTCTTTGTTATAAATAAAATAATATATATATATATATATATATATATATATATATATACCCATAATCACACCAATTAGCCTAGCCCAAAGTAAGCACTGTAAGGCTTGTGTTATGGATACTAGGATAGACATACATATATTATGTAATATTCATAGAAATATATATAAATATCCATGGCTCAGGTACAAATGCTCGTATTCATCATACAAACATCTGCCCCTTCCGGGATTCGAACCCAGGACCGTCGGCGCGAAAGGTAGGATCGCTGCCGTTGCACCAAACGACCAATAAATGTTTGACGTAAAATATTTGATGTTAAGTTTTGTTACTTTAAAATGCCATTTTCGAAGATTTCAAACTCCGACATGAAATTTGTGGAACTCAGATTTGGATTTAGTTATAGACCTATCTTTCTTTACGTAAATTTTGAAACCTCTATTAAAATTCACCCAAGCACTACGCAATGTTAGCACCGGTAGGTATAAATTGAGCATAATTATAAAAATATTCTTTATTTTTATTATGAACAGCAAATTGCAACCTCCTTAGCTCGCCCACATAACTCATCAATGAAGGTCTCTTTACATCATAATTATAACGGACCGCTCCACCGCCCTAGTCGAAAATTACCCATGTAATGAGCACCAATATGTGGTGAGAGTAACACATACCTTCTTCTAATTGACATAGGGCTTCATTTCTTAAATTACAGAGTTATGGAGCGATGCAAGCGATAGGCGATTTACGATAGGCTTAGTAAAAGAGGAGCGTATTAAGCTACAGAAGGTATACGTCTTCAGCACGGTAACGGTAATGCTTGTGTTATGGATACTAAGGTAACGTATAAATATACATATTATATGAAACATAAATAATTATAGAAATATATATAAATCCATGACTCACGTACAAATGTTCGTATTCATCACTCGGACTCGAAACCAGGACAGTATGTGCGAAAGGCGAGACCGTTACCGTTGCACTAAACAGTCCATATTCTCTTCATACTTTCAAGCCAATGTCAAACATACTGAGCAAAAAAATAGCGAAAAATATTTTGTAATATATGGTGTCACTTGAATCTAGTCACATAGAAATGCGAAAGCGATCCGATGCCGTAGTAAAAAAAAACAATAACTGAGTCAAGAATGAGATGGTTATATTAGCTGATTTTGTATGAACGTCAAACACAAAATAAATGTAAGACTTGAAATCGAAGCTTTACGACTCGTGAAAAAGATGAAAATGATCATTTTGTTATCTAGATCACAACACAATGTTTATTAATCCACTCGTATTTAAAAAGTTTTAACAAAGATATTTAACGATTTACGTGAATTTGTGTTATATTTTGATACAGGATTAGTCAGCTAATAGCCAAAAAGTATATCTACTCATTCTTAATTATAAAAAGCTTGTGAGCTTTTTAATATGTATTATCTACATTATATAAGAATAATACTTTGTGTGTTTGTTACCATATATAGTTACCATAGTTACCATAAGCCTAAGAATAACAGTTTTTATAATCAATTAACGTTACCATAGCAACGCGTGGCCGGGGTATCAATTAACGTTACAATAGCAACGCGTTGCCTGGTCAGCTAGTAATATTTAAACAGCTTTTGTTGTGGAGAAGATGCCATAACACTATCAAGTAGATATATTTAATTTTACACCCACAGCTTGTCCCTTGTACCAACGCCTAATTTTTATACCAGTTCTGTGAGAGCGGGCATGCATTTACGATAGTTGTGTAACTATTAAATTGAAATTTAGTGTGACCTTTGCGTCGAGCAGTTTCGGTGATAAGAATGACGCCGTAGGTTTTTTGTTTTGATGGTCGGCCGGCTGTTTGGAAGTGCTATGACCTCTGACGAATGTGACTTGAGTGTAACGTCATAATGATGTAACTGTTACCTGAAGATACAGGCAGGAGGTTATCAGAGACTAGACTACGTGGTTAGGTCTGTGATTATGGAACTTTAAGCTTATTTCGTAAACAGAATATAAGTATTCTATCTATTGCAAAGGGGAGCTGTTAATAGTGCCGCTAGATGAGTTTCAGTTTCTTTTACTGACAATGAATGACAACTTTGACCTTCAGCCAAAAAGATCTTGAACTATCACACAATCAGATCAGTTCACATCAACTTGACTACCACTTACCCAAAGATAGAGTTCCATATAACTCCAACGTTTACCAATAGAACAATTTTACGCAAAAATTACCAATTTTTTTCCAGTTCAGTTTTACTTCAGGATTTCAGATCAGATAATGATCATCTAAGTGCTCATCAAGCAAGTTTTCCAAGAGTTTTGTTATTTTTATGTCTATTAATAAATTTGTGCAAATAGCTACTAACATAGCAATTTCGACGAGCGTTTAGTGTAATGGTAGCTATCATGCCTTCCGCATCAAAGGTCCTAGGTTCGATTCCCGGAATTGGCAAATTATTTTTACCCGTCATGGGTGTTTATATAGATGTTTATCAGTAGTACATATCTATGTTTCATATATGTCTATCTGTTACTCTAGCAGCCATAGCACAAGCCTTACAGTGGTTACTTTGGCCTCACATTTTTAAGTTTTCCAGTTTAAAAAAGTTTAGAGATTTTAAATATTTTTCAAGGTTTTCTAGTTTAAAGATAGTTATTATAGTATTTATTTATTTATTTGAGGTTAACCAACAAAATCATTCATTTTTACATAGTTTAAGCTTACGTTAGATAGGGGATACAATCTTATCTTATTTTGTCTTTATTAAAGGCTGCCACGGCTTTGTATTAAAATAACCATCAGAGACCTGACTGTATGTCTTCAAATATGCAAAAGTTACTATAGCGATTGAGTTAAGGTTTTAAATCTAGCACTTATTTTCATAGCATTAAGGTCTAACCTACAAACATTAAATACACTCAGCGACCTCTCACTGCGCTACTCGTTATCAATTAACAAAAAATCCATATCAGAATTACTATTCATGGGTTTTTTGTTATGCAAGAGTTATCAATCTTTTATCGTAGCCATGAAATTATCGAGTAGGCGGTGACGCGACAAGATGCTAGTTCACGCTTCATCCAGTGGTCAATGACCTCACTAATTAAGGATGCCAAATTGATTAAGAAGATTATAAAAATCAACACCGGATAATATGCAAATTCTTTTAGCTTTCTTGATTTATTACCAATATTTTTAACATTGATATTAGTCACTGGTTTTAGAGATCCTCCTCTTTGAAACATGAACAAAATGTTTATAGAACTTTGAAAATATTCTCTGTATATTATTGCAATGTTTAAATATACTTAAAACAGATTCTTGTTGACTTTGTTGTAATCAATGCAATGAAACCATAACACTACTATTACTATGATAACAAATTAATATTGTTTTTTGTGGCTTTATGAATGGTGACGACGTATAATATTGTAAATGTCGTTACTTCTGTTAAAGTCGACGAGTTTCTTGCGCCCATTCTTCTTGTCAGCTAAAAGTCGTTCTGAATGGTTGGTAGGTAAAAATGTTGGACGACCCAAAACATTTTTTTAAGTGCATTTGAATAAAGTTATTTTCATTTTATTTTATTGAACGCGTTTTATAGAACTCAAACTTAATGTAACTGAAAGCTAAAGTTTTTGACAAAACTGAAATATTGATGTGAAACTATGCATTCGAATACTTAGAGAAATTAACGATTACCGTGTCCAATTTGACGAAATAAACCCTGATTTTATATTTGACGACCGTTTGGTTCAACGATAGCGATTTTACCTTTCACAACGTTGTTTTGGGTTCGAGCCCCGGAGGGAAAGATGTTTGTGTGATGAATACGAGCATTTGTTCCTGAGTAAATATCATCTATCATTTACTCTAGTATCTATAACACAAGCCGTAGATTGCTTACTTTGGGCTAGGCTAATTCGTGTGAAGGTATCAAATATTATTATGATAATATTAGACTAATTAAAAACTTTTTTATCTATTAACGAAACCCAGGGTGAGTAGGCACCTTCTGGGTTAGCTTGGAATCATTCTAAATAAAATAAAATAAAAAACCTGATGATGGATTATGGTTAGGGCAGACATAGGCAAAAAAGTGCTTTCGAACCAGGGACCCACAAAACCGTAGGATTGCAAGAAGGTGACGGGGCTTTTAGAGGTATAGGCCACACAGTGATGACTACTGCAGCCCCTGAGAAGCTGTAAAGCCCGGACTCGCTGTCACCATCAGTCAATTATTGTATTTATCCTCGTCAAAACAAAATGGAAGACATAGACTGTCTCTGCCTCTGTTGTCTCTAACCATTACCTTCACGTGCCGATTGGTGTTTGTCAGAGAATACAGTATACCTTTCGGAGAGTGTGCAGCAGAATTGCATTCGTCCTCATTTTTTCATCTGATAAATACTAATAGGCTAAAAGGCGCCAACGTTATGGTTGATATACCAAAGAGTCGCACTAAGCGTTTGGTTCCAATATTGTGATTCGTACCGCTAAAGAGTGGAACTCTTTGCCTGAGTCTGTCTTTCCTGATCAATATAATTTAGAGGTCTTCAAGTCACTAGTGAATAAGTATCTTTTTGGCAGGTGCTTTACATCCTAGATCGCATCGTCGCTTACCATAAGACGAGAAAGCGGTCAGATTAATATACATACTCTCTGAAGCCCAAGAATTTTGAAATAACATATTTTTGGGTTCTGATGATAAAATTAAGGCCATCCATCGAATATTCGACCCTTGCAAAGTTGAATAACCTCTGTGATCAGTGCGCTACATAACCAAACAAATTTATGTGGCTAATAAAGACATTAGATAAATATTCTTAACCAGTTCATTTAACAAATCATTCCCTAAAACTAGTTAACAAAACATTATCCATTTGGAAACTTGTCAAGATTAACATTTTGACACAATAGGTCATTTTTCTTGTTTTGTTTTTGTTAATAGTGTAATTTATTAAATTAATTGTGTGTTTATTGTCGTTTGAAATATTTTGCCACCTGTGGAGATAGTAACGAAACAAGATGTACAAGGTGTCTCAAAAGAAAGTTCACATTTAAATCTTTTTTTTAAAGAAAAGTCTTAGCTTTATTGAAAATTTTTTTATTTTATATTGAAGTACACTGTTTGGGAATTTATTTTTTAAAAATAACATCGTCCAAATGTAAACCGTTGCGCTCTCGGCATTCATTTAGTCGGGCACTAAAATTGCCTATGACAGCTCGGCAGGTAGTCTCCGTGATGGCTGCCATTTCATGACGGATATTTTCTTTTAATTGTGCCAGGGAAGTCGGTTTATTAGCGTAAACTTTTGATTTGACATAATCCCACAGGAAAATTCCATAGGCGTTAAATCGGGACTCCGTGGAGGCCAATTTATGTCACCTCGCCTGGAGATTAATTTGTTCGGAAAAATTTCTCGAACTCGAGGCAGAGATCTGTTGGACGTGTGTGAAGTTGCCCCATCCTGCTGGAACCATGTTCTT
This sequence comes from Calamotropha paludella, assembly GCA_927399485.1. Lineage (NCBI taxonomy): Eukaryota > Metazoa > Arthropoda > Insecta > Lepidoptera > Crambidae > Calamotropha > Calamotropha paludella. The sequence goes on along the minus strand of OV656806.1, from coordinate 3,153,295 downwards.
TGGTTGTAACCAGGAAAGTTTTGCAGTTGGGGTACGAAAAACTCGTCTAACATCTCCACATAACGCTCTGAATTCACTGTGAGTGTGCGTCCCCTTGCATCTTCAAAAAAGTAAGGGCCGATAATTCTTCGCGCCGACATCGCTGCCCATACGGTGACTTTGGGTGAATGTAGCGGTTTCTGATGTTTTTGTTTTGGGTTGGTTGCACTCCAGTAACGACAATTTTTCTTGTTTACATGCCCATTCAGGTGAAAATGGGCTTCATCGGAAAACAAGATGTTGGTGAACGTTGGAAAGCGCTCAATCATCTGATTTACAAAGGCAAGCCTCTGACCAGCATCTTGAGGCTTCAGTTCTTGCACTAACTGAATTTTGTACGGGTGCAGCTTTAAATCTTTGTGTAAAATGCGGCATAATGAAGATCTGTGCACATTTAAAGCAACAGCACGCTTCCGAATCGAGAGGTTTGGATCATCTCGAATAGACTGAGTAACACTGTCCACGTTTTCGGCTGTTCTTGATGTTCTTGGCCGCCCAGATTTTGGTTTCTCCAGAGTTGACCCAGTCTCTTCAAACTTCTTAACCCATTTTGCAATGAGTCGAGTGCTAGGCGCATCATTTAAGTGACGAATATGTCGAATACTGCAGAATTTTCTACGCGCTACAGTCGCCGAATTACCGTTTTTGTAAAACTCACGTACGCACAACGCACGGTCCGCACCAGAGAAACGCTCCATAGCGACTAAATTCCCAAGAGCCAGACTACCGACTGACATACCCCCCGCGCCCCTCAGAATAGTTGCTTTCGCGTAATAAAATAAGCAAATGTGAACTTACTTTTGAGACACCTTGTATTTGTTTAAAGTAATGTTTTTCTATCTGCTAAGTATATTGTTTATTTGTAAGTTCCCTAGGATATGATTTAATAAAGCGATGGCTGCAGCATGCGTCATGGGCGTGAACGGTTGGTGCTTTGGGAAAACGTCTGATTTAAACTATCAGTATTATCGACATATTCTGAACTGTATGTTTATATGTATGTTACTTTCAAACATTTAACAAAAGTTATTAAACTTTTGTTAAATATGACGAGAGTTGCTTGCGCCCATTTTTAATTAAAAGATGTCCTGAATGGGTGTGTTAGGTAGAAATAGTGGTCGATTCAAAACAATTTATTTAACCGATTCTTAACTGATGCCATCACTTTTTTGCGTGTGGCGTTAGCCACTGAAACCGTGTCATTTTTAAATCGATGATAACTCCTTTAAATCAAGTTTAAGGGAAATTAACCCAGAATGAAAACTATCTTCATTTTTCACGTAAATCAAGCTTGTAGCCTTCGTTTCTGTAATTGTATGTAGCAACGAATCGGTTAAGCGCATTTGAATACATTTTTCATTTGACAGGCACAGTCAAAGATGAAAATATAGACACATCTAAGTTGCCAGAAACATGTATTCGTTAAATAAAAGTTAACCTTAAAACAATGTTCATTATACTGAACTGAACTAACGAAATGAAGATAAAATTGTCGGTTTTGAAATAAATGTATATATATTTTAATTCTTGATTAAACAATAATCTATTACGAACAAATGTTGCAAGGAATTTCAGTTTAGAGTCTATCGTTATTCAGAGTTGGTTTAAATCTCTGTAATGCTTACGCATCTTATAAATCTTGTCTCGGACGTAATTAGAGTGGGCTGAACAGTGCGCACCTCACAGTGTGAACACGGATCCGGCAGATGGAAGAAAGAAATAACTGTTGTTTAGTAAATAAGAAATTTTTCAACTAAAATTGAACTTTAAAAATACTATCAATTTGAGCTTATGTAATAAATAAATATTTAAAAAGCTGAAATTGAAACGCAAAACTTTATATTTTTTACTGTGAGAAAGTATAAAGCTATTTCTGGCAGGATGTAAGAATATAATAATAATAATAATATTATTTAATGACATTAAAATGACAAACCATAATAACTAAAAATAGATAAACACAAAAAATAAAACAATCATTAAATGAAGTAACGTTTAGTGCCACCGTAGCGATCTTGCCTTTCGCACCACAGTCCTGGGTTCGATTCCCGGGAGGGGCAGATATTTGTGTTATAAATACCAGCATTTGTACCCAAGTCATGGGTATTTATATTTCGATTAATATTAAATATCTTTGTATCATATTATGTTTGTCTATCCGGCACCCTAGTATCCGTATCACAAGCCTAACAGTGCTTACTTTGGGCTAGGTTATTAGAAGTAAATGTAAGAAATATTATCTCTACTATATAAAGACAATACTTTGTGTTTGTTACTATATATAGTTACTATAGTAACCATAAGCCTAAGAATAACAGTTTTCATAATCAATTAACGCTACCATAGCAACGCGTGGCCGGGTCATCAATTGACGTTACCATAGCAATGCGTGGCCGGGTCACCAATTAACGTTACAATAGCAACGCGTGGCCGGGTCATCAATTAACGTTACAATAGCAACGCGTGGCCGGGTCATCAATTAACGTTGCCATAGCAACGCGTGGCCGGGTCAGCTAGTTATAATTAAATATTAAAAAAGAGTTTTACATAAATATGTTTAATAGCAACTTCGGAAAGCCCGCTTAATTTCTCCGAACAGGATCGTAAGCAAACGAAGCCGCGGGCGGTTGTAACACAGAACGCAATCACATTATACAAAACGGCCATTATTAACATTCATGTTTGATTAAGCTACTTCATTAAATCAGTAGCTATTCATTATCTAATTATAATAATAATGGCAGCTAAACAAGTGATAGTTGCTTACAATTGAAGTATTACAAATGCTTTGAAATTACGCAACGTATTTGAATAAAAATTGCAACATTATTTTTGCATTTGCAATATTAGGTATCACTACATTTATTCTGTATCCCTACTTAATATTATAAATGTGAATGTAAGTTTGTTTGTTATGCTTTCACGCAAAAACTACTAAACCGATCATCATGAAACTTCGTACATATATTCTTTGAGGTATTAGAAGTAACATGGGATACTTTTTATTGAAAAAATAAATAAAATGCGGGCGAAGCCGCGTGTAAAAGCTAGTAATATATAAATCTGTAGTTTCTGTCAGGACATTTATTTTTAGGGGAAGTTTTAAGGAAGTTCGTTTTATGACTTACTGATATCAATTCAACTAGTTTTTAAATCTCTATATACCCTTATATCTCTTTATGATATTGCTCAAATGATAGGCTATATAATATCGGTAAAATTCTTATAGTCCTAACTAACGTTATAAATACAAAAGCGAATTTGTTTGTTGCAATTTCACGCCTCAACTACTGAATCGATCATTAGGAAATTTGACATACACTTTGCCAGGAGTACAGAAGAGTACATAGGGTACTTTTTATCCAGAAAAAACGTACAGTTCCCGAGAATCAGAAATATAACTTTCAATCGGTAGTCTACCTACATCAACGCGAGCGGATCCGCGGGTAAATGCTAGTCGTCGAGTTTTTCTAGTGTATATCTTTATATATATAATTCTTCTGTGAGTGTGTATGTCACTGAACTCCTCCTAAACGGCTGGACCGATTTGAATGATTTTTTTTGTGTGTGTTCAAGGGGATCTGAGAATGGTTTAGATTCACAAATCAGTCCGGCAGATGGCACTGCAGTCGGCACAGCATGCGTGGCGTGGCCGTGGCCGTGTGACTAGCTGTCTTTTATAAACATTTTTATAAAAGACAGCTAGTCTTTTATAAAAATGTTTTCTTACTATGAAGTGGGTTAAATATTGAGCGAGATCAAGTCTCATAATTAATACCGAATAGATCTTTTATATAGGTACTAAGCTTTAAGATTTGTCCCAATTAGCAAACGATTGCTCAAGACTGATGAATGAAACAGATTGCAGTTTATCGATATATTAATCGCCAATGATCGATTGTAATGCGCACATCGATTCTAGAGTACATCATGATAATACTGACAAAGTTTTTATTGTTTTTTATACCAATGACTTTTCTATTTTGTTTAGCTGAAGCTTACTTAACGGCTTACTTATGGTTAGCGGTTAATGTAAACTGTGTCTGAAATAAGCCAAAAAGAAAAGGATTACAGTTCTGAGGTCCAAATATTACATGTACCTAGGTTTAGATTAGCTGGCGTAGGTACTAAGATGTGTTAGGTATGCTTTTTCTAAAATTGTTTTTTTTGTTGAATGGGTATTGCTCGTGATCCCAATGAAATCCGCCAAGACCTACTATAAAGCGAGCTAATCTAGAAGATGCTTCACCTAGGCTCTCAAGACGAATTGTTTATAAGTACTCGGAAATACAGACGCGGGTAGGGAGTTCCACTTCATTGCTATGCGCATGCGATGTTGAAGTATGGCAACCAAGAAAGAGGTAGCCCGCAGTGCATCTGAATGACTGAAGGAAGAAAGAAGATGGCGGTATGTACGCATGGAGCTCCTGAGTGCACTCTCCGAAGTAGAATCTGTAAAAGACCGATAAACAGGCAACTTTTAGACGGTCAGCTAAGCTGAGATGCTTGCTGTTCAATAACTCTGATGGATATAGCAAAGAGTCGCATAAGCGTTTTGGTTCCAACTTTGTGATACGTACCGCTAAGGAGTGGAACTCTTTGCCTGAGTCTGTGTTTCCTGACAAATACAATTTAGGGGTCTTCAAGTCACGAGTGAATAGGTACCTTCTAGGCAAGCGCGTCACATCCTATATCACATCGACGCTTACCATCAGGCGAGATAGTGGTCAAGCGCATGCCTATTTTCTATAAAAAAAAAAAATTAGAAACAACGATGGCTCCACAACACCCATACTCGAGCCAATATAAAAAAGTTCGTTTGAGTCACTAAATTATTGGGTTCAAACAACTACACACGCATCTTGGACAAATTGGTCGTAGTCGTCGTCCGTGATCTAGGCCCGAGGTCCCAGGTTTGATTCCCGGCTGGGTCAAATCAGTTTTGTCATTGGTTATCTATCACTCTCCCCATAGTGTTTATAGCCACAGAAAAGACTTTTATTCAAGACATGCAATTAAAACAGACAATTATAATCTTTTACAGTTTCATAAACATAATTTATTGATAAAGATTAACCAACGCTTATTACAACTTTTACACAATCTTAATATATAAAATGGTTGCGTCACAAGTGTTAATATCAATAATGTACTGTAAGTAACATGTATTTAAGTTTATAATTGCTAAATTGGGCGTTACATAACTCACGGTGTGAAATTGCGTCTCAGGACATTATCAGACAGCGTAACTACTCAAAGTTATAATTGAAGTGGCGAAAGTTAACTGCTGCTGGATAACTAATATATATTTATATATACATATATATACTATTATTAAAAATAGCCTAACTCAAAGTAAACACTGTAAGGCTTGTGCTATGGATACTAGGGTAACGCATAGACATACATATATGACACATGGATATAAAATATGTATAAAATAAGATATATTAATACCCATGACTCCGGCACCAATGCTCGTATTCATCACACAAACATTTACCCTTTACGGGACTCGAAGCCAGGACCGTCGGTACGACAGGCAGGATTTGGACCAAACGATCGTCAATATTAAGTATCTTATTTTTTAAATCTTAGTTTAAGTAAAAGATAAAATATTTTTCTTATTCATAATGAGCATTTAATAAAAACACAGAACTTACTTTATCTAAATCAGTTTCTATTGCATAGTCAAAAAAAAATTTCATGTTTTTTGCAATATTCACAGTCTTTTTTGAATAACTTTTAAAATAAATAAAAATCTAAAAAAGCATGAATCGACAATAACTTAGATTGACATATTTTATTATTTATAATATTGTGTACACAGCTTACATTGTTCAAGCGTTAAACTAACATCGAGAAGTGAACCAGCTACCGTTTAAGTATCTGGGTCAATGATTAGCCACCAGGCACCTGCGATAGCGCAAATTTATCTTTGGCCTTAATCGATACAACCTTCGCTAATGTCAGTCGTTTGGATTTCCGTCAAGTTATTAGGCGAGACATTTTTCACTGGCTCAGAGTTTACAGGTATATATAAATTCACGTTTACTGATGATATTTTAATAGTGATAACATCTTAGTATATCTTACATGTTATTTACTTGGTTAATTTTATTTTTATAAACTTTAAGATAATTAATCTATAATTTAAGATCACTAATTTGTTGTTTGTCTGTCCGCTCTTTTCCCCGCTGTTTCCATTGTATATTCGTTACCATAGCAACGCGTTAACCGCAAGTAGTTCGTCTACCGAACGCTAGATGGCGCTAACGGAAAAATATTTAAGAATAGAAAAAAATTAAAGAATTTTGTCCATCCATGCGAAGCCGGGACGGGCCGCTAGTATACAAAAAGATTTAAATCATTTTGCATTTATAACGATTGTTATAACGTTAAAACGAACGTTAGTAAATTTGTATATTGCACTCAAGTTCTTATTTGTTTCAAGTACTCGTCTATTCACAAAAAACCGTTGGTGAAACGACTACTCCCAAGGAAATGGGGGATTTCGCGATAATCTTCACGATTGTTAGGAGTTAAAATCGCAGTTAAAACCATGATACGTTTGTTTTTCGGTAACTAGGGTAACAGATAGACACACATATATGATGACACATAGATTTGCAATGTTCACAGAAATAATATATCAGTAACCATGGCTAGCGTATAAAAGCTCGTATTCATCACACAAATATCTGCGTCTTCCTAGATTCGAACCCGGCAGCAGCACGGAATTATTAACCGGCGTACTGTTCGCCGAAAGCTCGTTTGTAATTTTGATTTTCCATATTTTTCAACATTTCCGATAGAATTAGCTTAAAATAAAAACGGAGTAGCTTTAAGTTCAATTTAATAAGTTAGCTTAGATTAGAAACTAGTTACAAACATTAAGGATCTTGAAATTTAAATCATCACTATTATATAAGTACTTTATTATTGAGCTTCTATTTTATATACGTTTTAAAATATCACACACACTGATGTTGCTGGTCATCGTCTTTGTTGGTCACTCGTGGTTGTAGCTGAAAATCAGCAATTTACTCGCGATGCGGGTACACACACACACATAGTTTTTAAGGATGACTTTGTGTTCAACCTAAGATATGATTATTTCTACTTTTGTTAATATATGTGTGTGTGTGTAAAGTAGGAAATAAAGCTTTTATCTATCTTTCTATCTGAACAATTTTAAGCTCGAAAGGCAGGATCGCTACTGTCGTTGCGCGAAACTGTCGTCAAACAGTTCCACTAGCACTCCTATATCCATTGCTAAGTTATAAATTCTTGACGCGAGTACTTTTCAATTTATTTCAAAAATGTTATGCTTGCTTTGAGTTTCTAGGTGAATCACTGACGGGACCATAGCAATAAATGATAACGGTCGCGGCTGGGTGGAATGTTGGTTGACTTTCTTCGGAATGGTGTTATGTCGAAATTAAAACCCATACGTTATTAGTTCATTCGCACTATTGATTTGATAAATCACACAATACATCTTAAAATTACAATTGTGTAGTCAAAAAGGGAATTGCTAGTATAAAATTTTTAGAAGAAATTAGGTTAGTACTTCTGTAAAACAAATGAAAAAATAAACTTAGAATTTCTAACAAAGAAAATGCAAAATAAATAAAATGAAATACTTTGAAGTCTTCCAACAAACACATTTGTATCCGTAGGTCTGTTTTATTCGCTGATATTTCTAACTTTTAGCATCTTTAAAATTATGGTAATGGTTTTTATAAATGTATTTCTGCTTCAGTCCAACTACGAACGTCTTGCAACTGAGATAATTTAAAAAATAACACAAGAAAATTATAGCACAATAATTTTGACATAATTCTATTATACTTTAAAACATGATTTTGACAATTTGTCCAATTTAAATGTTATTTTAATTCATCACTTGTATTATTTTTTTTGTATCTCAAGCCTAATTAATTGTCTATATTCTTATTTTTTCTTGTAAAGACTAGTGGCCCGTCCCGGCTTCGCACGGGTGGACAAAATTCTTTAAATATTTTCTATTATTAAATATTTTTTCCGTTAGCGCCATCTATCGTCCGGTAGACGAACTACTTGCGGTTAACGCGTTGCTATGGTAACGTTATTGATACAATGGAAAAAGAGCGGACACACAAACAGAAACCACTGTGATCTTAGATTATAGATTTACGGTACCATTCATTTATTTTATGGCGCTGTCTTGGTAATTACACATGCTAGTTACACATGTCACACAATCTAATGTTCTGTTTCTGATAACTGTGTTCAGTGTTGTAACTCTGTTGTGTGTATAAATCAAAAATAAATAAATATTATTGACATTTGTGTTATATTATCTGTATAGTTTTTGACATAATCTTCTGCAATGTATTCCTGTGTGGAGACTGGTCATCTGTTACACAGGTCTTCAAGCACAGAGGCCAGTCTCTCATATAGACTATTCTAGTCTAGAATGTCTTAGACTAATCTGGTTAATGTCTACATCTAATGTAGGAGAAGAAATAAAGATATTTTTAACATACTTTTATTAACTTCCCTTGTCTATGTGCAAACCGAACTAAAAAGTGAAAATTCAATATAACAAATAAGTAATTAACGAGAAAATGAATGTCATTGTAAGAAAAGCGTAGGGTGCTTTGTACGACATACTTCTTACACTAACTCTATATTTCGAAATAAAAAAGAGATATCTTGTTTATAAATGAATAAATCAATAAACGAAAAATATAACAATCGATATCCAGCATCCCACGCTTCTCATTCAATGCCATTAATTTTATCACGATTTACGTAATTGTCAAATTGAAATATTTTTCTCCTTTTTAGCGTGTTTGATAGTTTTTTTTATACTATTTTTTGACTCAGTTCTCAAGATGGTTTTTGACAATTAAGTGTATGACATTTGGTATTTTTTGTATAAATTACGTGATCATAACATTCTTAGTATACTTTGATTTGTTATATCTACTAGTATGAATAATATGTATATTAACTTGCTGACGATTTGAAAGGCATTTATTAATTGTAATAAATAAATAAATTTTAATCGGTCATGCCCGGACTTTGCGAAAGCTTTGGATTAACACAGATAATCATAATGATATTTCTTACAAATACACCAATTAGCCTAGCCCAAAGTAAGCACTATAAGACTTGTTGGTGATACTAAGATAACGTATAAATATACACATTATATGATATAAAATAATTATAGAAATATATATAAATCCATGACTCAGGTGCAAATGTTCGTATTCATCACACAAACATCTGTCCCTTCCAGGACTCGAATCCAGAACGTAGGTGCGAAAGGCAAGACCGTTACCGTTGCACTAAACAGTCTTCATATTCTCTCCATACTTTCAAACCAATGTCAAACATACTGAGCAAAAGAATGGCGAAAAATATTTTGAAATGTATGGTGTCACTTGAATCTAGTCACATGTCACTAACGTAGACATAAATATACATAAATAAGTAATATTAATAGAAATATATATAAATACCCATGAATCAGGTACAAATGCTCTTTGGGAATGCAACACAGGACCGTCGGTGCGAAAAGCAAGATCGCTACCGTTACACCAAACAATCCTCAAAATATAGTTTCAATTTTGAATTTCCTTCACTGCTTAATGCAAAAAATATCAGATCTATTTAAAATTCATTTAAACGAAACATTATCAAATCTAGTCCGCTCAAAAACAAAATATGCGGTGCCTCTCACGACCCGTCCCGTTACACGCAACGATTTTATTAATGGAAGTGCCAATTGAATCAAATCAATATATCAATCCCGTTGTAACTATAGTCGGATATGTACTGAGTACATCATCATTGTCTTCCTTACGTCGTAACTGGCTGGTCAGCGACTCTTTAATAGCATTATATATTTTTACTAGCTGACCCGGCCTCACGTCGCCGTGGCTCAGTTATTATAGTAGTACTTGGACATTGCAAAATTACTTTATTTTTCTAAAATAAAAGTAGCCTAAGTTACTCCTTATAACATCAGCTACCTGCCAATAAAAGTCCCGTCAAAATTGGTCCAGCCATTTCAGAGATTAGCCGGAACGAACAGACAGACAGACAGACAAAAATTAAAAATATATATATTTTGGTGTATGTACAGTATATATATTCATATGCATGTAGTAAAAAACGGTTATTTCAATACTTAAAACAGAAACTTCAATTTTATTTATATGTATTATGTATAGATATTTCTCTATAAATGTTATTTTTCTCAATATGATGATTTTCCATCTCTTTAAAAACCTGTTTGTTATAGGATTGCTAGAGGGATAAATAACCTACTAAAATTTTTAAAATTAAACAATATCAACTCTATGTGACAGAATAAAGGTTAATTTTTTGTAAATTATATATTTATTGCAAATAGAATGAAAATGGATATATGGAGATGAAAGAAGTACGAATGATTTCATAACTTAATTCTGATACATTGAAGCAGAATTCAAAAAGCATTTATATTTTGAGTAACTTAGTCGCGTTGATAACCGGCGATATTTATTTATTGTAACGCAAGATGGCGTTAAATGTCAATTAAATGAAACGCAAGATGGCGTTGATTTCTATTCACTCTACGTCGGACTTCTTCAGAAACAATATTGTTGTTTTTTTATAAAAAGTTTTCTCTGTTCTTAAGTATACCTACTTTTGAAAATATGTGTACAAAATTTCATGTGATAGGGTCTAATATGTATTATCTCGAGTTCAGTCTATGTTCCGTGTCGGGTTATGAAATCGAACACACGTGTGTGTCTGTTTGTATGCCCTAGTGTCATTAAAGAAGTCGGTAGCTTAATATGGTGTCTATATAAGTTTAGTTATGACAGCTAACAATAGATGGCGCTGTCCCATTTTAGATCGTGGTTTCGTGTCATCGATCACATAAACAATATCAATATATGAGAATAAGAAAATAATTGTAATATTTCTTACATTCACACCAATTAGCCTAGCCCAAAGCACTGAAAGGCTTGTGTTATGAAAACAAGGTAACGGGTATACATATATGATACATAAATATGTAATATTCATAGAAATATTTATATAAATACCCATGAATCAGGTACAAATGCTCGTATTAATTACACAAACACTGCCGCTTCCGGGATTCGGACCCAGGACCGTTGGTACTAAAGGCAGGATCGCTACCGTTGCACCAAACCGTAAATGTCTAAATTTGGGTTTCATTTAACTAACTCAGTGCCTCTATGGTGAAATAGTATTACCACAAGGGAGCGGCCACAATTTGTTTAGCCTATTCCATAAATGCTCCAATCCAGGAATTAATTACAGATCCATCTTCACAAACCTTACCTCTCGACGTATCTAGCACATCGATTGCGGTATTTTAAGCAACACGGCCAGGCCCATTCCATTACAAATGATTAATGTAACGCCTCAGATGCTTAATTGAAAACCAAAAGCCATTCCGATAAAGTGTCTAAGGTTTTAATTAGAATATTTGCTTATGCCGCTGCTCTTAGATATTCTCTATGCTTTAGAATGTATCGGAACTATTGCCTATGGTTTACTTTACATTACCTACTTATTATAAGAGAAAGTTAATTAAAATTAATGGTAATATGATTATAAAATTAAAGGCGTTTTACACCTGCATTACTTTAAGAAAGTGTTACAACTTTTTTTATCTTTAAACAATGACTTAGAATGTACAGGGGTATCAAGTCAAACTTTCAATTCTATTATATGTCTATTTTAATTACACTAAATGCTTATAGCCGATGTTTCTCGTTTCTCTTACGTTATGAGATGCCCATATCTAAGTAGAAGGAAGTAATGATGACACACAAAGTTGCTTGTTCTTATTTTTATTATATAGTCAGGCATTTGCCTGCAACACAAATCAGGAATGACCGGAGTAAAACAAAACAAAAGAAGATTGTTTTATAAATTTTCAAATATAGAACAATTTTATTTTAAAAGGACTTTACGACTTGGATGCATGTCTTTTAAGCCATTTCTTTATATTCAGTCATTTCTTTTCTTAGTTAGATGAACAATGTTGCAAGCTAATATATGAACGATAAATGATCAAAAGATGATGAATAAACAGTAAAATAATCACTGTTCCTAGGTTTCAGTAAAGGTGTGGCGTTTTACTTAAACCTCCCCACAGATTTCTTGAGAGAGCGAGAAAAGACACCTACCGCTATTTTGTTTCACTTACCAACGGTCATGCATATTTAAAAAGCACTTTTACCAATAATCTACTAGTAAAACACACTACTAAACATCATAACATAAATTTTAATAAGAAAACCAAAACCACTAAAGTGACGGGTCCCGTTCCCGCCAAAAAGTTCTAATATGGAAATAACTTCACGAACGACCAGAGAGTTCCCAAACGCGCATAGATAAAAACATAAAATACTTTTTCAAACAAGGTTTAATGCATTGCTTTATGAACATAAAAACATTGAATGTTCATGAAGCTTCCTTCTTAAATCGATAAAAAGTTACAGCATTAATATCGATCGATATCAATACACATAGTTGCAAAATCAGTAGTCAACTCACGTCGGCATTATTTAGTTAGATACAGCAAAAAAGGGCTAGTCCCACATCATTAGGAAGCGAGTCTGAAGCACACGACAGATACGTCTTATTCAACATCGAATGAGTAAGACGTGGGTCGTCTACTGAAATATTAGATGCAAACACACGCAAAAATGCATCCACATTTTCATACCAATATGGGTGGAAAGGAACCACACGACAGCTTGTTAAATTGATTCGTAAAAAGTCGTTCGAAATTAAAGTTCTTTTACAATTTTTTGTATAAAATGTCACCACCAAATCTCTTCACATACATACACAGAGCATATTTTTGAAGTGAAAACTGCTTTAGCATCGTTGTGATTTGAAAGTCGATGACACGAAAAAGCGACAGTAAAAAGAGAAAGACACATAAATTCATAAGATTTAACGTAGGAGAAAATGAGATAGGAAGCATTATACAGTGTGTCTTTGAAACGAAACAGCGACAGTAAAAAGAAACAGACACATAAATTCATAAGATTTAAAGTAGGTGAAAATGAGATAGGAAGCATTATGTACGGGTGTTAATACGTGTTTGTGTGCGCATGCCTAGTACAAAGCTTGAGAGAAGGCATCACAACAACCGTGGTATATTTTTTATTAATTTTGTAAAAAAAACTAATACTATAAATATGAAAATGAATTCGTTTTATTTGGTTAATATACTTACACCGTAACTACTCAACCGATCATTATGAAATTTTGCAGAATAAGTGTGTGTGTGGGTATTAATTTCGAGGGTAATAAATTTTAATGGGTAGTCGTCATTAACTCGAGCGAATGCGCAGGTAAAGCAAGTACTAGTTAGTTATATAAATATTATAGACCCCCTACATTGTTTTGTATCCAAGTATCTAGTACTTGTATTATGAAAGTCAGAAACAGTGACCGTACGACAGCTCCCAGACTTGAGGTGATATAGCAAAATTCAAATTTTATATTGACTGGGACCAAAAAGTAGTGTCACCATGAAAACCAATATTCAAGTCATTCGACCACTAAGTCATCGAATATAGATTATCACTCTTTACGTCTAGTTAGCAATCACAAAATTACTCATGTAAGTTAAATAATAAAACATCGGCGTCTGAAAGTGGATTTATCAACAGAACTAAAAACAACGCTTAAACTTTAAGCCATTTAAATACAATCGCACTACAAACTAAATGCTTGCAAAAATATTTCAACGTTAAAGTTAAAAACGAAAGCGTCGATTCGAAAAGAACGATGTTCGGAGTCTATAGCGAAGGGGCGTATAAATTGCATTCCTTTCGAGACTTTGATATTTGAATATACCCATTTACATGGCCTGAAGTGCAAACTTTGGATTGACAACGCATAAAAACGATATAGAAGTGACAGTAAACATACCAATACCAGACACGAGACGATCCGGTTTTGCATATCAAGAATTGTGAATGGATGCTGAAACTATTCGCTCCTTAGAAAAGTGGTAAAATTTCTGTTAATTTCAACGCTTACAATAATTTGGTATGATTCGATAAAACATTCGTGATTAATCTATACTAATATTATAAAGAAGTAAATTTGGTGTGTTTGTTTATTTGTTAAATTGAAAGGGGTAATCTCGGGATCTACTGAACCGATTTTAAAAATTCTTTCACCAATAGAAAGGCACATTATTGCTGAGTGTTATAGGCTATATTGAATGCTAGAAAAAATTTAAAGAATTTTGTCCACCCGTGCGAAGCCGGGATGGGCCGCTAGTACGTAAATAAAGGTAAAGGTAAATAAACCGCTTTTACCGAATTAGTTCGCTTTTTATTTATTTATTCCTGACATGATCACAGGATGATAAAGGTTATGGTCGTCATAATGAAATCGAGCATGTTGCATAGTGAAAATCGACTCAGCTCACGAGTAAATTCTCGTTTACCGATGGCGAATATAATATATATTAAGAAATAATTCATTTTTCATTTTATTACAACTACGATTACTGTGACTACTGAGTCTACTACCAATTCGGAAATCGGGAGGCCTTTCCGAGAAGAACTTGCGAAAGAAACTCGGAGAGGGGACTGATCTTTATCGATAATCCATCGACGTCATTATTAAATTTTAAAAAGCAAAATTAAATGCGCAACTAATCCTGTAAAAGTTGCTTTTTTATTTTTTAGCTAGTAACACAACTATTTTTTTTACAGAGCAACACATTTTTTTTTTCATTTTGACATCGCTGATGTGGAAATTATTTGTCATATATTTATATACAGGCTTGCAAGATGCCCCGTAATTTACGGGTTAACCTGCTTCGGCTACAAATTTATAGAAATCCTTATTAGCTAAATTGAATATGGGGTACCTTAAATTACCGTCAATCAATTGGCTGAATAAACGATCCGTTTTAAGCGTTTCAAATAACAATTAATATAAATTAAAAAAAAATCTTTCATAAAGCTGAATAGATACCATTTTAATTGTCTTCCGTAAAAAATACTGAAATCCAATTTTTGGAAGTTGGTAACCCTTAAATCACTCAGAGGCAGGTGACAACCGTTCATATAAAAAAATCTGGAATAAAGTCATCTTTTCTGAAAGACCATCACTTTAAAAAAAAATGTTCAATATAAGAATCGTAATAAGAAGCTTAGTTCGTTGCAATGAATAAAGTCAGCCTAGATGTTGTAAGATTGGAGAAAGCTCATAGCTTGAGTATATTAATCTACAACAATTAAATCGTAACAGAGCTAAAGAGTCACGGATAAGTGATGTGAATAAGTTCAAATAGTGTGTCCACGTATATAGTAATTTATGGACAATTAATTTATGATAATGTTACAAATGTAATGTAAAAAATCTATCAAACAAAATTCACTGAAATAAAAAATTTCTTCTATTTGGTTTCTTGTGTTGCTAAATTGCATTTGTCCACATGAATCGTTTTTAGTGCTATTTTTAATTTGCTTTTAATTTTACGCATTTGCATTTTTTTTAATATCTAACTTAATACTATTAAGAACCTACGTGCTAAACTCGACCATGCTTTGCTGTATATCATTTGATATTAATTATTAGGAAAGAAACTGTTCGACTGCATAAAAACTACTCATATATAAAATTGCAACATCATATAAAAATTGTAAGCTAATCCAGTAACTGCTGTATTGTGGACACAAACATAGAGACAGTCTATTTCAAACTATATAAAAATAATCTTTTCTCTTCATTTTATCCCTTTAAACTGAATAAGACAAACTGCACAATCGTATAATAGTATATTATGCGGCAATTCATACTAATACATGCGTATCTACAGCAAATTATGTCCACTAATAATAACAAATCACGGTCACAGTAATAAATGCGAGGGCGGCGGACTACCGGCGTATGCGACCTGCTTTCTACACTAAGCCTTAATGGCTTCCAATTAATATTGTGCACATGGTATTATATATAACCAACCTACTTAGACCCAAGAGTAGGATCTTCATAAGGGCATTATTGAGTCAATTAACGCTGGTTATAAAGGCAATAATACTTAAATTCTTGGTCGGATACATGTTAAAATCGATGAAGTAAAGTTCTTTGAACGACAATATGAGGCGATTGTAAATTGGTCCTTCGAGCTTAAAAGGTTTTTGAGAGAAATCGGATAAATATTAAAATCGATGAAATTAACTTCTTTGAACGCCAACATATTAAGACAATTTATTAATTGTAAATTGGTCCTTTGAGCTAAAAGGTCGGTAAGGTAAATTTAAATATTATGTCAAAAAGGGAAAGGTGACTTTTTACTACCTGCACTAGTTGTGACACTCATTAAGAGTATAGTCTCCGGCAAATAAGTTGAACATGATTTTGAAATCACGTGACATGCGCAGTAGCAAGTTTAAGTACATTATTCACTACTGCGCATGTCACGTGAGTTCAAAATCATATTTAACTTATTTGCCGGGGACAATATAAATACTAAGTTTCTAATAAAAATAGGTCATAATTACCTGAGCTACACATCAATCAACAAGTCAATCCGGAAGAAAATTTGCAACATGGAGAAAATTGAGTTTCGCGCAGTCATGGCTGCTGTTCAAAGAGTGGGCTTCGAAATCTTGGAACATCCTCCCTATAGCCCAGATTTAGCCCCAAGTGATTATTATTTGTTCCCAAAAATGAAAAAAGAGCTTCGAGGGAAGAAATTTTCCAGCGATGAAGAAGTGAAGAGCGCAACTGGCCTATTTTGACGACAAAGAGAAATATTTTTTTTTGAAGGTATTAATAAATTAATTGATAGTTCTAATAAATTTACTAGAATGAAGGGGGAAAACATTGAGAAGTTTTTTTTACCCTCCATTCCGCGAACTTTTTGACCCACCCTCTTATTGAAAACAAAGTAACATAAGTATAACAGTTCCGTAAATAGCTTGTTGTAAGAACGATGTATAAAATCGGTACCAGAACCTAAAATCAACGAGTTGAATTATTAAAAAATATTTTTGACGTACGTTTCATGTTGTCAAGTTTAATGATCTTGAGAACGATATCGGGTTTTAGGACGGCGAGATCCTTACGTGGACCTCAAACCGAAAGTGGCGTGCTACCATAGTGGTTTTCTAGATCTCCCATGAGTTTCCCGAACCAGCATAGATTCACTACGGCGCTCATTTCGGAAAAGGAGCACGGGGTGCCATAGGGCGCTTCTTAGGCTCGCACCTCGGCTATGGTACGGTCATGGGGAAGAAAAGTGCCCAGGTTTGTGCCTGTACTGAATCGAGTAGACCGGGTCTTCGTACTCTGGACCTACGAGTGCGGTGTGTAGATTTTACAAGACTGTGTATGTGATGAGTAACTAACCATGTTCAAACCCAATTTATGCAAAATGCACCCTCTGGAGGGAGGTGGTGAATCCTCGATGGATACTTCGGGCCAGCCCGAGAGTTAACTAAACACTACCTGACCTTGGCTTGTACCCGGGAAAGGTCATAAGCCTTCGTCTGAGACGACCACAAACCCAAGACAAACCTAAAACGGACAAGTGGTCTTAGTACTAAGAAATAACCCAAAACATAGAACGATTCAAAGTACAAACAACGCCATCTTTTGGCTAAATAGTTAACTAAACTTACATATGTTCAAAAAGTAGACATAATAAAAATCTTACAAACTTTTGGTCATGTTCAACAATCAATGTTTTAATAAACTGCAAACTATAACGGAAAGCTTATCTTACTAGCAGTTTTTCTCTCTACTCTATTTTTTGGAAGTTCAGCTTACGACTTCATTTATTGATATATTAGCAATATTACTGAATACTTATTTCTATATCCAACCTGTTCCTGCTGATGCGAAGCAAGGTCATCAATGGTACGTGTTCCCAACAGGATACAGACTAGCCACGATTAGCGACTATGTATTGGATGCTAATCTAAGCCATTGGATATCTAGCTTATGAATATTCCTTTGATTATGACATTAGCCTCCATTTGAGTAGCCGAGCTCAATGATGTAGGCGTAGCCTTTGTTATAAGGCTTAGTCCATACCAAATGCATATGCATATTTGACGTTACAGAACTGTGAGAAGTGGTTCTACAAACATTGTATTTTGCGCACAATATTCTTTGAGACTATAAGTAAATCATTACAAAGATGCCTAGATTTATTATTTTCAATAATTATGTCATAATAATTAGTTCTAGTTTTAATATTAAACGACCGTTTCTTGCAACAGGTGGTAGTAGCTATCCTACCTTCTGTACCTAAGGTCGAGTCCCGGAAGAGGCAGATGTTTTTGTAATGAATACGAGCACGGTATTTATGGTATATATAACTATATTTCTAAGATAATTTCCTGAATCATATATATATGTCGATCCGTTACCCTAGTATCCATAACCGTAAGGCTTGCCTTACGGTGCTTACTTTAAGCTAAGCTAATTGATGTGAATGTAAGAAATATTTATTAATTTTATTTTGTTTTTATTATTCTCAAAGAAGAAGAGTGTACACTTACCCTTATATATATTGCTATGAGTGACTTCGACGTGTAAGGACCATTAGTTTGAACGCGAAATAAACTGTTTGAGCAGGATGCAATACACCTCCTGCTAATTTCCCCTTTAACTATCGATTTTGTGATAATTCATAATCATAATAGATTTAACTGTATAATATTCAATTGAGTTATATACAATAAAAATATTAAACATTTTTACAAATTACTATAATTCGATCAATGGACTTAATGGAATAATGACGGTATTATGCAGAATTATCTTAAAATATTATATACATATACTAGCTGACCCGGTAACGCGTTGCTATGGTAACGCATATACAATGGAAAAAGAGCGGACAGACAAACACACAAACAACAAATTTGTGATCTTAGATTGTAGATTTACCACCAATTATTAACCACTTCCGTTTGGAAGCTGTAATAAAGATCGCTCAATTGATTTAATTATCCACTCTCCGAACAAAAGTGTAATTAAGTAATGATTTGCATTAATTTGACGCTTATAACCCACTATACCATTGCGATTGTTTGGTGCAACAGTGGCGAACCTGCCTTTCGCACTGACGGTCCTGGGTTCGAATTCCGGAAAACGCAGATTTTTGTGTAATGAAAACGAGCTTTTGAACCTGAGTCAAGGGTATTTATGTACATTTTTCTGTTAATAAAACATATCTATAAACTTATAATTTTATTGCTCAGCGTATCGACTTAGCGTACCTTTATTAGTATGACATAAAAAAACGGCCACCTATCCAGTTATTGGTCCTTGCAAAAGTTGCTTAACATTCGCAATTTTACGCTAACCACACTAACCATTGGGCCAGCGAACTAAATAATATATAAATAGCCTTACACAAAAATAATCTTTAAATGCAATAGCTGTAAGAATAAAATGCAATAGCGTTTATTCTTCTACAATTTTAAACTAAAACTAAGAAAAAGCTTTGAGGAACCGGTATGCTTACTGATTTACTTTTACTCATATAAAGAATCTTATTACCAACTAAGTGAGTAAAAGAAAAAAGGTGAATTTAATTTACACTGATTTGTAAGGCAATTTGCTTTATTTCAAACTTATAGAACTGTAAGGGTTCAGTATAAGTTTTAAATCTACGTTAGTATATAGACTTCGCTATTTTTAATATAAGCTCTATTCCAATATTACTATTACTAGATGGCGCTGTAGCGCGTAGAAACACGCTATCGTATTGTTTTTGCGAGAATACGTAGAGGCAGGTTTAGTTTTTGAATGTTAGGAGAGCGAGACAATATGGTAACAAACACACACACTAACAAAGTATTATCATAATATAATTAGGATTATTGAATAATTAGTATTAATGAAAAATATATACTTTTAGTTGGATAACTGGCGCTTTCTTTATATTTAATCATAAGGTTTCGATTCCTTTACAGGGGCCGTGATCACAGAATGACTAAGGTCTAGGCATGAGTCGTACTTGCAAATTTCAATACCAGGGCTACCTGGTACGTAAGGTAATAAATACCAGCGCCAAAAACCAGGTCTCAAAATACTTGCAAGTATTTTTGTCACTTCACGAGAATATAGACTATATCGACGTTGAAATATGAAACATAATCGTACGTGCGGAATAATAAGTTTAATAAACTATAAATTAAATTTTTATATATTTTATTATGAGTTGTTTGATTTGTAGGCCATAATTTGCGACAGCGAAAACAATTTTATTCAGGCTATTTTTATAAATTAATTGATGTACCTATATTATCGGCAGTACAATGGGTGGTAAGGTAAGTTAACTCGATCAGTTAAATAATTATTGAAATAAAGAAACAAATAAAAAAAGCTCCACGTAGATGCCGGGAATCGAACTCAGAACTTTTATTACTTTAGGCGATCGCTCTACCCGTAATAAAGAAAAATAAAAAATGAAACAAAGTCTTTCTTTCCTACTTGTAGTATAAAATTTTTTTTAATTGACATTATAGCACACGCAGTGCACTGTACCTAATTGTTTTTTATTTTGTATATTTTTTTCTATATGCACTGTACCAATGTATTTTTATTGAAATTTATTTCTATATTTAGTAAATAATTAATTAAGTCAAAGTCAACTCAACATAACCAAATCAAAATATAACAAAAAAGATAAATAGCAACGCGCGGACGAGCCAGAATATTATTATTTGAAAATATTTATACAAGTTTAATAATTTACATTGAACGCGCAATAATGAACTTTATTCAAGTAGCAGTAGAATGGCTCAGATACGCGAGCAACATCAGCATATTGTTGTTGTAAAGTAACATTTCGCGCGCATTAGGAGTTTAAAAGGGTCATATAATGCACTTATATGGGTTCATTATCGAGAATGATTTAAGGACTAGATTCAGTTAACGAACGAACAAAATAACAAGAGGGATAACGTTACCTATCTTGCTCACGCGGTGGCTTGCCGATTACACACGACGCTGCTCCGAGCAAGCCCGCCGACTCGAACGAGCTAGACTCGCGGGCTAGAGTAAAATACTTTCAAAGTATTTTGTTGGAAATTAATCCTTATTTGTATCCAAAATAATGATTACAATGTATTTGGCAAAAAAAAATACTTGCAAGGTTTTCTAAGTTTATCTTTGCTTTTGCGATTATGTTCCTTAAAATCATGTGAGTAAATCTCAATTTTCTAGTTATTGTATTTTTATACCCAGTACGTCAGTCCAACCAAGACTCGGTTCGCGTACGTTCGAGTAAAAATACCTTGAAGGTATTGCAAGTATTTAGGGTCTGAAACCTGGTTTACGCACTTTGAAGCAGAAACCTGGTTTTAAAACCTGGTCGCGTAAATACGCACCATCCCTACTAAGGTCATTACCTTTTTCGTGAAATAGCACATAAATGACGATCATTATCGTCATTTATGTGCTATTTATCGTCACAATATTTTAATAGGACACGTTCCAAACTGTGAAATTTACACAAATCAATAGTTTATTTCAGTTACCAGCGATAATTACTCTTTACAATAGAAATATTCAATCTAATTCAAGACAGCGATTTTTGTAAAACATGAAAAACAAATGAAAGACGTGTTTTTTAATAGGTTACTAATGAAAATTTCAATTCCTTTACCATGAGAACCGTCAAGAAATTCCACCGTTTTATCTCAATACATTCGATTCCTAAACTTTCTATTGCAACACACGCATCGACACTTATGACCATATTCAGCGAGATAATTCCTAACAAATGCACGTTCACTCGCAACTAGTTGCATTCCTCTACCATGTCACTATACGCAAAGATCTTTTAACGACTTTATGGTCTCAAAAATAAGTGCTGATTTCAAATGAACGCTGTGAGAGAGGTCTAAGTTCATTTGCATCTAAGTGATTAGCGGAAAGTTAACTTTTTTTGTAATGTCGATGTTGGTTGTAAGTAGAATCACTTTCACTTAATTGCCTGAATATCTTAAAAAACTAATCTGTATCACAGTTAGCTGTTTTATAAAAATCATGATATTTGTGCTCGGGAGCTGCATGGACTCCGCCATCTCCTTTTTTCCATCGGACATCGAGACGCACTGCGGGCTACCACCATTTCTTGGTTGATATTCTTACCTGTCACACCAAGTGCTACTCAATATCTTTTATGGAGTGGAACTCTTTCCATGCGTATGTATTTCCGAATACTTATAACCCGTCCGTCTTCAGTGCCAGGGTGAATAGGCACCTTCTTAGTTAGCTCGCTCCATCTTCTTGGTCCCTTGATTGGGATCAAAAGAAAACCCATTCAAAGTGATAAAAAAGTATGTATGTCAGATCAGAGGCACGACTGCAGTTTACTCCTTTAGAACTATTGTTTTTGACCAGGAACAGAATATATTAACACAAAACTTTAGCATAAAAATGAACGGTGCGCACGATAGCTTGCTCACAAAAACCTAACACTGTCATTCGATCACAAAATTTAGTCTAGTCTAGTCTAGTCTTCATACTTTTTTCCTATCGGGCTCCTTATAATATAATAAAATAAATTGAACACCTTGATTTTTCTCAGTTAATGTAATGTAGACAAAAAAATAAATAAAAAATGTAATACCCTACATTTATTCGAATAATGTGTTTTTCTAACGGTAAAAATTGTTTATATAAAATTTATTGGTTCAAAAAATTAGGTTCCAATACAAACAAAATTTACAAAGACAAGCTCTATCTTTATAATCCTTTAGATATAGATTATAAGATCACCCTATCTTTAGAGATACGTCAAGTAACATCAAACACAATTCCACAGGAAGCATAAAAAGTACTTATAAAGATAAACCAAAGACAAAAAACTCTCTAATAGCCAAACAATGATATCTACTTATCATTTGGATTTAACTGTTATTTAAAGTAATTAACTAAAGTAGAGTACACACTGTGGTACTTAAACTTTTATTTTTAATTATTAATGTTACAAAGTATATAAAAATCCACATCAAAAATGAGAGATCTCTACAGAGTCAGTTATGGTTCATACTTCAAATTTTTTATCTATAAGAATGGTATGTGTCCACTGATGCATCTATAGAATCAAAAACACAATTAATTATAATAATATCCCTATTTATAATAATACATTTGCAGCAAAAGGCCTAGCCCAAAGTATGCACTGTATGGATAGTGTTATGGTTACTAGGGTAACGGATAGACATTGTTATATGACAAAACATAAATCTAAATACTTATGACTAAGTTAGAAACGCTCGTATTCCTAACTCTAATATATACTCGATGTAGGGTGTCCTACACTAAGATGATATAATTGATAAAAAACTGATAGTATGATATGATAAATGAAAATAATTTGATTGATAGAAAGAAAGGTTATAAATGATAACAACCTATTCCAACGAATGCGTAATTAGCACTGATTTATTGTATTACTTGCAGTTCTTGTAGTACTTACAAAATGATTACTTAAACCTTAAAACTAGTACGATAACTCGTAAACTCGAACTCAGGGCTATTTTTGTGAAACGTAGGATTGCTAACGTTGCATCAAACGGTCGTCATCAATCAATATCTAGCTTCCTTTTGCAAAATCAAGCCATTATACTTTGTCCAATGTAGGATGATACTTTTGACAGTTGACACCTATATAGAGGGTACAAAGTTGCTATTGCAATGTCAAGCCAAACATAAGGAAACAAACGCAACCTTAGTACGTAGCAATAAGGAAGTGACACCTGTCAAAAGTATTATCCTACATTGGACAAAGTATAGCAAGTAATCCTAATACCCCCAGACACCAAGACAGAGACACACCGCAACCTTCACCAACTACACTACACGCGTTTTGCCTTCATACAAAGCGTTATCAAGAGTTGTAACCATACAATATACAGCACTGAATGAGTGACCACGCCTTCCTACCGTCTTATTAATTGGTTCCGAGCTTGAATAGTATTTATACATTTAAATAAAAAAGGAAAAAATACTCCATAAGATTGGACACAAAAAACCTAATTTACATATATCCTAACTATTAAACTTAAAATCCGTGTTTAATAATGAACATTCCAAAAGCTAAGAGTAAATTTCCAAATATGCAAAGGTTAGTATTATTACGTTTTAATTCAGACCTTATTTCATTTGTTTTAAGGTCGATCACAAAATTATATCCATCTTTGACAAACTAGATTTCTAAAGTTTTCTATCCCCTTTTCATTGACTGATTTTGACATTCAAAATGGGATGTATGAACAATTATAAGATGTCATTGCTTAAATAATAATAAATATATAACAACTTATATATATTAAAAGGCTAAAATAGTAGAGGTTTAAGCAGAAACGGTGCTTCAAGTGACATCTCAACTACAGAACAGAGGCCCCTAGTGTAAGTTTACGCATTCGATACTCGTTATCGAGCGCGTTACAGATTTCTATGAAGGTTCGTAATTTCGGATGGTTACTGCTAGGGGCGCTTATACAAAATCCATACATATATATTTTACGCAGACGATATCGAGTATCGAAGCGTAAACTTACACTAGGGCCTCAGAACAAGTCGTCCTGCAATAGATAGCACACATACAAAACATACGTCTCATAATTATTAATAACCATTTAGTAGTAAATGAAATGAAGGGATTTACTAACATGTTTTACTCCTTTTTACCGATACTTACGCATAGTTTATATTTAATCCTGTCTTTTCGACACCTTTACAGAAGCCGTGATCACAGGATGACTAAAATAACGGTCATCATATATGTATCCGTTGTAATAGTCTTATTTAAATGTGTAATAAGTTATGTAAAAGTTAGTTCTTATTAAACTACTAGCTGATCCGGCCACACGTTGCCGTGGCCTAGTTATTATTATTTGCAATAAATAGATAAAATATTTTAGATAAAATAAAAGTAGCCTATGTTACTCCTTGTTACTTCAGCTACCTGCCAATAAAAATCCCGTCAAAATCGGTCCAGCCATTTCAGAGATAAGCCGGAACAAACAGACAGACAGACAGACAAAAATTGTAATAAATGTTATTTAGGTGTAAGTACCGTATATATATTCATATGCATGCAGTAAAAAACGATTATTTCATTAGTAATAAAATTCCAATTTTATTTATATGTGTATAGATTGGTTTGTACGATTGTACGTCTAACGATGTCTTTTACTAGTTACTCATTATATTTTCTACAGTAGACAGCTAAAAACCTCTAATTCCAATTATGTAGAGAAAATTTGTACAAATTCATAGCGCGTGAAATACAGAAAAAACACGTTTGTTCCGCCAAGTAATCTCATCTAGACATCACCTTAAAAATATATCTTTAAAAAAAATATTCCCACAACTTTTCAACATAGCGAGAAGTCGGCACTTCTGATGTACGGACTTACATATAATTAGTTAAAACAATAGCTGGAACAAGTTATTACGAATTTATCATTACTACAGTAAACTAAAACAAATTATACGAACATTAAACTTCTCTTAATGATGACTGGCGCAACATACGGACGCCAATTTTCAGTGTTAAACTAATTAAAACTGTGAAGTGAATGGAATAGAAATACATTTCCAAAACTTATGATATCTTTTAAAGAATTTAGATAAAAAACATGAAACATAGACAAGTGGATATTTCAAGTCAAGCGATGTATGTTAACACTGTTTAATATTTTCCGTTTTCTAAAATTATAAATAAAAAATACAGTTTTGCAAATGGCAGGAAATAAGTACTTATTTCGACTTACAACTAGTATGTTGACAAGGTCATTTCTCTTTCGCTTACGCGTTGTGATTGCGAGCTGGATTTATGATGCACTTCCACTATTGAATATCTGTTATTTTAGATATTTATTGTCAATTTGTAAATGAAAAAAAACTGGCCTAAGAAAGGAAGTAAGGCGATTCAAATTATGTACATGAAAGCAAAGATCAGTAACTGCAGAGGGGTTGAGAAGGTGGTAGTTAGCTGGCATAGATCGGTTGATAGAGCGGGCGGGAACGCCCTTGCGTTCTGCGCCACAGATAAAACATGACTTAGTGCCAGTATTCCTTCTAAAGATGCGTTTTCATGTATAGAGGTTTTAAGCAAGTCGTAGATATTCCTTTTACGATGCTTAATGTACAGTTTAGTACATACGTTTTTAATCACGAGATTTGTTTGCAGCTTATTATACTAGGTCTGCAATACATGCTGCTGTCTGCAAATACTGAGCGAAGAAATTAGGTTTTTGAACGGTGATTATTTCTCGATGGTATGTCTGTTTACAAAACTTTTTTTTGCATATTAGTCAGGACCACGACGTGAGTTTTGGCGCCAAATTTCATCTGTAGTATCAGCGGTTTGGCTGTGATCAGCTTTTGAATTTTTCTTTCGGTGATTATTCCTCCATGATTATTCCTCCATGATGAAGTCTATATTTTTTTT
This sequence comes from Calamotropha paludella, assembly GCA_927399485.1. Lineage (NCBI taxonomy): Eukaryota > Metazoa > Arthropoda > Insecta > Lepidoptera > Crambidae > Calamotropha > Calamotropha paludella. The sequence goes on along the minus strand of OV656806.1, from coordinate 3,126,762 downwards.
ACATAGCCTATGTCCGTCAGGTTATAATCACGTATGTTCATGCCAAAATTCGTTTGAATCGGTTGAACAGTTAAGTAGCAGGAGGGAGACAAGCGAAATTTGTGAGTTGCCTAAAAGAGAGCTTCGCTCAATTATTAATTATTAATAATAGAAAACTATGCAAAGTTCTTTTTATTTTTTTAATATTATTCCACTAAGAGTAGGACAGAAATTGAGTAGCTAAATATTAATAACAACTTAAGCATTTACCAACAAGAATATCAAGTTATTGAATGTCAACGGTGCTACATAATAGCCTGAACGTTTAGGGTCATGTAAGGTTTATCTTGATGTATAATTATCATGTTTCATATTCCAGGCAAAACTGAATGTTAATGTAACTCTGATACCCAAGGTAACATTAAAAACCTTCACGAGTAATTACAACAATTTAAAAGTAAACTGCTAATTTTATTTCTTCACAATATTGGTTATTTCAATCTACAATAAACATTAAAGAAACCATCTCATAATCGCGTTGGAATCGATATTAACATGCTTAATTGCAAGTGCATTTAAATCATCACCTTTATATTCATAAATAATTATATCTTCTACATACCATCTGTGTATCCACCCCTTTGGAAGCGGCTATCGGGAGGTTTCATTCTGTTTAAGAATCAAAGGATTTTGAGACGTAAATAAAAGGTGGTGTGGTTGAGAAAGATGAATGTTTTAGACGTGGGATAGCAAATAGACATTGGTGCTTCTATCTAGCACAGGTTAATGCTATAATAGCGACGATGACAGCCAGTCCGCGTAACGGAGTTATGGCCCACAAACCAGACGGTTTTAATTAAGTCTCAGAGAGGAAAGGGGTGGTTAGGCACTAAATTATACTGGCTGCTACATGACTCTTCAAAAGTATGATTGTTTATTCTTTAGTGCTTCCTGTTAACCTTCGTTGATATATTAACTTGCAGAATATATACGCTGGCGAAAAGTAAATTAAATTTTAACTTGTGTATACGCTTTTTACACAAGGTTAGTAATTTCAATAAATGTTTTCAATAAATGTTTATAAAATTGGCAGAAAACTTGGATGAAAAGATTATATTCCTTTTTGGACGATATTGTTTTATTCGGTGTTATTTTTTATTTATGCAATGATAACAACAAACATGTGGAATATTTTCCTTTTGCGTTAATGAAATAATATTAATATAAGGCAATCTTTAATTACCCTAAAAACCGTATTTTTTTGGAACTAGTTTGTGGCAAGACAAATTCAGAACTTTTTGCTCAAATTAGAACTTACAATTTAATATAATATTAGTATTTTTAAGAGGAAAAATAACGCAATATTTCTCAAGTGTCGGTTCCGGAAGACATGTTGGATCTTTTCGTTGTGGCACCAATGACACGTTAATTTCATAGCTTATATAAGTTTATTAGAGAAATTATTATTTAATCATAATTTATCTTAAAAGATCACATTGAAAATGCATAAAATATTTAAAAAATTATATAATTTTACTTAAAAGTTTATTGAAATAAAACATATTTTTCATGATTTTATTCGCATAATTTGTATTTAATCCTACTGGTTCCTAACTGTGAAAATTTAATATAAAACAAAATTATTTTATTTTGCATTTTATTTAGTTATTAAATTGTAACTACAATTAGGTACTGTACGCTACTGAGACTTCCACCAAATCGGGAATCTGGAGGCCCTTCTAAGAAGAACTGACAAAAGAAACTCGGGCAGGAGACCGAACTCCATCTTACTTTTATAATTTGCAAAAAGAATTATGCTAAATTATGGGCATGAAAAGTGGTTTTATTTTACAGTGTAAGTTATGCGGAAGTGTAAATTTTTAACGTATATCATTTTATACTAGCCGTCCCGGCTTCGCACGGGTGGACAAAATTCTTAAAAAAAAATCTATTATTAAATATTTTTCCGTTAGCGCCATCTAGCGTCCGGTAGACGAACTACTTGCGGTTAACGCGTTGCTATGGTAACGTTATTCATACAATGGAAAAAGAGCGGGAAAAAGAGCGGACCGACAAACACACAAACCACTGTGATCTTAGATTATAAACTCGGCGTCAAAAAAATCGCACCTTATAAAAATCTTATTCAAAAATTCCTAAACCTTATATAGAGGATAGTGTTAGGTATCATTAGAAAGGTAACAAAAAGGAGCATCAAACAACAATTAAGTGCAATCTTTTTTTTAATTAAAATTATACAAAAATCATAAAAATTTGAAAAATAATAAAAAATCTTAATTAAGTCCTAATTAATAATCGATAATTTACAAAAAAAATGTACAAAAAGTGTCTTAAAATTAACTCAAAATCTAGTGTTACCCCCCCTTGCCCTGATGACGGCTTCCATACGGTCCCTCATAGACCTCACCAACTTCAGGAGCTCTTCTTGAGGGATAAGACCCCATTCTTCAATCACCGCGGTTTGGAGTTCCTCTAGAGTCGAAGGAGCCGGATCCCGAGATCGAACCTTACGTTTAAGATGGTCCCAGAGGTGCTCTATCGGATTCAGATCAGGACTTCTCGCTGGCCACTGCATCACAGGAATTTGGGACCTCCGCAGGAAGTCGTTCACGATGGCTGCAGTGTGTGCGCGAGCGTTGTCGTGCATTAATGTGAACCCCTCGCCAAAAGATTCGGCAAAAGGGACCACATGCACATCCAGGATCTCTGTGATATAGCGGCGCGCAGTCAGCGACCCTTGTCCGCGAGCACCTCCGGTCCGGGAGACGCAGACCAGGTCGGTTTTGCCGGCAGCCGACATACCGCCCCAGAACATGCAGGATCCGCCTCCATATTCCACCGTCTCCTGGATGCAGGCTTGAGCGAAACGTTCACCCTGCCTCCGGTATACTCTTCTTCGTCGGTCGTTGCAGAAAAGACACACTCGTGTCTCGTCTGAGAAGAGAACAGCTCCCCACTGCTCAATGGTCCAATCGACGTGGTCGCGAGCAAACTGCAAGCGGGCTCGTCGGTGCGCTGCAGTCAATTTTGGACCTGTAGCAGCTCTGCGGGCTGCTATGTTCTTCTCCTTCAGTCTTCTTCTAACCGTGGATACACTCACGGTGCGTCTGCGAACTGCCTGGAGCTCCTGTTGCAGCTGAACAGCGTTTGAGAAGCGATTTCTCAAAGAGTACGACACAACGAACCGGTCGTCTCTTTCCGAAGTGCAGCGACGTCTACCGGACCCATGTCGCCGGATATAGCCACCGGTCTCTAAAAAGCGCTGGTAGACTCTACGAACCGAAAAACGGCTCAGATTCAGTTGCCGGGCGACATCACACTGCCGCACCCCTGCTTGCAGTAGTGCAACCACTTGAGCGGCCTCATCAGCTGTAGTGTCCATTTTCCAGATGTTCTTTCTTCAGTAAAATCAGTGCGTGTGTCCCCTTCAACGGTTTAATAGCGAATGACCCACATTGAACCCGTGTTGACCTCTTTATACCCACAAAGTTAGCGCAACTCGCGACTCTCCCGAGCAGCAAAATTTCCTTAGAATTTTTGTGACCCTTTATTTGTTGCTTTAGGTTTTATTTGATAATGAAAAATAATGTTTTTTTATTAAGTTAATTAAGTAACCTTTTAAATAAAATTATAATTAATACGACTGCATGTGCATATCCAGAGTTAATGCCATTTGAACGTGATTTTCTTAGAGGTGCGATTTTTTTGACGCCGAGTGTAGATTCGTTTGTTTTTTTAGATACTATTTTAATACATCTCAATGTATCTTTACATACAGGTGGAATACAATTAGACAACAGACCATTGCCTATAAAAATACATATAAATCATTCGTATCTGGCTTTGAAAATTGCTCACTTTAATAACACAGTGTAACTATCCTGCTCGTTTTTCTTCGGAGCTTTTAAAGGTTGTTAGAGTCTGTAACATTGAGTTTGATAAATAATAATAAGCGAGTCCGTAGCGATTTCAATTTACTACGATCGGTGGATTGTGTCGAATGGAGCCGATGCTATACCATCCGTTTTTAAACGACGTCAAAGATTATTGCTATTTAACGAGTATAAATGGACGACTTCGCTTCCGTCTCGTTAAGTGTATTTATTTAAACACAATGTGCGTATTTAAATATTAAAATGTCCGATATATATCGATCAATATGACTATTACTTGTAAAAAATTGTAAATTAAAATTCGGTTATCCTAAAATTTATCATTTTAATGTTATTTTTTAAATAAGACTGAAAGCTCAAGTTCCACCAATCAAATATTTTCAAAGAAACAAAACGATTGATGCTACGCAAAATATGAGTAAAAAAGAGATTTTGTGTGTTTTTGTAAGGCTTGTGTTATGGATGCTAGGGTAACGGATATTCACACATATGTAATACATATATGTGTAATATTAATAGAAATATATAAATAACTATGACTCAGGAACAAATGCTCGTATTCATCATACAAACATTTACCCCTTCCGGGGTTCGAACCCAGGACCGTCGGTGCGAAAGGCAGGATCGCTACCGTGGCACCAAACGGACGTCGTATTAAAATATCATAGATTATGATCAACCTCGATTACCAATAAGTTATAGACAAAACTACTGGCTTTTACAGATAAAGATCTTATAAATGTAAATAAGTATTTATTCGTGATCTTAATTTCTGAAATGCAGATAAATTATCTTTAATAGTTGGTAAAGTTTAGAAGTCAAATATCTTTATACATTAATTACGTAGAGTATATTGTATTTCGTGCTTTAAAACGTTCTAATAAGACTGTTTATTGTCTAGTTGAACTTTAGACAAATAATAAATATTATTTATTTGAACAAACGTCGTTGAGACCCTTACTTCTTAGATAATAAGCTTTATTGTTCATAAAAATAACAATTGGAACAACAGGCAGATTTAATGTTAATAGCATTCTCTATCAGTCAACCAGTAAAAAACGAAACTTAAAGCAGTATAAAATAGATATAAATATATTTTATCTAACATATATAACGAACTGTTAAATACAATAATAAAAATAGGTAAATAACTTTATTACAGTATATACATAAGCCTTATATCTAAATCTATAAAAATTCCTTGTCACAGTGTTTGACCGCGATGAACTCCGAAATTTCAACCGATTTTTTATTTGAATTTATATTTAGACCTCACGTTTTAACTCCTTTACAGAAGCCGTGATCACAAGATGACTAAGATAATTGTCGTCACACATATCTTCACAATATTTTAATCTGGCGCGTTCAAAACTTACATTCACATTTATAATATTAGTAGGATTTATTTAAATAATCTTTTTTATTGTAAATAGGTAGGCGCTTGACCATTGTCTCGCCTGATGGTAAGCGACGATGCGAACCAGAATGTGAAGCGCGTACCTATGAGATACCTATTCACTCATGATTTGAAGACCCCTGAATTGTATTTATCAGGAAACACAGACTCAGGCAACTCTCCCTCTCAAGTTCCACTCCTTAGCGGTACCTACGTTTTATATTTATGACATATAAGTAATTGTTTGCTTGCTGACGGTAGGTAAGTAGAAAATTATCACAATCAAATATTTTTTGGTAATACGTTTAATTTATTACGTCGTTCTGACCGAGATTAAAGATTAAATATTTATTTATATACAAGGTACTTGAGTTAAAAATTATAATTCTGTAACTACGTTAGAAATAACCTCAGTTAAAAGGGCCATGAACAATGCTCGTTAGCAAAAAGCTTACAGTTTTTCTTTAATATTTCCGAGCAGAATCCAACGCGTCCCGGCTCCAAAACATTCGCATTTCGACAATTGAGTAATTATGCGTAATCGTTGGCTGCTCCGGAGATCGCCGAATTCGATACAGGGCTGCCAACAGTAAGAAAAAGATCCCGAGTATATCTCCGTATAGCAAAATAGGTTGTTTGATAAAAAATACTTGTTAAAAATACTAACGAATTGGTTGATATATTGTTTGTAATATTGAAATAACCGTTTTTTACTACATGCTTATGAATATATATACGGTACATACACCAAAATAACATTTTTTACCATTTTTGTCTGTCTGTCTGTCTGTCTGTCTGTTTGTTCCGGCTAATCTTTGAAATGGCTAGACCGATTGTGACGGGACTTTTATTAGCAGGTAGCTGATGTAATAAGGAGTAACTTAGGCTAATTTTGTTTAAGAAAAAAATCTTTTGTTTCGTGAAAATTGTAATAACTGAGCCATGGCGACGCGTGGCCGGGTCAGCTATATAATATAAGATTTAATATATTTTTGAAGACCTCCGTGGTCGAGTGGCTCGCATAAGATTTTCATGTTCACCGGGTCAATGTAGACAACGAACTTTATATATTTGCTCAAGTCTGGGTGATGTGGGAACGTTGTTTTTCTGAATTCCATAACACAACTGCTTTAGCTACTTAATTAGGTTAAAGAAAAATGGATGTCATGTTGTCAATTTTTTTTTTACTTTATATTTTTTTGATTTACTGATTAAGTGGGGTATATTCTGTTTTTTTATATTAATGGTTTTCACGTTCATGAATATTGACATAATTGAAAAAAATATGTATCATTGTTATCAACTAGCGGCCCGTCCCGGCTTCGCACGGGTGGACAAAATTCTTTAATTTTTTTCTATTATTAAATATTTTTCCGTTAGCGCCATCTGGCGTCCGGTAGACGAACTATTTGCAGTTAACGTGTTGCTATGGTAACGCGTATACAATGGAAAAAGAGCGGACAAACAACAAATTTGTGATCTTAGATTATAGATTCGGCAGCGTTTTGAACAAACCAGTTTGCACGTTATCTGCATAATTAAGTAAATATTTTTGCCTTATATTTGAGATGATAGAAGAAAGATCATTACATTATTAGTGGTTAAGGCTTTCGAGATAAACGGGATTTCGGGTACCCTTTATCTGGCAGAATATTGTTGCGCAGAAAGTCACTTGGCATACTAATCAAAAGGCTTAAATTGACAATGCAGGTTAGGTTAGGTATTTTTTATTCACTACCAGCCAGCAAGCTTTCAAATTATGCCAAATTATAGCATTCTAAAATTATGAATTTTTAAATTTCTTCGAAAAAAGGTAGACCCCTGGATTTCATTTGCAGTCACTTAGTTTTAATATTTGTGGCTTGCACGATTTGTGCATTTGGCCAGTGTCAAGTAAGTAAAATTGAGTTCTTGAGTTCCTTCCTAGGTTTCAGTAAAGAAGTGGGGTTTTATTGAAACCTCCTCGTGGCCTTCTCGAGAGAGCGCGAAAAGACATCTTCCACTATTTTGTTTCACTTGCCAACATTCATGCATATTCAGAAACACTCAGTGGTTAATTACTCACCATTATTACACACTAATATAAACCACAACACAAAATTTAACAAGAAAACCAAAACCATTAAAGTGACGCTTTACGCTCCCGCCAAAAAGCTTGAAGTCACCTAAGAGCATACGAATTGTAAATCAAGTGGTTTTTACATAGTGGAATGAAAAAAGAAGTAACAGTCACTATTAATTACAGGGTAATAACTTTAATCTCGAGCTAAAACTATTACCGAGAATATCTATAAAAACTGAATATTAATAAGCAGTTTCAATGCCAATAAATTAAAATTAATTAAGCGATTTTAATACCACCATAACAGTCTTTAGAAGCAGCATAAAAATTATCTACCTAAATCAAAGTATTTTAACTGACTCTGTTACTTTGTTACGTTCACTGGAGCTGATGAACATACAAGTAAATACTTATTAACAGGGTTATTATCGTATTCAGATCCAGAATATGTATTAAAAAGACTTTTAAAGTTCTTAACTTTTAACTTTTTTTAAAAAGACTTTTAAAAAAAGATCGTATTTGTATGGACAGCGTGTTAGACAAGAAGACAAGACAAGAAATTTCTGACAGTTTAGAGACTCTTCTTTTTTACTCAAGGACGAAATTAGGAGATGAAACCTTTGTTTTCTATTTTAAATTATGTAGAAAAATAACTAAATAACTAAATCTTACTTGATTGCGATGGATAAAAATAAAAAAAGCGTCATTGAATACGATAAAAAGATCTAGATAAAAACTTTTATTATTTCTGAATTTATAAAAGTAAATTTTTTATTGATTTTTTTATATTTTTTTGCATTTTTCAATGCTATCTTATATTATGATAATTTATTTTAATAAATAAATACTAGAAAAAGTCAACTCGACACGCAAGTAAATTCTTAGGCGGAGAATACTTCTGACTTAAATCGATTTTTCTAGTATTTTTCTATTAAAAGAATAAAGGTTTTTTTTCTGTTATCTTAGTTAAGTTTTACAACTAAATTAACAATGCTAAATAAAAGTAACATTTATGATTATTATGCAAGTAAATTATCGATTATTCGTAAATAATGATGTTAGCTTTTTAAAGGATAATAGGCATAATATCTAAAACCTTAAAAGTGACAACCATGATTGGGACATTTCGGTTACCGCCGTCACAGGTTTTTGCCAGAGCTGGGCGTTGGCGCGAGTAATTTTTAATTAAACTTTAACGCTTTATTACGAAAACTATGCGTCGTATTCCAGTGTTATGGGAAACATGTCCTTTTTTTAGCTTACCGGAATTGTTTTGGGAATATTTCATTTTTTGATCTGTGTAAATTTCTATTTGGTTTGCTTTGTACCGCGTCCATACATATGTAGCGAAAAGATAATTTTCGAATTCCGAATGCAACTGAATAAAACCTCCATGCTGTTTTTCTTTTGTTTTTGTCATACATAATTTCATTATTATTGATACTGACTGACAAAGAAGGGCGCTAACAGCACCGGACGATCATTGTTTAACTTTTTAATTTTAAACAAGTTGATTGATCGGCCGTTGTCGAGATAACTCTACACGACCGACACCTTCGCCTCTTTTTACTTTTTTTTTTTATTTATTTTTTGTTTACTCGCCGATGTCACCGCTCCATGCGGACTGTATCAAGATTTTCTTTTTTTTTCTTGGAGGTCCTCACCTCAACTTTTGGGTGACGATGTTTATGCCAACTTATTCTTAATGGCCAATCTTAAATATTTTTATTTTTTTTAAAAGAATGATACCTTGGCAAAACGGGTTGGCGATTATTATTAAGTGTAATCCATCTTTGCGTCGTAACTCGACATGTAAAATGTTATGTATTTATTTGTATTAATTATCCGATTAACTTTAAAGTATCTGCAATGATCCGGATTAAATTTTAACGTTACAAAAGGGATTATTATATATATGCATCATTTGACAACGTTCCATGGCATTTATGATTCTAAACTATTGAAAATAAAATCTTTATATCCAAGTACTAGCAATAGTAACTCTATAATCTAAGAACACAAATTTATTGTTTGTGTGTTTGTCTGTCCGCTCTTTTTCCTTGTATCAAATAAAGTTACCATAGCAACGCGTTACCGGGTCAGCTACTATAGATTAAAATCTCATTTATTTAGTTCTTATATTATCGAATCCACTAATTAATAATTCACAATTAAAATTATTTAAATATTAATCAAATTTCAATTAGGTTATAATAATTTGTTGATAAGTTTCTTGAAAAACAATACATAATTAATCAAATTGAATAAATAGTTAAAATTAATAGAGTGAGATTTGCAATTAATACATTAAGGATATAAATTATACTTGCTTTTTATTCAGTGGAAAATAGCTTTATAATAAAGATACCGATAGTAGAGAACTAAACACAGATCTACTACATATTAGAAATACAAGTTTATCCACTAAAAAAATGACAAATTTTTGTAAATATTTTTTAACTTTAAACCCAACACATGCTGTTTGATATCATTTGGATAATAATTTATATAATACTAAATGACTCGGCCACGCGTTTCTGGTTTATTATAAACTAGCTTTCCGCCCGCGGCTTCGCCCGCGTGGAATTCGGTTATATTGCGGTATAAAGCACAACTATAAGAAAACTTCTTATTCCCACGGAAAAATCTAAGAAGCGCGATGTAACGCTGGATACAAAATTCATATAATTCATTCCACTTCTTACGTATCTTAAAAAAACACTTCGTTACCACGTTTTAAAAAACACCCAGCGCCATCTTTCGCATACCTCTAGAACTAAATAGCGTAAGCTATCATTCCACTTCTTACGTATTTTAAAAACACATCGTTACCATGTTTTAAAAAACATCCAGCGCCATCTATCGCATACCTCAAGAACTAAATAGCGTAAGCTATCATTCCACTTCTTATGTATTTAAAAAAACACATCGTTACCATGTTTTAAAAAAACACCCAGCGCCATCTATAGCATACCTCAAGAACTAAATAACGTAACTAATACTTATACCAATTAGTAATTCGTTGACTTTAGTGATTTCCGGATAAGTAGATGTAAAAAAAACAATTTAGACGATAAAACAAATTGTACGTCAACCCTCGAGAATTCCCCATTTTCTAGGATTCATTTTCGTATCATTTAGCTTCAAAATTTACATGTTCATATTCGTTTGCAACATATAAGTAGATGTAAAAAAAACAGTTTAGACGATAAAACAAATTGTACGTCATTCCTCGGGAATTCCTCATTTTCGGGGATTCATTATCGTATCATTTAGCTTCTAAATTTACATGTTTATATTCGTTTGCAATATTTTACCTTGTTTTAAACGACACACAGCGCCATCTACAATCCATCCATCAAGCAAACTATATTTTTGTTTTTCCTCGGGAATATCAATTTTTTCCAGGATAAAAAGTACCCTATTATTTAATCCGGACTTTTATCTTTACGTCTGCAAAATTTCAAAGCAATCGGTTCAGTAGTTACGGCGTGAAAACGGAACAAACAAACAAACAAACTCACTTTCCGATTTATAATATTAGTAAGGAAGTGAGGATTAAAATGAAACCCATCCTGTCCTAAGTTGGGGCAAATCCAGCGAATTAATTGTTGGTATAACCCGGCCACGCGTTGCAATGGTAACGTTAATTGCTGGTATAACCCGGCCACGCGTTGCTGGTATGGTAACAAACCCACAAAGTCCTTCTTTTATATAGTAGAGATGATGGGTACTCGATACTCAATCATTTGCTCTTAGTTATTGTTTTTGTGATAGTTAACTTGAAACTCTATTTACTATAGTTAAATGACGGTGATTAAATGTATCATATTGGTGTCCGGTTATATGCAATTACATTTAATGCAGTCGTTAACAAGTTTCTACTGGGCCATATAAAATAGCTGCTGACCATCTAGTGCAACGGTAACAAACCTACATCCCGCACCGACGGTCTTGGATTCGAGTCACGGAAAGGGCAGATGTTTGTGTGATGAATACGAGCATTTGTACTTGAATCATGGGTATTATATATAGTCTAAGATCACAAATTTGTTGTTTGTCTGTCCGCTCTCTTTCCCGCTCTTTTTCCATTGTATCAATAAGTTACCATAACAACGCGTTAACCGCAAGTAGTTCGTCTACCGGACGCTAGATGGCGCTAACGGAAAAATATTTAATAATAGAAAAAATATAAGAATTTTGTCCACCCGTGCGAAGCCGGAACGGGCCGCTAGTATTACTTATTTTTGTATCATATATGTACCTATGTATATCTATCTGTTACCCTAATATCCATAACACAAACTTTACAAAGCTTATTTTGGGCTGGAGATATTATTATTATTACGAATGTAAATAACTATGAAAGTTGAATAAAAATATTATTTAGAGGATAAATTAATTTATATTTTAAAGGCTTCACTCTTGACTCCAATCAAACCAGGCGACAAGACGACATCTATGATGGAACGAGCTAACCTATTCACCCTGGCTCTGAAATCTGACGGGTTATAAATACTCGGAGAGTTCCACTCCTTAGCATTATAAAAGATGTTGAGAAGCGCTTGGTGCGGTAGGAATAGCAACTGAGAAAGGGAGGTAGCCCGCAATGCGTCTGGATGTCCGATAGAAAAAGGGAGAAGGCAGTATGAGCGAGCCGATGCAGCTTGTAATCATGTGTTAACAGAAAAAAAAACATTATGTTATACTAATTAAATACAAAAATAGGCTAGTTGACAAAATTTGAAAATTCGTTTAAAACTATAGTTTAGTACCTGTTTTATCCCAAATATATATTATTTTTAGAAAAATAGGCCTTTTTCATAAGTATTTTGCTTTTTTAGAAATGAACTTATAATTGACTTCGAAAAAGGCCAAGACTGTCGTGGCGTCTTGAATGACGTCACTCCTCGCGAAACAATTAGATAAAACAGCACAGATTAGATAGATGATGTACAGCTACGACCGGTGTTATGCGAGGCGTGACGTCACGCTTCTCTGATTGGTATTTAATGTCACGTGATTAAATAAGTAATTTTGCCGATTTTAATTTCCAAAAATATTAGTAATCTTATATTATTTTAATAAAAAAGTTGTTTTTTGTTTACTACCAATCAGTGTTGGCAAAAATTTAATCTGATTAACGATTAAAAATTACGATTAAAAATTTAATCGACATTATCACGATTAAAATTAATTAATCGTAATCATTTTTTCCCGATTACGATTATTAATCGTAATCATTAATCGTTAATCACGATTAAAAATGTATGATTATTAGAATGGGAACAAGTTTAAAAAAAACTAGTTAGTCAGATTTTTTGTTTGAGTATTTATAAAAATCACAGGAGTCATTGATTGATTGTTACATTTTGTAATTAAATCTTTATATAAAAAATACTTAGATAAATGATTTAAATTATATTTCATAAGCACTCTCTTCTCAAATAATTCGTCTGATATTTTGTGTGACCTAGATATATTTATCATGGTTGCAAAGGAAAACATTTTTTCAACAGAACCGGAGGATGGCATGGGTGTGTTATATATCATAAACACTCGTTTTAAAATCGTGTAGCGTTCTAAGGTTGGCAGGTTATGTTTTATTGTCACGATCTCACAATAAAATTGCCGACCAATTCACAATGGTTGTACAACGCCATCTTGTGAATTTGTGACGGACCATCTAGCTATTTCAGCTTAGAATATATAGGCTGTGATTTTTTTTTCCTTCATAATAAAAACTTTAATCTGCTTAATCAAATTAATGATTAACGATTAGTGATTAATTTAACTAATCACGATTACGATTACTATTTTAATCGCGATTAATTTAATCATGATTATGTTTAATTCGATTAAACTTAATCAAATTAAGCAATCGATTAAAAAATTAATCGATTAATGCCAACACTGCTACCAATCATGATTAATCATTAGAAACTCTAAGCCATCCGATTCATTCTTAGTGGAAACAAGCCTATTAGCCCTATCAACTATTAAACATAATACAAGAAAAACTAACGATAAAAACGCTCACTGAACTTAAGGACAGCAACCCCGATACACTAACTTTATGAAAACATAAACATATTACCACAAGTTAATATGAAAGGCCGCGAACAATAATGATTTAGCTTTCAACAAACTGTAATAGTGTTGTTTGTTCAAATAGCGATGGTAAAAGGCCTATTGTGATGCATTCATCTCGAATCGATTTAGTACATCGAACGGAACTTAAAGGGCAAACATATTGTGTTAATTCAAAGCTGGAAATGTTAAAACTGTTTAGGAAAGTGCACATTGCTTGAATATCGACATTAAGAAGTGCTATAAATAAATAAACTTTAAGCCACTTGTGTTAATTTGTTACTTACTTTACTAGCGGCCCGTCCCGGCTTCGCACGGGTGGACAAAATTCTTTAAATTTTTTCTATTATTAAATATTTTTCCGTTAGCGCCATCTAGCATCCGGCAGACGAACTACTTGCGGTTAACGCGTTGCTATGTTAACGTTATTGATACAATGGAAAAAGAGCGGAAACATAGCGGACAGACAAACAACAAATTTGTGATTTTAGATTATAGATTGCTTTAGAGATATTATGAATTTTTACTGTTGGCAACTTTTTGGCCGACGTCATATCAGATTATATATGTATAGATTAAGAATGGCTTTGTCACAAAAATAAATAAATAAAATAAAATAATTTTATAAATCGTATCAATAGAGTCACAAGATAAACGGTAGGTTTTTAACAGTTTATTGAAACTATTAGATGTTCTTTTTTATTGAATATGATACATCTGTACCTAATTTTGTTCAAATATGCAACGACTTACGATCGACTAAAATTTTTAAATAGAAAAAACACTTCTTTGGATATTGGATTCACATTTACAGGGCGACTATATAGGTAATGGTTTTTATAAGTGCGCTATTACTCAATTAAAATACTGACTATCAAATAAATCTGTCTAGTAGTGTAGTACTAGACATATTTACTAGTAGTAGTAGTCTAGTAGTAGACTCTATTTCGAAGAAAAAAACAGAAAGAAAGATATTTCATGTCTCTACACACATCAATCAACAATTGAAAATTAAAATAACTTTTTTCTAATGCACTTAAAATGAGTTGTTTTGAATCGTCCATCATTTTTGTCTACCATCCATTCAGGACGTATTTTGAGTGACAAACAAGAATTGAGGCAAAAAACTCACCAGCTAAACCGTAAATAACTAAATTTACAATATTCTCCAGCGTATACATGTATATAATTTATATGTATGTGTGTGTGTAACTATCTTACTATTAATGTAATAAAATAATAGTAAAAATATATTTTCTGTAATTGACACAACTGGTTACAACGGTAGCGATCCTGCCTTTCGCAACAACAGTCCTAGGTTCAAGTCCCTTAAGGGGCAGATGTTTGTGTGATGAATACGAACATTTTACCTGCGTCATTGGTATTTATATATATTTCTTTAAATCTTTAAATATAGAATACTAGCTAACCCGGCTACGCGTTTCTGTGTTTTAAATTAAAATGAAACCTATTCGATGTGTTAAGTTGGAACAAATCCAGAAAAATGAAAAAATCATCCAAATAGGTATATTTATATATATATATATAGTATCTGTAACACAAGTCTTACAGTGCTCACTTTGGGCTAGGCTAATTGGTGTGAATGTAAGAAATATTATAATTATTAAAGTGCCTTCAAAATGCTTGGTGCGTAAAATCTTATAAAAGTATTGTGCCACCAGCTTGAGCATAAATCAAAACGAGTTGAAAACTATTAAAATCAACACAATTGGAAGTAAAATTTCACTATAAGCCGTTCCGAAAGCTAATTGAATGAGTTATATCCAAAAAAAATCTTTTGGGCCTTTAGAAAAACGGAAAGAGGTGCATTTAAAATGTAATACATCACTAGTGCTTACGTGAGAATGGGCAAAAAAGTGCACGCTGTATACGGTTCCATATTTACTTTGTAAATTTAAGTCTTTACGGGCGACGGCTACTATTTTCTTTTAAGCGTTTAGTAATAAGCTTAGCGAGTTACATACTGAAGAAATGTTGTGGATTGGAGTATTTTTTTTTGTCCGTTTATAGGAAAATTGTAAGAAATTGACATTTTAAACCTTTAATTTGCATTTTTTTTACTACTATCTTATAAGATAAATTATTATAATAAAAAAATACTAGAAAAAACCGATTCAGCTGAGAATTCACTTGTGAGCCGAGTCGATTTTTTCTAGTATTTTCCTATTATACAATTTACTTTAATTAGCTTTTTAGAGATATAAATGATAACCAAGATTTTTTGAATTAATTTAAAAATAAAAATTTCGTGATTTTAATTTCAAGTGTTTCAATATGCTAAAATTCAATTATTTTTAAAGTATTTTTAAGGTAACTTTTTTTTATTTATTTCAGTTGAGGAAGAGAAATCGCTACGCTTATCACTGACTAATATGGTTAAACCGGACGGCACTTCAGGTTTACTTTGAAAGGTTTGCTCAGGCAAGTACAGGCTAGGCAGACTTTATGTATTGTCACTTAAAAGGTGTTAAATATGTTCATGACCTGAGCAACACACACTTTACTATCGTAGGAACTGTCATATTTAATCTTTAAAATGTCCTTAAAAAATTAGGATACAAATGTTAATGGTTATTTCATTAATAATGATGACAATAATATCTAGACAACATTTATACAGAAACAGCGACGGTACCACGACTCAGTTTAAAAGCTTGTTTTCTTCTTTGACCCTGCCGGGGATCAAACTCGGGACCTCGTAGTAGCGTAACTATCAAAACCACTATGCAAGTCACTCAACCACGGAGGTCTTCGTTATGTATTTTGGTTTGTGGATAAATATAGAATAAATTTATTATCATTTATTTACTAATTAACGTAAAGCAAAAGCTTTTAAAAATATATAAATTAAATATAACTAGCGGCCCGTCCCAACTTCGCACGGGTGGAAAAAAAATCTTGATTTTTTTTCTATTATTAAATATTTTTCCGTTAGCGCCATCTAGCATCCGATAGACGAACTTGACGAACGACAATGGAAAAAGAGCGGACAGATAAACAACAAATTTGTGATCTTAGATTATAGATTAATAATTTAATATAAATCATTGTAGAAGAAGATATATATGTCTTTTTTCTGTTCTATTTTCAAGAAGTATATATTTTTTTAATTTAATTGTCTCATATCTTTTTTAATAACATGTTATGAGATATTAATTTTAACAGTTTCACAATCGTCAGTCGGCCACCCCTCACCGAACTAGGAATAAACCTGTATCTCGTTTGATGAGTTGGAGACAGTCGAAAGGAATTCTCTATGCGATGAAAGAAACGATAAAAACTATAGTAACGTTTACATGCAGTAATTCCCAAACTAGAGTAAATCTGTTACTTGCGAATTGGAAACAAAATATTTTGATACAAAGCAAGCCTTAAATTATATAACTTTTATATAAGTGTCAGCTGCCAGATTTACTATTAAATTTTATTTCTTTCATCATTCTTATATTTTAACTTTACTTTAAGTATATCTCATTGAAAATTTCTATAGCTACTGCATTTTCACTTTGCTTAAACCTAACCTTTGGCTTTGGAATGCAAAAAGACTGCATAAGTTAAACTTTGTTCAGGGGCGGACTGCACAAAGTGATCAATTAGCATTTTCTGTTTTGAAAGAACCTTTACAAGCTACGACTGCGACAAGTGAAGTCGAAAACAAATTTAAAGTAAAAAAGAATGGATGTAAAAATAGGTTGGTAAGAGGTTAAAGGTTAAACAGCCTTCGAAATGATGACTCACCGTACCAAAAAGCTTTTTATTCGAGTTTCAGAAAGCATTTTTAACTGTTGGGCCGTGCTTCATCCTTATTAGGTCCGCGTGGATTATTGTGATTTTTTCCATCATATATCATTAATATGACATATCGTGTAAAAACTACTTTCCTCATCTTTGGAACGGTTCAGTTCAGTACCAGCTCCAGAGGCTTCAGTTCATTGAGAGGAGGGCCAAGTAGCTCATCGGTAATGACGATCTTTTTATAGTAAGCTGAAAAGCCTTAAGCTAAGACAGTAGGTGGCTAGCCTATCCGTCTTTTATACATTTGCAAAGTGCAGCAGAATTGCACATACTTGTTCCGCCGTCCCCATTTTTTCATCGGACAAACAGACTTACAAATAGGCGCTACCATTATATGGTTTATATACCAAAGAGTGGCACTAAGCTTATTGGTCCCAATTTTATGATCCGTATTGCGAGAGAGTGATTTAAGAAGTGTTTGTCTGACACATAAAATTTAGAGGTTTTATTTAATTTCAACCTTTTTATCGAACTATAAAGCTTTATCGCATTATACTTTGTCAAAGCTTACAATTATATAGAGAGACAAGCTTTTTTTTAATTGAAATAGATTATGGTAAATATTACCAAAAAGTTACTAAATAATAAAATCTTTATAAATAGAAATGAATGTTTGTATATTTGCTCTCTCTGGGTTCCGAAACCATTGATCAGATCAGTTTTTGTATGCATACCAGGAAAGATTTATGTGTACAGTTAGCAAAAAAGAAATAAAACTTTATTTACTTCTAACACTTCGGCGACACTTAAATTAATACTTATTCGTGGATTTTTACGTGAGTCAAAACGTAAGGATTTAATATAAAGTACTTACATACAAAAATACGTTAAAATTTTGTTTTTTTTTTTTGTTATTTATTTAGAAAAAATATTTAAATATAATACTTTACTACTCTTTCAAATTATTATGTACAATGGCTGCAAAACAGTAGACAAGGTTCTTCTAAACAGGCCGTACCATGTAAACGGCTTTTTGCCCTTTCTCCCTTGCGCTGTCTGGAATAGGGAACTTTTTTTTGCAAATGAATCCGTGGCCATAAAGCCTTGCTTACCGCGCTTGACAAACATTCAGAGTATCCCCAGAGACAGACGAATGCATTATGTTAATAAGCGTGTCACCATACCTTTTTATTCTGAAGGCTTTCGGGAAATGTTCACGTAGAATAATAATATATTGTGTGCAAACTTCTTTCATGTCTGTCTGTAATTATAGCCTTGCTAGTAGTGTCAGTTCTTTTTTTATTATACTAGTCAATTCTTAAAAATGGATATTGTAGGTTGTTGTACCTAGAATATCAAGAGATGGCGCTGACGTCAGTTTAAGAAATACTTGAAAAATGTCGACAAGTATAGCAAGGTCTTGCCCGCATAGCGAGTGGATATGGGTTTATTTTATTTTATTTTTATTTATTCAGTTCCGTAAGCATACAGCCAAACACATAATTACAGTTTAGTTATAGTAATTGGCAATTTGAAAAATACATATATGCAGGCCTATTATCCCTATTATTTTAATATTATAAATGTGAATGTAAGTTTGTTTGTTATGCTTTCACGCAAAAACTACTAAACCGATCATCATGAAACTTCGTACATATATTCTAGGAGCATTCTAGGATTCTAGGAGCGTATTAAAAGTAATATAGGAGACTTTTTATTGAAGAAAAAAATTTGCGTGCGAAGCCACGGGTAAAAGCTAGTAAGTTAATAAATTAATTAATGTTTATAAATAATCCTAATGTCAGTGTTGGTTTAACGATATATTTATTGCGCTTTAACATGCAGGCCTATTGAAATTTGTGCACGCTAATGACAACAAGATGCATCTATAAGGAGGAACGGAATTTGAGCTAGCAGTAATTTTGTGGTTAACCAACCGATTACTGAAAAAAAAGCAGAGCTCAAAACTCACTGCGTTGTAGTGCAGCCCTACATAGGATGTTAGTGTCCAAGCTTCTCAGTAAACGCACCAAGTTACGTATATACAAAACCGTCATAACACCAAAACTCATGTACGATGCGATGCTTGAACCCTCACTAAAAAGGAAGAGAGCAAGCTTCTTATAACTGAACGCAAAATACTCCGCAAAATTCTCGGGCCAGTTCGAAGAGAAGACGATAACTGGAGAGTGAGAAAAACGCCGAAATTGAAGAACTTGTGGCAGAACCTAACATACAAGGCGAGATCAAGGCTCACAGGCTCCGCTGGCTTGGCCACGTTAAGAGGATGGGGGAGGATCAGACGGTGAAGAGGGCGTACCTGGGACGACCGGACGGACGAATACCGGTCTTACGTCCCAGGTAACGCTGGAGAGACCAAGTGGAGGATCTTCGCACACTCCAGGCCACCCAGTGGCAGGAGAAGGCGCAGAACCGTACCGAATGGCGTCTCGTGGTATCGGAGGCCAAGACACAATTTGGGTCGCTGCGCCATCTTAGTTGAATCCGATTACTGACCTTTGCAAAAACTAATTAGGCTATACAAGCACATTCTAACGTTCTAGACTCCATATCTTTCTTTTTTTTATCTAAATAAATATTTATTGGACAACAATGTATGTGACACCCATATGATGAACCCAAGTAAGCACTTGTGTTATGGAATTCAGAAACAACAACGGTACCACAACCACAGAAAATTCCGTTTACCACATTGACCTGACCAGGAATCGAACCCAGGACCTCAAAGTGGTGTTACTATGCGAGTCACTCGACCACGGAGCTCGTCAAAATTATTAATTAACAACATTATTTACCTAACAGATAAAATTGAAAACTATATTAAGGTAGCATCAACAAATGAGTATTTTATACACAAACAGCACTTAGAATTATGTACATCACGTTATATTATATACAAAAAAGGCTTACTTAAAACGATTGCTTCATAAAAAAAGGCTTTTAGTCCGTTGACATTGGCACCTAATAAATATTTTCGGCTAATTAAGCCGTTGTCTTTGTAAATAACTTGACATAGCCCGTGTAAGATAAAACTCAAAGATGCCGAGAACTGTTGAACGAATTTATCAAGCCTGTCAAATTCAGAATAGATAAGAACAATCTTATAAGTTGAGTGGTTGCGTTACACAAAGTGCGGAGATGACAAATGAGAAGTCTCAATCGAGTCAAATCGAGAGGTCATTTTAGCGATTAAGCCACATATTATAAATCGCGATATATTGTGGGTCGTATCATTAAAATGAATCATTTTTGCCTCAAGATCAAAACGTTTATTGATGTGGTACATTAATTATGTGGTAATTATTAGAGTTAATTTGCGAATGTATAGCAATATTAATGGGCTAATTTGCCCTGAATAGAGATGCGCACTTACCCGGTAAAATCCATGTTTGGGTAAATCCAGTTTTACTCTTTTTACCTGCCCATTTTTAATTTACACCGGGTGAAAACTAAAAGTGAATATTACTCACAACACGACGTTTTCGGTTAGTAATATGTCAGTTTCAGACGATTTAGAGAATAATGTGTGTTGCTAGTGATGTGTTTGTGTGTTGTTAATAGGGTATTTGACAGATTTTCGTAAAGTACTTCAAAATGTTCTAAAGTCGCTAAAGATACGCTTGACAAATCTTTTTCTTATATTTAGAGCCATTTTAATAACAAAAAGATAGTTTTAATAATTACATTTTGTATTTCCCTCTGAAACGCTAGGTCACGTGACAAATCAAAGGCGTGACGTCACGATGTAATAGTCTTCATGTAAACAATACGTGAGAGATTAGTTTTTCGTTCATGATTCTTTAAAAAATGGCTTCAAAGTCCTATAGAATGTGTGCTGTTCCTTTGTGTGAAAATACAAGTATCAAAAGGCCTTCTAAATTATTTATCCACGTGCCACAATCGCAAAATCTTTGTGTAAAGTGGCTGCAGTTAGCACGGCGTAATCCGACCAGTGTATCACCCAAATCTTCAATTTATTTTTGAAAGGATCATTCTGATGTATGTAGTATTACTTGAATATATCTATAAATATTGATAATTTACGTTTGATAAAACTGTAGCTACTTAAAGGTACCTACGGTACTCTAGTAAAATTTTGAGGTTAAAGCAAAGTTGTTTATTTATCAATATTATTATTTTGTGTTTAAACGCACTCATTTCCTGTTTAACACTGATTTGTCTCTATTACAGCTGCCCAAAGACATGGAAAACTACAGTGAATTAATATTATGGGTTCGGAATGACAATGACATGACAAGACATTTTATTTATTACATCGTGACGTCACGTGCTCTGATTGAGACGTTTCGTCTAAATGATGCACAGATTCAAAAACTCTAATTTTTATTTAGGAAAATAAAATATTTAATAATTTTTATTTGTAATTTAAGTCAAATATTATTAATTCGGACCTTAAATTCTATAGTGTTCAATACAATATTTATTTATTTGTTAACTATGTCAAAAACCCTATTTGTATTATTTAATAGTTTTAATTTGTCTGTACTCATTTTGTATTTGATGTATTAATTTTCGTTTTTTTTTTCTTGTTGTGTACATTTTTAAGGGTTGCCTCTCAGAATTTCATATTGGTCTGTGGTTATAATTATAATTTTTGAATGTTATCTGTTTATGTACCAAAAAAATATTTTGATCTAATCTGTCAGTGCCGGTATCACAATATAGGTACTAAGATTACTTTGAATAGCGCAAAGAAATTTAAAAACTGGATTCAAGCTTTGTACTTTATTTTCCTTTAAGTTTTTACAAAAATATCTTTAAACCAAGTTTGTATGCTATAATTTGTTTTTGTACGAAGTCAAAATATCAATGCATTTTTCTTACCGTTTACCTCTTGATTGGGTAATAATATTTGCTTACAATCTTCGTTGTTGTGTGGTAATATTACCTGTGAACAATAAAAGAATAAGTTATAATTTTGTTAAAAACAACAAATATATATTATAGCAAAACATAAAATTGAATTTTATATCTATATATTTTTACTAGAGAAAAAACAACTTGTCTTAGCAACAAGGCTAATGTTACCCTTACACCAGTTAAATGCCTTAAAAAAAAGGGAATGTCCTTTTGCATGGAGTACATTAATAATATTAACCCGTTAACTCCTCTAGGTAAGCTAAATACTTGTCTTACGAGTGACTCCACGTTCGTACATCAGTGAGAATCGAACTCGGCCCGCTTGGCTTAAAACTGACATTTCAACCGATATACTACTACCACCTTAAATTCTTATTTAAATTATATACCCTGTTATTAGTTCAAAATGTTTTCAGTAATCGATTTAGAGTACAATTCTTATAAAAAGGATTAAACAGCATCGGGTATACAATCAACTATTCAAAACATCTTACTTTCTACATGTCAAATTTTTTCAATTAATAATCATTTCAATATTAGGTAATTTAGGTAAAAAGTTGACCTATACAAAAAAACATATTTTCTGTTGTACAATCTTTTAATGCTTCATAAAAATTCTTCCAGAGTTCTTTTGTCGTATGCAACTGCATCGAAATATCACAGCCTCAAAAATAAAATTAATGGTCATTATTTCATAATTAATACTATTGTAAGCGATTTGTTACCGTGAATAGGTAAGCGCTTGACCGCTATCTTACCTAATGGTAAGCGACGATGCGATCAAGGATGTGACGTGCCTGCCTAGAAAATACTCGTGACTTGAAGACCCTTAAATTGTGTTTACCAGGAAACACAGGTTCAGGCAAAGAGTTCCACTCTTTAGCGGTCCTTTTGGTATATCAACCATATACTGATGGGGCATATTTGTAAGTCTTATTTTCCGATGAAAAAATGGAGGTAATCATGAAAGTTGTAAACAATATAATATCAGCAAAGCCAAAGTCATATAAGCAATGTTATTAGCAATAACTGACCATTTTGCTTGCGTTTATCTCTACTTACACCTCTTAATTTAAATTCACCAATCATTAGATTAATAAAAGCAGTAAGATCATTCATAGTTAAATTGATTCCCTATTGACTTCAAATTTGAGCACTTAAAAAGAATTCATGTGTTGGCGATATGAAATTATGTTAATAAAGGCATAAACGTCTCAACACTTTATTATATCAACATATATTCTTAAGTTAAGACTAAACATTTGCATATTTTTGTCTTACGAAGTTCTTGTATATAACTTCTTTGTGCAGTATTGAGTTGACGACAATAAAATCAATTGTATTTTATTTTTAGCGATAGTGAAGTGAAAAGTTTCAAAAAAGTACGAATATAAATGACTCTTTTTCTTTTCAATTAACTCGAAAGCATCCTCTAGTTTTTAAAGCGATTGCTCTTTTTTGAATGGCAAGTATAGATAATAATTTCTGTTGTTATTCTAAAAGTATAACATTCGATGTCGTATATAGTTACATAGAACATGAAAAGATGGCGCTAATATTCAAATTCAGAAACACTTTGAAAAATTCAAGGGATCTGAAGGAAGAGTACAAACTTTTTCAACTTTGAAGGCCTCAATAATTGTTAGTTGAGTATACTGCTACATAATGTTTTTATTCGATCATAATGTATCACTTGTTTTATCAAGTCAACTGCGCGTGAACTAAATTCACGACGCTTTTTTTAATATTTACTTCTTACGTTTTGACTCATTTACAGGAGCCGTGATCACAGGATGACTAAGGTAACCTCGAAACGTCAGGGTTAAATAAAAATAAAAAAATAATAAAAAGCGTCGCAAATTAGGTAAAAAGTTATTTCTATAAGATATAAAATACGTGTGTAAAAAAACAACCACGCCACCGAGCCCTCAGATGGGATCTGAGGGCCATGGATGATCCCATCTGAGGGCTCGGAGGCGTGGTTGTTTTTTACACACGTATTTTATATCTTATAGAAATATTGCATTGTGAATGCAAAAAAATTAAATAAAAACATAAAAAGTTATTGTTTAAAAGAGTCCAGTTACAACAAATCTTTGGAACTTTATCCACATACCTAAATGGTATGTGTGGCAGCAGCCATCAGTGAATTCTCAAATTTTATGTTCCACTTATAAAGTTATTTTGTATCATTTTCTGTAGATCTTTATGGTCGATGATCTCCAAGATTATAGTTTCTCAAAACAAAAACATGCAAGAGATGACGCCAAAATCTGACAAATGATAGACGCATTTGTCACGATTATTCCGAGAATAAACTGTGTATGATTTCTTAGTACTGTTTTAAATGTTAAGTTTTCTTTTACATATCTTTATAGATATAACATTTTTTGGAGTTCTTAAAGCCGTTCATTTCTGTAATGAAGTAATAAAAATTTAATTGTATCATTAACATGATTACGTGGTATTAAGATTATTAGCTCGGACAATGGAAATATTAGATCTATTTGTGGTAAAGTAATAGTAGTTTATGATACTGTTGCATAATAAGGGTTCTTATAACACGAGTGTGTTTTAAAAAAACGAGCCGTAGGCGAGTTTTTTTATAGTATCACACGAGTGTTATAAGACCAAGTTATGTATAGTGTCATACACTACTTTATCTACTTTCATACTATAATACGTAAAACAATATTGCAAATAAAACGCTGAATATAACAACAAATTTTTAAATGTCAAATGTTGGCGCCAAGGTGCAAATATCGATTGCGCATGCGTGTTGCGTCGTCACGGACTCGTTCATTGAAACCTTTTTAAAGTAGAGGTTCAACCTCCTTGGTCCAGATGGAGGTTGTATAGGTGTATCGTTATGATAAAAAAGTTATATTATGTTACAGGTGTCCATACAAGACCTGTATCGTAATGAAACTTTTTTTTTATTATTTTTGGCCTGTACGTAATGTTTGTCATAAGCATTTTGTTTTCAGTTTTAGAATCTTTGTATTATAGTATTGGAGTAGATAATAGTAGTTTATGATACTGTTGCATAATAAGGGTTCTTATAACATGAGTTTTTTTATAGTATCACACGAGTGTTATAAGACCAAGTTATGTACAGTGTCATACACTACTTTATCTACTCTCATACTATAATACGTAAAACAATGTTGCAAACAAAACCAAACTTTGTTTAAATATTGAAAAGATTTTTTAAATGTCAAATATTGGCGCCAAGGTGCAAACATCGATTGTGAATGCGTGTTGCGTCGTCGCGGACTCGTTCATTGAAACCTTTTTAAAGTAGAGGTTCAACCTCCTTGGTCCAGCTGGAGGTTGTATAGGTGTATCGTTATGATAAAAAAGTTATATTATGTTACAGGTGTCCATACAAGACCTGTATCGTAATTAAACTTTTTTTTTATTATTTTTGGCCTGTACGTAATGTTTGTCATAAGCATTTTGTTTTCAGTTTTAGAATCTTTGTATTATAGTATTGGAGTAGATAAAAGATATTAAAATACATTAATCGTATATACAAGTGAGGCTCTTCCAGGGAACAGAAAATGTTAGGAGTAACCGTTGCCAAATCTAAGTATATGTTTAAAATTCAGTTAACTTATTAAATTAGTTTTAAATACCAAACAATAAAATATAATAATAATATACCTGTTTCTTTTTCATCGATTGTTATTAATGTTAGTACGTTAGTATTTAATAGTAGTAATGTTAGTATGTAGTTAGTACGTTAAAAACAAGAAGAGATGTCGCTGTCGTCAGCTTAAGAAATACTTAGAGAAAATCTCAGTAGCTTGAACGAGGAGTTGTGATTAACAATTGTAAGAATAACTTCTTTAAAGATTTGTTAGTGTTTAGCAATAAAAACAAAAAAAAATCTCTTTACAAAAAAAAGGCCAGCTTTTGTTGTCGTCATAACAGATAACCTCACGGGTATGTATATTTAACCTTGAACATCAAAATCAGACGCGGTTTGAATGAGGTTCAACTAAAACTACGTTCAATATACTCGTATATTGATGAAAACCAAGAATATGCTCGGAACTTAATTTAGCGCCTTAACTAAGTGAAGTTAGAATTGATCGCGATTATTTTTAGTGAAATCAGCGTTAAGTTTGAAGGAGCTGCATGTGTCCACACCGCCATCTTCCTTTTTCCATCGGACATCCAGACGCACTGCGGGCTACCACCCTTTCTTGGTTGCTATTCCTACCTGTCGCATCAAGCGTTTCTCAACATAATTCGCACAGCAAAGGAGTGGAACTCCCTGCATCTGTATTTCCGAGTACTCATAACCCGTTCATTTTCAAATCTATGGTGAATAGACATCTTCTGGGTCAGCTCGTTTCATCGTAGATTCTGTCTAGGCCCCTGGGCTTGATTGGGATCAAGAGGGAACCCATTCAATAAAAAAAAACCAGTTCTACCATAGGGAACCCTAAACGTCGTATCAAGTATGCGTGTACCGTAGAACCCTAACGTTTGATCTGCCGCTCTTATCTTAAGACGTGCCACAAATAAATTGGTCGCACAAGCTCTGGGAAACTTTTGAGGAGATAACTTAGGCTAATGTGGGATTTAACTCTGCATCTCAATAAGATAACAAACAGCTTAGTAATTCTTAGCACAGAACAATTATGTGGATTAATTGTGATGTAACGGACGAGGCGTATCGCTATATAAGCAAATATTAACATGAAATAAATGCAGGATTGGAGAAAACTTCTTGCTGTTTACACTGCGAGGAATTCGTAGCCATAATTCCACAACATAAGTATTAAGTGATAGTAGAAAATTTTTAGTAGAAAAATTATAGAAAATATCGACTTAGCTCACAAATTATTATAAGGTAGGAGAACACCTTGTAAGCCAAGTCGATTTCTAGTATTTTTGGACTCACGACGCGGCTATTCTTGTTTTTTTTTTAAATTAAATGTGTTTATTTTTTTTTTAAACCTGTCGTTTCGACTCCATTACAGGAGCCGTGATCACAAGATGACTAAGGTAATGGTCGTCATACATTAGTTGCGACATACTTTTAGCTTCTAATATATGCATCGTGCACTTTCCTAATTACTCAATTAATACAAATAAAATTATTTGTATTACTTTGCATTTTTTTAAAGAAAAAACAGTAAAAAGATCTTAAAAATTAGGGTTAATATTAAATTTTCAAAATGTCAAGAAAGCTATCGTGTTCAAGAAAAAAATTTGAACTTCGAATTTATTTAAAAAAACACATACGATGGTTCAAGTTAACTCTACTATATAAAAGAAGGACTTTGTGGGTTTGTTACCATATATAGTTACCATAAGCCTAAGAATAACAGTTTTTATAATCAATTAACGTTACCATAGCAACGCGTGGCCGGGTTAGCTAGTTATATTATAGAAATGATTCAGTTAAATGATTACATAACAAACATATAGCAATATAATATTTCTTCCAAAACGATTTTAAAATTTTAGTATATTAAAAAATATATGTTGAACAGTTTTTAATGGCGTATTTTCAATAATTTCCTTTAATTATGCGCATATTCAAGATTTTCTGTAAGAAGCTGTAACATCAGTCATAAAACCGTTTATATCAATATATTCAATATAAATTAAATATTAGTTGAATGTTCTGCAGATTAGCAGGCGGCAATAACATTGAAATACGAATAAGGTGTTATTTTTAGAAACACACACAATACAGACAGGTGAAGTTGCAGATTTTAAATCAGAGCTGTTTACACTGTCGGCATATTGGCGTGAAATGCGGTTAGGCCCGGGGGTCTAAGGTTTTACATCTGCATCGGTAGAATAATCTCTACTGAGTGCGTGATTTGAAGTCGGAATTCGAATTGTGACAACACATCGGTAAGCAAGATACTTACAATTTTACTTTTGCAACAAAAGTTTTTTGTTGTTTCGTTTTTTGAATTATACTTTTTAAAAGGCATGATTAACTACTGATTTGCATAGTAATGATATTGATACTTAACAACCAGAACAGGGGTATAAGGTGTAAAATACATGTGTAAAAAAAAACAACTACGCCTCCGAGTCCTCAGGTGGCGGCCGTATTTTATACCTTATACAAATATTGCATTGTGAATGCAAAAAATTTAATAAAAATATAACCAGAACAGGGACCGATTGGTAAAGTATTCAGTTATTTTTGAAGTTAAATTTTTAAGACTCAAATCGTAAATAGTCTGCATCAAACTTATTAAAACTCTAGTTTTTAAAAGTGATAAATATATAAAACAAAACAGTCGCACAAAATTTAATGGCGTCAGTTGAATTGAAATGCTTAAATTCAGCTATTTTTATTGGTGTTTGTAGTAGTCACAAATCACCGATGAGTTTACGAAATTCGGATTTGAACATTAACACGTTCACACAGTGTTATTTGTCATCGTTTCATAATTTACGCTCTCTCGATTTCAGAATAGAACCCTGCAGTTCACAATGGCGAATGAGTTAAGCAAACATCTCAACTCTGACCCCAGCAGACGTGAGAGAATGGTGAATAGTTCCAACTTGTAACTAATGGTCTTTACACTTTATAAATAACCTAATGATATTTTAGTACTGTGCCCTATTGAATAAGTTAATGTAGAACATTAAAGTTTAGGTCAACTGAGAGCTAAGGAGATTCCACGGAGGCTGTCACTTAAAACACTTTTATGTTTCAGCCTCCGTGGTCGAGTGACTCGCGTACCGGTTTTCAAGGTGAGACTCCGAAGTCCTGGGCTCAAACCCTATCCAGGTCAATATAGGAAAAGGACTATTCTGTACTGCCTCAAGTCTGAGTGTGGTCCTCGTTTCTCAACTACCTACCTACTTTAGCTTCTTGACTTGGATTCAGAACAATGTATGTAGTGTTGTCTAATTTTATTTATTCATCTTCAAACAATGGTCAATAATTGCTATTTAATAAATCTTCTAATTATCATAATCATCATTCTATTATATCCTCTCTCCAGAGGCACAGGCATTCCCTACGCATAAAGATACTGCAGAGAGAATGAGCCAAAAAAGATCACTAGGGTTTCTTGGGCGCTAAAGACTGCTTATGTAGCTGGAACCAACAATTTGCTGTCCGAGGCGTAGAGCAACTCGAAGCGGTTAATTAATCACCAATCATGATCCAGTAAAATATTAACTTTTAGCAGTTAAATGCTTGAATTGAACGTATGGTGTCCGTCAGAGTAGAATAGATCCAACCCTTATTTCCTATCGTAAAAGACGACAAATAATATTGGAGCTAATCCACCATATTACTTGGGTAGACCACCAAATTAGCAGCAGCTTTTTTACGGAAGACCAAAGTCTTCCATTTCGATCTTCAAACCTCTTTACAGGCGTGGAGATTCTCTCCATCCTCCATTTTTAGAAACGGGTTCCGTCCAGCAGTGGACCGTTTTTCTGACTAAAATGATCATTTTAAAATGCTTAAATAACTCCTATATAAATATACTTTGGAAAGTGTGAGTAGCATGTGCTCATATCTCTTTTTCTCTCTTTTTCCGTCGGACATCCAGATGCACTGCGAGCTACCACCCTTTCTTGGTCGCACAAAGCGCTTTTGAAAATCATTTATAATGCGCACGGCACTGGAACTCCCTTCCTGTTTATGTATATGTGTTTCCGAGTAATATAACCAGACTGTTTTCATAGCCAGGGTGAATAGGCATCTTCTGGGTTACCTCGTATCATCATAGATCCTGTCATAGCCCCAGGGATAGCTTGGGGTCAAAAGAGCACCTTTTAAAAATGTATATATATTAATATATAAACTAGTCTGCCTATCTGCAACTGAAAATAACTTATTTCATTATGAAAGTTTTTTGATTGAACAATATATGGTAAAGTAAACTTTAATTCTCCACTTTTGACGTTAGCTAGAAGTCGTTAACGCCCACTCGCGATGATTCCACGTGGGCTTAGATCCGACCTCCCAAGAAACCAACGTGTGGGCAGCATGCCCAACGGTGGGACGAATACACAAGTTTACCAAATTATGCTAATTTAATTGGATAAATTACCACCAATTAAAACCTTATAAGGTCTTAATTTCATTGAACATTTGATTATTGGCCGGTTCTTGTGCCATGGAGTCGGCGAAGCGGGTATTAGAATAAATTCACAATTCATATGAAACATACTATATAACATTAGAGAAGATATACGTGCAACTATACGGCTTAGCAGTTAGCGCGTTGTGATTGCGCACGTTAAGTAACATTCATAAGGGCCAGTCATTGGATTGGTTACCAATTAATAATAGGTAACTTTTTTTTTATTTAACTTAGGAAAATGCGTTGCCCATAGGCCTAGTGCCCGATGGAGGATTGGATGCCTACCCACTAAAAACCTAAGTATGCACCCCCGCACTGCCATTGGTACGGTGGCCTTCACCACGGGGTGCCTGACAGACTGGCCTGAAGGCCCCACCACAATGGAGGATGCCCGGGCGCATGTGGGCATTCCCCCAGACGGGCAAGAGGTTGTCGCTTTGATCTGCCCATCTGCTCGTTTCCAATAAGGTCTTTTGCCAAAGAAAAGCCTCGTGCATTTGCATATGGATGGTATGCAGAGGCGTAGCAAGTGCAAAAACTGGAGCTCTTACAAAAGTTTAACGAGGTCATTATCGTATGAAAATCTAATCTATTAAGAAGCAAATTTTAGTAAATAGTAACAGTAACTGTCTGACCTATAGTATTAACCTTAAAGTCGTGTTACAACCTATTTTGTTTTCATTCATAGATGAATTCTTAGCTAGTATAATACCAGGTTTGCTAGTCAGGGTCCGAGGGCTCCCTGAGCTTGGGGGCTTCGCCTAGCCCTTCGGTAGCTTCGCCACTGGTGGTGTATTATTCTGAACTTAAATATCGCTAACCCAATCGTAAATGTATTGGATACTGGATTAATCCAAACTAAATCCCACTTGGTCCACTTGTGGGGTTAAGGCCTTTTCTCTTTAGAGAAGAATTAGAAGAATAAAATTTTGGAGAATGTGAGAATTTAAAAATAATGATATAAATATTTATATTAATAACCAGCTTAATTTATTTGCAATAAGTTTGTGTGCAAAGCAGTTTGTGGAGCGTTGCAAAGGCCAAACTCCATCTGTTATCAATAGAAACTAGCCGTTCTTGTAGTAGGTACGGCTTTAATGTAAGCGATTTACTTGAAAAGTATTTCACCTTTTTAAATTACATAAACTGTCACAGAAAACTAACTGTAAGGAAATAGCTGCTAACCTTCTGACACGCACAATGGTCCACTTACGAGGCTAAGTAGGATGTCGACTAGTGTCATGTTGTAATTACACTACTAATTATTAACCCTATTGTTGAAATAAATATATTAACCTTATTTTTTGATTCGCGTAATCGCTACGAAAAGAAATCAGTGTGAGTAATGGATTTTTCTTAATCAATAACTAATTTGCAATGATATTAGACGTATTTTTTCTGACGAATACATAGCCATTAGGAAACATACATATTTGGGTAAACGAATGGACTAAACGATTCCATCTATCTCAATATTAACACCAAATGCAACAAAATTTTGTATTCGCACGAGAAACGATTTATGAGTGTGGAGACAGTACTATATTAATATCTTAGTTTCGATTACTAATCAGGCCAACAATTTAACAATAAAAGGTAAAGTAATGTATTAGTTGCTTATTTTTCGTGATACAATTCCTTAATTTGAGATTAGAATTTGTCGCATAATATAAAAGGGAACCGTAGCCCATCTTTTGAAATGTCTGCTTTTGTATACGGACCGAGTTCAAACCTCGCTAATGTACTATGACATGGACCCGTTACAAAAGCATTCTCGCCACATGACTACATTAACAACATGTTTGACGTATAATTATCATATTTTAAAAGATAAAGGAGGACCTACTTTTTTCTCGAAAAAATAAAACCTATGAATACGCTGTTATTGGCACCAAACAACGCGACGTACTTCTCACAAATGCCGCTACGCCGCTGCCAATCGCGATGTGTAAAATATTATTTACTGCA
This sequence comes from Calamotropha paludella, assembly GCA_927399485.1. Lineage (NCBI taxonomy): Eukaryota > Metazoa > Arthropoda > Insecta > Lepidoptera > Crambidae > Calamotropha > Calamotropha paludella. The sequence goes on along the minus strand of OV656806.1, from coordinate 3,094,608 downwards.
GTGCACTTTCCTAGTTGTGAAACAACGTCCCGTGTACCACAGACACAGAAATTTCATTCGCTATTATGTTCGCATTTATACATTTGTATGTCAGCAGGTTGGGAAAGGTATACGCCTATACATTACTAATATTTTGATAGATTTGTGTTTCTAGAAATCGTTTAAATCCAGACCTTAAAACCCTTGAGTGCGATGTTGAAAAATAAATCTGTGTTGAATTTAACGTGTGACATTGTAAAAAAGCAGTAGTAAATTTCTTTCAAAAATAAATTTAATTAAATAAAATATAAACAGCAGTTAGATATTCAACCGCAAATCCTGATAATGCAAAGAAATCTATATGATTCCGATTTAGCATGATATGACATCTAACCACAGTTTTACAACGGAAGCCACCATCACACAGACGGACAGAAAATCGGATAAGCTAGACTTGTACTACACAAAAATAACTTATCGATAAATCTATCGATGTTAGCAGATATTGAGATTAATATTAAACTCGGCATTTTGCACAAACGGCACATAGGACCGGGACACGGAAAGGGTTGTGCCGCATGATACATCGATAATAATTACCTGTTACTACAGGTGATTCTATATAGCGAAATTTCACGGTGAGGCCGCGCTCCCGCCCAGAACCTGGGTGGTGCTTTAATAAATTTAAGTTCCAATTAAGAAGATGACAGACATATAGCAGTATTGTAGGTTTTATAACGGCACTGCGGAATTGTTTGTGAATAAATTATAAGTAGGTCGTTAAAAATGTGAATACGTTTAACTCATTGTTAAATGCGAGGAAGTTATTATTTACGGCTTTTAATAATTGTCGCGGTGACGGATATTTGCGTAGGCGAATTAGGCAAGTTGAAAATACCTATCTAATATTATGTGTCGCATATAATAAAGTTGGCAAAATATTTTTTATTCATAAATCCCATTACATCTTTTAGCGTGTGCTTGACTTGCTTAAAATGGATGGATATCCATTGTAAAATCATTTATAAGTTTCTATACGAGCTTGGGGTTTTGTAACTCACATTATTCTCGGGTCACATTGTCCAACAGCTGTACGATTAGAGATTATAAGAACATACTTAACGGTACAAAGAAGGGTAAAGACAGCCCACACAGAGTCAGTAAAGTTGCTTGGTCATTTTAAGGCTGTACTCTTAAGCGAAGTAACACAAGTTAAATTTATAGTGGATATAATTTTTATTTTTATTACAATATTTGTGTCATGAAAATATATGTGTGTGTTAAAAATAATGCTAGTAAATATATTAGGTTTTAATTATTAAAAAAACTTAAATCATAATTATAATATTATATAATAATTAATTTCAAACACTTCTAATTAAAACCAAAGGAATCGCCGAGTGTTAATTATCAAAATAATATTTGTAAACGAATATGGTGAAGATTTTTACAGCCAAAATATCTTTACGGATGCCGAAAGATTTTTTTTTCGAAGAGCTCGAAGAGTCCCCCTTGTTTCCGAACTGGTAGATTTGCTAGTTTTCAGTAACAGCAAGATTAATGAAAAGGCAAAACATAAAAAATTGTAATATAAAAATTGGTAATTTAAAATAAACTTTATTCTGTAAAACATTAGAAGCATTTTGTTATTATTAACCAAGGACATCAAATATCTGAAAAGGAGCCAAAACAATTTTGTTTTCATATTATTAATCTTCATGATATTTAAAAAATGTGTTTCGGTATCCTTTAAAACTATTCAATGTTTGAACTCAAAATTGTAAGAAGTAAATATAATAAAAATGTTTATTTACTTTTATGTGTACATAAACAACAATACATTTTGTTAATTCAGTCCTTAAATATTTATGAATATTATTGCAGTACGAAACTCGTACTAATCAACCTTAGTGCGCGGGCGAGTGACGCGATGAAGGGGCAGCTCTATTGTCGCGACTTGTCGTCAGCACTTACAAAGGCGCAACACTTATTTAAGCTTTATTACTAACACTTTGAGTGCGCTTGTCCCGCCATTTTGATATTCTATAACAAGCTGGAACCTACGAGGTGAGCCTCATTAAATAAATAGTTTGTCCTGATGTAAGCTGATAATGTCGAGTAACTGTTTATGTAACGTCACGCAAAACTACAGGCGCTGTTAGAGCCATTATTACCATATCTTGTTTATTTTCATAAAAGTAACTAGTAGTTTGTTTATTGAATACTTATTTGAACTATTTAAATTTAAAATTGTTTTGGTAATAAGCAACAATGACTACACTTATTCTAAAAGAATTACAAAATATTTTCCCAGGCAAAAAATACATACATACTTCAATACACATGAAGTCTTTCACAGTGTCAAGGAACAGAACTCAAAGTCAAAAATGTTATGTACTATGACTGATCACAGCATCAAAGTTCTGACACCTAGGAACCTTCACACACAGCTAAACAATATTTTTGTTTACTTCTAAACAGTGTCAAAAGATTCTGAACCTTGCCACTTCGGATTATGAGCATAAGTAATAGATAATAAAGTTCGACAGCAGTAAAAGTAAATTGGTTGATGTGAGATTGACGGCTCATACCGTTAGACGAGGTCGTTTGGGGCACTGCACTCGCATCTGAAAGTGAGCGTCATCGATAATACGCACATCACTAAGAGCAACGAGGAATCGAAACGCGTTCTTTTCAAAAATGGAATGCGGTTTTGAAATTGGAAAACGTGTTCGTTCCACGATTTAAAAAGTAAAATTGTACTTTTGTTTTAGCATTGACGCGAATGCACTCCGCATTTTTTATGAAATGGATTCTTTTCGCAGTACTTTTTATGTAAAAATTAATACACTTTTATGAAATAACTGTGGATGGTACTTCCTTAATAATTTACTTGCAATCAATCTGAACGTAGTCTACCATTGGTGCTTACTTTCATCCAATTTTCTCACCAATTTTTTTTTGTTAAGCAGTCGTGCGTATCAAATCACTATCACCATACGCTCGCTTTAAACTAAAACTAATCGTTTGACTGGTAGACTGAAGAAATTAAAAAGATGCTTTACATAACACCTCGTCTTTATTTACTATGTGATAAGAGTTATTTTTACATGTTTTGATGTGGTCTCAAAGTTGGTTAAAATACACATTCGATACCGATCTGCGGTGAGCAAAGAGCTTATTGAATAGCCGTGAATTGTTGCCGAGTCATACACAATTGGCTGGCTTTATATTGACACGGCGGGATAGCCACAATAGTGTTGTTGTGGAATATGTATCGATATGTCGAACTAAACCTCAAACACAGCTAGTAATTGTAGAAAAAACAATTGTAATAAATATTGCCATTTATAAAACTAATAACCGTTTAAATAGAACTCGTCGTTTTCATACAATCTTATGCATTAGTAATTGTAATTTTAATGATCAAGTATTCTTGTTGCTTATTAATAAAAATATTGGGGGTATAACCAAATTAGTGAGCGTAATATTTTATCGATATTTTTATATTTATATAATTGAACATCACTAAAAAGCTATAAGGTTTTCAGAGGTAATGACCTCAATGGTCCAAGAATGGTCTTCGGTACAATTCCTCTCATCATTTCGCTAGTTACAGATCCATATCACCACCTTTGCAACTGCCGTGAAAGTATTCGAGTATGGATCGTGATGTTTTTCAATTGATCATAGCACTTTTTTATTTGTTAGGGACCTTGATTGAATTTATTATAAGCAACATTATCCAGAGCGATCACGTTGAAATGTCAAGTATATATGTCGATTTTTTGTTATATTTTTCGACAATAACATTCAATTTCTGAATAGTTGTAGTTTTTATTGTGCTCATCTTGTAGAAGATCTATTCATTGATATTAATTACTTCACTCGGAAGCATTATTACTTCGAAAAAAGCGTATATAGGTTATTAAATTTTATTGTTTTGTATTTAAACTCAAATTGAAAATATATTTTGTCAAATAGGTTAAATCATAGTAGTTCTTTCGTCGTTGAACTATCGCATCATAAGTAAACATCGTAATGACATTAAAAGCATTGTATATGCATGCATCTATACCTGACTACTATTTTATTTACTACTAGCGGCCCGTCCCGGCTACGCACGTGTGGACAAAATTTTTTTCTATTATTAAATATTTTTCCGTTAGTGCCATCTAGCGTCCGGTAGACGAAATACTTGGGGTTAACGCGTTGCTATGGTAACGCGTATACAATGGAAAAAGAGCGGACAGACAAACAACTAATTTGTGATCTTAGATTATAGATTCCTCAATGACTGCAAGAATAGAATCGTTGTTCACAATAAAACTAGTTTGTTCATTAAATAATAATAATAATAAATAATAATAATAAATATTTCTTACATTGACACCAATTAGCCTAGCCCAAAGTAAACACTGTAAGGCTTGTGTTATGGATACTAGGGTAACGGATAGACATACTTATACGATACATAGATATGTAATATTCATAGAAATATATATAAATGTCCATGACTCAGGTACAAATGCTCGTATTCATCATACACACATCTGCCCCTTCCGGGATTCGAACCCAGGACCGTCGGCGCGAAAGGTAGGATCGCTACCGTAACACCAAACGATCGTCATATCTATTATTAAATATTTTTCCGTTAGCGCCATCTAGCGACCGGTAGACGAACTACTTGGGGTTAACGCGTTGCTATGGTAACGTTAATTGATACAATGGAAAAAGAGCGGGAAAAAGTGCGGACAGACAAACAACAAATCTGTGATCTTAGATAATAGATTAACATAAAAAGATGGGGAAAATAACATTGTTTCATGAATCCACAGGTATAATTAAGTGTGGTGTTAAAGCAATTTCTAGAACCGAATTTAGCCATCCTTTTCACTCGAACCTTCGCCCAGCATGACTTCGTGTTCCATCATCACTCAGTAGGACTCGCTTGGAGGCGTGACGGAGACGTTCTTAATGTCATGTTTTGTCGGTGAAAGTCAAATAATAACGGGAACAAAAGCATCTTACTCGTCCGCTAGCTGAGGCATTATCTTGAGAAATTTTCAATTATCTCATTCGGCATTGTATCTTAGTGGAACATTTTTTTTTTATTATTTTGTTGTGGCCACACTACTACCTTTTTATATTTCGTTCGGAGCGTTCAGGTTCTAAATTTGGTATACCAAATCAATCTCGAATTCTCAGGCATTTCATCATATCTTTTTATTATTTATTTAATCTGTTATCGACGACCGTTTGGTGCATCGTTAGCGATCCTGCCTTTCGCACCGACGGTCCTGGGTTCGAGTCCCGGATGGGGAAAATGTTTGTGTGATGAATACAAGCATTTGTAACTGAATAGGTATTTTATATATATTTCTATAAATATTACATATCTATGTATCATATAAGTGTGTCTATCCATAACACAAGTCTTATAGTGCTTACTTCGGGCTAGGCTAGTTGCTGTGAATGTGAGAATCATTATTTTTATCTAGTGACTTAAAAAACTACATTTGACCCAATTTAGACGCTAACTTAAAACTAGGCATATACAAAAACGCTTTTACAATTTAATTGAATATTTTAATAGTAAGGATAAAAAATGACACTTTTATTTTAGGTTGATATGAAAATATAGTAATTTGACATTAAAAAAATATTGTTACTATGGTAAAATGAAATCATTAATTGTATAAGATTCTTATTGATAATTATTTGCATACCCAGCTGGGTGAATGTGAATTGCACTTTATAATACTTTTGTCTACCAACTTAAATGTACTCCGTTCTTGTTAAACAAATTCTTTTCCATTTTTTAAATGAGGTAAGTCATACAACGAGTAACGCTTTTAGTTTTCTGGCGTACGTACGAGAAATGATTAAGGGGATATTTTTATTTAGTTTAATTTAATACCTAGAGTATTGTTTTTAAGTTTTATTATATTTAATCATATCTTCAAATGGTTCCAATTTTGTAATTCGTACCGTTGAAGAGTTGTCTGAGTCTGTGTTTCCTGATAAATACAATTTAAGGGTCTTCAAGTCACGAGTGAATAGGTATCTTCTAGGCATGCGAGGCACATCCTACATTGCATAGTCGCTTTACATAAGGCAATATAGTGGTAAACCGCTTTCGTTTTCACGATTAAAAAAAAACATCATTACAATTCCTCAAGATTAAACATTATTAACTTATAAATGGAGTAAAAAAAAGATATTTCATTTCAAAACAATCTTTTGGATTGACGAAATGAAACAGTTTCTCAAACTTACCTGGATTAAGATCACAAATGTCAAAATAATAACAAAGAATCCAAATATGCAGACCGCATAAGAAACACGCCGGGGTTTAACTTAAAAATAATGACTGGCATGGTTATGCTGCGTAATACATTAATAATAGTTTTATACATATCCAAAATGACCCATAATCACATGGGATAGAAAATTGTTTTCAAAATTATGTTGGCCGATAAAAAAAATTTGATGGCGATTCACATTATGGCGGTCTGATGAGACTAAAAAGTGGTGCGGAACTAAATTTGGACGGTGCGTAAGCGAGAACCGTACTTAATATTTTGTGAGTTTCTTTGATTAGTTTCTGACTTATGTGTGACCGATGTCAATGAACTTTTGTAACTTTGTTTTACTAAGTTATGAAATAATATACATCCATATACATACATTAAATTTATATTAGTAAAAAACGTCACAGTAACAAAAACAGGTTTACATACACTAGGCGATGCAGTCGCTAAGGATAAAGCTACGCTAGCACCATATATTGGTTTCGATGGGAATTTTTGCGTATTTCAAAAAAAATATTAAAATCGGTTAAGAACTCGGGAATTTATGGCGTAACAGACATTGCGCCATCGAAGCTGATCCATGGGAGCTTCGCTCGCTCCGCTCCAATAAAATAATAATTACAACTTTTTGTAGTTTTCTTTTGACATAGGTTCTCATACACAATTTATATATCATTTCCCCTTCTTTTTTTAGGAATCCTTTTATCAAACAGATTCCAACACATTATTTTATCTTATATTTCTGTCACCCGCGCCCACCCACCGGTCAGGGTGAGGACTAAAAATCGGTGTTCCCTAGGGTGAAAAACTATACACCGAACCCAGACCCTATCTGGCTGTTGCACACAGGTACATCTTCTTTTATATAAGCTCTTGTATTCGCGTTTGTTTTTATTTTAAGAATCTTTAAAGGAGGAAGGTCAATAAGGCGGGTTTTCGGCGCCTTTCATTTTTGACCTAAAAATTAAAAAAAAAAATTATCTACTATATGGACTAACAAATCGATTCCACCCCAATTGTGTAATTTACCTTTTTTATATAATTGTTTCAGTTGTGCCTTAATTCCTTAAATACAAAAACAAGTGACCTTGAGTGCTTTTATTTCTCCCGACTCCACCCGTCACAAACTGACGAGTTTCTTGCCAATTAAAAGACACCCTAAAGGGAGGCATGTTAATTTTAGACGGCTCAAAACAATATATTTTAAGTGCATTTAAATAAAATTATCGTTTTCACTAATTTTATTGTTACGAGAATCGAACACAATTCTTAAATCTCTTTTGTATTTAGGAGAACAATGTCATAGATTTACATTAATAGATAAACTTATAAATGTGATAACTCAGACTATGCGACACACGCGATAGTGCAAAGTTTCAGATCAATCGGTAACCGGGAAGTGGGTCAAATTTAACTTGCAAGATCTCATTACCGACACTGGGACAGGTGAAAGTAAATAAACGCTTGTAAAAAGAGTAATTATTAGTTTTTAAAAATGAAATGTTACCAAAAAATGCAATATAATACAATGTAACCAAAATTTTATAATGGACGAGAGACGTGTGATGGCCAAAACAGCACCCTCGTTGGATATTGACCAACTTATTAAAATATAAAAGCGAACTGGACAGCCAGTTACCTTTTGACATGCAATTTTGGTACATTAATTTATCAAGCGAGCCAGTACCGCGCCTTCTTATATCGATATTACCCAATAACAATTCGGACAATATAAAATTTAAACTGTAAACTTTTTTGTACACACAATTTTTATACCAATAATTTTAAAATGAAGATAGAAAATTTCTTCCGCAAGAAAAACGAAACACAAGTTAAATATGTTTAATTTCACTAACCATTGACAAAATAGTGAAGAGAAACCAATTCAATTATCGATATCGATAAATTCGAGACAGCCAGTGCGATGCCTTATCAAGCTAACCGGGTGGGATCAAAACAATTAATCTTTGAGTTACCAGATTTTGAACTCAACCTTTGAAGAAGGATGCCTCGGCAAGTTAATCAATTTGCGAGTGAAACCGAACCGGAATAAGGAGATGAGGAATATGTTTGTTAGAGGTTTGGTCACGGGTTGTAAAAAGTGGATATTAATGTTTCTGACAATATGCAAGAGCTTTGTTTTTTGCATTAAAAGATGCTACAACGTTTTTTATATACGCCTACAGGAATACTTAATAAAAAAACCGTTGTGTGTACTTATGTACGCACGTGAGAAGTTATACTTCTTTATCGTTACTAAACAAAGATAACTAAAAACTTCCCCCCGTGTTCTCGTATTCTTTGTATGTGAGAAAAAGATAAATTTATAAATTATTTTATATTATTATATATGATCAGTAAGGAGCATCAAAATATTTACAAATTTTCTATATATCTGTATATAGAATCAAGTAATATATCAAAACCCATTAAAATAAACTGTTTAACCAATTGTAATGTAAAAATAATAATAATTATAAACAAATAAAATGAATACATACCGACAGTTAACCTCAAGTCAATAAATGCACTTAATAAGTTTATAAAATAAAAACCATTTTTAAATAAAATTGTTAATATAAAATATAAAATTGTTAATAAATTTTATATAAATTATTGTTAACTACTATATATAATTTAAAATCACACACACACACACACACACATTCATAATTAGCGGCCAACTTCATCCTGCTGGTTAATTCTATATCGTTTTTGCGGTCAACTTCAACATGATAATTTTGTGTCACAGTGATGCGCGTGTATCTTAAAATTTCACTGTCATTTATTTTTTCATGACGAGTCTAAAGAAGTATGATTTGGTTACTTACAGTTTATAATTCAAGAAGGATCGAAGAAAGGACTGAGTCGAGAGATAGATATTGTTAACATGCTATTCTGTTTAAGATCTCGGTAGCTAAATGTTGGTAATGTGGGTTTGAGTCCCACTTGATACCTAAGAAAAGTTGATTGTTTCTTTTAATAATGTCTTTCGTTACAAATAATAATAATTCTTACATTTAAATAAAACATCTTTTTACGTTTTTTTACAGTTAGGAGCCGTGCTCACAGGATGACTAAGGCAATGGTCATCATATATTTTCTACTGCCTTCATAATATTTTTATCGGGCACGTTCCCAACTCCCAAATACCACCCAAATACCTTCCACTGTAAGTAGCACGTCTATGATGACTATTACCTTATTTATCCTGTGATCACGGCTCCAGTAAAGGAGTCGAAACGACAGTATTAAATACACACGTTTTCGGCGTCATTTGTCGATTTTATTGAAATGTCAAAAGCAAATAAAACTATATTTATAGAAGTTCTCTGTCACAATGTTTGACCGCGATGAACTCCGAAACTACTGCACTGACTTGATGATTTTTTTTGAAGGATTTATTCGGACTTAGGATAAGTTTTGTTTTAAATTATAATTGCTGTATTACTAATTCACGCGTTGCCGGGTCAATTAGTAGTTTTGTGTAAATTATCTCCGCGTTAGTTTAAAAATTATTTCTTATGTAAGTATATAGGTATACTTACATAAGAAATAATACATAATTAAAAAAAACCTTATGACATAAAATTTAGGAATTTTATGTCATAACGTTTTTTTTTAATTTAAGCAAGATGATGTTTATGTAAAATTTTCACAATACCTACTTCAATCCAATTTTGTAGTTTTTCAATCAATTCGTATCTTAAATTTTAATCTAAAGTTAATATTAAAAAGGGTGTATTTTAGTTGGGTTTCCAAGAACGAATCAGTTGAGGAAGCAACAGCAATTTACTCCCCGCCTTCTAGAACTTAATACTTTCTGACGCGTACGCGCCCGCGCATACCGCCGATGTTTAATTAAAAACGGTATTCGAAATTCAAAAATACGTTCTGCGCAAGCTTTATTTGTAAACGCTAATTTTGTACAACGGTTACGAAACGATTAAAATAGGTCTGGGTGGTTTCGGGACTCTATGGTGGCGGCTTTATGATTTGGATACTATTTTGGTTGGATTTGCTATACTAAATACACTATAGTATAGTATGTTTGGTGCCATAACGATTCTGCCTTTCGCACCGACTTTGTATTCATCACACAAACATCTGCCCGTCCCGGAACTCGAACCCATGGACCGTTAGTGCGAAAAAAAGGATCGCTACTGTGAAAGCACATCATGCTAGACACTATTAAAAGAAAATTATCTCTATCACAATGGCATAAGGTAAGTCTTAACGTCAAAGCGTAACTCCTGTTGTTCTGTTAATTGTACCAGATATAATAGGATACAATATTAGCCGACATTAAGACCTTCTTAAAATAACGCTAGTTTACTTTATCAAAAAATAACGTTTTGTTAAATAACGTTAGCCCTAATTTTGACTGAGAATTTTATTGAAAATTAGACTTTAGTTTATCGTTATAAGGTTCAATATTGTTCGGTTTATAGTAATTAAAGCTCTTGTACAATGCTATAAACTAATCCACTGACTTAATTGAGGATGTAAAGTGGGTAAAGCTTTCATGTGGGTCGCCGCTATATCTTACATTAAATCTAATTTTACAATTTTTAAGGAAATTGAATCTAATGATAGCATAATAGAGTTACTTTTAACTTTTGATTATAAATACGAGTAATAATAATAATATTTCTTAACTTCACACCAATTAGCCTAGCCCAAAGAGAGCTGTATGCTTGTGTTATGGATACTAGGGTAACGGTTACACATTATATGATACATAGATATGTAATACTAGCGGCCCGTCCCGTCTTCGAACGGGTGGATTTTTATTTTTATTTTTTTTTTATTATTAAATATATTTCCGTTAGCGCCATCTAGCGTCCGGTAGACGAACTACTTGCGATTAGCGCGTTGCTATGGTAACGATACAATGGAAAAAGAGTGGGAAAAAAGAGCGGACAGACAAACACACAAACCACTGTGATCTTAGATTATAGATTTATAGAAATACTAGCTGACCCCTCCACGCGTTGCTGTGGCTAAGTTATTATAATTTGCAAATTAAAAAAATAATTAAAAACCGGCAAAGTACAAGTCGGACTATTGCATGAAGGGTTCCGTACAAACTCTTAGTTAAGTAAAAAAATCACGTTTGTTGTATGGGAATATTTATTTTATTTTAATTATAATATTTATTTTTGTTGTAAAAATACATCTGAATATTTTGTGAATATTTCAAGTGCCTACCTGTTGTCATTATTGATATCGAGCAAAAAAGGGCAAAAAAATCGCATTTGTTGTATGGGAATATTTATTTTATTTTGTTTTTAGTATTTGTTATTATAGCGGCAACAGAAATACATAATTTGTGAAAATTTCAACTGTCTAGCTATCGCGATTCTTGAGATACATTCTGATGACAGACTGACGAACGGACAGATAGCGAAGTCTTAGTAATAGGGTCCCATTTTTACCCTTTGGGTACGGAACCCTAAAAACGAAACCCATTCTTTGTCCTAAGTTGGAGTCAATCAAGCAAAATGAGTACTTTTTCAGGTACAAATGCTCGTATTCAACACAAAACCATCTACCCCTTCCGAGATTCGAACCAAGAACCGTCGGTGCGAAAGGTCGCTACCGTAGCACAAAACGGTCGTCGTCAACAAGACAGAGTTATTACCTAAGTTAATGGTTGATTCACTTAAACGCATAGACCTAGGAAGATCGTATTTCCTAGGTCGTAACTTTATGTAAGACTTTCGTAACTGGTTACAATTTATTAGTTTGACAGGATAATGTGATTACATTTCTGTAGTTATGTCACTTTCATTGAAATTCGAATTGAGGTTAAGTGGTGACTACATAGTCAAATCACGTCGATTATACAAATAAAAAGAGCATTTAGTACTATACTACTTTAATATAAGAAGAATGAAAGGATAAAGAAATAAATTTTGGACTTAAACACACAAAAGTTTGACGACGTTTGACGACCGCTTGGTGCAACGGTAGCGATCCTACCTTTGGGTTAGAATCCCGGAAGGGGCAGATGTTTGTGTGATGAATACGAGCATTTGTACCTGAGTCATGGATATTTATATATATTTCTATGAATATAACATATTTATGTATTTTATATGTATGTCTATCCGTTACCCTAGTATCCATAACACAAGCCTTAAGATGCTTACTTTGGGCTAGGTTAATTGGTGTGATTGTGGGAAATATTATTATTAAAAGTATACAAAATCAGTCAGCAGAAAGGGAAAGCATTTTTATAAGTAAAATCGAATCATCACATATTTTAATGTATTAAGTTTAATACAATTACACTGCTATACAGTCATTTTGCGGAAGGCATACTTGAAGTCGATTTTGTATAAGACGAGTGTGCTGATAACGGGAAAAATACCAGAATGGTCAAATTGACTCCAGTTTTTGAGATAAACGCTTCTAACATTTTCCATAAAATGCTTCAATAAATGGGCCAAAAGATGTATTTAAAATTTATTTCTATTGTTTATCTTTACAAAAATACACAAAAATAATAATAGTTTGGGGTACCTTTAACTAGAATAAATAAATGAAGATCATGAAAAACTTTTTCTTTGGGATTTGCTCTTATTTACTTTGTCAGGACAATCTCTTTTCAAGGTCCAACAATAGTCAGCCATCATATGGCTGTCCCATCGACCTTGATATCTTTCTTCCATTATCCTGATATCCTGATGGAACCTTTCTCCTTGTTCCTCACTGTAATCTCCCAGGTTCTGCGGGAATCGGTCCAAATGGCTGTGTAAGAAATGCAATTTTATGCTTATGTTGACTCCTACTCTGTTAAAATTTTGTAGCATTTTTGCAACTAGTTCTTGATATTCCGGCGCTTTGTGATTCCCCAAAAAGTTTTTTACTACCAACACAAAGCTTAACCATGCTTCAGATTCAATCTGTGTCATATGGGCTACAAACTCAGTGTCTTTTATCAGTGTACGTATTTGCGGTCCATCAAAGATGCCTGCTTTTAATTTTTCCATGCTAAGGGCTTTTAAGTGATTACTTGGCTCATTCCACATCATCGGCACTCCAAATTGTAACCCTTTACGTCCTCCTTGGCTCCAGTAACGCAAAGATTCTACGCACGGCTTGCACATGATGTTTGGCACCCAATATTTATTCCTTTTCACTAGGGGTATCCCGAAATATTCTCGGTAGACTGTTTTTACAAAATCTGTGATCTCTTTTCTTTGCTTTTGTAAACTAAACTTGCCACAAATAAAGCAAAAACTGTTAGGATCGTTTAAACAAGGTTTACGTGGAAAACTCATGTTTATGAAAGGAAAAATGCGCTTTAACACAAAACAACCGATTTATAACTGATAACTTCAGGGTCTGATAGCTATAAAGTTAAGTTGTTGCAAATAAATCCGTGAAAAGATAACAAACGTAAGTGAAAACAAATCAATGAACCACAATATTTGTAGGGTAGTTTGAAATTTTCAATTATTTCTTAGTTCCGTTTATCTCAATAACCAGAGTGAATCAAAAATAAATAAGCATGCAGCGTGAAGGTCTAATATGAGTATTAACAAAAACCATTAACAAAATCCCTGCCGCAGATTTTTTTATTTTTTTTGTATAGCAGTGTTATATACGTGTTGTATATAACAGTATGTTAAATTGATAAGCTTTTAAATTCTTTTTCCCAAAGGTTGACTGGAGAGAATGCAATTAGCATAAAGTCCGCCATTTGTACCATTTTATTATGGTCAATAAAGGTTTAAAAAAATATATGTATCATAATTGATATAATGAAAAATAAGATACACAAAAAAACATGGATATGAAAACGAGATGATATATTCAAAAATCGCTTGATGTAGGAGCACAAAAAGAAAAATACAAATATAGATACCGAGTGAATATAGAAAAGTTAGTTTTCCATATTGACCCGGACGGGAAGCGAACGTGGAACCTTGAAGTGGCGTCAGCAAGAAAACTTATAGCCACTCGACAAAAAAACTGCTGCCCCTTTTGTTGTCTTCGGGAGATGACCTCCAGCATCGTAAGTTGTCTTTTTCAACACCTTTAAGTGTGTAAAGTTGAGTCCTACTTATCCAGATAACATACGTTGAGAGGTTTATCAAATATCAAAAGACCAAACGACCAAGAAACTGCTGCCCCTTTTGTTGTCTTCGAAAGATGACCTCCAGCATCGTAAGTTGCCTTTTTCAACACCTTTAAGTGTGTAAAGTTGAGTCCTACTTATCCAGATAACATACGTTGAGAGGTTTATCAAATATCACAAAAGACCAAAGGAGACCTTTCTATTCGGGCCAAAAATGTACCTTGGTACAAGTTATTTGAAAATATTCATAATAATGTACAAACACTTATTTCATATATAATATACCCAAAAATTAGATTTATATAAAGTTAATAAAACACAATAAATTATACACAAAATCACAACTGCGTAGAACGAAACGCTAATATGGCACTTGTGTGTGACAGTCGGTTAGATTTTAATAAGTTTCTCGCGGCTCTGGAACACGGTATTTTAGTAAAGTCCGTAGGCTGATAAAATAACTAAACGCTTAGAATGATTCGCAATAGCAAGAAATATCTATTTTCGCTCTTGATCCTACTGTATATATTAAAAACAGAAGAATTCATAAAGCAGTGGTGCTGATAAACTTGTATACATTTTATGTTTAAGACTGAATATCGAAAAATGTTTATATAACTTTAAGCTACAAAACGCTTCAAACTCAAAACAATTGTGCTTGCCAGCTAAAAAAAAACATTTGTTGCAAGTAATATATATTTTTGAATGATTTTTCTTAGTGGTACAAATGTATTTAAAAATAAATAAGTATTTTTTTCGGAATATACAATTTTTTAGCTATTTTTTAGTATCTTTGAATCTTAGGTACATATTTAGCCTAACTTATATGGAAGAAAGAAAGGCTCCTTTCTTGATTTAAAAATTAGTTACCAAAGTAAATTTACAATTAATAAACACCTGTAGTGTAAGCTTGTTTGTCAGGTGGTAATTATGGGAATGCTTATATTCTATATGCGATAGATTTTAATCGGCAGGTGTGAACTTTAGCATTTGCCTCTTGGGTGCAATTTGCACTTTTGTTTCTGTTCAATATTAACGTTAAAACAGAATAATTACTTATGTGTGATCACAATTTTAAGATGAGTATACATCATATATCTTTTGAATAAAACTCTTTTTTACGGACTTTGGTGCATATTTCATTTTATATTTAATCCTGACGTACCTAAGATAATGGTTGTCATGTATTTTCTACTACCTTCACAATATTTTAATCGGGCACGTTCCTAATTGTTAAATTTTTATATAAATCAAAATGTTTTATTTTTACATTTTATTTAGTTATTGCATTCTCACTACGATTACATTGTATATGTACTACTGAGTCTGCTACCAGTTCGGAAATTTGGAGGCCCTTCCGAGAAGAACTGGCGAAAGAAACTCGGGCAGGGGGACCGACCTACGTCTTACTGTTATTATTTGCAAAGAGAGCTAACTACATCGTCAAGTCTTGCAATGTATATATCTTTTTATTCTCCAAACTGCATTGAGCTGGTGTGGTTAGTAATTCGGTCTTCCATTAGCTAAAGGGCCGCTAAGCTTCAGACTCATATTATTAGTTGTTTTACATTTTTAAAATGCTATAAATTTTACATTTTCATATAAACTTTTTTCTTTATTAGTGATTTGCACGATTTGTGCATTTAGCCAGTGTCAAGTAAGTATAAATGCCAGTTCTTGAGTAATTTCTTAATTTAATGATGATGAATGAACAGTAAAATATAATTTTTCCTAGGTTTCAGTAAATGTGTGGGGTTTTACTGCTCTACCCGTGGACTTCTTGAGAGAGCAGGAAGAGCCAACTTCCGCTGCTTTGTTACACTTGCCAACACTCTTGTATGTTCACAAACACTAAGTGGTTAATAATCCACCATTATTACGCACTAATATCCACAACAACACAAATTTTAACAAGAGAAACAAATCCCCAATGAGACGCTTCCCGCTCCCGCCAAAAAGTCCTTCATATATACTGTCTAGTTTCAGTGACAAATCATCATAGACAAAAATAGAATCTACGCGCCTCTTTATAAAATATGACAGTTACATTACCTATTATATATCAACTTTTAATACAATATTTTATCGTGTAAAAAAGAGCGTCACATGACTTTATGGAAAAATGAAAAATATATTACTACAAAATTCAATTTTATATTAACAGACTAACTCTGCAGCACGGTGTGCTAGAAACATACACACACGCATACCTTCACAACTTGGCAATCAATGGCACTAAGTATTATCTTCTTGTTTCGTACTTACTTTCCTTTTTTTCGTGCAACGAACACGATCGAGAACTAATCTAATCGGCGAAACCCGAATCGACACGTCCATATCCATTCGATCGTGAATCGTCCATTACTCGATAACTAGTATCGATACATCGGTACACTTGACTCGACATGCCCTTAGGATCGGTCATGTTAACAAAAGTTCGGTTTATTTTATTACTTACACACACAGACCAAATAGAAGATAATTCGTTTATATACTCTGTGCTGGTTAGAAGATGTACCAATGTTTACTTATACCTGTGTTTTATTTTGAATATTTCAACTATTTTTAAATGGTAATTATGCGTTAAGCACTTTTTTAACATTCCCGTTAACACCCTGCAGTAAGCTAAACGTTAATGTTACGAGTGGGTGCACCTCCATGCTATGGAGTACGTTGTATTACACTCTGTGGTACTATATCACACAACTGACTTTTATCAACAGAGTTAATCAGTAAATCTACTAACTAAACTTATCACTGGCAAAAATTACCCAAATCAGCACTTTTAAAAATATAAATAAATAGTTTTAAAAGAATGAGTTTGAAACGTGCAAATGAGAGGAAGTAAATTATTAACAAACGTGAATACGTTACAACAAAACTTTTTTTACTTTTTACCTTAAGGGAAGGCAAAGAGTATAACGCATATACAGCCTCGTTTTCGATTCTTTTATGATAAGATGATAACGGTGAGCATTGTTTAGTTTTATGAATAATAACTTATCCATTGATATATCAAAGAAAAATAACCCGTTCCCTTAGCTTTCAGTGATTTTAAGGATTTACTGAAACCGCGGATTTCTTGAAATGTAGCCAAAAAATATGTATCTGTTTTTCGCAATTTCTCTCGCCTGTTTTATTACATTTTACAAACATGTTCACGAACACTTATTATTTAACAATCCACCTTTATTACATATTAAAATAAGGGCAAAAGCTAAATTACAAGAAAACCAATACTATTAATTTCTGATTGACTTTCGCCAATAACCCAACAAAACTACTAGAAATACATAACTAATGACAGTTCTTAGTCGTTATACCATAAAGTATTGCTAGAGTAGATAATATCAACCTTTTTAATAAAGGTATAGGATACAGGGTGATATTTAGAATTTATTCCGACTGTGTAATTGTGAGTTTCGACACTCGTTCGCACCTCGGCTCTGAGATATGGTGGCTGTTGTGGACTTTAGTAACAGATAAGCACTGTCACTTGTTGAGAAAGCAAAAGTAGTTCGAACCGATCTTATTAATGGACCAAGGAAATCACTATTTAGTATTGATGATATTGATAAATCTTAATATACTCCGGATATATTTTATAAACTTCATGGTTAAGTTAGTATGATTTTAAAAGGGATTATTTAAGTTTTTTTTCGGTAACCAAATTTAATAGCAAGAGGATGTGAATTCGAATCCAGCCTAACTCCTAAAGCATGTTGGATGTTTCCTAGAAAAAAATAATTTAGATTCTATTCATTTATTTAAGAAGTAGATACGTGCCAACACAATCGTTATGTAAACTTTATTATTGGTGTAAAATTCTACAATGGTAGCTTTTCCTGACAAAGTTATTAATTTGTTTTTGTAGTTATACAGAAAATATCTTTTCGATGCCTGCATGTCAAATTAATATTTAAATCAGTAGAACAAAGCCATTCTTTTATTGAAAACAAGACGAAAAATTGGGATGAAACATAACAGGGCAATGAATTTAAAAATAGATTCATTTAAACGATTTTGCACTTATGTGCTGCATTTACCTTTCAAGTTTTTAACTTTAATAACTAAAAGAAAAGTACATTAACAGGGGCCTTATTGCTAAACAGCGCTCACTAACATGCAACCTTTGGTGAATAAAAAAGATAAAAGAATAATAGGGGAGAAGGTGCGCATATTGAAAGTAAGTGTAGATATATAATTTGTTATAGCTAATGGTAGATATAAAATAATTAGATAAGAGAGAAATAAAGACACAACAACAGCCAATAAGTATTACAGAAAAGAAAATAAGCTGAAGGGTTTTGAACATAGACGGAAGGTTGCCAGCCTATCCGTTTTTTATAGGATACATTTCGGAGAGTGTGCAGCAGAATTGCACAGCCTTGTTCCGCCGTCCCCATTTTTGCATCGGACAACCAGACTTACGAATAGGCGCCACCGTTATTTGGTTGAAATACCAAAGAGTTGCACTAAGCGTTTTGGTTCCAATTATGTAATCCGTACCGCTAAAGAGTGGAACTCTTTGCCTGAGTCTGTGTTTCCTGATAAATACAATTTAGGGGTCTTCAAGTAACGAGTGAATAGGTATCTTCTAGGCAAGCGCGTTACATCCTAGATCGCATCGTCGCTTACCATCAGACGAGATAGTGGTCAAGCGCTTACCTATTCACGAAAAAAAAATACTTTTAACTCTATCTTTTAGTGAAATAGGTTTATGCAGTGCTGTTTAAACAAGAGCAAACATTGATAAACCTAAATCAATAAATAATATGAGAATTTCGAATCATGTTTCATTTTTTTTTAAATGCGCGTACAGTTTACTATATATGGAATTCGGATAAACGTTTATAAATCATCAAGTTACCTGAACATGGACGTTATACGTTCAAGATAACATACCGATAGAATTGAATTAACGAGCAAATACATCGAGTAACAATAATTTTATTACTAGCTCCGATCTTATAAGGCATGTAACAGTAATCGTAGTTAAGACTAAACAGTCTAAATAATGATACTTGGAAATCGTTAGAAAGTGTTTCCGATTAATGAATGTGTGTGAGAGAGAGAGAAATATTTATTGATCAACACATGAAATAAATTGAACAAACGAAAAATATTGTGTTCACGTGTAGTCTGTATTGCCCTTTAACATTTATATTAAAGAAAATAAGTTTTTATTTATTTAGTTTCGGCGAATCATTAGCTTTCATATGTAACGTAATATAATTATTGTATAATTACACGCTATTTAATTCAAAAAACTAATAAAAAAATACACAGCTAAAATAAGTCTAGCTATTCTAAGGTGAGCTTTAATTAAATTAATTCTAATGATTATAAAAACAATGGTACAATAAAATAGTCAAATCAAAACTTCAAACTTTATGATTAAAGTCTGAAATACGAATTTGTGAAAGAAGTAATAAATTGTTTATACTTTTTGTTTTACTTACCTGTACGATTTATCATAACAAAGTAAAAAAGACGACTTTAAAAATTTACTTTCAAAGTCCTTATAAACTAAAAAGTTAAAAATGTAGTAAAATCGGACAAAGGAACTGTCCAGTTCTTCTCGGAAGATTTTCCGAGATAAAATAAAATAGCTAAACAAAATGCAAAATAAAACAATTTTAATCTGTATACATTTAACAGTTAGGAACGTGTCCAATTAAATTATTGGTAGGTTGTAGCATTTGATATTATGGATCCATATTTGCTACTGTAAAGCAGTCGAAACGTCAGGGTTAAAAATAAAAACAATATTAAGCAGATCAGTAACTCGATAAAAGTGGTTTAATTAAGTTAATAATAGTTTAAATATTTACCCTAATATCGGAATAGGAAGCTATTTATATGAGAAATACGAGTATTTATATATATTTCTATAAATATTACATGTCTGTGTATCATATATGTATGTCTATTCGTTACCTTTGTATCTATAACACAAGCTTTACAGTGCTTACTTTGGGCCAGGCTAATTGGTGTGAATGTAAGAAATATTTTATGTTCAACTCTATAAGCAATCGGTTTGGTGCAGCTGTAGCGATCTTGCCTTTCGCACCGATGGTCCTGAGTTCGAGTCCCTGAAGGGGCAGATAATTGATGAATACGAGTATTTGTACTTGCGTCATGGGTATTTTTATATATTGCTATTAAAATTACTTAATTATGTATCATATATGTATGCCTGTTCGATACACTAGTATCTATAATACAAGCCTTACGGTGCTTAGTTTGGGCTAGGCTGATTGGTATGAATGTAATAAATATCATTTTATATTCAACTCTATTAGCGATCACTTTGCTTAAATAGGAATAACGTTCTTGCTCAATTAGATACGCTGAATATTTTAATTATTTCGCTGAGATATCCTTTGTGATTGCGCAAGAATTAAACCTCCAGTTAATTTAGTACCGCTTAGCTGTTAAATCAAAGTGTTGTAAGCTTTGATTAACGTCATGTTTCATTATTCTCTTAAGCAGAACCTTATGAATTCAAAGCAATTTAAAAACTTGGAAAATCGTCAATATATTTTCTGAGTGAAGTGTAGCGAAAGTTTTTTATGAAGAAAAGCAGTGATAAAAAAACAGTAATGAAATGGCACTCAGGTGGGATTCGAAATCGTGTCATCTATGACAAGTGGGGTGCGATGTATCGCTAAGCTACTTAGGATTAAAGAACATTCAATGAATTGAATTAATCCTAATTTATTTCTTATCAAAATCATTGTATAGAAAAAATTGATATTATTAAAAACAAAAGAAGTACGTGCTAACCGAAATAATCGCAATTTTTCACGATTATACCAATAATTATGTTATGAAATTACTTTGTGTGTGTGTGTGTGTTTGTTTTACCATATTGTTTCGCTATTCTAACATTGCAAAACTAAACTTGACCTTACGTACTCCCGCAAAAACAATACGATAGCGTGTTTCTACACGCTACAGCGCCATATATTATTTTTATAATATTTTTTACATTCACACCAATCAGCCTAGCCCAAAGTAACTACTATAAGGCTTGTGTTATTATAAGTCAATCATATAACTTTACATCTAATAAACGTATATATTGCTTTAGAATTTATAAATACACGTTTTCACATAGTTTAAACGAGCAGTTTATGAAGGAAGTTAAGTTTGTGGGAAAATTTCTTATTAAGGATAAATATTTCCAATTATTCTGACTGGTAGTATTTGCAATATAATAAAGTGCCTTTTAAATATATTGAGGTTTTGAGGTCTTCTTTATCCACTTGCCAGTCCACGGTAGCAATTGCTACCGATAGCCAACACCCCTCGTCGATCCCTGGTAGCAATTGCTACCATAAATTAAATTTAAAAAAAAGTACTAGAAAAAATCGACTCGATTCACAAGTGAATTCTCAGGCGGGAAACTAGAAACTAGTACTAAAAAATTTTGACGAGTGTTCACAAGGCTCGGTAGCTCAATTGGGAGAGCATTGGACCGGATTAACCAAAAGTTGCGGGTTCAATTCCCGCCTGAGAATTCACTTGTGACACGAGTCGATTTTTTCTAGTATTTTTCTATTATAATAATTTATCTTCTATAATGAAACGTAAGGATTGAATAAAAATTATGTGCAAAAGACCAAAAATAAGTTGTTTCATTTAAATGCATTGTGCGCGAAAGTGTTAGAACTTCACATAAACATCAATTCTGTAATCTTTCCTCATAAAAGATTTTTAACAACTATTTTAAATTTTACTAAAGGCAGTCCAGTTACGTGGTGTGGCGTCTTATTATAAAACGCAAAACATCTACCTAAAAATTAATCTGTTTTTTGGAATCTGAAACATCTATTTTCAAGCTTCAGATCTTCTAAAAATAGAGAGAGCAATGGGCTGAAGTTGTATATAAAAGAAGTGTTGATAGATAATCTACGTATCCAGATATATTACCTAGTATTGATACTAGCTTTTTGTTATTTATATTTGAAAGTGATATTATCATGGCGTATCTAGTCTGATCTATCTCAAATCTCTGTTTTGATATTTTAAAAGAAATTTTATTTCTAAAGCTAAGTGTTAAGATTATCAACCATAACTTACTTCAAGTAAAGTAATTTACTTCAAGTTGATGAAACATGGTGATCGATTTCAAACAACAGGGCGTGTATAATAGAATAATATGGTGACTTAGATACCGTTTCATTAAAACTAGGTAAATCCATGAATAATTTAACAAAATTCATCGTTAACTCGTCATTTGTAATAACGGACTACGGTTAACAGGCCATCAGTTAAGTGAAATGACCATAGAGAGATGACAGTTCGATATTTAAATTTCCGCACACACCGCTTGACCGGGAAGACTAGGCTGCGCAGGAGCAGTAAATCCACAAAACTAGGTCGTACGCGTCAGGTGGTCGAGCGACCGTAATTGAACGAATGACTTACAATCTCATTTCTGAATTTGAATTTTAAGAAGGTTTAAACTTCAAGGTTTATTTAATCTGTAGCGGCAACTATTTTAAATACAGAACAATATGATTGTTTCTACTTTCGATAGCAGAACTAGTAATAAAATATATGGACACGTTATTTCATTAAATAACCGCATTTAATAAAAAAAACTATTTACCGGGTTATTTGGAGCTAAATTTTAAAATAGTTATATAATAGTACATAGTTTATACCACCAAGTTTTATTAATTCTCAAATGTTGAGAAAATATTTCTAAAATAGAAAGTATAGAACTTATAAAAACATTTTTATGTTTTAAATGTACTATTGCTATTATTATTCGAATTTTATTATAAATTAAAGTATGTAGCAAAATCAGATTTGATACTTTTTATAAAATAAAGATATGTAATGAATCCACCTCAAAGTGTAATTCTTAATAATAATATTTCTTACTTTCACACCATTTAGCTTAACCGAAAGTAAGATAGCGAAACTAGTATAACGGATATACATACATTTATGTTACAAAGATATGTTATAACTATAGATTTGTATATATCTACGAATATTTTATACCCATGACTCATCTACAAATGCTCGCATTTATAACACAAATCTCTCTATGCCCCACACAACTCGAAACATGGGCCATTTTGCTTTATAGGTACAGTCGTTAACACTCAGCTAACTCAACAAATTGTAATTATTAAATAATTATGATAATTATTTTAAACAATTTATATTAAGCTGGCTTACAGCTTGCCCAAAACGCCAGCAAGTTAATAAAGTTCATATTACATAAAATGTCGATTGAAAAATAAAAATGTCAAACTACATAATTCACACATTTGTCAGAAATATCATGTAAAATAAGTCAAAAAAATATAGTAAAAAATGCAAATATTTATAAAAGATTATAATCTATAATTATTAAAATTGTCAATAATAATTGTCAAAATCGTGTTATAAACTTAAATACAATTGCATCATAATAAAATGAATAAATTCAATCATTGGAATGTCAAGAATTATGACGTTTGATAATGATATTTAGGAAAATTATGACGTTTTAAGGGGATGAAGTTGCAAAGAAACCTTCCAGATCGTGATAATTCCATTGACCCTGTCTCCAACTAGATTACTTCTTCAAGCGCATCCCGTTTATGCACTTATTAAGTGTACAGTCTACTGCCTTAGTTAAAGCGAAAAAAACTGTATTTTTTTCCACAAAAGCTGTCAATTAGAGTGGGGCCCGGTTCGTCGCCGTCACAAGTTCGACGTCTAACTGTTCCATTCTAACGATACATCATCACATATGGAGTTACCCACTCGACTGCCTTCATTTCGTTTTCACCATTTGCGGCTAAAGAGTTTTCCATTTTGAATGCATTTCATGTCTATTTATGAAGATGGGTCATCTTTTACGTATCTTTAATCAGTTATTATATTTTTCCGTTATTAAACCATTTAAATTCTGCATTATTATATATTAAGAAACTTACAAAACACTATACATAACTATTTCGTCTTTATCGATACTTTTTGTAAAAGAATAACATTCGATATTATAAGTAGTAGTACCCAGAATATAATGAGATGGCGCTGACGTCAGCTTAAGAAATACATGGAAAGATTTGACGGATCTGTCTATGGGAAGCTCAATTGGAACAGTAATCGTTCGGATAGCAATGGGATATGGATTCAAATCTCGCCTGACACTTAGGACATGTTGAAAATTTTCTTAAAATAATTTCTTTGGATATATTAATGAAGTTATACTTGCGGCTGTAGGTTTGCGCAGCTAACGATACCAGTTTTTTTATTTATTTAGAATGGGTTCGCTCTTGATTCCAATCAAGCTCGGGGTCCAATACAGAATCCACGATAGAACGAGCTAACCCAGGAGGTGCTTTATCACCATAGCTGTGAAAACAGAAGGGTTATAATTACTCGGAAATACAAACGCAGGGAGGGAGTTCCACTCCTTTTCGGATCAGTAATAACGGTATCCTACTATCCAATTCGGAAGAAGACGAAGACTTATTGACAATGGTGCATGTAACCAATATTGCCTCAAAAAGAATGTACATGCTAATAATCCCCTTTCAATCAATACTCATGTGAGTTATCATGAAATTTCAAAACAATATATGGCAAATAAATATTTCCTTTAATTCTTACACTTCCCCGAAAATCACACATTTGAATAAATCCACTTTTATCGATTTAGTTGCGCATCTAACTTTGTTTTATTTTGTTTATATTTAATCCTGATGATTGACACCTTTACACCATCCGTAACCACAGGATAACTAAAGCAATGGTCATCATCATGTTACAACCTTTCAATGGTTTTATCAGACACGTTCCTAACTGTTAAATCTATAATCTAAGATCACCAATTTGCTGTTTGTCTGTCCGCTCTTTTCCCCGCTTATTTTTCAGTGTATACGTTACCATAGCAACGCGTTAACCGCAAGTAGTTCGTCTAACGGAAAAATATTTAATAATAGAAAAAAATTAAAGAATTTTGTCCACCCGTGCGAAGCTAGGATTGGCCGCTAGTTTATACAAATAAAACTGTTTAATTTTTCAATGATCAAACTGTTTTATTA
Source organism: Calamotropha paludella (assembly GCA_927399485.1). NCBI lineage: Eukaryota > Metazoa > Arthropoda > Insecta > Lepidoptera > Crambidae > Calamotropha > Calamotropha paludella. The sequence goes on along the minus strand of OV656806.1, from coordinate 3,069,166 downwards.
TATCTATGATTACTGTAAATTACTGAGTCTACTACCTGTCGGACACCGAGAGGCCCTTCAGAGAGAAACTGGCGAACTCGGACAAGGGAACCGACCGTCATCTTTCATTTATTATTTACTAAAAGATAAATTTTTCGGGTTTCACAAAGATGAACTAATTTTCATATGGTTAAACGATATTTTCTCCAGTCTACTCCAAAGTGTGACAAGCCTTAAAGCTCTCACAATGTAGGGCGCTGTTACCTACTAAATCAACAAGTGAAAAGCTTGCATCCGCGATGATGTATTAGTCTATTCAATAGATGCCCTAGAATAGCTGAATGTATAAACAAATTCGCCTGTTATTGTTCTGTTTGTAAATGCTATGGGAACTGTGGTGAGAAATAAACAAGATGAAATAAATCACTAATGCAGACATTAAAAAATGTTTTTGTTCAAGTTGATTATTCAGTTCTTACAGTTTTGTTTCTACTAAAACGAAACTCTTTTAATTTGGGGACCCAAAAAGGTTTTTATATCATTTTTGTTTTCTTTTGACATTTCGCCTCTTTTTAGTAGCTGTATTAACAGTATGTATGGGTTATAAGGTTGGTATAAATAAAAAATAAAATGAGTATGGGGCAACCAAAAATTTATTATCTGTGCTTGCGAGAACGAACGTGTATTATGAATGTTATAGCGCCTTCTTACTGTGTTTTCATCAACATTTTCATCGATGGCTGCTAATGGTAATGAAAATGGAGGCGTTCAAAGTATCAGTAGCTAAATCATACGGAGTTCACGATGATTTTTCTAGGCAAGGTATTTAAAAGAAGATAACAAATGACTAATGATTTGGAATCAACATGGCAACGATTTAAAAAGTTTCTAAGACCAAAACCAGCGAACTTACTGTAAATTATGGTAATAAAAGGTTATATATGCCTTTAAAAATAACCACATATCTTTTTTTAGGAATATTTAATCTTTTAGAAATATTAAATTTTAAATGATTAAAAAAAATAAGTATACTTTTAATTAAATTCAGACAATTCTAGTCATCATTGAAAAATATTGCTAAAAACGACATTTACCTGAGTATTTAAGTTAAGACATTTTTCATAATAGATTTTAAATCTTTAATTACTAAATAAATAGCCAAGCCCTTTTCTTGTTTCTGCGGTTATTTTAAATTGCTAAACCCTTCTAATTCGTAAAGCCTTGTATCAAAATACCGATCGATCTAATAACAACGCATTCCTATTCATACAAATAATGTTCACAAGAAACGCTCTAGATGGCGGTATTTTAATTAAAATGCCATAGGAAAGCCGACGCTATGACAGCAGCTTATTTGACCTAGACAATGATTTATCTCGCTTTGTAATGGTGTTTTTATACGAACAGTAGGGCGAGGCTTAAGATTGTTGCGTGCAGTTAGAAAATTGATGTATCTGCTGTTTTTTTATAAAGTGTCAAGAAAACGATTCCACTATGAATAAGATTGGTTTGTATAAGAACTCAGTGTTATATTTTAGCGCGATTTCCACCAATAGTCACTATTGATTTTATTTTTATTCATTTATTTATAGAAACAAACGATTACATAAATACCACGGTTGTTGTGACGCCTTCTCTCAAGCTTTGTACTACGCATGCGCACACAAACGCGTATTAACACACGTACATAATGCTTTCTATCTCATTTTCTCCTACGTTATATCTTATGAATTCATCAGTCTGTCTCTTTTTACTGTCGATTTTTTGTTTCATCGACTTTCAAATCACAACGATACTAAAGAATTACTGTATAATGATATTTTTCACTTCAAAAATATCATTATACATAATATTAGACCTATGGTTTTCTTAATCATAACAAAAACAATGTCGTGATTACATAAAATTTGATTGAAATAAATGGTAATTATAAAAAACTGTTGTGAAACTCCCGAGCTAATTTTTTATTTAAGCTAAAGAAAGAGCTAAAGAAATTATTACTTGAAAATAATAATAACAATAATGACATTACTCTTTCTTCTTTATCGATTATTCAATACTTTTAAAAGTATTGAATAATCGATAAAGAAGAAAACTCAATGTTGTAGGTAATGTTACTTACAATCTATCCACTTATCAGTCCGCTGCCGCACGGACAGCGAATTAAGAAAAAAAAAAGTCGGACTCTTAGATAAAAATGCCATTTTCTCGCTAAATAAAAAAGCTAGGACCAAACAAAAATTACTACCGTAAAACTGATTAAATAAAGAATCCACCACAGAATATTTGGATCTCTGAAACTCAAAAAAATATAATAATTAAAAAAAACAGAGGGCCACGCTGAAATTTGAATATGGCAGCAATTTCTACCGGGACTGACGAGGGGTGTTGGCATTCGGTAGCAATTGCTACCGTGGATAAAGAGATGTCGCTGATGTCAGCTTAAGAAATACTTGCAAAAATTCAACGACACTGTCCAAGGTTTCGGTAGCATAATTGTTAGAGCACTGGCCCAGATAGCTTGACATCTAAGACGAGTCAATATTTTGACGTGACAACGTCTTATAAATTGGTTTGCCCGGTGACACTTCAAGAAACTGCGTTACGCTCCGCTCACGTTATGCGCTTACAATGAGAGCGAGTGAGAGGCACGCGTCCCTTCCACTCGGGCATGGTTAGCCCGCCTAAGAGCGAGAGAGACAGACATAAAAAGTGGAAGGGACGCGTGCCTATAAATTAATGTTTTAAATATAATTCTTTGTATAAATAAATGTTTTAAATTGTTACTATTATTTCATCCTTCTTCCTACTATACGAATGAATATTCACATTAAAATTATTTTACCACTCAAAGTCGTTGTCACGTAAAACTTTCGCCCGTATACCGACTTTACAGGCAACCAACCAGTTTTTTATTGACAATAAACAATAAAACCACGCCTCCGAGCCCTGAGGTGGGATTCGAATCCACAACTTTTCACTACCCGAGCAAGTGCTCTGACCGCTGAGTTACCGAGATGTTGGCAGACGAAATTTACAAACGTATTTCAACTTCTACTATGAGCCAATATTTGTAACTCAGCGGTCAGAATACTCGCACAGATAGCGAAAATTCGTGGTTTCGAAACCCACCTGAGGATTTTGAGGCATAGTTGTTATTTACAGGCGGCGTATTCTATATCTTATAAAGGTGATAGATAGATAGATAGTTTAGTTGCATTGTGAACGCAATAATAAAATACGGCACAGAACTATGTTTTAAAAACGTTTTGCGTATGATCAATGCTGTTTGTAGCATATCAAGTGTAATTCAATAAAAACCTTTCTCTCTTTCATATCTATTTCGTAAAATTTAAATAGTAATTGTGTATATTAGAATTAGATTAGCAATAAGTATTTCTTCCTATTTTATTTCTTTTTGATTTTCTATTTGTAAGTTGACCTAGTTATAAAATTTGACGTTTATTGTAAACAAGCGACCCGCCCCGGCTTAGCACGGATGCAATGCTCTACAATATTATGCATGTATTATACATATAAACCTTCCTCTTGAATTACTCTATCTATTAAAAAACCCGCATCAAAATCCATTGCGTAGTTTTAAAGATTTAAGCATACATAGGGATATAGGAACAGAGAAAGCTACTTTGTTTTATACTGTGTAGTGATAATTATTTTTTTATATAATTAATCACAATCTATAGATAATGAAAATTCATTTTAATATTTCTTAATTAATCAATTGTTATGATAGTCTTTCGAGTGTTTTGGATGGTGTCATCTGTTAGCTTGTAAGACATGCATGTTTATAAATAAATAAATATCATTATCAAATTAGAACTGGTCTATCCCGTATCGATGAAACCTAGAAATGTTAACGCTTTTACTACCTATACCAGTTTTAATCACTTAACATAACTTTAAAGTCTATCGGCAGGCGTAATTGAGTCTCAACACGAATAAACAAAGATTTAGTTTACTACATTAATCAAGAGCAACTGAGATTTATTCTAAAACAGATAACGCTGGTTTGCAATACAGATGCAGAGGGAAATAATCGAACAGACACGAAATGTTTCCTTATAAATTCAATTTAGGGGGTCTTCGAGTCACGAGTGAATAGGTTTCTTCTAGGCCAACGCGTCAATTGCTAGATCGCATCGTCATTTACTATCAGGCAAGATAGTGGCCATTTACTATAAAAAATACGATTTTGTTTTTTACGGGCTTTTTGTGCCTTGTATAGTAAATGTTTATGAAATTAACACAAAATTGAGAAACTTTATTACAATGCGAGAATTATTTGAAAAGGGACCATATATGAAAAAAAAAATGTAATTGTAAAATTTACAATAAAATAATACAATTTATACAGCATTAATACAAAACAACAGTTAACATGTACTTAATTTAAAATGTAAACAAGCTTTGTTGAATTTTATTTATAAAAAGAAGAAATAGTAACGTTATTTCTTATATTCACATCAATTAACTAAACCAAAGTAATCACTATAAGGCTTGTGTTATGGATACCAGGGTGACAGATAGATCTACATATATGATATATTTTGAAAGTATAAAATTAAATAATATAATCTAACAATATATAAATAAATAGATCTGAGATCAAATTGAATCACAAAAAGTATTTTACCACGTTTTTCTTATCTCACTTTTCTTATTTGTTTGTTTGTCTGTCCGGGCAAAATCTTGCAACTTAAATTTGAGGCACTTTCCGATAAGCTAGAAAGCTGAAACTTTCAGGATAGTTCAGAACCCGATGACAATGCACTCTAAAGTTCAACTTTCAACTTTCCAGATGCACTTTCAGGTCCACTTTCGGCAACTTTCACTTTTGTATGGGGCTTATCCGATTGTTGCGTAACACATGGTTACTTCGTTGAGTTAATAATTAAAAAGAATAAAATAATTATACTAGATTTAAAAAATCTAAAAATACCACGTTTTTCAATGTCCTAAAAAGAATAAAATAACCCTGCGGGGCAAAGCGAGGGGCCACTCAAAACGTGGGGGCGCATCTTTACAATAATCGGCATCAATGCATGTCATTCATCTCTTTAAAATCTCCTCTTAGTAATATGCGCCCCCACGTTTTGAGTGGCCCCTCGCTTTGCCCCGCAGGGTTATTTTATTCTTTTTAGGACATTGAAAAAACGTGGGATTTTTAGATTTTTTAAATCTAGTATATTTTTAACATTACTATTAATAAATATGAATACGTAACGTCACATACGCAGTCTGTTGCTATATAAGATGTATTGTACGTCATAATAATTAGTAAAATAAAAATATATAACTTACTTCCGCAAAACTCAAGCAGTGTGCAGCGCCCGCCCGCCCGCAAATAAGTTATTATTATTTGCGGGCGGGCGGATAAAGTAACGCCTGATACTATCAAATACGTCATAAAAGTTCCTTTTTTTCATGAAAATAAATTCCGTTTCCCCATCAACTATTATTAATAATCTTACTTGGTGCCTTGTCCAGAAAGAATGTGCCATAGCTCGTATTAAACAATAAGCTTAATTATGAATCTTTTGTAAAAAATATTTGTGCGATAATTTTTTAATTTTTTTTAATGCAGTTATATAGTTTTATACAAATAGCCTTTTGAAATTTTGACTCTGTTCCTTTATATATCACTTTTGCTATAAGTGAAAGTTAAATATAAGAAAATGTATCAATGGGACAAAGATAAGGGGCAAAATATTGATATAGTAATACGGTTGATATGTTCCCCGACAGGTCATTCATCATTCAAGATCCGACAGCCTTCAGTAGGAAGTTGTTTTATATGTTTACTATCGAATTAGAATGATAAAAGTTGTAGATAATTAATTGGCTTACTTGAATGTTAATTAAAAAATTTAATGTGTTTACGATTTCTAATACGACGTGGGAATTCGTATAAAAAATGTTAAGATATTTAAAATACACACATCAATCGGTTGAATATAAATGTGTAGACATTATTGTAGTTTCAACCCTGTATTCAAGTTTTGAAGATATATAATTGCAAAACATACTAAAAAGGTAAAGAGTAATTTATTGATTTCAAATCATCTCACTTAAAATGTAGAAATAAAGATAATATGCTTTTTTAATCAATAGTATTAACAATAAGTGTATTCAACGTCAACAGCTATGCTATAGCTTCGTAAGTACTACATCGAGAGACCTTGCATCGAGAAGAAACCGCAAGAAACTCGTGACTCGGCTTTTTTCCTTCAATTATGTGTTACATGTTGATATAAAACATTTCAAAAATGTTTTCTTGTACAGCTAAGAAGTATCAAAATAATGATGATCACAATAAACGGATTTTATACAGTACTGTCATTAAGAAAAGAAACACTCTGAACGCCTTTTTGTTCATCAGTGTATTTTTAACGAAATTTTTAAACTTCAGCGTTCAGTGAGCTGATGCGGGAGTTTGTTATAAAAAGTAAACCTCTAATCAGAAACGAGCCTTTTATTGTAAATAAATATTTCTTACATTCACACAAATCTAACCCAAAGTAAGCACCGTAAGGCTTGTATTATGGATACTAGGGTAACGAATAGACCAACATATAACGAATATACCCATGACTCAGATACAAATGTTCGTATTCATTACACAAACATCTGCCCCTTCCGGGATACGAACCCAGGACCGTCAGCAGGATCGCTAACGCAGCACCAAACGGTCGCCAGTTATTAGTAACCTCCTCACATATTACACATTTAAATGAAGTTTGTTAAAAAGGATATTTGCGCTTACGTGAAATTTAATCCTGACGTTTCGACTCCTGTACAGAAACCGTGATAACAGGATGATTAAGGTAATGGTCGTCATACATGTGCTACCTTCACAATAATTCGGGTAGGTACGTTCTTATTTGTTAAAATTTATACCAATTCAATTCCGCAGTTGCATATAAAAATAACTCAATAAAATGCAAATAAAACAACTATATTATGTTAGTTAATTATAAGTCATAAAGTCTGCTAATGCTTATTCAAAAGACTGTATTAATGCATTTTCACTTACACATATTTTTTTTTAAAAGTAACTGTTTTTTTTCCCATAAATAAATATTAAAAAGATCATTAAATGCATTCAATTCTATGTTTTACATACTATATTCTGAGGTGCATATATAGCTAGTATTATACTTGTAATATATGTTTTAAATTAGATATCTTAATTATTTATGAATCAGTTAATCTTTTACAAAGTAAACTGGTTTACTTAGCGTTATATTCTTCATACCAATGCCATTCAATCTATTCAACATATAGCTATTACATGTTGCAACCAGGGTTGGTGAACCTATATCCATCGTGTATACTCTCATTCTATACAAAAATTGATGTATGACGTTCTATTAGATAGCAGCATATGAGTTGAGCAACACTGGAAGTAAATACAATAGAAGGATAATGAAAAACTTACAGACATTACTAAGTACTAAAACAAAAAAAAATCTATCAATAGACTAGAAAAATGCGTGAAAATTATTTAGACTTAATTACTTTTGGAAAAAAATATTATAATAAGTTGGTCACATATATATGATTTGCTATTTTGATGATAATAACTCTAATTCACTGTAGATTAGGCAAGTATATAAATAACTGCAAAAATATTTAGTCTTGCCGGCAATCAAACCAGTGACAGTGTATATCAGTGAACATATTTTCAAAAGCAATGGTGTTAAAAGAATGAGAAAAAATATCAGAGATGGTGAAGACTGATTCCGCTTTTCAAACCAAGTAACTACATAGGTTGTTTATATAGTAAAACTGTTTTCTAAAAAAAAATCTAAAACGAGAGTAAACGCAGTAACTTATAGTATTAAATACTTTTTATATCGCGACATATCAGACAGGTCACACAGGTCACGGCAGTAGGCTTACCCAAAAAAATTAAATTTAAAATATAATTTTGTACCATAAGTTGGCCACCTCTGACATACGGCCCGCACCTGTATGAAATAATAAGGTCCTGCAATGCTATACTTCCATCTAATTGCATATGACCGACTTTTAGACATACCTAGATAGGCATCTAAATTGCTCAGGTATTTATGAATTGCTAGATCTCCCACAATGCACAAGGTTGTTTTCCAGATTAAACTATGACTATACCATCGCTATACTTCTCCCAAAAATAATATATACCTATTTGCTTAACTCTTGTACTTTGTTTTTCAAATTATTTTTTAACGAATGATAAGTATTTAGCTGTTGAATCGGTATCTACATACAACAGTAGCCGTTTCCACTAGCATATCAAACAGAGAAATATACTATATATATATATATATAGAACTCACAGAATTAATTATATTGAGTGCTTTAATATATCTTCCAGTATTCACTAACTTGGTTACATCAACACAGCATGTTCACATTTTTATTCAACTTAATTGATTATTGGTAAATTAGCTGCCGTTAAATTATGAGTGTTCCCAGACCTTGTATCAACTCGTACAACGGAACTTTTACAACTCACGATTTAACGCCGGTTCTGTATCGTAATCATAAAAATGATAAAATTAAAACCTTCTGCGTTATAAAGTTATCTAACCATTTTCCGCCGCTACATTTTGAAAGAAATGGAAGTATGAAACTGTCTTCTATTTGTATTCATTCAAATGATTGGTAATTTGTCTATAGTATAAAACACCTTTTACAATTACTGAAGACGTGGTTATTCTCATATTTTTATTTAAACTTGATGTTCTAACTACTTATCTGGAACCGTGATCACTAGAATGAAGCAATCACATTTTGCAATCAAAAACTTATTTTTATAATTTTTATATTGTTTATATCTTATATAATAAATATATAACTCTAAAACACAAATTTGTTGTTTGTGTGTTTATCTGTCCGCTGTTTTTCCCGCTCTTTTTCCATTGTATACGCGTTACCATAGCAACGCGTTACGGTGTCAGCTAGTGTTGATAGAAAATCACTAGAAAAGTTGTTCTCAAGCGGGACGTGAACCATTGGATATCCGGTCCACTGCTCTCCCAATTGAGCTACCGAGTCTTGTGAGACCAACTTTTGAGCCGAGTCGATTTTCTCTATTTTTTCTGTTAAAATATATCAATTACTTTTTCTTCGGTATATAAATAAACTTCTTAACCAAAAATCGAACTAAAAAAGATACAATTATATTTTGTTTTTCACATATCCATGTCCACATGTCCACCCATTGAAATAATTGTCATCGAATTCAAAGCAGTCAAATTATCAGGTTTACATAAAAATATGAAAAAACATACATAATTATTAAAATGTATTTCTAAACTTAATAGGATTTTAAAACATAGCATGGAATGTCGCTATCAAAGCTTGTAAAGATAAGACCACCACTATTTAAGTAAGTAACCAATTTTCTTTACTTATCCTTAAGTCCAAAATCTTACTTCAGAGATACGGAAGTCGTCAAAAGTGGAGGTTACATCCTATGTGCCTTTACAGAGTTGATTCCTATCTCATTTTCCTATTCCGATACAACGCAATACCATAACTCACTTTCTACAAGGCGATTTACGTACCGAGTAAATTAGCAGTACCAATTTACAAGTCGGTAACCATGGCAATACTTCCTGAACATTCTGACCCTAGCTTTCGCCAGCGATGTGGGAATGTACCGTTTGATACGATTCACTTTCACGGATGCTGTTGCAGTGCGTATTGCATTATTTTTACGCACACTGACACCAGCTCCAATTTGTGAAGCTGTTTAGCTTAATTAAAATAGCACTCGCCCGATTAGCGAGGAGTGTCGGTTCGAGTCCCGTCTAAATTATGAGAAAAGTTGAATCTTTTCTCATAATCATTTGTTTAGAAATTTATCAGTTACATGTTTAAATAATAAAAAAAAAACTAGTTCATCTTCCCCTAACCCTCATACCTTTATCTATAGACGAATATACCATGAGCCATTACATAAGTATGATGTGTATTTATGGATACTCACAAAATAAACAAAAAACTTTTTTGGTCACCCATCCTATTAATAGCCTTTATTGAAGTAAACTAGCAATCGTAATTGAAATCCGAACTCTATCGAAACATTCAACAGCAGCATGAACACCCTCAGAACATTATAAACAACTTCGAACATAATTTGAAGAGCGGCGTCGCCCACGGCGTTGAAACACGAAAGTTGTTCCCCAGCTTTTAGACCACCAGTATAGCTTTCGGTTATACATCTATCACTTCATCTATACCCATAAATACAAAATTAATTCTATCAACGCACATATAAAGTCCAAATCCCATTGTACTGCACTCGTCGATGCTATGATGAAGTGACGAAAATGCCAATTTGATTCCTACCGTACGCACTTTTCCATTGGCTGAGCGAACGTAAAAATAATGCTATCTGACATTTAATTTTATTACTTTTAAATTGAATTTAGTTTCTAATTGAATTCAAAGCTAGGAGCTTAACATATATTATCAGGTGTTAATATAGAAACAAGTTCCGGTTAGTTTGAAGTGATCCGATGATATCGTCAAAGGGCATTTGAAAAGAGCAGAAAAACATGTAACAGTTTCGCGTTGTTCATTCATTGGGATTAAACTATTTTATTTTCGTCACTTAAATATTTAATCTAGTATATATAATCTGTCTGGTCAATGGTATCTAAACCGTTAAGGCAAAGCAATATTATGATCAATTTTATCGTCAAATCCACAATAATCAGTCATTCTGCCCATACCGTTTTGAAATGGCGACCTTTTTATTACTTTTGTTACTAAATTCTGGTTGTTTATTTAGCCATTTCGGCCGATGAAGAGTCCAACAGGAATAAAATTGGTTTTGTAGTCAGCTACAAAAGTAGGCAATAAATTGATCGTAAAATATTTATCAAAAATTTCCATTCAAATTTCAAAGAATACTTGAAATGGCTAGTAAGCAAACAAAGATTTGTTGTTGGACTCTTTTGTTACACAATGATTTATTATTGTGAATTTGTTGTTAAATTGACCATAATGCTTTGCCTTAACATATAGGACACCGGTGACCAGATGAACTATATATTTATTAAAAAATACAACAGCTTATTTTGCTACGATCATACTTCATTATATAATTTAGAAATAACATTTAGCCAATGAAACAGTTAGATTAAATGTTATAATTCACATTACGATATTTTATCCACAAATCAGTTTATTGAAACTTGAATAAAATACTTATTTACGGATTTTGTTTATATTTTATTTTATTTTATATTTAATCGTGACGTTTCGACTCCATTAAAGTAGCCGTGATCACAGGATGACTAAGATAATGGTTGTCATTGTATTTTCTACTACCTTCACAATATTTTAATCGGGAACGTTCCTAATTGTTAAAATTGTTTTATATAAATCAAATTGTTTTATTTTTACATTTTATTTAGTTATTAAATTCTCACTACTATTACATTGTATACTACTGAGTCTACTACCAGATCGGAAATTGGGAGGCCCTTCCGAGAAGAACAGGCGAAAGGAACTCGGACAGAGGAAAGAAACTTCATTTATTTTTATGATTTTTAAATATTTTGTAGTAAATACTTGAATTCCGATCTGAGAATTTATTTGTAAGCCGAATCGATATTTTCTTGTAATTTTTCTATTGAAAAAATTTAACTTCTTAATTGTTAAATCCGCTTGTTTCATTACCTTAGTCATCCTAGAAAAACGTGCCTAAGAATCAGGATTAAATGTAATAAAATACGAGTAGAAACGCTTAAGTGATCCTTTTAAAATGGTTTCGTTACCTAACATTGTAGGTTTCCTGCAAATGTTTAGCGAAGAGGTGGCTGCTAAACAGATCTAACTAGAAATTATATAGTTTTTGAAATAGTTCGAGCCATTAATTTTAAATATTTTCCATGTTTTTCGCTCATATTTATAAAATCGATTTTATGACTAAGCGACATTCTAGATAACCGACGGTAGTATGTTAGTGCGGCATAGTGTGGTTGCTCGGTTGAACGTAAATTACTGGAATTCGGTAATAAAAATGCTATAAAAATAAACCTTATCGTGTTCTGAATTAGAAAATATGTACATGCTTTTTTATTGGGAAATTAATAGTGTTTTCTTGTAACATAATAAAAAGGGTTCACTTTAAAATGTGATTTGTTTATATATTAGTTTTTAAGTTAAAATAATTCATTAAATTAATCTTTAATGTTAACATAAAACTGCATAAGTTTTTCCTATCATTTCTTAGTATTGAAACGCTTTTGAGTTACATTATGTATGTTTCTCAGTTAATATTATTTAAAACATGAGTTTTTCTCTGTTTTCTAATCAAATTTTAACTTTATAGTATGTTTAAAGAAATTTACTTGTCTCTTCTTTTCCCTATCACGATACTCGCGCGAATAGCGAAAGAATGTGGATTCTAATCTTGCCTAATACCGGACAAAAGTTGTTTTTTCTTTCTAGAAATAATATCTTTCCATATAAAAATCTAGTAGTTAGATCTTTGAGAACAAAATAATATAATAATTTATAGTTGGTTAGGTACCTAGTTAAATATAGTGAAGGATAAGTTTTTGAAATAGTTATCCTCTCACTTCAATGGCTGATGCAAGTGAAACTGATTGTAATTGCTGAGTAAATCACGACTATTTCAATAAAAACCCCGTTGGCCACCTGTAGCTGAACTTTTGCGCGATTTATTGCACTCACGCGCAACCGACGACTCCATAGGCCGATAATAAACAGACAAATAAACAGAACAGAAACAAAAGAATTTAGAAGCATAGTGTTTCTAAATATAAACTACAAACTGCTTGTTTTTCTTTTTTTTACGCCCCTGGCAACTTATGTACCCTCACAGATGACTGTGCGGTTATATCAGACTCTACTGACTAAGCCACCTGAGGTTGATTTGTACTCGGCAAGGGTCAGAAACCTTAATCTGAAGCGACCACCACCTCAAGAGAGGGACGGCGCTACAGAAAACTGCGTGGTAATAAAATCTGGTAACAAATAGATACAACACCATTCTTAGCATTTGTTTTTTAAACAATTAATTTTGCATACATCAATTGATTGATTGATGATTTGAAGTAAAAATCAAAATTAAAAAGCTATTATCAACCATAATTTTAATTACTTATGTGTTTCTGGAACAGTGAATGTGAACTGGGTTTTGAATGCTGTCCCAAAGTACACAATGATTTTTTTTACTATCTCTATAAGGCACTTCGGAGTGACATCTCAATTTCGCGCGTCTCGAAGCATACATGTCATAGCCTATCTTTAACTTTTTACTATGGACAATGCACTTTTATTATAGACACTATATGATAATTAATGCAATGCACAGATATGTATACAAACAACCATAAATTAACACATAAACATAAATATTTAGTTCTTACACTTCCGCGCACATTACACATTTGAATAAAACACTTTTTTACGGATTTTGCGCATATTCATTTCATATGGGAGTCGAGACCCAGTGATCAAGACTCCTGTAAAGGAGTCAAATCGTCAAGATCAAAAAAAAATACGTCGTTTATCCGTTAAAATCCGTTTTAATTCGGCGAAATTGTATAAAATATATACTATATTTTAATAATATATATAACACTTTAGTTTGCTCTCTACATTTAGTAAGAATAGAGTAATATTTGTCTGTGTTCGCCTACATACCACTGCGCTGAAAGTAACGGAGCCACAGTAATATAGATAGCAGTTATGACGGTTAAAGATGCTTTTAGAACGTTTTAGTGATACCATATGAAAAAGGAATTTGTTACTATGACATTATGCAGTTGTGCATTATATACAACTTTTTGTAATTTTATGTGAAATAACTAACAGTATCTTAACAAGATAAATTATTATAATAGAAAAATACTAGAAAATTGCGGGAAACCGCCTGAGAATTTAGTTGTGACCCGAGTCGAATTTTTGTAGTATTTTTCTATTATAATAATTTGTCTTATAAGATAGCATTGAAGAATTTTTACAAGTTATTTCTAGCATTTTCTTAATATTTATTTAGTCAAACATCTATGTAAATGTAGGTTCATATTACTATAACGGAATCACTACATAGTATAAAACAAAGTCGCTTTCTCTGTCCCTATATTACTATGTATGCTTAAATCTTTAAAACTACGCAACGGATTTTGATGTGTTTTTTTAAATAGATAGAGTAATTCAAGAGGAAGGTTTATATGTATAATACATACATGATATAGTAGAGAATTGCATCCGTGCGAAGCCGGGACGGGTCGCTAGTATTATATATAATAGAAACACAGCCTTACTAAACGATAGCATTTGATTTTTATAACGACTTTTTTTGTTAAAAATATATTATAATAACTACAGATAAGACATTATTTTAGTGTTAATCATATCTATCTAAAAAGGGCTGTAATTTTCAAACATTTTTAGGTATAATAACCCGCCGTACGACATTAATTACTTCGAGATAATAACATTTTTTCTAAATTTAGATTAGCGTTGGAATAAACAATTTTTTTTTTAACTAATAATCACCGGAAGTTTGTTATTTTACTGTAATTCCTTTATTTCGCGGAAAGGGACAAAAATCTTTCCAAAAATGTTTTACTAATAACAGTAAAAACATTAAAAATTATTAAAAAAATACTTTAAATTCAGAGGAGAAACAAAATCGATAAAATATAGTATTCTTGATCCAAATTAAAAATGTCTGACCGAGTCTATATGGTCGTCGACCTTCATGGTCGAGTTACTCAGAGGTGCCGTGTTCGATTCCGGGCCGGGTAAATGTAGAGAACGAACATTTCTGTATTGGCTCGCATCTGGGCGTTGTGGTACCGTCCGAACGAGCCACTCAACCGGTCTTCTGGGCACATTTACCATGAGCAGAGATTTAGGGAATAATTTTAACTTAGTTTAATTTGTGTACGTTTCCTTTTTTTGTTATAAACTAGCTGACCCGGCCACGCGTTTCTATGGTAACGTTAATTTATTATAAAAATTGTTATTCTTAGGATTTTTATTTATTTATTTATTTATTTTATAAGGACAACCAACAAGACATACACCTCACAAGCTAATATTACATTTTTACGGTAACATCAATACGGTGCTGCCTTACTGAACGGCTGCCATGGAAAGCATAATAAAAAAAAGAAAAAAATACAAAACAATTTTTTTATGTAATCTATACATATAAATAAAATTGGAGTGTCTGTTTGTAATATTGAAATAACCGTTTTTTACTACATGCATATCTATACTAATATTATAAAGCTGCAGAGTTTGTTTGTTTGTTTGTTTGAACGCACCAATCTCTGGAACTACTGGTCCGATTTGAATGATTCTTTCAGTGTTGGGTAGTCCATTTATCGAGGAAGGCTTTAGACTCTAGAACATCACGCTGCAACCAAAAGGAGCGAAGCAACAGTGAAAAACCATAATAACAGAAATTGACGCGGACGAAGTCGCGAGCAACAGCTAGTGAATATATACATATACGGTACATACACCAAAATATCATTTTTTACATTTTTTGTCTGTCTGTCTGTCTGTTTGTTCCGGCTAATCTCTGAAATGGCTGGACCGATTTTGACGGGACTTTTATTGGCAGGTAGCTGATGTAATAAGGAGTAACTCAGGCTACTTTATTTTAGAAAAATCTTTTATTTTAGAAAAATTAAATATACTGTGCCACAGCAACGCGTGGCTGCGTCAGCTAGTTTATAATATAATCAGTATATTATATTATGGTAACTATGGTAACAAACACACAAAGTATTTTCATAATATAATGTACTGATTCTTTTACAAATTACATAAAACTACTTTTATCGTATCGGTCTCACTATCTTCTCTTTCTTCTAATGGAAGTAAAATGTTTTGAAATATCATCGGATCTTGGTACCAACGTAAAGATTTTGCATGGACACGTATTTTAATCTCTGCAAGCATGTAAGCTATGAGAGATTTGCCACAAGCTTTAATTTTTCAGTACTTTTACTTTCGCGTCTATAGTATATTTAAATAAAAACTACTTTTATGATAATATCATTTTGAGGCATTTGACGGAATGAGTGCTATTTTTTATTTTCATATTTATTTAAATTAGGTTTTTATATTTTTTAGTTTCTTTACCTGTGTGTTTGTTGCAGTTCATAAGTGTATATTTTTTAAGACAAACAATGTAAACAGACGTTGGTAAATCTTTATACATAAAATAAAATAAATAAAATGATACGTTTAGATTGTAAAACAGCAGATTCTCAGGTGGGACTTGCCTCAGAATAACTTGTGGGTTGAGTAGTTTTTTGTACTTTCCTATTAAACTTGATCATATAATATTTTAAAGATAACAAAAATCTAATAATCATAATAAATACCATTTTAACCAGATAAACACCAAGTTTATTCTTGCTTCTTTTATATTTAATCCTGAAGTTTCGACTCTGTTACTGGAGCCGTGGTCACAGGATGACTAAGTTAAGGATAAACAAATTGTTCATGCGCCAAAAGTTAAACGCTATTATTATTTCAGTGAAACTATTGAAATACCTATCGGATTGGGCGACCAAGAGTAACTTTGCGTGCGAGGCTAAACGGTACAGGTTTCGAGTCCCGGTAGGGCCAGATGTTATGTTAATACGAGCATTTTTATCTGAGATAAAATGAGAAAGAGTCTAGTCAGTCCGAGAAGATGACTTATGACAGCCCCTACCGAAGTCCCAAGTGGTGAATGCCGCAACGTCTTCCAACTGGACTCGATGGAAATGGAGGGCATTTGCCAAGGATTTTAGTTTTGGTATATTTGGTTTTGGTATCCCCTGTGATACAAAAAAAGGTAGAGGCTTTTTTGTATCACAGGGGAAAACGTTATGGCTTCACCGCCGTGGGTAGCTTCGGAGGGGATATTTGCGGACCCCCTTCGCCATGGCGGGGATATTCCACATTTAAACCCCTGGTGTGTACCATCAACTTTTTCAGAGGTCTGGTGGGGTAATTTGTGGTATTCATCACCTTAGGACAACGGCAAACAGACTCGCGGCCTTCTACCGATCCTTAGATGAGGTGGGACTTTGCAATGCCGACGGTCAAACTACCTATTCTCCGCTGTCTGTCCAGAAAGATTATTCCTCTACCTACGCTCCGTGCACTTTGGCAGAGGAAGTCCAACATATCCCCTATCGAATTCATAAAGAATTTCCCCTGGCTGAAAAAATCGGTACAGTAACCTGTAACCGCTGTCTTCTTACAGTTAACCCACAGGAAATCGCACAACGAGACCTCGTGGTCGGTCTATTGTCAGCAATAAAACCGCAAATTATGCAATACCACGGCTCTTGCTGAATATGTATGTCTGTCTGTATTTTCAATGCGTCTATAACATAAGGGGAATAATAATGAATAAGAATAATAAAGTTTTAGAAATGCCGTTTATTACACCTCTATAGAAATTTTCAAGCACCACAATGGTAATAGTTTTGATTTAACTCCACTAATTGAGAGAACGCGGGATTATCATGGTAATATATATAAAAATATTAGCTGACCCGGCCACGTGTTGCTGTGTTATACATTATTAACCTAGCCCAAAGTAAGCATTATAAGGCTTGTGTTATGGATTCTAGGGTAACGGATAGACATACATATATGATGCATAGATACCGTATTTTAATATTTATACCAAAATATTAAAACGCACAAATGCTCGTATTCATCACACAAACATCTGCCCCTTCCGGGATTCGAATCTAAAACCGTCGATGCGAAAGACAGAATATTGTTTCACACAGTGCCGGGTTTACCATAGAAGCTGAAAAAGCTGAAGCTTAGGGTGGCAAAATTAGGGGGCGGCAAAATTGGCCCAGAAAATTGGTACAGAAAAAAGTAAGTAATAGTGCAGTAAAAACAAAGCTTTGCTTTTAAAATATTAAAAATATACCCAAAAAAAAAGTGAAAATAATCTTGAGACTAGATTATTCCCTAAAAATGGAATTAACATTATTGTGAACAGTTAATCTAATTTTAGAGGTTAGTAGGGGCGGCAAAAATTTTATAGCTTTGGGGCGGCAAATGTGTAAATTCAGCTCTGGTTTCACATCAATAAATTGTCTATACGTTCCAAAATGTGGTGTTTGACTTAATTCCTGGCTTAGTACACCTTTGAACACACTGCATAAGTATGTTTCGAGGTATGGGCTCAAACTAATAAACTTTTTAATGAAAGGAAGAATATAATACTATAGGTTACATTTAGTCTTTTCACACCTTGCCTAAGAATGACTTAATGCTCTCACTCAGCATAAGTCTGAAGTTTATTATTCAGCGAACAATGAATTCACTCAGATTCATATGCGCCGATGCCTTTTTATGTGAATAGCACAGACTTTATTGAACAGCGATTAAAGAAGCTATAGGTATATGCATATATAATTTGAGACGATGAATTTATTATTGTACTAAATAAAGACAGACACATATTTAAAATTCAGAGTTAACTATCTTGATAAAAATCGCAAAACATTACGATTTTTTCCCTTATTTTTAATGCTATCTTATGAATTATAATTAGAAAGGTACTAGAAAATTTCGACGAGTGTTCACAGCGCTCGGTAGCTCAACTGGGAGAGCATTGGACCGGACTTCCAAAGGTTGCGGGTTCGATTGCCGCCTGTGAATTCACTTGTGAGCCGAGTCGATTTTTCTAGTATATTTCTATTATTATCATTTAATAATATTTATCACTTATATTACAAGGGGCTAATCTGCTGCGGTTATACGAATTCATATAAAATATGCATTATTTGAAAAAATTGCTAAGATGAAATTAGGAATAACAATAATATTATTAACACCTCAAGCTTATTAATTATTTCATAGCTCAAATTGTTAACGATATTTCTTAAAGTCAGTTAGGTCACGTCTAAATTAAAGCGGGCCTATATCTGTATATCTTTATTATGTTTTATTTTTCATGATCATTTCCATCTTTGTTTTCATTTTTGAACCCCAAAATTTTACGGGATTTAAGTTACGGGAGCACTGGAAGTTTCAGAAGTAGGTTTTGTGTACAGACATATAAGTCTACCCTCCATCGAATTCTTTAATTAAACTCGGTAGCGTTACTCGTTTCGAGTACCGTGACGATTCCATGTTTCAGATCGCATAGAAGCGCTTTAGCTTTCAATATGATATTAAATTTAGTACCATTATTTATAAGGCAGCGCAAGTTATTTCAATGCTTACCGATAATTCCGATAGTTATTTCTCTTATCAGCGTGACTCCCGCTAATTCACCATTACTGCAGCCTTACCTGAAAGCAAAACGAAAGATGGTTATTATGGATATTGAAAAATTCCCAAGAATGTTGTTAGATATAATTCCTAATCATAATAATAATCACATTCGCCTATTACTGAACGTAACTATTATATTAATAGGAAATATTAAGTGACTCAAAAATAATACTCTTCTATGTACACTTAAATTGACCTTTAAAAAAAACAACAGGTTTCACTCCGGGATTGCCGGCAGAAGTGAAAACATGAACATTAACATTGTGCATTTTTGATATTTTGGAATGGTTAGGGAATAATTTCGCATGAATTGCTTTAATTATCAGTATAAAAGTACTATCATTATGTGGTAAAATACAATATTAATTTATTGCGCTATCGTACACAAACATGACAACAAACACACACGCACACTCACGCAAGCGCCCTGCCCCGCTTAAACGAAACAGCAGGAGCAGGCATACATTTTCGCCGCGGTAGAAAGAGAGGGGGATCTTACTTCCTATCCCACGCCGCGCCGGCGGTCTACTCTCCCTCCGTCTTACGAATTTTCGATCAGATCACTTGTCCTGACGCTAGTTTAACATTTTTTACCCATCCCAAAAAGTGCACAACGCCGCTAAAGAAGTTTTCACGTAAAAAAATCCCTAAATCTTTGCTCGTAGGTTATGTGCCCAGAAGACTGATAGCGTTTCTCGTTGTATTGTCAACGATTCTCTGGGCAAGATACAAAACAGCCTTCCGATCACTTGACATCTCGATAAGTTAATTTTTGAGGTCCTTGTATATTAGGAGAGGCCACGGGTCCAATGTGTCAATCCCAAACAGTCCCTTATCTATTTTCCTCTAAATTAAATTCATTTCTTATCAAGCTAATATTTACAAAATTTTAAGTCATTTGGAACAGCCTACAATGCAAGCGAAGAATAGTTCCTTAGCCTAGCTCTTCAAACTCCTAAAAACCATACGCTGTTGTCCTTCGAGAAATGCTCAAAACTTTTTGTACGCCACTTTAAAATGGCACTTTAGTCCTTTTTTTAACTTATAAATCATTTAGATTTTTTTTATTGTCGTAAGAGATATATATATATATATATATATATATATATACAATCACGAATTTTCCCGTAGCGGCACTTTTGACATGGCCTTTTTTCAGCATTTCTCGGCTTACATTTAACAACTTACCCGTGCAAATTGGCCTCATAAACTTCTCAATCTTTTATTTCCACTGATTTCACTTGATACTATATTATTTTTTTCAAAATATTTTTCCAACATTTCTTTTGTCTTATATAGGTTATTCATCAAATTAAAAATAATAACAATTGTCATGAAAATGAACAAGATTGCTAAATGAACGTCATTGATAAAACATAATATATTGTATTGTAGTAAATCGTAAGCTACTTTTACCCGCCGGATATTGAACCTGTATTGCAATTCATATTAATAGATACAACTAATTAAACGGAGGAGGCGTGCGGCATGAAATAAAGCCGCTTTGTTTCCAGCGGAGGTTTAACACATTGTGACGTATGGTACAAGTTATAAGCAATTAGCTTGAGCCGCTGTCAGTTCACTTAGTATTTAAAATAACGTATAATACCTTCGACATCTTTATACCCTGTTTATATTTATAGGCTAACTACAGACAACTTTATGACTGGGGTACAAGTGTGACTCATTGCCCCATAATAATTTGTCAAGCCATCTCATTCATACATTTTATTCGACTTCAAACTATCTTTAACATATATAAAACAAAAGGGAATAGCTATGTCAGTTTGAATACCTGCTTTTGTTCGCATGGCTTATTAGTTCGATTTGAAAATTCACCAACTTTGATTCAGGGATAACCTTAAGATTCGTAACAGTGAGGTTATTTTTGTACTTGAAAATATTAATCCACCAATTAACTTAGACCAAACTCCCATTTAGACGCAAGTCGATCTGCAAATCAAATTGCGGGCCACGCATGTGCAGGGCGGCGCACAAGTTGTCAACGTTGCGTTTGTACTTTTATAATAACAGCTTGCGGGATGAGTTAGTATTATGACTCAAACCGATATAAATATGGTTACTTCTCATAAAAAAATATAAAAAGCATTCGTTAAAATATTATCTCATGTTAATAATCAAAACACATGTCTATCAAAAAGTTAGGGAATAATTAAAGACCTACAGTTGAACCTTGGGGTATACCCTAAAGTATACAAAAAATCTGAATTGTCTGATTTAGTTTTATGAAGTTTAGTAATTAATCAAGTAAGAAGGTTTTGCAATAAAAAAATACAACCAAGTCATAACACATTTACTCACACAATGCAACATTGTCAGTCCCATTAACAGCAACACTACCAATATATACCAGAACAAATCACGAGTTAAAAAGCTGCACCAATAATATAGTAGACGGTAGAACTCTCGTTACACTAAGCAATAATCACACCGCGTCACGAACCAAAGCTAATAACAATAATATCCATATTTCGTTTCGAATAAGGGAATAATGCTAGCCGGATGGGGATTGGGATGTGGCTACGAAAATGGCGGGTAAAAAAACTGAGATTGCATTTGTTTTAATTCTCCATTTTACTATATCTGACTACGACCTAAAACAAAACCTATTATACTGGCATTTGATTGCTTAATGAAGTTCTAGAGCTCAGAGGAGCTCACTTATCCTTTAGGAATTGAGTAATAGTAAACAGCAGTAAGGAACTTTTATATACGGAGTATTCATGGGATATAAATTTGTATGTTATTTAGCCAGCAATCTTGTATGAAAAATATTGTGTTGCCACTATAGTTAAAACTGGCAGAAAACAATACATTCACACATTGCGCAACATGTGCCTGTGAATAATTCACGTCATAACACAACGCATTCGCAGTGTGAAAAGTCTATCTGCCTCTCGCTTTCTTAGCTTAACTTATTGTTGTCGTTTCATTTTTACGACGACTATGGAATATGGTATGATGCTTACAATGAATCCGATCATCTCTCAGATGGTGGTCACCATATTTACATCTGTATATAAACCATAAATAAATTTCCTGTCACAGTGTTTGACCGCGATGAACTCGGAATCTATTCAACCGATTTTGAATATTATTTTTTCATTTGCTGGATTTGTTCTGACTTAGGACATAACATAGGTTTCTTTTTTATTTATAATAAAAAAATATTGCAACTCATCATAACTAAGCCACATCAATGCGTGATTTTCATTTACTTATAATCTACAGTAGGTAGGTACAGTTGAAATTAGTGTGTAGTTTTATCTCTGTCGCTCTTATCTTCTGTTTCGTCTCTTCTATTACTCGCTGGTTTCGGGGCCACAACTGAAAGCTTTGCCGTACCGTGCGATTATCATACAATACCCACTTGCGATGCAGCCGTGTTGACAGATACGCGTTTCCTGTAACCGAAATGGGCGACCACCATTTTGTTTTAAGTTTTCGCCACGAAATGGCGGAGATGCGAGCGTCTTTTAAATTGTTTATTGATTTCATTTATAATTTCTTTTAAATTGTTTATTTATTTATATTATTAGTTAAAGCTAATAAATAAACCAAAATTCCCTAAATTATGATTTAAAGGACTTTTTAATGTTGTATATGTTCGTCTTTATAACTATTCACTTTGTGTGTTTAATACTTGTATGTAAAAGTAAGGTCAACAAAATACCACCGATACTTTGTTCAAAATATCACCTATTTGAAATATCAGCACAATCGTTAATACCGATCACGGGGAACAATGAAGACAGGCGAAGTATGTTAAGAACAAACTCGTCCTACAAAGTAATATAAGTGTTGGTAGGATGCGCCCATACTTTTCCCGAGTGAGATTTTGTTTTGAAATATTTCTTTACTAACTTTTTGTAACTGAACTTTGTTTGGTTGCAATTGGAATTTAAATCTATAAAAAGTAATGTAAGCTTTAACGTCAAAAAGAAATAAAGTGATTCATTGCTACAGGCTACCAAAAATACAATAAAATTATAATTTAAAAAGTTGCAAAGGGCGCCATTTTTAATTTATTTACTACTAGCAAATCGTTGATTATAGATCATAAACTTAAAAACAAAGAAATTGCTTTAAAAAAAATTTTGGCATACATCGTTTGGGATACCTACTTAAAACATATACTTGTTATAATCAACGATGTACTGAAACCATAACACTATAATTGTGATAACAAAATAATTTTGTTTTTTTGTGAATTGTGGCGACGACGTATAATATTGTAAATGTCGTTACTATGTTAAAGCTGACGAGTTTCTTGCACCCATTCTTCTTGTCAGTTAAAAGAAATCCTTAATAGGTGGTAGGTAAAAATATTGGATTATCAAAAGAACTTATTTTAAGTTCATTTAAGATAAGTTCATTAGACTGCGTAATAAAAGTTAAATATTCAAAACACATCACCGATAACTTAGTAAAACTTTTCATATAAGTGTTATGCATGACAAAGGATGTATTGTTAACTAGCTTTCCGCCCGCGGCTTCGCCCGCGTGGAATTCGGTTATATTGCGGTATAAAGCACAACTATAAGAAAACTTCTCAATCCCACGGAAAAATCTATGAAGCGCGATGTAACGCTGGATACAAAATTCATATAATTCATTTATCTTCTGTACTTTTCTTCTTACGTATCTTAAAAAAACACTTCGTTACCACGTTTTAAAAAACACCCAGCGCCATCTATCGCATACCTCAAGAACTAAATAGCGTAAGCTATCAGTCCACTTCTTATGTATTTTTAAAAACACATCGTTACCATGTTTTAAAAAACACCCAGCGCCATCTATCGCATACCTCAAGAACTAAATAACGTAACTAATACTTATACCAATTAGTAATTCGTTGACTTTAGTGATTTCAGGATAAGTAGATGTAAAAAAAAAATTTAGACGATAAAACAAATTGTACGTCATCCCTCGGGAATTCCTCATTTTCGAGGATTCATTTTCGTATCATTTAGCTTCAAAATTTATATGTTCATATTCGTTTGCAACATATAAGTAGATGTAAAAAACAGTTTAGACGATAAAACAAATTGTACGTCATCCCTCGGGAATTCCTCATTTTCAGGGATTCATTATCGTATCATTTAGCTTCTAAATTTACATGTTTATGTTCGTTTGCAATATTTTACGTTGTTTTAAACGACACACAGCGCCATCTACAATCCATCCATCAAGCAAACAATGTTTTTGTTTTCCCTCGGGAATATCAATTTTTTTCCAGGATAAAAAGTACCCTATTATTTAATCCGGACTTTTATCTTTACGTCTGCAAAATTTCAAAGCAATCGGTTCAGTAGTTACGGCGTGAAAGCGGAACAAACAAACAAACAAACTCACTTTCCCATTTATAATATTAGTAAGGATACTTCGTAGCCCAACGTTATGGCAGACACACGCTCTTGCATCAGGTGTTGTGTGCGATTCGACGTGCCTTATTACACGTACTATGTAGTACCTGCCAATGATGCAATCGAGTTTACAGCCAGTACATAATCTACATTTCGAAGAAACAATTTTTAAGGGGAAAATAGTAGCTTTAGAATAGAACAACTTTTTTACGGATTTTGCGCACAATTTATTTTATAATTAATCCTGACGTTTCGACTCCTTTACAGAAACAGTGACCACAAGATGACTAAGGCAATGTTTGTCATATATTTTCTACTACCTTCGCGGAAGTTTAAGAACTAAGATACTTGATTATTTTATTTATTTACTTAAAAGCTTTATTGACAAGACTAGGGAAACCCGATTAAGGTGGTACGGTCACGTGATGAGAAAAGAACCAGACTACATGACAAGACAGGTGCTGGATATTGAAGGTGGAAACAAGGGCCGAGGTAGACACGGGGACCATAACAAATGACATTAAAGCCCACAGCCTTACAAAAAAGATATGCCATGACAGAAGAGAGTGGCAAAATATTGACCAGAAGTGCCGACCCCAAACGAAACGGTATAATTGGCCAGGAAGAAGAAGAAGACTTAAAAAGATTCATTTTCATAACATTCTCTACCTTGGGAATAAACAGTATTGTCTACCTTAGGAATAAGCACAATTCTCTACCTTAGGATAAATTATACGCAAAAAACCCCAAATAAGTTGTTTTATTTAAACTGGATGGCGCTGTAGCGCGTAGAAACACGCTATCGTATTGCTTTTGCGGAAGTACGTAAGGGCTTTGCAATGTTAGAATTACGAGACAATATGGTAACAATCAAACATACACACACAAAATATTGTCATAATATAATTAGCATGATCAAGTTATGAAGTTACACTAAACTTTTTGTCTCAACTCTAAGTGTATATCCCTATTGCCAGTAATAGAACTAGATAGATTTAGTGTCTTGTCTGGAAAAGGTCTTCTTAACGCATAACTTTATTGATCAAGGTTGCACAACCACTTTCTAGTCATATAGCTGTAAAGCAATATTATCGAACAATGAATTAAATTACAGTGGTAATATTTTACTTTCCTTTTCCTTTTTTGAGGTGTTTTAATAACCTTAAAATTTGCAATTAACTAAATAAATTAGTGGTCTTTAAGTCACGAATGAATAGTGAGTTATACGGTTTAAATTTTGTGATTCGTACTGCTAAAGAGTGTAACTCTTTGCCTGAGTCTACGTTTCCTGACCAATACTATTTAGGGTTCTTCAAGTCACAAGTGAATAGGTATTTACTAGGCAGGCGCATCACAACCTAGATCGCATCATCACTTACCATCAGGCAAGATAGCGGTAAAGCTTGAACTTCCCTGGTACATTTTCTAAAAACATTAACTTGCATTATATTTATATATTTTTTTTTTTTATATATTTTATGCATTTTCAATGCGATCTTATAAGATACATTATTATAATAGAAAAATACTAGAAAAAATCGACTCGGGTCACAAGTGAGATTCCCGCCTGAGATTCACTTGTGACCCGAGTCGATTTTTTCTAGTATTTTTCTATTATAATAATGTATTGCATTATATTGTTTTATAAGAACTTAGTTCTTCCGTGATAGTGGCGCATGGGACTGCGCCAAAATATCGGTGGCTCCAAAATAAAAAAATATATCCAATCTAATAAATTTTAATGTAATTGACCATTAAAAATTTAAAACAATATAATAACACTTTGTATTTTTAATTGTAATACTAATTTAAACTAATAATAGTAACTAACTCACACTGTTTAAGTGAAGGTCAAGCCAATACAACCTAAACTACGATATATGTAAGTTTATCTTAAAAGGGTTATAGAATTATTCAAATAAAAATTGAAACCAAAAATAAAAAACATGACAATGCTATTTTAATTAATACCAGTAGTAATAGTACGTGAAAAGTAAAAAAAATATATATTTATCGATATAAGCTTTAAGATATCGTGTACAGTATGAAAAAGAGATTTCTATTCATTGAAATGCACAGTGTACACACAATATAAGAGCGCATAAACACGTCAATAGTTTATTATTTAATACTTAACCATAACTTACATAGAGATTTAATTGTTTAAGTTTTTGCATTAGGGAAAGACGATTGGCAAAAGACAAAACAGACTTCTTTACAGTTTTTTTTTTTTAATTTGAGAGGTGTTATATTTAGCTCTTTTTCATGTTTTATGTTTTGTCAAACGCATGCCTAGTCTCCAGCATTTAATGACACATTACATTTGGCGAAAACATATTTTTTACCAGAGCAAAACAAAACTGATAAAGTTACATTCACAGTAAAAAAGTACAAAATGTTTTTCTTGTGTTGTGAAAATAGAAAGCAAAGGGAGCAAAGCCTATGCAGCCTGGCTTCAATAATTAATTATTAATTTGATGATGATAAATGGTGATGAGATCTGATATTTGAATGATAGGCGATCAACGGACGATGAATGAATAATTAAATTGCCCCTTGTGCTTGAGTTTCAATAATGGTGTGGGGATTTACTAAAACCTCGGTGGGTTTCTCGAGAGAACGTAAAAAGACTACTTTCACTCTTTTGTTTTTCTTTACAACACAAATACATATTTAGGAATATATCATTGTTAATAATCTGCACTTATATCCATTACCCAAATTATAACAAATAAACTACTCTCCCGCGAAAAAAAACCTTGTATTTTTCAATAATAATAAACATAATTTAACAAGAAAACCAAAATTATTAGGATGACGCCACCCGCTCCTATCAAACAGTTCAAAAAAGTTTTTGTTTTAAACAAAACGTGACACAGATTAAATTGATATTGCTAACACAAAGCTCGAATTTAATTTCTTTGAGCAGGCAAATCTGTGGTTGACATAACGATACTTCACAAAACGCACGTAGTCTTTAACACGACTCCGTAACCGTATCGAATTGTTATTTTACCCTATCAATATTTTCCCAAAATTTCACAAAAAAATTTGGAACCGCACAACCCCCGGATATACAGGTACAACAAATTTCATTCATGCTTTATGAATTTCAGACCTTATTTTCTAAACAATAAGTGCTTCGAATGGTGCGTTATAAACTCCAAGACTTGGAAACTCATTTTTATTGCATCATTATTCCCCATTATAACTTCATGGCGTTCGTCAAAATGATGGTTAAGGTTGGATTATGGTTTCGGTTATGATTTTGATTCGTCAATTTGAAATCGTCCTGTGGTTTTGACTACTTTTTGGTGAATAATCAAGATACTAATATCATAAATACAAGTCTGTCTGTCTGTTACGTTTTCACGGCAAAACAAGTAAACTGATTTTAATGAAATTTTGTATGAAGATTGTTTAAATTCTTTGAAAAAACATGGGTTACGTTTCCTGCGAGAAAAATTATATATTTCTTCTGAAATTAAAATAAAAGTGAAACAACCTACTTACAGTTATGGATATATAAAGACAGAGCAGAGCTTTAGATACTGTAAAGAATAAAAATAAATATATAATCAAACATAATCTTGGATATAATATTTAAACTCGGCCTCAGAATACATACATCAACCAAGAAAAGAGTCCGGGGTCTTTAGTGGAAAGACATAATCAGTATCATCGAACCTCCATCTTTCCTTTATAAATAAACTTTCATCAGAATACAAGTCCATACATCCAAAGTACCTAAACAACACATTGTAACCAAAACTATTGTTGCAAGAATAACATTGTTTTCGATTGAAACGGTTTCCTTGAAAGCTATCATTGTTTATCTTATTTCTCTATTAAGTGTTGTTATAAAGTTTATATTTCCATAGTAAACGAAGTATATTCCTGACTCACAAACTTCACTTCCTTTGCTATTGAATAAAGCGGGTACACACCGGACCGGGCAGTTTCTTTGGCACTTTAGAACTTTATTATCAAATGTTTAAGATCTATTTTGTAATGGCGCTTGCCTTGAAATTATTTTATCAACATGGCAAGTAGACTACTTTGTCACATCTATATTATTTCTACAGTGTAAAGCTAATAAATAGACAATAAAGAATCAAATTTACGTAAACGAAAGAAAGCGGTAGAGCTAAGACAAGTAGATTTTACAACATGTTTTAATATAATTTTTTTCTTGTTATTTAAGCATGATTTTTATATCTAAAGTAATTATTAATTAATGAAAAAATTTAACTAATCTCAGGTGTCAGCCTAAAAATTACTTAATAAAATCGACGAGTCTGTCAATGCCTCAGTACCTTATTTGGAAGAGCATTTGCCCGAACAGCGATGGGTTTGTCAGGTGTCCCATCTGACACCTAAGGCAAGCTAATTATTTCTTTACGTTTCAATATTTTTATTTATTCTGTAATCATAAAAAACTGTTCAGAGAAAATAAAGTCTTTTATTAAATAATAATAATAATAATAATAATAATAATAATAATAATAATAATAATAATAATAATAATAACATGTGAATAACAAATGAATAACATTATTGAAAAATACGCTTTACATATTATGTAGCAATATTGTCATTTTAATAACTTTAAAAATTGTAACATTTTCAACATTACAAACCAAGAACACCACGGACATAATTAGCAATTTCGAACTTATCTATTTTTAATCCCCTTAGAATTTTATAATTCAAAAAAATCTCTATCTCACGTGTGCACTAAGCCTAAGCTTAAAGTAAATGTAAATAACCAATACGTGCCAACATCTCTTTTCATAAAATGCTCTCCATGGGAAAACTAGTCGTGACCACTGACGGATCGTAATGCATAACGCGGTTACGAAACGGTCCGTTTGGTGGAGTTAAACGAGAAGTTCGATTCCCGATTTAAAATTGAGTGTATTTCTGATTTTCGTAGTACAAAAGTTTATTAATCGTAACTTTCGATTCCAAATCCATGCACGTGAAGCGGAGAGTATGTTAATACGAATAAGTTTATATAGAAAGTTTACATTACATCGAAAATTTTAAATGCATTAATTCGAAGTTACTATTTCGAAATTCTGTACAAAGATATAATTATCATTGGAAATTAAACGAATTCTTAAAGCACACATTCTGTCTCACAAGCATTGGTAGATAATACTTTAAATGTTATTTCTAACTTTTTTCCAAACTTCGAATATCAGAAATAGTTATTACATTATAAAAAAACTCATATGTAATCAATTTGACATATTTTTTATCAACATATCATAAATGTATTGTTATAAAAGAGTATTTCTATATACTTTTTATCCCGGAGAGAATTCAGGGTTGAATTCGGAAACGTGTTTACTTTCATCAATCTTCAAACATATAGAGTTCCAATTATGAATCAAACCCACTAAGAGAGAAGGTGTGTTGACATTCAATAAATTATTTTTGACTAAATAATTTGAATAGAAAAATGCTACAAAACTCGACTTGGCTTAAAACTTTATTCACAGGCAGTTGAGAATAATAATAAACTTTGAGCCGAATCGATTTTTTCCAGTATTTTTCAATTAAAATATTTATCATATAAGATAGCAATAAAAATGCAAATGATATATACAATCATAATTTTGTTATGTTTAAACATGTTGGCTGTTTAGCAACACAGCTTGAAAATGAGAAAGAAATTACTATTCTTCATATCAAAACAACTATCAATAATACAATTGTTAGCTAAATTACCTTTACGCCTTACCAACTTTATGCGAAACAAAATTAGAGCAAAACTATATTAGCGCAAATGATAATTATGACTACAAAAATAGTATATTAAAACAATTATGCCAAAAAAATTAGGAATAAAAATTTGGCAAAACAAAAATCTTATCTTTATTTCACGACTCCTTAAGAAATTGTATTTTACAGGACGCATATCTATTCATTTACTAGAAACTCTTAACAAGTCTTAATTAACTATAAACCAATAGACGGATGTAAATAAGCTAATAATTACACAGCATCTGTTCCACAAAGAATCCATAGATTCTATATATTTATAGAGAAATCTTGGTTGTCAATAGTATGGTTGACCGATCTGATTCTATCATAAATCCGTCAAAGCGTGTATAGAAGGCAGCATATTAGGGTTAACAGTGCCGCTCTCTCTTGCTTTATTCTTTTCATAAGTTGTGAGTGATTAGCGCGAAGAAAACGCTCTCCTTAACGTTGTAAATTTTATAAGATAGCTAATATAATTCGGTGTGAGAACTCCTATTTTAGGATTCAAATAAAAAAATATTTTTTTTGTTACTGTCTTTATCTATACTAATATTATAAAGAAGTAAAGTTTGTGTGTTTGTATATTTGTTAAATTGTAAGGGGTAATCTCGGGATCTACTGAACCGATTTTAAAAATTCTTTCACCAATAGAAAGGCACATTATTGCTGAGTGTCATAGGCTATATTGAATGCTAGAAAAAATTTAAAGAATTTTGTCAACCCGTGCGAAGCCGGGACGGGCCGCTAGTATAATATATAACGATGAACTCCGAAACTACTCAATTGATTTTGATGATTTTTGCACTTTGCTGGATTTGTTCCGACTTAGACCATAACATAAAGTTCATATTAATGTATAACTAAAAAAAAACTCATGCAAGTTATAATAACTGACCTACAGCGACGCGTGGCCGGGTCAGTTAGTATATATAAATTTTCACTGTAACAGTGGTCGACCACTATGAACTCCGAAACTAGTCAACCGACATTGATGTTTTTTTTATTTCGCTTTTTTTGTTCCAAATTACGACAAAGGATAGGTTTCATTTTAATTTATAATAAAAAAAATGATAATCATAATAACTGAGCCACAGCAACGTGTGGCCGGGTCAGCTAGTCCTAATTATATAACGACAATACTTTGTGCGTGTGTTTGTTACCATATTGTCAGTAAAAGCCTAATTTCCTATTGTAAGCAAATGTTATCTTTATGATTGTTAATTTAAAATAAAAAAAAACATTATTGCAAATTATAATAACCGAGCCACAGCAACGTGTGGCCGGGTCAGCTAGTATATATATAAAAAAGTTTATTACCTTACCTACCTAGCATCTAAAGTGAAAGAATTGAGTCGCATAGACAACCTTGTGGCGTCGCGAGATGCAGAAACAATGCTGATATTCAAACTCTTTTTAATCTTTTGTCAGTATTAAAAAACTATAATTTCGTACGCTGACGTGAAAGAAAGTTTAATACATATGTACATACATTTGTACAATGTGTCCCGTCACCAGTGTAGGAGCCTTTAATAATGTGAAATATGGCATTTTTTATCGACAAATTGCCCCTCAAATTTTGTTTTTCTCTTATGGTTATAAAATGGCCGCCATTTTGTTTTCTTGATAACCAAGACCTGGGCTCTCGTACTAATTCGACCACCACTACTCATGTAAATGTCCTATCAACATTAAAAAGATGACATTTGATAGCTAAACATGTAGACAACAGTTACACAGCCATCATATTTCAGTTGTCATGGAATAAAAAATAGAAAAAAATAATTAAAGAATTCTTTTTTGTGTATTTTTGAATTATTGGCTTTCAGAGGAAAACCAAATATGAGGGGCAATGCATACCTATTTCATTATATACGCCTTATTTCACTACCTATCTAGTTGTCATATACACCTATTATATAATAGTTTAAATACGAACATTTTAACCTAAAACCATAGTAAACTGCATCATATAATGTATGTTGAAGTGAACAAAATTAAATCACTTTCGTTTATAACTCAGTATGAAAACCGGTAAGAAACTCTTGCAAGCACTAAGAGATATTTCAAAATATAACACATAAAGTGAAATCATAACCAAGCCGTATTATAAAGTCTAAAATATAAATGGACTACAAAGATAGAAATCTAACAGTGGGCACCTAGAAAACAGTTGAAACGCAGAGTTGAGGCAATTCAGTTTTGTGACGTTGAAAATACCTCTATTTGTATTTAAAATTATTATTTACTACATATCCCGTATTCTCGTTATATTGCAACTGCACTTTACGACTGCAGATTATATCACTAATCTCTGCGTATAATAAAATACTAGCCTTACTAGGTGTTATAAAATACCGGAATTTCGTACGCGTGGAATTTGAAAGTACGCATCTTGAATTATTATTGATAATTCCGCTCGTAGGTGGCGTACCAAGACTTAGTGTCAGCGGTTGCATATTTAACCATATATGTCACCGAGTTAGTCAGTATTTTTAACCATTTTAATACGTATTTGATTTTAAATATGGTATTGGATATGTCATCATAAAATATGTGTTTTGTTTATAAAAAAATAAAGAAAGAACTAATATAATGAAACCTATTGTATATATTCATTAATTTATAGTATATACATACATACATTTAACATCGTGCTTCGTACTTTTAACCCCTTTTTTCTCTCTTTAAAGGGTACAATTATCTAAAATACTGAATAACATATGTACATATGTATATTTATTACCTGCCTCTGTGTTCAATTTCACGCTTGTTTTTTATTTTAAAAATTGTGTGATTTTCCTATTTCATCCATTTAATTCCATTTCCACAAATAATAAACTCATGTACGTTTACTTTTTATAAAATCTTCCCAACTTAGTTATAATCTCTGAAATAAAATAATTATGGAGTCTTAATATAAAGCTGTGGCCCCCTTTCTAATCCTATAGGGCATAAATCCTGAAATGCTATATGCCCATACACATATGTATATTTAAGCAATGGCTCATATAATGATTTCATGCCTCTCACTTTGAAAATAAAAGAAAAATTCCATTCACCTATTTATCTCCTGTTTCACCCCTTTTTAATTTAATTTGAATGAAAAATTTATAATAATTTAATATTTATTTGACCGTTCATTATTATTCTATTTCAAAATTCAAACAGAATCGTTACGAAAATATTAAGGATGTTTAGCTTTCTTTAATTTTATTCATTTTTGTCATTCGTTCACGCCATGTCCAGAAGCTAAAGCGCGTAGACGCTAAAACTCGGAGACCCGCATTTGAATCCCGTTGACAGTGTTCCAATTCAACCAAATAACATCAAAATAAGTCTTTTCATATATTCTCATAAAATTTAACAATATTTTTTTACATTTACACCAATCAGCCTAGTCCAAAGTATGCACTGAAGTCTCGTGTCAATACTAGGGTACCTACAGATAATTATACATTTTCGAGAATATATTCACATACGTCCGTTAGCATTCATGATAGAATAATGGCAAAGAGAACAAACACTGCCTAATTATCGCATCAGCGAGGCAAATCGCTTGTTCACGTCGGCCCGTCAACTCCGTGTGACAGTTGGACGCACGCGAATTTGTTCACACACATGCCGTGCCGTGGGAGTTTAACGAAATACCAAAGTATTAAACCTACTACAGACGACCGTGGTCGAGTGGTTAGCATATTGGTTTTCAGTACCCAGCTCACGGGTTCGGTACCCAGTTGGTTTTTGTATATTGACCCGACTTTCTGGATGGTACCGTCATTTTTAGGGTTTCGTACCCAAAGGGTAAAAACGGGACCCTATTACTAAGACTTTGCTGTTCGTCCGTCCGTCTGTCTGTCACCAGGCTGTATCTCGAAAACCGCAATAGCTAGACAGTTGAAATTTTCACAAATTATGTATTTCTGCTGCCGCTATAAAAACAAATACCAATTAAGGGGGCTCCCATACAACAAACGCAATTTTTTAGCCCATTTTGGCTCGATATCAATAATAGCAACAGGTAGGCACTTGAAATATTCACAAAATACTCAGTTGTATTTTTACTTTAATAATAAAATTAAAATAAAATAAATATTTGAAGGGGGGCTCTCCTACAACAAACGCGATTTTTTTGCTTAACTAAAAGTTTGTACGGAATCCTTCGTGCGCGAGTCCGACTCGCACTTGGCAGGTTTTTATAATTTCGCTAACACAACTGATTTAGCTACTGAACTTTCAAAACAGCATGTGTGATAATGTCTAATATTTATATAAATTTTATTACAATTTTTTTACTGCTACAATTAAGACGATCAAGAAAGTAAAATTAAAACGATAATAAATGTTATCCAAAATGTATTACCCATTCTTATCTATAATAGTAAAATTTCTAACATTCACACCAATAAGCCTAGCCCAAAGAAAGCACTGTAAGGCTTCTGTTATAGATACTTGGGGTAACGGGTAAAAAAATATACAATGGGTGCGTTTGGCAGAAAAGGCGCTCGAAAGCAAAATGGAGACCGCTCAGCAGTAAGCGCCGCTGAGCGCTAAATGAATTTTTTCTTTTAGAACCCAAACTTAGCGGTCACTGGGGAACATAAGCTTAATTAAATATATTTAATCAAATTTGCAGTGAAATATTTTAAACTATGAATAATATATTGAATAATTTTAATGATTGCACAAAACCACCGGCTAACTTACAAGTTTGTAAACAATCTTATCAAAGCAAAATGGCGGAAAACGTCAGCGCTGCGAAAGTTAGGAAACGTGTCCTTGCCGAAAACTGTATAGTTTGTTTCTCAGCGCTAGCGAGCGCCGGCAAACGCTTTTTTTCTGCCAAACGCACCCAATACATCAATAACTCATAAATCCATGTCTCAGCCACAAATGCTGCATATCCATCACACAAACATCTGCCGCTTTAAGATCTCGAACTCGCGACTGTTCGCTAAGGGCAGGATGGCTACCATTGCACAAAACGCTCGTCACATAGTAATACATGTATAAAGATTAAATGATCGACTTACTCAATATAGAATTGACATCGCCAATTGAATCAACCAGCTAATTAATAATTCAACGTTGCAACACAAAATGCCGACACGAACGTTCAAATAGATCCTTTATGTAAATATTCAATCTTCGTTCTTGCATAAACCGTTTGGACTCGATAATCTAAGAAATTATATTTTGCATGGTATTATGAAAGCAATGTTCTACCACGTTATGCCACGAGTTCAAACACGGGTCACTTACTCGGTTAGCAAGTATTAACACGAGTACTTGCGTTGATATAAGTTGAATACAATTAATTTGTATAAAGGAAGACATATAAAGGTTCTTACATTCTTCTGAATCGAAGTTATGTAGCTTAAGCATTTATGATGTGGAAATCAGAAATAAAGACCCAAAACCTTAATTCATATAAAATTTCTTTATCTACCCTCGTGGCGCCCAGAGTTTTTTGGAACTTTATTGACAATGGCCCGGCTGTCTTTCTTATAGGACATAATTGTTATGGTCATATCCGCCCAAAGTTTCGAATTGAAAATTTTATGTGTTCGAGTTACCGCTTTAAAGTGAAACTTTCAGGGTACATATATGATTATATAAGTATGTGTTTTTAATTTCAATTGTTTATCTACCTTTTGTTCTTCACGAAGGGCATTGGGCCACAGTGACTAGACTAAAAATAATTATTAAGTGATGTCAAATATATAAAATTTGTAGGATTTATATGTCAACTTTATTTTATTTTGAAATGAAATTATTCATTTTTACTTTCTTTTATTAAAGGTTTTTTCTAATCAGTCTCCTATTAAAAGTCTAAGGTTTTACTCATAAAATACTTATAATAACAAATTATTTTAATTCTTATTTTCACAAATTCTTTCTTTCTATTCTTAATAAAAATAGAAATTATCTCAGACAAATATCAAAATACCAGTCTCACATTTAAATCTTAATATGGTAAGTATCCGAACTTTTCCTTACATTCTAATCGTCATGGCAATCTTTCAATCTGTTTATAGTTTAGGGTTGATTTTATTCCTCCGCAGGTCCGCAGTCCGTTTCTTATACTTGACATTTGACTTCTTAAATCGCATAGTGGAATGTCATCTTCTGAACTGGTGTCTGACGAACTGTTGTCTGCGTTATCACTATAATCTCTTATAAATTCTGGATCCCCTTCTCCTACGTCTTCAAACTAAGAATTGTCCATAGTGCCATCATTCACAATCGATTCGATTTCATCATCCCGCAAACTTGTGAACAAAACACCTTAGGTGTAGAAAGTAGATACAAGTACCTAAAACGATTCTATAACAGGCTTATAATACTGGGTTAGAGTAGTGCTAGATTAGTGTACCTACACAATCTAGAAACGAAAAACTGTTATGTTAATTGAAAATATTTCCTAAAAAAACAGCAATAAAAGCCACAAACAA
This sequence comes from Calamotropha paludella, assembly GCA_927399485.1. Lineage (NCBI taxonomy): Eukaryota > Metazoa > Arthropoda > Insecta > Lepidoptera > Crambidae > Calamotropha > Calamotropha paludella. Next base: position 3,032,262 of record OV656806.1, on the reverse strand, counting down.
AAGCATTCAGGTTTTTTTGCATACTAACTTCGATCCAACAGACTTCACAATGGTCATATTATTTAAACCCAACATTCCGCAGAATTTTATCTCTTAAAATGCTAAATAATTGACTCCATTAAGGTGGTACCTATTAATTACCAACTTTTTGCATAAAAACATACTCAATAGTCGCGGATTATCATTATAAAATACAACTTACTTACCACGTTTAAATAAGCCAGTCATACTGCCGTCCATTTTTTTCTAAATAACGTTTGTCAATCGTCACAGCCAATGGTAGCATACCGGAAACTGTTACCTAATATTTCCTTCAAACATCTAATAAAAATATTCCTATAACCCGCGAAATTTCAAAAAGCTATCAAGTTTTCCTTAATTTGGGTTTCTGATAGGCGCATGAGGGGTAATTGAAAGTTAGTTGAAAACAGTTCTGGGCTGGAACCACCATTTTTATTATGGTTTATCAAAAGGCACGTGGGCGCCACGAGGCTACACTAGCGGTCCGTTTTTTTATATATTTAAATATTTTTCCGTTAACGCCATCTAGCGTCCGGTAGACGAACTACTTGCGGTTAACGCGTTGCTATGGTAACGCATATACAATGGCAAAAGAGCGGGAAAAAGAGCGGACAGACAAACAACAAATTTGTGATCTTAGATTAAAGATTAATTTCTTACGATAACTATGCTAATATTTCCACTTAAATGCTGAAATAACCGATTCGTTGCTACATACAATTACAGAAACGAAGTTTACGAGCTTGATTTACGTGAAAAATGAAGAATGTTTTTATTCTGGGTTGATTTCCCTAAAACTTGATTAAAATGAGTTATCATCGATTTAAAAATGACACGGTTTCAGTGGCTAACGCCACACGCAAAAAAAAAAGTGATGACACGACAGGCGTGCCATCAGCAAAGAATCGGTTAAGCTACACAGATTACATAATCAAATTCATATGCTCTGCTGGGTAAGGCTTGTTGAAGACCTTTTGCAAAGAACGTCAATGGAATCTTTCCCCAGTAGTCTTGTTGGTAAAACATACAAATCGTGAAAAATTCATATGCAGTGAAGTCAAATATCACAAATTAATTATCAATTTCAATGTTTTAGGCATAGCTAGAGATATAACAATCAAAACTAAAACCAAAAAATCTTGTAACTTCAGTTAAAAGTACTGACTTGACTTGAATATGACATTTTGCTAGCAGACACTATATACATACAAGCAGAGCCGATCACGCGTTGCTGGGTTATAAATGAAATGAAACCTATCCAATGTCCTAATTCGGAACAAATCCATCAAAATGGAAAACAAATTATCAAAATCAGTTCCGTAGTTTCAGAGTTCATCGCGGTCAAACACTGTGACAGTGTATTTATAAATATCGTTAATTCGGTAATTACCATACCTTTGCTCTACTCGAAAATAGTAATTAAGTTGTAAGTACTAAGCTAGTATTAATACCTTAAGATGTACACTTAATTTGCAACTAAATAAATTGAATAAATAAATATATTTTTTTATAATGAATAGATTAGCGCTTGACCGCTTTTTCGCCTGATGGTAAGCAAGTACTAATACTAGAAAAAATCGAACCATTAAAATTCTTTACATCTGTTTAACGGGTGCTAAATTTGTATATTTGTACATTTGATAAATGTTCAAATTGTGAACAAATGCTCATCGCAGGTAAATATTTAATAATGTATGTTTTTGCATTCGATTTAACATCCACTTTGATGTGATAAATATGCACAAATAATGTTAAGGCACGCATCAGACACAGAAACAGCATTCGCACATCGTCGATACGGACCACACTGCATAGCGAAAAGGATTTCAAAAAGGATTATTATGACAGCGGACTATAAAGATGATATAGTATACCGCCAACCCACATCGCCCATTCACGACACCCATTCTGACTTTTATTTCGAAAGTGATAGAGTCGAATACCCTTTTGTTCGAACGCAGATTATAAATTGATGAGCCGAGCGGCATACTTCGTACAGGCCAATGACTGATGTTTGCAATAAGTTGGGCTATGCAAAGTGACAGGTAAAATAAGTATTCGGCTACCGATACTAAGCTATTAGTAAATGAATGTTGGTTATGTATGATCCTTGTCATTATGGGACAGGTATATCCTGCTGCAGAACAAAGACGTTATGGTGGATCCACACGATGTAGAAATAGGTGGATTTCTATAGGATTTAATCTGTGCAAGTTAGCAGTACAGACATAAAGTCGGAGGTCTGCACGAAAGTAGAAGAAATGTATTTAAGTCTGCATAGGTAAGTATAAAGTTTACAAAAAATTATTGATCAATCAATTGATTAATTAATGAAATCCAGAATTTTATTTTTAAAACCTTCTTATTTAGTTGACCCAGTTGACTTACCGAGCCTTATGAACACCCGTCGAAGCTTCTAAGTACTTTTACCGCTGTAGGCCAGTGTTGCTTCGTCAATGAGAACATCTCAACATTCGAAAAAAACAAATTTACAAATGCATAGAACCCTATTCACTCGCGACTTGAACACCCCTAAATTGTATTTATCAGGAAACACAGACTCAGGCAAAGAGTTCCACTCTTTAGCGGTACGTATCACAAAATTGGAACCAAAACGCTTAGTGCGACTTTTTGGTATATCAACCATATAACGGGGGCGCTTATTTGTAAATCTGGTTATCCGATGAAAGAATTGAGGGTGTCTTAACAAGGCTATACAATTCTGCTGCACACTTTCCAAAATAAAAATGTTATATATATTTTTTATGATATTTTTATGGTATACTGAATGCTTTAGTGAGAAAGAAAGAGAGTGGGAGTAAATGTGTACTTGGGATTAAGGAGCGGGGATCGCTATAAGATGTGCGAGTATATTACGCAGAGGTAACCCTTCACTTTTTGTTAACGTTTGATTTTACTGCCCATCTATTTTTATACCGTGCGCTATATATGAAAGGAATCTTAAGGAGTTAATCTCCAATAATCCAGTTTTTGTACAATCCCGGTCTCACAAACATAAACGCCAACGTTGGCCGGTTAATTACTTCTACGGTGATAGCGCATTCATTGGATTTCTTTTCATTCCCCGGTTATGAACTTCGACACGACAATTGCTAGTTTACGATCGTATAGAATATACACGCTGCTGGTTAAGAACGGTCTGCTCAATTGCCATCTTTTGTAATCCACTTAAGAATACAAGAAGTCGCAATCAAGCAACTCGGTGGAGCAGTGATTACCGCGCCCAGCCTACGATTAAGGTGGCTAATCGAATCATCTTACTGATGGGTGCCCACTAAAATTAATATAACTAGGCGATGCAGTTCTTAGCATAAAGCTACGCTAGCACCATATATTGTAGCGGAGCGTAATACCTAAATAAAGAAAAAAATACATTTTCGATAAGAATTTTTGCGAATTTCAAAATTCGGGCTTCGTCACAAGGTCTGGTCCTAAACCTGTTAATTCGATTCCACACAAACATATTAAAATCGGTAAAGAACTCGGGAAGTTATGGCGTAACAGACATTGCGGCATTGAAGCTGATCCATGGGAGCTCCAATAATATAGTTGTTTATATAGGCGTATTTAATTTTATAAAAAAGACATTGTAAATGTCAAAAAATAAAGAAAATACCTTATTATAGCTGTTCCATCTATACAACCGTTTGGTGCAACTGTAGCGATTCTGCCTTTCGCACCGACGGCCCTGGGTTCGAATTCCGGAAGGGGAATGTTTGCATAATGAATACGAGCATTTGTACCTGAGTCATGGGTGTTTATATATATTTCTATAAACATTTCATATTTATGTATCATATGTATGTCTATCCGTTACCCTAGTATCCATAACACAAACCTTACAGTGCTTACTTTGGGCTAGGCTAATTGGTGTGAATGTAAGAAAAAAAAACTCGTTTTTTTTGTTTTACTTTTTTTAATTACATATGTAGAAAATCATAAAAAAGGAGTGTTACAAATATGTTACACTATACTATACTGTTCCTCTCGGATGTATGAAATGCCTTGAAACAATTTTTCAACTTATTATAGCATAATCCTACGCCACCATGTCCAAAACAGTTGTGTAGTTTCTTTATATTTTATTTGTATTTTGCAAATTTTACCCACGAACGAATGTCACAAATTGGCGCGAATTCCGTACGAGTTTGGCACAAGTAAAGCCATCTATCATGACTATTGCACTAAAATGTAATGACAGGTATGTTACCGATACGACACACTGACTTACTAGAAGATAAAATGCGTGTAGTGGAAATTGTCAGGAATTATTTGGTTTGTTACAGCAATGTCACACAGGGATATAAAGGGTTAAGTAGATAACAATGCCCGAAGTAAGTTAAATAATAATAAAACATTTATGTTATGGAATTAAGAAACAACGTCGGTACCTTGTGGTACCAAATCTAACCCAACCTAACCTAACCAAACTAGAGCCAACATAGAAAAGTGCGTTTTGTTAATTGACCTGGCCGAGAATCGAACTCGGGATTTCGGAGTGGTATCACCATAAAAACCGGTAAGCGAGCCACTTAACCACGGAGAACGTCAAAATATATCCATAGGAAAAGAGTCTCTGCATCTCACGAATAATTATTAACTTATATTAACAAACCTAGTTAAAAGTAATAGCCTAACAGAGCTCCGTCACTGAAATGGTTTAATATCATTTCACCACAGTACCTGATAATGATCGGTTAAACACCGCTGAACTATATTTCCCTATCGGCAAATAACTGGTTGATAATATCACGCGTTGACACAGGGGTGCTCGGTCGACCGCTAAAATTGCATGTAATCACAAACCAATTGCCACGGCCCTTCTGAAAACACATAAAAACCAATTTAAGTCGGCACCAGACAAAAAAGAAAGAATATTCATTTATTTCTTACATTTGTCGGTCGCGCTGATTGTTACTTCCAATCGCGGTTTCCGCCAAATAACACAGACGTGTATGCTTCACGAAAAACAACCTTAACACTATTCGTAAAAGGATCACAAACAATTCCAATGATACACCGCGTCATATTCTTGAAAACGCTATAATGAGAGTGAGCTTTGCGGTTATGCCATTATATCTCATATCTCGCTCGCACTTACGATTGTTATACAAATTAAAGTGAGAGATACAATCGGAGATAAGAGTCTACGTGATCTCCATTACACAGACCTGATACGTATATCTTTTGTTCTTTTTTTACATTAGTTATGCGAGGTTAAGGCGCAATTTCAGATATAAGGGTGATTTCAATGAAATAATTTTATTTAATTCTCTCTGTAAACCTTATGCTACCTGTGTGATCAAGTTTAATGGCTCATAAGAAACCTGTAGATATGTTATTTTTTTATAATCGAATAAACCTCTCTACACTATACATTTTATTGCGGGTACAAAGTGCTTTTGTGGTGGATATGAATGCCTTATTAAACGAATAATATCATTGTGGGAGCGAATCATGATGTAATAAAGATATGTCTGTCTGCTGAACTGGGCTAAGTTATGGATCCTAATTGTAAATCATACAGCTTTGGGGTTAATGTAGATTTATTGTCTCGCTCTTTTACACTGTATCAATCCTACCTTCTAAATCAAAGATCCCCGTTTTGAATCCCGGTAGAACGAGATGTCTGTGTGATGAACTAATTCCTAATTTGTTCCTGAGTCATAAGCATTTAAATACTTATTTATGTTTTATTTAGTTCAAATATGTTTCCAAGCTCTGTTTATTTTGGGACTAAATAACTGTCATCAGTTATCCTATTTTTATTTATTATTTATTTAATAATATGTATAATAAAGATAAAGTGATATGAAAAAACATGTTGAAATAATACCGTAAATACTAGGCTATTGATGCTCTTTGCGTATCGATTCGTTTATATCTTTCGTCTATGTCTGAAACTATCTTCCCTTTTTTGTTTTATTAAAGTGCTTTATATACTGCCAATAGATTACATTATAGAAGTCATTTTGATCACCTTTATAAGTATAGGAAATTCAACTTGTCTTAAGAGTCAGGCACAGGCGAGACCTTTTCCAATTTGCCACCATGACAGACCCGTCGTTTTCTTGCAAGTAATTCTTAAGCTAACTAACAACGTCATATTATCATGTTGTTGGTAAACTGTCACTACAAGATCTTATGCGATACTTTCACAAGTATCATATGATCGAAAAAGAAGAATAGATTCTAAGATATAAAAAACTAGTAGTTTAGCAAAATACCAACTTGCTGCTCAGGATACGATTCAGCGCAGAGTTGAGAGGCTCATTGGGTGACAACAAATAAGTGAAGAGTAAGCTTCGTAAAGTTGCCTATCTGTCGGTCTTCCTGACTGTATTTTGGAGAGTGTGCTCAGGAGCTGCCTATGCTTATACCGCCATCTCCTTTTTTCCATCGGACATCCAGACGTACTGCGGGCTACAACCCTTTCTTGGTTGCTATTCCTACTTGTCACACCAAGCGCTTCTCAACATCATTTATAATGGGCGCAGAAAAGGAGTGGAACTCCCTCCTTGCGTTTGTATTTCCGTGTACTTATAACCCGTTCCTTTTTAAAGCTAGGGTGAATAGGCACCATCTGGGTTAGCTCTTTCCATCGTGGATCCATATTGGTCCCCGGGCTTAATTGGGTTCAGAACCGAACCCATTCAAAAACGTAAAAGCGTTTACAAGTATTTTGGGAAATTGAAAAACTTTCATAGTTACGTATTGTTTGTGCTTAACATAAATGTAGCGATTTTTAAATTCTTACTAATATAATAAATGCCAAAGTCACTTCGTATGTTACATTTTCACGGTAAAATAGCTCAACCAGTTTTAATGATATTGGGACTAAGCATTAGGAAAGAATCAAGGCTACTTCACCCGTAGGAAAAGTCGAAAGTTCCCCGGAATTTTAAGTAAGTGCTATATAATGACGAGGAGGCCTAGCCTATCAGTTGAGATGTCAGCAGATCTTCATCGATAGTACATCGACGTCGGACGTAGATCCACTCGTAACATAAGCGTTTAGCTTTAACGAGGGGTTACGAGAATATTAATAATGTGTTTAGCGCTTTGTTAATATTAAATTTTCCTTTATTCCTAGCGCACGAATACGCAGGCATTTTATTTGAAAGATCCTTCCACTCTGAACATATGCAAACTAAAACGAAAACAACAGTGCTGGGAAGATTTATTGCCATTTTCATGTGGACAATATAAATAATTTTATTAATGCATTGCTCATTCCTGACCTTCAATTGTTTAGCATGAAAGACAATAATGTATAATTGAGTTACACCCAGACAAAAAGATTCACTCATAGCATATGAGACAAGACATGAAATTAAACTGTTGGGAATCCCAAACATTCATATTCTGACTGTACATCGGTCAAACATACCAAAAAATCTGTGAATAACGTGTACCGTGTTTGGAATAATAATTTGGCTTTACATTGATGGTAAATTTAAATGATATAGTTATACCACTGTTGTAACTAATTTAAAATTATAGCATTTACACCGTATTTGTACCAAATACATACAGATTTTGTTGGAAAAACAAAATCTGTATGTAATAAACATAATTAATAAACATGGAAAATTTTGCTCATATAAAAGACATCAACGCAACAGTCAGAGCTTAATTCATGACTAAAACTAACTAGACACTTCCTATTAACATAAAAATAGATTGTTTGCATGTGTGTTTAAGTTTAAGTTAAGTTAATTTTAAACAATAGACAAGACAAGACATCAACGCACTACACTATAAATTCATAGTGCGATGATACCAAATTATGACTGTTTTTGCAAGATTTTTATTTACTTATTTGGTATAAAATACAATTGAAACTCGTGTTTCTTCATAATTATATTTAATCCTAACAACGATTTATTTCATTGTTCTTTGGGTAAATTCAATCATATTACTATTTATATTACACTACAGTTAGAGATGTTGCTTATCTATGGCGTCAGCCTAATATACCTGTAAAACTGATAAATTTGATTGTGTAAACTATATCTTTATGAATCATTTAATAAATCTTTTCTTCTTCTTTTTCTTTGTGATTACAATTACATAAGAATGTTTCAGTAAATATTTTATGTGTTACAGTAACACTTGTATGATAACTATGACCTTGGTCATGTGAATAGGAATATTCAAAAATATTGATTTAAAAAAGTGTCCCTTATAAAAGACATCAACGCATTAAACCAAACAGCTTTATCTACCAATATAATAACTTTAAAGAATGTCATTTATTTGTTATACAAGCTCAAGCTATATTTACACAAGCTGTTTCCATCGTTATTTGGAACGCCATTTAATTGTTTTATACTTTCTTTTACCAATAATCTGTTTTATTTGGAGGGGAAATATTGATAGGAGTTTCTGTACACAATTGGACTCAAAGCTTTACCATTGAGGAGGTTAATAAACCTATTATATTATACTATAATTATTTTTGTTTTCTCGTCTCTTTGTTTGAATATTTGTTCAATTTCAATTACACAAAAACAGCTGATATATATGAAATTCATCGTTCATATAATTAATAGCCTGGATAAAAAATTACGATACTTTTTATTGTAGAAAATTTGATTTTTGCCTGGGAAATCGTATTAAAGATTTTCTGTAACAAACAATATATAGATATTTTAGTCTCTGTTTTGTAACCTGCTACAGTGCTGGTCAGTCCTGTTGGAGCCAGATGCCTCGGCTAATGGGATCCTGCGACCACACCCGTGTAGTAACCGGGTTGAGTCTGAGCAATGCACGTGCGTAACTGATATTAAGCTGGGCACACAAGATGTTTTTCTTTAAAAATCTAGGCATATACTCTTTTTAATATTTTTATTTTCCTTTTGGAGATTCACAGTCAAATATCTACCGTTACAAGCTCAGTTGAGAAATCATATATGCTTTGCCCAGAGTTCTATAAGGCTAGTGTTATGGATACTACTGTAATAGATAGACTCACATATATAATACATAGATGTATATAAACACCAATGACTCAGGTACAAATGCTAGTATTCATCATAAAAAAATCTTTTCTTTTCGGAAATCGAACCCAGGGCCGTCGGTGCGAGAGGCAGGACCGCTACCGTTGCACCAAATGATCGTGTACAAATATCTCAGTGTTTTTATGAAAATATTCCACACATGTGTAACAGTCTTTAATTAAAAAGAGGGTGGGGTTATTAATATAATCACGCGCCGCCCCCGACCAGCCGCAACCAATTAGAGCCAAGACAAGTGCGCAGACTCAGTTTTTGCCCGCAAAATGGCCGACTGCGCGCGGGAACACACGTTTTGGGAAGGCCTGTAATTTCGGATATTGGTACATACTACCCTGACTTAAAATCGATAATTGCTAAATTTGAAATCGAAAAAAAGTGTAAATGTCAACACGTATGTTAAATATCAGGATAGTAGTCATACTTATATATCTTCAAATTATTTTTTTTAATTTTGATATCTTTTTGTATACAACGCTGTAAAACTCTTTAAAATGTATATTGAAAATTTGTAGGTACTAGATAACTACCAAGGTAGAACTACCCAGACTATGAAACCGTTGAATTTTTAAAGTGTTTCCTATCCGGATACCAGCGCCATCCCTTCACATTCTAAGTGACTACAAACAACATCGAATGTAATAATTATTAATACTTATAACAATCGATAACAAATAAACAGCTGTTTAATATTTTTTTCACCTCTACGTTCGGAAAAGTTTGGTTTGTCATTCAATTTCTCCGGGGAAAATTGCGTTTTATCCGCTAGCGTGGAAGTGTTTTAAAATTAGAACCTTTCTATTCAAAGAAAAACACACATGGTATTCCGAATTGTCATTATAGCCTTCATAAGTTACATTTTATTCTTATTTAAATTAATACTATTCCGTTTGGGTTTAATTAAATTATTTGTTTTCATTTAATTATAAAATTAACAAGAATAAATATTATTTAGAATATAATATATTATTATACTAATTTTATATGTATGGTGGGTGAGATTTCATAATATATGATTGGATTTCGGACCGCACCCGAAAAAAAAGCTGTCAAAGTAATTATGGTATTCTTAGTCAAACCATATTTAATATAAACCAATTTAAAAAAAGAAATTACCATTAGTAATTGTAGTAATTCTACGTTTATTTTTTAATTTAAATAAACCAATTTAGCAATTTATTTTAACTGTTTTTCTTGCACCTAAAAAATTTTCTCGCTGTAGTTAGGTGAAAAATTTGGTGTTTCGCTCGGCAGCAAAGTTTTCAGCGTCTCGTACCATTGAAACCCTCGCTATAGAGATATATAGAGATATCTCGCGTCAAATCTCAACTTTGCAGCCTTGCATAACATTTTTTTTATTTTAAGCACATAACAATTTGATTTTTATACGTACAAAATTTTATACCAGAAGAAATTCAACTTGTCACAGGTGCCTCGGTAGCTTAGTTGAAAGAGTACTCGCCTGGACAACAAGAGAATGTGAGTTCACGTCTCGCTTATTTCTTGAGATAAGTTAATTTTTTTTATAAATTTTTTTAGACGTAAAAATCTCACTGTTAAATAACTTAAATAACAAAAAAAAAAATGGAAGTTTAAAAATGCTTGGCTGAAATCGGAATTGAAAACATATCTCGCTACCATAGTGTTACTTCAAAATAATCGTAAGCCGAAGCCCGATTCGCAGAAGACTGTTAGAAAATTCCAACTCACACCTCATACACGCACACATCCGAGTGTAAATTTAGAGAAACTTTAATAGTAAGCCGAAACCCGATTCGCAGAAGAGTGGTAGAGAATGCTGTTGGCATTGAGTCCGTCTTTGTACCAATATGTATATAACGTCTTATTAAAGAAGCCCATGTAGCCTTCTCAGGCAATTTATATTATCGCCTCATTTTCAGTAATATTCGTTTAAATTGAAAAACAAAGAAATACGAAACAAAGGTTTTTATTTATTTTGCAAAGCATACAGAAAAGGTAGAAAACTTCCTGATAGTGGTTCTTCATTGAATTTATCGCTATTCTTTTTTATTTGAAGATACATTTTTACGACAGGAGAATTAAAAACTACAACAATGCAATTATGAACAGTACATACTCAATGCAAACGATTGGTAAATGCATTTGCAGTTGATTTTCTTGTGATTAAACAGCAATGCTTTATTTATAACAAGCGACCCGTCCCGACATCGCCTGGTTTAATCAAAATGAATTCGTAATATAAAACATACATCCATTTAGAAGTATATATGTAATATGATAAAATAACATTCATTTGTTTCGGAAATTCCTATTCACACATTAACAAAATCTTTGTCTCTTTCTCTCTCGTTCTACCTCTCTCTATTAATAGAGATGTTTGTAATTTTCCTCATATTATGTGTAGCAATTTATTTTTATTTAGGATTGGGTCGCTCTTGATTCCCGGGACAAATTGCCCCTCAAAATTTTGTTTTTCTCTTACGGTCATAAAAAGGCCGCCATTTTGTTTTCTTGGTAACCAAGACCTGGGCTCTCATACTAATTTGACCACCACTACTCATGTAAATCTCCTATCAACATTAAAAAGCTGTCATTTGATAGCTAAACATGTAGACAACAGTTACACTGCCATCATGTTTCAATTGTCATGGAATAAAAAATAAAAAAAAATTAAAGAAAAACAAATAGATTCCTTTTGTGTATTTTTTCATTATTGGCTTTTCGAGAAAAACCAAATTTAAGGGGCAATTTGTCGATAAAAAATGCCATATTTTACACCATTAAAGGCTCCGACACTGGTGACGGGACACATTGTATATAAGAAACTAAACGTTAAGACATCCTGCTTGACCATGAAACAATACTCTTGATTCTGATATCATACTGATATCTCAACGGATAATGAACTGTGTATTTCATACTTTAGTTGGAAATACACATGAAAATGTTTACATTGGACTATTTTTAGTAAACCAAGTTTACAATAATCAATCTTTAGAAGTCGCAGTGTCACGTCAGTACTTCTTGTCATCAGGACTCGATCTCTCACGCATCAAGTTTCAGCGGTTATTACGCAAACTTATCTTTTACAACCACAGAAAAACACACTAACATTACTCGTGATACAAATAAGGTCGATATTTCAATATATAATGGAATCAGAGCTGATTTATATAATATTGTACTTATGTGTTGATCTTGACTTTCTTGACACGAACGTGTGGATTTCTTACAAACAAATTATATTTATAATTCTTTTTACAAATAAATAAAAAGTTTCGCACTGCAGCACTATACATTCTACCGTCTGCTTTTATAATTTATAACTAACTAAGCGAGCAAAAAGGCGTCTTCAAATAGATATTAGGTATTTTAATGAACGTACTAATCAAATTACGTGCTTCAAAATAAATATTTCTATAATTTCTTTAATTTCAATATTAAAAATTAGTTATCCGAACGGTAATTCTAATTTTTGACGTGATAACGTCTTATAAATCGATGAACACCGGCTGCATGCACGAAAAAGTGTAACGTTCCACGTGCAAGCGAGAGCGCGGAAAAAGCAATAAAGAGGCACGATCTGCCTAAGCGTTCGACTTGTGACGCATCTATCTCTCTTCCACTTCATGAAGTGAAAAGTTAATGTGGTTCCCATTGTTTATTACAACAACTTAATGTTATAAATTCCTTCCTTGTAATATACAAAATAATGATAATTCAGTGATAATAATTCAATTCAATTCACAAAAGTATGCAATTTTTCTTTAATGTTTTCTTATGACGCTATCATGTAAAATTATCATCCTTAAACTAACTTTACAGATAACCATATTTTTCTATATAATTTAGCCTTCCCATCTGACAACCCTGAATAATCTTTGGAACTAAAGACTCTATTCGAAAAACTATTTGAAAAATACATAATTCTTTAATGATTTAAGTTATATTATATATATAGACACATTATATTCAAACCGTAGTCGAGACACCTTCGTGATTTGTGATATGACTCATATTATGAATCAAAGCATTCAAAGAATACCGATTAGTGACTAGGACCAATCAATTATCAGTTCGGCAGAAATACGTGGGTTCCAATCTCAATTGAGGAGAATATTTTCTATACATTTTTCTTTATAATTTTTACACATTTTTAAAAGAGAAAAACTGAATGTTTAACCTACTACTTTTTCAATTGGTTAATAATATTACTATCTTTAAAACTTACAGTACGGTACACAACATAAACTCTAAAAGTTAACTGATATCTAATTGGCATTAGGTTGGCATAAACATTAAAGTGTATCGTATTATATGTTGTAGAATGTACAAGAATTTTATTTATTAAAAATATGTAAAAATCTCTTTATAAAGGTTGCTTAAAAGAGATATCATAATATTCAGACTAGACCACTGAGCTAATGCAAAGCCGCTAGGACAGCGGGAGCTGTGGATTCAATTTCCGTCAAAAATACACCGATTTAATTTTCCATATTTGATGAATACCACAATTGTAACGTAATCGTTTACTGTATAAAAATGAAATATTAATATCTTGTAGTGCATAATTCAAAGGCTCGTTATTATATAAAAAGTTCAAACTCCAGCATAATCTAAATGAAATCTAAAAAACATTCAAACCAATCGCTTATAATGAGCGACCCCGATCCCTTATCGATTATCGATCGTCCCTGGATCGAATCGCTCAATCGATGCCCATTGTCACACGACATTGATGTGACAGCTTCTATCTTCAGTACCATTCACAAAAGCGCCTTGTTTCTTTAACATAAAGCTTAAAATTACACATAGAACAACGATCAGTAAATCAACAATCACGTTTTCAAAGTTATTCAATTTTGGGTTTTCTCTTTAATGCAGTAAGGTTGAAATGAATATCGGCTTTATCTTTATACAGGTTACAAAAAGTGTCTCCACCGAGCTTTATGTACTTAATTAGTGTCGTGTTAGTGACACATCAACACTCTGATCAATTATATATGTAAAAATTATCAATGACATGTTAAATTGTGATAAAATATTTTTAATCTTGAGAACCGTTCCAGACGAGGAGATGAGTGATATAAAATGCATTTTTGATATGAAGCCGAGGACCACCTAAGGATATGCTTACACTGATTTTAACGTGAAAAATGACATCGTTTATCTTTATATATGTATATAATTCTGATGTACGTATGTATGTCACTGAACTCCTAAGCGGCGGAACCGTATTGAATGATTTTTTAGTATGCGTTTGGTTGTCGCCCTGGATAGTTTATATTCACAAATCAGCCCGGCAGAAGGCGCTGCAGGCGGCACAGGAACGCGTGGCCTTATTATCTAGTTTTTTATTAATTATTATAATAATAATATTTCTAACATACACACCAATTAGCCTAGACTTTTCGTATACTGTAAGGCTTGTGTTATGGATACTACGGCAACGGATAGACTGTTAAATAATTTGTTACAACCTCCTTCAGTTATTTATTATAACTTCTTATGATTATATAGGCTTAAGGTATGTTTAAACGCAAATAGTGTAGTGCAAAAGGTATTTCTTTTTATAGTGTTTCTGTCTTCAAGTATTTGTAAATGGCTGACTGTCGTTATATTTTTTGTTTTGATTGTCCATAAGACAAAACAAAATATATATAAACCATGATGGATGTTACCATGTACCTTGTTTTTATTGAGTTTCCGATATTTCGGCACTGTTACAAGCGCCGTGAACACGGAGCAACTGAAGTAATTGCCGGTAGGCTGTTATTGGCAGCCTACCGGCAGGCCTACCCTCCGACGAAGGTCTACCCTCCGACGAAGTCTTTTATTGCGTTCGATACCCGTACCACTGTTCACATTCTCACTATTCACTTGAAACTGTCCTTGACTTACAACACTTATAGTATCGGATCGCGACAATCATGTTAGTAACCATGAAAGTTTAAAACAAATATAAACTACACTTAAAAATATAAAACTCTTATGATTGTTTAAACCTGATTTTCTGTAGACGAGTTGCTCATAAACCGACTTTCATGGTAACTCCGAGGGTAATTCGATGCACAATCGGATCAATGTAGAAGACGAGCTTTTCGCTATTGCCTTGTATCTGGGTGTTCTGGTACCGTTGTTATTACTGAATACCATAACACAAATGCTTTAACTACTTAACTTGGATTAAGAACAATGTATGTATGTAATGTTGGCTTATATTTGTTACTAGCTGACCCAGCCACGCGTTGATGTGGCACAGTAATTTTATTTTTCTAAAATAAAAGTAGCCCAAGTTACTCCTTATTACATCAGCTACCTGCCAATAAAAGTCCCGTCAAAATCGGACCAGCCATTTCAGAGATTAGCCGGAACAAGCAGACAGACAGACAAAAATTGTTATTTTGGTGTATGTACCGTATATATATTCATACTAGCTGACCCGGCCACACGTTGCCGTGGCTCAGTCAGTTATTATAATTTGCAATATATTAAAATTGCCGTTGCCTAAGTTACTGCTTATTACATCAGCTACCTGCCAATAAAAGTCCCGTCAAAATCGGTCCACCTATTTTAGAGATTAGCCGGAACAAACAGATAGACAAAAATTGTAAAAAATGTTATTTTGGTGTATATACCGTATATATATTCATATGCATGTAGTAAACGGTTATTTCAATATAACAAACAGACACACTTAACTTATTTATATGTATAGATTTATTTAATATTTTAAAATATCATAGGAGAATTGTTAGCTAAGGTACAAATGCTCTTATGCATCACACAAACATCTACTTCCAGGAGTCGAACCCAGAACCGTAGCCACAAAAAGCAGGGTCGCTACCGTTTCACCAAACGACTGTCATAATGAACTTGTTAAACACCTTATAACATGTCCATTTGCTATTAACGTTTTGTAAGATAAATTACTTATTCGCTTTTCATAAAATAAATTTAATATATATGTGATAGAGCTATGATAATTACTGTACAGACTCATAAATTTGCCACTGTTAACAGTAGCGTCATCATCAGGAAACCATTCTACTGATAAATGGGCTGCTTTCACACTGGAGCAAATATTAAAATATTTGCTCCTCATTTTTTTTATAAGGAATAAAAGGCTTTTAACTAACCCAGTTTAGCAATATGCTTTGTGAATATATATAACTAAGTACGATAACCAAAAACTTATTGACAGGAAATATCTTTATTAAAAAAAAATAGCTTATTTTGTAGCGACAAACCACGTGTGCAATTCAAATGTATAATAATGACAGTGTAAACATAATTTCAAGAAAAAAAATTATTAAAGTAGTTGATTTGATATTTAATTTCCAAAATTCATACAAGCATAAGTATTCTTCAATAGACCTCAAATATTGATTCATTTTTTTACCATTTACTAAGACCTTTTTATTGCCCACACATTAAGGTTCCAATTTTACACACTTGATTACAAACTTTTCAAAACTATTAATTTTACTACATATTATATTTTTGAGTTATTTAAGTTTCTTTCAAAAGCATAAGGATTATAAACGAAATATTTGATTCCAAAAACTTTGATCGTATACTGATTTCTACTGTTTTACAAAAAAAATATCCTTTTCCAAAAAGTTCTTGAATTACTCTTGAGTTGTTTAAACATTTTAGAGTTGAACAAACTAAAATTGCATCTAATCAACTAGCAAAAAGTCGTATGTCTCATATAGGAGATGAAGGTATGAGTTCGATTCTCACCAATACTTACAGTACATTATGAGCATTAAAAATTTAAAAACAATGTTAGCTATCATTTACCATTACATCAAGTCTTCCGCATAATACTGAGATATCAGGAAACCTATCAAACAGCTTCGCAGAAACATCACCAATGTGAACACAGCCCAAGGGCTAATGTGCAACCAGTTCGATCTAGATCTCGGTATCGGCAGCTAGTCGCTGCACCGGTACCTTTGATCACATACCTGCAATTTCTGCTCAGCACATTTTATCGGCAGGATATATTTTTATTAAAGCCAACGCCGCTGATTCACAGTATCGTGGATAACACTCGGGATGTTAACAGTATTCTAATAGCTGAGGATCTTCCATTACAAATGGAAATTGAACTCTCTATGTAATGTGGTTTTTATGACGAAGTTTATATCTCATTAGGATAGCTTAGGTAAGTAAAGGTTGATTCATATAGTAAACCTTATATCGACCATCGTGGTTGAGCGGATTGTATACCAGTTTTCGTGATTGAGCTACTCCTAAGTCTCGGGTTCGCCGGTAAAGGCAATAAAGAAAACGAACTTTTCAATATTGGTTCGGGGCTGTGTGCTCTTACTTCTTACTTGGATTCAGAACGCTGTACGTCTGTAATATTGCATAATATAAAAGTATTTAGTTCTTTTTCGCCTATCGAGCATTTAATAAAATCTTGTAAAGTAAAATATGAAAAACAGGAATAACCCGGGAAATGCGACGGAAGTGGTTTTTAGTGATCATAATATTTTTATAAATAAAGGGGGAACGCTGCCAGTATCTTCGGAACCTTGCCTAAAGGGACTTCTTTTTATTATATATTTTAGTTGTTATATATATATATATATATATATTTATTTATTTATTTATTACAATGTCCTTATATGCTAACAGATGTTACCATCCAAAACGCTTATAAGTTAGAGTTATGCAATATGTCAAACTTAAAAATAACTAATTAATGATAAAATGTTTTACATAAAAAAAAAAAAAACCATGCCATGCCAATTCGGTGTTACAATTATAAATTTAAAAATGTCAATAAAATAATAAAATAAAATAACCAATGTCAATTGTCATACATAATAAATAAATCAAATAAGATGCACTAGTCAAATATTGTGGTAATATATTACTGCTTTACTAATTATTACACTAGGATGATCGGCAAATAAGTCAATAGTACAGTCATGAGCGATGATATCTCCGATCAAACGTAAAGCACGATTGGTGGGGGCATGAGCGGCGTAAGTAGTACGCGCTGATGGTCGGCGCAGCAAGCGTGGCGGTCGCCGCGGCGCCACAGTTCCCTCCTCATCCCAAGCCAGGCGCTTAGGAGCCAGTAAACTTACTTCACCCAATATAGTCGGGTTATAAATTTTGTTGCGCATAATAGCCAAGTAAAATAATAAGAGCTGTATGAACCGCCTGGTTCTTAATGTATCTATATCCACCATGGCTAACACGAAGAGAGACGGGTATAAATATGGGTAAAAACCATACCTTTTTTTATATAGCCAACGAGCAAATTTCCTCTGTACCCTCTCCACACTAAGAGAATACTTTGCCTCATATGGATCCCAAATAATTGCACCGAATTCGAGCTTGCTTCTAACATAGGCATTATAAAGCACTATTGCAACACTCGGATCCTCAAACTGCGAAGAGATCCTCATAATAAAACCTAAAGTTTTATTTGCAGCTTTACAAATTGTCACCACATGTTTGTGGAAATTTAATTGGGAGTCAATTATTAAACCTAAATCGCGGATGTCGCTTACCCTTTCTATGGGCACGTCGTCTAGCTTATATTTATAGTAAAGCGGATGTCGTTTCCGCGTGTACGTCATTATTTTACACTTTGTGCTATTAAAGGGAAGGTGATTAAGCCTACTCCAATCTGCAACTGCACATATATCAGCCTGAAGCGCTACACAATCAGTCACGGAACCAATTCCTAAACACAATTTGAGGTCGTCTGCAAACAGGAGACATTTTGCATATTTAACACAATTAGGCAGATCATTGATGAAGATGAGAAAGAGTATTGGTCCTAAGGTACTACCTTGACTTACGCCGGATCTTGTATAGTAAATGACTGACTCAAACCCATCCACCCTAACGAACTGACAGCGATTCCGGAGGTAGCTGGAGAAAAACTTAAGCAACTTAGATGTGAAACCCAATCTGACTAATTTTTGCAACAGTACATCATTGTCGACTAAGTCGAATGCTTTTTTAAAATCAAAGTATGCTGCATCTACTTGCCTGCCAGCATCCATTTCAGCATATGCATAATCTACATGAGTCACAAGATTGGAGGTTGTAGAATGAGCCCTACGGAAACCGTGTTGGCAGTCATGCAAAGAATTGCGAATCTGGTTATCAATGACGCAGCTCATGATTATCTCAAAGATCTTAGCGAAGACTGAGAGAACTGCTATAGGTCTAAAGTTGGAAACCTCGTTAATACCAGCATCACCTTTCGGAATTGGGGTCACTCTTGTCAATTTCCATGCTTCTGGATAGACAGAGTGGCTTAATGCAAGATTGAATAGGTACAAGAGCGGTGCCACAAGTGCTAAACCACAATCCTTCGCGACGAATACAGGGATACCATCAGGTCCAGCAGTTGATCTTGGTTTAAGTTGCCTTATTGCCAAAATCAAATCAGACTTATTGACTCGATCAATACAGACACAGGAGGCATCGGCACACACATCCACTGCACGGGCAGCCTCTTCAGGGCTTAAACGAGGTACCTCAGGAAGGAAAACCGAACTGAAATGTTCTGCAAAAGCGTCCGCTGCGGCCTGACCCACCACCTGCTCCCCATGATGCAAATACGGACCAACAGGTCTGCGGTCCTTTTTCTTGTCATTAACATATGTCCAAAATTGAACAGGGTCATCAATAATATTCTTTTGCGTCAGGTTTAAGTGCTGCTTATAAGCATTGTCAATTAAGTTTTTTACGTGCCATCTATAATATCTAAACATTTCTTTGTTAAATTCCTTTCCTTCTACTTTATAACGTTTTAAATGTGTATATTTTAATTCAACGTAGTATATTATTTCTTTCGTGAACCACTTTGGATATATATACTTATTAATCCTGTAAAGAGGACGTTTAAGCGGCACAAACTGACTAATGCAACTGTTAAGCTTGCTGTAGAGTAATTCGATGGCTTGATCAATATTAACCGTGGCCATCACGTCAGACCAATCCAGCATACTTATAGCCTCGTACAGACTTGGATAATCAGCCTTGCGCCAGTTCCAATCGGGGCAAGTACCAAAGTTCGAGGTGGGGTGAGGTGGGAACCGCGGCGGCGCGGACGTCCTATGCGCAAACTTGACTGTAACATTAAGAGGAGGATGGTATTTATCAGCTGGTACTAATGGCTCATCACCAGCGAGCACCTCAATCCGTTCCAGATTTAAGCTACTTAAAACAAGATCTAAAATGCCGCCATGACTGTTTAGAATATTGCTATGTTGTTTCAAGCCACAAGCATCACAAAACATCTCAAAATTAAATTTAACATTGTCACTGCAAGAATTAAGATTAAAATCGCCTACTACCAAGACTGGCATGTCAGCATTAGTCATAATTAAATTCTCAATACAAGTTAATACATCTAAATATTGTTCATCTTTATATCTAGGGGGTAGGTACACAACACAACATAGCAGTTTAAAAATTTTACATGTTATAACGGCACAAAGTAATTCCATATCAGACGTGAGACCATCTATATCCGCGATTACACGTAACGTATAGCTCTTTCTCACAGCAAGTAAAACCCCACCCCAACCGCTGTCATTAGAACGATCTCTCCGCACTACCACGTAATCCGAGGGGAAAAGTTCACCGTCTGATATGGAACTCGTCAGAAAAGTCTCTGTCAACGCTACAATATCAAAACAGGTCTGGGTTATACTATGATAGAAGGTATGAGTTTTGGAGCGCAAACCGCGGACATTCTGGTAGCATATTTGAAAAGACTTATAATTAGAAGTAGCACATTCACGAAATCTTCTCTTTGGCACGAAAGTTCTGGCGCCATGGTTTCACACAAATATCCTCGGCCCAGTTGGTCGGCAGCATAATGTTCTCAGCATATTTTGACGGAACTCCAAGCTTAAACGATGCGTAACGACCGCGCGATTTCAATACTTCCACAGTGCAAACATCGGTTCCGCAAATAGAATGTAGATAGGTCCGAACCTGCTCGACCGTAGTTCCCTCCTGGACGTAGAAAAGATGTAAATATCTCCATCTCTCGGAGGCTTGTAACAGCGTAGATCCCGGAGCTGCAGTGCCTCGGCGTACACCAGAAAGAGAAGCACGTGAACGGCCGCGCTTCACCTCCGTCCACTCGCCGGAGTTCTGCCCTTCATCGCAGCTGACGTTTGTTGTGACTTGTGACTGCCGTGGACCCCTGGTGTTAGCAGGCACCGTCGTCGGACAAGTACAAGGGTCACTAGCAGTAGAAGTAGCCGTTGTGTTGGCGGCTTTACTATACGCAACCTGGTTGTTGGATTGTGTTTCCGCAAGTTTCTTCGGGACATTGTCCGGGCAAACAGGCCGTTGTGCTTTAACATTGACGGTTTCTAGTTTTTTTTGCTTATGGTCACCCTTTGTAAGACCCATGCCATTAATCCTCCCCTCTAATTCATTAATTTTATTCGTCAAAATATCAAATTTCTGACATATTTCAGCATTAAACATTAAGAATTGTTCAGTAATTATTTCACGAATTTTTGTTGTGAGCCGCAGCTCAAATTCATCCTGCATTAGTTTTAGCTCACACATAGCAGAGGCATGCACCATATTAGGTGAACTATTGAGCGAGTGACATTGCTCGTTATTATTACGTTTCATTCGTGTGTCGCGCTGACTAGAACGCACAGTTACGTTGTCAGGGCTGCACATGCTATGCATAGATATATCGGGCGGGCAGTCGCTAGCGATACTCATATCGTGTAAATACTGCTGAGTTTGCCGCACTGGAGTCAGCGAATTGTCACCCTTAGGCATTTTACAACGGCATTCAACACATATCCATGATTTTTTGAACTCAGATGTAAACTTAACGTATGCATTAATGTTATAATTGGCGCATAAAATATCGTAAAACTGTTTACATTTAATGCAATTCAAGTACGCACCATCTTCGGTAATCTTGCTGCGGCATCCCGCGCACATAATATCACGCGTCGCCATCATTGCCGGCCGAACACAGCAGCTGCCCGTCGATTCTTGTAGAACAGCAGCAATGGAGCAGGCACTGAAGCGGCGATAACACTTGCCGCGACGATCGGCCGATAAGTCAAAGCAGCGAGCGAACTAGGAGTTGTCGTAGGTCAGGTCCGTAAACGATTTTCAAATTTTTAAAAAAAATTTCAATGATAACTCCGGTGTGATTAAGCAAAATTTAAAGCCGATTTCACCACTAGGTGGCTTTTTTTGTAAGCTACAAAATCACACTAGATGCAAATATACACATTCACTTTTTATCACTATTAAACAATTTTGTTCACGGAGCTAACAAACATAGGTGTTTAATTATAACGGTCCACGGTTTATACTCATATATATTAGTTTTAGGTTAATTTTAAGTTATTTTATTACCTGTTGTCAATAAATTTCTTTAATACTTAAAAAATGTAACGTAAGTATGAAATATGAACAGTATATGTAGATAAATAAAAGTTATATAGTAAAAATAACAATGCAGCCAGTGTTATATATTTAAAGTCTTCAAAACTTTTAATTTAATACCAACACAGAATATCAACAGTTCCAATTGCCCAATCATTAATTCTACCCACCCAGCACCACAACTCTCTACGAACATGCGACACAATTCCGGTTCTATCCTTGATATTATCTCCAACACCTCATATTTATTCCCGGGACAGGTCAATCGGTGCGAATGGCTGAGCAAAAAGACACTATAATAAGCGTTTAAAGCTTGCTCTCATTGATATATCGCTTTCCTCGCGTGGTTCTATAGAAAAAAACTATTTAGCGTATAAAACTTTACCCTCTGAGGCGTTATTTTGATTAAATAAAGCTGATAACGATAGCATCAAAGTATTAATAGCTAGTAACGTTACTCATGACCTTTCTTACAGTAACAGGGTTAAGCACACCATAAAGTTATAATAACGAAACGTTTTTTTTCTATAACAAAGCTCGTTTGTCGTCTGGTTCAGAAAAAAAAAAGTTCTTTAAATTTATTTGATTTGATTCTGTAATGACATAGTCTAGCAAAAGAAGTTTAGTTGACTTTCCTGTCCACTCTTAACTATTAACAAAATAAAAAAAAACAAAACTTTACGGTTCATAAAATTTTAACTGCTACTGTTCACATAGTATATTTTTTTATTGTTTTGTATCAATCTATTTTTGCCCATTAAATAAAAAATATGATAAAAATGGAGAATACCTATTTTTTACTTTTGATTTGAACAACTTTTTATGTTTTAAATTAATAATATAAGAAAGAATGCTTATGTCTGCTTATCACACGAACTTATGCAAAGTTAAATGATTTTAAATTATTAATATTTGTTGTGGTATAAATTACTAGGTTTTGCTGTGAAATATGTATATAATATATTGATGTAATTAAAACATGGCATTTATCTTACAATCTTAGTGTCTAGTAAACGAAATTTTGACAATTTTTTTTACATAACTGGATTATTTACATATTTCTGTCATTTACTTGACGTTTCAGATTTCTATAATAAGAAAAAAAACCACAAGTATCTTTTTAACATACTCCCACCAAACTGCAGGTAAAAAAGAAATCTCAAAGGTACATAAATAAAAAGAAATTAATACCAAATGTATAACGAATATTTTTATTCTCAAAAGAAAAAATAGTTAAAAAATGTGATAAATCTCGATTTCAAACATGAACAAAACATACTAACAACTCTATGCGGAAAAAGTACGTCTGGCCATAATTATCGGATAGTAAAAAAAACTAAAAAAAATGAAAAGCATTGTATCAACATATATTTATCGATATATTTATTAGTATTACTATATATAATTATAGTTAGTCAGCGATCGTTAATTAATTGGTAAAACTCTGTAACAGACTTAAGAATATAGAAGTAAGTTTGATGTGTATATTAAGTAAAAACAGGCTGTTGAGATTCCTAATACATAAAAATCTATATATTAGGATGATTTTCAAAACTAATTACGACTGTACGAAAACCGATGATACCTAGCATTGGTTTTCGTAACTCTATGTTGCAGTATAGTACTCGTATATTGTAAAAAAAAAACTAAGGTGTTAACACAACGCGCGACGGGATGCACGCATACGATATTTTAAGACGTACATGCGTTAAGACAAATTGTAGATGATAATCTTTGCGCTCTTTATTGCAAATAAAAAAATTTCAAGTCTTCGAGATCAATATTGTTACGTATTTATATAATAAATTTTTTTTTCTTAAATTTGAGCACTTACGTTAGTGATAATAAAAGTGCAGTAGAAACTTTGTGCAGTAAGTGCACTTAAAAAAGATAAAATAGTAAAAAAATCGAGCAATGTCATTACACAACATATATTATAGTATTTATCTTTAATGAAAATGGCAAACATTTAAGCTTAATGTATTTTTTTTAGTTTAGAATCTAACAGTTATACGGTCACAGATTAATAATTTAACAAATTATGTTTCCTTAGAGAAAACCACAGAGTATAATGGGTTTTATTGTGTTAATTAATGACTGTCGCTCGGTGTAAGTCACATGGACAGACCTTGTGCAGGAAGTGGTGCTGTGTCGTCGTGGTTGTTTAATACGAATTGTTAATGATACTGCTGTATCATTTGTACTCTGTGATGCATGGCAGATGTCTGAAACGTTGTGTTTTTCTATTATTCATTTTTCCTACAGTATTGTATCTAGATTTAAGCAGATCGATTAGTCAGCAGAAAATATTGTTGGAGCAATTTATTGTATACTTATCAAACATTACAGATGCAATTATTATTTTTTTGTTTATGTTTTACGAAAAACCACTCCAACATTCAAAAATAATACCAACTGCCATCATGCATAATTTCTATACTAGTTTCCAGAAATAAATATATGAAATGTTGTAAACGTACGAACGGACAACGTCGCAAATTCACTTAAAACAAAAGGCTGTCCAAAAGAACACGCCATGTAGCACCAACCCAGCCCACAGAGTAGGCAATAACATAAACCTCACAGATGAGTCACAGCGAGGCCGTACGTGCGTACGCGTCGTAAAGCTCAAACGTCAAGCGGTTGTGTCCGTCATAAACAGGCCTAAGCGGGGGGTGCTGATAAGCTGCCAGTATGCATATTTTGCGAGACTGTGGTACGTTTGACGAGTGATGGCCCGGGAGCCGGCGACAGATAGAGGTTGTTTACGACCAACGCTTGCTTTTGTTATTTTCAATGTTATTTACGCATAAGTAAATGTTACAAGCCCGCATGTCAAATAAATATTTGTGTAATTATTAGTTTTAACCTTCATCATTATGGAATCTTCTTGTTACAGTATAGTATTTTAAGAATGAATGAAAACTCTTTATATCGCTATGTTGATTTAATTTATCTCTTAAGTAACTGTGGGTGTAACTTATTAACTAAGACTTCATAACGAGTCTCTCAATTATGTTCATAAATATGCATGGAGTAAATATACCCTTAACGAAAACAATACTGTGCGTTGTTCCCAAGACCCCAATGACTAATTATGTAGTTATTAAAAATCTAATAATCCATTTTATTTTAGCCCTTTATTCTTCTATAAATTGCATTATAGTTGATTTATATTTCATAAAATCATAGGTAAATTTTACAAAACACACGTAAA
Organism: Calamotropha paludella; assembly: GCA_927399485.1. Lineage (NCBI taxonomy): Eukaryota > Metazoa > Arthropoda > Insecta > Lepidoptera > Crambidae > Calamotropha > Calamotropha paludella. Next base: position 3,006,582 of record OV656806.1, on the reverse strand, counting down.
TTATATCTAATATACATCATCTATACATATAAATAAAATTGGAGTGTCTGTTTTTAATATTGACATAATCGTTTTTTACTACATGCATTTGAATATATATACGGTACATACACCAAAATAACATTTTTTACAATTTTTGTCTGTCTGTCTGTCTGTTTGTTCCGGCTAATCTCTGAAATGGCTGGACGCATTTTGACGGGACTTTTTTTGGCAGGTAGCTGAGGTTATAAGGAGTAACTTAGGCTACTTTTATTTTAGAAAAATAATGTTACAATATTCCACGCGGACGAAGTCACGGGCAGCCGCTAGTACTAAATAAAAATTAAAGTCGTCACCTATTAATTTCGACAAGTGTTCACAAGCCTCGGTAGCTCAATTGGGAGAGCATTAAAGTGAACATCTAAACGTAACGGGTTCTTGTCCCGCCTGAGAATAATTAGTTGCTTCGATTTCTTTCTACTATTTTTCTATTAAAATAATTTACGGATCTGTCTAATATAATTTAAATACGACTTTTATAATTACAAACCTTAAATAAAAATAGAGAATTTTAAATAAGTAAAATCTAAAAGCTTAAAACTAGGAAGCGACATATAAAGTAAATGTACCTATTAAAGTGTCAACCAGTGTACCGGGATTATCCTTTGGGACTATTATTCACAAATATGCGGTCACAGTGGCCTCGTACGAGTTATCACGAACCTATAATGGTAATCTTTTATAACAGATAGCAGCTTTCGTCGACTGCTACTAATATTTTATGGGTAATGTGTACGTCGTTACTATTTCTTATAGAATATGGAGATGAGGTCAGCTAGTGATATATGGGAAGGGAAATCGGTTAGTTACAGTTTTATTTTGAAGAAGTTAGAAGGTTTACTTTGATAGATTTTCGCGGATACGAATAAGGTAATGTTTGTACCTTTTTTATGTTAATTAAGGATAACCAGCTTAACAAAGCTTTTGTAAGTTTTATAATAATAATAATAATATTTCTTACATTCTCACCAATCACCTTAGCCCAAAGTAAGCACGGTAAGGCTTGTGTTATGGCTAGCGATGTGCCGAGTACGGCTTGACTCGAGTCAGACTCGATTCCTGCTTTGGACTCGCCTACTCGAATACCAATTTATTTTGATTCGAGTACGCCGGACTCGATTCCGGTACTCGAGTCAGGAAGGATCGATCTTGTACTCGCTGTCTCGAAACTATTATGCGAGTCCAACTGACTCGAGTCTAGTATTCGAGTTAGCTCGACTCGCTCGTACTCGATTTCTGTTTACTTAAGCAATGAAGTGACACCTAAAATATAAGTACATTAATAAAACAAATAGAACTTGATCTCATTAACAGAAATTTTCTGGTTCCTAGATATCTCCTTAGTTTTCAATGTTTATTTGTTAAGTTTAATATTTAAAAATATTTTTCATTAGAATGTAAGTAGTGTTATTATGCTAAACCTCTAGGTTTAGCATAACAGTATATATACTGTTTGAAGTTTACATCTTTCTAATTTTTCCTTTTGTACTTAAATCGGTAACAGACTCGAGTTCTGGACTCGAATTCCCAGACTAAGGTTCTAGACTCGAGTCCAGGACTCGAAGAGAAGATTCGAATACCAAACATAGAACTCGAGTACTGGACTCGAATCGCGGTCATGATTCGAGTCATGATTCGAATACCGTACAAACTGACTCGAGTCGACTCGATCCTAAAAAACAACGACTCGGCACATCACTAGTTATGGCTACTAAGGTAACGGCTAAACATACATAAATGATAAATAGATATGTAATATTCATAGAAATATGTATAAATACCCATGACTCAGGTACAAATCTCGTATTCATCACACAATCCCTCACGGGATTCGAACCCAGGACCATCGGTGCTAAAGGCAGGATCGCTCCCGTTGCACCAAGTAATCGAAATCGGTTGGTTACCTTTTTATATCGAATACGAAAGAAAGACTCATAAATTTTTGATAGATTTTCGCGGATACAAATTCGTTAAAGGTAATATTAGTGCCTGTTTTTTTATTGGAGAATCAGCTTCAACGACGCAATGCCTGTTACTCTATAACTTCCCAAGTTCTTAACCGATTTTAATATTTTTTGTGTGGAATCGAATCTACGGGTTTAAGACTAGATCGTGACGGATTTTTAAATTCGCAAAATTATGACCAAAAGCATTGGATCTATGGGATTTCCCATTTAAACAAAAAGCGCGCGCTTTTTGAAAGTTTTCATTCTTATGGAATTTAAAATTTGCTAAACATTATTGATTCTTTTTTGGTATTACGCTCCGCTTCAATATAAGGTGCTAGCGAAGCTTTATGCTTAGCTACTGCATCGACCTAGTTTATATTAAGAATAACTAGCTTAATAAAGCTGTTATAAACAAATCAAAACAATTACATATATTATGTAGTTTGTCGAAAAAGATATCAGTGTCAAGATACTTCTGCCACTGGGTACAATATATCCATTGCAGTGAAAGTCGTCAGTATTATATAAATACAATTCTGTATCCTAATACCTTATTAAGTTTAAACTCCTTACAGATATGCAATATTTCTGATACTAAGTTCTTTTCTTTATTTATTCTATTCGACGACCGTTTGGTGCAACGGTAGCGATCCTGCCTTTCGCACCGACGGTCCGGGTTCGAATCCCGGTAGGGGCAGATGTTTATATGATGAATACGAGCATTTGTACCTGAGTCATGGATATTTATATATATTTATATGAATATTACATATCTATGTATTATATATGTATGTTTATCCGTTACCCTAGCATCCATAACACAAGCCTTACAGTGCTTACTTTGGGCTAGGCTAATTGGTGTGAATGTAAAAAAAAAAAAAAAAAAATATTTATTTATTTATTTATATTTGAATTTTAATGACAAACCATTTTACTTCGGTAAACTTTGAACTGACGATAAGCTACATTTCCAATTTAGCATGCTTCACGTCACTTTCATTAAATATTTTGAACAAGCCCTCTTAAGGCTAGGTTCACACTATTACACGAGCAGCGCGCCATAAAGCGAGATTACACGTATTTATTATCTATAATGCATCTTAAAGAGTTAGTTTGACCCCATTTTGTAGACTACGAAGAGCTTATACTATGAACTTGCGATAAAATGAAATAACTTACTTCGGCTATGAACAAGTTATGGTATCTGTTTTATTATATAACTTATCATAAACAATGGTTGAAATTAGTATTGTTCAAGAGTTCAATTAAAAGTGAGTTATTCATATCATGTTTTTGAAATTTTGAGAAAGAATTACCTCCCAATAATTATTTCACTTTTTCATATTATTAAACAAAAAGAATTAAAGAGAATTAACCATACTTTTACTTTAAAATTATGCATTTGGAAACTTATTTATTCGTATTAAATCAATGGTTTTTCACTATTTTAAAGCAGGACCAATATTTCACTGTAAAAAGCTGACTGAGACATAATCATACTGAGTGTGAAAAGGGCTTGAGGAACCCATAATCATATGCATAGCGTACAAGAAATCGAGTTCAGTCCTCCACAAAGTGAATACTGGCAGAAGTAACATAACGAGGCAAATGGTTTTGTATACTTCTGCCACTTTCTGAATTTTCAAAAAAACAAAAATACAAATCACCGGAGAAGAATACTAATTTACTACATTTGAAATTCGAATTTTTATGTGTTTAATTTGATTGATTCTGAAATACTTTTACCAATATGCGTGTGCTCGTGTGTGCGTTTATTATTTACCATTTCTTTCCTGCATTCCTCCACAGGCAGTATTTACCTGAAAACAAAATATTATAATTAGTTTATTTAGATTCTTATTTAAATATAAAATAATATATTATATAAAGGAAGCATTAAAATTGGTACTGATAATATTCAAGTCAAAAACTAGGTCTGATTTCTTAACAATACTAATGTCAATATAACAATAAAAAATACAATTTACGCTGTCAGAATTCATATTATTATAAATTATATTTTCATACGTCATCAATGAATGAATTGCATTCATGGACAAAAATATTTCAAACAAATTTATCACTTTTATTAGAAAGAAATACGATTTCGTGTAATAAAAATTGTAAAAACAAAAAAACATTTTTTTGGAATAAAAATCTTTTAATTTTATTAAATATCTCTTTAGTAGTATATAACACCAACTATTGGGAGGCAACCATACCAAATTTGAGAAAGTCTTAATCTGACATACTAATAAATTGTTTATCTACTTTTTAAAATGTACTGTACAACATTATTTTGGCCGCCATTGTACGTGTACCGTTTAGATGCAATGATGATGTTGTCGTGCCTTTAGTCTCGCAATTTTCCTAAACGACGGGTCGCGTCAGAATTTCAGCTACTTTATGCTTTATTATCACTAGTTTAAACCCGCGACTGCGTCCGCGTTGACTTTAGAAATTTTTGTCGTTATACATGTGCAGTAGGTATGGATATAATAAAATTAAAAAAATATTTGTATTAATAAAAAGTTAGGAACGTGCCAGATTAAATTATTGGAAGGTTGTAGCATATATATGATAACCATTACCTTATACTTTGTCCAATGTAGGATGATACTTTTGACAGTTGACACCTATATATTTGGAGATACAATGTGTTCCAGAAAAAAGAGGCGAAAAACTTATGGACCTAATCATGCAAATTGCTAACACGGTCGGTCATAATATAAAAGAAGAAACTATCCATTATTGCACGCGAGTATCAAAACTAGATAAGTCTAGCACACGCCCAAGATCAATAGTTGTTCAAATGTCATCACCACAACACCGGGATAACTTACTGGCTAAGGTTATAAAATATAACAAACTGAATCCGAACAAAAAGTTGAATACTTCTCACATAGGTATGTCTGGCGTAAAAAGTCCAATTTACGTGGTAGAACATCTTTCTATAACTAATAAAGCCTTACATGCTGCAGCCAGAAAGAAAGCGAAAGAGATGAGCTATAAACATGTATGGGTGAGAAACGGACGAGTTTTTATGCGGAAGACCGATGAGTCAGCTTTTATTCTGATCAAGGACTCAGAGACCTTAAGAAAACTTAAGTAATTTATATTATTTTATTCTCTTTTAAATTTAAACCTTCTATAATGTCTAGTTTTACCATGTACTACCAAAATGTCCGTGGTCTTAAAACCAAAACAATTGATTTTATTAGAAATTTAAGTCTTAGTTGTTACGACGTTATCATACTCACGGAAACTTGGCTAAATGACACTGTGTTTGATAGTTAATTATTCGATAACCGATATGTAGTCTATCGTAGGGATAGAGATTTAATAAGTACCAACAAAAGTGACGGAGGGGGTATTCTTTTCGCAATCTCAAAAAAATTTAATTCTTATAGAAATAACCAATGGGAGAGTACTTATGAAGATCTTTGGGTGACTGTTGACATTCCAGCTACTAGGGGCATTCGCCAGGTTACATTCTGTATTGTTTATTTACCTCCACCTGTAACCATAGCAGCTTTGGATATGTTTTTGTGTAACTGCAATCTTGCCCTAGAACATGTCAAGGTTAAGGCATGCATTGTGGGAGATTTTAATTTAGGTCAAATAAACTGGAATGAGCAAGTAAGCAACAATGTGTCATCTCTTGAATCTTTAGTAAGAGATTTTATGTTATTCAATGACTTAGATCAATTTAATATAATTCCTAATAAGAGTGGCAATATTCTGGATCTCTTTTTATCTAATATACAAGATTGTCAAATCCAAACTGCCACTGATATCCTATCCAAAGTAGACTCTCACCATCCTCCTCTTGAGATAACCTTAACTACCTTTAATGTAAAAACTTTACTCTACAACCGTGATATTGAAAGGTTTAATTTTTATAAGGCAGATTACAGTGGCATAAATGAATTTTTGAAAAGTAAGTCTTGGATGGATATTTTGTTGAATAATACAGATGTCAACGGTATGCTGAAGGCTTTTTATGAAGTTTTAAGAGAATCCATAGACCTGTTCGTCCCTTTAAAGAACCCAGTTAAATCTAAATACCCTCCTTGGTATACAAAAAATCTCATTAAATTATTACATGAGAAAAATCGTGTGAGGTTACGGTATAAAAATTTTAGAAACCCTTTAGACGAAATCTCATTGAAAATATTGAAAAGCCGATGTGAAAAGTTAGAGTCAATATGCTACCGAAATTATCTGAGCGGGGTTGAGGAATCAATAAAAGTAAATCCAAAAGTATTCTGGTCTTTTATAAAAGGAAAACGCAGGGGAAACAGCTCATACCCCATGACAATGCACACTGCAACTTGCACAGCTTCTAGTGGCAAAGGTATATGTGAGCTGTTTGCTGACAACTTTGCTTCTGTCTACAATGTTTCGGATGGTAATAGCGGCAACAACGTAAATAAGGAAGAAGTACACAATAACAACCTGCATTCAATCTTTATTGGTTTAGACGACGTTTAGCAGAAGTTAAAGAATTTAGATGCTTGCAAAAGTCACGGTCCCGATGAAGTCCCGGTTATGTTTGTTAAAGAGTGTGCGGAAACCCTAGCTGAACCGTTATATATTATTTATAATGAATCACTAAGGTCGGGGATATTCCCAGATAATTGGAAGCTAGCAAAAGTTGTACCGATACACAAAGGTGGAGACAAATCTTGTGTTGATGACTATCGACCAATTTCCCTACTTTGTGTATTTGCCAAAGTCCTTGAATCAATTATTTGTCCTGTAATTCGAAGTCATTGCAAGCAAATATTTACAGACCATCAGCATGGTTTTCTTGAAACACGGTCTACTTGCACCAACCTGGTATGTTTTGAGAATTTTTTATCACAGGCAATTGATTCACATGGGCAAGTTGATGTTATATATACAGACTTCTGCAAAGCGTTCGACAAGGTGCATCATAATGTGCTGTTAGGGAAATTGAATTCGTGGGGAATTACGGGTTCTTTATTAAAATGGATTAAATCCTACCTTACAAATAGAAAATTTCAGGTTGTGATTAATGGATATCGCTCTAGTTATCGTGACATACTGTCTGGCGTACCTCAGGGTTCGCATCTGGGACCAATCTTGTTCAACATACTAGTGAACGATTTGCCAAAATGTCTCAACTATGCCACTCCATTCCTTTACGCAGATGATTTAAAGATGGGACTACAGATAAAAACAGATAACGATGCTGTGAAGTTGCAGGATGATCTAAATAATCTTGTTGACTGGTGCACTGATAACGGTATGTTGCTCAATCCAAGAAAGTGCCGACAAGTTCATTTTACACGAAAAATGAACCTCACTGCTACTCAGTATTATCTTCAAGGTGTTGCATTGGAAACTTCAGAGAGTGTGAAGGATCTTGGTATATACTTTGATCAAAAGTTATCTTTCGTTTCCCAAGTAGATAATGTAGTTAAAAGGGCTTCGAAGATGCTAGGGTTTGTAATAAGAAATGCAAAGATCTTCAAGAATACGCAAACAAAAATTTTATTGTATAACTCTTTAGTAAGGAGTATTTTGGAATATGGTAGTGTCGTATGGCGCCCACATTTCGCAACACATACTCTTCGACTTGAAAGAGTGCAGAAAAAGTTTGTGTGGCATCTTGCGTACTCTAAAGGCTTGCATAAAAAAATTAAAAGTTACGGGGAGAGATTAAAATGTTTTAAAATGATGTCACTCGAAAATAGAAGGGATCAGTTGGATATAATTTTTCTGAGTAATATCTTAACAAGTAGAATCAACTGCCCCACTCTACTATCACAATTCAAATTTAGAGCCCCGTATAGGATACCTCGAAAGCCCATAACACCACTCTGTCCTCCTCTTAGATACACGGTCTTAGGTGCCAATTCAGCCATCCCACGTCTATCTCGAATTTTAAATAAATATTCGGACTTAATTGACGTGTTTCAAGACTCTCCCAATAGCATACGCAAGGTGTTATACAACAGTGGCATTATTAATTACAGTTAAAAGACCACTTTTGTCAAATATTGTTTATCTCATTTTTACTTAAAATTATAAAATTAAAATTATGAAAATACTCGTACATTGAATAATAATTGGTAAGTTAAGTCTGTATCATAATATTAAAAGCAAGATGTGTCTTCTTGTAAGTAGTTTATGTACTTAGTTAAGATTAGATAATTAAGTAAGTAATGATGTATTTAGTGCATAAGCTGTGAGTAGACCTAAGTAAATAAATAAATAAATAAATAAATATATAGAGGGTATAAAGTTGCTATTGCAATGTCAAGCCAAACATTAGGAAACAAACGCAACCATAGTACGTAGCAATAAGGAAGCGACACCTGTCAAAAGTATCATCCTACATTGGACAAAGTGTAGTCATCCTGTGATCACGACTTCTGTAAAGTAGTCAAAACATCAGGATTAAATACAAAAAAAAATGCGCAGCTAATCCGATAAAAGTAATTTTATTTAATACCAATGAAATTCAAAACAAATATTGAGAATTGTAAAATGATGGAAATTACATATTAATATTTAAAACTATCTCTATCTATAAACAAGAATTCTTTAGCATTTTAATGCAATACACATTTATAATATTTTATTTAATTAAAAAATACTAGCTGTAACTAGTAACTAGTAGCTAGTAACGCTGGAACTGTAACTGCTGTAACAATGGAAAAAAAAGGAAAATGAGCGGACAGACAAACACACAAACAACAAATTTGTGTTCTTAGATTATAGATTCAAAGTACGTTTTCACGTCAATTATTTGTATTTATATTACTAATCAGAGTTCAGCTTACATAATGGGGAACAGAAAATTTTAATAATTACAAACACTCATAAATCGGGAGCTAACTAACAGTTAACGACCGCCTGCACCAGGATTCGAAAGCGGGACTTAACTTACAAGAAACTTACAAGCATTGAAGGTTGTCCAACCCTTGTTGTTTGATATGTAATTTCTTCGCCCAGGCCAGTTTCCTACAACTCCAATCATAAAACCATAATATTAAACCCATCTAGTTCCATTTAATACGCGTTTCAACTTTCTCGGTCACCATTTTGAATGCAATTTTCTGACATGTCTGAACGTAAGGAGAGCAGCCCATTAATAACTGAACATACACTGTGAAAGTATCTATTCGACTTTCGACCTAATTCCCAACAACATAAAGACTTGAATGTAATGTGTCATGGAATGCAAGTTGCTACTTTTAGGTTATGTGAGTGTAGAAATTAATTATGTACGCATCGCTCTGAGTGTTCAGTGTGAGTTTTCAAATATACAAATATTACTATTGAGTTGGAGTTAAGTTTAATTTAGCCCTTATTTCCGTAGTGCTAAGCCCTATTGTATAAATATTAAATCGAACGCGATAAGTAACGTTTAAGAACTTACGCTTAGGTGTCGAGTACCCTGCTTTAACATAATATCATGCTTATCATATTTTTTCTTATTTAAATTAAAATTCTAGATTTTTATTTGTAAAGAAAATATTACTATAAAAAAATCTAATTGTCACGGGAATTTGGCGGGACTCAAATCCACATACCCTCGTCTGAGCGAATACTCTTCCAACTGAGCTAAGACATGGCTTTGGAAACTCAATCAGAAGGGACATAATAACACATACGTCTATTGCAAAGAAATAAATTTACTAAGTCAACAAAATTACTGTGAAGCATTCTTGCAAAAATAATTTTAATAAATCCTAATACAAAACAGTGAATATTTTTTCCTGCAAAAGTCAGCTCGCTTATGTTTAAACTATATACTTATAGTGCTTTTAAAAAACGTCAAAACAAATTAAGTGTTTGCCCTGAAATTCAATGAAAGAACTAAACACATACCAAGGAAAATCAAATTGTATCTAATATTGAAACAAAAAAACGCAATGTGGTTAATAATTTGTATATATCTCTCTCAGAACATGTTTCTTTGTTAATCTTAGTTAATCTAAGTTAGTCTAAACCACTAAGGAGTTTTTACCTGAGTCTGTGTTTCCTGACAAATACAATTTAGGGGTCTTCAAGTCACGAGTGAAAAGGTATCTTCTAGGCAAGCGCGTCACATCCTAGATCGCATCGACGCTTATCAGGCGAGATAGATATTTCAACATTATTTTTTACCAAAATACATTAAAAGTCAAGATATAATTTGCAAAAAGCTTATTAAAGAACAATCTTTTACTATTACTATACGAACAAAAAGTTAAAAAGCTCAAACTCGATTAGATTGTGTAGTTTTATTGAGGAGTTCCTGTGGTCACCTTCCAGCTTCAACATCAGATCAGCTCCATGTCATCATAATATTACATTGTCACGTGATATACAAATACATGCAAAATATTGAGCTGAAATTTTCATTTCATTACAGACACCGGGAAAGGAGGAAGTATATAAAAGTTTGTAAAAAGAAAAATAAGATTTTGAATTTAGAACTTCGTGTGATTATCGCAAAGCTTTCATTTTTGTAATTGTTCAACCACATTATACCAACGTTTGTGGCGGCTGCGAACCCGTGGTAGCAATAAGAGCCCACCACACTATGATTACTTAGATTAAGAAAATTATACATCTCTGACGTGGCGACGTTGGAACAAAAAACAGACTTCATTTATGGATCTCTGCGAAACGATAAACAACTCTAGCTCTTACTTTATAAGGCTTGAATTCGTCCTTACCATCTCTAATTAAGATGGCGTACTTCTTACATGTTAGATAGAAAAAACAGAAAATATTAATCGCTTTGAAATAAAATCATCAAAAATATAATTCTACGATTTTTGTAATATTATTCGTAATGTAAAGAATTGTTTAAGAAAGAGGTGCTCAAAGAAAAAGAAATTGCAGTGTAAATGCGCCATTCTTTTATATTTTCAATGTGGAATTATCTACAAAGTGTTTTGTCTTAGATTTCACTGTTAATCAGAATTGCGGAAAGAATGGAATTAGTTTTAATAATTTCAGGATAGAAGCGTATAAAAAATACGTTATCTTTCTACTTTTCATCAAAACCTGTTCAACTGTTTCACCATGAACAGAGTCAAATTCGCGTTTATTATATTATATATAAATATGAGTATGGAGTTACACCTGATATTTTGACAAAGAACCGTGTCCATAAGAAGTGTAACGTAATGGTCATAAGTGTATTTTAACACACTTGTGATCCGAAGAATAAATTTTATCTACTCTGATACTATAATACAAAGATTCTAAAACTGAAAACAAAATGCTTATGACAAACATTACGTACAGGCCAAAAATAATAAAAAAAAAAGTTTAATTACGATACAGGTCTTGTATGGACACCTGTATCATAATATAACTTTTTAATCATAACGATACACCTATACAACCTCCAGCTGGACCAAGGAGGTTGAACCTCTACTTTAAAAAGGTTTCAATGAACGAGTCCGCGACGACGCAACACGCATTCACAATCGATGTTTGCACCTTGGCGCCAACATTTGACATTTAAAAAATCTTTTCAATATTTAAACAAAGTTTGGTTTTGTTTGCAACATTGTTTTACGTAATATAGTATGAGAATAGATAAAGTAGTGTATGACACTGTACATAACTTGGTCTTATAACACTCGTGTGATACTATAAAAAAACTCGCCTACGGCTCGTTTTTTTAAAACACACTCATGTTATAAGAACCCTTATTATGCAACAGTATCATAAACTACTATAAAGACATCAAATAAACTCACTAATTTATTTCGTTAAATATAATATAATATTTTTAGTATTAATGACAGTTTCTGAGTTATTGACTTTGTTATTGACTAGCTTACTAACTGTAGAATTGAAATATCAATTCAATGCTTCTTAAAATAAAAAAGAGAGTGTGTCAGCCTCAACGCACGACTTGAGTTTACTCCTCAAGAACGATTGTCTTTGAACAGGCATAGACAATAATAAAACAAAACTTCAAGTAAAAGGTGCGCACGATAAACTTATCGTACTTAACTTAGCGCAAGAAAAACGTAACACTGTCATTTACTCTTCAAATTTTTTTCATACCGGTGCCTTACATGAAAATCAATTCTTAGGGCGTAAACTCTAAAAAAAACTGGCCAAGTGCGAGTCGCACTCGCGCACCGAGGGTTCCGTAAAATATTTTTATTATATGACGTAACCAAAAATTTACGGTTTTCGCAATATATCCTTTATCTGTGCTGTAAGACGTTGCTACGTACCAAATTTCAAGATTCTGAGTCCACGGGAAGTATCCTGTAGGTTTTGATTCCCTTGCGGGTGTCGAAATTTTGCGGAATTTTGCGGCATAAACGGCTATATCTTTTGATTACGTTGGCTTAGAAGTTTGAGTTTTTCACAGCTCCAAGGGACAGTAGATCTGAGTATTTGATATAAATTTCAGCTTGATACATCCACGTGTTCCTGAGAAAAAGGGTCTTGACAGACGGACAGACGGACAACAAAGTGATCCTATAAGGGTTCCGTTTTTTCCTTTCGAGGAACGGAACCCTAAAAATATGAAGTTAAAATTTAATTGTAGTTAATTTCTTATTAAAAGATAAAGTTGATCTAAACAGAAGCTAGATATCAAGTTAATTTAGTTAATTACACGAAGCTTAAGTAATTTTAACCAGAAAATACTTTGTTAAACCTGGTTTATTGCGGCTTAAGGTGGTGATCTATAGGCAGAGAAAACCGTTGCCGACGCAATGAGGCGAGGAAAAATCGCTTATTCACTTTTGCATCACACAAACATCTGCTACTTCCGGAATTCGAATCTAGAACCGTTTGTGCAAAAGGATTGTTACCGTTGCTCTAAATAAAGTTAATTTCGTTTCTTGCCTTCATGCAAATATTTCATGTTTATATATTAATAAGTTTTATTATTTAATAATAAATTTATTATAATTAATAAACTTCAAGGGCGCTATTATTTTTTTTTTTTTTTTTGATTTCAATGAAAAAATCAACCTTTTTTAATCTATAAATTAAGATCACAAAATTGTTGTTTGTCTGTCCGCTCTTTTTCCCGTTATTTTTCTATTGTATCAATAACGTTACCATAGCAACGTGTTAACCGCAAGTAGTTCGTCTACCGGACGCTAGATGGCGCTAACGGAAAAATATTTAATAATATAAAAAAAAATAAAGAATTTTGTCCACCCGTGCGATGCCGGGACGGGCCGATAATATTTATAAACAACATCGCCTTAACTATCTCCTCATTCTGGTGTTTAGATGAGATGTTTTTTTCCCTCCTTTTTTATAGATAAATCTTAACACCATGCAGATGTTGGTGATCAATGCCGATGTGGCTTACGAGGTCGACGACCTTGCCATAACTGGTACCGACACCATGATGTACTACTTAGGTAGGTGACCAATTATCTCGATACAAAATCTTCATGACTATAATTTGGAGATAATATAACACGAACTATTGTTCACATTATTTGTGTGCATGGAAAGAAAAGAAAATTAGTTAAATTGGGTTTTTACACTTCCGTTCCACTCACACATAGAATGATTAAGGAAAAGGTCAACACCTAACTCTCTTTTAAATAAAAGATTCGTATTTATTTTTTTATTTATGTTTGAGCTGTCCCGATAAATTATAAGATGATAATTATGGTAAAAATGGTATATTATACAAAAGTCTTAAAATAACCACTAACCCGCCAATGGTGATTTAAAATTAACTGGACAAGTAGCATTCTCGTATCGAAGACCAAAACACACTTTAATTGCTGAGACAGAGTTATAAGTAGATAAAATATTTTTACTTATTAATAATAATAATAATTACGTTCATATTGACAATGGACGACGACGACAATATCAACAAATTATATATATATATATATATATATTAAAAATATAAAGCACGTGCGTCATACACATTCTTGTTTTTTTTTTTCATTTTGCTGGATTTGTTCCGACTTAGGACATGGGATAAGTTTAATTTTAATTAATAACAGAGCCGGTGGCCGGTTCAGCTAGTATAATTATATATCCTACAAATGATGTATATTAAATATTTTTTAAAACTTAAAACAACAATTTGGTCACCCATCTTATGTGTCGACCTGAGCTAAAGTTGCCCAACATTAACGATTTACTATTAATAAATACTATATTAACTCTTTCATGAAGTTTGTAAATGTCTACTCCACAACTTACCTATCATCCAATACCTTGTCAAAAAATTTCGTAATCTAAAATATATAATAAGTTACGAAAACGAAAGCAATATAGTATAACTGAATATTGTTAAGGAAAGATAAAGAAGGATACATATTTAATATTTATCACTTTCGTTAAGATGTAACCAATAAATTTTTGCAAGGGTGGTCCAAATCAAAAGCTGATTCATTTTAATTTGTGTCCCAATTATTTTGCACTCATTAGCTCAATGAAACCAATTATAAATACTTAAATATGTTTATTTTCAAGACAGGCGGGCATTTTAGTTTTGTCGCGGCGGGAAGTACAGTCAGGTGTTAGAAAAGTTAAGGCTATATGGTCACCTTGACTTCAGTTCATCAGTTGAGATGGTATCACGGTATTTTTAACAGTGGTAGTTCATTTACTAAACTTTTGTGTTCAAATCGTAATCAAGAAAATATTGAACTGAACTGAACCGTCTCAGCTTTGAACCGTGTGGATCAAGTTTCGAACCTCTCCGCTAGACTATGAACTTGAACCCACACATAACATAAGCAATAATATTTCCAAGAGGTAAGATGTGACGTGATGAGGGCGCTCAAGACCTTTCTTGGTTGCTATTCCTACCTGTCGCACCAAGCGCTTCTCAACATCTTTCACAATGCGCACAGCAAAGGAGTTGAACTCCTTCCGTATTTCCGAGAACTTATAACCCGACTATTTTCAAAGCCAGGATGAATAGGCACCTTCTGGGTTAGCTCGTTCCATCATGGATTCTGTATTGGCCCCCGAGCTTGATTGGGATCAAGAGCTAACCCATCCTTAAAAAAAATTGGCTATGCCGGAAACGTTCATTTCAGTGGCGCGTATTCAAACTGTGGTATAATGTTGTAACTTGGACCGACACGTAATTTTTTCACGTCCCATCGAATGAGTCGCGAACATTCGCATTACGGCAATCTGATCGACGCGTACGCCGCTTTTAATTACATTCGAAGATACGCGCGAATTAAAAACAATAACAAAACTAAGATGTTCTACATTGACGATTTTCAATTGAACTTTTAAATATGATAAGCAATTGACGCGATCTTGTATTTTAAAACTTCCTCATTGTCGTTATCCAATACGCATTTATTGAAAAATCATTTTATAAAGTACACTTTGATTAAGAAACCACGTGGAGATTAACAAATACAAAGCTTACTAGAAAATAAAGATTTCTGCATATCCTTTTTTAGTATTATCAGCTGGTTATACAAATAAATAAATTAGATATAAATTTCAAACATCACACACTCATTATTTAGTTCTAAACGTTTATAATACATATATAAGTATATACCAACCATAACTCGCGAATTACTTATACTCATTACACAAATATAGTCTATGTGAATTCGAACCTTTTTTTTTTTATATATCACAATAGAAAAAAAGTATTACTTGAAACCATTTGGATTTAAAAAAACCTCTATTCTCAATAAAATAAAGTTCCATTTCAATTGGTCATTGTGTTCCATTTCTGATATATATTACAATGGTAAAAAAGTATCTCTTAAAACCACATCAATTATAAATCAACCTCTGCACTTATTAAAATAAGGTTCCATTTCAATTTCGTCAGTCATAGTAAACTTTACTTTAAATATTTTCACAATACCTATATTCAAAGCCTCCGACCGGATGATGCTTGAAAATAAATATGATTAGGTTATATCTACGTGACCTTAGTTAAACACAAAACAGTAACATTACAGTTCCCATAAAACAATGGGTACCATCAAACGAGCACCGAACCCCGATTTACCATACAATCATCCAACGACGGCCATAACGACATTTTGTATGCTACACCATAATTCTACAGCGAGATTTACATAAAACAAATTCGCATACCGATCAATTGCCATTCACAGGGCACGTGGGTAGATGTCAAGCTATTTTAGACCTTATTATCACTGACAAATTAAAATTGGTTTTTATTCCAGGTTCGATCTCCGATTGGGTCAAGAAAACGAACTTTTCTATATTGGCTTGAGTCTGGCGGTTGTGGTAGGTACCATAGTTGTTTTTGAATTCCATAAGTGTTTTAGCTGCTTAAATTAGAATGTATGTATGATGAAGCTTCGTTCCGAAAAGAACTGATGACTAAGTTTTATATTTTACTAGCTGACCCTGTAACGCGTTGCTATGGTAACGTTAATTGATACAATGAAAAAAGAGCGGACATTAGATTATAGATTTAATTTTTTAATGCCATCTTATATAATTAATAACTTTTTCTAGTATATTTCTTTTAAAATAAAATTATGATGACTGAATTCTTTAGAAACAGCTCAGTCTTTTAAAGTGAATGGACTCGATTTGAGTCAAAGACCTGAAGGACGCCATATAATTATAGTATTATTGTAATAATTATTACATTACATACACAGCATTGCTGCACATCATACATTATACACTACACACACGCACACACTCGCACGACACATTCCACTTATATGTTATCTTTTTTATATAAAATAAGACCACAATTGGCTTTTTGGATAACCTAAATAATTTGTAAAAGCTTTTAATCTCTGGTCTTTGTAAATAAATAAATAATAAACCATGTGTGTAATTCACACGTGATAGAAGTAAAACCTTCAAAAATAATACGTACACGTATACAAAATACCACGGTTGTTGTGATGTCTTCTTTCAAGCTTTGTACTACGCATGCGCACACAAACACGTATTAACACGTGCATAATGCTTCCTATCTCATTTTCTCCTATGTTAAATGTTATTAATTAACGTGTCCGTCTCTTTTTACTGTCACTTTTTCGTTTCATCGACTTTCAACTCAGAACGATGCTAAAGAAGTTTTCACTTCAATAAAATAAAATTTTCAGGAAGCATAACTCATTAAGCTGATAAGTCGCAACTTATGAAAAAAGACTTACCTCAAAATTATAACATACGGACTTATGTCTCTGACAACACTAATACACATATGTTCAAGACATATTCCACAGAACTAATGATACGTTTTTTTTCAGTTTCTCATCTTCTAAATATTGTATCTTTTACGACTGCAATAAAATTATATAAAGTTTTATTACTAACAAGCTAAACCTAGACTAAAAAATTATAACATATCTGGATGTCCTTAAAAATTTCCAGTTGGAAAACCTGTTTTTGAACACGATTCCACTATTACTTTTATTGGTGAGTTGTTAATTTTTTTTAATGTAATAAATAATTTTAAGTACCTATGTAAACATCTCATATTTCACTCA
This sequence comes from Calamotropha paludella, assembly GCA_927399485.1. Classification (NCBI taxonomy): domain Eukaryota; kingdom Metazoa; phylum Arthropoda; class Insecta; order Lepidoptera; family Crambidae; genus Calamotropha; species Calamotropha paludella. The sequence continues at coordinate 2,989,139 of OV656806.1, read as the reverse complement.
CTGGATTTAACGAAATTACTATTTCGTCATATATAAGTCCTTTTACTTAAAAAAAAGCATGTGTGCAATTCACACGTGGAAGAAATGAAACCTTCAAAAATAATACGTACACGAATACAAAATACCACAGTTGTTGCGATGCCTTCTCTCAAGCTTTGTGCTACGCATGCGCACACAAACACGTATTAATACACATACATAATGTTTCCTATCTCATTTTCTCCTACGTTAAATCTTATGAATTTATGTGTCTCTCTTTTGACTGTCGCTTTTTTGTTTCAAAGAGACGCTGTATAATGCTTCCAATCTCATTTTCTCCTACGTTAAATCTTATGAATTTATATGTCTGTCTCTTTTTACTGTCGCTTTTTCGTTTAATCACAACGATGCTAAAGAAGTTTTCACTTCAAAACAAAATGAGTAAACTATGAAAACTTAGATCATATGTCTATTGTCACGGCAAACATCTTGTATTGGACCTATATAATGACAATGCGCGTATTATCTCACACCGTAACAAAAATTTCGACCGAAGACTTCTTGAAATGGATAGTTTAAAAATGATCAAATAATTTCATAAATTTTGAACTATAGATACAAGTTTGTTAAATACGTGCGTTTTCAAATAACTTATTAATCAATAATTATTCATCAATTATTAATAAAAAAATACTATTTTCATGTTTGATTTCAAAAGTTATTGCTTAATTAAAGGTATTTTAAAACCAGTATAAAGGTTATCTAACCTCAATTAGCAATTTAAGCGCTCTTAAATACCCACACACATTAAAAATGTCTAGGAATCAAGATATTTTTTAAATATATAATATTGAAATTAAAAACTCTACTAAGATTGATCGAATCAAATGGCTTATCAATTTTTATTTATGGTTTATTTTTTGTTTGTTAAGATATAATTAAAAATAGATTTTTAGTAACTAGCAAAAACTAGCTTGATCTATCTCTTTTGATGTCTACCTTTAGTTTTATTAAAAACCGTTTGATATACTGGCATAATGAATTAACAAAGTTGAGTCACTAATAATTAAAAAAAAAACTCTCCATATGTGCCAATGGCGATGTAAGCCGATTGAACATGTAATTCGATAATTTATTATTCAACAAGACAGATCAATCTATAGTTATAAAAAAAAAAAACTCTTTTTTGTTCATACCTATGTAGCTTTGTTTTTTGTCTCGTGATTTTAATGTTATTGCACTTTTCACACGGCTGTTTACAAGTGTCTGGATTTATCTGTCAGCCACAGCAGTAGTCTTATAATTAAAAAAAAAAATGAAAAAGTATTTATTCTATTTTATTTGGATTTGAGCAGAACAGTGTATGACTCTTAGCATCAAAACTTCAACCATAGATATGAGTTTCTTATTTTTAACTTTGCTAGGCGATGCAGTCGCTAAGCATAAAGCTACGCTAGCACCATATATTGGAGCGGAGCGTGATACCTAAAAAAAAGAAAAAAAAATCGATGGGATTTTTTGCGAATTTCAAAATACGTCACAATCTGGTCCTAAAGCTGTTGATTCGATTCCACACAGGAAATATTAAAATCGGTTAAGAACTCAGGAAGTTATGGCGTAACAGACATTGCGCCATTGAAGCTGATCCATGGGAGCTTCGCTCGCGCCGCTCCAATTAGGAAAGCAATGTTATTATTTACTTTTACTAATAATGTCAATACAAAGAAGAAAAATAAACACTATGCCCGAATCAACAAAGAAATAAAGACTATACTTTTAAAATAAGACGTGAAGCAAAAATCTCGATGTCTCAGTAAGTTTGAGCATTTGACCGTATTTTCAATAATCGATCATTCCAGGAAAAAAAAATTAATTAAGTTGCAAAGACATCAGAGTATTATACTAATTGTTATTATGTGTGAAACACACATTAATTGTGTCAAATAATTAAAAGATTAGTTATACATATAAAATTAATTAAAGACCAAGAAAAAACTTATTAAAATCCTGTATATAATTTTTTATTAAGGCGGTTAACACACTGCACCGCGCCCCGTCGCGTAGCGCGTGGCCGCAGATTTTATTATTGTATGCAAGAATCTCAATTAAATTAGAAAACACGCCTATGACAACACACTGCCGACGCGGGAACGCGCGTGTAGGCGCCCCGCGCGCAGATTCTGCGCGGGAGCGCGGGGCGTGAAGAAGTAAGGTCAACTTGTATTGAAAATCTGCGCGGGGAAGCAGATTACACCGCTAAGTTAGGCAGATCTGCGCCTCCGCTTGGGGGCGCGTTTTCTGTCGCTACGCGCACCGCGGCGGGACGCATCTCTAGTGTGTGAACCGCCTAAGTTTTTAGAGATACGCCGTACTCCATACATAATCCAAACCAAAAATAACTCTAAAAGTATCTTAAATATATACTAGCTTAGTCAAGTAATTCTTTAATAATATCATACATGACATTTCAAATTTATTCCACGTCAGATTTCTAAAATAAGAACACTAGATCTGGTCGACAAGAAAAATTCTAGACTCGATTGCATATTTATCAAGTAAAAAAAATGGTAGCAAAAAAGTTTGAATACATTTAAACAGTCTTTATAACTGTTAAAAACTTATTGAGATTGAATGATGCTACATACAATAAGATCTTCGTCTACTATTGTTAAAGGAACTATTAGTAATAACATAATTGATTGATAATACTAAAAAAAGGTTGTAAAGAATCGCAATGACTGTCGGGAATAAAATGTCGAGAAGTTGCCACATTCTCGTAGCACGCTGAGGTATAATACATTGCCTGCCACTCATATAGACATAAAAAGGAGACAAGAAGGCACTATAAAATATTCATCATTGTATACTCAACCTTACAACAATTACTTTAAGCTATATTTTTAATTGTGTCTAGTAAAAGTATAACGCTCAATAGACTGAGACTACTTAGGCGATATTAATATGAATTCATATAGAAAAAAACTTAGATGTAAAGAAAATAAATGTTATGAATGTAGGAATCTAAGACCATTGATTGATACGGTGATGAATTTTTTATCATATTTTGATCTTAATTGTAATGATTATAAAGTTTAATTTTATTTTGATTGTAACACATTGGTAACAAAAACTTACTCAATTGATAAAAAGAAAATTTTATGAACAAAGACAAATTATACGACTTAATTACATCTCATTACGAACTAACGTAAATTAGATTAATCATTTAAGATTTGTTAATTATAATACCATTTATAAACTGTATCGATGATACGAAAAACGCATAACAAGTTTGAAAATCTATATTTTTAAATAGAAAAGTTTAGTGAAAATTCACCCTATCTTACAATATTTCTGAGAAGCCAGGTAAATACTATTTAAATAATCGGTTTCGTACACATGCATTGAGTAGATATTAAAAGATGGTCATTAATTTTGTTGCCGCCTCTATGCATTTAATAATGTCTGCGAGTTCACCGACCGTCAGGAATCTCCAGTCCCGAGTCTTAGAGCATAATTAGAACTATCAACTCTATAGCGTAATCGATACGAGTATAACCTTGCGTATCCATTGAGTTGATGAAAGACTTACTTCTAAAGCCTTTTTACGTGCAATGTGTGTTAACACATAGTTTTTAAATAAAACCACGTCGCTTTTATGTATAATAGATGTAGAAGTTTATGCTTTTATTCTGCATTTTTAATGCTATATTGTTAGATTAATTTTAAACTGAAAGAACAATGGCGAAATATTCTTTGAGATATTTTTGAGCGTCTTGAAATATTCTTTCTACAGAACGAAATGAAATAATTTTCTACATTTTTACATCAAAAGCTTATAACTAGTAAGAGCCAGAATAAAAAACACTGCTTTTTGGGACATATCATTGATTGTTAAATGAAACATCGAAATTCCGCTATATAGGTACCATTTTCTTTCGTGTTGCCATTTTATTATAATTGTTCGAGTTATGTAAAAATCGGTTTCATGATATCCTGATAAGTTCATTTAATTGTTTACTAATATAATCTATATCTATACTATACTATCAAGTACTGATATTAAGAAATATGTAGTGTTTTCTTCTTTTATTGTAACATTGTTATAGCAACACTGCTATTTTTCTTTTTTTTCTCCCGTGAAACAGGTGCAACATACTCACCCACTTAATGAGTATATTAATTCTACTTATTATTTAAGTAGCTACCAACAGGCAGAAATAAGATGGCATACACTCGATTTTAAGCGAACTATTATTAACGATAGCATTGCTAAAATGTGGTTAAATATGTTGATATTCTAACAGATGTTGATTGAATTTAAAAGAAAAAGGTTACCATAATTGTCTGGATAGGTGGATTAAGGCGATAAAATCGAATTTAATCGATAGTAGCGACTTAAACGATAGGTACCTATTAATTTCAACAACATTGCATACCTAATTACCTACATACTTATATAACAGATTATAATAGATACCTTTTCAAACACATTGGTCTTGTTCACACCTATCTATTTGTTTATTAATCAGAGTGAATGTTATCTAATGATATAATCGATTTTGTGACAACACTACCGTAACCTAATCTTAAAAACTTCGAAGCTTAATATCTTTTTTTGCAGGCCTCTTAAATAAAAAAATCTAAGACACGCAGTTTCAGGAATTAACGGTTGATCATTTTAGTATTTTTTTAATCTAAAGACGCAACAATTTTAGGTGAAAGAAAATGATGTATGGGAGTTCGCCATTGTTCTTTAAGAACAATATGTATATGGAAGATTACTGTATTTCAGTTAAAAGATTTGTATTTTGTTTTTTTTTTTGTAATATTCCATTTTTTTATTTACTATAACCATAATTCACGTGTTTTTTAAAGATAATCTATGTCATTTATTTTCAGCAATCATGAAACTGAATGTTAAAAAAATTAACATTTTCAGGAACCTTTATTTGTACATAGTATTAATACTGTTTTAGTTGCATAAGTATATATCAAGTTTGTCCACAGCCTTCAAAAATATTAAATTAATCATTTTAACCGCTTTTTAAAAGATCTATTTTTAGAAGTGTCAAAGACCACCATATTTATTTTAAAACAAAAAACGATTCTTAGTAATTAATCATATGTTTTAATTATGTTAATGATAAAACAATAAAAACTCCATAGGTAACAAAAAAGAGTCTATTTGATCATAAATCAAGTTTTACGTTTGAATTTAAATTTTGATAATGCTTAAAGTAAATGATAATTGGTTAAACATATTACCAAAATCCTTTCTTCAGTTTAGACCGATTGAAAGCGATTAAGAAGGTCAAGAAGCCACTGAAGTAAACTCATCCTTGGGAGATCTTGTACAGAGAAAAGAGACCGAGAAAAAGGTCCTGGAATCGAATTCTGGTATAAGCATATTTTTCTGAGATCATCGTGGAATCGAGTGGAATTAGGTTCACTTAAATTTATTTCCATTAAAGAAGATATCCAGCTATCTTCATTCTAAACTTCATCAAAATCAGTTCCGCTATTTCGCCGAGAAAACCGTAACAAACAGCGTAACAATTAGCTTAGATATTTTTTTTTACTTGAGGTACACTTATTATGAAAAAATAACATCGTCGTATTACAATAATTGTTACTTTTATTACACTGCGGGACATGAACATAGTGTACCAAATAAATGAAAGTAAATAGTAGAATCAAAACCTGCTTTCACATTTTTTTTTATAATTTACGTTGGTCCGTTATATTTTATTGCATTGTGCTCCTATGTCATCACATAAGTAAAGTTTAATAAAAAAAACACCGTTCGATCCACACGAGTTAAGCTCTACATCATAAAGTGGCACACATTACTGTGACGGTAAAAAACAGCATCGAAATATTCCGAACAATTTAAGTTGCAACGTTTTGGATTATGGCAAATCACAAATCCGTGAAATATACATCCCAGTGCTCCACCATTTGTCATGAGCGTGAATAATCGGCTCGGTCCCGTTTTGATAAATTATTTTTGGCAGCCACTTTAATTTGTACACCAAGTTATGAACCGATGAGCCACCCAATGTGAAATTGGATGTATACTTTTAATAATCTCCATTATAAATAAATATCGACAGGCCATTTAATTTTTATTATATTGTTCAAGTATTTATTTGTTTATATAAGTACAGGCCACATGGTACATATTTAATAAAAGCTTGCGTGTATATGTACGCGCGTCAGAAGTTTCTTCTTGTCTACTAATATGTACTTACTGTAATATATGTAATGCCTGTCGCCAACAGGCTTCATTGCAGGACTACTATCTCGTTAGGCCATTTATCCACTTGGTGTGAGGCCTGTTTAGCTATAACGTCAAATTCCTGATAATGACTCACTCATCTTAAATTTCGAGCAATTCATCATTCGACGAGAATTCGACTTGTCTTTAAGTAATTAAAAAATTACATCAGTGATTTGGCTTTCATACGGATATGTTTATTACAGATTTTTATGGCTCAATAAGTGACTCGGTGATTGCGTGTAGGTTGGCGATAAACTTAGGGCCATAACAAAATATATGCAAGGTCTATTATCACATAAATTGTTGATTTGAAACTATTTATGTGCAAAAAATGTATTCGTCTATCTCTTTCCCGCTAGTTAAGTCATATATTCAACTGTCAGATGTGATTGGCATTCTAATCAGCAAAATCGGCAACTTGCCAACCATTCATTTGATTTGTTTACGGAGACCATCTGCCGGTGCCAAATATCTGGGAAATACTTTAAGCAATTTGTAATCTACTCAAAAGATGCTACAATTGATGCGAAAATTATTTTGATAAGCTAACATTGAAAAAAGTAACAATGATGAGTAAATGTGTGATGTTAATGTGAATTTATTTTATTTAAGTGATGGTTTAGCCGTCTTCCTATGGGTGATTAGGCTATGGAAGGAGACTCAGATTTCCGAAAATTCTCAGTTTCCCTCAAGAAACAATTTTAGCTCTGTCTCCTGGAATATACCTATCTTTTTATATCGATACTCTTCCGTAATATGATGCTGTAGCTGGGCAAGAACAAGTCGACCAACATCACCTTGGAATCGAACAACACAAAACAATAAAAACCGATACCCGAATGAGTTAACACAGATATTATACAAATAAGCTAATAAAATTCCTGAAGTAACTATTATTTACATTATATTAACTGTTACCGCGATTTTGATGCTAAAATAATATTAAGATAAATGCAACATAATATTTTTTATAACTGTCGCTTTATTTAAGTTTCAATAAGGTGCTGTAAACGACCTCTCTACAAGTCATATTAAAAAAAGGCGCGAATTGTCCCGGCCGCCATGTTGCCTGAGGCCTTGAGTCTCTGCGTTGCGTAGCGCGTGCCGACTCCTGCGCATAATTATGCGGCGCATTGTTCGAATCAGTGGCACAGCACATCTTCCGATCCGATGTATCGAAATGCATTGCATAGTCGTATGTCATCTATTTTTAAATAACTACGATATGCGATAAAGATATAAATATGTACTTGATAACAAAAAACTTTTTTTTTCTTTGATACGAAAAGGAAAAATATTAAAAGTTATAACAAGTGTACAAACATATCTTTACAATTCCGAACAATTCTAGATAAAATCCTAATTCGAATTGTTATCTATTATTAGTATATGTAAAAAGAAATGTTTTTTTTTCTATTCTATTCCTGATCATTGTCAAAGCGACCAAAGAGGTGAAGTGATATTTTTTTATTGTAAAAATAATTCCTACTAGATCCCAGATTTGACGGTACGAAATTCAGATATCGAATCGTAAGGTATGAAGAGAACTCATCTTCATAATCATTTGTGGTGCTTTTTTAGCATTAAAACTTATGAGCTTGGCGATGATTTTATGACGTTTCTGTGGCATCAAGTGTATTTGTCCACGAGTATATGTATTAAACAGTATTTTTTATTTTGAAATTATGGTATGGAAATTATTATTTATTTAATCAGTAAAATCAATTTTTCATCTGTGCAGTGTTAATTTTAAAATAAAGGGAACAGATTCTCAACTTTTAAACAGAAAATGGTGAAACTTAATTGTGCTATGGTTACCGCATTCGGCTTATGATCATAGCGGTTAAATATATCTTTTGGGTTAACAAAACCTTTACTAGATCGATATCCTTTGTTTTATATTTTTAGTCACTACCTAAGTACCTGTCAGTTCGGACTGGAACCACGCGACAAGGACTTTTTTTATTTTATGTTGGCAATAAACAGTCAGAAATATGTGCAATATTTATTGACAACAGCAGTAATCAAAGTTAAGGACATCCAGCGTCCAAGATTTTAACAGAACAATCCTTACGTGATCAAATATTGACTAGTTACATATTTGTAGAAATAAAAAAACAGTGCGAACATAACAAACAGCTCGAAAATCAAGTTATATGCTAACTACTGTATTTGAATTTAATAATAATAGTAGTTTTATTCATTGACTTAATATTACATTTACAAAAATTGTTCATAGGGATCCCCTTTTAAGTATTTATATACTTGTATAAGGACACCCCGCTCCTGCTCATTCATAATTTGAGAAATACTAATACATTTTTCCTAATTTTATACTTTGTTTGTACTTACACTGACTATTTTTTGAATTTTATGTGTGCGTGTGTATGTATGGTTGTTCGTGTGTGCGTGGGTGTGTGTCTATGTGTGTGTGGGGGGGGGGGGGTTGTGTGTCTGTGTGTGTGTGTTTCCATGCGAGGGTGCGTGTTAGAATAAATAGAAAAAATAAAAACAAGACATTGAATAATGGCGCATAATTTGTATGTAATCCTGAAGTTTTGACTCCTGTACAGGAGCCGTGATCACAGGATGACTAAGGTAATGGTCGTCATACATGTGCTGCCTTCACTTTCAATAGTATAATCGGGCACGTTCCTAACTGTCAAAATTTTAATATTAAGTATACGCCAATATCCAATGAAGGGTAGTTTTATTTAAATGTGACCTTTGCACGGATGTATTAGAAATACCATATTTCTCTTTTACTATTTATTTATGACCTTAAACGGCTAATGCTAACATAGCCTATTAGGCCTAAAATGGCGTATTCCACGCTAATAACGGGACGGCTCACACGCAATTAATCTTAGTACAATCGGCCACTTACGGCCCATCATATTCCCGCCCTTATTGAACTGTCACTCATAGAGACGTACTGTATTAATGGTGGACTAACTACGTGGTGTTAAAGTTACCAGTGTCCATCCGAGGAGTATTGATGGGATAAATTAATTAATAGACGAGCTTTGTAATGTGAGCGATAACTAGATTGATCTTTATTTTTTTAATTGAAACCACTTATAGTTGTATGTGTGGTAATCATATTATTGTCTATGGTAGGTATTATGTATTAGTGTGAACGCACCTCAATTCCTGTAATCTATAATCTAAGATCACAATGGTTTGTGTGTTTGTCTGTCCGCTCTTTTTCCCGCTCTTTTTAACCGTTAACCTTTAACCGCAAGTAGTTCGTCTACTAGACGCTAGATGGCGCTAACGGAAAATATTTTATTTTAGAAAAAATTTAAAGAATTTTGTCCACCCGTGCGAAGCCGGGACGGGCCGCTAGTCGTTACAATTAAAATAATTGGAGTTTACTCCTTAAAGATTGTTTATGATATAAGTTGCCCGATGTGAAAAAAATATGAAGAGTAAAATGAAGTGATCGAGAGACAGCGTTACGTTTTACTTTTATTTTGAAGTTTTGTTTTAATGTATATGCCTGTTCAAAGACAATCATTCTTATAGAGTAAACTCCATTTATATTAAAAAAAAAAAGTAATTTATAATATGTACAAGGTCTGACCAGATTTACCACCACAAAAACGGCTGTTGAAATTCTACCTGGGGATAAATAGCTTCGCATATTTTAGGAGGTAGTTTAATAGTAGGAAGTTACTGATTTGAGTTTCTCAGGATATTATAAAAAATTGCTATATTATTATATAGAAGTTCTTTTTCAAAACGTTAAGACAATATTTAAAAATATTTTTAATCTTATCTAAAATTTAGAAAATATTGCGTAAAGCTCATATTTAATTTAAAAGCAAGTTATACTAATCTGATAATTGTGAATAAGCTCCGATCACAAATATATAAAGACATGTCTTGTTTTATATAATCCGATATTCCATATTTTAATGTAAAAAACGCATATGAATATATCATAATAAATAAAGCATCCATTCAAAATCAATTACTTGAAACATATTTCATTTCAAGAATTAAGCCTGTTTACACAAATATACGATTGTATAGCATTAATGTTATAATCTAAAGCTATAAAACCGTTTGATATATAATATAAACGAGCATCGATTAAAATCTTAAACGATCGATAATAGTCACACTGATTTTCGGTCCTAGGACTTCAATAATATTTACGCCGCGATGTCAGAAACGATTAGAGTACGTGCAGGGCTGCCAATCATAAGTTTTGTTTTTTAATTATAAAATATAAACTTTTTTTTAACTTTCTTGGTCACTTATATCAGTATTAATTATAATGGAATCATTTTTTTTTTGCGACTGATATTGCAATGCAAACGCGATCGCCACGAAAGAATAATGGACAGATGTAGCAGTCTACTCTCCGCCTTAGTCTTTTATTACACTCGATGCCGGTACCACTATTGACGACGTTGTAAGACGACCGTTTGGTGGAATAATAGCGATCCAGCCTTTCAGACTGACGGTTTGGGTTCGATTCCCGGTAGAGGGAGATGTTTGTGTGATGAATACGAGCATTTGTATCTGAGTCACGGATATGTATATGTATTTCTATGTATATTTAATAAATATAAATTAATGAATGTCTATGCGTTACCCTAGTATCTATAACACAAGTTTTACAGTGCTTACTTTGGGCTTAGCTAATTGGTGTGAGTGTAGGAAATATTATATACTATATTATAATACTGTCTGTAAACTAACTATTCACTCGAAACTTTTCACGATAAATGTGATCGCTAAACTGCATTTTTTGTGTTGTATTGTTTTTACGTTTACACCTACTTTTTTCTCATGTGAATCGTTAATGTATCACCCTGTACATAATTTTTATTATATACTCAAGTTCTCAACTCGAAAGTGAGATCATCCTAAAACAATTATGAGTCGCAGCAATCAAGTAGGTATTTTTCAATTATTCACCAGTTGATCTCAGTTCATGTGGGGTCATCAACACCCAGCGGCTATTAGCTACAATTTGTATCAATTAAATAATAGTAAACGATAGATTCGGCACACGGACCCATTGATATACACACTGGGGATAACGAATTGCTAATAATGGATACAAGTTTTGAACTGACCGCTGCGGATAAGGCTGAGTTCACACATGTAGTAGATTTAACAAAAAAAATATTTATGGACACACAAGAAAAGGAGGAGAAAATAAGTGACGTTACAATGGGAAAAATACAAAGAGTTATAAAAATTTTAAAACAACTATATGGGGGTCAACAAATAACCTGCCTCAGTATTTTGCCTTTGTGTCATTAACAGCTGGACAGAATAGACAAAAAGGCGCTGTTATTCTGACATTAAAATAATAGATTGTATTTGTTTTAGTGACTTTACAGTTACAAACTTATTAAGTTCGTTCCGCGTTGATTCCTAACGCGGAATAAAACCTCTTTTGATGGATCCACGACGCAAATTTTCTCCTTTAGGCGCATTGTGGGTGAAATTTTTCATAAAATGGAAGCTGCGAATGAAGCATACAACGAAAAGCGACACTATGAAGTTAGCTGATAAAGTGAATAGGCTAACTTAATGATATCTCATTTTCATAAAAAAGTACAGCTTCTGTAATCTTGTAAAGTATTTTTCCTCGCGTACCGCATAGCTACCTCACACACCTCTGTTGGAAACGCACCCTAACTACTGTATTTGCACTATACATTCTATTCCTTTACACCATAACTTTAAATATTTTAAGAGTTTGACAGGGAATTGTCAAAATATGAAATTTAAAACATAATCAAACATAATACAGGTGCTCATGATTATTTTTAAACATCTTTAAACGTTAAAATTCAAACTCTTTATGTAGCAGTTAACAATATTCCGTACTCATATTTGGATTCAACAGTGTGAACTTAGCCTTACGCCAAAAAGAAAAAATACTTAAAACAATTTAGTCGTAAAGAAATCAATCGATACAAACCGTTAGTCTTGAAGCCGCTAGCAGCTCGTGTTCCCATGAACAGATCTATCAAAATGTTTACGTAACAGCCGTGACCGAAAAAATCACTGTTTGTAATACGTACTAAATACTAGTGATTATACGCAATTACTTTGACCGGACGCACAAGATTTCGTTTAATTATTTTCATGCCGATGACGGATGTGATTTGATATCCCTCGATCATTATTTTAGTAACGCCTAGCTATTTGTTTATCAAAGAAATTATATTGACACAAAAATATGAGTTAGTGTTATATTTTTTAAGGTACAAAATAAATTATAGTTATGGTTAACAAAATCTCTCGTTAAACGTTTTTTTAGATAGATAGTAACGTAATTTTGAGCTCGGATTGATAATAAAAATTCTTACATTTGCTTTTATTAGCCTACGTAAGCACTGTAAGGTTAATGTTATAGATATTAGGGTAATAGAGAGATAATACTAGGTAATAGATTAATACATAGATACGTAATATTCATAGAAATATATATAAATACCCATGACAAGAGTACAAATTCTCGCATTCATCACACAAAACATCTGCTCTTTCCGGGATTCGAAACTAGTACTGTTGGTGCGAAAGCCAGGCAGCACCATTGCACCAAACGGTCATCATAAAGGCATTACATAACCCCACAAACGACGTGGTCACAAAGCTTACTAAGCTAAATAATAAATAATTTATTTCGAGTAACTTGGACTCAAACTTACTAATCGCAGTAAGAGCATTATAGTAAAAACAAAGACGCATCGTCGCTATTTGTACGCACATAAACCATCTAGCAATGGTCTATGTACCGTCAATCAAGTTTATAGTCTATCCACTACTATTTCACTAAGGCGATATTATAATTAGAGCGAAGCTATGCTATTATTTTATATTTATTGTAATGAATCTAACCAACAGGTTAAGGACTAGATCGTGACGGAGTCCAAACTTTCAAACTTGTAACAAAAAAGAATTGGCTCTATGGGATCTCTCAATGAAAAAAAAGCGCTCCGCTCCAATATATGGTGCTAGCTTAGACACTGCATCGACCTAAAACTTGTCTCGGCGCATCTCGAATGGCACCGCTTGCGTACGCACAGTAGCCCACATGAGAATCCGTGTACTCTCTCTCTCTTTCCGTACTCTCATCCCGAACTAAGGTAGCCCCATCATCATAGGTACTCACATTATATTACCACGATAGAAGCGAACCAACACTTGTTATCATCCATCAATTTAAGTACCTGAAAATAAAAATAAATAAAATTACACCTCTACCAACAAAAAGCATGATTATAGCAATTATTTATGCATAAAATGTAGAAAAAAGTGGTTACCTACGACTTAGTTCACATGAAATTAGGTTATATAATCCTTACTTCATTTAAGAGAGAACGCATATTTCTTTTCAAAGATAAAGTAACTTATGTACAGGGATTAAGCTATTTCGATATCAAGTTTTACTGCAATCGGTTTAGTTGTTTCGACGTGATGATGTGACAGACAGACAAAATTACTACACATTCACAATGGTAATACGGATTATTATCGATTTGAATAATATTGATTAATGCTATCAATTACTTAAGACAATTGCTCACTTTACTTTTGAAAAAGTGTAACACATTTAAATACACCCTAGGCTAAGGTATCAAGGTAATAAATCGCGTATAAAATAACACACAAACATATATCTGCAGATGCGCCTGCGCATAACAAATTGTTTTTTCAATTAATACCGACGCAAACGGCTTCCTTCGGGGGTTTGGGAATACAAATACCTTTTTTTAATTGAAAATATTAATTTGATTGCATCAATTGCCATTGTTGTCATTACTTATGGGTGAGTTTAATGACGAAGATGTAGAATACGACTGAGCCGTATACAAAGCTCGAGGAAAACGTGTCTCATTTTTTTTTTATTTTTTAAGTGTTTATTTTTCACGAAACTTTAAAAAAAAATCTTATACCAACAGACAAAATCGTTTACAATTGTCCCTATTTTAAAAAGATTAAAAAGTAAGTGCGTGTACATATGTACGAGTGGCAGAATGTATACTTTTTTTTTTAAATTTTAAATGAGATATTTTGAAGTTAACCTATTCGCTTAAACAGCTAACTTCATGGTGTCGCCTTTTCGTTGCATGCTGCGTGCGCAACTTCGGTAACATGAGAAATTTCCCATTCAATGCACCAAAAGATGTAAATTCATTTAACCCTTATAATTTAATTTTTATTCCTGTTGTATTGTTTATATACTAATATCTTTTTTAAGACTTTTCTATCGATATTAATTTACTATTTCTAAGTTTATTTCAGCCAAAGAAACTTCAAATATTAGCATGATTACGACAATATTGAATGACTTTTTGAAGTGAAAACATCTTTAGCATCGTTGTGATTTGAAAGTAGACGAAACGAAAAAGCGACAATAAAAAGAGACACACACAGTTAAATGTAGGAGAAAATGAGATAGGAAGCATTATGTACATGTGTTAATACGTGTTTGTGTGCTCATGCGTAGTATAAAGCTTGAGAGGAGGCATCACAACAACCGTGGCATTTTGTATACGTGTACGTTTTATTTTTAAAGGTTTCACTTCTACCACGTGTGGATTGCACACATGATTTTACTTTTCTAGTAAAGGCAATTGTTTAACAGAAAGAAGCAATTATATTATTAAAGATCTTCGATTAAAAAAGTGAAATAAATAGTCAGGCATTAAAGATAATAAACCGGTTTTTAATATTATTTTTTATCACGTTTTACTTAATAAGCCCTATAAAATGACGCAAAAAGAATTTGTCCACTCTATTTAATATAAATTGAGTAAAATTATCAACCTTAAAAAAACCTATTATTATGGAAAAAAGTTTCATTATATTTATCGACCATAATCTACAAATATAAATATATAATTATAGACTTTAACTTTTTTTTCTCAGACATAATTAAACATGTTATCTCTTTGCAAGTAATAAAACCCTTCTATTAAATCGCAATTTCCCATTTCAGTTTTTTAATCGGTAAGTTTATTTACAACTGTGCAATCAGCGAACATGAATTAACTTTTGATGAGTTGTAAAACGCAGTGTCGCAGTAGAAAATGCATTTGCGCCGTGACGACAAATGGCTAGAATCACCAGACATTTTACAAAACGACGATATTATGCACGACTAGGGCCTCATCACGCGAACCACGGATTAATGTAAATAATAGCTTCCTAAATTGCATACTGGGAGCGTCGTCAGCCTCAGATGAATTTCCAAAGAACTAAATTATGGAGAAGCGTCATATTATATAGAGAGAGACAATTTTGACATTCAGATTGTTTGACATTTGTTATGTATTTGGACATGCCATGTAATGTTTCTATATATTATTCTAATTATATATTTGATATATTATTCACAAAAACCAATTTTATCTTCTTTCCATTAAAACAATAACACATTTTTATGCTTTAAAATTTAAAAACTTTTAAGCAAACACTAACAAAAAAGCTACCTAAAACTTCATTTTTAAATCGATTAAAGTGTACATATGAAAACAAATAAGAAAAACAATGAACAAGGCTCTAAATTATAATAAAAGTGCTATGTCCAATATTAATCACAAAAAGGTTGTTCTGAGGATGGAACATTTATTTGAATTAAAACTTTATTTGTTTACTTCGACGACGTTATTTGTATAAGCAATTAGTACTGTTAAAATGAAAATAACTTTATTCAAATGCACTTAAAAATAAGTTGTTTTGAATCGTCCAACATTTTTACCTTCCACCCATTCAGGACATCTTTTAACTGACAAGAAGAATGGGCGCAAGACACTCGTCAGATTTAACAGAAGTAACGACATTTACAATTTAATACGTCGTCACCATACATAATCCACAAAATAAAAACCAAAATTCTTTTGTTATGACTATACTAATAGTGTTATGATATCATTATTTCGTTGATAACAACAAAGTCAACAAGTATCTGTACATACTTAAATTAAGTAACCCTGAACATTGCAATACATACATGTTACCTTATAAGTTAATATGTAACTATCTCTTATAAAGCTTTTTCGTAAAAAGCTCTATAGAACACCAAGTTCTACAACCTTCATTTTGTTAGCACAAATAATTCGATGACATTATGTCATTGAAATCTCCACAGCAAAAAAGGCAATGATACCTCTCAAAAATTACAAGGTAAGTCCACAGTGGTGTCATTAGATAGAAATTAGAAGATTATTTCTGTAACATTACGTTTCCCAGCAACTGCGGAACGGACCCTGTTTTTTGTTTAAAAAAAAATGCTCCTCCCATCTATACGTGAGTGTGGGTGTGTTATTAGGTGTGTGAGATTAACCGGCTTTTTGAAGTTTTATTTCGGCCATACGACGGTTTGTCTTATTACGGGTTGGGTATTTTGAATTCTGACGGACGACCAACAAAAAACATGACGACAACTCGTTGTCAATCGATTTAATAAATATGTAAATAAGTTATATTTTTTTACAATTACTGCCACATAAGACAACAGTCGAAATCAAGTAAGATGTTCTGTTTCTTCCTATATCATTTCTAAACTCAACTTAAAATGGCGTGATTTTTTCTCATTGCGAAAGAACAGTTACTAAAACCAATTGTTTGTACAAAAGCCAACAAAAAGTGACGTCCGGACAATCAACAGAACCATTGAGCGATAGACAAAGCCGACCGCATATTTTTTATCCGTCATTATGGTGAGTTTTTTTTTTTCTGTCATTATCCGTCAAAATCCGGCGCATTTCTGACGTAATGATATGAAACCAAATTACATGGAGCGAGCACTATTAACATACCTAGCCAAGTTATTCGTGTATCATTTGGTTTTTCGGAAATAATGAACCACTTTGCGTTTGAGGTTACGCTTCGTGGAACGAGTTTTCAATATTCTAAGCTGATTGTAGTCACAATATATTCAATTTCAACGTGAACTTAAACAAAGACTTAAATACAAGATTAGTTATTCAACGCAAAACAATTTTTCTTTTGATAATCTGCAAATTTTATAAATGTGTTTTCAAATAATTTAAAACAGGGTACAATTAATAACGGGAATTGTATTTTGCATTCTGCCTTCATCATTTAAATTGAGTTAACTATCCTATTTACTAAGATTTCTTATTGAAATGAAACATTATAAACTCGGCGTCAAAAAAATCGCACCTTATAAAAATCTTATTCAAAAATTCCTAAACCTTATATAGAGGATAGTGTTAGGTATCATTAGAAAGGTAACAAAAAGGAGCATCAAACAACAATTAAGTGCAATCTTTTTTTTAATTAAAATTATACAAAAAGCATAAAAATTTGAAAAATAATAAAAAATCTTAATTAAGTCCTAATTAATAATCGATAATTTACAAAAAAAATGTACAAAAAGTGTCTTAAAATTAACTCAAAATCTAGTGTTACCCCCCCTTGCCCTGATGACGGCTTCCATACGGTCCCTCATAGACCTCACCAACTTCAGGAGCTCTTCTTGAGGGATAAGACCCCATTCTTCAATCACCGCGGTTTGGAGTTCCTCTAGAGTCGAAGGAGCCGGATCCCGAGATCGAACCTTACGTTTAAGATGGTCCCAGAGGTGCTCTATCGGATTCAGATCAGGACTTCTCGCTGGCCACTGCATCACAGGAATTTGGGACCTCCGCAGGAAGTCGTTCACGATGGCTGCAGTGTGTGCGCGAGCGTTGTCGTGCATTAATGTGAACCCCTCGCCAAAAGATTCGGCAAAAGGGACCACATGCACATCCAGGATCTCTGTGATATAGCGGCGCGCAGTCAGCGACCCTTGTCCGCGAGCACCTCCGGTCCGGGAGACGCAGACCAGGTCGGTTTTGCCGGCAGCCGACATACCGCCCCAGAACATGCAGGATCCGCCTCCATATTCCACCGTCTCCTGGATGCAGGCTTGAGCGAAACGTTCACCCTGCCTCCGGTATACTCTTCTTCGTCGGTCGTTGCAGAAAAGACACACTCGTGTCTCGTCTGAGAAGAGAACAGCTCCCCACTGCTCAATGGTCCAATCGACGTGGTCGCGAGCAAACTGCAAGCGGGCTCGTCGGTGCGCTGCAGTCAATTTTGGACCTGTAGCAGCTCTGCGGGCTGCTATGTTCTTCTCCTTCAGTCTTCTTCTAACCGTGGATACACTCACGGTGCGTCTGCGAACTGCCTGGAGCTCCTGTTGCAGCTGAACAGCGTTTGAGAAGCGATTTCTCAAAGAGTACGACACAACGAACCGGTCGTCTCTTTCCGAAGTGCAGCGACGTCTACCGGACCCATGTCGCCGGATATAGCCACCGGTCTCTAAAAAGCGCTGGTAGACTCTACGAACCGAAAAACGGCTCAGATTCAGTTGCCGGGCGACATCACACTGCCGCACCCCTGCTTGCAGTAGTGCAACCACTTGAGCGGCCTCATCAGCTGTAGTGTCCATTTTCCAGATGTTCTTTCTTCAGTAAAATCAGTGCGTGTGTCCCCTTCAACGGTTTAATAGCGAATGACCCACATTGAACCCGTGTTGACCTCTTTATACCCACAAAGTTAGCGCAACTCGCGACTCTCCCGAGCAGCAAAATTTCCTTAGAATTTTTGTGACCCTTTATTTGTTGCTTTAGGTTTTATTTGATAATGAAAAATAATGTTTTTTTATTAAGTTAATTAAGTAACCTTTTAAATAAAATTATAATTAATACGACTGCATGTGCATATCCAGAGTTAATGCCATTTGAACGTGATTTTCTTAGAGGTGCGATTTTTTTGACGCCGAGTGTAGTTCAATGTTTTTTTTATTGCATAAATTAAGTGATAAGGAATGTGTAATGACTAAACGATTAGTTATTTAGTTCTAACATTTGAATGAAAACATTTTTATCGGATTATTTTCACATCTAATTTTGTCTTTATTCATACTACCTGACCCGGCCACGCGTTGCTATGGTAACGTTAATTGATTATAATAAATGTTATTCTTAGGCTTATGGTAACTATATATGGTAACAAACACACAAAGTATTGTCATAATATAACGTACTGATTTAATCATGACGTTTCGACTTATTCGGGCACATTCCTAACCATTAAATTTATACAAAAAAAATTTGATTAAATTTGCATATTATTTAGTTGTTGTACTATGTTTAGAATCACTATAATTAATAACGGACAAAATAAAAACATTAAATTTTATTCCAGATTATTGCCACGTCTGCAAATATTATTACTAGAAATTTTAATGATTAATCTGATATATATAATAATTTGTTTTCCAAATTATTATATATATCAGCTTACTTTGTAAAGCCTTTGGTCAATTAGGGATATTTCAAGCACTAAAATTAAAAACTGTTTTAAGAAGCAAACCAATTGAAAAATATCACATCACATATTTTCTTAATTCCTAATCTGATTTTAAATGAAAAATAAAAATAAACAAATGTCTTATCTACGATGTTATTCCTACCTCGTTGAGGGCAGTTATAAGCCGGCACCCATACATCATATTCAGACCTTCCAGATCCATCATTGTACTTACGCTCCTATTGGTTGAAACAAAAAACTGAGAAATTAGTTCGGGCACTTCATAATGGGCAGTTGCTTCATCTGATCAATGCCCATTCGTTAGAGTCTGAGTCTGTGTTTCCTGATAAATACAATCAAGGGGTCTTTAAGTCACGAATAGGTATCTTCTAGGTAGGAGCGTCACATGCTATAGTCTGTTTTTTTAGCATTAGAAAGAACAAAATTTGGGTACTTTATTGTACACATATAATATAACAAGCAAAACGTAACATCGTGAAAAGTTTACACTAAAAATACCTTAAGAAGCAGAGGTTGCAATCTTGCGGAACGAAACGTTGGTCAGTTTGACACGACAAAATTAAAAAGTACATGCCGATGTTGTAATACGTACAATATTAGGTGATTTTTAAAATGTTCGCTTAACATGGCCGTCATTTGCAACAAAAGCGGCAAATGTCAACGTCTGCATTTATCTGTTTTGACTATTTTCTTTGGTTTATTGTTAAGTTTCTATTGTTTTTGTTGAAGTATTTTGTTAAAAGTTTTTGTTGCTATTTGTTATTTAATCTGTTCAACAATGGAGAGCCTGAAGCCGGTCAAAGTGGACTCCAGCACAAGGTTAGCCACCACTGCTTCTTTGTTTACATAATTTCTAATGCTTAAAAAAATGGACTAAAGATCGCATCGTCGCTTACCATCAGGAGAGATAACGGTGAAGCGCGATGAAAAAAAGAATAAACAAAAATTTAAATACACACAATTATTTTTCTAGGGTAGTTTCGCTACTTCATATCAGCTGAAAACGTGATTATCACATAATAAAAATGTGTGTTTTTACCGCAATATCTTTGGCTTCCTTCCAATCCTTTGCATCTAAAGGTTGTCTGTCAGAGTTGACTAGAAGCACCTGGATGCAGGCAGCGGAGGACCGATCGTTGTGGAAATCCTTGAGGAAGGCTTTTGTCCAGCTGGACGACATTCTACTGGGGCGTCATATTACATTATAATTGTATAATATTTAATTTGTTATTTTTTTTTATTTCTTTTTTTAACATGGCCTATTTAATTAATAATTGTCATGATTTTTAATATATGTACTAACCTAGTTTTAAGTTTCCATTGTTACTAACAATTAAGAGACTTTGATTCTTGCAATAAATTGAATTATTAATTTTTATTATAAGGTTTTTTTTCACTAAATGGGCAGGCAATTGACCGCTGTCTCGCCCGATAGTAAACTACGATGAGATCTTAAATGTGACGCGCTTGCCTAGAAGACACCTATTTACTCGTAACTTGAAGACCCCTTAATTGTATTTGTCAGAAAACACAGACTCAGGCAAATAGTTCAACTCTTTCACAACATAAAAGCATTTACCAATTTACTCTAAATAGCCTAGCTAATAGCGATGTGCCGAGTACGGCTTGACTCGAGTCAGACTCGATTCCTGCTTTGGACTCGCCTACTCGAATACCAATTTATTTTGATTCGAGTACGCCGGACTCGATTCCGGTACTCGAGTCAGGAAGGATCGATCTTGTACTCGCTGTCTCGAAACTATTATGCGAGTCCAACTGACTCGAGTCTAGTATTCGAGTTAGCTCGACTCGCTCGTACTCGATTTCTGTTTACTTAAGCAATGAAGTGACACCTAAAATATAAGTACATTAATAAAACAAATAGAACTTGATCTCATTAACAGAAATTTTCTGGTTCCTAGATATCTCCTTAGTTTTCAATGTTTATTTGTTAAGTTTAATATTTAAAAATATTTTTCATTAGAATGTAAGTAGTGTTATTATGCTAAACCTCTAGGTTTAGCATAACAGTATATATACTGTTTGAAGTTTACATCTTTCTAATTTTTCCTTTTGTACTTAAATCGGTAACAGACTCGAGTTCTGGACTCGAATTCCCAGACTAAGGTTCTAGACTCGAGTCCAGGACTCGAAGAGAAGATTCGAATACCAAACATAGAACTCGAGTACTGGACTCGAATCGCGGAATCGAGTCATGATTCGAATACCGTACAAACTGACTCGAGTCGACTCGATCCTAAAAAACAACGACTCGGCACATCACTACTAGCTAATACATTTTTTGTCTCATCCCATAACCGACCCATATGGATGTTATTTAACTACCGTAAGCTTAGGCCGATCCCCCTAACTACTGCTTCATCAAAGTCTTCATGATTCAGTCATTCTACAATAAAGATTAGATGACCTCCATGGTCAAGTGACATTCATACCGGTTTCCATGGTAACGACAAACCGAAGTCCCGGGTTCGATATAAAAAACGAGTAATGTAAAAAACGAACTTTCCATATTGACTCGCATCTGGGTTTTGTTGTTGTTTCTGAATTCCATAACACGAGTGCGTTACCTACTTAACTTAAAACATGGGGAAACTGATTTTCCAATTCCCAAATTCAAATCTCTCTAGGTTAACCACAATCCAAAAAATAGCACCATAAGGAAATAACACTATAAAAACAAATTTCGGTTTCGAAGTTAGGTCCACTCCGAAGATATCGACAATGACACGCTTAGACCTGTTATTACCCTCCCCCCCACTCCCCAGCCTAAATTACAGCATCACCCATTAACCACTATTCCCGAACTTATAAAAAGGATCGAAACAAAAAAGTCTTAAGTCTACAGCCAATGGCAGAACGAACAACGGTACAAATAAAATTCAACTCTAAATTGGTCGTATCTGAATCGGTATTTGATTGATGCATACATGTTTTACTGTCATGGGAAGCTCGAATCATCAAGACGATGACGCAACGAATTTAAAAGCGAAATTCATCTGTTGATACGGAATTCTCGTGTAAAACAATCATATGGTGTTAAAAAAAATACTACTACTACTATAAATAATGCTAGTTGTTCAAAAATACATTTTTCAAAAATAACTTATTAAGTTCTTTAGTTAGTTGCGCATTTAATTATACATTTTTTTTCATTTATTTATTAACGTATTAAAAATAAATTACATTGTATTGTTCAAAAACAAGTTGATAAACTCTTTTACAAGGAGCAAAGAAGGTGTATAAAAAAGTCTTGAAATAGTATATACACACACATATATATATATATATATATATATATATATATATATATATATTAGTATTTAATACTGACTTTTCGACTCCTATATAGGAGCCGTGATAACCAAATGACTAAGATAATTTTCGTAATACATGTAATACTTCGAATATTTTTATAGAGCACGTTCCTAACTGATAAATTTACATCAAGAAAATTGTTTTATTTTTATTAAATAGTTTTATTTCATCTACTATTACTGTAAACTACCTATCACTAGTTCGGAATGAAGCCTTTCCGAGAAGAACTGGCGTATGAATCTAGAACCTACCATTGAAATCCTTTTAAACATTGAAATCCTCGATAACACATGGTAAATTCTTGTGTTTCAAGCGGGTGCATCGGCTTGAACTTCTTGCATTTGATGCAAAACGAACTGATGTGCTACAGTCGCCTCAAATAATTCACAGAATAAAATAAGAAAATAAAACTTCGATGCTCACGATAGGTTGCGGTAAAAAAATTAAGCCCTGTCCATTCAATCACAAAATTTTACTCTTTATATTTTTAGGGTTCCGTACTCAAAGGGTAAAACGGGACCCAATTACTAAGAATTCGCTGTCCGTCCGTCCGTCTTTGTGTCCGTCTGTCACCAGGCTGTATCTCATGAACCGTGATAGTAAGACAGTTGAAATTTACACAGATGATGTATTTCTGTTGCCACTCAATTGTAAATCAAAATTGTAAATCATTAAGATTTCTCATAGAAATATATTATATTTTACTGATAGCTGAAATTAAAATAAAATCGTCAAATAAATAAGGAAAGTATGGAACCCTCGGTGCGCGAGTACGACTCGCACTTGTTTTCATACCAGTCGCCATATATGAAAATTAATTCTGAAGTATTAAACTCTAATAAAATAAATATACTCAATTTAAAACTAAAACTACGTTACCTGCGTTAAATAGGTCCTTCTTCTTTTTTACCGACAATGGTCTGTCCTTCGTCTTATTATGGCATCTCGTTGGAGTATTGATATTTACGGTTTTTTAATTCGGTTCGAATAAACGTCCATATTTTTCTTATCTATTAATATTAGGTAATTTTTTATTTTCTCCAACCAACATATTTTTTTCGTTTATTTTCCGTAGAATGCCGAGACAGAGTGGTAAGCCGAAATGTGGTCTCCACAGAAAAAGACCACTCTGTCACATATTTTTTTTAAAAATCAACATTGAAAAAGGATTAATATTTACCGCAATGGAAATTTTAATTAGTCCTAATAACAACACAGATGCAATTCCTTTTAAATTCCACACAGAAACCACAATTATGGATAGTACAAAAACCAAAAAAACAGAAAAACGTCGTTTCACTGTCGGTAAAAAAGAAGAGCGGCCCAAATGCGAATGATCGCAGGAACTCTTTCTCAAGAAACAGCCTTGCAGTGAACTAATAAGATTACATGGCGCGCATGTAATTTACAAACAAGATGTTAAAGATTCAAAATAAAAAAAAAAACAACAACACGGTGTTTATCAAAGGGTAAAAATGAAGTTTATCCATAACTGAATGAAAAATTCTTAGCATAATTATGTCTATTCGCTGGAAAAGGAAAGGTAAGGCTGACTATTAATACTTCCAGCTATTAGTTGCATCTAGTTTTTATCTTAATCAGATAAGAGTAAGCTTCCATAATATTATGCCAGTGTTAAGTTGAATCGTATTACTTTGATATACATAAAACTGAGTTAGCACAACAGCCTATAATCAGATGCAAAAACAACTCTTTTTTATTTGTTTATTTTTAGGTACACAAAACTGATTTACAGCAAATACATGTCAAACGATAAAAAACAGATAAAATCAATGGTTGCTGCAATTCTATAAAAGTGTACACAGCATAATAGACGTTAAATTAATCTGAGCGCAACAAAAACATACCAAAAATAAAGAATATAATAAAGTGGTTTTATTTTAAAACACGAAGAAATTTCAAATGGTTTATTTTAAATTACCAAACCAATGAACGGAACGAGCGCTGGGCATCGCGAAAAATTCGTAACTTCCGCAAATACAGGCCAAACAACTCGCTTCACTTCTATTTTATTCTACTTTGATTAATTTACTATATACCACTAAACAAAGCATTGTGCGACAGTAATAAAGACACCTGTGTTCGCCTAAAGACGTATGGCGAATGTAAACCATAAGGAAATATAAAAAACTTAGCCCTTGCAGAGATTCTTGCGGCTTCTTCTATACCATTTTTAGTTGCGCAACCTACCTACCCACTTCTATAACTACATCATCCTTTTTTGCAAAGTTGTTATTAACTAAAGTCGGATGGGTAGACAGACAATAAGTTAGGGCCTGGGACCCGGCGCTACAGCAGTTATCCACTACAGAATACAGGAGTCAGTCTAGACATTCACTAGGGATGAGTCGTGTAGCGGCGAACCTACTTACTAAAACTCCCCACCGTTTGGCATGAGTCCCTTTTTAGGAAGCACCACTAAACCTCTACAGCACTCTAAGGTTGACTGGTAGGAAATTCCATTGGCTAAAGTCCACAATTGCATAAAATTTAAATAAATAAAATAAACAAAAGTGTGTATAAAAACCGTACTGTAATTAAATTCTACAGCACACTGCGTATGTATAAACTAACCTTAAAAGTATTGAATACAAGGTCATAAAATTAATAAAGAAATTTTATATCTTAAGTGTACTGAATTATACATAGTAAAAACTTTATGAATGTTAATTGAAGTATTCATGATTAATACAAGTTGTTTGTAAATTATCTTTTTTTTAAGTCGAATGCTGAGTGCTGGACGGCAAAAATAAAACTTTATTCCAATATTTTACGTATAAGAGAATAATTCTGTTTATATACTTAAACGTAGAAAATACTTCCATCAGTGTATTTCTTTTGAACAAACTAAAATAACTGTCATGAATATCTGTTGTTATATTAAATTACAATGCCGGCTGTTTCCATGAAAGTATTTTTAATTGGGAACATGAATTTATAATTGTAATGGTAAAAATGAATTTAAAGACAACTCGCCAATAATTATTTCGAAATTAAGCTTTACTCGTTTTAATACTCTACCTATTTGTTGACGAGCAACTGAATATTTAACAATTGTACACACGAAAAGTTACCAGTAGTATAAGGGACTTTTGTACTTCAGTCCTCATTTTAAAGACTTGACCATGCAGGCCTGTGTAAGCCCAAGGAACAAGGGACTTTTTTAATTGAGTCTTCTATAGACTTGACCAAGTAGACCTGTGTAAGCCAAAGTAACAAGGGACTTTTGTCATTGAGTCTTCTATAGACTTGACCATGTAGGCCTGTGTAAGCCAAAGTAACAAGGGACTTTTGTCATTGAGTCTTCTATAGACTACACCATGTAGGCCTGTGTAAACGAAAGTAACAAGAGACTTTTGTCATTGAGTCTTCTATAGACTAGACCATGTAGGCCTGTGTAAGCCAAAGTGACAAGGGACTTTTGTAATTGAGTCTTAATTATATTGACTAGACCATGCAGGCTTGTGTAAGCCAAAGTAACAATAATATCGCTTTAAATAGATCGCGAGTTTTTAAGCCTCAATTTGAATCTTAAGTAGGACTCAAGTAAAGAAAATGCTTAAGTATTCGAATCTTCTATCTTACAAAAGGAAAAAAAATATATTTTAAGTTTTAAAAATTGTCTGGTTTAATTCGATGGAAACTTTTTGATCCGTTCATATTAAATTATCTATAGTTCAAATTCTTTTTTCAAATACCTTAAAATTTTCGTTGTTTCGCAAATAGCCCTCAGAATATAAAATCCGCTGTCTCTTTTTAAAATTATTAGTAAAATTTATGTTTACGCCAATTTTTTTTTTATTTTTTCAAACCAATCACATTATTAAAAGTATTCTAAGATGAATACATTTATTTTTACTTCTGACATATCCGCGCACATTACACATTTAACATAATCTTTGCGCAAATAACCGTTAAAAAGTTTTTAACGGTTACAAAAGGAATACTAAATACATTATTATATAATCCGACGTATTCAACACCTCGTGATATCCAAAGCTTAATTGTTTCAACACTTAAGGCCCGGGCCAAATATGGCAGTGGTGTGGTCACGCCCGGGATTTATACCCGGTAATGCGGTGCTAAAACCCTGTCAAGGAACATCTTCCCGGATCGTCCGAGCCTGGCCATTAAATAATGTGTATTCTTAACATAACTATTTTTCATGCGAACCTATAGCAACGCATTTTTGTGGCATAAAATCACTTTGCATAACAATCAAAAGACATAAATTGATATTCATTGCAGGTAAAGTTACATATTTACCAGCCAGCAAGCTACATTAAATTATGCCTTTCTTAATTATGTCAAAATTATCATTATGACTATGCCTATAATTAGACCACTGTTTTCACATAATTACAATAACTTTGGATTCTTTTTTAAATGATATCTGATAAATGAATGCTTGTAAAGTAATTTAAAATTTGATAATAAAAATAATTGATACCTCTAATTATAAAAATAAAAACATTTGTCATAATTTCTAAGGCATAAATTTCATATGGGTTTGCTGTTGGTTATGGATAAAAAAATATCTATCCTAACCTAATTTAGGCCTTTTGATATGATGGCATAATGATAATCAAAATTATGCGTTGTGAAATGTCACAATAGACCTTTACATGTAATAATTACCAACACTTACTATGTCGTCATATACTGGGTATGTATATTTGATTAAGTCATATTTAAAGGATGGTAAATGGCTTTTTTTCCAAAACTTCTCCCATATGTTTTTTTCTTTTAATTGCTAGTCACAAGCGAACTCTAACACTGCACTAGGTCTACTTAATTTTGTTATCACTGCCATCGTAAAAAAAATATCATTGGATAATATAATTATCATATTAGGAATTTAATCCTCGAAAACCTTATTTAAAATTGCTTAAGCATATCAGACCAATTAATTATTAACTCTAAATAAATACATGTAAAGTTGATAATTGCGAAAGACAAGCATTATAATAAATTCAATTTACAAATAGATATCCATTTTATAGCTACAAATAGCCCATTGAAAGGAATGGGAAGAGGAGTTGGGTCGCGCCTGTTAAGGCGACTGTAGACTTGCGATTTGTCGATACGAGAAAATATTTAGTTCTAGTCAGATTGCAAAGATATGTCTAACAACTACTTAAAATAAGAATGTTCACGGTCCATATAAATATATGATAATGATAATAATTCTAACATTCTCACCAATTAGCCCAATCCAAAGTAAGCACTGTACGCTCGTGTTATGGATACTAGGGCAACGGATGAACATACATATGTAATGATATGTAATATTCAC
Source organism: Calamotropha paludella (assembly GCA_927399485.1). Taxonomy (NCBI): domain Eukaryota; kingdom Metazoa; phylum Arthropoda; class Insecta; order Lepidoptera; family Crambidae; genus Calamotropha; species Calamotropha paludella. The sequence continues at coordinate 2,960,901 of OV656806.1, read as the reverse complement.
AGAAAAATATGTTAACAGCCACGAACATCTGCCCTTTCCAGGACTCACAAAACACAGAAACCAAAAAGTCGTCTTAACTATTTTATATCCAATGCAACTATCCTAATATTATAAATACAAAAATGTGTATGTTTGTAACACTTTCACGCCTTAACTACTCAACCGATCATCATGAAATCTTGCATACATTTTGTCAAAGGTATAGAAGAAGGTATAAGGATAAGGAAATATAAGGATGTATAAGGATTCTGGATAAAAGGCATTTTATCCAGAAAAAAAGTACTGTTCCTGAAGGATGGTAATATAACTCAATTGGTAGCCAACATTAACGCTAGCGAAGCTGCAGGTAAAATCTAGTATAAAATAGTTTAGTATGAGATATCACTAAATTCTATATCTACTACCTATATCCCCAAGCAAAAAGTCGCTAGTGGTATTATGGACTTTACACTGTTTTGACGAATTCGGAATTTGCAGACATTCATACATATTAGTATTTTTTTTTAATTTTCATAATGATATGATATTTTTGAAGATAGAACACATATATACGTTTATTGCAAGGAAATAATTTGACAAAATTATGTAACGCATTTTTACAAAAAAAAACATGTTTTTTTAGTAATTACGGGATTGTTGTCGTAAAAAACTCATTGTGGTTTTGGTTAACCCTAATGTAAAACAGTTAATATTTTCGCTTAAAAAATTGCATTTTTCCATTACCGAATAATATAGATTCATGTCGTCCGTATGCGGCAGGCCTAACCGCTATACCAAGTCGCCTCCGATCGTGCTACAATAGCCTGGGCCCAATATGGTGTAATTGGGGTTCCTCGAGAATGCCGCCCATTACAAGACCACTATGCATGTACGTTTTTCTAATGTGACAAGTACACGGGGGTATATTTAGGAGAGGAGATAGCAATACACTGCTTATAATTTCGCGTTCTGTGTTTCTACTTTTACGAGTAGGAGAGGGGTTTCCATACGATGTATTGTAGAAATAGGTTGTTCCATGCCACGTTAATGTGGAAAACGAACTTTTCTTTATTTGCTAGGTTCTGGGTGTTATGGAATTCCATAACCAAAGTGCTTTGGCTTCTTGGGTTCAGGATAATGTATGTTGTCTAATAATATTATTATTGTATTATTAACTCGTGCGCGCGCGCATGCTGCAACGTGTGCGCGACATACAGTTTGTTCTTCTTAATAAATCAATATTACAGTGTTTATTAGTTAACACCCTTAACTTATTTTATATATAATATTAATCAATTTATTTCCATGTGAATAAGCAAAGATACATATACAAGAGGACTTTCATAGCTTCATCTGATCTATAAAAATCATCCTTATCACGATTAATTTCATGACCACTTTATATTAAATTGACATGACTCTTCATTTAAATTTGACAGTTTTGTAATTTATTATTCAAACAATCACTATTAAAATAAACACATCTCCAATACGATTTGACAAAGCAGTTAACATTCCCACATTATACGATTTAATATTTTGATAGTAAATTACTAAACAATAAGAAACTAACCCTTATCCATCTGACCCTAATAAAATTCTAATAATATTAGGTCAATAAAATTATTGAAAATACAAATTATAAAACTAACATTTTAAATTTAATTCAGAACTTATATATATTTTCTATAATAAATTACTAACTGAAATTAATATAACAAATATTATAAAAACTAAAGAATCTAATAAAATTCTTATCTTAATTTCCATTGATCTTAAAGAAATCAACTCTCATTCTAAAAAAACTACTAAAAATATTTATTATAAATAATTCAGCGTTTGTTTTGCACGCCTGCAAGAAACCTGTATATCTACATCATTATAAAAGATATTTACGTAAATCAATAGTTATTATTTAAACCGTTAAGAAAATAATTCCATAATAGCAAACATAAAATTAAGTTAACACTGCTTTACTGGCTCACACAGCTCTAGTGTAAAAGCAGCTTTAGGCATAAAGTGAAATTGTCTTCTGTGGTCTAAAACTACAAAACTGGACCGTTATATTGACGAGATAAAATTAGTACTGATGAGAGTTGAAGAAGCGAGAGATATAATGCCATAATCGCGGAAAGTGGAAATCTATGATATCTACCTGCCTCTGCGGGAAAAAGACATGAGTGTGTATACTTGTGTATAATCTATAATCCAAGATCACAAATTTGTTGTTTGTCTGTCCGCTCTTTTTCCCGCTCTTTTTCCATTGTATATGTGTTACCACAGCAACGCGTTAACCGCAAGTAGTTCGTCTACTGGACGCTAGATGGCGATAACGGAAAAATATTTAATAATAGAAAATATTTAAACAATTTTGTCCACCCGTGCGAAGCCGAAACGGGCCGCTAGTTGATACAATGGAAAAAGAGCGGGAAAAGAGCGGACAGACAAACACACAAACAACAAATTTGTGTTCTTAGAGTATATATTTGTTTCTTTTGCTTGTGATGCAAATGAATTATGTGTCTATCACATTTAGAAGTTGTAACAATCTATTTACACTCAGTATAAAACAAGAAAGTGAGCGAGAGTAACCGGGATACCAACTCAGCGTGGGCTGATGTGTTGTAAGCAGAAATGCCACAGCGCGCTGTTGTTCTAAGAGACTTAAAAGTGGGCATTGACGATCAGTTTTGACGTGACAACGTCTTATAAATTGGTTTGCCGGGTGACACTTCAAGAAACTGCGTTACGCTCCGCTCACGTTATGCGCTTACAATGAGAGCGCGTGAGAGGCACGCGTCCCTTCCACTCGGGCATGGTTAGCCCGCCTAAGAGCGAGAGAGACAGACATAAAAAGTGGAAGGGACGCGTGCCTATAAATTAATGTTTTAAATATAATTCTTTGTATAAATAAATGTTTTAAATTGTTACTATTATTTCATCCTTCTTCCTACTATACGAATGAATATTCACATTAAAATTATTTTACCACTCAAAGTCGTTGTCACGTAAAACTTTCGCCCGTATACCGACTTTACAGGCAACCAACCAGTTTTTTCGTAAAACTGTGGCGTCACTCCAAATGGTTTTAGGCCAACTCGATTTCCGCATTCACTGTCACTCCGGCGCTTCAGTTTTCAATCGGCCGGGCTGTTAGGAAGTGTACTACCTGTTTATTTTGGATTGACAAACACGTACTCACGATCAGTATGGCGCGGCGCGCCGAGTTAGATTTATGATAATCTCGTAAATACGTGGCGTGTCGTCAGTTAAAACTATGGAGTGATGATTCGACACTCACGATCAAATTTTGGATTGACGTCAGTTCAACTGATGCGAAAAACTCACCGTCAATTCGCAGCTTTAGATACAAAAGATAAAAAATAACAATTAAGAAGAAAATGAAGGGGAAATATAGATATAATATGGCAAATAGCCTTCTACGATTTGTTAAATTCTAATATAAGCAGAAGTTATTCGAATTTTGATATCTTAATTTACATAATTATAAGATAACTTCGACCAACAATTTACGCGTCTATCGAAGCTACTTCATTTATTTTCTTCTTCTTATTTCTCTTTCTTTTCTTTCCTGTCGATCTTTTGTACTTGCGAGAGGCGAGAGGTATCCTTAGCCTCAACCCTAGGATATAATTACGCATTATAATGAACGATATAATAAACTTAATCAGTTACCCTCATCTAATAAATAAGAAGTAAAAAAATATAAGCAGAGGTTATACTTGTATACTAAATTAAGAATTGAAAACATAAATAACAGTGAACAAAATGCTGAGGCAGGATATTTATTAAGCCTACATAGAAGTTTTTAAATTTTTATTATTTTTTGGAATTTTCACATTATTTACATACCTTAATTTCTTCTCCAATTCTTATTTCCTGTGTGTGTCCTGTTTCCTCCACGTATTAACACACGTACGTAATGCTTCCTATCTCATTTTTTCCTACGTTAAATCTTATATATTGTGTCTTTTTACTGTCGCTTTTTCGTTTCATCGACTTTCAAATCACAACAATGCTAAAGAAGTTGTCACTACAAAAATATTGCAAAAGAAAACTAAAAATAATATCAAAAACGCTGGCAAAGCCGTAGCAAAACTCAGTACAATAGAATTACTAAGTACTTCTGCAGTTAAACTAGGTATTTCTGCGAGTAGTAATGTTACCAGTTCCGATTCAAAAACACCGGTAAACGAAATAAAATATAAATAATAATGTATATTTAAATAATATCGTTTATTTCACCTGGCAATATTGAAAATATTGAATTTTATAAGCCATAAACCTCTTGAGATTACATTTATTTCAATTCAATACTAAATCAAAGTATTTTATGTTCTTTTGAAATAATGCATAACTAAAATGAAAGCTGACAACTTATTAAAAACATACACCGCTTAATGCGCTGCCATTTCCTGAGGAGAACAAATTACATTCAAGAATATACTTTGGTACTGAACAATACACAGGGCCTTCACGAAAGCTTTTACGATAACAATACTATTTGCACCCGATATGAGTGAAACTTAACCTTATAATATCGTAATAAAGCACAATAGAACGCATAAATAAGTGAGCAAAAAAGTTCAGCATGGTTTTGTTGACATTATTCGTTTAATGTTTTTCTATTGTAAGAAATTTATGTTATTATTTATTATTCGGGAGCGACGGGAATGGTGTAGGAACTATTGAACCCATTATGGTTCGTCATGGTAATTATTTCTTCTTTACCGGAGTACAATTGCTGTGTTGCAAGTGAGCTAATTTTGCAAAAATAATTCTACGGTGGTTCTTTGTAATTAGTAGAACTCATTATACATAAAGTACATACATAATTTTATTAATAAATACAAGTTTGAAGTTGATCGTCAAGTTGTTAAAACTTGTTGTAGAAGAATCCACTTTTCTCCGTGTATTAATTACATTAGTTTCTGCTATAAAAATTCCACTAAGTCTTAAGCAAATGTATAATAATAGTTAACAGAACAATTTGATTACATGTAAATCACATCATTGGCTAGGAACTATTATTTACTTATTATTTAAAACATCAGACAACAAATCGCCTATTAAACACAAAAAGAAAGTCTTAAAAGTATCGGAGCCTCAGAAATTAAAAAATATATAATTAAAACTAGTCTTTAACTACTAAAAGAATCTTTATTTTGCACAATCTATTTGTAGACAGCTGATTAAACAGGCGCCATTTTGTTTCGTTTCCGTCCAGATATTTGGTTTCGCATAGTAGCGTAGAAATGCGCTTATGGAGTAACGCTGTTTGTAAAAAACTAAAGGTTGACTATATTTAAAGTTTCGTGTAAATAAAAATTAAATTAAATTGTGCCAATGTAATTTTAGTCACACCTAGATCATGTCATATTTCGTTATTCCCCATAAAGATCCCATAAACAAATGTTATATTTTTTTTTTATTTTTACAATGTTTGCAATTATCCGTAGTAAACGGACAAGCTTTGGTTTGAAACGAAGAATAAAAACATTTGTAACTACTTTACTATTTGTTTGTCATAAAATTTATTGCCATGTCAAAACTTGAGAAACGTACCACTTGTTCTTAGCGAAATCGATAATTCAATAGTAATTTAAGTTCGTTTATGTTTTATCGATTCGTGTTATATTTGTGTTAATATGCCAATTCACCCATGGCAAGAATATTCATCATCTCAGCGGAAAAAAGGCCACTGCTGGATCCAAGATTTCCCCAAAAGATAGAAAGTTTTGCCTTAATCTCCACCTTTGGCCGGCAGATTGTATTTGAGATCGCAGGAAAGTAAATCATAACTTTCCCCTGAATTAGGGTAAAAATATCAATGGTACAATATTCAAATAATATTTTCGAAAACTTTCTCTATTCAGTAAGGAAATAATTTCATTAACTCTCTCATTCAATTTCTTTTAATTTTAGAATTGTCTTACAGATAACTTTTCTAGTGAATACCGCGCTTAACTAAACTTACACGGAAAGTAATTTGTTTACATCTTCTTCAAAGAAATTCGTAAATGTTTAAATAACTAAACAAACAATTGGTGGTAATCTCAGTAGCTTGAATAAACCTATAAATTCATAAAAAAGCAAAGAGAATGCAGATGAAAACCACTTAAAATATCCCAACTATTGGCACATAACTAAAGATGTACCGGTAGAGGGCTCTGTGCCACCGTTGGAACGTAACGATCACCTCTGACATTTAAGGCATCTCTCTTCGAATGCCGGGTGCTTTAAGGGTTAATTCAAATATATCGTCGTATCAATAAGATTGTACCCGATAAAAGTATTTGAAGTTATGAAAGTTATTCTTTAGACGCGTTATGAAAACCAGTAGTCGAGGAATTGTGACGAAACGGTATTAAGTTATTATATGTATGCCAGATAAGATTTTTTTTTTATAGAAAAAATAAAATATAAAAAAATAAAAATAAAATAAAATAAGTAAATAGGTTTGCGCTTGACTGCAAACTAAAGCCTTACCTCCTTAACAAAAATGTATGTGTCTGTGTGTGTATGCCGCACCAGCACGCCAGAGTCGCGGCTCAGCATCGTATTTTTCGCATCACGAGTAAATTGCTGGGTTTCTAAGCTGAAATCAAGAGTCACCACAAAGTCGATAACCAGGACATCGGTGTGTGTGACATTTTAAAATAGGTAAACGCTTGACCGCTATCTCGCCTAATGGTAAGCGATGATGATCTAGGATCTGACGCGCCTAGAAGTACGCGGCTACTTGTACATTCAGTAAGAAAAGAAGCAAGGCACGTGGAGAATCTATAATTTAAGAACACAATTTTTTTTTGTGTTTGTCTGTCCGCTCTTTTTCCCGCTCTTTTAACGTTACCATAGCAACGCGTTACTGTCCCTCCCAATTGAGCTACCGAGCCTTGTGAACACCTGTCGGAATTCTCTAGTACTTTTGTACTGTTTACACTGTAGACCAGCGTTGTCTCGTCAATGAGAGGAACAAGATGTCATTTAAAAAATGCAAAAAAGACTAAAAATCCTGCAATGTTAGTGAACGGCGTTGTGTTAAAATCCTATATGTTCAATCAAATGTCTAAGCCAGGTTGATCTTATAGTTCTCGAAGCCGTAAATTCTCGGCTTTATGAGTGCCATCATAACTTCTGAATTCACCTTTTATGTAAGCCCATCCCATAGTAGTGTAATAAAATGCCATGGCGTGCGTAGAACAGATTTTATACTGTACTTTGCAAGGAAGCTGAGTTTATTTTGTGTTTTTTGCGATAGTGGAAAAGGAATAATGCACTTATTTCTTGTTTTTAATAGTGTGTAAAGTGACTTTCGATATCTTATAATCTTTTGATGTACTTATGAGGAATTTCTCATCAATAATATTGCAATATGTGTATACTGTTAAGAAATGCTGTGAACACACTATCCAGTTTTGTACATTCTCCATTGAACATGATGTGTGTTTTTGCGTTGGTATTGATATAATTGAATTGTTATTATAATTGTTTTGTTAAAAGAAGAAACAATAACAATTGCATTATTATCTGTATGCTTTATTAGAGTTTACTCCGTAAGAAATGATTTTCGTGTATGTTTATTGGTATGGAAAGAGTAAAATTTAGTGTTCCAATGACACTGTTACGTTTCTTGTGCGCAACCTATCGTGAGCGCCTTTCACTTTTATTTTGAAGTTTTATTTTCTTATTTTCTGCCTGTTCAAGTCGTTCTTAAGAAGTAAACTCCAGTCGTGCGTCAGAGCCGATACACACACTTTATTATGTTGTTTTAATTAAGACAATTCAATTAGAACTAAACATGATACAGATATAAATAGGTATATTTATGTGACTTCTAGTTCGTGTAGTTGTAATGATCCTAACTTATATGCCTAATGGTCGAATCCTGGTGTCTCAGTTAATAAGGTCCAATCCTGGAGGAAAAAACCATATTTCGAAAATACTGCTCCTTAACTTGTTATTAACTTCACTATCATTAGTCGTCTCTTACAACACCCTTAAAAGTGAAGGATTTGTACTATTATACCTTGCCAGACACCATATGGCTAAAAAATAAGTCCTACCAATTTGTTTCCCACATTAACCATCACCTTTAAAGCAAAGAGAAATAAATGCCAGTAAGTGCAACATATAGACATATATTTAAGCAAGTTTCTTCCTTTTAGAGGTAAATTAAGATGTAAACATGTGATCATTAGCAAGCGATGGACGATAACCAAATGTCAGGTTAAAAGTTCCGTTCACAATGTTACTCTGTGACATATGAAATAATTCACATACTGTTTGTACACTGGATTAAAAAATGGAAATAAATCCGCCGTTAAAGAGTGGAACTCCTGGCCTGAGTCTGTGTTTGGCACATATAATTTAGGGATCTTCAAGTCACGAGTGAATAGGTATCTTCTAGGCAGGCGAGTCACATCTTAGATCGCATCATCGCTTACCATCAGGCGAGATAGCGGTCAAGCGTTAACCTATTTTAAAATATCACACGCATCGATGTTTCTGCTCATCGTCTTTGTGGTCACTCTTGGTTTTAGCTGAAACTCAGCAACTTACTCGTGATGCGAGTAAATACGATGCTGAGCTGCGACCCTTGCGTGCTGCTGCGGCACACACACACACGCACATAATTTTGTTCAGGAGGTTAAGGATTTTGTTTGCTGCTCTAAGATATGCTTATGGTATTTTTGTTAATATCGGTGTTTGTGGAATAAGAAATAAAGCTGTTATCGAACCATCTATCTATACTCCCTGTTTACTCATTATTACTCAACCGATTTTTATTTTTTTTCATTTTGCTGGATTTGTTCCGACCTAGGGCATAGAATAGGTTGCATTTTAATTTATAATAAAAATATTGCAAATTATAATAACTGAGCCTCAGCAATGCGTGGCCGGGTCAGCTAGTTTTCTATATTTGAAAGCCATCCGCTGCAAACTTCAAATAAGATTTTGAAGTTGTACATTATCAAACTTACAAAGAGAAACACCTCATTAAAACAATTACTGTTGAAAAAACTACGTCACCGAGTTCTGGGTACACTATCGAGATGACTCCAGCACTAATGGGAAGCAGCTTGGCCGCTTTATTAACCCTAATGTATGCGCCGATCGGCTAGAAGATATCACCAAATGTCACCGTTGTTGGAGTTAATGAATTGGAGTATGGCTGGTGTGCTGCAGACGAACTAATGTTCAATGAATAATTGAGAGCAAACAATGACATTTATAGATTTGAATTTGGAACTCGTGCTTTTTTAAAAAAGATTTTATGGCCTGGATGCATGTCTATTGAGCCATGTCTTTTGTTTAGTAATATATTTTCTTAATAAGATGTTGATGACCGCTGATTTATGAATAAAAGAAGATGAATGACTTAAACCTTCTAGTGGACTTCTTGAGAGACCATGAAGAAAAGTTACGCTGTTTTATAGTAACATCCGTGCATGTTCATAAACACAGTGGTTGATAAACTACCATTATGACACACTTATATCGCCCATAACACAAATTATAACCAATTTAATCTAATTTGGAAAAAGTTGACAGGACTCACAAGTAAATTCTCAGGCGGGTTACTTGTGAACCAAATCGATTTTTCTAGTATTTTTGTATTTAAATTATTTATCCTATAAAAATATTACCTAAGGCAAAAATCTTAAGATGAACAAGACACCATTCTTCAATAGAAATTTTTTTAAAGGTTTACAATTAATACTTTAAAACTGGTAAAACTTAAATTGTGTCTATTTGACCAAATTATCTAATGGGTAATAAAAACCTTATGATACCCTTTATGATATATATAATAAACTGGGACATTTACATTATATAGAAATGATATAATATTCAGTAAAATTTTAATGTTACAAAAAAAGAAATCGAATACTTAAATGCATACCTAACCTAATTACTTCAACGGCCCCGTATCTGCGATCGGGACGAAAGGCAATATTGTAAATCGTCCAGGACTTTGCGGAAACCCGAAAATTATGCACATTGGCAAAGTTACGAGTGTCGTTAAACGGCACACGGTAGACAAATGCAACTACCGTCATTCGAATAAAACATGGCCGCGTCCTCAAAGTGGATAATTGGCTCGTATGGTTGCCGAATAAATTCCACTGTATGCATTCGCCAATTGCTTAATAGCGAAGGATACTTCGACGAATTCGATGCCATTTAAAATTTTAGGCATTTTCATTTGTGTTTTTATTAATAATAATATTAAATAACATCACATAAATTATTCTGAATCCAAGTAAGTAGCTAAAGCAATTTATATATCTTGACAGGGTATCGAACCCAGGACAGTTACAAATAATTTGAAAATAGTTCATTGAAAATTCCAAACAATTTCCCCAGTCATTCGTTGCGTGACGTGAAAGTGTCAAAAATATTTTTCCCTTCTTCGCAATGAAATTTCTTCTCATATGGACCTCCTAACAGTAGCTTTTACTTAAGGCTTAAGTAACTTTAATGTAGAAAACCGGTATCTTCATAGAAATCAGTTATTTGAAAATGTAAAAAATAAATCAAAAATCAGTATTCAGTTGTTACATGTTCGCGCACATAACTCATTTAAGGCTAAGACTCCTGTGATCACCGCTCCTATAAAGTAGTCGTACGTCAGGATTAAATTTAAAAAAAAAAAACAAATCAAATGCGCATTTAATTCAGTAAAAGTGATATTATTCAAAATAATATGCGATAAAAGCCGTTGGAATTCTGTTTCTAATATTTAAATTCTCTAATCTATTGTTTTTCGCTATTCCATGAACAAAAGCTCTTTCAGACGGAGATATTTATTGAAATATGTTCCTTAAACTTGTATATCCATAAAACCATAGTGTGATTCAATTATGTACTTGTAGCGACATCTTGTGGCATTAAAAATCAACTTAATATATAAAGAGATGATTTTAAACATTTCTAATATAAACTATGACAGCTCCAACCCACGACTGGAGTTTTTATTTTATTTTATTTCATTTCCAATGGCACAATAACAGGCATCAGATAAGAAAAATATGTATATACAAATAAATGCAATAAAAAGTGTATATCTGTGCCCAATTATTATTGTGCACAACATTGTTACAAAACTTATCAAATTTTACTAATAAATTCACTAAATTTATAGTTAAGTTTAAAATTATCTGAACATTGTGTTTAATGTTTCTACAATAATTCTAGAAATGAGCTTTTGAATGAATTAATATAACAACTATTACTATAAAGTAGGAGTAAACCTAGAGAACGATTGTCTTTGCACAGGCACAGAAAACAATAAAACAAAAGTTCAAAATAAAAATCAAAGGCGCGCACGATAGGTTGCGCACAATAAACGTAACGCTGTCATTCGATCACTAAATACCCTTCATATTTTTTTTTATGCCAGGCGCCTTATAGAAAGATCAATTCTTAAGGAATAAACTCCAGTAATACAAAAAAGAAACAATTGGACACAAATTTGTTGTTTGTGTGTTTGTCTGTCCGCCCTGTTTCCCGCTCTTTTTCCACTGTATACGCGTTACCATAGCAATGCGTTACCGGGTCAGCTAGTATATACTCTAAAAACGCAATTTGTTATTTGTGTTTGTCTGTCCGCTCTTTTTCCATTGTACACGCGTTACCATAGCAACGCGTTACCGGGTCAGCTAGTCTTTGAAAAAAGATTTAACAGCATAAATAAGTGTTTTGACAGCCCTGCGGCCGAGACAAAAGTGCAACTATGTAACGGAGCTTTTTGCTCTCGTATTTGGTACCATCATAATTTCTTGCGAGCTGTTCTCTTTCTTTTTCTTACGGGTGCTGGTAGTTTTTTTTTTTATAAGCACCTTGATAACACACGATTCGAGTGGTATTCCGAATAAATGCTCACTGTATTGCTATACTCGCTTAATTTTAAAGTGTAAACTCGTTAATGGCAACATTGTTGCTATACTTTGGTCAAGTAAATAAGTTTAATTTAAGTTTATCAGATGAAGCACCATGCACCGCATTGCAAAGATTTTATGGTTTCATTATTTAATATGGCAAATATTATATGCATTTCCCTGCATTTATTTATATACTAGGCGATGCAGTCGCTAACCATAAAGCTACGCTAGCACCATATATTGGAGCGTAGCGTAATACCTAAAAAAAGATTTTATTTTTGCTTCGATGGGAATTTTTGCAAATTTCAAAATTCGGGTCCCGTCACCATCTGGTCCTAAACCTGTTGATTCGATTCCACACGAAAAAGTATTAAAATCGGTTAAGAACTCGGGAAGTTATGGCGTAACAGACATTGCGCCATTAAAGCTGGTCCATGGGAGCTTCGGTCGCTTCGCTCGCTCCGCTCCAATAAAGTTATAAAAATCCCTGTCACAGTGTTTGTCCGCAATGAACTCCGAAACTTCTCAACCGATTTTGATTATTTTTTTCATTTTGCTGTATTTTTCCGACTTAGGAGATAAAATAGATTTCATTTTAATTTATAACAAAGCGACGCGTATCCGCTTCAGCTAGTTATAAATTGTATTTATCATAAATAGTTTGTATATATTTATATTCGTTTGTTTACATAACGAAACTTACTCTTTTGATAAAAGTTGTCGGGAATGAGGCGCTCCAAACGATAAAACCGCCAATCGTTGCAACAATTACAAGAGAATGATAATTCAGAGTTTATCTTTTTATCTGTTCAAGTTGATGTTATAATATCGAGTTATATAGAAGTTTATATCAACTTTGGGTGATCACATAGATTTAAAATTGTAAAAATGATTTTTGCAATGCGCTCTTTAAGAATGTATGATATAATTATATAATATTTCTTAAATATACACCAATTAGTCTAGCCCAAATTATGCACTGTAAGGCTTGTGTTTTAAATACTAAGGTAATGGATAGATGATACCCTTGACTCAGATGCAAATGCAAAAAACCATCAGCCATTTCCGAGACTTAAACCCCGGACCGTCGTTGTGAATAGCTGGATCACTACCATTGCACCAAACGTCGTCAATAAAGTGACATAAAAGTCGAGAAACACAAGTGAACACAATATTTGCATCCTTTTGTAAACTCAAACTTAACAGATATGCGTTCTCTACCATTTGTTCTGTCTGGTTCGTGCGTACGGTGTTGCCATAAGCGATAAAATGCTTTTTATTCAATATAAGCATTTACAATGCGTGTATTGAACGTCAACAGCTACACTGTGGCAAAGTAAGTTCTTCATGAGAAGACCTTGTACCGAGAAAAAGCCGCAATAAACTCGGTAAAGCCTGTTTCACAGTGTAAACTATTAAACCACTTTTAAATCTAATACGAGTATATAAAATTTCGTGAATCAACGTTTATTATTGAACTCATCCAAAACGGCTTTTTTGATCTGAGAAAAGATCATAGGCTATTTATACCGCTAGGTCATAACAGTGGCCCTCTTATTCACGCGTACGAAGTCGCGTGCAAAAGCCTAGTATCTTTTTCTACCAGGTAAGCGCTTGACCGCTATCTCGTCTGATGGTAAGCGACAATGCGATCTAGGATGTGACGCGCTTGCCTAGAAGATACCTACTTATTCGTGACTTGAAGACCGCTAAATTGTATTTAAACACAGACTCAGGCAAAGAGTTCCACTCTTTAGCGGAACGGATAACAAAATTATAACCAAAACACTTAGTGCGACTCCTTGGTATATCAACCATATTATAGTGGCGCTTTTTTGTAAGTCTGGTGCTCCGATGAAAAAATGAGGGAAAGCCCAAGAAATATTCCAGTTGACAATCTTTTGTCGCAAATGAATCGAATTCGCGACTCTTTGTTCAGGTAAATTTAATGTGAGCAAGAGATATTATGTTCCGTTATCTTCAAATATTTAATAATCTCTCTTGAATAGAGGTTAATCTCTGATTCGGAATAAGCGGATTATACTTTAGTTCGCTGTCTTAACTGGTTGTATATTAGTTACGAAACCGAATTAATTAGGGAACGACTTATAAAACATGTTTTTTTAACCACTTAAGTTGTAATCAAATATACAGTTTGATAGAAAGTAAACAGTATACCGAGAGACCGGGAGACATAGAAATATTCCAGTTGATGGTGTAAAAGTATATTTACTTACATCCATATATAAAAATTCCCTGTCACAATGTTTGGCCGCGATGAACTCCGAAAATACTCAACCGATTTTGATGATTTCGCTTTCATTTCGTTGGATTTATTCCTACTTAGGACATAGGATATGTTTCATTTTAATGTATCTTCAACATTTTTATTGCAAGTAATATTAACTGAGCCACAGCAACGCGTGGCCGGGTCAGCTAATTTATTTTATTACGAAACAAAAGGTCATGATTACAAATAATTGTTTTTTCAACTAATAATTATAAATAGACTAAACTAAACTATATAGTTTAGTTAACAAATCAACCAGTAACTGACTGCACAAAGATATTTGTTTGAAACATTTGATCAAAGAATAAGCTAATGAGTTAAAATATGTTATACAATGTAACACCTAAGTCTTGTGTTCCAATACTAGCGATATTATTGGGCTAAAACTATAATGTTCGATATCAACGATTGAAGTTATTTTCTAAAATAAGGATCAGCTCGTGGCAACTATCCTTAATTTTGATATCATTATATTTAGATGAAAATGCAAAAAAATAACTCATATGGGCCTCGATTTTCACAAACTATAGAGAACTACCTCATGATTTTTAAAATAAACGTAATAAAGTAGAACTTCGATTAGCTCTACTGGCAACATTTAAGATGCCTCGAAAAAAAAATGCGTTCCCGCGCAATTTATATGTATCGCATATTTTTATAATCTCAAAGAGAGGCAGATGTGAGTCCATGAGTTGTAGCCAATAACATAATTCAGAGCCGAATATTGGACGCCAATCTGATAAGGTATGCTACAAGCAGTAAGACAGGAGTTGCGAACCGTTTTAAAGTAAAGAACTTTATGCGACAGACTTTTTAGGGAACGTGTATACTTTTCTTTGGCCTTGTAATAAAATGGTATCATTTCGGACGATAAAGACAAAAACCCTATTTTATTTTTATATGTAGAGCCACTGCTCCCTGAGCTAGTTCCAGAAGCATGTGATGTGAAGGAAAAAATACATCAATATTATAACCACTCCAGTAAATCCATTTTTAAAAGAAATATACTTTTTTACTAAATAATATTTTTTAACCCCTTTGACTTACACAATCATGATAACTATTATAAAATTTAAATATGACTACGCACAAAAAATAAATATTATGTTAACGGAGCGGTTATCTACCTTTAGTGTCCGTGAAACAGACAGACCTTGCTCATTTTCCTAACGCGACATTGCAGAAAACGCAGAACAGATTGTTTGCTATAATATCTAGCGAAGTAAAGCGACGCGATTGTTCTGTGAGCAACGCTTCGGGACAATCCTTGTTTTTGGCAGAAAAAATCGCTTGTAAGCGCTGTCAAATGGTAAATAGCTATTTTCCTCTAGGACGCAAACTTAGCGATCACTGGGGAACATAACCTCAATTAAATATATTTTTATCAATTGCCATGAAAAGTTTTAAACTATGAATAATATATTGAATAATTTAGTGAATGACAATATTGAAGAAGACGAGTTTACTACTATTATTTTAATGATTGCACAAAACCACCGGTTAACTTAAGTTTGTAAACAAACTTATCTAAGCAAAGTTAGCAAACGTGTCCTTGCCGAAAACTGACAGTTTGTAACACAGCCTTGGTAATCACTCGCAAACGATTTTTTCTGCCAAACACAAGGAATGACTGATATCTGTGTTGCCAAACAGTGCTGCCCCACATGCTATCATAATTTCTACTCCATTCACAATCCTACCAAAATACAAAGTTTTAATATTTATTATTACAGGGCACACCCTGACATTTGAAATAAAAACATAGTTCACATGCTTTTCCAAATTTAAAAATTCAACTTTTTTTACGCAATGTTCTAATGATAATGACATGACAGGTATGTTATTATTAGTACCCACAGTGATATATCCCGAATAACATTTAACAACGATTTAAAACCTTACTACTTAGGAGTTTAAGTTTATCAAGTTTGATATTTTATATGTTGTTTACTGTATTGGAACCGGTCACTAGAATATTTCGGGAAAGAAATATAATTTATATCTCTTGTGACAACTTTGAGTCGTAAAAATATCAACAAGAATTCAGTATGAATGTTCCAAGTATAACTAAATGATAGATTTAAAATGTTATACTACAATAATGAGCCTTGTTTTCATTGTAGTAAAACGTATAACGGTACGCGTGTCATTTCGAAACATTTTGGTAACATTTTGAATGTAGGCGGAACAAAAGCGTGGGACGTGCGACCGATTCCTTTAAAATAATAATTGTCATTACAATCGAGTTTATCTTTTATTAATTACGTTTTACCCCGAAGTATTAAACGGTAATATATTATTTTTAAAATACATAAATAAAATATATAGTATATATCCTTACTATAAACGATAAATTTTACTACATCTTAAGTGCTGCGAGAAATTATAAATATAACAAATTATATATTTACTTTATTCGGTGAATGCAATAAAGTGTAATTTATTGGTATTATTGACTTTAAGTCTTATTGCTGCATTCAAAAATGAAACTTTTTTTGTTTAAGTAAATTTAAATCTTAGTTTTTTGTTACAATTTTTTTGTCATAAAATTAATAATTCATTAATATATTAATATATAATCAGTAAATAAAAGTTTGTCTGTTCAACATTATGTATTAGTTAGTGATGGAAATTATTTTGGCTTATGTACTATAATTCTGTTGTATTTACAATGTACCATTTAACGCTGTATGTTTTCCTAATAAATAAACAAAAAAATCATTTGAAATAAGTACCACTCGTTCGTACAGCTGAAGAAAAGATAGTTCTTATGGATGACACTACAGAAAGAATGAACTGAACTGGCATATGATTGGAGATGCAAATAATCTGTACCAAACACTTAATAAGCCTTTCGAAGCACATAGTAATTCGATATGATTTATATTCAGTCGCCCATGTCCCATCACATAACCAACCTTTGCCAGAGTTGCTTAACCTCCTTAACATCAGACGAAAAGCGTCATTAATGTCTTACACCTCTCTTGCCTTAATTCAACAAAACCCGCTCAAAATTTTTGTTTTTCGTAGGTATTGTATGTGAAAAGTCCAGTGAAAAGATGTCTTCTAAGCAAGCGCGTCACATAGATCGCATCATCGCTTACGATCAGGCGAAATAGCGGTTTAGGTCTTACCTATTCACAATAAAAAAGCATCTACTTACTTGCTACCCTAGTATCAAAATGTATACTTTAATAATATTATCATTTATACCTTAAAATGAAATATAAGCATCGCATTTCAATAACTAAGAAACAAATACATTTTCTCTTTTTTTTAATATAAACCAGTCCTTATAAAAAAATGTAATGAAATCTTTCGTCCGAGTAAAAAGTCAACAGCACGTCCAAAATTACCACATCGCATAATTAAATAATTAAATCTAAATCTACATGTCTCTGGCAAAGGCACCGCCTCGACAAAAACCGTATCGCCTAGAGTCAGACACATCAGTCAGTGTCGCCAACGCATTGCGAATCATCCATTGTGTCGAAAATTCGGCCTGAGAATTTAGCGAAGCACCGAAAACCGCGGCCGAACGCTGTCACCTTCGCTTGTCACTAAAAACGATACGGCATTGTCTCGAAATCCCTTTGCTTGCATTTCGTACAGAAGTGAAGTTTAAAGTGGACGCTATTTTCGTCGCCAACACAGTAATAATAAAGATGGTATTCCCTTCAACAATACATATTGTAACAAATCAAGTAAGCGAAATACTCGTATTTATGCATTGTATTCTATTTTCTATGTCATGGAGTATATTTAATTTAGCTCCTGAAAATCGACTGCATAAATTAATGATTTTGAGGAAATTTTTTATTTTGTAAGAAATAAATATGTACCACAAACAAAATTTAAACTAGATATTTTAGATAAACCAGGGAAAATATAACGAATTAGTCCAAATTTAAATTCGAAATTCATACGATTGGATGCCGTCCGATCGAATACTTACAGAGTCTTTCAAAACTTAAAAAATATCTTAGTACTAGCTTTCCGCCCGCGGCTTCGCCCGCGTGGAATTCGGTTATATTGCGGTATAAAGCACAACTATAAGAAAACTTCTCATTCCCCCGGAAAAATCTAAGAAGCGCGATGTAACGCTGGGTACAATTAGTTGTTAAACCAAAACTGAATGGATGAACAAATAATGAATATAGTGTATATTATATGTTTTCCCTTGTGGAGCAAAAACATGCAGATTATGGGCACTGGAAACCCGGGAACACGCTACATAGAGCTGACCATGCGAAAAACAATGTTTTTCCAAGCTATCATTCCACTTCTTATGTATTTTAAAAAACACATCGTTACCATGTTTTAAAAAACACCCAGCGAAATCTATCGCCTCACCTCACCTCACCTCAAGAACTAAATAACGTAACTAATACTTATACCAATTGGAAATTGTTGACTTTAGTGATTTCAGGATAAGTAGATGTAAAAAAAACAATTTAGACGATAAAACAAATTGTACGTCATCCCTCGGGAATTCCTCATTTTCGGGGATTCATTATCGTATCATTTAGCTTCTAAATTTACATGTTTATATTCGTTTGCAATATTTTACCTTGTTTTAAACGACACACAGCGCCATCTACAATCCGTCCATCAAGCAAACAATATTTTTGTTTTTCCTCGGGAATATCATTTTTCCAGGATAAAAAGTACCCTATTATTTAATCCGGACTTTTATCTTTACGTCTGCAAAATTTCAAAGCAATCGGTTCAGTAGTTACGGCGTGAAAGCGGAACAAACAAACAAACAAACAAACTCACTTTCCGATTTATAATATTAGTAAGGATGATTATGAAACATTTTGATTTCAGGAAATAGATAAGAATAGTTATTTATTGCCCTACTATGCACCATTTGCAAATTGAAATTTATTAGGAATACATAACTAACAACATAGTGATAATAGCATAAAAATGTTTTTTTGTGGAGTATGATGACGACGTATAAAATATTGTAAATGGTGTTACTTCTGCGAAAGCTGACGAGTTTCTTGCACCTGTTCTTATTGTCTATTAAAAGACTTCCTGAATGGATGGTAATTAAAAAGGTAGGACGATTCAAAAACAACTTATTTAAAGTGCATTTTGATAAAGTTATTTCTATTTCATTTAGTAAGTTTGTTGACAATATTTTTAAGTAAATCTTTTTTCGCAATACTTAACAAAATTGTGTTATTGTATCGAAACTAAGTTGAAAATTATTAAAAACTCTAATAAGGCATTCAGCGCCAAAGTAACTATAGTCTTTTTTTTTAACTTTTTTTAAAAGCTAACATAGATTTCAAAAGTAGTCAATACCAATATCTGTTCCATAGACTAAAGAGCGAATTTACTACTATACTCATTTAACAAGCGATCAGAAACAAACTTTAAATCATCATAAAAACAAAACAAAACACATAAGGGCGTTAACCCCAACTTTTCAATTAACCTTCAGTTGCAACAAAACGAACAGTTTCCACGATAAATCAGGAATACTAACATTCACCGAACGGTAGCTGGGAGTCGAACGGCTACCCGATACCCCCAGGTCAGCTGATAGCATCGCATCGGGACATTCCCCACGTTAATTGTAGTCTCAGCTTTAATTGAGGCCGCTTTGAGATACTAGCCTCCGTGTGTGTGGCTTTATGTCAAATGACAATTAAAAATAGAATAAGTGTTCTGTACTTTACTTTTTACTTTTTTACTGATCATGATATGAAAGTAGGTTCAAATTTATTTTTAAATTATTTGAATTAAGAATTACACCGGATTTGTTATTGTTACAACTTTGATGCCATCTTGAAAAATAATATACATATCGAAACATATTCAATTACTCATGAGAAAATATATATATTTTAACCTCATCGTTGGATTATTCTAGTGAGATAGTTATAGCACTGGATCGTTTTCATTTATTCCGAAAAATACAATAATGATTACCTTTCATAAATTAGTTGTATCCCTAAACACAAATTATTTCACGGCTTCAACATTTTTTGTTTTGCAAACCAATTTTTGTTTAATTTTTTTATAATTTTAAATTTATATACATTATTTTCTGAAGAAGCAAAGACGACCGAACAATTCAGTAAATCCAAAACTGACCAACAAACTTTGACATTTCAATGTGACCAAGCTATTAATAGCTTTTTAAGTTTTAAACTTCTTTACAACACGTTAAATAAAATTTCGCCTTTAGTTAGAGCATTATTTCATATATGGAATCAATAATTAAAAAGGAATGAAGAAATGCTTGTTAAATTTAAAAGTTATACCAAACAAGGCGACAGGAGTCAATGAACCAACGTGGGTGCGCGGTGATAAATATGCATTTTTATCACTCGATATTACGGCTTTAATAGTTTCTTAAATAATTTCGCATTTATAACGCATAGTTAAGTCTACTTACAAAATATTAAAATGTTTTTAATATTTATAAATAAACTAATGTTAATTATGAAGCCCTGTGCCACCCAACACTAGTGACAAAGTACGATCGGACAACAGCACCTCGACCTATCATTAATTGTATTTTTTTTCAATTTGTATTCATTTCTGTCTCAGATTTAAAGGTGAAAATGGAATGGAGAAATTTACCAGTTTTGTATAGGTCGTGCTGTTGACTATACCTAAGTTATTTTAGGTAATACTTACCTTCATTTGTGACTAATACTACGAAATACGAGTCAGGAAGTATTCCTTTATCGCTATGGCTGTTCAAAAATCCTTTACTTCCTTGTTGTTTTTTTTTCTTTTTGAACACAAAATAAACCCAAATGTCAATAACCAATAAGTTCCTATTTCGAGTTTCAAAAAATAATATTGACCTCTAAGTTTTGTATGCCTAGATTCTATTCTAAATTTAAAAAGTGATATTGCCGTATAATTTATTGACAGTGATTGACTCTTTGACTGAATTTTAAATTTTATTTCGTCTATGGAACTGAAATTAAATATCCGATATGAAATCTAGTAGTGATAGTGATTAATAAGTCCGCTGTAACAAGTTGGAGACGGATAAGATGGTGCGGTCAAATAGAACTTACTCCCTTAATGCTAGGAAGAATTAAATAAATATGATAAAACACCTATGTTACGATATCATGTCGAAGGAATGAACTTTTATTTCCAAATAAACTTTAATTGTAGGTATAGTATAAAATACTGTTTCACTTTAGTGAAACTACGATTCCCAATCTCAGCACCCTCGTGGGTTAACCGTCACATGCTTTCTACCCTTGATAAACAATTTATTATTATAATCTTATTTCATGCTAACGAAGACGTCTTGGCTGTTTTTTTTTATTGTTTTCCATAAGGGATGGCAAAGGGTACAGAGCCGATACAGCCATGTCTTCATTAATTTCTTTTCTTAATTTGATGATAATGAGATGATGGATAATGAACTAAAAATTAAACAATCATTTTTTTGTTGCTGTGATTTACTGAAACCTATGCAGACTTCTTAACAGAGCACCAATAGGCACCTGTTATTTTTTTCACTTGCGAATATTTAATAGTTAAAAATCCGCCATAGCCGGATTTTATCTTGTAAACAGTGATTTCTGGCAAAACAAAACTTTACTAGTAACCTTCAGTAGGTAATATAAGGTGTAATATTTTATTAATTTTATGATAACTTTAGCGGTTAAGTAGGCAACTTAACAACTACTGTATTTGGGTACATACTATTACCTAAACTAGGCGTAAATTTCCCTCTTTAAAACGTAATAACTATAAAATTATTCAATACAAAACTACTCGGCGAAAGGTAGTCTTTATGATGCATTTGATACGTTTCTCAACATATGAGAAAAACAACTGTAGCTCTATAGCAATAGAATAGAAAGTGCCATTCCTGGTAATCCTTACTGCTAAAGGAACAAGTTACGGAATAATAAAATTTATAGCGCTTTTCTTAAAATCCGTATTGCTTTGCTCCCGCTCCTGTGAGGTATCAAGTTTCGTTCTCACTCCATCAGGTGTCGCTGGCGGCGCCGCTTTGTTTTTCTCACTTTTGTTCTAAGGAGTGTCGATAAAAACGACGGGAAGCGAGCTCACAAAATCTTACAATACTCTCGGTAAATTTGAATAGGCGTTGGATGTTTGGGGCTCAATTCCTTACGCGTACTTTTTATTTTTTTACGTCTGCAGATGGAGTCCGATTATTCGAAATTCGAATTTCAATTTTGAGTCTGACAACAAATGTTCGACAGGTGAAAGTATTTAAGGAAAATTTATCTACACATAAAAAATACCTAGATTCTTTAGAACTAAACATTCTTTTTACATATTTCTAAATAATTTAACCATTTGAAACAGTAAGTCTAGTAAGTAATACTATATTCAGAGTCAGAAGTTACCTCTAACACTTAAAACTATAAAAACCCAAAACTAAGTTTCAAGGTAATGGTAATTTAAGACAGAATGCATTTTACCCATTACCATCAAGCGATTAAAATTTTGCTAGGTACGATTTTAAGCTTCATTTATCAAATTATATATTTTTCACATTTATTGCTTATTCAACTTGCATCTAAATATTACTTCGAACGAGTAAATATTTAAAACAATCGAGATAGCAAACATAACATTTAACTACCACTGTAATCTCTTGATTTACGTAATTACAAGAATCGGCAGTAATGTATCTCCACATGCTATCTGTAAATCAACTATTCGAGTTACAATCCTAGTTTCTCTAAGAAGCTGTCTGAAAAAGGTGACTTTGCTGCGAAACTGTTTACCTTACTGTTAAAGTAGCAAACGAAGCTGCCTCAACTCGTTGTCCGCAAGCAATGTAATTCGAAACGCGATTAAATTCCGCCACACTTTTTGTACACGGTCTATAAGTTTACGTAACTTTCTGAGGTATGTGTCTGTCTTTCTCTATAAGATGAAAAAAAAATGGAATGGGCATACAACTTATTCAAAATTGATTAGTTCTTTAATTAAATTATAACGTATATGATAACGGTGATGTATTAGGTTCAACATCACAATTTATATGTATTTGACACTGCAATTTACGTAAAATAATAAAAAACTTCGATGACAGCGATTATTCTTAAAAACTTAATACCTGCCCGCCTAGCATACGCACCACGACAAAATTTTGTCTACCCATTTTCTCGTGTTTTAGTCATTTGTCGTCAGTCGTCTCTAACATGGCTGCGTTTAGAAGTCGATTTCTTATGTCAAACGTGTTTTTTTACTTAGCCGCGGATTTTTGTCTTCAAAGTCTAACATGGCAATTGCGTTTTGTCGACAATTTAACCGATATTGTCGACATATATCTCGTCTTTGTGTCAGTACGTAGAGAAGAGACGACAAGTGGTTTGTGTGCTATTTCGATTGGAGCGATGGCGGTGTTTTATTACAATTATGTACTCAAAGTATATTAAGTGCGAACAAAACGTAAAAATATGTTTTATAGTTATATATTTTATTTATGCACATATAAATATATTGGCAAAGGTATATTGCTATAAGTATAAATATATTCCTATAATTATAAGTAGATATATATTTATACATATATGTTTATATATGGGTCGATCAACTTTTTATTGCTACACTGCCCAAAATAGTGATTTTTAATTTTTTGCATAATTAGTTATTTTTTAATATTTTATTTAATAGATAATTTAATTACTTTTATGATCCTGTAACGGGCAGTGACGTTTTCTTGAATTACAAAAAGTTAGAGTAAAATATTCATCGACATCAGCAAAATCCGTCCCTTGGACCACTAACTCTATCGAATTTTTAAATAACTTGAGTTAACAATAATAATTAAAGCACATACATTTTTTTATATATTGCAAGATTGTCAATTCATTTTAATATTCGTTTAAATGAAATAATTTACAATTTAATTAATATTCTACTACTTGTGATCCGTTGTCCAGGGGATCTTCTTCGCGTAATGAAACTTTCCTAAAAAACTAAAAATAATGGTAATATATGCAACATAAAACCACGGACCGTTTAGTTTAGTTTGTACTTTCTATAGTTCCAATAAAAAGAAATAATTTTATAATTTAAAGCCAAAAAATTAAATGGGAACCGATTCACCATGTGGGGACAACTTGGTTGCCCAAAGGACATTTTCAGTTGTCCAAAGGAAATACGACGACTTAAAAAGAATATTTTATGGGTTTATTTTAACATTAAAAAAAGCAGAAATAAACGTAATTTTTTATTCAAATTCGAATTCTTATGTATTAGAAGGCAGTCTTTAGTAAACGGTCTCATCATAAAAATATGTAGTACAACAACAATAAAATAGGAACTTTAGTTTCCTATGTCAAATAAAAACATCATTTCTGTTTTTCGAAAATATTATTTAAGACATAAATGTCTAAAACATTAACTACAAAAACAGAAAAAATAAAAGTACAGAACATTCTTGTGATATAAAATCAGTATTTTAAATCAACTAATCTCTTTTCTGGTACTTACGCCACAATAAGAAAGGAACTATATAAAATAATATCATAACCATAAAATAGGAACTTAGTAATCCTGAAAACAAAAAAATAACTTCTCTTATACTTAATGAGATCAATATGTACCATAAAAATATATCATTTCTCAAAAACATTAACTTCAAATGAGAATTTATAATAATCAATACCTCTTTTACGAATAATTTGTGGACTTGGTAGTTTTTTTATGACATCATCAAATGACACGTATGAAATATCATTTTCGTCTAAAATGAATGTGGTCCCACCTTTTACACATTTTAAAAAGGTAACCTTAATTTCTCCGTCGTCTTCTATGTTGCCTTGGGCAATGCATGCGTATGTGTGGTATGATTTGCCTTTGGCACCGTAAACTTAAACTAGTAGATAATCTCCAATTTGAGGTAGTTCTGTATTTTGTCTTACTCCAGATGTAGATGGTTGTGGTGCTTCAGTGTTATTTTCTCCATCAGAGCTACTACATGAGTCATATACACTCTTGAAAATGTTTTTTTGCCTCGCCTCATTTAGATTTGCGAAAGAAATATCTTGGGTTTTGAAAGATGCCAAGTGACTCAAAGGTAACCCGTCATCACTGGATACATCATCACAAATACTTTCTTTTGAAGCTACTGGAAGTATTTCTTTATGAGCATTTGGACGATCTGAAATATTTCTTGAAGATGGTATAGGTGAGTAACCCTTTGGATTTAAGCAGTCACACAATCCTCTTGCACAAAAACAACTTAAATTTCTGTACATTAGTTGCCCTCGAATCCTTGAAAAAATTTGGTGTACTTCCTTGGTTCCACACAGTGGAAGAAGGTTCTTTGGTATATTCTTCTGCACGGCGTCAATTTCATATTTAGTTATATAAAATAATGTAACGTTACTCGTTTCCTGGAGAACTTGATAAAAGTCATAAGCATCAGTTATATCCTTTCCAGTGGCCACCTTATTGTCTGCTTCTCTTTTTAGGTATCCTCCGATACCATCGGCCGGTCCCTTGCCATGGCCAGATTCGAAGAAAGACCAACTGAAAGCTTCAAATCCATAATCAAATATTTTTGTGCAAGCCAAGAAAAAATTAGCTTTTTGGCGATATTGAGAAAATGGTCCATCTGAGAAAAAATGAATAGTGTTGATATCTGGATAGTTGTCAATAATTTTTGTGAGAATCGGATGGCAGTGCGCCCATATTGCAGCTGGCTGATGTATATTGCATGGAGAGATAGAGCAAAATGATAATGCCTTATATTTTTTGTCTTTGTCATGCACATATACAACGACTGTATGGAGAGTGACTTGATTACGCGATCCACCAAAATGGTGGGCTTGTATTTCTTCATTATATTTAGCGTTATAATTTTCGCTAAAATCCACCAACATCACTGCTTCGTTTCGTTGGATCTCATTAACACTGTGCCGAAAATTTCTATATTGGGTTTTCATATTAAAAATATGTTTTTTTACAATTTTCAGTTCCTCTTTAAAATTTTCTATCACATTTTCTACCACGTCTTCTTTCAGTTTTTTGACATTCTTCACAGCTTTCATCTTTTTTCCTTCTTTTATATAGATTTTCTCTTCTCTCACCCATTCATACCACTGTATTTTATCTTGGTTTTTATCTTCATTTAAAGTAATTCTTTTGTCTTGACATTCCACACAAATAACAAACATACAGTCCATTTTATTACTGTCACAGACCGTTTCCAGAATAAGTGCGCTTAGATCTGTCGAATTAATAACGCCTTTCTGTTTTAAAGATTTTACCTTTGTTGCTGCATTAGTGTGTGTTTTGCAAAGACACATTTCCCTTCCATCCACTGATGGTCTTACGACGTAGAAGGGTCTATGTTTAGTGAATTGAAATAAGAACATTTGAGTCCTGGATTTTCAGACTTAAAAGCTTTAAACAGATTTTTCATAGACTCCAAAAGGAACCGTTTTTGCATCTTCATTTTGCCTTTAGTGACAGTTTCTTTTTTACCGGCGGTGTTCCTTGAAACTTCATCTCTCAGAAAAAACGAAGTATTTTTTTTTGTGAGCTCTGTATGTCCATGGCGTTTTGTTGTTTTTGTCCTGACTTTGTATTTTAAACCTAAGCTCTCTTTTATGATTTTATTTTTTTGCACTGTATCTATGTTATCAAACATATTCTTCCACTCGGTTTTCGCTCTTCTGTCTTTAGTGTTCTTGTATTTTTCTTTGATAGCATTAGTCAATAAATGATATTTATGGACTACCTCGCAATCTGCCTCAGGATTATTCTCTTTGGGTTTTAAATTCTCTTTCACCTGAATTAATTCCTTCTCCTTACGATTAGCTCTCCTTTTATATTTTTCGTATTTTTTCTTCCACATCTTTGCTTCACTTCGTAGTTTCAAATTTTCTCTATACAATCTAGATCTATTTCTGCGAATTTTTTTTCTTCCTCTTTCTTTACATTCAGAATCCAATGAAACAGCAGGAGAAGGAGGCGGTGTGATTGCTTGTTGTTCTTGCGGTATATTAATTTCCTTCAAAATAATCGAAGAACTTGGGGGTGTATTGCGAAATACATCTCTAACTACTTTCATTCGTTTTCTCTGCTCCTGTTTACGCAATTTCCAAATAATTCTGCAATTTTTTTGCTCCTCAGGCTGCATACTTGAAATTAACTTTTTGTTTTTATGGTAGCTTTCTCTTTTCTTTCTCTTCCTTTCAGCTAATTTTTGTGGGTCCGCTTTAAGCCTCTCTCTGTATCGTCTCGATTTTTCTTTCTCCGACAATCCCATTTTCTAAAAAAATAAAACAAAATGATGGATAAATATGCAGCGCAATGCCAAAATTAAACAAGTTTTAAATTAGTGCAACTGTGTTTTGAATTTATTTCAACTGTTTAATAAAATAATTATTTAAAACGTCTATTAAATGAATTCGGAAAACTTTCTATTCTAGGCAACCGAAACTGTCAGAACATCGAAAGTACCTCTGTGACCACAGCATTACCGAGGTAAAAAAAAGTATTTTTCATCACATGGCATTTAAGACCACACAGTGGCATCGAGTCTTAAATTATGCCGAAGCTTGTACTAGACTATGGGTACTAGACATCTGATAAACTTAGATACATGTTCATTTACACGAAAGTTACTGTTCGGGATTCAAACCCACTGACCTCTTGGTGTAGAAGCAGTAGTCACAATCAATGCACCAACCGGGCCAACCATTTCACAGAATAAATATTTGAGTTATAGCTATTTATTATCAAAATAATATTATTTGTCCTAAGGACAACCAAAATGTCCTACGGACCACCAATTTCGTTGTCCAAGTGACTGGTTGTCCGTAAGACATTTCGTAAACTTTTCGCTTCCTATTAAATAATACCGTTTTATTTCCTCTTCTCTCACTCTTACAGTAAAATCTAGCTGACACAACATCTAGTACAATATAATTAATTGTTAAATATTGAGTACTTACGGAATTATGACGGTTGTCCGCTGGAACGACAATAAATACACGCACTCTCACTTACGAAACTCGCTCGTCTGACGCCACGTCTTTGGTGAAATCAAAATGGCGGTCGAACGCGACATCTTCTTAGAAAGACGGCCTTGTTGCTAACGTACTCAGCCGCCATCTATGTTTTGTTTCGCATACTAAATCAGCGGTGGTCCAGGTGACGATAGCTACGCAAACATTTTCGGGGACACAAGTAAAGTAAAGTAATTTAGTAATTTTTATTAACCTTAATAAAATACCTTTACGTTTTATTAACTGAGTACATACTTGAAAGTGATTTTGTTCAATTATTGACAATTGTTTCATACAGTTTTTTTTCGTAATGGAAATAGTTTTGACGACCTGTTGCCGGGGGACAGTGCGTGATATAACGAAATGACCGATGTGTCTTTAGGACAACCGTAAAAGATTGTTTAATTTGAACAGAAATTCAATATTTCTTTAATAATATGTTTGTAAATGTTTCTAGGAATAGAGAAATTATGAATTTAGCGCATAATTTTTTGTAGATTTTGTATTATGCTTATGGGACAAGAATAGGGTAACATCGAGCAAGGAATAGTTGATTGACCCATATACTATATAGGTAAAAATATGTTTTATAGTTATATACTTATATATTTTATTTATGCCCATATAAATATATTCCTATAATTATAAGTATATAATTATATATATATATATATATATATATATATATACTTATATAGGCATAAATAAAATATATAAATATAATACATATGTTTACGTTTCGTTCACCCTTAATACACTTTGAGTACAAAATTGTACTATAGATTGTATATAGATGTAGGAAAGTCGGGCCAGCGCAATCACAATTGCGCATCTACGGCAAGCGTAGGTACCAGTGGCTACCCAGTTTCGTTAATAAGTTTCTCTACTTATTGACCATCTACCTATCAAAATCAATTTCAACTTATAAAATCAAAACTGTAACAATATTTTATATAACAATCGGATTAGTAACAATAATATATATTTTTTGTGTAGTAACATTTATCAATCTACTTGTAAAACTCGTTGCATTTTTTACAAACCTTAGGCGCTTAATATATTGTGTCGACTAAATGTACTCGTTTACTCTTTTTAAAATTTTAGATTGTAAAATGAATAAACTTATATTAAAAGAATAAACAGCAAAAACTTTCGGCGATTTGAAAAAAGAAACAAACACCGTTGACTTAGCGAGAAACGATCAACCACAGATCATGTACCTAAGTCGTCAGACAACGTCAAAATTGATGTAATCCACATTTCCAAAAAGTAAATAATAGGGTAAAACACGCAACACAAATTAAATGAACGATATCGGTGTTGCTATGTTAGATAATAAAATCGCTAATAATCATATATCAAGAGGCAACATCCGTTTGTCTTCAACGAGATATTATGTCGATGTCGACAAACTTCTCTTCTATCGTGCGCGAGATAGCTCGAGTAGCGCATGCTAGGCGGGCTGGACATGAAATATTCTTGAATTTGAATCTCGAACGTTTACCTGAAAAGAAAAAAACAATTTAATATTCTAATATTCTTAGTACTATTTACGATTAATATTGAATAACATGGAAGAAAAAGTTTAATTAATCTCCCGCCCACATTTGAGGTAGGTATTATAAGTCTATTAGCGACAATCTTGGCGGCTACAAATGTACAAATTATTTACATTGACACCAAAACCACTTTGACTCGTGAGAAACACATTAAGATAACTCAGAGTTCGCAAGCGAAACTCCAAAAAGGTTTCTTATTAAATACTAGCTTCCACAGAGAAAAAGAAAAAAAAGAAAAATGTCAATTTGTCAGCTTTAAGTCTATGGTTAGTCTAGAAATATGGCCGCCGCTGCGTTCCACTAAATTGACTATAATCTGTTAGATCAGAAACAAGATGAGTTTTTAATGATGAAGTAAATGTCATGTCAGTCATGATATAAATAGCGACAAAATACCCAACTATTGCAAAATGACATATTAATGGAGTTATCGGTAGCCAAAACAGTGGCATTAATTTACGAATATTTGCGAAAAAGATCTATGGGTATTATTTCGAAATTTATGCTCTAACATTTTTTGAGTAAGCATATTGTAACAAGATTATTAAAGCAAATATAATAACTAAAATATATGAATTCTACTTAACATTACGAAGGCTTCAGCGCGATCTGTGCGCTGATTACATTAATTATCGTGCAAGTCAATTTTTACCTTTAAAATAGACTTTGTTAAATTAACTTTAGATAATTTTAAAATTAAAATGACATAAACATAAATTAATTTGTCATAGCTCCAATATTTTGAGTTTCGTTGCTATTTCCTATTTTAGTCTTAGCCTCATAAAATGTTGCGAAACTCTGTAATTGGCTTAAGTTTAAATATTATAAGTAAGATAAAGATACCTCTGCAAAAAAAGCTGTTGAGTTTCTGAATAAATAAAAGTTGAGTTAATAAAAATGTATTGTGCAACCTAACTTAACTTATTGAATTATTGAAAATCCCAGTCGAAAATTGTAGACATGAAAGTTCCAACTAATAAACACACGATAGTTCTTTAATTAAAAATGGTAATTACAACTGTAAAGTAGAAATATATAAGAAGTAGCATAAAATATGTAAGATCTTGATATATGTAACATAATAAAATTCAATCAGTTACTCCAAATAATTATGCACTATCATAACTCAATTGAACCGAAAAAATCAACATTGAATACTACCGTTCACAAATTTATATCTATAATTACATATTTTACAGCTTTATGAATTCATTACAACATTAAAAAGACTTATGTTCACGAGACTTAACATTAATCAAAATAATCCTTCTATACATCAGACTAATAAACTTAAAATAACCACAAACTGCAGATAACACGTAACAGTTCTAAATTAACCCACAATAAAATATCGTTCAAGTTTACAACACATCGATAGTTAACATCAACATCATTAAACTTAATCCTCGGTAGCTAATTAAAAAAAATAAACCTCGACTCACTTAGAAAATATCTAGTTTTATTGCGAACACTTACTTAAATTGTTCGTCTATTTTATGATAACTACTCTATGGTATAAAGTCACTGGACAGCCATTTTTTTTAATAACATATCATGGCTTGGATGCGTGGCTTTTAGGGCATGTCTTGAAATTCAGTAATTTTTTTCGTAATAGAATAATAATGAATGAAGATTAGGGTTTATCATATATGATCAATGAATGATAAGTAAATAATGAATCCTCTTCCTATATTTCAGTAAAGGTGTAGGGTTTTACTGAAACATCCCTGTGGACTTCTTGAGAGAACGAGATAAGACAACTTCCCGCTGTTTTGTTTCACTTGCGTTGGCAACTCTCGTGCATGTTTACAAATATTTAGTGGAAAAAATCTGTAATTATTACACACTTATTAGTTAACCACCACCACAGAAATTTTAATAAATAAAACAATAACCACCAAAGTGATGCTTCCCATTCCCGGCAAAATATATTATATTTGTAATTTAAACATGTGCTTATATCGTAGCTTTTACTCGGATACTAACAAATATAATCAAAATTATCTCTGTTACTATTTTCGGAGAATTATAATAGATTTTTATAACGTTTCAACATTTTAAAACTCTGTTTTTATAGATTTATTGAAAAACTATGGTAAAAGTAAAGTGACTCACATTTTTTTTATTCTATATTGTTTATTTTTTAAGCTATTAAGAGCTTAACGATTAAATCACTGAGCGCGATAATCTCGTTGTCATGGAGATCCTCAAACAAAATCTAAATGGTTTTCATCATCGTCAGTGTCATTTTTTAAGTCATTCTAATGTGACATATTCTTACAGATAAAAAAGGCAAAGCTAAGGCATATCACCACGTGGATCCAATAAGATCGCGACCTACGAAAACTAATTTAGAGAAGACCAAAACTGAAACGAAAAGCGGTCTAAGGTAAACCATAATGTACGTTTCATTCCCTAAAATTATATTTGACTCCTGAATTCCTGATGTTATTCTTATTATACAGTCATGCTCGGGAACTAGTCCTCTTAAAAAATGAAAATGGACCGGGACGACCTAGGTCTATTGGCTTGCATACCGGTTTTCATTGTAAAGCTACTCCGAAGTCCCGGATTCGATTCCTGGTTGTTGTGGTACCGTAGTTGTTGTTAAATTCCATAACTTGGGTTCAGAATAATGTTCTACAATATTTATTTATACTGACCCGTTTGCTATAATGACGTGGGTTTGAATCCAACACGAGGACAAGTTTTTCAACATATATTTTTTTCCATAAAAATATACTGAGTGATATAACAATACTAATAAAAGAAATCCAAAAAGCCCCTATATTTCTTAAAGTAAGTAACCATTTAATGCAAAGCGACACAGATTTTAAATTCAAAAATCTTTCACGGACGTCGGCAGATATCATATCTCGACACATTTAAATAATATTCATATAAATAGCTTACAAGACAGCTAGTCGAGTAGCTGTCTCAAAATGGCCTCTTATCTAACCCATAAAAATAAACAGTAGTAATGGAACACCGATTTATAGATGCCTTTAGTTACCTATAAGTGGTTTTGAGTGTTATTGTTTTTACAGTTTCATAACTAATACATATTGAAATTTTATCACGAATAAAGACTGTTTTGGCTTCACTTGTAGTTTCAAAAATCATGTTGACAAACTATAATGAAAAGACCATAAATAAAAGCAGGTTTTTTTGGTTTATATACGAATTAAATAATCATATTCAATTTTTTATGACCATTTGGTGCAATGGTAGCGACTTGATTTCGCGAGTTCTGGGTTCGAATGGGGCAAATGTTTGTATGATAGGTGTTTATTATTGGAGCGGAGCGAAACGAAGCTCCCATGGATCAGCTTCAATGGCGCAATGTCTGTTACGCCATAATTCCCCGAGTTCCTAACCGATTTTAATATTTTTTGTGTGGAATCGAATCAACAGGTTTAGGACCAGATGGTGACGGAGACCCAAATTTTGAAATTCCCATCGAAATATTTTTTTAGGTATCAAGCTCCGCTCCAATATATGGTGCTAGCGTAGCTTTATGCTTAGCGACTGCATCGCCAATCTATGTATCATATGTATGTCTATCTGATATAGTATCCATAACACAAGCCTTAATGTGCTTACTTTGGGCCAAGCTAATTGGTGTGAATGTAAGAAATATTTCTCTATTTAAGTCTTACAGTTTCGCGTCAACACACTGAAAATGCTTTTACTTATTATTGTAGTTTTGATTTCGTGATGAATTTATATGGTAAATAGAACAAAATAAACTTTTTACGTATACAAGAATGCTAATTCTTTCGTTTTCAGTAAGTATGTTATTCTTTAACGTGAAAACGTTACCATATCTGCTATCAAGTTTGCCAGCTACTTGTTTGGCCATGGCAAAAATATATCAATATTTTTGTCATTCCTGAATTTATGATATATATTTCGTAATCATTTATTTGTTTATATAAAGCTACTAGTAAATACTTAAATAAGGATAAATATTATATTATATTATCAAATTCTACATACATGATAATTATTATATAACTTATTTTGATATACAGTAATAGTACACTATTATATATTTAGCTCTCATTGTGCTATTTAGTATATGTTTTTTCTGACTTTCAAATGAAATAAAAAAGCGAACGAAATACGAAGCTTTATTTAATTCATTCACTCAATCTTCAATGAAACATAAACAGCACATACGAAGTTAGCTTTATGATAGCAATTAATATACTACCTTCTCGAGATTCTAAGACATCAGAAATACTTTTCAACATTGCTCCCAACAAGTAAATAGTCTTAAGGGCTAAGGGTCAATTTATACTAGTGCGGAGTTGAAACGCATCGAAACGTCAAATTCTTCACATGTAAAGCGAAGTTCCCCGAATGCGCTCGTATTCGAGAGAATTCGCGCGCATTCGCACGCTTTTATATTTGTAGCGGCGTTTCTGATTCGGTTGAGTTTCCGATTCCGACTAATTTAAAATTTCTAATTATTAAATCCTTACCAATATACGAAAGTGAGTTTGTATGTTTGTAACACTTTTACGAGTTAAATACTTAACCGATCATTATGAAATTTTGTGTACACTTTGTCAGGGATATAAAAAAGGACATAGGGGACTTTTATCCAGAAAAATGTATAGTTCCCGAGGGATAGAAATATAACTTTAAGCAAGGCGCATGTAAAAGCTAGTATAATTATCCAATGAACTAACTTGATTGGTTTATTCTGACCACTGCTCAATACCTTTCTTTACTTATTAATTTACCTTCCTTCCTCATACTTACTAAAGCTGAGTGTGACCATTACCCATATCAAACACATTGACATTGAGATTAAAATTACAGTTTTAGAATTTGTTCACTCATAATTGTGGAGAAGTGACGTTAAAATAGAAAAATACCTTTTTGAGACTCTCCAACTACAGATTTTTTTTTTTTCCCGCTTGAGAATTCACTTGCGGCCCGAGTCGATTTTTTCTAGTATTTTTCTATTATAATAATTTATCTTATAAGATCGCATTGAAAATGCATAAAATATATAAAAAACTAATTGGCTGTTTCATCTTAATCGATTGCTCAAACATTTGTAAAAATGTTTCTTTCGAATACGAGAGGTAGTTCCTCTCATTGATGAAACAACGCTGGCCTACAGCGTAAAAATAAGAAAGGTACTGGAAAATTTCGATGAGTGTTCACAAGGCTCGGTAGCTCAATTGGGAGAGCATTGGACCGGATTTCCAAGGGTTGCGGGTTCGGTTCCCGCCTGAGAATTCACTTGAAGCCCGAGTCGATTTTTTCTAGTATTTTTCTATTATAATAATTTATCTTACAGATTTATTGCTAAACCTTTGACTTTAATGATTTTATATGAATTATGAGCGAATTGAGATTATTTTTTATATTTAATCAAGTGATTTCAAAACATATCTTAATAAAACTATTGCCTAGACAATAATATACCCTTTTCAAATATATTTGAATTTGACGCGATGTAACATTCTAAAAGGGCTAGGCTGATTGCATCGAATATAGGAATACATACTCTAAGAACACAAATTTGTTGTTTGTGTGTTTGTCTGTCCGCTCTTTTCCCCGCTCTTTTTCATTGTATCAATTAACGTTACCATAGCAACGCGTTATTATAGCAACGCGTTACCATAGCAACGCGTTACCATAGCAACGCGTTACCATAGCAACGCGTTACCAGGTCAGCTAGTTACTATTATTATTTAAATACATATCCCTCATATCCCGCTCTTAGAAATTATTAATATATTTCTTACACTATCCGATTTTTGAAACAAAACCACTTTTCCAAGACAAATAACGAGTTCATATCAAAGAAATTACGCACAGCAAATCGTGAAACAGTCTTAATCGTATCGTTTTATGTGAAGTCTTCCATTTCTCTGAAGGCGATACGAAAAAATGAATGCGAATGCTTGCAACATTGCGTTCTCTCAATATCAACCTTACATGTTGCACACAAAGTGCATTATTGTTTGACAGCCCCGGTGTCGAGTTAATAGACCCCTTGTAAGAATTCCACGCGCGTTCTGAACGTACGCTTTTCAATTAATTCAATAGCTACAAACATTGTCATGACCGAAATATCGAAAAAAAAAAGAATAATTGAATAAAAAAGTTTGGCTGTTTTAGGAGCGATTTTATAATTTTTAATCTGTATTGTGACCTTAACATAATTTTTAAACTCCCTTTTTATACAGTTTAATCAACATTATTTACGTTTTTATTTTGTGACAGTGAATTATTTATATACTGCCAATGAAATAAATCATAGTAGATAAACACGTATAGTAGTATAAAACACGTTTTTATTGAAATATTTAAGCGTTATATATTTTTTATTTATTTATTGAAACAAAAAAGAGGAAAGTCTTAATAACTTCTGATATTAACCTATACCAATGATCCATACAGACCAACTGGTTGACAAAAAAAGTCACAGGGGAATTTATCCTTCCACCTACTTTCAATTTTACAAATAAGAAAGTATCTATGTTTGTTTATTAGCAAATTCATAGGAAAATTCCACAACTATACGAACTCATTCACCAAAAAATGGGAGGTATTAAACCTCCATGCTTGTCGGTAAAGACTATAGTTTGGAAAATGTTGCTGCCCACTGATCTGCGGGAAATGTATAGAGATCTTATCCAGTATCATCAGTCTTCTTCAACACCAGCCTTAAGAGTTAAGAGTTGGTCCTATTCTACTCTTTCAGAAACCAGAGAGCTTTGAAAAGAAAAGGTATACCTATCCTGGGTTAACACACTAAAAACTATAGCAAAAGTTTCCGCAAAGATAATCCTAAAGTTATTCATATGATATATAGTAATTACAATTCCACAGATGCATAAAAGAAAGAACCAGTTGATAAAAAAAATCATAAATCGAGTCATTCCGCTTGCCGCAGGTCACCGACCCGCCGCTAACGAAGTTTATGTTTTAATTTTAATTAATTTATGCAAACGCCCGCAACTGCTAGCTCGAAAGCCTATTATTATGGTATTTTGAGAAATTTCTGCATAAAACCATAGAGGTGTGTAATCAAACAGAGACACTATATTTTTTAATTTCTCACCCATCCATTGGAATCATCGAAAACTATACAAGAACTTGTTAAATAAATGAGATTTCAAATATGCAGAAAGAACCGTGTTTTCATTATGATTTTAAATGAGACCTATTTCCCTTGGTTTAAGGTCTATATTATAAATATAAACGAAAACGTTTTGACATTAAAAAATGTATACCCAGGCGTTTATGATCACGGCTTCTGGGAAACAGTGCAATTGTTAATATTAAATGTAAATAAATTAAAAAAGGTCATTTTCAGTGTTGGTAAAAGAGTTTCTATAAAGGAATGTTATGATGAGAACAAACAAAGTAATAGACACACTCTCTAAACACCAGATCTGTTTCAATTAGATATGTCAAATTCCGTAAATAAATGTGATAACCACTTAAACATATTCTAATAGCAGTAAACGAACCCGATCACGAGTTACGCATGCAGTTAAATAACTATATTTCTAGGCCGATCTAGAGATCATACAATTGTAAAATGTAGCTTTAAATACGATTCTCAGGTGACTTAGAAATTAAAATGGCTGACAATACTTATTACTGCATAGAGCCATGTCTCTGTTCTAAAAAAATAACTCTCGCGGTTTTGTTATATTTCTAATCTGTGACATTGATTAAGATTATGTCTCCCCTTCAGCAGCGAAATATAAATAATCAAAACGTTCTCGGATCATTACTTATTACAAATTTATTTATATTATTGATTTTTTTTAATGTTATCTAAAAACTCATTGGTTGTGATTTATGAATTCAAAAATATATTTTCATTATTTTAGGTTTGCAACAATAAATACAAGTAGTGAACTTTACAACGTTTTATCATTCAACCTTTTTTACGTAAAATACCAAACCAAAAACTTTACATGTTCTCAAAATCGAAACAAAGCAGGGAATAAATTAAAATATA
This sequence comes from Calamotropha paludella, assembly GCA_927399485.1. Taxonomy (NCBI): domain Eukaryota; kingdom Metazoa; phylum Arthropoda; class Insecta; order Lepidoptera; family Crambidae; genus Calamotropha; species Calamotropha paludella. The sequence goes on along the minus strand of OV656806.1, from coordinate 2,923,165 downwards.
TGAAAACAAAAGCGTTCCGGAAATCCTCATCATTTCTTTGTCAACACGTCTATGTTACACGTCACTTGACGCCATATACGACTTCTAAAAACTGCGCATATATGTATTGCATAAAAGATATCACAAAAATTTAAGTAAATTTATTTAACTTAAAGATAGATATGCAAAAACAGACAGACTCCAGTAAAACAATCATTTAAATTTATAATCATTAATAGATGTTTAAAATAACATATCCACAATTTACGATAACATTAAACAGAACTAATGAGTTATAAAATAAACCTATTCGAGATTTTCTGTCAAAGAATTCCTAAACACTATATAAATATTTCTTATACAAATATGTATGCAATGTACATTAATTTTTTATTGGGCAAGTCTTTCATTGTAGGTGTTGGCTTATTATTCAAAGCGACAGACAAAGTTAGTATTATTTTGTTAGTTTCATTATCACAGACAACTGTGAAAAAAAACCTTTTGGCCAACAAAAGTTCTCAGTATTTGAAGAAAATTAAAAAACTAAACTTGAAAAGTATGTACAACTGAACTTAATGTAAAGAAAAACAATAAACTAGATGAAAAGATTTTGTACGAGGTACTAAATATGGCAATACAAGCAACATTATTTTGAAGTGAAAACTTCTTTAGCATCGTTGTGATTTGAAAGTCGATGAAACGAAAAAGCGACAGTAAAAAGAGACAGACACATCCTACTAATATTATAAATGTGAATGTAAGCTTGTTTGTTACGTCACGCAAAAACTACTAAACCGATCATCATGAAACTTCGTACATATATTCTTGGAGGTATTAGACATAGGATACTTTTTATTGAAAAAAAATAATTGCAGGTGAAGCCGCGGTTAAAAGCTAGTTAATTCATAAGAGTTAACGTAGGAGAAAATTAGATAAAAAGCATTATACAGAGTCTCCTATGTTCGTGGTAATTTCTTTAGTTATAAGCCTCTTGTATCATTTATCGAAAATGTAAGCTCTGAGTCTGAATAAATCTATGTAATATATACGAATAAAATGTAAAATAATTATCTAACTTAACTCATTACTAAAACCTACAATTATTCTTCTTTCGAAATTTTACATTCGTCTCATTATCTTTAAACCAAAATTTTTGAAGTTTTCACTTCTACCACGTGTGAATTGCAAACATGATTTTTTTTCTATTCGATTTTAAAATGGTAACATTTTAAAATAAAGAAAAAATTCTGCCCGAGATACTTTTTTCTATTAATGTTTTTTCATTATATAATTGTAATATTAAAGTTTGGTCTATCTCCTTCTTTCTCTCTCTATATGAAACTAAAACTGTTATTATTTATAAATCACAATCACCTTTAATCAAAGTAAAACGTAATTAAAAGCTCTACAGCACATGTGCATTACATTATTTTCGGTCGGTTTTGAACTCAATTAGTAAATAACTACAAATTATTATTTTAACACACACCTTTTTATTCCCAATACACAAAGTTTTTTATTATTATTTTAGATATCATTGCAACTACAGTTGATAAATGTAGTTTACTAAACACTATCGTAGAAGAACTTTTAAACGTAATTTTGAAATGAGAATATTGTTCGAAGGAAGTAACTCAAAACTAATCCTTGGGGCATACCAAATTGATTTTACCATAAATAGCTAAGCTTATTGCACCGTATCGCTTCACAAATAAAGGATACAATTGATTAAAAAGTGTTTTTATTAGGTGCACGCAATATTTGTCTTGTGGTATAACTTGCTTTGTTTCCCGCTGTTTATAACAAGTGCGTTAAAGAGTTACAGTTGTTGCTAGTGTAAATAAATAACGCGAAGTAGCAAATTAGTACTTGACACTCATTAAAAAATAAGATTAATTCAAATATAGATAAAACTGGTTTTTATAAATACTAATTAAAGTAGAACTGAAATTTGTCGTACGAGATTAAATCAATGAAATGGTGAATTTACCATGACCTTTTTTCAATTTTGTAAAGCTTGTAGGTACTCGATTAGTTTTCCTTATTCAGTAGAAAACATTAGTACAAAGATATGCTGAGTTATTGAAAAACCAGAACCATTAAATGAAACAGATATGATCGAGTTAATTTAATACAACACGCAAGTGAAGCATTCCTTTTTGAACTACCCGACGTTAATTATCAAAGTATTAATCAATATTAACAATCATAAGAATAATATAAAAAAGGTCGTAATTATTCGCATGTTCTCACAAACACCGGGAGATAATGAAATGGCAACACTGGCGGTTGAATTATGCGCGCGTCTGATAGAGTGTGAAATAGTGCGCGCCAATGGCCCAGCCTGCGCACAGATAACCCTTGCCAGCGCTAATAATACTCGTAGAAAAGTTAATAAACTTCATTTGTTTTTTTTTCTATAACATGAAACCTCTTTGATAATGATTTGTATTTAAGTATTTAAACTTTTTGAAACTAATTTACCTTTTTGTAAGTCGGAACTATACAAACTTTTTAAATAGTTTTAGCTTTTTTTAGGATCCAAATATTATATTGTAATATTGAAAAAGGAATCGTCTGGTAATATTATTACAAAAAAATGATTTTTACTAAAGCTGCTATCTATTTAAATAAATGAAATGAGCAGAAAAATAAGTTGTAATTTCATAATTACGAGCAAAATTGTCTCGTTATAATAATACGATAACTGTCATCAATAAAAAAGTATCGTATCAAGTTCAATCGAGTTATAGTTCATATAAAGTCATAGATCGAGTTTACAGAGACATATAAGTAGCACTATGACAAGTGAACAAATATCCGCTCTCGATAAAAATGCTAAAGATTTATATCGTTTAATCCCGTATAGACCTAAGAAAGGCAAGACAGGACAGGAAACTATAAAGTCATCGAAAAAAAAAAACTTCGCGTTAAGGCAATGATAGCGTGAAATATGTCATGGGATCTACAACCTCATCAATCAGCAAACACATGTTTCTAATGAAAATTACAAGTTGTTTCTAATGGTTTCCCTTTGACGGACATGGAAGACGAATTCCATTATCATAACAACTAACTCATTTATTTTATTAAAAAAAATTTAACGGAGCAAGCTAAGATCCGCTCCAATGGATCAGCTTCAGTGACGAAATGTATGTGACGCCATAACTCTATGAGTTCTTAGCCGATTTTCACATATTTTGTAATTAATCGAACCAACAGGTTTAGGACTAGATATGAAGAATTATTAAATTCGCAAAAATAAAAAAGTTATTACCAAAAAACATTGGCTCTATGGGGTTTTTCATTGAAACAAAAAACGCGCGCTTTTTGAAAGGTTTCATTGATAAATAGTATTACGCTCCGCTCCAATATATGGTGCTAGCGAAGCTTTATGCATAGCGACCGCATAGACCTATCGACTATTTTAGGTACCTATGAATTTTTATTGTAATCTGTTTTTCCCATAACTCTTGCAACGCAATGATACTACTTCAATTTGTGTATTATAATTAGTTTGGACCATATCTTCACAATAAAATCTAGTTTTTTAGATATATTAATATTGAGTAGTATAATAACGCGGCTTTAAACACATAACTACGTTTTAAATACAACGTGGTTAACAAAAAATATTAAAAAAATATTATAAAACCAAACTTTTTAGGTAATCTTGATACAAATCGACCATGCCATAGGTTTAGACCGAACATTTTGCTCCAATAATATTGAGTACTAAGACATTTTACCATAATGAAATTTAGAGATTATAAATAATTTGTGACAAATATAAACTTTTAGTTTATATTTGTCACAAAACTAATAGTCAAAAAATTAAAAAAAAATTTATAGGGACATTATTCCCAAACTACGAAATCCTAAGAATTCTCATTAAGTACCTTAAATTGAAATTATATCGTCCTGATTTAATTTTCTTTAAAATTTGATATATCTAGTTGTTTGTACGTCTACACACAACCTTCCCAAGTGTCGACTAAGAGTAAAATGTGACTTCAACCATCCAAATAACAAGGTTTTGTCCTTTAAACGACAACTATTGTAACTATATCGCGATATCCAATGGAATCTAAGTGTTTCTGGATCTCTGGATAATCCACAGAGGATTCTATAGTCCGAGACACATTGCTTATAAGTTTAGTCAACTTCTAACAAAATAACTATAATCACTTTTTACTTGAAAAATTGTATTTTTGTGTTCATTATGATAAATGTAAATAAAGTAAGATATAATACCTAGGTAGTATCAGAGATGCAGCCACGATGGCGTACGTAAAACCTCATATGCGTGCTAGAGAATGAATAATAACCAAACACTTGTAATATACTGTACAATACAGACAGACCATAATAATGATAATCTGCTACTCTTAATGATCACAAGTGTGAGTTTTATGTATAACAACTACTATAATACCATGTTTTTTGTTTTTTTTTATTTAATCCTGACATTTCGACTCTTTTTGCGAAGCCGTGATCACAGGATAACTAAAATAATGCTTTCCAATATTTTAATCGTGCACGTTCCTAACTGTGAAATTCCTAGTAATAAAATTGTTTTATTTTGCATTTTACTTAGTAACTTTATTATATCTACGAATATTATAACTACTGAGTCTACCACCAGATTGGAAATTGGAAGTCCTACCAAGAAGAATTAGCGGAACGACAAGATAATAATTACAATATTTTTTTTACATTCACACCTACATAGCTTAGGCCAAAAAAGCACTGTAAGGCTTGTTTTATGGACCAAGGACTGTCGGTGCTAAAAGCTAAAGATTAATATTAAAAAACGATCCAGTAAAATTGGTTTTATTAAAAGTATTTCTAACTTGTTGTCCGTGTGTCGCGTCTTCATCCGTATGCCCTGGAATATGTCCCAAGTTCTCGGTACGTGTAGACCTCGTATTTAAAGAGTCATTTGTCCTAATGTCGACGGCGACAAGTCTACTTCCAATATGGCCGCAGTCACTTATCAACAGTGAGAAAACTTTCTTTTATATCAAGGTAATGTTAGAGATAACAATATTGCTAGATATTCCATTGGATTAAAAATAGAACCTTTTTTTCAATTACTCTGTGTTTGAAAGGTTTTAGGACGGTAGTGGAAAATCAGTATTAACAAATATATCTTATTTCTTTCACAGTTGAAAACAACTGAATGTCCATCTAGAATTAATTGTTATTCATTATAGTTGTAAATTATGTTAATATACATCGTTGATAGTACAATAAAAACCCCAAACGCAAAAAAGAACATGTAAATCGATTTTCTAATGTTCATAATTGTACATAGCAACTGTACAGCTTGTAGTCGGGTAGTAGTGAAAAAGATCAATTAATTTATACCCATTATGCGTCTAAGATCCCTACAACAGCTAATAAATGAGCTGATGACCTTGAAAAGACTAAATTGATTTTGACAAAACAAGTCTATGAACCACCGCAAGAAAACTTGCTTTCAAATAAAAAAGTTGCATTCAAATCGGTTATTCCATGAAAGAGTTAAGATGACACAGTCAGACACACAAAGTGGTCAAACCTATACACCTCTTTATGCGTCGGGGTTAAAGAAATTTTCAAGTAAGTGTCAAAAATGCGCCTAATGTTATAACAACACTTTCTCATCAACATTTTCATCAAATCACCAACCACGACGATATTTCTTTAACTTTGGTCCTTCAGTAGGCCCACCCTGATCTATGATCGTATATTTCACACAACAAATGTATCAACTGAAAGACATTAAGTAAATTTTTCTAATGTCTTTTCACTTGAAAAGTTTTCTTAATTTAAAAAATTCTGTTAGACACTTACGACTCACGAAGCAATAGCATATTTGTTGACTTTGAATGCATCGTAAATGCTAATTAAATAAATAGCTCGTCTTCATCATTAAAATACGTGTATCTTATAAAAATACAACTCTTTTTATAATAACTGTTTAAAATGTATAAATACGGCAAATGATAATGAAATAAAGGCATGTTGAAAGTAGTTTTTTTATATTAAAGATCATAGGTATACTTTAAAATTTGCTGAACTTATGTAAGGTAATAACTGTTCAAAGTTTATGGACTCTGCGTGGTTAAGACTTTTTTCGACAGCCTCCATGGTCTAGGGGCTCTCATACAAGTAGATGAGATACAAAATACAAACACAAAATATTTTATTTTCAAAAAGACAAATTACAATAATATTAGAAATTTAAATCCTTATATGCCTATGTCAGGAGGCTCCACTCTTCCATAAAAGCAAGTATTTTACTACTTATTTACAAAGCAGTCGCCTCAGACGAAGGCTTCTGTCCCTTCCCCCCGTACTAGCCAATCTCAGGTTGTGTTTAGTCAGTACGAGTCTGACATATCCTTTCGGTCGTCCGATGTGTCTTTGATGGATTCACCATCTCCCTTCCCCGGGTCTGGAGGGTGCCCCTCCGGAAGTCGCTAGGGACGCAAAAAAAACTTATTTAGGCTTATACGTGTTTTTAAACATTAATTATAATTATTTAAGCTTCAATTAGTCTATATTAAAATTTAAGTTTAAGATAAAGAGCAATAAAATATATGTGGCACAGTCTCTCTGTCTGCTTGTGTTTATGTGTGTGTGTGTGTGTTTTGGGTGTGATAGAGAGATATAATAAATACAATCATCCCAGTTCTGCATTTTTTGGTTTACTTTTGCAATTCTTTTTTAAAACTTATTTTCAATAGGTTTTGATCCCCGTCAAACCCGGGGGGCAAGACAGGATGAATCTAGCTAACCCATAAGGTGCCTATCCATTCTGGCTTTGAAGAAGGGTGGGTTATAAGCAAACGAATTTAGTGTGACAGTCATTGATTTGAGAAAAATTCGAATTGTCAAAAAATCTTGTCTGTTTTATCTTATATTTAAAAATATTTTAGATGGTTACAAGACGTGTTTAAGTTACCACTCATTATTCAAGTGACGAATGACGAGAAAACACTGTGGAAGGAGAATAAAATGCCATAATTCCGCCACTGTACTTATATCCTAGCTCTAGGTCTATTCAGAAAAGCACTGGCGAGTCAACAACTTCGAGACGCCCTATAGATTCGTCTCTTTCTCCCCCAAATAAATCTGTCGCAGTAACAAGGTGGTTTTGAATTATTCTTGACTTCTTAAAGCTAACGAGCTCTACGAGCGACATGCGAAGTTCTACCTTCATGCCGAGGATTTGAGTAGAATTTTGTAAATCTCGCCACTGTCACGGGTGTGCCCTCAAAATGAGCAAGCAAGTCGGCTTCGGTCGCGGATAACTGACAATTATTGTCGCATGATTAATTAATGAAAAGTGATGTAATTATTTCTACGCATTTTTCTTAAAAAAATATTAATATGTGATTGATAAATACCATTTTTATAAACACAGAAACAATTACTTCAAGTTTTCTTTAAATTCGTGAGCGATTCGATCATAAATAAATAAATAAATAAATAAATATTTCCTACATTCACACCAATTAGCCTAGCCCAAAGTAAGCACTATAAGGCTTGTGTTATGGATACTAGGGTAACGGATAGACATACATATATGATAAATAGATATGTAATATTCATAGAAATATATATAAACACCCATGACTCAGGTACAAATGCTCGTATTCATCATAAAAACATCTGCCCCTACCAGGATTTGAACCCAGGACCGTCGGTGTGAAAGGCAGGATCGCTACCGTTCCACCAAACGGTCGTCAAATAATCAATAAATAAAACAGTTTTCTTCTGGAAAAAAAAATTTGTATTTTTTTTTTGTATTTTTTGTTATAAAATCATTTAACTGCTAGTTTTTTTATATTTTTTAGTTCTTTTTTATAAAACTTGTAACAAGAACTAGACAACATATTTAATTCTTTCTACAACATCAAGAAACATCATTTGATTATATATTTATTTTACATTTCCAAGTATTTGTTAAGCTGATACCAGCGCCATCTCTTCATTGTCCAACGTCTCGATAGGTTAAATAGAAAAGTACTCGCCCAGATATAGAGGGAATAGGGGTGTGAGAGACAAATTAAATATTTTCTTGGCATAATTTCTACAGATAGTAAAATCTCATTCTGGTAACACTTTAAAAAAAAATGTACAAATAAGATTTGAAAACTCATCACAGAGTAGATAGTCTAGATATACTCGAATTCACGACTCGTCTATACTAATATTATAAAGAAGTAAAGTTTGTGTGTTTGTATATTTGTTAAATTGTAAGGGGTAATCTCGGGATCTACTGAACCGATTTTAAAAATTCTTTCACCAATAGAAAGGCACATTATTGCTGAGTGTCATAAGCTATATTGAATGCTAGAAAAAAAATTAAAGAATTTTGTCCCGTGCGAAGCCAGGACGGGCCGCTAGTATGGAATAAAATTACTTTTAACAAAAAAAAATTCGAATATCCAAAGTCAACTCGACCCATCATTAATGTCGATCAGTTTCTCCTAGTCATGTATATAAGATTGTTTTTAATTTACAACTAACTGACCCAGCCACGAGTTGCTGTGGCTCCGTTATTATGACTTGAAATATTTTTTATTATAAATTAAAATGAAACCTATCCTATATCCTAATAAATAAATCCAACTAAATGGAAAAAGTGTCATCAAATTTGGTTATGTAGTTTTGGAATTCATAGCGGTCAAACACTCTAACAGGGATTTTTTATATATAAAGATAGATAATATAATAGCTATTTTAATTTTTTCCTTTGCCATAAATAAATGTAATTTATTACCAGTTCACACATAAAGTGAGAAATAATGAGTTTACTTTACAGGTAACGGAAAGTAAAAATAGTGTTAATTACATTGCATCTAGTGATGTTTTTCACGTGAATCGATCAATCGACACACTTAACAAAGACATTATCTCATCGATTAATGCCAACTCGATTATCTTGGGGCGGAAGCAATTATAAAGTGAGTACAATCGAGAAGAGACGTGCAAGCTCGTTACTACATCACACAACTAACAGCATGCATACCGTAACCTCGTGACTATTATATAAAAGCATCGATTCGCTACTCGAACGCTGCATTTTTTTTCGTATAAACAACTCATTTGAAACCTTATAAAATTAAATCTATCGACTTATTAACCCCCGAAGCAAAAAGAGAGTTCTTATAAGTTTGACCGCTATATCGCTGTGTGTGTGTGTGTGTATCTTAGTGTTTGTGTGTGTGTCTGTGTGTGTGTGTTTATCTGTGTGTGTATGTGCAAGTGTGTGTGTCTTAAACGGATGAGCCGATAAAGAAGTTTTTTTTTTATTTGAAAAAAGGTTATCTAGTTGTAGTTTTTAGTCTTGCTTAGACTTGCTAAGGTCATCAGCTCTTTTGATAGCTGAGATAGTGATCTAAGACGCATAATGGGTATCAATTAACAGATCTTTTTTACTTATACACGACAGTAAACTTTGTAAGGTTATTAAGAAGATAAAGTCCAATAACAAAAAAATATATAATAAATCTATCGCTATTAAAATGTTTTTCATTCGTCAATGTAGCAATACTTTTCTATGGCGACTTTACTTTAAATAAAATTTGTATTTTATGTGTACAAAATGTTATACCTGGGCGTAGTCGGGATGAGGCACTATTATTATATTATATGGCTCATGAAATAATATATAATTAACATAATATGTATAATATATAAATATAAGTTAAAGCGATAAAATTCTACAGTAGCCTAGAAATTATTTATTTTTAAGTAAAAAGAAGTCCTTTTTTTAAAAATAACGTTTTTCACAATATTTCTTTGACACAACAATTAACGACTTTAATTCACAGACCATAAATTCTTCGCTTAGATACTTCATGACTTAACAATTTCATTTTTTGCTTGAGTGCGATGAGAAAGAGGCTATATAGCATTCACGAATCGAACAGAAACAAGATTTGTAAGGATTAACAGTAGTGTTAGGAAGGCCTTGTGTCTTTCGAGACTTTTTGGAGAGACTAGACTCACTTTTTAGGCTCCACTCTAAAATTAGTGCTCAAGTCTTTTCGTAATTGATAAGACTTACGATTTGCTGTAATATAATTTGACAATTGTAGCCTTTAAAATGTAAAAAAACAAGACTATAAGTCTCTAGTTTTTAGTTTAACGTAAAGTGTTTTGAAGTATGTTTGATCTGGTTTAAATTTGAAATAAAACATGCAACCGAATCAAACATAAAGCTGTTTTAAATAATGTATTATTTGGAAGATTGCCCACTTAGTTGCCCTTAAGTTTTGATTTAATAATAAAATGACTAAAGTTTACCAAAAAAAAAAATATTAGAGCTTCTTTTAAAAACATGATTAATATCGAAATCTCAGTTCTATAAGTAGTGTCTTCCTACTTAAGAACTTATAAAGAGAACTCAAAGCTAAACTAAAAACCCACTTAAGTTAGAGTCTGGTAAGCTCTGTAGCAAAGAGTCTAGTACTTTCTGATAAAAATAAGTACAATAAAATATTTTATTCTTCATTTCATCACATTTTTCGTGCTTAAATACTCAGTTAGATATAGAATGTTCCGATACTTAATTGCATGCTCAGCCTAATTATGACTTCGTCAAACAAATTATGTTTGTCTTAAACATACTTACTTGCTTAAATAAATCCGTGGGTATTACTAAAAATTAAAATTACTTAAAACTTGTGCAAAGATAATGCGTATAAAAATAATTCTATACATTGCAAGTATTTTTTCAAGCATTAAACTGTTACATTTTTATATCTTAAGAAATTATGCCAAAAAATACTTGTTTCAGGTGGTTGGAGATACTCAAACTCTCCGTTGTATTTGAATTATATTCTCGTCCCAGAAAATTACTAGTTAACCCATCTCATTCAAACTTACTACAATAACTAACGCCAATTTTAAATACTATCTGATCCTCTCTTAAATTTAATCTTCTACTTTTTAACTCCCATGGATCAGCTTCAATGACGCAATGTCCGTTACGCCATAACTTCCCGAGTTATTAACCGAGTTTAATAATTATTGTGTTAAATTGAATAAACAGGTGTAGGTCGTGACAGCCCAAAATTCGAAAATTGAAACTCGCGAAAATAAAAATTTATGACTAAAAAGCATTGACTCCATGGGATTTCCCATTGAAGCAAAAAGCGCATGCTTTTTGAAAGTTTTCATTCTTATGGAATTTTAAATTTTACAAAACATTATTGATTTTTCTTTTTTAGCATTACGCTCCGCTCCAATATATAAAGCTAGCGAAGCTTTATGCTCAGTGACTGCATCGACCTAGTATCGAGTAACCTATTGTTCAGTATTAAATACCTAATTAACAATTTAAGTATTTGAAAATAGTTCTTCTTGAATTGTACTTTATTTCTGTTCTTTTATTACTCTGTCTAAGTATGGTAGGTTGTCGCCCGCCAAATGATCGATGGGTACCGTGGATCATCACTCAGTGATTATAACCAACTTCCTTTTGTTGCTATGTTGAAAGTAATTAGTTTTTGCAAATAGCTCGTAGGGCTGACTAACACTAGGCGATGTGAGCTCTTCATCTTAACCAGTGTTACCAGAATGTTACTTTTGTAACATTTTACGTTACTTTTGACCTTTTCACGTCACCTCCTTGTACACGACTTACTTTTACATAACCATAAGAAATTAATAAAAAAATACAAGTATTTTCACACAAACAAAAAATCATGTAACGGAATGCACCAAAGGAAGTTCTGTTCGTCATGTTGGCGAACTTGATTTTAAACCTATTCATTTATTCTCTTTCCATTTGTAAGTTTCTATGAAGAAAGAAAAATTAAATAAAACAAATTGCAAGAATTTCATTTACTGTGATAATTGTTTGTAGAGTAATTGAGTCGTTTTCTATATAAAATAAGGTAATATTACATTTCTCGTAAATACGTTACTTTTTAAAAGTCTCCTGTTATTTTTGACTTTCCGCTACTGGCAACACTGACCTTAACAGACCAGAAATCGTGCCCTAAGAATAGTTTAGAGTATTAATAATGAACCACATTATAAATACATTAACCGGATGCTGAGATCAAACGAGATAATGTTGAAACAACTTTTTTTCTATATAAACTAATCTTGGAGGTTAACCGACCTCAGAAATAATTATGTAGTTAAAAGATGTAAGCATACTTTTGTATTTGATTTTTTATGCTTACTGAAATAGCTCTTTGTTTCCAAATGAACACAAGTCTAGCTTCTCTCCGGTAAGTAATAAAATAACACCATGAAGGATAATACACCAATAACAGCAAAAGATTTAGTTGCAGAAAAGAATCGTTGCAGACCTACTCTTGGAAAAGTATGACCATAAAATTTGTTTATACATTATATATAAATAAACCCACGTTTACTGGATTCCCGACTGTTTTATTCTTGTTTTTTTATATTCTATCCTGATGTTTCGACTCCTTTACAGGAGCTGTGATCACAGGATAGCTTAGGTAACGTACCGTTATAATATCATATTATAAATTGTAGGTACACAGTTCCTAGTATCGATTCACGTGTGTTCATGAAGGAATGCTGCACCAAGATCTTATGTATAAATGGATGACCTATATGTATTTATTATATACTTTTTGAGCTAAGCTCTCTTTTAGGCAACTCACAAATTTCGCTTGTCTCCCTCCTGCTACTTAACGGTTCAACCGATTCGAACGAATTTTGGCATGAACATACATAATTATAACCTGACGGACATAGGCTATGTAAAAAAATATAGACTTTACCACGGAGGAATAATCACCGAAAGAAAATTCAAAAGCTGATTCAAAAGCTGACAGCCAAATCACTGAGACTACACTGATGCAATTTGGCGCCAAAACTCACATCGTGGTCGTGACTAATGTGCAAAAAAAGTTTTGAAATTGGACATACCATCGAGGAATAATCACCCTTCAAAAATCCTATTGCTTCGCTCAGTATTTGCAAACAGCAGCATGTATTGCAGACCTAGTAAATATAAAGTCGATTGTCATTGAGCGCTGGTTTGGTCGCTCCTCAACCAAATCCCTTGTTTTATTTCCAAACCTTCTGAACCCTAAAAAGTTGTTGGTAATATGACAGGTAATAGATAATCAAAATCAATGAACCCAAATTTAAACTTAATTTTATTTCTTGTATTATTGAGGTGACTATAGGTTTTAAAACATCGAGTTATAATGTACTACGTACTAGAGAAGACGGTCCATAGCATGATTTTACGCAACGCTTTGCGGTACGCTGTACCGCAACCGTCCAGTGAGTGTCCATAGCCCGTCCGCAACACATGTCTTTTGCTTTGTTCTGCTCGCATTAATAAGTTGCACAAAATGCCTGGTTGCGTTCTTAAAAACTGCTCTAAACACTCTAGAACATCTAAAAAAAGTGATGGTTTAACATTTCATCGGTAAGTAAAAATAAAAATGATTAAAAAACGTTGATTAAATATTTTTTGGTACTTTACGACGTCAAGTTGTCAACGACGCCATTTTGCAATACAAATCATAGAGTAATGAAAACAGAAAAGACAGTTGCTAAATATACATTTATACCTACGTTTATTTATTTTTTCAGTTTATAGATTTTTTTTTGTACAAAGAGTAGTATTTATTATTGTGTATAATGTATGAACAATAAGCAAACTTTCACTTAAATAATGTTTTTAACTTGTTTTGAAAGGTTTTTAAGGCCGGGTCATGAGAAAAGAGAAACGTGGATCAAATATGTTCAAAATAATCGGAATGAAGAAACATGGCTTCCTACTCCTCATACATACATATGTTCATTGTACTTTAAGGATGAGGATAAGCAGCTTACAAAAACATAACGTGTTTATCGAAATACGATTACAACTATATTACAACTAAAGCATTGAAACTTTTCGTCGAGAAAGACGTAATAGCTTGTTTGCTTGATCATTCACTTGTTCAACCATCTACTTTTAATCACAGGGTTCATTTGATACGTGCAATAATAAATAAATACACAACTATTCGAATGCACCACGAGGCAAAGATAACAAATGATTATACAAGCAAACGGCAAAAACTCACTAAACTTATTTTGTTTAAAGGAAATTAAATATATTTACTCTTGATTTCTTTGTTTTGTATAACGAGCGTTTTTGTGTACCGAGCGGAGCTATTAATACGAGGATTCGAATCGAAGTGTGAACCTGGGTAAAAATTTATAATCCATCATAAATAAACGTGTATTACAAATTTTATTTACGTATTTTAAATTTAACTCACAATAAAAAATTACATGAATTCTAGTGACGTTTGGTAGGCACAAAACTGTCCATTCTGTAATACAATATTAATAACTGAGCTATGTGATCGCTCTATGTTGGACGAAACGCGTAAGCGCAAGGAAATACACGGCGCTTATGACCTTGTCGACGCGAGAAAACTGACACTAGAAGCGATTCAGCGCTACTTGCTTAAATCTTTGTTTAGTTGACATAGTTATTGTTTCAGCGCTGCGGCAAACTTTTGCCTTAAATATTTCAACAGTGGAGCAATGGTTTTGTTGAGGATGGCTTCTCTAGTACGTAGTACATATAACTCGATGTTTTAAAATGATAAAACTATATTATGAAAGCTGCGCAAAATTGTGGCAGTGACAGCTGATGTGAGAGTAGCTATTCTGTATATACGCCAAAGGTCTTGTGTTCAATCCCTGGTAAGCATGAGTTTATTATGATAGGCATAAACATTTGTTCCTGTATATTACTAATTTGTGTTTTATATTCGTCATCTATTATTTGTGGTAAAACTCTATTTATTGGAACAAAAATATGGTGTGAAAATTAATTTGGAGCATTACATTGCACAAGATTTGATTTAAAAAGAAAATAAATATATATATGGCATAGATTTAAACTGGAAAAATTACATTGCAGTTTTTTATTTCTAATAATTATTTTTGCCTCAATGAAAAGTGCCCCATATTCTTTTCTGTACTTCTGACAATGTGTATGCAAGTTATGATTAGTAGTTATGGCGTGAAATTGTAACATTTTTTTTCTTAAGTTTACCTATAAGGGTAGACGAAGAATACAAAGTCTGCACATCCTAGTCTTAGTAATCATGGTGAATGATAATGAGAGGTAATTTATTAATGATGTTATATTTGATGAATAAAATAAAACAAGCCTTTTTCATAGCTTTCAGTAAAGGTGTTGGGTTTTACTAAAACCGCCTCGTGGACTTCTTGAGTGAGAATACACCTTCCACTGTTTTGTTTCACTTGTCAACACACATGCTTCTTCAAGAACACTAAGTGGTTAATAATCCACCATTTTAGATACGAATGACCACAACAACAAAAAATCAAAATAATTAAAGTTTCGCTTCCTGCCAAAAAGTTATTTCGCATTTATAATATTACTAAAAATATTATTCTAGTATGTAAAAAATTACCCAAAAGCCCAAGTTTTCACTGTGAAGACTATGGTTAATGTTTACTAACTCCATCAATAATTCACAACACTAGCCCTTCGACTTACCGTTGAGTTACTATTCATTGTTAGGTCGAGGCGGCGACAAAATTGCACTAAAGCAGTACTAGATAATTCCAGAAATATGCATAACGACGGCGCTGCCTGTTTCAAGTTCTGTAATATTGGACATGACGGGATTTGAACATGAAAGAAGGATTGTTGCGAGTATATTGTTAGTTAACGATTAATAATTTTAATTATAGCGTGTGGTGTACAGACGAAATTGGGATTGATATATGGCAACATCAGAAACAGTGTTCGTGCTACTCGACGGCACTAACACTACACGAGTGTGTGTGTGTGTGTGTGTATGTATATTATATTAGCCACTTTTTGATAACACGAGTGCTATAATATTCTATTTTTATATTTAATTAAATTACTTAATCTTACACTTAAATCATTGCACAGATAATCACAGCATTTCTAAGAATAATTTACTGAAGTTTTTTTGTTCTGTAACGACATCGTAAAATCCATTTTGAGGTGAATACCTCTCAACAAGTTATTGCATCCATATTTATTTGGTATTGCTAATTAGCGGGGCCATAAAAATTGCCATAACGTAAATCCTTGCCATCACACGGAAATGAAATGCGTCGAGTAAGTACGAAATAACGGTATATATAGAATTCTAAGTGTCGTGAAAAGAATAATGCCGTCACTTTCTTCAGCGTTCTTTTTTTTGATGTGGCAACTCAAGAGAACTTTTGTGTGCGAAAATTATGTGTTGCCAGTGTAGAAAATTATTTTAGTTTCGTTTCACGACTTTCTTGGCATACTGTAAACATAATAGAAAGTTGGCCTTACGCTTACAGATAAAAACACAAAGACACACAAACATCTTACGAGACTGTACTTTTGCAGCTTTTATGAATGGCATTCACCGATTTTACATCAGCCAACACTTAGAAGTACAGCTAAGAACAAAATAAGTAATTTATTCGATTCAATCTTATTCATAAGAATCAAAAAAAACCTTTCTGCACACCAACTAATAACTTGGGATTTTATAAAAACTATAATTATACACATATCAAAATAATGTGGTTATAATTTTTGGTAGAAATTGTACAGTGGACTTGACTAATATAGATAACTTCGATACATAGAATTCATCTGTTTCGGTGGTATTAAGTTAGTTTTCCTTTTTAGTTCATAAATGGCGATGTATAATGCTGATCCGCGCTATGGTTTCATTTTTAGTACCTATTATAAAAGGTCTTTTGATTTATTTGGAATAAAAAAAAACCTGTACATATTAGAGCCAGCTAATTTTGACACCTATACTGACCATTATTGTAGCAGTTTCAGTACAATTTAAAAGCAATAAACTAACTAGAAATATCATCATAAAAGACCATTCATTATAAACGAGTAAAGTAAAAATAGCAAACTATTGTTTCTTCTCCTTTTTAATAGCCTCAATGGATGATATATATTATCTATGTGTTACTACCACCCAATATTTTATCTCGTACGTTCTCAATTATTGACGTGTTAACGTCTTATAAATCGATAAACACCGGCTGCATGCACCAAAAAGTGTAACGTTCCGCCTGAGCCGAGCGTGCAAGCGAGAGCGCGGAACATGCGATAGAGAGGCACGATCGGCCTAAGCGTTCGACTTGTGGCGCACGTATCTCTCTTCCACTTCATGAAGTGAAAAGTTAATGTGGTTTCCATTGTTTATTACAACAACTTAATGTTAATTTATCGAAAAAAATATTCAATTCAATTCATAGAAGTATGCAATTTTTCATCAATGTTTTCTTATGACGCTATCACGTAAAATTATCGTACGTAAACTGATTTTACAGACAACCAATTTTTTTATTTTGAAAAAATATTTAAAATCAAATGTTATTTTTACAACTACGGTAACCAATACTGTTAGGTATCATGTGAAAACAAAACACGAAAATAAAATATACTCGATATTTAAAATAAATATTACAAATAATAAATACACAAAAACATATGGCGAATTATGTTACGTAGGTATGCAATTCGTATGTTCTCATCATTAAAATGAACAGAAAAACTCAAGTCATTGTTATTGTTAACTGCAAACTGGAATACGGTTTAACAGTTCAAAATTAATTAAATTTTTAAATGATTTATTTCATTGCTTTACGCCATTCCATTTTCTTCGGTAGAGAGGAGAGTCTACCATATTTATTTTTTATTTTTTATATCCAATTAAGAATACAAAAAGATTTAAACAAACTCGAAATATATTTCTTTTTCTTATTCCTTAAACTTTAACAGAGAACCGACATTAAAATACTAAATAATGTACTCACTTATACCAAGTGTTAAGTCAGTATCACACACAAAGAGAAACTATTAACACCTAACCAATGTCCCTGTTTTAAGAGCTATTTTAATTACTATGGCCCCACGAAGTCACCTCACGAACACAACACTAAAGACTACACAATCAACACAAAGGAAGTGAATAATTGCAATTGCATTAATGCATTTATTTACCTCGGATCGTTTCTATTTACTTTGAAAAATAATCCAACTTTGATACTGAAGTTTTCTTTTTCTATTTCATTTGTGTAAGAAACAAAAGAAAATCATTTATATACTAAATTAGCAACTATTTAATTATATCGATGTAAAATAAACACACAATTATATATACACAGCTTTATAAAAGAACTAAAGCACTACCTATAGAACTAACAACATAAAAAAACATAATAAAAAAAAACTTAACATAATCTAAAATTATGACTGTGTAGGTGTGTATGTTTGTAACAGAATAACGCAGAAACAACTTAACAGATTTAGATAAAGTTTGGCATATAGATAGTTTATTTATTTGTTTAAAATATAAATTATTTTTATCTCGGAAAAATGTTATGATGCTGTGTAATTATTTAAAAATATTTTATATCCACTCCACGCATTCTACTTGAAATTTCTAGTCAATGAGGGCTTAATCACAATAAGAAACTAGTAGGTAATATATGTTTACCAATCAACAAATTGAAACACTATATTTTCTTTTTTTCAAAGGAACAGCAAATACTAAAAATGTGAAATATACAAAAATATATTTTAAAAATAAAACAAAAAGCTAAGCTTATTAAATCGTGTGTGAGGGTCTTAACGTCGAACATAATCTGCGGGTATAAAAGTTGATTTCAACACACACCTTTGGTTATAAATGACATTTTTGACAAAACACACGTCATAAATAATTTATTAGTATGATTATGTATATATGGCAAATGATTTACGACAGTTTTAAGGCAGACATGAGAGCATAACTAATATAATAGCCCCATAAAATAAAACCTCAAATACATATATATTTTATACATACCTATGGAGAGTGTAAAAGGGCTTTTACTGAAGCCATGAACCTGTTATCACTATAGGTAATCGATAATAGATCGGGAATAAAGAAATTCCCGGCTTCGCACGGGTGGACAAAATTCTTTAATTTTTTTCTATTATTAAATATTTTTCCGTTAGCGCGATCTAGCGTCCGGTAGACGATCTACTTGCGGTTAACGCGTTGCTATGGTAACGTTATTGATACAATGGAAAAAGAGCGAACAGACAAACACATAAACAACTGTGATAGATGACTTAGATTATAGACTAGCGGCCCGTCCCGGCTTCGCACGAGTGTTTTTGCGAATTTCAAAATTCGGGCTCCGTCACCATCTGGTCCTAAACCTGTTGATTTGAATCCACACAAAAATATTAAAATCGGTTAAGAACTCGGGAAGTTATGGCGTAACAGACATTGCGTCATTGAAACTGATACATGGGAGCTTCGCTATGTTACTTTAAAAAAATCGTTCGTTACCAAAATATAATTATTTTCGACTGCTTCACAATTAGAACGGTATGTGTCGTTGATTAAAAGTAGAGGCTTTTTTGTTTCGCATCAAAACAAATTCAAATTGTAAGCACAAAAATAATATATAGTATTGACAAGATTGTATATTATAGCTCCCGCTTACATATTTTAGCGAAACCCACCTACAAGGAGAAATAATTTCAATGTATGTTACAAAAAAAAAATCGCTCGTAATGTCGCATTAAGGCAACCGGTAAGTTACGACTGCGCGTGCGACTTAAGAAATACTCATTTTCATTCCAATAATACGACAAATTGCGAAACCAATGTAATTTACCGACTAACACGCTTAAAGGTTTAAATAAGTATGAAACATATATTCATATTTTAAATAGTTTATTTTTTTGTTTTAGGTTTCAAGCTTACCACATTTATACACAGCTTTGAGACTTAATATGGTCTGGTCATTAAGGATTAGTCATATTAATCTTTCTTGACGACCTACGTGGTCGAGTAGGTCGCATACAGTTTATCATGGTGAAGTCCCAGGTCAAATCCCCGGCCAGCATACTAATAAAGTAAGTCTGTTCTCGTTTGAAATCAATCAAATTGTTACTTTTGCTATTATGGATTGGAAGATTTAACAGTTTCAGTTGCTAAAGATTGCTAACAGACGCACTCTGTAACTGGCAAATCCTTCATCATATCATACATTATATTATGACAATACTTTGTGTGTTTGTTACCATACCAGCAAAGCGTGGCCGGGTTATACCAGCAACGCGTGGCCGGGTTATCCAGCAACGCGTGGCTGGGTTATACTAGCAACGCGTGGCCGGGTTAACTAGTACATATTATAAAAGTAACAATTTCCTTGATTTCAAAAGAGAAATGTTAGGAACAGAGTTACGTACTCCGCAGTTAGGTTAATATATACTCTAAGAACACAAATTTGTTGTTTCTGTGTTTGTCTGTCCTCTCTTTTTCCCGCTCTTTTTCCATTGTATGCGCGTTACCATAGCAACAATACCTATAAGGTGATCTTTCTAAACATCTGTGTTTAGAAAGATCACCTTATAGGCATTGTTGTTTTTACTCTATTCACATATTTACAAATTTCAAAATATTTAAAAATCGTTAAATTTCCAATCATGTTTGAATTCCATCGCCTATTTTAAAAAAGAAAATATCCGGATGGAACTATGTACCAATAGACTATGTGCCATAAATATTTATGCGTTATAAAAAAAATAAATGGCAAAGATTATTAATTCAAAGGTGGAATCAGTCATGTTCTCGAGCAAGGGTCGACAGCAGATGTCCATCGAAAATATCTCCGCTGATATTCTCGAAGCAGCGGGGGGCGATTTGGGCCATGAAATCGCAGATAAAAACACACATTTTATAAAACAAAAATTATAACATATGAAAATTGTTTAAATATGAAAACCTTCATGGTCAGTTACGTCACTTACTTAAAAGGAAACTTGTTTTTTTTTTTTGAGGTGCCGAAATTCACAGTTAAAAAGGGAAATAATCCCGTTTTTGTTTTTATTAATATAAAAAAAAGTTATCAAGTCTTGTAATTGAAAAGACACCAAATATAGTAAATTCAATAAATCTTAAAAAAGTAACTTTAAAGGTGAAATAAGCTAAAAATAGGAAAGTGAAGTAATAGCAAATACAATAGGAAACAAAATATTTTTACCGTCTTTTTACTACGGAATGTTTCACAGTGATTGTAGCTCCAATACTAAAATAATTTACGCGGTAAAAGCAAGTAATCATTAAATAGTTCAGTATAGCATGATCAAAAATAATTACTAAAGAATTTGAAACAAAATCCGGTGATCATTTCTGTAAATCTACGTAATCCGACTATAGTAATTAAAACCATTGGTTTAAATTCCTTGACGTAACATGAGAGTCAGCACCATCCGCATCACTCACGGCTAACAATAACATTAAATCCACGCCAACGACGAAATAAATTACGAAGGGTAATTGTGAACAGTGAATTAATTATATGACAGACATATATTTATTTAAACTAAATGCGATTAATGTTTGTGGTACCGTTTCAAAATGATTGCAAGGTATTCACTATTGGATTTAAGAAAGCTAAATAAATTTAACATGTTTCTTAGGTTAATTTGCCTTTTAAATTGAATGTCATATACGTGTAATCTTCATATGAAAATATTAACGAAAAAAAGAGTATTTCGTTCATACACTTCCACGCACATTTGAATAAAACAACTGTAACACTTAAGAACGTGCCCGATTAAAATATTGTGAAGGTAGTAGAAAATATATGACGACCATTGCCTTAGTCATTCTGTGATCACAGCTCCTGTAAAGGAGTTGAAAATTATTCAGGATTAAACATAAAATAAATTATTCACAAAATCCGTAAAAAAGTTGTTTTATAAAAAAAAAGAGTATATGATTTTCAAATCTATCTATATATTTCATTAAAAAATACTAAAAAAAATCGACTTCGCTCACATGGCTTGGTAGCTTAAATCGAAGAGCAGTGTACCATACGTCCAAAAGTTGCGGGTTCGAGTGAGCCAAGTCGATTTTATTATAAGAAAAAAGAGTAGTTTGTCTCAGAAATATTTCAATAAAAGTTTCGTTAACATTAAATTAATGTTTGCAAGTCGGATTAGGCATATACACGCAATTTATAAAAGAAATAAATTGAAAGCAGTTAAGTTCCGCGTGTGTTTATATCAGATTCAATTATCCGTGGTTCTCGTGGCCCGACGGTACTCGCGACTAACGGTCCATTCGATTTATGATGTCGTATCGGCGACTACTGCGCTAATTGGTGCGTGTTCGTCGCTCGTCGCTCTCCACATAGAGTACTCACAACGCGCCAAACTCAGCTAAGTATACGCTCTTTTTTGCTGACGGTACATCGGTATGCTGACCAATGGAGACATTGTACTCTATGAACAGATATACACAATTTAGTTTTTTACTGTATTTCCAATACAAGAAAAATTAAAATAAATGCTCACTCAATGACACATTACCAGGTGAAAGTTTTTCAGTTTAGCTTATTTGTCCATTTCCTTCAGGATTTCAGCAAGCGAATCCATTTGCTGCACATTTAACAATGACGAAAAAGAGGAGGAATTTTGATAACATTAGATTTTGTAGGTAGAAGTTACCCAGAACACCAAGAGATGGCGTTGACAACCAAATTAAGAAACACTGAAAATTAAACACTTCTTAAAAGGTTACGGTAGCTTAATTGTATGAGTATTCACCTAGATAGCGTGAGGTTGCGGACTCAAGATAAAACAAAAGAAAATCTACTCAATAAAGGCTCATTTCCAAACATTTGATCTATAGTCAGCCTCATTGCAATTTGAGACACACTGAGCAGCCTTTGTACTACTAAGCGTTTTCCCAATATCCACAATAATACCTCGTTTAAGACTGGCGATAGTATAATACAATGTAACACTCAAAATAGAGAAACAGTACAGAATCAACTAAATAAAAAGCAAGGCAACCCCTTACAAAATACCTTTAGCTTAGCTTGAAAGTTGTGGCTCAAGTTTACCCACAATTATCATCAAAATTCTAAGAATCGAAACAAAAGAGTATTAAATAGAATGGTGATACTACGAAGTAAATTATTTGTATGAAACTTGTTATTAGAGGTGATTGGGTATGCAAAACTTTACGACGAACTAAGACATCTTCAACTTAGTCAATACTTATTAAAGAATCACTTGAGTCATGCAACTAGGAAATATTAGCGGCAAATATTTATCTTTATTTCAACTAGATTTTTTTAGGTGTTCTATGTCTTTTAATTTTATTATAATAATATGTATATTAATCATAAAGGGATGGACTGCAACTAATGTGACCATGAAAAAGTTTAAAACAATTATATATAATCATCTCTATATATATAATTCTACTCTACGTGTGTATGTCACTGAACTCCTCCTAAACGGCTGGACTGATTTGAAAGAATTTTATTGTATGCGTTTGGGGGGCGCCCTGGATGGTTAAGATTCACAAATCAGCCCGGCAGATGGCGCTGCAATCGGCACAGCAACGCGTGGCCGGGTCAGCTAGTATATGAAACAATTACTATTCATTGAAAAATATAAATGTACTCATGACTCAGGCACAAATGCTCGTATTCATCATACAAAAAAGCCTCATCCAAAACTCGAAACTTCAAGTTTGACTTCGAAATGATCGTCCAACAGTTGTCTTTTAATTATGCATTTAACACTTAAAAGTGCGAAAAAAACTTGCCGAGTTTCTTGCGGCGTCTTCTCGATACAAAGTCGCGTAACGAAGACTTACGAAACCATGGCATAGCTTTGACGTTCCATACACGCATTGTAAATGCTGATATTGATTAAAAATCATTTATACTTTTATCTTTATTATTTATTTGCATTTCTTCTTGAAACATCGATTTGTTATATAATTTAACTCAATAACTTAACATAATTATAAAACCTTTATGATCTGTGAATTTATATGTTCTTGATGCCTTGGTGAAGTAGTGCACAAGCCCGATGACACAATGGTCATCGCATTTAACCTATGCTTGCGAAGATTACATGTCTGTTGGTCCAAACTGTATCTAGAGTTGTTAGCACTACCAATCAGCAGTAGGCCAGAGGGTAGGTTTTACTACTATCACTACCTTAACAGTAAAAATTTTGACGTGATAACGTCTTATAAATCCATGAACACCGGCTGCATGCACGAAAAAGTGTAACGTTCCGCCTGAGTCAAGCGTGCAAGCGAGAGCACGGACAAGCGATAAAGAGGCACGATTGGTCTAAACGTTCGACTTGTGGCGCATCTATCTCTCTTCCACTTCATGAAGTGAAAAGTTAATGTGGTTTCCATTGTTTATTACAACAACTTAATGTTAATTTAACAAATAATTTAAAAAGTCACAGACACCTGCCAAATACCCTATTCTCCCATATTAAATCTACAAGGAAGTTGTGTTAGTAACCTTTAAAAAGGTTTGAACACAATCTCTTCATATGTGAATAACTTAGTAAATCCTAACGTAAAATCTGAAAAAAATTACAATAACGCCGATACGTTTCATCTCAGAAAGCATAATACTGAGGAAATGTAATGTTTGTTGATGTATGGTACAAGTCTTAAGCTATTACATCGCAACTTTTGAGATTCTGAATACAGAATAAAAAATATATCAATCACTTTGGTCACCATACAATAATCCTGAGCTACTAAAATCTGTTTTGGACAGTAATATTTCGGATGTCTTAAAATAGACCTGGCGCGAAAAGGTGCTGTCATTTGGAGAAGAAATTTATCTTTAGAAACGCAGTTTATTACTCTTATCTGAAATGTCACAGCTTCAAATTAAAAATTATTAGTGAACAATTTTATTTTTTAATGTCAAAGTAATTTAGTTGTAAGAGGTAAAAAGCGTACTGGTTACTTTATAGTAGGCAGTACGGTCACGATGAAACAATATTGTTTTAAATTATTTAGATAAAGTAATTTGAAAATGAATCTTATTACCCCAGGTCTGTCGCTGAACTTAAGAGAGAATTTTGATGTGACTTGCCTCTTTTCCTGTATATTTACTAATAGCCTACAATACATAATCGTACAGACTAACCACTTTTCATCAACGTAAAGAAAAACCAGGGCGTATCAGAAGTGAGGATGCCCGCCCGACGCGAACCGTAACGGGCTGTACAAAACAACCTAAACAAAACTATTGATACTATTTAAAGCTTAAGGTACAAAAGTTCAGTTTTAATTTAAAAAAAAATTCAGTTAGTAGTTGATTTACGTGGTTGTTGTCCATACAATATATATATATATATATATATATATATATATATATATATATATATATATATATTTTTTTTTTTAATCGGCCCCACCGGAATGCGACGAAGTTGAGGTTACATCGTGTGTTTTTTACTGGGTAGGCCTCCAATCCTCCATCGGGCGAGGAGAGGAGAGTCCCACATAACGCACGCCACGCTCCCAGCGGCGGCGTATGTGCAACGCATTTTTCACTTGTAAAAAAAAAAGAAGGAGCCGTGATGACAGGATGACAATCATCCTAAGTCAGTTAAGGAGTAGAAAAGTCAAAATTAAATATAAGAACAAATTCAAATGCGACACTTATCTTATTAAAAAATAAGATAGACGCGAAATTAGTAAAAGTAGATGTTACTATCTTGCTATAATATCTTGCTCTTCTAACATGGACCATACCCTCATACCACAGACATCGAAGCCGATCCACCGCAACGTTCATTCGAAATAATCCGGCACAATCAGGCGAGCACCACAAATGGCCGCCGAAATTGTTTCCAACGAAACAATGTTGCTTAGGCTACGACGAACGCATTCACATATTCAACTAAATAAAATGTTACTTACTTAGAATTTCTCTAAACATAAAACAACGTCAGTGGAGTTATTTATAATGTTCAAACGTCTAAACTATTATTGGACATAGATTTAACGCATACATATTTCTTTTTTCATCAAAGAGGTACAAAAAAGTATTAATTTGCGATTTCAAACACAATAAACTGTTTTTAATTTATTTTTTTTTGCATTCACAATGCAATATTTCTATTAGATATAAAATACGTGTGTAAAAAACTTTACGCCTCCGAGCCCTCAGATGGGATTCGAACCCACGACCTTTCGCTATACGGGCGACTGCTCTGACCGCTGAGCTACCGATACGCTGGCAAACGTGTCGAATTTTTGCAAACGTATTTCGAATCGGACCGAATTTCGAATATTACAAAAAAAAAGCATAATTATAGCTGGTTCCTTCTTAATCGATTGTTTAATATTTGTAAAAATATAACTTTCGATGTTGAAGGTAGTTAGCGTTCAACATTGGTGGAACGATACTAGCTCATAGTAGAAGTAGAAATACTTTCGTAAAATTCGACACGTTTGCCAGCGTCTCGGTAGCTCAGCGGTCAGAGCAGTCGCCCGGATAGCGAAAGGTCGTGGGTTCGAATCCCATCTGAGGGCTCGATGGAGTAGTTGTTTTTTACACACGTATTTTATATCGTACAAACAACTGTGTTTGAATTAATTTTTTAGATCAAAATAAAAGAACCCCAAACCAAGCAGAGCTTCTACTATATTGGAATTATGTAGATGAATGTGCAAAAAATAATTAAAAATCAAATAGATACAGGCATATACTAGGAGATCAGTACAGATGTATTTTAAAAATCGATATGTAAAAATAAAACATATATTTACGTAAAAAATGTAAAAAATACCAACAAGGGTTCGAACTCAGGACCTTAGGAATTTGGCTTGCTACGTGCACAAACCCAGTCGCAAATAATATTTTTTTACTGTAAATTAATATTTAATACTTACACGTTTTACTAACCTTTTCTATATAAGAAGTATGACAGTGACACAACAAACCACTTAGTGCAAGTATTTTTGCCCTAAGCAAATCAAAAGAATCACAGTTAGAAAAATATAACGATCATCATTCCAACTATCGCCAATTAAAATCGCATAGTGTTGTGCTCTTCTTATATCGATAAAAACCGATATCAATACCAATCGCTGAAGCAAATCTGATGCGACTACCGTGAAAGCATTACCAACTTCGCCTTTTAAGCGGCAATCGTGTCATGTTACCAGACGGAAAAAAAACTGGAGTTCAGGTTAGCAATTACAGTGTATAGTAAAACAGGATAAATGAATGCCTCCCAGAATAAAACAGAGTATCAATGGCCCTGTCGACGTAATTACCTATGAAGCAAATGATAATAAGTTCACCGCATTGCAATAATCATTCCATTTTTACGACACCGCTCTCTGTTAATGCTCAATGACTTTTAAAATAATGATAACTGTGTTTCTTTGTTGCATTCTTAATCCCTTTTTAATGAACTCTTAAAGGCCAAAGCTTTGTGAATATATTCTTTAAATTAATTACAGAATTTTAACAATATTTCGCGTATATTTAAATTAATTCATTTAAAGGAATTTAAAGTGATAACCCGCTTCAAGACATTAAACATTATTACAGCATGATAAATAATTTTAATAGAAAAGTACTAGAAAAAATCGACTCGACTCACAAGTAAATTCTCAGGCGGGAAACGAACCCGCAACCTTTTGATTTCCGGTCCAATTGAGCTGCCGAGCCTTGTGAACACCTGTCGAAATTCGAATCGAGAGGAACATCCTCTCGTATATGAAAGAAATAATTTTAGAAATGTTTGGACAATCGATTGAGATGATTTTTTTTTCATTTTCCCACCTAAGAATTTACTTATTAGCCGAGTAATTTATAATAAAAGATAAGTATATTTGTAATAAAAGAATTTATCTTATAAGATAGTACTGAAAAAGGAAAATACATATATCTTAGTAAGAATCCTTTAAATATTATTCATTGTCATTTATTCGTTGCAAGTTTATAACAGCAGGAAAACGATAATTATAACGAAAAGATGTAAAAGATATGCCTTTGCCTATAAGCTTTTACAATTATTAAAAAAAACGCATTTTTTCCTATAAATGTGTATATACAAAGTGTATTTTATGATAAAATTCAATCCCGCTAAGGAATAAACATCATTGCTACCGACGACTTAAAATTAAAAGTTTACTCGTCTTATTTACCATTCATTGTAAGTTTAATGTTCACATTTAGTAGGATATCGCAGCATTTTTTCCTTCGGCCAATATAAATATAATGCAAGGTTTATCAATTTCTATACAGAGATTAACTTTAAAACGTTATAATGTACAGTAATGGAATTCCATTTAAGGTCGCTAGCTGTTGAGCAATCATAAGACAGCAAATCAGTTTACAAAAGGCGTTGACGAGTGTCACATTTCAAGACGGCTTTAGATGTCAGCAAATGTTTTGGGCGGACCAATAGAATCGGTTCTGAACTGTAACAATACATCGCTTGCGCAATATTGATACAATTTTTTATCGATAGGGCTGCCTCGCTACCGAAATGGTACCGTTAGATTAATCGATACCATTTTGTTTCTTAAACTTTGCCAACTTTACTTCACTAAACAAAACGTCTATGTAATATAGCTGTCAACGCTTTAACAAAGCATCGGTACTCATAATATATGTTAATAAATATTCATAGGCCATTATGAAACTTGATATCCTTAAAGAAATTGATCGATCGATCTAGATTTACTTGGCAATAGGTTAGTGATGTGTGACACCTACGCTATTTGGACCAGTGTAGTAGATCATTATCTCAACAGCTAATATTGACGGTATGTTTATCATAACAGCATCCTGTTGAGGTATAATAAAAAAGACAGCTATTGTTTAGTATGTTTGCAGCCTGGTTATATTGTATACAGCCCACTTAAAAATATAAAACTTTAATAAACTAATTTGATATTTAAAGTTAAATATACAGAGTTTAATATCAATTGAAAAATATATATTTTCGTAGGTTTTTGTGCTGACAACTGTAATAGTGGGTGAATTTTCAGTATTTTACAAGAAGTTTATTCTTCTATTAATTTACAAACAATTGTTGTTCTTGCGGTTATTGACCGTAACAGCGAAGCCTGCGGTCGTCGGTAAGTTTTTGTATTAGGATTTCGTAAACATATTAAGCATTTACGTGAATTATGTTTGTTTATATACTAAAATAAATGGTCTTTTTTCCTATCATTTATTATAATTGGCGTCTTAATAAGTTGTTTATACAAGTGGTAGTAAAAATAAATAAGCACAAAATATAGGGTTTCATTTATAAAAATTCCAAAGCACATCAAACTTATTCGGTTAATATTAGATTCTATTCGTTAGGTTTAAAGTTAAAAATCAGCTAAAGTGAATTCACACTTATTGTACCAATTTCTGTATTTATATATATTTTTGTCCAATATTACATATCATTGTATTATATATGCTAGTATCCATAACACAAGCCTTAAAGTGCTTACTTTGGCCTAGGCTGATTGGTTTGAACGCAAGAAATATTATTATTATGAAGCTATTTAGCAACACTAGATATCAGCCAAATAATACCTAAAATTATTGTATAATTTAATGGTTAAACATTTTAAATATCAGGCCAATTTAGACGATATAGTCTAAAGTCTGTTCATTCTAACTTAGCCTATTTGGTAAACAATCTTGGCACAACTTTTTAATGGAATCGCCCATTTAAAAATAAAATAATAACAATAAATCGTTATTAAAGACTGAAACCTATTGAATCTAGTTGTCAGTTGATTTTTAATGTTGCATTTTTAATAAAAAGGAGTGCCAAGATTGTTTACCAGATAGGCCCAGTTAGGATGAACAGACTTTACATGTTTAATTTTAGACATAGTATTTTGTCCCTTCTTCATATGATGGGCAGTAACGAATTTTTTCTATATATTAAAGTCTAAGGTTGAAATCCTGATAGTTTGTATGAATAGCATAAGCATTTGCTACCTAGCGGTTGGTTGATTATATTAATGTGTTTTAATAATTTAAAATTAAACTAAATTTTTCGTTTCCATTAATTGCTTTCATACCGGTTTTCATGGTAACTCCACTCGAAGATCCCGGGTTTGATTCCCGGTTGTGTTAGTGTAGAAAACGAACTTTTCATTATTTTGCGTTCTGTTGTGGTACCATCGTTGTTTCTGAATTTCTTTACACAAATGTTTCACTTGGGTTCAAAACAATGTTACTGATATTTTTGTCCATAAAATTTTGAAATATTTATTTTAAAGGAATACAGTAATTATCGGTAAAAATATCTACATAAATAAAGAATCAAATATACGGATTGATGATCAAATATGTTCACGTAACAAGTCGTAAAACATTCTCAGATGCAAACGCGGGTTCAAAATGTATAGTTTGCATATATACGATATTTATAGATATCCTATTTTAACAAGAAATTCAAGTTGTTCTAAATCACAGAGAAGATCATTATGTCTAGATTACCATTCATTAGGCAACTTAATTACACATTACATACATAATTAAACAATAAAATAAATTTGATTCCGAACTTGACTTAACAAAATTTTTGGTTAGGTATTTTTTTTTTAATAATACCACTCTCGAATTTAAAGAAATATTTTGGTCTAAATAATTCAACTCGAACCCCACGCTATCCGGACGAGTACATTTTCAATCCCAATAATAACATAGATTTTTCTTCTTTATTTGACGACCGTTTTGTGCAACGGTAATGATCCTGCGTTTCGCACCGACGCACTGTGGGACATCCATAGGTCGTAAATCTTAAAAACCTGCTTTCTAGTTTTACATTTTATTCCTTGTCGTTACATTGGATAGTTGCGGTACCTTCTGAAACTATAAATAGGTCAGTAATTAGAGTGCGCCTTCATTATCTATTGTGCATTCAAAGAGAGCGCATCGCCAATCGTAAATACTGTTATCAGTGAGTCATTAAAAAGCGTGACGTCATTTGTTGTCATTGCGGGACCTGTGAGTGCTGTGTGTGTTTTTTTTCTGAAATGGATATCCAAGAACAGGGTATGTAATAATTAATATTCTTATTTTAATTGTATCTTAGTATATATTTTCTTTAGTATGTCATTGCTACGAGGCGACTTTTCTTGGAGTATTATATTTTAATATTCAAAGTTTGAATAAACTTTTAAATATGTTCCCACTCGCTCCGACTATGGAGGTATATTGCACCATAATCTTTAGACTTTCTTATCTTAGGAAAATTAAAACTTGGCTGCCCTTACCTGCCCTTTTGGCGATGACAAGGGTGCTACGGTTGCCAGATTATCTCGTAGCATTTGCTACGAAATTAGTTTATTTAGTCTTAGTGCTTTGTGTAGGTTTTGTGACTGAATTTTAACCGTTTTTTTTTTTGTTTTAGGTAATTTATATATATGCTCGTTTTCAAGAATGCATATTCTTGAAATATGGCTAACTGTCAATACCGATAATGACTCGGAAAAGTGTCGTCAAGTCCTACAAAGTTTGTTGACTACTCTGAACGATGCTGAGAACATTGATATTCATTATTTAGAGAAAATTGTTAATAATTTATGTAAAGCTATTGCTCGATTCTGGAAAAAATGTAATAGGGATAAAACCAAGCTTTTATATAAGAATTCCGATTGGTTTAATGTTATTGAAAAAATTCAACTTGTGAAAAACAATAAGCAATGTACTCCGTCTGAAACGTCGCCGTGTCATTCACGTGGTCGTGAATGACCTCGAAAACCTTTTACGCAATGTAGTAAAAGGACTAAACGTCGGAGAGTAGCTGATTTGTCAAAGTCTGATGATTCTACTGTGAGTGCATTGCTTGATGTTTCAGACTGTTCATTCGATTCGTGTATATCTAGAGTTAGCACTGATGATGTCTTGTCACTTGTGACTGATGCTCAGTTGACAAAACATCAGTATTTATTAATTAAAAACATTGTTAATAGTAAGATTTCTCCTAATGTATTACCATGTTACCAACAAATTACTAAAGCGAAACAGAGATGTTACCCTTCTAATATAACTGTTTCCGAGTCTTCAGCTGAAGTTGAATTACAAAGTCTTTTTGATCACACAGCTTCTCGAATCCTTGAATCTCAAAAAGAGGTCTTAGATCAGATTCCTGATGATTGTTTGTCTAATATCTCTTTACTTGGGAAATGGGGATTCGATGGCAGCACTGGACATAGTGAATACAAACAATTTTTTTCAGATTCAACTTTAGAAGATAGTAGTTTGTTTGTAACATCTTATGTACCCCTTCAAATTATTGTAAAATTAGCTGAAGATAATTGTAAAATTTTGACGTGACAACGTCTTATAAATTGGTTTGCCGGGTGACACTTCAAGAAACTGCGTTACGCTCCGCTCACGTTATGCGCTTACAATGAGAGCGAGTGAGAGGCACGCGTCCCTTCCACTCGGGCATGGTTAGCCCGCCTAAGAGCGAGAGAGACAGACATAAAAAGTGGAAGGGACGCGTGCCTATAAATTAATGTTTTAAATATAATTCTTTGTATAAATAAATGTTTTAAATTGTTACTATTATTTCATCCTTCTTCCTACTATACGAATGAATATTCACATTAAAATTATTTTACCACTCAAAGTCGTTGTCACGTAAAACTTTCGCCCGTATACCGACTTTACAGGCAACCAACCAGTTTTTTATGGAAAAATCCTCGACCCTCTTCCACTAGGTACTGCCGTCCTATTCGATTTCAATTTTTGAAAGAAGGCACAGCAGTGTCTTTGCAAGAGAAAGCTTATTTTAAGGTTAAAATTGAAAGTTTGCAACCTACTTTTATTCAGATCGACAATCGTGAATTGGTCGTTTCTCATAAGTTGCAGCTTTCAATGGTAGATGGTAAAATTTGTAGTGCTTTAAGTGAAACATCTACAAGTAGATGTTATATATGTAATGCTACCCCTAAAGAGATGAATAAAATAGACGAATGTTTACAAAAACCTGTAATAGAGAGTAGATACCAATTTGGATTATTACCACTACATTCTTGGATACGTTTCTTCGAATATTTTATTCATCTTTCATATAGATTAGACATAAAAAAATGGCAAGTTAGGCTAGATAGTGATAAACAATTGTTATCAAATAAAAAACAATATGTACAGTTCCAGTTTAGGGAACGATTAGGTTTAATAGTTGACAAGCCGCGTAGTGGTGGAAGCGGGACGTCTAACGACGGAAACACGGCCAGGAAGATTTTTTTGGAATCAGCTGTATCTGCTGAAATTACAGGTTTGAATAAGGATCTCATAGATCGTTGTTGTGTAATATTACAAACGTTATCTTCTGGACATAAAATTAATGAATGCAAGTTTAAAGACTATGCATTACAAACAGCATACAGCCTGGTCGAGGAATATCCGTGGTATAGTCTTCCTGCTTCTGTCCACAAGGTGCTCGTACATGGATCAGATATTATAAGTTATGCATTGTTATCTATAGGAGAACTTTCCGAAGAAGCTGCTGAAGCGACAAATAAGTATATCAAAATTTATAGACGAAGTCACACTCGAAAAATGTCACGTGAAGTTACCAATCAAGATTTAATACAACGACTATTATTACATTCAGATCCTTATATTACAAGTCTTCGGAAACTTCCCCCTAATAAGAAAAATACTCTGTCACAAAGAGTAATAGAATTGTTACATGTTAAATATTGTTAGAATAAGAATAATTTATTTGTATTTTGTTAGTTGTTTTTTTTTTTTTGTATTTATTAATTTTAATTTATTTATTTCTATTATTTTATTATAATTAAATAATGTTATCAATGTTTTGACTCTTATTTTATTTAAAATATATGTTTTACATTCCAATTTTTAAGTGTTTGTTCATGATAAATTTAGGTAAAAGTATGTTATTGTTTATATTTGTTTTTTACTAAAGTAAACGTTTTTTATTCCGTAAATACATGTACTTCTTTCATTTTAATGTTCCTAAAACACTTTTACAACTATAAGTCACTAAAATAATACAATGTATTGATAGTAACAGGACTTTAACTATTTATGACCGCCCTAGTATGGAGCGTGTCCCTCCGTGCGACGCAACGGTCCTGGATTCGAGTCTCTGTAGCTCTCGGTAGCTCAATTGGGAGAGTACTCGCCCTATAGCGAGGGGAGGTAGTTTCCTCAGAAAAGTTGTTTTTTTTCTTGGTAATATTTATTTTATTTTTGGCATCCACAATACCATATTTATATTTAAATATCCCATCGGAGGAATCTGACGCGTATTAGCGTATTTTAATTCTAGAAATTAAATGTTAAACATTTAAAGCAGAATATATAATAACTATGTTTCGTTAATTAACTTAAAACAAAAGATCTGGCAGCTTCTTAGGCCAACGTTTAAGTAAAGCTATCCATTGGGGAAATGCTGCCAACCTTTTGGACACCTTTTTCAAAAGCAGCGTTGTGGTTGATTTTCAACCTTTTTCTTTTTTTTATTACTAGCTGACCCGGTAATGAGTTGCTATGGTAACGCGTTGCTATGGCAACGTTAATTGATACAATGAAAAAAAACAGCGGACAGACAAACACACAAATAACAAATTTGTGTTCTTAGATTATAGATTTAATATATCTAGATCTAATTACTATTGTATTATTATATTTCTTAAATGTGTTATTCACACTTAATCTAAATACGAATAAAGTTTTGAAGATACTTTAAAAAAAGGGGAAAAAGCTTATGTATTATTGATAACAAAACATTTACGGCGCCGAAATTCATAGTAACGCCGCATCAACACCAATAGACATTCCGAAGGTGTCATAATACGTTTGTCTATTCAATAATTCATATTTTTAATGCGTGCTAAGACTCCATATTAACACATAGATTGTGTTGTGTACAAACAAACAAACATACCAACCGAAATTGGTATTCGTATCGCGTAAACTCTTAAAAAGAAGGACGAATTTATTTTTTGTTTCGCTTCTTGGTCGGTTTAAATGGTAGTCGCTGGCCGATACGTGTAGCAAACTTAGAAAAAACTGTGAAGAACACAAGAATTCGTTTATGCTGTGAGAAATTTAGGTCTTAAAGAGAGTTCAAGTATAACTGGATGGCTCTTTGAAGAAGTGTCAACGAAAGCTAATAAAATGATTGTGTGTTCAAGTGGACCTTTTTTCTATAGGATAAGGAAGAAACATGTGGTTTTTTATGTCAATAATGAACCAAACGTTTGGGACAGCGTTAAGCCTAATAAAAAGGATGAATGTAAATATAACTATAGAATGGAATGTTTAGAAAAATGTCGTGCATTTGTTTTGAGATTGGTTTCCTTTTTAAAATGCAAAAATGGGGCTGCCATTTAAAAAAGGTACAAGAACTACTATTAAGGGTTTTGCCACATCACATTTCATACAAACTTTCAAGTGACTTATTTTCACTTGATTCAAAGTGATTCTTATAAAATTGAATGCACTTAAGAAAAATATTTAGAAAATATTTTTGGATGAAATTACACTTTTAACAAAAGCATTAAAATTTTCGTATTAACATAAAAAAGTTTTGTATATTTTTCAAAAATATTTTAAACCAACTTTTGAATCCAACCTCAATTGTGGTAGTACCACCAAAAGGATTTTAATTGTAACTAACTTCATAATTGTTTAAAGACAAATTTTTATTGTCATATATAGCTTCTCACGGTCCTGGGTTCTTATTATTAATATAGAAAAAGAAATCATTATATTTTTGTTGTTCGAGCATTTACCTGCTAGATTTTTATATCTAATGAAGAAATTATTAGGGCCATCCGGAAAATAGTACCCACTTGCGCCGTGCGGAGCACTGGCGAGTAGAGTAGCCACCGGACAAGTTTTAAAACGTTCAGTTTTATTTTAGCTATCTGTGTGCAAAGTTGCATCTCTCTGGTATTGACTGTGTTGTTTAAGTGGGTGTTAATAATAGTGTAAAGAAAGTCGCCAGTTGTGAAGTTAGAGCTGTGATTAAATTTCAACCATTACAATCTAACCCTATAACCCAGACTTGGCTCCGTCATACTATCACCTGTTTACCTCGGCCCTCGGTCAAATTGTCTGAAATTTTAGTATGTTGTAGAGGAAGTCGAGCTGTACAAAAGTCATCATCGGCACTAAGCTCGAAACCTCATACTTTTTGAGTTTTAGGCCGTTTTAAAAATCTCGATTCGAAAAGAATGCATTTTTTGTTTCGATGATTTTTTTTTTTGTATCCCTTTGCATCTCTTTCTAGTTCTTCTCTCCTCCCCAGCCCGTCTCTCCTGCCTTAAGCCTTCCTTTTCTTCAGGAGAAGGGAGTAATGTTCATACGTGCGTTTTCATTGTATGTCCCATTGCTATCCGCAGAACTTGCATCTCTCGTCACTCAGCTACATATCTAAATACACTGGCAGCGCTTAAATATGAAGCTGAGACACAAAAACTCGTCATATGTTACGATAAATGCTTAAATTTGAAATGTGATTATGAAGAGAAGTAGTTAAACATATGTACTTAACAAATAAAACGTTGATATTTGTAAATATATACAAGTTTTATTTATATTTCCAAACGGGTGTTTATTTCCGGAAGGTCCTAGGTATATTACATATCAATATATGAATACCTGCAATAAATTCTTTATCGATTCATAAATTAAAATCGGTGAAGCTCGATCACCTGCAGTCTCTATTTAATAAAAGTCATATGTATATTATTCTCCTTGTTGATAGATAATAAAGTCATATAGAAATGATATTTAACATAAACACAGCTTAGCCTCGTTCAAATGGATATTATATTAAAAGAAGTTATGCAGGCGAGTTGTAAGGTTACAATTCTTGAAGTTATATTACGAGTCATATAATATTTCTCTCGATTGGATACTGAATGATTTTATTATCTGAGTTCATGTAAGTTTTAATGCGTCTCTATGGAAAATATGTCGCGAAATCGCCGGTGATTTTATTAATATAAAGAATTAAATTTTTTGATCGTGTAACTCCGTCAGTACAAGTTATTATCCCCGGCAAATAAGTTGAACGTTTAGGTACATTATTCACTACTGCACATGTCACGTGATTTCAAAATCATGTTCAACTTATTTGCCGGAAACTATACTGATGTAACGTGAAAGAGTCATGCGAAAATGAATTCAATTGCACTTAAAATGAATCGTCCAAAATTTTTACTTACCACACGTTCAAGGCATCATTAAACTTACAAGAAAAAAGGGCGCAATAAATTCTTTAACTTTAACAGAAGTTACGATTTATAATATTTTACTTCGTCGCCGTACATAAAACACATATAACAATATATAATCTAAGATCACAGTGGTTTGTGTGTTTGTCTGTCCGCTCTTTTTCCCGCTCTTTTTCTATTGTATCAATTAACGTTACCATAGCAACGCGTTAACCGCAAGTAGTTCATCTACCGGACGCTAGATGGCGCTAACGGAAAATATTTAATAATAGAAAAAAAATAAAGAAATTTGTCCACCCGTGCGAAGCCGGAACGGGCCGCTAGTGTTATTCTATAATCACAATAGTAGGAATGTCGTGGTTTCGTTACATCGTTGATTACAACAAAGTCAACTAGCACATTTTTATTAGTATATTTAAAGCTTCTTTACTTCTGTTAACGTAACGTTCTGCTGACGAGTTTCTTGCGCATGATCTTCTTATCAGTTAAAATACAACCAATTTGTCAAAATGTCAATTTAATTAATTTTTAGTTAAAATTACTTATTTTAGATGAATACCGCTAGTAAATAATTTAATTTTAACTTTTAATTATAAAGATGTTATTTTATACCATACTACTAATTACCAAAAATCAAATAAGAATATTATCATATGATTGATAAGTTTATGCATTTTTAGTGCATGTAGTGTTTTGTGATGTTAATTCTGATCTTTATCAGAGAAATACTGGTTTATTATAAATAAACCTATTGATATTTTGCAATCCATCGAAATAGAGTAGCTAAATATTTTCACTACTAATTCAGTGGAATAAGTGAACTAGTTTAGTTGAATTAGTGGATTAGTTCAGTGGGATTAGTTGTGAAACTATACTTTTCCTATGTCTGCACAGCTGTTTTGCAAAATATCAACAGGTTGATAACATGAATAGTTGGACTACGGATCCCAAGCACAGATAGATAAATATTTGTCTATCTGTGCTCGGGATCCGTAGTCTATTCTTCGTTGATGCCTGTATTTAACTCAGTAAGTGTAATAACTTCACGAGCGTGTTTCAGGTTTTCTTTGTGTTGCATTCATGTTACATCTACTGTTCGCTGTTCCTGCATTTAGTCTTTATTCTCAACAGTTTATGTAGCGGCCGCTACTTCAGTGTTGCCTTAAATCGTTTTGAATACCACTCTACATTGTTTCTGGTAGATGTAGAGTAATAATACTCTATGGAATTCTTGAACTACACGCAGCAGCAGGTGGACTTTAAATGGAATTCTACTTTATCAGATACTTTTCAAGATTCCGAGTATTTTTAAAAAGACCTTTATTAGATATAAGACGTGTTTATTCGTCTCTTCTTTTTTTAATTAAATCCTGACATTTACAGGAGCCGTGATCACAGGATGAACTTTCAATATTTTAATCGGAGATATTATTAGGCCTGAATTCCCACCCGAGAATTCACTTTTGAGCCGAGTCGATTTTTTCCAATATTTTTCTATAAAAATAATCTATCTTATAAGATTGTATTCAAAAATGCAAAAAATATATACCTTATTACTAAAAATTTATGATTTTTA
Organism: Calamotropha paludella; assembly: GCA_927399485.1. Classification (NCBI taxonomy): domain Eukaryota; kingdom Metazoa; phylum Arthropoda; class Insecta; order Lepidoptera; family Crambidae; genus Calamotropha; species Calamotropha paludella. Next base: position 2,884,546 of record OV656806.1, on the reverse strand, counting down.
TTTATTTTTTGCATTTTTCAACGGTAACTCCTGTCTGAGAATAACTTGTGACCCCGAGTCGATTATTTCTAGTATTTTTCTATTCAAATCATTTATTATACTAAACATTTTGTGAATTTGATAAAAGTGGTTCCGAGTTTTTTTTAGTACTGCCGTGTTTTGTTTTTAGTCAGCTTAATAACTATGGAAAATATTATTAGCCATTAACGTTACATATTAACACCGTCGATGTTTACTGCGTCTGCCGTCAATTAACGGGTTTTAAGATGATTTTACAAGCTTTATAATAAGATTTATCAACTTTATTACTTTAAGAACATCACTGAAGGCCATTATGCGGTAATAAACGTTAAATTACAACGATGGTACATAGGAGTATATTTTGTTACCATTTCAGGAAAGGCTACTCGAAATCGTTAAATTTACAGTTTAATGATGTTGCATAAAAAAACAACTGTGCAGGTTGTGTTTTCATAAGGTATATGCACATGGAATCGTGTTTAATCCCTCTGGCGGCCATCACACATTTAAAATAAAACTATTAGTATCGTAACGTGCCCGATTAAAATATTACGATCACGGCTCCTGTAAAGGAGTCGAAACGACGGGATTAAATATAAACTATGCACAAGTTATACGATAAAATGTGTTTTATTTAAATTGGTAAAAGTGGTTAAACAGTAAAAAATAAAGTAAATAAAAAAATTGTGGTGACTTATGTCACCAATTTACATTGGACTGACATGGTAGATTTGTCCCTTCAATTCTTATCCCTATCAGAAAGGGCATTAATAAAGTAATGATAATTAATAATTATCTTTTTAGAATCGTTATTATTTCTAACATTCACACCTACTAGTCTAAACCCAAGACTTACTTTAATAAAAAAAAAAATATTGTCTGTAAAGTTTACGGACGATAATTTTACGTGATAGCGTCATAAGAAAACATTGGTGAAAAATTGCATAATTTTATGAATTGAATTGAATTATCGCTGAATTATCATTATTTCGTTTAATACAAAGAAAGAGTTAATTGAATGTTTTTTCTGATAAATTAACATTAAGTTGTTGTAATAAACAATGGAAACCACAGTAACACAAGTCGAACGCTTAGGTCGATCGTGCCTCTCTATCGCTTATTCCGCGCTCTCGCTTGCACGCTCGGCTCAGGCGGAACGTTACACTTTTTCGTGCGTCCAAAAACAATGTTATTTAAAACTACTGAATGATACCACAAACGTACTAGGCATTTCTATGTTACCAGCACAATGTTATTTAGAAACAAACAACAACACATACACCCGATTTAATATAAAAAGTACGTTTTCACATAGACCTGGACTGGAATCGAACCCGGGATTTCGTAGTGGCGTTACCAAAAACCAGTATGCGAGCCACGAGTACATGGAGATCGTGAATCTCTTGATAAATATATGCATATGTATACTTATTTGCAGTTCTCGGCATTGCAGTCGTATTAACGTTGTTACCTGTAAAGAATAAAAAAATGTTTTAGTAAACGTATTACAACTTTTATTGTTAGATTTTTTTATGTAAAGATATTTTTTTTTATAATTTTATATGTTTTGGGCATTTTTTTCAATGCTATCTTATAAAATAAATTACTTTAATAGAAAAATACTGGAAAATATCGACTCGGCTCACAGGTGGGAAACGAACACGCAACCTTTGGGAATACGGTCCAATGCTCTCCCAATTGAGCTACCAAGACTTGTGAACACCCGTCGAAATTTTCCGGTACCTTTCTAATTTTACGCTGTAGGCCAGCGTTGTCTCATCAATGAGAGGAACATCCTCTCATATTTGAAAGAAACATTTTTACTAATGCTGGGACAATCGATTAAGATGAAACAGCCATTTATTTTTATAATTTTATATATTTTTGTGCATTTTTCCAATGCTTTCTTATAAGATAAATTATTTTCAAAGAAAAATACTGGAAAAAATCGACTCGACCCACGAGTGAATTCGCAGGCGGGAAATACTACAAAATAAAACCGTTTAAAAAGGCTTGTCTCACATGTCAGATGGGTAAACTTATTAAAATTATGTATTTTTAAACATGTAGGTGTATAGTTGTCGTCTTTTTATATAATGTTGTGCACATTTGTAATTGGGTACAGGCATGCACATAGATTTAAGTTATTTTTTATTATACATTACTTTGTCTGATATCTGTAAATATACCGTTTTCAATAAAAAAATAAAAATATGATATCGTCCAAATTTACACTTAATATTTTTTCACAGTTGCCAAAGTGAACTAAATAATTAAAGCATGCAATAATTACACGAATAAAAAATATCTTATTAAATACACGAGTTTTTGTGTCCGATAAAGTAAGCAAGAGACTATCGTCTACGAATTTCGTTTTGTTTTCTCAAATCATATATGATACTAGCTGACCCAGCCACGCGTTGCTGTGGCACAGTAATTTTATTTTTCTAAAATAAAATATTTTTTCTTAAATAAAAGTAGCTTAAGTTACTCCTTACTACATCAGCTACCTGCCAATGAAAGTCCCGTCAAAATCGGTCCAGCCATTTCTAAAATTAGCCGGAACAAACAGACAGACAGACAGACAAAAATAAAAAATAAATATTTTGGTGCATGTACCGTATATATATTCATATGCATGTAGTAAAAAACGGTTATTTCAATATTACAAACAGACACTCCAATTTTATTTATATGTATAGGTAAAACATCGCATCCATTATTATATTGGTTAAATTATTGAATATTTAAAAAAAATACCATTATTTTTTTTAACTGCATAATATTTACGCAAGTAATGTACACTGTTTTTCAGTTGCGATTAATATTTTATTTTTACATATGATTATGATAAAAATTTGGTTTAAAGACACATGAATTTTAATCGAAAAATACTAGAAAAAATTGACTCGGCTCACACATATTAGAATTTATCACATAAGATTGCATTGAAATATAAAAATCTTAGATTAAATATGGCTTGAAAATTGAGAGAGGTGATTCTAAGTATATTTATTCTTTTCGAATAAGAATAATATTTCTAAAAGAATTATCCCTGGAGAAGCATGCTGAATATATTTGAGGACCAACTATACACAGAAGAAGAAGACTTTTAATCATATAATAAATAAGTTTTAAACTTTACAACTAAAGTTTTCTTTCAGATCATACAGATGTTTCACACGCCACTCTAACCTTCACGCACAGCCTCAGTATCGCACTACTGAAGCGAAGCAAAGACACGCGAGAGATGTAAATTCAAAAGCTGGATGAGACATAGCCCACGACATAGATAGACGTGGTTGATAACTGCCTTGATAATGCGTACAGAGAATTATTTAAACGCCTTCCCTAAGTCATAAGCGGAAGCGATCATAAATAAATATTTCTTACACTCACACTAAGTAGCCTTGACGAAAGTAAGCACTGTAAGGCTTGTATTATGGATACGAATATATATATATATACTAGCTGAACCGGCCACGCGTTGCTGTGCCGACTGCAGCGTCATCTGCCGGACTGATTTGTGAATCTAAACCATTCTCAGATCCCCATGAACACACACAAAAAAATTCATTCAAATCGGTCCAGCCGTTTTGGAGGAGTTCAGTGACATACACACTCACAGAAGAATTATATATATAAAGATATAAACACCCATGAATCAGATATAAATGCACGTATTCATCATACAAACATTCCTTTCCAGGATTCGAACCCAGGCCGTCGGCCGACCGACTGTCGTAAGGCAAAATCGCTACCGTTGCACCAAACGCGATTAAATATAAGTTTGCACTTTATTGCCACCATAAATTAAAATGGGGGACAAGATTCCCATTAAATTAACTTCGGTGCATAAAAGATTATTAACAAGATTAATTTGTCGTTTTAAAGGAATATTCGCATATTAATATCTTATAGGAAAATTTATTAGATCCATAATTTTCCATCTACCTTCCCTTCATTGACTATAAAGATTTTAAGCATCAAAAACTCTCTAACCCAACCTAACGAGAACGCTGAGAAAAGCTTTAGTCCTAATGGCTCGCCGATGTAATACAGATGTAGAGCCACAGGTTACATGAGCATTTGTTATTAATTTCGGGGGATTAATATCCTAGATAATAATGACAAATCGTAATAATAACAGTAAATATGGCACTAACATATTTAAAATTATTTAAAGCAAATAATTTATAATTAAAAAGCACAGCGTTGTACTAATGTTTGCGGGTTTGATATAAAATTTGAATCGCTTTCTCTCATCACTTAAAACTGCCAAAAAATGTTATAAAACAATATAAATTTAATATGACCACTACAGAAGATGCGACGTCCTCACAACGTCGACGTACGTGTAACAAAAATACGTGGGATGATTTTTTGATTCCTCGAAAAACCCCACTTTTACGACCACTACGTGAATGGCTTGAGAGTTTTTAATAATAGAGTAACATATTATTAAACTTATAATAAACTTTAGGTGAATTTTGTTTTTTTTCTGAACCAATCAAAAGTTATTTTTCTATTTGTCATGAATATTATTTTTTCTAGTTACAAGATACTCTATGTCTTTTTTTAAACCCCTGACAAAGTGTATGCAAAATTTCATGAAAATCGGTTTAGTAGTTAAGGCGTGAAAGTGCAACAAACAAACAAACACACTTTGATTTTTAAAATAATAATATTTCTTATATTCACACCAATTAGCCTAGCCCAAAGTAAGCACTATAAAGGCTTGTGTTATGGATACTAGGGTAACGGATAGACATACATATGTACATAAATAAGTAATATTTATAGAAACATTTATAAATAAATGCCTATAACTCAGGTACAAATTTTCGTATTCATCACACAATTATCTGCCTCTTCCAGGATTCGAACCCAGGACCATCAGTGCGATAGCAGGATCGCTACCGTTGCACCAAACGGTCGCCAAACTATATTAGAATTCCTTCTTCTTAGCTTTTTTTTCATTTAACCGTACTACTGCGATGTTATTGATTCATTTATCTGTATATTTAAAATACCTTTCATATAAAATACAATATTTATATAGTCATGTAAATTTTTATACTTACTGATGTAAGTTTATTTTAATTTAAACTGACTTAAAACAATTCATTCCATAAAACTGAGCTCAATGGACATTTAGAACCTATGGTGTTAATGGGTGAGCAAACAACACGCTACCGTAAGACCCAAGTTCGATGTCTTATGGAAAAAATGTGTGACCGCTCTATGTCCATGTCATTCCTTTTTCGTTGTTTAAACTTTTCTTAAGTTGGATAATATTATAAAGTGACATTTTGAATTGACTTTTTAACGGGGGATTATCAATATTGTTTGCGTTATGGAAAGAAATATCAATATTTCTAAAGATTAGATTTATGTAAAAACTATTTTAGATGCTAACCCAAAAATCGTACAGTTAAAAATAAAGATTTATAAGTTAGACGAAATTAGAGCAGATAATCAACGTCATCTTTAAAGATAAAGGATAAAATAAAAGATATTTACTATACATAATATTTATACGTGTTCGTTCTAGCAAACATTGGTATGAAGACAAAACGCTACTAGCATTTTTGGGCACCTTTCTTAATAGCATTAAGACTGATTCATTAGTAAAATAAAAATATGTAGCTTACTTCCGAAAAATGCGTTTCCGCTTTTGCGGAAGTAAGCTACATATTACAAACTACACATTTTTAATTTACTAATGGGTATGGAATTCCGCCAAGGAACGCCTTATACTATCAAATATTAAGACTGATTTACACCATCTTTAATTTCTTTTTACAATTTTTCTTTTATTTTACTGAAATTTTCGTACTGGTTTAAAGAAATGTTGTCACATCTTTGCTGAGGTAACGACAAAATGAAGTCTGAGATGATCCTAACAGAATTTGTGAAGAAATTACATTGTTTTGACCTATTTCAATCAAAAACATAACTCCCTTAATTACTCCCACAAAGGCGAGTCACAATCCTTCAGCGTTAAACCAACAACGTTAAACATCCAAATGAGAAAAACAAGCGACCGGTCACCCTTGCTATGGAAGCTCCCAACAATTAGCACGTACCTCCGGTATGTATGTTAATGTTGAGTAAATCTTTATAGAAAGTTGCTTTGGATAAGAATACTTACCAAAAAAACTGTGGATCGAGAAATATTTTAAGCGGACTTTGTATTTTAAGAAATTCAAATTCAATTAAATCGATATTTGCTTAACCGATTCTTTGCTACGAGCTTGATTTATGTGAAAAATGAAGATAGTTTTACTCTAGGTAGATTTCCCTAAAAATTATTTGAAGGAGTTATCATCGGTTTAAAAATGACACGGCTCCAGACAACAATCTAAAAAGGTACGCCAGACGTGCCATCCGCAACAAAAAGGTTAAATCACCAGAGATGATATAATTATAAAAACAGGCACAAGTTTTCATATAAAGCCTCCAAAATGATTGAGAAAGTGATGTGATTTTCGAGTGACTTAGAAAAATTAATGAATCATAGGAAATTAACAGCAATGAATTTTAACCTTTTTATATGTATTTAAAGTGCTTACGTAAGTACTTAAAACGTACACATAATTAAAAAATCTTTTTGTGGGAAAAATAAAATAGCAATACCAAAATGAACTTAGACTCATGGTAATTTTGTCAAATGTCATCTCAATGCACTCAGTTATCGCATCTCCTCTAAAGGAGTCGAAACATCAGGATTAAATATAAAACAAAATGAAATGCACAGCTAATCCGGTAAAAGCTTATTTAACTGTGTCAAATACGCAGAAGTGTTAGAGCTGAATAGATTAATATTTTGTCTAGATTTTTTTTAGCCCGAGTGAAAGACTTAACCTTCGTAATCGCACGCCAAACGCGCTAACCGCCGATCATCGTGCTCCTTACAATCGAGCTGACAAATTATAGTGTTTGTATAATAATTTTCAAACGGGAGTTGGTAACTCGGTACCCAGAAACGATTGGTTACAGAATACTGGTTGTAATCAAATATCCTACCGATATCTCAGATGTACGGAGAAATATGGTGATATTGATAAAAGAAATGGAGGAAGGAGGCTATTGGATAGGTCAGTGTTAGCTGTTGTTAATCTATAATCTAAGATCACAGTGGTTTGTGTGTTTGTCTGTCCGCTCTTTTTCCCGCTCTTTTTCCATTGTATCAATAACGTTACCATAGCAACGCGTTAACCGCAAGTAGTTCGTCTACCGGACGCTAGATGGCGCTAACGGAAAATATTTAATAATAGAAAAAAATTAAAGAATTTTGTCCACCCGTGCGAAGCCGGGACGGGCCGTTAGTGTTTAGTAACTAGACAGAAGTTGGTGATAAAGCATATGTGTGCCAAACAGAGGACAGTCCCTACTAGCAAAGATCACAGATTTTCACTTACCATAATCCTGACATACATCCCTTGCTTCTTCGACTCTCATCAGCCTTTTCATCCAAGTTCGTCAGTTAAGGGTACTTTTGACTTGGTCTACTATGCAATGCTTTCCAGAACACTGTTATACAAACTTTATTAACTCGAGCTTCTTCGTGCTCTAGCCTTCTTGGTGTCTGTCACATCTGCACCTATTTACAGCCACTAGCCGCACAAAGTCTAGTGTCGGTTGTAGCTTTTTTTGCACACGATATTTTCATACGTTAGGTAGCACTGTGACCCATCAGTAAGAATGTTGTTGAAGGCGGAAAGGTAAACAAAAGAATTTCTCAGCTGCAGCTCAATTATTGTCTTTGTTATTAATAGTCTTAAGTTGATTTAGTCAATAAGATTAGGGTAAGATGGAGCTGACGAATTGTCGGTCAAAGTTCCTAACTAACTGCTCCGTTTAACTCCCAATGTTTCATACGTTTTGATTTTTTTTACTCCTAAAAATTTTTCTGAAGCTACGATTTATCAATGATCATTAAAAACTATACGAAGTTAATGTTTTATTTCAGTTTCCGATATCCCGGTGCCCAAAGATCCCGGGTACCGAAATCCCGGCATTCCCTTTGCGCGCGTCACGGCAGGCGGAGGCGACGCGAGGAATTCCGAACGAGCCCAATTCGAGTTGTCGGCTTGCAACGCTGTCGACGCCATCTGGAAACTAGGGATGGGATTTGTGGATGTCGACAGGGTAGAAAAAGGTCCAGTATACTTTAAAATTAATCAAATTAAATAACACTAAATCAAGCCAATCATATTGCCACCAAAAATGTTCGAACTAGCTATAATCTTCACACTTGACAGGCGAGATGAAGATCGCTGTAAAAAGCATGATTCAAAAAACTCTGCTACCTATTTTTGTAGGAGGAATGATAATGCCTCCTTAATAAATTTTACTACATTTTGAAGTGTGAAAGGTTAGTACTCTTTTCTAAACTGTTAACATTGATATTCAAAGAAATAAATATTATTTTTATGGAACTTTATAATGATTGCCTAACGCAACATACCTAGTTCGCTAGGTGCAAATAAATCTTTGATCATCGTTAAACATTTATTTCGTTAAACATTATACCAATCATTTTATTTAATGGCATAAATATGTTAATATTATTTAGATCATTAGACAGATAACATTGGCAACTCGATACAAAAAGCTTTTTTCTAGATCATTACGTAATGCAAAATAAGTTATTTGCATAAATATTCGTAAAATTTCAAACCACTACCAAATAGCTATGAAATAAAATATGTCGATAGTTAGATAGTTATCCCAACACTATAAAAAAGCGCGGCAACATCGCCATCGTTTGTCCCGCTTGCTTACCCATCACTACATATTCCATCTCTTTCTAACTCTGACTACCTTATTTAAATAAGAGTGAGCTCGCGCTCGCGTGTCTTTTCCTTGTGATATTGTATTCTATTTTGAAAGCAATAAGGTTTAACAGTGCAAGAGGGTTGTTAAAAAAGTAGAAAAAGGTTGCACGGGCAGGTTAGGCGAAGCGCGCGCGTTCCCTAGTGGAAGAAACTCGACTTAGATTCGTTTTAGCCGGAAATGTGGTGGTTTTCGGTAGGTTTCGACCGACCTTGAGACAATCTGGCCTGTAAAGATTTGATGGCAAAGAAAATAATTTATATACTTCAGTGGTATTGGTTCGTAAAGTAAATAAGCCTGAATCGTAATTATGGGACGATTTCTCTTTTTAAAATTATTAAGCTTTTTTTAAATGCATTTTGGTATATGATATTTTTGAATTTGCAATGTTTACTTTAAGTTTTTTATGTTATTCTGGAATTGCCTTTAGCTAAGCCACTAATTTTGTTTTTATACTGTTTTCAAATCCAAAATGTAGCTAAATTATTCTACAAATATAATATAATGTATACCTAATACAGAGTTTTGTTAAAGTTATCAACAAGAACTTACTTTATTTATTATTCGAATGATGTTTTGATTAAAATAATTTATTAGGACTAAATGTAGTCTGCATTTGGCCAAGTTTCTGGTATGACAATTCTATTATTATTTGATAATAATAATTCTTATATTAATATATTGATCATCAACACTGGGAAATATAAAAACCGTACGCAAATCACTGATCGCTGTTGAATATTCGTCAGTGCTGTCATGTTGACTTTGAGGTAATTTCAAACTGCGGTTTGCGGGATAAACGAGTCGTCGCCTCTCCGTAACCCGATTCAGTGTTAGTAGGTTAACTGTTGGAAAACGGAAACAATATTATGTGTCCATTGGAGAGCAGTGTCACTATCAGGCGTGTAACTCCTTCACACAGCTATTGAGTTAACGCACACTTTATAGTTCAATAATCAGTTAGGAGATTTTGCTAATGTAAATAATCTATAATCTAAGAACACAAATTTGTTGTTTGTGTGTTTGTCTGCCCGCTCTTTTGCCATTGTATACGCGTTACTATAACAACGCGTTACCGGGTCAGCTAGTCTGTTATCAAAGAACACAAATGTTTTATTTGTGTGTTTATCTGTCCGCTCTTTTTCCTGCTCTTTTTCCATTGTATACGCATTACCATAGCAACGCGTTACCGGGTCAGCTAGTATATACTCTAAGAACACAAATTTGTTGTTTGTGTGTTTGTCTGTCCGCTCTTTTGCCATTGTATACGCGTTACCGTAGCAACGCGTTACCATAGCAACGCGTTACCGGGTCAGCTAGTATAAATAATAATAATATCATATTTTTTACATTCACATCAATGAGACTTGTCCAAAGTAAGCACTCTGATGCTTATATTATGGACACTATAATAACGGATAATTATACATTTAAAATAGATATTTAATATTTATAAAAATATACATAAATACCCATGACTCAGGTACAAATGCTAAAAATCATCACAAAAACATTTGCCCGTTCCGGAACGGAAACCCAGGAATGTCGGTGCAGAAAGCAGGAAGCAATTAGCCTAGCCCAAAGTAAGCACTATAAGACTTGAATTATACATTGGGTAATGGATAAACATACATATATGATATTTAGTTCATTCAATTCCCCGCACATCTCATATTAAATAAAACCGGAAATTTCCCGTATAATTTGTGTATTTAATTTTGTTTTTTTTTTATATATTTAATCCTGACCTTTCGACTCCTTTACAAGAGTCGTGATCACGATATAAATATGTAATAATCATAGAAAAATATAAACACCAATGACTCAGGAAAAAATTCTCGTAATCATCGCACACTTCCGGGAGTAGAACTGAGCGATTGCTTCGAAGACCCCTTGCGTACGGTCAAACCAGTTGTAAATTACGAAAAAGTTTCCTAGAAATTAGTGTTTTAAACTTGCACTTTTTCCTTTCCTTATAATTTTATTTTCTTATAATATACAATACTATTATGTGTTACCTGTATTAGATATTTTTTCTGTACTTTTAAAATCGTCAGCATTATATAAAAATAAAATAGTTTTTGTGTTTATTTACAGAAATGCATAAAGGCGAATGTGTTAGAATTAAAAACATAATTAATTGTAAAAACTATATTACCTCTTACATTACTTATAAAATCATCCATTTCTAGTATTTATTTACAAAAACGAGCAGCACTTATACTAAATCTGATATCAGTTAATCTAAACATTGCATTAGCCAAAAGGAGTTATATATATACCAACACTTATAACTTTTGAATTTAAATTTTTACTAAAACAAAAAATAAAAAGAGAGTCAGGTCTGATTCGTCAGTTCCTGGATAGAGACAAATCAATAAATAGCTTTTTTTATCTGTTTTTATTTATTTATCACACGCAACAATATATCATTAAATATACTTTCCAAACAGCGTCACAAAAACCGGTTATTCCTTTCTTATTTCGTGATGTACATTTGCATTTGTTAGCTATGAATTAAACTGATTATAAGTATTTTAAGTAGTAGTATTAATATGCATAATTCTCAAACGTACACTAATCAATAACAGGTTTAGGCCATATTTTATTAATTACCAACCGGCAAGCTTCATCAAATTATACCTTTCATAATTATAACAGAAAATTTATGAGAAATAATGACAGTGTTCCGCAAACACTTGTACCTTAATTCAGTAAACTAAAAAGGTTATACCTTGGTTGGTACATACGTTTATAAATTCTGAAAAAGTAGGCAATAAACACGAAACAATTGTAATTAGTAGATTTACACTGCGATGATTACACCAATATAACTTTCCCTTGTTATGATTTTTTCTATATTACGCGCATATAACTGCAAGTAGGGGAATAGCTATTTGAAAAATTAAACTCTATAACATAACCCGGAGCGTAAACGCAGTCCAGTCGTTTGACAATATAACAAAATGGTTGCTATTTTAACTAAATTAAACTCCAGTTGTCAAACCATTATCTTCTTCCTCGTTCCTGCGTTAAGGAGTAAAAATCGTTACTATCTTAAATAGCTAGAAAGCATCATCAATTCAACTTCAAATAAAGGACTATTTAGACTGAATGAACGTGCAAAGCGTATGTGCAAATTGTCGAGTTGCCCTTGTTAACTATAAAATTTAAATTGTGTGACAAAACAGCGATAAAGTACACTAATAACAACAATAAATCAGTTATAAATAAGGCTATTTAACGTTTCAATTTACATTAGGTAAAAGTATATAATAGAATTTCTTTTTTAAAGGTTTCGCTCTTGATCGCGCCAAGAATGACCAAGAAGGTGTCTATTCACTCTGTCTTTAAAAACGGACTGGTTATAAGTACTCAGAAATACAGTCGCTGGTAGGAAGTTCCACTCCTTTGCTGTGCGTGACAGGTAGGAATAGCAACCAAGAAAGGGTGATAGCCCGCAGTGCGTCTGGATGTCCGATGGAAAAAGGGAGATGGCGATAAGCATATGCAGCTCCTGGGCACACACTCCAAAATACATTCTCTAGAAGACAAACAGGCAACTTTGTGGCGGCGAACTAAGGAGTGACTCTTGCTCTTCACCAATTTGCTGTCACTAATGAGATACAAATATACTTTATTGTACACCGAAAATAGTAATAAGGACATACAAAGAATAATGCTACATTTTTACATCTAATGAAGTTTTATAAGAATAAATTCAACTTATCTCAGGCGTTATGTGGAACTTGAACCTACAGCCTCTCGCTATCCAGGTGATTTCAATTGAGCTACCTGGATCTTAGCAGACCCGTTATGTTGTTGTGTTATGTTAAATAATAACAAGTAAAGTTACTAGGTAACAGGTTAAGAAATGATTACTATGTTTAAAAAATTACAGACAATATCAGTTGAGATTTGTATGAGAGCAGAAAAAATATTTGCACGTTAAAAAATGACCGGTCCCGTCTGAACCTGGTCTTAGTTCTCAAACTCGGCTGGGGGCATTAGTCAACTCGAGTCCGTTACTTGACTATTTATTGATGTAAACCACTAAACCGCGATACTAGGGGACGTAACTTAGGTGCCCTAAGTTATACTCGCCTGTGTAATCGCGGATTTATTGATTAGTAAACTAGGATTTGTCACGATAATTTTATTACTTTGCACCGGTGGAGAGTGCGATGAAGATAGCAAATCATTTAGTATTCAACTGAAAAGTTGTCGTCTTTATCAAAGTAATAATAATAGAGCTACGCAACGCAAAAAAATTAAATGTAATATACTTTTGGCCACGAATAACGGTGCACGAATACCGAGCATTTATTATGTTCCCATTGTTATTTCAAACGATAAACGAACAGTAAAACAATATAAATATAAGTTTAGTCTGATTTTGTCGGGTCGCCCACATGCAGTTTTCCAGGCTATCTCATTCTTAAACCAGGCGTAACTTGACAATTGTATTGAAGAATTTGTTATTAAGTACGTTTCCGGCCAGCCGGTATGGTAACACGACTGAAATAGGAGCGATCTACATAGCTCCAATACTTGTTTAGATACCGCGAGCAACGCCAGCTGGATACCCGTAAGATATACAACTATCTTTGATAACAATAGGAATTCTTTTGTCTATCAAAACTTTATGATGCTAGAGCAATAAACTTATGGTTATTTCTTTGAACTCTTCGCATATTTTCTGCCTTTCACAGAATTGTTTGAATTGTATACGTTTAAATTCCGCAAAGCCTATTTATAACATTAACGGATCGCCATCTCCCTTCAGTAACGTGTAACACGATAGATCTATTTTAAAGTAAATAAACAATTTAAAAACACCACGCTCGGTGATGCCACCCTTGGTCATCTAAAAATAAGCAGACCCGGCCAAATTTCACGGATGGATCCCAAAAAAACCTTCGAAAAATTCCTTAAAAGCTTGCTCACAGAGAAACCGTACTATCTTGGAATCATTCGGCTGTAAATTCTCAAAACAACGCGTTCGATAAATTAATATGAGCTGGTGGTCTCAGTTACTACCGAGAATAGCATTGCGTTACTACAGCAGCGTTCAAGAAATGGTGTTATAAGAGTAGTAAATAATTACAATATATAAAAACGAACGATAAACGCTTACAGTTATATTGCCTGTTGTATATTATATTTTATCCAAGACTTTATTTTGACCAAATATTTGTATTTAAGTCTCTATTATTGATTTAATAATATATAAGAAATTTTCAATAAATAAATAAATAATTTAGTGTCATTTTGATCATTGATAATGACCAATAGCGAAATAAAATCTCTTTAAACTCAAACTTAAACCTCAAACACTTAAATAGAAATAGTGGATAGATTTTAATTTTTTTCAATAATGTGTTTTTATTTTATTTTACCCCTAATCTCTATCCCAATTTACAGTTATAAAATATACAGTTTTCCTTTTAAATTGTCCTCAAGTGTACTCAGAGAACTTTGTTAAGGCAAAGTTTGGTGCGTCATTTGAGAGTGTCAAAGCCTTAATTTGGGCCCAGATTAAAAGTGTACACGGTTCATTAGATAACGGTTATCTATTAAGACAATAGGGGTGAAGGCGTTAAATTATCAAATTTCATGAATACTTACTAATATTAGATATTAAAAATATTAAGGCAAGACAGAATTTCTTATTAGTGTAACAACAGCGTAAGTCAAAGATACAATGTTTCCCGTAAGTGTCGGAGCCTTTAATGGTGTGAAATATGGCATTTTTTTATCGACAAATTGCCCCTCAAATTTTGATTTTTCTCTTACGGTTATAAAATGGTCGCCATTTTTTTTTCTTGGTAACCAAGACCTGGGCTCTCATACATTAAAAACAACATTTGATAGCTAAACATGTAGACAACAGTTACACAGACATCATGTTTCAATTGTCATGGAATAAAAAATAGAAAAAATTATTAAAGAAAAACAAATAGATTCTTTTTGTGTATTTTTTTATTATTGGCTTTTTGAGAAAAACGAAATTTCAGGGGCAATTTGTCGATAAAAAATGCCATATATCACACCATTAAAGGCTCCGACACTGGTGACGGGACACATTGTATAAGATAAATCGAATAAATCGAACAAATTTTCCTATTACAACGATGTAGCCTAGATGTTAATATATCTAAAATCATTAAGTTACGTTTTTTCTTCTTATTTTGGAATATGTAATAATATTTCAACCTTAATACCAAAAACGCAATCATTCAATTGGTAAATACTCTTATCAAATAATTGTATATGTATTAGAAAAGGATTTTTTTATAAAAATGCTTATGAAAAACATTATCATTTTTCTAGATATTTTATTACTCTGTAAGTTTATGTAACTAATTTATGATTTTTATATTTTGCATCTTCAATGCTTTCTTATATGCAAAATTTTAATAAAAAAACAAGTGACAAGTTATTCTGAAGCGGGACTTGAACCCGCAAACTTTGAATGTCCGGTCCACTGCTCTCCCAATTGAGCTACCGAGCCTTGTGAGCATCCGTCGAAATATTGTCAAGTGATAGTTTTGTACGCTTTACTCATATCAATTTTTTCAATAAAAGGATCACATTCAAGGATTTTCAACTCAACTTGAAACATCTCAACCATGTCTGGAGAAGGAAGCCAGTTCCCAAATAATGTTCTGTAGTAGAAATTTGTTTAATTAAAAAAATATATATCATATAAGATGACATTGAAAAATGCAAAAAATATATGAAAACAACAAAAGTTCTCTGGTAGGATAAACCTATGTACAGTCAAGAGAAATAAGATGTTTACACCTTAGAACCATGTCACATTACATCAAATATTTATTTCTTTACGAAGCAACTCTTTGCTTTCGGCCGATTTAGTGTGACATAGTCCTACGATGTATCTTACTGCTCGTGACTGTACAGTTAGTTGAAGGTACCGCGGATAGCACACATAGCGGTATGCGATGCACGATACCGCATTCGTCGTAACTGTATGAGACTGCCCACAGCTTATTAATAAAATGTTTACTTTAATTTTTAATCGATTAAAAGTTATGTGTCATCCCTCGGGAACAGTACTTTTTCTAGATAAAAGTATCCTATATTTTTTACCGTACCATTGATTAGGTATGTGCAAAATGAAACAAACAAACATTCTGAGTTTCATATTCATATATTTGTTAAGATTTTTAACAATAATTAAATTTCGGACAGTTCTTACTTCATTGGATTAAAAACTTATACTAAGTATAGATACTAAATAACACAAATAATTATAAAACACACATGACTTGGGGAGTAATTACACAAACATATGCTAGTACCAGGTTTAGAACCGAGAACTGTTGGTGAAGTAGGTGGGTTCGTAACCTAATCAATAACTTTATTAAATACTAGCGGCCCGTCCCGGCTTCGCACGGGTGGACAAAAATCTTTAAATTTCTTCCTGCAATAAGTATAGCCTATGTTACTTAACGTGAATGTAGCTTCCTAATGGTGAAAGAACATTTGAAATCGACTTAGTAGTTTTTGAGTTTATACATTACAAACATACAAAAATACAAATCTCTCCTCTTTATAATATTAGTGTAGGAAAACTATAATATAACAGAGTGTGTGTGTGTGTGTGTGTGTCAGCACCGACGTATGACTGGAGTTTACTTAAAACGACCACCAATATGGACTTTATTTGTTTCCTTCCCATATCCTACTACTATTATAAAGGCGAAAGTTTGTAAGTATGGATGTATGGATGTTTGTTACTCTTTCACGTAAAAACTACTGAATGGATTTGAATGAAACTTTACCACAATATAGCTTATACATCAGAATAACACATAGGCTACAATTTATAAACATATATAACACATAGGCTACAATTTATAAACATATTGTTCGAAATACTAATCCTGCGCAGACGAAGTCGCGGGCACCAGCTAGTTATGATATACAACAGAATTCACTTTAAAATTGATGTCATCTCGGAAGTGAATTCCCATTAGATCCTTACTCTGTTGGCGTAATATAATAGTTTGCTGCATCTAACACTCGTATTACACATTGTACCGTATTATAGCAAAGTTTAGCACAAAGCGTAGGCCTCGAATAACCCGCCATACCCGCGCATGCGCCGGGCGCCGCGAGTTACAGATAACATCGGATACAGTTACATGCCGCTAGTGTGTGCAGACCCTTATGTATTGATACTATTTTCTATATAGCGAAACATAGCAAGAAGTGTAACTAAGAAACAAAATTATTAAATACACACATTGAATTCTTAACGATATTTATTAGTTTGAGATGCGTCTTAAGAAAATGGATAAAGTAAAATTTATCTCAAATGTTCAGAACTTATATTTAATATAGATGTGCTTGTTTGAAAAGGTAAATAAATAATTACTAGACAATATAATCACATTGTAAATGTACATCGATCTGATCCAAAACACCTAAAATTTTGCCAAAATAGAAAAGTTGGTTCTCTACATTGACCTGTCAGAAGATGTTACTCGGCTCCTCAGAGTGTCATCATGAAAACAGATATCAACTCCTCTCAACCTAAGACACCTTCACAACTAACAAGAGTACAATGTTACGAATCGAAATATGCGATTTATTTTTAAAACATATTTTCTTCATACAAAAGACATCAACGCGCTCCCTACTAGAACAAATCTTTTAAAATTACCAAACATTTAAAAAAAAAACTATCGCAAACTCAATTTACGGAATTCCCACAACCTTAAAAACTCTATAGTCGTATCAGACTAATTTATCTGGCCACTAGACAAGGTAAATAATTAAAAAGGATCAATGGAGTATTTAGTGGTCGACCAGTAAATATACGCGCACATTGTACTCGGAGCCACTAAAGCACAGTTGTCAACGCTTCCGCGAACGACGACCGAGGATTCTCGCTTGAAAACATGCCCGCATAAGCAAAGATTATCGAGCTTAAACTTTTATATACTTGAACGAAGAATTTTACTTGAATTTCAAGATATCTCTAAAATTCAACAAATATTTACTGATACAAAATGGCCTTTTTAATTTAATCCCAAAATTACGTCTCGATTTTGGAGAGTAAAGAGATTGAAATATCAGGGTAAATAAAAAATATTATATTCAGGGTATCACATTAGTTAGAACGTACGTTTTTTCAGAATTATATAATAATAATAATATTTCTTACATTTTAATCAATTAGCCTAGCCCAAAGTAAGCCCATACATATATGATACACCCACGAGTCAGGTACAAATGCTCGTATTCATCACACAAACATTTACCCATTCCGGGACTCAGAACCATAGTAGGTGGGAAAGGTAGAATCGCTACCGTTGCACCAAACGGTCATTCACTTATCTCTTTCCATTGAATAAAAATAAAGGCAACATCAAAAATTACTTACTCAAAGTTTACAATGTTTTATGAATATCAAAATCAAGGTTAAAAACCCTTATGAACCAGAAAAAGTAAACTCAGAAGTCTATTAATGAATTGGTCACTAAAAATTTAAATATAAAAGCCGGGAGCATATTATATCTCGCCCGTTAAGCGTATAAATATAGCAAAAACACTTGGCGATAGCAAAGATCATAAGTTTGCAGTGAAAGCTGGCTTTCTCAGCCTAAGGGGAACTGCGAAATATAGCATCTCATTTTAAGCTAATCGTGCCAGATCTTTGTCATTATATTTAATAATCTCTAATCTGCAATAAATTGTTATAATCAATTAAGTGGAAAGAGACACGAAATATTTAGGTTGACTTATATGTAATAGTAAATATCCCCATAAGCAAAACTAGTAAATATACTTTCTAAAAAGGTAATCTAAGACATTAGTGTAGTAAGTGGACTAACTTAATAGGAGCATTCCTATTATTAAAAATTATTATTTAGTACCTAAGATACATGTAAACAATTTTACTTGTATTTTTATATGCCCTTCTAACCCCAATTAATATTATGTTAAATTATCAACCTAAGCTATTAAATAAGATGTAAAATGTGGCTACGGTAAGCTAATTTGGAAATAAATTTATTTATTATTAAAATTATTAATAGAGGTAAGATTATATGAATAGAAATAAGGGTATGTATGTTCATTTCCTTTCCGTTCCAAAACCATTGATCAGATTGCAATGAAACTTTGTAAGGTTAGGTTAGGTTATATAACCTAACCGCAGCATATGCAAGGTTTATATATATAGTCGGCAAAAAGTTATCACCAAAAAGCAACTTAATAATAATATCATCTAGATTCTAGTTTTTAAATAAAAAAACAAATGAAATGACATAGTACGGGACTTTTAAAACACATTCGTCAAAATTATAAATCCAAAATGATTATTTCTCTCATTTAGTGTACCATGTGAATAAGAAGAAAATAATTGTTTTAACAGTAATCTTCAAAGAGACATATTAAGAAGTGGAAACTCAACGAAAATGTTTATTTCGTTCTAATAATAATACTTTCTTTTATATGACTTCTATCGGAATAATGAGGCAGACCATAACAAAAGCGTACGTGGGAAATTGTTAATTGCCCATTCTTCATATGAATATTTCCGGCGCATGAGAATATATAAAAACGTGACACAATTTCTTGGAGTTTTCTAAGAAAATCGATGACGGGTTACTATAGATTACCTTATTTTTTATTATACTTTGAAAAGATAGTCGCTACTCCATACTTGAAAAAAAACAGTGTAGTTTGATACAATGGTAGCACCTTGTATACTTAAAAAATAAAATATTTTCAGTTTTATTTCGTTCTGACGGCCATTTGATGCAACGATAGCAATTCTGCTTTTCAAATCGACGGTCTTGGATTCAAGTCCCGCCAGTGGCAGATGTTTGTGTGATCAATACGAGCATTTGTACCTAAACCATGGGTATTTATATACAAGGTTATTTTATAAACACCATCCAAATTTATATATTATATTCTTTGAAGAAAATAACGAAACAAGATTTTTTTTTAAATATCACTCAGTACTAAAATATTAAGTTAAGCCTACACAAAGTTATCCGAGGAAAACTACCGATTGCTGTCACAGTCACGCTACGCACGGTGTTGTAGCAGATGATTACACGACCCCCGCCCCGCCCTCCCGTATTTCATTGATACATTACAATGATTTTCATAAGTTGCAAATTTAAACGAAAAAAAATAGGAACGTCAAATTGAAGAAGAGATAAGTTGATTTGTTCTTTGATTATAACAATATTAATCGATAACACTTTTAATAAATAAAAAATGAACATAAAAGTAAACCACACCGTAGGCACTTACGTCGCATTTTTTAAAATTTAATCAACTTATGTAGAGTAATTGGTTGGAGTAAAGCAAAGGGTGTTTATTAACCACAGAATCTAAAAAAACACAGGGATCGCAAAGGCAATTCGAAAATCGCAAAAACAAATGCAGTGCCAAAACCTTAGTACCTACCTACCTAAGTTATTTTTGTCTATTTTACACGATAGGATAAAGAAATGTATAATTAATAGTTCTATATTTTTGTGAAAAATTTCACAAGTCTTAGCCGCCCTGCACACATTTTGCTTTACTCCAACAAAATAATTAATTAAAAATCCAAACAAAATACACTTACACGAAGTTTGAAAACAATCACTACCTTAAAGTGTAGGTAATTTCTCTCTAAACAGTCTTGCACGTTTATGAACATTGTCTTTTATTGTATTACTTGTTTTTTCACTTTGTCACTTCGTTAAATGCACGGATTATATTTATATTTAAGTTCTCGAGGCTTTGGGCCTTCTTCACATAAACCCGTCGTTCAATTTCGCCCTCGATTTCAATTGCAAGTGTGAACACATTTCGTTAGGTAGATAATTATGTGACGTAAATGCGTGAACGCAACATTGTACATCGCGGAAAGTCCGCGGCTGACTGATTTCATTGCGCCGATGTCGTTACAACTTGCGCGCGCAGCTCGGTGGGGCGCTTCGGGCGGTCGGTTGTTCAACTGGAAGTACCTATTTTGCCAGTAACCAGCTGTTGTAATAATTCGCTCGGACAAAATTTTTTTTTGCGGAAATTTTACCTCCCAATTTTTTTTCATAAATGAAGTGTTTGAGTGATATCTTATGCCTAGAAAAAAATTGGATGGTGTTTATATAATAACCTTGTATATATATATATATTACTATGATTATTATTTACTAGATGTCGCTGTACCGAAATGAATCGCGCTAACGTTGCGGTTCTACGACTACACATCTTAGCCTTCTTGAATGTTATTCTTAGGCTTTTATTGACTATATGGTAACACACACAAAGTATTGTCATAATATAATTAGGATCATATATATGTGTATATCCGTTACCCTAGTATCCATAACATAAGCCTTACAGTGCTTACCTTAGACTAGGCTAATGTGATTTAAAAAATAATAATGTAATAAAAATACGAGAATCAATCGCAAAGCTTTATTCCTCGTAATTTTATTCAATTATTAGAAAGTACGCTACGCTACTTGCCTTCGAATATTAGAAAAAGAGCTTTAATAATGATGCTATTCATGATCATGTAGAGACATTGTTTGTATATAAAAAAATAAACACTTTTTACTGACTTGTGTTTAAAAAAAACTTAGTTTTCCTAGTTTTACTACCTCAACCAATTTGCAATCAAAGTTAATAATCGTGTAAGCTACAGGAAAAAATCAATTAGACAGAGTATCGACGATATAATCTCCAACATGTTATATGATGAAAGCTACCTGGAAAATTGTGTACTAGGAAAATTATAAACCTTAGTACTTCGCAATATTGACCTAGAGTCCAAACTGCTATGTGGAAAAATTAGATCAACCATACTAGAAATACGACAAGAGAACAAAAAAAAAGAAATTGTCTACTCGTCAGCCATTTTTTCTCTCTGAATCTCTTAGTAATAGAGTTGTGTTTTTATTTATTATCTCCTTTTCAGTGCTATATTATATCTCTTTTTATAGAAAAATATAACAGATTCAATACATAAATTAATTAATTATATTTATATTGTGTTTTATTTAATTCCTGAACTAGAAACAACATAAAAACACACACACACACATATATATATATATGTGTGTGTGTGTGTGTGTGTGTGTGTGTACCATTATTCGTACACGAACGCAGCAAACGTCCCGGGGAGAATTTAAGTTAAATAAATAACACAACAGCAAAAAACTAAGCAAAGTTAACTTTATGATAACCTTACCCTACTGCTCTACATCAAAATGATATTGAAACGCAAATATAGACCTCTTATCTTGTTGGAGCTTCCGTTGACAGCACACCGAGGTAACCAAACCTATAATTATATCCCGGCAAATTGTTTCAAATTAACTAGACTTATTATATCCGGGAAATTATACTGCACTAGTAATAATGGATTATTAAAATATCATTCAACTTTTGGCGGGAGAGGGAAGCGTCACGTTGGTGGTTTTGTTTCTCTTGTTGAAATTTGTGTTGTCGTGGATATTGGTGCGTAATAATGCTGGATTATTAACCACTAATACAAGAATGCTGGCAAGTGTAACAAAGCAGCGGAAGTTGACTTTTCCTTCTCTCTCAAGAAGTCCACGGGGAGGTTTCAGTAAAACCCAACACATTTACTGAAAACTAACTATCCTTAACTACTGAGAATTAAGAAATTACAAAATCGTGCAAGCCACATATAAAGAAAGAAAAGAAAATATCATTCAATAGATTTACCTAATTATTTTAAGCAGAAAAACAATATTGAAATTATTTCGCGTGCTATTTTTATTAACTAAAATATACCATAAATTTACGAGACGTTTCTGGTGTTACCAGCACAATTGGTGATATGGACATAATGAGTTTTACTTCTAATTTGATACAGAAAACTGAAGATTGTTACAAATATATACGGGAAAACAAATTAGCATTACAGTTGGATTTGATATTTAATAATAATATTTTTTACATTCACACCAATTAGCTTAACCAAAAGTAAGCACTGTATACCAGGGTAACGGAAAGACACATACATATATTACACATAGATATTTAATCTTCACAAAAATATATTTAAATACCGGCATAAAATAAAATTAAATAAAAAATATTACTGACCGCCCCTTGAGGCTCCATCCATAGTTTTTTGTGTCCTTTTTACAGGTAAAACCTGCCAACACTTTCGATCAAATAACAAAAAAAAACGAAAATGCTAACAAATATAAACTCTTTCGTATTCATAATACTATCAAAATTTAAAAAGTAAGAATTAAAAATAAAGTTTTTTTTTATAGCACTTACCAAATACCGAGTTGCAATTATTTATATTTCATTTATGGAAAAGCTTATCAGACCTTATCAGAGCTTTGCCCCATTACGCACGAATGTCACTAAGTATTTGTTGACGCATCTCTATGATCATTTTAAAAAGGTAATAAAGATTGTCTGTGCTTCGTACTTCTGCACTACATGACTCGACAGCAACACCGTGTTTCATTTGAATAACTTATATTTTCTACATTGTGGCGACCGTGACTGTGTAAAATATTATTTGAAAATATTATTCATTGTTATTCCCACGGTGGAGTTATATCACCAGCAGAAGAATTTTCAAATTATTTATTTTCGAAAATTCGAAAAAAATGGCGACAGATATGTCAGCTGGAAAAATTGTAGAAAAGGCGAAAAAGGAACGCGCAACGTTGCGTACAATTTTCACGAGACTGTATAAAAAAATATCCTTGAGTTTCGATGAAGATACACTAAACGACGAAATTGCTGTGGATTGCGACAACCTCGGACAGAAGGCCCACCAATTGCTGTCACTAGATGCAGTCATAAAAGACTGGTTTTTAGAGCAGGATCTAGATATTGAGGAGGAAATCGAAATGTCAGATAAGTATCAGAATAACTACAAACTTATCAGAAGAAGGTACGACAAACTCTTCAAAGAGAAGGCTTCGAAGGAAGAACAGTCGGGAGCCGGTAAACGCCAGTTCAAACTTCCGCAGCTTGAGCTAGTAAAGTTCGACGGAAACCTCAGGAACTGGATACCTTTTTGGGCCCAGTTCTCAAAAATTCACAGTGATAGTACAATTGACAATAGCGATAGGTTCCAATATTTAGTAGCCGCCATTTCTAAGGGTACACCCGCCAGGGAATTGATAGACAGTTTTCCCCCCTCTGGCGAAAATTACCCAAAGGCCATTGACCACCTTAAACAACGTTTCGGTAGGGAGGATTTATTAGTTGATATTTATATCCGAGATTTGCTAACCCTTATTCTTTCACAGGCTAAAAACGAGTATGAGCTTTCACTCAGTTCTCTATACGACCAATTGACGACTCAGCTACGTGCATTAGAGACCATGGGATTTACCAGCGACAAGTACGCATTAATTTTATTCCCATTGGTCGAGTCTGCTTTACCGTTGGAAACACTGAAAGCTTGGCAACGTTCACGTGTCGTTACAGGTACCTTGGTGGGGAGGTTTTTGGGAGCGCTTAATTCGCTCTATTAAGGATCTTTTACGTAGAGTATTAGGGAAGTCTTGTGTCACTTACGAAGAGCTCGTTACCATTTTATGCAGCTGCGAAGCTATTCTTAACGAGCGTCCGTTGACTTATGTGGGAGATCATAACGGAAAGGAGTTGTCACCACTCACTCCTTCCGCCTTTTTACATCCTCTCCCACATTCAGACGTCACACCAGACTTGGACGAGATTGACGCATCAAAACTTAGTGCAAGGGCTCGTTACTTAGGAAAGCTAAGAGCTGACTTTAGGCGGCGTTTTAGGTCAGAATATCTAACCACTTTAATTCAAAGAGGGAAGGACCAGTCGTCGGAATTAAAGTTAGGCGACATCGTTCTGATAGAGACACCGGAAAAGAGGGTGAAATGGCCTTTGGGGAAGATTGTAGAAATTCGTCCCGGTCGAGATGGGGTCCCCAGGACAGCTATAGTTCAAACTGCTACTGGGCAAAAGGCCCGCCCTTTCCAGCGGTTGTACCCTTTGGAAGTGACGTCACATGTGACATTATGTACATAGACTACCGTTTCTTTTTTTATGTTATTTTTAAACATTTGAATTTTTGTTTATATTGTTGAACTTTATAGGAGTGTGTTAGTTATCCCTTTTTTGTTATTTCGTTGGGAGTGTGTTGACGCATCTCTATGATCATTTTAAAAAGGTAATAAAGATTGTCTGTGCTTCGTACTTCTGCACTACATGACTCGACAGCAACACCGTGTTTCATTTGAATAACTTATATTTTCTACAGTATTACTTATCCGTTGTCACCGGAAGTAAAAAAAAAGGCGGTACATCTTAAGGTTGTGACAACGTTCGCACTCTTATTTGTGGAGAAATTTAATGACGACCGTTTCCACAAATGGGTCTAGGTAGTTGCACTACTAAATAGCGAAGAAGGCAATGTATCTACACTAATATTATAAAGAGGACAGATTTGTATTTTTGTATGTTTGCAATGAATAAACTCAAAAAGTATTAAGCCAATTTCAAAAATTATTTTACCATTGGATAGCTACATTCACGCTGAGTAATATAGGCTATATTAAATGCTAGAAAAATTTAAAGAATTTTGTCCACCCGTGATATTAGACAGATGTTGTCTACGTACATTATTCTGAAGTCAAGTAGCTGAAGCACTTGAGTTATAGACTTCAGAAATAACGACGGTACTACAGTGCCCAGAAGATTGCTCGTAACCTGAAAAGAACTTGGATACTTTTTGCACAGGTATAATCATATATTTTCTCGGTAATTTAAGCATGATATAACCAAATTACACACGCAACCACTAGTTATCCGCATATTCTTATATAATATTGACCACTTCGCCACTCTGAGATTCCAGGTTCGCTCCCCGGTATGGTCAATGTAAAAAATTCTCAAATTCAATTGAAAAACTCGGTTCTTGGTGTTGCGTTTTCACACTTGAATTCAGAACAATGTATGTATCTGTATGTATATGTTATCTTAAATGTATTAATATGTTTCTTTTTTTTGTAATCTTACTTGGTTTCCTATGCACTATGCATAGGTATATTACAACCTCATTGGAGGTTCTTGACATCACCTACCATAGACATGCTTTTATTGTTACTTTAAATTATCAAACTCGAGTTTTTGGCGGGAGCGCGAAGCGTCACTTCAATGGTTTTGGTTTTCTTGTTAAATTTTGTGTTGTGGTTGATATTAGTGTCTAATAATGGTGGGTTATTAACCACTGAATATGCATAAGTGTTGGCAAGTGAAATAAAACAGTGGAAAGTGTCTTTTCGCGCACTCTCAAGAAGGATGTTTCAGTAAAACCCCACATCTTTACTGAAACCTAGGAAATTACTCAAAAACTGGCAATTATACTTACTTCACACTGGCTTAATGCACAAATCGTGCAAGCCACTAATAAAAAAAAGCAAATAAATAATCAAACTCTGTCTTTATAACAATAGATGTGGAGTACCTTATCCTACGTTTATAGCATCTTATTTTCTAACATCCGCGGCGCATAACTTCTAATGCCAGAGTTAGAAAATCGGTGTAGTGTCGACGAAAGCTTCATTGAACGAATAGCTCTGCATTGCTGACACAATTACTGCGCCGTCAGTTAATACCCAGCTTCTTGCACTTGCACCAATTATGATTACGGGAAAGTATGTGGTACTTGTCTGCAATTTCAGTCTTCACTATGCAGTGAATCTATCTCTATATCTTTATCAGCAATCTGACTTAGTTATTCGCTGACTATAATTTTTGTCTCTCTCTTTCACTCACATTTACTATGTATATAAAATTTCCGATAATATTGAATATTTATCGATATATATAAAAAATCCCTGTCACAATGTTTGACCGAGATGGACTCCGAAATTACACAACAGATTTTGATGATTGTTTTTTCGTATTGCTGGATTTATTCCGCCTCAAGACATACGATAGGTTTCATTTTAATTTATAATAAAAAATATTTCATTTTATAATAACTGAGTCACAGCAACGCAAAGCAGCTAGTATATATATTTATTTATTTATTTTATTGGCAAACACAACAAGAAACAATCATACAAAAGTTAGGAAAAACATAAATCAATGCTTAATATCTAAGTTAAAAATATTTCATAAACAATAGATCACATGTTTTTACAACAACAATATATAAAAAATCCCTGTTTATTTTGATGTGTTTTTTTTTTCCTTTTGCTGGAATTAAACCGACCTTAGGATAGGTTTCATTTTAATTTATAACACAGCAACGCGTGACTGGAACATCTAGTTTTCTATATATATTCCACAATCTTCAGTCATTAGAGAACAAAAAGGTTAATCGCCAATGCAAAAATCAAGTAGCTGATAATACCTTATAAGTCACTAGTCACTCTCCGTGAGAAAGTGACCACAAGCGACCCTGTTATCCCACTACTGCAATACGCAAAACGTGCTCACAGCTTTAAATAATCGGACAGAGACAAAGAAACTTTGTTTGTTATTATTGGGAGAAAATGCTTAGATCATACTTGTAAAAAGGAATCAATTAAGTTAATAATCTTTTATAACGATGGGCATATGGGCATATACTTTGCCAAAGTGACACCTGATTCTATCGAACAATCACTACAAAACAGGGAAACACTCCCTTAATTTTGATGCATGTATTTTTATTTCTCTTTATTATTTAAATGGGCTTTAGTACTTATTTTACAAGTCAGCCCCATCGTTAATTTGAATGTATTACTTATATCTAATCTTAATTTAATACTTTGGACTGCGAACCTATAAGTCATCAATGCTGCTTCAGCCCAAGGCTTGGAAAGAATACTTTGGAACCAACCAATATCAAGTTGTTTGCCTTTTAGCTTCTCAACCAAGTTTTCTCGCAGTGTTCGGTTCCGGGAACATTCCACCAACAAATGTTGAGCATCTTCAATTTTTCCGCAAAACGTACAATTAGGGAAGTAAACATTTTATTAATATTATTTTTTTTTTTTTTATTCAGAATGGGTTAGCTCTTGATCCTAATATAAGCCCGGGGGCAAAGTCAGAATCCAGGATGGAACGAGCTAACACAGAAGGTGCCTATTCACCCTGGCTTTAAAAACAGACGGGTTATGAGTTCTCGGAAATACAGACGCAGGGAGGGAGTTCCACTCCTTTGCTGTGCGCATTATAAAAGAAGTCGAGAAGCGCTTGGTGCGACAGGTAGGAATAGCGACCAAGAAAGAGTGGTAGCCCGCAGTGCAATTATTTACCTTAAATGCTAGCTAGATCATCATAGCCTACCGAAACCACTTTGATTACTCCTTCAAGTGTAAGTATTTCAAATCAACAAAACTTCAATGATACAGTGGAAGTAATTGACCCGCATCTATAGTTCCAAATTTAAATCAGTCAACGCCATTCTTATTACACATTCAAGCCATCCATTTTTGTCTCTGTACGGCGAATAGCTCTTAACGTAGTCAGTGATGTTCCGTGAGATAACTTAAGTTCGATTTTATGTGACGGAGAAGGAAAATATATGTATATTTTATCTTTAACCTAGTATAATAGTTTTCGTCAAGCTTTTCGTTTATGATTTCTTTGTTTCGTTAATCACGGTCCGTGTACAAAATCTAGTTTCACTTAAATACTGAATAATGTTATGGATACTAGGGTAACGGATAGATATACATATATGACACATAGATATTTAAAAATTTATAAAAATATATATAAATACCCGTGACTCAGGTACAAATGCTCGTATTCATCACACAAACATCTGTCTCTTCCGGGATTCGAAACCAGGACAATCGGTGTGAAAGGCGTATCGTGCCGCATACCAAAAAAGCGGTTTGGAATCCCTCATGATGTAATACCTTTTCAATATTTTTGTATTTAAATTTAAATAGGTGTCAGGCGTAAATATTGAAAACAAAACCATTAAGATTATCACGTTATACTCTACTTACTCGTAAATATATTTTAAATTAAATAAAAAATTCAAACACTCAATATATCAACTTAACTATTTCTTGTTGTACAACCGGTGACTTAAAAGCGACGGTCGGCTCTTTCGATCTGTCAAATTATTGCGCGACTTTGACAGATTGGTCGTTAGCGCCAATTCACTTTGACATATGTAAGGAATTACGTTAGAGAGCATTTTTTTATTGTCTTTACGAGCGATTGTTGGAAAATTATATCCTTATACGTAAGTAATAGTTGTAAAAAGCAAAGATGTTGAATTACGATAAACTGTTTTCTTAGAGATTTGTCAAATTGCAAATGGCGGCGACTAAAATGCATAAAAATAGTATTAAAATGAAAATGTCTTCATGTCTTTTTTATTTATGGCTTGGATGCGCGTCCTTTAAGCCTATTTATTAATAATTTTTTTCTTAATAAGATGATGTCGAGAGCTGATTTATAAATGATAGATTATCGATGATAATGAAATACCCCCTTCAGGGTTTACGTAATTTTTTTACTAATTATTCAAAAACTACCTTTTTTCAACTTTAGTATTACTTTGAACGGGATTTAATCACGTTTTTTTTATTTTTAAATTGTTGTTGAGTTAACGTTACTATGTATGTCGAAATATTGGAGCCTCAACAATAAAAAATAAAACATTGTAAAAGTCTTCAAATCTCTAATATAAGAACACAAATTTGTGTTTGTCTGTCCGCTCTTTTCCCGCTCTTTTTCCATTGTATCAACTAGCTGACCCGATAACGCGTTGCTTTGGTAACGTTATTGTTATGGTAACGTTAATCTATAATCTAAGGCCACAAATTTGTTGTTTATGTGTTTGTCTGTCCGCTCTTTTTCCCGCTCTTTTTCCATTGTATCAATTTTCGTTACCATAGCAACGCGTTACCGGGTCAGCTAGTAATAATAATTTTAATATCATCAATCAATTATACAATCACGCCTTTTTCCCACAGGAGTAGGCAGAGATTACAATTTTCCACTTTCACCGATTCTGAAACACATCTCTTGCTTCTTCAACACTCATCATCCTTTTTATATAAGCCCGTCGGTTAGTGGTATTTTTGACCTACCTTTTTTCAGTACATCTTTTATCTGGCCCCTGAAAGTTCGCCCTTCTTTGCCTTTACCGACTTACCTTGCACATTTTCCTCATACACTTATCTTATCAATCTTCTTCGTCCATCCCCTCTATATATCCACCTAAGCATCCACTTTTCTATCTTTGCTACTTTATATTCTTCCACACTATACCATTCTAATACTCATACTAATACCACCTCTAATACTAAGCTCAAATATTAGGCTATGATTTTATTTTCGGTTTAAGTAAATTTATGATTTTTTATGACTGAAATAAATTCTTTATCTACGCTGACAAACTAACATCAAATCGTTCCCACATCCAACACTACCTGACTACCAATGTTACTCAAAAATTAAAAAAAAAACAACAGCCAGTTAATGGTTTATGCTTGTTCCGTGGCGGACATCATAAATGCATAAAGGATACCATCCACCTTTGTTAAAAAAAAATTTACTCTGTCCCGGGGCCTAATGTTACGTATTAACACGCCCTTAAAGTAGGTTTCGTGGCTAGCCAACGGTTATTCTAAATTTGAATTTTTATATTTTTTTAAAACTGTTCTTTAATTGAGCAATTTTGAAAAAAGTATATAATGCCTTATTTAAATTAGAACTCATTTTTAAATTATTTTTTTTCTATATTTAATATCTTTGTCATTTTAAGACGTGGATACTAGAAATTGTTAGGTTAAAGTATGTTATCTATACAGTCTTAATGACGGAGTTTGATTATATCAAGGTTCAACAAAATATGCGTATGGTGTTAAGCCGTTTGTTGTCAGGCAGTCTAAAAGGTGGCTAAAGAAACTGAAGATAATCACTTTAACCCTTCGTGGTAAGCCAAACGCTTGTCTTGGGACCACGTTCGTAGTACATCGGTGAGTACTAAGTCCCCTTTAGTAAAAGCTCACATCTCTCGCTGAGCTATGGCTGCGTTAAATTTAAAAACATTTTATCTACTCATAATAGTTAAATATGAAATCACAGAACTAATATATTGTTATCATATCATACAAGCAACATACTTTATAATTACGATACTGTTATGTTCTTCTCATATAACTAGCAGCCCGTCCCAGCTTCGCACGGGTGGACAAAATTCTTTAAATATTTTCTATTATTAAATATTTTTCCGTTAGCGCCATCTAGCGTCCGATAGACGAACTACTTGCGGTTAACGCGTTAAAATGATTACGCGTATACAATGGAAAAGGAGCGGGAAAAAGAGCGGACGGACAAATAACAAATTTGTGATCTCAGAATTTAGACTAGCTGACCCGGTAACGCGTTGCTATGGTAATGCAGTGCTATGGTAACGCGTTGCTATGGTAATGCGTTGCTATGGTAACGCGTTGCTATAGTAATGCGTTGCTATGGTAACGCGTTGCTATAGTAATGCGTTGCTATGGTAATGCAACACAAACTACTGTGATCTTAGATTATAGATTAGTTTTAATTTAAATAGTGAGAAGTTAACTTTGAAGTAATCGTTGTTAACTTACAAAAATAAATAGTCATAAAAGTCTTTTAATCTAAATTCTACAAAAAAACTGCATACTATAAATAAATTTTAATACTTAATACTAGAAATCAATACGCACGTACCAACTTCCATTATGTAAAACAGGTAGGTATTACGAAAATATCACTTTACAAAAACATCTAAAATAAATTGAACATTCCTAAATGTAAGAACGCACCGAATTGTCGATCACGTAACAAAAAATCACTCACGCGCAGGTATAAAAGGAATTTGTATAGGCCATGACGAATGTGTATTGTGAAGCAAATAGCCATGGATCACCAGTTTAACTATACGCGCGAAATTGTGATAGGATGATGTTGTAGTTTAAACTTTTTTTAATTTTTAAACTTTTTTTAATATATAAACTTTAATATAAAAACTCATTTGTTTCATTATTCAAATAATACATTAAGTTTATATTTTGAAACAAATAAGTTTTTAATGCCTTTTATAAAAATTGACTTTTTCTTATGATGTGAACTTTGGTTGACCTAAGTTAGGATTTAGACTAAAATATGTGTTGATTTGTTTGTTATAACTGCCTATTATGTATTAATTTACTGTACTTCCTACTTTTTTTTATTTATTTAGGTAAAATACCAGTGTTGCAATAACAAAGTTGGTAATTTAGATAATTTTTTTTATGGATTTTGCGCATAATTTACTCTATATTTAATCCTGAAAGAGAAATTAACAGTTAGGAAGGTGCTCTGTTCAAATATTGTGAGTTAGTAGCACATTTATGACGACCATTGCCTTAGTCATCCTGTGATCACGGGTCCTGTCAAGAAGTCGAAACGTCAGGATTAAATATAAAATAAAATATGCGCAAAATCCGTAAAATGTGTGTTTTTATTTAAATGTGTAATGTACGCGGAAATGCAAGAATTAAATAAAGTTGGTAATAATTCTCTTAAATAGTAAAACAAATTTCTATACCAGAAATAATTACAAAAGCTTTAATTTTCAAGCTTAACTAAGAAACATGTTCTGAGAGATATGTATATACAAACTATAAAACACATTTCGTACATGCAAAAAATGTGTAAATCAAATTTACTTTATTGGAATAACTATTATAATTCATAGCATCGTTCGTCTATCAAAGAAACCATTTTCATGTCATTAGAAGTAATAAATAACTTAATTATGATATTTTTAAAATAAAACAACTTTTTTACGGTTTTTTGCTATGACTAAGGCCTTAGTCATCCTGTGATAATGGCTCCTATTGAAATAACTCTAATATTATGAAAAATAAAAATGTGATGATTTTTTATTAATAAGCTTTGGTTTAGATACTGTTATAATAGTTTTCAAATATCAACGTCATTTTGTCGGCGAAGTGCCAATACCTCCTAACTGAAATGCGTCGAGAAATTCACTTTTTTGTCATTTCGAATTAAAATTCGTTATTTGCGTATTTTAATGAAATTTCCTCAGCGTATTTTCAGTCACAAGCGCTTCAAGTTAAAAAATAAATAAACAAATTTTTCAAACAATATTTAGTTTGTAAAGAAATTAAACATTTTATTTAGCTTGTGTATTATTTTGAATTTAGCAGTTAGGAGTTATTGACACTTCGCCGTCGATTTGAAACATTAGCAATCAATTGTAAACTGCTATCGTATTTATAAGAGTGAAGTGCCACAAATTTATCTGGTCCAGCGGCTAAAATTAGAACTACAATTTACCCATAGATTATGAGATTTCTATGACAATGATACTAGCGACACCACCAATGGAACAGTTAAATTTGTCGCATTGTAAAAAATTCAGTATATAGTTTAAGGGGAGCTATACAGCCTATAAAAACAATACTTTAAGAGCTGATCGTTAAGGCACGCCCTGGAGCGAACATCCCAAAATTATGACACACACATGGACAAGCCATCACAACACGATCCGTCACATGCACCAACAAAATGGTGGCCACGCTGACGATCTTATAATAACATTGAAGGGGAAGCTTCGCTATAACCACTCAACAAAAAACTTTATTCTACTATTCTGACCCTACCTCCAACTCACATTTATTACCAGTCCAAAGCAACACGAATTCAACTTTATTTATATGCGTTTAAAGCATATTTTCTGCAATCTTGACTCTGAAAGACTGCCATAGTAATCTTCTGGTTTCATCAATTATCTTCAGTCAGAGTTAATTACTTTTATAGAGCGGCCGTGGTTTTTTTAATAGTAAAATAGGGTTTCGCCTCGTGTGGACGGGTTATTTCTTCGAAATTTTAAACGTTACTAATTTGTGGAAATCTTTTACTAGTTTGTTTGTTGCTCCGAGCGATATTATTCAAAATATTGACTATATCAAGATGTGAGTTATGAATATATTAAGTGATATGAGTTTTTCTATACATATATAGTCTTACATTATATTGGTAAACATATTTAGTTCTTACAGTTTCCCGCGCATTATACATTTAAATAAAACACTTTTTTACGGATTTTGCGCATAGTTTTTATTTTATTTTAAAGGTATCGAAACGTCAGGATTAAATATAAAATAAATTCGCAAAATCCGTAAAAATTATATACTCTTATATTTTAGAGTTTTAAAATTTGGCGCTTTTTGTTTAATTATAGGATTATTTTTGGAATAATTAAACTTAATGTAAAATATACTGTTTGTTTAGAATAATATTTGTTTTATTTTTGTTAATAAGATGAACGATCGCTAGTATATTAGGCTATTTATTTAATAATAATATAATCTTTATGATAAAGGTAGGTCCAAAATTCGGAAATTATAGTTTTGGATGGATCACTGTGCTGTTGATCGTTTACAAATTTAGTAATATTTTTATTAATATGTTTTTTTTATATATGCATTATTGTTATATAAGACGACCGTTTGGTGCAACGGTAGCGATCTAAATTTCCGACGCTCGAGTCCCGGTAAGGGCACATGTTTGTGTAATGAATACGTGCATTTGTATCTCATTCATGGGTATTTATCTTTATATATATAATTCTTCTGTGAGTGTGTATGTCACTGAACTCCTCCTAAACGGCTGGACCGATTTGAATGAAATTTTTTGTGTGTGTTCAAGGGGATCTGAGAATGGTTTAGATTCACAAATCAGCCCGGCAGATGGCGCTGCAGACGGTATCTAGGTTATTTATCTATACTGCAAAAATAACAGGCAGGACAACGTCTGTCGGGTCCACTAGTATATATATATAAATTAAAATTCCATGTCATAGTGTTTGACAGCAATGAGGTCAGAAGCTACTCAACCGATTTAGATATATTTTTAATTTTTTTGCTGGATTTGTTCTGACTTATTATATTGGATAGGTTTTTATTCTAATTTATAACACAGCAACGCGTGGCCGATTCATCTAGTATTTCTACATATAAATATTACATATGTATGTCATATATG
Organism: Calamotropha paludella; assembly: GCA_927399485.1. NCBI lineage: Eukaryota > Metazoa > Arthropoda > Insecta > Lepidoptera > Crambidae > Calamotropha > Calamotropha paludella. The sequence continues at coordinate 2,849,674 of OV656806.1, read as the reverse complement.
TATGTCTATCCATCACGAATTGGGACTGCCCTAATTGTAAGAAATGTTATTATTATAGTGTTTTATTTTTTAACCATATCCTTGTAGGGTCATTGATTTCTATGATGACTTTGGAGTCATAGTTATATGTTATTTAGTTATATAATTTATATGTCTAGTTACTTTTAACTACTAACTTTAAAGTTTAGAACTAAATAATTAGTGTAGTGTCCGACAGGATAAATTAATTCCAATCCTTCACACATACGGGAGTCGTAAATTGCGATTCATGATAGATAGATAGGTAAAAGCTATATTTCCTACTTTACACACACACACATATATCACAGTAAAGAACAGTAAAACATCTTCATACAAACGTGCCGCTCTCGGTTTGAATGTGTGCGTGCGCGCCGCGCGCCGTGTCGGCACGCGATTTCACGCACACGCTAGCATAATATATGGGGGAATAAGGTAGCGGCAGTACGGGCTGTGCCGCGCGACTGTGAGCATGCGCGTACGTCACATGACCGCTCGCGATCGTCAACTCTCGCCGGCCACTTACCATAATATTAATTATTACGAGTATCATGACTTCAAAAAGGGGAAAAAATATTGTAGTGTTTTCGGGTGCCTCAATAACGATTTCGCAAACAAATATTCAATCATCATATGCTTTTTATTACATAAATTTAGATCAAGTGCTGCTTGTTCGAAAATATTAACTAAAAGTAAAAGTGACGACCCTGGGGATCAACGCAAGAGTAGGCTAATAACTCGGCGGGCGGCCTTAGATAACCTACTGTTCTGTTTACTGTGCATATATTAACAAAAGTAAAAATAATCTTATCTTAGTAGAACACAAAATCATGTGTGTGCTGCAGCAGTACCTACGCAAGGGTCACAGCTCTGCATCATATTTACCCGCATCGCGAGTAAATTGCTGATTTTCAGCTACAACCACGAGTGACCAACAAAGACGATGACCAGCAACATCAGTGTGTGTGATATTTTAAAACATATATAAAATAGAAGCTCAATGATAAAGTACTTATATAATGGTGAATGTGTAACATATTTTTTTATATTAATGATACTGAAGGTAGTCTGCATAATTAACCAAAAGCCACAAAATATATTGATCTTTCAACAAATTTGTTTAATGTGAGATTATAATAAGAAAAATTATATAAATAATAATAAATAAATATTTCTAACATTCACACCAATTAGCCTAGACCAAAGTAAGCACTGTAAAGCTTGTGTTATTGATACTAGAGTTATGGATAGATATACATAATGATACATAAATATGTAATATTCGTAGAAATATACATAAACACCCATGACTCAGGTATAAATGTTCGGATTCATCATAAAAACATCTGCCCCTTCCGGGATTCGAACCCAGGACCGTCGGTGTGAAAGGCAGGATCGCTACCGTTGCACCAAACGGTCGTCAAAGCTTCTTTTTTTTACTTAAAAAATTGTATAAAGTGATGTTAAACAATAAAAATATTCTACATTAAATAAATTTAAAGAAGAAAAACGTGCATAGTTGCATTTCCAAAGCTTCTTCTAGACAATGACACATTTTAGACACTTTTTAGATGCATTCTTTCGCTCGGAATTTATTACTTAACTTCTATTAAGCTACGTACATAAACTTAGTACTTATAACGTCCGAAGTTGACCTTAATAGGTGATTCGAAATAACCTCTGTTTAGGGATTTTTTAAAAAGGAATTGTTGGTTTAGTAACTCTTAATCTTCTGTTTATTTATAAAAGACTAGCTGACTCGGCCATGCGTTGCTGTGTTATAAATTAAAATAAAACCTATGCTATCTTTTAAGTTAGATCAAATAACAGATAGTTACGATGTTTGATTATTTAGGATCTAACTTAAAAGATACGTGTCAACTGTCAAAAATATTATCCTACATTGGACAAAGTATAACTAGTCTATCTTTTAAGTTGATTTATTAAGTAACTTTTAACATTTATTTTAAACTATTAATTTTAACCAGCTTCTGCTGTTCAACTTATTTAAAATGAAATATAATGAAGCAAAGTCCGCCGTCCATCTCCGGTGGTCTATCATTGTTATATGGCGGGTACTATAAACTTAAGGAATATTCACCAGTAATCTTTGCTATATTAACGGCCATCCACTTTATTCTTTTACAATGGTTAATTCTCTGTTTTCTTATACTGTACAAACATTAACACCAATAAAAGCGATTTACAAAGTAATTATATATTGGCAAGCATTCGTGGAGTCGGTCGCTCGGCTAAATTGCGTGGTCATCAAGGTTGTACTTGATAAAGCAACGAAGCTAGTGAGACGGTATACCAACTTTTAATACCGAAGTAATTTAGTACGGCTGTAAACATTATGGTGATGTATGCATTACTTGTAACTTATTGCTTGGCAACAACGTTGAGACATTGACGACATCCGTGGTCAAGTGGTGAGCGTGCCTGTTTTCATTGTAAAGCCAGTCCGGGGTCTCGAGTTCGATCCCGGTCGGGTTGATCAAGAAAAAATAAATTTTCTATATTTGTTTGCGTCTGGGTGATATGTTTCTGAATTTCATATCACGAGTCTTTTAGCTACTTAATTATAAATATACTAGCTTACCCGGCCACGCCTTGCTATGTTATATATTAAAATGAAACCTATCCTATGTCCTAAATCGGAACAAATCCAAGAAAAGGAAAAAAAAACATTACAATCGGTTGAGTAATTTCTGAGTTCATCGCTGTCAACCACTGATAATATATATATATACATACTAGAACAACCATTTCTTGAGTTGTATCTTAGCGTATAAGCAGGAACACTTAATAAATAAATAATTATAATAACATTTCTTACATTCACACTAATTATCACGGTACGCCTTGTGTTATAGATACTAGGATAACGGATATGTATATAAAAATCAAAATTAAATATGCAACTAATCCCGTATAAGTAATTTTAAAGCAATTCTCTGTTTATCTTGCTACGAATTACGGTCAACTTTAACAATTACAAATACTTCGAATATCATCAGTGCTAAAATTAAGGTTCTTCATTTTTTTTCATAATACTAATAACTCCATTTAAGACAGACAACATCACATACAATGTTTTGAACTTAGGTACCACAACACCCAGACACAAACCAGTACCTAAAAGTTCTTGTCCTACGACTTCGGATTGGCGTTACCGCGAAAACCTGGCGAGCCACTGGACCCTAGAGGGCGTCATCTCGTTGCCGACAAAAGCTATTAGCAGCCATAATCCTGGCTCAATTTCCTCAATAGGTCAGATCCATTCATTCGGAATCGCAACCTTGACAATGGCTTTGTCAAATGATGGGGATGTTCTCAGAACTCAGCCGGCGGCGCCATCGATCCTTCAGTAGATTACCTGAAGGCAGCGCCTCTCAAACTTTAAGACGCTTCAATCTTTCCTAAATCATCAAGTATATATCATATGACGTCGTCATATTGCGTTATTTATTTATGCTGCATATTATATAAAGATAGTGACTATTATAGTTATTTACAAATTACATGAAAGTAAAGATTCGGCTATGCTGTTAATTTAAACGAACAAATGAAAACCTTTTAAAAACGTGCAACGGTACCAATCCTGTTTTTCGCATCAACGGTCCTGCATTCGAGTTCCAGAATAGGCAAATGTTTTTATGATGTATACGTGCATTTTGACCCGAGTCATGGGTTTTTATATATATTTTTATAAATATAACATATCTCTGCATAATAAATGTATGTCTGTCCATTACCCTAGTATCTAAAACACATGACAGTGCTAACGTTTGTCAAAGCTAATTGGTGTGAATGTACAAAAATAATTATCAGTAGCCTTATTGAGTTAACATAAAGATAATATTAATTATTGGCAAGTTTAGGAAAATTAAACAATATTTATCGGAAGAAGAGGTTGATTCGAACTGCCTTATCTAACGTTTCAATTGGCTGTGCCATTGTAGAATACTTTTATTTGCTCTTTTATATTTAACATACAACATTAATTAAAATTAAATACCAATAATTGTTACATAAATATTTCTTCTTTCTCGAATGTTGGATACTTCTAAAAGTAGTACTTTCGATTTTGTAGCTAGTAATCTAGAACATTAAGAGAAAAATTCGACGGATATACCAAACTAAATTAAAAGAGTACTAGCGCGGATAGAGAGGTGCACCCTCCGGTTCGAGTCTCAACTAACACCTAATATGTAGTTTTTTTAATTAAGACTTAAAAAATAATAAATAAATACCTTTTTATTACACCCAATGACTATTAATCGTGATGTATAACTATTGTGTTATGTAAATCAATTTACTTATAGATTTCTCTAAAACCACAGACACTATATGAATCTTAGTCATCATCAAACTAGTATTTTAATGTTAATTTCAATAGAAAAATACTAGACACACTTACTTTTTAGTTTTTTTTTTTATGTAAATTTTTCATTGACAATGCAAAATATATCAGTAACAAATGAAATGATATTTACTGTAGCACTCCTAAAAAAAATTTCAAAATATTTGATTTTGAAATACTTTACTTTTCCTAGTATCAATTTAGGAAAAAAATCAGAAGGATTTTGTTCGTAGATAAACTTAATTTAGCTACTAATGGTATGGTTTGCCTAATTTATATGTCTGAATAAACAAATTTATAGATGGCTAATAAGATATTTGCGACTGTTGTAAATGATATATTCAAATATTAATATTATATCCAACACTTGAATGCTCATAAATAAGATAAAACTAGGACGAATATAATGATGGCAGTCTAAGAAATCATTTTAGTTCACTATTGATTTAAGATACTATTAAGTTATTAGAATATTTTAAAATCTAATTAATATATTATGACTTTTGTCTAAAAGGTTTTGTCTTCGGTTATATTGAGTCATTTTGACGACGCTTGGTGCAACGGTAACGATCCTGTCGCATCTGTGGTCCTGGGTTTAAGTCTCGGAAGGGGCAGATGTTTGTGTGATGAATACGAGCATTTGTATCTGAGTCATGGGTATTTATATATATATAAAAAATACCTGCCACAGTGTTTGACCGCGATAAACTCAGAAACTACTCAACCGATTGTGATGTATTTTTTAATTTTGCTTTATTTGTTAAGTCATGGGTAATTTATATATATTTCTATGAATATAAGATATCTATGTATCATATATGAATGTCTATTTGTTACCCTAGTATCCATAATACAAGCCTTATAGCGCTTTCTTTAGACTAGGCTAAATGGAGTGAATGTGAGAAATATTATTATTATTATTTTAAAGTTTATCTATCATTCGTTCCGTGCTGTTAGAATACAAATGCGAAAATAATCATATATCATTAATATTTAAGATTGAATTAAAAAAATACTAATAAGTTACCAAAATATGTGAACTTTGAGAACCATAACTAAAATGTCCTCGTGTCCCTATAAACAGAGGTAGACCTATAATTATCCCCGACCCATATAAAGTTTTAGCACCGCCGACCTACCTGCACACAATTACACGAAAAAATACTGTACCCAAAATAATTACTATTATTACTGATCCATCAGGTACAAACCATTTCGAGGCCGATATCTTGGTAAGTATATTGTTAGTTTTGAGCGGTTCTTTGCTATGTGTGAAGAATAAATGGAATTATTCAGTTTCAAACTACACAGAACTTGATAAGATATACGGGAATAATGCTATCTTGATTTGAACCTTATCGCATAAGCAGGAATATTTTTTGCAGGAGCGTGGCTAATCAACGAACATGCTTTCTCCAGTCTCCAAAATCACTACCGGAAGCTTGTAGTAACCTGAAATACTACTATCCTTCTGGGATGGACTAGGATGGCTGGAGTAAAAGAAGAAAACTCAATCACGTACAATGACCCAATCAGGAGGCTAAGTGCGGAAAATGCCCTGTCAAACTAACTAACTAACTATAAGCAGGAATACTAAATATATAAAAAATAATATTATTTACATTCACAGCCTAGCCCAAAGTAAGCACTATATGGCTTGTGTTATCGATACTAGGGTAACAGATATACATATATGATACATAAATATGTAATATTAATAGAAATATAAATAAATACCCATGGCTTAGGTACAAATGCTCGTATTCATCACAAAAACATCTGCCCCTTCCGGGATTCGAACCCAGGACCGTCGATACGAAATGCAGGATCGCTACGGTTGCACCAAATTTCCTTCATGTATTCATTTCGTTATTCAGTATCCATATTACATCGTTTTACTTTAGAATTAAATAATTAGTGCGATTTGTCATAATGCATTTCTTTATCTTATAGTTACTTATCCGATGACTCTTTAATAACTATATGCTTACATGAAATATGTTGAAACGGCATACCCAAATATATTTGTGATTCGGATTTAAATGTACCTGTGAACAAAAAACAACGTTATTACTCATACAGTGTTAAGAAATAACCGAAAATGATGAATAATTTGTCAGTACTATCTGTATTCACTATTATCTATGGTACAAGGGTTAAGCGACAAGCGATTCTAATACAAAAGCTTCAAAACAGTAGTCCAGTAGTCAATTGTCATTTTTGAACGAAGCCTGATGTACTAAGGACGTGGAAACAATCGTAGCACAAGCTATTGAATTATAACGAGAAAAGGAGAATATTTACAATTTGTTACATAAGAGTTTAGCCACGAGGGCTTCATGGGAATATTAATGTCTACAACGATTTCAAAAAAATCATAGGAATGTTTTGAAAGCTGTAAAAAATTTAAACCGAAAATAATTTTATTTTGGCATAAGTTCAGTTTGTTTTATTTGAAAAATGATAATCATTAATTGCACAATGTTCATCTTTAGGGTTTAACTAAATTTTTGAGATAAGCTACTGCTCATAAAATCAAATACATAAGAGAATATATTGGTCATTATTTCAGCTTAAAGAACTCCACTGCTGGACAGAAGTCACCCCAAAAGATGGGAGGATTTTGCTTTAATCTCCACAATTGGCAGAGTTTCAAATCACAGTAAAAACACAATTTCGAAAACGCTACTGCCCATTTCTGGTCTACGGGTATGATTCCAGCATTCGTCGCCTTTTTGCTGAACACCAGACATCATAGAATATAATATATTTTGTCAACTTTTATTACGTAAAAACGTATTACACGAATACAGCGGATTAATAAACCCGTTACATCTTACGTTTCAACCCACAAATTATATGTAATTTGGTCAGCATTGTCCGGTGTAAGCAGGAGTGATTAATGACGAACCACCATCGGCCCGCTCCCAAAACGCCTATTATTTTATACTTAACCAAGCATCCGCCTCAACCGAGCATTCCTCAGATATTAAATGATCATCTACGAACTCACAAAAATATCAGTTTTTATAACGAGCACGTCATAGCACTGTGAACCAATGTGAAATTTTAATGTTTCATTAATGTGGAAACTGAAGATACTGTTTTACTGGCAGATTCGAGTAACAGATTAAAAACTATAGTTTTATCATTAAGATATATCCGGAGACTAATAACTTAACTCTGTTGTTAACAATTCTTCTTTGAAATCAATTAAATTGTTACTTTTGCAATTATGGTTGCACGATTTGACAGTTTCAGTTGCTAACAGGTTGCTAACAAAATCTGTAATTCGTTTATCCATTATCAGAAAAGTCACAATTTCATTTATTTCAAACGATAATTCTTAGCAATAGAGTAACGCAATCTTAGATTAAATGGCAATAGAAAATTATAATCTTAGTCTTCAAGTCAATCTTAGAAGGATAGGTTTCTTCAGTATTTATTCTTTTGTTATTTATGTTGTTCTTAAAGAGAAAACTTCAGTCGTGTGTTGGAGCTGACAGACACATTTTTTTTTATATATGTACACAAAACTTTTTAATTAACTAAGCCCGTCCATTCAGCTTTTTATAAGCTAAAGAAAACCTGTTTTAAAAACTGCATATTATATGCTGATAGTCAGAAATACTATAGCATTCAAAGTCTTTCACTCGAATTAAAGCCAGTGATGTTTTACGAGTTTCAATAAAATTTAACGTTTTGCTTCGTTAAATCACTCTGCAGAATAATTCTATAGTATAGTCGACAACATGTTAAGCTTTAATACTGTAAAGATGAATTGGACTCTATTACAATTGAATAAGGTAGGATGAGACATCAAAGTGTGTAATTGCAGTCGGTTGTACTTCACATTTTTAATACTTCTTGTACTTGAAGAAAATTATAGTTTCTTTTACATAGAAGTTTTCGTTTAACATTGTAGTCAGTTAATTACTTATATTTATCTAGTGTAAGATATCTTTATATTTATTCATATGTTTCTGAAATTTACAGTAATTAGCCTTTCCAAAGAAAGCACTGTAAGGCTTGTATTATGGATATTAGGGTATTATATTTATCATAGAAAAATTAAATACCCAGGACTTAGGTACAAATACTCGTATTTATCACACAAGTATCTGCCCCTTCCGGGATACGAACCTAGGACCGTCGGCCACCAAACATCTTTGTGATCCAGAGAGGGAGGTAGAGGTACCAGGTACGTGTTGTTGTAATGTCGTTGTTTTAAAATTCCATGACTTAAGTCTTTTAGCTACTTTGGTTCAGGACTTTGACTTTTCTAATATATATATATATATATATATATAAAAAATGTCACAGTGTTTGACCGCGATGAACTCCGAAAGTACTTAACCGATTTTAATGCTTTTTTTCATTTCGTTAAGTTAATTTAAGTTTAACTTTAATTTATAACAGCAAAGCGTGGGGGGGTTAGCTAGTATGAAATATATATTCAAATAAACTTATTTACTAGATATATAATATGTTTTTTATGTTTAATACTGATTTAATATAAGTTACCTTAGTTTATTTTAATGTAGACGCGCAAGTAGAGTTTCGTTTGCCATTTTCATAAATAAAATTAATGAAAACTCCAATTTCCAATTTCCTCAAAACCATTATTGGTTGCGTAGGAGCCATGTATACTAATAAATCGAGCGATTGTCTGTCAATCTCCTCTCTCACTGATGGCTCACAACTTTATTGATACGAGCCGCGCCGTGACCTGAGGAAACTCTCGCAATCAGATTAGTGAAGTTATCATTTGTACCAATGTATCGATATATCGACGATATAAAATTTAATCGTGGTATTCAATCTTCTTCAGCACGAATTTCTGCCGAGTTTAAAAGTAAGAGTATTCCTGATTTGGATATATTTTGTATCAATTTTCAAAAATTTAAGTCTTTGATCTTGGAGGCCAAACTTTAGTCTGATAGGTACTATGAGATTAGTCACTCTTTTCTTTAACATGTGTTTATATTATTCTTACGTAATTAATTAAATACAAGTGTTATGTACGCCGCTATTATGGTGCATATCAGAAACGTTTTTTCTAAATTAAGTATATGTATTATTGTTTTAATATGTAAATATATACATAAATATAATAATAAAGAGTTATAAATATAAGACAATATCGCATACATTTTTCTGAATCCGAGTTAAGTAACTAAATCACTTGCGTAATAGAATTCTGAAACAAAAACGGTGACTCGGCCGGAGAACCAACCCGAGACTTCGGAGTGGCTTTACTATAAAAGACGGTATGCAATTATTAATTATTAATGAGACTAGCTATTTGTCTCTATTTTACCGCCATTGGTCTAGCGATGTTGATCCACAGATGAATTTGATTACCAAATATAAATTTGTTTTGGTTGTATAACGGGCGGACGAGGTAACATATAATACACAAATTGTTTGACAAATGAAAATAATATTAGTATTAATCTTAACGGATATTTACCATGTATTTTTATTATTGAGGCTTATAATCATGGTAAAAATCCTCTTATGATTAAATCTAATGTTAGTAACCTTAAGAGTTTAAAGCAATATCCATACTAATATTATAAATGAGAAAGTGTGTCTGCCTGTTTGTCTTTCTTTCACGGCAAAACGCAGCGACGAATTGACGTGATTTTTTAAGTGGAGATAGTTGAAGGGATGGAGAGTAACATAGGCTACTTTTTGCCCCTTTCTAATCCCCCACTTCCCAAAAATGGGGGGTGGAAGTTTGTAAGGAGCATTCCGCAATTTTCAAGGTAGAAAGCTAAAAGTTGGTATGCTGACTATTTATGACTACGAAAAAATCTCCCATCATTTTTTTTTTAAATCTGCACCCAACCCCTTAAAAGAGGGGGTGAAATCTTATATGAGACCTTTCGCAGTTTTCAAGTCAGGAAGCTAAAATCGGCACACAGACTTTGTTACTAACGAAAATACCTGCCATTTTTTAGAAATCCTCCCCCAGCCCCTAAAATAGGGGATGGAAATGTGTGTGAGTTCCCGCAAAATTAGAACAGGTTCTTTAATACAAACGAATAATAAAATAATTTATTTAAAACGAATTAAATAAAACAATATTAAAAACATTAAATCTTACCATAAATCAATCAGCTTTTGAGAAAATAAACATTATAAACATAAATAAGTGTAACTCATGGATTCCGATAGATGGCGCTGATATGTTTATTGTATATTATGTTCACGATAGGTTTAATTGTTTAGTTCAAAAATTAATAACAGATGGCAGTGTTGAAATAAAATAAATAACGTGTAAAATTCTGTTCCGAGTTCTCTTTTGTGTTCAGGAAAGGGGAACCCAGAATTTAACGCGAGCGAAGCCGCGGGCAAAAGCTAGTAAAGTAATATTATTTAAGCTTGCCAAAAGTAGAATAGTATTAAAGGTATATTATAATGGAATTAAATAAGAAATGTTCACCCAATATATGCAAAAAAAACTGGCATTTTTTCATCCCAATCGGGTGAAAAACGTGTGAATATAAATAAAACGAAATCTAGATGACGTATTATGTATTAATCGACTGACATTATATACCAGTATTTTATATTTTTAGTATTACAATGAATAGTTAAAGTAAATAAATACGTCATTAATCGAACATTATTTTGAAATATTCAAAAACGAAATTTTAAAGATTGCAATAAGAAAGAAACGTCTGTTATTTAAAACCATTTTTTCTTTTAATAACCATTTAAACTTATCGATAGCAGTTTTATCGATTAATCCTATCTCTAACATCGATCTGCAGTCCAATCTATTCCAGCAACTAATCGACAGGCTAATGTGGCAACACGGTCAATTTCATGCAAATTTGTGCGCGGTATGCTCATACGATTTTATTGTATCATAATGATCCGAGGTCGCCAGTTCGATTCCTGGCTACGCTTATTTATGTACATCTGTAATTTAAACTCTGTAATCGAAAAGGTTAACTCTAAGGAATTGTGACTTGAGTCTTCTGAAGATATTTTAATTGATTTAATTAAATTAACATGGAAAATATTAATTCTTAAAGCTTTTAACTTTGATATTTTCAATTCAAGATCATAATTTAACTGAAACGGAGACTCAATTGAAAAGAAAAGTGTAAATATTTAGTGTCTACACTAGAAAACCTAGTAATGCGTTTTTAAACTCAAGAAGGTAAGATATAACTTAGACTATTGACTCAATTGAGTCTCCGTTTCAGTTAAATTATGATCTTGAATTGAAAATATAATAATAGGGGTTAAAGTATGAAATTGCCGTTTTATTGCAATAGGTTCTTTGAATTGACATAGAATCTTCATGGTTTGAGGTTTTCGAATGAAACTTTTTTTAAATGGTTTCTATGATGTTCTTTTTTTAAAAAATGTAAAACATTTGAATATCGACTTTCAATTGTTTTTGTTATTCAATTTAGACAAGAAAGATGGATACTGCGAAAATTCGAGTTATTTTTGAATACGAGTTCCGACGCGGAACTAACGCGGCAGAAACAGCCCGCAATATCAATGCTGCGTTTGGAGAGGGGTCTACTAATGAACGCACCGTGCGATTTTGGTTTAAACGCTTTCGTGATGGAAATTTCGACTTAAAGAACGAGCCACGAGGAAGACCGCCCACACAGGTAAATAACGATGAATTAAGAGAGATAGTGGAAGCCGATCCTAGTCAAAGTACCCAGGAATTAGCGGCATGGTTTAACGTTACCTTACCCACAATATTGACTCACTTGCGTCAAATCAATAAAATAAAAAAATACGAAAAATGGGTGCCTCATGATTTGACTGATCTGCAGAAAGAAACGCGTGTTGAAACTTGTGTTGCCTTGTTGAACCGGTACAGAAATGAAGGAATATTGGATCGAATTGTAACATGTGATGAAAAGTGGATTCTTTATGATAACCGGAAAAGAAAAATGCAATGGCTGACCCCAGGTCAAATGCCACAACAGTGTCCTAAAGCAAAACTTACCAATAAAAAGGTAATGGTAACTGTTTGGTGGTCTCAGCATGGTGTTATTCACTATAGTTTTCTCCGATCTGGTCAAGCAATAACGGCAGATGTCTATTGTGCCGAACTCCGAACCATGTTGACAAAACTAGCAGTAAAACAGCCCCGACTCATGAATCGATCTTCACCATTATTGCTCCACGACAACGCGAGACCTCACACAGCACGAGAAACCATTTTGACCCTTCAGGAACTGCAGTTAGAAACCATTCGTCATCCTCCGTATTCACCAGACCTTGCTCCAACGGACTACCATTTTTTTCGTGATTTGGACAATTATCTACGTGACAAGAAGTTTTCTTCCCAGGAGGCAGTACAAAATGCTTTCACACAGTTTGTGCAGTCTAGATCGTCGGAATTCTATCGCAAAGGCATTAATGACCTTCCCATTAGATGGCAGCAATGTATAGATAATAATGGCAACTATTTTGATTAAATAAATTTGTTAAAAATTTAAAAAATAAACAATATAGATTTTCAGTACAAATCGGCAATTTCATACTTTAACCCCTAATAGAATAAATCAATTTCTGCATTTATCAGATCTTTAAGCAATCTTTTCAATTAACCTTTACGCATTCAACATCAATTGAATGATTGCCAAAACAACGTTTCATAATTCTCGACCTAATTTACATTAACCTTTGACACAGACTAATACACAAGCCTTGGAAACGACAAAAAAAAATCGCGGGAAACAATGACTTTCTTTGTGTCATAGACAAAAAAAGAATAACGACTTATAAAAAGGTTTTAATACCACAAAAATTGCAAAGAACTAGCAAAGAAGGTTTTAATCTATTTCAAATCTATACTGTGTCCTGATTACATGGCATTTGCCTAATCCTGCCGGGCCGTTATAACGAGCTCAAATGCTAGTCGAGCTTATCTCGTGTACCGCCCACAAACACAGTCTGTGCTACATCCATTAAGTTTAAGTAAATTAGTGGAATTGTTAGTTTATTATGTTGGTGACCTAAAGGGGGAATGTGCACTGGTTTCTTACGGTATTAAGTATTTTATTACCTTTATATCTTTGCATTTTCAATGTTCAAATCCGACATGATATTTTTTTTTTATATTTTGAACAATATAAAATCTTAAATTAAATGACTGACTCGATTGTCAAATTTGTAAAATATTCCTTTTGGGACGAAGATGAACATCTCTCATTGATGAAACAACGGTGACCTACAACGTAAAAAAGTAAAGAAGACTAAAAAATTTCGACGGATGCGCAAAGCTTGGCAGCTCATTCGGGAGAGCAGTGGCTCAACCAAAGGTTGCGGGTTTAAGTCCCGCGTGAAAATAACTGTGAGTTAATTGTTTTTTTCTAGTATTTTATATTACTATTTGTCATACAATAGTATTGAAAATGTAAAATATAAAAATAATAGTGATATTTTATATGATGTTCCTCACACTAATGAAGCAATGCTGGCCTACAAGGCTCAGTAGCCTCTTACATTTGATCTACGAAATGGAAGAGCAGTAGACCAGTCATCCAAAGGTTACGGGTTTGAGTACCGTTTTAGAATAACTTTTTTCTATTAAAATTTATTAAGTATTCTTTATTTAAAAAAACAAGCAAAATCTAATTATAAAGACAATAACTAAATTGTAGTTTATAAAGAGTAAATTTTAAAAGGAGTCTGATTCTTTCTTGAACACAAAAATACTTTTAATTATATTGAAAACGCATAATGCATTTATACTAAATATAGCATTACAACTGTATATTTTTCTTGTCTGAAGAAATTGATGATTCTAAAAATAAAAACTGCAAAATACATTTGCAGTTTTTATTTTTAAAGAAGTGTTTTAAAAATTATCTTACGAACTATTACAGGATCTGACATGACAGGATATTCCTGTGATAATTGCTCTTATAAAGGAGGCGAGACGTCAGGACTAAAAAAAGAATTAACGAGTCGTTTACCCGGTAACAGTTTCCGATTCAGATCTCAGATAAACAACGAAAAAACTATTGCCATTTGGAATACTATGTGGGTTTGCATATATATTAGATATAAATTTATTATTTAGCAGAAACTATGTGAAACAGTGTCTGATAAGCTTATCTTTGTTCGCCTTATCTTATGCACTAAGCGCCCACTGCATTCGTGTTCCGTCTGCTTTATTGAAGTGGCCTCTTAGCTTAACCATTTAATTCAATAATGCCTCTAACTGGATTTATGTCTATTGATGTTTAATTACGGTGGTTTTAGAATAAAGCTTTTCTCGTATACTAGTGGCACTCTCTGGCTTCACCTAAGTTAAACATCATATATATTTCTATGATTTTTAATAGAAAAATGCTAGATAAAGAAGACTCTTACACAATTTATTCTCAGGCAGGACTCGAATCCGCGACGCCAGGATATCCGGTCTACTACTCTTCCAATTGTTAGCTCAATTAAAATAGTATACCCACCTAATTTTGCTTTATACATGAGAGGAACATCTTTGCATTCGAAAAATCATTTTTTCAAATGTTTGAAAAAAAATAAAGAATAGATATTTAAATAATTATTATTAATTTTTAAAACTATATTTTATGATATTCTTTATAAAAAATACTAGAAAATATCTACTCTGCTCACAAGTTATTTTCAGGCGGGATTTGAACCCGCAACCTTAGGATGTCTGGGCCATTGCTCTTCTAGTTGAGCTATCGAACCTTGTGAGCAAAATATTAAAATCATTAATCGTAGATATCTATTATATCGCTTTCCTCAAGAAGTGGACTGTCAAATGTAGAAATATTTTTTATCCAATTCATCATTCCAGAGATTAGCGCGTTAAAACCCTAAAAACCTTCCAAGTTAAACCTATATATATATATATATGTATTTGGCGTATGCAATAAGAACGAATCTCTAAACTAAATTGAAACTAAGCGGGTTAAGATGAAGGCATATTCTTATTAAAATATACCGTCCCGATCGTTTGATGGAAAGTATGGAAAGTTTTGTATGTTTGCAATAAATAAACCCAAAAACAACTAAGTCGATTTCAAAAATTCTTTCACCATTGGAAAGCTACATTCACGCTGAGTAGCAAATGCTATATTTAATGCTAGAAAAAATTTAAGAATTTTGTCCACCCGTGTGAAGCCGGGACGGACCGCTAGCATTAAAAAACGATGTTTGTAAGTAGTTTTCTAACAGCAGTTTAATCTGTAGACATCGGCCATTATCCATAGTTGGCTAATCCAAGTAAATCCGTTCTGAGCGTGAAATAGCCGCTTCGCTCGCTCGTCGACGCTCGCCGAGATTATCTCAATCTGAACACCCAACCGCCCACCGCTACTGTCAGGGACTCGGATCGGTAGTGCAACCATGAATTATGCTAAATTTAAATAGAAAAATACTAGACAAAATCGACTCGGCACACAAGTCGTTCTCAAATGGGACTTAAACCCTCAACTTTTGGATGTCCAGTCCACTGCTCTTCCAGTTCAATTAATGATATATCAAAAGCGTGTTTCTTAAAAAAATCTGATATTAGTCACCTTTTTTCAATTGAACAAATTATTGAAAAAAATAATATTTTGATATTCACTCTAACTAGCCTAAGTAAGTATGTAATTTTATGGATACTAGAGTAACGGATAGACATACTTATGTAATACAAATATAACCCATAGTTATGTGTTGTATATCCATAATAGGAGCCTAAAGCCTACTTTGGGCTAAGTTAATTGGTATGAATGTAAAAAATATTATTAACATTGCCATCTTAACCAAAACAACAGTTTTATATACATTTACATAAGTTATAAAAATACTTCAAAAGTAAAAATGATACGTAGAAAAAAATAAAACAAATCGTTTTTTAAATTAAAATGGAATATATCCAATGTCCTAAATCACAAAAAATCCTGCAAAATGAAAAAAATCATCTAAATCCGCTGAGCAGTTTCGGAATTCATTGCGGTCAAACACTCTGACAGGGAACTCTTTTATATATAGACTAGCTGACCCGCCACGCGTTGCTACAATATATATAAAATGAAACCTATCCTACCTTGTAAGTTGGAACAAATCCAGTAAAATAAAAAAAATATCACCAAACTCGGTTCAGTAGTTTCAGAGTTTATCCCGAACATACATCGTGACACGAGATTCATATATATAAGAATAAAAGTACTCACAAATGTGTGAAAAGTTAATAGCTATTACCTTAACAGTTACAAACAATTTTCCAAAACCAATTTATGTAATAAATTCATATAACATAACTCATCGAAATTGCGCATAAGTTATCCGCGAATTGCCAATTCTATAGTCACCTCAACCGCCTAAACACAACTGCGAAATACAACATTTGCAAATGCATTCAGTTATAACAAAATGATTATCTAATTCCCAGTAATAAAGCCTACCGCAGTGGCAATACTATGTTTGTTCTATTAAATAGTATGATAATGGGTATTATAATATCAAAATGTTTTAGATTTCGGAGCTTGCCAACAACTGTTTGACATAGTTCGGTTGTCGAATACAGATATGTAGATTTAATACTGATTGTATGAAATCTTGCACAAGACAAGAATCTTTGATTGTAAAATAATTTAATACCGAATTCAATACACTGTATTACACATTTATGTATAAACAATGTGTCCCGTCACCAGTGTCGAAGCCTTTAATGGTGTGAAATATGGCATTTTTTATCGACAAATTGCCCCTCAAATTTTGTTTTTCTCTTACGGCCGCCATTTTATTTTCTTGGTAACCAAGACCTGGGCTCTCATAGTAATTCGACCACCTCTACTCATGTTAATGTCCTATCAACATTAAAAAGGTGTCATTTGATAGCTAATCATGTATACAACAGTTACACAGCCATCATGTTTCAATTGTCATGGAATAAAAAATAGAAAAAAAAATGAAAGACAAACAAATAGATTCTTTTTGTGTATTTTTAATTATTGAGAAAAACCAAATTTGAGGGGCAAGTTGTCGATAAAAATGCCATATTTCACACCATTAAAGGCTCCGACAAAGGTGACGGGACACATTGTATATCGATACCTTTGGGTTGACTTATAAAGCAAAATGTGTCTTTTGAAAGGAGAAGAAAAAGTTTTTGTTTTCATAAAAATCATTACTTTTTTGTTTTACAGCTTAATTTAATATATTCAAGAAAAAAAATGTTATTCTTGAATAGAGGTCGCATTATCAAAACATCTATCTTCTTTAGTTTCAAAGTTGGCTTGATCTTATAAATCACTTTATGATTATTGCACCCATCAAAAATTGACCTAAAAATATATCGTATATCCATTTTTGGTAAACTGATGTTTTGATTTGATTGATCACGTTTACTGACGTAAAAACCCGCGGGTAATAGATTTTTTATTTGAAAACCATATAATTAAAATAAAACATTACTACAATATAATTTACAAAATAATTATGCCCGAAAATAACAACTGTAATAAAGACAAATTGTATTCTTTTCCTTTTCACTGCATATTTCTTTCTTTTTATTTTAATATATTTTCCTTTCTTCAAGCATAAGAATCCAGTGTATTTAGTTTTTTCTTTTATTTTACACAAAACAAAGCTGTTATTTAGTCACTAGTTATGTTAATAAATGTTTTATAACAATAAAACTAGTGAAAGAAACATTCAATGCGCGCATTAGCATCATAATAAAACATCAAAGTAGACAATATAAAGTAACGACAGTATCTGTCTATTTCACCTATATGAGGGAAAGAGATGACTATCGGTCGCCAAAGTAACTTTTGCGACATCAATTATTTTTGTTGTAAACCTTATTGTTGATCGTCAAGTGTTTCTTGGAATAAACATGGTTTAAATTTATGTCGTCTCATTTAAATTATCTGAGTCAATTGGTATCAAAACTGGTCAAATCCGCTTTAGGTGAATTTTCAGGAAACTCCAAATTCAGATTTTACTATATGGCAACACCGCAGAAAGTAAAAAATTTGGCGGCGTATTTAAATATGTTTTGTAAAAATGATTAACCATAAACGACCTTACATTCTATACAAAAAACTTACAAAATTGAGTTTTCAAGTTTGGATTTGACTTAGTTTGATATTGAAATGTGGATTTGTCCGAGTTTGATAGCAAGTTGAGTGGATTTGACTATCTTTGAATGTTAACTGCGTGGATTTGGCTTATTTAGAAAAAAACTTAAATAAGGATCAGGGGTTGAAAACCTAAGGTAATAAATTAAAGTGAAGAAATAGACAACGAATTTATTAAAAAATATATATCAATCTTATCAAGTTTTCCATCGAGATATTCTTCAAATTACTATATTTATAATTATTAGACTACACAATTAAATTTGGCAATTCATCCTCCATTTCACATTGTTCATTTGAATGAAAATGGACGTCCGTGTCTGGTCTCTCAAAAACATTTTTAAAGTACTGTAGCTCCGGTACAAGCCTCCATTGCTCGCCATAGTGAGCAGTGAGTAGTTTTTTAACATCATCTATTTTTTCTTTTTTTACTGCCACATTTGTTGGTACGGTGGTGGGGTGGTTTATTTGACTGACAGTTTTATTTTTTTTTGCAAATGTTTTTAGGTGAACCTAATCTATTTTGGTAGCATTCCTCTGCTCGCACTAAAACATTGCGCTTCTGTTTGTTCCGTTTGATGAAAAATCTCTTACATTGTTTGATTGAAAAATGCAGTCCACCTGTAGTTTTTAGTATTTCAGTACTTGATTTTTTCCAATCAAGAACCTCTACTTCTGTTCCCAAATTTAAAATTGTTCCATAATCTTTAAAGAATTGATGGTAGCCTTGTGGATTTGGTATAATCTCCGTTCTTTTAATCTTCTTCTCAATTTGGGCAAATACTCGGTCTGGAGGCAGGAAAGAATGACCCACTACTGGAAACAGCAACTCAACAGTTTTTATTCGTTCTGGTGCGTAGTCCATAAGATACTTGCAAAGCATTCCCAAAACCGATGTATTTTTGTTTTGGCCGCTGCAACCATCTGCCACTAGGCGTTACTTTTTTGTAATTTTCAACATTAGAGCATAGGCAATGAAAAACAGTGATTTTGTGATTTGTAGAAAGCTTTGTTAAATTTTATAATGTCAATTTTGGCTAATGAAGTGCATCTATAGGCTTTTGAAAAATGTTGACACGGGATTCTTACAACCGGTGGCGCTTTCGGCGAATATCTGAAATAAAAACATATTAATTACATCATTTAATATTTGGCTTTTGTGTCTAAGACTGCGTCTAAATCTGACGAACAAACCACAAACACCGGTTGACAAGCTACACGCGAGCGGATCGCGCGCCGCGCGGTGGTACTCACTATTGTAAGTACAGTAGGTATATTAGTTGAGTTCTGGACAATTCTGGACGCACGTCATCTTAAGGTAGGTAGGTACGGCATATAAAAATAGCTTCAGCACTAATAAATTCAACAATAAACTGTATTAATATTAATAGCTTAATCCCTGGCTTTGTTGGAAAATAGAAAATAAATATCATTTGAAATATTTTTTATAATTTTAACGGTTGAGGATTGCTGATTCAAGGAGATCATTGTTATAAAGACTGAATGTTTACTTACCTAGAAACCTTTGCTCTGTTGCTTTTCCATGAAGTTTTATCAATCAAGGGTTGATAAATTAGGAGCTGTTTCCACTATTTTGTTTGGTTTTCTTCCATTTTTTATAGCAAATTTTAATTAAAAACACACAACAGACACGTTTTTGTGGCAAGAACTGATTGACACTAAAAACAATATGGGCGATGCGCCATACAAAATTCTTGAAGCTGATTGGTCGGCTCAGATTTGACTTAATTTGAAAATGAATAGTGCTGGATTTGACTATTTTTGATACCACAGCCGCTTTTTAAACCGTTTTCTCTTACGGATATGACTGTTTTTGAAAAACACGAACTGTTGTTTTGTTAATGATGAACGCAGTTAAATACTTAGTTTGTTTTTTTTAAATTTTGGATCTGACCAGTTTTGATACCAAACAACTCATCTGTAATTAATCGTAAAATACGTTATAAACTATTAATCTACTTACAATTAATATCGAGTTAGGCCTTAAGTTTATAAAAAATCGTAAAACAAACTAAAAAACGGTTTTTACATAATTTTTTATTTTGTAAGATTTCATGACAAATATTTTCTGCGAATTTTCGTACTTCATATATACAGATCGATAGAGAAAAAAACTCAGATAATTGGTATTAATAAATAAATATTTCTTACATTCACACCAATTAGCCTAGCCCAAAGTAAGCACTGTAAGGCTTGTGTTATGGATACTAGGGTAACGGATAGACATACATATATTTTACATAAATATGTAATATTCATAGAAATATATAAAAACACCCATGACTCAGGTACAAATGCTCGTATTCATCATACAAACATCTGCCCCTTCCGGGATTCGAACCCAGGACCGTCGGTGCGAAAGTCAGGGTCGCTACCGTTGCACCAAACGGTCGTCAAAAATTAATAAGTATTATAACTCATTTTGATCAAAACGGCTTATACGCCAAAGGAACCCAAAGCTATCAATATGTTTATGGTCGTTTATTATTTTATTTATATGGCAAACCTATACTGATATATTTATACTTGTACATATGTATTGCAGATACCGTAAAACTGGATAAATAGAAACATAATAATAATGACCCTTAACTGATAGAAACTATGACTAAATTCAACCTTCACACGAAATTACCGATGAACGTTAATTTACATTCAGACCTTTAATTAAATCAGCAACTATCAAAGCGACTTAGTATGGTAAACGTCATACCGTAAATGGTCATCGAGAATTACAGAACCTGTCTTTACAAATAATTGAAATCAATGTTGCAACTATAAACACACTTCCGAGGCAACAGACTTACCATGATCTCTTAGCGCGATGCAATTTCGATTGTCAAAGTGAGACACCGCTATAGGCGGTGTATAGTGGCGTCTCTCTTCAACAATAGAACTAAAATCGCGTAAGAGGCGATAGTAGTAGGTTAGGTCTTTGAAGACAGTTACTATCTTTTTTTTTACATTGTTATTTTTAATTACAAAACATGACCACAACACAACATTGGTACATACTTAAGGCAGCCGTAGCAGATTTGAAATATCAGCTTAAACCATTCGATCCTTGCCGATCGATATACTGCACACGTAGACCCACTCGCAACATAAGCTTTCGATCACCACGAGAGGTTAACGAGAATTCTTAACACGAATGGTTAACAAGAATATGATAATACCAGCGGCCCGTCCCGGCTTCGCACGGGTGGACAAAATTATTTAAAATTTTCAAGCATTAAATATAGCCTATGTTACTCAGCGTGAATGTAACTTTCCAATGGTGAAAGAATTTTTGAAATCGGCTTAGTAGTTTATTCATTGCAAACATACAAAAATACAAATCTTTCCTCTTTATAATATTAGTGTAGATATGCTGAGAGCAATGTCATTATTATTCAAAAAATATTTGTACGCGGTTGTAATGCTAAAAGCATTCTCTATTAGTTAATCTTTGGTGAGAACGAAATCAAGACGGCAAAATAAACAGGCAATAAACTTATTACTGCATATATAAGAAAAACAAATAATCTATCCTCTAGAAAGCCCAGTTAGACGTTAAATTGATTTGTCTATGTATTTTTTTAACCCAATCAAGCCCAGGGGCCAAGAAACCTAGAGCTAACCTAGAACGTGCTTATTCACCCTGGCGGGTTTTCAAAATGGACGGGTTGTAAGTTCTTGGAAATACAGACGCAGGGAGGGAGTTCCACTCCATTGTTTTGACTGTCAAAATACTGATAAAGGCATGATTGGGCCTGCTTCACTAAAATCTAACCGATGGGGCGCATGACAGGTGCTGCCTTGGGAGATGGGTCTATCTTAAAGTACCAATATTATCGACAATTGCTTAACATACATTTTTATGTTACTTTATAATTGGTCTTTTAAGCTGCGGTTCCACTGAGGCAGAGCGGAGCGGGGCTAAGTTGTGCAAAACAGGTAAGTATTTCCACTGAAGCGGAGTGGGGTGGATTTCAAGCCATGTGGTTGGTGAATCGCGGCACAGCTCGTCTCTGCTCTGCTCCGCTCCGCCTCAGTGGAACCGCAGCCTTAGACTCTGTACGTCATAGCAATATTTAAGTATTACTTATTTAAAATAGATGCATGTTGACTTTGTTGCAATGAAACCATAAACACTACTATGATTGTGATAATAGAATCATACTGGCGGCCCGTTCCAGCTTCGCACGGGTGGACAACATTCTTTAATTTTTTTCTATTACCAAATATTTTTCCGTTAGCGCCATCTAGCGTCCGGTAGACGAACTACTTGCGGTTAACGCGTTGCTATGGTAACGCGTATACAATGGAAAAAGAGCGGGGAAAAGAGCGGACAAAAAACAACAAATTTGTGATCTTAGATTATAGATTGCTATTTTATAAATTTATGCATCGTCACGATTTATAAAATTGTAAATGTTATCTGTTAATGCTGACGAGTTTCTTACGCCCGTTCTTCTTGTTAGTCAAAACAAATTATTTTAATTGTATTTGAAAAAAGTTAACCTTACTTTTATTTTATGTTCCCAAAGGGCGAAAACACCCTCCATGAGGTAACCCACCAAAAACCGATGCCGCCGAAAGAAAAGCTGTGACGGGTTTACTAATTTCTTGACGTACTATTTGAATGAGAAAAAACTTTACTCGCCAAATACTCACAGCTATTCAACTTTCTACAGGTAAACATAGAAAACGATGTTAATCTCTACTTTATCTCTGGCATTAAGGCAAGGAGTTTTAAACTTTTTGACGATAGTAGGAAGTTTCAGTAAAACTTGTTAAAGTTCTTCTCAAAGATACTAAATCTATGGCTGGAGCACGCTAGATCAGTGTTAGAAGTAACATACCTCGTTAGAGCTCAACTTTCTATTTCGTTGTTTTTTTACTCTGTGGCATTCAATCAGAGCGCCCACTCGCAATGTTAATTAAAATAAATTACTGCGCTGCCCGCTAGATGACGCTGATTCCGGGCTGATCTGATTTTGAAGGCATTCCTTTTAAAGCAGGGATTTATTCTGAGTGTACATGTAACTGATTTAGTCGGTCCAATGTTTTCTTTCAAACGTTTACTGCTGGTTTAAAAGTTATTTTAGTAACGGGGTTTATGTAACTTACGTTATTTTTCTTTAATAAACTAGACACACAAACACCCATAATACAGTCACGCACACAATTACACGCACGCACTAGCTTACACACACACACACACACACACACACACACACACACAGAGAGAGAGAGAGAGAGAGAGATAAAGAGAGAGAGAGAGGGGGAGGGATGGAGGGAAGAAGAGAGTTAATAAAAGATTAATAAATTTAGTCTTCTCACTGTCACTGGCGAATTTGACACTGTAAATAAAAAAATACTCATTACTCATCGTCAGCAACCTAAATTTGTCTCACAATGACGACTGTTGAGTGCAATGGTAGCGATCCTAGCTTTCGCACCGACGATCCTGGGTTTGAATCCCGGAAGGGGTAGATGTTTGTGTGATGATTACGAGCATTTGGACCTGAGAATGTTACATATCTTTGTATCATATATGTATATATATATCTATTTCCCTAGTATATAACATTAGCCTTATAGTGCTCACTTTGGGCTAGGCTTAATTGTTAAGAAATATTATTTACCATACTTGACACCATAAATCAGTTGTCTACTAAGTTCTATAAATTATCTATGATACCTTTTACGTCATAAAGACTGTCGTGTGAAGCTTAAAATTTAAATGAAATACATCAAAGATCCCAGTTAGAGTTAGCACATCGCCTATCTCTTTCATTCTTAAGTCCCGACAGTTTCCGTCCCGCTCTGATCTAGCTTAGTTAAACAATACAAATCAGGCGATCACCACGCGCCGACGACGCAAGCGTCGGCCAAACGTGGAATTATGACCGCGTCGGCCATTTCGTCTTGTCGGCTAAGCTTGTCTACTAACTGAAGAGGTGAAAATTCAGTGTTCAATACTTTGTGTGTGTGTTTGTTACCATATTGACAGTAATAAGAATAAATTTAAAAATAGATTTACCACGCTTTCTCATTTCACGAAAACAAAACACTATCCGCAATTGATACACTCCTGATGTGAGTGGCAAATTAGCATCAGTTGATGCTCCATATCGCATTACGGAGCACGGGGCGCGCGTGGGGCTACTTAATATTAAAACAAAAATAATTATAAAAAGGTTCACTCAATTGCACAAATATATAATCTAGAAACAAGCAGTCTTGTAGCTGAACAAAACAATAAATAAAGGAAAAAAAAATGCGGGTGATATAAATTGGGTGCGCATATTGAAAGGACAAATGTAAATTTATCATTCGTTATTAGTGAATGTATAATCTAAGTTCACAAATTTGTTGTTTGTCTGTCCGCTCTTTTTCTCGCTCTTTTTCCATTGTATATGCGTTACCATAGCAACGCGTTAACCGTAAGTAGTTCGTCTACCGGACGCTAGATGGCGTTAACGGAAAATATTTAATAATAGAAAAAATACTACGATCCCGACATACATCTGTAACTTCAACATTCATCAGCCTTTTCACACAAGCTCATCAATTAAGGGTACTTTTGACCTGGCCTTTTTTCAGGACATCCCCTATTTGGTCTCTGAAAGTTCGCTTTGGTCTGTCGTTACCGACTTTCCCATGCACATTTGCCTCATATATTTGTCTTGTTGATCTTCTTTCGTACATCCTCTCTACATGTCCAAACTGTCCAAGCATGTTCTATCTTCGTCACTATATCTTCTTTCACATCACACCTCTCTCATGTAGAAATAGTTAATGGTGGATATAAAATAATTAGATCAAAGAGAAATAAAGATACAATAGCGTCAATAAGGATTGGGGAAAGGAAATAACTTCTAACTCTATCACGGGGATCCAAGAGTTTGAGCCTTTCTGATATCCTCTGGTTGTGTGTTCCATAAAAAGACAGAGTGAACGTGAAAGAAGTCTGTAGAGGCCCGAGGAACTTCTAAGAAATGGTTGGTTGCGAAGCCCAGACTACACTACGAGATTGAGAACCGAAAGGAGAAACAGGTTCTTATTTTGGAAGCAGACGATGGCAAAAAGTTAGAAAGGAAAAAAGCAAAAGAGCATGTACTTTTACTGGAAAATATAGCAGCTTTACTAGAGAAAAATCAACTTGTCTTGTGTATCAGATGGGAGCCTATAGCTCTCATAACAGTAAGATAACTTTTTTTTTTGGAACCCTGATTGATTGACTGTTCCAATTCCAATGTCAATGTTATAAGCATTAAATCCAATCGTTGAATCAGTTCGTAATTTGGGCAAGAAAACTTTTAAATATATAAATAAAAAACTGTAGCTTTAATCAAATGTTATTGCAAAAATTGTATCATGAACCTTGTGAATATGTGTCGCCTTATTAGTTGAAGTTTAATGAATTTCATACTAATTTAAAATCTGTTGATTCTATAAAATACAGATGGGGATAGATTTTTTTTTATTCTACCTTCATCAATGGGAGTTTTTTTTTGGGATATTGGGATGTACAGTGTACGCTTCCCCTTAAAACCAATGAGTATCCAGGGCTAGCAAATATCCCGTAACATTGTAACTCAAAATTGTAAAACACATGTTTAGGTTAGTCTTATTGTGTTCCCGACCTTAGCAAACAATGCAAACTCAGCAAAATAGCCCTGGACAAAAGCAAAACCATCGACAGGTGATTAGCATAACTTTCCATTTTGTTTGCAGAAAAAAAAGATGCTCCCCATCCTGTTAGACGTCGCCATATGCATATCTCGCGTAGGCATAGCCGGGCGGATAACTTGTAAGCCCACGCCTTAAAAACAAACTAAATTCTACTTTAAACCCAACACATACGGTTTGTAATGCCTTAAATCTTTATATTCACACATCAAAATAACACCGTGATAATAGTTTCGAAGT
This sequence comes from Calamotropha paludella, assembly GCA_927399485.1. Classification (NCBI taxonomy): domain Eukaryota; kingdom Metazoa; phylum Arthropoda; class Insecta; order Lepidoptera; family Crambidae; genus Calamotropha; species Calamotropha paludella. Next base: position 2,823,253 of record OV656806.1, on the reverse strand, counting down.
GGAGAAGAGTTTGTGGTAATATGAACTTAATAGTTACCGATATAAAGGTGAAAATATAATGTGTACACTCTTCATAGTTGAGGATGTGACATCACATTGCAAACATGGTTGTCTTAAGACTAAGACAGACTGTCGATAAAGTGACTCGATATTCGAGGGATCTGTTCGATATTCTCGCCTGTTACTCATTTAGTTCTAAAACAAACGCGTCTTTACATTATTTTAATATTTGTAAAAGAGCAACACGAAAATCTTAATATAAAAACTGTTCCAAGCGTTCTTTGGATTTACAAATTGGTCCTTCAAGCCGAAAAAAAGGTTTTTTCTTAAGTTCATTAAAGTTTACTTGGACAGTTGACAACGTTATTTTTTTTAAATACAATAACAAAAAAAGGTATAATTGAATTATATTTTTTATTAATTAGTAACTAATATTAATTTCAAACTGACCACGTAGTAATTCTATAAGGGTTTGTTTTAAGAAACAGAAATAATTATTTACATTACATAAGCCTTCATTTGAAATATCGCATTCATTTTCCTATTAAAGTAAGTAGTTAATTCCAACATAATACGCCACTGGTAATTACAATGCCATTTATTCACCCAATTACCGAGTTTTAATCGCTCGATTCATTTATTGTGATCCCGATACTACAATCGATAGTAAATTACTCGGGACCAATAAATACGGTTAATCAGACCAAAGAGCAGACAGACTTGAGCATGTACTGGTTAAAACACACCAAATAAGGTTCAGACTGGATATATCTCCAAATGCAAAAATAAAACTCTTATCCCGTGCACGATAAGGTATAAGATCGTGTTCGAGTGTACCTTCTAATTTATTATCCATTGTATCACCTGGTTTTTCCATTTCCTTATTACCCTCAATTATGAAAGTTTATAAACTTTGCATAGTAATTAAATTATATTTAAGATTTGAATTTATTTGTTTAAGCATTTTGGACTCTATGAAATAAGGACGTGTAAAACAAATTAAAAGGGAAATTACGATTTTTCGAAAAAACTATCTCGATTTTGTCTTTTTACGAAACTATACCTATAGTATTGGCAAGCCACCGTTATATGGTTGACTAGTGGCCTATCCCGGCTTCGCACTGGTGGACAAAATTCTTTAAAAAATTTACAACATTAAATATAGCCTATGTTACTCAGCGTGAATGTAGCTTTCCAATGGTGAAAGAATTTTTTAAATCGGCTTAGTATTTTTGAGTTTATTCATTGCAAACAAACAAAAATACAAATCTTTCTTCTTTATACTATTAGTGTAGATGTAGCAAAGGGTCGCACTAAGCATTTGGTTTTAATTTGTGATCCGTACCGCTAAAGAGTGACTCTTTGCCTGAGTCTGTGTTTCCTGATAAATACAATTTAGGGGTCTTCAAGTCACGAGTGAATAGGTATCTTCTAGGCAAGCGCGTCACATCCTAGATCGCATCGTCGCTTACCATCAGGCGAGATAGCGGTCAAGTACTTACCTATTCTCGGTAAAAGAATCAATACAATATGTAATTGTTGTATTTTTCATAACTTAAGCAGTCAAATACTGCTTAAATAATAAAAAAATATTTTAAAAATTATTTTTATAGAAAAATACTAGAAAAAATCGACTCGGCTCACCAGCTATTCTAAGTCGGGATACAAACCCGCAACCTTCGGATGTCCGGTCCAATGTTCTATCAATTAAGCTACCCAGCCTTGTGAACACCCGTCGAAATTTTCTACTACTTTCCACAGCCTACAGCCGGTGTCGTCTCATCAATGAGAGAAACATCCTTTTGTATTCGATAGATTATACAAATGTTTAGACAATCGATTAAGATGAAACAGCCATTCAGTTTATGATTTTTATATCAATAGCTTAAAATAACTTATGATTATCGATTATGATAGTCGACTTTTCATAGTAAATTTCTATTAAAATAATTTATATAAGATATTATTAAAAAATGCAAAAAAAAAGAAATAAAGAATACAATTATTACAAAGCAATTTTTCTTTACCAATTGTAATATTGTAAAAGTATAACATTGTATTTTGTAAGTTAGTTCACTAAAATATATTAAGATGGCGTTCTATATTTTAAATTAAGAATTACCGCATCTGTCACAACCTGTTTTATTTTCTAACAACACTTGCTTTAAATACAATTTTGCCTGCACAAGTTGCAACTATTGTTTGGAAAACTAAACAATTAAATTTGTATTTAACAAGACATAAATTCTTAACTCAATTTACAAAGCCGACTAATATTGCGTCAACAAATGATTATATATTTGCGAAGCAAGCCTTCGGTGTGTAAAACAACTTCCATTGTCACTATACACACTCGGTTACAACAGATTTATACACTAACAGAGTGCGGACAGTCTTATTACACCAGCTCACAATATCGACTACAAATTGGCTATTAGACTCGACTAAAACATACTTGTAAGGAAACTACTTACTTGTTTATTTAGTTGTTTTGAAAAGCGAAATAAAACAATTTTGTTTACATAAATTTACAGTTAGGAACGTGCCCCATTAAAATATTGGGAAGTAGTATGTATGACGACCATTAGCATAATCATCCTGTAATAAGAAAACGCCAGGATAAATAAAAAAAATGCTGCACTTACCCAGTAAAAGCGGTTTTATTTGAATGTGTTATAGGCCAGGAAGTGTTTTTTATTTTTTTGCAATTTTATATAAGGAAATTATTACTATAAAAAATTCAACTCGTCTCTTGTGTCAAATGAGCCTCGAACCCCATATCCCCTCAATTGAGCGATCAAGATATTAATTGCCCCTCAATTTTTTTTTTAATAAACTTAATATTTAATCCTGACGTTTCGTAAAGGAATCGAAACGTCAGGATTAAATACAAAATAAAATATGCGCAAAATCCGTAAAAAAGTTTTTTATTCCAATGTGTATTGTGCCCGCAAGTGTAAGCTGGTTACTTCGTGTTCTAGGTACCTACGACATCGAATATAATACTTTATACTTTGTCCAATGTAGGATAATACTTTTGACAGGTGTCACTTCCTTATTGTTACGTATTAAGGTTGCGTTTGTTTCCTTATATTTGGCTTGACATTGCAATAGCAACTTTATACCCTCTATATAGGTGTCAACTGTCAAAAGTATCATCCTACCTTGGACATAGTATAACGTTTCGAACAATCAAGAAGAAACAGTTATGTAATTATATTACTGTGCACTAAGTGTTAACAAACTGAGGAACAACCGCCACCTTGGTAAGGGGTCATCCGTCAATCCTGTGGGATCCAGAATATAAAATTGAAATAAGGCTTCAGAAAATTCGGTTTTTACATTTATTAGTAGTAAAAAATATTTAGGTTTATTTAATTATATAAATACATGATGTTAGAGAGAGGGAGATAGCTTAGAACTTCACCAAAAAAATGTTCTAAAACATCACCTGAATAATGGACGAACCCTTAGATTCAACACGCCGTTCTATTTCCGACTGTGTCCGTCATCTTTTTGACTTTTCAAACTTTCCAATATGAGACACCAAAAAGTATTATATTTCAATTTCGCACCCGTATTGCCTTTCTTAATGGAAACCATCATGAAAAACGAGAAGTATCCTAATATCAATGAAGGCGGCACACCCGACCATAATCGAATAACTATCGATTTACTCGTGAACAATCGCTTTATTGAAATCGACCAGATTAAACGGAATTTAGTGGCGATAACTACACCAGCCCTTACATAGCTATTCCCATTCATTTCAACTCAACTAAAAACACATAAGATTCAGAATCGTTTGAAAATTAAACTTTCCGAAACGACTTATGGAAGGTACGACATATGGACTTTATTACTTCATGCAAAGAGTTTAAAATACTATCAAGTTAAGCAATAGTAAATGATTTGGAATGCTATTGTGAGTTCGTGCAGGTTTCTACTTATTATCGTCCAATTTGGTTTGACCTATCAAATTTGTAATACAATTTATTTGAGATTAAAAACGTGAGAAAATAGTTTTTTTTGTAATCGTTACAGCAAATTGCTCACCAAAATTCTTGGTTTAAACAAAAGTTATGCAATCGCCCCACCAAACTCATATTATAAATCACGTCACTAAGCAAGAACGCAGAGTATATAAACTAGTACCTACTTAGTATGACAACAAATGAAACAGATATAATATAAAAAAAAAAACAGTTTTTTTTTAATTATGGCTAATTTAATTAACAGCACAAAGTATTTATCAAAAAACCGTGTTTCAACACTACACAGCTGCAAATACTTCCAGCAGGCTCGCCACAGATAAAAAACCCAATTAAAGACAGTTTTTGTGTGCTTCCTAAATATTCATGTAAATACTAAGAAAATCTTATAATTATATTTCAGCTATAAATTGGCACACCCTGTCTTCCATTTTGTACCTAAATCTGTCTCCCACATTGCATTAAACAAAACCTCAATAAATATAAGACATAACATTGTTCAGTTCAGTTAACTTGGGTTCAGTTCAGGGTTTAACCTGTAACTTGGGTTGAGTTGTATAAATTATTTTAATAGAAAAAAACTGGTTGGACAGACAACGTCTTATAAATTGGTTTGCCGGGTGACACTTCAAGAAACTGCGTTACGCTCCGCTCACGTTATGCGCTTACAATGAGAGCGAGTGAGAGGCACGCGTCCCTTCCACTCGGGCATGGTTAGCCCGCCTAAGAGCGAGAGAGACAGACATAAAAAGTGGAAGGGACGCGTGCCTATAAATTAATGTTTTAAATATAATTCTTTGTATAAATAAATGTTTTAAATTGTTACTATTATTTCATCCTTCTTCCTACTATACGAATGAATATTCACATTAAAATTATTTTACCACTCAAAGTCGTTGTCACGTAAAACTTTCGCCCGTATACCGACTTTACAGGCAACCAACCAGTTTTTTTTCCAGTATTTTTCTATTAAAATAAATTAACTTAGAAGATAGCATTGAAAAAATGTACAAAGTATATAAAAATATAAAACTAAATAATTTGTGTTATGGGATTCGGAGACAACGATGGTATCTCAACACCCAGACCCAAGCCAATATAGAAAAGTTCATTTTCCATCAGTTTCAGGCTCATTGATATATATTTTTTTGGTAAATATCCGATATATATCGATTAAACAGACTAATTGTTGTATTTTCTTTTATTTATTTAAATTTAGTAGTATTAAATATAACATTATTACGAGAATACTTTGTGTGTTTGTTACCATACCAGCAACGCGTGGCCGGGTTATACCAGCAAGGCGTGGTTGGGTCATATACAAGGAACGCATGGCCGGGTTAGCTGGTTGGAATAAGAAATCAAATGATAGATCACCAGATATCATTATTGAAGTTATTTTTTATTACTTTTTTTAGCTAAGTGTCGATGCAGTGAGCTCGAGAGATTAAGTTCCACAAACCCAATGTTTTCGTATAAACAAAATGACCTTTATCGTCAACGTCTCGCAAAATATGAGTATAAGTGTGATTTTATCTTACATCAAGGATATATAACATGAAACCGTAATTAGTAATAATTATTGACTAAACTTAAACTACTTCATTAAAAACAAAAGAGGTGACCGTGAAAGTTAAAAACAGTACAATTTCAAAAGGAATTATGCCTAAACATAAACACATCATAAAGTGAATCAACACAGATGTATATTAAACAGACACTACAGTCTACTCTATGTCTCATATTTTATACCTATATTTGAACTTCGAGTTATAAGACTTAGAGTATACATAGATAGTGATTGAAAGCTTCCTAATTAAAATAAACCAAGCGGAAGTGTCTAGAAGCACTGTCGCGCCAAAAAAATGCAGTGGTTCTAAACGTTCCGTCACGCGCTGTCCGAAGCCGATCGCGATCGAGATAAGAGTAGGCAGATCTCGCTATCGCTGACCCAAATATTGCCAGGGGTCGTAAAACTAAAAGTATTGCGTTGATTTATAAGTTGATCATATTATTTTACAACGAGAAAGCGCTTTTATAGCTTAAAAAGCTTCTTCTTTACTAACCTGATATTAGCGACCTAACCCATACTATTTAAGCAGTAACCTTTATAATAGAAAAAACTGCAGAGATGATAGACATTTTTTTTATTTCAACATTTTAGCGAAGGTGTCAAGTGTACTATTTGGTAAATTTGTTGCACCTAGGTAATTAAGTATACTGAAAGATACATACGAACTCAGAGCATGATTATTTTACTAAAGAATGCAGTACAATTTCAGAGCGCTATAAATAAGCAATGATTTTAATATGAGTATATTTAGTTATAAAATTGTATTTAAACTTTAAATTAAGTTAAAGATTAAATTAAGTTTCAAATATAATAATCATTGTTTTAAAAACCAATACGATTGCTCATTTTATGGCCTCTGCAATTCCACAGGTATATCTTCATAAAAAAGCGGATGTCCCAGCAGTAGAGATATTAATAAACTATCATACAGGGTGTCCCAAAAACGACACGTCACAGTGACACTGGGGTTAGGCCAGCACAAGAGGCATCGAATAAGCCTAACATGACCTCAGTAAAAGTTGCTCGGTTTTCAAGATATTGTCAATTTAAACTTTTTCAAAATTTTCACGTTTTTTAACGTGTTCAGTGCTAGCATTACGTTAGATAGCCCTCAGGTTTCGATTTTTCTTTTGTACTCTTGTTGCGAATAGTTGCTTAAGATGATAGAAGTGTTATTTCGTTGATAACTAATGTAAAATGTGGAAAAATACTGGATTGAACTTGAAAAAATTGAACAACGAAAAATTACTTTCAACTTTGATCACTTGCCGTGAAAAAAAATTCAAAGAAACTAAATGAGCAAATAACGTTAAAAACTTGCATGTCTTATGCTTATTCCAAAATGGTATAACACATGTGTCTTATTTTAATATTATACGATTTTTTAATGCTTCACTAATACTAGGAACCCCGGAAGCTACCGCTAGCAGGTAAAAAAATAATGTCACGCGCAACGATAAGGCATTGTTATTGTTATCTATTAGCTTTTTTGTTTGTCAAATGCATGAGAATGAAAGATAAGGATAGTTTATTACCCTTTTGTCGGCTAGATATTGTAAGCAAATAGCTTTGTTTTTGACGTACGTGTCGTTATCATCTTTTCAAAGAAATGGAGAAGAAAGAGGGGTTGTAGTTTTAATTCTTATGGCCCTGCACTGCAAATCAAGTTGTTACGACAGTTCGTTACCTTGCGTTTCGTACGACAACCGTGTTAATCTCTGCGTTCCTTGTTTCCGTGTATTCCTTAATTTAAATCGACTTGGCTTTTCTCTGGACTCTGATTTCTGTTTTGAACGACAACTCGGCGCTCTGTTGGACACTGATATTGCTTTACGGAACTGTCTTATTAACGATGGCAAATCGTGGTACCCAATACACTCACCGTGACTACTCGGACATGCACTTGATTTACGGCGAAACCAGGCAGGTTTCCAATCGAGGCAATGTTTCGTACAACGCAAGATTGGCTGCAAGATTATACTCCGAAAGATATCCAATCCGTAATCCGACGACTTACGAAGTGATCTTAAGAGTTGTGAACGCTTATCGTGATGGCAGATTACCTGGAGTGAGTCACTCAGAAGGAAGACCTCGGACTGTTGACGACAACGTGGTGTTAGAGCAAGTACGAGAGGAGCCAGGAACTTCAGTGCGAATTATTGAACGCCGCACTGGTGTTCCCAAATCTTCGGCACATCGAATTTTAAAACGCCACAAATACCATCCCTACCATATCCAACGCGTCCAAACACTGCTTCCGGCGGACTACGCTGCGCGTGTCCAGTTTTGCCGGACAATGATTCAGAAATGGAGAGAAAATCCAAATTTCTTCAATGAAGTGTTATGGAGCGACGAATCAGCCTGCAAAAGGGATGGGTATATCAATTTGCACAACATCCATAGCTGGCAATTAGACAACCCACATGAAAAAAGAGAAGACCGATCACAGTACCAATTTAAAATTAATCTGTGGACGGGAATTTTCAACGGTCAAATATTGGGACCGGTCGAGTTGCCGCCTGTTCTGAATGGACAAAATTATTTAGAACATTTGCGAAACAACCTTCCTGTATTATTGGAAGATACTCCGTTGGCGCTGAGACGAAGGATGTGGTTCCAACAAGATGGCTGCCCAGCACACTATGCCTTACCAGTACGTCAGTACCTAAGCAACGCATTCCCCGAAAGATGGATTGGGCGACAGGGGCCAATTTCATGGCCACCGCGTTCCCCGGATCTAAATCCCTTAGATTTCTTTTATTGGGGTTGTCTAAAAGACAAAGTTTATGCGAAACCAATAAGATCCGAAGAAGAGTTACGGCGACGTGTATTCGATGCAGCTCGCACCATATCAGAAATCAGCTTAAGAACATTGAGCCGTAATTTTATTAGGCGATGTCACTTATGTATTAGAGTTCAAGGGAGACAGTTCGAGCATTTACTGTAAACTTATTAAACCAATAAGATACATGTGTTATACCATTTTGGAATTGGCATAACACATGCAAGTTTTTAAAGTTATTTGCTCATTTAGTTTCTTTGAAATTTTTTTCACGGCAAGTGATCAAAGTTGAAAGTTATTTTTCGTTGTTCAATTTTTTTCAAGTTCAATCCAGTATTTTTCCACATTTTACATAAGTTGTCAACGAAATAACACTTCTATCATCTTAAGCAACTATTCGCAACAAGAGTGCAAAAGAAAAATGGAAACCTGAGGGCTATCTAACATAATGCTAGCACTGAACATGTTAAGAAACTTGAAAATTTAGAAAAAGTTTAAATTGGAAATATCTTGAAAACCGAGCAACTTTTACTGAGGTCATGTTAGGCTTGTTCGATGCCTCTTGTGCTGGCCTAACTCCAGTGTCACTGTGACGTGTCGTTTTTGGGACACCCTGTATACATAAATAAATCAACGCTTTATTAAAACCATGTAAATCGTAATATACAGCGGCATATCTCCTTATGACTTCTTTCATAATAAAATTTTATTATAACAACAATAGCCAAAGGTTGCATACTCCATTTCTCCGCGGCAATTCACAATATTGATCAGAGAGGTCAGATGTCTGACCGATAGGTGCCTAACCGCGGGGGCTCTGTTATCTGTATCATAATTAATTTTACTCTGTGCCCACCTGATGCTTCCACTTTGTAACATAATAAATATTTTGGAAAATTTGCATTAAAAAAGCAAAAGTTTGTATTATAGTTTCGCGTCTCTAAAAAAAACGCGAAAGTTTCTTGATATAAAAGACGATGGTAGGTTAGAATTTTTAGTATCATTTACGACAAGTAATGACATTATCGCTTAAATCTAGTAGATTTCGTGAAAGCGTAATAAGGATAATTTAAAATTTATCGTATAAAATAATTCGTGCTTCGAAAGACATATTAAACCGTTGAGCGCAGCTACATCTGGAATCCACTAAAATGCTTTGGCCACAGGCCAATCTCCCTATATTGAAACGGGAGTAGCATAAGCATTACTGACGACTACATCTCTCTCCGATTCGCTGATGATATTGTTCTAATGGCAGGATCTTTGCATGATTTGGGTGGAAATACTGAATCACTTTAATAATACAATTCTACAAATGGGACTGTGAATGATAAGATAAGATTTGGACAAAACAAAAATCATGTTTGATGCACAAGTAATCTCAAAGTCACTGTTTGGAAATCGGTCTTCAATGTTGTCAGGAATATATCTAGCTGGGACAAATTATCCAACTTCGTAGAAATAACTATAATAAGCCGATACGAAGATTCAAATGGGCTGAGCGGTATTTGGGAAACTTCGTCTCATATTCAAATTTGCCACAAAGCTTTGAAAAGAAAGTCATCAAACAGTGCGTTCAATCAATCAGTTCTTTATTTAATAATTTATTGCAAATTTCACAGCTTTTTGCAACCACAAATACATATTTCCAATTACAAAGGTCAATAGCCAGTTAAACAGTTTGACATATTAAAATCCTTAATATTTGGGTCGATCACTTGATATTCTAATATAAAATGCGTTGTATTAAATTAAACCAAAGTGAAATTAAAATACTCTACTGTGGAAATGTGGAACTAAAAAACTAGTCAACAAGTTTAAAGACGTTCAACGTGCCAGGACGAGGAATATACTCAGTATTTCGTTATTATCATAACACGAAAGTTAGCGACATATTCCGAAATATTAGCGCGCTGAATAGGCAGTGGCCTGGTCACGTCTGCGGCAGAACCGACAAGCGTTGGAGCACAGAAGTCCTATATTGGAGCCCGTGTTTGAATAAACGTGGCATTGGACGCCCTGCGATCCATTGGACCATAAAAGGACTATTGGCAGAAGTTGAGTGGGAAAAAAAACTGGTTGGTTGCCTGTAAAGTCGGTATACGGGCGAAAGTTTTACGTGACAACGACTTTGAGTGGTAAAATAATTTTAATGTGAATATTCATTCGTATAGTAGGAAGAAGGATGAAATAATAGTAACAATTTAAAACATTTATTTATACAAAGAATTATATTTAAAACATTAATTTATAGGCACGCGTCCCTTCCACTTTTTATGTCTGTCTCTCTCGCTCTTAGGCGGGCTAACCATGCCCGAGTGGAAGGGACGCGTGCCTCTCACTCGCTCTCATTGTAAGCGCATAACGTGAGCGGAGCGTAACGCAGTTTCTTGAAGTGTCACCCGGCAAACCAATTTATAAGACGTTGTCACGTCAAAAGTCCAGATTCGAAATTTCTGACACGTCCTACGTTCAGCTATGGACGGATTGGCTGTTGATTGACAATCTCCTTAAGAAGTTTTGAGAAATAGGGAAGGCCTGTGTTTCTCGCATGTACACATTAATATGCTGGTAATGATGTGATTTGTCTAATACCACCATTAGCACTAGACATCTCACACCATCAGTTCACCGAGGAACGTCTCTACCAATTAAAGCAAAGATTCTTGAAGATCTCCAGGCATTAATTAACAGTAAAAAACGACTGCCCAATAAAACTGCTACATATAATTAATGCGCACTATTAACACCCATTTCCTTTAGATTCCGACTCAACATTACTCAAGTACATACATTTCTTTCTAAATTACAACACTTTGGTATTTGAAATTGTAGAAAGGAACCGTTTCTATCGAGTAATTAAGTTTGGTTTTGTCTTTATATATCTGTGCGTTGTTCAAGGTATTGATATTTAATAATATTTCGCTGTTGCTGTTAAAATCTAAGTTTTGATTTTTTTTCTCAATTTTGGGTCAAAATTCACTGATTTATATATTTACAGGTTTTTCTTGGTACCTTTCTGTGAATGTATATGTCCCAAATAAAATTATAAATTCATTATAAAGACGAAAGCGGCTCGAATTGTTATCAGAACCAATTTTTCTGTGATGGGATGTTAATTAAAAACGTAAATTTACCTTTTCATATGTCGCAGAGAAATTATATATACAGTAGTTTTATGGAACCCAAACTTGACTTGAATTAATGTAATTACTAATGAGATACTTAAAAAGTGCAACTCAAATTAGTTTGTTCTGGAAGTTTGCGACATTCAACAGAAAGAGATGCCCTTGTAGGAAAACTATGGATTTTTCTGCTTCTGTGGTTTTTACTATTCTGTAACTGAACTTGATATGAATAATGTCTTTTTGATCCATATAATAAAATAATTTGAATTTCTTAGGATGTACTAATATAATGTACGATGTTTAGTTGCTATTTTGATTGTTCCCGTTAACTTAGAATTCCTTTAGAGATCAGATTTTATTACTTTAATGTATGTTTTTGTCAGCGAATTGTATTTACTCTTATATCATGAATTTGTTATATACAGCTTCTTTAAGGCGAGTATATTATTCGCTATCACTATAAGAATAAAGAATATTATTAAGATTTTCATCATCTTAAGAGCACGCGTATACCTCAGAGTGGAGCACATAATTCCCATCATAGTCGCAACGCATCAGCCAGTAATCTACCCACTATTCAGCCATAAAAAACAATATCACGAGCGACCAGAGCGGGCCCTAATTACAATCTAGTGGAACCCCTAGCAAGCAAAAACGCGCTTCAAGTTTATAAACACAAGATCGATGTTCAAGCGGCGAGGATTATAATAAGCTTTCTAAAAAAAATGATCTGGCCGTGTGAGGTGGAATGCGGGATGCGTTGTACCTCACGTAAGAGGTAATGAAGATTTTGGAAACAGGGTCATGTTTGTTTGAGGTGAAGCTTTTGGAAGGCCGATTTCGTATTCATTGTTATGAAAACAATCATAGTTTTGATGTGCATATGATGTTATTTTAGAAATCAATTGTGCTTCTCATTGGTGGGTTTTCTCATATGAGACAAATTATTTTGATTATATTTGTTCTATGTTTAGGTATCCTCATAGTTATTCTGTGAAGTCGTGATATATGAAAAGAAATGAGATCTTAAATTAACGTTTTCATACGACAGCTGTACACCATATTTTGAAACACAACCGGTGTCAAACAGGTCAAAAGCAACGATATTTTTTTAATCTGTCAACATTATATAATTTGGAGTGTTCAACACCTCCAACACGGCATTAAGAGGTGTGAATGGACACTGAATGTGTACAAGCACGGTGTGTCACGTTCTAGTTTAGTAACGAATGCTGACAGGTAACATTCGGCCTTTCAATTCTGGTCTAGCCGACATTTCTTGAAGGTGGTAAGCAATTCAGCCGCTAGCACCTTATGCGGTTGTGATAGGATTTATTTTGCAATAGTATTAGCTATGGTGTATACTATCTGAATATTTCCGTGATCACTGTTTCGTATTTTGGTAACAAACTTCATGGTTGTGTCTTGTCTCATATTTATCTTACTTTCGCGTCCGTTCATTGTTTTGAATAAAATATTTTGGATTAGTTGATTGATTGTAAAACATGCCTTATGTAATATTTGATAATGGTAACAAATTGATGACAACCATTACTAATAGAGGCAACCTGCGAACATGGCTTTTGAAAAGGAGTCAAATAGTAACAATTAAATAAAAATATGACCAGTAAAATGTGCAGAAAGATTTGAATAAATAAAAACAAAAACCATTAACATTTTTCCACAACTAATCTATAATCTAAGAACACAAATTTGTTGTTTGTCTGTCCGTTTTTTTTTCCATTGTATCAATTAACGTTACCATAGCAACGCGTTACCGGGTCAGCTAGTAATAAATAAAAAACCTAAGAGCAAGTTATTGTTTTTTTGTTTTTAGCAAAAAAAAGTGATTTAATATTCATACATATAAAAATGTATTAATTTAACAAAAATACTAAATAATATTCCAATGTGTGAGGGTCAACGGGAAAAAACGTATTATTATATCGATTGCATTGACCTTACTTGTAGTATGGATTAGAAAATATACAAGTGTATCTATATTTATCGATGGAAAGAAATATAAACATTATTAGTAAGAATTCCAAGTAAATTGCTCGAACACGCATCATCGATACAGTGATGTTAGACCGCCGAGCATTATTGACATCGACAACAGTTTGCATTTAAATCGACTTATTTTCTGACATGTAAACGAGCGGTGTAGTTACGAAAATTATAGTATGGGTGTTAGTATGGTAAAGCTACCGATCACAAAGTCACAATAATGTGTATCATTTGAAAACCTCACATAAACACTACAGAAATACATCTCAATCTAGCGAAAATATAATAATAATATTTTTTACATTCACACTAACTAGCCTAGCCCAAAGTAAGCACAATAAGGCTTGTGTTAATAAAAACTGTTAGAAGAACCAATTTTGTAGAAATGGAATGTTAATAAAACATGAAAATGAAGAAAACAAAATGATGGCGATGATGTCAAGAACGTCGTTTAACCACCAGCAGTCTTCAATAAATTTACCTACTTTAATAATAATTACATAATAATATTTCTTATATTCACCTCAATTAGCCTAGCCCAAAGTAAGCACTATAAGGCTTGTTTTATGGGGACCAGGGTAACGGAGAGACATAAACATATGATTTGAATAAAAAACTTTTTCTAAGGATTTTGTGCATATTTTATTTTATATTTAATCCTGAAGTTTCGACTCCTTTACAGGAGCCGTGATCACAGGACGACTAAGATAATGGTTGTCACGTATTTTCTACTACCTTCATAATATTTTAATCGGGCACGTTCCTAATTGTTAAAATTGTTTTATATATCAAATTGTTTTATTTTTACATTTTATTTAGTTATTAAATTCTCACTACGATTACATTGTTTACTACCAAGTCTACTATCAGTTCGGAAATTGGGAGGCCCTTCCGAGAAGAACTGGCGAAAGAAACTCGGGCAGGGGGACCGACCTCCATCTTACTGTTATTATTTGCAAAAAGAGTTAACTACATCATCAGGTCTTGCAACGTGTGTTTTTGTAGGTATTAATTTAAATAATAAATAAATATTTCTTACATTCACACCAATTAGCCTAGTCCAAAGTAAGCACTGTAAGGCTTGTGTTATGGACTCTAGGGTAACGGATAGACATACATATATGATACATAAATATGTAATATTCATAGAAATATATAAAAACACCCATGACTCAGGTACAAATGCTCGTATTCATCATACAAACATTTGCCCCTTCCGGGATTTGAACCCAGGACCGTCGGTGCGAAAGGCAGGATCGCTACCGTTGCACCAAACGGTCGTCAGATATGATACATAATGATACATAGATATGTAGTACTTATATAAAATTATATAAATTCTAATGACTCGTATCGTATGGCTCGTATTCTTCACTCAAACATCTGCCCCTTCCAAAATTCGAACCCAGGACTTCGATGCGAAAGGCGAAATCGCTACAATTACGCCAAAGTAATTTTCTTATTCAAGTATTGCTAGATTTCTTCACACATATTTATTTACTCATTGTGTAAAATATTTTCTGTATAATATATGTTTACAATATTTTGAATACACAGTTTTCTCTTAATTAATAGAGAGCGAATTTAAGAAGAAACAACTAAGAATATTTGAAACAATGAAAGAAAAAAGATAAAGCATTTAAAATTTTACATAATCTTATTTATATTTAATATTGATTATATTAAATACTAGCTTTTACCCGCGGCTTCGCCCGTGTTTATTTAGTCTCTTTTTCAATAAAAAGTATCCTATGTTACTTCTAATACCTCCAAGATTATATGTACGAAGTTTCATTATGATCGGTTTAGTAGTTTTTGCGTGAAAGCATAACAAACAAACTTAAGTTCACATTTATAATATAAGTAGGATAAATAATATTAATATTAATTTCATAATTTTCTTTTTGAATGCAAAGGAATCCTATTAAAACCTTTTGTTTAATAAAAACAGTCGATTTTTATTAGCATATTTTCATGAAACTTTCAACTTTCAATATACAAAAGTGTCAATATACCAGAAAAAGTATTCCAGGGTAATCGGGCGAGACTAATTTTAATGACTTACGGAATTACATTCAAATCAATTTCTACAAAACGAAGCAATTCTAAACGCACGAAAATGGCATAGTGAAAGTTGTTTTATTTCATTTTTACATTTGAATCTGCTTTTACTTAGCGTTATGTGGGACATTTCTAGCAAATTGCCAATTAGCACCTCAAATATCAACTTTAATCGCAAATTAAATAGACAAATTTTTACGTTTCAATACGCTCGATATACGAAAGTGTGATTCCAGTTATCGAGTTAAATAGTAAAGGAAATAATTAATTAATACCGCAAAAATAGCTAAAACATCCGGACATTAGCGACTTAATACCAACCATTGGGAATAATTTAAATATTTTCATTTGCGAGTGAAAGATGAAAAACATCTTTTATTAGTTATTTAAACAGTTTCCCAGAGTCGTTAAATTGTAGCAATTAATTAATATGACATAACTTTTAATGTTAAAGCGACGACATGAGAAACAAACAACGGGTTGCACTCCGGGAGTGCCGGCAGAAGTGAAAACATGAACATTAAAGTTGTGCATTTTTGATATTTTGAAATGGTTAGGGAATAATTTCGCACGAATTGATTTAATTTTCAGTATAAAAGTACTATCATTTATGTGATAAAATACAATATTCGTTAATCCGCAATCGTACACAAACATGACAACAAACACACACGCACACTCGCGCAAGCGCCCTGCGGCGCTTAAACGAAACAGCAGGAGCAGGCATACATTTTCACCACGCAGTAGAAAGTTTTATTGTTATTTTTATATATCTAGATTTGATTAATATATTCTATTTCTTAATTGTTCAAACATTATATACAGAGTTAACGACTCTACAAGATCTAAAAATATATTATACATACTAAAACTTTTATGTACCAATCTCGCTAATCTAAATAAAAAAAATATGATTGTCAGCTTCGACGCACGACCCAGTCATTTACTGCTTAAGAACGATTGTCTTTGAACAGGCACAAAAAATAATAAAACAAAACTTGAAATAGAAGTGAAATGTGCGCACAATGATGATTGTCATGAAAGATGCCATTAAATTACCAATTTTTGCTCTTCAATTTTTTTTATACCTGGCGCCATATATGAAAATCAATGCTTAAGGAGTAAACACTTATTCATACATGAATTGAAAAGTTATTTGACTCATTGATAATTTGTGGCCAGTATCAATACACACCTATTCAAGGAAATTTACCTCATCATAGACAAATGCATGCACCACAGACACTCTTTGGAGCAAGAGGTTGTAATAAACGAAAGTAAAAAGTTAACCCGACTCTTTGCTGTCAAAAAAGTATTTTGATCTTTTTGTCTGTGTTATTTAAAAGCGCGGGAAGCGCGTAATTTGTTTAAAAAGGCGGTCGAGTGTAAGTTTTGCATATAAATGGCATATTATCATACGTCGCTAGTTTTAAACCAGATTGTGGTTACTACCATTCACTCGTAAAAATTTAAATGCTACCAAATACACTTCAGACCCACTGCATAACTGACGATGCCGCTGGTATGATGGGTTTTTAAAGAAACGATACCACTAATTAATAGTGTTGTGTAAAAACATAATAAAACAACTTTAAGAATTAATAATGGTATATTAATAACTGATTTTAATTAGTTTTCTTTACTTTGAAAAGCAGTTAGCTTACACTAAGCTATATTAAGATAAAATATATGTACACAAATTTTATCCGTATCTTTTAAGTGCAGCTTACATTAACCCTTAAAATGTACAATACATTTCAAAGTAGGAGCAAATAAATTTGTACTTGTATAACACGGAGAAAACAAAGAGAGAGATGATCGTTCTGTGCTATGTTTGAAGACGTTTATTTTTAATTTGCAATAATTAGACACCATTTGAAATGGCGGCTTTTGTAGTAACTTTTTAATGTTATTTCGAGTTGAATGGAACTATAAATAAATAAATAATAAATAAATAAATGTGCATAGTGATCCTGCCTTTCGCACCGACGGTCCTGTGTTCGAATCCCGGAAGGATGTTTGTGTGACGAATACGTATTTGAGTCATGGGTATTTTATATATATTTTATAAATATTACATATCTATGTGTAATATATGAATGCTTATCCGTTACCCTATTTTCCATAATACAAGTGCTTACTTTCGACTAGGCTAATTGGTGTAAATGTAAGAAATATAATTATTTTAATTTTATTGTTATAAGGTTTTTTTCTTATATAAATATATACTCAAATATATACACATACGCAACCTACCTATTCTATCTCTACATCACCCTAAGGTTGACTGGTAAAGAATGCTATTTGGTATTAAGTCCGCCTCTGTACCTGTATTTGTGCATAAATTGAAATGAATAAGAAACAGTTTCGATGTCAATATAGAGACCAATATGTCACCCACTTTCCAGTAAAAAAGGATTTTATATCCAGATCAATTCTTATATATTTACTAAATATAATTGAAAGCATTTTGTCTTTAAAAAATTCGAAGCAGTCTTAACTTACTTAAATACTTCTCATTAACGGTTCCTGTCTCTTATTGTAATAAAAAATAATACTAATTTTTGTGGTTAATATATGGTGAGGACGTATAATATTGTAAATGTCGTTACTTCTGTTAAAGCTGACGAGTTTCTTGCGCTTGTTATTTTTATCAGTTAAAAGACGTCCTGAATGGGTGGTAACTAAAAATGTTTTACGGTTATGAATTTAGGTACTTTAAATGTGTATTGTAATATAACAATAATAATATTTCTCACATTCCCACCATATAGTTTAGCCAAAAGCACTGTAAAGCTTGTGTCATGGATACTAGACTAACAGATAGACATACATATATCGACGACGAAGTGCCAATAACACCTAACTGCTAATTTCAAAATAATACACAAGCTGAAAGAAACGTTTAATTTCTTGACAAGTTTATAATATGTAAAAAAAATATTTATTTATTGCTTAACATGATGCACTTGCAACTAAAAATAAGCTAAGGAAATTTCATTAAAACATGTGAATAACGACTTTTAATTGGTAATGACAAAAAAGTTAATTTCTCGTCGAATTTCAGTTAGGAGGCCTTGGCACTTCGCCGTCGATATGCTACATAGATATTAGATATTTATAAAAATATAAATACCCATGATTTATAAAAATACTACTAATACTCGTATTCATCACACAAACATCTGCCGGTTCTGGGAGTCGAACTCGAACCTCGTAATTACCATTACACCAAACGGTCGTCTAAGATTATAAGTGTATTTTTATTTAGAAGTGATCTACCGAATAGGAGTTTATTCTAACCACTATTAAAAATCTCGAGCGATATAGTAGCAACAAAAAACTCGTTCACTTCACGTGATTGGTTGTCGAGCTTTGATACTTTTTGCTATCTCTCAGCATCATAGGCTTGTCTATATTTATAGGGGAAACCTATTCCATTAAGTACAAAGTTTTTGCTATAACTCGCCTTTCCTTTTTGAGGAAAACCGATATAAATAACCTGCAACGGGGAAATAAATTCTTAAAATGCAGTTAATATTATCATCGTGCCATAAATTGAATCAAATTATTACTACTTTCATTGAAATACTTCCTGGGAAGGTATCTTTAAATATTTAAAATCTTAATTCATTATATTGATTTCAGTATCTGTTAGAGCTGCCATTTCAGAAACTACCTTATGAGACTATAAATACAATTCACAGTACTACTTTTTTATAGATATAAACAAAAAATCAAAACAACATGTAAGTGAGAAATTAAAAAAATATTTCGGAGCATTATGCTTTGGTAAATTATATGTCATTTGTGAATATTTGGGTGAATATTTATTATGTTTGTGTGCGTGTGCGTGCGTGCGTGCGTGAGTGTGTAATCAAATTAACGTCAAATTTGTCATTTTTTTAAATGGTGAAGACATATTTCCTATAAGACAATAAAAAATCTGAAATCCAGACTGTTTCTAAAGTATTTCCAGAAATAAAATCCAGTTAGTATAATGATAGAGATCCAGCCTTAAAGTCAATGTTCCTGGCTTCGTATGGTAGTTTGTGTGATAGCTATGAACATTTGTATCTTGTATATATCAATGAATATAACTTAGTTATATACGTTTTATTACTTATGTATATGTATCATTGGGTTTTGCTGTTTCTTTCTCTACACGATGGCGTAGCTTTTATAATTTACATAGGAATTCATAATAATTAATAAATTAATGAATTTATTTAATTTTGGATTCACGATGGCATATTTCCATAAGATTTAAAAACCGTCTGTAAAAAAACCACATTTTCGATCATCCTATCGCTCGGAAGAGTGATTGTTTTTTACAGGCATATTTTAAATCTTATAAAATAAATGATTATTTTTAATTAACAGATATTTGACATCCCTATTATAATTTAGCTTTCAGTGCGTTTATTGATTAAATGTTATGATAAATAACGAGGCAATTCAACATTGTAACATAAATTATAATGAAATATGTCCATTTAATCATTGTTAAATGTAACATATCGCCATAACTGTTGAAATACTAAACATTCAGAAATTCTTGTTCAGAAATTAACACACAGTTGGTGAGCTTATGATTTGGAATTGTCTTAATAAATTTTGAACTGCGATCTAGATAAGTTTGTTTTAGCTATTATTTAAAATTGATTTTCTGTGAATATCGCTTATAAGTCATAACTAAATTATATGGTGAATAATTTGATTACTTTAATAAACTGTATCATGTCGTTTATAATGCATTTGAAAGTAAAAACTAAAATAGCTCAATAGGTAGCTCAATTGATTGAGCAGTGGACCGGACATCCAAAGGTTGTGGGTTCGAGTCCGGCTAAGAATAACTTGTGAGATGAGTGTTTTTCTATTAAAAGAAATACGCCATGAGATTTCATCATAAAGTAACAACTAAGCAGCTTCATAATACAGTGGTTTGCGTATTTGCCCTAAGATGGTGAATGTTAAGCACCCTTCGTAGGAGTCAGTTGTCAGATGGGTGATCAAAAAAATTGACATTGCAAATTTACTTCGGGTGCGAGAGACCACGTGCAGCTAACTTAAATTAACATTTTAAATCACACACACATACACCGATTGACTAAGATCCTTTTTTATATTTTAAACTTAATTCGTTTCCTTTTTCTGATAAATACAATTTAAACATTACACAAACACGGTGGGGGCACCACCGGGACTTGAATTCAGAACCTTCGGTACAAAATGCAGTATCTCTACCGTTGCACCAAACGGTCTATTATATACAAGTTATTATATATTTATGTAATATCACTCTGCACGTTAATATCTTATAATATAGTTCCATTCAACTTAAAGTAACATTAAAAAGTTAATGCAAAAGCCGCCATTTCAAATGGTGCCTAATTATTGCAAGTTAGAAATAAATACGTTTTATATTAAACCCATCGAATCATTGATTGTATAATAATTCCAAGTTCGGCGAACTCGAATGCAAAAAAAAACAACTCAACTGTAAAGCCGAGACTGGATACTACAGACATGAAGTAAAAAAAAAGCATTAAAAAGCGATTATTGACCATTTAATCGGAACCCGTAATGGGATTTGTAAAAATCAAACTTAACAGTCAATCACGCTTAAGAGGACGCCGAGCGAAAAAAGCTTAAACGCTAGTTAAAGTTTAGTTGGTTCAATAAATAATATGCCGGCAATTTATAATATATAAAAAATATATTTTTAGTATCACATAAATTATATACATTTTTATAAGGTCAAACTTTTTTTAATGGGTTTGGTCATGGCCCCGGGCTTAATTGGGTAGAATCCACGATGGTACGAGCTAACACAGAAGTTGCCTATTCACCCTGGCTTTTATAACGGAAGGGTTATAAGTACTCGGAAATACAGACGTAGGGAGGCAGTTCCACTCCTTTGCTGTGCACTGGACTGATGTTGAAAAACGATTGGTGCGACAGGTAGGAATAGCAACCAACTAATTTATACTTTATGAAGGAAAACTATTTAAAGATAGCCGAAAATCTAAAGAAGCGTGTTGGCGTTTTAGATATTTTAAGAAAGCTAACTGTCTAATCTGTATATCATACTGTCTATCTATAGAGACAAACATATCCACTACAATTCAACCGACTCACACTTTAGAAATTTTGTCTGGAAATTTAATTATAGTAGTCGGTGCAAAGGTAGAAAGGCTATCTTACCCACGGACTAGTTTCGAATGCTGTTAGGTTACCTTTTCCAAAACTTTTTTTGTCATAACTTTGATAGAACTAACTTGATATGGTAAAAAATATAAGAAATCTCTAAGCTAACGTAGTTAAAGCGGGAAAGCGTAACAAAGAAACAAATTCCTATTCGCATTATACTATTTTTAACTAGGATAAAGATGTTTGTCAATCTTTTGATAATATATTTTTTCTATAGTACAAGTTTTGCTTAGTATGAAACTAAATCACTGGTGTAAGTTATCTGAAATTCATAAAATGAAGTGTGCGGTGAAGTTGTAAATCTAAACCATCCAGGATCTAATCAAATACGCACAAAAATTTCAATCAAATCAACATCAGTCAAGCCGTTTAAGACGAGTTCAATGATAACCGGTAGGTGGCGCTGGGATCGGGCAGGACCTTGCCTTGTTTTAATTTTTTCTGTTTTATGACGATTTTTAGACCCAGTACGCGACGTTGCGACCTGGCAGGACAATTTCTGCCACAGTTTTTTATAATTAAAAACAGCAAATATCAGTAGATACAGGATAACAAACAAAACAACTTACCAATAGCATGTTTCAGCTAAATCTATGGAGGAAAAACTACACTCGATCTTTTTCTTATCAACATATTTACAATGAAAATTATAAACGCAAAAATAATAAAAAAATTCAAGCAATTTTTATCTTTATGATAAATTACATTGATATATTAACATATCAATCTTTCTAAAATGCGGACCGCCTAATCAATATTTACCAAAACGTATTTTT
Source organism: Calamotropha paludella (assembly GCA_927399485.1). Taxonomy (NCBI): domain Eukaryota; kingdom Metazoa; phylum Arthropoda; class Insecta; order Lepidoptera; family Crambidae; genus Calamotropha; species Calamotropha paludella. Next base: position 2,800,721 of record OV656806.1, on the reverse strand, counting down.
TGCAAATCTTAACCTTCCGCTCATTATGATTAGACAAACAAACGCAACAATGTCAATGGTGCGAATACCACAGCGACAAAGATTAAAAATAAAACAACGCGACGCCGGCTAAAATATGTTTTTTAAACTAGTAACATTATCCGTAATACTTATTGACAGCTTCGGCCTCCAGCGTGTCGTTCAAAATTATCTTATTTGGGTCACTCGTGAGGGCAACGATCCCACGGTAATCCTTTTATTTTTAAATCGTCGAGTCGTTCATTTGCATATTATCAAAGCTATAATCTAAGAGGGTAGGGCAACGATTTAGTGAAATATTTGCCGATGAAACGCTAAAGGATATCCACCTTGGATAGATTATGATCGGTGCAACAAGAAGATTTTTCGCAATCCGAGTTATCCAGTTTTATTTTTCGTGAATGTTTAACCGATTTAATTACCAACATAAGATCAAAATGGCAGTAATTAAATTGTTTTATTAGCAACGAAAATTTTTAATCGAATGCTATAAGAATCTTTTACTTGAATAAATCAATTACGTACTTTTATTTCTGGCATATTATTTAAACGCCTTCGTTACTCGCAATACGTTCGGACGTAATCGATTCAAAAAAAAAAGAAATCCCGCTAATTTCCTACCAGGCTAAGAACGAAGAAATCGATTGCATACTGCATTGATGGTGAGTACTCGATTTTTATTTTTCTCGATTCGTTTTGTTGCATTATCTGCTGTGTGATTGTTGGTTGCCGGATCGTTGCTAAATTTATGATTTAATTGCCGGTTGCGCAGTTTGGAGTTCAATAAACTTTTAACATTGTATTTCGTGTAGTGTGGCTCTTGGAACACTAGTCAAGCGTGTAGCTAGTCATAGAATATCGATTTAACATCAATGCATATAATTCAGTGGATAGAATACGAACACTCGTGGGAAGAAATATTGTTATTAAAATTGCATTTATTATTTCGTTAATGATCAAATAACGAGCCCCAATCATACAGTTACTTTTTAAAACAAAATCCTATATTAAGAAGGAAATTAATGTTACCTTATTACCTCAGTATATTGTACTGGCATTTTATAAGATTTACAAATCAGGGCTGCGTGATAGTGCGGGGCACGACTCGATAGATCTCGAGTATCGAATAATCGCTTCCAAGCCAATAAACATACGAATATTCAAAAACTATCTGCTACATTAGCATGTCTTGAGCAGAGCGCGCGGACATTATCGAGAAAGATAGCTGAGGCACATAACTAAAACAGGTTAGGTTGTGTGCGCGCATAAAGGTGGAATACACGGATGGCACACAGCATTCATTCAGGATTCTTGTGGGATGTGTCCCGTTTCAACTTAGATATACCTGTCTTTTCGGATGACTTAGGATGTTGGAATAAGGACAACATGATTGACACCTTTGTTTACTGCTGGACAGAAGCTTAGATCCAAAAATGAGAGGTTTTACCATAATCTCCAGGCTTGGCAGGCAAGTTGGAAAATGCTATTGCCCGATTCGTAATCTAAAGAAGGTCATTACTTCTATTATCATTTGTCGCCGTTTACGAAACCCTTGAGCGTGGGGTTTGGTGATATTCTACTGCCAAACAGAACATGGCTATGATAGCTATCACAAACTGCAAATGAAAATAACTTTAGTGAAAATGCGCTTAAAATGAGTTGTTTTGAATCGTCCAATATTTTTTACCTATCATCCATTAAGGACGTATTTTTACTGTTAAAAAGAGCGCAAGGAACGCGTTAGCTTTAACAGAAGTAACGACATTTACAATTTTATACGTCGTCACCATACATAATCCACAAAAAAACAAAATTATTCTGTTATCACAAAAATAGTAGTTTTATGGTTTCATTACATCGTTGATTACAACAAAGTCAACAAGTATCTATTTTAGGTAAGTATTTTTAAACATTGCACAATATACAGGGAATAAATGACACTTAAAAAAAATTAAAGAAAGAAAGAAAAGAAAGATTATTCCTAAGTATTATGCTGATATGTGTAATAGTTAATACAATTGTTTTGTTGTGGCATGCGCATAATTTACATATTACGCATAAAATGTGCATACCATTTAGTGAATTAATGTAAACAATCACATATGTACTTAATATGAATGAGCGAATGCCGTAAAACATATATCTTTAAGAATTTTTATCGCTTTCAGTTATTTAAAAATTGAAATATAGTAATGTTTTGCCGTAAAATGTTTTATTTCTTAGCAATCAACATTTATTGTACTCAAGAATATTAACCTAATATTGTCTGTTTAAAGTTTATAACGATGGGTAAAGCAAGTGATTATGTTTAGTTTGTTGATGGTTTAAACATCAAAATACATTTATTACTTTGTTCTTGGTGAGCATTAATATAAATTGATTATAAACCAACATTGTAAATTATTATGAGTATATATGTTTTTAATGCTAGGTATACTATTGCCATGGACAAAAGTATAACTAGATTTGCCGACGTTTCGTTTTATAAGAACTCTAATAAAACCTGCTAAACCAAACGGTACCGGATTCGAGTCCCATAGGGGGCAGATGTGTGATAAATACGAGCATTTATACCTGCTGAGCCTTTGGTAGTAATATTATATACAAGGTTATTTTATAAACACCATCCAAATTTTTTCTAGGCATTAGATATCATTCAAACACTTCATTTATGAAAAAAAATTGGTAGGTAAAATTTCCGCAAAAATATTATTTTGTCCGAGCGAATTATTACAACAGCTGGTTACTGGTCAAAAGAAAGGTCGCCCGAAAGGTCAAACACGGCCGAAATGTTTTGAATGAAACAGCGGTGTGGGGTCGCGGGGTGTTGATGCCGAGGTACAGTAAGAAAGAACGACGTAACTTTCTTTTTCCAAAATTGAGTTGTTAGAAAGTCAATCTGTCGAAGAAAAAATCGTTTGAGTGAGAAAATTGCCGAATGGGTGAAAGTTGTTTTTTTGCTGTAAAATGGTGTTAGTTATCTACCTTGAAGGTGGCCACGCGCCATCTTGGTGCGTCTTTTTGCAAACTCCAAAAACGAGCCAAAGAAATTTGAAATGCATTTTTCTCGGAATGTATGCATTTCACAGAAAAATCGATTGATTATAAAATGTAGAGGACGTCAAGATCTACAAAAAATGTCATTGCTGCAATCCCGTACACCAACAAATGCACACAGTAGGTGGCGCCAAAGTCTTCAAACGGTGTTTTTTTATTTTTCACCTTGAAAATACATTTTTATTGCAAAAATGTAAATGTAAAAGTTGTTCCTTAGGATTTTGTCAACGACTTTTGTTTGAACAATTTTTTTATACAACTTACCGTTTTGAAGCTGGACCTCGAAAAAGAATGAAAAGTCCAATAATACGGTTGCCTGCAGTATAAGTCCACATGTGTAGTGCACTTTTTGACCACGATTCATTTATTTGTATTAATTAATGTCATTCTAACAATTTAAATTTGTTAATTATTTGAATTTGTTTCGCATTAAACCATTTCTTGCTAAATAATTAAAAAAATACTGTTGCCTGTTTGTTTAAAAGAGGAAAAATAATCAATATATTTTTTTCCATTTATTGCAAAACGGTCAGTTGTATAAAATTAAAATAATAATGTTTACCGTAAATTTGTTATGTTACGTTGAAATAGTAAATTTTGATTATTTCATAAAAGAAAAAAATAAAAATCAATAATTCAATAGCCTTATAAATACTACTATTTCTATTAGAACAATGAAGGGAAATAAAATATTGTTTGTTTTTGCCGAAAACCGTAATAACTTTGAAGTCGATGTTTTTATAACTTGCAAAAAGTTAGAACAATGACTTACTCAATTTAAATACTCGAAGCGCATGCGGCGAGCCGCGATCGTGGCTGCGCGCGCAGGTTGTGGCTAGGGTTGCCACCTTTTATTTTTGTAGTTAAAGTACACTGGTTATTATAGGTAAGAAAAAAAAGTACATAGTATGAAAATAAAGTACAATTTATTTTCCTTTATCATTATGTTTAAAAGCAAATTTTTTATTGCTTTTTGCAGTTTGTATCAAATTAGTATTTCTATTAAACAATTGCAAACACAGCATCTTTACAGTCTAGCATAGCATAGTTTAGTTTGGATATTTAATGCAACCATATCAATTCACACACACACACAGAAAAAGAAAATTTGTCTTCTTACTTGTCCTACTCCTATACTGAAGCAATTGTAAATGTAATTCCACACAATTTGCATTTTCCATTATATTCGTTCTGTGGATCATAAATTAACCAATCACCATGTCCGTTTTCCCACGTACTTTTATACTTTACTGCAATCGTTTATTTTTCTTTTTGACCTATCATTTCTTTTAAACATTTTTTCGGTGTAACATATTCACTATCTGTTCCGAGAGAGAGTTCTGTTCTGTGCGAGAACCGATACGGTAGGTTTTGTTCATGATGAAACCCAGGATAAAGAAATATCACGTAAAACACACTAGAATAACAATTGACTTCTTAACTAAGCAAAAAATTAGTCAACCTCTTGACAGTTTTGACAGATAAGGAAGTGTTGCCAACAAAAAGTGTACATTAGTTGCGGAATATTTTTTGTCAACTCTTTATTGTCGAGCTGTACTACTAAAATTTTCAAAATCCCAAAAAAATCAAATCATTCGAAATAAAGTATTTTCGTACGGGTGGCAACCCTAGTTGTGGCGACACCTGTGCAATGAAATCAGTCACGCGGGAACCTCCCGCGACGTACGTCTTGTGCTCCCGCGAGCTTACATCACATAAATACCTACCTAACAAAATGTATTCAAATCGCGAGTATTACGAGATGGTACGGTGCTATATTTTAAGTGGAGAAAGCTTACACGGTGCCTGTGCACTGTACGAAGCTGAAAGTCTTCCTCGTCTTCGAAATAGTGGTTTCGTAAATGCTACAACACCGAATCGTCAAACCATTTTAGCTGCGAATCAACGCTTACTTGTCCACGGACAATTTACGACGCCATCACACGCTCGAGGAGGTGGTAGAAGGAGACTTGCAATTGAAATCGAAGACGAAATCTTTGATTTCTTTGATCGAAATCCCAGAGCAAGTACGAATGACGCAGCAAGACGGTTCGGCGTAAGTCAACCCGCGGTGTGGAAATTACTTAACGCCGCAACTATGCATCCTTATCACTATCAGAAAGTGCAGTCTTTAGGTGAAGCAGATGCCGTGCCTCGCCGTGCCTTTTGTGAGTGGCTGATTGAACATCCTGGTGCTGTTATTTTATGGACTGATGAATCTTTATTCACTCGCGTGGGACTGTATAACCAACACAACGAGCATTGGTGGTCGTTCCGGAACCCGCACGTGATAAGGGAGAACCATCATCAAGTGCGTTTTAGTGCAAATGTGTGGGCGGGTATTATCGGTAACCAAGTACTGGGGCCGTTCTTCATTGAAGGGCGGTTGACCGGAAGCACGTATCTTGATATGTTACGCACTGTAATATCCGACTTTATGGACGAAGTACCACTCGCGCTTATTCAAAATCGCGTGTTTTATTTCCAACAAGACGGAGCACCACCTCATTATGCGGCCGCAGTTCGCGATTATTTAAACACCGAACATGGTGATCGCTGGATCGGTCGTGGAGGCCCCGTCCCATGGCCGCCCCGATCACCAGACCTCACGCCTTGTGACTTTTTTTTGTGGGGCGAAATTAAACGGCGGGTTTATGTGGAGGAGGCCCAAAGCCTCGAGGACTTAAAAATAAAAATAATCCGTGCATTTGACGAAGTGAAAAATGACACTGTAGTGCTTAATAAAATTAAAAACAATGTTCGTAAACGTGCAAGACTCTGTTTGGAGAGAAATGGTCTACATTTTGAACAGTTAATGAAGTACTCTTAAAACGATTGTTTTCAAACTTTATGTAAGTGTATTATGATTGGTTCTTTTATTTATTATTGGGTTTGAGTAGGTATAGCAAAGGTGTGCAGGGCGTTTAGACTTCAAAAAATATGTTTTTAATTTAATTATTTTGCATTCGCAATGCAATATTTTCTATGAGATATAAAATACGTGTGTAAAAAACAACTACGCCTCCGAGCCCTCAGGTAGGATTCGAACCCACGACCTTTCGCAATCCGGGCAAGTGCTCTGACCACTGAGCTACCGAGACGCTGGCAAACGTGTCGAATTTTACAAACGTATTTCAACTTCTATTATGAGTTCAACATCGAAAGTAATATTTTTACAAATATTAAACAATCGATTAAGATGGAACCAGCTATAATTATGTGCTTTTTATTTAATTTTTTGCATTCATGATGCAATATTTCTATAAGATATAAAATACGTATGAAAAAACAACTACGTCTCCGAGCCCTAAGGTGGGATTCGAACCCACGACCTTTCGCAATCCGGGTGAGTCATAAAAATTATAAAATCTAATAATAATTTTACTCTTTCTATTTTTCATCCGGCTTCGGATTAGTATTAAATGAGCGATGTTAATGTTTAGGACTAGGAAAAGTATTGAAATGTGTTATCAGTGAATTTATTGCTTTTTAATACCGATTTTCGTATTGCGTATGCGATTCCTGTGTTTTTTTAGTTTCTGTTGTTAATAGTTCTCTTAGTTTTGTATGTTTCAGTGAGACAAAAAAAAATCTTAAGTTCTAGACGCCTTGCACAGCCATTGCTATACTCCAACCAATTTTTGTACCTAAGTTGTTCCAGATTTTTTAAATACGCCTTATTGCAAAAAGTATGGTTTACTTTTACGTTCAAAGTTTTTATCTGTTATTAGAAAACAACTCATACCTTCTGCAATTTGACGGTCCTAAGCCCGATCAAGTATGAAGGAAAAATTTGGAACTTATGACAATTATTGTTATGTATTAATGAAATATGCGAGAGCGGGGAGCGGGAGCGGCGGCGGCGGCGGGGGGGTGGGGGAGGTCATGTAGTCATCTGCTACAACACCGTGCGCAGCGTAATGTATCAATGAAATACGGGGGGAGGGGCGGGGGTTGTGTAATCATCTGCTCCAACACCGTGCGTAGCGTGATTGTGACAGTAAATCGGTAGTTTTCCTCGGATAACTTTGTATAGCCTTAACTTAATATTTTAGTACTGAGTGATATTAAAAGAAAAAAATCTTGTTTCGTAACTCTCTTCAAAGAATATCATTTATAAGTTTGGATGGTGTTTATATAATGACCTTGTATATCAACGATTATTACTTATCTAAGTATCATATATGTACGAGCTCTATTCGAGACCCGAGTATTCATAATGCAAGCTTATCAGTACTTTCTTCGGGCTGAGCTGATTGGTGTAAGAGTAAGAAATATCATTATTAATAATATAAAATATATTATAAATATTATAAAACAAAATAGAGCTCTCCCTAGTACATTGCGTATTAAAGAAATAGTAAAGACAATCTGTTTTATGACGAAATTAAACAATTTATTAAACAAACTATAATATACAATCATAAAAAATGCCAGACACATAGAACACTTATTTAAACCCAAACTATGCAGATAAAGGTTAAAATTTTTGAGGTGAAATTAATTTTTTATCATTGTTTTAATCAAGTTTATAAAAATAGGTGGTCAAAAAATTAAAAGCCTTTAATTTATTTCTTTATAAAGATATAAAATGTTACATTATACATAATTATAAGGTAAAAGTATTACACATACAGTATTTTGAAATTGTAAAGAAAGCAAAAAATCATTAATTAAACAATATCTTATTTAAATTTGGCAACACTGCTTTGGCGACATTATTTAAGTACATTTAAGTTAATTTGGAAAAATATTTATTAATATGACGTTATCAAATATATAATTTGACTTTTTAATCATGTATTCAACAGTTTTCCTTCAAAGTTGGGTCACTTTCGCTCGGACAAACTTATAGCCAAACTTAAAAAAAAATACAATATTCAAACTTTACAAAAGACTTTATGTCCCAACCCTAACATTCTATTCTTCTTGTGTGATAAAAGAGATATTCTATCGACTCGATACCAAATATCGAATTTGCTTGAGTGAATTACGATCGAGTGTTTGTTACATCGATATAATTTATTGATACGAAAAGGCGAGTAGTTACTGCACTGTCTGTTATAAATTTATTCACATCGTATTTCCTATATATTTACCTTATGAATAGGGAAAAGGTTTATTATGTCAATTGTCAAATAAGAGATTAAATCGTTGGTTTGAACCTACGACCGATGCGACCTTTCATACTTAGCAATTTACTTAGTGATTTTAAACAGAAAAGTATGTCTTTTTTACCATTATAACTTTTTATGACGGGGAGAAAAACACCCTTTACTAGGATGCAATATTTTTTAATGGGACCGCTCTTGACCCCAATCAAGCCCAGGGGCCAAGACAGAATCCACGATGGAGCTGAGTTAACCCGAAAGATGCCTATTCACCCTGAGTTTGAAGTTGTTCGATTTATAAGTATTCGTTTTAGTAGGGAGGGAGTTCCACTCCTGTGGTGTAATATTACGAAAACAATAATGTATTCATAACACTTAGATTGGCAAAAAATGACTGGAAAATATATATATTTCTATGTAAAAAGACATGAAAAACACACAATTTAACGCTTGTAGTAATCTTTCATTTCTATAATTTGACACTATAAAAGCCATTTCATGGAAGAACAATAAAATCACAGTTGATATAATCCACAATAACTGTGGACATCGATTTCGCAAATGCCACATGAAGCTTCATGATGATCTTTACTTTCCGTTATTATGGCCTTCACATTTGTAGAAAAAACAGTAAATAAAAAAAGGTTTCAAGAAGTTGCACGATATATTCCCGTGCCCTAGATAAAGATAGAAGATAAAACACTTTGTTTTAAAAGGAGCATTTACAATGTATGTATTGAACGCGAACAGCTACACTAGCTAAGTCCGTCAGCTAACGTCGGGAACGCAAGGGCTGTATGACGACCAGGGATTTCGAGCAGTGTATATTGCCAGCAAGACATACTAAGACGAGGTAACAGGAAAAATACTGTTGCCCTCTAAAACATGGAGAGAGCTATACTTGGTGTTTCCTTGTATGATAAAATTCATAATAAGGACATCTGCAAGAGAATCAAAGTTACTGACATTTCTCTTTGTGTCAGGAAGCTGAAATGGCAATGGGTAGACCACATCACTCGCAGAACTGATGACCGTTTCAAGAAAGGATCTCGAGTAGTGACTACGAACTGGATGAGGCAAATAAGGAATGCCCCCCAGTATGAAAACTGATAACCTCGGGAAGGGTGCGGGAATCTGATGGCTGCAAATAGCTAATAGCCGTTCCCTGTGGTATTCTAAAGAGGAGGAAGTCTGTTTCAGTGGACTGTGTCGGCAGAAGATGATGTTTATATGTTAGAAAAAAGTGTAAAAAAAATTGGATTCCTATGCCTTCTTTTATCCGAGCGTCGCGCCGACCAATACGCCAGATTGCGACTTTCCTGACTGACATATACCGGCTAAGTTCTTTAAGAATCCTAGAGGTATTCAGTACCCAACAGCTAACGACGTATGCCTGATGGAGAAAGCGAACTTGGTATCTTACAGTTTAGACCAAATCGCTGGCAAAGTATGCACTAATGCTGAGGCAGGGTATTTGTGGCCCCACACAATAGCTGTTAACTTTCCATTTCTCTTTGTAGTTTTCACATTGTAAGGTACCTTTACAAGACCAATTTCAATAAAAATTGACTACTATGACACTTATATTTTAAAGTACGATTTGATAGGTATTGCAGAAACCGTTGATCATCCAGTCCATAACAGGCATGCAAAGATGGCTAAACTTCCTCAATCAAAGCCCAACAGGCTAAAAACTTTGCCATAAGGAACGAAATTCACAATCCTTTAAACAAAAATAAATTTTCGAATTGCAAATTCAAATGCGGCCATCTTAGGTGCCTATGCATATCGGAAACCATAAACGTCTTCCATGAACCCATTTGTCATAATCTTCTTATAACAATCTGGCATGGGCGAAATTCCAGTACTTAGGTAACAACATAAAAACGATCACCATAAAAGATCTATGCCTCAATCTAGATGTACGTCGGATTTGATTTAAATCCACGTGAGGAACACTGAATCAATATATTTTACTGTTTCCTATTGCAATACGAGCTCGCTGTATTTACGAGTTACTCTAAGCTAAACGATAGTTTATGGATACGTTCCCGGAATATCGATTTTATTTGTCCCATAGAAATATTGTTTAGAACCTAAAAAAAAACACTTTTAACGGATAAGACGCGTTTAATTTTGTCATCCTGTGATAACGATTCCTGTAAATATTGAAACGCCAAAATTAAACATGAAAAAACAACATAAAACTTGTCGCACATACGTTCCTATAACATCACTTGTGCAAATGGTATAATATTTCAGGGGAATGATTTTCAATGTCCTATTACAACGTATAGTTCTTTTCGACTAAACAAATAAAATAATCTCTACTATATAAAAGAAGGACTTTGTGGGTTTGTTACCATATATAGTTACCATAGTTACCATAAGCCTAAGAATAACAGTTTTTATAATCAATAAACGTTACCATAGCAACGCGTGGCCAGGTTAGCTAGTAATAATTAAACTACAACTTTGGACTTCATTTTAGAGTTAGCAAGCAAAGTAAAGAGGTAGATTAGGGTGTATTTTCTCATACTCAATTCAGTTTTGACCAAATATAAGTGACGATACAGCATCGTATTTGCGTTAATACGGAAAAATGTGGTCATATTTATTTATCTATAAAAGTTACGCGATTTCCATAGGTATATCAAAAATTCAATAATTTTGTTACTAGAAATAATCCAACTCGTCTCAGAAGAACACCCCCTCGCTATCCGAGCGAGTACTCTGCCAATAACCGTGACAGAACCAACGAATTTTCCAGGTATTTTTTAAGCTGACGCAAGCACCGTCTCTTCATTTTCTAGGTACTAGTAACTACATCAAATGTAATACAATTCAAGTATCCAACAGTGGTAAAGAAAGAACAGCTAATTAATTATTATACTTTTAATTATTTAGACATTTCACTGTTAAATATTTACGTCCAAAGAAATTGTAACTAGAAAAAAAAGTGTCCTGCCACAGACTTGAATCATGTTTTTTTTCTAGTCATAGTTGCTTAGATATATCACTCTAGCAGTTAAATTCTGTAATAAAATATAATCAAAATTAGCAATACAGAAGTCTTATTTAAAATAAAAATACCACGGTTGTTGTGATGCCTTCTGTCAAGCTTTGTACTACGCATGCGCACACAAACACGTATTAACACACGTACATAATGCTTCCTATCTCATTTTCGCCTACGTTAAATCTTATGAATTTATGTGTGTGTCTCTTTTTATTTTGTCGCTTTATCGTTTCATCGACTTTCAAATCACAACGATGCTAAAAGAGTTTTCACTTCAATAAAAGTGCATTATTTTTTCGAATTCTCAATGAGGAATTTGATATGTACATAGCAAGTTTTCAACAATATTCACAAGATAATATCTCTCCTTTATGTTCAAACTTAATACCAAGCTCAGGTATAAATACAGCGGAATATACTGTTAACATCCAAGCAAAATTTAATTTCACATTGTGCCGAGTAATTCTACAGAAATAGCTGAATTAAAATCCTCGCTTAGGGCTGGCGATCTCATTACTGCGCCGCGCGCGGTCGCCTACCATCCATCATTAGCCGTGCGTCTGAACAGGCAACCCTATAATTTAACCTCCGCCCCCGCACCCCGCTCCCCTTAAACGCCTTAAGTTTATTAAAAGAAGACGTACCTAAATTAACTTCATGGACAAAGTTCTGTTGCGTTTAATATTAACATTCGTAATATATTTAAATCGTTTTTATAGGAGTTGTTTGATAAAATAGATATTTAGGCTATAACTAGCTGAACCGACCACGCGTTATAAATTAAAATGAAACCTATCATATGTACTAAGTCGGAACAAATCCAAAATTTTAAAAAATCATGAGAACTATAATTATTTTTTTTTGACGTGACAACGTCTTATAAATTGGTTTGCCGGGTGACACTTCAAGAAACTGCGTTACGCTCCGCTCACGTTATGCGCTTACAATGAGAGCGAGTGAGAGGCACGCGTCCCTTCCACTCGGGCATGGTTAGCCCGCCTAAGAGCGAGAGAGACAGACATAAAAAGTGGAAGGGACGCGTGCCTATAAATTAATGTTTTAAATATAATTCTTTGTATAAATAAATGTTTTAAATTGTTACTATTATTTCATCCTTCTTCCTACTATACGAATGAATATTCACATTAAAATTATTTTACCACTCAAAGTCGTTGTCACGTAAAACTTTCGCCCGTATACCGACTTTACAGGCAACCAACCAGTTTTTACTGACAAAGACCTTAAAACTAAAAGACATAATATTTATTGACACAAACAACGAGTTATGGTCGTACTTAATTTAAAAAAAAACTATATTTAAACAAGAATTATTCTAAAAAAACAAGCGTTCGTTAGCCAAATGAATATTCATAAAAAGCAGTCCCAACGAGTATGTCACATTCAATGTTAAATATCCTTCTTCCTTTATCTTAAAGTACATATTTGCGGATCACTCGTGCTATTTAAATATAGGCATATATTAAACAATCACATAAGCATTTGCTTTGGTGCGCGATTTCCGATTCTCGTTACGTACAGCTATTCATCTATTTGTTCTGCCTGTAACTCTATGCCTGGTAAATATAATTTCCATAGACCACGCTAGATGGCACTGCACGTATTTATAACTCGCTAATGAATTGTTTTTGGATTAGCGTATTAAGCAAAACATATTTGTAGTTTTCATTGTCCAGAGTGTGAAGAACCGGTCTATTCAATTCGTGCTTTACCAGGTACAGACACGTACCTGGGCGCTTCACTCCCTCACAACACAACACGGCGTACCATAGCCGAGGTCCGAGCCCGTAGAGGCGCCCTATGGCACCCTGTGCTCCCATCTCCCATGAGGGAGTCTCCGAACCAGCATAGAGTCACTACCGCGCTCTAGCCGTAGTTCTATTTTCTCATCGGAAATGCCGTCCAGCTAGAAAACCACAATGGTGGCTCGCTACTCTCGGCTTGAGGTCCATTTAAGGATTTCGCCGTCCCAAAACCCGGTATCGTTGTTAAGGTCATCTGCGACCAACATCAATAACACATTTAAAAAAATGTAGTCTTTCGTCGCCCCATGACCCTGGGTGCGATCGCGCCTACCAAGCCTGTATAGACTTCCAGACTAAGGCATTTTCACGGTAGTGTTTAATCTAACATAACCTCTCGGGACAGCCCGATGTATTCATATAGGATTCACCACCTTCGTCCCCCGAGTCGGGAGGGAAACAAAAAAAAGTAATTTTTCACTTGTTTATCAAGTGGTCATATGTTAATTGAAAATGAACACCCTCGAATCGACCTGAATAACCTGGGATTGTTCAAGTTCACTGACAACAGTGTTTTAAGTTGCATATTCTACGTGACGGCCATAAAGGCTACAAGCGCATTTTATTTTACCTCATTACAAGTTCAACTTATTTCTAAGAGTTTTATGAGATAAAATGGAAGCGATCCTTCACTACCTCGTAATGATTGATATCATAATGAATTTGTTTTCTTGTTAATTATGATACCAAGTTAAAATTGGGTTTCTATAAATTAAAAAAAAGGTTGACTCTATGGTTTTGTATCATAGCACTTTTTTTATCTTAAAAAGCTTTATCTCACCCAAATGTATATTTAAATCCGGGGTCGCCAATTTATTCGGTCGTGTTAAAAGGCCGTTCGGTCCGGAGAAGACTATTTAAATATGTATTCAAAGTGAAAGATCTTAAACTTAATAACAGGTCTAGGATCCCTTGATTTACGTGATTACTAGAATCGGCAGTAATGTATCTCTACATGCTATCTGTAAATCAACCATGCCATTTCAAATCCTAGTTTCTATAAGAACTTGTCCGAAAGAAGTGAATTTACAACGAAAACGTTTACATTACTGCTAATGTAGTAAATACAGCGATCTTCACTCATTATTAACAAGCGATGTATTCGGAAACCACACTTTTGTCTGCTTATGAGCTTACGCAACTTTCTGCGGTATGATTGTCTTTTTCTATCACATATTAATGTACGCCCTGTCTCTTTCTTTTACTAAGACAATCTTATTTTATGTTAAGACGTAATTCAAAGCCCACCTAACACAATATTTTTTTATTCGTTTTGGTTGGGTTTTGATATGGATTTGGTAGATTTGCACATTTTTTTCTATGTTATTTGTTTATTGAACCCAGTTATTGTAGCAAAGAAAACAACTGAAAGATTAGTTCTTTGGATTATATTAAAAACATATAATTTTATAAGTTATTATATATCGACGGCGAAGTGCCAAAAACTGAAATTCCTCGAGAAACTAACTTTAAATTAAAATTCATTATTTGCATGTTTTAATGAAATTTCCCAAGCGTATTTTCGCAAGCGCATCATGTTAAAAAAAATATTTTTTTTTTTTTTACTTATTATTAATTTGTCAAGAAATTAAACGTTTTCTTCAGCTTATGTTTTATTTTGAAATTAGCATTTAGGTGTTATTGGCAGTTCGCCGTCGATATGTATATCTCACTATGTATATATAGTTTGGACATGTATAGAGGATGGACGAAAGGAGATTGGTAAAAGAAATATATAGGGCAAATATTCATAGGCAAATCGGTAAAGGCTAAATCGAAGATGGCTTAGATGGATTGGAAATACTAAATAGAATAAAAAAGTACCTGCGAATAGTATATCCTTGAAGGTGGATTACGGAAATTTACCTGCAAAGAAAAAAAACAAATAAATATGACGATTTAATCTATATAAAAATATAGTGAGTTTGTCTGTCCGCGCTTTTTCCCGCTCTTTTTCCATTGTATCAATTAGTTCGTCTACCGGACGCTAGATGGCGCTAACGAAAATAATATTTAATAATAGAAAAAAATTAAAGAATTTTGTCCACCCGTGCGAAGCCGGGACGGGCCGCTAGTCTATAATCTAAGATCACAGTGGTTTATGTGTTTGTCTGTCCGCTCTTTTTCCTTTATATCAATAACGTTACCATAGCAACGTGTTAACCGCAAGTAGTTCGTCTACCGGACGCTAAATGGCGCTAACGGAAAAATATTTAATAATAGAAAAAAAATAAGGAATTTTGTCCACCCGTGCGAAGCCGGGACGGGCCGCTAGTATAAAACAACTTAAATTACACACCTTAACCTTTGTAACTAATTCATATTTATTTATCCATAAAATAATTTTTTACTAGAAAAAAAAAGCGTAACTCCTAGAATTTTTCTAGTAAATAGTTAAGTGACATAAATGTAATATATTAAATGTTATTTGTTTCATTGCTCTCTAAAAAGTATTTAATGTTTATTTAGAATTTACAATCAATCTAGATGCTGAACGCAATTCCAAGTAGGTCAAAATTAAAAAAATATATACCCACAAAATGGATGGTTAAATACGTGGGCTCACATTTATTGACCCATATAGGTTCACAATTGGCTATACTACAATATCAAGTAAATGTCAACGATGAATAAATTACTATAACGAGATAAAACAGTCGATACCGAACGCTACTGTATTATGAATTCCACGAAGTTTATTTCTCATTACATTACGAATACATTATTTGAAATAATAAAGAAAAATGAAAGTATTATTTACACATACACAATACACATATATGTTTATGTGTATAATTTTATAGATGGTTATATACCTTCTGTCATTATCAGTACATTATATTATGACAATACTTTGTGTGTGGAGTGTGTTTGTTACCATAGTTACCATAAGCCTAAGAATAACAGTTTTTATAATCAGTTAACGTTATCATAGCAACGCGTAGCCGAGTCAGCTAGTTTTATATAATAGTTTTTGTATGTTATATCAAATATATTTATACCCGTTGTATACAGCTTTTGAGATTCGTTTTTACCAAAAGTAAAGAATGTTACTAGCATTAAGTCCACTTGTTGTACACCAATTTGATATTTATAGTTTTTTTTTAAATAAATAAATAAATTTAATTGTGATAACGAACCTCAAAATACTTGTTTTTTATTCCTTTCTGATTAATAATGGTGAGCTGGAGACTTAGGTTCATTTTATAGATAGCGACTGCGGTGCCTTCCAAAGGAGCTTAAGATAATAAATTATTGATCACCCATCCGCTGATCTGGATCTGCCATCCAGGTTTTGATTATTACTGAACTACAATAAAAAGCGCTCGCCGTAGCCCCAGTGTTGCCAGAATGTTAATTTTGTAACATTTTACGTTAATAATATAATAATAATAACATTTCTCACATTCACACCAATTAGCCTAGCCCATAGTAAGCACTGTAAGGCTTGTGTTATGGATACTAGGGTAACGGATAGACATACATAATATGATACATAGATATCTTATATTTATAGAAATATATGACTCAGGTACAAATTCTTGCATTCATCATTCATCACAAAAACATTTGCTCCTTCCCAGCACCATACGAACCCAGGACCGTCGGTGCAAAGGACAAGTTCGATACCGTTTCACCAACGGAAGCGATCTTTTGACCTTCTCATATTACCCCCGTGTTACTTCACTCTATTTGTTAATTTTACTTAACTAGTAAGTATTATCAAAATGAAAAAAGTGGAGAGCTATAGAGCGTTTGTGAAAATATCATCAGAGAGGTCGGGCATATGAGCCCTTGTTCACACTCTCAAAAATTATGTCGAGAGACACCAAAGATCTCCTAATATATCAAGAGATGCAATGACATCTTATACTCAAACTCGAAAAAAAATGGCGTCTCAGTTTTTTCATCATCGCACTTGAGAAACTATTTTTCCAGAGCAGGTCTCATTCAAAAAGTTATTAAATAAAAATTTCATTAATGATAAGTTTGATTAGTAACATTATTAAATAACCTTCATTATTATTTTAATAACTAATAATCAACTATTAAACAATTATTAAACGTTTTTATACTTTTATATTAAAATTAAAATTACTAAACATAATTATTTAAATTCACTGAACATATTGATATCAGTTTCGGTATCGCAGATATATTGATAAAAGTATCGTTATCGGTATTATATCGGTAGAAAGGCATACCGATGCATCACTAAATTATAATAATATCATTCACAACCGCGAAACTCGAAATAACGATAGTCTTAGTTATATAGTTTAAATCAAAAAATAAAAAATGATTTATAGCTTTAATATAAATCTTTCTTCATTTATATTTGATTATACGAGATATGTTTGATTTATTTTATTGCTATGTAATGAACTCATAACGATTTGATTGGATTATTCAATACCAAGGATTTTTAATTTAGTTTTTTTTTCTGTGATTTGAGTTTTTTGTGTCTTTATAGTCTGTGTTTATGTGATTTTATAATTAACGTCCTTACATTAATCAACATAGATACTTCAATATATATATATATATATATATTAGCCAGGCGGGACTCTAACCTGTATACCCTCGCTATCTGAGACAAGTTGACTTTTTGTAGTTTGTTTACATACAAATCACTCCATAAATGTCAAATAAAGATATAGTTTTCTTTTACAAGCCTATCCTTACCGTATATTTTGCTCGAATTAAATATCACAGCTTTCTCTATAAAACCCATGATGTTTACCAACCAACAATCTATCTTTTTAATGTTGTCGTTCCAACGAAGTAGCCAGTTGCATGTAATACTCTACTCCAACCGTTATTAGTAGGGTCGTTCTATCATTTTTTATGTTCCGATTCCTCGTTTGGCATTAATCGATATAAGTAAAGAATCGATAATCAAGATAGTCATACAATACGAACTTTTTGGAAATTACTATTATTGTAATCGCTTATATCATAGTTAATTCTTTACGGTTTCTCTGTCGCCCTTTGTATTTACCTGCACAGGTGAGTTTTAGACTCTAATAGATGGATTTCAATAGAGGTCTAAGTCAGACGAGCAACTGAAAAAGGTAATTAGTTCCGACAAGTTTCGGTTTCTGTCCGATTTTTATCAAATAAATTCCAATTTTACTTGCTTCGTTATTTTGTACGATGTTATATTTTTTCATCAAATTAATTCGGTCCAATTAATGTAAATAAGTTGATTCAGCGATATTTGCCATCGTTAGTAGTTATAAAATTAGTGAATTTTAATATAAATAATTTTATAATTCGTTTGATTCACTCGTTTATATACTTACTTACGAATTGAGCGAAATGAGTGCTTTATCTTCGCTGATGTTTAATATGATTGAACTTGGTGATTTTATAAATCTATTAATTTAATGCATGCAACTTATAATGCTGCTTCTATAGCATATGAAAGAGTGGCTTCTTGCTTGCTAATTTTTTAAATAATCTTCAGAAATGTTTAAGGTTGTTGGTAAGAACCTCAAATCGCTTCACAAGCGAGAAGTTTTAAATAATATTTAATTAGCATTAAATTTTTAAATAAAGTTTTATACTGATAGTGTTCGCGTTTCAAATTTAACGCTGATTAAATAGTGCTTTAAAGACTTCTCGCTTGTCAGGCGATTTAAGTTTCTTGCCATCGACCTTAAACATTACTGAAGACTATTTGAAACATTAGCAAGCAACAAGCCACTCTATTATATGTTATCGAAACAATATTTTAAGTTGCGTGTAATTAAAAGTATAATAAAAGTGAAATTAAAAGATGTATAAACCGTCAAGTTCAATCCTATTACACGTCAACGCTCATTTCGCTGAATTCCCCAGTAAATACTAACCAGTGCACTAAAACAAATTAGATATATTTGTGTTAATAGTACCGGTGAGCTCGAATACCGTTCAATCAGTTTATCTATATAAATCAGACCGTATAAATTTGGTAAAAATATAAGACGTCCTACAAAATGACGGAACATATAAAATTGGAATTTGTTGGGTAAAAATCGGACACAAATTGTAACCAGGCGGAAACAATTACCTATTTAATTACTCGTTTGAATTGAGCCTCTATCAAAGTCCATCTATTAGAGTCCAAGAATCACCTATGCAATTACACAGGACGACAGACAAACCGTTCAGATATTACAATGAGACAATCGTTTACAGTAAAATATCTAACTTAAAAGATCGGATGGTGTGCACCTAACTTTATCATCGATTCCGTACTTATACCGATTAATGGCAAACGAGAAATCGGAATACAACAAATGATAGTACGACACTAGTAATAACGATTTCGAAATTTGGGACGATTCCATAGTATTTCATGAACCTACATAAGCTACTTTGTTCCACAGCATTTTGAAATAAAATTTTAATTTTTGGAAGTAAATATCACGAGTTTTATAGAGCAAACTGAAATATTAAATTCGAGCAAAATAAACAGTAAATAAAAGGTACTATATCATTAACAAATACAGTGGAACACCGGTAATCCGGCCCCTGTCTAAACCGGCGCCCCCAGTAATCCGACATGCCTATCACTGTTGAATGTAGGTATACACAAACATATCTTGGCAAATCTTCACTAATGTATTCTAATATGCTCGACGGCTGTTGTTTTGAGTCTGATTGCTCAGTTTGAATTTGACTACATTTGATAGGGGAGCGGCCTAGCGTGCGTTCACTGTTTACTAGAATGATGTGTGTGATCTGTAATTAGTCGATTTACAAGGTAGTTACTCTGTTTCAAACAATTCTGCCCTAGGGGATCTTAGTACTCTGTAATCCGACAAATTCGATAGTCCGACACTGCCCTGCAAAACGTTTGTCGAATTACCGGGGATCCACTGTATAACCTAATATTATTAAACGGAGCCGATAAGAATTAATTTTATTATCGTCAATTCCCATGCACTCTAATGTATAGACTAATGTAATGTATCATCTATGGACTAATGGTGTCAGTTTTTCAAGATGGCCGACTACTTTCGCGCCATTACAGAACATCCACTAGTACTTCGTCCACCATAACTGATCGTACTAGCCTCAATATGTAACGACTTTTCACCTACCTCTGGCATTAGTAAATTGAAATAGAAATTTTTCTTTACAAAAATGATATGTACTGTGATAGGTACGGTCAGAATATCAAAAGACACTGAAATGTAATTTTGAACAAATAAGTAAAACTTTTAAAAAGAAACATTTCAAAATACGTATTAATTTTTAAAAGTTAATTTCTCAACCCAATAATTTTCCTTTTATGGTAAGAACTAAATATAATGCAATTATCAATCTTAATACTATTGTCATAAGTTCTTAATTCTTAGCTAAGTAATTTCAGCGTATTTATATATTTATTTTATATTTATAAATCATAAACTCTTCCCTATTTTGATTCTTACTAATAGTTTCTTTTCGTAAAAGTCGTAGTAATGAACAAAACACTGTATAATGTACTATCCATATCCAAAATTCCTATCTTTCGCATAATGTATTTATCTCTTATTTTCTTTGGCATAAATTCGGAAGGCTCAATATATTGCAAGCAAGGTTAATTTTTTTTCCGTTTGGTACCTGTCAGCAAGTTATTTAACATTATGGCTCACAATATTCTGGCAAAAAAGGGGAATCTCCATATACACCAATTGTTCATTATCATAAACATATTAATGTTTCCCAGTATTAAAATAGGCCCATTGTAAACTAGTAAACGATGGTGGAAGCAGCCGGCACGCAAAAAGGTTTTTTTTTTAATTTATAGCATTCATAGTTAATGTATTCGGAATAATGTTGACATTACAACAACGATAAATTTTCATTTACTTTTCCAAGAAGATCGTAGTAAATATTCACTAAACCAATCTTAGAACCAGTCAGTGATTCTCACCGCCCTCGTTGGTACAAGCAGCAAAAACTGTTACAGACTGTGGGAATGCTCCCTGCAATGCAACCTTTTTGCTATGTAATCCGCTCAACTGGGTTTGGGCACCGTACTGTATTCTTTAATAACATTTTTTATTTTATTTTTCGTTAGGTTTTTCCATAAGGGAAGACAAAGGGCACAAAGCCCATACATCCTTGACCTCAGTAATTTATTCTAATTTAATGATTATGAATGATAATAAGAACTGATTTATGAATAATATATGATTACTAGATGATGAGTGTGTAATTAAATAATCACTTACCCTTGGTTTCAGTACAGATGTGGAGTTTTGTTGCAGAGAAAGTGAAAAGACACCTTGCGTTATTTGGTTTCACTTGTCAACACTCCTGCATGTTCACAAACAGTAGTGAATAATCTACCATTATTTCCCAATAACATCTACAGCAATACAAATTTTAACAACCGAAACCACTAAAATTCCCTTAATAAAATAAAATTGACGCTTCCCGCTCCGACCAAAAGTTTTTTTTTTTAATTTCACCAGTGTTGTTGCCAGAGCTGACATATGAAGGAATGAAACATGGTATTCTACTATGGATCTTTTATGAAGACTTATGATCACCTGTTGAACAATAGAGGAAGCAGTGCTTGGTGTTTCCCTGCGGGATTGCATCACAAATTATAAGATAAGGAAAGGATTGCTCAACTGAAGTCAGCAATGCGCATAATGGCAACAAGGTGGACCATTGAGATCCTCAGTCATCCTTTTCATCAGATTGGTAAAGGTCGCAGAAACGGGAAGCATCCAGCAGAACCAATCGTTGTGGAAATCCTAGCTAGAGGCCCATGGTCAGCAATGGGCGTCGTATGATGTGATATGATGATAAAACATTTTAATTAATACGAAAATCGTAGATAACGATACCATAAACACCCAGAAGCGAGAAAGGAATACAGAAAAAATGAAGTTTCCTAAATTTTCTCAAACTTAAGGTTGATCCCGGGTACTTAAAAGTAGTGACATTCAGGTCTTGTAGCAAACCCTCTCGACTATGGAGGCTAAAAAATTAAACGATTATGACCTCATGTGTTATATTTAGACTTACAATTTTAAAAAAGTAAAAATGAATTCTGAAATTATTTAGTAAAAAAATAATGTAACTTTTTTAATCTTGAACCAACTTTATTGCGAAATGGAATATTCATGGCTGCACTTAATTATTGAGGACTATTCAACACAGATGCAATAAAAACACGAAACTATACTGTCTCCGAGAAGCTGCAATCTGATTTCAACCGTAGCCGGATCACAATAAAATTCCAACTCGTCTTTAGAGATAAAGATCTTTAAATAGCTTGCGATATCTACTCGTTCGTCAACTCGATTTGAAACAATGAACTGGATAGGTACAAGATATGGATAAAGAAAGAAACTACAAAACATCATTTCTGTTCATGGGATTTCAACACGTAGGAAAAGAGCTAAAGGCTTAGACTATCTTTTAAAATTTCCTAAAGGTTCATCAAGCCTATAAATAGAAAGAAAGAAAAAACATTTATTGCCACACACATACACACACAAAGAAAAAACAAGGATAGGAGAAATAAACAAAAAATAAGGGACAAACGATGTGAACAAAAGAAAAAATATTAGGGGTTAAAGTATGAAATTGCCGATTTGTACTGAAAATCTATATTGTTTATTTTTTAAATTTTTAACAAATTTATTTAATCAAAATAGTTGCCATTATTATCTATACATTGCTGCCATCTAATGGGAAGGTCATTAATGCCTTTGCGATAGAATTCCGACGATCTAGACTGCACAAACTGTGTGAAAGCATTTTGTACTGCCTCCTGGGAAGAAAACTTCTTGTCACGTAGATAATTGTCCAAATCACGAAAAAAATGGTAGTCCGTTGGAGCAAGGTCTGGTGAATACGGAGGATGACGAATGGTTTCTAACTGCAGTTCATGAAGGGTTAAAATGGTTTCTCGTGCTGTGTGAGGTCTCGCGTTGTCGTGGAGCAATAATGGTGAAGATCGATTCATGAGTCGGGGCTGTTTTACTGCTAGTTTTGTCAACATGGTTCGGAGTTCGGCACAATAGACATCTGCCGTTATTGCTTGACCAGATCGGAGAAAACTATAGTGAATAACACCATGCTGAGACCACCAAACAGTTACCATTACCTTTTTATTGGTAAGTTTTGCTTTAGGACACTGTTGTGGCATTTGACCTGGGGTCAGCCATTGCATTTTTCTTTTCCGGTTATCATAAAGAATCCACTTTTCATCACATGTTACAATTCGATCCAATATTCCTTCATTTCTGTACCGGTTCAACAAGGCAACACAAGTTTCAACACGCGTTTCTTTCTGCAGATCAGTCAAATCATGAGGCACCCATTTTTCGTATTTTTTTATTTTATTGATTTGACGCAAGTGAGTCAATATTGTGGGTAAGGTAACGTTAAACCATGCCGCTAATTCCTGGGTACTTTGACTAGGATCGGCTTCCACTATCTCTCTTAATTCATCGTTATTTACCTGTGTGGGCGGTCTTCCTCGTGGCTCGTTCTTTAAGTCGAAATTTCCATCACGAAAGCGTTTAAACCAAAATCGCACGGTGCGTTCATTAGTAGACCCCTCTCCAAACGCAGCATTGATATTGCGGGCTGTTTCTGCCGCGTTAGTTCCGCGTCGGAACTCGTATTCAAAAATAACTCGAATTTTCGCAGTATCCATCTTTCTTGTCTAAATTGAATAACAAAAACAATTGAAAGTCGATATTCAAATGTTTTACATTTTTTAAAAAAAGAACATCATAGAAACCATTTAAAAAAAGTTTCATTCGAAAACCTCAAACCATGAAGATTCTATGTCAATTCAAAGAACCTATTGCAATAAAACGGCAATTTCATACTTTAACCCCTATTATAATAATGTAATGTGTGGGGTCAACAAATACCCCGTCTCAGCATTTTACCTCTGTGTCATTCACAGCTGGGCAGAATAGACCCAGAAGCGCTGTTATTCTGACAGGGTTCAATGAATGAAAAAAAAAGGGCTTTTAATTACAATAAATATCACATATACACACACACATATACATATATAAAAAAAACTAGCAATCATATATCAGCCGAATACACATACACAAATATGAAAAAAAACGTACATATACCAGTTCACATACGCAAATAAAAAAATAAAAAATATATAAATGGTAAATGAACCTTCGTTTAAGCGGCAGTATGGTCGGATTCATTTGCCGTCACAAATGTCATCTTGACATGACAGAAAAAAAAGAAAGATCAATCGCCACGTCAAAAATGCCTCGCAAATACCCTCATTATCTATGGATGACCCACTTTTCCTAAAACTTATTTATTTAAATACTTACATACAAATTATCACGCCTTTTTCCATTACAGATTTCCACCAACGATCCTGACATTCAACTCTCGCTTCTTTAAGGACAGTCAGTAATTCACCAAGTTATAAGCATTGTTAGAACCTCTGTAGCTTATCAATTCCTACCCTTTTCGTCAGCAGATGCGGGTTCGAGATCCAATTGAGGTATATCTTTTTATCAACGTTTGCTTTAGTCGCTAATGCTTTAAATAAAAAGTATACTTTGTTAAAAAACAATCATTTTTACTTGTTTATTTTTGAAAAACCGTTGCAGGTTGCGATTCTGCCTTCCGTACCGACGGTCTTGAGTTCGCATCCCATACTTTGTACCGGAGGTACTTATATATATTTCTATAATAATAACATGTCTATGTATCATATAAGTATATTTCGTTCTTACACTTCCGTGCACATTAGACATTTGAATAAAATACTTTTTTACGACTTTTGCGCATTATTTATTTCATATATAAATCTAACATTTCGACTCCTTACAGGAGCCGTGATCACAGAATGACTAAGATAATGGTTGTCATATATTTTCTACTAACTTCACAATATTTTAATCAGGCATGTTCCTAATTATCAAAATTGCATATAAAACAAATTGTTTTATTTTTACATTTTTTACATTTTGTTTAGTTATTAAATTGTTAAGGAGTCGAAACGTCAGGATTAAATATAAAATAAATTATGCGCAAAATCCGTAAAAAAGTATTTTATTCAAATCATATATATAAGTATATCCGTTACCCTAGTATCCATAACACAAGCATTAGAGTGCTTACTTTAGGTTAGGCTAATTGGTGTCAAAAATAATAGTAATAATTCTTATATTCACACTAATTAACCTAGCCCAAAATAAGCACTGTATGGCTTGTGTTATAGGTACTAGGATAACGGATAGACGGATAGACATACATATATGATACATAGATATGAAATATTAAAAGAAATATATAAAAATACCCATGACTCAGGTAGAGATGGTCGTATTCGTTACACAAACATCTGCCCCTTCCGGGAGTCCGAAGTCGGACCGCCGGTCCGAAAGGCAGGATCGCTACCATTTCATTAAACGTACATAAGACGTAGTTATTAATAGCCTGTTACTCATTCTATGATTAAGCAAAAACTTTTCATTCAGGGTGAAAAATGGTGCTCTGAAATATAGACCTTTCTGCTTAGTTCAGGCAAGAAAGAAAAGAAATATTATTTATTTATTATTATTACTTAATTTTCAAATGAAACAGAATTTATATACAATTAATCGTCCAGTATTATTTTTTACAACATAATCGAAGTTTAAAACAGTAACTAAGATTTTTGATGTTAATTCGATTACCAGTTGATGTTTTTCGAGCGATAAAATGTATAATTAATTTTAGAAAAAAAAAATTCAATAAAACTCTTGATGGACGATCGTTTTGCTTGAAAAACTATCAGTAAAAGTTAATTAATGAGTGATTCGCTTTAAATGGTTACATGACATCACATTAATATGCCAGATGCAGTAATGCGCTTGCGTGCGTTTCGTTTTTGCTCACATTACCTAATAGATGATCTTGAAAGAGAAATCTAGACAGATGAAACTTTCATAATTCTTACATAATTTAATTCGTAATTACGCATTCACGATGCGAAAACGTAAAACAGATTTTGTGAGGAAAACAATTAAGCTTTGCTAGATAAAACCAGTTTATAATCGTATCATGAAATTGATACGCTAACTTTGCGCTGTAGTTTCACCCGTTTTTAGTCAGCTTTTTCTTTTTACTAGACTCCTAAGAGTCCTAACATGGTGTTAAAAACCTTATGTCTATCCTGGAGTGTCGGATTATCAAAGACGATTTTTTTTTAAACAAAGTTCGTTATTCTATTGATTAGCACGTTCGAACAAACGTAATGCCAGTTTAATTATTTTAGTTAGATATAATCTCATTTTAACAGGATTCTAAACTTATCGCTTATTAAAATGACGACCGGTTGATGAAGTGGTCGGACATTTAAATCCTGGTACGGCAAATGTATGTAATAAAATGATTTATCGTTTTTAACAAAGAAACAAAAGCATCCCGTAACGGATATGCAATTTTAAAACAAAAAAATAAAGCATCCACCTGCATTCGGATATTTAATGGAAAGTTGGTATTGTTTTATATTATAAATATAATAAATTAAAATTTATTTAAACGCAACTTATATTTTCACATTTCAGATTTTTAAATTATTTTTTTAAATTACATTTTGCATTTCTTTGCTTATCTATGACTTATAATTATTAAATAAATTGTCGTAGGATATCGCTACGATCGTATCTTTAAACTTTTGACTCAATTCCAAGCACTATGCATAGGGCAAATTAAAAAAAAAATACAATAACAGCAATAACACTTTTTTTTTGTTGTTTTGTAACCAAAAAAAGGGTTTTTCTTTAATTATTCGATTCAAATATTAAATTATCCAATGATACATGCAAAAACACATGCTTAATTACTATTTCTTAAAGTGGTAGAATAGTCATCATCGACACACCTGCCATTTCAAAAAACATATAATGGTTCTAGTACTACTTTCAAAAACTTTCTATTAACTACGAAATATATACTCGTAGACTTAAAAAAACTTAATTAACTAGTGTCATTTTACATAAAGATCAAGTAAGCAGCTATTTAATCTTTTCAACTCGATAAAACTGTCAAACTTGCGCGCCAAATCAACTTTTTTTTCCGACCAAAAGCTCGTTGTTAAGACCATAAACACCGTTTATTTATTTTTTCTATTTCAAGACCAAGAAGCTGCATTTAAACGTCCTCATAAATTGAATCTGTTACATCATTACTAATCGCGTGACTGAGAACTATAACAGAACTTGTCCTCGAGTGTTTAGCAACTCTTTAAGTTTTCCTGGTCCAATTTATTTACGAACTCGCCGATAAATTTAGCATAATGTTATTGGATATCTGATATCACCAGTTATGTTTAATATGTGTCAGGAAAGATGGCTTTTATTTCTGGCGATTGTACAATACGAGTGACATTATGGTCCACTTATTTATTTCACTTATTTCGTAATGAATTTGACATTTTTCGCATAACCATAAACCGTTCGATAGTAATTAACTTGGAAATTATTTAAGATCATTAGTGATTTATCCAAGTTCTTCTTTATAGGTTCAATTACCATAAACTATGACATATTAATGGTGGACGAAAATATGCGCTCTTAAATGAGCCCATGCACGCAACAAAACGGTTGCCATGGCAACAGAATTCAATATGGCGAGTCCTTCTGTTTGATATTCTACAACAAAGTGATGAACGATTAAAAGAATTATACTATTATCATACATTGTTTATTAGTCTTGTAAACTTGTATACCTACACGACATTTATACAGTCAAAAGACCATTTTATTTTAAGAACGCTTAATGTGTTTTTACATATCTACTGATTACCACAGACGAACCTACTTCCTCACTAAACCGGAATCTCATAAAAATTGCCAATTTTTGCGGGAAAACTCGTGCGATTTTGGCACAAAATTGAGTTGTACCTAATTGTATGTGTGTATACATATACACAAAGCCTCCATTTGAAAAACAGCTTCACGGTACACGATATACGTTACATACAGTAGATCTTTCTCTTAATAGCGGTTTGACATGCTATTTGAGGCGAATATTATTACATTTAAAAACTATACTTCATATATGAGATTTTTGGCAGTTCCTAAATTGTAACCATTAGCTAAAGGTCATTGATGTACTAACAATACTTCTTGATAGATTATTATAATAGAAAAATACTAGAAAAAAACTCAGCTCAGAAGTGAATTCTCAGGCGGGAAGTGAACGGAAGGCTCACTTGTGAGCTTTTTTACTAGTATTTTTCTATTATAACAATTTATCTTATAAGATAGCATTGAAAAAATGCATAAAATATAAAAAGTACTTCTTGAGTTATAGAAGTTTTGTTGATAGAAGTATGTCCGAGTTTTTGTAAGGACACTACCCACTGTGCGTAGCGTCGTCGTCGTGACATTCGCACCTCCACTACAAAGACCGAACTGTCAAAATTTCCGAAACTGAGTCAACAATGCCAATAGATAAATTCCAAAATGTTTTTAGGGGAAATTTTGACAACACTGTCTTTGTAGTAATTACTGGTCGTGCGATATTTTGAGCCGGGAACTTTGTCACCGCTATATCTGTATTTTGGTTTAATTACTTTTTTATTTACTCATTTAATCTATAATCTAAGATCACAGTGGTTTGTGTGTTTGTCTGTCCGCTCTTTTTCCCGCTATTTTTTTATTGTATCAATAACGTTACCATAGCGACGCGTTAACCGCAAATAGTTCATCTACCGGACGGTAGACGGAAAAATATTTAAGAATTTTGTGCACCCGTGCGAAGCCGGGATGGGCCGCTAGTATATACTCTAAGAACACAAATTTGTTGTTTGTGTGTTTGTCTGTCCGCTCTTTTTCCAATGTATCAATAACCGTTACCATAGCAACGCGTTACCGGGTCAGTTAGTGTTTATTAAATATGTTTTAGTGTTTGAAGCAAATAACTTCCATTCTATTCAAAGTTATGTCTAACCCGTGAGGTACCGAACAAACTAATCAGTCAGCCTAAAGGCTTATTTAAAAGACGTCGCAACTATTGTATACATTGTAGTAACACAAAACGATAAACACCTACTCGTTATTACATTGACCTACAATCGAGTCGTTAATGATTTATGGTTCCGGAAATCTAGTTCTTATAATATAACAGTAAGATTCAAAACTGCTTAACAAAGGTTAAAGCTTAAACCCACACTGGGAAAACGGTCCAATTATTGGACTAATACAAATCAGACGTTCCGTTTAGTATTGGCAGAAATTACGAAGTCTCAGTTGTTTTATGTCTATATAAAAGTATATAAATAGATATGAATTTCTTTTCGTTGTAAATGGTGATTCAGGAACAATTTTTTGTTCGTTATAATACTATAAGTACTGTTAATAATAAATAAATAAATAATGATTATTCATTACAAAAAGTGGTGTACAAAAACAGTTGTCGGCACCTTCTAGTAGGTACATGACCTGTGTCAGAGGGAGCCACTGTTCCATAGCAATTGTTAACTAGTTACCTAGTTCTATTACATAACAGAATAGGAACTAACATTATTTTTGGGAGGTTAGACTAACATTTTATTTACTGTAATTATTGAGATTTTCATTTTAGTAAGTACTGTTAGTGGTTAGTACTAGTCAGACTGGTGGTTTCAAAAATATAAGCTCTAGAGAGTTCGCTGTATATATCCTGAAGCTTGAAAAAAATCTTTTTTTCTCTCTCTAATAGAGTTATGACGTACACACGTTTCGTCATCGAAGCTGATCCATGTGATTAAATTGAAAAAGGTTTAAATTCAATACGAATTTGATGACTCATTGATTATTACTTGGTTTAAAAAAACATGTGGCATATAACGTTCAGACTTGATTCCACCAGACTACCATCTGCTTGCTGAACTAAAGGAGTTTTTGGCAGGAAATAAATTTGAAAGAGATGTAGAACTGAAAGAAGTTGCAACTACGTATCTTAATACATTGATATGAAGCTGGGATACAAAAACTCGCCAGACGTTAGGATATTTTTTTTATTTAATCAATTTAATTTATTTTTCATTTAATCCATTTTAATTTAATGTAATTTTTATCTTAATCAAATGAACTTAATATTTTTATTTCATTCTAGTGTTTTTATGATTGTAAGACTTGACTGTTTAAACATGCTGTTCGCACATATGCTTGGCTCCCCCATGACACGGCGTATTATAGCCGAGATACGAGGCCTTAGAGGCGCCCTATGGCACCCTGTGCTCCCTTTCCGGCTAGAGTGCCGTAGTGACTCTATGCTAGTTCGGAGACTCGCTTATGAGAGATGCCGTCCAGCTATAAAACCACTTTGGTAGCTCGCTACTTTAAGCTTGAGGTCCATTTAAGGATTTCGCCGTCCCAAAACCCGGTATCGTTGTTAATTTAAAAAAAAATGCTTGGAGTTGCAGGCTAGTATGTTGTTTTGTTCTTGAAATGTGTATAAATGTTATTGCTGTAAATCTGTTTTGTGTCACAATTGAAATAAATAAATCAATCAATAAAAACTTTAATATTTGTTAATCTATAATCTAAGATCACAATGGTTTGTGTGTTTGACTGTCCGCTCTTTTTCCATTGTATCAATGTCGTTACCATAGCAACGCGTTAACCGCAAGTGGTTCGTCTATCGGACGCTAGATGGCGTTAACGGAAAAATATTTAATAATAGAAAAAAATTTTGTCCACCCGCGCGAATCCGGGACGGGCCGCTTGTATATAGTAGTTTTATTTATATTCCCAAACGGGTACTATTTTACAGATAGCCCTCGTATTATGAGATTAACATTTCTGTTTTACAATCAAGAGGAAGAGCTGTAATATATGTACGAGATAAAGATAAGATCTCACACAATATCTGAACGTATCTGGGGCAGCCGGTGCATGTGCAACGGTTAAACAATGATCATGCAGACATGTATCTAATCGCACGAACCGATCGGCGTCTGCAGTCACTATTATTCGTCTCAAACATAATGGTAAGTATCCTGGGTTCAACTCTAGATTGGTATATATAAAATGTCGGAGAATTATAGCCATGCATTATTTATATCTTTTCAATGATTTTTTTTTACGACTATACTTAAAAAATTAATAGTTACGAAGTTATTGAAGATTAAATCAATAAAACAATCTTTTTTGTTTTTTCCGGAAATCACTTTAACACTATTATTTTTAAATTAATGGTATAATACTTATTATTATTCTTACTAGCTGACCCGGCCACGCGTTGCAGTGTTATACATTAAAACGAAACTTATCCTATGTCCTTAGTTTGAAAATATATAGCAAAATGTAAAAAGAATCATCAAAATAAGATGCGTTATTACACTGACACTATGGTCACACACACAAAGTATTGTCATAATATAATTAGAATATTCACACCAATAAGCTTAAATATATAAAAAAATCTTTTATTTCAGACGATGAGGTCCATTTTCGTTACTAAAATTATTGTTATTCTTATGTTAGTAGCATGTACTGATGCTATAGTTTAATTACGTGCAGATTTATTATCTTTAGGACACTGTCGACTTTGTTAACCCAAAGTAAGCACAGTAAGTCTTGTGTTATAAATACTAGGGTAACGAATACTCATAGATATATCCAAATACCTTTGACTGAGGTACAAACGCTCGTCTCACACAAACATTTACCCCTTCCGGGACTCGAACCCAGGACCGTCGGTGCGGAAGGTAAGATCGCTAAAGAAGCACCAAACGATCATCAAAAAACGTGATTGAAATAAAAGTTAATTACCATCAACTATATTTAATAATCTTACTTGGACGAGATCACGTTATCTTGGACAACGAATACCTGGATATCCATCATCCAAACTTTCGTTTAAAACTAGTGCTAACGTTCTTTTCATTATCATAAAAACAAAAATATTAAAATCTTTTAATACTATATTTATAAACAGCTGTAATGACTGTGACAGCTCTTGAACCTGTTTAACCTTATCACCTTAAAACCCGAAAGCATTATATCATGCGCGCGACAACGATACTTAAAATCCGCAACCATTTTATAATGCTCTATAGCGCGCAGTCTGATTTAATCCTTATTACGGCTTTGGTAATGGTTATTTTTGATTGAATGATATTTTTCCCCGACAGAGAAAGAAATAACGCATTTAACATAAAGCTGGGCTTCAAGCTTCAAGGTTAAACGTCTAAAATTGGCCGTTCAAAATTTGAACGAGGTTCAACTAGAATTATAAATAAATAAATAAATATTTCTTATATTCTCACAGCCTAGCTCAAAGTAAGCACTGTAAGGCTTGTGTTATGGATACTAGGCTAACAGATAGACATATATATATGTAATGCATAGATATGTAATATTCATAGAAATATATATAAACAAACACCCATGACTCAGGCACAGCTCGTATTCATCACACAAACATCTGATCCTTCCAGGATTCGAACCCAGGACCGTGTTCAATATGCTAAAAACCAAAACATAGTAAGCACTCAGTTTAACGTGTAAACTGAGTTTAAGTCGAATTGATCGCATTTGTTTTTTATTGTGAAATCAGGCTTTAGAATCTCGGCTGGACAATAGGATTAGCGAACATATGCCGCGCCTGGAGCTGTCTGATCTACACAGCCTTATTAGTGTTTATGGTTAACTGGATTGATTTAAAACTTGCAGGAATTCGTTCATTACTAGGATCAGGATATCAGATTGATACAGAATTCCATTAATTACCATAATCTTACCACCATACTCACTCACTAAACTGTATACTTGAATACTGTGTAATGAGTAATCCAAAAGTTCTGCGTGCTTTTTAAAGTCATGGCCTACTTTTCAAAATCAAGACAAGTACGTTTAAACAACGTGAAAACAACTCTTATAGATAACTAGCTTTTACCCGCGGCTTCACCCACATTTGAGCCATAAATATATTTCTTTCAATAAAAAGTATCCTATGTAAGTTCTAATACCACCAAGAATATATGTACGAAGATTCAAATATTAGTAGTGATTGTCTTCGATTTGTTACGATTATTTCAATGATTTTATGTTCTGCAGCAAGCAGAAAAAAGTGTGAAAGACGTCTTTAAAAATTATAAGACTATAATCAACTAAATATTTCTACTGGAATATAAATAAAAGGTAGAAAACCGTTTATACCTAATGGAAGTAAAAATGAAAGGTAAAAAGACGTCCTGAATGGGTCGTAGGTAAAAATGTTTTCAAAACGATTCAAAACAACGTGTTTGTTCATTTGAATAAAGTTATTTTTGTTACATTTCAATGTTAAAAAAAAAAATTACTAACAACACATCCATCATTATTGTAGTTACAATATTGTGGACCTTAAACAGAGGGCAGCAACTTCATAATATAACAATTAATATAAAAAATATATTATTTAGGAAACATAATTACATTGGAGTAAAACTATTTATTATTCGTGTGACTGTTTCATTGTTACACGTGCGGCCCAGTCGTGAGGTCGTGTCGTCGTTTCGAGCGTCAAAGCCCGATTGAAATGTTGCGAACACTACTGATATTCCTATCTACGAACTGATCCGGCTCGAAACTACGCGATATGAATCAGCTTGTTAACTGATCAATCTTATCGTAAAAGCAAATATCAAGATAATAAAAATAAACGAATTTATAAGAAAAAGTGTGTGTATCAACTCCGACAGACGATTGTAGTTTATTTAACAACGATTGTCTTTGAGCAAGCACTAAAATAAAAAATCAGAATAAAATTAAAAGGTGCGCACAACTGGTTGCGCACAAAAAATGTAACGCTATCATACGATCACAAAATTTTTATCATTTTTATCATACAGATTATTCATTATATGAAATCACACATTACACATTTCTGTTCGTCGGTCCTGGGTTCGAATTCCGGAAGTTTTTATGATGAATTCGAGCATTTGTACCTGAGTCATGGGTGTTTATATATATTTCTATGAATATATGTATGTCTATCCGTTATCCTACTATCCATAACACAAGCCTTACAGCTTACTTTGCGCTGGGCTAATTGTTGTGATTATAAGAAATAATTATTTATTTATTATTCATTTATCCTGACGTTTCGACTCTTTTATAGGAAGCTAATTCACAGGATGACTAAGATAATTTTTGTTTCTTTAAATGTGTAATGTGGCGAAAGTGTAAGAACTAAATATGAAGCAACTTATGATCTGTCCTCCTGTGATCGCGGCTTCTATAAAGGAGTCGAAAGATCAGGATTAAATACAACCAGGAGATAATGGGAATATTAATATTGCGTTTCACGAATTGTTAATATTGAAAAAAAAATCGCCACTGACTCGTAATGTATTGCTGCAGTATAGCGCATAGCTCTCTCATTTCGAAATAGAAACACGTCCGAAGCACAGCGTTGAACTGGTGTGTTCCCGTTTGGCAAATCGAATTAATTATTATTGCCCATTGTTGAAAAGTACCTACATTTTATTGATCACGAATAATCTTTGGGATTATGATATTAAATGCATACTGCACTGCGCTTTTTTATCTATATTTTTTCTTTTAAATTTATACGGCCGGTTTGAATGTGCAAGAGACAACCTCTGAAGCTTAACAATCTTAAATTCGAGTCCAAAAATGGGCAGATGTTTGTGTTGTGTGATGAATATCAGATATACTGTACCTGAGTCATGATAAAAAATTTACCACTACACTAGTTTCCATAACACAGGCCTCGCTATGCTTACTTTGGGCCGGGACAATTGGTGTAAATGTAAGAAATATTTAAAAAGTAACAATTTAATAATATTATATCTATAACAAGTGAAGGGAGAAACACGCGTAAATATGACGAGACATTATTTCGCTGGTTTGCGAGGATATCGACGCAACTCAAAATGCTGTCAAATATGTCAAACGGTCTTAAATCTTTTATATATTATTATCGTGAACAGAGATGAAACGCAGACATCGCGACACCGTTCGCCAGAAAGAGATACAATTACATTTTTTGGTATGCGATAAAATTTAATAAGAAATTTGAAAACCTTATTCTATAAAATCAAAAGTTTTTAGTTCCGTCCCTATTCTCGCAAACCAGCGATTTGTTTCGTCATCCTAATCAACTCATACGAAGGGCGTCCACTGCTGATGAAAAGCCACCCCCAAAATGTAGCTGGGTTTCAGCATTATCGACACGTTTGGCAAACAGGTTGAAGATCGCAGTATAATATCATACTTCTCATTTTGTAGTCGACAGGAAGTGCAGGGTGTATCTTTAATCCCCTTTTACAATACCCTAACGTGTAAAAGATTAGCGTTATTATACCTCTACCGGACACCAGATGGCGTTAATAGCTTTTTTGTTTACAAAAATGTAATGGATCCTGTTTAAAAGTACTTATGAGCCTATAACATGCATTGTATTGTGTTTAAACACAAAAATACAGAAAAAACTTATCAAGTTATATTGTTAAGCTTCTTCGAAAAGTTACACACACAGAGGCTAACAGGAGTGCACTGCCGAAAGGCGATTGGTCGCGGACGCCCGGAGCGCGTCACAAACGCGCGCACTGTTTAATTTTCAATTTAGATCGCAATTTGCGATGCGCCTCGCCACACGCCCAAACTCGCATCACTCCACTCGATAGATTTATGCGGCCGACACACAACTACAAGAACACACTGCCCAGCGAATATATTAAAAGAAATTAACTCGCATAAGTTACGAGCTGGAGACCGGATTCGCGATAACACTTAATGAAAATTGGGCCTTTTTTAACAAATTCGTCAAGTGCAGGCGGGAGCGGACCAGATAAGCGGAATTGATCTGTCCGCGTAACTAATTGGTGTATCCAGTTTTCGCGGTATAGCGCTTGTTTTAACTTAAATTAAAAATCTTTGCTCTACGGATTCGTATTCGCTTTTAAAACCCGAGCAGTATTGATTCGAGTTTCATATGTCACGCGGCCAACACAATGATGTATTAAACATATCGTTGAAACATATTTATGGGTTTAGTAGCCTTTTTGCAATCGACTCAACATGATTATTCCACAGTACACAACTCGATACTTATGTTTGATAGAGCTCGGGAATAATTTACGTTCAAAATGGCTGCCTGGCTTTTTTTTAGCTACCACGTTGTGGTAACAAGCGGCTTGATTAATTTCTGCGGCAGAAAACGGCCAGCTGGTTATAAACAGTGTTTTTATATAACTCCGCCCTCTATGGTCGCAGTTTCTATGTCTTTACAAATATGGCAGGGCACAATAGGCCAGCAATGAGATGGAATTATCATTCGACACGTTGTATCCCGCAATGTGCTGACATTTCACTGACATTCCGGCGCCACGCCGGCGCAAAGCCGTAATTCAATCAAATATCGCAAAGTACCAGTAGTCGCGAGCCTACTTTCACCGCGAACAGATTCTAACAGCGATTTTGGTGTGGCGGGAAACTCATTTATCAAATAACAAGTGTTAATAACGAATTGCAGGTTATACTCGTTGGTAGTAAGAAAGACGATTCCACCGTGAGAACAGTTTGCGAAAGTAAGCCAAGAGAACATCTCATCACTGGGCAAAAATAAAAAACACGCATAACTTGTGTCCAACTAGATAAACTTTAACAATGAGAATAAATTAACGATGACATATGAGTTTTCCAAAAAAGTTGCTTACCTTTAAAATGCAGCTGCCGACGGCCTCGTTCTCTGGCACGGTGACGTTGTAGAAAGACTGGTCGAAGATAGGTTCGTTGTCATTTACATCCAGCACTGTCACGGTCAGGATGGCGGTGGAGGACAGGGGAGGGTTGCCGCGATCTCGCGCCACTATCGTCAGCTTAGGCATTGGATTAGTTTCACAATCAACACGTAAACGAGTAGTCACTAGCCCCGAACGCTCATCTATCGAGAACCACTCCGATTGTGGAGACGGGAGCAAGGAGTACCGAATCTCGGAGTTCTCACCCTCGTCAGCATCAGTTGCAGATACCTGAACTACCGGGGTACCTGGCGCGGCCGCCTCTGGTACACTCGCTTTGTATTCACTCTCGATAAAAACGGGTGCGTTATCATTCACATCAGTTACGCGAAGGCTGATCTCTCTAGATGCATGTAAGGGAGGGGATCCCTTATCCGTTGCAACTACATTCAACGTATAGGAAGATTGAGACTCACGATCCAGAGGTAGAGCTACCACTACTAAGTAAATGATGTTGTCATGAGTTCTTAAATCGAAATGACCATCCCCACCACTAAGAGTGACGTTAACATTTGAGTATTCAGTCTTGGAATCTGGATCGTGAACTGATATGCGAGCTACAAACTCGTCGAGTTGTGCTGACTCGGATATCTTTGGAGTTGCATCGTCACTGAGAAAGATTACGTCTATAGTCGGTTGGTTATCATTTACGTCTGTAACCCGTATGGAGACGAAAGCTGTCGTTTCCAGCGGCTGAGCGCCTTTGTCTCTTGCCACTACGACTAATTCGTGCAATTCTTTCGTTTCAAAGTCTAAAACTTTGTTTACAGTAATTTCTCCTGTTGATGGATCAATTTTGAACATATTCTCCTTATCGCTCTGTCGCCTATTTATTGAGTATTCGATCTGGCCATTTTCGCCAGCATCAGCATCAGTAGCCGACACCTTAAGCACGGTAGTGCCAACTGTTGCATTCTCTGCAATGGTGGCCGAATAAGCGCTCTCTGCGAACTCTGGTGGGTTATCATTTACATCTAAGATAGTAATATTTACAGTCATTGTCCCTCTCAAAGGTGGATTTCCTCCATCTAATGCTTCTATAACTAACTCATAATGGTCCGTTGTTTCTCTGTCAAGGAACCCATTGATCTGAAGATCTAAGTAGAGGACTCCATCTCTTTCTCTGTGAGAGGATAATCTAAAAGCGTTGTCAGTGTTCCCTGACACGATGTTGTACCTCTGCGTGTTATAAACACCCAAATCCCGATCCTTCGCCGGATTAAGTTTTCTCTTCACGTCTCTAGGGGTGTTCTCTGAGAATTCTACATTCATAACCGGTGTAGGGAAGATGGGTGCATTGTCGTTTTCGTCAAGTACCCGTACGACGACGCGGATGTTGTCTCCGCTGGCTGGGATAGCGACTAAAGCGTAATGATCTCTGGTCTCGCGGTCTAGTTTTACTCGGGTCCTGATTTCACCAGTATGAGGATCGACTCTTAAGTCATCGTCAACAGCGCTGCCGGGAACGGGGACGAGAGTGTATGGGGGCGCGGCATCGGGCAACTCGTCGCCAAGATGACCGACCAGCGTGCCGGCGGCAGCATTCTCGCGAACAGTGAATTCGCGAACGTGTTCCGCCTTCGCCACCGCCACCGCCAACGCCAACAACGAGACCGCGCGCCACATCGCGCTGACGCGGTCACCGTACGCACATTGTCACTGGCACCTGCGGAATACAAAATCAATTTAAAAATGGTCTTGTAAATATATGAAACGTAAAGTTTTCGATATCGTTAACTTCAATGTCGATAACAATGTCGATAACACGAAATTACAGTACTCATGTGAAACATGTTCCGATACTTTTTCAAAATCACAAACAGAGATAATACAAGTCAACCATGGCAAGGATAAGAGTGTGTCTTTGATGATATGAATATTTTTAAACACATAGAGTATCTCTTAATATACATAAATATCACGTCCTATTCCCGCAGGATATCACAGATTTCCTCTTACTACGAACCCGACATACATCTGTAGCTTCTTCAATTATCATCAACCTTCTCATACAAACTCGTCGGTTAAGGGTACTTTTGACCTGGCCTTTTTTCAGGAAATCCTATATTTGGTCCCTAAAAGTTCGCCTTGATCTGCCGTTACCGACTTGCCCATGAACATTTGCCTCATATATTAGTATCTACTAGCGGCCCGTCCCGGCTTCGCAAGGGTGGACAAAATTCTTAAAATTTTTCTTCTATTATTAAATATTTTCCGTTAGCGCCATCTAGCGTCCGGTAGACGAACTACTTGCGGTTAACGAGTTGCTATGGTAACGCATATACAATGGAAAAAGAGCGTGGAAAAGAGCGGACAGACAAACAACAAATTTGTGATCTTAGATTATAGATTAACCCGAATTACAGTAAATTCGTTTTATTAAACAAATTATTTAAGGTTGAATTATATACACCGGGGCAGTATATTAACTGTATTATTGTACCGAATAGCATAATTATTACAGATAAAAATAAGTATGCTCAGTCAGATCACTGTCATTCAAGAAACTAGTTTTTTTGTGAGCCTTCG
Organism: Calamotropha paludella; assembly: GCA_927399485.1. Lineage (NCBI taxonomy): Eukaryota > Metazoa > Arthropoda > Insecta > Lepidoptera > Crambidae > Calamotropha > Calamotropha paludella. The sequence goes on along the minus strand of OV656806.1, from coordinate 2,761,448 downwards.
CCTTTTCCTAAATAAGTAGACGTGCTGAGTATAAACAAGATAATTTTTACATTATAACTCGTTCGTAATTAGCTTCAGCGATGGAATTTGTCTCGAGCGCCGTTGTACAAGACTACAAATCATTTAATTGTGCATTGTTGATGTTGAGAAATAATCATTTGCCAAGCTCCTTGAAGGCGAAACATCTTTAAACTGATCTACTTGAAAAATAACTTAACTAGCATTGATATTTAAACGAACATTTAATATTTTAAGTATTTTAAGGTAAACTCTATGATGATTTTAATCAGCAAAAACACCCATTTTTTTCTACGATTTGTTTTTAAAACATATTTATTATTGCATTTTAATTATAAGTCTTAAATTCGTTAGTCTATTAACAAAAGGGTACGTACTGAAATTTCTAACGTTTTTATGACTTAATCCGTATTTAAAAAACATAATTACAAGGATACAAACACATATGTTCTTATTTGTATTTGAAGTATTAATTGTATTTTAATTATAAACGTTCGCATTGTGTGATTTTTTTCTATATAGTTCCATTTTCTTCCATTTCTTTAATTTTAATCCATAGTTAGGATTATTTTGTCTTTAATCGGTCATCTAAGCACTTATAGCAAAAATGAACAGTGAGAAAATTGTGTAGCTATTCCAAAAGTATCATACCAAATTTCCTAAAAAAATGTTTTATATATACTCGTATTACTGGTACAGTCACTAGAAACTATTTTTCTATAACAATATTTTTTGAAGATAAAATATGGGTTCATGGTGTGTAAGAAAAAATCTTGAGAACCAAATACATTCATTTTCGTATCAATTAATATTTAACGATAAAATATACGAGCGAAACAACTTTGCAATGGACTTCAACATAAGAATATATTAAACAAATGAACAATTGGACAAATATCATATCACTGCTTCTTGAGACACCATTTATCCCTCAAGACCTATTAAGTGGGGCAAGGCATTTCCTGTGGCTGAAGAAAAACTGAGAAAGGGATCATATATCTACACTTATATTATAAAGAGGAAAGATTTGTATTTTTTTATTTTTGTATGTTTGTAATGAATAAACTCAAAAACTACTAAGCCGATTTCAAAAATTCTTTCACCATTGGAAAACTACATTCACGCTGAGTAACATAGGCTATATTTAATGGTAGAAAAAATTTAAAAAATTTTGTTCACCCGTGCGAAGCCGGATCAGGCCGCTAGTATACATATATATATATGATACCCACGATGAGGATTGGTGACAGTGACAGACAATGTACTAAATAAATTAATAACAAGTCAATTCGATGACGCAGTGAAGAAGATTCTCCCGGACAAAGCATATTAATGCATTATATGAGAATAACTTGACAATTTTTTCTAATTCAACCACTTTTTTTTTCTTATTTTGTATATTTTTCTACAATCATTCAGATTGGTCATCAGCTTGAAAACCCTTCCTTGTCCTGTGCGAGGTGAGTTAGTTTTTTCATGTGGCAAAGTCGCTTTTGCGACTTTATCGACGCTTTATCAGGAAAATAAAAAAGGTCACTACTATGTTTTAGTAAGGTTTTTCCAATCTGAGCCAAACAAAAACGAGTAAAAAATATTTTTATCTAAATGTATGTTAATTTATTTTATATATTATTTTATAGTTTATTATTTGTTGTCTATTTTTCTGTAATCATGGATTTCATTTTTCCCAAAGATTGACTGTTAGAGTATTCTTTTACCATTAAACCCGCCTATTATACCAATGTTTTATTGTGATCAGTTTTATAATATAAATAAATATACTAATATGGGTCTCTTAATTTCAAATTTAATTCGAAATAAAAAAAGAAAACAAAAAATTAAAAAATAAATGCGGTTAATTGTGAGCATTATATTAAATTATTTCTTTCTCATTATTTCATTTTTTTCTTCACATTATTTATATGCAAATGTGTGCTCATACACACTAGTTAGGCAAATGCTTAGCTTCCAAACTGGTTTCTTTATCCGATGCGAGATGGAGATTTATAAAGTATACACAAGTCTATGCCTCCACATCGGTTAATTTGCATTGTCACCTAAAACTACCATCTGCTGTCTGTGTTAAGTTATGAACTCACATTTCATTGTAATGAATGCAAATAGAAGCTTATAAACTGACTATACAGTGTGGCTCATCTTTTAAAATGTTCACCTTTTTAATTATTTTTTTACAATATATCATTCATGTTATGTATGTTTTAATTTAGGGTACTTGTATTTATTTTGTATGTAGTTAAAGTTTATTTATTTAGTTAAGTCACATTAACAGTGAAAACAATCATATAATAGTTATCAGTTGTTATCAGTTGTGTCCGTGATCATGGCACTTGCAACAGTGCCGAAATATCGGAAACTCAATAGAAACAAAAACAAGGTACATGGTAAAAATCCCGAATATAACTTATATTACTATAATGTTAGTGACCATGAAAGTTTAAAACAATAAATCATATAATAAAATCTTAGGCCTTAACTCCTTCTTTGTATTATACAAAATAATGATAATTCAGAGATAATAATTCAATTCATAAAAGTATGCAATTCTTCATCAATGTTTTCTTATGACGCTATCACGTAAAATTATCGTCCGTAAACTGACTTTACAGACAACCATTTTTTTTTGTTTAAATATTTTGACTACGTTAAAACTTCTACTGCGAATGTCATTTCATTTTAAAATTTATTTACAAATGTTGAGTAAATAAAATAATAACATTCTTATTAGCTAAATGCCATAACCATATTTCTAGTTCAACGACTTTTTGGTTTGCGGTTAGCGAATGTCGCTTTTCAATCAAATAAATAAATATAAGGCAATATTACAAACATTGTTTTGAACCCAAGTTAAGGAGCTAAAGCACTTGTGTTATGGAATCTATAATCTTAGATCACAGTGGTTTGTGTGTTTGTCTGTCCGCTCTTTTTCCCGCTCTTTTTCCATTGTATATGCGTTACCATAGCAACGCGTTAACCGCAAGTAGTTCGTCTACCAGACGCTAGATGGCGCTATCGGAAAAATATTTAGTAATAGAAAAAATTTAAAGAATTTTGTCCACCTGTGCGAAGCCGGGACGGCCCGCTAATTCAGAAACAACGATGGTACTACAACATTGACTTAGCCGGGAATCGAAACTGGGACTCAAGTAGCTTCATCATGAATCAAATCTTTGTGTAGATTTCTTTGTATATGTACTCAAATCCTCAGAAGTATTCTTAAAGTACGGTTGGAAAGCAATAGTTGGTATATGGTGCTAAACTATTTCTTTAATTCTCATTCATTATTAATGAACAGTTCGACAGCGCATTAAGATAAAAACTATAAGAAGTGATCCTTATTACAATGGCTATAAGATAGTTTTAAAGTCAATGTGCTAATGTTCCTACAGTACCACTAACGGAACTTTATAATTGGCAGAATTTGATTATCTATTTAATTGAATATTGGTAATAATTTAGAAGCTCGATAGCGCAGAAAAACGTGAAAGCTGTTTTTGAGATGGAAAACAAATGGTAACGGATATACACATATATGTTACATAGATTACTTATATCCATAGAATTATAAATACCTATGACTCAGATACAAACGCTCGTATTCATCACACAAACATCCTTCTGGGACTCGAACCCGGTCGTCAAATATTAAAGGTTTTCTTGTCTTCGGTTCTTTTATGATTAATATTCTCTTTATCATAAGATAAAGATTATTTTATGATAGTTAAAAACCGACGATGGTTGACGACCGTTTGGTGCAACGGTAGCGATCCTGCCTTTCGCACCAATGGTCCTGAGTTCGAATCCCGGAAGGAACAAATGTTAGTGTGATGAATACGAGCGTTTGTACCTAATTCATGGGTATTTATATGTGTCTATAAATATGTATCATATATGTATGTCCATCCGTTACCCTAGTATCCATAACACAAGCCTTACAGTGCTTACTTTGGGCTAGGTTTATTGGTGTGATTGTAAGAATTATTATTATTTATTTTTCCCAGAATAGATGCAGAGTGCATGACCCTTAACACACCTCTTGATAAGAGATGATAACAAAAGTGGAAACTCACTTCACCCAGTATTCTCAACGACAAATAAACTGGTTATATTTAACTGCCATAACACAGGTTCGTTTTAACTTAGGATGCTGGCGATTACTGACCAAGATTATACCAGCACTACCCACATCTGAACTGACCACATACCATCATACTCAGTTTGGTATTAAAATAAAAAGTACAAATAAAATATCCGATAATGTAAATATATAAAAAAGTACAAAATAACACGTACTTCTATTATACATATAAAGAATAAAATAACACGTTTTCCTATGATACTTAAAAAATAAATTCAACTTTAGCAAAACGTTTTGCAGAATAAAAAAATTGTAATTAATTGTAATTATAAGACTTACTTTGAGTTTTGAATACGTCGTAGTACTTTTGTGGCATAGTTGACTTTCAATAAATGCATTGTTAATACTTATATTGAATAGAAATCTTATCTTTTATCTTATCACATTTCTATTACAAACAATTCTAGCAAAAACATACATTTTCAATATTATTAGCTCATATCTAAAACAATGATTTTGTGTCTTAGCGAACATTGTAACAGACGGGGCTGAATCTGTAAAATAACGTGTTATTTGTACGGATGTTATTAATAATCTAATAAATTCTTAGTCTCAAATCTGTACTATTTGTTTAATTAAAAGCGCTAATCTGTGAAACTGTCTTTTGGATTTTTTTTTTTATTTGCAAGACCATTTCTCGAAAAAGGTTTTATGCTATTTAACGCCACGTTACGACCCTTACGAGCCGAGTAAAAAGAAAAAAAAATTAAGTGCATCATAATATAGTATAATTTATTTTGGAAAGGAAATGTTACAAATGGGAAGATATTCTCTCTTCCATTCGTTTTTTATCGTTTAAGTTATTTTAATTCAACGCTGAGTACCTTTTTTAAAGTTCAACTTTAAAGAAGCATACCTTTATAGAAAAATAAATAATGTTTGCAATTAATACTTCATGGCACGATATAAACGTGTAGTCTTTTAAAGGTTAAAAAATACACTAAATTTCTATTTTTCTAACAGATAACAAAGCTATGCCAAGCCTGAGAATTAACAACAAAATAATATTGGCAATGATATTAAATACGGACAAATAGAAAACTGGGCGGTAACACAAATAGTCTGTGCAAATAGTTTTAGAAGGCGCACTTGGCGTTGTCAAAGATACTATCGATGCAGGTAGAATTTAGGGACAGAAAAAACCATGGCGGCTACGTAAAGGTTTTAAAAGGATTTTTAAAGAAACGTATAACCACAGTTGATTTCGATGAGCTTGATTCTTCTCTATTCGTGTAAAACAATTTATTTGGAAAATCCGTTTTATTATAATAACTGAAATAATGTAAGCGACGGAATTGTAGCTTTGATCACAAATCTAATAAATGTGGAAATACTTTACTTTTACCAAAGGTACCAATGCAACTCGATTTCGTCTCAAATAAAAGCATTTCTCTCTCTTTCTTCTTTATAAACACTGTCTGTGTGTTGGCGCGTTGCCATTGTTTTAAATAGAATATATTATATAAACATTACATTTCATAGATGTCTAGATTTCCCTCCTGTAATTGTATTTTTTTATAGTTTGAATGATTAAATGAAAAATACTTTATTGTTATACAAATACAATTATTATTAGTTAGTTATACAAAAGGCGTTCTTATCAAGTAGAGCGATCTCTACCAAACAATCTTTGAATGGAGAGAATACCGCTATTAATGACGGGCATGTGATGCAACAAAAAATTGTTTGTTTATATTAAGGTTGACAAATAATTTTCATTATTTCTAACATTATATTTTGAATAGTGGTATTTATTATAGAAATTTGTACAATAGTATATCAATTTTATTAGATTCCTATGAAACTGTTTCTCCCGAAGATTGTATGCCAACCGCTGAATATTCAAACTATTTTAACTAAAATATTAGAATTCTTCTCAACTTTAAGGAGCAGTCCAGTTTAACAGTATTTCATTGAAATCAAGTTTCCATTAAATCAAGGAGTTCTTTACCACAAAACATTTGAGTAATTAGCCATTAATATTGAATATATCTACACTAAAACATTTTAAATTTTAAAGATGAAATAATTCCGTCTGCCTAAAAATGTGACACCCAATTTAAATAAAATTATGACTTAATATGAACATGGTAAAGATTAAATTTACATGAATTAATAAATGTAATACGATTTTATTGTTTTTAATATGCTATTTAAAACCGGATTGAGTCAAATATTGCTAGAGACAACAAAACTAAGTTTAATGAAACTATAAAAAAGAATAAATTAAGATAGGCAGGGCATAGCGAACTATTTCGCTCAAATTGGAGCAGTCCAACTGGTAAAATACCATCACCTTACAGAAGACCGTGAATCACTTTTGTGTGCCTGTGAGTGAGTAAGGTTTCCAGAGCTCCTGGGGGGGTGCTACGTTAGCAGAGGTCAGGGTCTTCAAGGTGAGGGCGATACGTTTATTTTCTAGGCAAGCGCGTCACATCCTAAATCGCATCATCGCTTACCATCAGGCGAGACGTAATCCCGTAAAAACAATACGATAGCGTGTTTCTACGCGCTACAGCGCCATCTAGTTTAGTATAAAAAATGACTCTATTTCTTTATATATAGGACTGGCCGACGAGTCTCCGTGGTCGACACCACCCACGGGTTCAATACCCGACCTAGTCAATGTTGATAACAAATTTTCTCATAGTAGAAGTTAATATAATTTTGTAAATTTCGACGCGTTTGCCAGCATCTCGGTAGCTCAGCGGTCAGAGCGCTCGCCTAGATAGCGAAAGGTGGGTTCTAATCCCACCTGAGGCTCGGAGGCGTGGTTGTTTTTTAGGCGTATTATATATGCAAAAATTAAATATATTTTCTACATTTACTCGAATCTGAGTTTTGTTGTCGTGCCGCCATTGTTTCTGGTTTCCATGTTCAAAATTCTGGTTTCTGGGTTCAAAACAATGTATATGATGTGTAATATTTATATAATGTTCAATAATAGTATTATTTTAAGTATTAAATTAAGCAAACAAACTTTTCAACAAAAAGCGAATAAAATTTATATTTCATGATGATATGTCGACGAATATAACAACAGGAGAATCGTTTAAAAGGTCCACATATCTATTTAACACAAATATTATAATTTTAAGTTATCTCACCATCTAAATTCGACATTATCAGTTAACATGGCTCGCCCCGCGACCGCACTCGTAAACAAACCATTTTATTAGTAACGTCCAAACGACTTAAATCTAGATTAGCTTTCGTATATACATACTTTACGAAAACTGGTTTTGAGTCGTTCGAGATACGGAGTACAGAAAATAATTCACGAAATCGTACCACTTGTAGAATGTCGCTTTTTAGCTTCGTAAACGGTTCGGTTAGGAAGCTGGCTAAATTTTAATTTTTTAGAATGAAAATTGAAAATGTTTTAAAGAAATTAGTAACTTTCTTACAAGGATTTTAATTTTGGTAGTTTTCTTTTCTTCGGTGTCTTTTTTACTACTATATAATATTTAAACAATTTGTAAAAAACAACCACGTTTCCGAACCACCTGGTTAATGTCAATATAAATGCTAGTTTGCTAGTTTTTCTATCTTGATAAAACACTAACCTAATTAATACCTACTTGTTTCTATTATAAAATGTTTGTTTAATCTATAATCTAAGTTCACAAATTTGTTGTTTGTCTGTCCGCTCTTTTTCCATTGTATACGCGTTACCATAGCAACGCGTTAACCGCAAGTAGTTCGTCAAGCGAACGCTAGATGGCGCTAACGGAAAAATATTTATTAAAAGAAAAAATTTAAAGAATTTTGTCCACCCGTGCGAAGTCGGGACTAGTCTATAATCTAGGAACACAAATTTGTTGTTTGTTTGTTTGTCTGTCCGCTCTTTTTACCACTCTTTTTCTATTGTATCAATTAACGTTACCATAGCAACGCGTTACCGGGTCTGCTAGTTGGATTTAAAATATATATGTATATCTAAATTACCCATTTAAGAGTTTATAAATAATAATATTTCTGACATTCACACCAATAAAGATTATGGATAGGTTAGCGCATAAGCGCTGTAAGGCTCATGTTATGGACACCTAGGTAACAGAAAGATATAGAAATATGATACATAGATATGTAATATTTATAGAAATAAATAAATCCATGACTCAAATACAAATTATCGTCATCACACAAACATCTGTCGGTTTTGGAACTCTAATCCATGACCACCCATGCTACGAAAGGCAAGATCGCCACCGTTGCACCAAAAGTTATCAAATTTATCGTATCGTTCGATGAAAAGCTTAACCTTTATAATATTTTTGTTTGGTCGGTTCCATTGCTTGACTTTTAAATTTAGAACGAACTTACATACAATAAATAAACATACAATACAGAAAATAAAATGGCCTCGAAATTATTTAACTAGTTCCCTTTGCTAGTCAAGTTAGTTAACACGTTTTACTCGGACCTTACATATTTACGTTTATTTAATAATAAATGAAATACATTTTTTGAGTTACCAATGATTTTAGGAAAAACACACACCGTAAAAGAAAAAAAATACAAAACTGCTACGACGCGAAAATTTTGTTACCATACGTGTGAAACCCAAGAAAAACCTGATTTCTAAGCGGAATTAGCGGGAAAAATGTCACGCATGCCCACCACGGCGGCGAAGATCAAAAATTCCGAAATTTGAACGTCGACGTAACTATGCGCGGGCGCATGAGTTATGGCGCGCGACGGACGCGTCCGAATACCAAAATTCAAATTATGCCTCACTTTTTCCCTACCGATGCCGGGACACTTCTTGAACTAATGAAGCTCTTGGGATTTTTTTGGTTATGGTTTTGCATTTAGGTGTTTTAGGGATATAATTCCATTAGTTTATGACCAGTTAAGTGATTCTAAAGGACGACTAAAGCTCAAAGTTTCATAATATATTGCTATCCTAAAAAAAATTAATTTTAATTTTGGTCAAGTCTTCCAATGTTACACGATTAATATTATTAAGCTATCTCGCTTAGCATTGCTCCGATTACACTCATGTCATGGAAATCAAATTAAAAAACGCTAAGCTCTTTTCTTTTTCTTTTTTTTAGGACCTCAAATATTACCATTGTATTAAACCTCTTTGTCACTTCAGTTTCAAATTTGTTTCAACAAATATTTGAGTTTGTGTAATTAATTGGGTACATACATTATATGTATTCATAAGATATGTTATAAATAAGTTAAATAAAATTCGTCGGAGTTGGCATGTTAAGAGACAAAAGCTCCTTAATCAATAAAGATTTAAAAAGTTAGATTGAAATATACATTTTCTAAAAAATATTCTATTTTATAGTGTCAAATCCGTAAAGTTAAAAAAATAAATGTCAAAATACGTGGTTGTTGATTTTAACAATTACCACAGTTGAAAATTGGGAAAAATAACTCTATTTAGTTCCAACACTTAGCTGCCTATCATAATTCATCAGTATCATCCCGTGATCACGGCTTTAAAGGAGTCTAAACGTCAGCATTACATATAAAAAAAATAAACGCTTCATTAACTCGGTAAAAATAACATCTGCTATTAAATTTGAATACTTAAAATGGTTTTTCTTTCAAATATGTTAACATAATACAATTTAGGAAGCGTTTATATGATAAATAAGATAAATCTCCCATTTGTAAATACAACTCACTTCATGACGTAATAAACATATTTTTAAATAGTTAAGAATTATACTTAATACAAGTAAAACACTACTTGTTGTGTGTCTAGAATTTCTTTTATATATATCTTTGTTTTTTTATATTGACGTGATAACGTCTTATAAATTGGTTGCGGCTGGGAGTCACTTATGAAAAAGTGTAACGCTCGGTAACGTTACGATGAGTCACCGACGAGAGAGAGGCCCGCCGAATGCCTTGCGTCTCTCTCCCACTCAACTATGATCGGTCTGCCGCGCGCATTGTGCAATTTAATTATATTCATATCAATAAATATTCTACCGAGAAAAAGACGTTGTCACGTAAAATCTTCGCCCGTAAAACCGACTTTACAGGCAAAAAAAAAAAAAAAAAAAAAAAAAAACCGACTTTTTTATATATTTTTTCCATACATCCTAGATCGCATCATCGCTTACCATCAGGCGAGATAGTAGTCAAGCGCCTTATATAAATATAAATATATATATATATATATATATATGTATGTTTATATATTTACTATATATATATGACATAAAATACATTGGCACAGTGTTTGACCGCGATCATTTTTAAAGGTGATAAGAAAGAAAGAAAGATAAAATAGCGTCAATAAATATTGGAGGAAAGGAAATAACTTTTAACTCTGTCGTGTTATATTTCATTTTTCTGGATTTATTTCGACTTAAGACATAGGATAGGTTTTATTTTAATTCATAACGCCGCAAATTATGGTCAGCTCGTAATTATATAAACTTTGGTGTAACATGTAGCGAAAACTTAATGATGCTAACTTATATATGTACCACATTACTGCAGAATAAATATATTTTGCTATGGAATTAAAACTTTAATAATTAAAAATTCCGCTTTTATTGTAACATTGTTTCTAAATTAATTAAAATTATATTAATTTAGCTCACTTTAGAAATAGCTAGACCAATTTTACCTGTGTGAATCTTTTATTACATTTTTAAGTATTAAAGCATGTAAATATACAGCATTGTAAGCTGATGATTCGCCGAAAAGTAAATAAATAAATAATTAAAACAAAAATTGTTTTATTGGTGTAAGTTAGAATCACATATCACCGTCCCTACCTAGTCATCCTCACAACATGGCCGCACAATGAATAGTGAGTCCAAGCTATTTATACCTGAGTGAGCGACTGCTTTGCATTCAATGCGATTGTATCTGTTCTTTGTACTATGCACGTATCAACAACGGTGTGTTCAGTGGGATCAACAGGACTCAAGTTTGACCGCTTACCCTGAGATATACCGATAAAGTGTTATGAATAAAATTAACGATAACAATAATATTTCTTACATTATTGTTATCATATTTATTATTTAAGTAAAAATACAACTGAGTATTTTGTGAATATTTCAAGTGCCTACCTGTTGCCATTATTGATATTGAGAAAAAAATCGCGTTTGTTGTATGAGAGCCCCCCTTAAATATTTATTTAATTTTGTTTTTAGTATTTGTTGTTATAACGGCAACAAAAATACATAATTTGTGAAATTTTCAACTGTCTAGCTATCACGGTTCTTGAGATACAGACTGGTGCCAGATAGACGGATAGACAGACAGCGAAGCCTTAGTAATAGAGTCCCGTTTTTACCCTTTGGGTACGAAACCCTAAAAATGATCAATTTTTAGTATATTTAAAAAACAATAAGGTAGCCTAGCTTGTAAGATAATTGTTGTTCTCGTTTAGTACGTAAATATTTATAAGAATGCATTGCAACAAGATTGTGGGTAAATAAAATAAAAAACGCGGAACAGGTGTATATTTCACAAAAACAAATTAGAAACTATAATTATAGGTATTTGCAGACAGCTGAAATTTAAATAAACTGATAATTATGCTATTTTAACTGTTGCATTTACTTCGAGGTTATATTCATCTAGATTTAGGCGACATCTAGCGTTCCAGAGTGGAATCCATTTCTTGGTCTTATGTCTACTCCAACGTTGGACTTTTTGGCGGGAGCGCGAAGCCTCACTTTAATAATTTTGATTTTCTTGTTATATTTTGTGTTGTGGTTGATATTATTGTGTAATAATGGTGGGTAATTAATCACTTAGTGTTTCTGAATATGTAAGAGTGTTAGGAAGTGAAACAAAACAGTGGAAGGTATCTTTTCGCTCTCTCTCAAGAAGGCCACGAGGAGGTTTCAGTAAAATCTCACTTCTTTACCTAGGAAATTACTCAAGTACATAGAAGAAAGATTATACTTACTTGACACTGGCTAAATACACAAATTGTGCAAGCCATAAAAAATAAATACTCCAAACTTTTTGCTTTATTAAATACTATAGGAAAACTGTTCAATGCTAATGCGAGTGAAAAGATTCGTTGTTATATCGTCTCGTATCGTAACCTTCTTAGTCGAGTGGCTGGCATACAATTTTTTATGGTAAGGCCGCTTCGGGTTTGATGTTCAACCGAGTCAAGAAAACAAATATTTCTATATTGCTCTAGCTTACATAAATCTTCAAAACAATTATTGTTGTCTTATATTTTTATCAAAATTAGTTTCACTAAAGAATGCTACTGATTTTTGTCAAATTACTAAAATAATGCTATAATACGTTACCTACATCGATTAAAATAAAAAGTATGTTTGCTCGTTATATTTTTCTTTTTTTTTAGGAGCTTTGATCGATATTCGAACATGTTAGCTCCATCTTAACCTAATCTTATTCACTTAAATCATCTTAAGACTTGTAAAGCTAACAATAGTTTTAGCGTTGAAACCAACGTTGTGCAGATTCACATTCAAAGAATTACAAACCTCAACTCTCAGGTAACGATTCCGCTCACATTCTATCAACATCTATCTTTCCGCACATCGAACAATCTTTATAAATTTATTTATTTATTAAAAATACAGGCATACATATTAGAACAACCAAAACACCAGCGAGTTAGATGAATGAACAAAATAAATATAAACAATATACATGATATTAAACAAAACAAAACAAGAATTTATTATTTAAAATTATTTACGGAAAAATATGAAATAAATTTAATTATAATACAAGATTTAATGAAAATTCTTAGATTGGTTAATAATTCAACAAATCTTAGGATCCTAATTGCAGTTATGTTTCTCTTTTAAAATACCAATATTGATTAATATATATTTACGTCTCGTAATGAAGGTTACGCCTGAAGCCTCCGGCGATAACTTAATTATGTTACCAACATCAGTGTCAATTAACGATCTATTAAATTCTCTATAATTAAAGTGTTTTAAATGTTATTATAACACCAGTCAATAAAGGTCAAGATCACTTAGCACCTTTCCTTTCCGGGACCCTAGTACTAAGATTTCGCTGTCTGCCCGTCCGTCTGTCTGTCACCAGGCTGTATCTCAAGAACCGCGATAGCTAGACAGTTGAAATTTTCACAAATTATGTATTTCTATTGCCGATATAACAACAAATACTAAAAATAAAATAAAATAAATATTTATGGGGGGCCATAAAACAAACGTGATTTCTTTGCCCTTTTTTGCTCGATATCAATAATGGCAACAGCCTACCTGTTGAAATATTCACAAAATACGTAGTTGTATTTTTAATTTAATAATAAATAATATGAAATTTGTGTACGTACTGTTGTTTATCTAGTCAATGGTGCGGAACCCCTACGTACGCGACTCCGACTCGCACTTAGCCGGTATTTTAATTGCTATATACTAAGACATTTCCTGTGTAATTCTAATACTTTTTTAAGTTTGTTAGTTGGCGACCGTTAGGTGCAACTGTAGCTATCCTGCCTTTCACACCGAGACGGTCCTAGCTTTGAATCCCGGAAAGGTAGATATTTGTATGAGGAATACAAGCGTTTGTACCTGAATCATGAGTATTTATATATATATATATATATATATATTTCCATAAATATTACATATCTATGTATCATATATGTATATGTCTATCCGTTACCCTGTATTCATAACACAAGCCTTACAATTGCTTACTTAAGTCTACGCTAATTAGTGTGAGTGTAAGAAATAGTATATTATAATTTTTTTCAGGACGGATAACGAACTAATCCAAACCCTAAGACTAGGCATTTAGCTTTTGAATGTGAAATAATCTTCAATACCCATAATATTTTTTTAATTTTTAATATTTCTACAAGTTCAGTATTAGCCCGAATATATGATTCGATAAAATTTTAAAACTTCCTATATATCACAAAATCATTACACTTCTCTTTTTAATTATGATTGTTTTCCAAAAAACAATATTTGGTTTTAAATTAATGGATCACTTTAAGATATTGAATAGCGGTCGGCTAATGCTAACCGATAATCGAGAAATAAAAAAGGTTAAAATATATCTCGTTAAAACTAAAATATGAAAGTACTCCACTTATGATTTTCGGAGCTATAATCGTAAAATCGATTGGCGGTCGTCGTATCGATACTGTACTCGATGGTTTTAAGAAAACAAGATCCTCAATGGTAATTAAAAGCTTTGATCATTATTTTAAGAATAACAGTTTTGGGATCAAAACACTTAAAACCATTTTTAATTGTGACCACACAAGAAAACTTTTAATAAATATCTGAATAAAAATACCTATGTACAGAAAAAATGCTATTTACGAGCGATTTTATGACAATGCTTATGGACGCATAGTTTATGCTGTAATTAAAATTGCGCATACTTAAAATTAATTATTTATAGAAGCAAACCAAACTTGTTTAATTCCGTTGGCTAAGAAATATTTATGCAGTTTCTTTATTTCTTTTTTTTATATTTTTACCTTCAGTTATTATAGTGACAATTGAACGTTGATAAAAATAGTTTACTAGTTAGTTTTTTACAAATTTTATTTTCTACTTATTTACAATTTTCATTTTATCAAAGTGAGTACCTAAATACATTTTAATTTTTAATAAAATCCTGCTATAACTTCTATTTAGAAAGAAACTGGCTCAGTTGTATTACCTCAAAACTGCATTAAAACTAATATAATTTGTATACTAATTGGTCATTTTTTTATTTATATTTGCATTATTTCTAAATACAAAATTGTAACAAAAAACATAATCAATTAAGAAGACGGATGCTTCTTTGAAAAAGAGTTTATGTTCAAGTCTTTAAAATGTAACAGTCATCTAATTTTTTATATTCTGTGCATTGTTCCAAAGAGTTTTTATTACATATTGTACCAATGACTGTGCCATGATCTCTTCATCTACTTAACTAATAAAGATGGGACTCATTAATTCAATATTATCAAAAGAACCAACGCTCAGATATTTAGTTTTGAGCAAAAAAAATTTTTTTTCAGCCTCGAGGCAGAATGAAACCTCTTGCCTAAAGCCTAGACTATAAAAATATCAATAGGCCTTCTTGCGAACAGATTATGATAAGTAAACTTGACTAATAGTAGTATTTAATACACTTCGAACTTTATAAATCAGCTTTAAATAATATCCAACGAAATAAGACGAAATAAATAAATATCTTATAATTACAAATTATGCAATGACATTATTGGCAGACGATTATCACAGATTATACTAGTTAGGTAGTTTTAACTCACATTTTACTACTTATATATATTTCATTATGCCTAAAATTGTAATATTTTCTCATTTTCTTACTATTTAACTAAACTGAACTCTGAGACATATTCAATTTATATTTTTTGTAGTATATTTTTCACTTATAGAAATATTGAACGATTACTGGCTGGTTTGCACCTTTCCCAGATAACGTTACACGACACAAAAAATTTACTCTATCAGTCTTTCGTACCTTCCATACTTTAGGAGATATTTTTTATTTTATAATTTTAGTGTACCTATGTTATTATTAAGTACTAAGTTAATTCATAATTGTTTTTCAAAAGTTCCTATAAAATCTGATATTTTTATAAGCTCGTTTGACTCGAAATGATATTCTAAACTCAAATTCTTTATTAAAATGAAATGTTTATATAGAACTATTCTTCTGTATGAACGACGAATTTATTTATGTTATTTTTTTATGAAATCCTGGTATTTTGACTCCTGTACAGGAGCCGTAATCACAGGATTACTAAGGTAATGGTCGTCATACATGTGTTGGTAGTAGCTTCCAATATTCTAATCGGCGCGTTCCACTTTTTATTTTTATTATTGTTTTATTCTAGGTCCGATAATAATTTACTACTGAGTCTACCACCAGTTCAAAAATTGAGAGGCCCTTCCAAAAAAGACTGACGAAAAGAATTTGGACAGGTTGTTCGATCTCCATTCTAGATTACATTTATTTATCGGTTGGTTGGTTTTATTTAAGTAAACAAATTCTAATTATATGAATTTTTAAAACTAATACATGTATTGTTACAGATTTCAGCATCTTCTTCCAATATTTTAATCAGATACGTTCTTAATTATTAAATGTATCCAAATTTCCTTTTGTTTCGTTTTGCTCTTTGGCTTATTTTAATTTGATTAATTATTATATATTATTATCATTATGATTAGATTTTAGCTGTCTTTTGTTTTCTTATCTAGGTACATATCAAATGACCATATTTTAACCTCAAGTACTTTTTAAGTTTTTGTGATTGGTCACACTGAATTGTAATATAGACCTCTATAGTTTCAACTAACCTTTTTGCTAACTGTCTTCACAATCAAACAGATTTTGTTGTAAAATCACAATTCGAAGACGGATAAAATACCACAAAGTTTTGAACACTCCTCGATAGTAAAACTTAAATTAAATTAAAATGAAAAAGTTTGTCATTAAAATTTATACTACTTAGCAAAATATATTTTATTTCAATATTAAATATCGACCATCTTCAAAATAATTATTTTAAGTTAAAAAAAAACTTAATTTCTACCGACAAAGTTTAGTTTTATTTTATCAAAAGTGGTTTTTGAAACACAACTTAAAGTATTCTACTCAACTATATTGAATGCATAGCCTAGAACCGACAAATTAAAACGGATCATCTTATGTCGTTTAGCTAAAGCTTTTAACGGTACATTAGACATCAACGCGTTACGCGAGATTCTATAATTTTATTAACAACACGCGTAAAGATATTTTTTATGAGCTTTTATCCGCCATTTTTTTTTTTTAAGTAATTTATTTTAAGAAGATTCGATGTTATTATTTACATCTCTCTCTTACTTAAAAAATCTAAGATTTATACATGTAAATTGCCATCTTATTATATGGTAGCTGACCCGGCCACCATATATTTATAGTTATAAATTAAAATGAATTCGAAACAGATCCAGGAAAATGAAAAAAATGGATTCTGTAGCTTCGGAGTTCATCGCGGTCAAACACTATGACAAGGAAATTTGATTTATATAGATTATAGTTTATTCTTCAAGTGCAATGGTTATCACAAACTTTGAGTGATAATATTGAGATTTCAAAACTTGTAATTCACAGAGCAATGACACTCACGTGCACTTATTAGAAGAATCTATATTTGAAACCTCATAGCTTTCATTTCGCCACTCTTACTGTCCCAAGCCGCAAGTGACAACTAAAAACGTAAACAACTGTTCTCTAAAGAGGTTAACTTCAACTTCATACATAGTTTATATCCAAGTTAAATGAAACTCCCGCATTAAACCTACGCCTCGCGGCTATAGCGTAACTTTCCTCGTTTTCCCGCTTTATAAATTAAACCTATCCAAAGACTACATTCCCTAGCATACATGAAATGTACCAACCTCCAAAATCCTTTCAACACAACACTATTACGTTCACAAACATAATCAATTCGTTTTATTCGGGCAAAAAAAGGGGGAACGAACACGGTACAAAACACTGTTTAGACACTGCACTGCAATCCGAATACGTTTTCCGAACGCAATTACACTTATTTAAAATTCGATTAGCACAAGTTTGAAAAAAGAATTAAGATTTACAAATCGCCGTGTTTTTTTTTTAAGTATTAGGCAAACGAACGCGGGCGCGTGCAGCCGGGCACGACGAAGGCTTCGTGGGCACTGGCGCGGAGGGCCGTGAGA
Source organism: Calamotropha paludella (assembly GCA_927399485.1). NCBI lineage: Eukaryota > Metazoa > Arthropoda > Insecta > Lepidoptera > Crambidae > Calamotropha > Calamotropha paludella. The sequence goes on along the minus strand of OV656806.1, from coordinate 2,743,595 downwards.
GGGGGCGGCCCCCCTTAGAACAGGTTGCGCTCGCATACCGTTGGACGCCAATTTCTTAGCTGTGCGGATAGGGATGCTACGTTCTTCACGACAGCTTGATCCGAGGATAACGTGGTTTGATAACACATACACCTCATCTTTTCTTTTTTTCCGCATGGGTGCGCGAGCTTTGAAAGCTTTTTAGTATTATGATTTTAGAAAATGGACACTTACGTCATTAGTATTACTAACACTTTTAGATTTTAAATAAATGGTAAATGTTTAAAAAAAATCACGATATGAAATCTTAAGGATTAGTTTGGTTTTAATTCCTGCTAACATAATAAAATATCACACTGTACTTGACGAAAAATATCATTATCAAGTCGTTCTATGTATATAAAAAAACTCGCATTAAATATTTTATTATACATAAATTATTATTATTATTATTATTAAAATGATTTTTAATAATGATAATAATACATTTTGGGACAACTCACACCATTTTTTTTATTTCCTGCCTTGCCTTGTCTTGCCTTCCTGGCCTTGTTCCATAGATACTAATTAAAGGATAGAATACATAGTAAATAAATATATAACAACCATAACTCGGCAAAGAATGCTTATGCTTGTCACACAAAGATATGCCCCACCAGGATTCGAACCTGATCCCACAGTTGCTCGATCATCAAGAGATTGAACATTGATTGAAATATTTCTATTTTTTTATAAATTTCAAAGTGTCCAACTCATTCTTGAACTCTAAATAAAATAGACCCTATTCTTTATGTAAGAAATGTTATATTGAATTGAAAAAAGACTTTAATTTTTAATTATTAAATTAGCCATTTATTTCTTATGGTATTATTACTAGAAAAAAAAATCTTTCTCAGGCTGAACTCGAATCCATATACCCCCGCTATCCGGTCGAGTATTTTTCTAATTGAGCTGCCGAGACATTGTCAGACTTGCCGTCGAATCTTTCCAAGTATTTTTTAAGTTAATAGCAGCGCCATCTCTTAATGTTATAGGTACTACTTACTTCCTGCAACATCGAAAGCTTCTACAAGTATCCCACAATCAGTAAAGAAGAAGAAGTTATTTATATTTCAACTAATATTAGGTATTGCCGAGAGTGCAGACGACTGTTTGGTAGCGGTAGCGATCCTGCCGTTCACACCAACGGTCCTAGGTTCGAATCCTGGAATGAGCAAATGTTTGTGTGATGAATACGAGCATTTGTAACTGACTCATTGGTATTTATATACGTTTTTCTATTAATATTAAATATTTATATATCATATATGTATGTTTAGTTTATTCGTTACCCCAGTATCCATAAAACAAGCCTTACAGTTAATGTCAGAAATTGCAGAAAAAACAAAATAGTAATACCAAAATGTAAGTTAACATTGTTTAAAAAAAACGTATACTTTATGGCCATAACAATTTTTAACAAGCTTCCACACGACCTTCAAGACCTACCATTAGAAAACAACAAATTTAAAAAATCGCTGTTAAAGTGGCTGTTAGAAAAAAACTTCTACTCTGTAAGAGAATATTTAGAAATGTAACTTAACATAAGCTTATTGATTGATCAGGAAACGGACATTGTAGGATTTTTCTTATTATTATTTTTTGACATGTTACTTTTAATTTTAATTACCATAATAATTATTTGCATGCCAGAAATTGGCAAAACATGCTGTACATTATTGTAAACATTATATCTGTTAATATTTTACCATGTTCTGAGCAAAATAAATATCATTTATCATTTATCATTTATTTATCATTTATCATTTATCAGTGCTGACTTTGGGCCAGGCTAATTGGTGTGAATGTAAAGAATCTTATTACAATCAATATCATTTTTAATCAATACATCAAACTATACACCCTAAATCAAAATAAACTTTATTAGAATGACACAAGGTAGGTTCGACTATAAAAGATACATGTAACTTGAAATACTATTGGGTGTAAAGAACGTATTACTTACTCAAATATTATATTCAGGTTATCAAAGAATAAGTAAGTTTTATGTACATATCATTCATCAGAAATATCCTTTTGCACCAACGGTCCTGAGTTCGAGTTCCGGAAGGGGCAGATGAATATGAGCATTTTTACATAAATCATGAGTATTATATATATATATATATACAAATTCATATTAAATATCTATGTATTATATATCTTTCAACGTTTTCTTTGGGCTAGGCTATTTTTATTATATTTGGTGGGAGTGGGAATCGTCACATTGGTGGATTTGTTTCTCTTGTTAAAATTTGTGTTGTTGTGGATATTAGTGCGTAATAATGGTGGATTATTAACCACTAAGTATTTTGAACATACAAGAGTGTTGGCAAGTGTAACAAAGCAGCGGAAGTTGTCTTTTCCTGCTCTCTCAAGAAGTCCACGAGGAGGTTTCAGTAAAACCCCACACATTTACTAAAACCTAGACAAAAATATATTTTACAGTTCATTCATTATTATCAATGAAGAAAAGAAATTACTCAAGAACTGGCAATTATACTTACTTGACACTGGCTAACCCTAGACCTAATATGCTATTGTAAACACTGGGTTGATGTGAATAAAATTATTATTATTATTATTACTGGCTAAATGCACAAATCCTGCAAGCCACAAAAAAAATGTAAATAACAAATTAACACAAGCTGTAAAAAGATTATTATTAATAGCACTTAATATATATAATAATAAAATTCAACGAATTAAATAGTATCAAATATATAATACCAACAGACATATAACCACAGCACGATGGAAAAGTAGACACACACTGGAATTAAAAAAATATATAAGACTACCTGACCCGGTCACACGTTGCTGTGCCGACTGCAGCGCCATCTGCCAGGCTGATTTGTGAATCTAAACCATCCAAGGCGCCACCCAAATGCATACAAAAAAAATCATTCAAATCGGTCGGTATTGACATACACACGTATAAGCACTCCATTATCGCCTCTCAGGCAACAAAATGCTCTTCACATTGTTCAAGAAGCTACTTTTGCCCCCAACGAACGGTTCTAAATCGCTAAATTGCAAATTATAATTCTTAACTATACGGGACATCACTGCATTCCATCCATAATTAGTTTTATGAAATGGGACAGCGAATAGGTGCGTATGACGGGCACGGAGAGTTGGTACTTTGAGAGCAATTTGTTCATATCAAACAACAAACCCATGACGAGGACTAAACGGCGCTCCCGAAGTGTCAGAATTTCTAGCTCATCGCAGTTATCTACATTTTAAATCGATAAATCAGCATACCTATAATTAAAATGGTAGACATTTATTTTTTGTATTTTTTCTAACCGATTCATTTGAATAATATTTAAAAGTACCTACCTAATCTGCTAGACTAAATGATTCAAATGGAATGTCGATTGTTACTATAATAAAAATGTAGGAATATGGTATAAGTAATTAATTGTATAAATAAACTCAAATCATAATTTGAAATACACACATATATATATACATATATATATATATATATCTTAATATATATAAATCTCGTGTCACAATGTTTGTCCTCAATGGACTCCTAAACCACTTAACCGATTTTGATCAAACTTCGTAACTTTCTGTTATTTGAGCTAACTTAAAAGATAAGATAGATTTTATTTTAATTTATAACACAGCATCGCGTGGTTGGGTCAGCTAGTATATATATATATATAAAACATGTCAGTATATCTATAAAAGTGACTCAATTTTTGCGTAGAAGTAGTCTACGCCTGCTTCAGCGAACATCCCTGATGCACTACAGAAGCGAGGTAAATAACGAGAAATGAAGTCGACAAAACACTTTTAGCTATAATAGTATCATTTTATAGAAAAACTTGCTGACCCTACAACGCGTTGCTATGGTAACGTTAATTGATACAATGGAAAAAAGAGCGGGCAGACAAACACACAAACAACAAATTTGTGTTTTTAGAGTATATACTAGCGGCCCGTCCCGGCTTGGCACGGGTGGACAAAATTCTTTATTTTTTTTTCTATTATTAAATATTTTTCCGTTAGCGCCATCTAGCGTCCGGTAGACGAACTACTTGCGATTAACGCGTTGCTATGGTAACGTTATTGCTAAGTGGAAAAAGAGCTGGGAAAAGAGCGGACAGACTAACACACAAACCACTGTGATCTTAGATTATAGATCACAAAGTTATCATTATAATAATAAACAGCGGTATAACAGCAGGGACCTATCTCCTGTTTATTAAGCGTTTGATTTTTTTTGGATAATACGGTAAGTTATGAAACATTAGTCGCATTTGATAAAAAAAAAATCACACCTTATTTTCATACTCTATCATAAAATTAAAACATGCTACACCTTTTGGTGCAACGATGCAACTATGCCTTTAACACCGACGGTCCTGGGTTCGAATCCAACACTAACAGATGTTAATGTTGAATGCGAGCATTTGTACCGGAGTCATATCTTATTTATGTATCATATATCTGATATATGATACATAAATAAGATATGTATCATACCAATTGGTGTGAATGTAAAAAAAACAATAATACTGTCATGGAATTTGAAGCTCTAGTGTGATAAATAATTTTAATTCTTTTTATTTTTATTGAATTTATGAAAAGATTTTCCCGCAACCGAAGTCATTTTTTTGTTTTTTGCTTTGAAAATTAATAAAAAATAAAAAAATCAAACAGAATTTTATTTGTGAAGTGTAGGTTAGTAACAAATTTTCTCTAGCTATTATTGAGAGTTTTATTTCCGTTTATTCCTAAATGCTATGCATTCAAAGAAGTGTTTGGTGAATTTCAGTAAAACTAATAAAATCAATGTTACAACTGATACCTACTAGGATATTTTGCTCAACACTTCGGCGCACATTACGCATTTGAATAAAACAACTTTTTTAAGGATTTTGCGCGTGATTTATTATATATTTAATTCTGTATGTAATATATAAATATTATAGATAAATTAATTTTGCCATAATCATCTTTTTACAAATTGCATATTTTTAAGCACCAAAATCATTTCGAAGAGTACATTGCGGATTTGCACAACCTTGTTTCGCCATCTGCCTTCATCGGACAGACGAACGAAAATACAACACGACTTTCTAGTTAATATTGCAGAGGAGACTTAGCATTTCAAATTGATATTTTATTTTATTATAAATAAATTCTACATAAAATTTAGTAATTCCTACTGTTAAGAAGTGATACTCCTTGTTCTAGACTGTGTTTCCTGATTTTTATAACGTGAGGGCCTTCGAGTCGCAAGTGAATAGGTTTTATCTAAGCGCATTATGTAATGCGTTTGCTGGATCACGAAGAATCGCCTTACCACCAGGCGAGATAGCGTTCGAGCGCTATCCTATCTATTGTGAAAAAGGTGGTTAGCTACTGAATAAAGAGCTAAAGAATCTGAAAAGATTCCTCGATCCATAAAAACGTAATCTGTCACTTTCGCTTGCTATAATTATGACGACTCTGCCTATATAGATCTTCAGGAGTACCAAAACAATAAATTAGACACACATATACACGTTCATAATCATCTGCAGTATTTTGTACCTTCTTATCCTCACTGATTTAAAAAACTTTACCATTCCCACACACAAAATATAATCAGACGGATTTTTTCACTAAATTCGTAAACGACTCAACTCACATATCTACAAAAATCGCATTTAAACCGACTCACCCGTTAAGGACCTATAATGTCACAGACAGACACACACACATTGCGGTCAAACTTATAACACCCCTTTTTTGCGTCAGGTATTAACAAGGCAAATATTTAGAACTATTTAGAAATATTTAGAATTTATTATATCTCTTTAGCTCTCCTTAACAGACAAGATAGATTTTACGATCTACGAGCCTACCCAGAAGATGCTACTCTTTTTCTCTTTTATTCATTCTACTCTTGAATAGAATCGGGATTGTCTGTACTCGGAAACGCAGGCCTAGGAAGGCAATCATACTTATTTGCGCATAATGTATGACAATGGGTAGCGGTTGATTTGGAAGTTAAAGAAGCGATTAAAAGGGGAGGTAGCAGGCAGTACCTATGTACTATGCAGATGGAAGAAATAGGATTGCTGTATGATGTCGTACAGTTCTTTAATACACTCACCCACGTACAAAAATCTGTAGAATGGCCTCTCAGCTCTGCATTATTTCCAACAAAGTTGTTATTACTGTAAGTAAAAATTTTCGGATAAAACTTAATTTAAAATCTCAACTTTGACGCAGTAGTAACGTTAGGTAGTAAACTTTTTTTTTACAAGGGGAAATGCATCATGCATTCCCGCCTATGAAATGGGTCTGTCAACCCGTCCGTCCAGACGGGTTATGTCTGTCTCGACTGACTAAAACCCCTTGGTGTCCTCTTTTATCCATAGCCGGGGGACGCGGGAGGCTGAGAGGCTTCTCCCAGACTACGTCCGCGATCCGACGAAGACGTTGATCCTATATGAATCCCAACTTGCTGTTGGAGAGAGAGGTGTTCCTCCCTCTCGCTGCTGTGTTTTGAACGGCACCCGGGGACACCGCGTACGCCATCTCAAGCCAGGTGTTAAGAGCAGCGGGTTCTCCCAAGCCCACTGCTCACGGCTCTTTAATGAGGCGTTTGAATGCGAGAGAAATCTCGCCTTCTGCGCCCTATTCTACGACGGCGGATTGCAAGCGAGGAGTTCGACTCTTTTTTCTCCATTACCCTTTCGCAAAATCGCGATAGGGCCTTCCACGCCCTCTCACTGTCGACAATGCTTCGGACCACTGTGCCTAACGAGAGATCTCTACCTATTATAGCGCATAGCGCTTGACGCTCGTCTGTCCATGCGGAGCATGCTTCCAACGTATGCTGGGAAGTCTCGTCCGGGCAGGTATGGCAATGATGACACCTGGATGATGGTTCCCTTCCAGCTATTCGACAGAGGTAGCCACCAAAACAACCATGTCCAGAGAGAAGTTGCCTCAATCGGAAGGTGAGGACTCCGTGATTTCGTCGCAACCACTGCACCAGGACAGGCTGTACAGCCTCAATTAGGTAGTAACCTAACCTAACGGATAAAAGTCTGCTGACGTCAGCTAAATTAGAAGTAGGTGGTCAGGGAGAAAATTCTACTAATAAAAACACAATGACATTTGAATCGCAACTATAATAATCGCTTACGTTTATCCATTGTTGAGTGGCTTTCATACCGGTTTTCATAGTAACGCCACTCCGAGATACCGGGTTCAATTCCCGGCCGGTTCAATGTAAAAAATGAACCTTTATATTGGCTTGGGTCTGGGTGTTGTGGTACCATATTGTTTCACTATATGTGATGTTGTCTACTATTTATTTAATTAATTTATCGTTGAATTTATCTTGATATCTTATGTACTAACCTCAAGCTAATTTATGAGATTTTATTTCTCCGTAGGTTGATAGTTTACGACTCGCATTGTTAAAGGAATCATTTACACTTAATTCAACGGTAAACTTTATGGCAACCGTTTAGCTACGTTTCGTTCCCCATTATACGAGATGACAGAATTTTAATAAAGAAAATTGCTCCGTAGACTTATACTTGACGCAGTTTTTTAAAAAATATTGCCTCAAATCAAATCAAAATGTTAATTTGCGATTTTTTGTAAGTTTTGTTTTTTTTTTTAGTTTTTCATGAGAAATAATGTAACAATATTAATACCTAGGCTAACAATAGTGTTATTTCAAATTTTGTCAAAAAAATTACCAGTAATTAACGAAATCCTAAAATCTAAAGTTTGAGGTTGCCACCAAAACTGAAGTGTGTGAAGTTTTGCTAGGATTTGAACCTGGATCCTTTTGCTATCCGGGTGACTGCTCCAACGAATTGGCTATATAATCAGATCTAACGTTTTTTTTCTAGTATAAAATAAATATGTAGAACTGTAATATAATTCTAAAACAAAAGACTTAAATTAACAAGACTTTTAAGTCATTACAATTCAAAACTGTAAAATTACATGGAATCATGTCTTTTCCTGTACCTATATGGTGCTATGGATGTAGGTTTTTAAATAAAATACTGAAAATAAAAGTTTTATGTAAGTTTTTTGGTATATTTAAATTTTGATGGCGCAATTTTTGCCACCAAAACTACCAAAAGTAAGCCACCTAAACTGAAAACTTACAAAAAAAGTCTGCTTAAATTAAGTAAGTTAGTTTGCGATTGAAATAATAGAATAAATTAGTCCATTAACCAAAATACTATTCAACGTTTTATACTTAGGTACTACGCGAAAAATAAGTGACAAACATACAATTCATGCCACTACAACTGAAGAATCGTTGAACTAAACGCCACCAAAGAAGTTACTCACGTTATATCGGTAAAATTCTGCACACAGTCACACCTCTGCTCTTTGTAAGTGCAAGTATGAGAGTAAAGATGATAACTCCCGCGTGGTTTAGTGATCAGTTACGTGTTAAAATTTTGCCACCGAAACTTAGGAATTAACCTGGACAAACTTTGATCCGCTTGATATATTCAAATAAGTAAAATAATGAAATTATGTCAGTATTAAGAAGCTATGACAATATTTATAATTTATTAACTGTCTCATTTACATAGAACCCTAAACATAATACATAGCAAGTGCTTGTTTTATGTTAGTTGTGGACACGACACCTGGTGCTTAAATAATTTCATTTTTTTATTATTAATTAACTAATTAGCATGTTTCCTTCATTTCAAATATTAAACCAAATCGCTGAGTAAGGTAATTTGTTACAATTTATTTTTTATAATTAAATATGAACATTACACTAGCGTTCTCACCTAGGACTGTCAAAAAATGACGCTGGTTTCCTTGAAAAGATCACGTCTTGCGACTTCTACTCTTTTTCTCTGTTCTGTGCTATATACCCTGGCTTGACATTAGTAAAGACCGGAGGAGCCTGAGGATTTTTTTTTTTAATTATTTTGAATAGATTCGCACTTGGAACCCGAATGCGAGAAATTGTAGAAAAAATAAACTAATCGTTCCTTAAAGTAATCTTACCTTACCTTATATAGTAAAAATGTGTATTGCATGGCTGTTAAAATATTTAACAAACTATCAAAAAAATTAAGAGATTTACCTCTAGGCAAGAATAGGTTTAGAAATTCCCTTTACAGCTGGCTTGTCGAACGCAACTACTACTCTATAAAGCAGTTTCTTGATGACAAAAACATGCTCTCGTCTTAAATCAATGTAATGACATTAATAATAGTGATATTGTGAAATTGTTATTTATAAAATATCGAAATACTTGTTTTTTTTTATTATATTATTAAACACTGATTAAATGATAAATAATGATTGGTTTATTTGTATTCATATCATTTAATTATTGACTTGCTTTTCTCTCTAAACTTGTGACATTGTAACTTAAAAAGATGTATTAAAAAATTAAATTTTATGTTTCGTATTTGCATGCCTACAACTTTATGGCGAATACTGTTGATTCACAAAATCGATGTAACACCCCATCTCATTGTAACACACGGTATTAGCAAATAAATATTCTTATTCTTATTCTTCTTGATCCCAATCAAGTCCGAGGGCCAAGACAGGATCCACGATGGAACGAGCTAACCCAGAAGATGCCTATTCACCTTGGCTTTGAAAACAAACAGGTTATAAGTACTTGGAAATACAGACATGGGGAGGTAGTTCCATTCTTTTACTGTGCACATTATAAAAGTAGGAATAGTAACCAAGAAATGGTTGTAGACCCCGGTGCATTTGGATATCTAATGGAAGAAAGGAAAATGAGAATAATGTTGTATCCATAAGTATAGTATATTTATAAACAGCAGTGGTACAATCAGCGTCAACTATGTACTTGGGTGGCTCACTTATGAACAGTCAAATTTTTCCAGAATTTTTTCTATTAAAAATTATCTTTTATATAAGATACCATTGAAAAAATCCAGAAACTATATAAAATTATAAAAATATTATAAAATTTGTTAAATCTGTTAGATATTTATATTTTAAGAAATTATTACCAAAATAGCATAGCTCTTTCTTTATTATCAATTGTTTGATACTTAATTAGCACCAAGAACATGTAGATGGCGCTTATGATTTCAAAATATTCAACAAATATGTCAAATTTAAATCAAGTCAAATTAAAAGTGTACTCCCCCGAACAGGGAGGCGACAACCCCTCGCTGTCTGGGGTTTCAGTACCGCCTGACTCCTAAAACCAGTATATTATTTTCTAGTTTTCATTTCTATCAAGTTTTTAGTCATTTTGACTTATGTTTCCTAATCCAATTTTATGACATTACAAGTAGCAGATTCATATTTAAAATAAGGGTTGAAAATGAGCATATGGACTATTGAGTTGGGTAACTGTAAGTTTATGATAAAAGTCGTAGTTACATGTTAAAAACTATAAAATTTGCAAAATTATAAAAACAAGTTGCATTTGAACTATAGTAATTTTTAAAACATAATAATAGTCATCTTAATTAATGCATTTATTACAAAATTCATTAAAAAAAACTACACCAAACAAGATGATGTTTAAAGCATATAGGTATAATTTATTGATGAAATCTTTCTAGTAGTTTTATCAAAATTATAAAAGTTATTTACTAATCATAGCATCATAAGGAATATAATTCCTTATTAACTAGCTTAACACATCAGTTTTCGTCATTAATAAAAGATTAAAAAACAGACTGCTTCATCCAAAATTGAAATTAAAAGGTATATTTGGCCAATATATAGGCTTGTCTCTATCACTTTCACTAATAAACTGTGATTGTAAAGACATTTCTAAGGCTGCTATGCGCTGCCATTTGTCACCATACAACTCTTTCAGCTTTTCTTCTGTATTTTCATTCTCTGGAGGGCCAGCTTCAAGTCTTTCAATAGAATTTTCTTCAGCTAATTCTTTAGCTTTTAACCTCTCTCTTTCCCGCCTAGCATCCTCCTTAAATTTCGCGTTAGCCTGGAGAAACTGAATAAACTCTTCACTCACTTCAAAATCCTCATCATCACCATTTTCGTCGAATTCTTCACCAACTTCAGATTCTGATTCATGCTGTGTACTTGTGCTAGCACTAGAGTTTAAGTATTTTTTTTTTCGTATAATGTCATGTAACACACCATTTTCATATTCCAAGGCTTTTGCTCGGGCTTTCCAGTATGCTAATTGGTGTTTCAGCTGCCATGTAGCAGCCACTGTGAAATTCTCTGCCCAAGTTGACATCGTATGTGCCAATTTAGATTGTTTCCTCTTGTTTCTACCAAACTGCACGTTATTGCGCGCGTACTTTTTCTTGCGATTGTTTTTATTTTGTCTTTGTGCTACCTTCTTTTTATTTTCAGATTCTTCTTCGGGTGGAGGAAAATACATTTTGACAGCATCTCCCTTTTCTGTCATCCGCCATATTATTTGTATTATATTATTATAGAGCTGTAACAAACCGTATGTATTCGTTACTGAGTAACGGGTGCGCCATCTAGTACCGAGTAACGAAACGTTACATACGAATGCATTTCGTTACTCGCATGTTTCGTATTATGGGTACCTACACTATTTCAGTTTACACAAGTACTGTTGATGCGTATAGTTGATCGTATGTTTTACGTATGCACGCGCTTATTCAGTGAATTTATAAACGTACGTTACAAAGAATGATGTTTGTTTATCAAGTAAAGTATAATTTGGAAATTCGTAGTCCAAGTTTTTTACTATTTATTAAAGGTATTGTGTGTGTATACAAAGTTTAAGAATGTAACAGAAACAAGGTAGGAAAGTATTTTTTACAAATTGGAAATATGTGTTTTTTTAATATCGCATATTTTCACGGTTTCTTTGTTCTCATCTTAAAAGAGATGTGTCTAAATGGGCTCTAATGAGATTTAATTGTTTCTTGGTTAACAAAAGATGTTAATTACAAAAAGTCTGGCTCAAAATACAGAAAAGTGATAAAAATTATCTGATGCAGCTTGGTATGTAATGTATAAGTAAGTTTTTTACAAATCACGAATGTTGCGACGCCGCGACGTCATATTATACGCGTATGCATTAAGTTTTTTATTATACATAATATAGCATGTTATAAGGTAACTGAAGTAACAAGTAACGAACGTGTTTGCAATGTTGTTAAGGTCACTATTAATTAAAATCTGAACTAACCAACCTGAACCCACGACCCTGAGGTTAGGTCTCGTGCTCTACAGCAAACGCTTTTTAAAACAAGTTAGGCATCCACTAAATTTAAACTGTGTTTTACTATAACGATAATTAAGGGTGCCTCACTTCGTTGTAATAATTTATTTTTATTAGTGTTGACTACGCTTAATCGACCTTTTTTATATTTATGATCTTTTTGACAACTCTATTTTTCTATGATTTTTATGGTTGTATTTTGTTACTGTTTCATTATACGTCTGCCTTGAAGAAGAAGAGTTTTATTTAAGAGCTTTTTTCAACGAGCATATGCATGACCTCCCTTTCGTAGGCATTTATGGCAAACCTTCATTGATTGTACCCATTCCCATCGTTTATCAATTGGAAGAATTTGGAATTGTTTACACCCTAGAATGACATGTCCAGACTTTTCGCAAAATAAACAATCCTCCTTGAATGACTTCGGGTTGTCGTTTGCCACAGATGCCGCCGAAAAAGAAGTTTCGTTTTGACAAACGAGATGAACATTTTGACGCTTGTCGACGGTACCATGAGTGACATGCAACAATGGTTCCATGTACTCGTATCTTGCGCGAAGATTTGCTTCGCTCACTAAAAATTTAGACAAAAGTTCTAATCTGTAATTATAAATGCTTTCGTTTCTGCATGCAAAAATCCGCCCAACGAGTTCGTAAGAGCGGCGTTAGCTTTCCGACAATCTCGTTGCATAGCTCCGGAGAAGCTAAATACTCCGGCCGATCCAAAAGCCGCACCACCTCTACACAATTGCGTACTTTGCATGCAAAATTATTTAAGTCTTTCGAGCTCTCGTGGTTGGGTAACCTAGATAAACTACGAATCAAGGAGAGCTCCGTCAAAATAATCCGCTCTGGGCGGGCAAACGACTCCTCGAGAGCTCGAATGACTTCGGCCGGGTCGCGGGCGACCGCGATGAGAACGCTGACACATTCGCGCGCGGCCCCACGTAAAGCAGCGCTAATTCTAGCTAGATTTTCGGAAGCAGAATACGAAGGGCTCGAGGCGTCATAAAGCCTTTTAAAAATGAGCCAGTCGGTCGGATATCCGCTGAATATAGGTAAAGAAATTGTATGGCTACCACCTACCTTCTTATTTGATGCTCCGGCAGCTACCTCGGCGATGGCAGAAGCCAATTTTAGCATATTTTGTGAAGTATAAAACTCGTTATTATTTTTATTGATGATACAATTTTGTTGTTGAGTGCCTAATGTGGAGTATAAATGTGTAGGAGCGCTGTTGATCTGTGCATTGCACTGCCCTGAAGGAGGATGACAGGGGGGGACCAACGGGCATGAGGCTGCAGCCGCTCTGCATGAGCAGTCATGGGGAGCTGGAACGCTGGTAGGTGCTTGCGGCATGGCAGTCGACGCGGAAACCACGGGGCCCTCAAAAAGCGCAGTGTGCGCTAGGGCCTCCGTAGGCAAACCCCCGAAAGGCGCCACATGGGCCAGGGGTTCCGCGGGCGGGTCCTCAGAAAGCGCATCATGCGCAGAGGGCCCGGATTGCGTGCTGCCATGAGCTTCAACCCACGCTTGAGTGCGGCTACCATGGCTGCGTGAACGCTGAGAAGCGGTAGGGCTTCCGGAATTTAACCTAGCAAGCTGGGCGAGGCGATCCGCCTCAGCGGCGGCGCGCTCCGCTACGACCACGCGGGCAGCGGCGGCAAGCTCAGCTTCGGCCACGCGAGCAGCCACGGCAGCTAGCTCCCGCTCCGCTGTAGCTATGCGCTCGGCATGCGCTGCCTCGATTTGAATCCGTACCGAAGAAGAAGACAAAATCTTTGAATGAGACTCACCACTAGAATTCTTGATTTTGTTATCTTTCTGGGCCTCCCGAGCTTTTGTAGAGCGTGTAAGCATGTTTAGTTTATACTTCTGACACCACTTTGTTGAAAATGTGAAAAAAGCTCTTAAATAATTAGGATTATTTGAACTACCTACGGATCACGTGTCAATGAAAATATGGCAATATACCACATCGAAACTATGTGAGATTGTGTTCTATGGAGATGACACATCTTTAGTTTTTTAAAACTTATAAAGTTAATCTGAAGAAAATGTCACAAGAAAGAAATCTACCTGTCTCAGGTATTAGGCGCAACTTGAACCCGAATCCCTCACCACACGTGCAAGCGCTCTTCTTATAAAGCTACTGAGACCTTGCCAAACCTGTTGAATTTTTCCGAGTATTTCTTCTGCAGATACCAGCGCCTCTTGTAACAATTTCTTTATATACATATAAAAGTAACAGATAGAAATACATATTATATGATACATAGATGTGTAATATTCATATGAAATAAATTTATTAATACTATAGTCATAATTCGAGTTCTAATTCGAATTCATGATATAAAAATCTGCCCCTTCCGGAAGTCGAACCCAAAAACGGTATGCGAAAGGCAGGATCATCAAATCGTCAAAGTAACACCAAGTGTAAAAAGCTAGCTGAATGAAGTATTTTATTTAAAATAAATTATTTGAATAATCCGAACCTCAACAGAACAAATCACACATTTTTATTTTTTTGTTACAAAGATGATTACGACGATTTTTCGTAATTCTAACAAATAACAAGCATTATTAATAATGTACATTGAGAGAGATGTAGTTTTGCTCACAAATTATTTTTACACAATACGGGACACCGTATTCTACGAATGAGACACTTATGTACCTAATCATCGACGTTTTGCATCAGATACTAGTATCAAAAAATACCTAATCCGCTTACTTAGTCCTACATTTACGCATCATCTGAGCACCTCTAGTTGACAGATTGACATGACAGCATGTTGACTTGCCTTGCTTGTTATTGTTATATTGACGTTTCTCGCTGTGCTGGTCGATCGATAAACAAAAATAAATCTTCATAAAAAAACCACACAAGACTTCTATTATTATAATTTGTCTAACAATACAAGAGTTCAAAAATTCGAAATGAACCAATCAGATAGATGTAGAACTTGTTTAGACAGCGATATACAGATGCGCAATATCCATAGCTTTGTAAAAATTGCCGGGGACGATGTTCGCCTTTCAGATATATTAGAAAACTTTTATGATTACAAGGTAAATTATAAGCTTTAAGCATGTCTAAATTTATTTTAGTTATTCTTCAATACGAAAAGTTTTCATAATATTGTCAATAACAACTGGCATTTTTAGGTGTCTATGGAGGAAGAATTGTATCCACAAAACCTATGCATCAAATGTGTCCATCAACTAACAATAACATATTCCTTCAAAGTTCTTATAGAAACTAGTGCCAAACAATTGACAGAGACAGTAACGAGAGTTGAGATAGAAGTGGATAACTGTGAGTATATTTATGAATCGGATTGTAAAGAAGAAACAGAAATAAAAAGTTACAAAGAAAAGAAGAGAAAAAGCAGAGACACAGTAAAAAAGACAGCTAATGTCATTGATAGTGAATTGCAAACAATATATTGTGTTGAATGTAAAGCAGACTTTTCTTCTACGAAAGCTCTCAATGAGCATTGCACTAACAATCATCCAGTAAAGTGTGCCGTTGGGAGAGATTGTGAATACTGTAATGAGAAATTTGATGATTTTCGTTCTCTTGTCTTGCATAGAAAGTTACACAATAGGCCCTATTTGTGTGAGAATTGCTGGGAGGGATTTTATACACCCAACGATTTAAACTCCCATTGTTGTCAGCCTAATGTAAGTAATAAAGAGAAAAATAAATCGGAAAGAGTATTGAGACAATGTGACCAGTGTGGAAAATCTTATCCACCAGGTTACATTAGAATTCACATGTTAACGCACAGTAACGATCACCCATACAGTTGCAAATATTGCCCAAAGAAGTTTAAAGTACCCGGCGGTCTCCACTCTCATATACTGTGGAATCATAAACGGACAAGGAACCATAAATGTGAAGTTTGCAATGCTACTTTCATATCTTCAAGTTCCCGAAGCTCACATATAAGAAAGAATCATTTGAAAGAGAAAAAGTATGGATGCGACAGCTGTGGAAAAAGGTTCTTCTCAAAGTCTGAATTACAGAGGCACTCGTTAACACACACAGGTGTTAAAAATTTCCACTGCCATCTCTGTGACAAATCCTACCAAACTCGTTATGGGCTTAATGTTCACTTAAAATCTCACTCACAAATTACTATGAATGTTATGAGTTTATAAAAACGTCAAAAGAGCATATTATGATTATGAAGTACAAAACACTGATCTCACTTTAATATATGATATGATATATGTAGGTACCTAATATGGTAAATGCATTAATTGAAAATTTTAAGCAACTAGTAGCAATATTAGTTTTAAATGTAATATAATAATTTTACAATTATACTTGTAAGGCAATATACAAATTTAATATATTGTAATATTCTCTCTTTTATTTCAATGCTACCTTGATGATATATGATAAAAAATTTAAATAGAACACTACTAGAAAAAATGGATTTTGCTCACAAAATATTCTCAGGCAGTACTCGAACTCGCAACATTTGGATAAATTATTTTAATAGAAAAATATAGAAGTGAATTCTCAGGCGGATTCCTTTCCTCATTCCCGCCTGAGAATTCCACTTGTGAGCCAAATCTATTTTTTCCAGTATTTTTCTATTAAAACAATTTATCTGATAAGATAAATTCTTATAAAAAAAGGAAAAAAAAATAGAACATTTGGATGGTCCACTGCTCCCCCAATTGAGCTACCAAGCCTTATGAGCAGCTGTAGAAAATGTTCTAGCGTTTTTTACGTTGTAAGCCAGCAACCAAAGGTCGCGGGTTCAAGTCCCGCCTCAAATTCCCTTATAGTCCCAAGAATAATTTGTGAGCGGAGACGGTTTTTTCTGATACATTTCTATTATTATTTTTAATATCAAAAATCGGTAATGTATTAAAATTATTATTTGCATTGACAATGCCATATTTTTATAAGATTTAAAATAAGTCTGTAAAAGAAACAACCACATCATTAAGCCCTCAGGAGATAAGTTTGTTTTTGACAGGCATATTTAAATCTTATAGAAATCAGTTAATTAAATTACATATGTTCAAATTCTGTCACAAAAATGTATGGACAACAACATGTCAACAGTTTTGTTGCATTTGAAGATGAAAACTGAATAGAGAAATTCGACAGCTTTGCATATGCTGATGTACTGTTACTAGCAACGCAGGAGTGAAAGGTTGCAATATCAATATCTGTTCTAACTGTCAAATCAGTTCTACAAGCTCTGTGTAGATATCGAGTTACATGAAGCCTGCTTCATGAATAACAGATACGGATGGGATCTGATACGGTGCCAATCAGCTCGGAGGCTATCATTCTCATTCCTATCAGCTGGTGAAACAACAAAATCCACGAACACACATTCAATATTGCATCAGTAATACTGGAACTGGAGACGTGCAGACAAGCGAAACTCACCACCTTGGGTGGATGCTCATCTCTCCAGATCTCTACTTCAGCTAAGTAGATCACAACTACGCCTGACTGCAGGCGCAATTACTGATCATGGAAATTGTAACAGGCACCTTTTTAACTATGTGTCACCAACAGCACTTTATGCAGAGCATGTACACAAGCGAAAGAAACAGCCACCCACGTCTGAATGGAATATGGAGGCTAAACATCTCACTAAAGTGAAGACAGATCCTAGCTCTTTCAGAAGCTGCTCTGCCAAGTATATAAGAGCTGGGTTAACTGGAATGAGCCACCAGACACCCTCCAGACGCTAAATAGAAGCGTAGCCTTCGACTTGCTGACACCGCCCATAAGGAATGAAGAAGAAGCTGTTAATAGTCTCTTAATCAAACATATTGATAATCATAAAAACAACATTAACCCAAAAAGGAATTAAAACTGCGATCATAGGCGTAACCGTTTAAACTAAACCCATCAAATAAAGGTCTCAGTGTATTATAATTTGAAAGGTAAGTTTAAAACATTTAAATAAGTCTCAAGCTAACATCAAGTAAGGTCTGGCGATATTCATTTTATTAAAGATATATGTTTGTGGACTAATGAAAATTTTACAAAAACCAAAACTGATCCCGAAACTAATCGTTTGTCTTATTAAATTCCAATAATTAACATTAGTGCCAAGTAAACAACTGAAAAACAACCACTCAAAGTATATTGTCATGAATTTGTTTTGTGGCTTTAAATTAAAAGCTTAATAAAACTAACAAAGTCTGTTTTATTTTATAAATTATAGTATTGTTTTTGGGATTCAGCTGTATTATTTGTTAATTTAATATAGTTAGTGTAAGTGCCTGTAATTTTAAATTTCCATTTGATTGTTCGTAGTAGACCGCAGTTCCTAATCAGATTAAAGTTAGCTGAGTTTTAAATTGTGGTGACTCTTACTGTGTGACTTAATTTTACATGATAATTACAGCTGCTTAATGCTTCAGTTGTTATTGGCTGTATTCCGAAATACACATCAGTATACTGGCCAGTCATAATCACGCCATGTATTCGCCGCCATTTTTCAAAGTGAAAGTGTGACGTTCCTTGCCGGACTTTTTCCCTCTCTCTCGCTCTCACGTTACTTTAAATATGGAGTCGATTTCTGACGTCATCGCGCTGGCCAGAATATTGCGCAGCAAATTAACAGCATGGCATCGATTCATGATGTCATTACCACTGGCCAGTATACTGATGTATATTTCGGAACACAATCACGGTAAACTGACATAGACACGTGCAGAGATATAGAATACTTTCGAAGTTGCATACATCGCAGTTGAGAAATTCGAAAAAAAAACACATTTTTTTGTTCTAAAATAATTGTTTATTGGTTTACATTTCGGTATAGTATGTAGTAGATACAATTTATACCCAAAAATATATACAATTTTCATCGTTACATAACGCCGTTCCTGGGGTAAAGTCTTTCATATGAATGAAAACCACAAGGAAAATAATTTATGATTACATTATAACCAAAGACATCAACACAAAATACGAATTAAATCATATCTAATAATTTATTCTATTATTTACCAGGAAGTTTAGAAATAATATTAATCACTACAATACGATTTTTTAACTATCAAAGGCAATTTATCATTATTTCAATAAAAAAATACATTTTTATCAGTATATTTTTAACTCATTCTTAAAATATCACTATTATATTAAATCGGCCGTTAAATATAAAAATAATGAGCACAATACCATATTTAAATACGCTTAACGAAGCCAGTGCTGTTCATTAGTGTTTGACAAAAAACGAATGACAAAATGATAATTTTTAAAGGTAACATTATAAAAACTAATAATTTGGCAAATGTAATACCTACTTTATAAATAATCATTTGATAAAATACAGATTTAATAAATGTTTACTGAGAAAATATATCTATTGAATATTACTCCAAAAATATTATTAATATTAGTTGAAATATGTAATTTTACAAATGAGGGTAGATACATTTTAAAATTCGATTCTGGCGTTTTTCTCTGCGGTGGTCGCAATTCTAACCTATTTCGTTTCAATAGACCTACCCCCACTTATATTATTTCATACCGATAGTAACCTATCCCAAGCAATGTATTTTGTCAAAAGTTATTTATGCTTGCGTTGTTTTGCCAATTAACATATTTTTTTTTTGTGAAATGCTGTCTTGTTGTAGAGAAATGTCTAGTTGTTATTATTTGTCAAAAGAGTTTTTTACAGAAACTATAGTTGCAAAAAGGTTATAAATTTGCTACATATTTTGTAATTCAAAATACTAGAAAATTTTCATCGTCCCAAATAAGATTACCAAAAATAATTGATTAAACGGCAATTAATAAAGACTAAAAAAAAGAAATAGTTTCATGTGAAACATGCCACAAACTGCGGCGTGTCGTAAAATATACATTGTGTTAATTGGAATGTGTTATGAATGTCAGCTATTGTAATTGTATTTTAAAAAATGCAAACACATTGTCGATTAAGTCTTCAATAACTTCATAACTCTAAATCATAGATAAATCTCAAACAAAAAATAATTTCGTTGTAAGTTTTCGTTAAGAGTATTTATTCATAAGGTATGTCTGCAACTTAACGATATTTAACTATTGCCACAGTATATATATAGCCAAAGAAGTATCTAAACTAGACCTATTTGTAAAGGTAAATACCTACGTTCGATCGTTAGGGTTGGCACTTTAATTTTTTCTTTTAAAGTCATTTTTATTGAAATATTTAGAAAGATTCTATATTGATCAAATAATAAAATAAATCAACTTGTTTCTAATAAAATTGAGTATTAAAAGAACCATCAACATTTTAAGAAATCTTTATTCTTTGTTATTACAAACAGAGGCCCTACCATCACGTCTTATAGCGATTCAATTTTAGCTGTTAAAAAGAGACGCCACTATAGACCACGTATAGCGGTGTCTCACTTTGACAATCGAACTTGAATCGCTATAAGACTTGATGGTAGGGCCTCTGGTCACTGAAAAATACTTTCGTCTGCCACGAATCGTACGGAATGCTCTATCATCTATCTACACTATATTATGACAATACTTTGTGTGTGTGTGTGTGTGTTTGTTACCATACCAGCAAGGTGTGGCCGGGTTATACCAGCAACGCGTGGCCGGGTTATACCAGCAACGCGTGGCCGGGTTAGCTAGTTAACATAATGTGTAAAATCCCCATTCCAATGAATAACAACAAAGATAAACAATAGTGAGCACTCGTTTCGACGCGGCACCCTTGACTAACAGCACTGCGACGTTCGCTTATGGGTCTTGTTAAGGCATGTATCTGTATGAGTGCGTGTTTTGATCTGTTATATGTACTAGAGATGGCGATCTGAGATCGATTAATCGAAGAATCGATTTTTCAGGTCGAAAAGATCGATTTTTTAAATCGATATGCAGTACTGAATCGATCCGGTGAATCGATATTTCACCCTTGAAAATCGGCGTTCGATTTTTTTATTTTGGTAAAAACCATAAAATTATTTACAATCAGTTGAATGTACCCGTAATATTGCGGTTTTGCCGGTTAAAGGGTTAATTACTTAAAAACTCGCTGGATGGCTGTGTGGCTCACATTCACTCAATAACCATGTTGTATATAAGTATCGTGGGATCATCTGCTCCTTGTGAGCGCCTTTTTTCAATTGCCG
The DNA here is from genome assembly GCA_927399485.1 of Calamotropha paludella. Lineage (NCBI taxonomy): Eukaryota > Metazoa > Arthropoda > Insecta > Lepidoptera > Crambidae > Calamotropha > Calamotropha paludella. Next base: position 2,722,259 of record OV656806.1, on the reverse strand, counting down.
GCAACATTGGAAGTGATGAGCGGAACCGCTTGGATCCGAAAAGACTGGACAAACTGTTATTTTTAAAAAGTTTAGATTTAAAGCATTGGGAATTTAAACTTTTTCATGAAATACATTTTGAAAATAAATATCTTCTTTCATACCTGATACAAATAATTGTATTTATCGAATTCCCTGAACTAAAAAAACTAAATTTACTGGTAAGAGATAATTTATTATTGTATGTTTCTTGTTATTCATAAAATGGATTTATATTTAAATTATGAATGTCAACTTGGAAAAAAATCGATATTTTGGAAATCGATCTTTTTGGCCTTGATTTTTTTGTAAATCGATTAATCTGCTTACGATTCAGATCGATTTAAAAATCGATCTTTTTCGGAAAGAATCGCCATCCCTAATATGTACCTTACTTCTTTAGCCATATATATTCCGTGCTCTTGCGGCCATCATATATATTTTATTTAATATTTTTTGAATAATTGATCAATCACCCTCACACCGTTAAAAAGAGTCAAATACTCTTAGCACACAAATCAGTATTTCACTGACATAAGGAAAAATAAAATTAGTTATGTTGTAATATATTTTCTTTAATTATAGATCCCATAAAATCAAACTTAGAAAGAAATATTCGTTAGGACGTGATATAAACTATAAACAATGAAATGAATATTGCTCACAATATCTCAATTAAAACTAAAATGATTAATTTCGAATAAAATAATTACTTATATCAATAAATACGGAAGATGTTTGTCTTCTATTTAGAAAATGTATTATGCACCATGTTTATATTAGAAAAATATAGGTAACATAGGACGCCAGTGCTTCTTGATTTGTCGATGGCAAGAAAGTATTCGGTGGGTAGAATAAAATATCGACAGATGTTATTCGATATTATTGGGACCGGGACAACCCTAATGAAGGAAAGACGTTGTCGTTATATGCAATTTACAGGTGCATCAAAGAAATTCGTATATACAATGTTAGTTATTAGCCGCCCCTGCTTTGCATGATTGCATGCATATGCATAAACCTTGTATGCATATGCATGCAAAATATAACTTTCCGAAAGATACTAAATGATAGTGAAAGGTGTATCAAAATTTAAAGTGTAATCTGTAGGGTAGTTTAGAACTAAGCGAACACATAGTCATGCGAACAATGGCTTATATTAATTAGTTCTTGTATTTCCAGATAACTGGCGGTATTATACCGCGAGTGCCCATTGGTGGGCTATCGAATCTCTCCACATCAAGTCACTTTGTATCGTATCGTATACGGTTGAGAAAAAATATTTTTGTGCATACTGTCTTTAAGAATTACACGCCCGAAATTCTTCAGAAAGCAGGCAGGATATCTTATTATTAACTATTCACAGTTCAAGATATAATTAATTCAATATTTTTTCTCAAGCACTTTCGTTTGCTGTATCTTACTAAAACTCGCTCGACCAAATCGGCACTCGCAGAATAATTGAACGGGCGAATCGCGTGATTCCAAAATTAAGGTTCAACTTATATGCCGGGGACTATACAGTCCCGTCTATGCGCATATGCATAGCATGCAAAAACAAATTTGTCAGCATAAAAAATCGAAGTTACATTAACTTTCTTTTCCGATGCACAAAAGTTTATAACGATGTTCAATACATTGTCAGATTAATTTCATTTTAGCTTGAAAGCATATTTACATTTAAAACCATTAAGATAGAAGGCAAACATGAATTCTATTTCCTATTATAAAAGTATAAAAAATATCACTCTTTCCAGTCTATATTTGTTATATGTTTATGCGTACAGACCTTATACGAGCAAGGCCCACGCGGTTTTTGTTACAATACATATTTGAATCCCGTCAAATTCTAGTGTATCCTGAAATAGAAAGAAAAAAGAAAATTTTATATTACATTATTTGAATATCCGCAATGTTATTTACAAAGGAAAACTTAAATCGTGTGCATACTATTTCTATGCTTATCAAATTTCTAAATAGATAAGTAATTGACTTCAAAACATTGAAAGCTTTGTGGTTTAGTGAATGCGAAAATCAACATCCAAGCAATCATACATAGGAAAATTATTTACAAAAAAAAAAAAAATTCACTGACATTAGGGAGCATCCATTAATTACGTGAGCAATTTTTCGATCAGTTTAGACTCCTCCCCCCCCTTAGGTGAGATTTAGTGAGATTTGCCTGGACCCCCCCCTCCCCTTACGTGAGATTGAAGCTAAAAATATTTTCAACAAAATTTAGGCAAAATGAACACTCAAAATATTTTGTTTTTAATATTTGTAGTATATTATATTTTTTAAAATTGACGTGAGATTTTCGATTATCCCCCCTCCGGTTTAAATGAGATTTGGTAAGATTTTACAGGACCCCCCCCTCCCCATTTTTAACTCACGTAATTAATGGATGCCCCCTTATAGCATCCAACAAACGTGAGTTTTAAAACTGATGTAAAAATGTAAATTTCAGATTATTTAATAATTAATTATTGTATTACTTTTGACATTTAAGCTGTTTTAACGATTTATAACAATAAATATGATGGTGGCAAATTAATAACAAATTATTTGCTTTCAAGATATAAAACCAATTCCGCGTTTATTAAATTGTACTTTATTAAAATGTCTACATGAGAGTAAACACTTGAAGATATTTTTTTACTTGAAGAAATAAAATATTATATGCGAATATATTCAGACGATTTTCATCCTAAAATCTAAACAATAGAGTATGATTTCAATTGAGAAAGTCTACGTTGTCTAGACGTACTATGGTCTAAGTTAATGTTAATTGTACTTGTCCTAGACATTTGACATGTACTTATAATTTTGTCATGCTATTATAACAAAAACTACATTAAATGTTATTACACAAATAAATCATTCAAAGTATACATATTAAAATGTCTAAATTGTGCAATTGGCTAAATAATTATTTCAAGATATACGAACAGTTTTATATTTATGATAAAATATATTTCGTATTATCAACAACTTGCGTTAACTAGAACACTACAAGAAATAAATGAAATGCAATATATAGAGACGACATAAAAAACCTCCCATACAAACGCAGACCGCTTAATATTCAGTAAAAGTACACATTCACAGTACCCACGCATACAGTAAGGAAAAAAAAATAACGCCGTCAGTAAATTGCAAAATGTTTCTTATGTCAAGGGCATAGAGATCAACAGAAATACATCAGATCCCTGTTATATTTGATACTTTTAAGCACACGATTGGTCGAACACTGAAAAAGAGTCGACACGTCGGTATATTTCAAAGTAACATTTTTGTTCGCAGATCGGCGCGTGCGCACGCATGGGGCGTATTTTATATCATCTCCCTCAAAGTAAATTAAAGATATATTATAATTCAAATATTTTGACGTGACAACGTCTTATAAATTGGTTTGCCGGGTGACACTTCAAGAAACTGCGTTACGCTCCGCTCACGTTATGCGCTTACAATGAGAGCGAGTGAGAGGCACGCGTCCCTTCCACTCGGGCATGGTTAGCCCGCCTAAGAGCGAGAGAGACAGACATAAAAAGTGGAAGGGACGCGTGCCTATAAATTAATGTTTTAAATATAATTCTTTGTATAAATAAATGTTTTGAATTGTTACTATTATTTCATCCTTCTTCCTACTATACGAATGAATATTCACATTAAAATTATTTTACCACTCAAAGTCGTTGTCACGTAAAACTTTCGCCCGTATACCGACTTTACAGGCAACCAACCAGTTTTTTATAGGTAAGAATGTTTTTGGCGTTTATATTTGAAAAAAATCAATAATATTTTATATGTATTTAACTCTAGTATTTAAAATAAAGGGGCTAATAATATAGCGCATTCTACATAACCAATAGTAAATTTACGCAACTATAAACAATACAATATAGAATATTCCACCAAACATTTTGTGTTATGACAATGCACACGGCATTAGCAATTATTATTCATGGCAACACTCGTTTTAATATCACAAACTTTTGTTTTTTTTTTTCACCAAACAAAGAGCACTGTAATTAACCTTTCACGGATCCCGAAAAAGTTTGTTTTCATATTTTTATTTTAACCCTGTCGTTTTAGGAACACAGAATTGCAAAACGAAGCACTGGGTAGTCAAGAGTAAGTATCGCCGAATTATTTAGATTTGGCTTGAAACAACCGACTGGGTGTAGGTTTCATTTTATACGTTAAAGCCAAGTTAGGACTTTTATTAAAGCCAAGTTATGGTTTTGCGAATCGAATCAAAGGGCGAATCCTACCGCTGGTATTACAGTCTCGCCTAATTTGAGGATGCTAGTCATGTACCAAGAGTACTCGGGACGAGTCCATAGAGCTCATCAGTCGCTGTCCAAGATCTAAGGCCCTACCAGAACACAGTATGGCGATTAAGGAATTTTTAACGCAATTTTTTTCTAGGAAGCGTTGGCTGAGTCTTAGAGCCTTAGTGCGAGTTTACGCATCGATACTCAATACATAAAATATTACTGTGGCCTTTTTTATGAACGCCCCTAGCGGTAACCATCATGTACGAGTATCGAATACGTGAACTCATATTAAGGCCTCTGAACGGTTCACCCACCGATAGGGACTGATATTTTATTTTTTTATTTAATTTTCATAGGAAAACATACAGTGACAATGTTATATTTTAGATAATAAGTGTGAGAGTATGCACCATTTACAAATTTTAAATATATCAAGTTCTCCTTTGCTGCCATTAAAAAAAGTTTGAAGTAGTAAAACGTTGCATCCAGATAAGAACTTACCCAACCAATTGCTAACGTGAGGTGGACCAGAGGGTTTTAGGGGAAAACTAATAATTTTTACATTCACACCAAGGCTTGTGTTGTGGGTACTAATGTAATGGATAGAGATGTAATATTCAATTAAATATACATAAACAGGTACAAATGTTCATATTCACCACACAAACATCTGCCTATTACGCGACTTGAAACCGGAACCGTCAGTGAGAAAGGCAATATCGCTACCGTTGAACCAAACAGCCGTCAATTTTTTTGTGAAAAGGAATAAAGCCGGCAGTGAATACGAATCTCTCTGCTGGCGTTCCAGAACTTACATTAGTCTGTTTATTAACATAGTTATCGTTTAGGATGTTGTGATATGAGAAAAAATAATTCGGCGAACAATGTTATAATTAAAACTTATTTTCGGTATCTGTGAAGAGTGTTTCATTCCAATGAGTTAACACGAAATAAGAACTAAATACATCAGAAATTTAATTTAGAACTTCGAATATTGGGAACTGCCTCGTGTTTAGACGAATCAAAACAAACACAATGGATACCAGTGGGTCAATCAAATTCGCCCAAAATTTTGATTCATTTTTGCATATTACTGTTTTAATTTTAATAAATTACGTTTTATTCTATAATATTATAGTAAAAATATCTTAATCATATCTTGGTATTTTTTTTAAATTGTAACCCAGCAAAAAATTATTAAAGTTTTGGGCGTTATCTATCCCAGTATAATCAGTCAACCGCATCAATCTACATTTCGTACCATTCACATGCCATCGTAAAGCGTCGTTCACACCGGCGTATTTTTATCGCGCATTCGTTTCATGAACTTAATTAAAATAAAGCCTGTTTTGAAATTTAAAAAAATCAAACGGATCGCTAAACCCTTTTTGTAGATAATTTTAATAGAAAAATACTAGAAACTAATTTCTTTTAGTCATTATGTGGACACAGGAACTCCTGAATAGGAGCCTAAAAGCTCGTGCACACCAAGTTGTTTTTAACGCGCCATCGACATACGCTTGTATCGATATAAACGCGATACTCACACGAGTCAAACGTAGCATGTAGCATTAAGGTGTAGTATTAAGGCAGTGTTCAAAGGTCTTCCTTTGAATACCTGCACAAATTCAATCTCGCGCTTGAATCGATACAGACACGATACTAACGCAAGTATATGCAAAGGCGTTACACATAAATAAAAATATAGTGAAAAAAACCGCGCATTTAAAGAACGCAGTGTGCAAAGACCCTTATATCAAGATATGAAACCATACAATAGTTTTGTGGGCAAATGCACGGTTTGTAATGCCACAAATCACAGATCTTTAGGATTGACATATCTGTGGATGTGAGATGCACCTTCCACAGACTAAATACATCCACCAGCGGCCAACGTCTTACTTTTGTGAGTCGGTTTTTGCTAATTGGTTGGTTATTAACAGAGTTGGTTAAGTAATTGTTATTGCCATATATTATATGTCCTATTTCATTTAAATATTATTAAGGAGTCTATAGGTTTATAAATTTAAGCGATATTTATAATGTACCTATCGAATGTAAATAACTGTTTTCTCTCAATGATCACTTGAAAATTTTTCGTTTCAATGAGTGAATAACGCGATTTCATAACAAAATATATTTTCACTATAAAATAGGTGAATCGATTTTGATGAAAATTTTGTATGAATATTACTAATTCTTGACATAGGATATTCTTACGTTCCCTCTGAAAAAGCGCGATATTACTTAATTTCACTTAAACGAAGCCAGTGGTAAACTTGGGGCTTTAAGAATAAATAATTTCTTTATTAATTTCGTCAGAACGGTTGCGATAAAAATACTTCGATACGAATTAAGTCCAATAGTGATCCCACACAGCAGTTCTATATCGTTTAATAATTAACATAACAAGTTATCAAAAATCACAAAAACTTATAAATACTTAAAAATAGCCTCTTCATTATATAAACCTTGATAATTTTTTATAACAGAAACAAAATACGAAATAACATCACTCGATGGGAATCAAATTTACATCCCAAATATTTGTAACAGCAATATTAGCATCTTTATGCTATTAAGGTAGTAGACATATGCTATGCTACCTATACAAGGTCTTAAACGACTCGATTGAGATATGGGTCACCTATTCGCTGTGTGCGCGATGACAGCGCCTCTAGTGACCACAATTATTGTGGACTTGAGTTCTGTCAAATAATGGCAACTGGATTGTTTGATAACGATTTCCGGATTGTTTTTCAGCGAAATTAAATAAAAATATCTAAAAAAGTTGGTGCATATTAATAACCGATTTTCCTACCTTAACAAAAAAATGGTATGTTATAATACGTACGGGATTTGAATCGCTAGAACATGATATATATTTCCAACCTCAAACTATGCAAAAAGGAAAAAATAGTATTAGAACAGCATGTGAGAAACGTTGAAGAGCTTAGAACCAACGGACAAAGCTACTTAATATAAGCTCTGATAGACAAACGTCTTTACTGTTACACATAATCCCTTCGAAACATCATTTAAAGTGAGTTCATATCTACTTATTGAAATTGTATTTTTGACATTTCAATAAAACACTTTTTTCCGGATTTTGCGCATATTTTATTTTATTTTATATTTAATCCTTAAAATAATTATTAAATTCTCACTATGATTACATTGTATACTACTCGGAAATTGGGAGAGCCCTTCCGAGAAGAACTGGCGAAAGAAACTCGGGCAGGGGGACCAACCTCCATCTTACTGTTATTATTTGCAAAAAGAGCTAACTTCATCATCAGGTCTTGCAATGTGTGTAATTTACACACATTGTTACTCAGTTACATACAATATAATCGTAGTGAGAATTTAATAACTAAATAAAATGTAAAAATAAAACAATTTGATATGCATAAAACAATTTTAACAATTAGGAACGTGCTCGATTAAAATATTGTGAACATGACAACCATTATAAAAAATATGTGCAAAATCCGTAAAAAGTGTTTTATGCAAATGCGTAATGTGCGCGGAAGTGTACGAACTAAGTATTGTATTTTTGAGTTAGTGCACCTCAACTTATATTAATTAATTTAATGTTAATTTTAATTCCAGATAAATGATGAACGTGTCGTTACGAATGTTAAGTGCGAGAGTGTTTATATTCAAAGTGGCAAGTGCAAACATATTGCTGCTTTGATACATTATATCAACACAGAAGAAAGTTTATCAAAAACAAGTAGCGAACAACAATGGGAAAAACTTTTCCCGCCTGTTTCTACACTTTATAACACTGTGACCCATATCGCGAATTTTAACGTTTTTTCTCAAAAATTCTTAATAGCGTTAGTATGAAATTGTATGAAAATATTGCAATTTGATACATGACAGTCCAGAGTTATTTCACATTTCTGTCACATCGCGCGCTGCGATCGATTTGACGGTCCCCACCACCCACTTTGCACATAGCGATATCGTCCAATTTTGATATATTTTTTTTAATTCACAATATCAACCTTACTTAACAAAGAACGTTTATTAGTGTACTATTTTGTTGGTATTGCCAGTTCAAATAATTTGGTATAACTAACCAAATTATTTGAAATGGCAATACCTACAAAATAGTAACATTTACAAAAAAAAAGATAGAATAATTAACTATAAATTATTAATTTTTTTTTTTTTTTTGTACATAGCTGATCGTTATTTGCTATGTATTATGTTTGAAATCTGAATTATTCATGACACCGTGTTATTACTGAAATTAGCAAAATACAAATAAAAAAATTCACGATCATATAAACTGTACAAAATCTTTATGAAATCAAACTTTACGAGAATTACCAAAGATTTGTAGAACCGAATTTAATATTTTGCACATTAATTAGTATTTTTGCTTATGAAATCTGCTGTGTGAGAACACCAAAAAAAAATTATATACAAATACATTGCGCTTCAGAAATTCATGTCCAACCCAATTTGATACATAACTTCCTCCATATCTTTCCCATAGAGTATTCCCTCTTCGCTAACTTCCCCCGTACCGTTGTCTGCATTAGATGATGTAGCTTCAGAAGTGGTGGAAGTGCCTAAAGTGGGTAAACCCAATATCACCCTGATTTGGTCGGTGAGATGTGGAGCGGACACTATCTGGTGATATATGCCTTCAGCCGAGCTCAGTATTCTGTCTACGTCCAGACACATGGATAGGTCGTTCACATGCTGAAAGGTAAATATAATGGGTTAGTTATATGGTATTTTACAAAAAATACCTATAAAGGCTGTAATGTTATTTGTTATAGTATGATAAATATTTGGTGATACTCTTCGCAAACATATTAGTTTTAGAAGGAAATGAATAAGATACTGCTAATCATAGTACAGTGAAACTATAGTTAGTAAATATAAGATCTTTAATCAATCAATTTGGTTATTTGCTTAAATATTGTTGTTATGTATTTATATAAAATTTTAAAAATTAATGTGTACCTATGCATAATCGATATTATTGTTCACAAAAAAGAAAAAAAATTCTTAATAATGCGAGATTTTTTTATAAATATCATAAAAAATGTTAAGCTGCTCCCAGACAGGATCTATTATTTATATTAACATTATCAACTTTTAATAAATATTTATGAATACCACAAAATCCCTGTATGTTATTGCAATGTTCAGGGATACTTACTTTAAGTAAGTACAGATACTTGTTGACTTTGTTGTAATCAACGAAATAATGATATCATAACACTATTAAAATTGTCATAACAAAAAAAAAATTGTTTTTTTTTTGGATTGTGTATGGTGACGACGTATTATATTGTAAATGTCGTTACTTCTATTAAAGCTGACGAGTTTCTTGCGCCCATTCTTCTTGTCAGTTAAAAGACGTCCTGAATGGATGGTAGGCAAAAATGTTGGACGATTCAAAACTACTTATTTTTAAGTCCATTTTAATAAAGTTATTTTCATTTTTCAAATTGTTTAAATGTCAATTTAAATGTACAAAGTCTCACTCACTTTTAATATTTCAGTAAATCCACAGTCTCTGCTTATAAGAGAATCTTTTTCAGCGTCCAGTATGGCAACACAAATCAGCAAATGGAAATTATGGCATGGCAACCCAGTCCATAGAACTTCCCAAAGCCTGCAAAACAAATGTGTTTAAACATTGATTACAACACTCCTCGAGCAACGCAATAATTATGGTGGCTTTTATAACTTCATCTACCATTTTAAAATGTTAGAGAAATGATATTAATTAATAAAAAAACAGGCTAAAAGTTGTTAAGGGTTATATATTAATTTTCGGGAATTCGCGCCAAAAATTGTAGTTAAAAGTTTTTTTTAAATACCAGCATCAGTCAAAAATTTTGGAACAAACTTTTTAAGCCACACGGCAATATTGTAACTATTAATGAATATTAGACAACATTACATCCATTGCTCTGAACCCAAGTAGCTAAAAAACTTGTATTATGGAATTCAGAAATAACAATGGTACCACAACACCCAGACCCAAGCCAATAATGAAAAAAAACATTTTATTCTATCAATATTAATGTAGACATTAACTGGGCTGTGGATCGAACTCAAGACCTCGAAGTAACGTTGCCATGAGAACTGGTATTCGGGACAACGGAGGCCGTTAAATGAATGCTTAGGCTTGTTATGGATACCAGGGTAATGAATAGATATACATATATGATACATAGATATTTAATATTTATATATATACTAGCTAGCCCGGCCACGCGTTGCTGGTATAACCCGGTCACGCGTTGCTGGTATAACCCGGTCACGCGTTGCTGTAATAACCCGGCCACGCGTTGCTGGTATAACCCAGAAACGCGTTGCTGGTACAACCCGGCCACGTGTCGCTGGTATAACCCGGCCACGCGTTGCTATGGTAACGTTCATTGATTATAAAATCTGTTATTCTTAGGCTTATGGTAACTATATATGGTAACAAACCCACAGTCTGCATCTGCCCCTACCGGGACTCGAACCCAGGGCCGTCGGTGCAGCAGGCAGGATCGCTACCGTAGCACCAAATGGTCGTTCGGAATTAAGAAAAATAACTGCATATTCTACCTCATGATATCTCTGTGCGAGAACTCCCTCTTGAACCAGACTAGCAACCACCGGAAACAGAAATACATGTTCCCCGAGTCCTTGGCCGCCAGATGGCGCGCTAGCTCTGGAGAGGCGAAGTCGAGCAGCTGCTGCAGCTGCAGGAGTTGGTGCTTCATGCCCGCTTGGTCCATATCAAAGTTCGACGCCTGGAGAAAATAATTGCTGCTCAAATGCAAAAAGGCCACAATGCGAGACCACTATTTTATGTGAAACTTTATCGGAGCTTTAGTTTCAATTTTTCTATTGTAACATCTTTTTTGGGTTAAATTTTTCAGATCTTATTACCCCTTGAAACCCGCGATGTATACATGCGCGCGACAACGATACCTAAAATCCGCGAGCATTATATAATGCTCTATAGTGCGCAGTCTGATTAAATCATTATTAAGGCTTTGGTAAATTGAATGATATATTTTCCCCGATAGAGAGAGAAATAACTCATTAACTCAAAGCATGGGTTTTAAGGGGTTAAGAGCTTATTATCTTTTTACGATTTTTATATATTTTATCATTTATATTATAAATTATATTGATACATAAGTACTTAATATATTTATAATATTTTCAGAACTAACAATAACTTAAGTCGAGTCGATTTTTTCTATTAAAATAATTTAGCACATTATCTTGCATAAAATTGATAGCAATACTCATATTGTCGATTTAAGAAAAACTAGCATAAGAAAATAATTTCCTGTAATCGCTCTAAAGACAAAAGGCGCATATAAATTCCTAATTATTGGTAGAAAATATCATGTTCATTCAAACATTGGTATTTGCATGTTAAAATATTCAAAGAGATGATTGGAGAACAAGTTATATATGATAAATCATTATAATAGAAAAATACTAGAAAAAATCGACTTGGGTCACAAGTGAATCTCAGGCGGGACCCGAGTCGATTTTTTCTAGTATTTTTCTATTATAATGATTTATCTTATAAGATCGCATTGAAAATGCATAAAAATATATAAAAATTATAAAGTTATATATGGTTTCATTTTACAATTAATTTAACAGATACTTTGCTAAAAAAAAAGAAAACACCTTTTTTTTATTTATGTGTTTAGCTGTATACGAGAAATTAATTATTAGGGTTTTTGATCTTGAAAGAGTACTCGTCCGGTTAGCAAGAAGATGCGGTTTCAAGTCCCACCTAATATAATTTTTTTCTAGTAATTACATCTTATAATATAAAAAGAAACTACGAATGTCACATTAATGTACTTACAATTTTATCCATGAAACCGACGAAGCACCAAAAACTGTCCACCTCATTCCCCAAAAGCAATAGCAAGGGGGCCAATATATCACTCATCCCTTGCACATAACCCAGATCAAAGTTATACATCACATATGTCATCAGAATATCACTCAACACCACTAAATTAGGATTATTGTCCCCCGCATAGAACGGATGCGTTCTATCCGTTCTGTTCACATCCTTTTCCACTAAACTTTTTCTGTCTCTATACTCTGTGAACCGGGATTCTTGCCCTTCGGTCATTGACCTCCACTGCAACTTCATAGAAAAGTATTCTTCTGTCTTCTTCTTTTGCAGTACTTTCAACTCTGCATGTGTCATTTGCCAAGGGTGATAGTCTAAGAGATATTTCCAAACCGACTGCCTTATGGAGTGTGCAACACCCTGTAAAAAAAAAATATCATACAAAATTATGTAGATCATGGATACTCTCTGCGCTCTACGTCCCATCTTCGTTATTTGAATGCACTTAAAATAGTTTTCAATTGTCTAACATTTTGACCTACCACCTATTCAGGACGTCTTTTAACTAAGAAGAACAATAGCCTCGGCCGAAAAACTCGTCAGTTTCAACAGAAGTAACGACATTAAGAATATTATAATGTACCAAACAATCCACAAAACACGATATTATTCTATTATCAGAATAATAAAAGTGTTATGGTTTCATAACATCGTAAATTATAACAAAGTCAACAATTATCTGCATTAATACTATAACTCTGAGTGAGAATAATGAAAGGCATTGAGGACTAACCATAAAATTGTAATTTAGAAAAAAACCCGAAAAGAAACCCTAGAGCTATCCAAAACGCTACAGCGCCATCTATGATTATAACATACAACAAACTCATTCTATGACAATATTTATTTAAAATGTTATTAATTATTAATTTAAAGTTGTGGAACATTTGCAATCTGTTTTAAATGAGTAAATTTCATGTAAAACAAATAACAGCCATAAAGAAATGTATAAGAGCCAGTTTTACCAATTCCTGATAAAATTTTAAGATCTGCCATTTAACACTATAATTTTATCCTACTTATTGGGGTATAAAAACAGTGACAAATCACACACATCACTTATCAGATTACAATATGATATACTGAAACCAACAACATTTTCCACAACACAAACTTAAATAAATTATTATAATAGAAAAATACTAGAAAAAATTGACTCGGGTCACAAGTGAATTCACGCCTGAGAATTCACTTGTGACCCGAGTCGAATTTTCATCTTTCATCTTATAAGATCGCATTGAAAATGCATAAAATATATAAAAATTATAAAACAAACTTAAATAATGTTTAAAATGTTACTTCCAAATGAGATTCAGTTGTCGTTCTAGAAAGCCATGAATTTTAACCTTTATCTGCAAGTTATTTATATATATTCGAGATTTGAAAAACCGAAATTTCTAGTTTATTTGGCAGATAAGTTCAGAATAGGCTATCAGGGACTTCATCAGCAAGTGATAAAATAGGCTCTAATGATGATGATCCTGCTTGGTATTTCAATCAGTGAAGTAGCCAATTAACTCACCCCCCTAAATATCAGCTGCTTCACACCCTCAACCTCTGTGACGCGCCCTTCAGTGTCCTGGAGACCTTCCCACTTCTCAGCGGACAAAGGAGTGCCCCTAAAAACAGGTTGGGCGTTGTTTATTTGTTACCTAGTTCTTAAAATAAGAAAAAATGTGCGTGTTAGCTCCAACGCGTGACTGGAGTTTACTCCTTAAAAACGGATATCTTAAAATATATATAACAGGCAAAGGAAGTAAAGGAATTCAAATATTTATTTATATTTATTTGATAAAATATATTTGACATGTTACTGAATGCTATAGTGAGAAAAAAGAAAGAGTAAATGTGTACTTCGGACTGAGGAGCTGGTAGCGCTATAAGATGTGCAGAGTAAATGTGACCCTTCACTTTTTGTTAACGTTTGATTTTACTACCCATCTATTCTTCATACCGTGCGCTATATATGAAACGATTCTTAAGGAGTTAAACTCAAAAAAAATCACAGACAATCAGCAAATAAAAAACCAATAGTTAAACGAACGAACGTTATAAGAATTCATTTTTTTGTAACAGCCCGGCTGACCGAAAACTGAAGAGCCGGAGTGGCGCCAGTGAGTCGGGAAATCTAGTTGGCCTAAACCATTTGGAATGGAGCCTCAGTTTTACGTCTAGACTGACGCAAAAACTGACCGTCAATGTCCAGCTTTAAAATTATTTCAAGCCGAGAGTAGCGGGACAGTGTAGTAGTTTTCTAGACGAACAGCATCTACTATTCACCAAACCGATCATAGATTCACTATGACACTCCATCCAGAAATAACGCATGGGGTACCATAGGGTGTCTCTAACTCAGGTACATATCTATGGCTAGTAAGTAATAATGTGTTGCTGCTCTATGAATATTTTTTAGCATACTACTAATTGAAAAAGTAACTAATGCAACCCGTGATAGTCTGTGTGCTGTCATTATCAGTGCTAACAATATCAATAACAGTGCTGTTAACATCATTGCTGTCAATGTTAATATCAGTGTTGGCAATATCAATGCTTTCAATATCAATGCTATCAATATCGAGCTACATCTGCATTCGTTAGCATTAACCAATACGCATGTTGCCAGCTGGGTTTCACTTGGAGAGCAGTTAGTGAAGGTGCAGATACATTTTGCTTGTATTTGCGAAATTAAGCCGATATTGCCTTGCGTCAAATGACACCTGCTGCAAAATACCAGCGTCGTTTTATACCACCAGTTCATCTGCAGTTCATCAGCAGTTGCGGTATTTCTAGGGTGATTACAATAGTGTTTTTTTTTAACTATATATGTTTAAAAGGGTCAACATTACATTATTGTGCTCTAAAACTATACTTATTTTAACTTTTATTCTGCTGTCCGTTAACTAAAAGTTCGCTAAGCTTCAGATTCAGTTTCAGTTTGAAATGCAAGCACATTTAAAAGAAAATAAGCTCTTTCAATCTGTCTATGAATCATATTTCTATCACTATTTAAAACTATATAGTTTTAAAATTACTTGTAGCAAAATATCAATTTAAATATTTGGAATCTGACAAAACATTTTGGATCATTCCTACATCTTTATTAGGAACGTTTATGTTGAATGTTTTAAAAATGCTTTCAACCTATCTTCATTCCTAACACACTCTATCAACAAATATTGCACATCTACAACTTAGCAGTATCAATGGTTACCTTGGTATACTAGGCCGGGGTGGCAATGTGGGCTTGACACTGATGACCTCGTATTCATCATTCCTGGTGACCGTTGTAGTGTCTTCCATAGCACTCATACTTTTAGTGAGAAGGTCGGCCACCTCCTCAGATACATCCCTCTTGCCATTCACTGCCTCATTGCCATAATATACTAAAATCAAAATATAAATATTTAAAATAGCCCTATAAAAACAACTCGAACCCTCAGGATTCGAACCTACGACCTTTCGCTATCCGAGCGAATGCTCTAACCGTTGAGCTACCGAGATGCTGGTAGATGCGTCGACATTTACAAACGCATTTCAACTTCTACTATATGCTAGTATCGTTCCATCACTTTCATCGAAATTGGAACCATAACAAGCTAATACAATATTAAATTTAAGATTTAAAAAATCTTATAAAAATATGGCATTGTAAATGCAAATAGAAAATACAAAATGAAATATGTCCTACCAAACAAAAAAATGATCATGAAAATCGATTCATAATTGGCGGAATGACCGCGTAACAAACATACAAAAAGCATAGTCTTCCTTCGATGTCGGTTAAAATATAATTAAAATCAAAAAAATTATGCATTGAGGGAGCTTTTTAAAACAAAAACCCGTCACTAGATGGCGCTTCGGCAAAACATCCTTTTCTTTACTGTTCAACCGAAAGAAATGAAAAGGTTTATTAATAGGTATTAAGAGTTACGGAAAATATTTTCATGTTTCACGCACCCCTAGATGGCACTGCATCATATATCATAGTTTAAAGGTGCTTTCAGACTACGCTATACTATAGTGATATATGGTATAGCAAAGAAGGACGTAATGCTATACTATATAGCTTGGCGTTCACATTACGCGATATTATCGCAAGCATTTGGCGCCAGCGAAAAATCCGTCGCAGGCCCAGGATCGTGTCCAGACGTGTTGTCGTTCGTTTCGCTTGCGGGACGGCCGGGGGTGAGGGAGGAGGAAGAAGGCGGCGCGTGATATATCACAGCATGAACTCCGTACAGTGTGAACGTGTCCATTACCAATGTATGATGCGCGATATTGTTGTGCTATGAGCTATGTACTATATGCTATTATATTATAGCGTAGTCTGAAGGCACCTTAACAAATTGATACATAGCTGTTTGAGAACAAAAAATTTTAACTATGTTGTAACTTCCCACCGCCACACAGGCTGGATAACGTCCGTCGGATTTTGCTAATAAAAAAGTAAAATAAAAACACTTGCCTATATCAGTAAGCTTTGAGAACGCTTCCATTGTAGTTTCATAAGGCCTCTGCTTAAAGTTGGAGACGAGATTCCACACAACGTCCGTAGTATTCTCAGTGAATATGTCCAACTCAGCGAAAGACCTATTCAGGACTTGACTCTCCGTATTCGGCTCCACTACAACGTAAGTGTTCCTATCGTGTCTAGTCTTAGCTGTTTTGACGTGATTCTTAAGATATGCGACGAATATTTCCGCGTTGCCATGTTGGAAGTAGAAAGTATTCTGCCATACGCCTGGCTTTGTCGAGAATTGCATCTGTTGGTTGTTTCTCGTCACGCGGAACGTCTTCAAATCATCGAGGGGTATTCTTATGATGCGAGCGCGAGCAGTTGCGTAGTCAGAGGTCATGTTGCCACTCAATGTACGTTGCCGGCGGCCTGTTTGACAAAATTGATAATAAAGAGCTGACAAAAAGTACAAGATTTAGCCAAGCTTTTGATTCTAAATGTAACGTGCCAGTTTTACCACTACTAACGTCCCGGGCGGGATTTCTACGGAAACCCCTAATTCAAACCTGTACTATAAGAAAAAAGGTAAAGGATATAGTAGAATACCCATTTATTACAAAATCATTATTATTATTATTTATTTAGGATGAGTTAGCTCTTGATCCCAATCAAGTCCGGGGGCCAAGACAGAATCCAGGATGGAACGAACTAACCCAGAAGGTGCCTATTCACCCTGACTTTGAAAATGGACGGGTTATAAGTTCTCGGAATTACAGAAGCAGGGAGGAGGAGTTCCACTCCTTTGCTGTGCGCATTATGAAGGATGTCGAAAAGCGCTTGGTGCGACAAGTAGGAATAACAACCAAGAAAGGGTGGTAGCCTGCAGTGAGTCTGGCTGGCCGATGGAAAAAAGGAGATGGCGGTATGAGCAAATGAAGCTCTTGAGCACACTCTCCAAAGTACAGTCTGTAGAAGACCGACAGACAGGCAACTTTGCGGCAATGAGCTAAGGTGTGAAGCTTGCTCTTCACCAATTTAACCTCAGCTAACCACCGGGTTATTAAAGGAAATAACCATTTTTTTTAAGAAATTTTAACCGATCGCCTGGTATTATACACTAAAAAAAAGTTCAATGGTACACTTTGGAAAACAAGCATAAGCAGTGTTAAAACAGTCTTTTATTACTTTGGCTAATGAAACAAGGAAAACTGACGTTTAAGTTTCGCACGAGTCTACCACTCTAGCCGAACAGTTAAAGATTTCAGCTTTTTAGTGCCCCTATATGTCCGGCGCCCTACCCTAATGCCGCTACTGAGTGTAACATTGTTCTAAAAAGTGAGGACTGTCCTCTGTTGGCATTGGCACACATTTCTTTTAACCAACTCCTGTTTAGTTATTTAGTACTAACATAGGTTGTAAGATTTGAAGTTACTAATAATTGCAATATGGATCATTGATGTCCGATAAATAAATGATTCTATTTATTATTTATTTATCTGATACTGCCGTCAGCGACTATTCTACTCCCAAAGAACACCACAATGAGTAGCTTTAAGCAGTTCCGCCCAATGGCAACCCACTGTTACCTACATACACTCACGTATTTTTTTTTCATCCTTAACAGTTATCTGTTATGTAGGCTATGTTTCCATCACATTATTACTTGTACTTCTACTTCAGTTACTTTGATAGCCACGCTACTACACTGTTGGTTAAACGTGGGTCCGAATGTCAACCTTAAGTGCTTATACACATTGCGTTTTTTAAACGGGCTGCCGACAGGCATTTTAGCAAAGCATGTCAGAGCGCTTATAGTCGTCCGTTTTTAACGGATTAGTGAACGTGTTTTTTACCTGATTCGCGATGGTGTATGGTTTATAATGAATGTCTGTACATGCACCGGACATCCGCCCAGCGAATAATTTACGCCGGATGCACCACCGCTTCCCCACGGCACGACGGACACCGGTCCTACGTAAGAAAGAGCGGCCATCCACGCTAGTGTATGAACGGCAATATATTGCCATATATTGCCGTTTAGCTAAAACTAGCGCATATAAACGGCAGTCCAAGCTAATATCCATCCGGTAAAAAAATGTATACAAGGATATCCGTTTATTGCAGGTCCGTTATCCGGTCAAAAAAACAGACGTGACTTAAACAGATCAATAACCAAGGTAAATTACTGCAGCCCTTGGCCAAAAGGCGTATATTTAAATGCAGACTCGATATCTATACCGTTTACTGTCCATATCTGTACTACAGCTCTTTTGAGTCACACATGGCTTGATATAAACAAACTGTAAGCGGCTATCTGTCATACGTGGTGTCATCTCAAATTCAAATATTTATTGCCAACTAAGTGAAAACTGGTTTTAACATATAAATGGAACTTAGAACACTTAGTCACCCTTTACAGACAGTCAATAAAGCGAATTTCTATAAATATGCTATTGCATTGATCTATCTTAGTTAAAGACTTAAGCTAGCTTAAGTCAAGAATTCCACTAACAGGTTGTAAGTCTATTCGCTCTAATATGAGAGCACTTTAAGCAACTTTGCATAGGGCAGACAAGAGACCGAAAAGTACTCCATGCTCTGATAGCACTTTTACTGGACAAAACTGCAACTCGTTTTGAAATATATTTTTATGGTATAAAATAAACTAGGCGATGCAGTCCCTACGCATAAAGCTACAGTAGCACCATATATTGGAGCGGAACGTAATACCTACAAAAGAAAAAAATATATATTTCGGTAGGAATTTTTGCAAATTTCAAAATTCGGCTCCGTCACAATCTGGTCCTAAACCTGTTGATTCCATTCCACACAAAAAATATTAAAATCGGTTAAAAACTCGGGAAGTTATGGCGTAACAGACATTGCGCCATTGAAGCTGATCCATTGGAGCTTCGCTCGCTCCGCTCCAATGAAAAGAATACCTGACATTTGTCCAGTAAATTATTTTGCCAAACTCTTATGTGCGTAGGATACGAAATTTAGCCCACTGGTCCCATATTAGGCCCATACTTCCTATAATGTTTTCTTACATAGTGGTGGCCTGTGTCCCAGCTGTAGGAACATTAAAAGACTGATGATAATTAACAATTGAGATTTTCAATTGGAATCTGCTCACCAATAGTGTTGACCACAGCCCATTCTTGGTCTTGAGTATCAGAGTCGATTGTGATCAAATCATTGGGTCGCCACTCGATACACTTTGTGTTGTCTGGATTCTGAACTATGCAAAGCATCCCAATTGAGTTGAGGTCTGTGACAGGGCGTCCGATGCAAGCTTTGAGGAGCACCCCATCTTGTGTGAACAAGTCCTGCAAAATGGGAATGAAAATAAATTCACTTATTAATCCTGTAATCTCAGGTCCTGTAAAGGAGTCAAAACGTGAGGATTAAATATAATTATGAAAACCCTTAAATAAGTTGTTTTGTTTTATTTAAATGTTTAATGTGTGTTGAAGAGTAAGAACTAAATATATTAATAGATGTGGTTGTTCTTTACATATTTTACATCTTTGAAGAAAGAAAGAGAAAGCATTGTGATGCATAAAATTAAATGAATTCAACTAAATTGTTGTCAATATCAATAGACTAAGGTGGATCAAAAGAATTGCATTAAGATGTAAATCTCATATTACAAATTACAAGACAAATTATTATAATAGAAAAATACTAGAAAAAATCGACTCGGGTCACAAGTGAATCTCAGGCGGGAATCGAACCCGCAACCTTTGGAAATCCGGTCCAATGCTCTCCCAATTGAGCTACCGAGCCTTGCGAACACTCGTCGAAATTTTCTAGTACATTCCTGATTTTACGCTGTAGGCCAGCGTTGTTTCATCAATGAGAGGAACATCCTCTCGTATTCGAAAGAAACATTTTTACAAATGTTTGGTCAATCGATTAAGACGAAACAGCCATGTTAGATTTATAATTTTTATATATTTTATGCATTTTCAATGCGATCTTATAAGATAAATTATTATAATAGAAAAATACTAGAAAAAATCGACTCGCCCAATTGAGCTACCGAGCCTTGCGAACAAAATTGCGAAATCCGGTCAATTGGGAGAGCATTGGACCGGATTTCCAAAGGTTTGCGGGTTCGATTCCCGCCTGAGATTCACTTGTGACCCGAGTCGATTTTTTCTAGTATTTTTCTATTATAATAATTTATCTTATAAGATCGCATTGAAAATGCATAAAATATATAAAAATTATAAATCACATTACAAGACTTCAATAAATATGTATACATTTGGCAAATCAGCACTAATCTATACATATAAATAAAATTGGAGTGTCTGTTTTTAATATTGAAATAACCGTTTTTTACTACATGCATATGAATATATATACGGTACATACACCAATATCACATTTTTCACAATTTTTGTCTGTCTGTCTGTTTGTTCCGGCTAATCTCTGAAATGGCTGGACCGATTTGAATGGGACTTTTATTGGCAGGTAGCTGATGTAATAAGGAGTAACTCAGGCTACTTTTATTTTAGAAAAAAATATTTTAAATATTTTAATTTTAAAATAAAATTACTGTGCCACAGCAACGCGTGGCTGGGTCAGCTAGTAATAACTAAATATTGTGGTTTATACTGCAATATTATTCTTATGTGACAGCTTTGGATAGTTTGACTTGGCATAAAATGTGCAAGTAACAAATTAAATACAGTACTATTTGAAAAGTATATGCAATAAGTGGTTTTATAGGTAATGACTCACTGAAATGGCATATTAAATTAAAAACACATGATATTAATGTTACGAGCCCCAAACTATGGGAACTGTAAAGCAAACTTGAGCTCTGAAAAAGATGACTGAAATAAATTTTAATTTTAAATATTTCCAACTTTTTTAATATATCTTAAATGAAATATAGGTGTCACAAATCTTAGTTGAAAACTGACCATGCCTCACAAGGAATCATATGGAATTTAAAACCTTTTTCTAATATTGTGTAGAGTACCACTGACTTACTACATAGGTTTTTAGCATATTTTTCATATTCAACTACTCAAATATCTTAACCTTCTTTTGCACAAGCACTGCTTTCTTAATTTAAGCATCTCTCACATGCAGTAAAATATCTACCACATGCAACCTCTGCAAGAGCCAAATTATTGCTCTCAACATAAAACCCACCCACCAGTATCAAAGTCACCACAGACGTAAATAAGGGCTTTAAAAATGAGTTTCTATACAAACAAATACATATAAATGATTGGCTGAAAATGGCATATAACTAATATTAATTTATAAAGTTTTCAGTTTCTTTTTCAAACTACCCCCAAATTTTTTCTAATACATAAAATTTAAGCAGTTATCTTAAATTTTTCATTTAAAAATAAATTAGAGAATATTACTCAAACACAGGAACAAATTAATTAGTTATTCTCATTGAATATTTAATCTTCAATCTTTGTTGTTAACAATAAAAAATTCAAGCTTGTTGATGACAATCAGAAATTCAAGCTTAATTTAAAAGAAACGTCAGATAATAAATGATGTAAAGTGGGTTTGCAATCAGCACTACATACCATGAGATTATGGTGCAACAATTTATGAGCAACAAAAAAAAATACTTTAACTGCGACCTTCAACATTGTGACGCAATTAGTAAACACATAAAAAAACAAGGATAATATTTATACAATACCACAAATTATTTAAATAGCATAGATTTAGTGATAAAAAAGAATATTTGAACCAAGTAATTGACTAAAAGGCAGGAGATAAGGAGAAATATAGTAAATAAACAACTTACTTTGCATTGTTCAGGAATGTCTTCCACCGAACTACAAGACATTATGGCTTTTTAAACACCAACCAATTATACAAAATAAAAACGGAGTTCTTGGTGAAAACTAAAGTCGATCCCATACGTTTACATCATATTTTTTTCTAAGAATTTTGATATAAAAGTGGCAACAAACAATAAACAATCACCTTAAAATTACTTCGAGTCAAATAAATAACCACATCAGTGTTGCCAACTTTTAGCTAGCACCTAAACACCAAATTAGATTGCTTGATTTATTTAACAGTTAAAGATTAAAACCTGACGGACATAGGCTATGTAAAAAAAATATAGACTTTACCATGGAGGAATAATCACCGAAAGAAAAATTCAAAAGCTGATCACAGCCAAACCGCTGAAACTACATTGATGAAATTTGGCGCCAAAACTCATATCATGGTCGTGAGTAATGTGCAAAAAAAAGTCGAACATACATGTACTGTACTGTACTGTATTGTACCATCAAGGAAAAATCACCCTTCAAAAATGTAATTGCTTCGCTCAGTATTTGCAAACAGCAGCATGTATTGCAGACCTAGTTATTCAGAAATTATTATCTGTTAAGTTATAATAAATGGTGATTTCTGTTAATAATAAGTAATTTTGTCTTATTTCCAACTATCCATATAGCACAGAGACGAAAAACACCAAATGTCGGTTCTCATCACTTTACTATTTTAGTGTAGCAACATTGAAATTAAAAGCTAATCAACGTTTTATTCTCCCATTGGTCAATTGAACTTATATCATCTGTACCTCACGTAGTTTTTTTCTCTTTATTTGTGGCTTGCACGATATGTGCATTTAACCAGTGTTAATTTCTTTTCTTTATTTGATAATGATGAATGAAGAGTAAAAAAAGCTTGTCCCTATGTTTCAGTAAATGTGCGGGGTTTTACTGAAACCTCCCCGTGGATTTCTTGAGAGCAGGATAAGTCAACTTCCACTGCTTTGTTACACAAATATACAAAGGGTATGTTCAAGGGCGGATCCAGCTTTGGCGCCAGGGGGGGGTCAAATAGTCGTGCGTGGTCAAGTCACGAGAAGTAATAATTAATTTTTGATAATAATTGATACAGGTTAAAAGTAGGTATTTTATTAATGTATATAAGTACTGTATCTACCTACCTACATTTTTAAGAACTCTATTCCTTATATTGGAATTTTAAAGCTTTTTAACTTAATACTTTAATAGTTCATTGAAGTAAGTTTAGTCGTTCCGATTGAGGTTAGGTAGGTCTTGCTAGAAGTAAGTCGAAACCTCAGACTAAGTATACCAATGGACTCGCAATGTATTAACTATAGCACAAATAAATTGCGTCCAGTCTGCCATTACAAAGCACCGTGTAATCGCGTTTAAATATCAGTCAGTGAGCATTATTTGTGAATACATTTTACAGTTCTGTTTTTCATTGATTTTTTAATGAATTGTATAAAAAAACATAATAAGTGTGGAATCTTGGATGCGGTGTCCCTAGTTTTTCCGCTATCTTAGAACACCAACACAAATTTTTCGCAGTATTTCATGTCCTTTGCTATCCATAGTCTAAGGTTGAAACACAGCGCGTGCAAATGTCACACGAATATGAAAGGTGGGACGGTAAAATTAAAATTTTAAATTAAATTTTTTGGCGTGGTTGGGATCTACCTCCTAGCGGGCAACAGCATCATGGACCAACTCGGCCCTTGGTGACGGCTGATGATCCCAGCTGCGGTAGTAGGCTCCGCAAGGGATGCCTGCCTCGCGACCACCATCCTGCCGAAGTTCGCCGCCAAGCAGCTTTGCTGCGTTCCGTCCGAGGGCGGGAGTACCAGTGCCCATGGGGGTTGGTAATAAGTCAGTTGCGCAGCTTAGGACCGGTCTTGGTATCTTGGCTATGCTGTACCTAGTAACTTTTTCTGTTTAAGCTGCTAGCCGACCGCAGTTAGCAGGGGGCCCAACTAGCGCGCTAGCTACGCGTGAAAAGCTGCCCCGCCAACTTGCGAAAAATCCCGAAATGCTCCACCGTGCCAGTTGGCGACAGGACGGGAGGACCCGGTGGCCATTTCGGGAGGGATCGGGCTACCTCCTGGTGAGGTCCCTTTTTTGGTCAGCTCAGTCCAAGAAAACTTCCTTTAGTCGACTAAGTAGCGTCTCGACTAAAAATCCTACCCAACAACATTCACCATCATGAAAAGAAGGAACAGGAAGAATCTTAAACAACGGTTGCACTTCCTCCCATTTAAAGTGCACCTTGCGAACATTAGACGACTGCACTCAAATCTCCATCCGGTCCATCACCATCTGGAGACCGAGAAGCCGCACCTATTCTTCTTAACGGAGACTCAGATAGCAACCCCGTTGGATGGGGCGTAACTCAACTACCCTGCCTACACACTTGAGCATAAGTTTAAGATGTGTGCAGGGGTCTATGTGTTCGTCCGCAATGACATATGCTATAGGCGTCTCCAATGCTTTGAAAAATCCGGGTTTTCTGTTATCTGGCTTCTAGTGGACACAAGGGTAGAGAAGATGCTCTACATCTGTGTCTACCGATCGCACAGCGGTTACCGGAAGACGACTCGGCTCATAGATTACCTCACAGAGGCGGCAGACTTGGCAACTCAGCGATATCCAGCGGCGGAGCTTGTTTTTCTGACGGACTTCAACGCTCACCACTAAGAGTGGCTAATCCCATACCAGAAAACTGACCATGCTGGGAGAGAAGCGCGACGATTTGCCCTAGTGCTAAATGTTACCTAGCTGGTGGATCGAGCGACGCGAATTCCAGATATTGCTGGCCACACACCCAATTGTCTTGATCTACTGCTGACAACTGATCCACACAAACATTCGGTATCGGTCTCAGCTCCACTGGGATCGTCCGATCATTGTGTGGTGAAATCCCTATCAATCTGCTCTCCTCCAGATGATAGCCCTAAGGGAATGAGGTGGGTATGGTTTTACGAGTCAGCAGATTGGCACGAGATGCATATATTCTTTGCTTCTTATCCCTGGCGGCAAACTTGCTTCTCTTCGAGCGACCCTTCATGCACCGCTGATACGATAGTGGATGCAATTCGGCAGGGAATGGAGTATTTTATTCCATTCTCCGACATCTCGCTCGGTTACAAGTCCCGACCTTGGTATAATGCGGCCTGCGCTCGTGTTGAGGCCCAAAAACAATCTGCTTACCAAGCATGGGTGCATATCCGCGATCGCGGGGCCGTGCACGGAGAATCCGAGCGAAGAAGAGAGCCTATAATTCGGCCGCCATTTCATGCAAAAGGGTGTTACTAAAGACGAGATTCGACCACATCAGCCGAATAGGTACGAAACTGTCTTCCTATCCGAATGGAAGTAAACAGTTCTGGTCCCTCTCGAAGTCAGTCGAAGCGAATTTCTGCCGCCTTATGCTACCGCCATTGCTGAAATCTGACGGGTCACTGGCCCATTCTGCAGCTGAGAAAGCAAGTTAATCAAGTTAAGCTCTCAACAACCACCAAACATACCTCGCTGTGATTCTTCGATCTCCTAGATCACAATTCACAATAAGCAGGTCCGTAGAGTCTTACTTAGTCTGGACGTGAATAAGGCCAGTTGTCCTGATGACATACCAGCAAGATTACTAAGGTACTGTGCGCCTGAGTTGTCTCCTGTGCTTACACGCTTGTATCGCCTCTCTCTCTCAACAAAACCGTCCCAAAATCCTGGAAGCTTGCCAATGTGCAACCAATACTCAAAAAGGGTAGTCGTGCCGACCCATGCAATTACCGACCGATCGCCATCACTTCCCTACTCTGTAACGTTATGGAAAGGATGCTGAACAGCAAGTTGCTCTCATACCTAGAAGACAACGATCTCCTCAGTGACCGTCAATATGGCTTTCGCCGAAGACGCTAAACTGGGGATCTTCTAGTTTATGTGACGCATTGCTGGGGCGAACCCCTCGAGATGCATGGCGAAGCACTTGCCGTGTCACTTGACATCTCGAAGGTTTCTGACAGGGTCTGGCACGCAAGTCTGCTGCGCAAGCTTCCTGCGTACGGTATCCCCGCTGACTTTTGCAGTTGGATAGCCGACTTCCTGACTGAACGATCGATCAGAGTAGATGTCGATGGCTGCTCCTCTGACTCAGTGGGTATTGATGCCGGAGTTCCTCAGGAGTCTGTTCTTTCTGCGACGGTTTTCCTGCTGCACATCAATGAACTGTTAATATCAGGAATTGTTGGGTATGCAGACGACAGTGCTGTTGTAGAGAGATACCTGTCTAGCGCAAGAAACCTCGTTAATTTTAACGCCTCCAAAACACAAGCGTGTCTTTTCACGGCAACAAGGAGTTCCTTCCAACTCACTCCTATTTTCCGAGGTACATCTGTACCTGTGACCGACAGCCTCGAGCTTCTTGGCGTTGAGTTGTCTTCAGATCTCAACTTTGGCGCCAACATCAAATCCAAAGCTTAAATTGCAGCCAAAATGCTGGGCGTCCTAAATAAGGTCAAGCGATATTTCACGCCAGGACAGCTTTAAACACTATAAAGCTCAAGTCCGATCTTGCATGGAATATTGCAGCCACCTTTGGGATAGCTCAGCAAAATACCAACTTGCTGCACTGGACACGATTCAGCGCAGAGCTGACAGGCTCATCGGTGACAGCAAATTGATGAAGAGCAAGCTTTACACCCTAGCTCATCGCCGCAAAGTTGCCTGTCTGGCGGTCTTCTACAGACTGTACTTTGGAGAGTGTGCTCAAGAGCTGCATATTCTCATACCGCCAGCTCCTTTCTTCCGTCGGACATCCAAACGCACTGCAGGCTACCAACCTTTCTTGGTTGATATTCCTACCTGTCGAACCAAGAGCTCCAGAACATCCTTCATAATGCGCACAGCAAAGGAGCAGAACCCTCCCTGCGTCTGTATTTCCGAGAACTTATAACCTGTCCATTTTCAAAGCCAGGGTGAATAGGCACCTTCTGGGTTAGCTCGTTCCATCGTGGATTCTGTTTTGGCCCCCGGGCTTGATTGGGTTATAGAGCAAACCCATCCTAAATAAAAATAAGAAATAAAAATAAATCGTTTGTTCCCGAATAAAGCATTCGCTATCATATAAAGTATTATATTAAATTATTTAAATATTTTTTGTGACAAAAAATATATAAAAACATTGTTTTACAATTTTAATTAGTGGTCTACGTAGGTCCTGGACCCAGCCCAGGGGGGGGTCATGACCCCCATGACCCTCCCCCTGGATCCGCCCTTGGGTATGTTCACAAACACTTAGTGGTTAATAATCCACCATTAATACGCACTAATATCCACAACAACACAAATTTTAATAAGAGAAACAATACCACCAACGTGCCGCTTCCCGCTCCCGCTAAAACGTCCTACATCAGGTATAATCAAAGAGTAGATATTGAGTACGAGTATGGCAGGCAGTACAGTCAACAGCACATCAACTTATACAAAACAGTGATATTTTTCCCATTAAATTTTTTGTTTAAAATTCAACGTAGAGTATTACTTACGGAAATTTTACAGTTTCTTGTAAGGGTAATTTTTAGAGAACCTTTCAGGTTGACTGATTGAAATGAGTGAAACAGGGAAAACAATCTGCGGAAGAATTCCTTTGATGTTTTTACTTATGTACTTACTATTAAGTACAAAATTTTAGTTAGAGTCACGTGGCGAATCATGACCACGCTTGGGTCTAAAGCTAGTAACAAAGTGTGTTACGTCCTTAAAAAGGTAGTGGTTTTATCTGTAAGCAGTATAGGTGCATACTTCCTGGTACTCTAAAGGAAAAGAAAGTAGTACCGCTCATTTCAACAGTTATAACATATTTCTTGTGGCCGGGCTACAGCTTATGTAGCCCGCTTTTCGTGTAGATAAAAACCAAAAAGTAGTGATTACATACCTACTCTTTGATAAAGGCGGCCGGCCACACGCTATCTACTAAAATCAGTTATTTCATGAGCTTATTTATTAAATATGTGGTACTCCGACGTAGTTTCAAACTTCCTTTTTACCTTTTGTTAAAAAAGGTAAAAAGGTCATGAAATAACTGATTTTAGTAGATAGCGTGTGGCCGGCCGCCTCTATCAAAGAGTAAGCAGTTTCAATTATTAAAAACTACTTATTACTTCCTTTGTGCAATCTTCGATGAATTTCCCACCACATTATTTAAGAACAAAATAAAATAGGCATCATGTTGTCTCATTGAAAAATGGAGCGTCGGGAACATTGTCGTGCGATGATTTTTACGATTTCAAATGTGGCCTTAAACTGGAACTGTCGTTTGATACGACTTGAAATTGCATTTATAGATGAAGGCCCTCACAATCGTCACAATTGTTGTAACGAATTCAAAAGCGGTCGTCTAACTTCGGAGATGAAGAAAAGAGTGGTCGTCCGTATCCGTATCGAAAAATACGTGATAGGGGTGAAATTACTGTATGAATTGCCTGTATTGTTCATAGCTTACTAATCATTGCTTTGGGATTTTTGCGGATTACAAAATTCGAGCTCCGTCACAATCTGAACCTAAACCTGTTGCTTCGATTACACACAAAAATATTAAAATCGGTTAAGAACTCGCGAAGTTATGGCGTAACAGACATTGTGCCATTGAAGCTGATCCATGGGAGCTTCGCTCGCTCCGCTCCAATTATTATATACGTGGTAATTTAGTTCGGAAATTAATATTTACCCTCATTACCAAGGGTAGTCAAAGACGGTATTTACAAGTTTGTGAAGAAAGCTGTGGTCCAACATTACTCTGCGATCCTCAATTTCTCCAATGACTTTATCCTCGTATCGAGGTATTTTATTAGGCCAACATTGTAGGATAAGTCCCATAGTTACCTACCTTGTTTGGGCACGTTCCAATTATTTCTTGACATAAACATCGTACTATAGATTCCATACCACAGTACAGTATTCTCAGCCGCTACATACCAGAGTAATACCCAAGATAACTTTAGTCTGTGGTTGCTTAAAATATTCGCAGTTTCTTATAATACGAAACCGCGATAAATACAAAATCACATAAATAGATATGCCAATTAAAATGATGCTGGTACAAGGTTACGTTGTTCTACTTTGAGGGCGGGGGCAGACCCCTCTTCTCCACTGGGCAATCTAGGCAAGAGCCTAGAGCCCTAATTCCTAATTATTTGTCATATCGACAAAGGAACACCGATATTTATTACCAAAAAACTTATTTAATTCCAATAAATCGAACTTATAACCTGATATTGACTACAATACCAAGTTGTTTATTAGCTTTTGCAAGCGCAATGTTACTCTACTCTCGCCCAAAAATTAAGCTTTCCGATTCTAAGCATGCTTCGATAAATTGAAATATATAAAAAGCAACTTAATGGTATACTAAGTGCGTACACTATTTTTAAAGAAAATTGCGTACGTACAGGGTTGGGTTGGTCTGAGTATTGTGGGTACATACAATGGAACAATGTATATGGTGTTGTGTAATATTTTTTTGTACTTATATATATTAAAAAAATAAAAAGCTCCTCTACGCTCCGTTTCGCACAATTTATAGACAGTCAAATAATGGATTTATTTGATACTACATACATACATACATACAGATAAAATATCTCTCGATCATCAGCAATATCGATATCTTCAATATAAATAAATTTAAATAAAAAGCGGAACTAAATAGAGTTAATGAATTTAATTGGTACTTTTTTAGTCATAATATTTAGGTACTGTTGTTTAGTCTATTCTACTCGGGGTAATCGTTGTTATTGTAATATTTTTGCACTTAGATTTATAATAATAATAATACAATAATATTTCTTACATTCACACCAATTAGACTAGCCCAAAGTAAGCACTAAAAAAAATTGTATTGTATTATGGATACTAAGGTAACATACATATATGATACATAGATATGTTATATTCATAAAAATATATAGAAATATCCGTGACTCAGATACAGATGTTCGTATTCATCACACAAACATCTGCCCCTTCCGGGTTCGAACCCAGGACCATCGGTGCTAAAGGCAGAATCGCTACCGTTGCACCAAATGATCGTCAAGTATTTATTGTGTATAACAAAGTTATTTACTATAACTTTAAGTGGAAACTCCTATACTAAACTTTTTCTAAGTAATGTATAATTTGACGACCGTTTGGTGCAACCGTTTGGTCCTGGGTTCAAATCCCGGAAGGGGCAAATGTTTGTATGATGAATACGAGCATTTGTACCTGAGTCATGGGTGTTTTTATATATTTCTATGAATATTACATATTTATGTATCATATAGGTATGTATGTCTATCCGTTACCCTAGTATCCATAACACAAGCCTTACAGTGCTTACTTTGGGCTAGGCTAATTGGTGTGAATGTAAGAAATATTTATTTTATTTATTTATTTAATGCAGTTTATTCCGCTACAAATAAATAAATAAATCAATCAATTATCAGCCACTACGCGCGTAGAAGCGTCCTTAGAAGATTTCGCTAAGTGTCCTTTATACAGAATGAAGTGAAGTTAGCATCTTAAAACGTAGGTCCGCCTAGCGCAGTCATGAACGAAGCAAAGTGAAGCTAACAATAAATCACACCACATTTTGATGTTCATATAATGGGCTCAATACAAAAAAAATATGAGTAAAATTTTGTGATCGAATGGCAGCGTTTTTTGTGCGCACGTTAACTTTTATTTTGATGTTTTGTTTTAGTTTTTTCTGTGCCTGTTCAAAGACAATCTTTCTTAAGGCGTAAACTCCAGTCGTGGAGCTGTGAGACGCACACTTATTTTTTTCTTATTCTCTATGAATGTATGAATTCAAAAAATCTTATGAATTCTTTTTTCAAAATGGTAATTTAGTGATTTTAGTTAACAGGTAACATTCTAAACACTGCTCTTTTTTTAGTTAATTTTTATTTGAGAACATACGAAATTTTCGCCGTTAACTTTAACTGAATTTTAAACAAATAAACTCCAGGCAACACAATAATTATTTAGTATCAAACTAAGCAGATATTGTACTATGGGTACTAAAGAACGTATTGAATACATAAAACTAGAAACTTTGAAACAAAATGCTTAAGTTCATCACACAGGTGTGGCATATATTTGACATACCGGATGCCCGGGGCGAGAGGTAGGTACTACCGTTGCACCAAGCGGCCGAAAAATAAAGTATTCGGACTGTACAATAAACAACACATCAAATTACTTTGATATTCGGACCTACTTTTTGCCATTGTAAAAATCATTCCATTTTTAGGGTTCCGAACTCAAAACCAAAAACCGAACCCTTATTGAATCACTTTGTTGTCCGTCCGTCTGTCTGTCGAGATCCTTTTTTATCTCGGAAACGCTGGAGGTTTCGAGTTGAAATTAAAACTATATACAGTCTACAGTAACTTGAAGCTGTGAAAAAATTAAAAAGTTATCGTAAAAAAAAATATGGCCGTTTATGCCTTAAATAACGTATTTTTTTACTATTTTATATGTACCTATCTTTCATTTTTAAGTTGTTACTTTTTTAATTATATACATCTTTTGTTGTTGTGTTTGAGTCCCAAATAAATGTTTTTCTTTCTTTCTTTCTATATTTCGACAATGAACTTCCGAACTCCGTACCAAAATCGAAATTCTTATAGAACCACTTCGTTGTCCGTTTGTCAAAACCCTTTTTCCTTGTAACGCAAAGATGATGTTCAAATTTATATCGAATACTTAAATCTACGGTGCCTTGGTGATGTAAAAAAAACATGCTGCAAATTTTAACACAAAAGGGAATCAAAACATATACGGAAACTTCCCAGTGACCTAGAATCATGCAAGTCGGCAAGAGACAAGGTGTTATAGCACAAGTTAAGATAAAACCGTTAATTTGTCATAATATCACATATAATATATTTTTAGTGAATGCAAACTTACATTTTCAAGTAAAACGTATGGGAGTGTATCTATTTCAAATACAAAATTAAGTTTGTTTTTGGGATCGATAAAGAACGTGATAGACCTATAACATTTTCATCATACGGAACCCTTACCGCCGAGTTCAACTCGTACTTCTCGGTTTTTTTGAGTAAAACTTGATTTCTTCATCGTACATGCAAAACTAATTAACTGTGCATTCTTTAATTGGTATTTTATTACTTATTATAATACACATACTCTTACTAGGTCAGTCCCAGTCCGAGGTTAGTTTGTATTGAATTGATAAGAAATAACAAATTTAAATAATCACAATGAAAACGATATTGCAACGTTTTGTTTAACATTATATAAATTGCATTTAACATGGCGAACATAATGTGCGCAATTATCGAAAAAACAAGTATATAGCAAATACCCATTTAATTTTACCTGTTAACAAAAATAGATCATAATAACAGTAATTAAAGTATAGTATAAGTTTATAAGAAACAACTGAATGAGTGGAAAAACAAAAGGCAATCAGTAGTTTGTATTCACTCAAAAATCAGTATTATAAAGACAAACGGTTTGCGATATTTAAGTGTATACAATTCATATAAATATCAAACTATTTTTAATAATCAAATTTAAATATGGAACATCATAATTCTTTTCATGTATGTGACCATATTTAAAAATCAAATTTAAATATGGAACATTGACTGTATTCTGAAATATACATCAGTATACTGGCCAGTGGTAATAACGTCATGAATCGACGCCATGCTGTTAATTTGTTCCGCAATATACTGGCCAGCGCGCTGACGTCAGACAACGACGCCATGATTTAATTAGTGTCAGAGCTTTTTTTAAAATATAACATTTTTGACACAATCAAAATGGTCCCAAACCAAATGCTGGCTCTGTAAAATATTAGAGAAGTTATTAAATTTTAAGGTTATTTATATCCAACAAATCTATAACTAGGTCTGCAATGCAATGCTGCTGATTGCAAATACTGAGCGAAGCACTACCTTACCTAACCTTACCTTAATCATTAATAATTGCCTTGTAAATATCGCACACCAAACTGGTTGATGATACCACATTGATGAAATTTTGCGTCAAATTTCATCAAGTTCTTTATTAATATTCATCACGAAATACGAAATACTTTTAATGTGAATGACTTGTAAAGCCTTCATCAATCATAAGTTATTGTTTATAATCTTGAGATAACATTATTGAAAATAATATATTTCTTTGACATTATCAAAAATTTTACAAAGTGGAAAGGAAAATAGCCCGGCATGATACCTCACAAGTAGCCATTTTGGCTACGGATTCATAACACCATTACGACTAGCCACTGGCCAGTATACTGAGATATTTTTCTATTTAGTGACCATTACTAAGTGGCTTTAGAAATGGTAAAAAAGGGGGAATTTCGAGAAAGTAAGCATACGATACGCACCTTTAATAAAGTTTTCCTTGCAGACACAGTTGCTTTTAGAAATTGAGCCTTATGTACTTTTTCCTAGTGTTCAATATTAGTATTGATACTTGTTGATTCTAATAGCAGAGATTCTTATTTATTATATATTTTGTATTAAAGTCACATGGAAAAGATAATTACAAAATACATATAAAGAAAAGTAAACAATAACAAGTGGAATAATGTGAAAAACTTTTATCTTAAACTAATAATTGCCCTAACCATTAAAGTACAGTCACACGCAAAATTATATCCTTTAATTAATAATTAATGTATATTGACATCAAATACATTGATAGAATTGAACGTGTGATAATACTTATATTTACAAACATTACAGAGATACCCGTAACACTGTATAATACATTGAATTTTGTTAATTAATGCGCAATAATCAATCAAAATAGCTATCGTTATTCGAATTGAAATACATATTGAAATGCTTAGTACCGGTCAACAACAAAAGTTAATGACTATCCAAAACTTATTTAAAAAATACTTACAGTATAAAAAAATAAACTGAAAAAGAACATTTAAGGGGTCTTTAAGTTAGATCGCAACCACGCTTTCCATCAGCTTTCCTATTTACTATTATAGTAAAAAAAAAACAACATGCAATATTCATATGACTGATTGGTACAAATTTAAACAAGTTTTGAAACCACCATTAACTTTTACTGCTGATAAATATGATGTCCAAGAAACTAAAAAGAAATTTCTTGCTTTTTGTGATAAAATCATTGATGCACGAGATAAATCAAATTTATACTTATATGTTTAACTGTTTCGAAAACAAAATCACCATAAACATACTATATTTATTATTATTTAAAGACGAAAAGTCGTCAAAGTATAACCATTAGTCAGTCTTCGAAGACACAGAAGTCCCTTTCCAGTAAAAAAGGTAAAGTTAGTAGTAGTAAATACATATATGCGAGCAAACAAAATTTATATATACATGAAAGTTTTTAAACTTTCGAAAAAGTATTTTTAACATTTTCTAACACGACTGTACATACCACTGAAAGAGGACTTCTTCATAAACTTCTATATATTTTTTCTAAATAGGTACAACTTTGTACAAATTAGGGACTAGATGTGAGTACAATCACGACCACAAGTTAATAATTTAAATATAATAGGACCAATATCATGTTACCTTTAAAAAAGGGTTATATGCAAACATACTCATTATTAACTTCTGGTATATTATTTCGAAAGATATACAACACATACTCGTAATATTCAACACAACACCAGTAATGGAAACAGCATAAGTATAGAACACTTTTTTTGTTGTAGTAAAACTTATGAAGGAATTAAATGGGTACCTATAGCATTACTCATGATTTTACGATTTTTCACAAATATTATTGAAAGAAAACGTATTTTTAAATAAAAAAAAAACTTCTAAATACTCACTTTTCCAATTTTTTTACCAGTTCTATTTTAAGTCAAAATAGCACAAGAGAATAAGAGACTTGTATTCTTGCCTTTACATTTCAAACTCTTTTTATTTTAAAATAATCTTTTCCTGATAATTTAACAAAAGATGGCGTTGCCCTTACGCTGTTACACATTAACTTTAAGCCGTTCACTAAGAGAAGCTGAATAATTTTCCAGTAACTCTAGATGAAAAATAAGAAAAAGGTGAAAAACGGTCAAAAAAGCTCGTTTTTAGCTATCATCCAAATGATTCTATATAATAAAGTCTTCTCATCGTATTGGTTTTATTTCAAACTCTTGTGAGTTTAAATAGAGTTTAAATAAATAAATATATAGGAACTTTTCCTTGCTTCTCATACCAATGTATGCACACGTACTACAAAGAAAATTATTAATTGTCAATTTGGAAAGCATAACTTAAACGGACTTCAATATTTATAAATATTATTAAAGACAGATAAACATATTTGTTTTAAAATAAAACGGTATGACTCCAATACCGGTGCTGTGTTATTCCTACCACCACACATGACCAATGCCACCGAGATACTTAGATTTTGGTACAGAATTTTTATTCAAAATTATGACTTAGGTGTACACATTTACTAAATTATGATTAACATTCACTTGTGGCCGTGACTGTACAGGTTGAATCATTTCAGTCGTTGCTTATTTTGTATTTGCACGCCGCTAGTATTTCTGTGAGTTGTGAAAACTTCGTATACGCCTCCTCAAGCATATTCCTATGGAAGAAATATTTATTGTAAATATATGATCTTGGCGTAACTTAGAAAATATTAATTATACAGTGTGAAACCTGTTTTACTGGGTCTTGGATATGTGAGAAAACTCTGTTATTGATAATTACAATGAGATACCGAAACTTTTGCATTGAAAAACCTCTGCTACTGGGAATTTTGAGATCCTTCTAACAGAGATTAGATTTTATACATTTTTTGCTGTTTACCACTATACAGTGACGATTTTAGCATTACCAACGCCCCTGGCGAGATTTCTACTGCACCTCCTAACTGCAATTCTAACCTAACCTAACGAAAAAAGGCAAAGGATATTATAAAATACCCATTTATTACAAAATAACCATTAATTAAAAGAAATAACCATTTATTAAAAGACAATTTAACTGATCACTCGGGATTATAGTATTAAGTTCAGTGATACACGTTGGAAAGCAAGAATAAACAGTCCGTTGTCAGATTAGTACCATCCATGGCGCTTTTATTACTTTGGCTAATGAAACAAAGAAAACTGCCAAACCTACCGAACCTACTCTTCTAGCCGAACAGTTAAAAGATTTCGGCTTTGTGTCCAGCGCCCTGGGCGGTCGCCCCACATAATTGGGACTTCGTAGCTCAATAACCCGTATATGTGAGACAATTTATCACGTTTAAATAAGTTATGACATGCTTGTTTACAGTTTAATTTGCCTGAGCGTAGAGAAGAGTGGGTCTCTCTACAACTAAAACAACTGTCATTTGAATAAAAAAATTTTTTTACGGAATTTGCGCATAATTTATTTCGTATTTAATCCTAACGTTTCGACTCTTCTACCGGAGCCGTTATAACAGGATGACTAGAGCAATGGCCGAAAATAAATTCGATTCCATACTGTGTCATTAGTCACCTTTTATGAGGCCATTAAGTGAAAAGAGTTGAGGCTATCCTACTAGGGCATGAATCTCGGAATCTCGTAATATCGGAATCTCGGAACGAAAAGGTCTATTTTACAATACCGATATTGATCGTTACAATATCGTAAAATCGGAATCGAGCTTTTAACAAAAGATGTCGAAAGTGAGCGTGTTTTTTCGTCGGCTGGATATTTTTGCAATAACATACGAAGTTCACTTTCAGATAAAATGCTTGACTCTTGAGTTTTTGAGAACATAATATTATCAAGAAAGTGCGTTTAAAAAATAAATCTTGTTTTTATTTATAATAATTGTTGCTAACTGTTGATTTTACTTATTTAGACCAAAAGAATTGTAATACTGGTGATTCGAGAATATAGGATATTAAAGAGAAAACTGTGATTCCTTAATAAGTAGTAAATGTAGGTACGACAATTAAGTTTGTACCAAATAAAAAAAAATATTTAAAACATCTTGTTTATTATTTCCCATTCCGTTTGTACTATATTATGTATAATTTATGACAATGAACCGAATTCCGATATCAATATCGGAATTCCGATATTGAGATCTAACATCGAAAATCAGTATCGGAATTGAAAATCTTACGATATTACATGCCCTATATCCTACTCTGCGAGATACTACAAGGCACAAGCTTCTCATATTGCCACATCATAGGGTATCTGACAGATTTTTATGAAAATATCTCAAATTGTTACATTTGATTAAATATTTGTTAAATTTTCAATTGTCTTTAAAAATTACTATCGAAGTTTATATGAACAAAGAACCAAAACGCTAAAAACACATTTTATGCAGGATACTTGATGTTATGACGTCACCTACTCGTAAACAAACTATTAGCTATCAAATCGTTATACGTAACACTTGTTACAATATTCGACACCTAGCAAAGTGCAAGCAGGCGCCGACCCGATGCAGACCCGTGTCCGGCAACGTGATGTTGCGGCGGCGTAGGTGACCCTTTCCGCTGTGGCGCGGTTTACGCATTTGCTACATTACTTTTACCATATTCATCGTCCATTCTGATTTTAATATCGGTCAGGCATAGTTTGTATTTTATATTGTAAATTCAGTTTTAATTAAATATATAAAAAATTTTTTTTTTGACGTGACAACGTCTTATAAATTGGTTTGCCGGGTGACACTTCAAGAAACTGCGTTACGCTCCGCTCACGTTATGCGCTTACAATGAGAGCGAGTGAGAGGCACGCGTCCCTTCCACTCGGGCATGGTTAGCCCGCCTAAGAGCGAGAGAGACAGACATAAAAAGTGGAAGGGACGCGTGCCTATAAATTAATGTTTTAAATATAATTCTTTGTATAAATAAATGTTTTAAATTGTTACTATTATTTCATCCTTCTTCCTACTATACGAATGAATATTCACATTAAAATTATTTTACCACTCAAAGTCGTTGTCACGTAAAACTTTCGCCCGTATACCGACTTTACAGGCAACCAACCAGTTTTTTTTTGGAGCCTCCGTTTGACCTTCTTAATTCACTTACTGACATTTATTGTAAACAAGCCGGCTACGTAACGTGATATTTGATTTTTTTGTTAATGATTACTTATAAAAATCATATGTATTTAAAAAAAATTACTGTTAGACTAATAACAGTTCATTTATATTTTCATTATAGTCAAATACCCTTTATCTTACCTACAGGTTACACAGAAAGCGCCCAGTTTATCCCTGGTGATTGCTTGTGTGTCAGCATAGATGAGCACTAGGCTATCCCGAAACGCATTTTCCAATCGCGTTAGCTGTTCGCCTGTGTCTGTACCTATACTAAGAGCCCTGTAATAGTAATAATTATTATAGTAACTGTTTTAAGCGAAAACATCTGCATCTGTACACGGCACTATAAAAAAATGCAAGCGTTTAAGTTAAGATTTCAAAGCAGATGTTTCAGTTTTATATGGGACCTGGGCTTCAATATTAAAAAATGTTAAAACTAAAAAATCAGCAATTTAAAATTCTAAATCATATATATTAACCCTTTCCGTGCCAGCTACGAGAATACTCGTAGTGCGGTACTGTAACATGGTGCCGACTACGAGTATGCTCGTAGATTTTTTAGGTATCCTATAAAAAAAAATATTTCTTGGCACTACAAGTAAGATCGGTTTTTTAGTTTGGCATTAGGATTAAAAATACATGTTAAGCGTTTAAATAGTATTTTCGTAGCTGTCACGAAAAGGGTTAAGTACAAACTGAAAACACAAATGGTTTGACATTAGAGAATAACAACAAGATTGATGACGATCACAGATTAGGTATAAAGATACCGCCAATAATGAACTTACTCTGTTGTTTATGGTTTGATTTGGGTTTTTACTGAAATAATACGTATTATTTGATGAATATACTAATCAAAAATAATTTTTGTTCTCTAAAATCATAATTCATATTTCCTTTTTATATTAACTGCAACAAGTGCAAACCCAAAATGAAACATATATTTTAGAAATTATTTTCGTAGTATTAAGGACAATAATACAAATATGAAGTTAAACGCAAAAGTAAAGTTAATAGAATTTTATGATTTTAATATAATTTTGGTATTTTTAATACTATCTTATGATGCATAAATTATAATAATTAACCAGTTAAATTATTATAATAGTTTATAGTATTTTTCTATTTATAATAATTTAATTAATAAGATTGCATTGAAAAATGCATAAAATATATGAAAAAAGAAAAATACTAGAAAAAATCGACTCGGCTCACAAGATAACAACTCAGAATACTTGGGGGCTTGAGTTGACTTTACTAGTATTTTTTATTACAATAATTTACCACAAAAATATCATTGAAAAAAAAATATATAATTTGTATATTTACCCCTTAATGGCGTATGTTAGCTCTTCCATCTGTCTGTAGAACAGCTGATATTTGCTGGTGAGTACGCTCAAGGGGTCATCGCACTGCAATTTATTTTCCAAGTTGTTTGGTACACCTAACCCTGTTGCTAATTTGGCACTGTGAACAAGAAAATATATATTTTTACGTAAATGATGACAATTTTTATTTATTTATTTATTTATTTACTAGCTGACCCAGACACGCGTTGCTATGGCTTAATGAAAAATGAAAAAAACTTTATTCAAATGCACTTAAAAATAAGTTGTTTTGAATCGTCCAACATTTTTACCTACCACCCATTCAGGACGTCTTTTAACTGACAAGAAGAATGGGCGCAAGAAACTCATCAGCTTTAACAGAAGTACCGACACTTACAATATAATTTGACGACCGTTTGGTGCAACGGTAGTGATCCTGCCTTTCGCACCGGCGGTCCTGAGTTCGAATCCCGGAAGGGGCAGATGTTTGTATGATGAATACGAGCATTTGTAACTGAGTCATGGATGTTTATATATATTTATATGAATATCTATGTATTATCATATGTATATCTATCCGTTACCCTAGTATCCATAACACAAGCCTTACAGTGCTTACTTTGGGCTAGGCTAATTGGTGTAAGTGTAAGAAATATTTATTTATTTATTTATTTAATACGTCGTCACCATACACAATCCACAAAAAAAAAATTTTGTTATGACAATACTAATAGTGTTATGATATCATTATTTCGTTGATTACAACAAAGTCAACAAGTATCTGATTTAACTAAGTATCCCTGAACCTTGCAATAATATACAGGGAATAAACGACGAAATTAAGAATGCAACAAGATAAGACTTAATATAATTAGCAATATTTTTTATTATAAATTAAAACGAAAACTATCACATGTCCTAAGTTGGAACAAATCCAGCAAAATTAAACTTAAAAAATCATCAAAATTGATTTAGTAGCTTCGGAGTTCATTGGGTCTGACAGGGAATTCAAACACTGTGACGTGGAATTTTTATATTATTTGTTGTTCGCAAAGCTGTAAAGCTCTCCTTCGCTCTAGTGGAACAGAAGCGAGAGGGATTGTGTTTCGGTCAACGTAAATAATTATTATAATATTTCTCATATAAACACCAATTGGACTGGTCCAAAGGAAGATCAGTAGCCCATATACTAAAGGCTATGAGTTCATGTCCCGTGAAACACTCGAGAGATTTTTATCTTATTAAAATGAAAAAGAAAGCTTTTTACCGGGTACCAAAACATTTTTTTATATATTTTTCGTATCCGGTCATGAGTACGGACACTAATCGATACGCAAGCGTGCCCTCTAGCGGCCGAACATGAGCAACTACGATTTCCCGCGCTTCGAGAGAGTCGTGATGTTGTCAACAGGCGAGTCGTGATTCACTTTCGATCGAGTCGCCTTCCAATGCGGACGTCGTCACTGAACTGGATCCTACGTTTCGCTATGTGCCTTAATATAACAAATATGTTACGTGCTACGTAGTTTTTAATACCGTGTTTAAAATCAAAACATTTCTAACTCTACCCATATAATGTACTCGGTTCAGACTAAAATCCTGAAGTCATTTCAAAGCCTGCCATTTCAATTCTTTATCACTAGGTATAATAACATGACATATAATAAGATAAGAACTGTAAATAATTGAATTAAAGAATAATAACTGAAAATATTTTCAACATTCTTTAGAAGGTCAAGGGTTCAACCAGCCACGCTATCCTCTCCTTTAAAAGCACTCTTGCTCAATGTTGTTACGAGAGCACGTAGTAGGGGTTACGCTTAGTTAGCAAGCGCAAGAAACAACATTGCACACGGCCCTAAAAGCTGAGTTAGCGATTGTACGTGCATCGACCGGTGCAATTGACGCAACTGGCGTAAACCGCTGACACCGCGCCTCGTGTCTTCGCCGCGGTGTGCTACGTGACCGGACGATGTCGTCACTTCGATTCCTACTTCGATCGGTCGACATTTAGAAATAATTAATTATAGTTTTTACTTTGTATTTTTATTTTCTTATTAAATTATTTTTTATAAATTTAAATCGGTTTTTTTTTGAGTCCTCCGGCCGTGGCTAACGTAATTATATAAAAAAATAAAAATATTATTGTTATATTCACTCACCAATAACTGGAGAAAACAATCCACAGCCCTTCAAACGCTTGAATGACCGCCATCTCGCTGTCCCGCTCGCGCTCGGGCTGATTTCGCTCCGTCTCGCTCCCACATTCGCGTAGCAAGCGCTCTACTGTCAACTTGGCCAGCTCCATGTATTCAGGAATGATCTGACACTTCTTAGCTACGTCTAAACAGAGCTCTTTGAAGTTCGACACTTCGGATTGTGACAACGATTTAGGATCTGAAATTTTACAAATTGAATCTATACAACTATCTATATAAATCTGTAAGCAGTGTCTGTACATTTCTAGTATTTTTAAAAAAATTTGTTCGCCTGTTTATCTCTATGTATCTTAATAAACATGTAAATTAAGTTTCATTCCGACAAACAAGTAAGATTAACCAAATAGAACTATATTTACTTGGTACGCTTAAACAAATTCAAAAACTAATAAAAAATATTTTAATTTTTTGAAAAAATACATGTGTTTTTTATCTGTGGGTTACAAGAAACGAAACGCTAACGGCCATGATATAAGCATCGGATGACATCACATCACACAATACTATATTTTTCCGTAAACCCAATTATGAGGCGTAATATAACTTACTCTTATCATTTAAAGTGTTAAAGGTGTTGCTCAACTCGGTGATGAGATGTTCTATCCTGGGGAAAACTTCGTTAAACACCGCGATCCAATGTTTCAGCAGACACTGGAGCACATCCGAAAACGACCAAGGCGGGGCCTTGAATAACACGTGCTCCCAAAGATTGTTGTATTTCGCCCGCATTTCATTCTGTAATAATATAATATGTACTATCGAGGTCTCTTACGCCTTACCACTTTGTAGAAATATTCGTTTGAACTGATCGCATCGGACAAGTCCACACGACCCCTAATTGGCTTCGTATTTTACTACGATTTATACTACGGCCAATCATAAACAATTAGTTTTAAAATCGCCCTTGATGTCAGTACTGTCAACTGTCAATCTGCTCTCACTTGCTTGTTTGCGCACGCGCGCCATTGTTGAATTATTGGAGTGGGGCGTGGCCTGAAGGTTGCAGTGTGCTAGCGACTTTCGACTTAGGACTGATAAGGCGCCAGAGGCCTCGATAGTACGTATATTTATTGAATAACTAACCAAAACCTACTTAATCGTAAAACAAAAACAACTGGCTACGCCGGCCGATAATGATTTTTTTTTAAATTGTAAATAGGTAAGCGCTTGACCGCTATATCGCCTGATGGTAAGCGATAATGCGATCTAGATTATGACGCGTTTGCCTAGAAGATACCTATTCACTCGCGACTTGAAGACCCCTAGATTGTATTTATCAGGAAATACAATCTCAGACAAAGAGTTCCACTTTTTAGCGGTACGTACTGCGAGGACAAACGGTCCTCAGTTTGAGTCCCGTTCCCGTAATATGTTATCTACTTTTTGAATTTATACCTACATTTTTACATGAGTCATGGGTGTTGCGAGTGGACTTTATATTAACGGCTCGGTTTGCTTTTTATTTTGTCGTTTTTATTTCCATGCAAAAAACTATTCTATTTTAACGATTTTTAACTTTAAGTCCAATACACAGAGTTCAATTGATAATAATGTTACAGTTTATTGTCGATTAATACGCTTTTTTTAGGTCTTTTGTAGGTCTGATTTGTCTAGTCTAACTTGTCTAGAAAATTGATTTAGTAGCCTTTATGGACTCCACAA
The DNA here is from genome assembly GCA_927399485.1 of Calamotropha paludella. Taxonomy (NCBI): domain Eukaryota; kingdom Metazoa; phylum Arthropoda; class Insecta; order Lepidoptera; family Crambidae; genus Calamotropha; species Calamotropha paludella. Next base: position 2,678,512 of record OV656806.1, on the reverse strand, counting down.
AAGAGGTTCTTTTACTTGCTTTACTTTTTGTTTCATAAATAAAAAAAAACATCTTAATGTTTACAAGCATCACGTTAAGGTTTGATGCATATCATTCATGTGCATATTAAATCATTAATGTTGAATATACTTTAAAACTAGTATTGTTTATACTAGTTTTAAAGTATATTCAACATTTACTCTAAAACATTTACCTCAAGTATGGTGGCCAGAAGATGATACATAGCGGCTTCATACTGCTGCAACTTAGCCCTGGAGCCAACGTTGCTGCCCACCGGTTTATTCATCAACAATGGCCTTAAATCTCCCAAACTTATGCTCTTAACACCGTTGATCACAGCTTTATTGCACAAGTTTTTGTCGTTCGACACTAAAATCTGAAAACAAATATGTAAAAAGTAAATAAAGACACGCACATACACGTTAGACGTGCACGTACGCACGCACACTATCACAGGTACCAAGATATAAAATTAGGAAAAATAACTCTTAACTGTCATTTCGATTCTTGGAATACTTTGTTTAACGTGTGAAAGGCGTGTAAAAAAACAATATTTTAAGACAAAACAATTGTATTGTTTTTATTAGGTTCGCTTTTGATCTCGTACAAGCACGGGGCCCAATATAGAATCCATGATGGAACGAGCTAACCCAGAAGGTAAGGCCTATCCATTCTAGCATTGAAGACGAATTCGTTGCGAATAGCACGTCTGGCGTGTCATCACTTTCTTTTGCGTGTGACGCTAACCACTAGAGCCGTGTTATTTTTAAATCGATGATAACTCCTTCAAATTAAGTTTTAGGGAACTCTACCCAGAACTATCTTCATTTTTCACGTAAACCAAGCTCGTAGCCTTCGTTTCTGGTAATTGTATGTCGCAACGAATCGGTTAAAAGTACTTGGATATACAGACGCAGGGATGGAGTCCCACTCCTTTACTGTGCGCATTATAAAAGATCTTGAGTAGCGTTTGGTGCGACAGAAAGGAATACCAATTCATGTTATTTCCATGTTGCCATATTTTATTTCCCGCCAGTAGCACTAACAAAATCTATTCTAAGTTGCTTTCGATCAACAACAAAAATGTTTATGAATTAATACAAGCTAACTCTTGAAAAATAATCTCACCACAGCTTTACCCCTCTCGGACTGCTGCAAACAGCAGTTGAGGATTTCATCGTCAGGCAGCTCGCATGGATAAATATGCGAATTGGCGTCACGTAACGATTGTCCTATAACAAAAATTATATATATTTCTCAAATTCCAAGATAGTAACGTTACCGCTACACTGTTACCTTAATAATGAATTATAAGAAAAAATATAACAAATTGCTTATATCAAAGCGCAGACGAATGAAATGCAAAACCCCAAGCAAGTGATAAGAATTGATAGAGCAGTCACAATCAAGAAAAGTCATAATAAATAGACACATATTTGTGTTATATTGCTTTGTATGTAAGTTTCTTTATTATAGAAAAGTAAATAAATAAATATACAATGTGTCCCGTCACCCGTGTCGGAGCCTTTAATGGTGTGAAATATGGCATTTTTTATCGACAAATTGCCCCTCAATTCTCTTAAAGCCAATAATTTAAAAATAAACAAAAAATAATCTATCTGTTTTTCTTTAATTATTTATTCTATTTTTTGTTCCATGACAATTGAAACATGATGGCTGTGCAAATGTTGTCTACATGTTTAGCTATCAAATGACACCTTTTTAATGTTGATAGGACATTTACATGAGTAGTGGTGGTCGAATTAGTATGAAAGCCTAGGTCTTGTTTACCAAGAAAACAAAATGGCGGTCATTTTATAACCGTAAGAGAAAAACAATTTGTCGATAAAAAATGTCATATTTCACACCATTAAAGGCTCCGACACTGGTGACGGGACAATGTGTCCCGTCAGTATATTCAGTATGTTTATGATCATTTCAACCGGAAAATCTCCACTGTTGTATAGCAGCCTCACCCAAAAGAATGGGGGGCGGGCTGGAATTACAAGAGTCACCACTCTTGATAGCGGGTTCGTGAAAAGAGATTATAATTCGAGATCGCTACTTCCCATTTTGTAGACTAGGTATAAGGTAATTGCCTCCACATTAGTCGCCTTTTATAATCCGCCGAACACCATACGGGTTCTGCAGCCGTTAGCACCCACAATTCTACATTAACCCCTTGTTATCTGGAGGTTATATAATACTTTAATTATCACTTACCTGAGGAATACGCACTCATATTTGAAAAAAGGTAACAGAAAATTTTAATAAACAATTTATAAACGGGGATTGCATTTCGCGCGCTTTTTCTATTTTTTTTTTCTTAATTTGGTCCGCACAGTTTATTTTATTATACAGTCAGTTATTTATGCAATGTTCATAATCGATCTCTTTGTTGATTAAAATATTTAATAAGAATAACCACATTCCAAATTTAAATCCTAAGGATTATTAATAATGAACAAATAGATAAAATACCTTTGATACGAGTATTTTCTGGCAATGATTTGTACAAGTAATCCATAGCAGCCTTCGCTCTCTTGCATATTGCACCATTTCCATTATTATTGTCTTTTAATCTGTCGAGTTCGTTGATGACCCGCCAAGGAACTAATAAATTCGGTTGTTCACTATAACCTGTAATGTGTCTAATATGTAGAGTTATATAATATCGCTCATTGCTTTATGGTGATTAGAAAAAAAATATAAATATTTGACTAAATGCTTTTAAGCATTCTCTACCAGTCAACCGAAGAGCTGAGTATAGAAACAGTATAAGGCGGTGCATACTCATTTAATTTAAATTATTGTGATAAAATATCGATTAGAAAAGTAGTGGACGATCTCCGTTGCCAAGTGACTTGCATACCGGTTATTAATGATAAGGCCACTCCAAGGTCCCGGGTTAAATTCCCGGCCAGGTCAATGTAAAAAACCTGAACTTTCTATATTGCTTTCTTTAGCTATTTCACTAGGGTTCACAGCAATGTATGTGATGTAGTCTAATCTATAATCTAAGATCACAAATTTGTTGTTTGTCTGTCCGCTTTTTTACCCGCTCTTTTTCCATTCTATATGCGTTACCATAGCAATGCGTTAACCGCAAGTACTTCGTCTACCGGACGCTAGATGGCGCTCACGGAAAAATATTTAATAATAGAAAATAAAATAATTTTGTCCACCCGTGCGAAGCCGAGACGGGCCGCTAGTATCTATTTATTTATTCAGCAATAAACCAAGTTAGCTGAGTAACTCAAAGACAGATAACTAAAACCGTTTTTACTCCTTCATTAAGACCCTTTTGTCATTATTAAATCGCATATTGAATAAGATTGGTCACATAATTGGCAAATTATATTCTTTTTCTTTTCCAACCATAAGGAAGATGCAATTTTAGCATGTCGTTGAAAATAAATCAATCTATCTCGTCATAGTTAATTTACACAAGTATATGCCTCGTAAGAAATAACATTGTAAATACTATTTTTTAATTAATATGCAAAAAAAATAATGCTTAACCATTTTATATATATATTTACCAATATCTTTAACTTCATTATAATAAATGTATAATTTTAAAAACATTTCTCCCATCGTAAAAACCTTGTATACACTCCAAAATGAGCCGACTGCCAGGATAGGAAAAAAATAACTTACCTTTTATATGTGAATTCAAAACATCTTTGATTACGTTGAGTTCATGTATGAAAATGTTGGTATCAACAACTAAAACTAAATTTGCTTTACTATCTACTGTATGTATAGTGTCTTTTGTACATTGCACTAAAGGTGCTTTTGGGATGATCTGAAAATAAAAAAATATTATGTACTTTATGCTTAATAAACATTTAACTTTGAGTCCTAGTAGCTTTGCACTGGAACCACCTATTCATAAATTATTTCCTAGCGTCCTAATCCGCACAACTTCGAACCACCAGCGTGAGTCATGCGTTAAGACATGTTACAACACAAAAATGATTGAAATTTACGCACATCGGTTATTGTCTTTGCAGCTTCAGTGTCGTAATGGTTCTACAGTGAATTTTTAATAACTAACTTTTGTATAAAAATCAGGTCTCAAAGGGTTAACAAAAAGCCAATCCAGTAGGTCTATGACACACAGCAAAACATTAATGACTATACAGAAATCAAGAATAATATGAGTGAATATAGTTATTTGGGACTATTAATTTCACCAATAAACATAACTTTAAAAGAAATAGAAACCAGCATTATTATGGAGAGATTCAGGAGCCTAAAAGAAATATTGAAGTAATCCTAACTACATATGAAACGGGAACTATTTAAAACAAAGGTTCTTCCTGTTCTTAATCACGCTTGCCAACTTGATTGTCAAATAAGGTAGGAATGACCATCAAGGTTTCATAAAAACTTTTATCATCTCGCAGAGTAAAAACCCTTAAATAGGCTATGGACAGGACACACCAGAAATTTACTTTGCTAAATGTAAGCAAACTAGTTAAACTGATACCCAAGAGGTTTAAAAAGGAAAGGAAATGTCAGGTGGGAGTCGAACCCACATCAATTGTTGTCCAGGCGACTACTCTTTTAATTGAGCTACCAAGACCTTAAAAGACTCTTCGCATTACCAAGTATTTCTTAAACAGACGCCAGCTTCATGTTCTAGCTACAACATTGGATCTAATAATTTCACAAGTATCCAACAATTGAGAAAGAAGAAACACCTGTGTAATTATTATATTTTTGTTATTTAAACTGAACAGCTGGATTGTTTATATTTAAAAAATTGTTACTAGAAAAGAAAATTCAACTCGTCTCAAGTGTCAAGCTGAACTGTAATTCTTCTTCTTCTTCTTCTTTTGGTAAGTGGCTTGTTTTGTGCCTTCACAATTCCGCCAATGTCACGTGAGTAGCCTTTACACGTAAGGGAATGTTCTGCATTAAATTATAAATTATAATAAAGATTTTATGTAAGCTCTTAGCACAGGTTTACCTAAAACAAATATATAACAGCACTGGACATCACAAAGCATCACATATAAGAAATTTAGTAAAATCCCAAAATTCGGCAGTTAAATGAGGCGGGGTTATCAGGCTAGTTCATAGTTTAATATTGTTAATTGCCAGGAATTTGGACAAAATTTCGATAAGAGGAGGGTTTAACGTACTAAGGACGCATTTTATATTAGTAGGACGAGGGGTGTCATGAGGAAGGACATCATAGAGGGACACGGTTAACTTTAAACAATTGAAAAAGATGTGGTCTGTAGTTCCTTCTTCCATGCCGCACTCACATAGAGAGGTATCCCTTACGCCGATTTTTGCAAGATGAACAGGGGTGCAGGCATGACCTAGTCTCAGACGGCAGATGGTTGACACAGCTTTCTTACTAATTACTTTCTGTTTGAAAAACCAGGGCGTATTTGGAATAGATCTTTGGACTTCATAATAATATCTACCTGCGCGGTTTCTAGTATTTTGCCAGTCAGTCTGCCACGACCTCATCAAATGAGCGTGGGCTAGTGTAAGGAGGTCATGATGGTACACCTTTTCGTAAACTAAGGACCCGTTAGTGATTGCCTGTTTGGCGCATGAGTCTGCAGTTTCATTTCCCGAAATTCCACAATGCCCGGGGATCCAAACCAGAACGGTATTTAATGATTTGAGCTTGCAGCGGTACAACGCTTGTCTTATTTTAAGGATGATTGGGAACCGATTTTTTGACCTAAATGGGTTAGATAGAATGGCCTGTAGGGAGCTCTGAGAATCTGTGAAGATAATAGTGTTGTTTAGGTTATGGGATTCAGCAAATAAAATTGCCTCAAGGAGTGCAACTGCTTCCCCTGTAAATACAGAGGATAAAGGGGGTAGTTTGAAATTCAACACCAGTCTATAAGCAGGTATCCATGCGGCTGATCCTACCGGGCCCCCATCCTGTAATTTAGAGGCATCAGTGTAGATCACAAGCCAGTTTTCAAAATCCGACGCTAAAATTTTTTGGAGGTTCTTAGAGGAATATTGGGTACTTTTGTTAATCCCTATGTTGAGGATGACTTTTGGAGTGAAGGTTAATGATTCAAAATTGTTCATAAAAAGGGGCAGGCGGGGAAAACGCTCTATAGGCAAAGAAGGTTTGTTAAATTTATAGTAGCTATGCAGAATACATGGGATATTTGATGCAGAATCGGAGGCTGGCTTTGTTACACGAGACAGTTCTTTCAGTCTATCAAAAATAGGGTGCGAAGCATGCTGTGTAGCTTTAATTAGGAACCGGTCACTCAAATACTGTCTGCGAAGGTATAGGGGTGGGTCGACACACTCGATTTGAAGACCATTGATCGGCGATGATTTCATAGCTCCTAAGATGATACGTAAACACTTGGACTGAATTTTGACCATTTTATCGAGAGGAAGTTTATTACATGGGTCTAGTAAAAATGTACCATAATCGAGGTGGCTACGTACTATTGCGTTGTAGATCAGCTTCTGAGTGAAGGGATGAGACCCCCACCAAACACCAGCAAGAGCCCGAAGGACATTAATACCCTTTTCACACTTACCAATAACGCTATTAAAATGAGGGATGCCCGACAGTCTGGAATCCAAAAAGATTCCCAGGAACTTGACTTGTTTGTCAACTGGTATAGGCTCCCCTTGAAATGATATTCGGGGAGAAGTGTTATCGCGTTTCCTAGTAAATACCACACAATTGCATTTCGGAACCGATAGTGACAAACCATGCTCTGTCAGCCAATCGCCCATATATCTGAGGGCATCATTTAAGCGCGTGGTAGCCTCTTGTACTGAATCCGATATAACATATAGAGCAACATCGTCCGCATACTGCAAGACTTGGCAGAACGAGTTGACAGTCCTTTCTAAATCATAGGTGTATACACTGTACAAGAGAGGGCTAAGGACTGAACCTTGAGGCAGTCCCTTCCAAATAGATCTGGGGGGAATGGAGGGTCCGTGACACCTGATCTCTATCGATCTAGAGGAAATGGAGTTGACAATAAAACGGACCAGCTTCACTGGGACACTCAGCTGTAGCAGTTTATGCCTGAGCACCGGAAGAAGGACGTTATCATAGGCGGATGCTATATCGAGAAACACGCCTATAACATATTGTCTTTTTTTAAAAGCAACGCGAATGTCAGTGGTCAAAATACTCAGACTATCTATGGTGCTAAATCCTTTCCTAAAACCAAACTGAGATTTAGCTAAGAGGTCATGGTTTTCCAGGAACCATTCCAGGCGATTTCTTACCATATGTTCCGTAATTTTGAGAAGGGTTGTGGATAAAGCGATAGGTCTGTATGAATTATGGTCTAATGGATCTTTATTTGGTTTAAGTAAGGGGATAACAATCTGCCTATTCCATGCCTCTGGTATAATTCCATGATCAAAAAACGTATTAACCAGCTTTAAGTAATATAGTTTAACTTTTTCAGGAGAGTTAATAAGGAACGAGTAAGGAATACCATCAGCCCCGGGGGAAGTATCTTTCAACCCTTTAAGCGCCAACTCAAGCTCCTGAAGAGTAAAGGATCCATCTAAACTACCGGAGGAGTATATAGGAACAAAAGAGTCCTGTGGAAAGCAGTCTTTGTTTGGTGCAGAGGGTGGAGCAAGCTTATCTGCAAATGCCATAATCCACTCTGTAGGATCATTAGCTGTATATCCTATATGATCCAGAGAGCCCCTGAATCTCTTCATTTGTCTCCAAACCACAGATGAGGGAGTACGGGGTGACATGTTCTCACAAAATTTTGACCAACCTAATTTTTTCTTTTGAGATAATATTCTTCTAGTATAAGCAGCAGACTTTTGGTACTGAAGGAAGTTCTCCATGGTCATTGATTTGTTATATTTCTTTTCTGCTTCCTTTCTTTTTCTTACTGCATTTGTGCAATCTGAATCCCACCATGGGGGCGAAATTCTTCTGCGACTAGCTTGTTTTGGGGGAATGTGCGAATGAGCAGCAGTCAAAAGAGAGTCTGAGAATTTTTCATATACAGCCAGACAGTTGCTAGGGGTTACCTCCGGTAATAACTCTATCATTTTCTCTGTCTCTGATGAAAAAGATGGCCAATCAGCTTTATTTAATTTGAATTTTAAAAGGGGTAGGGTGTTATAGGTGGTCAAAGTTTTATCTGGTAGGGAGATAAGAATGGGAAAATGATCACTCCCAAAAGTGCTTCTCATAGTACTCCATGTCAGTAGAGAGCTTAATTGTGGGGAGCAGATTGACAGATCAACAGCGCTTCCATTGGTTTGCGATGGAGTGGGTCTTCTAGTGGGGCTGCCAGTGTTTACAACACATAGATTCAACTCATCAAACATATCAATTAGTAAAGAACCAAAAGAGTCTGTTTGATAAGAGCCCCAGGATTCATGATGGGCATTAAAATCCCCCATAACAAGTATGGGAGCAGGTAGTGCTAAGACAATGGACTTAAGCTCCTGTAGTACTGAGAAATGGGGATGAGGAATATACAAAGACAAAAAAGAAATACCATTAATACGCACGGCCACTGCATTAATGGCATCCTTGTTGTGTGCAGGAAGGGGTAACTGTGAAAAGAGTAGGGAGTTACTAATAATTAGAGCACTTCCTCCATATCCATCATCCCGATCATCTCGGAGACATGAGAAACCAGCAATATTAAAACAGTATTTTCTGGGAAACCATGTCTCCGACACGGCGAGGACTAATGGGGAGAATTTGTGTATGAGGTATAGGATTTCATGTTTTTTAGATTTTAAACTCTGACTATTCCATTGCAGTATGTTCAGAGCCATTTTTGTTGAGAGAGTTAAGAAGGGACAGAACTTGTGGTGCAACGTTGGGCGGTAGTGGGATATCACTGAATTTTTTAAGAATATTAATAACAAGTAGCCACAGAAGGTCCAGACAGTCTTCATTTGGGGTGACCTCAGAGCCAGAATTGATAATAGCACAACCATTGGGAAGTGATGATGAGCAGTTGCTAATTATTTCCTGATGAGCTGCTTTATCATAACTTTTACCTAATACTATTCGGGGGCGGGGAGTAGTGGTGACTGTCTTTCTATAAGACTGTAGAGATGGGGTCTGGGAGAGGAGCTGGGAAGGGTGTTGCGTTGAGGAAGGGACTATGGCTGGTGTCTTTGTACTGTCAGCATAGGATCTCCTAACGCTTGGAAAGAATTCTGATGCCTCTTGAAATGAGATATTGTCTTGAGTCATACGCATCTTTATAGACTTCTGACGAGAGTGTTCAGGGCAATTTCTATTTGTAGCAAAATGGTTGCTGGAACAGTATAGACAGGTAGACTTATCTTCTGTGACATCACAATCAGCACCTAAATGGGGTTGAGCGCATCGGTAGCACCTAGGTTTAGAGCGGCACTGAGCCTTTATGTGCCCAAATCGGCAACAGTTATTACACTGTATAGTAGGGTATTGATATGCATCCACTGCTATTGAGGTATAGAATAGAAAGACTCTCGTAGGGAGAGTCTGGCCTTTAAATGTGAGGACCACTGTCTGTGTGGGGGTCCATGAAATATTACCCTCAGTTACTTGCTTTCTGTTAAGGCGCCTTGCTTTGAGTACCATGCCACAGTAATCCGGGGTAACAAGGGATTCCACCAGTTCTTCCATTGTCAATTCAGTAGGGATACCTCTGATTAGGCCCATGCGGGTGACATTATAATTTGGTATCACTGCATTGTATTTATAAAGCGGCAGAAAGGGGTTTTTAAGGAAATCATTAGCATCTTTATATGTTGAAAATTCTACAGCTATTCTGTTGCGTCCAACTTTTTTCACACCATCTTTAGTTACATTTCGGATGCGATTTTTCTTTAAAAATTGTCCAAAAATAATTGGTCGGATAGAGGTACCAGATGAGGGGGTTGTCTCCTCCCTCGACACATGTACTATGAAAGGCCCTTTATCCTGTTCATAGTAACATTGAGGGGATTCAGTCACAGATGGATGTATGTAAATCGACTGATTTGTTGTCGCGGATGTAGATGGCGAATTTTGAGTATGGTTCGTTATTACTTTTTTTATGGGTTCCAATTGTGATTCAAAAGATTCAGGATCTAGACGACGTTTCGTGGCCATTTGGCTAAATACTGGCGGAGACAACTCCATCGGCGACGGTGACAACCCCCTATCCGGGGGGTCAGGTGGATCAGGGGCCCTATCCATTGTTTACGTTGCTTACAACGCAAACAATGGCAGGGTGCGACAAATAGTTATTAATTAAACACTTACCCAGGTAGAACAACACAAACTACAACAAATATTGCGGATAAAACAACTAAGAGACTATAATTTAATAGCCTAAAATACCAAATTCCCTGAACACGTGTATCAACTAGCACTCGCGAACCGGAATCCGAACTGTAATTCATTATATATATAGTGTATCACTGTTTAATCAGACAGAAATGTTTTATTACCAAGATAACCAACCTGTCTATTGATATCCACATCCATTGCTTCACTTGTATCTTTTAAAGCTACACTGTCATCCACACTACCTAAAAAAGATATTTCAGAAGACGCTTCATTGCTCAATCTAGTTCTCATCGCTTCCATACGGTCTTTTGCCGAAGTATAAGAGGGTAGTTCTTTATTTACAGACCCTTTGTATGACAGTTTTGACTTTATAGCCGAAACAAGTTTACTTGCTTCTGAAAACTGTGGAGGTGTTGCTGGATGCTTCATGAATGGATACTCGGGTGTCTGCTTGCAGATACCTTCTTCAATATCAGCAAATGTGCTCTTGTTTCGTAATTTATCTGAAAACTCCTCAGGCAACTGAGCTTTCATGGACGATATTATTTTATTTGCCGCAAGAAATTGTGATGGTGATGGAATGGATTGCAAGCTGTCACTACTGGGCGACTGAGTAGATGTTGAACATTTGGACTCAGTCAAGTTTGGACTTTTTAACTCAGTTCTTTGCACCTTAGCCTGTGATTCAGTTTGTGTTGCCGGACTTCTTTTAGGTTTCAGAGTTTTTAATGGTGACCTTTCCGATGTTGATTCTTCCTTCTTAACATCAGCCTCCAATTGTGCACGGAGATGTGATAGTCTTGCATTAGCGAGGTTTTTATCAGATTGAATTTTTGAAGCACTATGGGGGCTCTGTTTTTTAGGTGACTGTGAGTACTTTGTAGGAGTTTGTTTAGTGGAAGATACATTATGTTTCTCAGTGGTTGGTGTATCTGCAACTAATTAAATAACAGAACATTTCAAAGCCACACAAGAAACAATTGATACCAAAGATATTATTGGATCAATAATGTGAAAAATGTTGTTCTCCTGTTGGATAGAGACACCTAGAGAGGGGAAGACCTTTTATTAATATTAATATATTATTATAGAGTAATTTAAATTTAAATTAAAATTTTCATTTATTTAGAATAGAACATACAATGTCAGAAAATACAAGACACATATCTAATAAAATTTAGTCTAGGTTCAATTTCAAACAAGCCGCCTTTGTTCAAAATACAGTTTTTCAGTATTTGTTCAACAATATATACACTCATCGGCATGGAAACTTGGCAACCATGTTTTACTGATATGTTCAATGTGAACCGTTTGGTGCAATGGTAGCGATTCCGCCTTTCGCGCCGACGGTCCTGGGTTCCAATCCCGGAAGGGGCAGATGTTTGTATGCTGAATACGAACATTTGTACCTGAGTCGTGGTTTATACATGTTTCTCTTACAAACATATCTGTGTATCATTTATGTATGTCTATCCGTTACCCTGGTATCCATAACACAAGTCTTACAGTGCTTATTTTGGGCTGGATTAGTTGGTGTGAACGTAAGAAATATTTATTTATTTATTAAAAAAAATGAAATATTTCTTCTTGTGATTAAATTGCTGTTAGAATATAAAAAATGAACTTTTGAACATTTTTAAAGCATTTTTACAATATCTTAAAATTTATTTGGTTAATAATTAGAGATGCAACGGATAGTTGTTTGGCCGGATACCGAATACCGGATATTCGGCCTGATCACCGACCGAATATCCGGTATCCGGCCGCCGAATATTTGGCCGGCCAAACGACCTACATTTTGATTTGGCGGCGGGCGCGTCGTGCAGCTTTCAACCTGTTACGTATTATAGGTTCCCTGACCCTTAAGCACGGTGGGCAGCAAACGCCAATCAATTCCCAATATTGATAAAATTTGCCGAAATATATCCGTCCTCACCATGTAGCAGTGTTTATAGCGAAAGACTTTTTTCAGAGGCAGGACTTGTTTATGAAAATAGGAGGAATCGTCTGTTACCCAAAAATGCAGAGAATCTCGTTTTTATTCACCACAATTTGCCGCTAGTTAATTATGAATATTAAACTCTCTTTTTAATTATTATTGGTAACACTTATTTGATTAAGAATTAACATACGATATGCTACGATTGGTTGAATGGATACTAATGCATAGGATGTCTTAACTACTTTAAATGAGGCTTTTTGATAAATTTAAATTGTACGTTAAAGGTAATACTAATAAAAGAATATTGATAATTTCTTGAATACTAACCATTTTTCAAAGTTAAATACCAAACAGAATCACTATTCGGTATCCGGCTGGATAGTACACAGCTATCTGGTATTCGGCCGGATAGTAAAATAATGGCTGGATAGGCCGGATACCGGATAGCAACCAAATATCCGTTGCATCTATATTAATAATAATGTTCACCTAAATCATTAATTTTCTAGGAACTAAATGACCACTTACATGAAGGGTGTCACTGACAAGATTGGGAACATTTTAAAGCGGGTTTACATTAATACACACTTAAAACCAGCCAGGAAGCTTAATCAATTCTTACGACCTGTCTAATGTAATATACCCCTCCTGGCAGCAGGTGCCTAGAAAATTTATCGTGACTGTGGTCTCTCATACATCGGGTAAATTAAATATGCGCAGAATAAATAAATTATGTGCAAAATTCATAAAAAAGTTGTTTTATTCAAACAACCAGTTTTAAAATACCACAGAAATTAAAAATCACTCATGTTTATCAGTCCACTGTACATTGTAATAACATGTGTTTCCTCTTCTTAGGGGCCACCATTAATCACATGATGTTTTTTTTTAACCCTCCCTCCCCCTTGGTGATACAAAGCGAGGTTTAAGATTAAACCTCCCCTCCCCTATATCACATGTATTTTTTAGTACCTACAAAGAATGTTAATTTTTTTATATATTTATAAAATACAGGTATAAGTATCATCTAATTTTATTATAGGAAATTAGACTACAATAATAAATAACGTTTAGAGGTAGACAGACAGGTTGCAGGTTGTTTTTGACTGATATAAAAATAATGAATTCAATTCAATTTTGGGGTATATGGCTGCGTCGCATTACGTGACGATAAAAATAATGAAAGAAATGCGAAAAACTTTTTTGTACTAATACATGAACATAATTTAATGTACAGTACCCTCAGTCCACGGATTAGCAAGACTTTCTTCAACACCATTAACTAGATAAGCATCTTGCAAGTCAGTTGTTAGCACAGTGCTTTGTTGAAGATCAACATAGGCGTCATCATTTTCACGCACTACGCAGAGAATCTCTCACGATCTACCGTTCGATCGTCGCGTGAGGATGCGGGTACGACGAACATTGTGCCTCTCTAGACTATTATTGCTCGGATTCACTTGCTTATGACAAGAATTCACATGTGCCTTAGCTTTTTTCTTTGTACAGAAGTAGTACAGCTTTCGTTTTCTATGCGTTTGACAAAAAAAAAAATTACACGTAACGCCGCTTTTCGGTTCAGTACAGCGCGTTTGCCGAAAAAATAAATACACATGATATATTACTACACCCCCCCCTCCCCCTTGTATATCACAAGGGGGAGGGGGGGTGTAGTTGTGATTGTTTATGGACCACTCCCCACCTTTCGAGCCTCACGTGATGAATGGACCGCCCCTTACCCTTGCATTGGATCTGGCATGCTTTGAATGATGTTTCGGGTATTGATTTGCAGCGGACTGGGGCAAGATTTTATCCTTTTCTTAAGCATGGCCCAGATTTGTTCTATCGGATTTATGTCTGGGTTACAAGCAGGCTACTTCAGTTGTATACCGAAATCTTGAAAGCACTCATTCTCACGATGGGCTATAATATGTAGGCATGCATTATCATTATCACGCATTAATAGGAACTGGTTGTATCCAATATACCCCATATATATATATATATATATATATATAGTGCAATATGTTGCTGGATATCTCTTCGATGAAATACAGGGCATTTTTTTTCTTTTAAGCATTATAAAATACTAACCAACACCATAAAGTCACTAAATTTCAGTAATGTACCTTACACAAAACCAAATCAAAGTTATGAACTTAACTCAAGCTCAAATGATCTGATTCGACTATAAATTGAGAATCACAACTATTAGTCCTCCAACATTATGAATTACCCTCTTGAAATAATGATAAAAATTTATTTGTTTTACCTTCATGGGAAACATTTTTTGCAAATACTTAAGAACATTGTAAATGCCTAATAAGGGCTTGGTCATGTTTTTGTGCTGCTGAGTGTATTTACTGTAGATACATTTACCGTATGTAGTTTTTATAACATAAATTAATATAGACAAGAAGAACAAAGACATACTTACCATATTTCTGTTTTTTCTTTGGTGAAGAACTTTGCCCGTGATCATCACTTTTCCTCTTGAGGGTTTTCTTGTTCAAATCTTCTTTCTTACATTTATTTAAATGCGCAACTCTTGTTTTCTTATTTTTATGCTTGCTCTGACCAGATTTGTCGTCAGCCTTGAAAAAAACATTGTAGGAAATATTGATTACTATTGTCAGTAATTTAACAGGTAAGATCTACCTTCAAATTATGATACTGTAATAATATTATATGTTAATTTTAATACAGATAGTTTTATGATATTCTTATTACTGTATATTTGGTAAATTATTGAGAAATCGCGACACCAACCTGCGGCTGCGTCCACGAAGATTTTCCTGTTTTCTTGTTGAAATAATACTTCCTTCCTGGGTTGGATTTAGAAGAACACGACACCCAACCGTCAGGTAAATGTTTTCCTGCATTTTTATCTGAATTCATCTTTAATTAAAGGAAAACATTTGTGCATATTCAATAACGAAATATAAAGAAAATTGAACGAATAGTACATTGAGGCATTTTTGACATATGATATTATGATATTAAATAAATTGTATTTAGTCTATGGTTACAATTTCAATTGAATGTATTTAATCGACTTACAATATGGAAAATAATCCTATGTCAAGTTATATGAAAAAATCGTATGGTGAACGAAAGGCTTTTTTACTATGTAACGATAGGGGTATTAATTCATCTTTAACAAATGATATAAACTTATTTGCAAGGCCACAACATTCTTGGATCAGAACTTTACAGACTTGGCTATCAAAGTAAGCAGTAAATATTTTTAATGAAATTTTATATATTAATTTTGTTCAAAAATATACGAAATCTTACTTCTGATAAAAAAGATATCTAAGATAAAAAAACTGGTTGGTTGCCTGTAAAGTCGGTATACGGGCGAAAGTTTTACGTGACAACGACTGAGTGGTAAAATAATTTTAATGTGAATATTCATTCGTATAGTAAGAAGAAGGATGAAATAATAGTAACAATTTAAAACATTTATTTATACAAAGAATTATATTTAAAACATTAATTTATAGGCACGCGTCCCTTCCACTTTTTATGTCTGTCTCTCTCGCTCTTAGGCGGGCTAACCATGCCCGAGTGGAAGGGACGCGTGCCTCTCACTCGCTCTCATTGTAAGCGCATAACGTGAGCGGAGCGTAACGCAGTTTCTTGAAGTGTCACCCGGCAAACCAATTTATAAGACGTTGTCACGTCAAAAGTTGCATCAGTCATTCATGATCAAGGTTGTTTTAACGTTTTTTTTCATGAGTTCGTTCGTACTAATTAGACATGAGTAACTCAGCTCTAAACCGGTTCAAATATACAGATCAAACAGACTTGAACCGTTGATCTGCAGCTCCACGACAAAACAAATAGCTCACGGCTCACTAGGTTAGGTATATTCACCCACAGAGTCACAGACACGAGAGTATTATTATCGGCGAACGAACCACCTTAGGCAAAACGGCTCTGGTGTCACGCGCAAAGGAGATCTCCAAACGTTTAGATTTAGGTACTGATCTGTGAACCGGTTCACAGGTTCAGCTCACATACGTGAACCGTGATCCTGATCTGCGGGTCACAGTTTTTTGTTGAGTTACCCATATCCAGTACAAGTGAATTATATGAAGTTGCTCGGGAACGTTAGCACCGTCTAGAGGTGCTATACAGAGTCTAGATGGCGCAGCGGCAAGCTAATAGTTAAAAACTATGGCTGAGAAGTAGGATTAAGAATTATCTTACTAACATATAGATAAATATTGACTGAAAATAAAATTATTTGTGGTAGTGGATGTGGGCTATTTAAATGATGAATTTTAAAAATAGACAAAAATATTTTTACATGAACAGTTTAAGAAAAAGTAATAAAAGACTTCTTATTTGACATGCAATAAATTACCTAAAATATTAGATGTTGGTGACAAAGGCGGTTAATAGTTCCATATGATAAATAAAGATAGCGTTACGAATCAGAATTTTAAGACTTCTTCCATATATACAAAAGTACTTTATGCTCAAAAAAAGGGTTCACGGGTTCACAAGCAATAATAGGGATGGTCAACTTTGGATGAGAAATCGAACAGCTCTACTATTTCGCTCTTTAAAATATTGTCAATGTCAATCTGACCAGCTGATTTTGTAACCTAAAAAAATATTATTAACTGTAAGTTAGCGCTTAATTATATCAATAAAGTGTATCATATAACACCAGGCTATGGAGAGAGTTATAAAATTTAGTAAAACAATACGCAATAATTGGAAAAAATCGATAGTTGGTGTTATAGCACTTTATTATGGCGCTTCAACAGCCAAAGAAAAATACGAGTAAGTGGTATTATATGTTTTAAAATATTTCTTTGCATAATTAAACCGTCTTTGACATAATCGTCTAAATATTAATGTTTATTTTCTCTAGAATTAATATTTTAATGCGTGCAGCTTGTAAAGAAGCTGCCAAATTTGGAGACTCCCTCATTCCTATGGATAGGAACCCTACTCTAGTTACAGTTATACTAAACCCAGTAGCAAACAAAAGGAAAGCCAAAAAGGACTTTGAGAAGTACTGCGAGCCACTTCTCCATTTAGCTGGTTTACAAGTAGACGTTGTTCAGACAGCTTCAGAAGGTAATGCTAAGGAAATTGCAGAAAGCCTCCATGGCACTGAGGCCATCATAGTCGCAGGAGGTGATGGGACTTTGTCAGAAACTGTTACTGGTGAGCTTTGAATAAACATGTATTTAATTCTAAGTAATAAAGGTGAAATCATCCCAAGCTTATGGATATTTCTACTGCTGAAGCACATGCCCATTGTAATGGTTAACGGATTCTTGCGGGCTTCACGTTTTTTTATCACCATCACTTTTTTTTGCGTATGGCGCTAGCCACTGATAACTCTGGTAGGGATAAAATTAAGTTTTAGGGAAATCTACCCAGAATAAAATTATCTTCATTTTTTACGTAAATCAAGCTTGTAGCCTTCTTTCTGGTCATTGTATGTAGCAATGAATCGGTTAAAGCACCACAAAGAAAATGGGACGGGTGGCCTCATTGGTGGGTAGCGGCAAGAAAAAACTAATGACTTAAAGGCCTTCCATTTTTCCTACCTATACTTCTAATTAATATTTTGTAAAGTTATTTTTCTAATGCATTTTTAAAGGCGCTAGATCTCCTTAATTAAAAAAAATCTGCAACACATTACCTTTAATGTGTTACAGATTTTTTTAAATTGAGGGAGACCCCTCTGTCTCCTGTCGTAGAATTTACGAAGCCATGGCATACTTCAATAAATGCATTGTGAATGATCACATTGAATAAAAACATTTTATCTTTATCTTTACCAACCAGGCCTAGTGTTGATTGTTAATAATTGCAATATTGCAGCTTGCAGATGTTTTCTAAAGGATACAGGAGTTTAATATAATTTTCAGAGACCATCTGATAGCAGGCCCTTTGTCAAAGAGGTGAAAGCACTAACCACTGCACCTACCCACTTTCAAGAGTCTCAATTAGCAATATACAGGTGTCCCAAAAATAAATTGCGAGTCTCTGGACTTGCAGACCATCATTACACTTATTATGAGTTTTTGTAATGTACATTATTCACCTAATTTAGAATAATCCAGTACTTTTACTCAAAAACTAAGAAAATGCAGAACAAACATGGAGGTAATATAGGAAACTGATGCTCTACCTCTAGACTTTTGAGACACCTGTATAATGTACTTTATTACTATTAAAGAATATTTTAATTTATATCTTACATGTACTCTCTCTCACTCACTCTCATTATAGATTTAAAGAAAACACTTATAATAGTAAACCACAATTTTTCAGGTCTTCTTAGAAGAAATGATGGTGCAAACCAGTTTCCAATCGGTGTGCTGCCTCTTGGTCGGACAAATTCCTTTGGAAACTCTATGTTCACTGGAGGGGCTGGAGTTGATAAAGTCAAGCAGCTCATTGAAGCTAGCATGGCTATTATTGAAGGCAATACTGTTTGGAAGGATGCAATGAAAATCGAACCTATTACCAAGGAAGATGAAGAGCCAAGTAGGCCAATTTATGCATTATCTTCTTTAGAATGGGGAGCATTTAGAGACACACTTGCAAAAAGAGATAAATACTGGTTCTATGGATCTTTGAGAGAGCATGCTGCATTTTTATTTAACGGTTACAAAGATTCACTTACTTGGAACTGCAGTGGCATTATAAAATACACACCTCCATGCACAGGTTGCAGTAATTGCGTACAAAGGAAACCAGAAGTTAAAAGGAAGTGGCTGTTCTTCAAGCCGAGTACACAGGCAGCACAAGAACTAGATCAGTCTCAAATTGTAAATCCGGAATGCACAACAATGCAAGAGTTATGTTTCAAAACATGTGAATTCAAAATTCAAACAAATCAAATACAAAGTCAGCTCAAACCATCGTTGAGTATCATGCTTGGCAAAAACACTTATTCGTACACAGATTTTGTGTCCGAAGGTTGGAATCGGTTGAAAAAGAAAGCTAGTAATATGGACATCATTCCAGCCCGGACTGTTGAACTAATCCCCAATGAAACAACAAATGACGTTATGATTGAAATAGATAAAGAAGAATTTGAGGTGAAACCTGTAAAAATAACTTTATTGCCAAGAATTGTGAAATTGTTCTGTAAATCTGAATTAAATACTTATTAGGTAAATCACTTATTTTATTTAATGTCTGTTGATTACAAAATATTCTGTCTTGCATACTCCCAAATGAATATGGAAGCAGTCACATGGACATTTAATGATCTAACAAAGCCTTGTTGAGGTATTTCTACACAATAGTCCATTATGGGGAGCAAGTCGCATGGTACCCCTTCCTTTTCATGTCTGAAACAATATAAAGTAAAATATTATTATTTTACTTTGTCTAATGTAGGATGATACTTTTGACAGGTGTCACTGCCTTATTGCTACGTACTAAGGTTGCGTTTGTTTCCTTATGTTTGGCTTGACATTGCAATAGTAACTTTATACCCTCTATATAGGTGTCAACTGTCAAAAGTATTATCTTACATTGGACAAAGTATAGTTCATTTAGGCAGGCAGTTGAAACAACTGATAATTGTCTGCATCCAATGGTGTATTTGTTCAAAATATTAAATCTGACATTTAATGTAAGCCCCTAGTCTATTTTTGAATTAGTTTGTATTTTTGGCTGCTATTTCCTGTGGCAAATTATTCCACGGATCTACTACTCTATTGGTGAAAAATTGCTTGCGCGGCTCGTTTGATCGTGTTTCTGTGAACTTAAAAAGATGTGCCCTCATAGGTGTGAATTTTAGTTGTGTGTTAGCATTCTGTCGAGGTTTTTTTTGAGCTGCCTGCTCTGGTGTTGACTGACACACGTGCTCGCGTGAAATTTTAATTTACTCGTGCTTCTCATTGAGTTTCTGTATATTTGTGTTGTTATATCTGTGCCTTGTAGTAATACTAACAGTTTTTATCAGAGGTAAGTGTTGTTACACTGATACTTACTAGTGAATATGTCTGATGAGGAACCCCCCGATGGAGGGGGGGGAGGAGAGCCTCTGTTTGGTTTAGTAAGGGTTGGATCCCAACCCTTATTTACGCCAATATCTCAAAATATGGATACAGATTACCCCACTAGTCTTAAACGCCCTGCACCGGAAACCGGTTCCGATGCTATTCTAGCTAAACGAAATACTAAACCATCTGAATCCATCCAAAATACATTTGTAAATCCAGAATTCGAAGGAGACTCTCCTCTTACCTACACCTGCGATGACAGAGGTCCCTTTATTGTCCATATCTCTCGCAAAGAACCTGACACATCCTCCGGTCTTACAATGCGCACCCTGAAACTGGCCCAACTTCTACATAAAAATAAAGTATGTGGTATAATAAATGGCGGAATTACCACTGTCGGACGGAATAAAGTCTCCATAGAATTTAACTCCGCAGAGTCAGCAAATGCTTTTGTAAATAGCAACCCCCTTGACAAAAATTTTGATTGTCAGATTCCTAAATTCCATGTTTCAAGAATGGGTGTGGTTCGTGGTATCCCTATTGATTGGACTTTAGAAGAACTATTTCACGGTATCACTTACTCTAGAAACTGTGGCCCTGTCATTAAGCTTAGGCGACTTAATAGAAAAACTAACCAAGACGGTAAGGTGACTTGGAGCCCTACCACAACAGTTGTTATAACATTTCAGGGACAATCACTACCTGAAAAGATATACTGTTACTATATGGCAATAAATGTAGAAATATATAAACTTCCAACAATTCAATGTTGGAAATGCTGTAGGTTTGGACATGTTACAGAGCAATGTAGGTCAACTCCTAGGTGTTACCGTTGCTGTCAGAACCACCCTGGTGCCACTTGCTCAACCCCAGACTCTCAAGTTTCTTGCCTCCTATGTAGAGGAGATCATAAGGCAACTGATCCGCACTGCCCAGAACACAATCGGCAAAAACTTATTAAATTGGTTATGTCAGAGGAAAACATTAGCTTTTCTGATGCATCTCAACGTTTCCCATCCTCTCGCCCAAGCTATGTAGAGAAAGCTAGTACACTGTCGCCATCTTCAAATTTTAGCTTACATTCTCATAATGTAAACAGAATAAAATCCCCTATCACTCCCACCAAATCTTATAAGAAAACTATTCTTAAACAAAAATCAGCACATCCTACTATTCCTCGCACATATGATTCGGTTGCAAATGATATCATCCGCCCCCCCACTCCCGTCATACCTAATGGTTGTGGGCTGACATGCTCTCATCAGCGATCAAAATCCCCCTCTCCCAACGATAACCTCATTGAACTCATGGTATCCACCATGGTAAACATGTTGGAAAAGTTCAACGATGCAATACCGCCCCATGTCTTATCCCTACTGGAAGCTTTCATAATCAACCTTAACAAAAATGCTCAATCTCATGCAGTGGAATTGCAAGAGCATTAGACATAAAAAAGCTGAACTTATATATATTATTAACAAATTCCAACCTTTTGTTTTTGCCATCTCTGAGACTTGGCTTAGACCTGGCTCCTCTTTTAGGGTTCCAGGCTATGTTTGTCTCCGAGCTGACAGAAGCGATGGCAAAGCTGGTACAGCACTTCTTGTAAAACAGAATATTCCTTACACAAAAATAGATCTACATTCCCATAACGATGAGTACCAAATGGTAGCTGTGAAAATATTAGAAATTTCAGTCTTTTCGGTTTACATCCCTTACCCTACTCCTGGTATAATTCATGAACTAAAATCAAATCTAATGCAACATATAAGGGGCAGTTGTCTTATTTTTGGCGACTTTAATTGCCACCACCCTCTATGGGGCTCTATCTCCAGTTGCACAAACTCCTCCTCTTTGATTGAAGTAATAGATAGCCTCAACCTCTGTGTATGTAATGACGGTTCGCCAACACGCAGAGTCTCCCCAGGACAGAAAAAGAGCTGCGTTGACCTCACTCTGGCTTCCCCAGAAATAATTTCTAGTATTAATTGGAAACCTCTAATCCTTACTCATGGCAGTGACCATTTTCCAATACTAACTACAATTAATCGTCCATCCCCTCCTAAGATTGAAATACCTCCCCTCCTCAAATACAAAACTAATCATGCAGAATGGGAGTCTTTTGCAAATAATGTCGATTCTAAACTAGATCAATTTTACAACATTTGTAACAGCAACTATTTAGAAATGTATGATCTATTTATAGCTACCCTAATTAGTGCAGCTGATGAAACAATTCCTATTAAAAACTCTGCGCGTAGTAAAGTCTCTTCGCCTCCTTGGTGGGATGCAGAATGCACCGCTGAAGTTAAACATCGCAATGAAGCTGAGCTAAAATTCTCGGAAGACCCATCTAGCATGACAAAATACCTCGAGTACAGAAAGGCGACCGCAAGATCAAAACGTGTCCTTGCGAGGAAAAAGAGCTTTGGATGGCGTAGTTTTTGTGAATCTCTTAGTCCCCGCACTCCGGCCTCTACTGTTTGGAAAAAAGTTAACGCGTTTCGTAGAGCAGCTGACTCGAATAGTTCTTCACCCACTGGAGCTGACTCCTGGCTGCCAGAGTTTCAGAACAAGCTTGCCCCCCCTTTTGTTCCTGACAAGGACTCATTCCCTTCATATCTCCCAACAAGTACCCTCGAATCAATGGACTCACCGTTCTCCTTTACAGAATTACACTGTGCCCTGGATGGTTTAAGGGATAGTGCTCCAGGCATAGATGGGATCCCATATTCTTTTATAATTAAGTCCTCTGATAGGGCTAAGATAATTCTGCTCGATATCCTAAACAACATATTTATTTTTGGTCAAATCCCAACCTCTTGGAAAACCCAAATTATAATCCCTATCTTAAAACCAGGCAAAGACCCCAAAGACCCATCTTCATATAGGCCCATAGCGCTTTCTTCTACCTTATGTAAAATTTTAGAGCATTTAATAAAAAACAGACTTGAATGGATTGTTGAGTCCAAAGGAATATTATCTAAATTCCAGTTTGGATTTAGAAAAGCGATGGGCACATTAGATAGCCTGAGCATCTTATCTACAGATATTCGTCGCGCTTTCTCTGAACATGCTTCAGTGGTGGGTGTTTTCCTTGATGTGACGTCTGCATATGACAATGTCCTACTTCCTGTACTCAGGCAAAAATTGCACCATCTGAGTCTCCCAGTGAGGTTGATAAACATTATATGTAGTATACTCATGTCTAGGTCAATCTCCGTACGCGTCAACGGCAAGCTACAACCGCCGAGAACAGTCTGGAAGGGTCTCCCTCAAGGCTCTGTCTTAAGCCCTCTTTTATACAACCTTTACACGTACGATCTTGACAGATCAGTTAACAGCTTCTGCAACATCCTGCAATACGCAGATGATATTGCTCTGTATGCTCCCTCTAAAGATTTGATGGAAGCAACCACTAGAATAAATTCTGCCTTATATTACCTTAGCAATTGGCTCTCGGACCACGGATTATCACTCTCTCCAGATAAGTCCAAAGCTCTGGTTTTCTCTCGCAAGAGAAGCATACCGCCGCTTGACATAACGATAAATGGGCAGCAAATCGAAATTGTCAACAATTGTAAATTTCTAGGTATAATTTTTGACTCCAAAATGAACGGTGTGTATCATCTAAAATACATTTGCCAGAAAGCTGAAAAAAACTTAAATATTCTCAGGTGCCTTTCCGGGGTACATTGGGGATCTCACCCGATCAGCCAAAAACTTTTATATAATGCAATTGTACGAAGTCACTTCGATTATGGAAGCTTTATACTGGAGCCTTGTAGTAAGTCGGCATTAAGTAAATTAACATTGATCCAGTCGAAGTGTCTTCGCATAATTGCAGGCGCTATGCGATCATCCCCTATAAATGCCTTACAAGCTGAATGTCTTGACCCACCCCTACAACTTAGGCGACAGATGATGAGTGATAGATATCTTATAAATATTTCACAATACCAAGACCACCCCCTTCTAGGTAAACTTGAAAAATTAAACAACCTTACTTCTAACTCCGCGTATTGGATTAATAAAGATGTTCCTCCTCTGGTCAAAAGCTACAAGGACCTTGTCTCACTCCCATCAGCAGTAGCCAAATTGTCAAAAAATGCTCTCTTTGAAGTCTCTTTTAAGGCTTTAACGTCCCAACCCCGCATTCTCCTAGATTTTGGAATCTCTAAAAGCTCAATTGATGCTAACGATACGTTTCAAGGCAACCTTTGTAAAAACTGGCCTGACTGGGTCGCTTTATATACAGATGCATCAAAAGTAGAGAAGAGCGGTAACGTAGGTATAGCAATTTGGCTACCAAAATATAGAATAATTCTAAGCTTTAAAGGCTCCCCCCTCTTAACAGTAAATTCCGGAGAAGCCATAGCTATCCTTGAAGCTATCTTATATGTGAAATCCCACCGGCTAAATAAATCAATAATTTTCTCAGACTGTCTCAGTTGCTTGAAGGATATAGCAAAACCTCCCTTTCATTACAAACATAATTTTAGCGTCATTCTCAAAATCAGAGAAGCTCTGCTGGAGTGCTCTAATTCAGATATAGAAGTGGTTCTAGCCTGGATACCAGGTCACAAGGGAATCGAAGGCAATGAAGTCGCCGATAACTGCGCTAAAAATGCCATTACATCTGGCATCGAATATCAAAACACAGTCTTTGCGCGAGACCTACGAAGTAACGCTAAATCAAAGATGTGGAATATGTGGAATGGAATATACCAAAGGTCCTTGCGTAATAAAGGCTCACACTACGGTAGCCTACAACCTGTTATTCCAACTAAACCCTGGTTCTTCTTCCACAAACAAATCCCAAAAGCAATAACGTCCACAATTATCCGATTAAGACTAGGTCATGTATGTACACCTGTGTTCTTGTCCAAGATGAGAATTAGAGACCATTCCATATGCGAGTGCGGTATGGGTGAAGGGAACCTTGAACACATCTTCTTTGAATGTCCAAAAATCAACACGCCTCTTTATAGTCTACTAAACAAAAATGTGCATCGTCCAATTAACATTAATTATATGCTGACCCAAGTACGCAGTCCCATTATATATATCTTTTGTAAATTCCTAAAACTTAATAATATAAAATTGTAAAAGTAACCACGTATTATCCTTTAGCATTAACCCCTAATTGTACTCCTATTGGAAACTAGACAGGTATGGTGGTGGGCTTTGTGTTGATGTCTGTCTCTGGTCTTTGTTACAGATCCTCAAGAGAGCTAGCGTCAGGTGAACCGCTCATTCTCGTCATAAACTGTACAGTATCTAACGTAACTTGTCTCTTTTAACTCGGACATTGGCAGAATCGTCACGTAATGCGACGCAGCCATATACCCCAAAATTGAATTGAATAGCATTCTGTCAAGGTTTTAACGAACAGTATTTTGTTTCAATCATATCCTCTCTCTTGCTTCGGTCTCTTAGGCTAGTTAGTCCTAGAATATTTAGTTCTTACACTTCCCCGCACATTACACGATTGAATAAAACACTTACGGATTTTGCGCATAAAATATGCGTAATAAAATATATTCAAAATATTTAAATCGGGCACGTTCCTAATTTGATTTATATAAAAATTTCTTCTTCTTCTTCTTCTTTTGGTAAGTGGCTTGTTTTGTGCCTTCACAATTCCGCCAATGTCACGTGAGTAGCCTTTACACGTAAGGGAATGTTCTGCATTAAATTATAATAAAGATTTTATGTAAGCTCTTAGCACAGGTTTACCTAAAACAAATATATAACAGCACTGGACATCACAAAGCATCACATATAAGAAATTTAGTAAAATCCCAAAATTCGGCAGTTAAATGAGGCGGGGTTATCAGGCTAGTTCATAGTTTAATATTGTTAATTGCCAGGAATTTGGACAAAATTTCGATAAGAGGAGGGTTTAACGTACTAAGGACGCATTTTATATTAGTAGGACGAGGGGTGTCATGAGGAAGGACATCATAGAGGGACACGGTTAACTTTAAACAATTGAAAAAGATGTGGTCTGTAGTTCCTTCTTCCATGCCGCACTCACATAGAGAGGTATCCCTTACGCCGATTTTAGCAAGATGAACAGGGGTGCAGGCATGACCTAGTCTCAGACGGCAGATGGTTGACACAGCTTTCTTACTAATTACTTTCTGTTTGAAAAACCAGGGCGTATTTGGAATAGATCTTTGGACTTCATAATAATATCTACCTGCGCGGTTTCTAGTATTTTGCCAGTCAGTCTGCCACGACCTCATCAAATGAGCATGGGCTAGTGTAAGGAGGTCATGATGGTACACCTTTTCGTAAACTAAGGACCCGTTAGTGATTGCCTGTTTGGCGCATGAGTCTGCAGTTTCATTTCCCGAAATGCCACAATGCCCGGGGATCCAAACCAGAACGGTATTTAATGATTTGAGCTTGCAGCGGTACAACGCTTGTCTTATTTTAAGGATGATTGGGAACCGATTTTTTGACTTAAATGGATTAGATAGAATGGCCTGTAGGGAGCTCTGAGAATCTGTGAAGATAATAGTGTTGTTTAGGTTATGGGATTCAACAAATAAAATTGCCTCAAGGAGTGCAACTGCTTCCCCTGTAAATACAGAGGATAAAGGGGGTAGTTTGAAATTCAACACCAGTCTATAAGCAGGTATCCATGCGGCTGATCCTACCGGGCCCCCATCCTGTAATTTAGAGGCATCAGTGTAGATCACAAGCCAGTTTTCAAAATCCGACGCTAAAATTTTTTGGAGGTTCTTAGAGGCATATTGGGTACTTTTGTTAATCCCTATGTTGAGGATGACTTTTGGAGTGAAGGTTAATGAATCAAAATTGTTCATAAAAAGGGGCAGGCGGGGAAAACGCTCTATAGGTAAAGAAGGTTTGTTAAATTTATAGTAGCTATGTAGAATACATGGGATATTTGATGCAGAATCGGAGGCTGGCTTTGTTACACGAGACAATTCTTTCAGTCTATCAAAAATAGGGTGCGAAGCATGCTGTGTAGCTTTAATTAGGAACCGGTCACTCAAATACTGTCTGCGAAGGTATAGGGGTGGGTCGACACACTCGATTTGAAGACCATTGATCGGCGATGATTTCATAGCTCCTAAGATGATACGTAAACACTTGGACTGAATTTTGACCATTTTATCGAGAGGAAGTTTATTACATGGGTCTAGTAAAAATGTACCATAATCGAGGTGGCTACGTACTATTGCATTGTAGATCAGCTTCTGAGTGAAGGGATGAGACCCCCACCAAACACCAGCAAGAGCCCGAAGGACATTAATACCCTTTTCACACTTACCAATAACGCTATTAAAATGAGGGATGCCCGACAGTCTGGAATCCAAGAAGATTCCCAGGAACTTGACTTGTTTGTCAACTGGTATAGGCTCCCCTTGAAATGATATTCGGGGAGAAGTGTTATCGCGTTTCCTAGTAAATACCACACAACTGCATTTCGGAACCGATAGTGACAAACCATGCTCTGTCAGCCAATCGCCCATATATCTGAGGGCATCATTTAAGCGCGTGGTAGCCTCTTGTACTGAATCCGATATAACATATAGAGCAACATCGTCCGCATACTGCAAGACTTGGCAGAACGAGTTGACAGTCCTTTCTAAATCATAGGTGTATACACTGTACAAGAGAGGGCTAAGGACTGAACCTTGAGGCAGTCCCTTCCAAATAGATCTGGGAGGAATGGAGGGTCCGAGACACCTGATCTCTATCGATCTAGAGGAAATGGAGTTGACAATAAAACGAACCAGCTTCACTGGGACACTCAGCTGTAGCAGTTTATGCCTGAGCACCGGAAGAAGGACGTTATCATAGGCGGATGCTATATCGAGAAACACGCCTATAACATATTGTCTTTTTTTAAAAGCAACGCGAATGTCAGTGGTCAAAATACTCAGACTATCTATGGTGCTAAATCCTTTCCTAAAACCAAACTGAGATTTAGCTAAGAGGTCATGGTTTTCCAGGAACCATTCCAGGCGATTTCTTACCATATGTTCCGTAATTTTGAAAAGGGTTGTGGATAAAGCGATAGGTCTGTATGAATTATGGTCTAATGGATCTTTATTTGGTTTAAGTAAGGGGATAACAATCTGCCTATTCCATGCCTCTGGTATAATTCCATGATCAAAAAACGTATTAACCAGCTTTAAGTAATATAGTTTAACTTTTTCAGGAGAGTTAATAAGGAACGAGTAAGGAATACCATCAGCCCCGGGGGAAGTATCTTTCAACCCTTTAAGAGCCAACTCAAGCTCCTGAAGAGTAAAGGATCCATCTAAACTACCGGAGGAGTATATAGGAACAAAAGAGTCCTGTGGAAAGCAGTCTTTGTTTGGTGCAGAGGGTGGCGCAAGCTTATCTGCAAATGCCATAATCCACTCTGTAGGATAATTAGCTGTATATCCTATATGATCCAGAGAGCCCCTGAATCTCTTCATTTGTCTCCAAACCACAGATGAGGGAGTACGGGGTGACATGTTCTCACAAAATTTTGACCAACCTAATTTTTTCTTTTGAGACAATATTCTTCTAGTATAAGCAGCAGACTGTTGGTATTGAAGGAAGTTCTCCATGGTCATTGATTTGTTATATTTCTTTTCTGCTTCCTTTCTTTTTCTTACAGCATTTGTGCAATCTGAATCCCACCATGGGGGCGAAATTCTTCTGCGACTAGCTTGTTTTGGGGGAATGTGCGAATGAGCAGCAGTCAAAAGAGAGTCTGAGAATTTTTCATATACAGCCAGACAGTTGCTAGGGGTTACCTCCGGTAATAACTCTATCATTTTCTCTGTCTCTGATGAAAAAGATGGCCAATCAGCTTTATTTAATTTGAATTTTAAAAGGGGTAGGGTGTTATAGGTGGTCAAAGTTTTATCTGGTAGGGAGATAAGAATGGGAAAATGATCACTCCCAAAAGTGCTTCTCATAGTACTCCATGTCAGTAGAGAGCTTAATTGTGGGGAGCAGATTGATAGATCAACAGCGCTTCCATTGGTTTGCGATGGAGTGGGTCTTCTAGTGGGGCTGCCAGTGTTTACAACACATAGATTCAACTCATCAAACATATCAATTAGTAAAGAACCAAAAGAGTCTGTTTGATAAGAGCCCCAGGATTCATGATGGGCATTAAAATCCCCCATAACAAGTATGGGAGCAGGTAGTGCTAAGACAATGGACTTAAGCTCCTGTAGTACTGAGAAATGGGGATGAGGAATATACAAAGACAAAAAAGAAATACCATTAATACGCACGGCCACTGCATTAATGGCATCCTTGTTGTGTGCAGGAAGGGGTAACTGTGAAAAGAGTAGGGAGTTACTAATAATTAGAGCACTTCCTCCATATCCATCATCCCGATCATCTCGGAGACATGAGAAACCAGCAATATTAAAACAGTATTTTCTGGGAAACCACGTCTCCGACACGGCGAGGACTAATGGGGAGAATTTGTGTATGAGGTATAGGATTTCATGTTTTTTAGATTTTAAACTCTGACTATTCCATTGCAGTATGTTCAGAGCCATTTTTGTTGAGAGAGTTAAGAAGGGACAGAACTTGTGGTGCAACGTTGGGCGGTAGTGGGATATCACTGAATTTTTTAAGAATATTAATAACAAGTAGCCACAGAAGGTCCAGACAGTCTTCATTTGGGGTGACCTCAGAGCCAGAATTGATAATAGCACAACCATTGGGAAGTGATGATGAGCAGTCGCTAATTATTTCCTGATGAGCTGCTTTATCATAGCTTTTACCTAATATTATTCGGGGGCGGGGAGTAGTGGTGACTGTCTTTCTATAAGACTGTAGAGATGGGGTCTGGGAGAGGAGCTGGGAAGGGTGTTGCGTTGAGGAAGGAACTATGGCTGGTGTCTTTGTACTGTCAGCATAGGACCTCCTAACGCTTGGAAAGAATTCTGATGCCTCTTGAAATGAGATATTGTCTTGAGTCATACGCATCTTTATAGACTTCTGACGAGAGTGTTCAGGGCAATTTCTATTTGTAGCAAAATGGTTGCTGGAACAGTATAGACAGGTAGACTTATCTTCTGTGACATCACAATCAGCACCTAAATGGGGTTGAGCGCATCGGTAGCACCTAGGTTTGGAGCGGCACTGAGCCTTTATGTGCCCAAATCGGCAACAGTTATTACACTGTATAGTAGGGTATTGATATGCATCCACTGCTATTGAGGTATAGAATAGAAAGACTCTCGTAGGGAGAGTCTGGCCTTTAAATGTGAGGACCACTGTCTGTGTGGGGGTCCATGAAATAATACCCTCAGTTACTTGCTTTCTGTTAAGGCGCCTTGCTTTGAGTACCATGCCACAGTAATCCGGGGTAACAAGGGATTCCACCAGTTCTTCCATTGTCAATTCAGTAGGGATACCTCTGATTAGGCCCATGCGGGTGACATTATAATTTGGTATCACTGCATTGTATTTGTAAAGCGGTAGAAAGGGGTTTTTAAGGAAATCATTAGCATCTTTATATGTTGAAAATTCTACAGCTATTCTGTTACGTCCAACTTTTTTCACACCATCTTTAGTTACATTTCGGACGCGATTTTTCTTTAAAAATTGTCCAAAAATAATTGGTCGGATAGAGGTGCCAGATGAGGGGGTTGTCTCCTCCCTCGACACATGTACTATGAAAGGCCCTTTATCCTGTTCATAGTAACATTGAGGGGATTCAGTCACAGATGGATGTATGTAAATCGACTGATTTGTTGTCGCGGATGTAGATGGCGAATTTTGAGTATGGTTCGTTATTACTTTTTTTATGGGTTCCAATTGTGATTCAAAAGATTCAGGATCTAGACGACGTTTCGTGGCCATTTGGCTAAATACTGGCGGAGATAACTCCATCGGCGACGGTGACAACCCCCTATCCGGGGGGTCAGGTGGATCAGGGGCCCTATCCATTGTTTACGTTGCTTACAACGCAAACAATGGCAGGGTGCGACAAATAGTTATTAATTAAACACTTACCCAGGTAGAACAACACAAACTACAACAAATATTGCGGATAAAACAGCTAAGAGACTATAATTTAATAGCCTAAAATACCAAATTCCCTGAACACGTGTATCAACTAGCACTCGCGAACCGGAATCTCCTATAAAAATTTTAACAATTAGGAACGTGCCCGTTTAAAATATGAAGGTAGTAGAAAATACATGACAACCATTATCTTAGTCATCCTGTGATCACGGCTCCTATAAGGAGTCGATACGTAAGGATTAAATATAAAATAAAATATGCGCAAAATCCGTAAAAAAGTGTTTTATTCAAAATAGTCCTAGAATACTCAACCATGCCTCATGATCAAGGCTACGGAGCCGTCTTTGGAATTTTGGTTACCCTTCATAGCCTTAATTTTCAAAAACCAAGAGGGTTAATTGTATAAGCAGTTTTGTAGTTTTTAATACATCCCTAGCTTTCTGTGCCTTATGGCAAAGGAGTTCTCCATCTGTTAGTTGGAGACTGTTATCACTCTGATTCAGAAGAGATTGAGTACTGTAAGATTCGTCTATAGTTTAAATACATAAAAACTTATTACTTTGATATTAAACATCTACTTATCCTCCTACTGAATAATGTTTTAGTTAACAAAACATATTATTTGATTGAAGAATATATAAATGAAAAAAGTATTCATGTATAATGTATTAATTAATAAAATATTTTTAATATTTCAATTTCTATGGCAGGTACATTTATGACTATCATTACCTATATAAATTATTTTTTGACGTGATAACGTCCTATAAATCGATGAACGCCAGCTGCACGCACGAAGAAGTGTAACGTTCCGCCTGAGCCGAGCGTGCAAACGAGAGTGCGAAACAAGCGATAGAGAGGCACGATCGGCCTAAGCTTTCGACTTGTGGCGCATCTATCTCTCTTCCACTTCATGAAGTGAAAAGTTAATGTGGTTTCCATTGTTTATTACAACAACTTAATGTTAATTTATCGAAAAAAAATCAATTAATTCCTTCTTTGTGTTATACAAAATAATGTTAATTCAGTTCAATGTTTCATTAATGTTTTCTTATGCACCTGATGCAGCATATGCTGAGGGTGAGCTATTAGTTTTATGTTTGATTTTTATATGTCACCTATATGTGCTATGTTTATTTTATGTGTTCCTTCTGTGCTTTGTGGTCAATAAATGTGTTTCTTTCTTTCTTTCTTTATGGCGCTATCACGTAAAATTGTCGTCCGTAAACTGACTTTACAGACAGCCATTTTTTTGCCTTGTTTATGTTTAAAATTGCACACCTGTGAGGGTTAGATATGACGTTCATTATATTTATTATTGAAGTAATTACATCGCGCAGATCATATAATTATTTAAGTAAATCAAGCTACCCAGTTAGGCCTCGACCAGTGCAACAGTCCAAGATACAGTCTGCGCAACGTGCCAGTGCAACATACAGTGGCCTACGTGACCTGCCTTCACTTTTCTTCGATTTTTCCCCAGTCACACGTTTTTTCATGAGAAACATTGCACTCAGTTTCTAGCAACGAACCAGGCAATTACTTTTAATTAGTAGTAATTATATTATAATTTTCTTAAATAAATATATTTTTTTTAAATCTGGCCGTAGCTTTAGTATTTAAGTAATCCACAATATATGCCCATATTTAGGCATATAGGCATAAACAATATATGCCCATATTTCATGCAAATAAATATTTTGATTTGATTTAAACCAAGTAACTGGGGAAGGATTACATACCCAAGCAACAATAATGTCTTTATTGGGAACCGAAACGCTTGCAGTTGGACGCTAGTTGAAGTTTGTTCGGCAGCAACGATGCAGTACCCTTCTGATTTCTTCGCTATGAGATATTCCTTGAGGAGTCGTCCAGGATGCACTTCTTCCACATCTATCCAGCGTTCAGCTGATACACTGAAACCAATAAAAGTGATAATGTCAAAATGAAAAATATTATTTGACTTAAGATTGAAATACAATATTAAAAAATATACACATTTCCGAGCCCTCAGGTAAAATTGAGGTGTGGTTTTTTTATAGGCACATTTTAAATCATAAAGTAACATGGCATTGTGAACGCTAAGAATTAAATACCTTATTATTTCGCTTTTTACAAAACTTCATAGGTGAAATAATTTGTCAATAAACTCTGTTTCGAGATATCATTAATTATATCTGTGGCCTAGTGCTAAAAGGGCCAAAGTACGTTTTTGAATAAAATGAGATTGTAATGCCTAAGTACACTGCAGCTCTTTTATCATATATTTTTTACTAAACTGTATAAAAGCGCAGAGTACATTGTCCTTTTTTACATAGTAACTTTTGAAAGATTGTTGATAAATTATGGCCCTATTAGCACAAAAAAATATCATACTTTTTCAATAAACTGGCATTACAATCTCATTTTATACAAAAACGTACTTTAGCCCTTTTAGCACTAGGCCACAGATATGATCATATCGTGCGAGAGTATTTGAGTATTTTTGGTTAAATTATTTATTAAATATTAAGTCTTAGAATGAAATAAAAAGCCTTAACATAATCACCTTAAGCTTTGAAATTGCTTGTCTTGCAAATGACGCAAACTGTCGACGACGTAAGTCTTCACACCGAACACTTCGCTGGTCCTTGCCATACCACCCAAGTTGGGCAATTTGTCTATGAGTGATGCCACTACAATCAGACCACTTCTGTTTTCTTTCTGCAATCAGGTTAGCTTGTAAGATAGTTGTTGTAACCTAACCTAACCCAATGTAAACACGGTGAGGCTAGTGTTATGGATACTAGGCTAACGGATAGACATACATATATTACAGATATTTTTATAATTACTATCTGGCTCGGTCACGCGTTGATGTGTTCCAAATTAAAATGAAACCTATCCTATGTCCTAAGTCGCAACAAATCTAGCAAAAAAAAAAAACAAATTCGGTTGAGTTTTTTTGGAGTTCATCGCGGTGAAACACTGTGACAGGGAATTTTTATATATATAGATATACTAGCTTTTACCCGCGGCTTCGCCCGCAATTTTTTTTTCAATAAAAAGTATCCTATGTTACTTCTAATACTTCCAAGAATATATGTACGAAGTTTCATGATGATCGGTTTAGTACTTTTTGCGTGAAAGCATAACAAACAAACTTACATTCACGTTTATAATATTAGTAGGGATATATACCCATGACTCAGCTACAAATGCTCGTATTTATCACACAAACTTCTACCCCTTCCGGGACTCGAATCCACGACCGTTAGTGCGAAAGGCAGGATCGGTACCGTTGCACCAAATGGTCATCAAGCAAGATAAATAGTACGGAATTTCTTTGAGTTAATATAAGTTTTTATTTGCTTGCTTGAGCTGACGACCAACGGGTTTGGTACAACGGTAGCGATCTTAGCTTTCGCACTGGCGGTTTCGAGTCCCGAAAGGGGCAGAGGTTTGTGTGATGAATACGAGCCTTTGTACCTGGCTTGTTATACGAGTCATATATATATTTTTATGAATATTTCATATCTATTTGGAGTGGAGCGAGCGGAGCTCCCATGGATCAGCTTCAATGACGCAATGTCTGTTACGCCATAACTATCCGAGTTCTTTACCGATTTTAATAATGTTTGTGTGGAATCGAATCAACACATTTAGGACCAGATTGTGACGGAGCCCGAATTTTGAAAATCAGAAATATTCACAAAAACTTAGGACCAAAAAGCATTGGTTTCCCATTGAAAAAAAAAGCGCGCGCTTTTTGAAAGTTTTCATTCTTATGGAATTTTAAAATTTACAAAACATTATTGAATTTTATATTTTTAATTATTTTTTTTAGTGTTACGCTCTGCTCCAATATATTGTGCATAACACAAGCCTTACAGTTACGAAACATTATTATAATTATTATTGTTCTGAACACAAGTAATAAGAAACAATGACGTTACCAAAACACCCAAATGTAACCTGGGACCGCGGTGTGGCGCAACCATGAAAATTTGTATGCGAACCACTCGACCATGGACGACATACTTATAAATAATAGTAGATAAATAGCATAAAAGTTCTTGACGAATTACTGAAATTGTATACCTATACATTTTTATCTTTGTAAGTTTTCTGTATTTAATTTAAATTATTGGGATTAATTACAGCTATACAAATAAATTAATGCTTAAACAATAAGGCTAATTTCACGTGTAAAAGTAATGATATCGTATGACATCATTGTTATCAGCGCGTTACTAATAGCACTGCAAATATGTGGTTCAAAAAAATTTTTTTTTTTACTTTTTATGACTTATATATCCTAAAGCGAAACAAATAGAATTTTCTAATATTTAAAAGGAGATTTGCATTCAAACTTGGGTTTAGGGTGTAATAATATAAAAGTAGAATTATTTGAAAGGTTTATTATAGAAATAAAAGTTCCTGAACGATTGACAATCTGATAATGAGCAAAAAAACATATAAATGTAAGGTTACAATAACTTACGCTGAATCAGCATTTTTAAGGATAAATAACATAATATTTTATAAAGATTTTAGTTAATTACAAATTAACACGCGAAATAGCAGGAAATGAAAAACGAAAGTGAGTGACAGTTTTTCTTCAATGTGTGAAAATATGTTTTTTTTGGCCTAACATAATTAAGAAAAACTATTCCCGTTTGATTATTTCTAATCAACATTGAAGAGAAGATGAAGATTGTTAAGTATTTTATCTACATAAAAACAGAACTGTGTTTAGTTAAAACTACCAAAATAGTAGTTTAATCCGATTATATTTGGTAGTTTTATATCAGGTACTACTTCTAATGTTAATATCTGTTTCCCTAGATTGTAATTTTGGATTTTACATTACTAATAAATATGCTTAAAAAAAATAAGAGCCAGAATTCTCCATTCTTTAAAAATTTAAATATTTTAAAACCAGAAGTAAAAAAGTTACTTTTGGGTTACTAGGTCATCAGCCACTCCTTAACCTTCAGATTCAAAGTGTTGCCAAGAATAACCCTATTTACAATAAAGAAAAAAAAATACAAAACCAAAGGCTGTTTGGTACAACAGTAGCAATCCTGCCTTTAACACCGACAGTCCTGGGTTCAAATCCCTGAAGGAATAGATGTTTTTGTTATTATTACCATTGTACCTGAGTTATTATATATATATTTCTAATAATATTACTAATTTATGTATATGTGTATATCTATCCATTACCCTAGTATCCATAACACAAGCCTTACAGTGTTTACTTTGGGCTAGGTTGATCGGTGTGAATGTGAGAAATATTATTATATATTAACTCACCTTTTTCTCTGTTTCATATACATTTACGTCGCTCATATTTTTCCATGGTACATATTTCTTTTGAATTGTTCCTGTCGCTTCTACATTTTCGGTCACTTTATTAAATTCATCTTTGCTTATATTTAGATTAAACACTTCTTCGTCTGACCTGTGACTATCTAGCCATTCTTCATGGAAATCAGTACTCGGTAAATTTTCAGCAATATTGGAACTCACTTCTTTCAAGATGTCTTTTACGTAATCAATATCAAATATCTCATTATAGTTGTTTTCACAATATCTGGGCAGGAATTGGTAAAGAAAACATGGTGTGATATCCTTAATAATTTCAAAATCATTAAGAAAATAATCATTTTTAACTTTGATATAATTTTTGTCGTTACTGTTGTCTTTTAAAGTATCACCTATAACTTTTATAGTAGATGTGTAGTCAGACACAGGCTGTTTTAACATGGCATACAGTTTGGTTGCCAAATATTGCGCATACAGCCTTGTGGTGAAAATCTGGCCCATGGTATGATGTAACAAAAGATCCATGACAAATCCAAAATCCCTCATCACATCACGTTTATGAGCTCTAGACATTATTTGCTTTCCAGTCCAATATAGAATTAAAAGCTGTGACGTTTGAGGAATATCATTCAGTCTTTGTAGAAGTTTTTCATTTAATATTATGCCCTGTGGAATAGGAAGAAAGATATATATTTCTTCGAGAAAATATAAATTAAAGAATTATATGCTTATGTACACTACATTTTGTGGAAGAGTGTTTTTCTTTCACAAAGCAGTTTGTTTGAGATTGAAAAACCCAGACTTAATTAATGCCGGTGTGCAAGCTTGGTAAATTGAAAAGTGTCGAACAATCAATAAAGAAGAAACAGCTACGCAAATATTGTTTTAGTTACTTAAGAATATAACTGCTAGACATTTATATCTAAAGCAATTTTTATTAAAACAAAATCAAATCGGCTTAGGTTTGCTTGAATCAACAGCTCCTTGCTATCCAGACGATATAAAAAAATTACTCACCTTGATAAACAATTGCAATGCAATATACCACTCTAAACATATCCTTACACTCGGTTGATGTGGTAATTTTTGCAAAAACTCTACACACCAATTTAATGTTTCCATACTATTGTTGGTTTTCATCAACGACATTAGAAGCAGATGCTGCAACCCTGCTAACAAGAGCCTGTGAGCTTGCGAATGACCGTGATACCTTTGCTTGGTTTTGAATGATTCTTTTATTCTGTTCATAATGAATTTTTCTATAGTATAAATTATTTCGGGGTCTTTGATCTTAGATAGTGCCAATACAGCTAGATATTTGATCTGGAAATTGAAGTGGGTGTGATTTCTGAAAATAATTTATTTGTTAGTGCTAAGAAAATAAGCTAAAGAAAGGTATAATAAACTTTAGTTATTTGGATTTGATTACGTACATTACTAATTTTAACTAGGCTATACAGTCGCTAAGCATAGATCTTCGCTAGCACTATATATTGTAGCGAAGCTTAACATAAAAAAAAAAATTCAATAATGTTTAGTAAATCTTTAAATTGCATAAGAATGAAAACTTTCAAAAAGCGCGCGCTTTTTGTTTCTATAAGAAATCCCATAGAACCAATGTTCTTTGGTCATAACTTTCTTATTTTGTGAATTTCAAAATTCGGAACTCTGTCGTAATCTGGTCCTAAATGTTGAATCGATTCCACACAAAAACTATTAAAATCGGTTAAGAACTCGGGAACTTATGGCGTAACAGACATTTCGCCATTGAAGCTGATCCATGGGAGCTTCGCTCCTCCGCTCCAATTATTCATGCAATTTATTTACACAACCCTCATGGTGGTGGATTGCATACCAGTTTTCATGGTAATGTCATTCCGAGGTCTGAGTTCGATCCCTGTTCGGGTTAATGTAGAAAACGAATCTGATTGTTGTGGTATTGTCATTGTATCTAATTCTATAACACAAGTGTTTTAGCTACTAAACTTGGGTTCAAGGCAATATATGTGATGTAAATTTGAATATAAAGTTTATTTATTTAATATAAAGATACTTACTCCGATTGCTGAAAACCATATTTAGGCTCTTTCATTACTTCTAATACCAGTTTTTCGGTAATCCTGAAAGATAAACTGTAATTTTTAATTGCACTTTAAAACAAAAGTAAAATAATATGTACCGTTTTCTGTGTCTAAAGTAGTTTAGCATTATGCAAATAAAAAGGTTAGAATTCCATATAACTACCCCCATCAAATCAGACAGTTACGCTTAATATGCTTATTTGAATACTCATTCTTTAGGATTAATCAAAACTAAAGGTCATACTAACTTCAGTCAAGTTATAAATGATAATCGCATGCAATTTTGATCCTAATGGCAAAGTAGTAAATTCCACAACTGTATATAGTTTGCTTCACCTTTGATCCTTTCGTGGTACTGGTGAGTATAGCAGCACTTCACAGAGAATGTAATTCACATGACCATAATCTCCAGTCACAACCTTGCTATTGAGCTTACAGATTAAATAATATAATGGTGTCGGTTTTATAGAACCGTAATCTATTATTTTTTGACAGTATAGTGTGACTATATTGTTGTGTTCTGGAGTCTTTAACAACTGATCATGAGTGATCAAATTAACAAATTCTTCAATACACGGCATATATTGACTGTTAGATTTCAGCTCTTCTATTTCTCGCCATATTCTACTTATAAATTGTCCCATGTTGAAATTTATATTTTTATTTGTAATCATAAATGGTAAAATTTTGTTCATTATTTTTAAACACCATCTTAAGCATCCGTAGCCGCC
Organism: Calamotropha paludella; assembly: GCA_927399485.1. Taxonomy (NCBI): domain Eukaryota; kingdom Metazoa; phylum Arthropoda; class Insecta; order Lepidoptera; family Crambidae; genus Calamotropha; species Calamotropha paludella. The sequence continues at coordinate 2,639,143 of OV656806.1, read as the reverse complement.
ACATTCTAATACCACTTCGATATACTCAGCTATGTCTTTAACGCATCTCTTGGCTTCAGATTTTTGTTGATTCAACATTAGAACAATTATTTCACAAGACTTCTCGTAGAATACGTTTCTGAGTCTTCCGATACTTTGCTTGTTATCAAATTTTGTAGTGAGTGCCAGTATATCTTGTAAACTTAACATTTCATGTTGATAATAAGTAAGAAGTATTGTATTGTTGCTCAAGCAGTGGACTAAATGCAAACTATAAACTATACTTTCCAAACTAACATTATTACTCTTGATAAATAATACCGATGTTTTGTATAGCTGCAGCAATTCTTCTTTTATTTCATCAACATTTACGACATTACTCATATAATGTAAACCTTTGGTGACTAGTGCAATGCCATCAATAGTCAACATAATGTTATTTACAAGTAAACTAGACACATATAATAATATTGTTTTTAATTTCGACAAAATTATAGCATTTATGGTCTTCATAGAAGTATTTTCTTTGGTGTGTGTTTTATAAATGAGTTGTGTCAAATATATAACGTCATTGAGGGTTTCTCTTTTATCCGAATATTGTCTACCAGCTATCTCACTAATTTTCTCAATTTTTTCACAAAGCAAATCTATGTATAATGATAACATATCTTCATGTTGTTCCAAGTAATGCAAAGCAAGGTCTATATTCAAATATGATTGCAGTAAAAACTCACAAAATATTTCTTTATCTTCATTTCTTAATTTTTCACTCATAACACTCATAAAAGGATTATCTGAACAATTATTATTGAGTACATCTGTTTTTAAACATAAGTATATATTAACATAATCCTCCCAATTCAGCCCTGTACAACAGTTACCGACGAAATGGGAAACATTAGTATGTGCCGCTTTCCTCAGAGCTATATTGTTGCATGGAATATTCAATATCTCCTTTATTATTGCTTTGATTTGTTGCCCGCTTAATTTTATATTGCTTTTTAACTTCAAATTTCCCAATATACTAGTAATATGGTAAAAAGGAACTGGTGACCATTTTATTAAAGGGATCGATTGGAATATGTACACAAATACATCTTCATCTCTTAGAAACATACTTAATTTCCCTTTTAATTCATCAACTTCTAGAGATTTGTCATAAATATTTATGTTATTAAGGGCTTCCAGTAACACAACAGCTTCTGGCTGACTACACAACTTCATGTCAAGTCTGTAATGTATGCATTTTAATCTTACTTGTGTATTATCATGTTTCAGCCCTATATTGAAGGCGCAGTTGAGCCAATGTCCCATGTCTTTTAGAGATGAGAATAATTGTAATGATGGTAAAACAATATTGCTCTGTTTCTCTTCCAAACTATCTATAAGAATAAAGTAATTATCCCACATAATTTTAAGTGTTCTGTTTTCACTGTAGCTCCATTTAAATAAAATCATATTCTTTGACGTCACAAATACATCTTTCTTCTGCCTTATTACACATTCCAATGCCCTTTTGGCAAGATAAATGGACATTTTCCTCAAAGATGATTTGTGAGATAGTATGCCATACAAAATAGACCACCAAAACTCACCTTGATGTACTATATTTGATTCAAATAAAACAATCCCTTTGTTGTCTTGAGTGGGTAAGTAATAGTCTGAAAGTAAACTCAATACTTTCAATGAAATCGATCTGTTTTCTGTTTCCAAGTGAGTGATAAAATCCCATAACGAATCCAAGATATTGAAACCAGTTAGTGCATCAAATAATTTTGGAACTGTGCAGCTCAAGAAATGTACTTTTATGTTTTCATTGGAACAAAGCAATATATTTTTGATTGGTACTTCTAAAAAGGGCAGATACAACTTCTGGTTATTTTTTATAACTGCTTCAAGTATACTGTCGGTGATTTTCAGTGTTAATATTGATTTTGAGCTATCTAATGCTTCATCAGAATCCACTTGATTATGCAAATCGGACAGAATTTGTTGTAACAAATGTTCGGATCTGCTCACTAATGTGATTTTATTTAAACCTAGAGTAATAGAAATTATTTTACAAACGTTTTCAACGTTTTCAGCGTTTATTTCTTTAATGAGTCTCGCAACGAATTCACATTCCTCGTCATTAGGACAATCGTCGTTATCCTGTAGATTTACTAAGTTTTTATATTGGAGAAGTTGGATAGCACTTGTTAAATGTTTGTTGGTATATTTCTCTTTATTCATAATTGATTTAAGCCGCGTATCAATTAATTCTTCATCTAAATCAAGTAAGTCTAAAAATGACAACAAATTTTCTAGAGAAATCATTTTTAAATAATCTAAAGTCACTCGTATTTCTTAAAGTATGTTAGTTTATTATATACAATGTGCATGAAATAATAAAATTAAGTACTGGGGGAAACATATGTGTACAAAACTATAAATACAAACTTATCAATGCAATCTTTGAAATCAACACAAACAAACAAACGCAAAAGACCACGTGATTTGGGTTAGAAGAACGATGCACTAGGCATGAGAACGTTATACCAAAACGTAACTAAAAACCGTTTTGAGTTTCATACCGAAACGTAACGTTACACAAAAACATAAAACCGTTTTTCTTATAACGAACGCAATGCAACCAAAACTGAAAACCACGCGCCGCGCCGCGCCGTCACGATCAGGTAAATGCACCAAAAGAGTGATAAAATCAATAATAAAAGAAATAATTTTGTAATTTATTTATGATAATATTTCTGATCATTTATACATACCATACCATAAAAAATGGAATGCGAATTTTAGGAAAGCATCTTAATTATAAATATGCGAAGAAATTATTTTTTTGAGTAATAATAGTAAAGTTATTCATTTTTTAAAATTGCGGAAAATATCGCCAAATTAACAGACACAATACATTGTATTCAATAAACTTCCGTCAATGAAAACGTATCACAACCTCTCAACTGAAAATGAACTTAGCAATAAGGTACACATAGCAATAAGGTAGAATATATGCTAGCAAGCCATCCCACTCCCGCTCAAGCACCAAAAATGCACCGATAGGTAAATACTCAATTAATGAATCAAACTTTTCTTTCATACTTTATCGGGCGTAGAACCGACAAAATTACGTTTAGATAGGTATTAAGTTAACAAAATAACATACAAAAATTGATTTGGAACATCAATCATTAACCAAAATGCAATTAGGTCATTAAATTATTCACAAGTAACTTTGGCGTATTTAAATAGTTAGAATCAGCATATGTAAAAAGATTATTGTTATGTACATTACCTGTTCACATTAAAGTCACTGTATTACAAGTATTTCATTATTTGTTCAAAGTGTCCTCCTTTATTTTCAATACACACACGAGCCCGTTTTAATAAATTTCCTTTTAAAGAAATTATTACGTTTATTATTTGGATTTTCACTTCATTAAAAGCGTCTATTATTCGCTGTTTTTAGCACTTCAATAGTGTCAGGTTCACTCACATACACTCTACGCTTTATTTCACTCCATAAGACAAGGTCTAAAGGTGTAAAGTCTGGTGAGCGCGCGGGCCACGGCACCGGGCCGCCGCGGCCGATCCATAGGTCACTGAACTCTTCGGTGAGGTACTCTCTCACATCACGATGGTAACGTGGAGGTGCACAGTCTTGTTGAAACCACAATCCTCTCAAGTTCGCCAGTGGAATGTCATCCAACATAGTCGAAACCATCGTGCGGAGTAGATTCAAATAGGTTTCGCTCGTGAAACTTTTCGCTCTTCGTTCAATATGCCGGTCCAAACGTTTACACTAAACCTCTGTTGAAACGAATTCTCTCGCGTGAGCATAGGATTCCTGTATGACTACCAATGTTCACGCACGTAAAATGAGCCACGGTCTAGGAGCCGTCGATAAGCGTTTAACACTGTACTGTAGTTTGGCTGTCGAGCATTCGGGTTGTTACCCTTTCGGTACTTCCGTAAAGCCGCCGACACATTTTCACCGCACAAAAGTAAGCACGAACCATCATGACATATTCACGAGTTGTAAACTGATAAGCCATGATTTTATTATGTAGTTAACGAATGTAATTGATCGATCACAAACGCGTATGCGCACAAGCAGACTGACGAGTGGTAACTAAGTAATTGGGTCAAGGTCAAAAAAATGGTTACACGTGTGCGTGCGGTGCGGTAGAGGGACGCAGCGGGAGGGGCGCTCCGGCAGTTTTTTGGTTATTGCGTCATTGCGCACCGATACATACCTATGGCGTAAGTTACGTATTCAATTAGATAGTAAAGTCGTAGTAAATATTGATATAGACCATTTTTTTAGCTTTTGATGGATAAATTTGTTCATATTTTTTTTGCACTTAAACCTAGATCTATAGAATCAGTATTCGATACCTTTAACGCAGTTTAATTTTTTATGGTAATTATATTTTAATCGTGTGTAAATATAATTTTTAAATGCGCTAGAAAAGATTTTAAGTTCTCATTATATATATCTCATTCACATTATATTAAAAATTACTAGTTCATTTATTAAAGTTTTAACAAACTAGTCATAAGCCTAGTAAAAGCACGAAGGGATATCGTCATAACCATAATTACGTAAATTTAAAACAAATACTTGCGTTACATTAGCTAACAGCGTTTCAGTTATCATTCGTTTTGCAGTAGCCAAACCACCTCGACAACCGCAGCAGTGTTATTAATAACGTTATGGAAACTTCAAAACCGTTACGTAACGGTTTTCAAAAAATAGCCAAAACGCCCATCTCTATGACGCACAGAACACGACACGACTCAATTACGTAGGAATCAGTGCTGCCAGTAGTGCCATTTATTTGACGACCGTTTGGTGCAACGGTAGCGATCCTGCCTTTCGCACCGACGGTCCGGGTTCGAATCCCGGTAGGGGCAGATGTTTGTATGATGAATACGAGCATTTGTACCTGAGTCATGGATATTTATATATATTTATATGAATATTACATATCTATGTATTATATATGTATGTTTATCCGTTACCCTAGCATCCATAACACAAGCCTTACAGTGCTTACTTTGGGCTAAGTGGTGTAAATGTAAAAAGTATTTATTATTTATTATTATTTATTTTATACTGCTGAGGCTCTGAAATTATACAAAATCAAATCTTATATACAGAACCAAGAAAACTGTTAATGAATAGTTAACAAATAAAATTATTAACTTTTCGTTACTTTGAATAAGAAAAAGAACTAAATGCATAAATTTTCTTGTTATTAATTTCAAGCGATCAATCAATCTAGCTTCAAAGAAAAAAAATATAATTTTCGCAGTAAAACATGAATCTGAAATAAGAAGTAAAATAAATAGATACATGAAAAGTTATGTCATATACACACACTTATAAAGGCATATGAATATAAATGTAAATTAAACGTGTGTTATGAATTAAAAGTTTGAAATTAGTTTAAGTAATTTTAATTTAAAACTTAAAATAAAGAATTGTTACCTAAATTGTAAATAAAATTACCATTCTCATTGTCCAATTTTATACAAAAAAGATATCCAACACCAGTTAAGTATACAACAATTATCTTATTGTATACAATAAACCATGGGGTATTAAATACAGTGCAACAAGTTTTGTTTTTACTATTGTATAAGATTATCTTAGCCAACATAGCATTTGTAGGTTCAAAAGAAACACAACCACCTTGACTTGCGATCCCATTTTTAGTTGCCATCAAACCCACCACAGTTTCTGATTTTAAGCAGCTTCTCTTGAGTTTTCACTTTATTTAAATTACTGAATGTGCGTTTTACAGAAGAATTAGAAAAAGGTTAAACAAGGAAAAGTTTAATTACTATGTTTAAATTGGGAAACTTGCAATCGCCATTTATAATTTTTAGCTGAAATACTTTTTACCAATATTGAGATGCTGGAAGATTTTTATCTAACTTCATACTTTTATGATCTAAAAGAGCGTGATCCTTTCATTCAATGTCTAATTTTTGTCTATTAGCAACGTTTGCTACGTATGGGAATCGTTTTATCACTACACTTAGCTGCTTGGTTTCGAAAGATTGTGCAAACGGTAGATCCACAATGTGGTCTGTCTAAAAATAAACCGGAATATTAATACGCTTTGCTTGTAACTCTTATATTAAATGTAAATATATATAAATACCCATGACTCAGGTAGTCATGGGTATATGGGTATAGAAATGATTGTATTCATCACACAAACATCTGCATTTGCATTGTGCCTTTTTTATTGTACCTTTTATATCATGGACACTGTACGTTAATGGTTATTTAAACTGTGATAGGGCCAAACATTTTTAAAGCTAAATTAAAACGATAAGGGTCGGGTTTAGGTGGGTTACTATTATTATTATCAAATATCACCATTTTATGAACTAATAAAACACATATAATCAAATATACATACAAGGTGATAACGGAATAAGGTATTATAAGTTGTGATGGTTTAAAAACATCAGTGTTCAAATTCTTTTGTTATTGCTGCATAGATAATACATTTATTGATGGTAACCTTTCTTCAACATGGCAACATAAACTTAATCTGCCAAAAACACAAAAAATCTAAAAAATCATTGCACTACTTTATTTCTTTCCTAATTTTTAAATTGTGCTTTATTTTTATGATTGTAGCATAAATTCTACGGTGTTAGTACTTTAGTAGCTTTTCTTTGTTGTAGAGTAGGTTTAGTTCACAATGGATGATAATACTTCGAGTGACGAAGATGTCAAAGATTCACCATTGAGTCCAAAATTAGGTGGCAAAAAATTTAAACTAAACGATGGAAGCTCTCAGGATAGTTTTAAAGAAACAGGTAAGCAATCCTTTTGGTTTTAATACAGAGAAAACTATTTTTCATGCTATGGAAAAATACTGTGACGTAAAATCTGGTGATTTTACGTACGTAAAATGAATGTTTTTTTTAGTTGCTTCTTCGAGTAAAGATAAGAAAGATGAAAATGTGGATAGCGGTGTGTCTGCGGATAAGTCTGAGAGCACGAGCAGCGATGGCGCTGGTGCGGGAACCGGCGAGGGTCCGTCGAACGAAGTCGTCAACGTTACAGCATCCAGCAGCAATGTAAGGGACATTTTGTTGAACATACGCAGGCCAAGACGTTGCCGAAATTACAGAAAACGAAAGACCCCTGACAGGGACTCTGATAGCAATGATTCTTCACGAGATTCAGATGATTTGTCACCAGAAGAGAGCACTGTAGATATGAGACCAGAAAGTAGTAACTCTGAATGTGATAGTGCAGAAGGTCGTCGTCATCGTTTTTTTGAACCTTTACCAGAAAGTGGGTGAGTATGAATTAATGTATTATATTTTAGCGAAACAATTATATAAAACTAATCTGTACTTAGCTGTCTTATTTTGTGTACAGTACTAAATTCCATGTAGTAAATAATTGATTTTATGATTTTTTCTTCACTTTAATAAAATAGAAAATTAGGAAATAAAAAGACTGTAATCAACCTTCAAAGTAGAATGGCTATTTATGTTGCTAATTAATCTAATAACACAGCTTAATAACTGGTTGTGTTTAATGTTTGCAGCTCCAGTTCATCAGATAGTATTGACAGTTACCAGGATGATATGGTTCACATGCAAGGTGTGGAATCTGATAGTGAAGACGATGATGATGTTATGTGGTCAAGGATTAGAGAGACTGAAGAGACAGAAGATTCCGGAGGTGCCCCACCTAGAGCTCTGCTCAAGGTCAGGCCAGAGCGTAACTATTTGATGTTAAGGGGTAGGTATTTTTTGTTATTAATTTTCTCAGTGAATGAGCATTATATCCATATTGATATCTGCCCATTTATTTATCATAATAAATAAAAGTCTAAAAATAATAAGTAATAAGTGTAATTAGTACAATCAATTTTAATATTTTATTTGCATAATTATAAATACTTTTTTGGTATAAGTGGCTTAATTAGATACTTACCTTTCTAATTAATACAAAGAAAAAACCTTGGTGTTTTTAGTACACAATTCAAAATTATTTCTTTAAGTTTCTCTGACTGCTGACTGAATCTTTCTTCAAACAAATATTATAATTTAATTTAAGTGAACAAATACCAAGAGTGTCTGCAGTTCTTAAAACATTACAAAGACACACTAAACACCAAGGAGCCGACACACATTTGTTTACGTATTCAGTACCTAATACAAATAAACTTAGTAAAAAATTTGGAGAAAATGTTAAAATATACTTTAACATTATAAAAGTGAAATTATCAGTAATTATAAACTTCTACACCCTTTTTAAATTTATTTAACCCCAAATCTAAGAAGAATCTTCTAAGAAAAGTTCCTTTAAGTTTGATTAATTAAATTAAAATAACTTTTTTTCAGAAATCATAAACCGAGAGATGGGTTTGTCATTTCCCTGCAGTAAAACGTCGAAAACCAACCTGATGTTTGAGCAGAAATTTTATGGGTCATTGCATGCTGTTTACAGAATGGATAAACTGTACCAGTTAAACCAACATAAAGGCTGTGTTAATTCTATAAATTTTCATCCTGAAGGTAAGTCTATAATGAGTTTGAATAAATCTAGATTCCAAGCTTTAGCTTTGCTCTAACTTTGCTCATTTTGTGTTCAAAATGATATAGTGTGTGTAATTTTTGATCTGGAATAATGTGAATTATTATATTCACCAGGGTCTGTATATCTCCCACATATAAACAAGCAGCATGCAAATTTTTTTATTTATTCCAGTGCTATCGCTTTTCCTTGGATTGTAAGGTTTTTCAAGGCATGTTTAAGGAAAGGGTAGTTTTTAAATTTAACAAAAAAGTAGCCGCGGTGAATAAATTGTTTTATAAAACCTATGCAGGTATAAAACAATAGGAGCATAATGTGGAAGTAAGAGATACCCACAGGTGAGTTAACGAGACTCGACGTGGCGAATCTGGAACGTTTGCAAATGCATCGCAGTTAATATATAGCTTAGACAGTACGGAAATAAGGCCTAGGTTGGTTAGGATAAAAAATTACGTTCCAATTGGGGCGTTATGATTGGCACTCACAATTTTATAAAATTTTTGAAGTTATTTATTATTTCAACATTTATTTGGGTTCTGTAATGATTATTTACTTTACTGCATTAGCTTTAGATTTACTGTGACTGCGTGATTTTAGCTCCCACATATAAGTAATGCCGACTGCGATTGAAGCGATTTGAAAGTAATCTTTAAAGGTATTATTAAGAGTATTAAGCCATCTCAGCGAGTTATCGGACTACTGTGATCATGATTTGCGCACGTGATTAGGACGACCACGACTGTTAACAATTAATTTTTGCGATGGACAATTTCATTGGACAACTGAGTAAGCGGATTGGTTTTGGAAATATTTCTGGAAGATCTTTTACTGTATCACAGCTATTAGGCTGTGTCAAAACCATCAAAATAAAAAACAAGTGTCAGCAAGAAAACTTGCTTTTGATAGATCAATAATATTTAACTACCAAAGGCACCAAATAAGTTTAATAAAAATTGTGAATTATTCACAAGGTCTCTAACATAGTTATATGCAGACGCTGATCAAAGTAATGTCTGTCTCTCTACATTGTAAAAGTGATCATTTTGCGTTAAACATCTATAGTTTGATGTTCTTTCAACTGAACATACAAATTACTTTTCTTATCAGTATAAATTTCTTTCAGGCCATCTCTTAGCTTCCGGTTCAGATGACCAGAACGTTGTTGTGTGGGATTGGGCTCGGAACAGAGCCCTGCAGACTATCAAGACCGGTCACAGGTCCAATGTGTTTCAAAGCAAGTTCCTACACCTCAATGCAAAGAGTCAGCTGAATATAGTCACCTGTGCGAGGGATGGTCAGGTGATAATATTATCTAACCAAGTGTTATTACTATTATTGTTATTAGTCCAAATTGAAAACTTAACAATTATATTAATTTATTTATTTCATATAATATAATATTATTGTCGTTCCAATAAAAAGAATTGTTGATATTGTTTTATCAAGTATGTGTAACAAGAAAAACGGACTATGCTGTGTTTGAATCTACAGGGGGGTAGTTGAAGGTTAATGAGGCATATAAGAATGATGAAGTAAAAATTAAAAATAATAATATTATTTTTAATTATAACAAGCGGCCCGTCCCGGCTTCGCATGGGGGGACAATTATTTTTAATTTTTTTCTATTATTAAATATTTTTCCGTTAGCGCCATCTAGCGTCCGGTAGACGAACTACTCGCGATTAACGCGTTGCTATGGTAACTTTATTGATACAATGGAAAAAGAGCGGACAGACAAACACACAAACCATGTTTGTGATGTGATCTTTGATTATGGATTATGACTTATAATTATTAGTCCGATATTTAGCGGGGGTTGTACTATTGGTACTACATAACTGGTACAAATGCTCATCTCATAAGTATATGCCCAGGTTTTGAACGTGGGGCCTTTGGCGCAGAAAGTATAAAAATACTGTTGCATCATCATCGTCATCAAGGACGATTGATAAAGATGATGAGGCATATAAGTGACAAGATTGATGGTAATGTTACAGTACACAGGGGCGCCGACTCCGTGGGTGCTCGGGTGCTCCAGCACCCACGAGAGGTAAATAGTGGGTGCCGAGCACCCACTATTATGAATATCTAAAATAAATATCTTTCTCGTCTTTTAACTAAATCTAAATAATATAGGTACCGAAATAATATACGTAATACGCGCGCCAGCTGAAAGATTATTTTCAGCATTACGAAGAATAAAGACTTACTTGAGGACTACTATGACTCAGCAAAGACTTAATAATTACATGGTAGTGCATGCAAACAGAGAAATAGCGGATGATTTGGAACTTGAAAACATTGCCGAAATATTTATAAATAGAGCAGTAGTTCGTCAAAATACATTCGCATTGAATGAAAAATAATGTTAAGATAAATAAAATATTTATTAACAGGTGCACATGTCAAACTGCTGTGTAATATAATAAATTATCTTTTCTAAATATCTTGTATTTTCTTGTGTCTATTAAATAACAAAAATAGGTACATATAAGTAGCTAGGTATGTCATTAAAAAAGCTGGAGCACCCACGGGAATTTTAAAAACTCGGCGCCCCTGACTGTACATAATAAACATACATAATTAAAATATTGTCTATTAATATTATTATATTGTTGTCTTTATAATTTGATTGATATTCCTTTTAGAAATGATGACAACAGGTATTTTTTTGATAATAATGATTAAATCGAGTTTTTTATTGTGAAATGTATATTATATGTATATAAATTGTTACTGGGTTTAAAGTATATCACTACATTACCACATTTTTCAAGGTATACAAATACTTGTGAGATTATAAAAATATAGTTAAATTAACTTCCAAGATTATACAAAAAAAGTAGATATATAAAGTCGAAATATAATCAAATTGTGCTATAATATGTTATTAAAGTTATGTGATATTTCTCAATAGTTATGATGTCATGTAATTTCAATGAGAGAAGTGTCTTTTAAGAGGTCCACTGTTGTGTAATATTCTCTGTTAATCAATAGGTCTATTTACCGTTTCTTAAATAGATTAACAAGTATTTTTTTTAATTATTGGGTATTTGACAGTTTTCGGAAAAATATTGTAATAATTGCGTATTATATTTTAATCCTATCAAAGTTATTTCTTGCTGCCCTGTTAATTAGGAAAAAAGTATACTTTTACATAACAATTTAAAATTCGCGATATTTGCTGGCTATGACGTCACATCACATAAATCGCAACAAGTTTTATACGAAGCTTTATTTAAAAACACAACGTTGTTATGTGTGATGTGACTTTTATGCTTAGTCAAGGCCGCCCGTGGATGGGTTTTTGTAATCCACAGATAGAGAAACTCGGGTGTATTTTACAAAAAATAAAATTCTTTTATTTAGTTTTTTTTTTTAAATATATATTATAATTATTATGAACCACTAAGCTACTTCATAAAACATAATTATTGCATATTTTTATAAGATTTAAAATTCGCCTAAAAATTTCATTCGAACCCACGACCTTTCGCTATCCGGGCGGGTGATCTGACCGCTGAGCTTCCGAGACGCTGGTGTCGAAATTCACAAACGTATTTCAACTTCTACTGTGATCTAGTATCGTTCCTTCAATGTTAAACGTTAAGTATCTTAACATCGAAAGTAATATTTAAAAAAAAACAGTGCCTTTTAGGGACGCCCGAAAGAAGCGAAGCTTTATAGTATAATGCGAAAGAGGTAAAAAGCCATGCCAGCCACGCACACTGAGGAGGCAGCTCCTATATATACTGCGTAACGGTACTAAATATAACGCTTTCGTGTAACGGTAAAATCTGACGCTTAGTGCGAGGCCACACGATGCCGTGCGGTGCGGCACCGCATCGATATGAATTCGACGTATAGGGTGCCACACGGGTAGTGCGGTGAACAGCGTTTGCCATTTACCCCTCCCCGCTTCGTCTCTCAGCTCCTAAGTCCGGCGCGCTGCGGTGCGACGCCGCACGGCTAAATATCGCGTCGTGTGATATGGTATAGTGATTTGTATGTAGGATGGCGCAGCGGCACCGCTCAGGCACCGCACAACGCATCGTGTGGCCTTGCACTTAGCTCGGCTAGAGGCCGCGCGGCGTGCGCCTATATGCGAGCGGCCCGGACGTCTATAGAACTTTAGCTTTAAAATATTAAACATTGATTAAGATGTAAGCAGCCATAATAATGGATCGTTACAACAGTTTTTTTTCGTTACAACAGTCAAGTAGCAAATATTAAATGGGGGCTTTTCTGTAGATCCGGCTAATCCAGTGTCTGGGTTTATTTTATTTTTTTGAAGTAATACTTCTTTACGCACGCTTGACTTAGTGAGTAAGCTGGTGAATGCGTGACGAGAGGATGCGTGCATAACTTCCAGAGTTCTTAAGCGATTTTAATATTTTTTTGTATGGAATCGAATCAACACATTTAGGTCCAGAATGTGACAGAGAATTTTGACATTTGCAAGAATAAAAAAGTTATGACCAAAAAACATTAGCTCTTTTGGCTTTCCCATTGAAACAAAAGCTCGGGATTTTTGAAAGTTTTCATTCTTATGGAATTTTAAAATTTACTAAACATTATTGATTTTTTATTATATTTTTAGTATTATTATATTTATTATTTTTTTAGTATTCCTAAGCAAAGCTTTATGCTTCGACTTAGTTACAATAGGAACTTTAAGAAATTAAACCTATTTGTATTCTGTAGGTCCGTCTAATCCAGTGTCCACCTAGTGGCGGTACACCCGTGGTCCGTCGCAAGTTGGCTGCGCACTCTCGTGCCGCCCACAAGTTGCACGTGTCGGGAGACGAACCCCACATCGTCACTTCCGCGGGCGAGGACGGTCTCTGCCTACAATGCGACGTGCGCGCCGACCAGGTCAACCGGTACTAAACTTAATACTTAAACACACCTTTTTTTATTTAGAATGGGTTCCCTCTTGATCCCAATCAAGCCCGGGGGCCAAGACATTCTCCACGATGGAACGAGCCAACCCAGAAGGTGCCTGTTCACCCTGGTTTTAAAAACAGACGGGTTATAAGTACTCTGAAATAGGACGTATTTCCATGATAATGATCCAACCCACAACTTCACTTAAATTGACGTAAGTATACCAAAATGGTATACTAATGGAATGTAAGCACGGGCGTAGCCAGGTTTTAGTTTCGGGGGGGGTTCAAGAAAATAAAACTTCTGAAAGTGCATGCAATAACCTTTATATTATATGAAAAATATGAAATATGTAAAAAAAAAAGAAACAGAAGGTTCATTTGACTACATATGTCCTACAGAATTAATCTTCTGTTTTTCTTTTTAAATATATCGACTACTTCATTCGCATCAATTTTTATTCCATAGTGAATATTCATGAGAGCCAAGCCGTTCAGTCTGTTTTCACTCGTTGTGTTCCGCAAGTAGTTTTTAATATTTGTAGGCTTGAAAAAGTCCTTTCTGGTGTAGCAGTGGGAACAGGTATGGTAGCCAATATTCGTAACAACGTGTTAATATTTGGACATAATTTTTGATCGCACCCAAAGCAGATTTTGGAGTAGGGGAGGAAGACTGATGACTATCAGTCATAGCTGCTTTCCACACTTCAAGTTCTGCTTTGACGACAGATGTACTACTATGTCAAGAAAGTACCGGGAAAAGATCAATAATATACAAAATAATTGTTATTCATCCAAATTTATTTTATCACCTTCAAAGTATGCTCCTTCAGTAACGATACACTTACGCTAACGAATAATCCAATCATCAAAAAATTTTTGAAACGCTGTTTCCGGAATTGAGTACAGTTCTCGCCGCGAATTCTCCTTTATGTCTTCTACCGATTGAAAACGGGTGCCACGAAGTGGTAATTTGAGTTTAGGAAAAAGAAAGAAGTCAACTGGAGCCATATCTGTTGAATATGGTGGTTGCTCGATGGTATTTTTTGAGTGTTTGGTCAAAAATTCGTTCACAATGATGGCCTTGTGCGAAGGCGCATTATCGTGGTGCAAAATCCAAGAATTTTCTTTTCACAAATCTGGCCTTTTTCGTGGAATTTGCTTTCTTAAATGCCGCATAACGCTTAAATAATATTCTTAATTTACCATTTGATTTCTTTCCGGCAAGAATTCCGAGTGTACAACACCGCGATTTTTAAAGAAAACAGTCAACATGTCTTTGTTTTTTGATCGACTTTGGCGTGGTTTTTTCGGTTTCGGTTTAGTTGGAAGGCGCCACTCCGAAGTTTGTCGACTAGTTTGAATGTCAAACTCGTAAACCCACGTCTCGTCAACAGTAACAATGCGTTTCATGAATATTGGGTTGGAATTGACTCGTTCTAGCATGTCCTCAGCGACACTCATGCGATTAAGTTTTTGACGTGACAACGTCTTATAAATTGGTTTGCCGGGTGACACTTCAAGAAACTGCGTTACGCTCCGCTCACGTTATGCGCTTACAATGAGAGCGAGTGAGAGGCACGCGTCCCTTCCACTCGGGCATGGTTAGCCCGCCTAAGAGCGAGAGAGACAGACATAAAAAGTGGAAGGGACGCGTGCCTATAAATTAATGTTTTAAATATAATTCTTTGTATAAATAAATGTTTTAAATTGTTACTATTATTTCATCCTTCTTCCTACTATACGAATGAATATTCACATTAAAATTATTTTACCACTCAAAGTCGTTGTCACGTAAAACTTTCGCCCGTATACCGACTTTACAGGCAACCAACCAGTTTTGGAGAAAATTCAGGTCTTTGGGACTAGCCGAGCGGTAACATGTTTCATAGCCAAATGATTAGTTAAAATGGTACGGATAGACTTGTGAGATACAAAAAGTTCGGCGGCTATCTCTCTTAAAGTTAAATGAGGATTTTCAGTCATTATGTCCTTCACTTTTGTGATGTTAACTTCAGTTGCAGACGTCGATGGCCTACCAGAGCGAGGCAAATCTTCCATCACATCTCGATTGCTTTTGAACGCTTTGTACCACTCATAAGCACGTGTTTTTGATAAAGTCGATTCACCGTAAACCTTCGGTAACATTTTCAGTAACACCGAATACGAAATTCCATTGGCGATGCAAAATTTAAGACAAACTCTTTGTTTATTATGAAATTCGCAATACACACTAGATGTGATTATAACTAAAAACAGCACTGTATTTTATATTAATAACAGATGCAACTCAAACTCCGCAACAAAATGGAAAACAGTTGTGCCAATCTAACAACAACAAAAAAAAAATGAATTTGGAACTATAAACAAATCATCCATTCCCGATACTTTTTTGAATGAATGTAATTCTTTCGGGTAGGACTGCCGAATACATAAAAATTGCGTCTTCTATTATAGAACTGACCGCAAAATTTAAAGGTAACACACCAGATAATGTCCCCGGCCCGCGTCGGACGCCGGAGGCCCGGAGCAGACGCCTGGTGCGGCGTGTGCCTGCGCAAGGTTTAGCGTACGCCCTAAATGACGACGGGCAGCAGCGGGTGGTAAAGGACTAATCCAAAATACATTACTAGTGTAAAAATTAGTAATAAAATAAGTTATGCCGCTGGCCTCTCTTTATTTTGATATTATTGATGTTGATATCTTAACATTTCGGGGGGGTTTAAACCCCCAAAACCCTCCCCCTGGCTACGCCCGTGAATGTAAGTATACCAAAATGGTAAACTAATGGTGTGTAAGTATACCAAAATGGTATACTTTAACGTCACGAAAACAGCTGTAGCAAATAGAAAGTAGCATAAGTAGAAAATGACCCTTCGCTCTGAAATTTTGCTACAGCTGTTTTCGTGACGTTATAGTATACCATTTTGGTATACCTACGTCAATTTAAGTGAAGTTGTGGGATGGATCATTACCATGGAAATACGTCATAACAAGTTTTACATTACACATTTGAAGAAAACGACTTAAAAAAAATGTAGCATCGAAAAAACCCTGACATTAAAAATATAAAACGATTAATATCA
Organism: Calamotropha paludella; assembly: GCA_927399485.1. Classification (NCBI taxonomy): domain Eukaryota; kingdom Metazoa; phylum Arthropoda; class Insecta; order Lepidoptera; family Crambidae; genus Calamotropha; species Calamotropha paludella. The sequence goes on along the minus strand of OV656806.1, from coordinate 2,622,617 downwards.
GTAGTTTTCCATTCTGAATCATATATAATATCTTTGTAGAAACTGAAAATATAAATGGTTTAACGTCAGAAACGACAATTGACAATCATTAATGATTTTTGAATAGACTTGCTGACCCGGTAACGCGTTGCTATGGTAACGCGTTGCTATGGTAACGCGTATACAATGGAAAAAGAGCGGACAGACAAACACACTAACGACAAATTTGTGTTCTTAGATTATAGAATTAAAAAGCTTCGTTAATCAAAAAACTAACAGACTTACATTTTTGCTAAATAAATGTGAACTGTATTTTGTTACCGAACTCAAAGCGACAAACAAAAGACAAAACAAGAGTTAAATTGATTGACAGATTGATGTTCTCGATCCGAAATATATTGAACATACAGCTTTAGAGTATTCTGCCTAAACTATAAATGATAGTTATAGCAATTGAGTAAGCGTATTTCGGACCGTAAGAAAGGATGATTATCACAGATTAGGTATAAAGATGCAGTCACAATCGAGACTTTACTCTGTGCACTTTATGGTCTCAATTGGGTTTTTAGAAAAACTTAAGGTTTTCTAGATTATAAAAATGTGTTTTATTTTATAAATTAATTTTCGAATCTTGTATACTTTTGTAATTGGTGAAGCATTGTGCACTATGACAATAATTATTGGTTTATCGTACATTAATTGTTGAAGATCCTGGTAAAATAAATAAATGGGTGTATTACGATACTTACCTATTTTAGGGTTCCGTACCCAAAGTGTAAAAACGGGACCCTATTACTAAGACTTCTCTGTCTGTCCGTCCGTCTGTCTGTCACCAGGCTGTATTTCAAGAACCGCTATAGCTAGACAGTTGAAATTTTCACATATCATTTATTTCTGTTGCCGTTATAACAACAAATACTAAAACAAAATAAAATAAATATTTAAGAGTGCTCCCATACAACAAACGCGATTTTTTAGCCCTTTTTTGCTCGATATCAATAATGGCAACAGGTAGGCACTTGAAATATTCACTTACTTTAAATATTTTACATACTGAGTTTTTAAAATCTTACTTAGTTTCATGAACATTATTATTGTCGTATCTTTGTTCAGAGTCTTTTTACATTCGGTATATTTTTTAAAGGTTTCGAACCTTTAAACGGAAAACTCTTATGGGGTATTTTTTGTTCATCTCGTCTGAACAAAGAAACAATAAGAAAATTCGGATTAATGGTTAGTCTCCAGTATCCTTAGTCGACTTATAATGCAAATAGTATAATACTTAAAATATTATTTCCTATTTGCACACCAATTAGCTTACCCCAGACCCAAAGACTTGTCTTGTGGATACATATATGGTACATAAATATATTATATTAATAGAAATACATGTAAATACCCATGAATACGGTACAGGATTTCCGGGAGTTTTGAGTTACCCAGGGCGTCAAATATAGATTTTTTTCTGAGTTTATAACGTAGTATTAATAAATTGTAGGCTGCTTCACGTTAAGGAGCGAGGAGTGACGATCCCGCTGTACAGCGTTTCCGGACATCCTTTGGATTCAAGAGAGCTGGTCCTGGCCGGCCGTGATCGGTTCGTGCGTGTGTACGACCGTCGCAAGTCCACCAAACCCCTAGCCACCTACTGCCCTGGTCTGTTCCACGATCAGACGGTAAGTCCAACATTCACATTATTTTAACTCAAACTAAACTGCTTTTTAACGGATACTTTATATTTTAGGTCTTCATCTACACACACAAACACACATCTACACACACACAAACACACACACACACACACACAAACACACACACACACATCTACACACACAGAACTCGTGAATAAAAGCATGTTTTGCCAATGTCTCCATTAAAAAAAAAGAAGTTTTTTTTTATTTACTATTAATGCCATATTTAGTCTTACAGGTTCGCGCATATACTTACTTACTCTTAATACTTACTCTTTTTTATATGTAATCCTGACGTTTCTTTTTGAGGAATTGCCAGAATTAAATATAAACAATTAAATGCTCAACTAATCAGGTAATTTGATGAATTTAAATTTTACGCCATGTCAATTTTAACACTACACATTGGTGACGATTACAGAGCTGCCAAAAGAAGAAGCTAAGACAATCCATGATGCATCTCACGTGCGCGGTTTATAACCACGACGGCACCGAGATATTGGGCTCATACAACGACGAAGATATTTACCTGTTCGATGCCAAGAAGGATATTTACGAAAAGTGAGCTAGTTTTTATCTTAATTTTTTTTTCCCCCCTTTTTTGGAGCTTTGATTATTTGTACTTTAATTACTTTTTTCCTATTTGGTTTTGTTTTGGAATTTTTAATGATGAAAATTATTTCTTTTTACTTTGATAACACTTAATTGTTAAATATTGCGGACTTAATACGATAGCGAAGCGGTTAGTGCATTTGGTCAAAGATTACACATATAATTATTATGTAATGAGAGATATAGTCAATTCCTACTAATACGCGATCATCCATTTTTCCAACCACGTAAAAGTGCTAGGCATGAGAACGTTATACCAAAACGTAACTAAAAACCGTTTTGAGTTTTATACCTAAACGTAACGTTACCGCGAAACATAAAACCGTTTTTCTCATAACCAATGAAATGCCATCAAAACTGAAAACCGCGCTGCCACGAACGGGTAAATGCGCCAAAAAGAGATATAAGCAATAATAAAACAAATAATGTTGTAAATAGTATAAATTATCAGAAATATCAAAGAAAATCGGACCAAAATTATTATAAATATGACGACTTTTAAATGGGCCATAAAAGTTTTTAAGTTCTCATTTATTCACATTACATTAAAAATTACTAGTTCATACATTTAAGTTTTAACAAACTAGTCCTAAGCATAGTAAAAACATGAAGGCATATCGTCATAACCATAATTACGTAAAACTAAAAAAAAACTTACGTTACGTTAGATAACAGCGTTTGCGTTTTCATTCGTTTTGCAGTAGCCAAACCGTCTCGTTAACCGTGGTAGTGATAACCAAAACTGAAAACGGTTTTTAATAACGTTATCTCTAAAAAGGGCGCGAAATACTATTTCACAGCTGTCATCTGTCATTTCACAGCTAGTGCTGCTAAAATATAGCGCTTTACTCTAGGGATGTTACTTATCGGTATTTACTTCTTGTACATAAAAAACTAAACAATAATTATTTTATTATGTATTGTTTAGTTTTCTTAGTTAATTTTATTGTGAATGAAATCGAATCAGAGAAAACTTAGTGGTTTCAACAATGTGGTTATAAATATTGGTATTATTTTCTTAACACGGTGAATAAATTAATAATAGAGACTTTGGGGCCGGTGCCCAAAAATTTTTTATTTCGAGCTGCAGTCGGTCTCAGTTTCGCTTGCAGTCATGAGCATCCATCAAGCCTTGTGTGGTGGGTTATTCCTTTTTTTCGTACAAAGTAGATATTATTGATGAAATCCAAATATGTAACTTATCAAGTGTTTAATTTCGATTTTCAAATACACTACTAACAAAGGTGTTAACGAAAACTAAAGCCATACTCGTCGGTTAAGGGTACTTTTGATCTGGCTTTTCTTCAGGACATCTTCTATTTGGTCCCTGAAAGTACGCCATGGTCTGCCTTTATCGACTTGCCTATGCACATTTGCCTCATAAAATTGTCGTGATAATCTTCTTTCGTCCATCTTCTTTACATGTCCAAACCATCTAAGCATGCCTTTATCTATCTTTCTCCCTATACCTTCATATATTATAAATATCACTCTCTTATTTACAATATTGTGTAATTACAAGCAATATATCATAAAAAGCTAATAAAAGATTCACATGAGTAAAATTGGTGTAGCTATTTCTAAAGTTAGCTAAATTAATATAATTTTAATAAATATAAAAACAATGGTACAATAAAAAAGCTGAATTATTAATAATTAAAGAGTCTGCTAATAAGTGCCTTCACCACACGGATACTGGTATTAAATACATCCACATCAAAATAATTAATAATAAAAAAAAATCTTACACACACCAATTAGCCTAGCCCAAAGTAAGCACTAAAAGGCTTGTGTTATGGATACTAGGTTAACGGACAGACAGACATATATTATACATAGATATGTAATATTTACAGAAATATATATAAAAATCCATGACTCATTTGTACTTGATCGTATTCATCACATAAATATTAGCCCGAGAACCCAAAACCAAACAATCGTCGAAATTATTAGACAAATCATGAAATTGCTACATTGATTGGTTAATGAAATTATTGTTCCTATAACTAGTAATGCAAAATGGCAAATGAAAAGGTGTTTTATATTTATATATCAGAATAAAACAATTTTTTACGGATTTTTGCGCATGTTTTATTTTATTTTATATTTAATCCTGACGTTTCGACTCCTTTACAGGAGCCGTGATCACAGGATGACTAAGATGATGGTTGTCATGTATTTTCTACTACCTTCACAATATTTTAATCGGGCACGTTCCTAATTATTAAATTATTTTATATAAATCAAATTGTTTTATTTTTATTTTTACACATTATTTAGTTATTTAATTAATTCTCACTACGATTACATTGTATACTACTGAGTCTACTACCAGTTCGGAAATTGGGAGGGCCTTCCGAGAAGAACTGGCGAAAGAAACTCGGGCAGGGGGACCGACCTCCATCTTACTGTTTAATTATTTGCAAAAAGAGCTAACTACATCATCAGGTCTTTGATGTAGTTAGTAGTTAGTGAAGGTAGTAGAAAATACATGACAACCATCATCTTAGTCATCCTGTGATCACGGCTCCTGTCAAAGGAGTCGAAACGTCAGGATTAAATATAAAATAAAATAAAACATGCGCAAAAATCCGTAAAAAAGTGTTTTATTCTGATGTGTAATGTGCGCGGAAGTGTAAGAACTAAATATATTTATATATATTATTTTTGTTAGAGATAACACGAAAGAAGGGTATAAGTATCGCTACAGCGGCCATAGAAACAGCGCCACTTTCAAGGGGGTCGCCTTCTTCGGACCAAAGAGCGAATACATAGTGTCTGGGTCAGACTGCTCGTTCATATACATCTGGGAAAAGCACTCTGAAGCCATTGTTCAGTGGATGCAAGGCGACGTGGGAGGCGTGGTGAGTAATACATAATAATTCACTAATTGACAGTTTCCGCATAAAATATTGCAATAATAACGTAGGTTTAATTAACGAGAAAATATATTTTAGCTAACAATATAAAATTCGCGTGAACACCGCCGGTCATGGGACATTTGCTGGCTGTGACGTCACATCACATAACGCAAGAAGTTTTATATGAAGCTCTGTGTGATGTGACGTCATCGGAAGCTTAGTCATGGCCGTCCGCGTTTCAGAGATAAAAACTCTTGTTTTATTATTCACAAAGAAATTACTTTATTTTTTTGCAAATACATATTGTATAATAATTATTAACCACTGAGCTATGTTATTTAGGAAATTTTATATTTTTTCTTTACAACTGTTTAATAGCCAATTATAACAATAAATAACCGTATGATAAAAATAAATTGCAAAATACTAATGTGTTTATTATATTTTTTGTTATGTCCTGCAATATTTTAATAAGATTTTTAAATACCACAAAATAACCACATCTCTGAGCTGCCAGGTTAGGATTCGATACATTTGTGTTTTTAAATTTTAAAGTCTTATAGAAATAATGCAAAAATACATTTCCATAACTTATTCCATCTTAATCTATTGGTAGATATTTTGAAAACATTACTTTCGATGTAATGTTTTTACAATGTTTTATTTTATTTTACTTTATTTAGCATAAATCATTATTGTTGGTTAAACTTGTAACATATCTGAGGGTTTGCCAAGGCCATTACCGGTTGTTTACTTTCACTACACTGTATTGGAAGCTATAAACCTACCTAAAGTCAAAACTAAAGAATGTTATCGTGGACACCAAAAAAACTAGGCATAGACTCGAACCCAAGACCAGCGGTGTGAAAGGCAGGATCGCTACCGTTGCACCAAACAGAGAAATTATTATTTTATATGGTTTATTATGATTTACAGGTAAATTGTATAGAAACACATCCACGGTTCCCCGTGCTCGCTACCAGTGGATTAGACAAAGATGTAAAAATATGGATACCTAGAAATGATTCTGATCCCGATTACGCTGGAATTGAAAGGGTATGTATTAGATATTATCAAGAAAAGCAAATTTTGATTTAATCATGATACTTTGTTAAAACTTGAAATAATATATTAAATAAATTAGTCTAAATTCAACACCGGTGGAACGATACTAACTCATAGTAGAAGTTGAACTACGTTTGTAATTTTTTTTTTAATTGGATAGGTAAACACCTATGCGAAAACAGTGCATAATCCATATTTTTTATACGTTTTTTTTATTGGACAGGTGGTCCGCGAAAACAGTGCATCGCAGTTCCGCAGTCCGCTGTTCGACGACTTCTTACCGACGCTGTACAGTGCTTGGCGGGGCGAGCGAAACCGCGGCGCAGGCTCAGGCGACGACTACCACGCCAACATTGAGTTCGACGGGAACGTCTGCACTGCTTTTTAAAAAACTAAAATAAAAAAACAACATCGTACCACATACCCCGGGCGCCACTATCGCTCAACGTGATATTGTTTTCGCCACCATAATTCCCATTAGTTCTACCAAACAGTCCCACGGTAGAACCAACTAACCATTTTTCCTGTTATTACAACTACATGTAGGTTAACTTATTTTTAATAGAAAAATACTAGAAAAAATTTGAGAATTGACTTGTAAGCCGAGTTGATTTTTTCTAGTATTTTTCTATTAAAAATAAAATTTATCATATATCAAAGATAGCATTGAAAAATGCAAAAAAATATAAAAACAAAATACATGTAGGTTGCTAAGAAAATGTCTGTATTGATTTGTGAGAAGTAAAAAAAATCTTACTCGTTCAATGTTGGAACTGTGTAGTAGAACCATTGGGAATAAGTTCCACCAATTATTTCCATCATAGAACTAATGATACCTTTTTACTCTTACTCCGACTATATGTGGGCTACTAAGAAAATGTCTCAGTGTTAATTAGTGGGACTGGTGAGAAAAGTCTCATTCGTTCTACTGTGGTACTGTTTAGTAAGACTAATGGGAATAAACGTTTCGTTATTGCTATAGCTTATGACGTCTTAAGTATTGTTTGTAAGTAGAAGAAATATAAATTAATTGCTATCCATCAAAAGCGAATGTATAAATTGAAACATGTTAAACAAAATGTGTCCGACTAACATTTTGTTATGTTGGTCTGAGTATAAATTATCGTACTATATAACTTATATGAGAACTCTTGAGAGCTATTAGTTCAACATACCATAATTTGTGCAATTGTTTTAAATAGCATATTAATATAAACGAGAAAGTGCACACTGATAAAATACTTCCAAATCTATGTTTTCTGTCGGATGAAATACAAGGTACAATAGACGTAGTACTGGCTGGAACGGTTTCAATTCAATTCTTTATTTCACTTATGTGACTTATTGATATAACATTAAAGAATAATTAATTAAAAGGCTCTATCGGGTATGACATAACTTGTTTTTTGTCGTATAAATTAGACTGGGGCTAAATTAGTCATAAATAGTAATGTAGTTTTTATTAAAGATATTACGTCGTAAGCTATAGCGCACGAAAACAATTAAAAGAGGTTTTAATATAATTAAACAGACTCAACATTCGCTATAAGCGTTTATTATCTCATTAATACATCAGTGTCTGTATATTTATAATAGATTTACTGTTCATAGAACAGCTCTTGTGTGAAACATTCCCCTTAAGTGCCCATTCAGAGGCACTTAAGGGGAAGTACCATATCAAAGTTGATTTAAAAAAAAAATCTATAAAATTAATTTCAATATTTTTGTATAATTATTTATATAATCTGTGGATTCAAACACGAATTTAACATTGATTCTACTTTATTTGCAATTGAATGGTTAATTTTCTTTTACAAATTAAAGAAAAATGTGATGATTAGCTCATTTATCAATCACTGTAACATATAAATTTTATTTTATATTTTTTGTCATACAGTTCCACACTATATACTTACATCTAATATTTGCACATAATCCGTCTGCATACTTGTGTACAATACTTGTTATACGAGACACATTGTCATATTATCATTTATTTCTTACATTTTATTAATTTAATTGTTACAGTACTTCTTATATGTATGATAATGATGACTTTAAATTCTATTTTGACCAAAATACGTCTAATTGATACCACAGCTTATAGACCATTTCTTGGCATATAGACATTAAACCTAAAAATATGTTAAGTCAACAACATTTTGATATACTTACTTTCAATACCAAAGGCATATAGAATATGGAAACTGATGCTGTAAGTCTAAGAAGTATGGAGAAAATATTTTCAAACATTTGACATAACAATTGATAATTTTCTGTTATTATAATTTTAATAATCTTATCAATGTTTTCTACCAACTTAATTAAACTTGTTAGTTTTATAATTTTTTATATCTTTGCATTTTCTCTTTTTTCAATGCTGTCTTATAAGATAAATTATTTTAATAGAAAATATTAGAAAAATCGACTCGGTTCACAAGTGTATTCCCGTCTGAGAATTTCCAGTCTATTTTTTCCAGTATTTTTCTATTAAAGCAATTTATCTTATGTGTTAGTGTATAGAATTTCATAAAAATCAGTTTTCTTATATTATTTGGACTTAAAGCCTGTATAAAACTTGATACAGTTTAAAAACTCTTAATTATCAAAATTAAGACAACATGGCATGTAATTTCACATCCTTAAAGATATGAAAAATATTGTTTGACTGTACTGTAAAAAACTACAGTACTCATTGAACGTGAAAATGAAAACTGGGTCCTATATAATCAGTTTGTATATTTTTCTAAACATCGGTGACATTGTTGTACAATATAACAATTTTGTACCCCATTTTGTAATGATAAGAGTGAATCACAGCGAACCAGAATGGAAACTAAACTATTATAATTTCCAATGCTTCGAACTCAATACACACAAATCATAAATGCTGTTGTTTTTTATAATTAATTATGTAAACCGTTAACTTCACCAGTCTAATTAAATATTCAGCCATGTATAGCCTGAACATGTATATTTTGAACAGTTATACTAAAAATGTTATTCTTTGTGTTGATATGAAGCTTTGGGACATTACTTTGTGGTCCACTTCATTGATATTTCATTTATTACTATATAAAAAGGTATTAAAAAGATCTACAATCTTGTTTGAGTTTGGAAGGAATAAAAATTAATTTCTATGTATAAAAAGAAATTTCGCTATAAGATATAGAATACGCCTGGTGGGTTCTCTTATAGCAAATATGATGTCAATGCAAAAATAAAATTAAATACAAAAATATCAATTAAATTCTCTTTATTGTTATAATTCAAAGCTTTTTTATTTAACAAAATTTTACTGTATGTACTGTATACATAGAAACACTCATGTGAAGTTGTGAAATACAAAATAGCTTTATTATAAGTCCATATTTCCTATTATATAATTTGAAAAATATATTTACCATAAAAATTATGTTCGATTTGAATCTAAGACTAGTTAGACTCATATTTTGGAAATCTAGTCGAGTACATTTTCAATAATTAACATTACTCTTTTTGCAATAACCATAAATTCAAAATTGTAATATTAAAATTTTGTTTGATATATATCCGAGAATGAGCTATTTTTCATTGTATAATAATTAAGGTACTTTATATCTTAAAAGTATAGATTTCAAAAAAAGTGTAAGAACTAAATGATATTATAATAACAATTACAGCAGTTTAAGAAATTTCTGTCCGACTAAAATATTTGTCATTTGTTGTATTTTCAGCCGCCTACGCAGCTGATAATACTATCAACAGGTTTTTTCTCACGGTTTCAATATTATAACATTTTTTTTTATTAAATAATTATTTAAAGCTAAAATGTTTCAACATTAATGTTGTACAAATTAATCCTGCAATTGCTTATAGAATATTATAGAAATATTGTTTATGTTTAGAAAAGAGTTTGTATAAATTGTAACAATGAAAATAACTTTACAAGCCTGTGATATGCTTAACAGAGTTTTGATTTATGTATTTTTATTTTTTTTCTTTCTGTGACCAAAATTATTGTCAATTTATTATAATTCATTATTTGAGGTAAAAAGCGTAACATAGTAAACAATCTTATCCCTAGATTAAGTGACTATGACACATGAATAACATTCGTTTACACATCTAAAAGATGCAGAGAGAAAAGCTAAAGCATTACCATGCCGGTTTGTCGCCTATAAATAGCCAATGGTAAGAATACCAAAATATTCGCAGTGGTAATTGTCAAAATATTATAATTTTAATAATAAATACTGAACTCTGTCTTTATGTTATTATATTTCCTATTTATGCCTGCTCAGCCCGTTATTTTTATTTGCATTAATTATTATGTCTTTGAGTACCTAACTGTTTTCAGGTTTGATACTTTTTTATAACTTTGGTGTAACATTAGTTAGTATTTCGTCTTGAGTGATTTCAGATTTAGGTCATGACACAAAACTGTAACAAAAATGGCTTTCTTTATAGTATGGGTGTTAAGGCTACATTGAGTTTATAATTTTGAAATGATATTGTCACAACATTACTACAAAAATTTGCTTAGATCAAGTGAACCTAAAAAGAGAAGAACTATTACTGAAAAGAGGTTTCTATGTTTTAAATGGGAATAGAATCATTGGAAACACAGACTTATTAAATTCCTCACCCAAAAAAATAAAAATTAAAAGTACCTAACGTGGGGAGAGGACAAAATAAAAATATATCTTAAAATTTCCCACTCTTTGATTTCCACTAATTGAAATTTATTTGTATCATAATTTGGGATTTATCTATGTATGAACACCTCACCAACATTTGGCAAAATCCAAATCCAAATGATCACATACAGAGTTGGATATAATGGATTGTGTATGGAACTCAATTATGTAGTTTATAACTATGATAAGCCCAATGTATATAATTTTAGAAGATGATTATCAGGGATTTATCTCTGTATATTATGTATGATAGAGTATAGCATTTCATGAATCTTCCATGCTACTTTTTTTTGTTCTTTTCATGTTTATTGTTTTTATCGGGAGAGTGTTATCGATATTTCAAGAGTTTGTTGAAATAACAGTCATATTTCTTTCATGTTCTTTTAGTTAAAAACACGAGAAGTAAATATGTAATATTAGTCCCAATTGTGTAAATAAACAATGATTTTGAAATTGTCGTTTTCTTTTATCTAATTTTCTAGGTGAACCACTTGCTAGTCTTAGATATAAATTTATTGCGATCGAATTTATTCAAGTCATTCGTTTGTCTTTTTCAGCTCCAAAATTAAGAATTTTCCAGTGAAGTTTCCATGTTTCTTCTTGCCACTTAAAAAGAACTTACATTTTCGCGCCTTTTTATTCTTAGCTCTTAACTCCGCCTAGTGTTGATATTTCGAACTAATAAACGCCAACGAGTCCGTATTTTTTCCAACTATGAGAAAAATACAATTAATATATACATAATAATAATTTAATAAGCTCTAAAATTGGTTTAAAAGAAAAATGATGCACTCTACAGTAGTGTAAAATGCGTGTCAACGAAAATAAACTTTATCGTTTTTACCCGCATGCTTCACATGGCACGTTAATGGTTGACGATATCGACCAATCACAGTCGAAGAGTCCAGAAACCCGCGCCATGTTCGTTTTCAAACTCGTCTCGCCGTTCACTCGCTCTGTTCCGTCTGTCAGTCGCGCGTCGGATCCGGGCAATCAAACAACTTGACAATTTCTAGTAATTAACACCAAAATCAGAACAATCATGAGCACCAATGAAAATAACAGTGAAGTGGCCGTTGACAAGGTCGGAGATGAAAAGGCAGACGCTAAAAGTGATCTTAAAGGAGCAAAAAGGGCGGCAGAGGTATGTGCACATGTCAAACAAATGTATTCATTTAATCGCTCGCCATTTTATCGAACATTGTTATAAAGGCCACACTACATTATTCTTTTAATATTGGTTGTAGCATTGTGTAATTCCACGTGGTAACTATAGGTTCTTTGCGTTAGTAGCTAGTGCGGGACTGTACCAAGCCGGCATATTTTTGATGACATATCAAACGACGACTAGTGCATTTTAGCGTGTGTGAGGTAATCGATGAGTCAATACTCTGATGTCGTATTCTAGTTAAAGTTACATATTTAGATGAACATTGCTTTCATGAGTACGTTTATATTCCTGTAGCATTGTTTACCCGTTTCCGATACTGGAGGATGACCTTGGTAGAAAAAAAAAACATGGCGCGAGATCGTACGCCACCTTTGTTGAGTATAATATAATAATAACGTTCTTGTTTTTACTTCCGAGTGCATCTCCATGGCGTAGTTAATTCGCATCTGCAATACACACTGCCATTCATTACTTTCCCATCTATATTGTTCATGATAGCGTGACGCTAGACACAGGTAACATGGCCGGCAAATGTCAGTTTAGTAAGTAGGTACTGGATTGGATTGTCATTGAATTGCTTTTTTGACGGAGAATCATAAGTGGATTGGTTTTATTATTACTTATAAATGCATCATAGATTAAAGTGTGTCACGAGTTGGTTACGCCAACTCTATTTGTACAATTATTATTTCGGTCGTTCATACTAAAACTAGTCATTGACCCGGCATTATTTGCATGTAGGTGTTTTGTGTGCGATACACTTATACTTTACTTCCTTTGTTCTAAACGTAGACATTCACAAAGTAATAACGCGTCCTCTGTAGATAACAAATTGAGCGGGAATTTCTCAAACTTTAATTTCCTACTGTGGGAACGTGTAGTCTATCTCTTTCACTCGATATAACCTGCACCCTTAGAGGGCACATGGCGCTCGCCATTTTATTTTTGTTAAAAGTATTAGTAAACACGAATACTAAACTGTATGTATCCCAATTTACAAAACAGATAATACTTTTGGAGAAACTCACGCCGTTAACATTCCTGGAAAGGTGTTATAACATAGTTGTTAAAGTACGTTTTTCCTTGGCTCATTGCCTTTACAGCTCCGCTTTAAGCGTGTGTGTATGCGCGGTGACCGCGTTTGACTTTGCCACGGAAAAATAGGCCGTACGACGCCGGCCCCGCGTTTATCGGCCTCCTTCCCCTACAGAACTAATGACCCACGCTTCTTTATCGTAACGAATCTTTGTCACCTGCGTCTCATTATCTATCACGCAATTCTCTACATTTTGCACGGAAAACTTCTGAAGAGGTGTTTATCATGACGATGCATTCAAAATCGAAATCAATTGGCCAATAGCCAGTGTTATTATGTACGTGTAAATGTCAAGGTACACTGTGTCATACGTATATAAACAATATAGTATATCTATATATATTTATTTAATTGTTTTTGTAGGAAAAAACAACAGAAGCAAAAAAGGCGCGAAAGGAGGAAAATGGTGGGGGCGGCGAGGATGACCCACACAGTGAAGAAGAAGACCTAGAAGGTGAAGGTGAGGGCGAAGATGACGATGACGAAGAAGTAGAGGGGGAAGAGGGTGAAGACGACGAGGAAGGTTTAGGGGAAGGCGAGGACGACGATATTGACGGTGAGTTTAAATGGATGGTAATGTATTAACAGTCCAATAACTAAACGAAACATTTTTAATTTTATGATAATTTCGCTGTTAACAGAACAGCGAAATTGGTACTAAAATCGAAGACGTTTCGTATTTATCTATTCCCATTTAAGTTAGGTACGATATAAGTAAATATATCATCAATTGCAAGTGAGGCTGATTATCTGTTCCTTATCTGTATATGGATAATGATATTATGAACAGAAAATGAACCTTTGGAAGTTTGTTTGCATTTTGTTGTGTTCAGAACGGTGTTGATGCATCTTTAATATTTGTTACAGATGAAGAAGTTGAGGAGGAGTTACTAGACGAAGAAGAGGAGGATGATGCGTAATACGCCTCGTGCCTCGCTAAGGACAATGTCACAGTGATGTGTTAGTGCTCGTGACGCCGAAACGCGGCCTCGCCTCGCCCCAACTGAGAGCGACAGCCCAAAGCAACATCTAACAGTTGGGAACACGCGTGGCCTGCGTCGCTCCCACCTCGAACGGGTGCAAGTTCTATTTAAATGACAAATGTAATTAATTAAGTCAAATCCAATGCAGATTTTCAATTTTTTACAATGTTTTAGTTGGTACCGAAGCTGTATCTTTACTTTTCTTGGCTCAGTGGAGCGAGCGTATAATTAAGAATTAGCAGAATGTTGAATTTTGTCATGAAATGTACAAATGTGTTTTTTCGGAAGTAAACTTTATTCTAAGTGAAATCCGCTCTGTATTCTAGGTTTACCTGAGCCCGTTGAATGGTGAAGTTGTGATATTTTTCTATTATGAAAACAACCCGTTGTAATAATAATAAATTACATAGAAGTAAGCTTATGAAGGCAAATGATAGAGAATAAGCAAATAAGTCACGAAGCTCAATTCTTCATTATTTGTTGTTGATGAGAGTTTGTGTGTACATATTTAGAATAAGTGGAACCTGTGATTTTACAATCAGTAATACTATATCATAGTGTGGTTATTGCATTCCGGTTAAAACTGTTTCAATTGAGCCGCTAATTTCGTCTCGTTTCGGTTACTTGACCGCCCTCTTTTTAACCCGAAATTCCTATGTACTGAAAGGTAGAGAAAGAAAAAAATTTTAATAGATAATAATTTAGTCGCTAGCGTGTTTCGCAGATAACTGACGCTCGTACAGGTATTTCGGGTTTAAAAAGGGCTTCTTTCAAGTACGTCCAGTAATCGTCTCCAAGACCTCGGATGTCAGTTTTAGAAAAACATCACAATTTTACCATTATCTCGTGCACATCGCGCGCCGGTCCTCGTTCTCCGAACGACTGATAAAGAGAGCGCGACGGTCGTCATCGCGTCGTGATAGCGAATAACATAAAACCGGCCTGTAATTTTTGTCCATAATTGTTAATTAGGATAGAGCCCTCAGTTCGATATTCCAGTGTTACAAGGTGTGGAATAAGAGATTCCTAGGTTAAAGTGATTTAGTGTTAGAATATACGTCGTTTTGTATTAAAGGACGCTAGGTGGGTTGGGGCGCCCTCCCCTCTCGGCTCGCGTGGCCTCGTTCGATTTGCCGCACGCGGCGTGGGTCCCCCCGCGCCCCTCCTACCGCCGGCGTCTGCCGCCTGCCCTTCACCACGGCATGCCAACGCGTTCCCTCGCGTTGGAAATCACCCGTCGCTCGATGTACATCGCTGCTCTACTACGGCGACCGAACTGGCCAGCGATGTGATCGCGCGCGGCGAATATCGCGTCCTCCCGTCTAGGCGCCGTTTAAATCACGAGTGTTTTTGATACTTCTCGTTGATTCAGTTTTTACTTCGTTCAGTCTTACGCCGGGCGCCGTTGCGAGTCTACGATTGATATCCAAATGAACATTATCTGTTATGCTATTCACGGCCCCCGGTGGGACGATTAGGATGTTCTGAATTGCATTTAGCAGATCGATAATACCAAAGGGAACAAACTTAATTTGATGATGAATTAATAAAAATAACATTGGAATCAATAAAGTAACCTCATGAGTAAATTCAATTTGTCCCGCCTTTTCATTTGTGGTAAGAATGAGCTGTCGCATATTGTGTACGATGTACGACTATGTGAATACCTTAGTACGATTTTATTTATTTGTGATGTTGAACACTATTGATTTACTACAATGGACGAAATGTAAATACAACCGATTTTAAGTAAAACGTTATTTTGTTTTTGAAGCTTATTTATTTGCCCCAGATATTCTATCCACGCATCGATGTGATATTTTTTAAGATGGAGATTTAAAAATAAATATGGCGTGCCTGCCACACACAGACGCAATTTGAAACGCGTCGTTCACACTGAGTAGGCAAAGTAATTGAAGCGAAGGACTTTGATAGCTAAGGGTCAATACATCCCCTATGGTTTTACCCTCGCAGACGCTTTAGCAAAGGGGAGAAAGAATTCAGAGAAACGCCCTATTTCCTCTTCCACGTTTTTTAAAAAGATAACTATTATCATTCATTGAGATAAAAGTACCACGTGGGATTTTTTGAAAAAAATACACATTGCTTCTACTATACTAGAGTGGGAATAGATAAAACGAGAATTCATGCTGCAAATAGAATAGTTCTTTCTCGGAAGTCAATGCTCCTAGGGGATTTATTAGGGTTTGTTCTGATAGAAGCCGTTTTAAAGCTTGAAATGAATTTTGGTTGAGATTTAAATAACTGTCCAGCAACACTGCGTGGTAGGTACGTATTTTGAGGACAACATAAATGAACCATATTATATTTTGTTCAATACAGATGGTTAAAAATTTTAGTCAAGGTAAATTTGTAAAGCGTCGACTAGAGAATTTTTATTTCCTCGAATGATTATATATGTAGCATACATTAGAGTTTTTTTTTTTGCAAAAGGGATTTTAGCTGGCCTGGCCACGCGTTGCTGTGTTATAAATTAAAATTGAAACCTACCTATCCTAAGTTGATACAAATCCAGCAAAATATGTCATTCTGGCAGCGCCACACTTGAATATTGAAATCTGACTCTGACTGATTGACATATCAATTTAGGTACGTGCAAAAATAGCGACATTTTGTTCAGAGATAAATAAGTTTACGGCGTTGCTGTCTTGACGTCGATGCAGCACCGTTAGGACTCTACTTACGAAAACTGTTTAGACAGTCATTTACTAATCCATTTATAATTCCTAATTAACTAATGATAAATTGCACAAATCAGTAAAATAAAATTGGGCCTTAAAACCTAATAGCATAGCGACAGTCAAAATCTGCTGCGTCTCCTAAACTATAGCACATTTAAAACTCATTTTTGTGGCTACCGTTTACCGTATTTTTGTGGCCACGGTAGCGATCCTGCCTTCCGCATCGACGGTCCTGGGTTCGAGTCTCCGAAGGGGCAAATGTTTGTGTGATGAATACGAACACCTGACTCATGGGTTTTTATATATATTTCTATAAATATTAAATAATTATGTATGTTTATCCGTTACCCTAGTATCCATAACACAAGCCTTACAGTGCTTATTTTGGGCTAGGCTAATTGGTGTGAGTATAAAAATTATTATTATTATTTTATCATAGTAGTGACATTTTGCCAAAGTAGATTCAGGGAAAGTTTCTGGTCAGCAACGTAAGCGGCCATTATAGGTATCTTATTATTAGTCATAAACTGATAATAAATTCCACAAGTAGTAACTACGAAGTTACTCGAAAGAAACTGGTGCTGCTAGACTGAAATACATTCAGTAACGCCACAACCATCAAACAATAAACTTAGATTTTTATATCTTAAGTGAATTCGCAAGTAAAATATCACTTTTATCATAATTATGTCAAAAGGGATTCGAATCCAAATGTCTTGCTAATCGGGCGATTGTATTCCAATTGAATTAATATGTTTTAATCGCCAAGTCATTTATTTTCTTTGTCTGATAAATAGATGTATAGTAATAGTAATTACAATATTTCTTACATTCACACCAATTAGCCTAGGCCAAAGTAAGCACTGTTAGGTTTGTGTTATGGTTACTAGGGTAACTGATAGACAAATATATGATACATAGATATGTTATATATGTAGACCCATGACTCAAATGATCGTATTCATCACATAAACTTCTGTTCCCTCCGGGACTCGAACCCAGTACCGTCGGTGCGAAAGCCAGGATTGCTACCTAGACAGTTTTTATCCTAACAACAATTATTATTCTAGTTGTGGCGCTGCTGGTGTCGACAAGCTAGCAGCGCCACAAATTCTTTTATTTATTTCCGATACTTATAGCCAAGGCAAGATGTGGCCATTTTTTCACTAATTGATACATTTTATGACAATCTGAGTTAATATTCCATTACAAAATCTAAGTGTGTGGCGCTACCAGAATTACGAACACGTCGTTGGTCTAACCAGCTATTTGACGGTATCAAAATTATCTGTTCCGTAGTAATCAATTTTAGTTAACCACTATGAACTACTGTTTGCCATGGATAAAGTATTGAATTTAACTATATACTATACTTTGTCCAATGTAGGATGATACTTTCGACAGGTGTCACTTCCTTATTGCTACGTACTAAGGTTGCGTTTGTTTCCTTATGTTTGGCTTGACATTGCAATAGTAACTTTATACCCTCTATATAGGTGTCAACTGTCAAAAGCATCATCCTACATTGGACAAAGTATAATGATGTCTTTTAATATACTTACACAATTATAGGCAAAGAAAATTAAAATAGCCACTTAAAGCTGCCAGTACTTAAATGTATTAGTATAATAATTAATAAATGAATACCTCCAAAGACACATTGCAAGACCTGGTGATGAAGTTAGCTCTTTTTGAAAATAATAACAGTAAAATGGAGGTCGGTCCCCCTACCAGAGTTTCTTTCGCCAGTTGTTCTCGGAAGGACCTCCCAATTTTCCGAACTGGTAGTAGACTCAGTAGTATACATTTAATAATTATCAAATTTAATAACTAAATAAAATGTGAAAATAAAACTATTAACATAAAATTTTAACAATTAGGAACGTGCGTCTAGTGGAAATTATATGACAATCATTATCTTAGTCATCCTGTGATCATGGCTCCTGTAAAGGAGTCAAAACGTCAGAATTAAATAGAAAATAAATGATGTGCAAAATGTTAAAAAAAGTGTTTTATTCAAATAAGTATTGTTGTTACAATAATGCGTACATTACACATTTAAATAAAACAACTTTTAAACGGATACGAGGGCATACTTTATATTTAATCCTGACGTTTCGACTACTACTTTACAAGAGAACCGTCATCACAGGATGACCAGATAACGGCTGTAAAACCTTCACACTATTTTAATCGGGCGCGTTCCTAACTGTTAAAATTTATACAAATCAAATTTGTCCTATTTTGCATTTTATTTAGTTATTTTATTGTATCTACGACTACTGTAAAATACTGAGTCTACCACCAGTTTGGAATAAGAAGGCCCTTCCGGGAACTGGCGAAAGAAATTTGGACAGGGGGACCTCTATCACTTTGATTATTTGCAAAAAGAGCGAACTAACTACATCACTAGGTCTTGCAGTGTGTCTCTTTGGGATCCCAAGCAGGTAGAATGCTCCAACTCCAAGGTGAATCTCTATTGAAATTAATATGCTTCCTGATTTCAATAGCCTCACTTAGCATTCTAGGTGATATCAAATCGAATGTAGTGGTTAAGCCCTTCAAAAGCTTTCTCACGTACTGCAGACTATTTCTATCGCGCCTATGTTTTATGTCGGCTAAATGTTCTTTAACGCGCGTCCCTATACTCCTCTTTGTTGTTTCGATCCTAACTGTTAAAATTTAGGTATACAACGAAAACAATTTTGTGTTGTATACCTAAATTTTAACAGTTAGGAACGTGCCCCTAATAAAATATTGTTTAGGTAGGACGACCATTACTTTAATCATCATGTGATCACGACTCCGTAAAGGGGTTGAAATATCAGTTTGTTGTTCTTTGTATTGTTCACTAATTTCATTACGATTAGTTTGTGACATGACAAGGACTTGGTTAATCACCAGTATTATTTATTAAGCTCGGCACGAATGCTTTCAAGCTCATTGTATTGGTTATCCACGATAAATAGGTTAGGTTAATTATAGATACATGAATTTAAAATTAATAAGTTACAAGTCTTTTGTTTATTAAAAAAGACAGTAGCAAGCAAACAAAGAACATTGCGATTTATTATCAAAGCCAGTAAATTCGAATTCGAGAAATGCAATTTGACGTCGGCTCCGATATACCTAACTCAAATGCGACAACTCGTGACTACGACTACGACTAAAAATTATTGCTGCAGTTAAGGATAAGATTAAAAATACATTTTTTAAAAACAGATATATACATTTTTTAAAATTACCGTATATTGACATATTTCATTGGTAAAATTTGTTTTTTAACGTGAGAATCAGACGCTTAAATTATATTTATTCGTATGTATAGATATACTGTTTACTACTATGGGTCAGTCAATAAATATCTATAAATAGCATATTATCGTGGGGTAACTAGTTTACTGAATAATAAAACGATAAAAATAATCACAACAACTTTCATAATAATTTTGAGTATTAAAGGATCAACAAAAAAAATATTTCATTTTTGTATTCTTTATGTGAAACAAAATAAAAATGTTATGACACTTCTCATACAATAGCAACTTATACTAATCCGCAGTACCTACTAATGATTTCGTTTTAGCACGCAGTTTTACACATAGTCACGAATTTTGTGCGTCGTAGTTGAATTCAAACGCAATAATAATATAATAGACAAAACACTAGCGTTGCCAAACGTCCCGTATTTCCCAGGACGTCCCGTATTTTAGGCATAGTTTAAAATGTCCCGCCGGGACTGACTGTCCCGTATTTGAACCGTACTTCGTTTTTCCTTCGTACTGTTTACATTTATGACTCGGCTCGACTCGAGCGATTGTGTAGTGTGAAGTAAATCGCACTTGCCGCCCGCATCGACCAATGACAGCTAAGACCGCGCTGGTCGCGCAAAGTCGTGGCCTAGCCGTCATTGTTTTTCTTCCCCTTTGACGCGTAAACACAATGAAACTATTTGATCCCTTTTTGTTTCATGCATAATATGTCTTTCTTTCTCTTTCTTTCTAATAAGAGGAAAAGATTTATTGATTGGTTATTGTTTTGAGACAGACGTTAAGTAAATACGTCGTCAATTATTTTATAATATTAAAAGCGACTCTATACGTTCATTATTTTATCAAGATTTTATAAAATGAGTAATATGAGTGATACTGACTGTGATGAAAGCACCAGTAGTAGTGTAATACCTCCCAAGAAAGCTAAAAGGCTAACTAAGTATAATCCAAGCTGGGAAAATGACTATTCCTGGTTAAAACAAGTAAAAGAAAATCTCAGAATAAAACACTTTTTTACGGATTTTTGCGCATGTTTTATTTTATTTTATATTTAATCCTGACGTTTCGACTCCTGTAAAGTGTTTTATTCTGATGTGTATTGTGCGCGGAAGTGTAAGAACTAAAAAAAAAAAAAAAAAGAAAATCTGTACCAGGCGTCCTGTCTCTTATGCATAAAAGATTTCTCTTGTGCTCATGGTGGTCTCAATGATGTAAAACAGCATGCATCTACTAAATCGCACATGACTATTGTTAGCAATAGAGCATCAAGTACGAAAATAACATTCTCTTCAAGGTACTCTTTTTAAACTTTAAATCTGAAATAAACTACAACAATTTTCAAGAAGCTGCGGAACATTTCAAAATAAAAGAAATAAATATGGATTACTTGTTCGAAGAATTCCAAATAATTAAAAAAAGCCTGGATATTGTTAGCACAACTTCTGATGGCAAGAGTATGGGTGCGATTGAAAAGTGGAAGAAAGTCACCGAAGGGTTTTCGAATACCGAAATCCCTAATATTTTCCGAGTTTTATCCTTCGTTTTTACTATTCCTAGCCCAAACTGTTTCGTGGAAAGGGTTTTTTCACAGATGGTACTTAAGTGGACTGATGTAAGAAATAAATGTACCCCTAATTTAATAAAAAGCGAGTTGATGACCGTTTTCAATTACGATTATAATTGTATTGATTTTTACAAATATGTTAAAACGAATAAAAATATGTTAAAACTGACTCGATCCTCAGAAAAATATCAAAAAAAAATAAAAAATGACACTAAATAATTTTGTTTTTCATTTGTCCCGGGTAAAAAAACTGAAATCCCGTATTTTTTACTCATTTAACCATTTGTCCCTTATAAGTTGAAAAAAAATCTGGCAACACTACAAAACACATACATTGTTTTAAAGCCAAGTTAAGTAGCTTAGGCGGTTAACACACTGCACCGCGCCCCGTCGCGTAGCGCGTGGCCGCAGATTTTATTGTTGTATGCAAGTATCTCAATTAATATAGAAAACACGCCTATGACAACACACTGCCGACGCGGGAACGCGGGGCGTGAAGAAATAGGGTCAACTTGTATTGAAAATCTGCGCGGGGAAGCAGATTAACCGCTAAGTTAGGCAGATCTGCGCCTCCGCGCGGGGGCGCGTTTTTCTGTCGCTACGCGCACCGCGGCGGGACGCATCTCTAGTGTGTGAACCGCCTAAAGCATTACTGTTATGATATTCAGAAATAACGACAATTACACACAAACACGAGCCAATCCTGTGATGTAAAAGAAAAATGGAGTTGTTGCATCTAATTTTCTAATTTTTATAAAATTCATTATACCCATCCTATATTTGAATCCGCCACAAAGAAAAGCGTGTTATTACATCAGTATTGTTCGGTTAGATTTAATAAGAACTATGACAAAAACAACGTAAAAGACGCTAATATGCGTCTTTTACGTTGTTTTTGTTGTTTTGCCAAGCGAGCATACCGCGGCAGCGACAGGGAAAGGTGACAATTGAAAAAAAAATGGCTTCCTGATTTTTAAAAAAGAAAGAAGAAACCAATGAACCCAGACAGTGAAAAATGAATCTAATTATGTATGTATAAGTATTTATGTGGCTAAGAAATACTAAAAAAGGGTTTTCTGTTTTTAAAGTATGAATAATAAAAAATTTACTGCACTAGATATTAAAAGTATTTTCGGTCATTGTGATTACGCCTTTGGAAAGTGCGACTGATATTGTAGCGCCATCTCACGTATGGCATTAAAAACAGATTCCAGTTTTGACTATTACGAAGCAATGGCTTATTTTCCGTAGTGTACGCAAGGTGGCGATCGACGCACTCAATGACCTTTCGTGAAGGAGGCGGAAAAGGAAGTTGCGCTAATCAACAAGGTTTTAATTAGTATGTAGACAGTGTTTAAAGTTTTAAAATTCAACTATTATAAACGTATATTATTTTTACGAAATATAAAACAGACAACTTCTAATCACGAACTCGGTAAAACGTCCGTGCGTTTTATTTTTATCATTTATTGTCAAGATATGTAGTTACAAAAACATATTTATTGAGAGTACTGATCTAAATAGATAACTGTTTTTTTTACTTATTTTAACCGTAATTATTTTTGTGGCAAGCAAAAATTAACAAGTGTTATAATTACTGCATACTAAAACGAAAATGTTCAAATAGGTATTGTTAGAAGATCCTGGTAAGCTACTTGGAGTAGCTACACAAAAATACTTACTATTCAATTATATTTTTCGAAGTATATTGCTTCGTTACTTGAATTTTTCACCACCGACCGCTTCATTATTATTTATCATTAGCCGTAATTAATAAAGCAAATGATAATAAAAAAATTGTTGCAATGGCGAGAAAGCTTGTATGGTCACACACTTTTATCACCTGCACTTCAACACAACCCGTTAAACTTAGATTTATTAGTCCAAAACGTTTTTATTTCATTCTAGCGAACACTATTAATATTTTTTATTTTATTAGGTACCTAAAAACTTTATAAGCCAATCAGCAAACTCGATAGCTTCGAGAAACAATAGTGCCAATCTCAGAATAAAGTTAGGAAGTGTCAATGTCAGCTGCAACCCAGTTCGCTCGCTTCTACCCCTATTGACAATTGCCATCTCAAAAATGGGTCAACTCAAGAATTTTGATGATTTTTACATATTTTTTGCATTTATGATTGCTATATTAATTATGATAAATAATTGCAATAGAAAAATACTGGAAAAAACTACCCAGCTCCCGCTTGAGATTTACAAGTTAATCAGAGTCCATTTTTTCTAGTATTTTTTATATTGAAGTAATTTATCATAAGGTGTTTTTATTCAATAGTGTTAACTGTAAAAATAATGATAATATTTTTTTGCCAAATATACTAATTTAAAAGTTAATACTTAATAACAGTAAGACAAATAGCTAAGTCCGTTTAATTATTCTTTGGGATCATAACGTTCATACACGCATGGTATATAAAAAGATTATTTTATCTTTATTTTTATCAGTTTTGTCAAATGGATTAGAATTAATAAAAATTTAGTAAATTACTTATGTAATTATTTTACTTTTTTTCGCAAAATTGGCGCCAATGGAAAACTGTTTTGCTTGATACGTTTTCTTAAGTAGATAAATATTAATTTTAAAAATATTAATATTTTTTATTATATTCATATGAATATCAGGTAAAAATAATGATTGGGTATGATTATTAGGTATAAATGGGTAAAAACACAAATTTTTTATGATATTTTCCTAGTACATAGTTAATATATTGTTTATCATTTAAAAATGTAACTGCAAAATTATTACATCTACAGCAACTTTACTAAAATAAATCAACCTGTCACAGATTTCAGACGGGACAGGACTAAATTACGTTTTTAAAATATAAGTCTATGTATAAAATTAAATTTGTACCTAATAAAGTATCACCATAAACATGTGCATTGTAGAGTAGGTATAATTTTTTTGACCTATTTATAAGTTTAATATAAAAATAGATACCAATTTGACCTTTTGCATAAACCAATTTATTGATTAAAGAAACCTTTATAAAAGAAAAAGAGTGAAATCGAAAAAATATTTATATTTAGATTACATATTTGCATAATATTGATGAAACGCAAAGAAATTATTCGAATGTACATCCAATCAATTGTCATGGCCTAATTCAATCAATTTCTTTGTATACATACCTAACAATTCATAATTATAATTATTGGAGTAGTGTTGCAGTAAAATCGACTTCGTTCCCACCCAAAATCACTTACAACATGGAATGCGTAATCGATATTATTAATATCATCGATAGTATCGATATTGTTCTGTGCAATCGATAGTATCAATAATCAGAATCATTTAATCCTTAGAAAATGGTTGCTATGTTGGTGTACAAGTTAGTGTACAATAGCAAGAATATCGATAGCATCAATAGCAAGAATTTCAACAGTATTATATCGATAGTATCGATTGTCGATAGTATTTAATGGTATTACTATCGATGGTATCGTGATAATAGGTCGATACTATTGCGTTATCGACAGTGTGAGTGACTTGAGGAACTTTGATAGACAATCTATTCCAAGCAACACCATATTGGAGTCCGTTTTGGTGAAGGTGAGATAAGATTACAAATCCATTGCGATGTAATTAAACAGCGTACGTTCCATGACGCCTGGTAAACACTTTGTTTGCTGATTGCATTAGCACCCACGATCCTGGCTTCAAGTCCCGGAAAGGACAGATGTTTATGTGGTGAATTCGAGAATTTTACCTGAGTCATGAGTATTTATATATATCTCTATTAATATTAAATACTTATTTATGTATAACATACATATGTATGTATATCCATTACCCTAGTATCCATAACACAAGCCTTACTTAAGTATTTACTCTGGGGTAGGCTAATTGGTTTGAATGTAAGAAACATTATTATTATTAGAACGAGCCTTCAGGTAGGATTCGAACCCACGACCTTTGCAATACGGGCGAATGCTCTGACCGCTGAGACCGGACATTTACAATATTATATTATTTAGCTAACAACAAAGCCTCATATTTGATTCTTGGTGGTAAAAGATTAAAAAAAAGCTTACTAATTAAGTATACAGATCGTTTTTTTAATCTTCTGACACAGACAAAGGAAAAAAAATATTCAGCTTTAAAATCCTCAGGTTTTTTTTTAAAGTTTTACAAATACAATAAAATACGAAATACGGGTCTTAATAAGACCTTTATTTATATATTTTATTTCTTGTACATATTAAAAAAGGGGTTTGAAAAATTAACATTTTGATAATGGGCAGTTGACAGGAGCTGTAACCACGGTTACTGGAAAGGGTAAAACGTTAGAGTTAAACATAAAATACACAGAATACTATACACACGTAGTAAATACGTTTAAAATAGTTTTATTTCAATGTGCAATAAGCTGGGGTGATAGAACTAAACTTTAATCGTTTTTTGTTTTAATGTTTGATTTATGTTTACATATTTATTTATTTTTATTAAACATTTTAAATTTTGAGATTTTTTTTAATTTTTTGACAAAGAAAAAAGCAAACAATTATCCTGGCTGTAGAACCTCAATATATGAAAATTAAGAAATACAAAAATTACCTGTCACTTTATTTCTAATATAGTGCTGTCCAGAGGTAGAGCATCACTATGGCTATCTGAATTAACCTCATGGATGTTCTGCGATTTTTGGTTATTTTTAAGTTACGTATTTTTCATGTTTTTTTACGAATCTTTATTTACAAGAGAGTGATGGTAAGGACACTTAATTTAAAGGCAAGTTCTTTATTTTTTTTTTCTTAATTAGCCCACAAGATATGCATAAATAAAAACGATTTAGCGCTACAAAAAATGTGGAACATTGTGCTTAGTAAATAATCTCAATTAATAGAATTTTCGAGAGCGATTTCAAAAAAACACCGTAGAAATTTCTGTTTAAACTATTTTGAAAACTTGTAAAATTTTATCATACATATGCTGTGTAATGTTGACAGAACTATCTCTACTGTATAATACTTAAATTTGACCCAAAGCAACTAATATATAGAGAGGTGGTATGAAATAAAACGAAATAATGATTATTTCTCGTGTTTATTTTGTTTCCATAAAATGTTTTGTAAATGCCGACCTTCGTGCTCAATGCAAACTAGGTGAAAATGTCACTATGTTTCCTTAATGCTAAAACCTTTTAATTAACAGTGCAAATAGCTGATAAAATTAAAAAAAAAAAACAAAAAAATTTGGAAGATTTTTTTTGTGTGTTAATAAAAAAAAAATGAATATAATGGGGTTAGATAAATTAAATGTGCAGTTATTACTATCGTCATACCTCTGCCAGAGAATGTATTTAAATGAACTAAGCTTAACATCGTAAATTAAAAAGTATTTATAGGACATCACTAACCTCTACGTGCACTAAACCAAAACAATTGGTACTTGACTAATTTAAGTATATACCGAGCCTAAATCATTTATTTTATACGTCATCGACCGTCCATCCGTCGCAAACAAAATAATTCATTCCAGTGCTGCCATTTTAGCGCGTTCGGCGCTAGATCTAGCGCTTTTTTACTATGTTCAGCGGGCTCTTGATAATTTTAGCGCCGAGCGGATAATTTAGCGCTTTATTAATTTTTAATATGGCAGCACTATTTATTCTGTGGAGAATAAAATTGTCTATACGCAATTTTATAGTCTATGCCAGATGGGTTTTAATATGGCAATAGAGCACGGGGAATCCCCTGTAACTTAAGTACGGTTTCATGTTTGATTGATTGACTTTGCTTCTTTCATTTGTAAACGCTCTGAAGTTTAGGTGAAGAAATAACGTTTTAAGCACTGATTGTATTAGTTACTTTTGAGAGTGTTCCGTTCCATAGTGTTAGTTAACTCTTTTGAAATGGATGTACCATTATCAAAAAAAACTGTGTACAAACAAAGATATAAAGTCGAATGGGAGAAATCACCCAATTTCAAACAACGGTTGAAACCTGTGCCTGGAGATGATACAAGGGCAATGTGTTTATATTTTAGGAAGGACTTTCTTGCCAAATTAAGCGACATCCAGAGACATTGTGATTCAGTTCATCACAAGAAGCAGGCGAAACCTTTGTTGGACAAAAAACAAACACAAATCTCTTCAATGCTGCAAAAACCCGTCGATAAGCTCTGTGTTGAGGCTGAAGGTGCTCTTTCAATGTATGTTGCGGAACACACAGTTATACAAGCAATTGATCATCTTACCGAATTGTGTAAAAATAAATTTTCTGATTCTAAGGCTACTACAGAAATGAAATTGCACCGAACGAAATGTACAGCAATAATTCAGGAAGTATTAGCACCTCATTTTAAAGATACTTTGAGAAATGATATTGGTGATAATTCGTATAGTTTGATTGTAGATGAATCTACTGATGTTTCCGTTCGAAAATATCTCGGTATCGTTGTTAAATATTTTAGCAGCAGTCGCAACGAAATAGTCTCCACATTCTTAGGGCTGGTTGAATTGGAATCTGCAGATGCCGAAGGAATAGTTTCGGCGTTAACAGTTTTTGTGTGGAATACTTAATAATTTACAAGGGGCAATAACAACTTTTGAAAACAAAACTTCTGACCCATGTCTGCTCTACAATACGCTACACGATTTGATACGAAACATGTGCACGAAAATAATAATAACGCAACCGAGAATGCAATTCGAAAGCATTAATGTGAAAGAACATCTGTCTATGTCACCATACCTTGGTTATTTATTTGACAAAGAGATGAACGAATCTTCATTAAATGAGGATGAAAAAAATGCAATGAGGAAAAGGTGTGTTGATTTTATTATTAAGCTAATAAATGAGCTGCAACAAAGACTGCCCGAAAATTTAAAACTACTTAAAAACTCTATGGCATTATCTGTTTCCGTAATTTAAAAACCAAACAGAATTATTGATAACTTTATACAAGTTTTGGAAAGTCTGGGTTACACAGAAAATATAGATAATGTTATTCAGCAGTGGCAAACTGTTATCCTACAGAACTGGGAAAATACCGAAGATACGGTGAAGGGCAGAAGTTCAACAGTCGAGGGACGCAGCTGGCTGCTGTCCATATAAAGATTTATTCAATATCGCGACAAAAATAATGAGTTTGCCACATTCAAATGCTGATATTGAACTGTACAGCTTAATGAATGTGGTTAAAAGCAAGTTACGAAATGCATTGCATATCGACCCTCGAGTTCAGCTGTGATAGAAGAATATTTTTAATTTTTCTTACTTGTTTTTTACTTAAAGTTGACTTCACTATACCCAAACTGTAGGTATAAAATAATATTATTATGTTTTCTCTTTTAAACTTATAATTGTAATAAAAAGTTGTTTTTGTCAATGTGATTACACAATCTCCCATAATAAACACGTATAGCAATACACAGTATAGTAAGCCGGCGAAATACGTTTATAACAAGTCGCAATCTGCGTCTCGCTTCCACAACTTTACCAGAATTAGTATGGAAGATTGTTTAATCAATCACACTTGTCGTCTAAAAACCACCTCAGTTATAAGTTCGAATTTAGCGCTTTATTGACTCGTTTGTGCCGATTTAGCGCTTTATTATCTCTTGAACATATTCGATATAGCGCTTTGTGCACCGCTGTCAGCGCTGAGTAGATTTTTTCATCTGGCAGCACTGATTCATTCAATTCAATTCAGTATGTTTTGTGCGCTGTAGGTGGACGCATGTTGCCGCCGTTTGTGTAGTTGAAGTAGCTTTCGCGCGAAAAATACTGTCGTTTTTTTTCTAAATTGGACTTAAAATGTGGTATTGAAAAGTGGTTTTTATACTAATTTAATGAATTTTAATTATTGAAGCAGTGCTTTGTGTTGAGTAAAAGGTAGGTATTCTATTTTAATGCCTATTGTTTATTGTGGAAAATTATTAAGAATAGTTAGGATGACTAATTTCCGTATTCTCTGATCGAGGTGAGAGAAATTGTCAACAAAGTTTTTTTTATGAAATAAACAATGATATTTGCCTTACGAGCTGATATTAATATTTAAAATACTTTAAAATACGCTGTTTACCTATTTAAAAATCGTTAGTAGCGTTTAATATGTATTTAATACTTAGATATAGATAGGTATATGAATTAAATTGTGTTGTTCAGTTATGAATTTCCTTTTACATAGTTTAATAAGACAAAATAAAGAGTAGTATTTGTTACCTTTTAGTGGCTGTGTATAGACTACAGTTGCCGGCGGCGGCGTCACAAATTTAAAAATTCCAATTGGTGTAGGTCTTTGAATTGGATTGAATGTTGTTTTTGCATTGATTGTATCTTTATACATTGCAATATTTGCAAAGCATAAAAATAATATTGTTTTCTATTTATATGTATAGAGAATTCTTTACTTTCTGTTTTGTTGATACCCATACAAATGTAAATAACCTAACCTGTCGTAATGAAAACGAAGGGAAATAATGGATTGGACCATAAATAAACAGGCGTCATTTTTTGCCTTCAATTAGATACTTCAGGATTGTCATACATTCTTTTCTTAACCTTTTCTTATAGGTATTATAACACAATATATTGTTCTAATATATCCATTCGGTTAAGCTTTCGTTTTTCTGCCTTAAAAAGAAAATCATATTAAAAGTATTGAAATAAAAAAAACTGACAATGACGCGTTTCCGCTTACGATCGACTTTATAACTAATTTTTCAACGACTTTTTATCCGATTCTGTAAAGGAATCACTCGTTTGACTGAAATTTCGTCTCGGTAGCTCTCGAGAGATAGTTTATGTAGAAATTATAATTATGAATTAAAATGAGGTCATATTAATTAAATATTCTTATTCGGCAGAATAAATAGAATGCTTAACTATTATAGATATGCCTACATATATTGAAATTTAGATTGTTTTATATTTTTTAGAAATCCTTCTTGCCAAAAATTTGGTGTGATGTGTAGCGGTTGGTGATTATCTTTATTAAATCTAAAGATCGTACCATATTACTTGCAGAATAAAATGATTTGATTTGATTTCATTCGATTCGATATTATTAGATTTGAGATTCACAACATGACTACAGTGGATAACGGATTATCGGACTGGTGCGTTGACTCGGTCATGAAATCGGCGGATAAATCTATCAAAAAATCGGTTCGGTATAAGTATGTATCGAACTGCAAGTCACGTGTTTAGATGCTCCCATACGGACGTTCGGGTCGATCTCATACAGGCTCTCGTCGCACGGTTACTCTTTTTTTTCTTTTTATTTTGAATGGTTTCGCTCGTCGTTTCATCTCGGCTATATTAAGACAGAAACCGTTTGGTGCTTCGGTAGTGGTCCTACCTTTCGCATCGACAGTCCTGGGTTCGAGTCCCGGACGGGGCAGATGTTTGTGTGATGAAAACGAGGATTTGTACCTGAGTTTATAGTAAATATCTATGTATAATATGTATGTATGTCTGTCCGTTACGCTAGTATGCATAACGCAAACCCTACAATGCGTAAAAAAGATTACGCAAAGAGATGAAGAATTTAATTGTTAATTAAGTTATGAATATAAGTAGGTACTTCCTATACATAGGATTTGAAAGTCATGGCTTAGCTGTTGACGTTCAATACACTACGTTGTTATCGGTTAACTTAAACGGCGCTTTGTCAAAAATAATTTTTGAGATAACGGCGAAAAAAACAAAAAATATCTAAAAATGATGTTATGCGGAAACTAATTCAAAAACTACAAGTTATACGCTTTCTCGAACAGATCTAAAGACTTTTTTTATATTATTCTGTCATTTAAAAGTCATGGGGTCGTCATACATGAGTTTTACTATTAAAAAACCGGCCAAGTGCGAGTCGGTCACGCGTACCGAGGGTTCCGTATAAACCTGTAGGTATATAAGTAAAAGCCAATTATTAAAAATATTTTTATTATATGATGTAACTAAAAATGTACGGTTTTCGCAATTTTTATCTGTGCTTTAAGACGTTGCTTCGTACCAAATTTCAAGATTCTGAGATCACGGGAAGTACCCTGTAGATTTTGATTCCCTTGCGAGTGTTGAAAATTTGCGGGAATTTGTAGCATAAACGGCTGTATCTTTTGATTGCGTTTCAGCTTGATACCTCCACGCATTCCTGAGAAAAAGGGACAACAAAGTGATCCTATAAGGGTTCCGTGTTTTAGTTTCGAGGTAGGGCATCTTAAAAATGGGATTGCTTGTCCTAGATCGCTCCAGGCTATAATAATCTGACCAGTGCCGGATTAAGGTCGCCTGGGGCCTCTAGGCACTTTATGTTTGGGGGCCCCCTTATACAATGTGTCCCGTCACCAGTGTCGGAGCCTTTAATGGTGTGAATTATAGCATTTTTTATCGACAAATTGCCCCTCAAATTTTGTGGAATACTCATTTCTTGAGTGAATAAATACAAAATCAGAAAATATTTTTTAAATAAAAAATGACAATGATATTCAGTAATCAAAAAATCATTTATCGACTTTTCCAAGCTTCTCTTTTTAACATTTTGTAATATGAAGTAAACTTCCCAATAAATATCTGGTCTAGCAGTCCTGATACTGTACCCCTGTGTCGATTCGAAAGTGTTAAATGCTTTTATATCAAACTAAAAATAGTTTCTTCAGTTTAGTGTTATTATAAGCTGTTATATGAACGTCAAGAAATTACGTCTTTGTATTGTATTGAGAAGAAAGGGCAAGAAACTCTTCATCTTATCAGTCTATTGTTTTGTCTGTTTGTTTTATTTCACAGAGTCGTCAATTGAATGATGACCTCAGTATTAATACGCTGTAATAAGTATAACCTCCTATAATACTGATCGGTGCGCCCAGATTGAGGAAGATTTTGCGATAACTATTCACAATTTTGTAGTTAAATAAATTTTATCCTATTTATTATCATAATAACTCATAATTTATTTTTATTTTTTTTCATTTATTTAGGGACATCAACAAAGCATACACAAAGATAATGACAAAAGAGGTACATATAAAATACCACTAGAAATAGTGCTGCCTTAGTTATAGGCTGACACGTCATGCATAAAACATAAACAATCTATTATATTAGTTAGATAACAATCTTAAAACTTAAAGTATACTAATTTACGTTATACAAATATAGGCAACTATAATAAATGCAATATAACAACTAACTAATTATTTTTAAAAGTTGATTATGATTATGTGAATAAAACAATTTGATTTATATAAAAAAATTAAAACTTAGAAACGTATCCGATTAAAATATTGTAAAGGTAGTAGAAAATATATATGACGACCATTGCCTTAGTTATCCTGTGATCACGGCTCTTGTAAAGGAGTCGAAACGTTAGGATTAATATAAAATAAATTATCCGTAAAATCCGTACAAAAGTTGTTTTATTCAAATTATTTCCACTGGTTGTAAACCCTGCTTCTTACTAGTATCTACATCACTCAAGATTGACTGGTAGAAAATGCCAAAGGCCAAAGGTAGAAAGTCCGTAATTGTGCATGAAGTATAAATGAATAAATAAATGCTTGTGTTATTGGTGGGTTCATGTCTGTAGTACATTCGTAGTAACAGTCTAACGCTGCAAACACTAAAAGCAGGGCAAATCTATTTCGTTAGGTCGCATGACGCCATGACTCTATGAGTTCTTAGCCGATTTTCTTATTTTTTTGCAAATAATCGAACCAACAGGTTTAGGACTAGATCGTGACGGAGTTTTGAACCGAATTTAAACGAACAAATAAAAGTTATGACCAAAAACATTGGCTCTATGGGTTATAATTTTTTTTCAAGCTTCAGCATACATACACAGAACTCTCTTTTGGAACCACCGAAGCTAGCGAAGCTTTATGCTCATCGCAGTGTTACCAACTCTTAAAAATATTTAACCCTAAATTAAATTCAAAAACCCCTAAAATTGCCCTAATTACTTGGAAATCCCCCTAAAAATAAATTGTATGATATAATTTTGTTAATTTTTATTTATAAAAGTATATTATATTTATCACGTCAAATATTTTTTCATTTTCTTCTGACGAATCAGATTTTATAAAGTCATACATGTTGACTTTGAATAAGCCTAATATTCTAGGAGATGGGTTGAATATTGTACAAGATCATTTCATCCACCATTTCGATTGAAAATTCCAAGTACTGTACTTGGATTTAAAGTACACTAGATGTCACTAAGTCCGAGGTCGTTGGGTAAAAAATAAATTTGATTAGCTAGTTAAGACTGCCCCAGGGCCTATACTTTAATTTTTTTTCTCGATAAATAAAATATGAAGATTCACAAAAACCCTAAAAAAAACCCCATCTCACTTATTTACCCCCTAAATTTAGGGGGAAAACCCCTAAGTTGGGAACCCTGGCTCATCGACCTAGTTTATTGTTATTATTATTAATTATTTTTGCTCGTGTATGTCCGTACAGCCTGAGACCTTGCCAGAATACCAGCGCTACTGCGTCACTCTGTCCATCTTGGAAAGACGCAGTGGCTTATGCTAATGCATGGTCCGTCTTGGCTTCGCATTTATGTATGACACATGTTATATTAGTGTTAATATGAATGTACTCTTTGTTTGCAATGTTTTTTCTAATTCTCTTTTTATGTAATGTGTTGTAAATTGTAATTTGCGAAGCTCATAAAGTTATTTCTTTCTTTTTTTCTTGAGAGATGACTTTGTACTGCATACAAGTTTTACACTATTCAAGTACTGTTAAGGAGTTACCTTGTCTATCAATCAATTATTATATTATTGCAAAACCATTATTTACAAAACGAAATTACCACACAAATATTTAAATAATTATGAAATCAAGAAGTAACAAGCATTTTAACATATTTGCAAGTCTAATAGTTAAGTAACGTTTGTTTCTTTTGGAAAATCAAGTTATTAAGACAATGACACACATATTAACACGAGTCATTAAGTTTAATTTATTTTTGTACTATTCTTTACCCTCTTTTTTTATTCAATTTAAGCTTAGAAAAAGAATCACCGAAGACTAGGCTGTATGGGCTTAATATCCTTTGTCTTCTTATAAGGGAAAATCTAATAAAAAAAGTTACAAAAACAATATGCATTAGTTGTTGTTCTGAGGACCCCAGGGACTTTTGGCGGGAGCGGGAAGCGTCACGTTGGTGGTTTTGTTTCTCTTGTTACTATTTGTGTTGTTGTGGATGCTAGTGCGTAATAATGGTGGATTATTAACCACTAAGTGTTTATGAACATACAAGAGTGTTGGCAAGTGTAGTAACAAAGCAGCTGAAGTTGTTTTTTTATGCTCTTTCAAGAAGTCCACGGGGAGGTTTCAGTAAAATCCCACACATTTACTGAAACCTAGGGGGAAAATACATGTTACTGTTCAGTCATCATCATCAAAATAAGAAAAGAAATTACTCATGAACTGGCAATTATTCTTACTCGATACTGGCTAAATGCACAAATCGTGCAAACCACAAATAAAGAAAAAGTGTCTATAGTAGATAGTTGGTTATAAGCATGTTATAAGTATTAAAGGTGAAGTCGCTTGCGCTCTCCTGTGTATATGTTACCGGAAATGTATGAAATCAAGGAATTATATACAATTCCGAGGAAATATGTACAATTCCGATATTATTTAGGAAATGTATAAAATATTGTTTGAAAAACTATTTAATGCATAGATATCCTAAGAAATGTGTAAATTTCCTCGGAATTATATATCATTCCAATGTCGTATAAGGAAATTTATAAACTAAATGCTTTTTGTAATAAAACAAGTTGTTAAAATAAGAATAATAATTTTTATTATAGCACTAATTGAGACAATCGGGTAACAGTCATACCGTAAAATATAATATGTTCATACTATCTTACTACCTAATTAATGCTTCAAAAATAAACTATCTATTAACTTTTAAGGTATCACAAAATCAACTTATATTATTCTTATAACCTAACCTAACCTATAGCAATACCCTCCCCTCGTCCCGCTGTCCCCGCGTACCCAACAATATCTCAAATGTTTTACATTTCCGATTGCTATTTAGTAAATATATAGATTTCCTAGGAAATGTGTGTAATATAATTTATTTCACACATTTCCGTGCGATTTTAGGAATTACATACATTTCCTAGGAATTGTATACAATGACGGAATACATACATTTCCGTTAACATATATATTTAAAAGGTTGAATTATTGTAAACATTAAAAATTTATTCATTTGCAAAAGCCATGTTTAGCTATGGAAAAACATTTAGTGTCATATTTAATATATAAATTTTATCAAGATATGGTCAACATTTGAATTCATTCATGTCAAAAAGCTAGATATAACAGATATTAAAGTAAATAATAAATACACGACAATGTTATTAACTAATCTGTCAAAAGAATATGTCAATACTGTAGTAAGGATTCTTAGTACCCAGACAAGAGCTGCATTTCAATTGCATCTCGATTGCAAATGGAGTTGGAGTACAATTTGGACTAAACTGCACTAACACCCGCAGTCACAACGCAGTTTCGATGCGTTCGCCTCAACTGCATCCAAAGCAAACAAATGCTCGTATAACTACGCTCGTAAAGATTGTTAAGTATAGTTTTATATTTATACTACAGTTTTAAAGCCTGTAAACTAGTACACTGTGGACAAAGTTTTTTCCTGAGTAATTTCACGCATGGCCAGAGATTCGCACTACAAAGAATGCTTAACAGGAATCATATTATCTGATTTTTTTTGTACAATTGTCATTATCATTCAAGTACTAGTAGGTTTTTTTAGATTAAACATAGCTGGTCTGACCGGAGTCTTCGCCATGGGCTTAGAATGAAATTAAAAGTAAAAAAAATTTAAAGTTCGATGCGTGTTTCCCGTCCCGTTAACCAACCTAGTATCGTATGAATGTTTTGCGCAATATATTTTTGAAGTGAAAACTTCTTTAGCATCGTTGTGATTTGAAAGTCGGTGAAACGAAAAAGCGACAGTAAAAAGAGACAGACACATAAATTCATAAGATTTAACGTAAAAGAAAATGAGATAGTAAGCAATATGCAGTGTCTCTTTGAAACGAAAAAGCGACAGTAAAAAGACAGACACATAAATTCATGAGATTTTGGAAAAAAATGAGATAGTAAGCATTATGTACGTGTGTAAATACGTGTTTGTGTGCGCATGCGTAGTACAAAGCTTGAGAGAGTGCATCACAACAACCGTGGTATTTTGTATACGTGTACTTATTATTTTGAAGGTTTCACTTCTACCACGTGTGAATTGCACACATGTTTTTTTTTTAAATTATCTAAGTTTTTTATACTGGTTTCTAAATATATCTGATATTTTTATGATAACCCAAGTCTTTTATCAATCAAATCTTATCATTAATTTGTTCGTTAACAAAATATGAGGCCTGCATTTTTTCTTTTGACGGTTTTTATTTGTTTTGAATAATTATCGTCTATTGTTTAATTTAGATAATGTTGACAAAAGATTGCTATATGTTACTATTTTAGTAGAAGTACGTAATTTTAAGTTTTTGACCTTATAAAAATAAGCTTTTACCAGCGGCTTCGCTGGCGTTAACCGATTCGTTGCAACATACAATTACCAGAAACGAAGGCTACGAGCTTGATTTACGTGGAAAATGAAGATAGTTTTATACTGAGTAGATTGTCCTAAAACTTAATTTGAAGGAGTTATCATCGATTTAAAAATGACACGGCTCCAGTGGCTAGCGCCACACTTAAAAGAAAGTGGTGGCACGCCAGACGTACGAAATCTTGGAACATCCTCCCTATAGCCCAGATTTAGCCCCAAGTGATTATTATTTGTTCCCAAAAATGAAAAAAAGAGCTTCGAGGTAAGAAATTTTCCAGCGATGAAGAAGTGAAGAGCGCAATTTCGGCCTATTTTGACGACAAAGAAATATCTTTTTTTTCGAAAGTATTAATAAATTAATTGATAGGTCTAATAAATGTATTCGAGTTAAGGGGGAATACATTGAGAAGGAAAAATAATTTTGTGTTTTATTTCTTACTTTTTACACTCCATTCCGCGAACTTTTTGACCCATCCTCATATAATATTAGGATGCATAATAAACAAACCGCTCGTTTACGGAGGCGTTCGTTTGGGTATACCTTTTTCGCAATTATTGAAAATTCATAATTTTAGAACGCATATAAATCATTTGGCATAATTTAAAATAGCTTGCTGGTTGGTAATGAATAAAAATAAACCTAACCTAACCTGCAATGTATGTCAATTTATGCCTTTTGATTACTATACCAAGTGACTTTGAGCAACAAAATTCTGCCAGATAAATAGATAGATCCGTTCGTTTTGACACTAATAAATTATTTGTTTCTCAGTTTTACAATTGAATAAATAAAGTTCATCCGACTATTGATATCTAGTTTCTTTAGAAATTTTAATAAATATTACAATAGATTTTTACTATAAAAGTCTGAAATCTGGTGGTGTATTGCTATCTCTCCAATTAGCCTGCCAAGCGTGGATATTGTTTTATCGTGAATAGGTAAGCGCTTGACCGCTGTCTCGCCTGACGGATGCGATCTAGGAAGTGACGCGACTGCCTCGAAGATAATTTTACTCGTGACATAAAGACCGCTAAATTGTATTTATCCGCAAGTACAGACTCAGGCAAAGAGTTGCTCTTTAGCGGTACGGATCACAAAATTGGAACCAAAACGCTTAGCGGGTCCTTGGTATATCTCTTTAATACTACTAGTAATGTCATATTTACTATTTTCTTTCCGAAAAATATCTTGAAACAATCACAACACTGGCTAGATGACGCCACATTGAATACAAAACGCACCTAGCGCCGCGGTGGTGAGCGCTGAACTAATTCAATTTGACGGCGGCTTTTCTATCAGCTGTAGTGTTGAACGTTTTGAGCGACTCAAATATTCAATTAAAAAGCTAGACGTGTGATTGAATGGCGTTGTTCAGTCAAAGGGCTAGCTGTTTGATTGAACGGCTATTTTAACCAGTTGGCTGCGACATATCAACCATATAACGATGGCGCTTATTTGTAAGTGGTTGTCCGTTGAAAAAATGGAGATTGTGGCAACACCTTCACTATTGGGGGAGATTTTCGCAAAAGGGGTTTTTTACTATTGTTGATGCTCCGATATGTCGCTGCAGTGGCATCTATCGCCACGAAAGAACTGAAAAATCGCCTAAGAATATATTGTGAGCCTTGTCCATTTTTTCTAGTATTTTTCTGCAAAAATAATATATCATAACATTTATTTAACATTTCATCAACATTGTCTCAGCTGAAATACTTTCATTGCTGGCTCCCTAAAAAATGGGAGGTTTTGCCACAATATCTATGCTTGATACGCTGTTGCCCATTTGATAGTCTACTGGAAGTATATGGTCTAATCTCCAATATCATGAATCGCCTATTACGACAACGTAAACCATGAAAAATTATGCTACACCAAACGGCATATATACTTACGTAAATATATGTGAAATATGTTAATTATATATTTTAGCGATCTTCTTGAATGTATGAGTATCTCGTTAACAAAACCCGTTTTTTACGAATCTCGGTCAATGTCATTGTTGCTTCATAACATAACATTCAGATGAACCGACAACTTTAACATTAATAAATGCATTTTTATTTTGACACCAAACATTATTGTCAGAGAGTTAGCTAATGTGTTGTTCATGGAAATTGGAAACAACTTAGGTATGGTGATACTAAATTAAAATATGCAGTTTTAAAATTAAAATGGTCTTTATGACAATTGTATAAAGTAGATAAAAACGTAAAAGTTTATAGCTTAATGTGTTCTCTACTGTCCTACCACCATACTGACGTTCAGGCCGCTCGCATATAGGCGGCCACTATCCATGCCAAGTGTCAGATTTTACTGTTACACGAGAGCGTCAGATTTTACCGTTACAAGAGAGCGTCAGATTTAATACCGATACCAAAAAGTTCTATAGGATATATAGGTCTTTGACCGTTACATGATATACATATATAGGAGACAGCTGGCGTGACCTTCTGTCTTGCTTTAGCTCATGTCAGCGTGCATGGCTGGCGTAGTTTTCTATCTCTTTTTCTACTCTATATTTAACGCTCAGTTCCTACTCATTATATTTAAAAGCTTCACTTCTTTCGGGCATCCCTAGACGGCACAGTTATTTTCTGAATGATTTACATATGTGTTTACGACTGACGCGTTCGTACCTGCGTTTTCTAGCAACTTAGCCATTTTACGCAGCTACGCCCAAAAACGCAACCTTACGTACTTACATACTTTCATACTTTCTTTGTTGTCAATTTTTTGTGTCGACGAACTGGAGGCCGTCATTCGTCATAATGAGATCAAAGAAATATTTATTTCTTCTTTATTCTTTTGTTTATTAACAGTAGTGTTGCCCAAATGCAAGAACAAGACGAGACTTAGCCAGTCTTGGTCTTGGTCTTGCGCCAATACACCTGGTCTTGGTCTTGGTCTTGGTCTTGCGCTTGCAGTCTTGGTCTTGGTCTTGGTCTTGCAGCAAGAGTCTTGCAAGTCTTGCAATTACCTATTAGTCTATTGCTATTTATTAAAGTTTACTTTAAATCTTAGAAAAACGTATTAGAATTGGAACATTGTGAGCTTGAATTAACATAGCCATAGTAAAGATCAATCAGATTAATAAATAACTGAAGATTTGATAAGAAAGTCGAAAAATCAACTGACCTATATGTCGTTTTCCATGGAAGTAACTGTTTCTTAATAAACATTTATGATTTATAAGCTTACATTTGCTAAAACATGTAAAAAAACAAATTAATTACAATAACTTGACTGTATTTTAAATAACAATGTCTGTCTAGAAAGAGATTGAACCCTCAACTTGCATGAAATTTAATAAAAGAGTTTTATGATTTATCATTTATTTCAATCAAAAATAAAATACAACACAAATCAAACATAACAGTACACAACAGCTTTATCATTAGGTTATGTTACTTTATATCAATTCTTTTGACCAAGAATTAATACAAAGTAACCATCTGGCTGACTCATCACTTAACCTATTTCTATGTTTTCTAATTACTAATGATGCTTTAGAAAATAATCTCTCAGCAGGTACTGAAGTTGCAGGTATTGAGAGAAAATCACGGGCCATCTTCGATAAAGTCGGATACTCTGTCTCATGCGTCCTCCACCAATCTAAAATGTCTTCCGAGCTGGCAGTTCTTGGTTTTCTCAGGTACTCCTCCAACTCGTCTATCACTAAGCCTTGAAGACAAGATCCAGATGACGTCGAGGGACATTCATAGAGTTTATCAAAGTCTATAATGTCTTCATCTTCATCACATACTTTATTTTCTTTTCTTGGCAATTCCAGAGATTTGTTCAGTGAGTGTAGACTTTTATATTCTTCATAAAGTTCATTGAACTTGCGCAGACTTTCTGTTTTAAGTTGCTTCCCCCACATTGTCAGGTCAAAAGTCTGAGCCTTATGCCTTGGGTCTAAAATTAAAGAAGTACAATAAATCCAGTTGCTCTTCTTATAATGTTTAAGCATTTTGTCTCGAGCTGCTTGGAAAGCTAGAATGAGCCTTTCATCCACTTCAGATCGATTAGGTTTCTCATCTAACTGTTTTACCATGGATTCAATTTTATCTAGCAAGAGATTGAATGATACAATGACTAGCGGTAATGTAACATATTTGTCTCCACCAAGTTTTGTACTTAAAAGTTTAAAGTTTATTAGAAATTTATGTAATTTTTCGAGTACCTGCCATTCACTAGCTGTGATTTGAAAATCATTCAATTCGGTGACAGAACTGCACAATATGTTAATGCCCGCTCTCACTTTTAAACCAAATCCAATCATATCATGTGTGGAATTCCATCTTGTTGGACAGTCAAGAATGGCATTTAGATTTGATGGCACGCCAGCTGCTTCACAAGCAGACTGAAACTTCTTCTTCACTATCTCACTTCTTTTTATTTTACTGGAAATACTGCGTAACTTTGTTACAGATGTACGCGAGTCAGC
Source organism: Calamotropha paludella (assembly GCA_927399485.1). Lineage (NCBI taxonomy): Eukaryota > Metazoa > Arthropoda > Insecta > Lepidoptera > Crambidae > Calamotropha > Calamotropha paludella. The sequence goes on along the minus strand of OV656806.1, from coordinate 2,580,914 downwards.
AATATTTGGTGCATATTCTTCATCTTCCTCAGTTTCGTCTGCATAGTCTTCATACTGCTGATCTTGCGCGTTAGTGTCAGACTCACAGTGTAATGCTAAGGTCTCTAATAAATCTTGTACACCAAGGTTTAAAATGTGAGCAAAGCACCGGAAATGTTGATTGTCTGAATCAAAGTGTGGCAACTGTTTGCCCAGTTCATACATAAATTTGGTATTTGCAGTTGCGTTGTCGACCGTGATACCTTGTATTTTATCAATTATGCCATATTCCAATAAACATTCATGGAAAATCGTTGCAATATCTTCCCCAGTATGTCGACCGCGTGATGGTATAAAATCAAGAACTACAGATCGATACTTCCATTCGTTGTCTATATAATGCATAGTAACCCCGTAGTAACTCCTACCAGCAATTGACGTCCACCCATCAATGGTAAATGACATTTTAGATGATAATTGTTGAAGTCGTTCCTTGAGATTAAATTGGAGCTCTTCAAATCGCTCTTTGACTTTCCTTCTAAGTGTAGACCTTTTAGGAAACTCCATATTAGGGCAAATACGTCGAAAATATACTTGTGTAGCTTCGTCATCGAAAAATGAGAAGGGAAGATATTTTTTCACTACCCAATCAACTGTAGCTGTCGTGATGTTGTCACTGCTGTTTTCCGACTGAAATAAAACAATAAATCTTGTGTTATTATTTAAAACATACTAGGTTTGAGCGTTTAGGAGGAGGAGGTTTGTTGTTGTTAAATCGAGAAAATCGTTAAATTGACATTTGTTATATTAAGGTTGCACTGTACTGTAATTTACCAAAATAAAGTACTTAGTTGTTACTGGCCGATTATGAAAACAAATGAAAATATAGGTGTTTATAAAAATATTTAAGACGATAATTACATACTTAATATGTCGCACCCCTAGATGAAAACACCACTAACTCAAAAATACTTACGTAAGTTAATGGCGTTTTTGAAAGTATCGCATGAACAGCTACGCGGAGTTAAAATTCCCGTAGCGACAATTTCGACCATTGTTAAAAATGACGCGAAATATGTACCTATGTATTACTATTTTATCAATATCTATAAAATATTCCGAAGTCAGTTTAAAGTCATTTGTTCAAAAAAGACTTTTTTGAGTTCCTGGAGTTTTCATATAAAAAAAATATATTCTTACCTGTCCACTTCTTCCAGCGGTTACTAAAAAGCTTGTGATATCTCCACTTAATTTTGGTTTAACAGGAAGAAATATTTGTGATTCCTTTTTGTGGAAAGATATTAGATGTTTCCTTAAGCCTGAAGTGTTTCTGTTTTTCATTTTTATTTCAGTCTTTTTATGTTGGCACAATTTACACAAGGCAGTTTGGGATGCATGAATTATTTCGAAAAACTCCTCAAATTTGCTTTTGGGTCTTTTAGATCTGTGACTCAAACTCTCGTTACTCGGACTAGAATAATTTGAATCTTCGTCACTCATATTAAATTGTACACGTGATACGTTTTTAGAAAACAACAAGAATTAGTAAAAACAATTATTAAGTTAAACTCGAAGCACAGCTCAATTGGAAATGACTGGAATTAAAATAATTCCTTTGTTTATAGTACGTTTCCTTGCTTTCTACCGCGCCGCCTCGCCACGTGCCGGCTCTATTAAAAGGATGCCGCCGCAAATCAAACGATGCCGCGTGCGGCGTACAAACACAGATTATTACCTACTTGTACAGACGCGACGCGTGAATAAAATATATGTAAAGAATTAGTGCCAATCACTATTCTTTACATATAAGTGAATGTTTTGGCGTACATCTATACTAATCTATACTAATATTATAAAGCTGAAGAGTTTGTTTGTATGTTTGATGACAGAAGTTTTAAAATAAATAAATAAATCCTGAACGTCACTATACCTCCAAAGTTACTATTCTTCGTGGGCGAAGTCGCGGGCACTGCTTGTAAATACTTTTTTTTTTTTTTTATTTATTTTTTTTTATTTATTTATTTCATATACAAGAAAAAAAAATACAAAGATACAATTTAGTCCCACAAAACCGACTTGTCGGTTTGACTGAGGGATCTTTAGTCTCTTAGCTTATAATTATAATTATGTAGGTATATAATACAACTATAACTGTATCAGGTAAAGTTAAGTGCACAATAATTGGATTTAGACTGAATTACAACAAACTGAAGGAAAATTTAGCGGTGATAATAATAAGATACAATTGTTGTAAGATATAAAATACGTGTGTAAAAAACAACCACGCCTCCGAGCCCTCAGATGGGCTCGGAGGCGTGGTTGTTTTTTACACACGTATTTTATATCTTATAGAAATATTGCATTGTGAATGCAAAAAAATAAATAAAAACATACAATTGTTGTGTTAAATAGTAGTCATCAGATAATCTTTTAATATTTTTTTAAATTTATTTTTATCCGTTTCACATCTAATAGTTTCGGGCAACGAATTAAGAAGATATGGTATACGCTTCTGTAAAGTTCTGTCACCAAAATAATTTTGAACCCTAGGAATTACAAATTTCTTTTTTGAAGTGGCTCTAGTGATCTGGTTATGATTTATGTATTCAAAAGTGGAGACACACTCTCGGCTGCCGTGATTATTTACTAATAATAAATCGCAGGCTTTTTATTTTATTAGTAGGTAAGTACCTACGCTTTTTATATTATTTTATTAATTATGTAGAATTTTTTTACACGTTTCAAGTATATTTAAAAGTGGCTACAATATTTATCAAACGGGTGATATTTGAACACTTTTTTGCTATTTTTTCTTGTAAAAACTTAAGAAATATAATGACTAAATGTACAATAATAGTACCTAAGTAATTAGTTTAAAACCATATAATCAATATTATAATATATACTTACTAGAATAAATTATTATGACATCTACTACCTATCCTTACCATTTTATTCTAATCATAATACTACTTGCGTGATCAGTATAATGTATTCATTTTCATTATAAGCACTCTGAAACTTATTTATTCTTTGGAACACCTGTAGGTACTCTTAAAATTCGAAATTATTTTGCATGAGTATACCTACGCCTACGCCCTGTGGCGGCAATCAAATAGTGTCAAATGTTGTGATTTCGGCGCGGCGGCAACGATTGTTGTATATGATTTCAAAAGAAGCCGCCGGCGCGTGTATTATAACCATGTGCTTCCGAAAAGCAGCAAATTTCTTTGAGAAGTAAGTACAAAACCTTTGATGCCGCATTATCAAAGTGCCGATGGTTAAAACATAACTATGCATGCACTCAGTTTGATTTTAATGGATATTTTTTTATTCGCTATGTAGGTATGTTTATGGTATTAGTCGTAATGCGCATAGATCCAGTTTTTCATATTCTTTGATACAGTTTTTTGCGTCTCATAGAATTCCTAAGCGTACCTATACACCGAACTGTTACACCTAACTACTCCGTGAAATAGCGCTAAGTCCTAGCTGCAAGACGCAAGAGTCTTGCAGGCTTAGTCTTGTTCTTGCTCAAGTCTTGCACGGTCAGTCTTGGTCTTGGTCTTGCTAAAAATACGCGGTCTTGTTCTTGGTCTTGGTCTTGCAAAAACGCAAGAACAAGACCAAGACTGCAAGACCAAGACTGAATTTGGGCAACACTAATTAACAGACTAACTGCACAGATTACAGCAATATTCCTAAGTTTGTGGAAGTATTATCTCTTGTTGTTTTGCGTAACAAGCGGTTTTAAATTAATTTGACGATTTCCGTGATCGAGTGGCTCGTATTGGTTTACTAGGTAAAACCAATCCTAGGTCCTGGGTTCGATTACCGGCCGGGTCAATGTAGAAAACGAACTTTCCTAATATAACGGTATCACAGTGTTTCTGGATTCTATAACACAAGTGCTTCAGCTACTTGGGTTCAAAGAAGTGATTGTGATGTTGTATAATATTTATTTATTTTAATTTCACAATTAAGATATGTTTGTTGTGTATTATGCTGTAGTATTACTATAATTTCAAAGAAAAAAGATAAAAATAGGAGGATTGACTTATCTTGAGTGGTGTTAATCAAGTGACCGATAATTTCGTTATTGACATCGCGGAAAATGAAACTAACAAAGGCCAAATGTGGCAATTATACCTATAGCGACGATGATTATCGTAAACTCATGCTCATCTATAATAATATTGAATTGTTAAACAACTGTCCATAGATCTCAGGTCTCGCCACTAAAGGAGGAGGGTCAATAAGGCGGTTTTCGGCCCCTTTCATTTTAGACCTAAAAATTCCAAATATTTTTTTTTTACCTACTATATGGACTAACAAATCGATTGCACCCCAAACGGAACCACCCCCAACCCCCCGCCCCCTCCCACTCCCCCAAGAAGCAGAATAATCATATATGAAATAATACTTAAAAAAATAATTTTTAGCTCAAAAATAAAATAACCTTTCAAAACTCTGTACTCTAAGTAGCTCAGCAAAAAAAAAATGTATTAAGTCCTGATTATTCTGCTTCTAATGGGCCCCGTCGCGCTGCTCTCGCTAGTTGTGAAAAATTCCAGCGTTGCGGTAGCGCTCCTTTTGTCAGTTCACTTTTGGCGCGCGCGCAGGTGACAGCCGTGTTACCGTGTTCTTATTTTTATTCATTATAATTGCATTCTAACAATCTTCGATTGCATATTTTTTATATAAACATCGTTCATATAACTCTTGTCTTATAAATTATCTATAAAAATTGCACTTTTTACAGGCATTTTTAGCATATATTGGTAAAATAAGTATGGCACTAAAAGAGTAAAAAAAAGTAAAGAGATCAACAACAAAACAGCTATGATAAATCAGCAAGGACAATGAACTCATTTCGAGATGCCTAATGATATTTAGAAACCAGTAGAACAATAATTAATCTAGTTAAGCAATGATGTATCATAACTTGGAGATAAACTGGTTTGACTGGGCAGGTAGGTGTTTTAAACGCTAATCGGAGGATTCAACTTTTTGTAGCTGTTGAATATGTTGACATTAGTGGCACAACACAATTTATGCCTTCACCTTTTTTTTCTTTTTTAAAACTGCCAAGGGCAACCAAGAGCTTCAATAAAAAATGATTGTACTCACTTCTACCATAACACCTTTTTTAATAATAAGTAAAGTTAGATTTAAGTTTACTTATAAGTACCGAAATAATGCGTTTAATTAGATTTGTTCTTTTATTATATCTAGATATAAATAATATTGTATTATTATATTTTTCAATGGAACTATATTGTATATTACAATAACTAGCTACCCGGCCACGCGTCGCTGGTATAACCCGGCCACGCGTTGCTATGGTAACGTTCATTGATTATAAAAACTGTTATTCTTAGGCTTATGGTAACTAAGGCAACTATATATGGTAACAAACCCACAAAGTCCTTCTTTTATATAGTAGAGATAGATATATCGAAAAAGAAAGAAAAGTAATTTTGCTTCTTTTTCTTACCAGATTTCAATATTTAAATTTCTTTCAATGAAGAAAAATATATCCGAAAGTTCCTTTCTTTTTGTTTAAGGTCCTTTTATAAGTAACCCAATAAACCAGTAAAACTTCCTCTTGTGAGTCAGACAACCTACAAAACGGATATCTAGGTCGACTTTTGTACTTTGGTCGAGAACGAGTAGCATAACCGAAGCAGTCACAGTCACGTATAAAACGACTCACCTTATACGAAAAGTTGACGTTAAGATTAAAAGGACATAAGAAATAGACACAATCTAGTTTAAGTTAAAGCCTATTTTTGAATATCATATTTGCCCATTGTTGGTTTAAAGTCATTGATTCGATTACATCGAACGTCATTTTCACTGAATAAATATTACAGCGATATTCCTCAATTACTAGATCGATGCAGTAGCTAAGCATAAAGCTTTGGTAGCACAATATATTGGAGCGGAGCGTAATACTAAAAAAAAATAAAAAAGTTCAATAATGTGTAGTATAATTTAAAAATGCACTTTTTGGCGGGAATGGGAAGCGTCACGTTGTTGGTGGTTTTGTTTCTCTTGTTACTATTTGTGTTGTTGTGGATACTAATAATGGTGGATTATTAACCATTAAGTGTTTGTGAACATACAAGAGTGTTGACAAGTGTAACAAAGCAGTGGAAGTTCTCTTTTCCTGCTCTCTCAAGAAGGCCACGGGGAGGTTTCAGTAAAACCCCACACATTTACTGAAACCTAGGGAAAAATATATTTTACTGTTCATTCATCATCAAAAGAAGTGACTCAAGAAGTATAACACTTACTTGACACTGGCTAAATGCACAAATCGTGCAAGCCACAAATAAAGAACAAAAATAAAATTCCATAAGAATGAAAACTTCCAAAAAGCGCGCTTTTTGTTTCAATGGGAAATCCTCAGAACAATTACTAAAGCTATAGCTACTACTACTACTACTTCTATAGCTTTAGTTATTGTTCTGAGGGGAAATCCCATAGAGCCAATTTTTATTGGTCGTAACTTTTTTATTATTGCGAATTTCAAAATCCAGCCATGTTCCAAGCGTGTGTACCAACTATCGACAAAACAGCTATCTAATTCGCTCGTGATGCTTGTATAATTCTATATACGATGATACAGACATTGAATTATTATGTGACGGCATGGTTTCACTATGACGAGTACTTGTTTCTTACATGTTATTGAGATGATGGGTAGAACAGGGGTGTGCGTTTCTTTTTATGTTTTTATTACATATTGCCAAGTTACATGGCTTGCTTTACTTTTATTTTATTTTCTGTTAAAAAGCGTCGTGCTTGCTGTTCTCGAATTTTGATAACATTATATTTTCAACTGTTTGTGGAAACTCGTTAATAGCTCATAGTAATATGTTTATTATAATATGTATTACGTATTGCAGCAGTAATTTCCTTATTCATAAAATAAAATAAAAATATAAAGCTGTTACATTCAAAACAACACTGTATGCTAATAAAAAATTATAATCACATCCCCAATAAATTAAAAGAATTTGAAAAATATGCCACTTTTGAAAAAAAAAAGCATTTTCTCATTAAAAAAGCTATTATAATATATTGGAATTCTTTAACGATAATAATTTGTGAGTAATATAATGAAATTGTTAACTAAAATTGAAGGGGATGGTATTAATCTTTAAATTTATGTTGAGTTATAATTATTTAAAAGAAAAGTTTAATTTATTTTTGTTTGGATTATTATTGATTGCTATTAATTTATTCCTAAAATTTGTTCTCTAGGTTAAGTTTATATTGCCACGCCCTTACAGGGTGTAACATGCAACTCCAGAAATAAGTACCTTTGTATACCTGTACCAAAACATGTGGCTTGTAATAAAGAATATGAATATGAACAATAAACTCATTTCTATTTTTTTATTTTGGCACCCCAATGTCCGAACTATTTTTAATAAGATTTTTGGCATAGATGCATGTTCTTTAAGTTCATGAGTTGCTGTTAAGTAATTTCTTTTCTTGATTAGATGATGACTCAGAGTAAACAGGACTGGAGTAGCCTTTGCCTAACATTACCCCTCTGCCAAATGCACAAGATTCGGAATCCTGTGCGTTATATAAAACTAGTTGAGCCGCCATTTTAAAACCACAATAATCAGAACGTCTTACCGTGCAGAGCTCCCACGAAAATGCCTGCCTGTGCTGTTTTCTACTGTAAAAAAAAATCGAAAATATCTGGTATGCAAAAAGATGGCGTCACCTTTCATTTGTAAGCATAATTTTTAGGTTTTGATTATTATTTAATTCATAATTTCATGTTTTAGCAGACTACAATTTCAAATTTCGCGCTCAAAGTTCGTTTGATGACGTCATGGCTGCACTCCCCACGAGACTACCTAGGGTTGACCATTATCGCATTTCAATTAATTAAGACAAAAATTAGAAATAGTTTGTTGGTAATAAATAACTGTAATTTTGTATTAATTAATTACCAATTATAATTTCGTTTTAACTAAATACACACACAACGTACATTACGTTGCGTGTTTATTTTTAGTTCAGTATTAAGTACATACCTACAATTTTGCGGCTGCTTGAAGCCCATTCTTTGCTACACAACATGGAAATATAAAATAATAAATAAAATAATTAATTAAAATAATAATCAAACTATTTGCCCTTTTATTCATGCTGGGCGGCGCTCATAAACATTAAGAGTACTAATGCTGTATATACCTACAGTGTCCCTGACTTCATAAAAAAGCACGGTTAAAAGGGTACCATCGCCTAACCAGCACACCCGATCATTTCCGAGAAACCAAAATTTTTTTTCGAGCCACAGGACAAATTGTTTTTATTTTGTAATCAGCAACCCTTATTAATTTGTACAATATTAATTTGCACAATAGTGATGTCAACTTCATCGATATTGTGATTTTACGAGTGAGTAATGAATGAGTGAATGAATGCTTTTTCATAACGATAATAAAAAACAGCTTAGATAAATTACAGTTTGTTTCAGTAATTATTACCAGGTATTAATGATGATTTCAAATAAGAATAAGATATGTGATTTTGAACTGATGACGCCGTATGTAAAGTGCGGAATTATACTATTTACCTGCGATATTATACATACGAGTCCACCTTAAACCAAATGGCTAGTAATGAGAGTAGAGGAAGCGAAATCACTAATTTTTGAACATTTTGTCTGTCTGTATGTATGTTTGAGCACGCATCACGCAAAAACTACTCGACGGAATTTGATGACATTTTAGTATGGTAATAGCTAAATGTCATCGTCAACATTTAAGTTAAGTTTTTTTATTAATATTGTAGCATTTATAGCTCTTTTTAAAAACCGGCTTGTCCAACTGCAATACTTCAAGATACTAGGAGTAAGGTATGTGGTGCCAAAAGTCATTTGTACATTAAACTATTGGAAGATAGTATTGCAGTATTAAAATTAGAAATGATCGGTATGTGTAGTTTAGGCAAATATACTCTGCCCCTAGGCGGTATACTAATTGTTGGTATTTATACTTTAAGCTTTGACATGCCCGGAAACATCTAATTTTTCATATCCAGTTTTCCTAAAGAATACAGCATACGAAAAAAATGGATTCATGCTTGTAATAGGTAATAGGGCATCTTGGGCATCTTCAAGAACAAGTACTATATTTTCCATACATTTTGAGCCGTCTCAGTTTCAAAAATTATCTAACAATAGAAGAAGATTAGTTGCCCATGCTGTGCCAACGTTATTCTTGAATGGGGCCATTCATTTATTACGTAAGACGATTTAGGGAGGGTGGGGGGTCAACTATGTCTTATTTTTTCTTACAAGGGGGTGGGAGGGAGTCTCGATAGTTCTTACGTAAGATCACAAAAATGCGCAAAGTTAAAATTATACTTTGAAAAGGCACGGGCAACCGCTCGAGTACCATTTCCATGGCAACGGACCTGCGTCACCCGCACTACGCCTCCCGGGAACTCCCCGCTTGTAGACTAGTCGTCACTTCTTCGGTCCTTACCATTTTTACTGTCCATCAATACAAGATGCGCTCATAGAAAGAATTTGTTTTGTAGGTATGCTCTAAATATTTTGCGTCGAAAAAGGCATCTGTCCACAAAAAACTACTTTTTCTTTGAAAAATAAACTTTAAATAAACCAAAAGTGTATTCATTTTTGCCTTAAGATTCTTACGTGATAAATATTAAATAGGGGGGAGGGGGTCGGCCTATTCTTATTTTTTCTTACAATAGGGGGGGAGGGGGTCAAAAATTAGCGAAAATGGTCTTACGTAATAAATGAATGGCGCCAATGATCCTCTTAGTTTATTATATAACTAGTTATGTTTCAAATAGATATTAACAGTTTTAGTTTATTACATTTAAATGTATTAATTTTAGGTTAAAGAATAAGTTGAAAAGGAAATACCTGCAAAAAGTGATGTAAGCAAATCGCAAAAAAATACAAATAATCAATCGGTCAAAGTAAAAATCTGAGAATTATAACTATATTCACTATCGCTTTGTTAAAAATAATGTTTCAGAGTTCCTCTTTTCCATTATGGTTATACGCGAAAGGGTCCACAGTAAATTCTATATATATAATAACACCTATTGTAAATATCTCTTAAATGCAATAAACTATTAAGTTTCAATTTGTATTTTATGGATGTAGCCTTCGAAACTGACTGTTGTAGCGTGTAATATCATCATTAATTTAATTTAATTTTTAATACATAATGTAGGAATACTAACGCAAAGTTAATAAATTCACTGACACACAAACTGATTTATCGATATCGATATTCTCGTGCTATGTCATGTCACTTCTCACACAGTGACATTCGTGTGTTTGAATAGAACGTTAACACACTATTTTAAGCACGTGTGCGTGTATTTTAAACATGTTTGTCGTATTATGCATGTGTGCGTTTGTAAACACGCAAAGAGTTTTTGTTCCTGTGTGCTGGCATTGAATGTAGTAGTAACCTCACCCCCCGCAAAAAATGGCAGAAAAATATGTACGAGAAATTGACTAATGGCTACTCCAGTCCTGTTTACTCTGAGGATGATGATGACAGTCGATCCATAAATAATAGACGATCAATAAATGAAGAATGAACAATGAAATACCCTTTTCCCTTGGTTTTAAACAAAGGTGTAAATTTTTATTGAAACCTCCCCATGGACTTCTTGTGAGAGCAGAAAAAGACAACTTCCGTTACGAAACCGAAACGAACTTACCATAGAATCCTGTCAAAATATGTGTTGTGTTTAATTATAGTTGATAAATAAACAATATTTATAAACATGCACATATGTTGGCAAGTGTAAAAAAATAGCGGAAATTGCATTTACGCTTTCTCAAGAAATCCACGGAGTGGTTTCAGTAAAACCCTACACCTATACCTAAACCTAGAAAAAGCAATTATTTTATCATTCATTAATTGATAATAATTCATAAATTAGCTCTCATCATCTAATTACAAAAATAAATTACTGATTATCAAAACATGGATTTATTTATTTTATTTGTGGCTTGCACAATTTATGCATTTAGCCAGTGTCAAGTAAGTATAATCTTTCTTCTATGTTCTTAAGTAATTTCCTAGGTTTCAGTAAAAAAGTGGGGTTTTACTGAAACCTCCTCGTGGCCTTCTTGAGAGAGCGCGAAAAGACACCTTCCAACCTATTTTGTTTCTCATGCATATTCAGAAACACTCAGTGGTTAATAACCCACCATTATTACACACTAATATCAACCACAACACAAAATTTAACAAGAAAACCAAAACCATTAAAGTGACGCTTCCCGCTCCCGTCAAAAAGTCCAAAAAATGGTTTAAAAATATAAAAAAGTATTTTTAATAACTCCTAAAATGTGAACGATTTTCACAAGCTAAGCATTTAATAATAACTATAATGTAGTTTTCGAACATTGTGTCTATAAAAAAATAATATGCTGATTATGAACTTAAGTAAGGGAGAGCAATATAATTATTGCGTTAAGAATAAAACAGGACTATTGTTTTACCAATTTAATTGACATATAAACATAATCTTATCTCAACCTGTAGTGATAATAGGATAATTAGATAGATTGATTTCATATTTTGCTCACTAAAATTGCCCTCCATCAAGATAAGATAAAATGTTTTGACGTGACAACGTCTTAAATTAGGTTGCGGCTGGGAGTCACTTATGAAAAAGTGTAACGCTCGGTAACGTTACGATGAGTCACCGAACGAGAGAGAGGCCCGCCGAATGCCTTGCGTCTCTCTCCCACTCAACTATGATCGGTCTGCCGCGCGCATTGTGCAATTTAATTATATTCATATCAATAAATATTCTACCGAGAAAAAGACGTTGTCACGTAAAATCTTCGCCCGTAAAACCGACTTTACAGGCAAAAAAAAAAAAAAAATGTTTTTTTTTTATTTAATATAAGCATTAAAAGTGTATAAGAGTCTTAAATATAGAGTGAACATCTATGCCACATTTTCGTCCTATAAAGAAGCTTGGTAACAGTAGGTTTTATATCCCTTTATGAATCAGAAAAATATACTTTACAATTTTTTAAATAACAATGCATTTTTGCTTCTTAAATAATCTTAATTTCTGTAAATATTCTTTGCACATAAGTGTTTATATAATTTTATAAATTTCTCTTAAGGTGTGGCATCTTGTTATAAAATACAAAAATCTGCCCAAATGAAGTGTGAGTCTCTTTTTTGCAATCTGAAGTTTAGAACGGCTAGTTTATTCTCGTTTCCAGCGTTGAATGGTTGTCTCTTTTTAGAAAATGTGTTATAATATTTCTTTACAAACATAATGTTTTTCTACACCTATTTGGATGACAGTAAGTGTATCAATCCCTTAATTCCTGGAGAATCTTTAAACAATGAGTTACAAATAGCGAGCATTGCTCTTTATTGGAAGATAAATATATTCTCAATATTCCAGAGTCCCACAGCAATAATCTAGAGGATATTACCCATACTTTGTTCCTACACATTATGTCCAAAGTATGTAATAGATCGCACATATGGTGTTATAACGTCACTTATGCAAATGGTGTAATATTTCAGGGGGAGCATTTAAAAATTGAAAATCCTTACAACATATAGTTTTTGTCGGCTAAACAAATAAAATAATTAAGCTACAACTTTGAACTTCATTTTAGAGTAAAAGCAAGCAAAGTAAAGAGGTAGAGTAGAGGTAGGAGTATTTTCTCATACTCAGTTCAGTTTTGTCTGAAATTACATAAGTGACGTTATTGCACCGTATGTGCGACATATTATGTCCAGAGGATAGTGAAAGTAGCTAAAGTGATAAACTTCTTATCGTAACTTATTTTTAAAAGCATTTTTAGGGTTCCGTACCCAAAGGGTAAAAACGGGACCCTAGACTTCGCTGTCTGTCCGTTCCTCTGTTTGTCAATAGGCTATAATCTCATGAACCGCGATAGCTAGACAGTTGAAATTTTTTCAAATAATTTATTTCTGTTGCCGCTATAACAACAAATACTAAAAACAAAATAAAACAAATATTTAACGGGAGCTCCCCTACAATAAAGGCGACTTTTTTGCTCGATAACAATAATGGCAACAGGTATTAGGCATTATTAGGTATTATAGTAATATCCCGTAAATAACTTATATTACTATAATGTTAGTGACCATGAAAGTTTAAGACAATATATTATTAGGTATTATTTAGTAGGCACTTGAAATATTCACAAAATACTCAGTTGTATTTTTACTTTAATAATAAACAATAAAGGTAAAATAAAATGAATATTTAAGGGGGCTCCCATACAACAAACGTGATTTTTTACTTAACTATAAGTTTGTACGGAACCCTTCGTGCGACTAAGGACAAAGCATAGGTTTCATTGTAATGTATAACACAGCAACACGTGGCCGGGTCAGCTAGCATAAATATATATAAACTGCATATTTGTGCAACTAAGTCTAATTCATAAGACGTTAATTTGGGATCTCATTGTACTGAAATGAAATTGTTTATTCACTAGGAACATAGTTTCTCAAGGTTGATAATGCAGGATACATAGATTAATGTCGCCCTTGGTAGAGTTAATGATTTACACATTAATTAGATATTAAAGCAGTGGATGTATAGTTAATATTAAAAAAAAAAAAAATAATAATAATATTTCTTACAATCACACCAATCAACCTAGCCCAAAGTAAGCACTGTATGGCTTGTATTATGATTACTAGAGAAACGGATAGACCTACATATATCATACATAAGTACCATTCAACCGTAAATTTCGGAGAGTGTGCAGCTGAATTGCACAGTCTTCTTCCGTCATCCCCATTTTATCATCGGACAACCAGACTTACTGATTGGCGACACCGTTATATGGTGGATATACCAAAGAGTCGCACTAAGCGTTTTGGTTCCAACTTTGTGATACGTACCGCTAAGGAGTGGAACTTTTTGCCTGATACTGTGTTTCCTGACAAATACAATTTAGGGGTCTTCATGTCACGAGTGAATAGGTACCTTCTAGGCAAGCGCGTCACATCCTAGATCACATCGACGGGTACCATCAGGCGAGATAGTGGTCAAGCGCATGCCTATTTACTATAAAAAAATAAAATAAATCGTTTAGAAAATCAACATTATAAAATGAGATGAAAATTAAAAGCGTTTTTATCACATTTTTAATAAAAGTATGTGGTTGAAATTTAATGTTGTAAATTATTTTATCTCATGCTACTCGTAATGTACCAATCATTGCCTATTGTAAATGCATAGTGTCAGTTGCAAAACATGTCTGTCGACATGTGTTATTAATGCATTGTTTATTCTCTATGGTGGTCGTAATTTGCAACATTGCATTTTGTGACCTAAAGAACGATTTTCAAAGGTGCATGAGCTTAAATAACTAACAACATTAAATTTTAATAACCACATACTTTAATTAAAAATGTTATAATATGCTTTAATTTTTTAATCCCTTCATAAAATTTTCTCTGAACTATTTAAGGCTGAATGGTTTTCCCTTCGCCATCTGTACGTCCTACAAGGTAAAAACAATATTCTTTAATTGGGAATATGTTGCCTTACTGTGCAATATTCGATATTTTTTTTTAAATAACTATTAAATTAATAAATTTTCAAATTAGATTTTGAACTTTTGTATTAGCAAATTTCCAAATGGTTCTATTTCTAGTGTCTTAAGAAATTATATAATTTAACAAGGTTTTGGTAAAAATGAATAAACAGAAATACATGAATGATTCAAGAAACACAGGGAGGCGTAGAAATAGTAACCTTACAGAGCGATTTCTTCCGGGCAACCAACCTTGGGATGAACAAAAAATAAATATAAAGTCTATGTTGAAACTGTCCGTTTTATTCATAACGTTTCTCTAAATGATTTCATGTTTACAACCCTTACAAGGATAGAAATAGGTATGCCTACAGCTACCAAGTTGTCATAAGTTTCATTGAATTCTCAGTAGCTTTCTTTTCTATGGTCTAATTTTAATTAACGGGCGACCTCTAGTTCAAGGAATTATCGAGTCAGTGCGTTGGTTGCTTGGGGTACTTTCTAGTGATGTAACGAATGTCATTTTTTTGAACAATCGCGAATGCGAATATTTAGTTTATGTTTAAAATTGGCGCCAATTGTCTATGGCATGGTGGCAGTCTCGTTCGGATTGCCGAGTTGATATGAATGAACTCATCCAACTGAAGTGTCATTCCGCTCGCGCCGGTCTTTTCGTAAGCAAAGCAAGTGAATTTTGAGGTTAAAATTTGAATAGTGATTTATTAACATGAGTAAATCAAATCCTAGTGATATATGGATATGATTTTAAGAACATACTATTATCTTCAAATTCTTTTTTACTAATATTCATATTCGCAAAACATTCGCAGAGATTTTGCGAATGCGAATGTGAATGCGAATATGCAAAAATATGCGAATATTCGCGAATGTGAATGCGAATGCGAATATTCGTTACATCACTAGTACTTACATATATAATACTAGCTGACTAGGTCACGCGTTACATCGCAGTCAAACACTGTCACAGGAAATTATTATATGTATACACGTAGATGTGAAAAATCATAATACCGTGATGCAGGATTGAATGAGTTCCCAGTATATAATTACCTACCAAAGTCTAGTGATAATAAGCTGTTTACAAATATTTGTGGAAAAAATGTTTCTCTATGTGCAGGGTTAGTGATTGACTGTTTCGCCAAACTGATATCGGGATGTTTGCAAATGAAAAGTACAATCGCATTCAATTGTTCGCTCTGCTATCAAGACTACAGATAGAGCACCAAGTTGTTGACCTGGCTCAAGGTCTTCGGTGTTTTGATTGCTTTGTTTTGTTTTGTGACTAATACATGATGCAAATGTCTATAATCTGCGAGGATGCTTCTAAACTATATGACCGATATATTTTATACCGATGTAGTTTAATAAAAAGCAATGCTCGCTATTTGTTGCGGACTGATTTATCAAAGAAAAGGCTGGTGGAGGAAAATGGGTTTAATAGCAAAAGAAACAGAAA
This sequence comes from Calamotropha paludella, assembly GCA_927399485.1. Taxonomy (NCBI): domain Eukaryota; kingdom Metazoa; phylum Arthropoda; class Insecta; order Lepidoptera; family Crambidae; genus Calamotropha; species Calamotropha paludella. Next base: position 2,564,874 of record OV656806.1, on the reverse strand, counting down.
AATCTAATGCGAATTACATACTAAACGTGACAAGAAAAAAAAACAATTGCTTTAAAAATGACAGAATTTATTAAAAAAAACAAACTTAAAAAGAAGTTTCTAAAATAATCGCCCAGTCTGGCCTGTTCGTAACATCGTCCACTTTTTTTTTTAAAGGACCGGGACCAACTTCTTCAACGGTCTTTTTTTCCCACGTTTTTCTCAGGTCGCTTTCTTGTCTGTCTGTGCAGTTGGATTCTTGCAACTCAATTTTGAGGCACTTCCCGGCCACCTAGCGAGCTGATTTTTTTGGAGCAAGTCAGAACCCGATGACAATGCATCCTAAAACAACTTTTAACTTTCTACGGCCACTTTCAGGCCAAATTTTGCGAAATTTCACTTTCATATGAAAAAAGTCATAGAAATTAAAAAGAATAAAATAATAATACTAGATTTAAAAATCTAAAAATCCCACGTTTTTCAGTAACAAAAAAAGAATAATAATAGTAACAATTTAAAACATTTATTTATACAAAGAATTATATTTAAAACATTAATTTATAGGCACGCGTCCCTTCCACTTTTTATGTCTGTCTCTCTCGCTCTTAGGCGGGCTAACCATGCCCGAGTGGAAGGGACGCGTGCCTCTCACTCGCTCTCATTGTAAGCGCATATATAGTTGAGTGGGAGAGAGACGCAAGGCATTCGGCGGGCCTCTCTCTCGTTCGGTGACTCATCGTAACGTTACCGAGCGTTACACTTTTTCATAAGTGACTCCCAGCCGCAACCTAATTTAAGACGTTGTCACGTCAAAATAACCCGGCGGGGCCAAGCGAGGGGCCACTCAAAACGTGGGGGCGCATCTTTACAAATACTCTCAACATCTATGCATAACGTACATCTCATTACATCTCCATAAGTAATATGCGCCCCCACTTTTGAAAAATTCAAGATTAGAGAGCGAAAGGTAGGCTGATAGCGAAAGGTCGTGGCTTCGAATACCACCTAAAGGCTCGGAGATGTAGTTGTTTTTTATGGGCATAAGGAGATGTCCCATAATTGCCCCAGAGTCGTTTTATGTTTGTAAACTGCAAAGTACAATTGGTCTTTGAATACTACACACGAATTAATACACTAATAATTAATATTTTTCATACAAAAACAGAATTATTCTACATAGCGGGGTTTAGAAATAATAAAAAAAAGATACCTGACTGAATTGTTCTAACAATGAACTGTTGTATTTGTTTTGTTTTTTAATGTGCTCCTTTAATGGGAGGCAAACATGCTCATCTGCATACAGCCAGTTAACGGTGTTTTCATTCTTTTCATAATGTGAATGTGATGCATTACAATATATTTAAGAGTATTTGAAAAAAGTGATATGATATATTTTTGTCAAAGATCTCAAACAATTTATTATGTTGATGTTTTTATAATATATATGAAAAGGAAATTCTAGAAAATTGGCTGTTTGGTAGATTCTTTGCCTTGCCCATAATGAAAGAACAGCCTAAAAAAACATAATCATCGATCAATATATACCCTTTGGTATTGTGTTGTTACAACAAGTCATTTCGTTGTGCTGCATGCGTTTGCGCCTTCGTGGTCTTTTTGTATTTTCTCGTTTGTTTAGTGTTATTTTCTCGTTTGTTTAGTGTTATTCTTTCAGGCTGCGTTGAGTAGATCACCAGCAGATTCTCCGTAGTACTGTTAAACATATTTTGAGACAGAGACTCTAGTGTATAGGTGTATAGTAATGGCGTTTTCTAATCGTTGTGTGAACTGTACTATTACCTTCAGAAATCCACGAATTGTATCTCGAAGAGTGTTGGACCTAGATACACCACTACGTGATCTCTTGATATCTTGGATTTCACCTTTGGAGGTACGTGTCTCAAGTTTTGCAAATACTTTTACTCTATACATTCAACCCTAAGATGTTGACCGAGCCGCACTTTTTGCAGACTCGAAAAAGGCCTAAGAAACGTCATGTATATAAGGCGATTTATGCCAAACATGCGTTTATGTATTTATACAATATAATTGTATAAAAGTATATAGAAACTAAACTTCTCTGCCAGCTAAGTTTAAAAGCATTAAAATCTACCCTTTTGAATTACATTTACATGCAAAGATATTGAAGTGTTAATACATAGGGACCTATTTACTGGCATATTAAATATCTAAGATTAATAATGCATCAATTCTGTTACAGGTTTTATCTGAATACCGTGTTTGTGAAGAATGTTTTGTTATTCTTCGGTTCCAAGCTCAGATGAGTGAGCCTTCTCGAAGTTATGGTCACAAATCAGTATGTTTGGGATGTGGTGTTTCTGTTCTACGAGCAAGAAGCATTTCAGCTAATCAAAATCGCCACGAGTATACCATAATTAAAGCATGGGTGGCTGAGATTCAGGTATTATTAAATAACATAAAATACTTTTCTAACTATACAACAATAAAAGAACATTCTTGAAATCATTTCATAATTCATTTTTTCAGGCAAATCTCCCTATATTTACAAGGATTTGTAGATCTTGCTGGAGAAAAGCTTCCAGGGCTCCAAGTACTAGCGTAGCAAGCCCACAATCAGACCTAGATGATCAAGTAGAAATTGTAACAAGCCCACAACAAGAGCTAGATGAAAACACACCTGATCCTCTTGTTGGAATACAAATGGTGTGTATTATTTAATTGGTTATTAAAGATATTAATTTATTTTACATTACCTTGTCCCAAGTGACACAACTAAATTATTTATTTTATAGGAATTAATATTTTTTTACATAGTGTCAATTGTTTAGTTTCGTTTTATAATGTTAACGATTTTAATAAGTTGATATTTGTAAATAATATCTAATGACATATCATACCATACTACAATACATGCAACATTGCATTGTTGTAAAGTGAATGATGTGTTATTGTATAATAATTGTAATTCTACAAGTACCTTATATTTTACAGGAAGATGCTGAGCAACCCTTGCTGGTAAATGTCGGTGTTCAAGTTGAGGACTCAAACAGACCACCAATTCCTCCACCATTACCCATGCCTGTGCCGGAGCTAGTGGAAGTGCAACAGCAAAGGCAGACGGTTGTACTTCCAAATTATAAACGAGTTTCTTCAACATCAAGGCGATGTTTATTCAGTGATTGTTTAAACATTGATAGTATATTTCGATTAATACCAAGGATAATAAGGCATAGAATTCTAATTGATTTAAAAGTTTACATTCCTAGATGTGCTCGAATTTGCTCAGACCACTTAGCTGATTCTAATTAGAACATTTTATCAAGTGAATATTTAACAAATCACTTTAGTAGTGCGCAAATTGAGGATATGTTGGAGTTATCTCAAATAAATCAAGACACTCAATTCGATTTTGAGAACATTGAAAACATGAATGATCAAATTCGTCATTATTGGATAGGGGTTACAGTGCAGCAATTTAATGATATTATAAATGACACTGCTAGCATTACTAACAGAATAGTCAAATATAAAACTGCTTTGGCTATGTATTTAGCTAAATTAAGATCTGGTGATAGTGATCGAAGACTATCATCAATTTTTGGTGTTTCTAAAACTACATTTAATAGAAATATTACAATTGTAAGGGAATGCCTAACCCAAGATTATGTTGGTACTCATTTAGGTTTAAGACATATAGGAGTTCAGGAAGCCAGTGAGCATAAACTTACAATCCCTAGAGAGTTATTTGGGAGACATTTGACCACTACAGGAGAACAGCCTCTTATTGTTATCTGTGATGGAACTTATACTTATATACAAAAAAGTAGTAACTATAAGTTCCAAAAAGATACCTACAGTCTACATAAGTACCGAAATCTTGTGAAGCCTTTTCTACTTGTATGTTCTGATGGTTATATTTTAGATATCTTAGGGCCATATTCTGCTAAGGAATCTGATGCTTTAATTATGAAAAATGCTTTTCTTGATGGTGCTGGCCCAATGCGAACTTTTTTTAGAGCTGGAGACGTGTTTATAGTTGACAGAGGATTTCGCGATGCTGTGCAAGACTTACAAGCATATGGCTATAATGTTCACATGCCGGAATCCATTGAAGAAGGCAACTTCCAACTGACTACTTTAGGCGGTTCACACACTAGAGACGCGTCCCGCCGCGGTGCGCGTGGCGACAGAAAACGCGCCCCCGCGCAGAGGCGCAGATCTGCCTAACTTAGCGGTGAAATCTGCTTCCCCGCGCAGATTTTCAATACAAGTTGACCCTACTTCTTCACGCCCCGCGCTCCCGCGCAAAAACTGCGCGCGGGGCGTTTTTCCGCGCGTTCTCGCGTCGGCAGTGTGTTGTCATAGGCGTGTTTTCTATATTAATTGAGATTCTTGCATACAATAATAAAATCTGCGGCCACGCGCTACGCGACGGGGCGCGGTGCAGTGTGTTAACCGCCTTACAAGCTAACAAAACTAGGCTCATTACATAAGTAAGGTGGGTGGTAGAAATTGTCAATGGGCGCTTCAAAAGGGATTTTAGATTATTAAGACAAGAGTTCTTTAACCTGGCATCACAACATGTTTTTGATGACTTCTGTATAGCTGGTGCCTTTATAAATCATTTTCATCCACTTTTGCAGGACCGAACCAATGCGAGAGAAATTGCTGCAAAAGCTTTGAGCAGGTTAAATGAGCCTAATTATCTGGGAGAATTTGTTATTCACCATAATATGAATCGTCAAAGAACCAATTTCCGTAGTATTAGCGCCCATTTACCACATCTTTCTACTTTTCCTCGTTTAACAATGAGTCAATTAGAAATGATTGCTCTGGGAACATACCAAATTAAACAGGCCCGTTCATATTATGGTGAGCATGTCAGGGATGGTGGGATGTTTAACATTGAGTTAAATTCTCAGTTGGAAGTGCCCGAGAGTGAAAATATAAGGGGAACTTTAATTCGTGGTCGTATAAGTTCTCGCCATTCGAGCAAAGTATTATATTCCTATATTACATACTGCTCATATTCAGAACACACCGAAGAGAACATAACGGGCTATTACTGCAGTTGTAAGGCAGGTAGTAGAACTGTGGGCTGCTGTTCTCATGTTATGGTTATTTTATGGTTTTTGTCTTGGGCTAGGTATAACCCAGATAGTTTACATCCTCCAGCAGCATTTTTGGACGATATTTTAATAGAAGAAGAATAATAAACGTTCATATTACAAAACATGAACTAGAGACAGACAATAAAATAGCCTTCCTAGGTATTCAAATCAGCAAGAATCCAAATCAAACCCTTAGTCATACAGTGTATAGAAAGGCAACTCATACAGATAGATATTTGAAAGGTGATTCTCAACACCATCCTATACAGTTGGCTACCGTAGAGAAATCTTTGTTTCAGGGAGCTCGCGGCATCTGTGACCAACAACATCTGACTGCTGAGCTTCAGCATGTCAAGCGAGTACTAGAAGATAACAAGTTGCGAGTACCAAGACTGCGTCGTAGAGGCCGCGCCACAAACTAGCCACAGTAGAGCGTCAACCTGCTGTCCTTCCCTACATGAAGGGGGTCACTGACAAGATTGGGAATATTCTGAAGCGGGTTTCCATTAATACTTATTTTAAACCATCCAGGAAGATTGACCAATTCTTACGACCGGTCAAGTGCAATATACCCCTCCAGTCTACAAAATCGATTGTGACTGTGGTCTCTCATACATCGAGCAGACAAAGAGAAGTATAGGGACGCGCATTAAAGAACTCGTAGCTGACATAAAACATAGGCGCGATAATAGATCTGCAGTGTGTGAGCATGCTTTTGAGGGGCCAAACCACTACATTCGTTTCGATAAACCACAAATTCTCGCTAGAGAACAAAGATTTGTTATTAGGATGTTACGCGCGGCTATTGAAATCAGGAAACATCCTAATTTCAATAGATACGAATGTTGGAGCTTGGTTACCTGCTTGGATTATAATAAATGTATAATTAATAAATGAATACCTACAAAAACACACATTGCAAGACCTGATGATGTAGTTAGCTCTTTTTGCAAATAATAACAGTAAGATGGAGGTCGGTCCCCCTGCCCGAGTTTCTTTCGCCAGTTCTTCTCGGAAGGGCCTCCCAATTTCCGAACTGGTAGTAGACTCAGTAGTATACAATGTAACCGTAGTGAGAATTTAATAACTAAATAAAATGTAAAAATAAAACAGTTTAATTAATACAAAATAATTTTAACATTAGGAACGTGCCCGATTAAAATATTGTAAAGGTAAAATACATGACAACCATTATCTTAGTCATCCTGTGATCACGGCTCCTGTAAAGGAGTCGAAACGTCAGGATTAATTATAAAATAAAATATGCGCAAAATCCGTAAAAAAGTGTTTTATTCTAATATGTAATGTGCGCGGAAGTGTAAGAACTAAATAAAACATGTGTTTTTTTATTCATCATCAGCTTATAAATATCCCCGCTGCTAAGTAATAGGCCCAACTAAAGCCTGTGCCTGGTGCTTGGTGGTAAATACCGTAGGGAGAATGGGCCATAGCCCACCATGCGTACCCAGTACGGATTGGTGGGTAACTGCAGTAAGAGACCATTATTTGGAAAAGCTGCTGCCCATTTTATAGTCTACGGGGGACGTATATCCAATTGCCTCCAGTCATTAGTCGCCTTTTACTTGTTTCAATTTTTTGTTATTGCTATGCTACTCTGTGGAATACCACACTTTGTTTCTATTGATGGTGAAGTTCGGTTTATGTTTAATACTTGATAAAACAAACAATTTATATTTAGAAACGGCTACCAAGTATATTTAATGTTTTCTAAAGTATTTCGTACAAATAAATATATATAACTTATATAATTGATATAAAGTAGATTCCTGACAGCACACATTAGTGAATTTTGTTGCTATCAATATAAACTGCTGTGTAGTATTTTATTTAAAACGATAAGTATAAGAAAGAAAACATATCATACTGAAAAAATGGTGTTTAAATGATAAAATAGTGACACATAACCTAACTTAACTTAAAAACCCCACTATTTACAGCAAAAAGCATTATATTTTCTAATAGTAGAATAAAATACGAAAACGGTAATTTAGTTTTGAAGCTGACGCATAGACTTTTTTTTGTGGGGCAAACAATGTATGTAGCGTGGGACATCTCCTTTAAATGATATAGAATTATGGATTCACAATGCAATATTAAAAATAAATACAAACGCAAAAAATAAACTTTATGTTCATTAACATTCATCAATATTTCTAAAATAAACAAAGTTTATTTTAGAAATATAATGATATTTCTTAACGAATTAATAAAAACGGGGAATTGAATAGGTAGTTAAATGTTCTCAATTGCTGAATAATTAATTTATTAGTATTTGCTTATTAATTTACTTTTCGATTATTAACGAAAAATGGTTTTTTATTTTATGTTATATTTACTAGGATTTTACTACATGTTTCAAAAGATTGAAGATAATATAGACACATTAAAATAAAGAATCTGAAAGTACGAACAGAACGTTCGAAATCAGTTGGAAAGTTCTATAACTAGTACTTTATCTATATATTCAGGTGTTAACCTATTTTTACTCTACTTACAATTACGTTTAAGTACTGTCACATAACTAATAGCGTATATTAAAACTACACTTGAATGATAAGAAGATTGTGATAAATAATTACGATGGCGATAAGAAATTACCGTAAAAGAAGAATTGCACATAAACAAAACATTATTGCACTTATTGGAACCGATACAACTAAAAACTACCTTATGTGCGTACATAACTATCTCTACTATATAAAAGAAGGACTTTGTGTGTTTGTTACCATACCAGCAACGCGTGGCCGGGTTATACCAGCAATTAACGTTACCATAGCAACGCGTGGCCGGGTTATATCAACAATTACTTATTATGACTTAGGCGGTTAACACACTGCACCGCGCCCCGTCGCGTAGCACGGGGCCGCAGATTTTACCATTGTATGCAAGAATCTCAATTTATATAGAAAACACGCCTATGACAACACACTGCTGACGCGGCAAAGCGCGGGGAGGCGCCCCGCGCGCAGATTCTGCGCGGGAGCGCGGAGCGTGCTCGTCTTGTATTGCTATTCCGCGCGGAGAAGCCGATTACACCGCTAAGATAGGCAGATCTGCGCCTCCGTCCCCGCGCGCGTTTTCTGTCGCTACGCGCACCGCGGCGGGACGCATCTCTAGTGTGTGAACCGCCTTAGGACAGGATAGATTTCATTTGAATTTATAATAAACCAGAAACGCGTGGCCGAGTCATCTAGTAATATTAATAATTTAACAAGGAAACTAACGAAACAAAGTAACTTTTTAAATACTTCTCACATATACTCCAGTTTATTCTAATAATTTGTATCACTTCCTGTTCAAAACAGTTCCGTATGCATAAGTAATGTTGTTAAGGGTAAGGTCAGCAAAATGTTTATGTTGTATACGTTTGTGACACTGCGCACGTCCGGCGGAAGGGGCAGCTGTCAATGTCAAAGCAATGCGCGCGACTGGAATCTAGATTAAATTATGACACGTAAGTGATATTCAACATGTAAATGGCACTAAAAAAGTATCACAAATGCTTTTCCAGTTTAGGATTTCTGATATAAATCTATACATATAAATAAAATTGGAGTGTCTGTTTGTAATATTGAAACAACCGTTATTTACTACATGCATATGAATATATATACAATACATACACCAAATTAACATTTTTTACAATTTTTGTCAGTCTGTCTGTCTGTCTGTTTGTTCCGGCTAATCTCTGAAATGGCTGGACTGATTTTGACGGGACTTTTATTGGCAGGTAGCTGATGTAATAAGGAGTAACTTAGGCTACTTTTATTTTAGAAAAAAATCTTTTATTTTAGAAAAATTACTGTGCCACAGCAACGCGTGGCTGGGTCAGCTGGTCTTACATATATCGAGAAGTAGTCAGATTTTTTCCCTCGTTATTTTACCGTTCGGTCGATAAAAATGATTATGATAATGTACAAAACTAAATGTCATTTAGATAAATTATTCAAATAGAAAAATACTGGAAAAAATCGACTCCGCTCACAAGTGAAATCTCAGAAGGACATCAGGAGATTCATAATATTATTCTAGCTGACCCAGCCACGCGTTGCTATGTTATAAATTAAAATAAAACCTATCCTATCTTTTAAGTTCGATCAAATTACAGATAGTTACGAAGTTTGATCAAAATCGGTTAAGTAGTTTAGGAGTCCATCGCGGACAAACAACGTGACATGTAATTTATATATATTAAGATAAAACTCAATGTCATTCATTTCTTTACACCATTTACACGTTTACGATAGGATATATTTACATTTACATTCAGACGGAATTATAATATATCATAAATATATGTTTTTAATTGTTACAGATGGCGGTTGCGGTTTTGGGCACATTGTGCATAATAATGTGGGCAAACGCAGCGGCTGCACTTCGCGTGGGTGTTGGCATCGCTGACGTCACCGGCCCACCCGCAGAGGTCGCATTTGTAAGTAACTCATGCGCAAAATCAATATTTTTGGGAACAACTAATTATATATTTTTTCATTAAAAAAAATACAAAAAAGGTTTAATTATTACATATTAATAAAAAACTGGTTGGTTGCCTGTAAAGTCGGTATACGGGCGAAAGTTTTACGTGACAACGACTTTGAGTGGTAAAATAATTTTAATGTGAATATTCATTCGTATAGTAGGAAGAAGGATGAAATAATAGTGACAATTTAAAACATTTATTTATACAAAGAATTATATTTAAAACATTAATTTATAGGCACGCGTCCCTTCCACTTTTTATGTCTGTCTCTCTCGCTCTTAGGCGGGCTAACCATGCCCGAGTGGAAGGGACGCGTGCCTCTCACTCGCTCTCATTGTAAGCGCATAACGTGAGCGGAGCGTAACGCAGTTTCTTGAAGTGTCACCCGGCAAACCAATTTATAAGACGTTGTCACGTCAAAACGAACTAAAAAGTTAAATGGTTACCATCAGGGATTTTAGCGGTATCCGAATAGTTTTCTGAACACTGTTTTTCATTTCTGTTTTAAAAGTTAAACAGAAAGAAACTGTAACACTTTGAATCTATTTTAGAAAATACCGGTTCATAAGTGTTAATATCTGTCACAGTCAATAAGGTTCACATTAGCATAACTATGCGACAGCTCACTAATGATTTGGGTACTTTGAAATGCCTATGTTGGTGTACTGTGTATACACATAGATAGTTAAACGTAAAACAGTTTCTAACAGATTGGTAACAGAAAACATTATATCTGTTACACTTTTATAAGTGTTCGACGCAAAACAGGTTCGAAACACCCAAATAAGTGATACAGGAATAATTCTGTAACAGATTCAATGTGTAACCCTTATGAAAGTGTCTCCTTATAAAGGTGTTTTTGAATACCTGGTTACCATATAGGATCAAAGTACTCGTTAATACGAATCAAATGACCCCAAACTCGGTGGGGTTGTATCGTTTTAATGTGGAGTTCCTATGGGCACCTTCAATCTCCGGTATAGGATTAGCTCCATGTCATCATCATATTGAATTATCACGCTATATACATATGCATGTAAAATTTCAGTTCAATCGGAAACCGAGAAGTGGGAACCGAGAATAAACTTGCAAGATTTTTAACAGATACCGGGGCAGATGAAACTAAATAAAAACTTGTAATAAATCCACTTTTGCCGAATTAATTGTGCATATCCATTGTTTTTTATATTTAATCCAGAAATTTCGACTCCTTTACAAGAGCCGGTCGCCAATTCTTCTCGGAATGGCCTTGCAATTTCTGAACTGTGTACAACTTATGCCCGGTTTCTGAAGTCACTAGTTAAATCCCCATTAGCTATTGACCCGTTAAAGTTATGGAAACGATAAACGTGTATTATTAGATATGATAAGTAGACTGTAAAATAAAGCTATTTCATTTGTATAAATTCAACAGTTACGAACACGCCTAATTAAAATATTGGAAGAGTTCTATTGATCCTAAATACATCTTTAAATATCTATAATCGTTTGTGCATATGGTGAATGTATTGTTCGCCCTACTTTGAATGCCAGTATTACTGTACTAACCAATCGATCGAAGAAATTACTCTCACTATTTCTGAATCGTGCATAGGTACTACAATGCGCCGTGAGCGTAAGAAAAACTTTTTAAAATATTTTTTTATTTTATTTATTCATTACAATTAAACGGGTTTATCCCAGTTACAAAATTGTTTTTCATAATTAAATCTTAGAATTATACACACCAATTAAAACATAATATAATTATAAAATCATCTATTCTCCATAACTTTCAAAGCCGCATTCATTTTTGGCTTCCACTCGTCAGCAAAAAGGTCCAGTTCAGGAAACTTCACTAGTAAAGCATTGAAGGCCGTATGCATTCGGCAGAGTAGGGACTGTGCACGCGCTATGGTGCGGCATGCAGGTGTAGCAAATAAAGGATGCCGCCGCCGCCGGTTAGCACGATGGCGTAGGTACTTATTAGGCACATAGAGCCTGGAAAGCTGCACCAGTGCTGCCATATATACAGATTTATCTGTATTAATACAGATTTTTGAACCTCATTACAGATAACAGATTTAATACTATATTTAAACAGATTTTTGAAATTTGTACTTTTTGTACATACCTAGATACTTTCTACGATCGCCTTTCATCTCATTAACCTACTCGATAATATCACGCCTGTGTGTAAGAGACTTAACAATGTCTTCTTTGTTATCGGGGAGTCCCCCCCCGGATTATAAATAAACTTATACGAACGACGCTTTACGGATCGAGTATCGAATCGAACGAAACAGTTTCTTAGTTTGTTTGGTTTGATAGACTCGAACGAAGGCGCGAAGCAAGTTAAAATAAAGTGAAATAGATATTTCTTAATATTTTTGTTGACAGTGGCCAGTAAGAAACTCCGTAAAGCTCAAACATTTAACCAAAGCTGGATGGAAGAGAGGTACTTTAAAGCTTGGCTGATGCCAAGTCAAAAAGTTATCACATTTTCTTACCTAAACTTACATACATAGGTCAAAATCTTTTTTGATTCCTTTCTACAGATATTATACAGATTTTTTTACACAAGCAGCACAGATTCATACCGATTTTCTTTGAGTCCTTTCATATTCCTTTCTACAGATTTTATACAGATTTTTTACATTAGCAGTACAGATTTGTTAAACTGACATGTGGCAGCGCTGAGTTGCACTACTGCCTCAGGCAGATCTATTAGCCCACGCAAAATTTTTAAGCCTATATATATTTTATTCGTTGCTCTAATAGGGAGGACCTTCCGAGAAGAGCTGGCGGAGTTTCTGTCCTGCCCGAATTTCTTTCGCCAGTTTCTGATCTGGTGGTAGACTCAGTAGTGTACAATGAAATCGTAGTGAGAATTTAATTATTAAATTAAATGCAAAATAAAACAATATGATTGATATAAAATGTTAACAGATAGGAACGTGTCCAATTAAAATATTGTTAAGGTAGTGGAAAACATAATGATAACCATTGCCTTAGTCGTCCTGTAATCGTCGGGATTAAATCTACACTAATATTATTAAGAGGAAAGATACAAATCTTTCATTTTTGTATGTTTGCAATGAATAAACTCAAAACATACTTAGCTGATTTCAAAAATTCTTTCATCATTGGAAAGCTACATTCACGCTGAGTAACATAGGCTATATTTAATGCTAGAAAAATTTTAAAGAATTTTGTTCACCCGTGGGAAATAAGGAAGGGCCGCTAGTATACAATAAATTACGCGGAAAATCCGTAAAAAAGTAGTTTTCTTTAAATGTGTAATGTGTGAAGTGTAAAAACTAAATTATTAATTTTGCTGTCAAAGTCCTTTACCCAAATTGCCTTTAACACAATCGTTATTTATTACAAATTGGGTAATTACAACATTGTAGAAGTAGTAAATATCTTTGGTTGCGGTTTCCACTTTGCTATTTAGTTCTCGAATGGTTCTTGTTACTTGGGAAAGCGTGAAACTAGGAAAACGGCAGGCTTGTTAGTCTGTTATCTGCAAATGAGTTTCAATGAAATTTTCTTGCTTATGTAAACAGTAAAGGAAGAGTCATAGAGCATGATACAGTGTGTAAGAATATTAAAAGTAAGATTCTCTGATGACCGCAAGCAAATGCGTTTAATGTATAAAGAAATTCAAAACGTTCATTAAAATAGCGGGAGTTCGAAGGGGTCGTACTAAAAAAAAAACGTTTTTTTTACCTTTATCTCGTCTGATGGTAAGCGACGATGCGATTTATATAGGAAAGGGTGTGACGGGGTGAGGCCAGGAGAAATGAAAGGCACTGGGTCGTCACTTATGTTTTTTATAATTATGGAATTAAGGCACAACTGAAACAATTATATAAAAAAGGTAAACTACACTGAACACTAAAACCAATTTTACATTTAACACTAAAACATATTATAAAAGGTAGGACTACTTACAATAGCGCCTTAAGGAAACTTAAAGACTTTTATATAACAGGAACTAGTGGTACAGAATCTTGTGAATTATACAGAAAGTTAGTGCGAGCTTATTATAACTGATCAACACTATAAATATATTTAAATAATTGTTAGCTGGTAAGAATGAACTTCGAGAACAAAACAAATAAAAAGAGACAGACAGTAAATTTAAAAACGAAAACCAAGAGGAAAATGACCAGAGAAGAGCGCAATGACAGCAACGAGGCGCCAATATGGCTATGGCGCCTCGTTACAAGGGTAGGACGATGTGCGCGACTGCCTAGAAGATACCTATTCACTCGTGACATGAAGACCTCTTAATTGTATTTATCAGGAACACAGACTCAGGCAAAGAGTTCCACTATTTAGCGGTATGGATCACAAAATTGGAACCAAAATGCATAATGTGACTCTTTGGTATATCAACCATATAACGGTGGCGCCTATTTGTAAATCTGGTTGTCCGATGAAAAAATGGAGACGGCGGCACAAGGCTGTGCAATTCTGCTGCACACTACGAAATGTATCCTATAAAAACGGATAGGCTTTTAACTTAAGACCACGTTTTATAAAGAGAAGGTTAAAATTTCTTGTTGACTACGTCATCATAAAAAAAGATTTTATCTCAAACTTTTGCATAAATATTCAGTGCATGTAATCGTGTTTATTAATTGCTTAAGATTCACCATGTTTCGAGACAGGCAGACAAAGAAACTGCTCGTGTCTTTAAGTGGGTCGCAATTTGCGTTAATGACTGCAACTTTCAAGGTCACCTGCCTGTGAGTCAATGTTTTCTTTAAGTAAAATGCAATAATTAATAAGTAACATCATTGGAAATGATTAAAAAACTTCCCGGAAGTGATATTGCATTCGAAACAGTTACGCGTTTTATAAGAATGGTATGAGGACACACGTTACCATCTGTAAGGTCCCAGGCTGAGGCACTCTTCGATTCGCCTAAATTAATTGGTCCTTATATCATTTAACACACATATCATTTGGCGCTTGGCATCATTTGATATACATAAGATCCTTTGCACACAAGGTTTTTGAAACGGTTTGTTTATAAAAACAAAAATATCTAGTTAACTTCCACAAAACCAACCACTCTAAACGTGTTTCGCCTCCACAGGGAAATCATCAGGAGTTGTGAGACAGTGCAATATTTAGCACTGCGTTAAGCTTTTCCCTTGTTTTTTTTTGCGAAATCACGCTAAATAGTTTTTCTTTAAAAAATGGTTATAGACTTCCGCAAAATGACGCCTTGTTTTATGAAATACTTTCAAAGACATTGATTTCATTCTAAAGTAATAATTTAATTAAAAATTAAAGGTAAACATTTAATAAGCCTCGCCCAAAGTAAGCACCGTAAGGTAAGTTTTACAAACTACGGTAATAGATAGACATATATAATACATAGAGATATTGTATAAATACCCATGATTCATATACAAATTCTCGTATCACACAGACATCTGTCCCTTCCAGAACTCCAAACCAGAAGTCGGTACAAAAGACAGCATTGCTGCCGGTGCACCAAAGTTGCTGTTAATTTTACCAGTTTTAATTTTTTTACCATGGTTAGCGAAGCATAGTGTCTGACGGTTGTATCACCAAGATCTTCGCGACTACGTAACAGCTAGTATATTACGATAATGGATTCCACAGGTTAATGACTTCGGTGCGTCATCCAATGCACATGATTACATTAATATCTGAATGCACCGTTTTATGAAGAGTAATATGAAATCGAAAGTCACCTTGTGTACTTCCGATTATCAAATTATCGCAATTACAGACTTGTAAATATCGAGTATCGAATAGTAGATATTCAGTAATATTTGAAAAATATCACTGAATATCTACTAGTTATCCTAAAATAATTTTAATTAGTACTTAGTATTGTCCTCGGCAAATAAGTTGAACATGATTTTGAAATCACGTGACATGCGCAGTAGTGAATAATGTACCTATACTTGCTACTTCGACTGTTCATCTTATTTGCCGGAGACTATACTATGTAATCGACCGTTTGGTGCAATGGTAGCGATCCTGCTTTTCGCATCGACGGTCCTGTGTTCGAGCTTGGAAGGGACAGCTGTTTGTGTTATTAATACGAATATTTATACCTGATTAATAGGTATTTATATATATTTCTATAAATATAAAATATCTATGTATAATTATATATGTCTATCCGTTACCCTAGTATCCATAACACAAGCTTTTTAATGCTTACTTTGGGCAAGGCTAATTGGTCTTAATATTGGAAATATTATGTGTCATTAAATTACGTATTCTCAAAACCGGACAAGTTCTTGCAATTTTTGGTGCACTGGACAACAATGTAATGATTATTTTCTTAAATAAATAAAAAAAATAAGTGTAACATCTGTCTGGTGTTCGGCAGAGTAAAATACTACCAATGCTTCACTGGTCTCACTTTTACGCCTTTGGACTGGATGGATGCTGGATGTAAGAACGACAAGAACAACAATAGGCAACTTACAACAACCCTCTTAGACCACTAAATTGGCATTAGCATAAATGAATTATGGTATTTTCCTGAGATCTCCGACGCGCTTGTCCAGCGTAGCATAACAATATTTGATTATGACAAAATCCTCCAATTTCAGGGAAATGCCGTCCAGTGGATGACTTAGGGCTTCAGTGATGACTAAATAACTATAATAGGTTACTATTTCTATTTAAGATGACTTCCCTGGGGTTGTAATAATTCTAACTAACATTATAAATACGAAAGTGAATTTGTTTGTTTGTAACACCTTCACGTCTTAAATATTCAACTGATCATCATGAAATTTTAAAAACACTTTGTCAGGGATACAGAGAAGGACATAGGTACCTTTCATCCAGAAAAAAGT
Source organism: Calamotropha paludella (assembly GCA_927399485.1). Lineage (NCBI taxonomy): Eukaryota > Metazoa > Arthropoda > Insecta > Lepidoptera > Crambidae > Calamotropha > Calamotropha paludella. The sequence goes on along the minus strand of OV656806.1, from coordinate 2,548,462 downwards.
ACTACTCCCAAGGGATAGAAGTATAACTTTTAATCGGTGGTCTACATTAACGCGAGCGAAGTAAAAGCTAGTAAATAATAATAATAATTCTTACTTTTCCACTAAAACATAAGATACTCAATTTGTGATGAGCTGTACCATTGTACAATTCTTCTGTTTTAATAATATAGTTATGTGTACAAAACTTCTTAATCTATATACATAAAAATTTCGTGTCGCAGTGTTTGACCGCGATGAACTCCGAAACTACTCAAGCGATTTTGATGTTTTTTTTTCATTTTGCTAGATTTATTCCGACTTGGGACATAGGATAGATTTCATTTTAATTTATAACACAGCAACGCGTATCCGGGTCCGCTAGTGAATAACTGAATTCCTTCGATAATAACCCGATATGTTCCCATTGTATATCTTCTTGCACTTTTTACATTCATCATGGTAACTTGGAGAAAGTGACGCCACCGACCTCGCCTCGTAACAAACGTTTATTAGCACACTGCACAACTGAGGGCTCAGTATACATAGATAAGTTACTATTGCGTTGGAGTTAAGATTTGAAAACCAGACCTTATTTTCAAAGTATTATGGTCTTTTGTACAAAATTATTATTGCCAAGTTCTCGATTATAAATAAAATATTTAAGTACTTTAAGCTCTTCTATAATAGTATAAAATAAATTGCCTGCCTTTAAAAAAAATACAAAAAAACAATGTTATATTTGCACGAAAATTAAGACAGTTATTAACATATTAAATGTTAGGAGTTTAAAAATAGTCTGTCAGCTGCATTAAATATCATATGCCCACCTCTGTCGATTTAAGATTTTAGTTGTTTGGAATTAAATTCGACTAAACAATTTAGTCGACGCAACAGTTGTATGAGTGCACTTGTCCTAAAACATAGTTTATAGTTTAATATTTCTTATTATTGTCAAAACTGTTGCATTAGTATTACAAGAACTTCGTATATTTTATAATAAAAGAAACTCTGAAGCTAAAGTATGTATTTTATATAAGTTCGTAGTTATGGTACGTTAAGTACAATTTGTATTGTATGTTGTGGATCCGGGAAGGGTATTGTATATCTAACACAAGAAGTTTTTTTTATTCTATTTAACCGATTCGTTGCTGATGACACGCCTGTCGTGCCATCACTTTTTTTTGCGTGTGGCGTTAGCCACTGAAACCGTGTAATTTTTAAATCGATGATAACTCCTTCAAATCAAGTTTTAAGGAAATCAACCCAGAATAAAACTATCTTCATTTTTCACGTAATTCAAGCTCGTAGCCTTCGATTCTGTAATTGTATGTAGCAACGAATTGTTTAAGGATCTCAAACAGAGAAATGGCACGAATTATAACAAGTGGTTAACAAGTGGTTTGACCCCGATGAACTCTGAAACTACTCATTCGATAATGATAATTTTATTTTTCATTTTGCTGGATTAGTTCCCACTTAGGACATAGGATAAGTTTCATTTTAATTTATAACACAGCAACGCGTGGCCGGGTCAGCTAGTATATACATATATAAAGACTAATTCCAAATTGCTTTGACCTTTAATTCCAAAATGAATCTGCAATACTTCCCGCTTTTAAAATAGATGCACACATAGGGTATCCTAAAATAATTTCCCGCTTAGGACATAGGGTAAGTTTCATTTTAATTTATAACACAGGAACGCGTGGCCGGGTCAGCTCATATATATATATGTATAAGGACTATTTCCAAAATGCTTTGACCTTTAATCCCAAAATAAATTTACAATCCTTCCCACTTTTAAAATAGATGCACAATATTAAAAATACAGATGTAGTGTCCTGTAGCTGTAGGTCGACTTTCTCCTGTCATAAACTACAACAATAAACTACAATTATAAAATAAATTCCTCTTTATTACCAATATATTTTTGTTAATGAAATTCAATAAACTGAACGGCTTCAATTCTTAGGTCATTGACAATGGCATGACATAACTGGGTTGACTTTGTTCAGTTTTGTGCCACAGTAGTACGTAATCGAACAGAGAATTAGCTTATATCTTTTATTTAATACTAGCTGACCTGGCCACGCGTTGCTATGGTAACGTTAATTGATTATAAAAACTGTTATTGTTAGGCTTATGGTAATTATGGTAACTTTATATGGTAACAAACACACAAAGTATTATTATTATGTAATGTACTGATGTAATACCAATATGTTAGTTCATACCATAAGATTGTTATTTCTTACACCCCCCCCCCCCCCCCCAATTAGTCTAGCCCAAAGTATGCACTGCAAAGCTTGTGTTATGGTACTAAGGTAAGGGATAGACATATATACATATAAATATGTCTATGTAATATTCAGACTATTCGCCCGGATAGCGAAAGGTTGGAATCCTACCTGTAGGCTCAGAGACGTGGTTGTTTTTTTACACGCGTGGTTCATATCTTACAAAGCTTATTTCATCCCAACGGATAACCATTTAGAAATATCGATGCATTATATGGTAGATATACCAGTCGCACTAAGAGTTTTAGTTTCAATTTTGTGGTACGTACCGTTAAGGAGTGGAACTCTCTACTTGAATCTGTGTTTTCTGACAAATACAATTAGGGGTCTTCAAGTCACGAGTGAATTGATATCTTCTAGGCAAGCGCATCACATCCTATATTGCATCGACGCTTACCATCAGGCGAGATAGTGATTGCTAGACATGAGTAACAGCTCTGAACAGGTACAAATATCATATTCAATAGACTTGAAGCGTTGATCTGCAGCTCAGCGACAAAACGAACAGCTCACTGCTCACTAGGTTAGGTATATTCACCCACAGAGTCACATACACGTATTAATCGGACTCTCGGTAATATTCGGACTTCCTCGAGCTAGGTGTCGCTCGTGCGCAAAGCAGATCTATCTATAAACATTTAGATTTAGGTACTGAGTGAGCTAATCTTCAGCTCACAGTTTTCTGTCGAGTTACCCATGTCTATTGATTACTATAAAAAAACATATACCTATATACGAAATTTTGTCTCTGTTCCGTCATTAACTCTGTTAACTATGCACCGAGGCGGCAGGTATACGCCTCAATCGCCATTGTAGAAAGGCCTTGACCGGTGAATGCTTAAAAAACACCGACAACCGAGACGGTTCGTTGGGATTTTATTATGACTTGGGAACTTATGTTTTTTGTACATTGAATTTCATTGGGGTTTGTAGGTACCTACCAATTTATTGCATGTCTGGTGGGATACTTATAAGACTATATATTCAAGTGATATATTCTTACCCATATATTAGTTTTCTATTGTATAAGTAAAACATTTTATACTTAGTTTCTAGTCAATTATATTTGGTTACCATTATTATCAATGCAATAATTTTTTTTTAAAAGCTCATTATTATTAAAACATTAAAAAACCCTTGCTTTTTAGGCCAACTAAAAAGAAAAAAATAATTCTCTGCCTGCCTTAGAATCCTCATTTGAATTTTCAGGTAAATTAATGGTGACAGGTTTTATGCCTGCCTCAGAAACCAATGTGTCCAATACGAAAAACGGGCGGCGCATAAAAGATTTATTTGGCATTTACAGTTGATTCATGTCGGAAAGTATATAATCACATATTGTCATCGAGTTCTGAGCTATGTTTAAAGTTTCAGAGCTCTAGCTAGTCGGGAAATGGGTGAAAATTGACTTTCAAGATTTGTGACTTACAGACAGACAAACAGACACCAAGAGAAGAAGAGAAAAACTAGGGAAAAAAATATAATCTTTTTTCTTAAGCCGCGTATCCACTAGAGGCAGCCTCGGGTCGAGCGGCTGCCTCACTCCGAGGCTGCGCAAGTGGAGACGCTGCCTCAACCTGAGGCACGCCGCGACGCGAGGCAAATTCGTCGCCGCGAGCCGAACCATATTTTGTCGGTTTCTGTGCCGTGCTCAAAGGCGCCTCAGTCCGAGCCGTGTGTTTAATGGAGACGGTCGCTAAAATTTCGAAAGCAATCGTCACCTTCCAACGTTATGTCCAATAGCAAGTGTTCACATCCATGTATAGTTCTATTGCGGTATAATTCTTTTATCCACCAGCGATGCTTCCTCTTTTGTATAGCTTTTTGTTGCCTCCTCTTTTTCTTAATAATGGTTATTGCTATTAAAGCAGCAGCTACTCGACGCGCGTCTGGTGCCATCGCGTTTTGACTTTTAACTGCGCAGTGCGCCGCCGGCGGATCAAGCTGAGGCGACACGCCTCGAGCTGATCCGTAGCCGTTTCCTCAGAGCGAGCAGCCTCAAACTGAGGCTATTTGCTTCAAGTCGAGGCCGCTCGACGCGAGGCTGCCTCTAGTGGATACGCGGCTTTACATTCACACCAATTATTTTAGCCCAAAATAAGCGCCAAGGCTTGTGTTTAGAATACTATGGTAACGGATAGGCGATTTTTAGAACTATTCATAAAAACCCATGACTCAGGTACAAATGCTCGTATTCATCACACAAACATCTGCTTCTTCCGGTACTCGCACCCAGGTGGTGTGAATGGCAGGATCGCTACCGTTGCACCAAGCGGCGGTCATTGATTCAGTAGCTAAATAAAATCTAGGGGTGAAAAGCAATGGGTAATTGCCTTTGTTGAAGTTGTTTGAATTCTCAAAGTAAAAATTGGTCGAAGCAAGGTCTGAAGGGAAAGGAGAATGTAAAAGAGATACTAGTTGCAGCTTTTCTAGGATTTTGGTGACCGATTATCGTGCAGTGTGTTGTTGATGTGGAACCACTCTGACCACATTTGTGATATGAGTAAAGTATCGGACTCGATATCGAATCCGATACTTTACTCATATCACTGATTTTGATTTCAATACTAGTATTTTAAATATTTAATTTTATTTTATTTCGATGCTCAGTACTAATTTGAGTACTAAGAATCAAGTATCTAAGCAACTCAATTAAACGACTATACTGTATACCTAACTAGTGATGAAATAGACTCAGTCTTAAGGCTTTTAATAAAGACTCACCTTATTTTTGATGCCTCACGACCAACCTTTAGTCATAAGGCTAGCCTTATTAGTCGAAGTCTTTTAAAAGACCGGCGACTTATCGCTTGGGGAATCACCTAATCTCAAAAAACGTTACAAATTAAGTGGTAAGAGCATTAGAGCGTCAATGCGTCTTTCGTCTTGGATGTATTTTCTGTAGCTATATTGTATTTTCTTCATTGTGTTGATTTTTGATATTGTTTTGTTTATAATTATAATCATTACCTAAAATAAAATAAAATTTAAATCAGTTTTATATAATAAAATATATTATAATAAAAAAAAAATTTAATTGCAACCTCAGCATTTTACTCGAACGCCAGCTCTTTTGTAAAATACTGCAGTCCTGTAATTCGTTTTAGTCTATTAGTCTTATACGTTCACTGACTGAGTCATATTAATTAATACTAACAGCTACATCTTTTCATTTTCTGCCAAAAACTTGACTCCGATTGACTCAGATGTCACCAGTATCGACAAATATGATGTACTAGAATGTTTCTCGGTTTGATATTGCCAGTCACTTAATGTTGCAAATACAGTCAGGGTCGGCGGATAGCAAATATACGGTTGAGCAACATTTCCAGTTTTAACTTGTGAATTCTGTTATAGACCCATAAATATATTATGTTCGAGTCGTCATCGCCACAATAAAAGAAGGGTAGATAATTTTTTTGGATAGAAAAATACTAGTAACAATCGTCTTGGCTCACAAGTTTTCTCAGAGGGGTCTCGAATCCGCAACCTTTGAATGTCCGGTCCACTACCCTCCCAATAGAGCTGCATGCATTGTTTTATCAATGAAAGGAATATCCTCTCGCATTCGAAGAATTTTTACAAAATGTGTGTTTAGGATAATACAGTTTTTTTTTTAAATTTTCAATTTGAATAATTTTGTAGAAAAAGACACGAAAAAACGACTGTATTTTTATTAGTATTTTTCTCCTAAAATAATGTATCATATAAAATAACATTGAAAATACAAAACAATAAAAAAAATTAATGTAAAAACAATAAGGTTTATAATTTATTAACAGTGCCCAACTTACTTTTTGATAAGGACAATTATGAAAGTTAGGACGATAATAAGATAGTGTTATTTTCCAATAAAAAATACATAAGTAATACATACATAAACACATAGTTCCAGTTCCTATATCCTGGTGCTATCATCAGATTATTTCGATGGTATCTAAATATTGGATTATCAGGACTGACATGAGAAACTTTCAGCTCAATGGAATAGCAATTAATTGCCTAAAAATAGTTGTAAAGAAACATAAGAGATGTTTAACTTTTCAATATATTCGATAAGTGTGATGTTTGACAACAGATACTTAAAGCTCAGCAAGCAAACAAAGTGCACAAAAAGTGCTGGATAAACAATCTGAAGTTTAGTCTAGTGTGCTTACGTGTGTGAGTACTTACAGGCTTAGCTTTCCCCGGACGTGACCGACTTTTCGCTTATTTTATTTTGCCGACTTTTATTACTTACTTTGTGATCGACGCATACGTCCGTTTATTCCTTATCCATTTTATTAATAACTAGCGACCCGTCCCGGCTTCGCACGGGTGGTCAAAATTCTTTAAATTTTTTCTAGGATTAAATATAGCCTATGTTACTCAGCGTGAATGTAGCTTTCCAATGGTGAAAGAATTTTTGAAATCGGCTTAGTAGTTTTTGAGTTTATTCATTGCAAACATACAAAAATACAAATCTTTCCTCTTTATAATATTAGTGCAGATAATGAATAATTATCCTTTATTGCACACCTAGATAGAATAGAGAAAAAGATAAGTACAGTAAAGAAAAGGTAACATACAAGCGGGTTTATAGCTAAACAGCAACCTAGGTAGAAAAGAATATGTAAAGATAAGGGTCAACTCATGCTAGAGCAGAGTCGAAGCGCAGCGAAGCGGCAATATGATACTTAACATAGCATATTCGCCCTTATCACCACAACATAATACACATATTTCTCCTAAAAAAGACATTACCAACGCTTATTGGTGCGCGCGCGTTCGCGCGAAACGAAGTGCCTACTACGCGAATCAACGCATCGTCACTCGTCATTCAGTCATAATATCCATTACTACAAATATAAAACGGGACAATACGCGCGCGCGCGCGCAGTCGTGGGATTTCGCTTTACATATGAAGATTTGGCGCTTCGATTCTGATCGACTTTGCGCTAGTATGAATTGACCCTAAAAGTATAATAGGGGAGTGGATGATACTCCCCTATCAACTTCTCACTCATATTGAAAGGACAAGTGTAAATATATAATTTCTTATAGCTCATTGTGTATACATACATACATAATAACACGCATTTTTCACGCAAAAAATAAAAAAATAAAAAAAGAGGAGGTAGGCAGCGATCACAGATTTCAAGTTACCACGATCCCGACATACCTACATCTCTAGCTTCTTCAACTCTCATTCAGCCTAAAGCCTAGCTCTATCTTATCTAATTATTAAGATACAATATAAGTCAATAACTTCTCTGTCACGAAATGATCTAAGAGTTTAAGACTTCTGATACCTTCTAGTAGTGAGATCCAGTGCCGGATTAAGGTCGCCTGGGGCCTCTAGGCACTTTATGTTTGGGGGCCCCCTTATACAATGTGTCCCGTCACCAGTGTCGGAGCCTTTAATGGTGTGAAATAAAGCATTTTTTATCGACAAATTGCCCCTCAAATTTTGTGAAATACTCATTTCTTGAGTGAATAAATACAAAATCAGAAAATATTTTTTAAATAAAAATTTAATATTTACATTTATAATTTTTATATATTTTATGCATTTTCAATGCGATCTTATAATCTTTTTCTATTATAATAATTAATATTTACATTTTTTTTTATTTTTACATTTTGGGACCCCTTCTACACCGGGGCCCCTAGGCACGTGCCTAGTGTGCCTAGGGGGTAATCCGCCACTGGTGAGATCCATGTTTTCCAGGTCGATGACCGCCGTGGTCGAGTGGCTCACATATCGGTTTCCATGGTAACCCAACTCTGTGGTCATAATCCGTCAATGTAGAGAACCAACTTGTCTATTATTGTCTTGGGTCATATATGAAAAACAATCGATTCGACTCAAAAGTTGTTTTCTGGCGGGACTCGCTCGCTGTGGAAATCCTCTCTATGGCTCACACGAACGCTAGTACTTAGGTCTTAGCTAGATTAGACAATAACAAGGAGCGGCTTTATGCAGCTCGATCTCACATTACACGGTCTCCACCCACTTGGGGTGGGGGACGCTCTCTCGCGCATGCGCTAGTTAGTAACTAGTGCGGCGCTGCGCCGCCGAGGGTTCTCCGAGGCGGTCGCTTAGATTAAACCTTAGCAGCCTCATCGGCTAAAGGTACTTGCTACCTACGTAGGTAGGGCGTGGTTTTTAGTCAGTCTAGCCTGACACAACAACCTGTGGCTTGGCCATAGAAGGATTTACCACATTAAAAAAAAAAAAAAGGGACTCGTACCCGCTACCTTTGGATGTCCGGTACTGCTATCCCAATTGAACTACCGAGCCTTGTGAGCAACCGTCGGAATTTTCAAGTTATTTTTACATGCTGTAAGTCAGGGTGATTATAAATCTCTTGTTAACAATCCTCGTTGAAAAAAAAAAATTGTTACTATTCTGAACTAGCTAACCTGGCCACGCGTTGCTGGTATGGTAACAAACAAACACACACACACACACAAAATATTGTCATAATATAATGTAGATATGAATGAATGATTTGACAGTTTCAGAGTGCCTCTGCTAGCAACCTGTTAGCAACTGTCAAATCGTTCATCCATAATTGCATCAGTATAAATTTCATTGATTTCATACGAGTTACATAATTGGCATGCAGCGTTGCGTGAGAGAGTATCCTCGCATACCAAAGAAACGTTTTTAACAAATGTTAAGACAATCGATTAAGACGAAACAGCCATTTATTTACGATTTATATATATTTTTTGCATTTTCGATGATATCGAAAGTCTTATAAGATAACATTAAGAATGCAAAACTATAAAAATCACAAATCTATAATACAAGTGCTTTAGTTAATTAACTTGGGTTCAGAACAAATGTATTTGAAGTTGTTTAATAGTTATTTAGCACAAAAAAAAATTCTACACTTTCGAGAGCCAGACGAAATTTCGGATGTCTGCGTTGAATTCTTTACAAAATCGAATAAAAGTTGGCAAAGGAAAAAAATGTTCACAAAATAGTTCGCGTGCGAACACGCTAATCCTACTCAGTATTTTAATTTTAATCTTTTTAATTTAATTTTAATTCGAGTTTGAGCGCGGTCGTCTCGCTCTTCCATATGCGAGACAAGGTATGTGCGAAAGGGAAATGGAATTAATGGAGGTGACGCTAGGATTGTCGACCAAACTAATAAAAATTACAAAAACATACAAATAACACGGCAGATTTGAATTTTATACTGGCGCAACCATCTTCAATTTATTGTTCTTTTGTTATTTAAGAATTTTAGAAAATTTTTTTTATATCTAAAGAAATTATTTCAAAATAAAATCAATTTGTGTCAGGATCAGATAGAATGCGATTCCACATCCAGCGTTATCCGGGCAAATGCTCTTCCAAATAATCTACCGAGACTGCTCTGGTGTTAGCTTAGGAAATATTTGGAATTACCATAAGTCTGCCATGGTCTCGTTAGCTTAATTGAAAGAACATACGCCCGGATAGCGAGGTATATGGGTTCGAGTCCTCCTTGACATATGAGATAAAAATCTAAAGATTTTTAAATCTAGTATAATTATTTTATTCTTTTTAATTATTAACTCAACAAAGTAACCATGTGTTGCGCAACAATCGGATAAGCCCCATACAAAAGTGAAAGTTGCTGAAAGTTGACCTGAAAGTGCACCTAGAAAGTTGAAAGCTGTTTTAGCGTGCATTGTCATCGGGATCTGAGCTACCCTGAAAGTTTCAACTCGCTAGGTGGTCGAGAAGTGCCTCAAAATTGAGATACAAGATTCCAACCGGACAGACAAGACGACAGACAAGCAAACAGATAAGAACGCGACCTAAGAAAAACGTGGGAATAAGTAGAATTTTGTCTTGTTACAATTCATTAAGGTCAATTTTTCATACCTTTGTAAATATGACTTTGATTCATATAACCACTATAGTAAGTACTATTGTGTCATCCACCAGCGAAACAATAACATTCTATCGGCTGAATTGCCCGTTTCCTAATATTGACATAGCCATATTGATTCCTAAGCACTCATACACCTATAAATCTAGTGTATTGGTGTGTATCGGTATCGCATTTGCTTTGATATAATTCGCATTGAATAATTTAAGATACATCAAACAACTATGACGCTTGTAAGGTGATAATGTGTTATCCTAACTATATTTTGACAATACTTTGTGTTTGTGTTTGTTACCATATTGTCAGTAAAAGGCTAAGAATAATATTCAAGAAGGCTAAGAACGGTTAGCTATATATCTAGTCGTAGAACCGAAACGTTAGCGCGATTCATTTCGGTATCTAGTTTAGTTTTACTTATGTTAATCTAAAATTTACAGATGCAATATCTAAAAGGTTAATATCTAAATAGTTTTGTAAAATATTGTTACGATGAAGTTGTATCACAAATTATTTTCAGGCGGGACTCGAACCCGCTACCTTTGGGTGCCCGGTGTACTGCTCTCCTAATTAAGCAACTAAGCCTTGTGGGCACTAATCGATTTTTAATACTTTATACTGTTTTACGCTGCAGGCCTGCGTTGCTTTATCAATGAGAAGAAATCCTCGCATTCGAAAGATTTTTACAAATGTTAGCCAATCAATGATTATTTTGTCTAGCATTATCCTATTAAATGTATCATTAAAGATGGCATTTAAAATGCATAACAAAATAATGCATAAAAATCATAAATTATGGTATGCTGTCAATGGAAGGTAATAATTGGAATTAACAACAAAATTATATATATTAAAATTTACCTATTTTGTTGGATTTCTTCCAACTTAGGACATAGGAAAGTTTCATTTTAATTTATTATAACACAGCAACGCGTGGCCGGGTCAGCTAGTTATTTCTAAATATTATCACACTGCAAGGTTGGGCATAATGGCATTTTTTTTTCTTCTTTTTTCCTTTACGGAAATTCCGCCAATGTCCTATAGTGACATATACAAAAATTGTAAACCAAAAGTAGTAGTGACATCTGCCGTCAATATCAAACGGAATCCTTATTTTGCGATTTGTATTTCTAATGTTATTTCATTTTTTCCTCTTCCTACGACATTGTTATTCTAACTTGATTTATGAAGGTTTAACCTTCATAAAGTGTATGATTTTTTTACAAACATACACTTAATTTTATTTTACTACAAATTAACCTCAAATTTTACTTTTACAAGGTTGGTATGATATTTTTAAGAAGGCCTATGCAAATGGCCATTCTGCTTAGACATTAATTTTATTTTAATAGGTTTAAATACTTGGGTATGATTCATAGAGTGAATGCCAGCGCCATCTTGTTGTGATTTAAGTAACTACATACTTACAAAATTGAATGTAATACCTTTTCAAGTATCAAATAAAGAATTATTATAAAATATGTTTTTAAGCACCTAGCTTAGTTGCGTATATATTATATCTATAATAATAATTAATTTATTCATTCCAACAACTTATTTTTTATAAATTAATGGTTTATTAATCTGTTCTCTTAGTTGGTCCCCCTGTGTTCAGTGTTGCCAACTCGGATTTTTAAAGGGAGCTAGATCATATCTAAAAAAAAGCTAAAAAAGAGCTAGATCTTTTGATGAATTAGAAACTAATTCATCAAAGGGATTTTCGTCAGCAGCGTTTCTATATTTCAGTACTTCTGCCCAGAGCATCATTGTGTTAGTTTTATTTTCCCAGGGTATTAATGTTATCTTTTGCCACTGGATTTATACTTTAGCTGCGAATTCTGCTTGGTGCCTCATTCCAATAACTAGTGAAGTGATGTTATCCTTCGGTTCACCTTTTTTACAATTAACCTAGCATTTTCAATAGGTACAAAACGCTTTGGTGGGCTTTGAACTTCTGTGTATAGGGCTGCTTACTTTGCGCCATCTTATTATTATAAACAATTCCCGCGGGGACGAAATAATAACAAATATTCCGAATTGAAGCGACCGTTTTATAGTGCAAACTTACCACTGACACAGAATGAGTAACTCACTATGCTATAATACTTTCTTAGCATCCGAAACGTTTAGAAAATTATCGGGAAATACCCAACCAGAAACAACGATGCCATCATAGAATAACCATAGTCCGGACATACGGACCATAGACAATGTAGGTACAGTTTGGCTGTGGAAACAAGTATTTTGTGCTAAAAACATTACAAAATTATTTATTCATAGTGTACATGGAAAAACGCTTAAATTGTAGAAAAGTAGAGGTGAAGAGCCCAACCTACGTCTTAAAAGCCAATCATGTTGATTTAAAGCTAAATCTAGTTCTAAAATCTACGTGTTGGCAACACTGCCTGTGTTATGTGAGGTAGGCTTCTCAGTTTTCATTGTTATTAAGTATTTTAGAACAGACGTGTATGCAACAATCGTGTGTGTGGGTATGTGTGAGCGCGAGCGCGCTCTTGATTGCGTGTTTCCTTGATGGTCTGTGTATGTACAATGTTTTTATAAGTTGTGCAAATATAGCATAATCCAATAATTCTATCCATCTTAGCGACATTTTTTTTGACGTGATAACGTCTTATAAATTGGTTGCGGCTGGGAGTCACTTATGAAAAAGTGTAACGCTCGGTAACGTTACGATGAGTCACCGAACGAGAGAGAGGCCCGCCGAATGCCTTGCGTCTCTCTCCCACTCAACTATGATCGGTCTGCCGCGCGCATTGTGCAATTTAATTATATTCATATCAATAAATATTCTACCGAGAAAAAGACGTTGTCACGTAAAATCTTCGCCCGTAAAACCGACTTTACAGGCAAAAAAAAAAAAAAAAAAAAAAAAAAAAAAAAAAAAAAAAAAAAAAAAAAAAAAAAAACCGACTTTTTTTAATTCCGAACTTTAATGGATGTGATACTGTATAGGAGTAAAAGTTTATAATAAATGGGGCGATAGATATTGTTTGGAAACAAATAGTTTTTTAAGCGAGAGTTTCATAAATTTTTGAGAGAGTTTAAAATCAACCTGACTCAGGAGACTGAAGACATCGTGATGGAGCTAAAGGGACTAAGAAAAATTCAACGGGTCTCAGTTCCGGTAGCTCAGTTCGCTCTGATAGCGAGAGGCTGGTTCTGAGTACCGCTTGATTTTGTCTTTGACTTGCCTAAGAGACAAATTGTTTTTTTTTTTTTTTGTAAAAGTATATTTAAATATAGCTACGTGCTGTGGGTATTGGATAGTAAATTTTTTTTTGATAGATTTAATAAATAGTGCACGATACGTCACAGCCCTTTGTCGTAAAAATATAATGAAAACATCAATAAAAAACGATATTATAATTTTGAACATTGATATGTATTTCCAAAAAATTGGTTGTCTGTAAAGTCAGTTTACGGACGATAATTTTAGGTGATACCATCATAAGAAAACATTGATGAAAAATTGCATACTTTTATGAATTGAATTGAATTATCATTATTTTGTATAATACAAAGAAGGAGTTAACTGAAAATTAGTTTTCGATAAATTAACATTAAGTTATTGTAATAAACAATGGAAACCACATTAACTTTTCACTTCATGAAGTGGAAGAGAGATAGATGCGCCACAAGTCGAACGCTTAGGCCGATCGTGACTCTCTATCTCTTCGAGGCGCTAAAAGCTCTTTGTGTTATGCAATTCAGATACATGGTTCCACAACACCCAGATCCTAGTACTATAGAAAAGTTCGTGTTTTACTTTAACCCAGTCGGGGATTGAACCCGAGACCTCGGAATCGTTAACTATGTACTTCAAAACGGGTAAGGCTTCCGCTTAGCAGGACGATCCGATATCGAAGAAAAAAAGGCTCTGTTTTTTATTTTTTTGTGCAAAATGCAACCTCCGGCCCCGGGGGAGGGAGGTAGTGAATCCTACATGGATACTCCGGCCTGGCTTCGAAGTTATGTCAGACTCGTACTGGCTAAACACCACCTGAGATTGGCTTGTACCCCGGAAATGTCATAAGCTTTCGTCTGAGGCGACCGCCCCTCTAGAGAGGGGCGCGCAAGCTCTACTCATTTAGATGAGAGAGCGCATAGAATAGTCGACCGGCTCCCAGAAGGGGGGTCGGTCGTGACGATGTAAGTTAGGTCGGCTGGCTCCCAGAGTCGGCAATTGGGAGGTCTGGAGCAGGGATGTTGCGAATATTCGCATCCGCATATGCGGAACATCCGCATCGATTTAGACATCCGCATCTGCATCCGCATCTGCATCCGCATCCGCATAAATCGATGCGGAGCTGATGCGGATGCGGAATGCGACAAGAAAGAAAGAGGAGGGGCCGGCGAGTGGCGCGTGTCGACCGAGTAAAAGATTAAAGATTATACGTGGGTACCACTGAAAATGTTTAGAACTGACCAGTTAGAAACATTGCTAATGAGAACTTTTTTGAATTTAATTTTAGAACTCTTTGGTAACCTAATATAGTATAATGCATTCATTTGTCATTTGTTTTTGTGAATTGGCGGCAAATCTAAAACTCTTGTTACAAGTGAAAATGAAGCTAACGCGAGAAAACTTTCGGTCAATGATTTACTATGGCTTTTCTTGTGGGCTTACTCAACAACAAAGCTATGATAGGCTGCGATTAGCATTTCTTAATGAAGCCCCATCTCGTGCCACTATTTACAATTGGTTTAATTAGTTTAAGCGCGGACGTAGCAATCCCAATGATGATCCGCGTGAGGGACGTCCTTTAACAGCGACTACTGAAGATAACAGCAGTGCTGTGCGACGCATGATAAAAGTGACCTATCAGCAGATACCGGCAAGCCTAGGCATTGGTATGAGTCAAGTTAAAAAAATATTACAAGAACATTAAGGCGTCAGGAAGTTTTGTACCAGATGGATTCCCCATACTTTAACCGACGACCAGAAACACCTTCGCATGGACTGGTGTCGCCAAATGTTAGATAAGTTCAACGGCGGTGACTCAAATGCTGTATTTGACATCGTCACAGGCGATGAAAGCTGGAATATTGCTACGAACCCAAAACCAAAAGACAGTCAGCTCAGTGGGTGTTTCCTTTCGAGGATCAGCCAACTAAGGTAAAGAAAGGAAGAAGTCAAGAAAAAAAGATTATTGCCTCATTCTTTGGTCAGAAAGGTCGTTTTACGACAGTTGTGCTAGAAGATGGAAGGACAGTTACTGCAGACTGGTATGTCAATCGCTGTTTGTCTGTTGTCTTAGAAAAAATTCGACAGCAGCGCCCTCGAAACAGGATTCTCCTTCACCACGACAATGCTTCAGCGCACTCCGCAGAACGGACTGTTGAATATTTGACTATGGCAGGTGTCACAATAATGCGTCAGCCCCCATACAGTCCTGACCTGGCGCCCTGCGACTTTTAATCATTCTCAAGAACTAAAGATAAAATTCGAGGTATTCGCTTTACGAGCCCTGAAGATGCGGTGAAAGCGTACGAAAATGCCATAGAAGAGACCCCAAAGGAAGAATGGGCCCACTGCTTTGTTCAGTGGTTCTGGAACGGAGATTACTTCGAAAAACAATAAAAGTATTGGCAACTTTCTACATTAAGCCGTTTTCCATTTTTTAAACAGTTATGTAGTAGCACAGGATTAATACACGAACCTTTGCGAAACAGACTGGAGTCCGAAAAGGCGGCCATTCTACTTTTCATTAAATATAATGCTCCAATATTTAAATTTCATTACTAAAACAATTAATCAGTAATAGTTATTCATTCACTACTTTATTATGAAACTAGCTGACCCGGCCACACGTTGCCGTGGCTCAGTTATTATAATTTGCAATATATTTTTTTATTAAAAATCAGCAATAGCCCGCTCGCGTGTTCGGAGCCCGCGCGATATTGATTCGTTGGTGGGAGAAGTGGTGGGAGGCGCCCGACGTGACGGCACAGTGGTGGCATGTACGTGAGTTGCGCGCGGTACTGGACAATACTTGGACATGGCAACATTACTTTATTTTTCTAATTTTTTTTATTATTTAAAAGTAGCCTAAGTTTCTTCTTATTATATCAGCTACCTGCCAATAAAATTCCCGTCAAAACCTGTCCAGCCATTTTAGAGTTTAGCCCGAACAAACAGACAGACAAAAATTGTAAAATATGTTAACTTGGTGTTTGTACTGTATATAATAATATATTCCTATGCATGTAGTAAAAAACGGTTATTTCAATATTACAAACCGACATTCTAATTTTATTTTTATGTATAGATAAAGAAAGGATAAATATTACTGCTTTTTATCCTACCAAACCAACACTTAAGTTTTTTGTACAGATCCGCATCCGCATCCGCTTCCGCGGATGTGAGCCTCTTAAAATCCGCATCCGCGGATGTGAGAAAAAGTACATCCGCAAAATCCCTAGTCTGGAGTAGACCTGAAGGGTTTGTAGTGACTCTATTTTTGGCGGATTCCTGTGTCTCTAAGAGGAGGTTCAGGTCGGCCTGAGCGCGCTCTTGCTTATATAGGGGCCGCTCCCCAGCCACAGCTCGTCGTAGGTTTTGCCAACTGTCTTCCGCTAACAATAGATCCTCCTGCTGAAGGAGAACACATTTAGTGCGGTCCGTTTTTCGACATTTACTACGGCACCGTATCGACCGTACAGTACCGACGAGGTATCGTGACACATTGCGATGTCGTGTGACACATTGTAATTTTTTAAATTGTAACGATACGACGTCGTATCATGAAATGACATCTTATCGTGTTGTTGTGGCCCTTAAGACCTTTGGTATGCGAGCCACTCACCAACGGAGGCCATTAAGAACTATTACTAAAGAAATTATTAATTTCCCAGATGGGGTACGCGAACTTCGAGCAAATAGGACACGGGATACATCTGAGGCAGTTCTCCAGGGCATTTGTAATGGAGGATGAAGCGAGCGGGCAGCGAGTCGCCTTCGTCAGCGTAGACGCCGCCATGATGGGCAATGGAGTGAGGAAGGAGGTAAGTGAGAGATTAAAGTTTCAATGTAAAGATAATATAAATATATTTAGTTCTAACACCTCCGCGCACATTACACATTGAGGCCATTCATTTATTACGTAAGACGATTTGGGGGGAGAGAGGGGTCAACCATGTCTTATTTTTTCTTACAAGGGGGTGGGAGGGAGTCTCAATAGTTCTTACGTTAGATCACAAAAATGCGCAAAGTTAAAATTATGCTTTAAAAGCGCGGGCAACCACGCGATTGCCGAAGTTGGCTCGGATGCGTATAGGTATATGATTTCTATTACCATGGCAACGGACCCGCGCCACCCACGGTATTCATTTTTGCCTTTAGATTCTTACGTAATAAAAATTAAACAGGGGGGAGGGGGTTGGCCTATTCTTACTTTTTCTTATAATAGGGGGGGAGGGGGTCAAAAGCTAGCGTAAATAGTCTTACGTAATAAATGAACTATTCATAAAACAACTTTTTCATTTTCATTAATTTTCATTAATTGTCATTAATTGTCATTAATTGTCATTAGTTTTCATTAGTTTTCATTAATGTTCATTAATTTTCATTAATTTTCATTAATTTTCATTAATTTTCATTAATTTTCATTAATTTTTATTAATTTTCATTTCATTTCACGGATTTTCTTATAACTTAGGATAACATATTGTAGACTAAGGTTTGACTTGGCTAGTTCTCATATACGAATTAGTATGTTTGAAGGCTAGTCCCTATACTCCGTCCTCCTTCCTACCTAAAGGTTGTCGGTTGATGGTTGTCGGGTCGGGAGAGCAGCATCTCCATTGCACTTGACCCTCAGGCGCAGGGCGTCACGGCTCACTCTGTTGTTCGGTCCCCCACGGAGCATAGGCGACGTCAGCCAGGGGCGGACCCACAGTGGTCAGGGTCGCGGCTGCATCCGAAAGGGCGCCACGTGGCCCCCACCAATGTGTTGCGGGACCCCTCAGGTTTTAGTGGGTAGGCCTCCAAGCCTTCACCGAGCACATGCCGGCTAGTCGTCTAAATCATCATTAACATAAAAAAAAAATATCATTAACATTTTAAATTTCGAAAATATTTATAATACTTTCACGTTGAAACTATAACCTCTCTTTATCATAATAAGAAAGATAATACCTAAAATATAATTACAGACACTTAAAACATATACATTTATTTTATAAATAGAAACATTACCATAATACATAAATCAAATCACCAGACGACCATTTGGTACAACAGTAGCGATCTTACTTTCGCACCAGCGGTCCTGGGTTCTTCGAGTACCTGAGTCATGGGTATTTATATATATATATTTCTATGAATATTACATATTTATGTATGTTATTATTATGTATGTCTATCCGTTACCCTAGTATTCATAACACAAGCCTTATAGTGCATACTTTGGGCTAGGCTAATTAGTGTTAATGTAAGTATTATTAATTATTAATAAATTATTAAGTACATAAATAAATAGATCAATGCAACACACACACAAACACGCACAGACAAACATGCGCACACACACACAACAATTCACAAGCACATGAATACCTGCTTAGTTTAAATAGAAATACTGGTCTTCACGACACAGGGATTCCTAGTGTGAAGTCCAGTGAAACAGCAATTAAATTTTACGGTTAAGATAATACTCAATGAAACTTTGATTGTAACAGTTACCTATTTATGTGCTGTGTTGTAAATTGAACTCGAATAAAACTTTATTATTTTCATTATAATCATTTATTTACATGAACACATAATGTAATAACAACATAAGAATCTTCTTCAGGTCATGCGATCAGCCTGCTAAGGCTAAATAGTGTTAACACTTCTAGTTTTGAGAAATATTAAATTACCTACTTATAGCTGTTACGTATCGTGTTTTGTTGTTAATTGAACTTGCTGACCAGTGAATCATAAGCATTACAGTTCAACGTGATTGTAACATGTCAAATATTCAAAACAAGTAATGCGAAACTCAACCTTGACTTGATCTTTAGTTAGCAATCACTGAATAATATTATTTTATATGCGTAAATACTTTTATTAACTCTCTCTGGCTTTAAAAACGGACGGTTTATAAGTACTCGGATATACAGACGCAGGGAAGGAGTTCCACTCCTTTGCTGTGCGCATTATAAAAGATGTTAAGAAGCGCTTGGTGCCACAGGTAGGAATAGCAACCAAGAAAAAGTGGTAGCCTGCAGTGCTCGTTCAAGTTCTAAGATAACTATACTCGGCCTTACAGAATTAAGACGCCCGTTTAGTGCAACGGTAGCGATCCTGCCTTCCACGACCAGAGGCTTTGTGTCGTGAATACGAGCATTTGTGCCTGAGTCATAAGTAGGTATCTACACTAATATTGTATAGAGGAAAGATTTGTATTTTTGTATGTTTGTATAATGAATAAACTCAAAAACTACTAAGCCGATTTCAAAAATTCTTTCACCGTTGGAAAGCTACATTCACGCTTCATTCATTTAATGCTACAAAAAAATTTAAAGAATTTTATCTATCCATGCCAAGCTGGGACGGGCCGCTAGTTTATATATATATTTCTATAAATATTAAATATTTATGTATCATATATGTATGTCTATTCGGTACTTTGGTATCCATAACACAAGCCGTACAGTGCTTACTTTGGGCTAGGCTAATAATAATTTGTGTGAATGTAAGAAATATGAAAAGAAAAAAAGAAAGGTCACGGTTTTAATACATATAGGTACTAGAATTTACATAACATGTATTTACTGTTTTAATTATGTTTTTAACCCCTATTCCATTCTATAAAATGTAGTAACGACGATAGAGGATTATTTAAATATTGTAATGTTATGATATTGTAACTTATAGCTTTATTACTTGGAAAGTTATTTTTCTATCCCTCGAGATTTTTTTTCTGAATGAAAATTACCCTTTGTCCATTTTTGTATCCCTGACAAAGTGTATGCAAAATTTCATGATAATCGGTTGAGTAGTTAATGCGTGTAAGTGTAACAAAGAAATTCTCTTTCGTATTTATAATATTAGTTGGATATCAAAATACATATCTGATATTTATCGTGTATTTATATATGTCAATCTTTAGTATATACCTAACTAATTCTTGTAAATTTTAATTCAGTTCAGTAGTCTTAAAATTAAGGTACTTAAGTATTTAATAAGTCTAAATCGAAATGGAATTTATATAAAAAAACATTACTCATTAATTTATCGTAAAGAACAGATGTGGGGAGAACATGAAATCGGGTTCCATCAATCCAATGTTTTGGTGAAAACAAAACGGTAGCGCGGTTTTAAATACCACTGGCGCCATCTATCGTCAGCGTTTCGCAAAATTTGGCTATAAGTGAGTATTTACATGTGTATTTGTAAAAGTCACATATGATTAATATATTTTAAGGATATATATCGTGATATCATATTAATATATACTAGCGGCCCGTCCCGACTTCGCACGGGTGGACAAAATTCTTTCAATTTTTTTCTATTATTAAATATTTTTCCGTTAGCGTCATCTAGCGTCCGGTAGACGAACTACTTGCGGTTAACGCGTTGCTATGGTAACGTTATTGATATAATGGGAAAAGAGCGGGAAAAAGAGCGGACAGACAAACACGCAAACCACTGTGATCTTAGATTATATATTCATAGAAATTTATATCACGACTCAGGTACAAATGCTCGTAATCATTACACAAACATCTGCCTCTTCCGGGACTCGAACCCAAGAGCGTCGGTGCAAACGGTAGAATTGCTTCCGTTGCACCAAACGGTCGTCGCCATGAACTAACTTTCACCAAGATCTAAATTCTTTGTTTTATAAATTGCGAATGATATAATGGTGTTACATTCACGATTATTTAATTTTAAATTTTAACTTATATGTGACCTAAACACCTAAAGTTTATCTAATCTTAATTTTAGATAATTTAAAATTGTTCAGCTCTAATAAAAAAGTACAGGTAAAAACAAATTAATACTATTAAATACAACGGGATTTTATTTTTGTGGCTCCGAAATATATTTTTTATAGTAAATAGGTAGGAGCTTGATTGCTATCTGGCCTGATGATAAGCGACGATGCGATGTAGGATATGACGCTTTCCTAAAAGAAACTTTTCACTCGTGACTTTAAGACCCCAAATTGTATTTGGCAGAAAACATAGACTTAGGCAAAGAGTCCCACTCCTTAGCGGTACGGATCACAAAATTGGACATAATAGAGTCTTTGGTATATCAACCATATAATGTTGGCGCCTTTTTGTGAGTCTGGTTACCCGATGAGAAATAGGGACCACGGAACAAAAAGCTGTGCAATTTCATAGAGTAATATAATTCTTTAAAATTGCACAAAAAAAATAATGGTAGAAAAACATGGTAATCATTCCATTAATTATAATTGACACTAATTTAAGCGACAATGATAGTTTCAAACAAAAAACGTTTTGTTAATAATCTAGGCTTGAGGCATATTATACTATTAATTTTTACTCTATCTTTCTGCCTTTTTTACCGGTATTTATAGTTACTATTGATTTTTTATCAATTAAGCCACCAAAAGTTACTTAACAACTTGACTGCTACTCTGCGCGGGCGCGAGACGTGGGGTGTGTGTGGCGCAGGGGGCCGAGTATCTCTACCGAGTATTAAACCTTTAATAGTACTAAATCTTTAACATTTGAAACGATTTTAAATCAAATAATACACAAATAAAAAATGGCCCCTGACTGTCGTCCTTACTTAAAGTATCGGCAGTGAATCTTAAAACAGATACTTGTTGACTTTGTTTTCTTTTTTGGATTATGTATGGTGACGACGTATGATATTTTAAATATCGTTACTTCTGTTAAAGCTGACGATTTTGATGCGCCCGTTCTTCTTGTCAGTTAAAAGACGTCTTGAATGGGTGGTAGGTAAAATTGTTGGACGATTATAAAAAAACTTATTTTAAGTGCATTTGAAGGATGTTTTGTTGAGTAATATTATAAAAATATTTTAAAAGATTGAATTAAAGTTGTTATGATTTTCAGGTCCTGAAGAGGCTTCAGAAACGCTATGGGGACATGTACACGGAACAGAACTTGATACTGAGCGGCACTCACTCACACTCCACTCCTGGAGGGTTCCTGATGGATTTCCTCTTCGACCTTCCTATCCTTGGGTTCGTCAAGGAGAGCTATGCTGCTTATATTATTGGAATATACAAGGTTTTCTGATTTTTTTACTGTTGCGTTAATTTCTTGACAACTTGTTGGTGCAATGGTGGGCATCCTACCAACTGTACTAACGGTCCTGGGTTTGCTGAACGTCTAACAAACGCTTAACTGCAACAAACATTCTTCTGCTTTTGGCATATTTTTTTATTCAGAATATAAAAAGTTAGATTCAGTTTGAAAAGGCATAATATTTTTTTAGTTTTATACTTCGGCGCACATTTTACATGTTAATAATACAATTTAACAGATATTTGTGCATTTTTCATATTTAATCCTGACGTTTCGACTCCTTTACAGGAGCCGTGATCACAGGGTTAGTCAATGGTCGTCATATCAATGTGTCCCGTCACCAGTGTCGGAGTCTTTAATGGTGTGAAATATGGCATTTTTTATCGACAAATTGCCCCTTGAATAAGTTTTTCTCAAAAAGGCAATAATTAAAAAATACACCAAAAAGAATCTATTGGTTTTTCTTTAACTATTTTTTTCTATTTTTATTCCATGACAATTGAAACATGATGGCTGTGTAACTGTTGTCTACATGTTTAGCTATCAAATGACACCTTTTTAATGTTGATAGGACATTTACATGAGTAGTGGTGGTCGAATTAGTATGAGAGCCCAGGTCTTGGTTACCAAGAAAGCAAAATGGCGGACGTAAGAGAAAAACGCCATTTTTTACACCATTAAAGGCTCCGACACTGGTGACGGGACACATTGTATAATCTATTTACCTTCACAATATTTTAATAAGGCACGTTTCTAAATATTAAAAGTGTTGATTTGAATAAAGAAGTCGTAAGAATTAAATATAAAATATGCGCAAGAATGCTTTAAAAAAAAAGGTTTTATATAACTTACTACTAATTACTATGATATATGTACTTTAGTGTACACACAATTCTTGGGTTAACTTGAAGATATCTCTCTTAGACATAAGCTTATTAATATTTCTTTAATAAAAAGTAGTAAGATTATTGCAATAATTTTCATTATTTTTCAGAGCATACTGCTGGCTCACAGTAAAATTGCCCCTGCTAAAATGGAGTACGGGGAAATAGAGATTTTGGATGCCAATATAAACCGTTCACCAACGTCCTACCTCAAAAATCCTCCCGAGGAACGAGCTAAGTATGTTTCAGAATATTTAGAACATTTAAAATTACAATCACGCAAGTTTAAAATCAATAGTGAAACCGGCTTAACTATACCAAACGCTACAAGAAGTGACAAATTAACGGAAGATTTTTTTGGTCTTGGGTTTGACTGCCGGGGCGAATGTGTGATGAATACGAGCAATTATATCTGTATCATGGTTTTGATATTTCTATACATATTAAATATATGTATATGAGGGGTGTTCAAAAATAAAGGGAATTTTCGTTTTTTGAAAAAAATATATATTTGTCTATATTCATGTTGTCGCCTTCAAAATAGTCCCCATTAGATATTATGCACTTGTGCCAGCGCTCCTTCCAATCGTCGAAACACTTCTCAAACTCGATTTTTGGGATTGTCTTTAGCTCTTTCAGCGATGCGTTTTTAATGTCATCTATGCTTGTAAAACGACGGCTCTTTAAGGTTCTCTTTATATTTGGAAATAGGAAAAAGTCACATGGAGCCATGTCTGGCGAATATGGAGGCTGGGGCATCGTAACAATATTGTTTTTGGCCAAGAATTCACGAACAAGCAACGAAGTGTGAGCAGGTGCATTGTCGAGGTGCAAAAGCCATGAATTGTTTTCCACAAATCCGCGCGTATTTTTCGGATTGCTTGAGCAAACTGCGTTGAACTTGTAGGTAGTACTCCTTATTGACCGTTTGACCTTGTGGCCAGAATTCATAATGTATTATGCCATTAAAATCGAAGAACACCGTAAGCATAATCTTCACGTTCGACCGCACTTGTCGAGCCTTTTTCGGTCTTGGCGAGTCAGGATGCCTCCACTGGGACGATTGAGCCTTAGTTTCGACGTCATATGCGTAAACCCATGTTTCGTCACCTGTTATAATACGTTTCTGTAATTCTGCATAGTCGTTGACTTCATTTAGTGACTCCTGAGCAACTTCCATTCACCGCTGTTTTTGTTCAAAATTCAACAATTTTGGAACAAATTTTGCTGCCACGCGTTTTATAACTAAAATATTGAAAAAATTTCATGGCATCAAGAGCCAATCGATATGCCAACAAGATCAGCGAATTCTCTGAATGTGTTTCGGCGATCATTCATAACCATTGCTTTCACTTTTTCCACGTTTTCATCGGCTGTAGATGTGCTGGGGCGTCCAGGGTGTTCGTCATCTTTATGCCTTCCACTAATAGCGGAGCGGGCTCCGTGCGGACTCCGTTTAACTTGCAACAGCAATCTTCATAGAATTGCTTCCACTGTGAATGAGCGGATGGTGCGAATCAAAAGAGTACAAAGAGTTACAAAAGTGTTCACAGTGTTGAGCGGATTTCTAATAATTACTCAGCTAAACTCACAACGCAAAATTACATAGAAATGCTTCCACCGCGAGCGAGTTAAAATGGGTCCGCTGCGTCATGGCGTCGCACGCTAGTTTTGAACGGACTCTGCTTACACCTCCGCCCCCTCCGCGTCCCTTACGAAACGTGTCAACATGGAGCTGTTCATTGAAACAGTGCGGCAGTACCCGTTGTTGTGGGACACCAACCAGAAAGATTATCGTCATACGGATAAAAAAAGATATGGCATGGATAAAGATTGTGGAAATTTTTCTGCGCCTCCTCGCTCATGGCCGCTGACAATGGAAGGCAAATAACTCGCTCGTCTGATCTCCCTCATTTCCCACCTCACTCGCTCCGCGAAGCCCGCTGGCAGTGGAAGGCAAATTCTGAAACTCTTTCTTAATGGAAGTACACAACTATTGTTACTCCGGTCCGCCCAGATCATTAGCTCAGTTTCCACTCATTACGCTTTTTTAGTGGAAGGCGGGCATTAACGTCTTCACGGCCATCTTGGAAACGCTTATACCACTCGTAAACTCTTATTTTACTCATAACAGACTCACCATAGGCTTTAGTTAACATTTCTCACACTTTGTTACACTTTATTTCATTTTAACGCAAAATTTGATTCATTAAAATTCTTTGATCCATTTCTTTTAAAAAACGAAAATCGCTGAGCTCGTAAAAACACGCCTAACCTAAACGGCTGCCACAGACAAAGTAAGCAATGAATAAAGCTGAAAATTTTATCATACTTCCCCTTGTTATAGGGAAGATCCTGTTTTTCAGGACTCTAGGTCTCACTCGTAAATCACTAAGTACTTATGTGCTAACATATTTGAGGGTAAAGTTTGCGTCGTCATGGGTGAGTGTGTAAAGTGTGTGTGTGTGTATAAAGTGTGTGTGTGTGTGTGTGTAAAGTGTGTATGTGAGTGTAAAGTGTGTGTGCGTGCGTGTGTGTGTGCGTGCGTGTGTATGTGTGTGCACTGTAAAAGAGAAAATTTGGCGTGACAAGTGAAGTGTTGAAATGAAATGATGTTTAATTTTAAGAGAAGTTTGATGTGGACATAAATAATAGTAAATATGGTAATTTAGCTATTAATAACATAAAGGATTCTGTATCATAGTAATTAATTTAAGTGGTGTGAATATAAGAAATATTATTATTAAATAGTACAAATGACATCATTGTCATCAGATACAAATATGACGTAGACAAGACCCTCGCTCAGGTGCGATTCCTCTCGTCCACGGGCTCCATCATGGGGGTGATCAACTGGTTCGCGGTGCACCCCACCAGCATGAACAATACCAACCGTTTAATATCCTCAGACAACGTCGGGTATGCGTCTTTACTTATGGAGAAAGAGCTCAATGGAAATAATACCCAACCTGGTAAGGTAAGTTTTCGGTAAAAACCTTATAAAGTATTTCATAGAATCAGGCGTTACTTGGCAGATGGGCTAAATAAAACAAAAATTTGTAGCTTACACCTTGCACCTTCAGCGACTACTCTACGTGTTTCGTCCAATGCGGAGCATCATCAGAAACTGTCAGACCGTGCAATATAACACTAAATGCTCCTGATGATGCTTTGTGTGAGCGAAACAGGTAGAGTAGGTGAAGGTGTATGGTGTGACGGTATCTGCATACATTTTGCGTATTTTTTGCGGAAATAAGCTATTTATCTTTGTTTTATTAATGTATAATAATAAGTAATATTCGCGCTAAGCGCAGTGGCCTACCAAATTAACTTAAGAAAGAAAAAAATAAAGAATTTATTGATCTAAGACATACAACACAAATATAGGCGTACAATAAGAAACAAAATTATGATAATAAACAAAAGCGATTAGGTTTAACATGCATTAACAACTTCCTGTGCAAATTACTCATGCAGAAATTTGGTAAAAATTCAGGAGTCATTCAGGTGACTCCTTTTTGAATAGAACTTTGGGATATTTTTTTGTTATTAATTCACCAATTTCATACATACAAGCATGCAAGCTCATAACAAAAAGATATCCCAAAGTTGTGTGTCACCTGTGTAAATGAGTCACCTGTGACTCTTATTAGAATAGTTCTGCATGAGTCATATATGTCTCATTGAACAGGGAAATTGTTGATAATAGGACTATCTAAGATCAAACAGGAGCCTGCCTCAGGCCACAGGCCGCTACGGACAGATTTCCACTGTAGCTGATATACTGGCAGGGCTGCAATGCACAAAATAAAACTGGGGGCATAACTAAACTTGTGGGGAATTCCCCCTATATTTTATTACGATTTGTCATGCTTAAAGTACTGGACATAAAATAAGTTTTCCTGTTAAATAAAAAAACCAAATTCTAAGTATATCTTTATACAGTTCACATCAAATTTGATGCCATAATTATCTTATAACAATTTACTAAAATGCCAGATTTAAAAAAATTTTAAACGGTAATTCTCTGACTGTCATTACTACCTTAAGGTCGTGTTGAAACACTAATCTATAATCTAAGATCACAGTGGTTTGTGTGTTTGTCTGTCCGCTCTTTTCCCCGTTCTTTTTCCATTGTATCAATAACGTTACCATAGCAACGCGTTAACCGCAAGTAGTTCGACTACCGGACGCTAGATGGCGCTAACGGAAAAATATTTAATAATAGAAAAAAATTAAAGAATTTTGTCCACCCTTGCGAAGCCGGGACGGGCCGCTAGTCTATATTTTCCATTGTATACGCGTTCCCATAGCAACGCGTTACCGGGTCAGCTAGTGATTCTCTATTAATACACTTATAACACTCACATTTCTACAAATCTGGGTTAAATTTGATATTTAAGTAAAAAACAACTTTGATTAGGTTACCTAAGTAATTTAGGTGGGAACTGTTAGTATAACCGAATTTCATTTATAAAACACAATAATATAAGTTATTATAGATTTTAGAAACTGAATTCGCGAAATGCTCGAAAAACACTGCAAAAATACTGAACTATTTATAATATGTATTGTACTAACAAATTTGTGCAGAACCCTCGGTAGGCGAGTCCGAGTACAACTTGTCCATTTTTTTTAACGTAAAGACCTATTATTTGCCAACTGGTGTTTATTACAGCAATTATTTCAAATATTAATGATTTGCAGGGCAACATAGTATGTGCGTTCGCGTCCACGAATTTGGGCGACGTATCCCCCAACACTCGGGGGCCACGCTGTGAGTTTTCTCGCTCGGTGTGCGACCAGGGAGAGCTGCTGTGCACCGGCCATAAAGAGCGCTGCTTCGCTTCCGGTCCAGGCCGCGACATGTTCGACAGCACCAGGATTATCGCCAGCAAGCTGTTCGAAGGCGCCATGGTAACGATCATCTTATTGAAAGAAAGAAAGAAAAAACATTTATTTCGGACTCAAACACACAACAACAAAATAGCAAAACAACAACAAAATGTATATAATTAAAATGAGTAACAACTTAAAAGAGAAAGGTACATATAAAATAGTAAAAAGAAAATTAAAAAAAAATATACAAATATGGTGTGTCTGAGACCAAAAAAGGACCCTTGTCTCAGCATCAAAGCCTCTGCGTCGTTCGGAGATGGAAAGAACGAACACAGAGGCGCTGTTATTCTGACAGGGCCCTTGAGTAGACGTCTCTGTTAAAAAAAGTACAAAAAAAGAAAATAAAACCTTAAAAAAATAACTTTTACAAAAAATAACTTTTCAAAATAAAAATTTTATTGGACATTAGATGAAATGGAATTAATTTATACCCTGACACTGTTACATAATTGGTAAGCAGGTCATCAGAAGGCCGAAAAGAGTTGACTGGTTGAAGAGATGACGACTCCTTAGAGTGGGAACTAGGAAAATATGTTTAGTTCTTATACTTCCACTCATATTACATATTTGAATAAAACAATTTTTGACGAATTTTGCTCATAATTTATTTAAAATTCAATCCTGACGTTTGACTCAATCATCCTATGATTATGGCACCTGTAAAGGAGTCGAAATTTCAGGATATAAAATAAATTGTGCGCAAAATCCGTAAAAAAGTTGTTTCATTCAAATAGGAAAATATGATTTGCCAAGCATAGCAATTCCCAGCTGGAAATTGTAAAGGAGTTCTCAAGGTGCTTTCAGACTACGCTATACTATAGTGCCATAAAGTATAGCAAAGAAGGTCCTAATGCTATACTATATAGCTTGGCGTTCACATTACGCGATATTATCGCAAGCATTTGGCGCCAGCGAAAAATCCGTCGCAGGCACAGGATCGTGTCCAGACGTGTTGTCGTTCGTTTCGCTTGCGGGACGGCCGGGGGTGAGGGAGGAGGAATAGGGCGGCGCGTGATATAGCACAGCATGAACTCAGCGCATCGGACAATTTTTAGCGTATACGAAGCCAATAATATATAGTACAGTACAGTGTGACCGTGTCCATAACAATGTATGGTGCGCTATATTGTTGTGCTATGAGCTATATACTATATGCTATTATATTATAGCGTAGTCTGAAAGCACCTTTAAGGCCTACCCTTACAGACGCATACGCAGACGAGTAATTCCCCTACTTTAACAACATTAAAATTTGTTGCTAGAAGCAAGGAATGGAGTAACATTATTCTGAACTCGTCACACAAGCGAGAGTAGCAAAAGCCTCTTTCCCTAAGATCGACTTTAGGTTTGCCTTTGAATGAGGAAGACCTAGGCGGAACAAGGGTCAATCCTCTTCTAAATATCCATGTTATGACTGGCATCTACAGAATTTTACAGGCCTCAAAACGCTTTTAGCTACTTATTTGTAGTAAAAACACAGGAATTTTCTCCACGATATTTCTCTAAATAAGTAGTACGGCACTGTCTTAGCATACACTTAGCATCTTATTTTAAGTTAATCAAAATTGCCGAATTTTACATTGTAATGTATTTCATTAATATTCCAGAAGTTGCTGGGACAGCCGGGCGAGGATATATCCCAGGGCCCGGTGGGGATGGTGCATCAGTTCGTGGAGATGCCAAAGCAGGAGGCGTACGCATACGACCCGGTCACCGAGACTTTTAACATGGTGAGTCAAAGGAATTGAGCCACATGAGTAATAAGATGTTTTTATCTTTGGTCAATGCATGCTGTATACCATATAGACCAGGGTTTTTTGGAGTAATTAACCGTTAGGTTTTTTATCTCAAAAATGATTTTTTTTACAAAAAAATCAAATTATTTGCTATCTTGAGCCTAACTCCTGAGACAGTTTGAATTTTTCTAGTAACAATTGTTGTGTAACGTAAGAATTACTTTGACGTATTAATAAAAATAAGTAATGAAAGCAAAAATTAAACTTTTGTTCCATAAAAAAAATTCGCCCCGTAAAATATATGGTTAACAAAGCTTTACTGCTTAATCTGCCTTCATCGATGAGTAGGTATAATAATATTTCTTACATTCACACCAATTAGCCTATCCTAAAGAAAGCACTGTAAGGCTTGTTTTATGGATACTAGGATAACGGATAGACACATATATAAGTAATATTAATAGAAATATGTATAAGTACCCATGAGTCATGTTCAAATGCTCGTATTCATCACACAAACATCTGTCTCATTCGGGACTTGAACCCAAGACTGTCGGTTCGAAAGGCAGGATCGCTACCGTTGCACCAAATAGACGTGAACTTAACACTTAAATCAAAAGTTATTCTTGAATATATTACCAAGAATACGACGGAATTGTGTGATCACTCTACGCAGAGAAAACCTATGGATGTGACGGAATTTAGTCTAAGCAGATGATCCCACAAAGATATGCTACATTTTCCAGAGCACGAAAGTGCATGGCTGCATGCCCGCCATGGGATATAGCTTCGCAGCAGGCACCACTGATGGTCCAGGAGCCTTCGATTTTAAGCAGGGCACCATCTCTGGCAATCCTCTTTGGAATGCTGTTCGGGACTTCCTTGCCGAACCAACTCCTGGGGACGTGGCTTGTCACAAACCTAAGCCAATCCTGTTAGCCACTGGAAGGGTGAGTTGTCTAAAATTTTATTGACTGCACATAAATTGTATTGTTTGTACGCACATAGAGCGACGTCAGTATTGAGTTCAATGCGCTTATTAAAAACAATACTTATGTTATCTTATTGCGAAATAATCTATTTTTGTTACGTACTAGGTAGCGCTGATAACAGTTGGTTTTATGTCCGATTTTTTTACACTCCAAGCTATAAATCTCTGGAATGGTCTCCCAGACTCTATTCGTTGCTCTCCCAGTTGGTAAACGTTTAAAAAAATCACGCTTTTCTCTCCTAAGATTAATAGTTATAATAAAATCGTATCATCACCTTATTGTAATTTATTTAATATATTTAGTTGTATATATATATATATATATATATATATATATATATATATATATATGGTTTATATATGTAGTTTAATATAGTTATATAAGTATTCTATTTATTGTATATAATAGTATGTTAAATTGATAGGTTTAAGTATATATACCCATTGTACTATCGAAGCCTCTGGCGCCTTATCAGTCCTTAGTCGAAAGTCGCTTGCACACTGCACGATGCCTCTCGCTTCAGGCCACGCCCCGCTCCATTCATTCAACAATGGCGCCACGGACGCGTAAAGCAGATTGACAGTTGACAGTTCTGACATCAAGGGCGATTTTAAAACTAGTTGTTTATGATTGGCCGTAGTATAAATCGTAGTAAAATACGAAGCCAATTAGGGTCGTGTGGGTGTGTCCGATGCGATCAGTTCAAACGAATATTTCTACAAAGTGGTAAGGCACGAGAGACCTCGATAGTGCCTATACGGCTTTTAAGTTTCGTTTTTCCAAAGGTTGACTGGGAGACATTGCAATTAGAATTAAGTCCGCCTTTTGTACCATTTTATATTAATGGTCAAAAATAAAATAAAGTAATAAAATAATTTATTTGCCAACAAGCATTGTACTAAAGTGTTGGGTCCTACTTAAAAAAGTGCAAGTATATGTTTCGCCAATAATATGGCAAGCAAAATGCCACAATATACAGACACAATATACGATAAAAAAAACACATTACATTTCAATACTAAAAACAAAAGGAATTATATAGTTATTAGCGTCAATAACTCAATTATTAGTTATAATAGTCACATGTAAAATAATTCCTTCAACCATTCTGGGTTCTGCAAATACAACTCATGCCTATTTCAGCTGAAGTTCCCCTACGAGTGGCAGCCTAAAGTGGTGTCGTGCTCAGTGGCTCGAGTGGGTGGGCTTATGCTCGCTGCTGTACCTGGTGAGCTCACCACGATGTCGGGTCGTCGTCTTCGTGATCTACTCGGTCGCTTAGCACCAGCCAAGGTCGTGCTGGCTGGGCTCTCCAATGTTTATTCTGACTACATCACCACTTTTGAGGAGTACCAGGTAGATAATATGTTGGTGTATATCTGTGACCTGACTGATATAATCACAATAATACGTTTAGACTCCTGTACAAAAGCCTTGATAATAGGATGACTAAGGCAATAGTCTTCAATTTTCTACTATACTTTGTCCAATGTAGGATGATACTTTTGACAGGTGTCACTTCCTTATTGCTACGCACTAAGGTTGCGTTTGTTTCCTTATGTTTGGTTGACATTGCAATAGCAAATTTATACTCTCTATACATATAGGTGTCAACTGTCAAAAGTATCATCTTACATTGGACAAAGTATACCTTCACTATAGTTTAATCGGGCACTTACTGTTAAAATGTATATAAATCAAAATTGTTTTTTTTTTTTGTATTTTACTAGTTGAGTTTTTCTAGTAAAGTTTCCTTAATATATTAACTCATATACGACAGCCGTCCCCAAACGAAGACACCTAAATAAGTGCAAAAAAGTATTAGTAAAAGTATTATCAAAAGGCAATGCTAATACTTTGTGCATCGAAGCCGCAATTGAGGACGCCGTTTTTTTTCTATGAAAAAAAATATTTTTTTGGTTTTTTTTGTCATTTTGGTTTTCGAGTATAAGTTTCTACCAAATAATATAGAAATGACTACTTTTTCACTGAGAAGTTTTATTTGGGCGTAAATGGGTTAAAATCTAGCTGTTAAATGGCAAAAGAACAAAATATTTCAGTTCAGTAAATAAGGTTGTAAGGGAGACAGGGTGACTTCCATACAAACATGGGTTTACGTTGTGACATAATAAAAGTAGTATTATTTAAAAGGTTTTTATTATAATAAACTAGCGGCCCGTCCCGGCTTCGCGCGGATGGACGAAATTCTTTAAAGTTTTTAATTATTAAATATTTTTCCGTTAGCGCCATCTGTATAAAAATCTGTATAAAATTGTTTTATTTTCCATTTTATTTGTATAATTTTAACATTTTAAATTTAACATATTAACAAGTACATGCACATGAAAGATGACCATTTACTTATGTCATCCTGTTATCACGGCTCCTGTAAAAGAGCAGACACCTCAGGATTGAAAATAAAAAAAAAACGTGTGCAATTAACACATAGTAGAAGTGAAACCTTCAAATATAATACGTACACGTATACAAAATACCACGGTTGTTGTAATGCTTTCTCTCAAGCTTTGTACTACGCATGCGCACACAAACACGTATTTACACACGTACATTATGCTATCTCATTTTCTACTACGTTAAATCTTATGAATTTATGTGTCTGTCTCTTTTTACTGACGCTTTTTCGTTTCGTCGACTTTTGAATCACAACGATGCTAAAGAAGTTTTCACTTTAATAACAAAATCAAATGCACAACTTATGCGCGTAATTGTTATTACTAACTAGCGACCCGCCACGGCTTCGCACGGATTCAATGCTCTACTATATTATGCATGTATTATACATATAAACCTTCCTCTTGAATTACTCTATCAATTATATAAACCGCATCAAAAACCGTTGCGTAGTTTAAAAGATTTAAGCATACATAGGGATATAGGGACAGAGAAAGCGACTTTGTTTTATACTATGTAGTGAAGAACTAAATATTAAAAATGATTGTAACATAAAAATACTGTTAAAAATGCTATAATCTACATTATATTATGACAATACTTTGTGTGTGTGTGTTTATTACCATATCAGCAATGCGTGGCCGGGTTATGCCAGCAACGCGTGGCCGGGTTAGCTAGTTGACACAAAATTGGCTTTGCACCTACTGTCTGCATATTTAATTATTAGCAAATCTTTACATATTTACTTCTTTCAGGCTCAAAGGTATGAAGCTGCGTCTACAATATTCGGGCCACACACTTTGGAAATCTACCTTAACAAATACAAAGAGCTGGCTGAGGCTTTACTCAACGTAAGTTTATACAGCTTTATACATAGATATTAATTTAAATTTTCGTAGTTATTCATTAAAATGGGATTTACAATAAAACTAATGGAATATTAAAAAATATAACGTTATACAGCTTTATACATAGATATTAATTTAAATTTTCGTAGTTATTCATTAAAATGGGATTTACAATAAAACTAATGGAATATTAAAATATATATATATATATTATTGCGTTTACGAACTTTCGGCGAAGTAAACTTCGTTAAACAATTAAGCTTCTTTATATTTAGTAAGATTTGTTGAGTTTCATACGGTTTCTTCTCAAGGCTTCCGAATTCATGGCATAACTGTTGATATTAATTACGTGTATTGTAAACGCTTAAAAAACTCATTTAACCTTCTAATGGTGTTTGCGCTGGTTCTAATTATTTTTGCAAGAATATAAGGCACACAGGCAAATTAAATTGATTGGACTCACCTGGGGTCCTGCAGCTTATGTTTTCTCGGTGGCCACCACACTGACTTTAATTTAGTTAATATGAACAAAAAAGGTTTAGGAAAATATTTCCCAAAGCAGCGCGTGCGATAGATTTTATTATAACAATTAACTTGCAACTGACTGCATTTTTGGCAAGTCTATCCTTTTAAACTATTTGATTCGATGAACCAGGTGAGTGAGGAGGATAGTGGACTAGATTAGTAATAGGAATGAGGGAGATGGGCATATTTATCACTGTGCAATACGCACAGAACATATAGAAGTACGCATAGAAGTATATAGCTTAAAAAAATTGAATTTTCCTGATAATAAAAAGTCATTGGACAAAATAGCTCTTTATTTGCGCCCTTGGACAACTTGGACACCCTCCCCACTTGGGGGAGGGAGGTGGTGAATCCTCATGGATACTTCACAGTTGGCTTTGCGGTTATGTCAGACTCGACTGACTAAATATCACTTGAGATTGGCTTGTACTTGGAAAGGGTTACAAGACTTCATCGGAAGCGACCGCCATTTCAAGAGATGGACGGTGCAAAATCGTTGTCACAATATCTATCTTTATATATAAAAATTCCATGTCACAGTGTTTGACCGCGATGAACTCCGAAACTACTCAAACCAATTTTGATTTGTTTTTCATTTTCCTAGATTTTTTGCGACTTGTTCACACTTCCACACTATAAGAAATTTTAAGCCCTAAAATTTGTTTTTCTTTTATCATAATTGTGAGAATGTGTTTCTTTAGAAAATAGCTAAGAAATAGATGTTTTGTTTTATTCCAACGATTCCATTTTTATTTTACATCAAAGGTATGTACTTGTAACTAATATAGTGCTGGAGTTATTGGTATCCTCTATAAGTTACTAGGCTGGAGTGCAAAGGTCGACACACGTCTAATGCCAAATAATTATTATCTCAGCAAAGTATGCGGGTGAAAATCTTTAAAGTGTAGATGTATATTGAGCATAGACGGAAGGTAGCAAGCCTATCAGTATTTTATAGGATACATTTCGGAATTGCACAACCTTGTTCCGCCGCCCCCATTTTTTCATCGGACAACCAGACTTACAAATTGGCGACAACGGTATATGGTGGATATACCAAAGAGTCGCACTAAGCGTTTTGGTTTCAATTTTATGATACGTACCGCTAAGTAGTGGAACTCTTTGCCTGAGTCTGTGTTTCCTGACAAATACAATTTAGGGGTCTTCAAGTCACGAGTGAATAGGTATCTTCTAGGCCAGCTCGTCACATCCCAGATCGCATCGACGCTTACCATCAGGCGAGATAGTGGTCAAGCGCATGTCTATTTTCTATAAAAAAAAATGTATGTGATGTGTGCAGGGTGGTTCGGTGGAGCCGGGTCCTTCGCCCCCGGACTTCAGCGAGCAGCTGATCACGCTGGTGCCGCCGGTGCTGTGGGACGCCGCCCCCTGGGGCAAAGAGTTCGGGGACTGCGTTCGCCCGCCCAGGCCGCGGTACGGGCCGGGGGACACCGTCGTCGCCGCCTTCGTGAGTGCTTCTACCGCCGATATTATACATTTATCACAATAAAACTAATCATTGCGAGAAATATAAAAAAAAGCTTGTGCGTCTCGGGACGCACGACAGAAGTGACAATTTAAACTAATTTAATATTGAAATTGTTTAACTTGATAAAATATTAACATAAAAAAATCATTACAAGAAAAATATCAACTTGTCTCTTAGTTTCAGACGGGACTTAAACCCTCATCCTTCGCTAACCGGGCGAGTACTTATCTAATTTAAGCTACGTAGACCTAGATAATTCCGTACTGTTAAATTTGTAGACATAAAATTTTTGGTCATTCGACACCATTAATGGTCAACCAACATTGTAAAACATTGTTTTGAGCTGCTATAAAAGTTAAGTTATCTACAGGTGTCCGGTCATCCGCGCAATAGCATCAGGCATGGACGCTCGTACATGACGGTGGAGCGACTGGAGTCTGAGCAGGATGACGCGTGGAGGGTCGTCGCTACTGACGCCAACTGGGAGACTAAGTATGTTTAACGAGAAAATTCTGTGGTGGCACCTATATTGAGCATTGGATTTTAACATTTGCGTGACAGTACCTGGTGCATCACGTGAACATAACACATTCTGTCAACAACTTTCGTACTGTGTTTGCTTGCAAATAAATAAATAAAATAATTTGCTGAAAAATCTGATTAAGTGTTCATGACTGGTGCCTTACATGTCCATTAATGGTACCATTTAATTGTCTTAATTATTTATATAAATATACAAATCTTATCTACGCGCCCTCGTACTTTTCCAGCGTTTTATACCCTAAACTCAAACACCATTTACATAATCTTCTATACCGTCTGTTACAGTTAAATTAATTTTAACTTATTATTTTCCTCAGGTACATTTGGAAGCGTAACTCCAAAATTTTAGGAACCAGTGAGGCTGAATTAGAATGGGAAATTCCTGAGGGCACACCCCCTGGCAGATATCGTTTGCATCATTACGGAAACTACAAATACATTCTAGGCGGTATATATCCATATCACGGTTTCACCGACTCTTTCGAAGTTACATAAACCATGCATTATGTATTTAGAGGTTTTAGAAAGACTGTAATCGCCATCTTTAGCTTATTTTATTTAAGGAAAAGGAATTAGACATTTTCTTTTAGTTATATATATAATCCGATAAAAATTTAATTAATTCCATTTATTTGGCTTTAAGTAACATAATTATCAAGTGAAAAAAGTTGAACGTGATCCTGTTTGTGAATATTATTGAATACAGTTTACAGTTTTGTTTTCAATCAGCATATAATTTTAATTAGCTTAAATTTTGTATTACGTTTTTAAATTTGGTTAGGTTTATATGATTTATATTAGTTGTTCATTATACTGAAAATAGATATAGATAATAAACAAGAGGTTAACCTACAAGGTTGTGTGTTGGCAGGCTTTCGAATCAATCTAACCGACGCCACATTATGAATACTACAGGATAAAAATAGATAACATTTTGAAACATTATTGGTTACATATTTGAGAAAAAAAAATGTAAAAAATTTAAAAAATAATATATAAAATAGAAATTTTTACATAATTGAAATGCTAACTGTATGCTTTAGACTGTGATATGGCGACAGGAATAACAACTTAAGTCTTTTTATGTAATTGTCTGATATCTAATTAAGTTTATATCCTAGTCTTTTGGAATTAATTGTCTATTATTTTTTAAGAAATAATTGTGATATCATCGTGTTTTAGTTTAATTTTGAAACATATATTATGATAGTATAACACTTAGGAGAAATAAAATAAAGATGCAATCACGTCTTCATTTTATCTCTCTAAGTGCTATAATATCAATATAAAACAAAATTTAAAGACTTCAGGTCTTTTAACGTTTAAGAAAATATGGTACTCTATATTTTTTTCAATAAAGTATTTCATTAATGTCCATTGTGACAACTAGTAGTCTTTGTCGACAGCTTCGCAAAGACGAACTAAAGAAAAGCGATCGTATACCACTGAAGAAGTTTTCTTTACATATACGGAAACTTTTTCCATTTTCTTGCCGTTGCAATACCATAGATTTACGTGGTACTATTAGGTAGCAACACGTAGTATATATATGGGTCTATATATATTTAACCAAACTAATCTTACTGAAGTTATTAAAAGCTAAAAATGGTGTCCGTCACTGGTGCCGGCTTTGTCAATGACTGGTAACGGCTTTGTCTGTGACTGGCAACATCATGGTTTTTAGTGATTATACGTAGGTAATGGAACCAATGTTTGGTAAATCATTTTTTAGACTTATTCAAAGGAGGATATATTGATGGTTACTCTTAGTAGTGGGAAACATGTGGTTGTCATCTCTGAATCGTATCGAACAGTTATTTTTATATGTACAGTTGTGCATGTTTATTAATTATAAACTATTTTATAAATTATTATGCTCTCATACCATTGTTCAATGTTACATTTTAGAATATTTATTTTATATTATAATAAAAATTATTATTAAAACATATATATTTTTATTAATGTTTATTTTTCTTTGACATATATGATAGTAGACAGTGAAATGCCAAACTAGATGCAGTAGATACGCGTGTGTTGAGATAATGAGAAAACACAGTTTAGCATTACAATTAATAAAGTTTATTTAACCCAGATAAACATTTTTGTACTTTCACAATAAAACCAATAATGACAGTATCCATATTTTCACTTTGACGGCTGTCTCATAGAATTCTATATTGAAACATTGACAGACAGACACCATGCCCGTAATGTATCCGACCTAATTATATAATGAAGTAACTTTGTATTTGTAACCTCAACACGCCCCTTCAAATACAAAGTACATAGTAACTAATAACAAATAAAGTAATAGTAAGTAGTAACAACGCCCCTTTAAATACAAGGTGGAAAGTCATAGAGATTCAATTAAACTACATTATTATGTACAGGTCGTAATCATAAATAATAGGTAACATTGCTAACATCTTTTAAGCCCTAATCCATTTATACATTTGTAATGTTTGAGCCGAGGTAATGGCTTAGTCAATACATCAGCTAACATATCGTTGGTAGGTATATGTCCCAAATGTATATACTTATTTTCTTTTAGAATTCCCCGTATAAAATGATATTTTATATCGATATGCTTGCTCCTAGCATGAAACACCGGGTCCTTCGCTAAGAAAATTGCAGATCTACTATCGGCATTAAGTGAAATAGAAGCATACCTTTGAAATCCTATTTCTGTCAATAAGCTCTGTAGGTAAAGACCTTCCTTCATTGCTTCTGCTAGACTGACATACTCCGCTTCACAACTGGATGTAGCAACAGTTCTTTGTTTTCGTGAGCACCAGGATATACAGGCGCCAGCTAAAATGAATGCATAGCCTGAGAATGATCGCCTATCTACTTCACAACCTCCCTAATCGGCATCGCAATATCCCTCTATCGACTTACCATTCGCTTTATAAACAAGTCCATAATTTACAGTACCTCTAAGGTATCGCAGAATACGCTTCGCTGCCTTCCAATGCTTAGGTTCTGGTTTATTAGAGAATTGAGCTAATTTTGTTACAGAATTAGTAATATCTGGCCGCGTAGCTACACTTAAATACATAAGTGAACCAATCAATTCACGATATGGCCATTTCTCCCCTGTAATATTTTCGATTTCGAGACAGTTATTTAAAGAATTTGTTTCCATCGGAGTACAACATTTATTACAGTTACTCATTCCATATTTTATCAATAAATCTTTTATATACTTTTCTTGTGACAAAACTATGGCATTGTCATCTGTCTTGCATATGTCAATGCCTAGAAAATATTTAGCTTGACCATAGTCTTTTAGAGAGAACTCTTTACTCAATTCAGCTTTAAATCGGCTTATACGATCTGCCTTTTGAGAGGCCACTAAAATATCATCTACAAAAACTAGTACAAAAAGATGCTCATTGTCTTGCTGTCTGACGTATAAGCATGCTTCATTTAAACTTTGAGACAGTCCCATATTTTTAAGTTTTTCATCTAACCTCTTATTCCATTGCCGGCCGGCCTGCTTCAATCCATATAGGGACCTCTTTAGTAAGCACGTATCGCCACCGCTTCTTATACTCTCCAGCATAGACTTTGCT
This sequence comes from Calamotropha paludella, assembly GCA_927399485.1. Taxonomy (NCBI): domain Eukaryota; kingdom Metazoa; phylum Arthropoda; class Insecta; order Lepidoptera; family Crambidae; genus Calamotropha; species Calamotropha paludella. The sequence continues at coordinate 2,508,148 of OV656806.1, read as the reverse complement.
CGCTTAACAATATTTACATCCTCGTCTTTGTTATGTATTAATTTTAAGAGACATTCTTTTAATAATTTGGGAGTTTCCATATATATCTCTTCATCTAAAGTTCCATTTAAATAAGCCGTATTGATATCTAACTGGTGAATTTCTAAATTTAACTCTACAGCAAGAGCCATTAATAGTCTTACAGAATCAAGTCTCGCTACAGGTGCAAATGTTTGATCATAATCAATTCCATGGCGTTGGCTAAATCCTTGCGCAACAAGACGTGCCTTCTTCTTAAGCGATTTGTCTATGTCCACTTTTGTAGTTAAAACATATCTACAACCTACTACATTCTTATCTTCTGGTCTTTTTACAACCATCCATGTGTCCTTTTCTACAAGACTTTTTATTTCTGCTAGAATTGCTTCCTCCCATCCTATACGTTCATCACTTTGTAGAGCATCCTTCAAAGATATCTCTGCCATTCCTATAATTTCTCTAGAATTCAAATCTTCTACAGCATCTTCGACACCCACATCATCTTCTACAGCATCTTCGACACCCACATCATCGAGATTACTTCCCTCTGTCAGGTTCTCATCATTCCCAATGATATATTGTTGAGATGCTGAATCTGTCTCCTCTACAGTTCTGTAACTTTTTCTTGGTCTTCCAACTCTACCGGTTCGCATAATTTTTGGTCTTCCACTTCCCCTTTTACAGGTTACTTCTACAGCCCTACTTTGTTCTCTCGGCTCTTCTAGTTGTGAATCAACACCAATAGTTTCATTCATTTCATTATTTCTACACACTTCATCATTAAGTTCATAATTCACCCCTGATTGTAGATCATCAGGTTCTCTCGAGAATGAAAAATCTATAAATATTTTATTATTTTCATTTGACGACTCGTCCTTATCCATAGCTATGTCAGTCTTTGACTTGACGATGTTACTGAATCTAACATCTCTAGAAATCGTAAACATTCTTTTCTCCGGTATCCATATCCTAAAACCTTTATTTGTTTTCGAATATCCGACGAATACGCCCTCAATACCACGCATCAAATTTATCTTTGTTCGGATTCTTATTTAAAATATATACATGTGAACCAAATTTTTGTAAATAATGAATTTTTACATCTCTTCCATACCACTTTTCGTAAGGAATATCTCCTCCCAAACTATTACTAGGGCATCGGTTTCTAATGTAGCATGCCGTATCAATCGCTTCTGCCCAAAAACCTTCAGATAAATCACAACTTAACAGCATGCACCTAGCCATTTCAACCAAAGTCCTGTTCATTCTCTCCGCTATTCCATTTTGTTGCGGAGTACGAGGAACAGTTAATCTTCTCGAAATACCTTCCTCTTGTAGAAATTTGTCAAATTCAGCGTTACAATACTCCCCACCATTATCAGACTGAAAATATTTAATTTTAAATCCAAACAAATTTTCAACATATCTTTTATAAATCTTAAATGCTTCTAATGCCTTAGCTTTTGTTTTCAGAAAATAAACTTCGCACCACCTGGTACAGTCGTCTATAAATGTGATAAAATATCTTGCACCTGATTTGGACTCACATTTCATAGGTCCAACTATGTCAGAATAGACCACACGTAGTTTTTCATCACACGGTCCATTTGACTTATCAAACGGCAGTGCAGACATTTTACCTTGAGCACAAATACTACAATTACGCAATGCATTTATATCATTTACTGATATATTTTTACCTAAGTACTTTAATAATCGCGCAACATGTTTACCATTCAGATGCCCCAAGCGTTCATGCCAAGAGAATAAATCAGCATTACAGTCAGTTACAGTATTTGATGAACCAGCATATTCTTGTAGGCAATATAAGTCGCCTTGGCGATAAGCTGCCAAAACAGTTTCTCCGTCATGATTAGTAACACGAGCAATATTTTGTGTAAAATGTACATTATAGCCAGAATCAGTAATTTTTGAAACAGAAATCAAATTTGCTCTTAACTCTGGCGCAAAAAGAGTGTTTTTAAAATCTACTAAATTTACAGAACGTTCACCTAAAGCCGATAGTCTAACTACACCCTTACCTAGGACAGCCGTGCTCATATTAGTGGCAAGATTAATTTTACCTTCAGTGACCTCAAGAGTATTACCAAATTTTCGTGCATCATTACACAAGTGGGACGTACACCCGGAATCCAACACCCATTGTAGTTTTAAAACACTCATTGTATTATTAGGTCGTGAACCTGGAACATTTAAACATATTAAACCTTTATTATCAACCTTATCTATATTTTCTACATTATTACTACAATCCGGCTTAGAATATTTCATTTGACATTCAGGTGCCTTGTGCCCCGGTTGATTACAACGATAACAAATCAATACTCTCCTACTATAATATCTTCGTCCCGTTTCATTCGCATTATTACTATATCTCATATTATGAAATTCATTTCGCCCGCTATATTGTCTATTTGAATCCACATTTGACGATGATAGCTTCTTATTTCGAAAGGTGTATAATGCACCATTAGACTGCACAGTATTGTTTGATTTTCTAGACTCATATTCTTCCAATATTTTTATCTTCAATATCTCTGGATTTGGAAGTTCGTCTCTACTTTCGATAGCACAGCGAAAATTGTCATAGCTCTCTGGCAAGCTATATAAAAGCATAATTTATAAAAGATCTTCATGAATCTTAACATCCATAGCCTCTAACTTGTCAACAGTATCGAAGAAAATACCAATGTCGTCGCGCATATCATTAGTTCCAGAATCGCCTACTTTATGTGTCAAAAGCCTTTTTAATAGTGTAGCTTTCTTTGCCGGTCCACGTGAAGCATAAACAGACTGCAACCTTACCCATACTTCGTTTGATGTAGTACATCCTCTGATATGTCGAAGCTCGGAAGGACTAATAGATAGAATTAAATCCGCCCTTGCCTTTGCATCTGCTTCTTCCCACTTTGTCAATGCTTCAACCTGTGATGCATCCGGCTTTGGTGCTTTTCCACTCACAAACTTCCAAACATCATTTTTTATCAAAATAGCCTCTGCCTGAATTTTCCAACTATCAAAATTATCTTTCATCAAAGGCTCAATTCTTATAGAGGAACTCATGTTTTCTAAATCCATATAGTAGCACTTATCTTTATATTTATTCTTTTTATCACTTTACTCACGCGAGCTTCTTGTGACTACTATATTTTTCTATCTCAAGCCCTGGGCCCATAACCATTGAAATGCCAAACTAGATGCAGTAGATACGCGTGTGTTGAGATAATGAGAAAACACAGTTTAGCATTACAATTAATAAAGTTTATTTAACCCAGATAAACATTTTTGTACTTTCACAATAAAACCAATAATGACAGTATCCATATTTTCACTTTGACGGCTGTCTCATAGAATTCTATATTGAAACATTGACAGACAGACACCATGCCCGTAATGTATCCGACCTAATTATATAATGAAGTAACTTTGTATTTGTAACCTCAACAGAGAGCACGGCTGGATTCGTTCCCTGTCCTCACCTCTTTCTACGGGCAAAACCTGAAAATCAGCGTTTTGCTCTCTGAGCGCAAATATATCGCTGAGCTTTAGCCTTTTTGCATCGCTGTGACATGCTTACTTAAAGATTATGTCATTAGAGAACTATTTATAACCCATGGCATACCCCAAACATTCGGATTTCTTTTTTATTACGACGTACACACGCCGCTCGTCTTTTGTTTTACCTTAGGACCTTGTGAGTTGTATTTACGAGAAACTAATGAAACAAGTGCGCTCTAGAGCATTCTGGAATGCTATCCGGATTTAACGTATCGGTTACGAGCATTTATAAATGCTTCCGGGTTTTAAGGGGTTTTTTTTTATTCACTTTGCTGTTTTTATTTGTTCTGTATGCGTTTGCCTTTGATGCCAATAAATTAATATTTCTATCTATTTCCATTAATACTTCTTATTGCAAACGTTAATGGTTTATGATACCACAATATAATTACTCAAATAATAATAAGTGTTCATTTATTATGAATATTTGAGAAGAACACCGTAATGTTGACAAAAAATAGATAATTTTGTACACCTTACTTTAGTTCCAACTTTGTGATCCGTACCACTAAAGAGTGTTACTCTTTGCCTCAATCTGTGTTTTCTGATAAATCCAATTTAGTGGTCTTTAAGTCACGAGTGAATAGGTATCTTCTAGGCAGGCTTGTCTCATACTGAAAAAAGAAGTGTCAATATACAGTAATCCTCATGAACGAAGAAATTTCCATTTCTCTGTATTCAATAGATTTAAAATTTCCACTATCTATTTATTATCTAAAAGGTCAGTGGGACTCAGTAGCGATAACACTGTTTACCAGCGGTGTCTTAAATAAACCTCTGAAAACAACACCTTTGAGGAATTCGATTAATGATGTAATAAATAAAATTGAACTAAACAATTAAACCTATCGTGAACATAATATACAATAAACATATCAGCGCCATCTATCGGAATCCATGAGTTCATATTGTTTGTTTTTAATATTGTTTTATTTAATTCGTTTTAATTAAATTATTTTATTATTCGTTTGTATTAAAGAACCTGTTCTATTTTGCGGAGTCTCACACACATTTCCATGCCCTATTTTAGGGGCTGGGGGAGGATTTCTGAAAAATGGCAGGTATTTTCGTTAGTAATAATGAGTCTGTGTGCCGATTTTAGCTTCCTGCCTTGAAAACTGCGAAAGGTCTCGTATAAAATTTCATCCCCTCTTTTAAGGGGTTGGGTGGAGATTTCAAAAAAAAAAGATGGGTGATTTTTTTGGTAGTCATAAATAGTCAGCATACCAATTTTTAGCTTTCTACCTTGAAAATTGCGGAATGCTCCATACAAACTTCCACCCCCCATTTTTGGGAAGTGGGGGGTTGGAAAGGGTCAGAAAGTAGCCTATGTTACTCTCCATCCCTTCAACTATCTCCACATAAAAAATCACGTCAATTCGTCGCTCCGTTTTGCCGTGAAAGAAAGACAAACAGACAGACACACTTTCCCATTTATAATATTAGTATGGATTATTCAATAGAAAAATACTAGAAAAAATCGACACGCATTCCAACTTTTTTTGAGAAGGGACTTGAACCCGCAAAAAGATTGTGGCTCTCCACAGCTCTCCTTATTAAGCTACCGAGTCTTGTAAGCACACATTCAGTGGCGGATTTACCAGCAGGCTGAGTAGGCTTGAGCCTAGGGCGGCAGATTTTTGGGGCGGCAAATTTGGTTACGATTTTTTTTTTGCTACCAGAAATCAAAAAGATTTCTGAATGACGGTTTTCTGTATTCTGTTTTCTGATGTTTTACAGATAGAAGTCTGCAACAAATTTTGCCGACGACTTTCCCTTCTCACTTATCATTTGTCATTGTCCGTTCCGTGAATCCGTTTAGCAATCTTCCATATTCTAGAGTAAAACAGCTAGTTCGCCGCCCCCAACGAGTAATCGGTTGGGGGCGGCGAATCGGTAATCGGTCTTTGCGCCCAATGCGCCCTCTCCCCGCACTTTGAATGAGTGTAAAGAGCGAAATTATAGAAAATGTATTTTTCTTTCCTACCGTCAACCCATACAGCCAGTCCTAATATTTTTTGGAGGCTGCGAACTGCATGGTTTGTATATAATTTAGTGATTTTAATTAGAATTTAGTGCCTAATTTTACCGATTTTAATCTTATGTATCGAGTATTATGTGTTGAACACGCACTAGCTTTAGAAAAATATACCTAAAAATTATTTTACGTGCAATTCCAACGAAGTTGTTGAATTGTAAAAATAATCTAGGATATGACAATTTGACAATTGTGGAAGCAAGGGCGGCAAAAGCTTCACAGCCTATACCTTGAAAATTTGTAAATCCGCCACTGCACACATTGAAATTTTCTAGTACTTTTTTGTTGCATTATCAATTAAAGGAATATCCTCGCATTCGAATGAAACATTGTCATATATTTTTCGTACCGGCAGAGGCGTCTTTACCTTTAATTTGGCGCAGGGTGTGCGTTGCACACGGGCGCCGCGATCCTAGGGGGCGCCGAGCACTTTCAATGACTTCAACGTCAATAAAAGAAAATCGTAAAAATCCGATATAGTCAGTCATCACGGCATGGCATCCAAAACTGGCAAATTTGTTTAATCGATTTTCAATGTAATCTTCAAACAATAGAGTTTATTATCCATTGGGGAATTTTAACAGTTTGTTGTAATGTGCTGTTATATGCAGGGACTGAATAACCCGAAAATTACGGTATCTTTAAATTGAGGTATGACGTCATACCGAAAAATAACGGTTACCGCTTTATTTCGATATCCAAATTTATTTCGGTATCGTAATTTTTGTGTATAAACAGAAAAAGGTATATTTTGATAGTGGTACTTAAACGAAAATATATAAAGGTATGTAAGAGACGGACATAGATTGACCGCCTCTCCCTATTTCATTCGCGTGCCCGGAATAAGACTTGCAAGTCTTCTCATCAAACTGCATTAGTTTGGCTTGTTCTCTAGAAGCAAAATCACATGCGCCTCGCATTAATTCGGTTGTGAATAACAATGTCAAATAATTCACAAAAAGTTATGATTACAGAAATGGGTAAGTAACGTAAATTACTACATTGTACGGTAATTAAGTGTAGAACAGTTGTGTCTATACTTAAGCCAGATTAGATAAAGACTAAATGTAAACAACTTTTGAATGCCTTTTAGTACTCGGCCAGACTGCGAGCACGGACGGCGCGGACGCGGCGTGGCTTGTTTGGTTGGACACATGAAGTCTTTATTGAGTGTCCATAGTAGGCACGCGGGACACTCAATAAAGATTTCATGTGTTTGAATGCGTCGCGCCGCGACCGCCCCACGCCCGCGTTTGCAGTCTGGCCAAGCACTTAAGTATTTTTTATACATTTACCAAAAATAATCTAATTATTTTATTAATATAAAAATCTAAAATTATTTTGATATGATGAAACATCAGTAAGTATTTGTACAATACTTTTAGTTAACTACGCGAGACAATGATAAATATTTTTTTAATAACGATTTCACAGTGATTTGTTTACATTAATTCTTCATCGAATTCGGCTAAAGTAGGTATTTCTTTAACAACTCATTATTTTTAATAAAATTGTGTTATGATTTAACGGGTTTTATAGGTAATTTAATGTTTTTAACACATTTGGCGATAAAATTAGCTTCATAAGTAACGAAACTTATTTTTTTTATTATGATTTAAATTTTACTCATTTTTTTTCTGACCAGAACAAAGTTAAAAAACGTGACAATGTTCTCAAAAATTTTAACTTCCAGTCTGAGAATGTGTTAACGGAACATGTTATTTTAACAAAGAAATCCACGAGTGGCGACTGATACCCAAGAAACCTTCAGTTACTCACAAGGGGATTTACCAGATTCTCAACCTTATGATGATTCAATATATTAGGGGTTAAAGTATGAAATTGCCGATTTGTACTGAAAATCTATATTGTTTATTTTTTAAATTTTTAACAAATTTATTTAATCAAAATAGTTGCCATTATTATCTATACATTGCTGCCATCTAATGGGAAGGTCATTAATGCCTTTGCGATAGAATTCCGACGATCTAGACTGCACAAACTGTGTGAAAGCATTTTGTACTGCCTCCTGGGAAGAAAACTTCTTGTCACGTAGATAATTGTCCAAATCACGAAAAAAATGGAAGTCCGTTGGAGCAAGGTCTGGTGAATACGGAGGATGACGAATGGTTTCTAACTGCAGTTCCTGAAGGGTCAAAATGGTTTCTCGTGCTGTGTGAGGTCTCGCGTTGTCGTGGAGCAATAATGGTGAAGATCGATTCATGAGTCGGGGCTGTTTTACTGCTAGTTTTGTCAACATGGTTCGGAGTTCGGCACAATAGACATCTGCCGTTATTGCTTGACCAGATCGGAGAAAACTATAGTGAATAACACCATGCTGAGACCACCAAACAGTTACCATTACCTTTTTATTGGTAAGTTTTGCTTTAGGACACTGTTGTGGCATTTGACCTGGGGTCAGCCATTGCATTTTTCTTTTCCGGTTATCATAAAGAATCCACTTTTCATCACATGTTACAATTCGATCCAATATTCCTTCATTTCTGTACCGGTTCAACAAGGCAACACAAGTTTCAACACGCGTTTCTTTCTGCAGATCAGTCAAATCATGAGGCACCCATTTTTCGTATTTTTTTATTTTATTGTTTTGACGCAAGTGAGTCAATATTGTGGGTAAGGTAACGTTAAACCATGCCGCTAATTCCTGGGTACTTTGACTAGGATCGGCTTCCACTATCTCTCTTAATTCATCGTTATTTACCTGTGTGGGCGGTCTTCCTCGTGGCTCGTTCTTTAAGTCGAAATTTCCATCACGAAAGCGTTTAAACCAAAATCGCACGGTGCGTTCATTAGTAGACCCCTCTCCAAACGCAGCATTGATATTGCGGGCTGTTTCTGCCGCGTTAGTTCCGCGTCGGAACTCGTATTCAAAAATAACTCGAATTTTCGCAGTATCCATCTTTCTTGTCTAAATTGAATAACAAAAACAATTGAAAGTCGATATTCAAATGTTTTACATTTTTTAAAAAAAGAACATCATAGAAACCATTTAAAAAAAGTTTCATTCGAAAACCTCAAACCATGAAGATTCTATGTCAATTCAAAGAACCTATTGCAATAAAACGGCAATTTCATACTTTAACCCCTATTATTTGGGAGAAATTGACAAATATATCCATAAAGGTGCTAACAGTGCCAAAGAGGCAACTTACACCTTTGATTTGCATAAGGATATACGTGATGATCAATCTACTAATAATAATAATGGAAACGGGGTTGATATGAATCGCTTATTTCTTATACAGAAAAAGTGCATTAGGGCAATGTGTAGAGTTGGCCCTCTGGAATCGTGCCGACCACTTTTCAAAAAACTCAGAGTTCTGACGCTTCCTGCTCTGTATGTATTTGAGGTTTGCATGTTTGTTAAAAAGAATCCAAACATATTTACTAAAAAACACGAAGTGTGTTCTTTTCAAACCAGATACCCAAACCGTTTAGCAATTCCATCACATAACACCACTTGCTTCGCAAAAAACTGCTTTCATATGTGTATAAGGTTGTATAATGCTTTGCCAGCGGCTGTCGTTGACTTGCCATTCAACAAGTTTAAAAATAAGCTGTTTGACTTGCTATGTACTCAATGTCCTTATAATATAGATGAATTTTTTGCATGTAATAAATAAATTTATAATTATTGTTTGATCTTGACATCTTGTTTGTGACATTGCTTTGCATGATATTTATTTAGAATTTTAATTTGACATATAATTTGACATTGTTTTTGATTCTTTTGACATTATTTATAGCGATTTTTACATTTACATTCTTACATCTTTATTAATAATTATTGTTGCTCAGTATGACATCTTAGAATAAATAATTTTATAATTTTTTAAATAACATACTTTTAAACATTATTATATTTGTGTGCCAGTGTCTGGTGCGACACGAGGTCTTTTATGTTGTTATCATCTTTTGTACCGTGTTTGCCTACAAATAAAGAATTATTCTATTCTATTCTATTCTATTCTAATTTATCGAACTCTGGGGAAACATATACCCATGAAGATACCACCATTGTAACAATAAACGAAATTGGTACTATGACGGAATATGGAAGCTGTAACATAAGTGCAGAAAAAGAAGCTGAATGTAATGATTTATTTGCGAGAATAGTAGCATTGGAGATGTCTAAGTTTCACGGAAACATGCGTTACAATAAGATGAAGGAAATTTTGGACATATTAAGGAAATGCGACACATAAGAATAAATAATTAGGCGCATAAATAATATTCAAATTGATAAAAGAAATTAAGTATATTTGTTTCTTAAACACTACAATGAGAAGGTACAGTTTATGTTAAAATTATAAAAGTAAGTAGTCAATATAAGTTCAGTGTTGATCTGTTTTTACAAATCACGTATTTCGTTGTCATCGAATTGTTATAGAACACAAAACAAATATTATAATATGAATAAAATTTGTTTAGTATAATTAGTAAAGCATGTATTTGGTAATTATATAACAAACTTTATATCTTTAATAAAACAAATTTTAAAATTGATTTTTTTTATCACCATTTAGTTTAACCATTTGGTAAATGAACCTGAGATTACTTACAGACAAAGATTTTGTGAGTTTCATCTAGTGGAGGGTCTACTAATGGCGCTAATGCTTTTTTATTAAGTAAGGCAAATACTACACAATACAAAAACATTTTACACACAGTAACTTTGGGTCTGGTATAACATAACATTATTCATGTCATTTTAACAATTTCACCTTAGTATATTAATCTTTATATACCACAAATCACACCTGGATTTTCAAAATAGGTTAAAATCTTAATAAACTCAAATGATTTAATCATAAACAAGATAATTTAAATGTGTTATATTTTTAATAACAATATTTAACTGTTGTTTTTTAAAACTAAAATGTCCTCGACTATGTCCTTATTTAAGTTCTAACGCAAATAATTTAATATAAATCTTAACGATGAAAACAAGCGCTCTACACTAACTTGTGTAGCTGGAGTAGCTAGAACTGTATTTGCCAAGCGATACAATTGCAGCTCGATCAATGCTTTGCATTTCCAAAATTTTAATATATTATGTTTGGGAGGTAGTCGCGGATGAGCAGAAAAGTTCTCTATAATGGCTGTTATATTCACGCGAGTCTGGATATAGCGCTCACGCTGAGAACGTCTTTTAAAATTTTCGGTTTGAGATAAAATCAAATCCATTTCATCTACAACATCGGAAACCGGTTCTAATGTATCGTGATGATCAGTTTCAGTTTGCTCACCTGCCTCTACTTTTAATATCTGCAACCAAGTCTCACTAAGATGTTTAATGGCTAAAAGTTCTTCCTCGGCTGACAGTACGACCTGAAATCTAGGGTCTAGATATAAAGCACCAACAAAGGTGGAGTTAAGCATAAGTTGCTTTTCTCTTATTTTCATGTGATTGCAGATCAGTTGTGCTAGCGGTACCTGTACCCGCGATGTCTCCAAATAACATCTGGACCAGTGATAGTAAAAGTCTCCTATCGTTAATTACTCTTCTTGTAATAGTTTGGTCAACATTTTTGCTGGTTTCAGAGAGTCTATCAGGTCGTGTAAAGCATCCCAAGTAGTTGGAGCGACATATAAAATTTCATTGGGAGTACTTGAACAATACTCACTTAATTCAATTAGTCTTTCGATCATATCTAAAGTTGAATGCCAACGCGTACTTATGTCCAGAATAGGTTTATTTTTTTTGCCGTTTGGAGAATATTTTTAATTGTAGGGGTTCGAAGTTTCCGCACTATAGCTCGAGCTTCTTGCACTATATTAATGGAATTATCTTCATTTATAGCGTCGTTGACAGCAAGCTGCAAGGTGTGTGCTGCGCACCGTACCGATGTTATACAGTATACCTGCCCTGCATCTTCCGAATTACTTTGTAATGACATTTGTATGGGTTCAATTTGCATATTCTCGTTAAACTCTTCATCTGAATCTGAGTCATTTAAATCATCGTTCAACGAACTGACCAATTTGACCATGTTCGCACCATTGTCCGTCGTGACAGAGTAAATTTGTTCTATATCAATTTTATACTTTCTTAGAACATAGAGCAGCTTTTCTTTTAAATACTTTGCAGTGCTTCTTGAATGCAACTCTACAACGCCTAAATGTTTTATATGTATAGAGCCATCATCTATGTATTGAGCATTTACTGCAAAAAATGATCTATCTAACCGAGTAGCGCTGTCAACTTTTATCGAAATCATTCGTCCTCTAATATCCTTAGCTATATCAGCTCTTTTCATTTCTGCTGTCTGCAATACATATTGCTTTATAGAATGAGAATTTAAAGATTGCGCTTCTCTTGAATTGATGGAAGTCATAGAAATTATGTTTCTAAAAGCCAAATCGTCCATCATAGAGAATGGTCTACCGTGGACTGTCACCAAATTGACACATTGAGTTTTTAAATAATTAAATTTATTGTTGGAAAGAGCATTTACACCACCTGTGTTCATCAAATGGTTCCGCTCAGTGACTATTGTGTATTCATTGGGATGTTTGGATGACAAATGATACATAAGATTTGTTCCATGGTCACCCTGAAAAGAAATAATAACATGTTAATATATAGAATACCTAATCATAACCTGCCTCGAAAATATGTATTTTTTTTAAATTAAAAACACGCTTATTTAAAAAGTGACACACGGTCAGAATCAAAAGTAGCTGAACACTTTAGTACGATGTAAAAGGAACATTTTGTCAATTTCCCTTAAAAATCTTTTGGAAACGGACTAGACTGTCACTGTTCTGTTACTTTGTATGGTACTTACTTTTAATTCTGACTGTACCACCCATAGACACTCTTTTTACGTTCGATAAATATTTTTAATGTAGGATAGGTAAGTATACCATGGCCCTGATTAAATAAATATAACAAATTGTAGCCTCCTACAAATCTACAAGTTTAATAAAGAATAGAACTTACAAATTTACCATGGTGGAAAATCTAAAAAATTGTAGAATTGTATTGGTGACAATTTATAAATTTGTAGGGAAAACTGTTTTAATTGACCGCATAATCGTAGTTACAGGTTTAAATATTTTGTAAATTGAATTACAATTCCGACAGGTGGACTCGCCTTGTGTCAGAACTTTACAATTTATGTCTCAACCTAACAAGTAAAGAAAATTGGAATAAATATAAAAAAATGGTCCTAACAACTAGTAGTGGAAGTAGTGATAGTGATAATGAGTATATAACTAAATAGTAGCGGCGAGAAACTTTACTTTTAATGTGACAGATTTTACATTTGACGAAAAATTTCGGGTCTGCAAAACTACTGTCGAATATTTGGTTACAAAAATAGGACATAATCTTAAATACAATTCAAATAGAAAAATGTTTTTGAAATCTGCCCTCGTTAATTAAGAATTGTCAATAAAATCTTACATTTTATGTTAATTGTAACTACAACTACAAATTTGTAACTACAATATTGTCATCGAATTCTACAGGCGTTTTCTACATATGTAAAAGTTTATTAGACAGCATTCATAATTACAATATTTGTAAGGTTTTTACTAGTGGATTTTTTAAATAGGTAATTGTAAGGTTTATTAAACAGCACTTGTCATAAAACTTAGCAAATATGTAAGTTATTTACAAAATTGTCGGATTGTACCTAATGTTTATTAAACAGGGCCCATATTAAAAACATTTATCGAAGGTAAAAAGTATCATGTCAAAAGATGTTAAGTAGGTACCTACGACTTATTAAATTGTTTCTTTTTTGTTTCCATTAAAAATAGACACATACCTAAATCGTTCTATCGTCAAACCTTTGAAGAAAAACACAATAGGGAGGTAGGCACCTACCTAGGTACCTATCTATTAAACAAAATAATTTTTAAAGGCATCCAAAACAATATCTTTCATTATTGGTTATTAAAACCTAAATACCTACAGCATTATAATATGTATAAAATAATCACTTACTTTTACAACGGCCGAGCATCCAGCCACTTGGCAGGTAGAAGAATTATTTTCCTTCGAAAATGAAAAAAAGGCATAGACTGCATTTTTCCGTTTTCGTCCCATTGTTTTCTATAAAATTCACTGACACCTGTTATTGATGAATGGCCGGTCACTGTTTGATTGTTTACTACCAAGCGACCGACGACACGCGACAAAAACAGGTTCTAACTGGTTAGCCGGCGCGCACGCTCGTGAATCGCCCACCCTTGCCGGTGCCTCGCACCCCTCACCCTACGTCCCGCAACGGTCGGTGCTGTTTTTCGGTACCGATATCGCATAAAGGTTAAATAACGGTATACCCTTACCTTTATTTTATTAAGGTACATTTATTTTATACCGGTACCTTACCCTTATACCGTAACCGCTTTCAGTCCCTGGTTATATGTACCCATTCCATTTTGACCACACGCTTACTAGGGGGCGCTAGGGTGATGATTGCACACGGGCGCTACGGCTAGAGACGCCACTGCGTACCGGGCTCCTTATATAAAATTCCGAATCTAAGTAAATTCCAAAAAGTGATTGTTTTGAAAACCAGGATACCAATTAGAATTTGATTTAGCTTATATCGTAATACTTACGTCATTAAATTTCAAATGTTGTTGGTAACACATTAGTAATTTATGTCATTAGTACCTACACCTAGATTACTTTTTGCGTACAGATTAAAGATATTAATTACAGATTAAAATACTTATCACTAATGTTACACCTATCTAATACTTTATATAGAACTAGCTTTTACCCGCGGCTTCGGTCGCATTAATGTAGACTACTGATAAAAAGGTTCTCTATGTACTTTTCTGTACGGCAAAGGGTAATGGAAAATTTCATATGTAATAAATTAACTTTCGTATTCATAATATTAGTAAGGACTATAAGGCTTTTACCGACATGATATATAGCCTATCATTTGAGCCATCATATGTTCTTATTATGTACCAAATTTCATCGAATCGGTCAACCCGTTCCTGATTTATAGAAGTACATAAAGACACAAAATTAAAAAAAAAAATATAATATTGATATTACTGCATTATAAAACGAATAACTATCATAAGATTTGTCAAAAAATATGTACAGGACCTACAGATATAAATAGTAGTATAGATATAGATTATTTGACACACATTCCTTGTGTTTGGCAGAAAAAAGCACTTATGAAGGCTGAAAAACAAACTATACAGTTTTCGGCCAGGACACGTTTGCTAACTTCAGTTGCGGTGACACAATCCGCCATTCTGCTTATTATCGATTATCGATCGCCATTTTTCTAACAAGTGCTCGCAAGCGCTTTTTTCTGCCAAACACAAGGATTGCTTTCAGTTTTTGTAATTTCAATTTAGATACGATAAATAGATATAAAAGAAATATTATGAGATATAATTGTGTTTTAAACTTTAATTGTTACATACTCAGAATTAAATTTAAACGGGGTCAGTGCCATTTTTTTTTAATTCTGCGGCGGTGCACAAACCGTTGTTATTATTAATACTAATATTATTATGTTATGATGAAATGTATGACACTTTATAAATCTATTCATGTAGGTGAGCTTAGTAACTCATAAAAACTTTCACCTATTATGAAGTTAGTGTAGTGACGAGGTAACTATACCTACCATGTCCGTGACGCTGTGTATTCAAAAGTAACTGAATGGAATGTACTGTATTATAGTTCGTAATAATAAGTTAATATCTTCTGAAATTATTTTTTGTCTACAAATCAATTTTTTTATGTGAAAGCGATCGTGTAACAAGGAGGTAAAGTCTAAGGTCAAAAGTAACGTATATGTTTCAAAGGTAACATACTGGCAACGCTGCGAAAAGCTTAACCGATTCGTTGCGGATGACACGTTTGGAGTGCCATCACTATCTTTTGCGTGTGGCGCTAGCCACTGGAGCCGTGTCATTTTTAAATCGATGCTAACTCCTTCAAATTAAGTTTAAGGGCAATCTTTCCAGGATAAAACTATCTTCATTTTTTACGTATATCAAGGTCGTAGGATTTGTTTCTGGTACCTGTATGTAGCAAAAATTTTAGAAGTTATAAAAGTTGTAAAACGACCACTTTTTGTGATAATGCACAATTTTCAGAACATGGAGATATTAAAATTACTTCACTGTCTTATTTAATGAACGATTATACTTTTGTAACGTAAGTGTAACTCTAGAATTGCTAAAGAGCGCGCCCATAAGAATGATAAAAGAAATTATATGTGTCATAAAATCGCTGCAAAATTATCTAGAAACTTTGGAGCTTAAACTCATGTGTGGAGTTGAATTGATGGTAGATTTTTGAATTATTATTACTATATTGGTACAAATATAATTTTGTATTCATATAAAAAAACCATATGTGGGAAATAGTGATTAAAGCTCACTGTCCTCGAGTGTTAATCTACTTCTGTCAGTGACAGTACTTTGCAGTGCCTGTTTATATATCGATAATTAAAGAATTATGCCTAAGATATTATTCGATAAAGGATTTTAATAATAGATTACAATGTTATTATTTTTAATGCCATTTTTATAATATATATTATTTAATCTATAACATTTGGTTTGATTTTATATTTATTTCAATTGGAAAGTGTTTAAACTACACTACACCAAGTAATTTTATAAGGAATATTTCAAAATATTAAGATACATTTAGTTTTTACACTTTCGCCCCTTTCGCACGTTCAAATGAAAACAAATGTTAATGTCGATGTTTCGACTCCTTTCGTCAGTATCAAATTAAAAAAAAAAAACAAAATTTGAGTAGAACTAAATTTGTCTAAATGTTTTAAAATATTCGCTATAAGATTACTTGGTACATAGTTGGAGAGGCTGGGAACAGACTTAACATACACATTTAGCCACGAATTTCTTATGCAAGTGAAGGGAGATAACTTCCTTCTACGCGCGTGTTAGATTTATTAACTATAAAGTATGATAATTAAGTATTTTACACATGTTTTCTTGTTTACCTTAAAGAAAGGCATCTTTTGCTTGATAGTTTGAGTGATTTTCTTGTATGTAAATTACAAATTGTTTTCAATAGGAATCATATAATTTACCAAAGATATTGTTAAATAGAGACAAATGAATGACGTCAGAGAATATCGTCCAAAGTGACTCACTTGTTTGTCACCGCCTATAAAAGACTGTGCTCCGGTCTAGCCTGACATAACACCTTAGATGTGCAGCTAGCCATAGAAGGGTTTCCACGTTAAAACAAAAAAAAAAAAATCGTACTCGGGCACTTGCTTCGCAGCAGCCGCACCGCACGGACCTAAGCTAAGTATACAATTATTTGGTACATGTATGTACCGCTTGTGTGTTGGTATATAGGTACAATATGTTCTTATTATCGAACCCAGAATTAAATTAATAAATTATATACCTTGCTTTGTTACTTGATATTTAAAAATGTTTTAATAAGGTTATTTTGGATAGCTCCACACTATTTTACTAAATGTTTAAGTAAATGAAGTTATTGTGGGTAGTTTTATGTTCAACTAAATTATGTTGATAAATGTTATAATAAATGTTATTCCATGACATTCTTCTTATATGCTAATAATCATTCTATGATTATTTGTTTAAAAGAGATTAAAAACACTTTTTAGTATTCGGCCTACTCTTCTTTTTCTTTTCTTTTTCTCAATTTTTTTTAACTTAATCTCACATCAGAAGTGGGATTCGAACCCGTTTTAAGCAACACTAACTTGATTATCTTTACAGATGGATGCCGCTGTGTTTGAGGCTTTGTTAAAAGCTATTCGTGATGCAGTGGCTGGTAATCACCATGAAGATGACGTTGGATTGTCACCGTTTGATCCAGAAAATAATGACAACGGCGCAGAAAGTTGGTGCAAGCACATCAACTCCGTAGCCAAGAATCGTGGTTGGAGCAGCATCACAACCGTTGGTAAAGCAGGTTGGCCGCACGGTTTGTGGAAAGTGCAACAATCAATACACACTATTGTGCAAAAGTCAACAGGGTTTTCACTAACTAGGTTATTATTGGTTGTAATGGAAATATAACTCAAGTACAGGTTCGGCTTGTTAAAATACAGGATAATGATTCTGTTCAGCATCATTAGCCGTGTTAGATTATTTAAATAAAAAACATAATACACTAATTACAGTATAATATAATTCATTTGATACTTTTAAGGGGATTTCAGTTGATTATTAATTTTATTGAAACTGTTCTCAATGCTTATTCATAATAAAAATTATCACTGTAAAAGGATAATAAAAAATTGAATAATTTGGATATATATATAAATTTAATGTAGAAGAAGACCTAATTTACGTATACCTCTGAATATATGCTAATTCAACATGAAGAATAGACATTGTTTGAAAGAAATGATTCTTATGGTCATTTGTTTGATTTGCTATTATGAAAAAAATTACATTGTCTGAAAGAAATGATTCTTGTGGTCATTTGTTTGGTTTGCTATTATGAAAAAAAAACTGCTGGTCGGTCACTGCCCTGATACCTTTCTGAAATTCACTCGCAGCAGGTGATAGGACTGGTATGACAGGGCCAGAAGACCAATAGCAATCAAACAAATGTGTATGATAAACTGCTGGTCGGTCACTGCCCTGATACCTTTCTGAAATTTACTCGCAGCAGGTGATAGGACTGGTATGACAAGGCCAGAGACCAATGGCAGTCAAACAAATGCCTATTATGAACAAATGAAATGAAGAGACTAAATTATATAAAAAAAATCGTGTTCCTAACCAGTAAAGTATATAGTAAATTGGGTACTTCGAGAGCGAAGTACTGGTCAGTCTGGCCGTGTTAGAAATGAACATAACTTCATAGATGAAATGCTTCTATAGAAAATAAACTTGTAAATAATGATAGTGAAATGAACTTATAAATAATGATAATGAAAATGAACTTGTAATTGGTGATAATGAAAATGATTAGTTGAGTAATTGGTGAGACAGAGTCGTATCATATAATGATGAAACTGTACATGTCTAGGCATAGAGGTTTATAGAATAAAGCCGCTGGACGACCGTTTGCTTGGTACTGATCTATCCCACCGGCAGCGGGTGGCCGGGATTAGTATGTCTAGGTAAACGGGATAACAAATAAAGCCGCTGGACGACCGTTTGCTTGGTACTAATCTATCCCACCGGCAGCGGGTGGACGGGATTAGTATGTCTAGGTAAACGGGATAACAAATAAAGCCGCTGGACGACCGTTTGCTTGGTACTAATCTATCCCACCGGCAGCGGGTGGACGGGATTAGTATGTCTAGGTAAACGGGATGACAAATAAAGCCGCTGGACGACCGTTTGCTTGGTACTAATCTATCCCACCGGCAGCGGGTGGACGGGATTAGTATGTCTAGGTAAACGGGATCCCTTCCGCTGGGCGCTCTATTGCTTGATGTAAACCTAACTCATAAGCAGCGGATGTGGGGTTTACATGGCTAGGCAATAGAGAGGGGAAATTATTATTGATTAAATGAGTTTGATACAAGTGAAAAGACGATTAGTTCTCATTATGTGATATGACTGTGGTTCAGATAGTTACAGCAATTACAATTAAACAAACGTAGGTACTTCGAGAGCGAAGTACTAGTCAGTATGGCCGTGTTAGATTTATTAACTATAAAGTATGATAATTAAGTATTTTACACATGTTTTCTTGTTTACCTTAAAGAAAGGCATCTTTTGCTTGATAGTTTGAGTGATTTTCTTGTATGTAAATTACAAATTGTTTTCAATAGGAATCATATAATTTACCAAAGATATTGTTAAATAGAGACAAATGAATGACGTCAGAGAATATCGTCCAAAGTGACTCACTCACTTGTTCGTCACCGCCTATAAAAGACTGTGCTCCGGTCGTACTCGGGGGCATTCCGCTTCGAGCCGCCGTGCGCACCAGTCGTCCCCGTACACAGGTGCCCCCTAGCGGCGCTCGCCTCACTTCGCTCGCCTCCCGCGTGAAACGCTCCTGTTGAAGTCGAAGCGCTCCTGAGTCCCCGATCCGGGCGGATAGGCAGCCGCTTGTTGCGAGCCTTCTCGCGACCAGCGGCCCTCGCGTCGGATCGCGTCTCTCTCTCTCTCTCTTTTGCGCACCGCGGTAGTCGTTAGGGCAGCCGCTAGTTGCGGAACCTTCCGCAATTAACGGTTTTTACTTCCGATTTCTCGGTTGTAATCGTTCCGGGTTAGCTGGAACCCTTTGTTTGTATTAAAATAAAGGGTTCCTCTTCCCGCCCGCGTCTTGCGTCGACGGATACCTTGCGGTGTTAACGAAGTCGGCGGAGCAATCCCGGTTTGCTCGCTAGGGCCCTTCAGGCTCTAGGAAAACCGAAGGCCAAGTCCCATTGCACTTGGGCTTAGCCCAAGGGGTTTGGCAGGCGGCTATCCGTTTAGGGATACCTGCCCTCGGTCGCGTCACCCCCTCCCCCCTGCCGCCCGGCAGGGGGTGTCTCTTGCATTAGTTTTATTTCTTTGATTTTCTCTTTAATTTTATTTTCTAGCTCACGAAATGGCGTCTTCGGACCCAAGTGAGCTCATCAACGAGCTTTCGGGTGTCGACCCGCTACTCTCGCAGCTTCCTGCGAGTAGCGTGGCGGCACTCCTCGCCTTTTTTGAGGCGCGGTTCGGGCCCCAGCCCGTGGCCGCGCAAACCCAAACCCAGATAGGAACCCAGCGATCCCAACGATCCCTTCCTATCATCCTCTCCTCCCCGGCGTCTCCAGACGCGCAGGGGATTCAACGGTCACCCATCCCGACCGTGACCAGACCCAACTTTAGCGACATGGATTGCGAATTCCTCGCATCCAAGCGCTCGGCCCCGAGGCACACGCCTCCCTTCTCGTCCGACTCTGCCGACGAGTCTTCCTCTACGCTCACCGATGGCTTCACCACGGTAGAGGGAAAACGTTTGAAGCGCATTAAGCGCAGAAAGAACGTTTCTCCGCCCGCCACTCCAGTGGCTTCCACCACCACCTCAGCCGCCCCGGTTAAGGCAGCCCCTACGGCCCCGAGCAGGTCCACCGGGGACCTGCCCCGCGCCGCCCCGACTGCACGCCCATCCACCTCGCGTCCACTTTCAAGGTGCGACGCGCAACCTACAAAGGTTGCTGCCCCCCCGCCGATCCAACTTCAGGACAAGGCCAAGTGGGGCTTAGTGTCCGCCTTATGTGTACAGGAGAATAATCCAGTACACAAAGGCCGTCAACAAGGGTTTGACCATCGAGGTCAACACCCCCACGATCGCGGACTTTAGGTCTCTGACCCGACTTCTTGCCAACAAAGGCATATCCTACTACACCTTTGCGCTCCCCGAGGAGCGCAAAGTAAAGGCCGTTCTTAGGGGCATCCCCGAAGAACTTCCGAACGAGGACATCCTAAATGACCTCGTTCGACAGGGCTACCCTGTTGTTGGCGTGCACAAGTTGCACGCGAGCAATGGGAGGTCCTGGCCCCTCGCTTTGGTCATAATGACCAATAACGAAAAGGCCAAACCAATTTTCCGCGCCAAAGACCTCGTGGTCTGCGGCCTTTCTGGCATTAGAGCCGAGCCCCCCAACAAGCGTGGGTATCCTGGGCAGTGTCACCGCTGCCAGCTTTACGGCCATGCAGCGGCGAGCTGCAACGCTTCACCGAGGTGCGTCAAGTGCCTCATTCCACACCTGACCAAGGAGTGCTCTCGCACGAGAGACTCCCCCACCCCTCCCGACTGTGTGCTGTGTGGCCAATCCGGCCACCCAGCTAACTATAGGGGTTGCTCTCGCGCCCCTCGCCCCAAGCCTCCCAAGGCTAAAAAGCCTAACCGGGGACCAAAGGCATCTTCTTCTCAGAAGAAGAGGCCTTCTGGCCCCCCGGCCCCTCCTAAGCCTTCGCTGGCAAATTTCCCACCCCTACCTAAAGGGGCGGGACAGCCGGCTACCACCACTCCAGCCCCCCCCATGCCGGCCTCCGGACCGGCCTGGGGACCAGCCCCTCCGGCACCGGCCCCTGGGCCGGCCTGGGGCCCAGCTCCCAAGGCGACACCGCCAAAGGCGGCTCCCGCCTCCCAAGCCCCGAAGTCATCCCTTATGGATGACTTCTCTATCATCTTCACCACGATGCAAGGCATCAATATCAATGAGATATCGGCCTTGGCATCCAAACTCAGGATGGCCCAAAACGCCCAACAACGGCTTATAGCTCTCTGTGAGCACGAAGCCCTTCTCCGGTCCCTTAACTAAGGTCCATAATGCCAGGAAGGATCCCATCTTCTTCTTCTTCTTCTCCGACTGTACCAGTCGCTCCTCTCACCGGTCGAGTGAAACCTAGAGGTGTTTCGCTTATCTCTTTCAATACCCGCTCCCTGCGCAAAAACATTCCCGAGCTAAGGGTGTTTCTGCGCGAAAGGGACCCCGACCTTGTCCTACTTCAGGAAACATGGCTCAAACCGTCTATACGGAAAGGGCTATCGATTCCTTCATACTCCCTAGTCAGAAATGACAACTTCACCCCAGCGGACCAGAACCGCAGGGAAATTGTCTCTGGTGGCACGGCGATCTACTACAAAAGATCACTTCACTGCTCACCAATCCCCACTCCTGCTCTCTCTAACATGGAAGCCACGGTATGCAGACTGGCTATGTCGGGTCACAGAACACTGATCATAGCTTCTGTCTACATACACGCTGGCACCACTCCATTGCGGAGCGACTTCGAGTCCCTTCTGTCTTTGGGCGACTCAGTCATTCTGTTTGGAGACTTTAACTCCAAGCACACTGACTGGACCTGCCGTAAGACAAACACCGGCGGGCGGCGTCTGCTTCAGATCACACATGATCTCGAATTAGACGTCTTCAGCCCGTACGAACCCACCCACTACCCAGACAACCCACAGAATGATCCCGACGTACTAGACTTCGCTCTAGTCAAGGGAGTCTCCCTCCCATTTAGGACGATTGAGACCCTCCAAGACCTCGGGTCCGATCACAGGCCGGTTTCCCTCATTATGGGAAACAAAGAGCCAACCCCTCCCTCCTTCAAAACCATTACTGACTGGGATCGGTTCAGATCGTCCCTCAAGTCGGCAATGGAAGTAGGCAACCCTTCGCTCTCTATGGACCCCGACTATTACGATAGTTCGGAGAAAATAGATGCAGCCATTTCCGAATTTACTCTTTTGGTCCAAAGAAAGACTGCGGACAGTGCGAGGAAGGTACCTGTGAAAAATCACAATGCCATTCCTCCCACCCTCCGCAACCTGATGAGGGCCAAAAATGCAGCGCTCCGGAGAGCTGCTAGGTACCCGACCCCTGAGTACAGAGCCAGAGCAAACCGTCTTCAACGGTTAGTTAGATCTCAGTTGAACGACCTGAGGAATAACCAATTTGGTGACCTCATGGCGGACATCACTCCCTCCCATGTAGCCTACTACCGAGTGGCCAGAGCCCTCCGTAGTGACACCTCAAACTTCACACCCCCTCTCCTCCGTCCCGATGGCTCCACAGCCTTCGACGACGAGGAGAAGGCGGAGTGTTTTGCTGACAGCATTGCTTCACAATGCTCAGTCAGCACTCAGACTTGCGACCCATCCCACCTTCAGTCGATTGAGAAGGAGCTCAGCGAGCTGAACTCCAAACCTCTAGACTCTGATCCCATCACAGTGTCCCCTGATGAAGTCCATTCCTTCATCAAGGGCCTCAAGACCAAAAAGGCCCCTGGCGCCGACGGCGTCTCCAACATGGCCCTAAAGCACCTACCATCTCAAGTGCTGGTCTTACTGTCCCTTTTATTCAACGCCTGCTTCGATCTCTGCTACTTTCCAGCAGCCTGGAAAGAAGCAATCGTAATAGGCATCCCCAAGCCGGGGAAACCCTTAAACCTCCCTGCGAGCCACCGCCCCATCAGCCTCCTCAAGGCAATGGGGAAACTCTTTGAAAGGTGTATCCTCGCCCGCCTAAAAGACCATCTCTTTACGAATGACCTCATCATACCCCATCAGTTTGGCTTTCGAACCAAACACTCATGCCCCCAACAGGTTCTCCGCATAGTCGAGTACATCTCGAGCGGCTTTTTCCCTAGGAAATATAAGACCGTGGCGGTTTTCTTTGATGTAGCCAAGGCCTTCGATAAGGTCTGGCACGCTGGACTAACTGTCAAGCTGTACAGACTTAATCTGTCAGTGAGACTGGTCCGGCTAGTAGCATCATTTCTCCAGCATCGTACCTTCCGTTTCAGATACGAAGGTACTCTCTCAACTCCGCGTAACATAACAGCGGGCGTGCCTCAGGGCTCTGTCCTGGCTCCTCTGCTGTATGTTATTTACACCAACGACATTCCCGTCCCAACAAACGGGGTACAACTGTCCCTGTTTGCAGACGATACTGCTCTGTATCTCAAGGGCTCATCATGTAGGAATATCCTCCCGAGGCTTCAGACCTCCATCAACTCCTTAGGCGACTGGTTCCGCGAGTGGCGTATCGATGTAAACCCGGATAAGTCATCCGCTGTTTGCTTCGACGCAAAACGCACGCGTGTACCGGCCCGCCACAACCCACCCCGACTCCAGGGGAAGTCCATTCCATGGCAACGCACTGCCAAATTTCTAGGCGTCACCCTTGACCAAAAACTGACATTCTCTCCTCACGTCAAGAGAGTGTCTCGTAACGCGCGGTTTTACTTGGGGCGTCTCAACCCTATGTTGGGGCGTCACAGCCGCATGTCACTTCGGAACAAGCGAACACTTTATAAGGTTTGCATACGACCGGTGATGACCTACGCGTCCCCGATCTTCTCACATGCAAAGGCATCAGTCCTTAATAAATTGCAGGTGATTCAAAACCTATTCATACGTAGGGCCTCAAATTCTCCCTGGTATGTCCGCAACGCGGACTTGCACAGGGACTTTGAACTCCCTACTCTCCAACAATACTTCATAAAGGCCTCTGAACGTTTCTTCGAAACAGCAGAGAGCCACTCTAATCCACTTATCCGGGGCGCATCCAACTACACTCCTTCCTCATCCACGAACCCTCTGTCTAGGCGACCTAGGTCTATCCTGACAGACCAACCCAGTCAATTGTCAGCTGACCTGAACCTCCTCTTAGAGGCACAGGAATCAGCCAAACGTAGAGCCAATACAGACCCATCAGGTCTACCCCAGTCCTCTCAGATGCCGACTGGCCCCCCTTCTGGGAGCCAGCCGACTTAACTTCATTCACGACTGACCCCCCTTCTGGGAGTCAATCGTTTTTTCTATGCGCTCTCTCACCTAGGTGAGTAGCGCTTGCGCCACCCCTCTCTAGAGGGGTGGTCGCCTCAGATGACGGCTTATGACCTTCTCCGAGTGCAAGCCAATCCCAGGTGGTGTTTAGTCAGTACGAGTCTGACATAACTATCGGGCCGGCCCGAAGTATCCATAGAGGATTCACCACCTCCCTCCCCCGTGTCCGGAGGGTGCATTTTGCATAAAAAAAAAAAAAAAAAAAAAAAAAAAAAAAAAAAATAAAATCGTACTCGGGCACTTGCTTCGCAGCAGCCGCACCGCACGGACCTAAGCTAAGTATACAATTATTTGGTACATGTATGTACCGCTTGTGTGTTGGTATATAGGTACAATATGTTCTTATTATCGAACCCAGAATTAAATTAATAAATTATATACCTTGCTTTGTTACTTGATATTTAAAAATGTTTTAATAAGGTTATTTTGGATAGCTCCACACTATTTTACTAAATGTTTAAGTAAATGAAGTTATTGTGGGTAGTTTTATGTTCAACTAAATTATGTTGATAAATGTTATAAATAAATGTTATTCCATGACATTCTTCTTATATGCTAATAATCATTCTATGATTATTTGTTTAAAAGAGATTAAAAACACTTTTTAGTATTCGGCCTACTCTTCTTTTTCTTTTCTTTTTCTCAATTTTTTTTAACTTAATCTCACACGCGCGACATTTCGTTTATACTTTAAAATAACAAAACTGATCTTTATATTTATACATATGATGTATTTAAAGTTATTAGAAAATATTTTACAAATGTTTAATACACAAAAACAAAATAAAAATTAACTATGGAAATCTAATATTTCTTTAATTTAAAGTATAATAATCTTATCTAAAATGTTTTGTATCAACATTTTAGAATTATTTATATTCTAAGTTTATAAAATTTCATAATAATCAGTATATTTTATTGTATAAGACTTGAAACGTGAATTCAACGTTTTGGTTCCAACTTTGTGGAACCAAAACCGCTAAAGAGTGGATCACATTGCCTGAGTCTGGGTTTCCTGAAAAATACAATTTAGGTGTCTTGAAGTCATGATCGAATAGGTATCTTCTAGGCAAGCGCGTCACATCCTAGATCGCATCGTCGCTTACCATCCATCGGGCGAGATAGCGGTCAAGCGAAGAAACGCCGACTGTATCGAGTGTCGACGCGTAGACTCTGACTAAGGCCTCTGGTGTGTGTAATTCCTTAACAAGGTCTCCGATTATGTTGGAGATAGAAGTACAAAAAATATTCAAGGCTATTATGCCTATCTATATGTCCTGTATTATTTATACATTATGGTTAAGATGCGCAGGAGGGGCAATAATTATGCTATAAAATATTACGAAGTGCCTTAGGGCTGAGTGTATTTTTAATATACAAACGTTACAATAGCGTTGCATTTAAAATTAAGACCTTTTGTCATAGCATTAAGGTCTATCGTACAATATTTTTTATTTTGAATGAGTTTGCTTTTGATCCCAATCGAGCCGGGGAGCCAAGAAAGGATCTACGATGACCAGGTAGATCCTTTCTTGGCTCCTCCTCCTTGGTGCCTGTTCACCCTGGCTCTAAAGACGGACGGATTATAAATACTCGGAAATACAGACGCAGGTTGAGTAGCTCTTGGTGTGATAGTTAGGAATAGCAACCAATGGTGGTAGCCCGCAGTGCGTCTGGATGTCCGATGGAAGAAGGGAGATGACGGTATGAGCACATGCAGCTCCTGAACACACTCACAAAAGTATATTCTGTAGAAGACCGACAGTCAGGAAACTTTGCGACGGTGAGCTAAGGTGTGAAGTTTGCTCTTTATCAATTTGCTGTTACCAATGAGCTTCTCAGATCTGCCCTGGATCGTGTCCAGTGCAGCAATTTGGTATCTTGCTGAGACGTCCCAGAGGTGGCTTGATGGAATATTACATTCCATGCGAGATTGGACTTGTGGTTTCTAGACTCAAATGCCGACCGTTTCGTGCAACGGTAGCGATCCTGCCTTTCGCTCTGACGGTCCCGAGAGAGACATATGTTTTTAAGATTAATACGACCATTTGTACCTGAGTCATGGGTATTTATATATATTTCTATAAATATTACATATCTATGTATCATATATATGTATCCCTTACCGTAGTATCTATAACACAGGTCTAACAGCGCTTAATTTGGGCTAGGCTGTTTGGTGAGAATGAAAATATTAAGAAATGCGGTAGCAAGGCCTCTGTTTACCAAAATAAAAGTAAGAGACATGCCAATACTTCAAACCCCATTATATACGAGGGAGTACTCGATTTCTAGATAATTTCTATTCTTTTTTAATTTAAATACTCTACGAAAAACGACGTTATCGTAATGATATTTACAGAAATAGATAAAACGGATAATTATACTATTATCAAATTATTGATTGATCGTGGAGTTAAACGTAACATTAATCCTCTATTTAGAGGCCGCTGTACGGCTTGTTGGTGTGTTTAGTTAAGTGTGTTTAAATAAAATAAGAAAAACAAATTAATCAATAAAAAGCCTGTGTGTAGATCATATATAATGCAATTTTCTTGGAATAATTTATAAAAAGTTGATACAGTTCTCCAGGTTTGTAGTGGATGATATATAAATAATGTAGGTATATAGTATATATTATTTCATTATTATTTATTTACCCTTATTTCTTATACATACCCTTTTAGTCAAACAGTGAATAATATCTTTTTATATAACTAGCGGTCCGTCCCGGCTTCGCACGGGTGGGCAAAATTCTTTCAATTTTTCTAGCATTAAATATAGCCTATGTTACTCAGCGTGAATGTAGCTTTCCAATGGTGTAAGAATTTTTGAAATCGGCTTAGTAGTTTTTGAGTTTATTCATTACAAACATACAAAAATATAAATCTTTCCTTTTTATAATATTAGTGTAGCAAATTCCCTGTCACAATGTTTGACTGCGATGAACTCTGAAACTGCTCAACGGATTTTGATTTTTTTTATCATATTGTTGGATTTGTTCTAACTTAGGACACCGGAAAGGTTTTATTTTAATTTATAATAAAAAAATATTGCAAATTATAAAAACTGATCCACAGAAACGCGGGTCAGCTAGTTGTCTTATATAATTTTATTAATAATGGGATCCCAAGCAGGTGGAACGCTCTCACCTTCATCTCTATCGAAATTAGGATGTTTCCTGATTTCAATAGCCTCGCCTAGCGTTCTAGGAACAAATCTTTCTTCTGTAGCGAGAATTTGTGGTTTATCAAATCCCATAATAATTAATAAAATAATATCTTTAAAGACACACAGTGAGGCCTAGTAATGCAATCTTATATGATAAACTTTAATAGAAAAATAGACTCGGATTACAACTTCTCTTAGACGGGACTCGAACCCGCAACTTTTGGATATCCGGTCCACTGCTCTCCCGTTCGAGCTACTGAGGCTTGCGAGCACTTGTAATACGTACAACTTTGGAGCCGATTAGATTTTTTAGTATTTTTCAGTTTTTTAGTTTTTTTCTATACGCTGCCCTATCAGGGTAGAACTCAGCAGGGAGTGGGACAAATAAAACACAACAAGTGCCCACGACTGCATATAAAGATAGGACTAATGGCTTGATGTGTTTGCCGAAGTAAGAAGAAGATAAAGTTTTCTGGTCAACCATCCGGTTATCGACCTTTGTTAAAATTGCCTAACTTTAGCAATTTGAAACCACACGCGTTAACAACTTGGCTATTATAATCTTAAGACATTAATTATTATTAGAAAAAAAATAACTTGTCTTAGAGGTCAGGTGCGAGCCACACCCAAACCCACATTCCCACGTTATCCGGGCGAGTACTCTTCGAATTGAGTTATCGTGATCTTGACAGACATCATGATTTCAATAGAGTAGAGTGGAGTAGAATGGAGTAGTATGGAGTAGAACAGAACAGGGCGGGACACTATAGGATAGGACAGGAAAAAACAGGACAGGACAGAACAGAACTATATACTTTCCTAACGCTTGAAATGCACCATAACATACATTATTAATATAAACTTGTACAAAGACCAATCCGAATAATAAACACGATAGATAATGAAACATGATTTCAAAGTTCAAATATTTTAACTTTTTTCAGAAACCATGGCGGTCTCACTGACGGGGAAGATTGTGATAACGGTTGTAGTATTGGCCGTGCTAGCTGGCATGTCCACGCTTATATTCTTCATCGTGACGGGACCGGAGGATATGGAGCCCGAGCCTTCCACCACAGTTGCTCCTGGCGATGGGGATAACGCCCCCTACAGCGTTGGGGTTGGGATCGCTGATATGACTGGGCCCTGTGTTGAAATCACATTTGTAAGTGGTTTTTTAATGTAACTGAAGGAACAAGCGAGGCAAATCATTAATTGGGGTTTGTTGATGCAGTAAAATGGAGTCTCGACGAATGGAGAAGAATAAAGTTGAATGGAGTAAAATGGAGTAGGATCTATATCCTATCTAGAACAGAATAGGACAGGACATGGCAGAAGAGAACAGAATAGAATTATACACATAATTATAAGAATATGGTTTACAAGATGGTACATGCAGAGTAGTAAATATTAATATTAATTAATTTTAGTTTCTAGTGAAAAAATTGAAGTAATAATAGTAGTACCTACACAATCATTAATAAAATTGTAGCAAGTAAATAGTTATAAATGGCTATCTTAATTACAATCATAATAAAATTGAATACAAACACCTAATTTGAAGTCAAGCATAATCCTGTTACAGTGTCATTTAAACAGTTTTGTCCATAAAAAATCCTTGACTCAGCAATATCTTTTCCATAAAAAAAAAACAATCCTTGTCAGTATTTGACCATGCCTTTCGAGATAAACGCAGCTCAAGAATTATTGAAAAATATGATCACAGATGGGGTATGCAGAGCTCGGTCAGACTGGAAGAGGCATCCATCTGCGCCAGTTCTCAAGGGCCTTTATCTTCGTCAGCGGGAATACCAGGATTGTGCTCGTCACTGCTGATATACAAGCTGTTGGCATCGCATTGCGACGGCAGGTATTTATGCACTCTTTAAGAGTTGTTATTCCGAACCGAAACTTTGTTCGTTGACAGAACATTTTGCTAATATCTCGAAATCCTAAATATTTGTAATTTTGTTTTGATTTATATGCGCTGCATTTCTTACGCTAAGCATACTTTACCATGAACTTAATTGTTATGTGGAACTTAACTCCACCTCCCAATCGGTCCAGTGCCCAGTAAAGGTTTAAAGGCATAGCCATAGATACGGTGGGTTCATTGTAGTAATCACCACCATGGATCCCGGCAGTCAGTTTTGCGATACAGCGGTCGGATTGCCCATCCTTCGCTGGCAGCTTCGCATCGCTTTTGTTGGAGCCCAGGCCGCACTCTGCTTTATTCGGTATTGCTTGAGAGAGTAGAAGAGTGGGTGGCCAATGTCGGGTAAACGAACTATGTTCTGACCTAATAGTATTTAATTACACCACACCTAGACCTGCTTCGTTTTTATGTAAAGTCAAATCTATCAGGGTCTACCTTTGATCAACGATCGAAGGGGTCTACCAGGGAAATGGATTAATGAAATATGATTGGGCAAAACAAATGCTATATATATATATATATATATATATATATATATATATATGTATATTTATATATATTTTATATGCTATATATTATATTTTCTAAATAACTGTTTAAGCTAGAATTCTTTTTTTATAATTTTAAAATCAGAGTGCAATTAAAGGGTAAATTTGTAGCACTAAAAATATCCTTAACTACTAAAATCACGTTAATGTAAGTATTATTGTTACAAGTTTGAAGTGGTTAAATGAATATGAATATGTGCTTTCGTTGAACATTGCTCCGCCAAACGATTCTGCACTTGTGCTTAGGCTTTGTGTGGATAAAAACACCGTAAGGAGCATGAGGCATAACCAACTATGCGGGACCAGTGCGGTTCGCAGGGTTCTAACCAACTGTAGCCAACTGTACTTTCGGATAAAGGAGCGCGTTTGGTCATATGTACTTTCAAAACATATTTTACATCTGTTTTTAATTTATTTTTTCACAATGCAATATTTCTATAAGATATAAAATACGTGCGTAAACAACAACTACGCCTCCGAGCCCTCAGATGGGATTCGAACCCACGACCTTTCGCTATCCGGGCGACTGCTCTGACCGCTGAGCTACCGAGACGCTGGCAAACGTGTCGAATTTTACAAACGTATTTCAATTTCTACTATGAGCTAGTATTATTCTACCAATGATGAACGCTACCTTCAACATCGACAGTAATATTTTTACAAATATTAAACAATCGATTAAGATGGAACCAGCTATAATTATGTTTTTAATTTAGTTTTTTGCATTCACAATGCAATATTTCTATAAGATATAAAATACGTGTGTAAAAAACAACTACGCCTCCCAGCCTTCAGATGGGATTCGAACCCACGACCTTTCGCTTTCATAAAACTTGTTTCATGACATCAAGTGCCTCAATAAAAATTACAGGTGGTGACAAATCTTCAGGAATTGTATGGAGATATTTATAACCTTCGCAATGTTATCCTCACTGGGACTCACACACATAGCGGTCCAGGAGGCCACTTGGTCGAGTTCTTGCTGGATATCAGCATTCGGGGATTCTCCAGTCAAACCTTCGACGCGTACGCAGATGGAATCACTAGGGTGAGGAAGTTGGAATCCAGCTATTTCTCTATAGGTGATATGTATCGTGAAACGAATTGCAGTGATCAAAAACTTGATTATTCCTGTCCATCTAGGATGATCAGTCTCGATATTTGTATGTTTGTCTATACCGTAAAATATCCACTACCTTTGTCATCTTCTCTTACATTAATTTAGGATAATCGCTTTATCGTATTACAGATTCTCATTACCTAAATTGTCACAACAAAGATCCACGACCAAAATGAATTCAGGTATGTGGATATTTGGCATTAAAATAAGTTATCCGATATGAGTATTTATAAAAACCATACCACGACTTCGTATTATAGTAGTAAGAAGACCTTGTACCTCGAAAAAGCTGTAGAAATTTCGGCAATGGTTTTAGGCAGGCAATATGTGTTACAAATTTATAATAAATTAGCAAAAGTTTTCTAGCACTGCTATAGATGTATCAGAAAAATTTACGTTACAAAATTTAAATATCTTAAATTTTTAACGTTGTTAGTAAAGGTCTCCATGCATTTTAGTAACAGCCTTTGCTCTCAAGTAAATTGACTGCTTACGCAATTTTTGACGTGACAACGTCTTAAATTAGGTTGCGGCTGGGAGTCACTTATGAAAAAGTGTAACGCTCGGTAACGTTACGATGAGTCACCGAACGAGAGAGAGGCCCGCCGAATGCCTTGCGTCTCTCTCCCACTCAACTATGATCGGTCTGCCGCGCGCATTGTGCAATTTAATTATATTCATATCAATAAATATTCTACCGAGAAAAAGACGTTGTCACGTAAAATCTTCGCCCGTAAAACCGACTTTACAGGCAAAAAAAAAAAAAAAAAAAAAAAAAAAAAAAAAAAAAAAAAAAGGTTTTTTCTAATGGAAATGTGTTACACGTGTGGTATTTTTTTATAATACATCGATGGTCTTGTCTTCCAATATTCACTTACAATCACTATCATTTGATAATTTATTTGATCTTAGGTACCGGAAATCTTTAAACATACAAACATTGTTTTTCAGAGTATAATACGGGCTCATGAAAATATTGTGCCGGCACATTTGTTCTACAGCCAGGCAACGGTGTTAAACGCGCACATGAACAGATCCCCATACTCCTATGAATACAACCCGGAAGAAGAGAAGGCAAGGTCAGTGCAGTTAGGTTAACTTAGTACAAAAGTGCATTAGCAGCTGATCTGCTAAAACTGTGGCTATTGAAAAGAACACGAAGAACAAATGGGTTTTTGAAAGAACAAAATTTCAAAGGTTTTTTGTTTTGAGTTCACTAAGTTTTGGTATTTAAGCATTTAACTTGTAGATTTATTAGAACATAGCTGGTTCCTCTTTTGATAGTTCGATATGTATAAAAGTTTTTAACTTGATGTCGTAAGTTATTTAATAACAATAAACATACAGAGATGGCGCTGGTGTCGGCTTAGGAAATACTTGGAAAAATTGGGTCTGTCAAGGTTTCGATAGTTTAATTGGGAGACCACTCGTCCGGGTGACTATGGATGTCGGTTCGAGTCCCTTCTGAGACAACTTGAGTCTTTAATTCATTGAGTATTATGACGTTTTGATATATGCCATTATCATTATGTTACAATGAATCTTTGAAATATTTTTTTTTAATATTATTATATGGTTATTTATGCCTTAAGTATTCGTAAAAGGTTTACTAAAGTCGAAATACAGATATAAGTATATAATAGGGGTTAAAGTATGAAATTGCCGTTTTATTGCAATAGGTTCTTTGAATTGACATAGAATCTTCATGGTTTGAGGTTTTCGAATGAAACTTTTTTTAAATGGTTTCTATGATGTTCTTTTTTTAAAAAATGTAAAACATTTGAATATCGACTTTCAATTGTTTTTGTTATTCAATTTAGACAAGAAAGATGGATACTGCGAAAATTCGAGTTATTTTTGAATACGAGTTCCGACGCGGAACTAACGCGGCAGAAACAGCCCGCAATATCAATGCTGCGTTTGGAGAGGGGTCTACTAATGAACGCACCGTGCGATTTTGGTTTAAACGCTTTCGTGATGGAAATTTCGACTTAAAGAACGAGCCACGAGGAAGACCGCCCACACAGGTAAATAACGATGAATTAAGAGAGATAGTGGAAGCCGATCCTAGTCAAAGTACCCAGGAATTAGCGGCATGGTTTAACGTTACCTTACCCACAATATTGACTCACTTGCGTCAAATCAATAAAATAAAAAAATACGAAAAATGGGTGCCTCATGATTTGACTGATCTGCAGAAAGAAACGCGTGTTGAAACTTGTGTTGCCTTGTTGAACCGGTACAGAAATGAAGGAATATTGGATCGAATTGTAACATGTGATGAAAAGTGGATTCTTTATGATAACCGGAAAAGAAAAATGCAATGGCTGACCCCAGGTCAAATGCCACAACAGTGTCCTAAAGCAAAACTTACCAATAAAAAGGTAATGGTAACTGTTTGGTGGTCTCAGCATGGTGTTATTCACTATAGTTTTCTCCGATCTGGTCAAGCAATAACGGCAGATGTCTATTGTGCCGAACTCCGAACCATGTTGACAAAACTAGCAGTAAAACAGCCCCGACTCATGAATCGATCTTCACCATTATTGCTCCACGACAACGCGAGACCTCACACAGCACGAGAAACCATTTTGACCCTTCAGGAACTGCAGTTAGAAACCATTCGTCATCCTCCGTATTCACCAGACCTTGCTCCAACGGACTACCATTTTTTTCGTGATTTGGACAATTATCTACGTGACAAGAAGTTTTCTTCCCAGGAGGCAGTACAAAATGCTTTCACACAGTTTGTGCAGTCTAGATCGTCGGAATTCTATCGCAAAGGCATTAATGACCTTCCCATTAGATGGCAGCAATGTATAGATAATAATGGCAACTATTTTGATTAAATAAATTTGTTAAAAATTTAAAAAATAAACAATATAGATTTTCAGTACAAATCGGCAATTTCATACTTTAACCCCTAATATCATACACCATTGTATAAAAATTGCTGTGTATCTGTATTTTATAAAACAAAAGCTTTATATTTCTAAATAAAAAAAATCGGCCAAGTGCAAGTCGGACTCGCGCACGAAGGGATAGGTACAAACTAGTTAAGTAAATAAAAAAGAAAAAAAAATACTAGATCTCGATCAAACCAATTTTCGGTGGAAGTTTGGATGAACAAAGTACAAATTACATCATATATTTTTTTAGTTTTATCATTCTCTTATTTTAGAAGTTACAGGGAGGGGACACACACACACACACACACACATTTTACCACTTTTATTATACTATTATAACTATTGGGTTTAGAAAAAAATTATATAAGAAACGTCAATATAATTTTTGAAGACTTATTGATAGATACCCCACACGTATGCATGTTTTAGTTCTAAGTATGGAAAACCCCCAAAATTTATTGTTTTTTTTTCTATTTATGTGTTTAAATCTTAATGTGGTTCACAGAATACATCTACTTACCAAGTTTCAACAGTATAGTTCTTATAGTTTCGGAAAAAAGTGGCTGTGACATACATGACGAATCCATAACGGTTCCGTTTTTTGCCATTTGGCTACGGAACCCTAAAAATGGAGATGAAGACAGCTCAAATGATGTATAAATTGTAGTGAAAAACTTTGTTTCTAGCAAAAATCTTTAACATCGTGATTATATTTGACGTCCTTACAAAGTGTACAAAAAATTGTTACCGAGTCATGGACGTTTGTATACTTATCTATGTATTACGTTATTTAGTTCCCATAATACAAGCTTTGACTTTTTGGCGGGAGCGCGAAGCGTCACTTTAATGGTTTTGGTTTTCTTGTTAAATTTTGTGTTGTGGTTGATATGAGTGTGTAATAATGGTGGGTTATTAACCACTGAGTCTTCTGAATATGCATGAGTGTTGACAAGTGAAACAAAACAGGTTGGAAGGTGTCTTTTCGCGCTCTCTCAAGAGGCCACGAGGAGGTTTCA
The DNA here is from genome assembly GCA_927399485.1 of Calamotropha paludella. Classification (NCBI taxonomy): domain Eukaryota; kingdom Metazoa; phylum Arthropoda; class Insecta; order Lepidoptera; family Crambidae; genus Calamotropha; species Calamotropha paludella. Next base: position 2,472,534 of record OV656806.1, on the reverse strand, counting down.
GTAAAACCCCACTTCTTTACTGAAACCTAGGAAATTACTCAAGAACATAGAAGAAAGATTATACTTACTTGACATTGGGTAAATGCACAAATTGTACAAGTCATAAATAAGAAAATAAAAATAAATAAATAAACAAAACAATACTAGTTTTAGGTACTTAGTTAGAAGAAGACATAATTATCGCGAATTATCCGAACGGTATTATTATTATTTATCTAATAGATGTTGATAATTATTACCACCAACATATTCATAGTATGTTGAAATAATTCGATTAAATCAATATTAGCGTTATCGCATATTTCAGATAATGAGATTTTTATTGTTACTATTTTATAGCAATTTTTGAAGTGAAACTCCTTTAGCATCGTTGTGATTTGAAAGTCGAACGAAAAAGCGACAGTAAAAAGAGACGGACACATTTATTTATAACATTTAACGTAGGAGAAAATGAGATAGGAAGCATTATGTACGTGTGTTAATACGTGTTTGTGTGCGCATGTGTACAAAGCTTGAGAGAAGGCATCACAACAACCGTGGTATTTTGTATACGTGTACGAAATAATACCCTTTTTTAAAGGTTTCAATTCTACCACGTGTGAATTGTACGCATACTTTTTTGGTGAGGTTCTAAGATGGGTATCTTAGAACCTCAACCTTTCTTATTTATTTTATTCATTTTTTTAATTTATATAAGTATAGGCCACATTGTACATATTAAAACAATAATATAATACTTAATCTAAAAAACACATTTGTGATATGCACCAAAATAACGGCGCACATAACACTTGCTTTAAATTAATGACGTTAAAGTAGAATAAACACTAGCAAAAGAATAGAGTAATAATCTTATTGTACCCATAAGCCCAAAGTTTGGCCTGATAAATACTCCAATAAAAGACTTTAATTTTCGAAAATTGATACAATACTATCTTATATCACGTGTATTTTTATTACTTATTAAAAAAAAAACTTGAATATTTTCATGTTTGATGTAATAATAAATAATTACTCGAATAAAGTATTTCATTATAAAGCTTTTTTAAATTTTTAGGTTAATATCTGTCAATGCTTATATATTTTTTTTAATTAAATTTGATCTTTTTTATGATCTTACGATTTAAAAAAGAAGAAATTTATTCTTATGTTTAGGAATCTTCTCCATTATTATTTTTTATTTTGATTGGAAAAAAAAAAGAAAAATACCAGCTATTTACACGGATCATTTCTTCGATATCAAAAATTTCTCAAATATTAAAGAGATGTCAAATGTTATTTTATTATAAATACATTTTAATCTAAAAAGTGTTCTTGGACCACGGCTTTTCTTGACCATTTTCAACAGTAACTTTTAAAAAAAAAACTCAAAAATATACACGTGATATGAAACTGCAAATCCCCCATTGTGATCCATGGTTATGTTTTCCGAAATCTTTTGCTTCTTCAACTGTCATCAGACCCTCAATTTAAGCTCTTCGGTTAAGCGTGCTTTTGGCTTGGTCTTTTTCAGGATATCTCCTATTTGCTATCTGAAAGTCCGCCTTGGTCTGCCTTAAGCGGCTTGCTCATTTTCAAAAGGCTCGTTAGCTCAATTTACAGAGCAGTGGACCGGACATACAAAGGTTGCGGTTTCGAGTCCTGTCTGAGAATACCGTATCCGAATAAAAGTGCAAAAAAAACAATCATTAAAAAGAATAATAAAAGAAAAACGTATAACTCATAATATTTAGAATTAAAAACTACCCAAAAACAAAACATTATAAATATACTTCGTGACTTAAAATCCATTAAATAAAAGCTATTTTGCTACGTTTCATAAATAAAGTATTTTATTCACAGATATCAAAACAACACAGACGATATCCTTACACAATTGAGAATTGTCCGTGAAGATGGGAGCTTACATGGCGTCCTAAATTGGTTCGCCATCCACACCACCAGTATGAACATGACAAACCGCCTCATCTCTTCGGACAATCTCGGATATGCTGCCATCGCTTTAGAAAAGAATCTGAACCCTGGTACACTACCGGGAAAAGTAAGTTAATCGTTTCTCTTACGTGTCAATTTTATAATCCACTACCTTTCGTTATTTGATCATTATTTTGTTGCGCAGTTATTTTTAAATTATGATATCTCCTAAGATATTCATTAAAATCTAATGATGTTAAGGGCATTTTTGTTCTTATAACTACAAAAATTTTTATGCGGATTTTCAAAATTCTGTTGGGGCAGTTCGGTGCGTCCTATTAAATGAGGGGCCGCACATTCCTGTCCGATCAGTATTGCCGGGGATATGGAGGCTTGAAAATTCGGGGTTGTACCCTTACCACCCAGACACGATACCCTTAACACCCAGATACATTAAATTACAATTTACACAATTTACATTAAATTAGCGGCCAACTTCATCCTGCTGGTTTACTCCATGTCGCTTTTGCGGCTAACGTCAACATGATAATTTTGTGTCACATCTTATAATTTCACTCTCATCATTTTTTCGTAACGCGCTTAAAGAAGTATAACTTCAAAAAAACTATTTACAACTTGATGATCTTATTTCAGGGTGGTATAGTAGCCGGGTTCTTCTCATCTAACCTTGGTGACGTTTCTCCGAATATTCGCGGTGCTCGTTGCGAGTTCAGCGGCGACGAATGTGACAACCAGTTCCTTCTGTGCGGAGCAGGCGAGAGGTGCTTTTCAGTGGGACCTGGGGACGATATGTTTGAGAGCACTAAGATTATTGGTCACGCGATATATGAAGGCGCTTTGGTGAGTATTTTAAGATTACACTAATCTATATTTGAGACTTTATTTCAATCCTTTTATTCGCTATATGCGCGATAATAGCGGCCCTAATGATCACAATTATTGTGGACTTAAGGTCTGCCAAATTATGGCAACTGGATTGTTTGATAACGATTTCCGGATTTTTTTTCAGCGAATTTAAATGAAAATATATAAAAAAAATTATATATTTGCTATATATAAAAATTTTTAATAGTTAAAATAAGAAAAAAGTGATTTTCTTATTTTAACAAAAAATTTAACTTCCAAACTCCCTATAAACATCAATAAAAGTAGGAACATTTGGAGTGGTTGGAAACGAAAAAAACTTGCATGAACTGTTTTTCCGATTGTATTTACACTTAACTGTGACCCATATCTCGAATTTTACCGTTTTTCCTTTAAAACAATCAATAAATTCTATGAAAATATTGTAATTTGACACATGACAGCCCAGAGTTACTTCACATTTCGGCCACATCGCGCGCTGCGATCGTTTCGACGGTCCCCACCACCCACTTTGCATATAGCGAATACCTGCACTCGCGGCGGTTATTCGCTTATACGGTGTATTGCGAGTCCAATATCCAATATACGACGAAGAGGTGTTTTGTAGTGCTTTGGAAATGTTTGCGGATGTTCATATTGATGATTTTTACGCTATCATGCGCAAGCGTTTTGCTTTATTGTAGCAAAGGGTTCGTAACAGTCTGAATAGCATTCTGAGTCATTGCTGATGAATAGGATTGCCCTTTGATGCGACATTGGGTCCAATATTCGCTTTAATTATTTTTTGTTTTAAAATAAACATAGATTTATTAACATTTGAAAAGCCCCTCATTTTTAGAAGAGGTTTTTGCCATGTAATGGATTTAATTTGGCTGATGTTGTGAAGGTTGTAAGATTATTTCTGTGGTTAAAGTTACCAATAGAATCCTTTCCCCAGGTTCAATCGAGTCAGCTGTTCTCCCTGAAAACGTAACAGACGGAGACTAATAGAGTTTCTTTTCCAATTTATATTATACTAATCTTCGTCTTCTAGTTTATTAGACCACAATAAATAAAGCACCAAACTGCAAACAGTTCAAACGGTTCCAAGATGGCGTCGCGTCAGCCTCGAGATTAATGATAGCTTTACAGAAGCAGCATATAGTTCCGCCAAGTATTTCCTGATACTGTAATTTTTTTTGTAGAACGAAAACACAGCGTGCTTTGTACATTAAGCAATTTGTAATTTAAGATACACGATTGATTCAGGAAGCCTTAAATTCTCCCGGTGAAGAGCTGACAGGAGGTATCGCGGTGGTGCACCAATTCGTAGACATGCCCACGGAGACTGCATCGCGATACGACCCCATCACAATGGAATTTCAAACGGTAAGTAATGATATTTTAATAGCAGGAGATATCCGGGATGTTTTAATAATAAGTATAATAACATTTTTTACAATCACATCAATCAGCTTAGCCCAAAGTAAGCACTATATATCATATAGGTCATATATATATGACCATGACTCAGGTACAAATGCTCGTATTTATCACACGAACATCTGCCCCTTCCGGCACTCGAACCCAGGACCGTTGGTGTAAAAGATAAGATCGCCACCGTGGCACCAATCGGCCGTCAATACAACTTATAAACTATCTGTATCTTCATATCTCTATACTGACTAGGCAGCTAATTCAGCAGCGAATGATATGAAACTTGATCAAAGTTAAGGTTGAATACGAATCGAATGCAGTTATTAAGAAGACAGTTTGTTAAGTAGACTTGCATTCAGGACGGCATAGCAGACACCAATGAAAACGAAAATGCAAATAACTTTATTCAAATGCACTTTATATAAGTTGTTTTGAATCGGCCACCATATTTACCTACCAATCATTCAGGACGTCTTTTAACTGACAAGCAGAATGGGTGCAAGAAACTAGTCAGCTTTAACAGAAGTAACGACATTTACAATATAATACGTCGTCCACAGAATAAAAATAAAAAAACAAAATTATTTTGTTATGACAACACTAACAGTGTTATGATATCATTATTTCGTTGATTACAACAAAGTCAACAATTATCTGTACTTACTTAAGTAAGTATCCCTGAACATTGCAATAACATACAGGGAATAAATATATAAATTACCAAGTATAGAAAATTTAATTTGAAAGTCTGTTTGAGCGTACCAGTTTTTTTAAAGAGGTAAAGAGCTCGTAAAGTTTCAGTATCATAGCTGGGACGTGAGCCAGACCAATCTTTCCCAAAAAACTATCTTTGTATCAATGTGTGTTCGTTTCAGGATCAGCAGGTGACCGGCTGCGTGCCTGCCTTAGGTTACAGTTTCGCTTCTGGCACCATAGATGGCGCTAACACTCTCAATATTACTCAGGTACCTATGAAATTAGCAATTTGCCAAATAGTACTGCGAATTGTAGCGGGATTTCACAAATAAAATAGTTTTCAACTTAATTTCAATAAAGAGATGCATATTAATAAATTATTTACATTATGCGATGGTTTCTATTTATATGTATCATATTCTTGAATTTTACAGGGAACAGTCTCAGGTAATATTTTACTGGACACCATCAGCGGAGTAGTGGCTCAGCCGACGGAAGAAGATCGCGAATGTCACGCACCTAAACCTATTCTGCTCATGACTGGTCGAGTAAGTTCGCTAGCCCCGTGGATAAACATCATATCCGATTGCTCTCATAATGGGCAACAATGTTTTCATTTGCCTGTCCCAAACTGCACCATTATTGTCCTCGCTTAACCCTGCTAGTCTCTACAGCATTATATTTCATCGGTCCCTTTCCTCAAAGATGTATATGTCGCAGCCAACTGGTTAAAATAGCCGTTCAATCAAACACCTAGCCCTTTGACTGAATAACGCCATTCAATCACACGGCTATACGTCGTTTAGCCGACTTGTTGACTGCAACGTTCAACACTACAGCTAGACGACGCTTAGCCAACTGGTTAAATGGCAAATTTACTAAGGTGACCATTAGTTTAGTATGTAATTTGAGAGAATAGGCAAACTTTTTGTAATTTCTTGGGATATTATTCTTGGATTAAGTTTAACCTAACCTTTTTTTTTTAAAGTTTAACCTAACCTAATCAACTTCATTCGTATCACTCGTAAGTGCCCCCATAATTTCTGTCTCTTTAATAATACTAGTAACGTATATTTACTACTTTCTTTCCGAAAAATATCTTGGAACAATCACAAACACCGGCTAGTTGACGCCATATTGACAACAAAACGCACCTAGCGCCGCGGTGGTGAGCGCTGAACTAATTAAATTAGACGGCGGCTTTTCAATCAGCTGTAGTGTTGAACGTTTTGAGCGACTCAAATATTCAATTAAAAAGCTAGACATGTGGTTGAATGGCGTTGTTCAGTCAAAGGGCTAGCTGTTTGATTGAACGGCTATTTTAACCAGTTGGCTGCGACATATACATTGTGTTTTCTTATAGTTCATATACCATACAACGTTTTTATATATTTTTTTTTTCTATTAATATATTCCTTTAGGTATAAACATCTAGCTATTAAATGCTTAAATAACATAAAAATATATCATAGCCGTTCCTTTTTCATCGATTGTTTGATACTTGTAAAATTATTTTATTCAATTTTGTAGTTTAAGCTTAAGAAATTACATTACATTACCCATAAATCACACCTTTGCCTGCAAGGGTAAGCAGAGATCAGAGATTTCAACTTTCCACGGTACTTACATACATTTTCCTTACACCTTCTCCTTACACACCTTTCATACAAGCTCATGTGTTAAGATGCTTTTGATATGACCTTCTTTCAAGACATCTTTTATTTGGTCCCTAAAAGTTCGTCTTGTTCTGCCATTACCGACTTACTCATGCATATTTGCTCTTGTCAATACAAAAAGTATTTCTTGGGTGAGAAATACTTGGATATATTCAACGGACCAGTCCTTTTCTCGGTCAGGCCGATCCTCACTATAATGCTGTTCACAGTTCCTTCTCCATGTACCACAATAACGTCATTGAAAATGCACGGGATGAGCTGAATCTGGAGTGAGATCACTTGCTGGTTTACAGCAATTGTCAGTCTTAGTTTACAGATATAAATTTGTTTACAAGTAGGTGACGTCATAATATCGAAGTAACCTGCACAAAGGTTTCTTTAACGTTTTGGCCGGTTTATTATTCACTCAAACAAACGAGTAGTTAACAAAGAATCAATGAAATGGCAAATATATTATGCAAAGAATAATTTGAGATATTTTCTTAAGACCTGTTGAATACCTTATTGTCGTTCACGTGAACAGGCCAACGTCCCGTTACCGTGGCACCCGCGCATCGTATCCATCTCCCTCATATGGCTCGGCGACTTCGCTATCCTGGGCGTGCCTGGAGAGCCTACTACGATGGCTGGGCGTCGGATGCGCGCCGTAGTGTCCGACGTCATGGAGCAGCGAGGGTACGACCCGAAGGTGGTCGTCTCCGGGCTCACCAACGAGTACATACATTACGTGTCCACTTTCGAAGAGTATCAGGTGAGAGTTTTATACATTTCATAACTGTAGCGATATTGCCTCTTGCACCGACTCTCCTGGGTGGTCAATGAAGGAGCAGATGTTTGTATGATGAATAGGAGCATATGAACTCGTGTTATGGGTACAAAATGTAGTACCACCAGTTTCTTGGTTGCTATTCCTACCTGTTGCACCAAGCGTTCCTCAATATCTTTTATAATGCGCACAGCAAAGGAATGGAACTGCCTCCCTGCGTCTGTATTCGCGAGTACTAATAACCCGTCCGTTTTTAAAGCCAGGGTAAATAGGCGCCTTCTGGTTTAACTCGTTCCATCGTGGATCCTATCTTGGCCACCGGGCTCGACTGGGATCAAGCGCGAACCCATAAAAATATCTATAAATTTTATATGTTGTGTTCGGGATTATATATGGGACTTCTTAGGGGCCTTTAGGAGAAGCATTTTCCTATAATTTGGCATATTATTAGATTATACTACAATTGATATGCCAATGTTTAGAAAGATTTAAACGGTCACACTCTGACCGTCTCTACTATCTTAATATATGTTACAACCTATTTTATTTAAATACTAAAAGTTGGAGAATTTTAAGCTAGTTCTATACAAGGTTTGCTGGTCAGGGTTCGAGGGCCCTCTGAGTTTGGTCTTTGGTGCACAACTTCACCTTTCCCTTCGTTAGTTAGCCACTGCTCAGGAGTTCAGACTTCTGGTTCGATTGATTCAAGTCCCATCTCAAATCTGAGATAGGATGATTTTTTAAAGTAAAAAAGCTTTAGATATAAACTAACTCTTGTCCTGATTGCAGGTGCAAAGATACGAAGCTGCTTCCACTATCTACGGACCACACACCCTGGACATATTTTTGAACAAATTCGCGCAATTCACCAATGTTGCTATTGAGGTAAGAAGTGTTATACTGAATCTGTCTTCTTGCTATTGCTTTCTCAGAACCATCAAGAATTTCAGAGATATACCACTTTTGGTAAAAGATTCTATAATTCCAAACTAATATTAAAGTATAATCAAGTCCCCATCTATATTTATCAAAGTACAATCAACATCACATCAAATTATACAAAACAGTCAAAGATGATGTTTCAATTTGGGTTTACACTTTTGCAATTTAAAAAAAAGGAAAAATATATTCTTTCCGAAATCAAAAGTAATTGTTGATTAGTTTATTCATAGAAAAATACATATTATTTGGTTTTATTTCACGAGTATTTTTTATTATGCTACATGTTGAGGCCTGGTTTCCATACAAAACTGAAACATCTTTCTCCATTCGATTTCAATCCTTAAGTCCAACATAATAGAGTTCAATATTAAATGGGAAAATTTACAGTTTATTGTAAGTCGACGTGCTGTTCATACATATCGATTTATGTTACTTATCCCTATTGCTGGGAATCAATATTCTACATTCTCATGCAGGCCTTGTCTATCCGTCACCCTATTATCCATAACACAACTTACAGTGCTTATTGGTGAAAATGTATGATTTTTTTTTCTTGATTCCAGGGTGGAACTGTCCCGGCGGGGATCATACCGGACGACAATCGGTTCCGGACTGTGTCTGTAATCCTCCCAGTGGTGGTGGACACCTCGCCACAGGGCACCGCCTTCGGACACGTGGTGGAACAGCCACCACCCACCGTGCGACGTGGGGACACCATTTCAGTCACTTTTGTAACTATCAATAATTTTTTGATGCCGTGTGTTTCGCTCTGTAGAATAGCACTTACCATTTTTGAGGGTTAGGAAACACCCTCACCCTCAAGTGGCATACCAATGTTATTTATCCAAAATTTTATCAAAAATTTAATACAGTCATTGATTAATTTAAGATTTTTATATAATAAAACTAGTTGACCCGACCACGAATCGTTGTGGTTCAATTATAATAACTTGAAATAAAAAAAAAATCGATTAAAAATTAAAATGAAACCAATTATATGTCCTACGTCGGAAAAAATCCAGCAAAATGAAAAAAAAAATCATTAAAATCGGTTGTGTATTTTCGGAGTTCATCGCGGTCAAACACTGTGTCCTCACTAAGCTCGGTAGCTCCATTGGGAGAGCAGTGGGCCTGGACACTGGACTGACAGATAACGGGTCCGAGTCACCCCTTGAGAATAATTTAAGAGCCGAACCGACTTTTTTTGCATACTATTTTTCTATTAAAAATTTAATTAATTGATGGATTAGTACAAGTGCCTTGACGGGACTCCATTTAACTTCTACACTAATATTATAAAGAGGAAAGATTTGTATGTTTGCAATGAATAAACTCAAAAACTACTAAGCCAATTTCAAAAATTCTTTCACCATTAATTCACGCTGAGTAACATAGACTATATTTAATGCTAGAAAAAATAATTAAAGAATTTTGTCCACCCGTGCGAAGCCGGGACCGGTCGCTAGTACCAAATAAAGTGATTTAACTTTACAACACAGCAAAACGGACACTGGCAGAAATATCTTTTATAAGTTGGTTGCCATTAAAAATTAAAATACTATAACTTAAATTTTAGCTGCATCTAGCAACACCAGTCTTTGATCTACATAAGTTGAGATTACACACTATGCAGGATGGAGTTATTCATTGTTCGTCAAGATCGTTGTCCAATTCGAATTGGACCAATTTCTTGGATAAGTAAGATAAGATATATTAGACACCGTGAATATGAAAAAATAAAGTAAATACATGTAATTGCTTCCACATAACAAAGGTATTTAGTAAATAAAAAAGTGGAAAAATCTCTTACTTCATAAATAACTCGTCGATTTCTTTAATGTTTTCGCTTCTCTCGTATTTGTGGGTACATGACTAACTTTTTTTGTTCTTTCCGCAGGTGGGTGCAAATCCTAGGAACAATTTGAGGCAAGAATCTAGCCACGTGGTAGTGCAAAGACTAGAATTGGGTCAGTGGACTGACATCGCTTCCGACGCAGACTGGGAGACAAAGTAAGTAAGCTCTTTGATACGGGAGAACAATAAGAGAATTCATTAAAGTCGCTCGGCCTTAAGCCTAAAGATATTGGCGATATCTTTTAAAATCCAACCAGGAGTATATTAATAAAGAAAACCGGCCAAGTGCGAGTCGTACTCGCGCACGAAGGGTTCTGTACAAAGTTAAGTAAAAAAATCACGTTTGTTGTATGGGAGCCCGCCCTTAAATATCTATTTTATTTCATTTTTATTATTAAAGTAAAAATACAACTGAGTATTTTGCGAATATTTCAAGTGGCCATTAATGATGTAGAGCAAAAAAGGGAAAAAATCGCTTTTGTTGTTTTGGAGCCCCCTTAAATGTTTATTTTATTTTGTTGTTAGTATTTGTTGTTATAGCGGCAACAGAAATACATAATTTATGAAAATTTCAACTGACCAGCTATCGCTAGCTATCTTGAGATACAGCCTGGTGACAGACAGACGGACGGACAGACAGCGAAGTCTTAGTAATAGGGTCCCGTTTTTACCCTTTGGGTACGGAACCTTAAAAATTATATATGAATAAAATAAATGTTTGTGTGTTTGTTTCCGATGCGTTCCAAAACTGTGATAAAACCGAGATTGTGATGAAACCGAGATCGTGATGAAACCGAGATTGTGATGAAACTTTATTAAGTTGTTGTATGTATGCCGAGGAAGGTTTATATGTATTGTCAGCAAGAAAGAGCAAAGCATGCCAGCTGCAGGTAATGTTTGAAATGAAATTTTGTTAAGTTATTTTATGCATGCCAGGGAAGGTTATATGTATGTATAGTCAGCAAAAAAAGTCAGCAAAATGGAGCATTGCAAAACGTGCCGGGTGTATCTAGTGAGACCGTGTGACCAACTCAACACACGTCTAGTCTCCTTATACAATATTTGTCATAATAAATACGATTGTATTGATATACTTAATCTGATATATTTCAAAGTACCCAATAGACTCCCCCGTAGGGGTAACTGCAAAACTTACCATTTCTTCTCCCCGCTAACTCCTAAAACTAATGCAGGCAAGCGAGCTCCATTGATGCGTCTTATGCATGCATATAACGAACACGACCTCAAATGTTTTTAGGGTTCCGTAGCCAAATGGAAAAAAAACGAAACCCTTATGGATTTGTCATGTAATCTGTGAACCGCATTAAGATTTTCATACAAAAATAGAAAAAAAAAACAATAAATTTTGGGGGTTTCCCATACTTAGAACTGAAAATCAAAATTTTTTTTTATAAACCCATACGTGTGGGGCATCTATGGATAGGTCTTCAATAATAATATTGAGGATTCTAATATAAACTTTTTTACTAAACTGAATAGTTTGCGCGAGAGACACTTCCGAAGTGGTAAAATTTGTGCCCCCCTGTAACTTCTAAAATAAGAGAATGATAAAACTAAAAAAAAATATAAGATGTACATTACCATGCAAACTTCCACCGAAAATTGGTTTGAACGAGATCTAGTAACTAGTTTTTTTAATACATCATAAATTGTAAACCGCAATTTACCTTTCATTCAATCAACACAAATATAAAAAAAAAACATTTAATCATATACACAAACCTTATACATAAACCATTATTTTTTTATTTTACTAAAAGTTTGTACGGAACCCTTCGTGCACGAGTCCGACTCGCACTTGGCCGGTTTTTAAAAGGAATATCTTGCATATTCTTAATAAGTTAATTTAATTAATGCATTTAATGGGAATGTTGTTGTAAACATGTTTATGAATTTTTAAGTTAAAGGTTAGGTGATTATTTTGTGAAAATATTTGTGAGCAACGGTGTTGACTGTTCGATTCAAGAATCGATTGATGTTACTATGTGTATGTTATCTTCTTGATTTATTGTTTGTTCTCCTAAATAAATTAAAAAAATAAGTCATGTGACGTACACTTCCCTCGAAAGATCCCGAAAAGGATTTGGAAGTATGTAGTAAGTCGATTACAAATTCGGTGATAAAAGCTATTCAAAAAATATCAAATGTGCTCTAGATCACACTGAAGTGTTAACTTTAGTTCCGTCATTGTATAAGTATATGTATAGATATATATTAGATATACGAAACTTAACTGGCTATGAGAGAAAGAAAATGTGTGCTCGCACCTCTCTCTTGCCCCTACAGTAATATACGAAATGTAACTCTCTCTCTCTCTACCTTCACTAACTTATATCTCCCTCTCAACTTCCGTTCTTCTCACCCGATCACACTTTAAGTAATGCTCTCATCACGCATTCACCAGCTTACTCTCTAAGTCAAGCGAGCGAAAAGAAGATTTACTTCAAAAACCAGAAGCCCAACCATGTTCTCTTATTACAAGTTCCACTGTTAAAAAGAGACGCCACTAAATACCACATATACATACATACATACATAAAGTCTGTTCATTCTAACTTGTCCCATTTGGTAAACAATCTTGGCACAACTTTTTCACTAAATCACCCATTTAAAAATAAAAATAATAACAAAGTCAATAATCTATTACAATAAATCGTTATTATAGACTGAAACCCATTGAATTTAGTTATCAGTTGATTTTTAATGCTGCATTTTCAATAAAAAGGAGTGCCAAGATTGTTTACCAAATAGGGCAAGTTAAGATGAACAGACTGTAAAGATATATTACCAAAGATCATGGTAATGTTTCTGTTCTGTTCTGTTCTTGATTATTTCGATTACTTTCTGGTAATTTACGTCGTAAATAGCAAATATACCCAATACTGAACACTGATACGTGGTTCGAAAACATTTTAAAATGAGTTGTTCTAAGAATTGTCCCATTACAGATAATTTTATACTGCACTAGACTGTGTACAGAGTAAAAATGGAACTTTCAAATTTAAATTTAGAAGTAAAATTCAATAAAATACCATTTAAAATAATTTATCTTAATTTAATCAACTTCTAATAGGAGTGCGGTTATTCGTAACGTCACTATTGTGAATAATAATCACTAGTCGATTAGAAAGCGGACTGCCAAGATGGCGTCCTAACCACGGCTAACTCTCTCAAATGTAATACTTTGGAATATTTGATAAAATCCAGTTTAATTGAAGTCTAATCTTATCTTTATATATAAAAACTCCGTGTCACAGTGTTTTACCTCAATGAACTCCGAAACTACACAACTGATTTTGATTTTTTTTTTCGTTTTGCTGGATTTGTTCCAACTTAGGACATAGGATAAGTTTCATTTTGATTCATAACCAAATAAATGTTAAATGCAAATTATATTAAGCTAGTTATTTATATAATACATCGACCAAAACACTGTTACTGAACTTAAAACGGCGTTCAAATTATATTGTACAAGCGAGCCGCCCCGGCTTCGCACGAATGCAATGCTCTACTATATTATGCATGTTTTATACATATAAACCTTCCTCTTGAATTAATCTATCTATTAAAAAAAACCGCATCAAAATCCGTTGCGTAGTTTTAAAGATGTAAGCATACATAGGGATATAGGGACAGAAAAAGCGACTTTGTTTTATACTATGTAGTGATTTTCCAAAGTGAAAAACATAAAATTCGGATTTTTCTTTCCACTAAAGTTTCCGAGCGATCGTGGTCTGTTCTCGATTATTTTGTTTTACTGGTATTTTAGTCATAGGGTCCAATTGGAATTCAATCCAAGTGGAAATGGGACCACTGATAAAATCGTCTAAGCTCCTTGCTCGTATTTTCTATTCCACCAGGTTCATATGGGAACGGGTCTCCACAATCCTTGGCACCAGCCATGTGATCGTCGAGTGGACGGTACCAGAGGATGCCATTTTGACGGAATACCGTATTGTGTACAACGGAACTGCACGGCGACTCATCAACAGATTGGAAGACTTTACGGGGATCACCAACACATTCACTATAGAAGCTCCCGCATTATTTAAATAAATTATACTTATATAAGTTTTGGTGATGCTTTTTATTTTCATTTTTTCTATCGTCGGCCGCTTGGTGTAACGGTAGCGATCCTACTTATATACATTACTAGCGACCCGCCCCGGCTTCGCAAGGATGCAATGCTCTACTATATTATGCATGTATCATACATATAAACCTTCCTCTTGAATTACTCTATCTATTGACAAAAACCGCATCAAAATCCGTTGCGTAGTTTTAAAGATTTAAGCATACATAGGGATATAGGGACAGAAAAAAGCGACTTTGTTTTATACTATGTAGTGATTAAGTACCCATAGTACAAGCTCAGCTTAGTAACGGATTAAATAACTGTTGTAAGTTATTTGGAATTTCTAATTTATTGTCTGGAATTTATTTACGTCGAATATGGATTTAACGCAAACCCAAGTCATTTAAGAGTCAACATTTTACGTTATTATAAAATTAACAGCAACAGATGTAACAACAATGGGTGCGTTTGGCAGAACAAAGCGTTTGACGCGAAGCACTGAGAAACTTTTGAAAGCTTTTCGGCAAGGACACGTTTTCTAAGTTACTGCTGAGCGGCCGCCATTTTGCTTAAGAACGCTGCCGCCATTTTGCTTGCGCGCCCATTTTCAAAACTTATATATCTTTCCTTGTCTTCTGTTCGAAATCTAATATGAAACCGGTCATTGTGATCGCACTTTTCGGCTGGACCTATTTTTATAATATTTGCTAGGTATGAGAATATATCGTAAAGTATTTTTCACCCTCCTACCCTTACTCCCCATTTTTTTGTAACGATTTAAGTTTTGTTTTGTTTGAACAATATAATATAATTTATCCATCGTTCATTGACGTTAAGTCGTTGACGTGCAGTGTTACGCCACTTTGACATTTCATTCTGTATCTGTTAGAATCACTATGACATGAATCAGCTGGCAGATGTTATCATCGGCAGAGGGTGCAAATGCCCCGGGCGGCCGGAAGAACGTTCCAAGGGGCGGCGCTCTCTGACATGGGCGGCAAAATTGGTAAACTGCCCCGGGCGGCAATTGATCTCTTCACGCCACTGATCATCAGGGTTGTCATTCAGCATCAGGGCAATTGCTACTATATCACCTGAACCATTGAACTTTTACTCGATTTGATACATGAACTCGATTTATACTTACATTCGATTTCTTTAATTTGGTCAGCTAGCATTATATAGATTTCCTCCTACATCCAAACTTACGAACATTCTTTCATTCATAAATGAAGAAGTAAGAAAGTAGCCCGTAGCTCAGCGGACCGAGGGTAATCCTCGTCGATGTACTACGGCATAGTCCTACTCGTAACGAAACTAGGATTTTGCTTACCACGAGGGTGATTGGACATATTCCCGTAATTAATAAATCAAGTGTTTAAAGCTAAGTTAAAACTTTTTTTATAAGTGAAGACTACTTAGTTATGTCGTCTTTCGTAATAAACTTTTGTTTTCAGCCAGAGGACTGAGTGCAAGGTTTTAATGTGAAAACTTTGCTATTACGTGGGAGCAAAAGTTTTAAATTTAGACTTTATTTACTTAGTGTTAAGGACGTACATATCGACGGTGAAGTGCCAATAACTCCTAACTGCTAAATACAAAATAATACACAAGCTGAATGAAACGTATAATTTCTTGACGAGTTAAAAATTGGTTGAATTTTTTTTTAATTTATTTTTTAACTTGACGCGCTTGCGACTGAAAATACGTTTAGGAAATTAAAACAAGCAAATAACGAATTTTAATTGGAAATAACAAAAAAGTGAATTTCTCCATTATTTTCAGTTAGGAGGTATTGGCACTTTGACGTCGATGTGTAGTGTTTGACCTGTACAATAATTGCGGTTTATCTCGAAAAATGACAAAATAATCATAGAATTTGTGTTAACATCGGTTTTTATTATTTTTAAATATTTTTTGTATTTTTCAATGCTATCTCATATGATGAATGATTTTAATAGCAAATTCTAGAAAAAAACGACTCGGTTCACCAGCTTCTATCCCGCTTGAGTCAAGTTAAGTATTTTCTTATAAAATAATTGAGCATCTTGTTATCGACAATGCGCTTTGTTGCATTTAATATTGGAGTTTAAGTACAAACGTCCGCACTCTCGCCGACTAACAGCAAACTGTATTATCTAATCGGTCTATTTTCTAGTTTGCTCTAGTCTAGTGTAAGTGCGTGTTAGAGGAAGGTGTCGTTATGTGAGTGAGAAAGAAACTAACGCATTATGAGGTAAGATTAAAAAAAATATATATATGGAAAACTAAACGATTGTATCGCCTGACTGTTGAGACAAGTACAATTTTAGAACTGTTTAATAGTGGGCATTGACGATCAGTTTTCCGTAAAACTGTGGCGTCACTCCAAATGGTTTTAGGCCAACTCGATGTCCGCATTCACTGCCGTCACTCCGGCATTTCAGCTTTCAATCGGCCGGGCTGTTAGGAAGTGTACTACCTGTTTGTGTTGGATTGACGATCATGTGCTCACGATCAGTTTGGAGCGACGCGCCGAGTTGGATTTATGATAATCTCGGAAATACGTGGCGCGTCGTCAGTTAAAACTCTGGAGTGATGATTCGACACTCACGAACAATTTTTGGATTGACGTCAGTTCAACTGATGAGAAAAACTGACCGTTAGACAGCTTAAATCATTTTTTAACCGACGAAATTGTATAAAAGGTTTGATGTGAAGAGAGTTAAAGAAGCGAGATGTATGTTACGATCATAGAAATTGGCAGGTAATCTGTGACCCCTGTTTACTCCATACGAAGAAGAGGCTTAACCGATTCATTGCTGTTTTTTTTTTTTGCGTGTAGCATTAGCCACTGAAACCGCGTCATTTTTAAATCGATCATTTTTCACGTAAATCAAGCTCGTAGCCTTCGTTTCTGTAATTGTATGTAGCAACGAATCGGTTAACTGTAGGTATAAAAAAATGTAGTTAAATGTTTAAATAAAAAAAAACTAAAATTAACGATTTATAAACTATCTATATTTTACAACAATCACTATTAGAATTGAAAAGGCCTTGACTAACCGCTCGTTTATTTAAGCCAGTGAATTTAAACAGATCTCAATTAGTTCAGTGACCCGCTTAGAGCGGTGTACTTCTAAAAGTATACGTGTTACACTGTATATAAAAGAAATAAGTCACATAGGTTAACTAGGATATTTGTTTGTTTGGTTTTCCTGTTCTATTAAATATCAGTTCCGTAGGTACATTTGTTTTGAAAAAACGTATTTTTTTAATGAAGTAGTATTTTGTAGCTGCTTAAGAAAAAAACCTTCAGGCTTCTCCTCTGAACCTGAGGGCTCGGAGATGTGGTTGTTTTTTACAGGGGTATTTTAAATCTTATAGAAATATGGCATTGTCAATACAATAAAATAATTGTTTTGTAGGTTAGGGCGAAGTCCTGTGAGTACTTATTGAGGATAATATAATATGGTTCTTAATTGCATGTTTTGTAGTATTAAAACATTTTCTCAGGTCGTACCATCACTATATAATATGAAAGTCTTCCATTCTCCTGGACAAATACTGGTGAAGACCAATCGGAGTTCTGCATAGTAACTTCTGTAATTACTTGACTGGGAAGTTGTGATGACTTACACTATGGAGTGACCTATAAACCCTTTTCCTTGGTAGCTAAGCTTCGTATAGACATAAGTGCTTTCTTAAATTTTTCGTTTATTCCCTGTATATTGCAATGTTTAGGGATACTAAGTTAAAACAGATACTTGTTGACTTTGTTGTAATCAACGATTTAATAAACTATAATCGCGATAACAGAATAATTTGTATAATATTGTAAATGTCGTTACTTCTGTTAAAGCTGACGAGTTTCTTGCGCCCATTCATCTTGTCAGTTAAAAGTCGATCTGATAGGTGGTAGGTAAAAAGGTTGGACGATTCAAAACAACTTATTTTTATATTGAATTAAGTTATTTTAATTTTACACTTTCATTTATATTGTGGATTTGACCTGGGAACAGTCATTGCGTTGTTAACAATCACAATTTGATGAAAAATCCCCTTTTTTCTGAGGCAAACTTTAATGCGCGATGTTCTCCGCAAAACATTTAAATCAAAAGCACCCATTTTCTTTTTTTTTTAATTAAGATTTCCCTCCGAGGGTCAGTGTTGCCAGATGATCGTGTGAACTTGCCCCCATCCTTATTCGAAATCCCCCCAAAAATTGACATTTCTGACAAAAAAACCTTCATAGTTTAATCAAAATAAAATGTATTTTCATTTGTTTGAGTATTTTAAAACTATTCAACATATTTTTTTCATACTTTACGACAAACATAAATAAACATTGTAAAACTGACCTGAAAATGCCGCTTCATCTTCTCATTCCTTGCGGTATGTTCTTACATATTTTGATTTATTATTTATTAGATTGCGACATACTTTACTTAGGTATAGATTTTATTATCCTAACACAATAAACGGTAGATACTTTTTTATTATTTTATTAAACCACATTGACCCGGTAGATACTTAAGTAGTAAACAGAACAATACAATAAATTTTACAAGTGAGCGAGCACAGATTATTTAACTGAATTAAAGATTCCTTTTTTTAAGCAAAGAGAGAGACCAGCCTATACAGATGTAAGATGCAGATGAAGCCTATACTGGTTTTGTAAAGTGTCTTTACAAAATAAGAATGTTGTGGTAAATCGGTTTGGCTTTAAAATGTCTCTGAATTTCCTCCAACTTTAATATTTCCCTCCGAAAATCCCCCCAAAGGTCTCATCCCTCCAAAACTCCCTCCGAAGTAAAAAAAAACCTCCGAATTTGCAGGGAATCCCCCCCATCTGGCATCACTGCCGAGGGTAATAGTATCAGTATTATATAATTTGAATAGTTTTTTTATCTTATTATCGCTTCTGCTTTTCATGTAGGACACTGTTCAACTTCTGGGGTCATAAACTCTTAATGATAAGATATCAAAACAAATTCCACTTGATAATGAATATTAATAACAAAATATGATAGAAAAAAACTTGTTGATTTTGCTTGAAATATTCTCGACACAGTAGACTGTTTCCAGTGAAGTGCTTAAGACTGTGAGGTGATTATTTTGCAGTTATCTTGCTTCGGACTGCATTCAAGGTGAGCGTTTAGTGCAACGTTGCATTATTGCGATAATATTGCATTGTAAAGATATTTCGGTTGCTCTTTAATGCCCAGAGCTGGTGTAAAAGTTATTTCAAATATGATAGATTAAGTGTGTAATTAAACAAAAAGTAAAAAATTTGACGTGTCTTTTGCGTAACACTAGTGATAGCGACGGTACTGGGTTCGAATACCGGAAGGGGCAAATGTTTGTGTGATGAGTATTAGCGTAATATAGTCATGGGTATTTATATATATTTTTATGAACATTACATATATATGTATGTTTATCTATCCATAACCCTGTGATTTGATATATATTTATATAAATACTCTACGTGCCTTATTTACAAGCCGGTAACGGCTAACCTGATTGTTTTTCTTAATAGCGATAAGTACGTAGCTGATTATAGTTTTGTGAAAACAAGAATTTACCTACTCATAAGTAAATCACACTATTTATTCTTTTATTTTCACCAGTAGAAGTCACTTGATAGATACTATAATATATATAAAAGACTAGCTTTTACAAAAAGACTAGCTCTTTTTTTCAATAAAAAGTATCCTATGTTATTTCTAATACCTCTAAGAATATATGTACAAAGTTTCATGATAATCGGTTTAGTAGTTTTTGCGTGCGTTTGGTTTAGTAGGGATAAAAAAATTATGACAAGAAAAATTAAAATTGTCTCTGGTGTAAGGCGGGATTCGTACTACTACTAAGGAGTGAAAAAAATGAAAATGAAATTATTTATCCTTACTAATATTATAAATCGGAAAGTGAGTTTGTTTGTTCCGCTTTCACGCCGTAACTACTAAACCGATTGCTTTGAAACTTTGCAGACGTAAAGATAAAAGTCCGGATTAAATAATAGGGTACTTTTTATCCTGGAAAAATTGATATTCCCGAGGGAAAACAAAAATATTGTTTGCTTGATGGATGGATTGTAGATGGCGCTGTGTGTCGTTTAAAACAAGGTAAAATATTGCAAACGAATATAAACATGTAAATTTAGAAGCTAAATGATACGATAATGAATCCCCGAAAATGAGGAATTCCCGAGGGATGACGTACAATTTGTTTTATCGTCTAAACTGTTTTTTTACATCTACTTATATGTTGCAAACGAATATGAACATGTAAATTTTGAAGCTAAATGATTCACTAAATGACTCATTCCTCGGATTACGATTATTCCAACAGACCTCCCATTTCAATTTAAAAGACTACAATTTCCTATAAGGGTTTCATTTGCAATGACCATTAATAAATCACAAGGCCAAACTCTAAGGGTTGCTGGAGTACACTTGGAAAAAAAATTGTTTTTCGCATGGTCAGCTCTATGTAGCGTGTTCCCGGGTTTCCAGTGCCCAAAATCTGCATGTTTTTGCTCCACAAGGGAAAACATATAATATAGTGTACCATTCAGTTTTGGTTTAACAACTAATTGTATCCAGCGTTTCATCGCGCTTCTTAGATTTTTCCGTGGGAATGAGAAGTTTTCTTATACACTCGGCGTCAAAAAAATCGCACCTCTAAGAAAATCACGTTCAAATGGCATTAACTCTGGATATGCACATGCAGTCGTATTAATTATAATTTTATTTAAAAGGTTACTTAATTAACTTAATAAAAAAACATTATTTTTCATTATCAAATAAAACCTAAAGCAACAAATAAAGGGTCACAAAAATTCTAAGGAAATTTTGCTGCTCGGGAGAGTCGCGAGTTGCGCTAACTTTGTGGGTATAAAGAGGTCAACACGGGTTCAATGTGGGTCATTCGCTATTAAACCGTTGAAGGGGACACACGCACTGATTTTACTGAAGAAAGAACATCTGGAAAATGGACACTACAGCTGATGAGGCCGCTCAAGTGGTTGCACTACTGCAAGCAGGGGTGCGGCAGTGTGATGTCGCCCGGCAACTGAATCTGAGCCGTTTTTCGGTTCGTAGAGTCTACCAGCGCTTTTTAGAGACCGGTGGCTATATCCGGCGACATGGGTCCGGTAGACGTCGCTGCACTTCGGAAAGAGACGACCGGTTCGTTGTGTCGTACTCTTTGAGAAATCGCTTCT
Source organism: Calamotropha paludella (assembly GCA_927399485.1). Taxonomy (NCBI): domain Eukaryota; kingdom Metazoa; phylum Arthropoda; class Insecta; order Lepidoptera; family Crambidae; genus Calamotropha; species Calamotropha paludella. Next base: position 2,451,079 of record OV656806.1, on the reverse strand, counting down.
CAAACGCTGTTCAGCTGCAACAGGAGCTCCAGGCAGTTCGCAGACGCACCGTGAGTGTATCCACGGTTAGAAGAAGACTGAAGGAGAAGAACATAGCAGCCCGCAGAGCTGCTACAGGTCCAAAATTGACTGCAGCGCACCGACGAGCCCGCTTGCAGTTTGCTCGCGACCACGTCGATTGGACCATTGAGCAGTGGGGAGCTGTTCTCTTCTCAGACGAGACACGAGTGTGTCTTTTCTGCAACGACCGACGAAGAAGAGTATACCGGAGGCAGGGTGAACGTTTCGCTCAAGCCTGCATCCAGGAGACGGTGGAATATGGAGGCGGATCCTGCATGTTCTGGGGCGGTATGTCGGCTGCCGGCAAAACCGACCTGGTCTGCGTCTCCCGGACCGGAGGTGCTCGCGGACAAGGGTCGCTGACTGCGCGCCGCTATATCACAGAGATCCTGGATGTGCATGTGGTCCCTTTTGCCGAATCTTTTGGCGAGGGGTTCACATTAATGCACGACAACGCTCGCGCACACACTGCAGCCATCGTGAACGACTTCCTGCGGAGGTCCCAAATTCCTGTGATGCAGTGGCCAGCGAGAAGTCCTGATCTGAATCCGATAGAGCACCTCTGGGACCATCTTAAACGTAAGGTTCGATCTCGGGATCCGGCTCCTTCGACTCTAGAGGAACTCCAAACCGCGGTGATTGAAGAATGGGGTCTTATCCCTCAAGAAGAGCTCCTGAAGTTGGTGAGGTCTATGAGGGACCGTATGGAAGCCGTCATCAGGGCAAGGGGGGGTAACACTAGATTTTGAGTTAATTTTAAGACACTTTTTGTACATTTTTTTTGTAAATTATCGATTATTAATTAGGACTTAATTAAGATTTTTTATTATTTTTCAAATTTTTATGCTTTTTGTATAATTTTAATTAAAAAAAAGATTGCACTTAATTGTTGTTTGATGCTCCTTTTTGTTACCTTTCTAATGATACCTAACACTATCCTCTATATAAGGTTTAGGAATTTTTGAATAAGATTTTTATAAGGTGCGATTTTTTTGACGCCGAGTTTAGTTGTCCTTTATACCGCAATATAACCGTATTCCACGCGGGCGAAGCCGCGGGCGGAAAGCTAGTTTGCTATAAAACACGGTAAAAAGCTGTGACAATGTATATAAAGTACAAGCGTATTTTGTCATATTTCGACATATAGTGGAATTCTTTACCTGAGTCTGTGTTTCCTGACAACTACAATTTGGGACTTCAAGTCACGAGTGAATGGGTATCTTCTAGGCCAGCGCGCCACATCCAAGATCGCATCGTCGCTTACCATCAGGCGAGATAGTGGTCACGCGCATGCCCATTGACTATAATATATATGTATGTACCTATATATAACCAGTCTGGCCATAAATACTGTTACATTAAACTGTTTTTTTTTCAACTGTTCAGTTATTTCGAATTTGGAACGCGTTTATTATTTTTAAAACTTCTTTCGATTTTGCGCCATTTCACATATTTTTTCGTGTTCATTATCAAATTACAATATGGAATGGGGTGTTATAGAAAATGGGATTGCAGTGATCGCCTTGAACAGTGTAGGTATGGAGCCGTTGGTCATATTCCAGACACTTCAAAAGCTTGGTATCAGCCATATGTTCGTATATCGTACTATCAACAGATACAACAACACTTCCTCTGTCGAAGACCGTAAAAGATCGGGGCGATTGCGTGCTGTCAGAACTTCAAAAGCTGTTAATGCTGTTAAAGCCACAATTTGTCGAAACTCCATTAGGAAGCAAAAAATCTTATCGCGAGAAATGACGATTCCCGCTAGGACTCTGTTGCGTATTATAAAATAAGATCTGAATCAACGTGGTCATCATTCTACGTCAGTGATGGTTTGGTGGGGCGTGTCTTATCAAGGCGCCACAAAGCTACATTTTTGTGAAAAAGGAGTGAAGACTTCAGCCAAAGTGTATCAAGAGATATTCTTGGATCGTGTAGTGAAACCTCTCAGCAATTCACTTTCTTAAAATTTGCTTTCCAGCAGTATTCTGCGCCTTACCTCTGCAGGTCACAAGGCACAAACTACCCAAGTCTGGCTTGAAACCAACGTTCCGGACTTTGTAAGAGGTGAAGACTGGCCCTTATCTAGCCCAGATCTCAACCCTTTAGAATACAAATTATGGTCAGTTTTAGACGACATGGCCTGCTCTAGTCAAATTGAATATTGAAACTCAGAAGAAAATTTTCTAGTATTTTTCTATTAAAAAAATGTATCAGAAGAAGGAAAAAAGCGATGTATTTATTATTTTATTTATTTATTTATTTATTTAAACTTTGTTGCACGCAAAATATGTACAAATGGCGGACTTAATACCACTAAGCATTCTCTACCAGTCAACCGGAGAGTTAGAAACTGATAGCGTATTGGAGGTGCATTGAAAAGGTAAATAGAAAATGCTATAGACTACATAAACATACATACTGACATCATGTATAATAAAATAATAAACATATATAAACTAATAAACATATATAAACTAATAAACATATGTAAAATAATAAACATATATAAAATAATAAACATATATAAAATAATAAACTACTTAAATATCGATACACTAAACCAATATTAGTATTACTAGACATAAAAGTGAGATTAAGTGGAAAGGTTCGGAGTATTCAAAAGGAGATCGCGAACCAGTTGTTAGAAATTAAATTTGTTGGGAGCTTTTTGAATATGGGGTGGTAATGCATTCCAGAGTCGTATAGCCTGAAGTGAAAAAGAGTTTGAAACAAAACCAGTACGGTGAGAAGGAATGGCAAGAGTTTCTTTATCTTCTTTATCTATAGATGGCATCCGATAAGCCCGTGACGAATAAATTGATAAACTCGCCGGAGACTTGCGTGGACGACAACTTGCTGGGTCTCGTTGCTGCAAACCCACTGCTGCACCTGCACCCTCAACACAGGGTTGTCACAGTTAGACCAAAGGTAAGCTTCATCTGCCTAGCCACGACCTTACGATACTCGATATCGTCAGCGTGAAATATTTCTATGGATTTTTGAATGAGCGCCCCTAGCGGTAACTATCAGACACTACGAATCTCCATAGAAATCTGTAACGCATTCGATAATGACTATCAAATAAATTCGCACTAAGGCCTCTGTATTGCCTACTCATATAAATTGTTCAGTTAACATTAGTTTATTTATTTATTTATTATACTACTAACATGTAAATTAATTAATACACATCCAACTACTTAGGGTATGGCCACATACCCTAAGTAGTTGGACACATATGAAGTTGTTAATTCATATCTTAACCCATTAACGCCGAGGTGATCAATATTTTTACTAACTTTTCAACGTGTTTATTTATTATGTTATCGGACCAAAAAAATTATGCAATATCTCCATTCATTACGCAAAATTTATTGCTCTTTCAGAATCTGAGCTTAAAATTTCGATTAGACACCGAGAAAAAAAATATGGTCGATTGAAATGTGAAAAACGTGAAAATTTTCGAAATAATTTTTTTTTCGCATTTTTTTTCACAATGATTCCGCAAAGGTGTCAACTTTTTACTATGATCAGCAGTGGCGTGGGGTGAAAAAAAAGGAAGGTAAAGCCGGACCAAAAAACGGCTAATGCGTAATTAAACAAAATATCATATTATAAAAAAATATGCAATAAATTACATACCTGACCTGAGTGTGTTCATGTGTTGTGTTAGTTTACCTTTTCCATAACTACGACGAAATGTTAGGTTTGGTGATTTGCTTGCGTTGCGTGCGTTGTATGCAATTTATCAGTTGTTAGTGTTCACCACCTTCACCATACATGACATCACTGGTATTATATGAACAGTGCATGTCGAGTATGATAAAAGTGGCTTTGAAAAAAGCCGTTTTAAGCACACGTCACTCGCACAGGGGTTATAATATATAGAAAAACAAGAACCAAAAATAAGTGAAACTTCACTTGCTGAACATATTCTACTAACTATATTATTACAAATGGTGAATGTTTTTACTTAATTACGCAAAAATGGCTTAACGAATTTGGATGAAATTTGGCATGCATGTAGCCTTGGACACGGAATAGAACAATCAACATGGCCTGAATTCCACACATACGAAATCGCAGGCATAAGCTAGCAAATAAATATCAGTAGAAATATTGGATGTTTTTATTTTGTTACTTGTCGTTTGTCGTCTGTCTTCGCCATATATATATTCTATAACCCGATAAATTTACGTAACATTTTTTTTGATAAATTATTTATTTATACATGATTTTAAATTATAAATTATTTTATTTGTATTCTAACATAATTCTACGGTTTTTCTTTACGAAATGAGCCAGAATCCTTTCATAAAAGTCGCTTTTTTGTTGCAATTTTAACAATAGATGTTTTTCAATTGATATTACTCCGAGATTTGATAATCTTGCCTCACTTTGGCTGTTTCGTGTATAAGTATGAATCCGCTTCAATGCCGAAAACGACCTTTCCGCGGAAGCCACCGATACGGGAAGAGTCAAAATAATTTGACATAAAATTAAAAGCTGAGGAAAAGCTTCATTCAACGTGGATTTAAAAAGATATAAATAAAGTTCGTAAACATCTAAATTACTAATTGATGAAGTACTGTATAAAACTTTTAATTCGTTTTTTAAGGCGTGAAAATCAAATATATTTGGAAATTCGGATATTAATTTAGACACGCTTTCCTCAGGAAAACTACTACGGTAACTCGCGTATTTCGATTTGTTGACTAAATCAAGAAAAGTTAAGTTCTGAAAAGATGAATAACGGGAGTTTATTTGGCTTTTGATGTTATCTATTATTTCAACGAATAAACGCTTGTATTGTGTTTTTAAGTCAATTTCTGTATCCAGCCGCCGGCGTCGTCGTGGTGGTTCACAATATTCCTGAATACTACTGAAAATAAAATCAAATTGCTTTAAAAACTCTTCTGACATCCAAGATTGAAATGCATTTATTTCTCTAACTGAGGTTTCGATGTCGACTTGTTTGGTTTGAAGCAAAGCAAATAAAATGTCAGTTCTGGCAAAAATCTCCGAAAAAACATGTAAAAGGAAACAAAATTGCATATCTTCTAATTTACTTACAAACGACTCCGACATGGATACAGAATCAACATCCCACGATTGGGGATCATCCAATATATGATTAAACGTTTCAATCATATCTAACCTGCAATTAAATATAACATTAATAATGCGTGAATGATAATGCCATCGCGTTTCAGCTACTCCAGGCATACGACGGTCGGAAAACTGTTTTAAAAGATATGACCGCTTCGACGATTTGTTGAAAAACCTGACAATTCCATTGATATGACCAAAAAATGATTTTAATTCCGAAATATTTTCCAAGGATTTGCTTAAAACCAAATTAAGTATATGAGCATAACACGGTACGAAACGTGCGAGAGGGCATTGACCCCGTACTAAAGACTGAACGCCTCCGCGTTCACCTGACATAACGGCCGCACCGTCGTATGTCTGACCGATCAATTTGTCTTTGCATCGATATTGTTCAAGAATATTAAGCAACTGAGTCGCTAATACAGCCGCTGTCCGGCTTTCACTAACGTCGTAAAAACCTACAAATCTTTCCTCCAGACCGTTTTCGGTTAAATAACGAAATATGACTGATAATTGTTCCCTATGACTAACATCTGGGGTTTCGTCTATCATGACTGAAATGAATTTAACTTGGCTAATCTCAGACCTAATCTCGTCTAAAATTACCGCCGCGATGCATTGTATAAGATCATTTTGAATGTCTCCCGAGAGACCGGTAAACACGGAGTGTGAATTAGATGAACATTGATCAAGATGAGAGTCTATAACGCTGTCGTACTTACTCAAATAAAACAATGTTTCTACATAATTGCCACGATTGTCTGAATTTAAGTTTTCACTATGGCCGCGGAAAGATAACTCCTGTTTTCCAAGAAGAACAACAGTGTCAATTAAACGTTTCATTAAGTTTCGATTACGCTCCACTTTTCGATTATGGGCTTCATAACTATTACCGAAAATTGTTTCTATTCTATTATTTCCAAAATCGTGTAATAATAAACAACTGCGTAAATGTTTTTCAGTTTGAGTATGTTTCCTAGCCGAATTTGTCAAATTATTAATGTCTGAAAAACCCGTTTTATTCCAAGCACTGTTTGTATCGGAAAACAACAAACATGGAAAACAAAATAATTTATTTAATTTGCAACTGCCCGTTAACCAATTGTATTTATCATACATAGAACTGTGAAAATGTTTGAAAAATCCGTCTTTACGCCTATAATCAATTTTTATATCGGGACAAGCCCGTCCATTTTTTATGATATATTTTTTATTTTCGAAAGATTGATTGGAGAACGAAGTTAAGTCATTTAATAAGTAATCTGTAAGACAACAGTCAATTTGTATCAATGCCGCCATTTCTCGTCTAACCGCGTCACGACAAATAACAAAGTTAAATAAACTATAAAGACAAACCTTTACGAGGAAACGAAACAAACTATTTATTACAGACTAACACAACACTCGGCAAGTAAAATTTCACTTATTTTTCACATCTATTCATTCACATAAACAATAATTCACATAAATGCTAATTTATAGCATAAATTACCCGTGCTGTCCGTGACCGCGTAATGAGTAATCTGTGATCAATCAAGCGAGCAGTGTTGCCAATAATAATTTTGAAATTCCGCCAACTTCATAACGAAGTTCCGTTAGCAATCCGTTAAATCTCGCAATTTTCTCGTCAGTAAAATCCGTCGAATTACCAAGCGAAATAAAATAATAATTCAAGTTTAATAAAAATCAAGTGCAACAATCCATAAGATCACTTTTTTATCAAAAAAATAACAATATAATTAAACAAAAAAAGAACAATACAAATATGTTTAAAGTGTGACAGAGTTCGCATCATTATTTTGCCTCCTGCTACCTTGTCTAAAACAAGAGAAATTCTTGTACATGTATGTAGTAGACAGTATCTTTGGTACATGAATAGTATTTACGCAGTAGAATTGACATAACAGAAACAAAAATTTAGCTTTGATTTTTGAAAAAAAATTGTTGTAATTTGAAATATAAGAATAAATCTATCTTTATTTAAATAATAATCTTTTTCAAATTCCGCTAAACAATCCGTTAGCCGTCAAAATACTTTTTGTTCCGTATCTTCATAGCCCTAATCCGCTAGATATGACGGGAAATCCGTTATGTTGGCAACGCTGCAAGCGAGTGTCAGCCTCAAGGTCGAGGTCGCGCGAAACTAGACGCTCAAGCGAAACGAAACCTTAACGTGAGACAAATAAAGATTGGTAGGCTATCCGAGATCGAGTTATCTATAAACAATTATTACGAGGCTTTTGCATGTATTTGTTTATGTATGTGTGAGTGATTTGCATACATTTGGCATTTGTAAATTCCCAATATTTTGATCGGGTTGCCGGAGCGGAGGAGCGCGTCGCACTTGTCGCGTCATATGATTGTAAACTGTGTTTGTGTGCGTTTGCTATTTCAAATACATTGCGTATCTTGTATACGGGATATAGAAGAATATTTTTACAAAGCGCGCAATGTAATTATGGCGTTTGCAATCCGAAAGCCGTTGAACTTCGGCTTACATTACAAAGCGGGGTAAGCTATTATTGAAAATAATAAAAAAATTATTAGTGATCGCCAAGGCAACCCGATGGGAATCGTGTTATATGCACGCGTCGCCACTGATGATCAGAGATGATCATAGCACTCGAACATTAAGAGGATTTTTTTTCAGAAAAACTCATAGACGCGATTTTTTCAAAATGGCGGCGAGAATGTAAAAAAAATTATAAAAATCTTAATCTATCGTTTTCTTAAAAACTATAAACTTTAGAAAAGAATTTTAGAAACAAAAATTTCTAAAAATTAGTTGAAGAACATTCTCAATTTTTTTCAGAATTTTTGAATACAATTTTTGATTTTCGAAAATTTCAAAAAATTTAATTTTGACATAACAAATGTATTGAAAAAGTGAAAACCAATATTTTTATTATATGCTCTACTTATAATTCATGTACAAATTGTATAAAATACATGTGTCCATGCACAAGTGAAAGGATGTATGGGATTGTTCGCGAATTTTATAGTGGTAGATAGAAACAAATTTTATCTACAATTCAAGAAAAAAAAAATTATCTAAACCTATAGACTGGAGACGCGTTGGCTCAGTCGTCAAGGCGTCGGGCAGCTAACCGAAAGATTCGTAGTTCGAATCCTTTCTCTGACGATTTTTCGAGCAGGCACCTCTGTTTACAAACAATGTGCCTCCTTCAACGCGTGCTCGTCGAGGCTAGACATGCAATGCCCTTCGAGACCGCACGTTGATCGCGACGGCTTCGGCTAAGGACAGGCATGATGTTCAGATTTAACCTGAATCCACCCCGGGCAAGAAAAATATCACAACCCATAGCTCTTGGGAGTAGACTGTGATGTACGGCTATAGATCTTTCGAGATCTGAAAGCCACACATTTTAAAAAAAATTTAAAAACAAAAAAGTCTTAAAATTAGTCATGGAACGCTCTAAAATTTTTTCAAAATCTTTTCATGTATTTTTGAAATTTTCGAAAACCAAAAATTATATCCAAAAACTCTGAAAAAAATTGAGAATGTTCTTCAACTAATTTTAAGACATTTTTGTTCTTAAAATTCTTTTCTAAAGTTTATAGGTTTTAAGAAAACAATAGATTAAGATTTTTATAATTTTTTTTCATTCTCGCCGCCATTTTGAAAAAACGTGTCTATGAATTTTTCTGAAAAAAAATCCTCTTAATGTTTGAGTACCATGATCACCTCTGATCATAGTGAAAAGTTGATACCTTTGCGGTATCAGTGTGAAAAAAAATGCGAAAAAATTTTTTTTTCGTAAATTTTCACATTTCAATCAACCATATATTTTTTCTCGGTGTCTAATCGAAATTTTGAGCATTAAATTTCGCATAGGAATGGAGATATTGCATATTTTTTATGGTCCGATAACATAATAAATAAACACGTTGAAAATTTGGTAAAAATTCTGATCACCTCGGCGTTAATGGGTTAATTAATCTATAATCTAAGATCACATTGGGTTGTGTGTTTGTCTGTCCGCACTTTTTCCTGATCTTTTTCCCTTGTATACGCGTTACCATAGTGCCTAAGAATAACATTTTAAAATGCTAAGAAAAAAAAAAAGTTATATGTGTAGTCGTAGAACCGAAACGTTAGCGCGATTCATTTCTGTACAGCGACATCTATAACTGAGACACAACAACGCCTGGCGGGGTCAGCAGCAACGCGTTAACCGCAAGTAGTTCGTCGATCGGACGCTAGATGGCGCTAATGGCAAATATTTAATAATAGAAAAAAATTAAAGAATTTTGTCCACCCGTGCGAAGCCGGGACGGGCCGCTAGTTTATACTCTAAAAACACAAAGAACAATGGCGAACTCCCATACATCATTTTCTTTCACCTAAAATTGATGCGTCTTTAGATTAAAAAATACTAAAATGATTAACTATTAATTCCTGAAACTGCGTGACTTAGAATTTTTTATTTAAAAGGCCAGGAATAAAAGATATTAAGCTTTGAAGTTTTTAAGATTAAGTTACGGTAGTGTTGTCACAAAATCGATTATATCAATGGATAACATTCACTCTGATTAATAAACAAATAGATATTATCAAGACCAACGTGTTTAAAAATGTATCTATTATAATCTGTTATATATGTAATTAGGTATGCAATGTCTTCGTCGTGGCTAATGCACAAACAGTGCGAGCCAATTTTAAAAAAAAAAAGTTATGCAATGTTGTTGAAATTAATAGGTATCTATCGTTTAAGTCGCTGCTGAAGTGTTACCTACTATACTATACTACGATTTTATCGCCGTAATCGATATATCCAGATAATTATGGTAACCTTTTTCTTTTAAATTCAATCAACGTCTGTTAGAATATCAACATATTTAACCACATTATTAGCAATGCTATCGTTACTAATAGGTCGCTTTAAATCGAGTGCATGCCATCTTATTTCTGCCTGTTGGTAGCTACTTAAATAATAAGTAGAATTATAATATACTCATTAAGTAGGTGAGTATGTTGCAGCTGTTTCACGGGAGAAAAAAAATAGCAGTAGTGTTGCTATAACAATGTTGCAATAAAAGAAGAAAACACTAAATATTTCTTAATATCAGTACCTGATTTATTTTTAAATAACACAAAGTATAGAAAAGATATAGATTATATTAGTAAACAATTAATTGAACTTATCAGGATTGCATGAAACAGATTTTTACATAACTCGAACAATTATAATAAAATGGCAACACGAAAGAAAATGGTACCTAGCGGAATTTCGATGTTTAATTTAACAATCAATGATATGTCCCAAAAAGCAGTGTTTTTTATTCTGGTTCTTACTAGTTATAAGCTTTTGATGTAAAAATGTAGAAAATTATTTCATTTCGTTCTGTAGAAAGTATATTTCAAGACGCTCAAAAAATCTCTAAAAGAATATTTCGCCATTGTTCTTTGTTGTTTGTGTGTTTGTCTGTCCGCTCTTTTTCCATTGTATCAATTAACGTTACCATAGCAACGTGTTACCATAGGAACGCGTTACTGGGTCACCTAGTTTTATAGATGTTTATATATTTGAACATTTTGATTATTGGGACAGCGAACGAAGCGAGCTAAGCTCCCATGGATTAGCTTCAATGACGCAATGTCTGTTACGCTATAACTTTCCGAGTTCTTAACCGATTTTAATAATTTTTGTGTGGAATTGAATCAACACATTTATGACCAGATTGTGAAGAATTTTGAAATTCGCAGGAATAAAAAAGTTATGACCAAAAAACATAAGCTCTATGGATTTCCCATTGATTAAAAAAGCGTGCGCTTTTTGAAAGTCTTTATTCTTATGGAATTTCAAAATTTACAAACATTGAATTTTATATATTTTTTTAGTATTACGCTCCGCTAAAATATATGTTGCTAGCGAAGCTATATGCTTAGCATCTGCATCGACCTAGTATTTTATGAATTAAAACATAGAAGCTTCTTTGACCTAACTTTTGCAATACAAAAGTAATCATAAGTATGTCTTAAACTTTAGAAATTAAACATTATATAATATTTATTTAATTTTTTATTTATTATAAAAATACATTAATGTGTACTTTCAGAAAGATACCGAAAAGGTGGCTATAATTGGCGGAGGTGGATCGGGACATGAACCTTTTGCTGCAGGTTCGTAACATTTTCCTCATTATTATTGAAATCTTAGAAATAATAAAAATCAGAAATACAATTAAACTTAACATCATACAGGGTATTAGATAATAATTTTATAGTCCCGATTTGCATTAAACTTAATAAATTAACCTATTAAATTTATAGTGACAGCGAGCAAATTCAGCCTCAAGAGAATTTCAATTTTTAATAAGCCTACGGCGCGAATCTTATTTAAAACAATGCATTAATTAACCGTTTACATGGATATTAAACATCGAGCGGTGAGGAAACGCGAACTGATGTAGATCGAGCCGACGATTTTCACGTTTAATTATGGTTTTCCGGGGTCATTTACAAGCTGATATTTTATGGGTCAAACAAAATAGCATGTGATATTTTTCCATAAATATACCTAGTGAAGGTGTTTAAAAATATTTTCTCAGCTAACAGGACTCAAACCAGCATATTCTAGCATCGATTTTAGTGGTAGAAAGTTGATGTCGATCATATGTTACTCCTTATTACATCAGCTACCTGCCAGTAAAAGTCCCGTCAAAATCGGTCCAGCCATTTCAGAGATTAGCCGGAACAAACAGACAGACAGACAGACAAAAATTTCAAAAAATGCTATTTTGGTGTATGTACCGCACGTATATTCATATGCATGTAGTAAAAAACGGTTATTTCAATATTACAAACAAACACTCCAATTTTATTTATATGTATGAATTATTTATAGAAAATAAGAAAATTTAAAAATAACTGTTATCTTTTCATTATTTTTAAATACATGCATAAATTTGAAAAATGTGTGACTTCTCTGGAAGTAGGGGGTCCTAAAAATGTGACAACCTGTGACAAAATCACGGGTAAGGGGTTAAAAAATTTTAAAATTCGTTTGACATAATTTATCGATAATCGGTATTCGAATAGGCTGCGTTTGACTCGCGTGAGTATCTCAATTGTATCGATATCTCGTATATGAGTTTTATGAGAATCAACTTCTTATCACTTCACGTATGTGGAAAAAATAAATTGAGTTTACGGTAAGCTAGAAAGTTAATTTTTAGTCTAGCTTGGTAATTAAGGCGGCCGTAGCTATCGACTTTTTTGGGGAAAAGAGGAAATGCATTACGTATTTTATTTCATTTATTAAGAGAAACAAACAGCATGATATAACACATTTGAAAAATTCGAATTAAAATAGTACATTAGCCTAATTAGTTTCCAAAGCTAGTTTTATAAACAAAATTTAGTTGATCAGAAATATGTCCTAAAAGTGTTTTTTTTTTAATTAAAAAAAAAGCATAATACATGAATTAATACCCCACCGTTGGGTGGACGGTGGAGTTATGGAAGACTCACCCGTCACTAAGGCTGACAGCCATACCCAATAAAACCTCCCGCTGTAGATCACTTTACCGTGGGGCCTTGTGGGTCCCTTTTTGGGAGTCACCATTAGGACAGAGTTTGTTCCTCGCCGAGGTACGAACATGGACCCACTTGAATACAACAGTTCAGTTTACCATGTTGAGCCAACGGGAATATTAATAATGTGTTATAACGCCTTGTTAATACTTATATGTATATAAATATAATATAAAAAATATACATTAATACTATTATAATTATAAATTATTGACATTTTATTAAATTACGTCTTTTTTTGTATGAACTAAGTCTTTACGATCTTGTTGGAATAATAGCGCGTCTGTGTCTATTCTGCCCAGGTGTGTATGACACAGGGGCAAACTGCTGAGACAGCGTATTTATTGACCCCACAAATTAAAAATAATAATAAAAAAGCGTGCGTGTACTTATCTACGCGCGGCAGAAGTTTTACTTTTTTAATAAAAATTTAAATGAGATATTTTGAAGTTATCTCATTTAACTGCATGGTGTCGCTTTTTCGTTGCACGCAGCGCGTGCAACTTTCGTTATGCGCCATGAAAAATTTCATCTTCAGTGCGCCAAAAGAAGTATAACTTCAATAAATCGTTATTGGTCATAAAGCGATACGTTTCAGTATGTCTCCTAAACTACAGCCCGTATGCCAGGAGACAGTTGCTCCCCAAAGTGGGATCCAAATACATTAGCGCCAGTACAGACTAACAAAATTAACTAACTACACAATCTCCTTCCATATAAAATGCAAAAAAACAAGATATAAAAAAAGAAAATAATTGAGAACCAGTACTCGTTTACGGTTATATGTGTGTGTGTGTGCGCGTAGGCTAGTGAGTGGGAGAGTGCTATTAGAAAGCATGTGTGTGTTCATTATTATGCATTGATATGAAATTTTCTTATTTAGCTTTTTATATTACATTTTAAGTTTTATTACTCTTTGTTTAATATTATTCACATTGTTTACGTCCTTTACTTTGTCCTATTATTCTTGTTTTTTCTCTGTCTCTCTCACTCTCTCTGTGTAAATAGGTTTTTTTCTTTATTTCTTTCAATATTTAGTTAGCATTACATTATTTACAGGATTTGTGGGAGAGGGTATGCTCGATGGTGCAGTAGCTGGAGGAATCTTCGCTTCTCCTCCAACGGGAAACGTCTTATATGCCATCACACATCTGTATAAATATAACTCAGGTAAATATTTTCTAGTTCCATGGTATTTCTTATTATAGTAATAATATTTTTTATTTATGATTTGGTTAAACATTTAGTTACAATTATTTAACTATTAGAGAATTCATCAGCAAAAATCTCATATAAACCATATTTAAATAAGAGTGCGCAATCAAATTGGAGTAAAAAAAGACAAAAATACTAGAAAAAAATCGACTCGGCTCACAAGTAAATTCTCAGGCTGGAAACGAACCCGCAACCTTTTGATGTTCGGTCCAATGCTCTCCCAATTGAGCTACCGCGGCTTGTGAACACCCGACTCGTATTTTTGTATTAAATTAATTTATCATATAAGATAGCATGCATGCAAAATAATAAAAAAAAAAAACTGAAATCTTAACCTATCCGATATTAATACTTTATCATATTTTCATACTTGTAGCATACCTAGGGTAGTCGCATCAATCACAGTTTATGTTATTTGTAGTTTTATGTATATTTTTGTCTTTGAACATGCACAGAAAATAATAAAATAAAACCTCACAATAAAAGTGAGAAACGTAACGCACTAAAAGCGTAATGCTGTTATTCGATCACTAAGTTTTACTCTTCATATTTTTTCATACAGGGCGTCTTATGACAATCTATTCTTAAGAAGTAAAGTCCAATAATTTCTATTCCATTAATATTAAGAAAATCTTTGGTGGCATCGAAACCTTTATTTTGGAAAGACATGCAAGTAGTTTAAATAAGGTTTATTGTAGGAAATGTAGAATAGATAATATAAATATAGATATGACAGGCTCATGATTTGATCAAGTGCCCGTTCAAAAAGCGAAATAAAACAATTATTTCTCTGTTGTTATAATTTTAATGAATATATACATTTTGTATTTGCTATCTTATAAGATAAATTATTTTAATAGATAAATAATAGAAAAAATCGATTTGATTTACAAGTAAATTCTCACTCGATTGTTTTAAGTATTTTTCTATCAAAATAATTAAATCAATCAAATTCGTTACAGGAGGTGTACTGGTTTTAATCGGGAATTACACAGGTGACAGGCTGAATTTCGGGAAAGCTATAGAGAAAGCGAAAATTGCCGGTGCTAAGGTAAGATTTATTTTAGATACACACTTAAATACTACACAATATAACACCGAAAGTCTCTCAATATGTCTGTTTTACCTTGTCAAGGCTAAACTAAATTCCCATACAATATTATTTGATAGGTTTTACGAAAATACTTAAAATTGTTCGTTGGAAATAGTATAATACATATACTATCTCTATCTCATTAATTCTTTGTCAATCTATATTTTCTTTAAATCTTATTTTAAATAAATAAAAATCCGCCAAAACGCTAAAGACAACTTTATACAGGTTACTTGACGCCATGACGTCATCAACTTGTAAATAGAATATTAGCTATCAAATCGTTATACATAAAACTTAGACTGACATTAACAGCAAATCGAACAAGAAACTTTAATTATTTTATTAATGATTTCTTACTAAAACCATCATCATCATCATCACGGCCCTTCGTTTGTTCGTCTTCGGACGAAGGCCTCCTCCAAATCTTTCCATCTCTGCCTATTTCTTGCCACACTCTTCCTATTCGGTCCAACTGTTTTGGATATTTCATCGACCCATCTCATAGGGGGACGGCATCTACCGCGACGATTTACCCACGGTCGCCATTCCAGTAATCTCCAGGTCCACTTGGACTGTTCCATTCTGGCTATGTGTCCTGCCCACCTCCACTTCTGTCGCTCTATTGTAACAACAACATCTCTAACACGAGTCTTTTCCTGGATCCATTCGTTTCTTTTACGATCCACTAACGATATGCCGAGCATAGCTCGCTCCTTTGCTCTTTGTGCAACTCGGAGCTTTCCAATCTCTAAAATCATATATTTATATAAATAATGTGTGGGCTAATAAGGTTAAAAAAATGTTTACTGTTAAACTAACATCGGTTCGGTTTTATCTATATTTTGATTGTATTCAAATACCTTATTGTTTTTAGGTTGAAGGCGTGATAGTAGGTGAAGATGTCGCATCCAGTCATAACAAGACAGGGGGCAGAGGCATGTGCGCAGAAGTCTATTTGTACAAGGTAATTGTGACTATGGCTGTATTCCGAAATACACATCAGAATACTGGCCAGTCGTAATGACGTCACGAATCCGTCGCCATTTTGTACTGATCAAAGAAAGTCTGACATCTTGCCGGGGTTTTTCCCTCTTCGCTCTCACACTTTTATAAATATGGACGTCTATAAAGCTAGCATGGCAAAGTCAGCAGAATCGCTTGAAAGAAAGTGCAAAACTTATTGTTAATTTAGTGCCAAAAACTGAAATTTAATGCTCTCATAGATTCGCAAAAAATTGGAACACTGCTAGCTTGTAATTAAGGGAGCAGTATATTCCCTGAAGCGCCTATATTAACGCGGTATAGGACTAAAGCAATGCATAGGGAATTTAGTGCTTGTATGCGATAAAAAAATTGGCAAGATAAAAATGATTTTTAATTTTTTCACGATCGAAACTCCGAAGACGACAGTCTCAGCAAGTGATCACGTTCCCCGCAAATCATATCAATATCGTTTGAGTGTTTTTTTAATAACTTCCAAAGTTTTCGTCAGATTCAATTTTGGAACTTAGTTAACTGTTTAAAAAAAACTTTTTGGCATGGCGTGGCGTCGATTCATGACGTTATTGCTACTAGGCAGTATACTGATGTATATTTCGCAACACAAACTTTATTTGTTAAACCAAATTATCACATGAGGTGACCAGAGACACCAGTAAGTTCTTATTGCGTTAAATTTATTATTGCGTTTAGGTTAAAATTTGTATCATAGATTAACACAAAGAAAATAAGGTAACGCATATTTAAAAAAATACACTTAGTTCTCTGGCTGTGCTTTAGAGGGTCAGTTATTTAAGGTGTGAGTAGATAGGAAAGGAATCGCTGGCATAACATTAATTGAAAAAATATAGTTTAAAAAAACACGCGTTTATGGTAAACCGTCGCAAAGTGGGCAAAGTTTCAAATTAATCTGATGTTATGAAGTAGGTAAAAATCACGTTAGAAGATCACCTTACAAACAAACAAACAACCATACAGGTGAAGATAATAAAAACGTGTTAAAAACAGATGTTGATGTCGTATAATAGTTTTTAATACAAGGATCCCAGTATTTATGGTAAAATTAAAAATCTTAAATAACTACAATCACGATATTTTCCCTTAGGGGTAGATAGATATTACAGATCTCCACTTTCATCGATCTTGACATCGTTCTTCAACTCTCATCAGAGGCCCTAGTGTAAGTTTACGCATTCGATAGGCGTTATCGAGCGCGTTACAGATTTCTATGAAGATTCGAAATTTCGGATGGTTACCGCTAGGGTCGCTTATACAGAATCCATAGTAATATTTTACGCAGACGAAGCGTAAACTTACACTAGGACCTCAGACCTTTCATACAAGCTCGTCTGTTAAGCTCTTCTGTGCTTTTGACCTGGCCTTTTTTCAAAAATAGTTCTTTTTGGTCTTTGAAAAAACTTTATTATGTTAAAGAAACAATACGGATATCTAATTTATTTGGTAATCTATGAAAATCAGAGTACATACAGGTTTCAAAGTTTTAAATTAACCGTGATAAAACTAAAAACCGACTAAATTATTTCAATAGAAAAATACTAGAAAAGATGGACTTGACTCACAAGTGAATTCTCAGGCGGGAATCGAACCCGCAACCTTTGGAAGTCCGGTCCATTTGAACTACCGAGCCTTGTGAACACTCGTCGACTTTTTCTAGTACCTTTCTAATTATTGCTTTTGTTTCTTTATCTGTGGCGTTTATTTTTAAAGTGTTTTTTTTTAGATGTAGGTATGTGTTTTGTAGATGAAATAAATGTATGTTAAAGATGTGTGGAGCGCTAGCAGCCCAGGGCGCGAGTTTAGAGGAGGTGAGGAACTTAGCGGCGGAATCCAGCAAATTTATGGCAACACTCGGCGTTTGCCTCAGCCCCTGCTCTTTGCCAGGTACGTACATAATACTTGTTTTGTTACATTTTCACCGATTAGCCTAGCCCAAAGTAAGCACTGTAAGGCTTGTGTTATAGATACTAGAGTAATGGATACATACATACATATATAATACATAGATATGTAATATTTATAGAAATATATCCAAATAAAAGTTAAAAAGATTATTGATTCTGATGTGCTCTTTCCGAATTTCGACTTTGCCACCTCGTATTTTTGCCGCTCGCGCCGCCATATTGAAAAAATGGCGTCTGGCGTCACAGATGAACTGATCTAACCCTCATAATCATTAATATGAAGCAGATTGGGTGTTTACTCCTTCGTAAAAAGTATTATGTAGCTTTCCTTCACAGTTATGTGAAAAAAATTGTTTGAGATGGAATATCACTTAGATCTTTTCACTATATTGTATTTTGGTCCTTTTTGAACTAAAATGTATTAAAAGTTTAATTTGCATAAATGTGTGGCTTAGGTCTTTTTATCACTAATACGACGATATATTTATTGCATTATTTCAATGTTATCTTATAAGATAATTTTTTTTAATAGAAAAAAACTAGAAAAAGTCGACTCGGCTCACAAGTGAATTCTCAGGCGGGAATGAATTCACTTGAGAATTCACTTGTGAGCCGAGTCGATTTTTCTAGCTTTTTTCTATTAAAATAATTTATCTATAAAATTACCAATTATCAAAACTCCCGGAAAACTTTCCAGCTAACCACTAATTTTCGAACCAAATGACAGTCCAATTAGTCTATGGTGCTTTTAACATTTTAGGAGACGAATACGTAAAAGGTTAGGTTTTAGTCATTACGTCAATTTCATAAGTTGTACTTTCTGTTTTTGTAATAAGTATGTACATAAATACACCTACAGGTCAACCGCCTCTGTTCGAGATCGCTCACGGAATGATGGAGCTGGGAGCTGGCGTTCACGGCGAAGCTGGCATCGCTAAGATCCGCCTCGGAACCGCCCAAGAAGTTGTCGCTCTTATTCTCGGGAAGGTGGGAACTTATTTAATACACAATATCATAAATATATCACAATTTCGAACACTTTTGTTGGTACTTAGAAAACAATGTTAAATATGTCAATACTCCTTAAAAAGCCCTGTAAATAAAAGTATGCTTATTTCTAGATCAACATCAAATCGTAAATACTTTATTTCGTTGACAAACCAAGGTTACATTACAACAAGTCTAGGTAACAAACAATCCTTGTAAATATATACCTGTATAAGATACGTGGATATGTGAGAAATCTCTGTTAATGATAATCACAATGAGATTCCGACACTTTTGCATTGAATTACCTGTTACTGGGAATTTCGAGAGCTTATTGACTGATATTGGATTTTATAGATTTTTTCAGTGTTGCCAGGAGCCAATAATTAATCAAAAGACGAGATAGCTGAAAAAGTTATCTTTTTACGATAGAAGTTACATTATTTTATTTAATACTAGCTTTTACCTGCGGCTTCGCCCGCATTTTGAGATTTCTTGACAAACAATTTTTTTATAGCTTTAGTTATTGTTCTGATCGCTAAATCAAACGTCATCTCATAAACAATAAACGTACAAATCATAGATATTTTTTTTATATATTTTTTTTCAATAAAAAATATCCATGTTACTTCTAATACCTCCAAGAATATATGTACGAAGTTTCATGATGATCGGTTTAGTAGTTTTTGCGTGAAAGCATAACAAACAAACTTACATTCACATTTATAATATTAGTAGGATACTTAACTTTGCTGAATTTGACTTGTAGTTAAAACAAATAATGCTACGGCTGCGCTGTCCGGTACTTAGCATAGACTTTTTAAATTGGTCTATAAATCGAATTTCGTGTGGTTTGTTTATTCAGTTTTTATTTATTTTTTAAAGTTATTTAAGGGTACGGTAGGGTAGAGTCAACAGGAGTTGCGGTTACGAAAGTCTTTCGGGAATTTCTGATTTTCCCCCTGGTAAGACCAGCTGGCGGAGGATTGGCGGTCCCGAGCCAGCATTGCACTGTCTTGCCCATCTGGGGGGATGCCCAAATCAGGCCCGGACATCCCCCATTGTGGAGGGGCTTTCGGGCGAACTGTCTCGGGGTTACGCGGCGAAAGTCAAAAACAGCCACACGGGCTCAACGATAGATCGAGGGTGCTAAGGTTTTGCTGGTAGGCCTCGAATTCTTTATCGGGCACTAGGCCGGGTGGGGGAATCGAAAATAAGTCTTTTTATATAAATAATTTATGGTTACATTAGAAACAACAGTTTCTTCCTATACTTGTGTTTAAAGTTCTTTTAAACTCACTTTAACGTAATTTTTACTGTTTTGTTCAGATAATAGAACATCTCAAGCTGCATTCTGGGCACAAAGTGACTGCCATGGTTAACAATTTGGGAGGAACGTCGCTATTAGAAATGAACATTATCAGTAAGGAAATCAAAGAATACCTTGGTGAGTTAAGACATGTTAAGTTTTTGTATAAAAAGAATAGAAAAATTATTTACAGGTTGCATTTAAACCCTTCACCTTCTTGCTAAGAACTAGACACTATGACCGTTAAGCTACTGAGGCTTTTTCAATATTGGTGATTATTTAAAAGACAAGAATGCGTGGAGTTAATAGCATTGTTGTAATGATAGTATTGTATAAAATCCGTTCATTGTAAAAGTATTTTTGAAGTTATACTTCTTTAGGCGCGTTATGAAAAAATGATGAGTGAAATTTTAAGACGCGCGCATCACTGTGACACAACATTATCATGTTGAAGTTGGCCGCAAAAGCGACATAGAATAAACCAGCAGGATGAAGATGGCCGCTAATTATGAATGTGTGTGTGATTTTAAATTATACAAGGTGTCCCAAAAAATAGTGTCAAGCGGAAGTCCAGAGATAGAGCACCTCTTGGGCTATCCGAATCACCCCCATGTATGTTCCGCGATTATTCGTAGTTTTCGAGTAATAATTTTTTTCTGACTTTTTGAAAATTTTGATCCAAAGAACTTAAAAATTTTAAATAAAAAAAAGTAGAACATATTTTAATGTTTTTCTTTTTGCCACTGAATCATCTTTAGTGCTACTTTTATGTCTAAAATAATCAGCTTCGTAACTTTAGTGGAAATTTAGAAAACAGTTGTGTAAAGTCAAAATTTGAATGTTGGTGAAGAATTACTTAAAAATTCATCTTTAAATTAAAAATCTTAACAGGCGAATTCATGGTTTCTAAGTATGTGTAAAAACTTCTCTAGACTCTCTGCTTTCATAATCATTTAAAAAAAGAAGTACTTAATAGGGCTACTTTAGCTTAAATCGGCCATCAAAGACAGCGAGGTGAAAATTTCATAAAATTTACCAAATTCCTATCAGATGATAAAAAAAAATATCTGGTCTTTTTATAATTTCTAAGGTTCAGATTAATTACAATTTAGCAAAAATTAACTACATGAAACCCATATTTAAATATTTTTCTCGCGGATCACATCGCTTGTAGTGTTGGATGTAACGCAGTACTTACCTGCTAAAAAATTGCCCGAGTGAGAGGATATGAAAGAGACCGCATTATTGCTATCTCTCTCACTCTCATTGGCGAAATGGATAACTGTAACTGAGGAATGCTATTCTTTGTGACAAGGGGATGAGGCGGGGGGTGTAGTCCGAGCGCCTATTGTGTTCTGGCGCCATTTGTGATTATTTGACGAACTTTGCTTTCTTTACGGACCTTGAGTGCGATTACGATTTGGTTTTGTGTGAATACGGGATTTTGACAAATTTGGCATTCTTAACGGACTTTTCAAGCTCTTCATTTTGTGATGTCTTTTTCATCGCAAGAATATGCTCTTATGCATTACTTTTATGGATATGCAAGAGGAAAGGCTTCTGAAGCAGCCAGGTTGTTCCGGCAGCAAGTACAAAATGGAGGTGGACCTCAGCCTGAAACTTGGCCTGATCATCGCATGATTTTAAGAGTACATAACTCTTACATGGAAGGACGCCTACCAGGTAGAAGATCGGGGCGCCCATCTGAAATGAGTGACCCAGATACTGTCCAATCAGTGGTCGAAGAAGTGGTGAGAGATCCATCATTTAGTGTAAGAACAATAGAACGCCGAATCGGAATTCCGAAATCACAAGCACATCGAATACTTCATCAAGAGCGTTTTCACCCATATCACATCCAGAAAGTTCAGCAGCTCAAGCCCGCAGACTACCCAAGAAGGGTGGCATTTTGTCAGGAAATGTTACGGAGACAAGCTGAAAACGAAAATTTCTTTAAAAATATTCTATGGACTGATGAATCACATTTTAAGCGATGTGGGGTGTTTAATGCGCATAACTACCATTCGTGGAGTATTGAAAATCCACACCTCACAAGGGAATCTAATTTCCAAGAAAAATTTAGTATCAATTTGTGGTCAGGCATCCTAAACGGACAGCTGATTGGTCCGTTCGAACTACCGGACCGAGGCCTACTTGCAATTTCTACGACGTGATCTCGGCGTCTTATTAGAAGATGTAGACCTATTAACGCGGAGAAATATGATTTTTCAAAACGACGGCGCTCCATGCCATTTTGCTAGAAATGTTAGACAACATTTGTCTGAAACATTTCCAGGCAGATGGATCGTGGAGGGCCCATTGCGTGGCCGCCACGGTCCCCCGACTTGAACCCCATAGATTTTTTCGTCTGGGGATACTACAAGGAATTAGTATACGCCAAGGACATTACAAACGTCACAGTGTTAAGAACAAAATTAAGACAAGCGGAAGAAACAATAAAAAACAACAGAATTGCATTTATAAATTTAAAAGAAAACTTTTTTAGACGATGTAGAATATGTATTGAGCACGAAGGTCGTCATTTTGAAAACTTTCTTTAAGCGATCGAATAATAAATACTTTGAAAATAATGTTTTGTTTCATTTATTAAGTTATAATAAACCTTCAAAGGTTATTAAAGATGGCAGCAGGAACAGTTATTTTGACCTTCAAATAATAAATTTTTAGCTTTTCTACAATCATTTTTGGTTTATTAATAAATAATTGGAATTTAAAAAAAAAAATATTTAGAAGTCGAGTTTTATGAAATTTTCACCTTGCTGTCTTTGATGGCCGATTTAAGCCAAAGTAGCCCTATTAAGTACTTTTTTTAAAATTATTATGAAAGCAGAGAGTCTAGAGCAGTTTTTACACATACTAAGAAACCATGAATCGCCTGTTTAGATTTTTAATTTAAAGATGAATTTTTAAATAATTATTCACTAACATTCAAATTTTGACTTTACACTACTGTTTTCTAAATTTCCACTAAAGTTACGAAGCTGATTATTTTAGACATAAAAGAAGCACTAAAGATAATTCAGTGGCATAAAGAAAAACATTAAAATATGTTCAACTTTTTTTTATTAAAAATTTTTAAGTTCTTTAGATCGAAATTTTCAAAAAGTCAGAAAAAAAATTATTACTCGAAAACTACGAATAATCGCGGAACATACATGGGGGTGATTCGGATAGCCCAAGAGGTGCTCTATCTCTGGACTTCCGCTTGACACTATTTTTTGGGACACCTTGTATGTGGTAGTTAAAAATAATTAATATAAAATTATAATAACAATTTTATATTTTACTAGCGTCCCGTCCCGGCTTCGCACGGGTGGACAAAATTCTTTAATTTTTATTCTAGCATTCAATATAGCCTATGACACTCAGCAATAATGTGCCTTTCTAATGGTAAAAGAATTTTTAAAATCGGTTCAGTAGATCCCGAGATTACCCCTTACAATTTAACAAATATACAAACACACAAACTTTACTTCTTTATAATATTAGTATAGATAATAACAATTTTATTTAAAAATGGTTTTTATTTTATAATTTTTTTAAATGCGTTTTTTGATTTGAGGTTAACTGTCGGTATGTATTCTTTTTATTTGTTAATAATATAAATTATTATTATTTTTACATTACTATTGGTTAAACAGTTTATTTTATTAAATGTCTTAACAGTACAAGAATTTTTTTCTTAAATGTGTTATAATTATAGTAACACATAATAAAAGAGAGAAAAAAACAGCCATATCCAAGTTTCTTGCGACTTCTTATCGGTACAAGGTCTTCCGACGTAGGACTTAAGAAGCCATGGTGTAGTTTTGACTAAAGGACCGGAACCGGAATCTCACCGGATATATCGGTCTAGTGACAACAATTGCAACCATTAAACAACCTTTGAAACCATTAAACAACCGTTGCAACCATTAAACTACCGTTGCAACCATTAAACAACCGTTGCAACCATTAAACAACCGTTGCAACCATTAAACAACAGTTGCAACCATTAAACAACCTTTGAAACCATTAAACAACCAACCAACAACAAACAATGTATGGAAATTCCTGAATAAAAATCTTGGTGTTGGCAAAGCTCGCTTAAATAGTATCCCCAACAATATTGATTTCAACCAATTAAATAAACATTTCACTTCGAATATACCTATTGACGGTAATCTGAAAGCCGATACGCTACAATATTTCTTAAATTTGCCAACTCAAGAATCTGCTCCTCTAGTATTTCATCAAGTTGCAAGCTGTGATGTAAAGAGAACGATTCTGTCAATTAAATCCGACGCTGTAGGTACTGATGCAATTAGCCGCAAAATGATCCTTTTAATCCTTGATGTCCTCGTTTCTGTTATCACCCACATCCTTAATACATCTATTAGAACGAGCACCTTTCCTAATTCCTGGAAAGACGCATATGTTATTCCACTTCCCAAAAAATCTAAACCCACGATGCTTACAGACTTCCGACCTATTTCCATCCTTCCTTTTCTCTCCAAAGTCCTGGAAAAGTTGATCCACCGCCAACTTACTGATCACATGGATTCAAATCAGCTCCTCAACCCCTATCAGTCTGGTTTTCGTTAAGGCCATAGTACTTCTACTGCATTAGTTAAGATTACGGATGACATTCGCCGGGGGATGGATAATCAACAGCTCACAGTACTAACATTATTAGATTTTAGTAACGCATTTAACTCTGTTGATTTTGACATTCTTCTTGGTGTTTTACGTTCTCTAAACATATCTCCAGTTGCAACTGATTGGTTTCGAAGTTACCTGCTAGGGCGACGGCAGCGAGTTCGCACTGGAGAATCCTTCTCTGAGTGGAGCGATATCAATGCCGGTGTTCCTCAGGGTGGCGTCTTATCTCCACTTCTTTTTTCGATTTTTATTAATTCTATCACACAATCGATTTCTAGTTCCTACCACCTCTACGCAGATGACTTACAAATATATATACAGGCGCCCCTTACAGAGCTACCACACGCAATAGCAGTCACCAATTCAGATTTAGCACAAATCAGCACCTGGAGTAAATCCTTTGGTCTGGCGGTTAATCCAGCTAAAACGCAGTGCATAATAATCGGTAGTCCTCATTACGTTTCGAGGATAGATTTTGGGCAACTTCCCGCAGTGTTTTTTGGCGGTGCTGTTATCCATTACTCGAAAACTGTCAAGAACCTCGGTATTATTTTTGACCAGCATTTGTCCTGGAGACCACAGGTGGATGAATTGCGGAAAAAGGTATTTGCTGCGTACGGCTCGCTTAATCGGCTCCGTAATTTTCTGCCTATTAGGACAAAAACTAATCTAGCACAATATCTCCTTTTATCAATTATTGACTACGCTGATGTCTGTTACCCTGATCTGTCGGAAGAGTTACTCAATAAACTCGAGCGACTCCAGAATGTCTGTATCAGATTCATTTACAACCTCCGTAAGTATGACCACGTGTCTCACTTCCGTTCTAAACTGAACTGGCTCCCTATTCGCCGGCGCAGGGACTTACATGTTCTTTCACTCCTTTATTCCATACTTTTTTTGCCATCCTCTCCACCCTACCTAAAAACTTGTTTCTCCTTTCGCTCCTCAACCTCGCAGTGTAGTTTGCGTTCGGCAACCAACCTTTCCCTGGAAGTTCCACGGCCCTCTACCGACTTCTTTTCCTATTCCTTTACTGTTTACGCTGTCCGTTTATGGAACTCACTACCAGAGGTTATCAGAAAGGCTCAAACTCTTGGATCCTTTCGCGACAGAGTTAAAAGTTACTTCCTTTCCTCCAATATTTATTGACTCTATTTTATCTTTATTTCTTTCTTATCTTATTATTATTATTATATGCACCATTACCTTTAAAAAATATATATTTCCTTTCCTTTTTTTCCTCTCAATATGCGCACCCACTTCATCATTATCCTTTTATATTTATTTATTCTTTTCACCCAAGGTTGTCTGGAAGAGATTGCTGTTTAGCAATAAGGCCGCCTGTCTGTATACTTTTCTTTGTTATTTTTATTTCTCTGTATTCTATCTGTGTGTGCAATAAAGCGTAATTTATTATTATTATTTATTTAAACAACCGTTGCAACCATTAAACAACCGTTGCAACTGTAGCGTTCCTGCCTTTAGCAGCGACGGTCCTGGGTTAGAATTTCGGAAGGGGCATATTTTTGTGTGATGAATACGAGCACTTGTATGTATCATATAGTGTCGTTACCCTAGCATTCATAACACAAGCCTCACGGTGCTTAGCCACTTGTCAGTCCGCTACCGCGCGCCCTTCTCTCAACGGTCCCAATGCTGCGCGAATTGTGAAAAAAATGTCGGACACTTAGATAAAAATGCCATTTTCACGCTAAATAATGAAGCTAGGACCAAACAAAAATTCTACCGTAAAGCTGATTAAATAAAGAATCCCCTACAGAATATTCGGATCTCAGTAACTCAAAAATTAATCGTAATTAAATATGGTAGCAATTGCTACCGGGACTGACGAGTTGTGTTGCTATCGGTAGCAATTGCTACCGTGGACTGACAAGTAGTTAGGCTTGGGCTAGGCTAATCGGTGTAAATATGACAAATTGTATTATTATTAAAAGGCATTGAAATTTTCAGAAAGTAGGCAAATCATCGTTGAGCGTATTTATTCCGGCCACATGAAATCTTCCCTTGAAATGCACGGGTTCCAAATCTGTTTGCTGCATCTGATCCCGGGATATGGAGGCGGCTGGCTTAGGCTACTGGATGCTCCTACTAATGCCCCTGGATGGCCCGGGGGCGAGGCTTCCGTCCGTCAGGAGGGTGGGATCGGAGATGATGACACTATACTGCATACCACTGATACCAAGGTTTGTTGTATGCTGAATGTATTTCTTAATTGGCTACTTGACAGTTGTAACGAAAAAAATATTATATAGGTTAAATAACATAGCTTAGTGGTTTCTCATAATTATACAATATTTTATTTGTAAAATACATCTAAGTTTTTATGTCTGTGGGTTACAAGAACCGAAACGCGGGCGGCCATGACTAAGCATCGGATGACACTCACACAAAACAGCGTCGTGTGCTTTGTTTGTCGTAGTGTGCTGGGAATATAAACAGATCAACCCAGATGTACTTCGAGTTGTGCTTGTGAAAACATGAAGTCGGGATATAACTACAAAAGCCGATAAAGCAAATTTGCCTAAAGTAGATGCATTCGAGATGCGTTTTATGTGATGTGACGTCACAGCTAGCAAATGTCACGTGACCGGCTGTTTTCGCGCGAATTTTAAATAGTTGGCTAAACATTATTTTTTCCATATTAACAGGGCTTTTTCGTGAAAAAAATAATAATAACCGTAATAAGTATAAAACAAGCCTACGCTATTATTACAATATTTTTCGAAAACTGTCATATAGCCAATTAGTGAAATCGATACGGATTCAATAAATTACTTTGCAAGATTTTTTTATCAGGTCGCTAGTGGGCCTTCCTTGCCAAGTTCAGAGCAGAGTATACTGCGCAGCAGTTTGAAGAAGGCGTCAGAAGCACTGATTCAGAACGAGACATTGCTGAACAAACTGGATTCGGGCTGTGGAGATGGTGATTGTGGCAACACTCTTAAGAAGTTCGCATCGGGTAAGCAAATAGCCATGTCAAGTTAACAAAGTATTCTGGTTTATTGTAACAGAACCTTTTGAAAATGTCGGATATTTCTTGCTTTTTACATATATCACGCCTTTTCCCCGCTGGGGAGGCAGAGGTTACAGATTTCCACTTACCATAATAATGGTTGCAGGACAAGCAGCCATAAATTTTATTTCTTTTTTAATTAGAAGGTGTATTTATATTGATTTTTTACATTTATAATGCCATGAATTTGCAAATGATTTAAAATACGCATCTACGGACGTCATCTACGGACTCGAAGATGTGGTTGTTTTTTTTCAGGCGTACATTAAAAATTAATCAGATGTTGTGGAATGATGAGAAGCGCTAATTTATTAATGACAGATGGTGAATGAATCATTAATAAATCATTAAATACCTCTTTCCCTAAATGCGTGGGGTTTTACTGAAACCTTCCCGTGGAATTCTTGAGAGAGTATGTAAAAACGACCCCTGCTGATTTGTTTCACTTGTCAACAATCAAGCATGATCACAAACACTTAGTGGTTAATAATCCACCATTATTACACACTAATATCCACCACAACAAAAAAGTTAACAAGAAAACCAAAACCACTAAAGTTACCTTACTCGCTCCCGACAAAAACCCTGGGCAAATAAGTGTGAATTATAAGCATAGCTATAATAAACTAATCAATGATATAATTATATCTGGTTTATCGTTTGTCAGCAATTCTGATGTACCTAAAAACGGCTTCTATGGAGTACCCTTCAAATGTGTTATGGGGGCTGTCGGAGATAGCGGAGACGGATATGGGCGGAACTTCTGGTGGCATCTACAGCCTCGGTCTTTCCGCTGCTTCGCAAGCTTTCGCCAGGTAACAAACCGTTTAAATGTGCTTATTATTATCTCATCTTTGATTAACTTCATGTCTTTATAATTTTATATATGTATATATTGCATTTTTTCAGTGCTATCTCATAAGATAAATTATTTTAATAGAAAAAAAAATACTGAGCTCACAAGTGAATTCTCAGGTGGGAATAGAACCCACAACCTTTGGAAGTTAGAAAATTAAATGGCTGTTTCATCTTAATCTTTATTTACATATATATCAGTATTTTGGACTTTATTCAGGTTGTACATCTTTTTCTTGGATTCCAATTTAGGAATGGCGATTCTTTCCGAAAAAGATCGATTCTTAAATCGCAAGCTGATGAATCAATCTACAAAAAAATCAAGGTTTAACTAAAAGATCGATTTCTAGAATATAGATTTTTCCAAATTTTATGAAAAAGAAGAAACACACCATAATAAAAATTATCTCGTATCAATAAAATCAGTATTTTTTTTTTACTTCATAAAAAAAACGTTAAGAGTTCCCAATGCTTTATATCTAAACTTTTTAAAAATAGCAGTTTGTCCTGTCTTTTCGGATACAAGCGGTTCCGCTTTTAACTTGCAATGTTGCCAGCAATTGAAAAAGGGCGCTCACAAGGAACAAATGATCCCACGATACTCATATACATCACGGTTATTGAGTGAATGTCAGCCACACAGCCATCTCGCCAGTTTTTAAGTAATTAAACCCTTTAACCGCAACACCGTGATATTACGGGGTTATTCAACTAATTGTCATTAATTTTATGGTTTTTCCAAAACAAAATGGAAAGGCGATTTTCAAGGGCGAAATATTGGTTCACTGGATCGAATCAGTACTGCACATCGATTTAAAAATCGATTCTTCGATCTCAGATCGGCATCCCTATTCCAATTAGCAATAACTGTAAAATTGAAATAATTATGCGATTAAAATTAATGTATATACCTGTATATTATTTCCAGTGCGAAGTCAAACGATGTAGCGTCATGGCTATTGGCATGGGATAGTGCCATGCGGGCTATATCTAAGTATGGGGGGGCCGAGCCGGGAGATAGAACCATGGTAAATATTATCAACTACTAAATAAATAAATGTATGTTGAGGCGTTTACATATTTAGTGTTTATAATGTTCACTTAAACAACTAAAGATCAATTGATAAATATAATATTACAATATGAATTATATCTAGGTATAGTAAAATAAAAATACAGGCTGACAGCGTTTCCTCCTTGGTACCTAAACGTTCGCTTGTACCTTTTTAGTTTATTTGGATCAAACAAACAGTTTAACAATACTTCTATAAGATATAAAATACCTACAAACGTATTTCAACCTCTACTATGAGCTAGTATCATTCCACCAATGTTGACTACCTTGAAAATAGAGCGTAATGTTTTGTACAAATATTTAACATTCGATTAAGATGGAACAGTTATAATAATGTATTTAGTTTATTCACAATGCCATATTTCTATAAGATATAAAATACTTAAGTCTGTAAAAAAAAACCACGCCACGTTTAATATTTGTAAAAATATTACTCTCGATGCTGAAGGTGGAAATGTGGAATTAGTATAGTTCCACCATGGTAGGAATTGAAATACGTTTGTAAATTTCGAGGCGTCTGCCAGCGTTCAGGGTAGCGTTCAGCTTAGCTCAGCGGTCAGAACACTCGTCCGGATAGCGAGAGGTCGTGGTTTCGAATCTCACCTGAGTGGAAGAGTGGAACTCCCTCCCTGTCCGTTTTCAATGGCAGGGTGAATAGGCACCTTCTGGATTAGCTCTTTCCATCGTGGATTCTGTCTTGGCTACTGGGCTTGATTGGGATTAAGAGCGAACCCATTCATAATAAAAAAAAGAGTGCCTGGAGGCGTGATTGTTTATATCTTAAAAAAAATATAGTTTCACAATACATATAACTTAATTTTGTTTGCTCAATGCTGAGAAATTGTAATTTATGTAAAAATAATAATTTAAATATTTTTTGTGAATCAAAAGCTTCCTTTAAAAAAACAATTTTGGACTGTTTTAGCAATCATTTTTAGTTTTTTTTCTGTTATTAATAATGTCCTAATTTCAAGTAATATTAAATAATTAATTCATTATGAACGCAACTGAAAACGTCTTCTTAACAATGTTGTGCCTACCTTTAACAGGGGTTCCCAACTTAGGGGTTTTCCCCCTAAATTTAGGGGGTAAATAAGTGTTAAAAAACGTTGTTTTTATAAATAAAAAATTAACAAAATTATATTATACAATTTATATTTAGGGGGATTTCCAAGTAATTGGGCCAATTTTAGGGGTTTTTGAATTTAATTTAGGGTTCAATATTTTTAAGAGTTGGTAACACTGCTTTAACTTAACATATTCGTTAAGTGCTGTACTTTTAATGTAACTTTATGTATTAAGTTGGTAAGCCTTATTAAATAAATAAATAAATTAACGAATACATTAATAAACTTACAGTGCTTACTTTGGGTTAGGCTAATTTGTGTGGATGTATTAAATATTATTAGACAATATATATTTCTTGTCAGTTGGATACACTGCATACGGCTGCAGCGGCCTTCAAACAGAATTTGGCTTTAGATCTGAAGAGTTTACTGGAAAAAGTTGGAGAAGCAGCGCAAAAGGGGGCGGCTGCAACAGCGACCATGACTGCCAGGTATATATTTTTTTGAAGCCAAGCTTACGTACGGCCTTTGGTGCGCTTGCATATAGGCGTTTACCGCGCCGCCACTCTATCCGTGCTAAGCGTCAGATTGTACCGTTACACGAGTGTCTCAGATTTAGTACCGTAAGGCAGTTGTCCGATCGGAAACGATGAACAAGTAACGAGTAGAACTAGAAGCTAGTTAGCGAGTAGCGAGCAGCGGGAAGCGATTGTGTAGTTCCGATAGTTTTTTCGCTAGGCTATAAGCGAGTGTGCGAGTACGACGGGTGATTACTCGCGTAATGACCGCTAGTTGGTCTCTCGTCGTGATTTCTGACCGCCAAGCAAGCATCGTGAGTATTATCTTTGATAGCTATTGTCGCCTAGCGACAAACTAGTGGAGCGAGCCCTCCCCAGCACTATGAACAATCAGCAATCAACTATTAATATGTGCATCTCTTTTTATTCACAAAGAATGTATATCTATTGTACGTTTCTTGAGCCAGAAAATAGCTGATAGTTAGTCGTTTTCTCGTCAGCGGTGGGACAACTGCCTTACACGATATATATAAGAGACAGCTGCTTCCCCACCTGTGTGCGTGACCTTCTGTCTCGCTTTCACTCATGTCAGTGTGCGTGGCTGGCGTGGCTTTCTATCTCTTTTTTTTTCTATGCATCCACGCCAGCCACTTTTGAATATCCGCTGCGATCAACTGTTTTGTTTATGCTTTCTGTCGATTATATATAAACCGTGGAAGTCGTATATTTTTTTAACGCTTAGTTCCTTATATTATAATGCTTCGTTTCTTTCGGTCGTCACTAGATGGCACTGTTATTTTATATAAATAGCACTGTTATTTTAAATAATATGTATTTATTTAAAATAACATCAGCAACGAAAAACCACTAAGGTTTGCCTGTGCTATCTGAAGTCTAATCACAATTCTGTTGTTAACTGTTGACGTATCTTAGGATAAAAGAATGATATGATAATTTTCGATAAAATATATTGGAAATTGTTACCTCATTGACTTTTTTCATAAAAAATGTGTGAAAACTTAAATCGAAACTACGTAACTATAGTTATATATGCTGCAATGTTAGTGACCATGAAAGTTTAAAACAGTATATACATAACTATAGTATTTGTTGAGTGAGCGGAAATCGAACCAGAACTTTTGATGACATTTTTTTTATTTTTTTATTCGAATCTTAAGATGTGTATTTTTGTTTTTTATTTAAGATATAAAATACGTCTGGGCACTCGCCCGGATAGCGAAAGGTCGTGGGTTCGAATCCCAACCGAGGGCTCGGAGGCGTAGTTGTTTTTTAAACACGTATTTTATATCTTATGTGTTTTTTGTTTGATTATTCAATATTTTTTTTACAGCGCCGGTAGAGCCTCATATGTATCGAGTGCATACATAACGGAAGAAGACGCAGGAGCCCGCGCGGTAGCGATTTGGTTACAAGCTATAATCGACACTATCACTAAGGAATTATAAACAATTTTCCAATGACAAATCTTTAAGTGCATTTACTATTTATGTTGATGTTATTATATGTTGATGAGTAATTAAATACAAAATAATATTATTTATTAATTAAAATTTTGTGTTATACATAAATCATGTGTTTTTTTTACCGTTAGTTTGTAATTATAAAATAAAAATTATTTGTTATTTTTGACGTGATAACGTCTTATATATCAATGAACGCCGGCTGCACGAACGAAAAAGTGTAACGTACCGCCTGAGCCGAGCGTGCAAGCGAGAGCGCGGTACAAGCGATAGAGAGGCACGATTGGCCTAAGCGTTCGACTTGTGGCGCATCTATCTCTCTTCCACTTCATAAAGTGAAAAGTTAATGTGATTTCTGCGAGAATATCGACGCAACTCAAAATTCTGTCAAATAAATATGCCAAACGGTCTTAAATCTTCGATATATTATTATCGTGAACTAACATGAAACGCAGATATCGTGCCGACGTTAGCCAGAAAGAGATAAAATGACATTTTTTAGTATGCGATAAAAGATTTAATAAGAAATTTGAAGTTTTTAGTTTCGTCCCTATTCTTGCAAACCAGCGATATATATATATATATAGAGAAATTAACAAATCAAATGGCAAAAGTTTCATGTTTTAACAAACTTTTTTATTATGATGAAATTTTTAGTTAATATAATAGTACCTATGTACTAGGCGATACAGTCGCTAAGCATAAAGCTACGCTAGCACCATATATTGGTCACAATCTGGTCCTAAACCTCTTGATTGGATTCCATACAAAAAATATTAAAATCAGTTATGAACTCGGGGAAGTTATGGCGTAACAGACATTGCGCCATTGAAGCTGATCCGTGGGAGCTTCGCTTCGCTCCGCTCCAATAACATTAGGGCCGGTGAACACGGCGCGTTGCGTCAGCGTTGCGTCGACGTAGCGCTGCGATAGCGCAGCGCCTGTGTGGCCGGCTATGCGTCGAAATATTTGCGTTACGACGACGCAACGCAACGCAACGCGCCGTGTGGACTGGCTCTTAGTGGTTAAAGGGTCTCTGGCTAAGGAAAGAACTCAGCAAGGATTTTTTTGTTCACCCTATAATTAGGTGTTTGAAGAGTTTAAATTAAAAAAAAAATCTTATACTATTAAATAAGCATAAGAAGATAATGAGACAAGTTTGTATCGACCTACATTATTACCGCAGGAAGCTTCAACCGCTCTTCAACTTCAGCCATTTCATACATGCTCGTGGGTTAGGCTTACTCTTGACATCAGGACATCCTCTATTTGGTCCCTGGAAGGTCACCTTGGTCTTCTTCCTTTAGCTACCGACTTTATTTCTATCCTACCCGAGGGCTCAGAGATTTGGTTGTTTTTTAAAGGCGTATTTAAAATAATAAGTTTCTTATTTAGAATCCATAATGTTTCGTAGTATCGAGTTATTTTCGGTTACTTACAATTATTTAAATTACACAAGTACTCAGCTCTCTGGTTGACTGGTAGAGAATGCCTAAAGGCATTAAGTCCGCCACTTGTACTGTATTGTGCAATAAAGAAATAACAAATAAAAAAATAGTATGAGTTCTTAGTTTGGGACTAAATTAAAAGCTTATACTTTGTCCAATTTAGGATGATACTTTTGACAGGTGTCACTTCCTTATTGCTACGTACTACAGTCCATCAAATCTAAGAAGTACCGTTTGACGTTTCATGTTTTTCAAACAGATATAACTTTGTTTAAGCGTAACTTATTCAAATTCGATAACCTTTTTCGTAAAACCATGGATTTATAAAGGTTTTATTATTGGATCTAAAAATGTACAATTCTTAATATCTAAATGTAATTGAAAACTTTCAAACAAAGCAAAATAAATAATATTTACACAATAAATAAGTTCTAATAGTTCTATTCTTGACCTCATTGCAAAGTCACATAGTTAGGGCACTGCTCCTAGTGTTGCGACTCTTCGGAATCAATTGTGTACG
Source organism: Calamotropha paludella (assembly GCA_927399485.1). NCBI lineage: Eukaryota > Metazoa > Arthropoda > Insecta > Lepidoptera > Crambidae > Calamotropha > Calamotropha paludella. The sequence goes on along the minus strand of OV656806.1, from coordinate 2,416,152 downwards.
AAAAAATCGTGTACATTATTCGGAAAATCGAATTTATTACTTTCAAATTATCAATTAACGACTTTGTAAAAATACATGACAGATGACAAAATGGTCAAATTTGATGCCTCGTTCCATAATCTACTCAGATTACGATGTTATAAGCGCTAGAAGCGCTTATGGCCAATGTCAGACCACGGCCAGAAAGCGAATTTTCGACGTAATGTTTAGGGGTAGAGCGCAATTTAATTTTTGTATAATTTCACGTTACTGCTCGTTCGCATAATGCATTTAATACATAGGTACCCTAAAATAAATTAATTTAATTATTTTCAAATAAATCTATATAGGCGAAATAGCTCCAGAAAAAAGATTTTTTTTATCAGACAACACTGCCGACCACAAGCGCACGCGGTCCCCCTCGCCCGCGTCAGCAGTCTCTCGCCATCTTGGAAGCTGACTGTGCGCGTACCTACTTTCTCGTTTGTTTTTTACAATTTGTGACTTGGTTATTACTTTTCTGGACTCTGAACTAAGCAAGTGTTTATTAATCATGTCGAAAAGAGGACGTACTTTGAACAGCCAGGCTCGTGAATTGGTGGTGAAATTACACGAGTATTTTGAGCGTGAATGTCAAAATGGTGGAGCTCTACTGCCAGTTACACAAGTTCGGGATCGCGTCGGTGAAGCTCTCGGTATTGGTAGCCGCACCGTCGGCAAAATATTAAGTGAAAAATATGGGCCTTCGGGGAGTGACAGTAACGTACTTCACACGCCGAAAAAAAGGAAAAGAACTAAACCTGTGACAGGTATCGATGACTTCGATAGCCATGCTATTAGAAACCATATCTATGGTTATTATACAAGAGGCGAATTTCCAACATTGGCAAAGTTATGTGCAACTTTAGAAGATGCCGGGCTGTACAGGGGAAGCATAGAGTCGTTGAGAACGATAATAACAGGAATTGGCTTCAGATACAAAAAAGTTGACAAACGAAAAATTGTTATGGAGCGACATGACATAATTATGCAGCGACTAACATTCCTGCGCGAAGTAAAACAAATTATAAACTGGGATAATGTAATATTTTTGGACGAAACATGGCTAAATTCCAACCACTCTGTGCCGAAAACATGGACAGATGATTCTGAAGCTTCGTGCTCGTAAGTGCCGATAGGGAAAGGTGGACGCCTCATTATATGCCATGCTGGATCAGCGTCTGCAGGTTTCGTGGAAAATTCATTATTAGCTTTCCAATCTAAAAGCACAAAAGAGTATCATGAAGAAATGGACGCGGAAAGGTTCCAAGAGTGGTTCTTAAATTTACTAACGAATATCCCTCCTAACAGCACAATTATAATGGATAATGCCCCATACCACTCTGTGCAAATTGATAAAGCACCAACATCAGCCAATAAGAAAGCAGATTTGGTGGCATGGCTGCAAAGAAAAGGAGTGGAAGCCGACATGTCACTATTAAAAGCTGAATTGTTACATTTAGTGAAATTGCATAAACCACCAAGACCGACTTATGCTATTGACCAATTAGCCGAAGAACACGGGCACAAAGTCATACGACTTCCTCCGTATCATTGCCAATATAATGCCATTGAACTGATTTGGGCCCAAGTTAAAGGTAATACTTTATAATATAATAATATTTTTTAGTAGTTGATTATATTAAACAAGAACTTGTTCTTAATAAGCTGAAATATTATATTGTGAATTGAGATTTTCCGTTAAGTACAGTAATACTATAAAACATTACCCTTCTTCTTCGCAGTTGTGTAAAATTGTACATTACCAAACAAAATATTGCAAGATTAGCTTAACACATTTTGTAGCCACATAACACGAGTGCCTCCAGCTTTTATAATTTAAAAAATAGTCTAAGTCTCCCACCTAAAAATTATATAATTGTTTTACAGGTTATGCAGCAAGACACAACACAAAACCACCCTTCAGTGTCAAGAAAATGGAAGGCTTATTAAAGGAAGCATGTGCGCAAGTTACACAAGAAGATTGGTCAAAAGTAGTAGAAAAAACAAAGAAAATAATAATGGACGACTTCGACAGAGACGTAAAATTCGATGATTTCATGGATAATCAACTAGTCATTAATTTAAATGACTATGATGACGAGGACGACACTGATTCCAGTATTAGTAGTGAATAAAAAAATATCCTAAACATTACTTTTATTTAAATGCTTCGACTTCGACCTTTAGAACCTTAAGATTTTTTCGGTATTATATCCTCAGATTACTAGTAAAACCTAAATTTACCAATAAACAACCTTTTACAATAACTTATTTAAAAAATATAGGATAAGAGTACAGAGAAATAATATCTTAAATTTCGGATATTATGGTCATTGATCTCTTAAAATTCGGATATTATAGTAATCGATCTCTTAAAATTCAGATATCATAGTAATCGATTTTTTTAAACCCATCCCTATTATTCTATTGGTCAGAACTGTCAAACGGTACTTCTTAGATTTGATGGACTGTAAGGTTGCGTTTGTTTCCTTATGTTTGGCTTGACATTGCAATAGCAACTTTATATCCTCTATATAGGTGTCAACTGTGAAAAGTATCATCCTACATTGGACAAAGTATAGTGATCGTTGTGTTGTACTATTTAATTAATAACATTGAACCAGCCAAATTATCAACTATATTATTAAAAGTATGCACCTTATTTAATTATTCTAATATTCTATATGTTACATTAACTAAGTCCAATTCCAAATATAAAATAATACAAAGTATTTTATATGTATCCAAAATAACACACGTATTAATTATAAATTACTGTAAATTTATAATTAGATTTTGTTGAAACAGAAAAATTAAACGTTAAATTATTGTGTAACCAACGGCAATATTGTCACAATAATTGTGTCAAAAATACTTTACAACAAGATACATTAATGAACATAAATTAAACAAAACAAATTGTCCTATTTATTTTATTTACATTGGAAGACGCCTATTCTTTCAATGATATCTTTAGTTTAAAACTAAATCTATTTAGTTTCGGATTATTAATATATTCTCAAAATTAATTATTGTTACGCACAATCACTTATGTATACAAAGGAGAACCATGTCGCACGGAATAGACCGAAAGTGAAGAAACAACTGTTAAGGAATAAATAAACAATTTAATATGACAAGGTTCTATGTTGTATACTCTCATTGTTCTTGAGTGTACATGCTAGGCACATTGGTGTATTGGTAAGTAGCTATAGTATGTAATGTGAAAAAAAAATGAAAAAAAGTCAAAACCATCGAAATAAGTAACCTTATTTCATAAAATTGGGCATTAAACAACAAATAACAAAAAAGAGACGATATACGAAAAGTAACTGGCTATGAGAGAAAGAGAGAAGGAAAATGTGTGCTAGCACCTCTCTCTCTTGCCCCTACAGTAATATACGAAACGTAACCACTCCCTTTCAATCTTCACCAGTTTTCATTGAAAAAATTGCATAATATACATACTTAGCTTAAGTTGTATCATTTTTCAAATGATATTGAACTCTAAATATCGGACCTTAAGTTGAAAATCGAAGGGAGTAAACTTAAGGTGCTTTTGACTGTACATGAAATTAAGTTACATTACAAAGACAGACCGTGTGTGTCGTAGGGATGGCTTTATAAATGTATAATAATACAATTTCCAAATTTATTTCACGAAGAATGTATAAAAATGTGGTGATTTAATCTTCAATTATTATATGAATTATTTTAAATAATACAGTTCTTTTATAATAGGCAATAATAATACTAGATTTAAAAATCTAAAAATCCCACGTTTTTCAGTAACCAAAAAAGAATAAAATAACCCGGCGGGGCCAAGCGAGGGGCCACTCAAAACGTGGGGGCGCATATTACTTATGGAGATGTAATGAGATGTACGTTATGCATAGATGTTGAGAGAATTTGTAAAGATGCGCCCCCACGTTTTGAGTGGCCCCTCGCTTGGCCCCGCCGGGTTATTTTATTCTTTTTTGGTTACTGAAAAACGTGGGATTTTTAGATTTTTAAATCTAGTATTATTATTTTATTCTTTTTAATTTTCTTGCGTATTTGTGTGCTAATAACTCAAAATTATTAATTAATCGCAGCAAACCATGAGTCGCTATGACTTTTTTCATATGAAAGTGAAATTTCGCAAAATTTGGCCTGAAAGTGGCCGTAGCAAGTTAAAAGTTGTTTTAGGATGCATTGTCATCGGGTTCTGACTTGCTCCAAAAATATCAGCTCGCTAGGTGGCCGGGAAGTGCCTCAAAATTGAGTTGCAAGAATCCAACTGCACAGACAGACAGACAAGCAAGAAAGCGACCTGAGAAAAACGTGGGAAAAATCTATGTCAAAGCAATAAGCAATAATTAGCAAAAGACACTTGTTAACTTTGTTGTAATCAACGATGTAGTGAAACCATAACACTAATGGTAGTACAATAATGGTATTGTGATGACAGAGTAATATCATTTTTTGTGGATTATATATAGGGTGACGACGTATAATATTGTAAATGTCGTTACTTCTGTTAAAGCTGACGAGTGTCGTGCGCCCATTCTTCTTGTCAGGTAAAAGACGTCCTGAATGGGTGGAAGGTAAAAATGTTGGACGATTCTAAAAAACTTATTTTAAGTGCATTTGAATAATAATTTTCTTTATTTTCATTTTTAATGAATGATACTACCTGGTTATGATGACTACTATGTCCAAGCACGGAGAATCCGACCAAAGAGGCCTTTTAATTCGCCCGCCAAATCGTACAAAAGAGTCATAAAAAAGGCGAGATTTGACCACATCAGCCGAATATAGACGAAACTGCCATCTTACCCGAACGTCAGTAAACAGTTCTGGTCCCTTTCGAAGTTAGTCAAGGCGAATTTCTGCCATCCTACGCTACTACTATGCTATCTTGCAACCTGAAAAGTTGCTAGCTCATTTCAGTTTAAAATCATCTTGAATTGAAGTTATAATATCTGTAATAGTTTAAAAGACATTTAACCGCATATTTTTTTCAATACTAAATTTAGCTTTTAACTGACTTAGATAAGTCAGTAAGTCAGTTAATTCAGTCGATTATCTCATAATTTACTGCAAACACTCATGACAATGAATAATAATCTTTTTAAATGGTTAATTTCGTAATTTATTCTCATTTTATCGTATGAATTTATTTTCTACACTATAATATGATAAACTCTGAATTTGATAGAAAATTATCGTAATTATATGTTAGTCAATTTTGCCAAAATGAATCATTATAAAACAATACAAGAAAGTTTCGTCGGTTTATTTGTTTGTTAAAAAGCTACTTAATCAGTTTAGTTATCTGTTAATAATAACGGACATATTACTTAAATACCTCTCGAGTATATTTAATTATTATTAATTATTACATAATATTACTACATAATTATAAATTTTTCATGATAATTAATTCGGTAGATCGTCGAACTTTTTGAATAGTTGATTGGTATTTGTGAAAATTACTTTCGATGTTGAAAACATTGATTGAACTATATTAGCTCATAGTAGAAGTTGGAATGTGCCTGTCTATGTCCACGCATCTTCTAGTGTCTCGGCAGCTCAGCGGTCAGAGCACTCACCCGGATAGCGAAAAGTGGTAGGTTCAAATCCTACTTGAAGGTTCGGAGGTGTGGTTGTTTTTTTATAAGCTTATTTTTAATCCTATTTGTCATTTGGTATGTAACATTTTGATATAATTAATATAATTTGCTTGCTAGTAATGAATTGAAAAATAATATCGTTCATTTGGTGCAAAATTGACGTAATTGTAAATTTTGTGTTTTTGAAGAAGAGGGAAACAAATTTTAAATACATTTTCTTTTTTAAATTAGCATTACCTTAAAATATAACTCCTAACGTATACTTCTCTTAGGTTCATAAGCTTCTTGCGAAAACTATAAGAATTGTATTTCTTTTTTTTCTGTCGATGTTTCTCAGAAATGTAATTTTGACGAAAAGTGTAATTGCGTAATTGTTGCACCAAATGAGCGATATTATGTAATTTAATACGCAATGTATATCAAATTAGGGCAAGTGCTTAAAGTGCCAAACGAAATGATTATTTTCAGCGAAGTGTATTAATACAATCAAGAAATCTTCTTATTAGGATATTAGATTTGTTTCGTTAAGGACCTTTTACACTTCATATATAGGGTGTCCCAAAAAATTTTGTCAAACGGAGATCCAGATGTAGAGCACCCCTTTGGTAACCCGAATCACTCTCATGTGTTCGGTTATATTTCATAATTTTCGAGTTATGATTTTTTTTATTCTTGAGAATTTTCTCCCTGAACAACTGAAAAATTCTAAAAAAAAGCTGAAGACTTTTTCAACAATTTTTTTGATGAGTTGTACTAATACAGTGGATCCTCGGTAGTCCGACAAACATTTTGCAGGGCAGTGTCGAACTATCGAATTTGTCGGATTATAGAGTACTGCCTAAGATCCCCTATAGTCCGAATTTTTTTACAAAAGAGTACCTTGTAATCCGACAAATTACAGATCCAATGATAAGATTACAAATCATACTTCGCAATCAATACAAGCAAGCAATCAGAATAAAAACAATACCGTACGCGTCGAGCACAATAGTGATGGTGCGTACAAGTTGTAACTTGTTCAATCGTGAATTAGCGAATACTTGTGTGTAATAGACGATGTCGGATTATAGGGGGTGCCGCATTAGCCAGGGGCCGGATTACCGGGGCTCCACTGGATGCTTAAAATAATAAGCTAAATAACATAAACCTGTTAAGTTTTAGCTCATTGGTTGGTATGTCTGCTTTTAACCAAGTAGACGGAGTTCGATTCTCGTCGATGATTATGAATATTTCATCGTATTGGCGATAATTGACATCACATACGTTTTGACGTGACAACGTCTTATAAATTGGTTTGCCGGGTGACACTTCAAGAAACTGCGTTACGCTCCGCTCACGTTATGCGCTTACAATGAGAGCGAGTGAGAGGCACGCGTCCCTTCCACTCGGGCATGGTTAGCCCGCCTAAGAGCGAGAGAGACAGACATAAAAAGTGGAAGGGACGCGTGCCTATAAATTAATGTTTTAAATATAATTCTTTGTATAAATAAATGTTTTAAATTGTTACTATTATTTCATCCTTCTTCCTACTATACGAATGAATATTCACATTAAAATTATTTTACCACTCAAAGTCGTTGTCACGTAAAACTTTCGCCCGTATACCGACTTTACAGGCAACCAACCAGTTTTTTAAATGCTATCTTATATGATAAATTATTTGAATAGAAAAATACTAGAAAAAAATCGACTGGGCAATCACAAGTAAATTTTCAGCCGGGAATCGAACCCGCAACCTCTGGTTGTCCGGTCCAATGCTCTCCCAATTGTCTGTTTCATCTTATTCGATGTCCAAACATTTGTGAAAATGTTTCTTTTGATTAAATTAAAAAAAAAAGTTTTTTTTCGAATACGAGAGGATTTCCTCTCCTTGGTGAGACAACGCTGGCCTACAGTGTAAAATTAGAAAGGTACTATAAAATTTCGATGGGTTCACAAGGCTCGGTAGCTCATTGGGAGAACATTGGACAGGATTTCCAAAGGTTGCGGGTTTGAATCTCGCCTGAGAATTCACTTGTGACCCGAGTCGATTTCTTCTAGTATTTTTTATTAAAATAACTAATAAATACATTGTTTGATACCAAAGTCTCTAAAGCACTTGTGTTATGGTATTCAGAAACAACGACGGTACCACAACACCCAGACCCGATCCGATATAGAAAAACTCGTTTACTACATCGGTCCGGTCGGGGAACGAACCTGAGACAGGAGTGGCGTTACCATGACAACCGGTATACGAGTCGCTCAACCACATATAAGAGTACGTATTTATGTAAACCGGCGCCCTCTAGCGGTTAAGGTAACGAATAAAAATATATCCTAATTGAATAACAATTAAATTGAAATTGCAATGATAATTTACAAATAAGGTTACTTATTATTATGGTCGTTCTATATACCAGTTATAAACATCTAGGCATACCTCCACTACAATCGAACGTTGTACTATCAGTTAGAAATCCCATTCCGTTGTCTTTTCTATTTCCATGTCTGACATTTTCTGCTGTAGTAGCAGCGCTGACATGTCGTCTGAAATAAATGATTTTATTTTCTTAATTTTTGGTATGGTCCTTGGCTCTTGCCACGCCCACCAGGGAGGTATCTCCCGTACCTACCTTTTTAATTTTCATCTATTATTTGGTTAAATTTAAAAGATGGCGTTACTACACTGACTGTAATAACGCCATCTACCTACATCAAGTGATATACCTAACGCCATCTATCGACAATTGATGAAACAAAAATAATGAACCATACTTTTTCTTGTTTTTTTTAGTTAAAAAACTGAAGTAAGTAGAAATGAAACGTTAAAATTGATGCTAATACAATAGTTATTATTTTTCACATTGGCGTCGACATCTCCCTTCGATACTCGTCGATACATTGGAAGATTTCTGAGAAAACACAGAATCAGTTCTACTAATAGTTCTAGTTATCTAAATAGTTTTTTTTAGTTTAGTGTAATGAAATCTTGCAAGTTAATTTTGACCCACTGCTTGGTTTTTAATTGAGCTGAAATTTTGCATGCTAATGCAATTATATTATAATATCACGTGACAATACAATATCATAAGATATAAAATACGTGTGCAAGAAAAAAAAACTACGCCTCCGAGCCGTCAGGTGGGATTCGAACCTTTCGCTATCCGGGTGAGTTCTCGCTGAGCGAGCTCGGAGACGTAGTTTTTTTTTTAAATTTTATACAAATATTGCATTGTGAATACAAAAAAAAACACACAATTATGATTTGATGCTGGAGCTGAAAGGTGGTCATAAGAACTCTGCAATAAAAAAAACAACTCCATCGAGTTTGGGCTCGTTACATTCGTTTTATTAACAAGTAATTATAACAGATTGTTTTAAACAAGTTTTTTAATTATAATTTGTACTTCTGCAATTCATACTAATTATGGTAAGAACAACTTTTTAACTCGTGCATGCAAATCTTATAATAGTATCTTTTCTCAATTTTTTTTTATTTTTTTTATTTGCTATGTCATATGGGCAGTTTAAAAGTCAAGTCAAATTAGTATTAGAAAACAGTCGAACTTTTTTAATTTAATGACTCTTGTTGTTTTTTTTTGCTTAACTTTCATTGTTAATGCCATAGTATTCCTTGCTAGTGTTTGTTAGTTGTCAATGTGTAAAATATCTGTGGAAACTTTGTTGTTATATGTGTATTCAATATATGTCGTGTATAAGTCTAAAATTATGTGTTGCCCTCGAAAATAAATAAATCAATAAAAATAAATAACTTGTCTCAAGTATCAGGCGGGAAACAAGTTAATTTTTTTTCAAATAATATTTTTAAATATAAGAATCTGTTCTGTTTATTATTTATCTGTGATTACACTTACTAGGGTCTGGTTTAATCGGCTTAACGCGGCCGATAAGTCCTGGCAAGTAGTCAGTCTTACGAATTTGCTTGAAGAAAGCGTGGTTTAATAGTTGGGTTGCAGTCGGTCGTTTTTCCTGGTCCCTGGAAAATAGAAAATAAATTTTGTTATTTTTTTTAAATACTTTTAGCAGATAAGGCGAAGTTCTTAGAAAATTCTACATTCGCAGTACATTTGACGACTGTTTGGCTACCGTTGCAGTAGCGATCCTGCCTTTCGCACCGACGATTCTGGGTTCGAATCCCGGAAGAGGCAGATGTTTGTATGATGAATACGAGCATTTGTTCTTTAGTCATGGGTGTTTATATATATTTCTATAAATATTACATATTTATATGTCTATCCGTTACCCTAGTATCTATAACACAAGCTTTACAGTGCTTACTTTGGGCTAGGCTAATTGGTGTGAATGTAAGAAATATTATTATTTTTTTTTTTCTTTAACTTTAATACAACTTGACAGTTCTTAAAATTAGAGAAATTAAAAAAGTTATTATGAGCAAAGGCTGTTACAGAATTGATGATAAATCGAAGGACAAAAGGCGTGGAGTTAATGACCTTTGCTTAAAGAACTATACTTCTAATTAATATAATATATAAAATTCCCGTGTCACGGTGTTCGTAATTGAACTACTCCGAAACGGCTCGACCGATTTTCGTGAATCTTAGCGTGCATATCGGCTAGGGTGGAGTATCGGACAACATCTATTTTTCATTCCCCTAAATGTTAAGGGTGGTCCACCCTTAAATATTTTTATTATTTTTTTGGACAAAAAAATCATACAAAAATGCGTACAACCCTAAATTTTAACCCCTCTACGATCAATCCCTATTTTTTATTTATTAATCAAAAACTTTTCCTAGAAATAATATACATGGCAAAACAACGTTTGCCGGGTCAGCAAGTATTTTATAAAGTTAAGTTTTCTAATGCATATTTCCAAGCGCTGGAAGTTTCCTTAACTAAAATCTGTAACACATAAAAAGGAGAAAATATAGCCCTTGCCGAGTATCTTGCGGCTTCTTCTCGGTACAAAGTCTCCCATTGTAGGATTTACGAAGCCATCGCATAGTTGACTTTCAATATATGCATTGTAAATTCTCATATTACATAACTAGCTGACCCGGCCTCACGTTGCTGTGGCTCAACTATTATATGTTAAATGATAAATAGCCTATAACCTTCCTCGATAAATGGGCTATCTAACACTGAAAGAATTTTTCAAATCGGACCAGTAGTTCCTGAGATTAGTGCGTTCAAGCAAACAAACTCTTCAGCTTTATAATATTAGTATAGATAAGCATTTTTCTTCATTTCTTTTTATTGTTACTGGGTTTTTGCTTGATCCCAATCAAGTCCGAGCTGAGACAGGATTCACGATGGAACGAGCTAACCCAGAAGGTGAGTATTCACTCTAGTTTTAACACGCTCAGCGCCATGTGTATCGTTTTCGATACACACTGCGCTGTACTGGGCAGGACACATAGCCAGAATGGAACAGTCCAAGTGGACCAGGAGATTACTGGAATGGCGACCGTGGGAAAATCGTCGCGGTAGAGACCGTCCCCCTATGCGATGGGTCGATGACATATCCAAAACAGCTGGATCGAATTGGATGAGAGTGGTAAGAAGTAGGCAGAAATGGAAAGATTTGGAGGAGGCCTACGTCCGAAGACGGACAAACGAAGGGCCGTTATGATGATACACACTGTACTAACACTTGTGTATCTTTTTCAATACACATGGCCCAAGAAAATGTTAAGGGTGTGAACTATTTTCACAGGCCTGTGTATCAAAAAAGATACACACTAGAAGAAGGGATTGTAGAACGGTGGGGATAGAAAAAAAATATCATCTATAACATTTAGTTGGAAGTAAAGTTTTGTTAGTATTGGCATAAAGGGCTTGGCGCTGAGCGTGTTAAAAAAGGACGGGTTATAAGTACTCAGAAATAAAAATCTTTTATATTTTAGTAGTGTAACTGACCTCTGCAGCGCCATTTCACTGACGTGGTGGAAGGAATCGGACAATTTGCGGCTGGCGTACACCTGTCTTAGCCGTGATACGCCGTCTGCACTATCCCCTACACCGCTATCCGTATTGTACATACCTGAAAACGAACATCTCAAAATAAATGCCTGTACCAGTACCATGCTATCTATACACTTAAACTCATTATCAGCCTATTAATTTCCCTATAGGACATCTCTTTACAGGTATTATATTGAATGTTGTCGATATGTAGTTATCTAAAACATCAAAGGAAGGCGCTGGTATTTCGGTTATATTATGAGTGAATGTGGGTTTAAATTCCGCCTGATATGTGTAAAGTTGAATCTATAATCTAAGATCACGAATTTGTTGTTTGTCTGTCCACTCTTTTCCCCGCTTTTTTTCCAATGTATATGCGTTACCATAGCAACGCGTGAACAGCAAGTAGTTCGTCTACCTGACGCTAGATGGCGCTAACGGAAAAATATTTAATAATAGAAAAAAATTAAAGAATTTTATCCACCAGTGCGAAGCCGGGACGGGCCGCTAGTTTATTATTAAATTTCTTTAATAGATAAAATCATAGGCCTTATCAATGAATAAAAATGCAGTAGGGAGAATGGGCCAAATATAACCCACCAGGAAAAGAAATAGTAAGTGCTAATGATTGCATAAATCAGTTATGTGCCTTCTTAAGCATGATGGAGCTCGTGGTAGTAAATTTTTGGTCACCTATTTGTTGGGCAGTCCTTACGAATTTTGCTTAACGTCTGTAATTATAAGCCAGTTCCCCAAGTTGTGTATTAGTTCGCTGTTCATTTAAGGGGAGCTTCAACCGGCATGAAACCTGCTTAAAGAGCGGAGTGCTGTTCTTTTTGGGATGTGTGATGTTTTATGTGAATACTGAAGATCTAACATTCAAGTAATATAATTTAATTTCATATAATTGACTAAATATAATACTCAGATGATAAAAAAATGTTTTATATACTATATTTGTATAATTCTTAATGTAATGCAATAAACACAAAGCCTTGTCGCTTCGCTCGCTCTGTGGTCACAAGTATGACCTAAAATCAGCTTGATTTACGTGTTTATAGTTTTTTTGTTATAGCTGGGGACCTCGGTAGGCAAGCATCTTGCAGGCAAACTTATACATTACATTAAGTAATAATCAAACAATATGTTAGTAATCATTGCTTTATAGAAAAAAAGACAAACATGTGTGCAATTCACACGCGGTAGAAGTGAAACCTTCAAAAATAATACGTACACGTATACAAAATATCACGGTTGTTGTGATGCCTTCTCTCTAGCTCTAGCTTCGCATGCGCACACAAACACGTATTAACACACGTACAACGCTTCCTATCTAATTTTCTCCTATGTTAAATCTTATGAATTTATGTGTCTGTCTCTTTTTACTGTCGGTTTTTCGTTTAATCGACTTTCAAATCACAAAGATGCTAAATAAGTGTTCGCTTCAAAATTGTTTTAGAATATGAGTATTATATCAAATTAATATATTACATTATGTTGTTATGGAAAGTATATTTAGAGCGAGTAAAAGTTATATCCAATAAAAATTATATCCTATGAAATTATTTCATAATATTATTGTGTATTTATATTAAACGAAATATATTAATTCTGTGGGGATAGCATCATAAAATGTACTTTTAATGGGACAATAATATGACTATTATCAATCAGTTTATTCATTTCGATACAGTCTCATACTCTGTTAGTATCAAAGAAACTGAAAAGCAATGTTAGTATGTATATGGTATTTTACTTTTTTTATGGTGAAAAGGAAAGCGATTGACCGCTATCTCGCATGATGGTAAGCGACGATGCGATCTAGGATGTAACGTGATTGCCTAGAAGATACTTATTCACTCGTGACTTGAGGACCCCCATATTGTATTTATCAGGAAACACAGACTCAGGCAAAGAGTTCCACTCTTTAGCGGTACTGCTTACAAAATTGGAACCAAAATGCTTAGCGCGACTCTTTGGTATATCAACCAAATAACGGTGGGGCCTATTCGTAAGTTTGGTTGTCCTATGAAAAAATGGGGACGGCGGAACAAGGCTGTGCAATTCTGCTGCACACTCTCCGAAATGTATCCTATGAAAACTGATAGGCTGGCTACCTTTCGTCTATGTTCAAGGCCCTTCAGCTTATTATTAAAAAGTTCGTCATTGCCGATGAGTTTCTTGGCCCTCCTTTCAATGGATTCAAGTGTCTGGAGTTGATATTAGGCGGAACCGTCCGAAAGATGAGAACAGTACTCCAAAAGATTGAGCAACTGCTCCGGCGTGAAGTACTTTCTAACCTTCGCCAGAATGCCAAGTTTTAAATATTTTTGTTGCAATTATCAAATTAATAATTAAAAAAAATATAAAAAAAAAATCAGACAGTGTTCATTTGTGGATAAGTGACAATTTTCCTTAATTAATTATATCAAATTGCCAAAAAAAAATTATCAATGTCAAATTATCCAATTATTAAAACAAAATTATGAGAAGAATCACTAACTTTTCATTTCGCCATCATCGAGGCACGAATCCGGGAAGGTGGAACAGTCCAGCAACTGCGGTCTGCTGCCGCGCACCTTCTCCGTGAACATGAGCGTGGTGGGCACCTCCGCGAAGGGAACCGCTCCATTGGCCAATTCGCAGCAGAGTACACCCAACGAATAGATGTCTGAACGCTCGTCGTAGCCTTTAAGATTCTGGTCAAAAGAAAAATATACAATATCAGACAAGAATACTGAAAAAGCATTTTTAGTACCATCACAGTTTATATGGGTAGAGAATGTGTGTAAAAAAAGTTTTACATTTACATTTTACATTCATAAGTTTCAAAGAATATATATCTATGTAGAATTGAAATCTATGCGAAATATGAGCCAATACAAAAAAATAATGTATATCCCATATCTAAAGATTATTTTAATATAATCATTTTCAAATATGTAAAGCTATAAAAGAAACTTTTTGTAGTAAAAATTTCTTTACACATGAAAATATACACATGATTATAGCAGTAAATGCTCAGATTTTGAAGACCATTTGGTTCAACAGTAGCAATCCTTTGCCTTTTGCACAGACAGTCCTGGATGCTAATGCCGAAAGGGGCAAATGTTTGTGTGATCAATACAAGCAGAAATATATATGAATAACTTGTGCATTTGCAAGTACATTATATTATATTTCTATAACCCTGAGTCATAGGTATTTATATACCTCTATATATATAAAAACTTCGTATCACAGTGTTTGACCGCAATAAACTCCGAAATTACTTAACCCATTTTGATATTTTTTTTCATTTGGGTGGATTTGTTCCCACTTAGGACATAGGATATGTTTCATTTTAATTTATAACACAGCAACACGTGGTCAGGTCAGCTACCATATCTGTAAATATTACATATCTATGTATCATATGTGTATGTCTATCTGTTACCGTAGTATCCATAACACAAGTCTTACATTGTTTACTATGGACTAGGCTAGGTGTAGATGTGAGTGTGAATATTATTATTATTCTTCGATACTCATAAATGTATATATTTAATGTTGTAGACATGTAGTTATCTAAAACATGAAGAGATGGCGCTGGTATTTGGCTAAGAAATTCAACAGGTCTGAGGTTTCGATAGCTTAATTGGGAGGTTCCTTGCTTAGATAACAAGAGGATGTGAGTTTGATTTCGCCTGAATTGAGACAGATATTTATTATTCAATTCCTTTTATACGTAAGTACTTTGGTATACTAACATGAATAAAGAAGGATAAATGATTTATTTACAAAACCAGTTTCACCAACCTGCTCCAGGAGTTCGGGGCTAAGCCACATGAGGTTAGCGTTGTCATGGTCCGGTGGAGGCAGGCGATGGAGCTTGGCGCGTCGCCCTCGCACTGCCATTCGCGCTGCGCTTCGCAATCCCGATAGCCGCGACAACCCGTCAGCACCCACTAACACATGGCTGGCACGAACGCTCCTAGAACACAGATGAAAAATATTATATTAAACAACAAATTAATACTATATTGCTCACCAAAAATACTTGTGTACAGTAAAATGTATTTCTGATGTATGATTTGTGATTTTGCTTTTTAGATTATGTGCAATTAGTTATATACAAGTCAAACAATATTGCCACTTTAAGCGCTGGATTTTATAGATTGTACTTTCTCTTTTTAAACAGTTTTTCCATTAAATATTCAAATTTCTAGACTTTAGGCATTAAACCAATTTCCATATGTGGTTTTGATAAAACATCATGTTATACTTGTAATGTTTGAGTGTTGTATAATAATATACACAAGGAGGACTAATTATTAGACATTTGATTGGTGTCTATTCTCAAAATCCATAATGAAGAAAGGCCAAAATATGTGGCAAAGACTTCCACCTCAAGTATTGAGAACTTCTTTAGTTGTGAGGTTGCCATACTGGTTTTCATAGTAAAGCCACTAAAAGGTTCCTGGGTCAATCCCTGCTAGTATAAAGTAAGCATTTGTATATTGGCTAGGGTCTGGGTATTATGGTGCTGTTGTTGATTCTGAATTCCGTAACACTAGCTTTAACTAACTAACATGGGTTCAGAACAATGTATGTGTCATTGTCTAATATTTATTAATTTAGGTTTTTTTAAACTATGATAATTGTTTTGTTGTATGTGAATAAAAGGAACATTATTTATTTATAATTGCATATGCAAGCTATTAGTATACATGAAAATGAGCACTACTCAATTCTGTAAAAGTAGTCAAGTCTGAATAGAATGCTGGCATTTCTTGAACCTAGACAACTTAAAATTCTAATTTGACCTACAACATTAGATATTTCTTTCACAAGTTTAGTTCAAAGGCGATGGTTTTATTTGTAGTACCAATACAAAGACTGCTTATGTTATCTGCAGCCATTAATGAGGCACTTGACATTTAAAACTTTAGATTCTGCTCAAATATTACCTTAAATCTAAATAAATGAAACTATTTGGTACCTATGAATAAATAGTTGCTTGTGTAAATACTGAAGCGCCAACAACACATCCCTCAGTATAATGGCACATGCTAGTTCTGGTAGTCCTTCATGAAAGTAACGGTCAAGTATATCCCGACAGGACCCAAACGTCATTAACGGAGATACAACATATAGCTCTCGACCATGCACAAATGAAGTCAAATAAGGTAAAATATTCTGGTGTTGTAATTCTTTCCTTGTCATAATATCTTGCTGAAAATAAGATGGAGAGAAAGGTATTAAAGTATGAATAAAATAAATAACCAGTATAAATTAAAACTGATTGATATGTACATTAATTGTTTATTGGATGGTTTATTTAGATAATAAATTAATACTGGTTCAATATATTAATGAATAAAACAATAATAATAGGCAATTTGAAAGAAAAGCTTATCATGTAAGTTATCTTCAGTAAATAATTTACTTTGCAATTCATCTTTTTGGTTTTAAAGACATAGTAACAGAACAATGGACGACTGAAAACTCGAGAAAACATACCTGAATCAAGGCGGCTTTCTCCTTTGTTTTATCTACGAAATACCTCTTGAGAGCTACATTTTGATTGCTGGGTTTGTACAATGCTGAATAAACAACAGCTATACCGCCACAGCATTCTGTTATAATTGAAGTCAATTGGTAATCGTTTATATCTGGATTGAACATTATTGATATTCGAAATAGCACCAAAAGATAATTTGTTTGAAATATTGTTATGTTACTATTGAGTGGACATAGTGGTAGTGTATTATATGATCTAAAAATAGTCTTTTGTGTAGTAATTCTTGATAAATATCATGAAAATAACAATGATGGCTGTAATATTTATGTTGTATGTACGTACTGTTGACACCTTTTGACAAATGTCAATATTGACTTTAGTAGTTTTTAGTTTTCTAATAAGTTTAAGCAAAGGCTACATAGCTTATAAGGGAACATTATCAGCAATTTCTTTTCTTCAATGACAAATGATAAGTAGGGTTAATTTATGAATGACAAATGGTAAATAGGTAAATAATGATATAAGCCATTTTCCTAAGTTTCGATAAAGGAGAATAAAGGTTCTGCTTTACTTACCATCATTCGGGTTTGTTAAGAATATTTCATGATTAATAATCTACTTTTATTACATTATAATATCAGAAACATCGTTTTTCAAAGAAAATCTAATCTAAAGAAGTTATGTATTTCGCTCTCAATGTCTTCGCTTCCGCAAAAAGTGTTAAATAGTTTTAAACAAAATCAGTAAATAAATGTGATATATGTATATATATATATATTTTTTTTTTAATTTTTTGTTGTTTTAATTTTTTGGAAATTTTTCAAATTCTGCGTATGAATGTTCAGAACAATACATAATATTCAATAAATTTTAGAATATTTGTATCGTAAATTTTCATTATTACCAAAAATTTATTTTTATCTTTTTAGTCCATTTGTAAAAATTTATTTTCTCCTTTTTAGTACATCTATAACCCGTAGTTAATTGTGCCTACTTAGTTCTTCAATATATACATGTAATATATATCAAATATCCAGACACACCACGTGGAGGTTAATTTAATTAAAGCCTAATTAAGTGGTTTTAGGATGTAAACCTGAAATTGTTAGGTGAAACAAGCCTGTATACAAAATTTCAGCCAAATCGGATAAGAGGAAGAGGTCGAAATAAGGATCTCAAATTTTGACGACAAACCAACAGACAGACAAGTGAAGTTAAGTAAAACGTGGTAATAAAAAAAAAACACTGGATCATCCGGATTTACAACCCGTTTATAATTGCTTTTTTATATTTAACTAGCGGCCCGTCCCGGCTTCGCACGGGTGGACAAAATTCTTTAAATTTTTTCTAGCATTCAATATAGCCTATGACACTCAGCAATAATGTGCCTTTCTATTGGTGAAAGAATTTAAAAAATCGGTTCAGTAGATCCCGAGATTACCCCTTACAATTTAACAAATATACAAACACAAATTTTACTTCTTTATAATATTAGTATAGATATAACCATTTCGATTCTTTTGCAGGAGCGATGATCATGGCGATATCACGATTAAATAATAAAGAAAGTGCTCCGTAAATCCGATTAGTATTCCTTTTTTAAATGTTTGATAAAAACGATACATTAGAATAACTTTTATCGTTTAAACAGTTAATTATGATAAAATGTTGTATTTTTAAATAAAAACACCTTTTTATTGGATGACATCATCATGTGATCACATCTCCCGTAAAGGGGGTCAGGATTAAATTAAAAAACAGGTTAAGTGCGAGTCGGACTCGCGCACCGAGGGTTCCGTGAACTTTTAGTTAAGTAAATAGTGCGTATATCACTAATTAAAAATGTTAAGGTACAAACTTAAGTTTGCTGTTGGAAAACTGCTGTCCCGATACATCGACATAGGTTGCGTTTAGTTTACAAACTACAAATTCATTCATTTAGACCAACTAGCCTAGCCTAAAGTAAGCACTGTAAGGCTTGTGTTATGGATACTAGGATAAAGGAAAGACGTACATATATGATACATAAATATTTAATATTCATAGAAATATATATAAACACCCATGACTCAGGTACAAATGCTCGTATTTATCACACAAACATCTGCCCCTTCCAGGGTTCGAACCCAGGACCGTCGGTGCGAAAGGCAGGATTGCCGTTGCATCAAATAAGTTGATCATCGCAATTCTTTTCTGATGCAACTAAAAATTCATGATTTTCGGATTTTTACTTTTACCTGTGCTACATCACATTGCTTCATGCCAAATTTCATGATTCTTAATCAACCGAAAATACTCTATAAACTTTGATTATCTTGAGAATTTTTAGACGATAGTTTGGTGCAACGGTAGCGATCATACCTTTCGCGTCGACGTTCCTGGTTTCGAATCCCGGAAGGGGCAGATGTTTGTATGATGAATACGAGCATTTGTATGTGAGTCATGGATATTTATATATATTTCTATGAATATTACATATCAATGTATCGTATAAGTATGTCTAACCGTTACCCTAGTATCCATAACACAAGTCTTAGAGTGCTTACTTTGGGCTAGGCTAATTGGTGTGAATATTATTATTATTATTATATTTTTATTAGAGTGTCGAAATATACGTTTTTTGCGACATAACGGGCTTATCTTTTATCACGTTAACTTAGATGTTTGACTTTTTTATAGCTTCAAGGGACTGTAGACTTGAGAATATGGTTTTAATTTCAACAGACAGATGCACAACAAAGTGATCCTAAAAAGGTTCAGTTTTTCCGTTTGAGGTAGGGAACCCTAAACAAACAAAAATAAACGCGTCGTTTGTGCAGTAAAAGTGTGATGTGCAAATAAATGTGAGATACATACGAAAGTGTAAGAACTAAGTATGTATTTATATAATGATGATATAAAAATATTGCTCATTTGTTTCATATCAACTTGTGACTATAGAATTTATTAAAACCACGGTAACTTGTTAGAATGACTTAGAACAAACACTATCATGAAATAAACCGAACAATAAGATGAACACGTTTTGGGAATCGATTCCGTGAACTCCGATTCTTATTCCGGTGGTTGAAATCACTCTACTTTTAAAATAGCATTTTTTTTTACAATAAATAGAGTTTATTTGAACTATCAATTCAATTGTAGTACATATCAGCATCTTAACATATTTTTTTTTATATTGGTACTATACTCGTACTTATTTTCTACTGTGCGAGATTTTTATGTATTAAAAATATTGTGGGGCATAGACCCCACTAGGGTGGACTGTATAACTTGGGTGGTGATGGACGATGGTAATGTCGGATGGCGCCGTAGGGATGGTGACGTCAGCAGGGTAGCTTCGGCAAGGAAAAGTCGCTGATTTTCTTAAGCTTGCAGTGGGGTTCGGAGGCTTCAGGTTTCTTCTTCTTGCTTGTTTCAATGCTGGATCGGAAGCTCGGTCGGAAGTGATTTTGCATTGATTTGAGCCCGTCTTTTATTCGATATTTTCGGGTGACCCATCCAAGGTGGGGCAACCCATTTTGGGCCTCCGAACCTCACCCCCGCAAGTGCTTTCGCCTTTATTTATGTCATTATTTACACTTTTTCTTATGACTACGACTTATTTTCTAGTTAATATTATTTATACTTACTGTAATAACATACAATATTCATCATAGGGAGAGCGGGAAGCGAGTGGCGCCGCTCTCGGCGCGGGCGCTCTTTTATTCTACCTCGCCTCCCGCCTCGGTCATATATAAACTGCCCCGCTCGCCTCTGTCGTCCGCAGTCGCATAGCGGAAGGCGAGCGGGATGTTTCTATGTATTTCAGGTTAATAAGTAGGCCATTCATCATATTTTTATTAATAAAGGTTAACTAGAGAAATATACTACAATCTAAACATTATTACGTAACTAAAATAAACTATTCTTAATCTCGTAAAACACACTTGACGAAAGGAAGAAATGCGATCGTCCTATTGGCGCACCTATAAGGAGCAAGTCCTGCTATCTGCGAACATGCGTTTTGAACTACACTATTTTCAGAACTTCACATTAATCATTTATGAATTACTTAATTTACGTTATAGGTGCTATTATACAGATAAACGAATCGTTTCGTCGTGAACATTTCTCCCGCCGTCGCCTTGCGATCTTACTGGTAGCACGACGATCTTCTTGGTGGGCCTTCGCAGAACGTGTCCCTTGCTGGTGGTGACGTCTACGACTCGAACAACTCCGTGCTTGCCGGGGTAGGTCTTCGTAACTCGTCCGCGCGGCCAGGTGTTGCGAGGTAGGTTCGAGTCGCATATGATGACCACGTCGCCGATGACAGGAGGTGTGCCGACGTTGGAGGGCTCCCGCCGGTTTTGCAGTAGCGGTAGGTACTCTCGCACCCAGCGGCGCCAGAAGGTGTCGGCGGCAGAGTGGCGCGCAGGGCTTCCTTGACGGTGCGCACCATACGCTCCCATGCCCCGGCCATGAAAGGAGCGGCCGGGGGCAGGAAACGCCAGTTGATGTGTCGTGCAGCGGCGGCCTCCTTGATTGCCGCGGAGAGCTCCCGGTCGGCGCCTCTGAATGCGGTGCCGTTGTCACTCCACAGCTCCGTCGGACAGCCTCGCCTCGCTATGAAACGGCGAAGGGCGGCGATTGCAGAGTCGATGCTGAGCGATGCGGCTACCTCGAGATGTACCGCGCGTGACGTCATACACGTGAAGAGCGCGACGTACCTTTTTTCTCTATGTCGTCCCACCGTGACTTCTAGTGGGCCGAAATAGTCCACTCCTGTGTAGGTGAACGGGCGTGCGTGGTGAGCGAGGCGCGCCGCAGGCAGATCTCCGGTAGAGGGCGCGGCGGGCTTCGCCTTTTTCAATCGGCAGGTGGCGCAGCGAACGATGACTCCTTTAACCGTAGGTCTTATCTTCATTATGTACAAGCGTTGACGTAACTCATTTACTACTATTTCCGTGCCGCCGTGGTGTAGCTTTTCGTGTATATGGGCTATATATAACTTCGTATAGCTATGTTTTCCGTGCAGTACAGCCGGGCGGACGGTTTCTTCCTCGACGTCGCTGGCCTCCGCTATTCTGCTGCGAAGTCGTATTATATCGTCTTCGTCGATATATACACTTAGCGCGGCGAGTCGGTCGCTCCTGTCGGGTTCTTGCTTGCGTCGTAGGCGTTCTATCTCTTTACTATAGCTGTCTTCTTGAACGGCGCGTATCCACGATTTCTCCGCTACGAGTAAATATCGCGCTTCTAACAATATGAAGTCGTTGTGACGCGTAGGTGGAGTGGTTAAATCGTCGGGCTTGCGGGGTCTCGGGTTCGATTTTTTCCAAACTGCGTCTTGTGTTTCAGCGGCTCTTGTTCGTTTTCTGCGTGTTGCTGCCACTGTTTGCTTCTTTGGACGACAGAGGTCAATGAACTGTAGCACTCGCGCGGTCGCTCGCAAGAGACGTGTCCACTTAGAGAATCGTTCTATTTTCGGTAGATGACTGTGTTCGGAGCGCGGTTGTAGTGTGTTGCACTTTTCTTTTTCTTCACCGGTCGCTTCGCTCGCTATTTTACTCTCCACGGGCCAGGTTGTTTCGGGTTGATACAGGAACCGGGGGCCGTGGTACCTCCGCGTTATCCGCCAGTAGGTTGCGGCGGCGTAAGCTTCTTCGCTGGCGTCTACGAATGTGTGCAGCTCGTAGTAAGCGGCAGGCTCGGCGTCGTAGCACCTCGGTATGCGAAAGTAGCTTAAGTCGTGTAGCCGTCGTAGCCACTCGCTCCATCTGTCGTGTAGCTCCTCCGGTATGGCTTCGTCCCAGTCCGTCTTGTAGCGCCACATGTCTTGCATTATTCGTTTCGCCGACGTAGTCACGGGTGAGATGAGGCCTAGCGGGTCGAAGATGGACATGATGATGCTGAGCGCTTCTCTCTTCGTCGGTGGTCGCAGGTCGTCGAGTACTTCGGGCGGCGCCTTAGCGGTGTTGAGGCGAAATCGTATGCAATCTTCTTTTGTATCCCATAGTAGGCCGAGTGTTTTTTCCGTCTCGCTCCCGCCGATAGCGACTGTGTTTCCCTCTCGCTCTGTTAGTGCGACGACGGCGCTGATTGCGTCCTTTTCGTTGGTGGCCCATCCGCGTAGCTCGAAGCCGGCTCGCCTGTGCACGTGGTCGACTTCTTTGGTGATCCGTTTTGCCTCTTCTACGTCGTCGAAGCTGTGCAAGTAGTCGTCCATGTAGTGGTTTGCTTCGATCGCGCGCGCGGCTCGTGGATACTCGGCGGCGTGTTCCTTTGCGTTTCTGTTTTTTATGTAGAGCGCCGTGCATGGTGATGACGACGCGCCGAAGATGACGGAGGTCATGCGGTACTCCTCCGGGGGTCCCTCCCGCCGGTTGTCCCTCCACAGGAAACGGAGTGCGTCCCTGTCTTCTTCACGGATCTTGATCTGCATAAACATTTCTTTTATGTCCGCCGACACGGCGACGCCTCGCTGCCGAAACCGCATGATTACGCCGGGTAGAGATTGTAATAGGTTGGGCCCGGGGAGTAGCATGTCGTTGAGGCTGCGTCCGTGTGATCTAGCGGCGGCGTCGTGTCATCATCATCATCATCATATCAGGCGTCGTGTACGACTCTTATTTTCTTCTTTTCTGGATTGCAGACCGCGAAGTGAGGTAAGTACCACGTTCTGTCGCTAGGGGGCGTCCCTGCTCGTTCGGCGTAGCCCGACGCTAGTAGGTTGCCGATTCGTTCTTCATACTTATTCTTGAGATCGGCGTCGCGATCGAGTTTTCGTTCGAGTGTGTGTAGACGCTTGAGCGCGTCCGATCGATTGTTCGGTATGTCGGTGCCCTCTTCTCGCCACAGTAGACCCGTTTCGAACCGACCGTTAGGGAGACGTCGGCTTTTATCTTCTAATATCTTGAGGGCTTGCAGCTCGGGATCGCTTTTCTGTTTTCTCGGTTCGATCGATAGTGATTCAAGCGCGAAGTATTTCTTCATCATTTCCTCCATGTTATCTGCTTCGCGGGTTTGAGTTAGATGCGTGCAACAGTAGGCTACGGGGGCCGCGTGTGAGGAGCGGCAGCCGTGTAGCACCCAACCCAGCTGAGTCTTCGAAGCCACGAGTTGGTCGCGCCGTCCCTCCCGTATGTCACGTGATACGATCAGCTCCCAATTGTCTTGACCGATGAGTATCTTGATGACGGCGTTAGTGTATAGAAGCTCGTGCTTGATGTCCTCTAGATGCGCGCAGTTCTGCACCTCCCGCTCGCTTATCGTTTGAGTGGCGAAGTCCAGACTTGTGACGGTGTGCGCGCTGCAGATGTGCGGTTTGCCTCGGTTGTGCCTCCCCGCGATGCTGACGTTTACTTTCTTGCTTCTATTGTGCGCTATCTCTGTCCCGCTCACTCCTTGTACCCATAGTGGCTCGTTGGGTCCTTGAAGGCCGAGCGTGTCTGCGAGCGTTGAGTCGATGATGGTCACGGTGCTTCCCTCGTCGAGCAGTGCGTAGGTATTCACGGTGGCTTCTGGGCCCTGTAGGGTGACCGGAGCTATCTTCAAGTACGCGCGGCTCGTGTTGGTTGTGTTCGATGCAACTTGATCGATCGCTGAGGCGATCACTTGTTCGGGCTTGATCGGCGACGGTGATGCGGGCGGCGTTGTCGCCGCGGTCGGTGTCGCTCTCTCATGATGAAGCAGCTGGTGGTGTCGCATGACGCATCCGTTGAGACCGCAGGGCTTCGCTTCTCGTTGCAGCACGGGCACGGTGACTTCTCGCTAGGCTTGAACGGTGTGGCTTCGGGTGTCGCGGCGTATGTGCGCTCGATCTTCCTCTTCATTATTTTCTCTCTGACTTCATTGTTTACTTCGGGAGGAGCGTAGGGGGCGCACTTGTCCGCTTCATTGTTGAGGAACATGGCCATCTTCTTAATTTCGGGCGTGTCTTTATCTTGTGCCGCGTGATCGTACCACTTGTTGCGTAGGATCGGCGTCATTTTTTCTATGATGAGTCGCAATATCTCGCGGTCCCGGTATTGCGGTCGCTTGAGTATTTCTACGGTAGCTATAGTGTTAGCTACACGGCTGGCGAACACGCACAGGTCGCGTGGGTTGTCGGTCAGCCGGGGGAGAGTCTTCATCTTCTCCATTTCGCCGAGGAGCAGGGCATCGGGTCGACCAAATCTTCTTTCCAACGAGTTCATTATATCTTCGGGGGGTGGCTGACTGATCAGGAGGGCGCTGACGGCTTCCAAGGCAGCTCCCCGTAGACTTCTTAATCTGGCGACGTTCTCACTTGCTGAGAAGCTCTCCGCCGACTCGTTGAATGCTGCTCTGAAGTGCAGCCATTCTTGTGGTTGACCGCTGAACGATGGCAGTTCCGTAACGTACGTTCTCTTCGACTTGTTGGTGTAGATTGCTTCTGCTAACGCGGCAAACAGCGTAGTGATGTCGATCGTGGGGTTCTTGCTGGACTGAATTTCTTCATCATTTTCCCGTTGTCTGCGTTTTTCCCGGGCGCAGACAACCAGTCCTTGCTTGACTCCGTTGACTTCTCTCGCTGTACTCCGAGGGGCCGTCGTTGCGTTTGCAGTCTCCTCCATAGGGGACAGTCGATCCTCTTGCGTCGGCTGTCTGTCGAACCAATCTGAGACTCGTTGTGGTGCCAGATCGTCTTCTTCTCCCGATTCTTCGGACGATGTTTCTGCTTCTCTTCTTTGTTGTCTTATTCTCTCCAATTCTGTTTCCGCCTGGATCCGCTTCAGTTCCAACTCGGCTAGCCTCTCTCTGGCCCCCAACTCCGCGAGGAGTTTCTTGCTGGGGGCTCCTGATCGGCGTGACCGAGCGGGTTTGGCGGCTCGGGCGGTCGGCGGCGGCATCAATTCTGTGGAATGTCGTTCCACGACGGTGGCTGTACTGGCGGCGGGCGTGGCTTGAAGCCCCGATGTGTCGGCCGGGCCCCCCACGCTGGGCGTGGCGGTTGTGGTCGCTCCCGTGCCGGACGTGGTTCCCGTTTCGCCGCTCCCGGACGTAGTACCGGTTTCTTCGCTTCCGTGTGTGGTGCCGGTTTCGCCGCTTCCGGTCGTTGTTGTGTTGCCAAATTCTTCCGAGGTGGACTCTTCTCTCCCGAGGTTACTTCTGGTGACTATCATCTTGCTGTTTCAGTGATCCGGCTTCGACGAGGACCAAAATGTGGGGCATAGACCCCACTAGGGTGGACTGTATAACTTGGGTGGTGATGGACGATGGTAATGTCGGATGGCGCCGTAGGGATGGTGACGTCAGCAGGGTAGCTTCGGCAAGGAAAAGTCGCTGATTTTCTTAAGCTTGCAGTGGGGTTCGGAGGCTTCAGGTTTCTTCTTCTTGCTTGTTTCAATGCTGGATCGGAAGCTCGGTCGGAAGTGATTTTGCATTGATTTGAGCCCGTCTTTTATTCGATATTTTCGGGTGACCCATCCAAGGTGGGGCAACCCATTTTGGGCCTCCGAACCTCACCCCCGCAAGTGCTTTCGCCTTTATTTATGTCATTATTTACACTTTTTCTTATGACTACGACTTATTTTCTAGTTAATATTATTTATACTTACTGTAATAACATACAATATTCATCATAGGGAGAGCGGGAAGCGAGTGGCGCCGCTCTCGGCGCGGGCGCTCTTTTATTCTACCTCGCCTCCCGCCTCGGTCATATATAAACTGCCCCGCTCGCCTCTGTCGTCCGCAGTCGCATAGCGGAAGGCGAGCGGGATGTTTCTATGTATTTCAGGTTAATAAGTAGGCCATTCATCATATTTTTATTAATAAAGGTTAACTAGAGAAATATACTACAATCTAAACATTATTACGTAACTAAAATAAACTATTCTTAATCTCGTAAAACACACTTGACGAAAGGAAGAAATGCGATCGTCCTATTGGCGCACCTATAAGGAGCAAGTCCTGCTATCTGCGAACATGCGTTTTGAACTACACTATTTTCAGAACTTCACATTAATCATTTATGAATTACTTAATTTACGTTATAGGTGCTATTATACAGATAAACGAATCGTTTCGTCGTGAACAAATATGTTTGGATAGAATATCTACTCTTAGCTTATTTTCAATTTCAAATTAAGTACCGAAATTCCTTCTAAAACTGTATCATAAAGCCATACCTACGCCTAAAAATGTCAGCCATCTAACGGAATGCAAAAATGTTCAGTCTACTTAATAAAAACTCGTAATTCCTATATATATACAGACGGCGACCGCATCTAGAATACGCTTTATACGATGTACTCACTGCTATATAAAACCGGGGAGAGAGCCAAATTCTAAATTTAAAGGTGTCCGAAAACAGCCGAACGCCGCCGAAAACGCCGCCCGCCTCAGTCTGCCGCCAACTGCCGCTTCGTCATTTCAAAAACCATCGGAAAACTCGCGGTATCGGGACGTTCATTGGTAAGGACCACCAAAAACCAAACGCCCAATTCGGTAAATCGGAACGCGCCGTGAAAGTGAATTTGGAATTATTTCAAATTTCGAATTACGTGCTATAGTGACAGTGTGTGGTGTGTACGCGCTGCTATCCGTTACCGGTAAAGTTATATTCAGTTTAAGTTTTATTGATGTTTTTTTTTTAATTTGTATTAAGAGTTTTTTTTGGTTATGGTTACTTGGGTAGATGTGTAAGCAAGCACGTGCTGGAGGCGCGTATTGAGTTTCAATATGTCCGCCAGCCGTTCCAGAATTATTTCCCCGTCACCCCGCTCTGCACTGTAGCGTAATTTATTTTTTAATTTCCTCAATAAATGTTGCGCTGCCGGTGTTATCTTAACCTCTAAGACTGTGACCACTTTTAATTGAAAAAGTTCTAATATGATTTTTACATGCAAACTTTTTAGTGGCTTAATATAAATTTAAACTACTCAGAGTGAATTTT
Source organism: Calamotropha paludella (assembly GCA_927399485.1). Classification (NCBI taxonomy): domain Eukaryota; kingdom Metazoa; phylum Arthropoda; class Insecta; order Lepidoptera; family Crambidae; genus Calamotropha; species Calamotropha paludella. The sequence goes on along the minus strand of OV656806.1, from coordinate 2,388,188 downwards.
TTAGTTTTGTTTGGTCTGTATTTTCCGCATTGCGACAGTGTCAGTAGTGGGCGATTTTAGGGTAGACATTGCGGAAGCTGGGTTAGGATGTATTGATTTTACATCTCGTACCACATCTGTCTCATATAATAATTTAAAACAAGTTTGCTTTTAATAAGATTTTTTGAAACAAATTAGTTTAGAATATATCGTTTTTGTGATTGTTTATTTATTATTATAATTTTTTTTGTTATTGTTTGGTGTTGTTACAAAGAAAATACAATTGCATTTTTTTATCATCTTTGTCTTATTGATTTGATGTAAATTTAATGGCTAAAGAAATAAAAAGAATCTTTCTAACAAAATATAATTAAAACGTTCGACAAATTATAATAATTATTTAGCCTCAAACTTAACAGAGTTTAACTTGCTTCCGTGTGTAAGTACAGATGCTAAATATAGAATATTTCTTACATAGACATCAATTAGGCTAGTCTAAAGTACCTAAGCATTTTAAGGCCTGTGTAATAGATACTAGGGTAAAGGATAGACATTAATATTAATACCTAGATATGTAATAAAGACTATGTATAGACTGGGATACAAACTACAGATGGTCTTCATCATACAAACATCTACTTCTTCTGGGAGTTGAACCTAGTACCGGTACCGGTACGAAAGACTCCTTTCATACCGTAAAGCACAACCGTCAAGAAAATAATAAATAAATAAGCATATAAACTTATTTGTGTATCGCACAAATTTTTGTTTATCGTGAGAATCCCGAGACCTTATACTACTCAAACGATTTTAATTTTTTTTTCATTTTGCTGGATTTGTTCTGACTTAGGACAAAGGAAAGGTTTCATTTTAAATTACAACACAGCAACGCGTGGCCGGGTTAGCTAGTATATCTATCTTAATATATATAAATTACGTGTCACGTTGTTTGTCCGCGATGGACTCCTAAACTACTTAACCGACTTTGATCAAACTTCATAACTATCTCTTATTTGATCTAACTTAAAATATAGGATAGATTTTATTTTAATTTATGACACAGCAACGCGTGGCCAGGTCAGCTAGTCTTAATATATAAAAATCCAGTGTCACAATGTATGTTCCCAGTGAACTCTTCACCAACTCAACCGATATTGATGAAAGTTGGTATTTATGTGTAATTTGGTCCAACTGAAGAGATAGGATAGTTTTTTTTTGTATTCATAACACAGCAACGCGTGGCCAGATCAGCTAGTATAATATAAAAACTCCCTGTCACAATGTTTGATCGCGATGAACTCCGAAACTACTTAACCGATTTCGACGTCTTTTTTTTTCATTTTGCTGGAATTGTTGCGACTTAGAACATATGACAGGTTTCATTTGAATTTATAACAAAAAAAAATGCAAATTATAATAACTGAGCCATAACGACGCGGGGCCGGGTCAGCTAGTATATATATATTCCATATACAGTAAGCGATTAATGAATAATTTTACTGCGGGGAATAACCGGATCTTGTTTATCGTCCAAATTGTCAACGGAATAATTTTCTATAGCTGTTATCCCCCCAACGGGGAGTCTCCGCATGCAATATATCGAATCCAATAGAAGTTACGTGGTAATATCGTAATATTCAATGGATTTGTACCTAATTCTGTGTTATATTTAGTTGTATTTTTCAAATTATTTTGCTTAATATACAGAATGGATTTTTTAACCGAACCTATAGGTAAAGTGTTCCAAATACCTAATAGCAACTAAATAGCCGTCTAATATCATTACTATAATATTATTATTATCTTGGAATAATAACGTTTTATTTTGAGTTAGTTAGTTTTTTCTTACATTCACAGCAATTAGCCTAGCCCAAAGTAAACAATATAAGGCTTGTGTTATGGATACTAGGGTAACGGATAGACATACATACATGATACATAGATATGTAATATTTATAGAAATATATATAAATATTCATGAATCAGTTACAAATGTTCGTATTAATCATACAAACATCTGTCCTTTCCGGGATTCGAACCCAGGATTCCCCTTCCTGAATGACAGACAGTGCAATGGTAGCTGAATGATACCTTTGTACCATATGTCGCCAAACACACTGATGACGAATGTTTTGAACCTTGGTCATCTTGTAGACAGGACACCTGAAAAGCAGTTGAAATATCAAGATTAAATGAAAATATACTTGACCGTTCTTTATACATATTCTTGCATAAAAAAAGGATCGATGTGTGGTTCATATGCGATGATATCAAAGATTTTATGCGTTAATTGTTTCGTAAACATTAATGGTTAATGCAACATAACAAGAGTACACAGATTGCTTAGTTTTCAGTATTTTATCTTGGAGTTTTTTTGATCATATTTACACCGACGGTACTGGTTAAGAGTCCCGGAAGGGGCAGATGTTTGTGCGATGAATACGAGGATTTGCTTGAGGCATGGTTATTTATATATATTTCTATAAATATTACATTGGTATCTTTGTATTATATAATTTTGTATGTATATTCGTTACCTTAGTACCGTTAACATAAGGCTTACAGTGCTTACTTTGGGCTAGGCTAATTGGTGTGAATTATTTTCATAACCATAATGAGAAATTCCCCAATATTTCAAATTAAATTTACTTTTATCCCAATTTCATTCATTTAAAAAAATCTACAACATGTAATTTTATATCATTGTTTGCATTTCAACTAAAGTTTAATAGTAAGTATATTTAGTTCCCTAATTTTTAACCGACTTCAAAAAAGGAGGAGGTTTCTCAATTCGACCCTATATACGGTTTTTTTTATTTTATTTTTTTTATTTTTATTAGAAAAAAAAGGTAAAACCGAGCTTTTTACGGCCTCATTTCCTGTATATGTTTCTAAGAAAAGTTTTAAATAATAAAATAAAACACAACTGGGACTTAACGTTTAATTCAACTGCTAATAGAAAATTAAAATAGTGGTTAAAATCCCTCATGACCAAGGCTGTTACATATGCTGTTGCTTTGGTATATCAAACATATAATGGTGGCGCCTATTTGTAAGTCTGGCTTTCCGATGAAAGAATTGGGAAGGCGGAACAAGGCTGTGCAATTCCAAAATGTATCCTATTAAAAACGGAAAGGCTAGCTACCTTCCGTCTATGCTCGATGCTTTTGAGCTTATTATAAAAAGAAAAGTTAGCTTTTCGGCCCTCCTCTCAATGGACGCAAACGTCTGGAGTTGGTATTGGGCGGAACCGTTCCAAAGATGAGAACAGTATTTCGAAAGCGATCGACCTCGCGCTTGGTAAAGATTGAGCAACTGGTTCCGGCGTGAAGTGCCTTCTCACCGTCGCCAGAATGCCAATTTTTTTTGAAGCTAGTTGAGCCTTACTCTCAATGATAGAGCCAAAATCGGTACAGTTACACCTCGGAAAGTAGGAGGGACATAAAAAAATGACATATTAAGGTGTCACTTGGCGAAACTCCATATCCATTTATAAAAACCAAAATATCTTGCTAACTTCCGCAAAAAACAATCAAAATGCGCTTAGCACTTTGAAATTGCACGGTCTAAGAAAATCGCTAACAAAATCGATCGCTCGAAACAAAATGATTATAACAAAGGCGAATAATGTCTACGGCGAAAGAACTACCGCTTACCTCGTACCGCGCTTGATAAATCAAGTACCCGCAGATTTTGTTAATGGTTTGACTCAATTAAATTTAGGATACGAATTGAATAAGTACTTTTTCAAGACTTTTTATGCACCTAGTTTGCTCCTTGTAAAAGAGTTTATCAACTTGATTTCTTTTATCTAATGTATTTATTGTATCTTAACGCTTGTTTTAAACAGCGTTGCTATAAACCTTTGTGGATTTCTATACTCGGTTTTTGATCAATACAATGTATTTTATATTTAATACGTTAATAAATAAATGAAAAAAAAAAAAACAACTGCTGATGCTCCGTGTGGGTGCGAAACACGTGTTGAGTAGTTGGTGATGATGTGTCGCCGTCTTGGTATCTGCAGTATCTACATTTGCAGGTACTTTTTGCTTGTTTTTCGCGGAAGGTAGCTAGATATTTTAATTTTTATAAACCATGAAAGATGTCATGAATTTTTCATTTTATTCGTGGATTTTTCGTAAATTATTCATCGGTAAATAGGTCACAGAACAGTTGCATGTCGATCTCGTGTTTCCGTGAAATTTGAGTTATTTGCGCTGTGCATACTTCCTGTTTGGCATGAACGTAGCTGTAGTAATTTTTCAGGCGATTGCTAACTTCAGTATTACCGAATGATCACGCAATGATGTCATGACTTGGAGTTAACGACATTAATAATTTTGTTTCATTTGTGTTTTGCTCCGTTATGTCAGTTTTTTTTATTACACACTTTAGTTATTGTTCTGAGATTACACAATTGGCCAATGTTGAAAAGTAATAGGTGCACAGATTATATCACATTCTTCTCAGATTTTTCGGTATAGAAACTTCACTCACGTGAGTTTTGATATTTTTGAATGATAATTTTAAATTGGGTCAAAGTTCATTAGGTTTTTAGAAAAAGTTCAAGTCATTGCGGTAGTATATCTTAGAGCTCGACATTATGACTATAGGCCTATATATATTTATGTAAGCCTAAAATACGAATTACCACTCAAAAATAACTTTAATTTTTATAATGGCCTATTCAAAAAGGCTGTTTAGTAGATGCCGAATCTTTTGAATGCCTTTTCTGTAGGCCTTTCCTAAAAACTCTTTACTCTTGGCTTAAGCCTAGAGTGATCGGGATAACTAGTTCACTGTTGCTGTACAGACTTTTTTATGGATGAATACTCCGTTTAGTTGGCATGGATCAGCTTCAATGGCGCAATGTCTGTTACGCCATAACTTCCCGAGTTCTTAGCCGATTTTAATATTTTTTGTGTGGAATCGAATCAACAGGTTTAGGACCAGATTGAAACGGAGCCTGAATTTTGAAATTCGCAAAAAATCCCATTGACACAAAAAAAAATCTCTTTTTAGGTATTACGCTCCGCTCCAATATATGGTGCTAGCGTAGCTTTATGCTTAGCGACTGCATCGCCTAGTAGTTATGGAACAGACCAATGTGGATTGGTGGACGACCTCCATGGTCAAATAGTTTTATTATTTATGGTAACGCCAATATGATCCTGGGCCGGATCAAAGTAGAAAACGTATTTATCTATATCGTCTCGGGTCTGAGTGATGTAGTACCATCGTTGTTTCTGAATTTCTCAAGTTCTTTAGGTAATCAGAACAATGTATGTTATGTTGTGTAATAGAAAAAAAATCACAGTGTACGATGAAACCTATACTGATTTATAATATGTATTTAAATTGGTTTTGTTTAGCGTCCTGCTTACCTATCAATTACTCACTGTTATGCCCAGTATCAATTATGCAGTGCATTACACGCATACATATCAGACGGTTGTACCTCATCGTCTAATAATATCATTTATCAGTCAAATATATAGTTTTCTATCATTTATCATCCAGTGTAGGAATTCATGCTACAATAGAAATCTATAAAAATACTCAAGATTAGCTGGAAATCATGTCACAAACATCTGCCCTTTCCTAGATTCGAACCAGGTATCGTTTGGCTTCTAAGGTAGGCTAACTCCTGCCAAATCGGTCGTCAACCAAAATCTTACCAGGAATAATTTTTTGAACAGATTATTTTGATTAAAAGTCATCGGGTGTAAAATTAATCTATTACAAAAAATCATGTGCGTTATTTTCGGCGGGAAACTGAAGGTTCGCTGGTCTGCATGGTGTGCAAGGTCTCCGGAACTAGTGCTGGCGTTCGGCCAAATAAAAACTTGTGCCGTTTCGGAAACGTTTCGAGTAAGTATAAGAATAGGAATGGCGCGTGTGACGTCCCTAGTGTTAGTATAGCTGGTAAATCATACTAAAGGAGGTGTTTCAGTTTTGTATGGAACCTGGGTGTCAACATGTAGCATAGAACTCGGTCGATGAAGTCGCTAAGCATAAAGCTACGCTAGCAAAAAGAACAAAAAAGTTTAGTAAATTTTAAAATTTCATAATAATGAAACTTTTCAAAAAGCGCCCGCCTTTTGTTTAGGAGCCAATGTTTCTTTTGTCATTACTTTTTTATTTTGGCGAATTTCTAAATTCGGGCTCCGTCACGATCTAGTCCTAAACCTGTTGGTTCGATTCATTATAATTTTGTTTCATACGAAAATCGTAAGATAGATAACTCATAAAAGTTAAGACGTCACTTTGAAGCTGATCCATGGGAGCTTCGCTTGCTCCGCTCCAAAAAACTTGAGACTAAAAAACAAGATGATTAATAGCAGTAGTTTACAATTCTGTTCTATATAATTTTAGAACAAACTGAAAATACAAATGGTTTTACGTGAGAGAATAGCTCTGAGGAGAATAGCGAATTAACGACGAAATAGTTTTTTTGGTAGGTTTACCCTACACGGGAAGGCAAAGGGTGGCAAGCCCATACAACCTCGGTTTCAGTAATTTCATTTCTTATTTCAATTATTATTCCATATCTTATTTCATATCTTATTATTTTTCATAATTGGAGCGGAGCGAACGAAGTGAGCGAAGCTCCCATGGATCAGCTTCAATGGCGCAATGTCTCTTACGCCATAACTTCCCGAGTTCTTAACCGATTTTAATATTTTTTAGGTATTACGCTCCGCTCCAATATATGGTGCTAGCGTAGCTTTACGCTTAGCGACTGCATCGCCTAGTTATTTCATATCTTATTTTCTTCTTATTTCATCTATGTAGATGAATGAAAATTAGAGTAGATTCATGTAGAATGATGGGTGATGAATGAATGATGAACTAACCTCTTTCGCTGAGTTTAATTAAATACGTGGATTGAGATGCATTGCATTCTTGAGAGAACGTGGAATAACTTTTTTAATTGTTTTGTTTCACTTGCCAACACTCGTGCATATTCACGAACACTCAGCGGGTAATAATCCACCATTATTACTCATTAATATCCACCACAATAACAATTTTAACTAGCAAACCAAATCTACTAAGGTGATGGTTCCCGCTCCCGCCAAATAGTCCAATAACGACAAAAGAGTGATGACTACCTCGGATTAGATATGAAGGCGAAGCCACGCCTTACTTTGTTTAGTTTATGATGTTAATTGAATTTAAGAATAAACTAATCAACAATACTGAAATCATAATAGTTTTTTTTAACTCCTTAAAGTGCAGGCAGAATAATGAACATATCCTTTACGTATACCTTTTCCAAAGCGTTTTTTAATGGCCATAATGTACAATCAATGCATCCGCCTAGCACAAATAGTCAACAATTTCCAAATATTTCATTTTCTAACTCTATTATTTATTTATACGCAGTTGTGATAAGTTATTATAGTTAACACGGCTTTTAAAAGGAGTCGAGTCGTCAGCATTAATGAATTTACGATAATAACGCATTTTGATTATCAATAAAAGTTGAATCATTTTTGGGGAAATAAATGTCGCCCAAATCAATATTGTACGAGCAAAACCATAAAGTAATTTGTAAACGTCGGCGTTAGTGCTGCGTGTTACCCGATATACATTTAATTGTAATATAAATCAGAAGCAGTAAATAACTCGTTGAAATAACATATTCTGAGCATTTTATCTCTTTTAATTATTTTCGGGATAGTTTCGGAATTATCTAGCAATTAGCAACTATCAGTAACAATCCGTTAACAGCTTATATATAATTTCTGGTCCTTCGAGCCGGATCAAACTCGTACAAATGTTACACAAAATATAGATTTAGATATTTTTCGTGGTTACAGTTCTAGCCTGACTTTACAAAGTTGTTATTAGTCATTATATTTATAATATATTATAGAAAGTAATGTTGTTGATGCAGTTCGGTTAAAAACAAGGATTTGCTAATATTTGTGTTGATTGACTTTTGATCGACCCTAAAACTAAATACATCTCTTGGATGGTGCGGGTCGTTACGTTCCCGTACGTTTACGTTACTTAAGATATGGTTGAGCAAAGCGATGGCTGCATCATTCGTCATGCTCGTGAAGGGTACTGCCCTGGAAAATGGGTCTGCTTTATCATTGACATATACTCATCATACATCTTTGTTGCTTACTTAAATTTGTCATTTATTTTTTGTATATTATTGCAATGTAATACTCACTTAAAACAGATACTTGTTGACTATGTTGTAATCAACGATGTAATGAAACCATAACCCTACTATTATTGTGATAAGAAAATATTAAATGTATGGTGACGACGTATAATATTGTAAATGTCGTTACTTCTGTTAAAGCTGACTAGTTTCTTGCGTCCATTCTTCTTGTCAGTTAAAAGACGTCCTGAATCGGTGATAGGTAGAAATATTGGACGATTCAAAACAACTTATTTTAAGTGCATTTGGATAATTTTTTTTTGTTTTATTTCAGTGAAATGAAATGAAAATAACTTTAGGATTTGTTGTCATTTTTGAGAAAATCAATTTTAATATACATTTTTTATATGATTATTGAAAAATGAATGGTTATGATAGGTTATGATATTCTAAAATAACAGCAAGTATTTAAATAACCAAACGATATGAAATGTTATCTATTTCATATAATCCAAAGTAAATAACGGAACGCGTGGGTTCCAAATGGCTTTTCAAGTCTGGATTCCAAAGAATTTTTTAGGCTATTGATCAAGCACATATGTGTTTAAACTGCAAACTAAACCCAAAATAGACTGTCAGAGTTTGCTGCCATCGACCGAATTAGATCAGAAAAACTCCATAAGTCACGTATGTTTTTAATTCAGATATATTTTAAATGTTGAATAGACAAATTCTGTTTGATTTACTTTGAGTGTTGAGTCGATCTGTCTGCTATTATGTAGCTACTAGCTTCCGCTTGCGGCTTCGCCTGCGTGGAGTTCTCTCTGTCACTTAAAGTTTTGTCACTTCCGAGTTCAAAATTATTAAACTATATAATAAATACCAATGCCAAGCTCCAAAAGTAAAATGAAAAGAGATTTTTACGTAACTTTAACCGTATAAGCAGCACACGTAAGTGGAGGAATATTTTTTCCCGTTTTTGCAACGTTTTTCAATTTTTCACTCCTATCGGTCATAGTGTGATATTATATATTCTTATATATTCTATAACCTTCCTCAATAAATGGACTATCCAACACAAAAAAATGTTTTTAATCGCACCAGTAGTTCCTGAGATTAGCGCGTTCAACCATACAAACAAACTATTAATATTAGTAAACATTAGTCATTCTCCTGTATCATAAGTTTCACCCAAGTTTTGATAGAGTTCAATTGTTTTTACTTTTTCATTTTTTCTTCAGCTCCAAAAATTATTTATCCATCGTCTAATAATCTTTAGGATTAAAACCCGATCTTGAAGTCTAGATAAAGATGATTTGTGTAAAACTACTTCAATTATAATGTTACTGTTATGTAATCTGATGGATTACAAATATGTAGGCTTGTTAAAGATGCATTCTGTTATGTAAAAATACTTAATTAATATACTACTTAAATAATACTTAATGCTTTAAAACACATACACAAATTAACGCTAAGTTTTTTGATAGGCAGATAATTTTTCCGGTATAATTTCATATTCACGTAAATCTTTTCTAAGATTGATGCTGTTACGTAATGATCCGCGCGTTAATTGGGTTATGACTGGCTCTTGAAATGTTTATTATGTTATTGATTCTATTTTCGTGTTTTGATCTATTAACAAAGACAAAATACACGAGAAAAGTTCAGTAGCGAAATTTTCCAGTTAGTATATTATCTATTCTTATATATGCTACTAGCTTTTACTTTTTTTTTTCAATAAAAAGTATCGTATGTTACTTTTAATACCTCCAAGAATATATGTACGAAGTTTCATAATGATCGGTTTAGTAGTTTTTGCGTGAAAGCGTAACAAACAAACTTACATTCACATTTATAATTTTGGTAGGGATTTAATAGGATACAACAACCTTATTACTTACTTATAGGTCGTGTATTGGTTGCAAAAAACTCTATTAACGAAACATGGAATCAGCAAGATTATCAACAATGATTGATCTCTCTTCCCTATCTGGAGATGCTTTCGATAGCCTTCAGGTCATCCCGTGCTCATTTAAAGCCGCGATAGTACTACTGGCCTTTGTACAGTTATCTTGCTTTGCTCAGGGGTAATCAGCTACATTCTTCGCCAATCAATCGCCTGAAAGAGAGACAACAGTGAAAATCACCTATAAAAAACTCAAATTCTTAAATGTCAAACTCAAATCAGTTTACAAAACGACTAGGCTTCCATTTTAAACTCGTTGGCTAGTTGAGCATGATCGAAATCTTGAGTCTGGAGTTTAAAAACGTGACAACGACACTCACCAACTCGCAAATACATCACCACCTTAAGATCTCGCAAAACAAATACAATTCAAATAATTTAGTCTTAATGTAGAATGCCTATGACAAAGTTTCCATAGTGAGGCTGGAAATCGTTTAACGAGATGCTCGTTTTCACAACGATGTGATAATGCCTGAGTTGTTGACATATATACTAAATGGCAACATACGTTAGAACATATTAGAAACCATTGCAGCTTAACCATCACGTCGTCTGGTGAAACCACTGTGAAAACAAGCAATGCATATTTTCACTTGTATTTTAAAATGGATTTTGTGAGATGATGCGAATGCGGTGATGACACTGTAGGCCATAACGTTTACAATGTTTGAAATAGTAAAACATGTAGAGTCCATTGAATGGACGTGCATACAAATATTGAGATCAGATTTAATGAAAATTGATTTAACAATAGTAAGAGCATGAATGAAATGAAACACAAAATTTACATAGAAACTAGCTGAACCGGCCACGCGTTGCTGTGCCGACTGCAGCGCCATCTGCCGGGCTGATTTGTGAATCTAAACCATTCTCAGATCCCCTTGAACACACACAAAAAATTTCATCAAAATCGGTCCAGTCGTTTAAGAGAAGTTCAGTGACATACACACTCACAGAAGAATTATATATATAAAGATAAATACTAGACGTTTATCTTGTGTTATTTATTAATGTTATGTGTTGGATTAAAGTTCAGTTGATATGTTTGAAATTCAAAAATATGAAATTATTGTGACTTTGTTTAGATATGGTTTTTGAGAAGTTAGGAGCTTGCGAAAAACGTTACTTACCTGCCAACACACAAATCATTATTCTACGACTGATTATCTTCAAGCAATGTTTTGTAAAAATCACAATCACATTTTAGAAAAGCGCATAGCTGGGTAAATTCGTCCTTTGTAAATTAAGGAATTTAAAACTACAATAAAACAGAATTGGAAATTAAAGTCAATAAGACGGATCTGTTATATTTTTCGAGTAATCAAAATATGCTTAAAAAAATGATATTTCTTATGGTAAGTATAAAGAGGAGTATTAAAGCTTGATGACGTTTAAGATATGAGTACGACCTGTAAGGTTCACGGGTCGTATGAAGGATGAAAGAAAACTAATTGATAAACTGTGTTTTCAACCGTGGCCGTAGGATGGAGATTTTAAAAGGTAATTGATTGTACTTCTTCCTGTTTAAAAAAAAGGTCTGCTTTTTAAAGAATAGTAATAATACATAAGACACGTTATAAATTTAACAAATTCAAATTCTCGTGGTAAATAAAACTATTATGATAAGTTACGAGAGCTTGTAGTTCATCGACGGGATGTTATCTAGGCCCACTCAGATTAATCTGACAATGGATTGGTCTTTCTTATTTTCCTATTCTTTTTTATCATGATTTTATTCTACGGGAAGTTTAATTTCCACAGAATGATGTGACAATTTAGAATTTTTGGTTTGGTTGATTTGGTTACCCGTCTTCTCATACTTTTGTCTTGCCCTCTTAAAGATCCACTCGCAGTCTTGACGCAACTTGTTCCTGTTGGAGGGTGGCCAGTCCAGTGCATTACCCAAAGAGCAATTTTTTAGAGACTTATTATCATCTGGCGACAAGCCATTTCGGATTTTCATATTCGTTGACACTTATGAATTAATCTTCTGTTAGGGCTTCTATTAATCATAGACAGTTACAAAATTTAGATATTCATAACGTTGTTACGTATTTCCGTTTCGGAAGATCGCAGTTCAACGTCAATTTGAGCATTTGTCGTGTCTAATATCAGTGGCAGGCAGCTTTACTTTATTTTTTTATTCTATATTTTTGTCCACTGTGTTATTTGTAAATCTAGTCAAGTGGTTGTTTTTTATAATTTTATCTAGTCCAACCACCAAGCTATAGGTAACAGGATCTAGTTTTAGGCGGTTAACACACTGCACCGCGCCCCGTCGCGTAGCGCGTGGCCGCAGATTTTATTATTGTATGCAAGAACCTCAATTAATATAGAAAACACGCCTATGACAACACACTGCCGACGCGAGAACGCGCGGGAAGGCGCCCCGCGCGCAGTTTCTGCGCGGGAGCGCGGGGCGTGAAGAAGTAGGGTCAACTTGTATTGAAAATCTGCGCGGAGAAGCAGATTACACCGCTAAGATAGGCAGATCTGCGCCTCCGCGCAGGGGCGCGTTTTCTGTCGCTACGCGCACCGCGGCGGGACGCATCTCTAGTGTGTGAACCGCCTTAGTCTCTCCTCTTCCAAGGGCTTGGTTCCTCCTTGCAATATGGGAGTTTCCAGATACCTTGTAAAAGCAGCTTGCAGAGCGAAAGGCGAGTGAGTTAACAGTTCCACGTTGCCACGTTCTGTTTCTGTCTTCACGAGTATCGAAAAATCGATAAAGAAGAAACGGTTTTGTAAATATTATACTTTGTTATTAACCATTTAGCCGCGATTTTTTTATTATTAAAGAATTTTTTACGAGGAAATTTGATTGCCCGGATAACAAGAGGTTGTGGATTCGAGTCTTGCCCGACTCTTGAGACAAGTTGTATTTTTTGTAATTAAACTAGCGGCCCCTCCCGGCTTCGAACGGGTGGACAAAATTATTTAATTTTTTTCTATTATTAAATATTTTTCAGTTAGCGCCATCTAGCGTCCGGTAGACGAACTACTTGCGATGAATGCGTTGCTATGGTAACGGTAATTGATACAATGGAAAAAGAGCGGACAGACAAACACACAAACAACTGTGATCTTAGATTATAGATTTATTCAGGCTGATTAAATTTGATTTTAAAATCAAACTGTCACTGGTGTAAATTGGTTGATTGGTCACATTGAGACAGCAACATATTTGAAGCAGAACTCTTTGGCTGACTTTGGCATGACTCCAATATAATTTAACCGACGGTTATGTCTTTCAAAATATCATAGTGCAGCCACCGTGCAAAACGTCAAGGTTGATTCTGGACGTTATTTTGGTATTTACATGTATATTTATGTTAACGAAAAGAAATATCTATTTGTTCCGGTTGTCAAGCGCAACTTGAACCCATATACCTTCGTTATCCAGGCGAGTACTATGCTAATTGAGCTACCAAGACCATGACAGACCTGTCAATTTTTTCCAAATATTACTGAAGACGTCACGGTTTTATTTACCGGAGAACTGTATTGTACCTGAGAAAGTTTATTTCGCCGAATAATGTAAGTTTGTTTTTCAATATTTTTGAACATTTCGGATAGATTTAGCTAAAAAAAAAAATCAGACTAGGTCTAAGTCCAATTTAGTAAGGTAAGTTTGATAAATAGTTATAAACATTAATAAATAAAATAGATAAATAAATAAATATTTCTTACATTCACACCAATTAGCCTAGCCCAAAGTAAGCACTGTAAGGCTTGTGTTATGGATACTAGGTTAACGGATAGAGATACATATATGATACATAGATATGTGATATTTATAGAAATATATAAAAACACCCATGACTTAGGTACAAATGCTCGTATTCATCATACAAACATTAAGGATCTTAAGATAAAAAAATATCATTCGACAAAAACATTTTTCTTTGAAGAAAACTCGGCAGATAGATCTTCTTTAACTGATGCCAGCGACATCTCTACATGTTCTAAGTACTACTATCTACAACATATAATTGTAAGCAATATATAAATACAATATACTTTATTAAGATATAAAAAAAATGCTTAAATAACTAAAAAATATTTATCATGTTTAGATTTAGTGAAGAAACGTGCTATTTACATCGTATAGAAGTGGAGCTATATGATTTATCGGCAAAGATTTAATTGTAGGAACGTACAGTATCACATTGCAGTTTGACTTATGTTTCATCGGTTATATATGTGATAATGGTGGATTGTTCACCATAAGTTTTCTTGAAAAAGCAGAATAAATAGCCCACCGATTGATATGTCAGCTTTTACCCAAGCGCGCCATCTTTGATCCTAGCGGGTGTATTAGGAATGTGAACCCAGTCGTAATCCAAGCGTTTAGCTTACAAACTGGAAGTAACGGAAAAATTAATTGATGTGTTTAATGCATTTTTATCATTAGTTGTTTTATAATAACTAGCTGACCCGGCCACGCATTACTATATCATAAAAAAATACAAAAAAACTGTTATTCTTAGGTTTATGGTAACTATGGTAACTATATATGGTAACAAACACACACACACAAAGTATTGTCATAATATAATTAGGATTTATGTGCTCATAACGTATTTAGTAATGACAGTTGAATAATTTTTATTAATTTTAATATAATTTACTTTTCCCAAATCATTTTTATACTAATTTTATCATAATAACTTTTATTATAAAAAAATTTTTTACTCTTCATTTTTTTATACTGCGCGTCTTATATGAAAATCAATATAAAAATAAGCTCTTCCGAGAGCCAAGATGTTCCTATATTATTTTGATTTTTTTAATATTAGACAGATAGTGTATACTCCTCCCCCTTTGTCGCCGTCCCCCTCGCCCCTGTAGCGCGCGGACAAAGACTCATATAAGTGGCCGACCTATAGTTCGTTCTGTCGGTTCCTGTCTTGTCCCCCCGGGCTTGATTGGGATCAAGAGTGTATCCACTAAAAAAATATCTGTTGTGAAATAGCAATATAAACGTTACTAAATATATTAGTCGATCTATAAATTCTTTCGGAAGGTTTAGTAACCATTACCAAATAATCTTACTGATAAAATATGTAGATATTTAGTGAGCGCTTATGAACCGATTTGAACGTAATAAAAGCAAGTGCATCTGGTCAGTGTATCACTTGGCAGGAATGATTGCTAGTATGTACCAGTGAAGCAGTAGAGTTATTCTGTAGCAAATCAAACTCGTACCGTCGAAGTGATCAGAATTGTTTGTAGATTATATACCAGGAAAGTTATTACGACTTCGAAAAAACGCTTCTGTATCTAATCTGAAAATAACTTTATACGAATGCATCAAAACTAGTAGTTTTGAATCGTCGGACATTTTTACCTAGCGTTTTTAACTAGCAAGAAGAACGGGCGCAAGAAACTCATCAGCTTTAACAAAAGTAACGATATTTACAATATTATACATCTTCACCACACGTAATCTAGAACGAAACCATATAATTTTATTATCAAAATAAATTCCAGAAATTTCCAAAAATCCAGACAAAAAAAATAGATAAGTGCAGTATTCATTCAAACTTTGGATTTGAACAAAGAAATAAAAGTAAAAAAATAGTTTATAGTTTTGTTGTAAAAAAATAAAATAATGATGTAGATAATGAGCTGAAAGCTAAAAAATAATTAAGAAGTTATCAGCGGACCAAGTTCGATCCTCGCCTATATACTACGGACGTGTATCTACTAGTAACACAACCGTTTAGATTACCAAGAGGGGTTAACGGGAAAAATAATTACGTGTTTGAAAAATCGTCAATATTACTTTTTTTAATAAAGAAAAAAATTACCAGTCATCACACTCTTTTCATCAACTTAAGGCACTATTCAGAAAGAAATAATTGTTAGCTGACCCGGCTATGCGTTGCTGTTTCTCAGAATGAATATTTTTGACTATAAATTTAATTGAAACTTTTTCTATGTCAGAACAAAACAAGTAAAACAAAAGAAAAGATATCATAATCGGTTGAGTAGTTTCGGAGTTCATTGCGGTCAAATATTTTGACAGGGAATTTTTACATACCTATATAACATATATACTAGCTGACCCGGCCCCGCGTTGCTGTGGCTCAGTTATTATAATTTGCAATAACTTTTTTTATTATAAATTAAAAAGAAACCTTTTCTATGTCCTAAGTGGAAACAAATCCAGCAAAGTTACAAAAAAATCATCAAAATCAGTTGAGTATTTTCGGAGTTTATCTCGGTCAAACAAACAGGAAAATTTTATATATGAAAGATTTCTCGCTCTGTATTTAAAACACTTTAAATTGTTTTTATCAATGTATATCTCTGACTATTAATAGCCATGAACCCTAAACACGGTCTGGCATTCGGCTCTCAACAGCGAAACACGCGTGGTTATCACATCGCGTGCGATTCCATCTATTTTCGGATCTTCCATCGAATTAGGGTTACGGGTTACGGCCCTAGGTGAGTAAGAGTGCTAATCATAGATTCAAGAGATATTAATGTGGTATTATATAAGATAGTTTCCCGTTGAAGTTTGAATTCGAATAAGAATTTACAGTACTACTATCTAAATATTTGCTTGCTTCATAAGACGGTTAGATACGAAAGCTTTTTTGAGATACGGTTTCAACGGTCACTATTTTTAAATTTACTTAAATATATTAGAAAGCAAATAAACAAATATCAGAATCAGAAATGTAACAATTACAATATCAGATAATCAAAGCCTTCAATGATAAAAATCTTAAGTGCCTGTTTCAATACGGTTTGTGTAGTAGGTAGTCTTGTAAACCTCTTGTAAAGCTCTGCAGATACTTGTCACTTATTATAAATGAATGGCGTTTAGATTTCGTTCTTGGTGAGGTAAAAAACTTAAAACTTGGTACTGTGAATTTTATTAAATTTTTGGGAAGTCTTCAAGACATTTAATGTTACGTATTCTGTTAAAAGGCACACGCCTGATGCATGCAATTGTCATATTTCGGATGACATATAAGCAATGTCACAACGTCAAATTGTGACAAAATATCTCTTTCAGTAAGGTCCTTTATCGTATATTTTTTCCTCTTTAATGCTGACTTAAAACTTTATGATGTTTGTTTAAAATATGTCAATTCTGTCACGAAAGTCAGAATTTGTTGACATTAAATAACTATATAGCGGCTGGCCCCGCCTTCGACTGGGTTAAACATAATGTCAACTAACTAAAATCCAACTAAAACTTTTTTGGTAATTTTGGAGATACATCTCCATATAAAAACAAACTTACGAAATCCGTCCTTTACCATATTTGTACATTGTTCTTAAACAACATTCTTTGATATAATACAACCCCGAACTGTTAAAAGAGGAACTAAATAAATCACAACAAAAAACTCTGTAACAATTATTTGAAAGGAGATATAAAACAGCCCTATCCGAGTTTGTAGTAGTTTCTTCTCGGTCTTCCGGGTCTTTTAACGTAGGACTTAGGAAGCCTTGTCATAGTTGTGTAATTGAAACGAATACAATGAATGCCCATTTTGAATCAAAATAAGTAGATCAGATCTTTGTCTTTTACTAAGGGTTTCCGTATCATTGTTGCAGCGATGCTGAAGGTGGCGTGACACCGGATTGACGAGTTTCAATCCGCGACATGTCGCAGCCGCCACCGGGGCGCGGGCGCGCGCGCCCCTCCGGCTCTCCATCCCCACTCCACTACCGACCGCCCTCGCCATGGGCTCCAAGCCCTCCACCCCTCATCTCAGGCCCACGGCACTCAACAGCCATCGTATCCCCACCACCAGTGCAACCATCCCCGAAACCGTTCAGACCTCTCCAATCCCCTTTCCGACCTCATTCTCCGTCACCAAGTTCGCACTTCTCAATATCCCCCTACCCTATGTCTCCGACTCTTGGGCAAAGCCCTGAGTACTATTATTCCTCTCCTTACGAACCGGTTCGGGAATATGATTACGCGGGAGTCCCGTTGGAGCCACCGCCTCCACCGCGACCGTTGATATACGAGGACGAGGAGGAGCGTGGACCATCTACGGCGGAGATCATAGCCAATCAATCGCAGGAGGGCTACGTGGACGAGAAACTTGCTGAGTATCAAGCTACGATTCAGTTATTACAAGGTAAGAATTATTTAAAGCAGAAATAGGTGAACTTTAAGGGTCCAAATAGAAAATATGCTGAAAACGCTAGATCAACTGACGAGCTAATATGATAGGTCTGATGAGAGGTGACGAAGCGAGAGATGTCGTCAGGCATATAGAAAGTAAAAATCTGTGATCTCTGCCTATTCCTGTGGGGAAAAAGGCATCGTTGATACTGCAATGTCGCGGAACCAACAGTGGTTAATACCGCGTTACTTGATAGTGATCAATTTTACAGGAGAGCGAAAAAATCTGTTATATTCTTTATTACTACGTCTTTGTATCATTAAACTATAAATATTTAAAGATTTAGGTATTTTAGTATAACACGGGATGACGCCAATGGCTATTTAGAATCGATCAGCCGAAATATCAATTTAGATTTTTTTGTAGTTACGCATTATTAGCGACTGTTGGTTACACAGTATTGCAATTTCAACGACGATATGTATGTAAAAAATATTAAAATGTCATGTGACTGTGTGTATAATTTTGCAAATTTTTACTTTTAACACGTTCGCTGCGGCAGTAACTTTCAATACTTTTCATTCCTTCGGTACAAGGCCAATACACCTGGTGATAAAACTTCCATTGTAGCGGCACGAGACTAAACCCTAAACCCTGTATCATTTAAGAAACTTAAATCCTTTTTTTGACTTCCGTGCGGTGCCAGGTGTCTAAACCTGGTATTAAGGTAGGTACACCATTGGATTCTATTTAAATAATACATCTTAGATATATATTCATCTTTTTCCTACACCGAACCAAATTGAAGTTTTGCCTTTCGCACGACAAGGAATGCTATACTTTTCTTAGCGATATTGTAAGCAAGACATATACAAGGTGTTTAGACCTGGTTTCGCACTCATAGTGTTTAATTTGGGTTCATTTGGCATATTTCTGCTATTTGAAGAGTTTAATTATGGACTTTATGAGACACCAACGGCATACAAAATATACGTAGTACGCGTTATATAAGGTCCACCAGAGTAGAATTGCACCAACCACACACACGCACACACACACGCACACACACACTTAAGGGTTAGTTAGTTAGTTTGACGGGGCTATATTCACACTTGGCCTCGTGATTGGGCCATTGTGCATGTGTTGGGTTCCTCCTACCAACAACACACACCCCTCCCGAAGACCATAAAACGGGCAGAACCGTTTTCCGAATCATTCCGAATAAATTCGGTTTCATGCGTTGAAATACAAAACTTATTGTGAATACCATAAAACGCGTTTATTGACATTTTCTGATATTTCCGTAATTAATTTGAATAGCTATATAATCCTTAGTCATTAAAATTACTGTAATAGTTCTATTTTTCTCTTTCTATAAAAACGGATTCGAGGAATAAGAGGTGGATATAAAAAGTATTACTTGCTTCAAAACATTGGTGATTTGTTGTTGATTGTTTTAATCTTTAAGTATGGCGAGGCAATACAATACAAAACAAAACAAAAAAACACGCCGTACAAATGGTCGTTCACTTACTAGCGCTTGAACATACTAACTAATATTATAAATAGGACAGTGAGTTATTTGTTATACTTTCACGCTTTAATTACTAAAACGATCATCATAAAATTTTGTATACTCTTTGTTAGGGGTACAGAAAAATACATAGGGTACCCTCTATCCATAAAAAAAGAATTGTTCTCAAGGGATAGACTTTATATATAACTTTTAGTCGAATGTCGACATTAACGCGAGCGAAGCTGCGGGTAAAAGCTAGTGATTTATAAAAACAAAAACACCAAGCTTATTTTCAAGCAAATAAATGATGATATACTTCGAACATGGTATTGATATATCAGTGAATTTTGGCACAATTGTGGAGTTTCCACCACCACCAGCCAAAGTTCACTAATCTGCTATATGTATTTCTTAAGTTACAGTAGTTTTCGTTCATAGCAATGTGTCCGATCTTTTATATGGGTAAGATCCTCTGTGCGGACACAGCCAGTGTTAAGTTGAAGATACTCGGCTCATAGATTACCTCACGGAGACAGCAGACTTGGCAACTCAGCGATATCCAGACTGCAGCTAAAATGCTGTGCGTTCTAAATAAGGCCAAGCGATATTTCACGACGGGAAAGCTTTTAATTCTCTATAAAGCTCAAGTTCGATTCTGAATGGAATATTGCAGCCACCCCTTGGACGGATCAGCAAAATACAAACTTGCTGCACTGAACACGATTCAGCGTAGAGTTGAGCTGAGCAAATTGGTAAAGAGCAAGCATCAGACCTTAGCTCATCGCCGCAAAGTTGCCTGTCTGTCGGTCTTCTACAGAAAGTACTTTGGAGAGTGTTCTCAGGAGCTGCATTTGCTCATATCGCCATCTCCCTTTTTTCATCGGATATTACAGACGTACTGTGAACTACCACCCTTTCTTGGTTGCAATTCCTTCCTGTCGCACCAAGCCCTTCTCAACATCCTTTATAATGTGCGCAGCAAAGGAGTGGAACTCCCTCCCTGCGTCGGTATTTTCGAGTTCTTATTACCCGTCCATTTTCAAAGTCAAGGTGAATAGGCACCTTCTGGGTTAGCTCGTTCCATCGTGAATCCTGTCCTGATGCCCGGTTTTATTGGGACCAAGAGCGAATCCATGCAAAGAAAAAGAAAAGATAGACAGACTAAATAGAATACCCAAAGAACCGATTAAAACTCGAGGCTATCTCTCTGAATTTATATTCCCAACGATAAAAACCTATTCCAATCATTCATCCTCGTAAAAATGAAAAATTCTTACGTTTCACACATTTGATTGCATTCCTGCTTCAGAAATTGTGTATCACGTGTATGCCATAAAGATTTAATGGTTGGATTTATTGCGGACTAGAATATCGTCTGTCTGTGAAATCACCTGCTCAATATCTTTGTTAAAAAATCCTTCCAAAGGACGTCCTCTTTGGAATTAAACAAGAGTTAAATTCGTTGAAGACTATTGTTATTAGCTATATTAATAACTATTGCTAGAAGCTATAGTTAATAATATAATCATTTAGCGTTCTATGACTGCTGTTGTCAGTAACTTTATGGGACTATTTTAAACTATTATAAATACTGTTTATTCGTACTTGCGACTGCGATAATATTAATATATATTATACTAGCTGATCGGGGTACGCGTCGCGGTGGCTCAGTTAAAATTTGAAAAATATTTTTTTTGGTTATGAATAAATATGAAACCTATCCTATGTCCTAAGTTGGAACCAATCCAGCAAAATGGCAAAAAAAAATGAAAATCGGTTCAGTAGTTTCGTAGTTCATCGTGGTCAAACACTGTGACACGGAATTTTAATATATGTATATAGATATAAATTATCCCTACTAATATTATAAATGTGAATGTAAGTTTGTTTGTTAAGCTTTCACGCAAAAACTACTAAACCGATCATCATGAAACTTCGTACGTATATTCTTAGAGGTATTAGAAGTAACATAGGATACATTTTATTGAAAAAAAGCCGTCGAAGCCGCGCGTAAAAGCTAGTATTACATAAAATATATTCATAGCCAGACCCGGGGTGTTGTCGTACCGTCTGATGTTATCTAATATTAATTATTTATTAATTTAGCCCGGTCTGTGTTTGAACCAAGACTTCGGAGTGGCTTTACCGTGAGAACCTGGCATGAGAGACACACGACCGTGAAGGTCGGTCCTATGATAAAAACATGATAAAATACTTCTTACTTCGAAATATTTCCAGACAATTTCAATGAGAGAGGAGCTTATAATTTGCTGTAAATAATGTTATATTAGAACCAAATTAATATTATCTGTTTGAGTATTTTTCCATTTTGCAAAATTACATGATATGATGGAACGAATTTAAACCGGGAATTATGAATGTATTCATGTGAGTATTTCTGGTCATCGTCAGCTTTGACGTCAATATAAAAGGTTGGAGTTAAATATAGCATTTTGGATTAAACCGAAAGATTCTTTGAGCACAGTTCGATGCTCTCCAAAAACAATTTAAACTGATACTTAGACTTGTATGGAATATGAAATTTGATGTTTGCTATGCTTACTAAGTTTCTGTTTTATAAAACTGGTCAGTTACTGGAGAACATCATTGTTATAGTAAAGTAGCATTCTTAATCGTGTATTTCTCAGAAGAAACAATTTAAAGCAAAGGAAGAAACATTTATTTAATTATATTACTTTTCAAAATGGCACGAAATGATAAGAAAACAAGAAAATAAGTGAAAAAAATAAGTAAATATTTAACTAGCTGACCCGGCCACGCGTTTTAGTGTTATAAATTTAGATGAAACTCATCCTATATCCCAAGTCCCAACAAATCCAGCAAAATGCAAAAAAAAAAAACATCAAAATTGGTTGAGTAGTTTCGGAGTTCATCGTCAAATACTGTGATACAGAATTTTTATAGATATAGGATGGGGCACTGAAGAGATAGCCATAGATATTCACAAGACGGGACTATGACATCAAAAGTATCTATTTCATCGTAAAAAATAGCAAATGTTCACAAATCACAATAGAATGAAACGACTTTCTTGACCTGATATCACAGATTTAATTGACATTGAACAAATTAAAACTATTTAACATTACCTCCATCCAAGAACGACTTAGTCCTAGTAAAAACAAACATATTTAGTTCCTAGCTGTTAAAATATATGTCAATAAAAATTTATATAAATTTTAACAGTTAGAAACGTCCCCGATTAAAATATTGTGAAGGTAGTAGAAAATATATGACGATTGCTTAGTCATCCTGTGATCACGGCTCCTGTAAAGGAGTCGAAACGTCAGGATTAAATATGAAATAAATTACGCGCAAAAAATCTAATAAGTTTGTTTGATTTCAATGTGAAAGAACTAGGCAATAAACATAATTTTGTAATGGGCCTTTTGAAGGTGATGCCACGAACTAACTTGACGATCCCTGCGTACTGACGCATAGACGAGAAATATGTCGATAATATCGGTAAAAATGTCGACAAAACACTATTGCTATAAGTGTTTCTAGATAAAAATCCGCGGCTAAGTAAAAGTACTCTTTTGACATAAGGAGTCGGCTTCTAAGCGCAATCATGTTAGAGATGCTTAACGACAAATGACTAAAACACGAGAAAACGGGTCGACAACGTTCGTTCTTTGACTCTATCGAGCTAGCATTTAGAAGGCGGGAGACATTCGTTTTTGAGAAGAACAAGATACTAAATGAGATTCTTAAGGGAATGCCGTATTGTAAAGTAACTAAGTATTCTTTCAGTATACTGCTAAAGACTGAGTCTGTTGATTGACTCATTTATCGTTATCTCATTAGGAACAACTCAGATCTGATCTGATGATGACTCAATAAACGTATGAAATAATAAACAAGACAGAAAGATGAAATTTCAGTACGTTAAAGTGATTAATATGAGATAAAAGAATAAAAGGTTAACAATTTGAATTAGGTTAACAGTAGAAGAAAAACACTCTTTCGTTACTCAGAACCCAGAAATGGTAAAGTCAAATGGCATGGCTTATCATGCCACCGCGATATTTCGGTGCGTTTCCTTAATTTCATCGAATGCCGACATATTACTGTTGCTCACGATACTTAAGGTTGCTCTTCCACTGCCAGTTAATGTAAAAGCTATATTTTTTCGTCGCAATATTGAAACGAAAACGAACATGTTGACATGGTTCATAATTAATTAATAATATTTACTTTTTTTAAATATATTATTTTAATAGAAAAATACTGGAAAAAATCGACTCGGCTCACAAGTGAATTCTCAGGTGGGAATCGAACCCGCAACCTTTGGAAGTCCGGTCCAATGCTCTCCCAATTGAGCTACCGAGCCTTGTGAACACCCGTCGAAATTTTCCAGTACCTTTCCAATTTTACGCTGTAGGTAAGAGTTGTCTCATCAATGAGAGGAACATGCGCTTGGTAAAAATTGAGCAACTGTTTCGGTGTGATGTACTTTCTCACCTTCGCCAGAATGCCAAGATTTTTTGAAGCTGATCGAACCTTACTTTCAATGAAAGTTTAGAGTGACAATGACATGCCGAGAAGCTCAAGATGGTCAGTGATTGACAAACATACATCTTGGAAAATAGGAGTTAAGTCGAAAGGACTTCTTTTAGCGGGGGAATGCGCCTAGGTCTTTGATGGATTGAACCTGACCAGATTGGCATCGCATCATGCGGTTGACCATCGCCTTCCTATGTCACTGGACCTGTTCAGCACTGGCTCGTGCATCAGTCATTTAGCTCTCTATTGCGAATCTCGTGTTTATTTTAGTTGATCTCATGTTTTATTAAATTCTGGCGTTTTCCGGAGCATTAAAGTCTCTTTCACAAGAAAGAGTGATTTTTGAAAATAAACTAACAAGATATCCATATCTAGCTTGCCTTCAGTTGTGTAACGTTCGCTTTAAACAGGGCTAAGCTTTCCGTAGATGTTGGCAAACGCATCGTTTGATCGAAGCTTCGAATGTTTATTTTGGCCTATAAAATTAAGCGGCATCACTTTGATAAAGTATATGATACCTATTTTCTGAAAGCGGGTCGAAACTTTTAGAACCCATTCAGTTAACTATACAAGCATTTTTTGAAACTGTTACCAGTTATCTATATCGGTTTATTAGCTGCACCCGGCATGCTTTGCAATGCTTTTTTTGCTGACTATACATATAAACCTTCCCTTTGATGCTTAAAAAAACTAAACAAAGTTTCATCACGATGCGATCAATGGTTAAGAAACATTGATTTTTATTTATATGGATTCAACACAATACAGTATTAAAATAAAATATTTTTTTACGGTTTTTTGCTCATACTTTATATATAATCCGGACGTTTCGACTCCTTTACAGTGACAACAGGATGACTAAGGCAATGGTCGTCACACATGTTCTACTTTCACAATATTTTTATCGGGCACGTTCCTCTTACTATTAAAATTTATATTTACAAGCTGTAAAAGTTTGATTATAATTAAAATTAAAACTATGTCAGAAGGATTAATTCCATATAATATGATTTTTTGTTGTTTGTGAAAGTGGGGAATTCATTAATGTATAATCTAAGATCACAGTGGTTTGTGTGTTTGTCTGTCCGCTCTTTTTCCATTTTATCAAAAACGTTACCATAGCAACGCGTTTAACGCGCGTAGTTCGTCTACCGGACGCTAGATGGCGCTAACGGAAAAATATTTAATAATAGAAAAAAATTGAATTTGTCCACCCGTGCGAAGCCGGGACGGGCCGCTAGTAAGAATTAAAAAAAACTTTTTATAACTTTGTTAGTTAATGTGACATTTCATCCAATTTATATTCTTAAAATTCAAATGTTTAAATCAGTCTACGTGGGGAAGCTTAAAGATGGAACTTGCTCTTTGTTCTTTAGCATTTTGAAATAATTTTTTCTCGAATTTAGTAAATGAAAGAAAATCTTTGCAGGGTCTTTCGGCAAAATGTATAGGATACTTTAACTGGGAGCGAGTTTTTTTAATTTAATTCTCCCTTCCTAAAAGGGAAGGCAAAGGCATCTAGATTCCGTACAATCTTGCTTATAAGATAAATTATTATAATAGAAAAATACTAGAAAAAATCGACTCGGGTCACAAGTGAATCTCAGGCGGGAATCGAACCCGCAACCTTTGGAAATCCGGTCCAATGCTCTCCCAATTGAGCTACCGAGCCTTGCGAACACTCGTCGAAATTTTCTAGTACATTCCCGGTTCAATTGGGAGAGCATTGGACCGGATTTCCAAAGGTTGCGGGTTCGATTCCCGCCTGAGATTCACTTGTGACCCGAGTCGATTTTTTCTAGTATTTTTCTATTATAATAATTTATTTTATAAGATCGCATTAAGAATGCATAAAATATATAAAAAATTATAAATCTAACATGGCTGTTTCATCTTAATCGATTGACCAAACATTTGTAAAAATGTTTCTTTCGAATACGAGAGGATGTTCCTCTCATTGATGAAACAACGCTGGCCTACAGCGTAAAATCGGGAATGTACTAGAAAATTTCGACGAGTGTTCGCAAGGCTCGGTAGCTCAATTGGGAGAGCATTGGACCGGATTTCCAAAGGTTGCGGGTTCGATTCCCGCCTGAGATTCACTTGTGACCCGAGTCGATTTTTTCTAGTATTTTTCTATTATAATAATTTATCTTATAAGATCGCATTAAGAATGCATAAAATATATAAAAAATTATAAATCTAACATGGCTGTTTCATCTTAATCGATTGACCAAACATTTGTAAAAATGTTTCTTTCGAATACGAGAGGATGTTCCTCTCATTGATGAAACAACGCTGGCCTACAGCGTAAAATCGGGAATGTACTAGAAAATTTCGACGAGTGTTCGCAAGGCTCGGTAGCTCAATTGGGAGAGCATTGGACCGGATTTCCAAAGGTTGCGGGTTCGATTCCCGCCTGAGATTCACTTGTGACCCGAGTCGATTTTTTCTAGTATTTTTCTATTATAATAATTTATCTTATAAGATCGCATTAAGAATGCATAAAATATATAAAACATTATAAATCTTGCTTATATTGATTTCTTCCTATTATAAGTTTTTTTTTCATATCTGCTTTACCGTAGATTTTAAAATTAATAAATTTCGAAGTAGGTGTCTACATTACTCAAAAGTTTTCTTAAGTCGCCCGGGATTGGATTTTCTTTGTAGATTTTATTTTATATTCATGTGTTTAAAACGCCTAAAGTATACTTCAATGTGTGACAGAACTGTCAAAATCGGTCTCCTTTTCTAAGATTATGTCAAAATTTACGTCAAAATATTTAACGTTAATTGTTATTAATAGTATTAATTTTGATTTACATCAAATTTTTTCTATTAAACAAGTACTTTTATGCAAATATTTTAACAAATTATTATTTTAATATTTTACATTTTATTTGTTTAAATATAGTGTATGCTTTGAAATATTATAATCTATTTTAATAACGACATTGAACTGCTATTGTTTTTGCAATTAAATGTGTCGTTGAACTGAACAAATAAACATTTGGCAGTTGAAGATCATTATATGCAATCACCTCGTAATTAGAGTCATTTATCTTCTGTATGTGTTTATATCATTACAGTAATGCTAAACGGATGGTCAAATTTTGATGTACTTTCTCCGTGTTTGGGTCCTTGAATAGTTAAGAATCACGGCCATTTGGTGTAAACGTATGCTTATATCACTAGCTTGTTTGTTTGTGTTTTTCTTTCTACAAATATTAATTATTTATATATTATATATATGTATATCTATCCGTTACCCTAGTATCTATAACACAATAATTACAGTGATTACTTTGGGTTTAGCTAATAATAATAATAATGATCCTTATTAATGCCATAAATAATTTACAAAAAACATATTAACCGCATTAGTCGAGAACTGTGTCGCAGTTATTAGCGCCCACCTCGAACTTGTACATTTAACCATTAACACACTATAAGACTATTTGGTAAATTTTACCTAAACGGGTGTGTGTGTGCGTATGTGCGTGTGTGTGTTTTGGTGTGAATGTAAGAAATAATATTATTAGATATAAAATACGTGTGTAAAAAACAACCACGCCTCCGAGCCCTCAGATGGGATCCCATCTTGATGTGTCTTTATTTTTACCTTTATACAAGAGTGAAATAATTATTTGTCGGTACAGTTCGTCAGAGCTAATGCGGTCATAACTCGGTCGGGTTTACTCCTCTGGTGATGGGATCCCATCTGAGGGCTCGGAGGCGTGGTTGTTTTTTACACACGTATTTTATATCTTATAGAAATATTGCATTGTGAATGCAAAAAATTAAATAAAAACAAAAAAAAAAAAAAATAATATTATTGTTATTCACAATTGGACCTGAGGATCTACCATGATCTCTTAGCGCGATGCAAGTTCCATTGCCAAAGTGAGACAGAGCGATACGTGGTCTATAGTGGCGTCTCTCTTTAACAGCGGAACTTGAATCGCTATGAGAGGTGATGGTAGGGCATCTGGTAGATGTTGCTGCGATTCAGTTTTTATAGACTTTTTTGAATTTATTATAATATTTGGCATTTGTCTTGAATTATATATGACGTTATATAGCATAGAATAGAATATATTTATTTGCGTTAAATAGGGTGGTATACAATCGTGGTACACAGATCAGTAACAATATGATTTTTTAATTAGGCTTTTAATGCTTGTCAGATAGATATTACGCGTCCAAACCAAGTGACGAATATGTCCCCAATCTGCGGCAGCTCTATGTTTATGTAACTTATTGGTAGATGTTTAACATAATATGTAATCATTTAAATATAGTTCGATGGAGCTGGTATGTCAGGAGACAAAAGCTTCTAAATAAATAAAGATAAAAAAAAAAGTAACTAATATGTATTATTTTATTACATATTTTATTACAGTATAACATGTACCAGTAATAAAACTAATAATAATCTAGTTACAATAAAGTATTTTGATCCATTACTTAATTGTAGGTATATATTGAATGAATTGAATAAATAATAATTAATTAACCCATACACAGAGATACATATAGCTTAAATAAATTGAAAACGATATGTAGTGCTACAATAGGCGGTCTGAACGCTTAGAGCAATCTCTACCAGACAACCTTTATTTTACACTTTTGATGCGATATTGGGTTTTTTACACTTTTGATGTGTCTTTATTTTTACCTTTATACAAGAGTGAAATAATTATTTGTCGGTACAGTTCGTCAGAGCTAATGCGGTCATAACTCGGTCGGGTTTACTCCTCTGGTGATGGGCCAACTCCAATAATTTCTGAGGCGTATCTAGTGCATTTGACATGGCGACACGTCTATTACTTAGCTTTTGAGGATGATAACAAATTTGAGCCTTATTGCTTTCAAACAAGAGTGATATTACTTTAATAGATGTTGTAGAATATCGTGGTTAGTGTCAGAGGATATTAACAAGTGATTCTAATTATTATTTTCAATGGTATCAAGCTGGTAACACTCACGTCCACCAATTACGATAAAATTAACGTTTGGACTCATTTTCAGAAGCCGAATTTACACTATGACTAAGGTAATGGTCGACATAAGTGTTCTGCTAACGTCCATTTTATCGGACGTATCACACTACTTTAATCAGTACATTATATTATGATAATAGTTTGTGTGTTTGTTCCCATATATAGTTACCATAAGCCTAAGAATAACAGTTTTTATAATCAATTAACGTTACCAATAGCAACGCGTGGCCGGGTTATACCAGCAACGCGTGGCCCGGTTATACCAGCAACGCGTGGCCGGGTTATACCAGCAACGCGTGGATAGGTTAGCTAGTTGAATTTAATTGAAAATTAGGCAATTAGTCTATTAGCCAAAAGTAAGCATTGCAACAGAGAGATATACATCGCACATACGGTGCTATAAAGTTACTTATGTAATTTTTGACAAAACTGAACTGAGTATGAGAAAATACTCCTATCTCTACTCTACCTCTTTACTTTGTTTGCTTTTACTTTAAAATGAAGTTCAAAGTTGTAGCTTAATTATTTTATTTGATTAGCCCAGGAGAACTATATACGTTGTAAGGATGTTCAATTTTCAAATGCTCCCCCTGAAATATTACACCTTTTGCACAAGTGACGTTATAGTACCGTATGTGCGACATGATTTTAATTATTTGTAGAAATAGAGGCACAAATTCTGGTATTCAACATCCGGGACACGAACCCACGATCGTCGGTGCTAAAGGAGGGATCGATACCGTTGCACCTTTCGGTCGTTATTTGTTGATAATTTTATTAATCTCTAAATTTGTGAAAAGTACTGATAAAACAGTTAAGAAATTTGATGGTTTTTCGAGACGAACTGGTAAAAGAAACTTGAAAAGGGCACCATCTTCCATTAATTACTTACAAAAACGACTAACAACATCTTCGGATGCAGATGGCACGTCTGCCGTGCCATCACTTTTTTGCGTGTGGCGTCGGGCACGGGAGCCGTGTCATTTTTTAAATCGATGATAACTCCTTCATATTAAGTTTTAAGGAAAGATACACAAAATAAAACAATCTTAATTTTTCACGTAAATCAAGCTCGTAGCCTTCGTTTCTGAAAATTGTATGTCGCAACGAATCGATTAAGGTGTTGTTTGCAGTGTGAGATTCTATTTGAGATGTGATTTTATGAATGAAATATAAATGTATGATAACATCACATCCATTTTATATTTTTTATATATTTTGTGTATTTTTTAATGATATCTTATAAGATAAATTATTTTAATAGAAAAATACTGGAAAAAATCAACTCGGCTCACAAGTGGATTCTCAGGCGGGAAACGAAGCCGCAACCTTTGGAAGTCCGGTCCAATGCTCTCCAAATTGCGCTTCCGAACACCCGTCGAAATTTTCCAGTATATTACCAATTTTACGCTGTACGCCAGCGTTGTCTCATCAATGTGAGGAACATATTCTCATATTCGAAAGAAACATTTTTACAAATGTTAAGACAGTCGATTAAGATGAAACAGCCATGAAGTTTTATAATTTTTATATATTTTGTGCATTTTTTAATGCTATCTTATAAGATTAATATTATAATAAGATCTTTTAAGACCAGCTGCTCTTCCCGCTTGAGAATTCACTTGTGAGTCGAGTTGATTTTTTTTCCAGTATTTTTTTATTAAAAAAATTTATCACATCCATTGTTAAGTAGTTTATTGTGACTCCTTTGTGTTAAGGCATTCAGAAATATCGACGGTTCCACAACACCCAGCTTCGAACTTATATAACAAAATAGAGGACGTCTAAATATATATAGTTAAATTGTCCCGAATAATTTATACAGATAAAAAATTTCACTTAGTTTCAAACTATTTAACACATAAATTCCCATCAACGCCAAAATAAACAGTGGCCTAATGTAACCGTAGGTGTTTGTATCTCTGTGGTTCTGACATCATCCGACATGTTAAGACTGACGTCGTATCCGCTCTCAGACAAAAGTCTATTCTATTCCGTAAGATTTACGATCGCAAATGCATCCTCTGATGTTAGTTTACGGCTTGCTCTTGACGCAGATAAATTTATGATTATGATAGATAAGTCTTAATTTAATAAAAAAATAGGCCAAGTGTAAGTTGAACTCACGCGGAGAGGGTTCCGTATGATGAAAAAGTTATAGATTTACCATGTTCTTGTGTCTTACCCGAAAACAAACTTAACTTTGTAGTTGAAATATACGAACTCCTATACACTGGAACTGCAAATGTAAGTTAGCATTCACAAAAAATATTTTTTATGCGATATTATAACAAATTAACAGTTTTCGTAATTTTTCCTATACTTGTGGTATAAGTCCTTGCTTCATGACAAATTTCAGGATTCTAAATCAACGGTAAGTATTTTATATGTTATGATTCCCTTGCGTCAATAAGCGGCATGAATAATTATCATTTCATTGCATTGATTTGAATCTCTTTTTTTGTACCACCAAGAGACCAAAGATTTAAGAATTCGATATAAATTTTAATGTGACATCTTTACGCGTTCCTGAGAAAAAGGTTTTTGGGAGACGAACAGCGAAGTGATCTTATAAGCATTCCGTTTTTAGTACTGAGAACTGAACTCTAAAATACCAGAGACGAAAGGAGTTAGCTAGAAAAGAAATAATTATTTAAAATATATTTAACATTTAGAATTTACAGATATATATTTAGGAGCAGTAATTTTTATGCAGGCAAGTTTTTAAACACTTGCTTTAATTTAAACTAAAACTGTTTCAATATTATAAAAGTGTATGAATGTAGATACTGATATAGTATAAAATTAAAATTTAAAAAGAAATTGTTGTTAAAATTTGACAAAATACGCTTGTTCTTTTTATATACTGTAACAATTTGTGTATAGTGTTTAAAACAAATAAATAAATAATTTTTATATGCGGACCTCGTATTGCTTGGAAAAGGCAGCTAGCAGTGGATGGGCCTTCATTGTATGACTTGCCCGGCTGCGGGGATGCCCAAATGCATCCATCGTGGGTGGTAAACAGACCCGCCGAATTTTTCAGATTTTCATAAGCTGACGCCACCGCTGTTTCTACATGTTCTGGGTACCTACAACATGTAATGTATTTCTTAAGACATAAAAATCTTGCAGTTATTTACTAGCTTTGTAAAATATCGATTAGAATCTATATTTTGATCCCGAAGGAAAAATATTTTTTTCTGGATGAAAAGTACCCTGTGTCCTTTTCTGTACCCTTGATAAAGTGTATGCAATATTTCATATAATCGGCTGAGTAGTTTAGGCGTGAAAGTGTATTAAACAACCTCTCTGTTGTATTTATAATTTTAGTTAGGACTATAAGGTTTTACCGATATTATATATAGCCTATCATTTGCACGATCACATGTTCTTACTATATACCAAATTTCATTGAAATCAATGATTCTATTCTTGACTTATAGTAGGACATACAGACAGCCAGACAAACAGACAAAAAAATAAAAATTAATAGAATTGGTATCAGTGAGTCTTAAAACGATTATTTATCATAAAATTTATCCAAAAAATAAAAGTACAGACGGAGCCTACAGATACTCATATCATACTCACCAGAAAAAAGAACTTTAAATGTTGTACTTTAAGTTGAAAATTGGTAATTGGTGTACTGTACATGTCTATATACAGCACACTTGTCCAAGTGTAGCCCATTTTTCAAATGTCTGGCGTCACCCTCTCAAAACCTATTCTGGCTCCTGGCCAGCCAGACTTCTTAGCGACTAGACTAGACTAGACGCCCATTCAATGGTCTAAAAATTAATTGAAAAATGTTGCAAGCAAACAACAAAGGAATAGTAGCCTGTTTTTATTACACTCGCTCTAATTAAAATTAAGCATCTCTCACTTAAAACGGAGACGTGGCCCCTGCGGGCCTAATAAAAAGGCTCAAGGTCACGCAAAGGGCGATGGAGCGTGCTAAGCTCGGAGTTACCCTATGTGATCGAATCAGAAATGGAAAATCCGTAGGAGAACCAAAGTAACCGATATAGCCCGCAGAATTGCCAAAATTAAGTGGCAGTGGGCGGGGCACATAGCTCGTAGAACTGATGGCCGATGGGGCAGAAAAGTTCTCCAGTAGTGACTACATACTGGAAGACGTAGTATAGGCACGCCTCCCACGGTGGACCAACGATCCGGTGAAGATCGCGGGAAGCGCCTGGATGCGGGCAGCGCAGGACCGGTCATTGTGGAGATCCTTGGGCTAGACCTTTATTCAGCAGTGGACTTTATTTGGATCAGCCGATGAATCTCTCACTTAAAACGAACGAGCCGCAGTCGCTCGCTTCGCTGCAGCATATATTGGAGGGGAGAAACGACTCATAATAAATGATGAGGAATCGTTTTTGGTCATAACTTTTTATTTCGGCGAAATTTTATATACTGGCTTCATCACGGCTTAGATAATATTTATAGCTTTCTATAACTGAAAGAAATTCAATAATCGGTGAAGAAGTCAAGATATGTGAGTTGTTACAAAAAAACCCTGAAGCTGCAGGATGGGAGCTTCGCTATAATATAAACACTCATTAAAAATCAGATATAACATCTTTTTAATATTTCTTTAGCTATAAAATATGGCATCTAATAGTCCATTGATGCGAATGTATAAAAAAGTTAATCCTTCATGTAAAGACCTGTTATTGCGATTCAAGTTCGATTGTAGAAGAGAGACGCCACTATAGACCATCCATAGCGGTGTCTCACTTTGACAATCGAACTTGCATCGCGCTAGAGATCATGGTAAGGCGTCTGGCCCTCAACGGCCTCCGCGGTCAAGTGGCTTGTATACAGGTTTTTCATGTTAAGCCACTTCGAGATCCCGGCTGAATCAAGGGGCGGATCAATGTAGAAATGATTTTTTTCTATATTTATACCAATTTATTATTTATTTCGTCAGAAAATAAACTGTTCGGAAAATACTTTGCTTTTTTCTAATAAATAAAAAAAGCATGTGTGCTATTCACACGTGGTAGAAGTGAAATCTTAAAATAATACGTACACTTATACAAAATACCACGTTTGTTGTGATGCCTTCTCTCAAGCTTTGTTCTACGCATGCGCACACAAACACGTATTAACACACGTACATAGTGCTTCCTATCTCATTTTCTCCTATGTTAAATCTTATGAATTTACATGTCTGTCTCTCTTTACTGTCGCTTTTTCGTTTCAAAGAGACACTGTATAATGCTTCCTATCTCATTTTCTCCGACGTTAAATCTTATCAATTTATGTGTCTGTCTCTTTTTCCTGTCGCTTTTTCGTTTCATCAACTTTCAAATCACAATGATGCTAAAGAAGTTTTCACTTCAAAAAAATATTCAAAGTATCTAATATTTAAAAATGAAAACCGAATAAAGAAAATTAAAATCGAATGTTGTGCTCCGTTGCTACTAAAATGCAGTTTACATAATATATAACACGCTGAAATAATTTATTGAATGTTATGATTTGTATTTTGAAATCGTGCCAAAAATAAATATATAAATACAGTATCTCCTACTAAAAAATTGGTTGCCTGTAAAGTCGGTATACGGGCGAAAGTTTTACGTGACAACGACTTTGAGTGGTAAAATAATTTTAATGTGAATATTCATTCGTATAGTAGGAAGAAGGATGAAATAATAGTAACAATTTAAAACATTTATTTATACAAAGAATTATATTTAAAACATTAATTTATAGGCACGCGTCCCTTCCACTTTTTATGTCTGTCTCTCTCGCTCTTAGGCGGGCTAACCATGCCCGAGTGGAAGGGACGCGTGCCTCTCACTCGCTCTCATTGTAAGCGCATAACGTGAGCGGAGCGTAACGCAGTTTCTTGAAGTGTCACC
Organism: Calamotropha paludella; assembly: GCA_927399485.1. Classification (NCBI taxonomy): domain Eukaryota; kingdom Metazoa; phylum Arthropoda; class Insecta; order Lepidoptera; family Crambidae; genus Calamotropha; species Calamotropha paludella. The sequence continues at coordinate 2,353,091 of OV656806.1, read as the reverse complement.
CGGCAAACCAATTTATAAGACGTTGTCACGTCAAAATAAAAAATCTTGTATTAATAATAAACTCGCACTAAAAATATATCTGACGACTGTTTAATGCAACGATGCGTTTTCCACCGAAAGTCCTGTTCGAGTCTTGAATGGAGCAGATATTTGATATCCCAAAATTTGTCTTGGACTTTCTGGAATTGTTAGCTCAGTTTTGGAAAAAACAATTTTGTCTTTGTCAAGATGCGATGTGTGTTGCTAAATTAAAAAAAAATAAACACCAGCTCATCTACCTTAAAGCAATAATGAGATGATTTTCTCAACTTTTGGCTTTTCAGGTAACTTATAATTTTATTAATATAATATAAAGTAATTATTTAGGTAGGTAATGGAGGTGCGATATGTGTACCAAGCAGATTTTAACTTCCTTACAGCAATTGGGATAGGCGAAGTAAATTTTCCTTAACGTTGTGAAATGGGTGACAATAAAGTAAGAAAAATAAATTTTGACTCACCATGCGGTTGCCGTGCAGATTATTGCACAGCGAATACCAATAACTTCTGCAATATGCCTTCCGAAGCAAGAAAGAATTCTTAAATTGTTTGCCCATACACTCGAAGAACTTTTGCAAACTTCGCTTATTAACATGGTAACTATGACGCTTTCGATCCTGTGCGATCTATCTGTTTATAAGTGTGGTCTTTTAAACGCTTGCCAATATTAGATATCCACTTGTCGGTCCGCTACCGTGCGCTCCACCCCTCTAAACAGTCTCCACGCTGCGCGAATTGAAAAAAAAATTATCGGGCTCTTAGACAAAAATGCCATTTCTTTGCTAAATAATGAAGCTAGGACCAAACAAAAAATACTACCGTAAAGTTGATTAAATAAAGAATCCACCACAGAATATTTGGATCTTCGTAATTGCGAAGCTGAAATGGCAATGGGCAGGACACAAAGCAAGGAGAACTGATGGCCGTTGGGGCGGAAAGGTTCTCGAATGGCGACCGCGTGCCGGACGACGCTCAGTGGGTAGGCCCGCTACGAGGTGGGCCGACGATCTGGTTAAGGTCGCGGGAAAACGCTGGATGCGGGCAGCACAGCACCGATCGTTGTGGAGATCCTTGGGGGAGGCCTATGTCCAGCAGTGGGCGTCGTACGGCTTAAAAATTGATCGTAATTTTAAAAAAAACAACAAGCCTCGCGGAAATTTGAATATGGTAGCAATTGCTACCGTGGACTGATAAGTGGATATTATGGAAAACCACCTTTATTGAAGGGGGTTTTCGTTCGGTGGTGGATGTCTTTTGACTGGGATGAAAACATCAGATACATCACAACATCACATTAAGTAAACATTAAAAACTCTTGACTAATAATGGAAACACTTTTCTTTGGACTGTTTTTCAAGAACAGTGTTGACAGGGGTTTTCTGTATAGAAATAGTGAACGTAAACGCAAAACTGTAAGAAATAAGTATTCGATAGAATCAGATGTTAATTGAAGGAAGTCCATATCTATTAATAGAACAAAAATATGTACTTTACTTCCGCAAAAAAACAATCAAAATGCACCTTCCGCTCGGAAATAAATGCAGAATCAGCCGACACATACACAAGTTGCATCTTCACGTGTTTCGCCCCTACGCAGAGCATCATCAAGAGCTGGTAGACCGTGCAATATCGAGCACTTAGTGCCTTTAGTGCTTGTTTTTTGCGAAAGTAGCCTAAATATTTTTGTTTGATTAATGTAAGTACTAAAAATATCTATTCACTTGTAAACACGTTGTAATAATTATTAAATATATAGTTTTTCGATTCCCTAGGGTGTCTGTTTAAATAAGATAACGCAAATTGAATGCACAGGCTTGTTCCGTCGTCCTCATTTTTCATCGGACCACCAGACATACAAATAGGCGCCACAATTATATGGTTGATATACCAAAGAGTCGCACTAAGCGTTTTAGTTTTATTATTGTATTCCGTACTGCTAAAGAATGAAATTACCTCAGTCTGTGTTTCCTGATAAATACAATTTAGAGATCTTCAGGTCACGAGTGAATAGGTATCTTCTAGGCAAGCGCGTCACATCTTAGACCGTATTGTCGCTTACCATAAGGCGAGATAGCGGTCAATCGCTAACCTATTTCCTATATAAAAAAAAAAGTTTTTTTTAAATGAAGGTCACAAAACGTAAACTACTTTAGAGATGAGCTAATAAGTGGTAACAGATTGTAAAATTATCGGGTTACAAGATTTGATTCCGTTTCGTTCTTCTGGCCGTCGTCCATAACCATTCATTAGAAAATAAATTTTCAAGAATTATTTTTTGTTTTGTCTTTCTATATGATTTGAAATATTGTATTTTTATAAGATTGCGACGAGTGCTATTAAATTTGTAGTTAATGATATTAAAGTGACCATAAAATAGAGTCGGAATTGGGATTTTTTTATTCGCTCGCAAAATTGGGTACAATCTGTAACAGTTTATTTATAACTACTTAGAAACTATTTTAGGTTGGTATATTAGTCATCCTGTCACAGCTCCTGTAAAGGAGTCGAAATGTTAGGATTAATAAAAAAAAGCATGGGTGCAATTAACACGTTGTAGAAGTGAAGCCTTCAAAAATAATACGTACACGTATACAAAATACCACGGTTGTTGTGATGCCTTCTCTTAAGATTTGTACTACGTTTGCGCACATGAACACGTATTAACACACGTACGTAATGCTTCCTATCTCATTTTCTCCTACGTTAAATCTTATGAATTTATGTGTCTGTCGCTTCAAATCACAACGATGCTAAAAAAATTTTCACTTTAAAACAAAAATAGGAAACAGGTAATATTAGAAGATTTTCCACTACTGTTTCCGATCGACGATATGTTGTATTTTACAAGCTTTTATTTACTTTCACCAGTCCCGGTGTCTGTAATAAAATCTTGCAAGTTAAAGATCTACTTACCGGTTTTCGATTGAGTTGAAATTTTGCATGCATATGTACATATATTGCTTCCCAATGCAATATTATGATGACATGTAACTGATCCTGATGCCAGAGCTGGAAGGTGGCCACAGAACTGCATCGAAATGACACAACTGCATCGAGTTTGGGTTCGTGGAATTCGTATTGGCGATACTTAGGTCCTGAAATATATGAATATTATGAACTAACATTTTAAAAATAAGGTTGTATATGGATACAACCCCATTTTTAAATTGTTAGTTCGTTTTTAACAAGTAATAATATAAGCTTAATAATAAAAAAGCTTCTTTTAAAAAAGAAAATTATTACTACTATACATAGTACTATCTACCTAAATAACATTGCATGCCCATTATGGGTATACTGTTGTTATCTATATATATAAATAAAATTGGAGTGTCTGTTTGTAATATTGAAATAACCGTTTTTTACTACATGCATATGAATATATATACGGTACATACACCAAAATAACATTTTTTACAATTTTTGTCTGTCTGTCTGTTTGTTCCGGCTAATCTCTGAAATGGCTAGACCGATTTTGACGAGACTTTTATATGCAGGTAGCTGATGTAATAAGGAGTAACTTATGCTACTTTTATTTTAGAAAAAATATTTATTTTAGAAAAATATAACTACTGCCACAGCAACGCGTGGCTGGGTCAGCTAGTATGAAATATAAGCTGCAAATATATTTATATACGCTTGACCACTATCTCGCCTGATGATAAGCAACGATGCGATCTAGGACGTGACGCGACACCTATTCTAGAATTGGAGATCCCTAAATTGTATTTGTCAGAAAACACAGATTCAGGCAGAGTTCCACTCCTTAGCGGTACGTATCTAACATATAATGGTAACGCCAATTTGTAAGTCTGGTTGTCCGATGAAAAGGTTGTGGAATTCTGGTAATCACTCACTCTCTCTCACAATCACAAATGAAAGGAAGTGTCTGTCATCTGGAGCTTATATTTCAATAATCATTCACGTGAATATTGTCGCCTTTAATATTGTATAACGAGCATATGAATAATTATATCAGACATGGCAAGGTACGGCTGATGTAGTGCGGACGTCACCGCCCGCCCACCGTTTATTGGCGCTATGACGTCATCGTCTAATCGAGATGTCGACTCGTATGTGTTCGAATAGTCGCGTCCGATGTACAACATTCACATTTTCTAAAATGTCTCGACTTGTGTGATGATAAGATATTGTTTTACGACCTACGTGGTGGAGTGGCTCGTATACCAGTTTTCATGGTAAAGTCACTGTAAGGTTCCGGGTCCGATCATTTTCTATATTGCATCGGTCTGGGTGTTGTGGTACTGTCGTTGTGTCTGAATTCCAGTGCTTGAGCTACTTAACTTGGGTTTAAAACAGTGTATGAACAGTTGTCTTATGTTATAAATTATTAAAAAATATTATAAATGATTAATAGATTTTTATTATAAAATATCTACTAGCACTTACCTATTCAACACCAAATCTTTACTACTTTTGTAGGATATTTTACTCAATAACAGCATTTATCTAGTAGACTTTTACATCCAAATTATTATTATTTTGGCTAAAACTTAATGTCTAGGTGGCATGAAGTTTGGTCTTTGCCCGTTTTAATCAACATGGACATATCAAGTCGACTTATTCATTCAAAATAAGTTAAGCTTGAAAGACCCATTGATCTGGAATGGTGTTAAATACTCGTACTATCCACAGATAACAGAAACTTGTGATAAAGTATATAAAATCATATAAATTTAACGGCAATTCCTTATCATCGCATGACGGGTCCATCATTATGTGGGAAGTACGGGCAAGTAATTTACAGAAATAAAGGAAAAATGTAATTCAAAAATAGCTAGTTAACTATACAAAATCAATTAAAGCTAATTATGATCATTACAGGTTATAATTCAAATGGATTAAATCGGTAATCAATAAAGTTGGCGATCCGTCAATGACGTGCGGACAGCGTCAAAAAGTGCGAAACAAAATGGCTGCTCGTTTGATGTTTCGCCAGAGTGACAGCTGTCATGTCACTCTCGGAAACTGTCTCGATTGATGATGGCGCCACTGCAGCGTCGTCAAATTAAACCATTTTTACCCTCAGAGTAAATAGGACTGGAGTAGCCTTTGCCTAACATTACCCCTCTGCCAAACGCACAAGCATCGGAATCCTGTGCGTTATATAAAACTAGTTGAGCGGCCATTTTGAAATCATATTAATCAGAACGTCTTACCGTGCAGAGCTCCCACGAAAATGCCTACCTGTGCTGTTTTCTACTGTAAAAAAAAATCTAAAATATCTAGTACGCAAAAAGATGGCGTCACCTTTCATTTGTAAGTATAATTTTTAGGATTTGATTATTATTTAATTCATAATTTCATGTTTTAGCAGACTACAATTTCAAATTTCGCGCTCAAAGTTCGTTTGATGACGTCACGGCCGCACTCCCCACGAGACTACCTAGGGTTGACCATTATCGCATTTCAATTAATTAAGACAAAAATTAGAAAAAGTTTGTTGGTAATAAATAACTCTAATTTTGTATTAATTCATCATCATCATCATCATATCAGCCGTACGACGCCCACTGCTGGACATAGGCCTCCCCCAAGGATCTCCACAACGATCGATCCTGTGCTGCCCGCATCCAGCGTTTTCCCGCGACCTTAACCAGATCGTCGTATTGTATTAATTAATTACCAATTATCATTTCGTTTTAACAGTGTACGTTGCGTGTTTATTTTTAGTTTAGTTTTAAGTACATACCTACACTTTTGCGGCTGCTTGAAGCCTATTGTTTGCCGCACAACATGGAAATATAAAATAATAAATAAAATAATAAATTAAAATAATAATCAAACTATTTGCCCTTTTATTCATGCTGGGCGGCGCTCATAAACATCAAGAGTACTAATGCTGTATATACTTACAGTGTCCCTGACTTCATAAAACAGCAAGGTTAAAAGGGTACCATCGCCTAACCAGCAAACCCGATCATTTCCGAGAAACCAAAATTTTTTTTTCGAGCCACAGGACAAATTGTATTTATTTTGTAATCAGCAACCCTTATTAATTTGTACAATATTTATTTGCACAATAGTGATGTCAACTTCATCGATATTGTGATTTTACGAGTGAGTAATGAATGAATGAATGAATGCAAGTAACATACTTAAATTGAAATTTTTTAATTTAAATCTATATGTCGCAGGGAAATTGTATAATTCCGCAGCTTACATTCGGCGTCATCAGTTTAAAAAACACATATCCTATTCTTAGTTCTTTTTCTTAACGATAATAAAACACAGCTTAGATAAATTAGTTTGTTTCGGTAATTATTACCAGGTATTAATGATGATTTCAAATAAGAATAAGGTATGTGATTCTAAACTGATGACGCCGTATGTAAAGTGCGGAATTATACTATTTACCTTAGATATTATACATTCGAGAATAAAACTGTAAAGATATAGAATAAAATAGGTCAAGTCCACCTTAAACCAAATGGCTAGTAATGAGAGTAGAGGAAGCGAAATCACTAATTTTTGAACATTTTGTTTGAGCACGCATCACTCAAAAACTACGCGACGGATTTTGATGACATTTTAGTATGGTAATAGCTAAATGTCATCGTCAACATTTAAGTTAAGTTTTTTTATTAATATTGTAGCATTTATAGCTCCTTTTAAAAACCGGCTTGTCCAACTGCAATACTTCAAGATACTAGGAGTAAGGTATGTGGTGCCAAAAGTCCTTTGTACATAAATGAAGGCTATTGGAAGATAGTATTGCAGTATTAAAATTAGAAATGATCGGTATGTATAGTTCAGGCAAATATACTCTGCCCCTAGGCGGTATACTAATTGTTGGTATTTATATTTTAAGCTTTGACATGTCCGGAAACGTCTAATTTTTCATATTCAGTTTTCCTAAAGAAAACAGCATACGAAAAAAATGGATTCATGCTTGTAATAGGTAATAGGGCATCTTGGGCATCTTCAAGAACAAGTACTATATGTTCCATACATTTTGAGCCGTCTCAGTTTCAAAAATTATCTTACAATAGAAGAAGATTAGTTGCCCATGCTGTGCCAACGTTATTCTTGAATGATCCTCTTAGTTTATTATATAACTAGTTATGTTTCAAATAGATATTAACATGTTATATTATAACAGTTTTAGTTTATTACATTTAAATGTATTAATTTTAGGTTAAAGAATAAGTTGAAAAGGAAATACCAGCAAAAGGTAAAAACGCAAAAAAATACAAATAATCAATCGGTCAAAGTAAAAATCTGAGAAAACTAACTATATTCACTATCGCTTTGTTAAAAATAATGTTTCAGTGTTCCTCCTCCTTTCCATTATGGTTATACGCGAAAGGGTTCACAGTGAATTCTATATATATAATAACACCTATTGTAAATATCTTTTAAATGCAATAAACTATTAAGTTTCAATTTGTATTTTATGGCTATAGCCTTCGAAACTGACTGTTGTAGCGTGTAATATCATCATTAATTTAACTTAATTTTTAATACATAATGTAGAAATACTAACGTAAAGTTAATACATTCATTCATTGAACGAAACTGATATCGATATCGATATTCTCGTGCTATGTCATGTCACTTCTCACACAATGACATTCGTGTGTTTGAATAGAACGTTAACACACTATTTTAAGCACGTGTGCGTGTATTTTAAATATGTTTGTCGTATTATGCATGTGTGCGTTTGTAAACACGCAAAGAGTTTTTGTTCCTGTGTGCTGGCATTGAATGTAGTAGTAACCTCACCCCCCGCAAAAAATGGCAGAAAAATATGTACGAGAAATTGACTAATGGCTACTCCAGTCCTATTTACTCTGAGTTTTTACCGGATCCACGACGAATTTATTCCTGCGTTCTTTTTGTATTTACTCGGTACTGATGTTTGGACTTTGGAGGAGCCGTGATCACAAGATGATTACTTAGTCAACCTACGATCACGGCTCCTGTAAAGGAGTCGAAATGGTAGGATTAAACAGAAAAAACAGGACTAAACGTGCGGTGGATTCAAGATAGTAGTTTATGATCTTTTTTTATTTTTTTATGCAAATATACTAGAAGAAATCGACTGGACTCATAAGTGAATTTTCAGTAGGGTATTGAACCCGCAACTTTTGAATGTCCGGTCCAATCCTCAGCCAATTTTTCTCTTAAAATATTTTTGAATAAAAGCGGTTTAATTTCAATGAGGCGGAGGTGTAAAAACTCAACAAACATATATAATTTTACTGGCTGATCCGTTCACGCGCTGCTGTGTTATAAATTAAAATGAAACCTATCCTATGTACTAAGTTGGCACATATCCAGTAAAAAAAAAAAGACACAAAATCGCTTGAGTAGTTTTGGAGTTCATCGCGGTCAAACACTTTTATATATATAGATTCTATTTCCAAGCTAGTATAATTATATAAATACATAAACATATATTTTATTTACGTAAATAACTTATATCGTGTAAAGAAAAATAATTCAACAATTTAAAAATCTGGCTAGAGATAACAAATTCTTGTTTTTCATTATTGAACAGTTCGTGTAAATGTTATTGGTCCAAAACTAGTGCCAACAAATTACTAATATGGATCGCATTGCGGTTGGTTAGGGCTATTTTAACTCGGAACAAATGATGTGATTTCTAAATCGGTACCTATGTTACGTCCGTTCGGTGTTTCATTTCTAGGTTCGCTCCTTGTGTGGTGATACATTCACCATCAAAAATTTGTGGATTGATGATTGTTTCCAAAGAATTGACAAAAAGTTTTTATGGTATTTCGAAATATAAATAATACTTTTTTTAAGTTTTATATTATCAGCCAGAATAACTGTTATCCTTTGCCTATTTCAGAAAAGTAAAAAAGGGACTGTCAGAATTTAGCTTTAGTTATTGTCTGAGGTCAGAATCATCATTTTATTATGTCAAAGTGACATTTATTTGAATCTGATAAAAGAAAATAAATGATTTAGTTTGGTTTCCCTTCAAAACGTATAACCGTTTAAATTTCAATGCAAATCTATCCGGAATATTGTAAAACAAAATAAAATAATTCGGCGAAATGTGTTTTCTGCAAACTGTGCTGGCATAAAAATCCTCCGCTGAATTTTAAACCGATCGATGGCCATCAACTGCAATGACAAGCGGTTGCGAGCCAGCGATGATTACACAACCATTGATTAATAACATTGGAACAGCTATATTTTAGAAATTTTGATTATCGAAGACCAAAGCATTAGTATTTGCAGGCTATTGCGTAGGTTAACTTACTCAGGCTCATAGGACTCTCTCGAGGGTTCTCATAATTTTTATCGAAGTTTATTCACCAATTAAAAGCCGGCGTTCTCACGCGCCCAACCTACTTCAAACTCTAATTCTTCCTGATACATTTTGTTTTTCTATAAACAAGATTAGTTTCAAGTTTATAAAATTATTTTTTTAAGTGGTAATAACACTGAAAAAATATATAAACGTCATTCTGGATTTTCTCACTGTTTTTGTTATGAGATACTTGACATGTTAATTCCTGCCAAAATTTCAAGCAGTTATGCAACATTTTCAATAACCGATCATTCGATTTCCAAAAAAGTCGTGAATTGAAAGGCACTGTAAGTCGGTGATTTTGTTACATCTTCAATCGTTGGTTGCCATCCATCCACTTTGAGATTGTCTGTGCTTGATGTCCTGAACTCACATTCCTTTCTTATGAAAGGCCTAGCTGTGCTCACAGACAGCAGTGGAGATATTATCAGGTTGATAATCTGGTGTTTATAAGTCAAGATGCTTGATAAATATAATGTTGTCATCGCTTTTAAAAACTCTGGAGTTTGACGTTGCGTAATGACGTTACGTTAATTTTTATAAATTTTTTTGAGCATCAACGTTGACAATTCCGACAGTTCTCATATTTATTCGTTGATTGCTATTATTTATGAAGATTATACGGTTACGGCTGAAGTAATAGGTTATTTGTGGTGTCTACGGATCGTTGTTGGCATCATTATTGAAGCTGAAGTTTGTAACTATCAAACACATCATCTTAATATATATAAATTACGTGTCACGTTGTTTGTCCGATGGACTCCTAAACTACTTAACCGATTTCAATCAAATTTGTACATCGTGTGCAATTTGATCCAACTTGAAAGATAGGATAGATTTCATTCTAATTTATAACACAGCAACGCGTGGCCGGGTCAGCTAGTCTATACATATAAATAAAATTGGAGTGTCTGTTTGTAATAATGACATAACCGTTTTTTACTACATGCCTATGAATACATATACGGTACATACACCAAAATAACATGTTTTTCAATTTTTGTCTGTCTGTCTGTCTGTCTGTTTGTTCCGGCTAATCTCTAAAATGGCTGGACTGATTTTGACAGGGCTTTGATTGGCAGGTAGCTGATGTAATAAGGAGTAAGTTAGGCTACTTTTATTTTAGAAAAATTAAATTACTGTGCCACAGCCACGCGTGGCTAGGTCAGCTAATCTATTATAAAAAATTCTCTGTCACAGTGTTTAACCGCGATAAACTCCAAATGTGCTCATTCTATTTTGATTTTTTTTTTCATTTTGCTGGATTTGAATAAACTTAGGACATAGGATAGGTTTTATTTTAATTTATAACATAGCAAAACGTGGCTGGGTCAGCTAGTTGTATTATAGATCATTAACGTCTTTATGCTTTAAGTTTATTATCTTTATTTTAGTCGTATTACGCTTCTTCAGAAGGAAAATAGGAACTCTTTAAAGGCCAGTTATTCATCTGTCTGTCTTTGTTAATTCCCATTTAATGTATTGCGATATCAGATATACCGTCTCTTAAAAATGTCTAAGTCAGCGCAATAAAATAAAATTGAATTGGAGAAATACTCGGCAAATTTACAGGAAAACACTTTAAACCTCGATTCTTTTGAGGAATTAGCATCTGCAATAAAAATTGTATGGAACCTACAGCCTTGCTCACTATGGTTCGTCCACGTTAAAATAAGAGCAATTTAAAAAAAATGGTTGTCTCTAAAGTCAGTTGACGGACGATAGTTTTACGCGATAACATCATAAGATGAAGTTATAGTAATGAAAAATTACGTACTTTTATGAATTGAATTATTATCACTGAATTATCATTATTTTGTATAATACAAAGAAGGAGTTAATTGTAATTTTTTTCCATAAATTAACATTAAAATGTTGTAATAAACAATGGAAACCACATTAACATTTCACTTCAAGAAGTGGAAAAGGGTCCTGGGTTCGAGTCCCGAAATGGGCAGATGTTTGTGTGGTGAATACCAGCGTTTGTACCTGAGTCATGGTCATTAATATAAAAATTACTTATTTATGTATGTTTTTTCGTTACCCTAGTATCCATAATACAACCCTTACAGTGCTTACTTTGGGCTAGGCTTATTGGTGTGAATGTAAGAAATATTATAATACTTCTTTAGCATCTTTGGGGAGTGTGCTCAAGAGCTGCATCTGCTACCGCCATTTTTTCTTTTTTTCATCGGATATCCAGACGCACTGCAGGCTACCACCCTTTCTTGGTTAATATTCCTGTCGCACCAAGCGCTTTTCAACATCCTTCATAACGCGCACAGCAAAGGAGTGGAACTCCCTCCCTGCGTCTGTATTTCCGAGAACTTATAACCCGTCTATTTTCAAAGCCAGGGTGAATAGGCACTTCTGGGTTAGCTCGTTCCATCGTGGATTCTGTCATGGCCCCCGGGCTTGATTGAGATCAAGAGCAAACCCATCCTAAATAAAAAAAAAAACGTGATTTGAAAGTCGATGAAACGAAAAAGCGACAGTAACAAGAGACAGACACATAAATTCATAAGATTTAATGTTGGAGAAAATGAGATAGGAAGCATTATACAGTGTCTCTTATGTTCGTGGTATTTACTTTAGTTAACATAAGCCTCTCGTATCATTATCGAAAATGTAAGCTCTAAGTCTGAATAAATCTATGTAATATATACGAATAAAATGTAAAATAATCATCTAACTTTGTATCACTATGATCATTATTAAAACCTACAATTATCTTCTTCCCGAAATTTTACATCTGTCTCATTATCTTGAAACCTAAATTTTTGAAGGTTTTCACTTCTACCACGTGTGAATTGCACACATGCTTATTTTATATTATAATTATGATGATGATATATACTAGTGGCCCGTCCCGGCTTCGCACGGGTGAACAATTTTTTTATTTTTTATTATTAAATATTTTTCCGTTAGCGCCATCTAGCGTCCGGTAGACTAACTACTTGCGGTTAACGCGTTGCTATGGTAACGTTATAGATACAATGGAAAAAGAGCGGGAAAAAGAGCGGACAGACAAACACACACACCACTGTGATCTTAGATTTTAGATTAATGGCGTTAAATTCATTTACATCTATCAATATCTATAAGTTAGGAGCGTATTATATTTGACATACATTACCAACTGCAGCTATTTGCGGTGACCGACCTACTTACGAATTGATGCAATGAATGAATGTTCTCAGAAAGCGCACTGAACAACGAGACATTTGGCATAGAGTTACTGTAATGAGAGGCATTCGATTTCAGACATAACTTTTATGTGGATGATGTCATACCCAAAGACATTTTCACACGTGGTAAAAGTGAAACCTTCAAAAATAATAGGTACACGTATACAAAATACCGTGGTTGTTGTGATGCCTTCTCTCAAGCTTTGTACTACGTATGCGCACACAAACATTAACAGTTGTGCTTGCTATCTCATTTTCTCCTAAGTTAAATCTTATGAATTTATATGTCTGTCTTTTTTACTGTCGCTTTTTCGTTTCATCGACTTTCAAATCACGATGATGCTAAAGAAGTTTTCACTTAAAAAATTAAATTGTCTCTAATATCAGGCGGGATAAGTTAATTTTTTATAGTAATAATTTTATTTAGTTCTTACACGTACGCACATTACACATTTTAATTAAACAACTTTTTTACGGATTTTGTACTGGTATTACCAGTAGAAATTATACTACGACCTTTACCTTTGTCATCCTGAGATCTTGGCTCCTGTAAAGGAGTCGAAAGTTATAACAAAAAATCGTAACAATGTCTTTCGATATAAAATAAATACCATTTACACACTTAATTAATTAACTTAAAATATTAAATGTGAATTTGGTAAAACAGTTCGCTAACCGAGAAAGAAATGGCTGATTGATTTTTTTTTATAGTGTAAAGGGATACATGGATTTTAAAAAATAATTTTCTCTATTGTTGATGTCGGCGGTTTATATTTTTGATTTAAATATTTTTATGTGTATAACAAAATAATTTGACTACGATATTGTACCACTGATAAACACGATGACTCAAATAATATTTATAAGACCCCTGTACAGTCATGAGCATAAGATATAACATCAATTTATTCATTTCTATACTGTTTACTCTTTGCTTTATAAAACTGTAATGTAAGCTGATGAACTGACATTTTTATGGTATTGTAATTGATAACTAGTGCACATGTAAAAAAGAAATAAAAAAACTGGTTGGTTGCCTGTAAAGTCGGTATACGGGCGAAAGTTTTACGTGACAACGACTTTGAGTGGTAAAATAATTTTAATGTGAATATTCATTCGTATAGTAGGAAGAAGGATGAAATAATAGTAACAATTTAAAACATTTATTTATACAAAGAATTATATTTAAAACATTAATTTATAGGCACGCGTCCCTTCCACTTTTTATGTCTGTCTCTCTCGCTCTTAGGCGGGCTAACCATGCCCGAGTGGAAGGGACGCGTGCCTCTCACTCGCTCTCATTGTAAGCGCATAACGTGATCGGAGCGTAACGCAGTTTCTTGAAGTGTCACCCGGCAAACCAATTTATAAGACGTTGTCACGTCAAAAGTTGTGCAACAAAATACACATATTTGCGTATGCTCTTTGACGGCTGACTAAACAAATAAATGAAAAAACTGCATTAGTGGCATATCATAGGTATGTTGCGTCAAACATTAAATATGGTCTACTACTATGAGGTAACTCTGTAGATGCACATAGAGCGTTCATATCACAAAAACAATGCGTTCGTGCTATATGTGATGTCCCTCCATTGGATTCATGCAGAGAACTGTTTCCAAAACTTAATTTACTTACTCTGCTCATAACGTACATTAAGGACATGTTGTATCTTTGTTTAGACTCATCCATATTTATTTAAAAGGAAAGATTATAATAGTTTTAAATCGACAAGACACTCAGAAATTGTTATCCTAGCTGTATTATACTTTAAACCGACTTTAACTTTACCGCATTCCCTAACAGTTGTTAAATTTTCTAGTTAAAAAAAGGTTTTTACTCTGTCAGGGAATATCTGGACTCCAAAATTGACATAAATATTTAATTTATTACTTAATTTTGTGATCAAGTTTGTTTAATTTTACTTAATTTATTCAATTGTACCAATTTTATGCAATTTTACTAATTTTTTAGGTTTAAAATAATGTAAAAAAGTCACAATTATAAAAATTCACATGCCAGATGATGGCAAGACAGACGGACAAAATTACAAATTATAACCTATACTTATAATCTGTTTTATAAATGTGAATAAATAAATTCAATTATTAATTCATCCACTGTTTGCGTCTGTACAATGTAGGTACCTATTTCTGCAAATAAACTTTTGGTTGGTTGATTGCTTAAATACGAAAAATATAATAATGATGTAATTATTTGGATTTGTCACTTTGAGATACTGTTATCTTTTAGTTCAGGGGCACTTAATTCCCTGACAAGCTTACTTTTATATTAGTTATTTATTTGCCAACAAGTAATTAAAATTACTTTTAAAAATAACATTATTTGATCTCTAAAAAATCTATTTATCTTTAGCTAATGATGGCAGCGGAGTTACGGATCGCAACGAAAGAATCCAAGTGAAAATATAATGGATGTTGGTAATCATATACTTTTTCAAAAATCATAAACCGCTAATGCTTTGTTTGTTGCTTTGACGTTTATTCCCGGCTAGGGTAACCCTCTGCAACGCCCTATAAGAAACTTCGTTCCAAAAAGATTTCCCATTGAAACAAAAAGCGCGCGAATTTGAAAGTTTTCATTCTTATAGATTTTTAAAATTTCATCATTTTTGTGGACGACAGTGGAAAGAGTATATAATTCTCATGTTTATTTAAGCACTGCAGGCACTGTGGGCTACCACCCTTTCTCGGTTGCTATTCCTAACTGTCGTACTAAGTGCTTCTCAATATCCTTCATAATGCGCACAGCAACGGAGTGGAACTCCCTCCATGCGTCTGTATTTCTGAGTACTTATAACTTGTCCGTTTTAAAGCCAAAGGTAATAAGCACTTTCTGGATAAGCTTGTTCCATCGTGGACCCTGTCTTGGCCCCTTGATGATTGTGGTCAGGAACGAACTGATAAAAAAAATGTGTCACACATGAAATTGAATCGGTCATTTCAAAAACCTCATAAGTCACAGAATTAGAATTTTTCAGGAATCAATAAAAACTGTTTTATGCACCAATAAATGAGTTTTTGTGCTTAATTTAATATTGAGTAGTAAAAAACTTGAATAGCGAATAACCTTCACAATTTATTAAAAAAATAATGAAAAAAACCCTGAAAAACTGTTCTGGACTTATGTTGTTTTAGCGAGAAATAGGGTTAGTGATATATAATTTAGCCAAAACAATCATAGTAATCAATTTTTTTATTGCTCATTATTGAAAATTACACTTAAAAATAACTTTATTAACATTAATATATTAGTTTGTTATCTTTAAAACAAATAAAGGGTACGTGTAAATATTGTTTAATAATATATTATATATTTATTATTGTTATTACTATTACATATACCAATAATATAGTAGTTATTCTTACATTCACAACAATTAGCCTAGCCCAAAGTAAGAATGTAAGAATTGTGTTATGGATACAAGGGTAACGTATAGACAGATTTGAAACACAGATATGTAATATTCATAGAAATATTTATATTTATAGCCATGATTAAGGTACAAATACTTTTGTTCAACATACAGACATCTGCCCTTTCCCGGATTCGAACCTAGTACCGTCGGTGTGAACATTGTGTCTTAGCTGTCTTTTTGTCTGTCATTGTGTCAAATTAGCGAAAAGGGGCCAATCTTCTGAATTCCTGTGGTGGCTGTTTCTTCAGCTTCCATGCATTCTCTGCAGAGGGCTGTCAGTGTCTTCTAGGTTGAAAATATGTTTGTTAAAATTGCTTTGACAAGTAATGGCGCATATAACAAATGATAGTTTTGATCTATTTAGCTTTAATACGATCTAAAGAGACTTCAACCATCGTCATAATAAAAAAACCGTTATGTATACTTATGTACGCACGTAGGAAGTTATACTTCTTTATCGTTACTAAACAAAGATAACTAAAAATACTCCCGTGTGCTCGTATTATTTGTATGTGAAAAGAAAGATAAATTTATTGATTGATTTTCTATATATCTGTATACAGAATCAAGTAATATATCAATAATATATATTTTTTTTTTATAATAAGTTTTTATTTCCGTTTTTGCACATAACATACAAGATAAACTATTAAAATAAACTGTTTAACCAATAGTAATGTAAAAAAATTAAAAAATTATATTATAAACAAATATAAATAATACATACCGACAGTTAACCCTAAAATTAATACACGCACTTAAAAAAGTTTATGTAATAAAAACCACTTTTAAATAAAATTGTTATTATAATTTTATATAAATTATTGTTAAGTACCATTAATAATTTAAAAACAGACAAACACAAATTTTTAATTAGTGGCCAACTTCAACATGATTATTTTGTGTCACATCTTAAAATTTCTCTCTCACTATTTTTTCATAACGCGCCTTAAGAAGTATAACCTCAATAATTTGTTACCATAACACCAATTAGCCCATCCCCAGTTTTGTGTTATGGATGAAACTGAAATACAGTTCTAGATAGACTTCTACCGTCGTTATGATGAAGAGAAAATCTGTGCAAAAGAATCTTAGTGAAGATACAGCGAGTAGATTTGTATCAGCAAGATTTATGTCGCGTGGATGTCTGTGATATTCTTACGGTTCCAAATGTTGATACGATGTCACATGCAAACAGAGTATCGAAATAGATGACTGCGAGTAATATACCCACGTAGAGATGCCGCGATAGTTCTATATTAATAAATGTATATTTAGACTTGCCTCATTTTATTTGAGTATTACACAATGTATTCAACATGGATTACAGCACTGTTCAAAATAACTTCCCTCTAAAATACGTTAATTTAAGTTTACTGAGATGTATGTGCTAATTATATAACTCTGTTGCTAACGATTCACGTTTAAAATCAGTAAAATTGTTACTTTTGCGATGGATGATAGATTTGACAGTTTCGGTTGCTAACATAGCTCATACGCGCAAAAGTATTGATAGCGATAGTATTAAAATTTTAATGTAAACCTTAATTGATTCTTGTTTTTTTTTAATGAAGTCCATTATGGGCGGAGGGGTACCCTAGCCGGGAAAAAACGTCCGTAGCGTTAAACAAAAAGCGTAAGATTTTTATGTATAGCCTATGTGGGATGGCTATACAGTGTCTAATGTATAGTCTACGTGATGCCTGTTATTATTATAATTATAAATCATTGTAAATAAAATAAAGGTATTAAGATAATTTTGTAAAGTAGTTTCTTTGCTTTTTATCGATAAAAAAATCATACTAAAAATGTATACCCAAATAATTATTTTCTTTATACCTCGAATAACTTAAATATATATTTTTATAATAATATATATCTATATAAATTTTTATAATATCCTCTCCGGTGTCCCACGACACCACACGACTTTTTTATTTTTAAGTAAAATCGTGCCGTTTTGGGTCCTTTATAGAAAACATGTTGATGGGATGACTTGGTCGTGATATGTGTGCTCTACTATCCTCCAAGATTTTAATAGGGCACGTTCAAACGGTAAATCTTTTTATTTTGCATTAAAAATCTCATAAAATCCAGCAGCCTATTATCATAATTAAAATAAAATTTAAATTATTATTGAGACTAGCCCCACACGCGCCCCGAGCTCCGTAATGCGATATAGAGCATCAACCGATGCTAATTTGCCACTCACATCAGGAGTGTATCAATTGCGGATAGTGTTTTGTTTTCGTAGAAATGCGAAAGCGAGGAAAATCTATTTTCAATGTTATTCTTATTACTGACAATATGTCAACAAACACAAACGCAAAGTATTGTCATAATATAATCAGGATAAAAAATATATTTCAATTAGAGTTACAGTTAAGAAAATGTAATTAAATTCCATTGAAATATGCATCAAATATAAAAAATAATTTTTACACAATAAGTCAATAGTGCTTTTATTTTACACAATTTAAATATATAAATATGTCTAGTGTCCCCAACGGAACACTAGATATGTGCGTGTGCACTTGCATCCAATGCCACAGAATGAGGCAGTCAGATTTGTCACTTATGTTGGTGCATGATATTTAGTAATTTTATTATCTCAATGTTACTGAAAACTACTCAGTCTACCACCACTGCAGATATTGGGATTTTTTAAAAGAACTAGCAAATGAAAAACGGACAGCGAACCAACCCCAATTTTTGATTTCTTTTTTGGTCTTGTTTTCTTTACTAAAACCTTTTTGCTTTGCAAGCACTTTGGGTTCAGTATAGTTTTACTTCAATTTTTTTTATCAGGTTTATGGGAAAATTGCTAAAGTGTTATCATAATTACTCGTATTAATAGGAAAGCAGGCTGTTGAAGCAACTGGTGAAAGCCAGGATCCTTTTATCCAATGTATAAGGTTTACTTTCTTGTAAGTATTTTTCCAATCTGTTTTTAAATTTATCTATCAAACTACTCATCAAACTAATCATGCTCCAGCATCAGATCAGCTCCATGTCATCATAATATTGTATTGTCACGCGATATACATATCACATCTTTACTTTATCTCATTAAGAATTAAAATAATTTAAAATTTACAATAACAATTTTTGAAATAAGAATTTACATTTTTGCTGAACATACGTAAACCTTCCTTGGAATAAGATAGTGATAATCTAGTATTCTGACGAGCAAAAGAAAGCTATAAACGCCTACAAACGTGATAAAAAGTTTTGCATATAACAACTGATGTGAGCGCTGTAAAAAGACTCCGTTGATGAATTGTATAAACAGTTTCATGTAACTGTTTACTGGAAAATTCTCAAAGAAGTTTGTATTTGTTTGTAACCTGAAATTAGTGAGTCAGAAAACGGAAATAAGAAAAATATTTTCAAGTTAATCAACCCGTGTGTTAGGCAGAAAAAAGCGCTTGTAAGGAAAGTGGCGATCGCTAAGCGATAAAAAGCAAAATGGCGGATTGTGTCAGCACAACTGAAGTTAGCATTCGTGTCCTGGCCGAAAACTGTAAATTTTGTTTTTAAGCGCTGGTAAGCGCTTTTTTTCTGCCAAACGCACGGAACGTGTAACGTCTATTAGTTTGTAACTAGTTTTTGATTTTTCTTTTTTTTAATTGATCGCATAGATGTGATAAATTATCCACCGGCTTCTAAAGACTTATTGCAAGAACCTTGTTTCTTAAGACAAAGATTTTTCTCGTTGTTTGTACATAAATGAAATTTTGCTATGAACACGGTTCCTGAAAACATGAAAATAATGCGTTTTACAAGTTACCTTTGCTTGCAAATCAGATAAAAATCAGAAAATAACTTTAAAAATTATATTAAAAAGCGTGGGGTGCTCGATATTGATTATTGTAAATATATAATTAGTAGTTATTTGTAAACATAAAGTTAGTATAGAAATTTGATATAAAAAGCACCCCACGCTTTTTTAATATAAATAAAAAAAAAAAAATAGAGACGAAGGTTGGAGCGTTCCACCTGCTTGGGACCCCATAATTAATAAATTAATACCTACAAAAACACACATTGCAAGACCTGATGATGTAGTTACCTCTTTTTGCAAATAATTCAACAGTAAGATGGAGGTCGGTCCCCCTGCCCGAGTTTCTTTCGCCAGTTCTTCTCGGAAGGCCCTCCCAATTTCCGAACTGGTAGTAGACTCAGTAGTTTACAATGTAATCGTAGTGAGAATTAATTAATTAAATAACTTAATAATATGTAAAAATAGAAATAAAACAATTTGATTTATATAAAATAATTTAATAATTAGGAACGTGCCCGATTAAAATATTGTGAAGGTAGTAGAAAATACATGACAACCATCATCTTAGTCATCCTGTGATCACGGCTCCTGTAAAGGAGTCGAAACGTTAGGATTAAATATAAAATAAACCATGCGCATAAATCCATAAAAAGTGTTTTATTCTGATGTCTAATGTGCGCGGAAGTGTAAGAACTAAATAAATTAAAAGTTATTTTCTGATTTTTAGTTCAATTTGCTATCAAAGCATGTTTTTTTTTTTAGTTGTTTTAAACTATTTTATTTTTGAGATAAGCTTATCAAAATCTTGTATTGTTATGATCATTGATAAGTCTACAACGTTTAAAGTAAATCTGATCGCTTAAAGTTGGGCAAAATCGAGCCCAAACGAGTCAGTTACATACATACAAACATACACGTGAAACTAATAAAAGCGTGTTAAAATATATAGAGCTATAGTATAGTAAACATAGGTAGAGATGATTATAAATTTGCAAATAGAAATATCTATTATGAGCTAGCGTTTGAGTAACGTTCATATTTTGAACAGTAGAACCGAAAAAATTCGCCTGAACTCTTTTTCAAAGTAAAATATTGTTAAAAATATGTTATTTCTTGAATGCAGCTGTTACTTTTCCACTCTGAATGAAACAGTTAATAATAATAGAACAACCACTACAGCTATTTCACAACGGTACGAAACTAGAGTGTTTCTCTATGTCCGTGAGTTTCGCGGCCTCAACCTTACTTCGGTCACTGTTAAAAATAAAAACTCACGTGCCAACTAATCTATCGCTAATATCCTATAGGCTTGCCAAACATGTAGCACGTATATACTACCAGCCAGTATCTGAAGGAACTAAATCTTATGTCTTTTATTTTATGTTTTTTTTCTTTATTTATGGCTTGCACGATTTATGCATTTGGCCAGTGTCAAGTAAGTAAGTAATTTCTTGAGTAATGTCTTAATTTAATGATGAATGAACAGTAAAATAATTTTTTTTCCTAGGTTTCAGTAAATGTGTGGGGTTTACTGAAACCTCCCCGTGGACTTCTTGAGAGAGCAAGAAAAGACAACTTCCGCTACTTTGTTACACTTTCCAACACTCTTGTATGTTCACAAACACTTAGTGGTTAATAATCCACCATTATTACGCACTAATATCCACAAGAACACAAATTTTAACTAGAGAAACAAAACCACTAACGTGACGCTTACCGCTCCCGCCAAAAAGTCCTTTTATTTTATGGTTTAGAAGAAGATGTATTAAAAAAGTGTATAAGATAGCATTAAAATATAAAAAAAACCATAAACAATATTTATTTAAAAAAAAGAACGCATACCTCAGGCCACGGGCGTAGCCAGGTTTTAGTTTCGGGGGGGGGGGGGGGGGGGGTGGGTGTTAAAAAAAAAAGAAACAAAAGGTTCATTTGACTACATATGTCCTACAGAATTAATCTTCTGTTTTCCCATAGTGAATATTCATGAGAGCCAAGCCGTTCAGTCTGTTTTCACTAGTTGTGTTCCGCAAGTGGTTTTTAAGTCTTCGTAGGCTTGAAAAAGTCCTTTCTGGTGTAGCAGTGGAAACAGGTATGGTAGCCAATATTCGTAACAACGTGTTAATATTTGGACATAATTTTTGATCGCACCCAAAGCAGATTTTGGAGTAGGGGAGATAGCAGCTATGACTATCAGTCATAGCTGCTTTCCACACTTCAAGTTCTGTTTTGACGACAGATGTACTATGTCAAGAAAGTACCGGGAAAAGATCAATAATCTTTATATATATAATTCTTCTGTGAGTGTGTATGTCACTGAACTCCTCCTAAACGGCTGGACCGATTTGAATGAATTTTTTTGTGTGTGTTCAAGGGGATCTGAGAATGGTTTAGATTCACAAATCAGTCCGGCAGATGACGCTGCAGTCGGCACAGCAACGCGTGGCCGGGTCAACTAGTATACAAAATAATTGTTATTCACCCAAATTTATTTTATCACCTTCAAAGTATGCTCCTTCAGTAACGATACACTTACACCAACGAATAATTCAATCATCAAAATATTTTTGAAACGCTGTTTCCGGAATTGAGTACAGTTCTCACCGCAAATTCTCCTTTATGTCTTCTACCGATTGAAAACGGGTGCCACGAAGTGGTAATTTGAGTTTAGGAAAAGAAAGAAGTCAGCTGGAACCATATCTGTTGGATATGGTGGTTGCTCGATGGTATTTGTTGAGTGTTTGGTCAAAAATTCACAATGATGCCCTTGTGCGAAGGCGCATTATCGTGGTGCAAAATCCAAGAATTTTCTTTTCACAAATCTGGCCTTTTTCGTGGAATCTGCTGTCTTAAATGCCGCATAACGCTTAAATAATATTGTTAATTTACCATTTGACTTTCCGGCAAGAATTCCGAGTGCACAACACCGCGATTGTCAAAGAAAACAGTCAACATGTCTTTGACTTTTGATCGACTTTGGCGTGGTTTTTTCGGTTTCGGTTTAGTTGGAAGGCGCCACTCCGAAGTTTGTCGACTAGTTTGCATGTCAAACTCGTAAAACCAAGTCTCGTCAACAGTAACAATGCGTTTCATGAATGTTGGGTTGGAATTGACTCGTTCTAGCATGTCCTCAGAGACACTCATGCGATTGAGTTTTTGGAGAAAATTCAGGTCTTTGGGACTAGCCGAGCGGTAAATTGTTTCATAGCCAAATGATTAGTTAAAATGGTACGGATAGACTTGTGAGATACAAAAAGTTCGGCGGCTATCTTTCTTAAAGTTAGATGAGGATTTTCAGTCATTATTTCCTTCACTATTGCGATGTTAACTTCAGTTGAAGAAGTCGATGGCCTACCAGAGCGAGGCAAATCTTCCATCACATCTCGATCGCTTTTGAACGCTTTGTACCACTCATAAGCACGTGTTTTTGATAAAGTCGATTCACCGTAAGCCTTCTGTAACATTTTCAGTAACACCGAATACGAAATTCCATTGGCGATGCAAAATTTAAGACAAACTCTTTGTTCGATATTTTTGTCCATTATGCAATTCGCAATGCACACTAGATGTGATATAACTAAAAACAGCACTGTATTTTATATTAATAACAGATGCAACTCAAACTCCGCGCCAAAATGGAAAACAGTTGTGCCAATCTAACAACAACAAAATAACAAAAAATTTAATTTCAAACCATAAACAAATCATCCATTCCCTATACTTTTTTGACTGAATGTAATTCTTTCGGGTAGGACTGCCGAATACATAAAAATTGCGTCTTCTATTATAGAACTGCAAATTTTAAAGGTAACACACCAGATAATGTCCCAGGTCCGTGTCGGACGCCGGAGGCCCGGAGCAGACGCCTGGTGCGGCGTGTGCCTGCGCAAGGTTTAGCGTACGCCCTAAATGACGACGGGCAGCAGCGGGTGGTAAAGGGCTAATCCAAAATACATTACTAGTGTAAAAATTAGTAATAAAATAAGTTATGCCGCTGGCCTCTCCTTATTTTGATATTATTGATGTTGATATCTTAACATTTCGGGGGGGGTTTGAACCCCCAAAACCCTCCCCCTGGCTACGCCCGTGCCTCAGGCGGATCTTTTTCAGTTTAACTGTTCAATATGTGAACATTACTCACAGGCTAGCTCATTATACTTTTATTAGGTATTAAAATACTTACATTAGTGTGCCGCGATATAATGCAGTTACTTAATATATTAAGTTTTTTTTTTTTATAAAAAAATACAAGAAAAAATCGACAAAGCTATCAAGTTTTCGTAGTAGCGAGTGGTTCAAATATAGAATCCTAAGCGTAGCGAGGGTTTCAAAGGTACGAGACGCTAAAAACTTTGCTGTCGAGTGAAACAGTCACTACAGCGACGAAAATTTTTAGGAGCGAGAAAAACAGCTTAATTAAAATGGTAAATTGGTTTATTTAAATTAAAAATTAAAAGAAAAATTGCTACAATTAGTAGCTTTAAATATCAGTTTTTAATTGGTTTCTATTAAATGTGATTGGACTAAGAATATCAAAATCACTTTGACAGTTCTATTTCGAGTGCGATCCGAAATCCAATCATATGTTATGAAGTCTCACCCACCATACATATAAAATTCTAATAATCTTAATATATATAAATCTCGTGACACAATGTTTGTCCTCAATGGACTCCTAAACTACTTAACCGATTTTGATCAAACTTCGTAACTATCTGTTATTTGATCTAACTTAAAAGATAGGATAGGTTTTATTTTAATTTATAACACAGCAACGCGTGGCTGGGTCAGCTAGTAAAATATTATATTCCAAATAATAATTATTCTTGTTGATTTTATAATTCAATGAACTTAAAAATATATTAATAAAAACCAAACGGGAGTATTACAGAATTTATTTAAATAAGAATAAAATGTAACTTATAAAGACTAAGTAAAATGATAATTCGGAACGAACCATGTGTATTTTTCTTTGAAATTGAAAAGTCCTAATTTTAAAACACTTCCACGCTAGCGAATAAAATGCAATTTTCCACGCAGAAATTGAATGACAAACCAAACTTTTCCGTGCATGTGAGGTGAAAAAAAATTAACATCTATGTCGTGATATTTTCTTTCATTTTGCTGGATTTGATAGGTTTCATCTTAATTTATAACACAGCAACGCGTCGCCGGGTGAGCTAGTAAATATATCAAGTTGATAAAGACACCTGTCACTGTCTTTCTGACTTGAGAGAAATAAGATTCAGATTTCAAAGAATATCTCAATAAAATTTGAGAAATTATATCAACTGCAATCATTAATAAAATAGTAAATAACTAAATTATCACCGACCGATCACCTATCTCGGTGATCGCCATGAATGCCAAAATCAAAATGTTCTTCCATTAAGTCGGAATCCAGATAAACTTCGAAGTTTTTTTTTTGTTTTAACCTCTTGGGTTACAAACTTTTCGCTTTATTCTTGCTCTAAAGGCAAAACTTTGACGGTAGCAGTTTTCGTTTAAATGTTGTGAGATTATTTTCGTCTATCTTTTCCTAACTTTGTTTTTAAGGAGTCCGTAAATTTTATAACAAAAATATACCATCAACTTTATTCATCTGTAAATTTATCGTAGTAAAAACAAATTTTCTCCCAACTACGTCTTATAGAATGTAATATTTCATAATTATAACACTTCTAAATATAATATAAGAACTTTTAGATCTTGAATTTTAGTAAAACAAGAACAAATACAGTTATTTTTTTGTAAATTTGTTAATCATAACTGCTAGATTAAGTGATGTGACGTGCTGAAGTTCTACAGGATGACTGTGATCACGGCTTCTGTGAAGGAGTCGATACGCCAGGAAACAATAATACCACTCACAAAACTAGAAATAGTAAGATCTAGCGCATATTACATATCCATTGTTGTATATAATAAACTTCCCAATTATTTAAAATAAATTATAGAAAATTTATTGTTTTATATAAAATTGAAGGAATATTTAATTTGTAAATGTCCTTACAGTCTTCAAGAATATTTTATTAATTGAATCTAGGTATTTAAAGTGTTTGTGTGTGTTGACTTTATTTATGTATTCTGTTACGTAATTAATGAAGATCTGTACCACATGATGCAATAAACGATATCTATCTATCTAACAAAAGCGTCGTAAATTTGGTGGAAGTAGTGGTAGATTTTTATACATAAAAAAACTTTTAACCAGAAATAATTCCCGCCTTTTTCGTTAGCTAAGTTTTTTCTAGTAAAAAGGCATTTTTTAAATAAAGACTTATCGGTATAAATATTTGTTACTACCATTCATATTTTTCAATGAAAATCCAAACGTCTATCTTAATGTTATCTATTGTTTTTTATTTGGTGTAGCGCAGGGATCTGGTTTGGGTCCAAAACTTTTTATACAAAGCAATTTTTTAACCATATAGCATCGATGCGTATATTTTCATAATCTGTAGACTGTTTGTTTACCTAACTTTTGTTAGATTCTTACTACAAGATAAACACGAACTTTTCACTCTGCAGAAAGCAACGCGGTCTAAATTGATGTAATCAGTAAAAGCATTTCAAAGCAGTGATGTTAAAAACTTTTGCCACCTTCTCACCTATTCGTTCCCGATTCCCGAGTAAGTGTGGCGAGGTCAATGTCCCGGTTCCTGGTGTCCCGGAATAAAGTTCGGGAGCGACAGAACGCGGTCATGGTAGATGATTGACAGTTCTCGCCTGACTACTGTTGTGCGCGAAAAACATTAGTGATGGCAGACTGATTTTTTTTTTAAATTTCTCTGTTATGTTTGATGTAGTTTAATGCACTACGATACAGCTGAATCGAGCTACTTTACATTTTAACTGAAAAAAAAATTATGTCGTCTTAGTTAATTGATGTTTATTGTTGGTCAAAAGCCTCCCCCAAGGATCTTCACAATGACCGATCCTGCGCTGCCAGCACCCAGTTGCCTCCCACGACTTTCACTAGATCGTCGATCCACTGAGTGGGAGGCCTGCGCTTCGTCTTCCGGTCCTTGGTCGCCACTCGAGAAGTTTTCTGTCTTAACGGCAATTAGTTCTACGAGCTATGTGCCCCGCCCACTGTCGCTTAAGTTTGGCAATTCTAATATCCAAAGCAATTATTACTTAAAGAATTCTAGTGTTGACAAGAGGCCATATCCCTTCTCTAGCCATGATAATACTCTTCGAATTGAGCTATCTAAAACTTGCCAGATTTATACTGGACAGAATTTTTTTTTCAAGTATTATTAAGTTTAGGCCAGCGATATTTCTTTATATTCTAGGTACTACTACCCACAACATCGTAATACAAGTATCGAACAATTGAAAAAAAAGAAACAGCTTTGTAATTTAAAACTTTTTATATAAAAGCATATAACCAATATACTTTTATAACCAAATAAATTTGAGTCAGTTGTTTACACCTTCAAATTTATTCTTTATCCCCTTGTCAGTCCACGGTAGCAATTGCTACCATATTCATATTACCGCGTGGCTTTTTTTTTAAATTACGATTAATTTTCGAGCTACAGAGATCCAAATATTCCGTGGTGGATTCTTTATTTAATCAACTTTACGGTAGTGTTTTTTTGTTTGGCTCTAGTTTCATTATTTAGCGAGAAAATGTAATTTTTATCTAAGAGTCTGACATTTTTTTTTACAATTCGAGTAGCATTGGGACTGTTGAGACACAGTACAGAACAGTAGGTTATCTAAGGCCGCCCGCCGAGTTATTAGCCTACTCTTGCGTTGATCCCCAGGGTTGTGACTTTTACTTTTAGTTAATATTTTCGAACAAGCAGCACTTGATCTAAATATTTGTTTGCGAAATCGTTATTGAGGCACCCGAAAACACTACAATATATTTTTCCCCTTTTTGAAGTCATGATACTCGTAATAATTAATAATATGGTAAGTGGCCGGCGAGAGTTGACGATCGCGAGCGGTCATGTGACGTACGCGCATGCTCACAGTCGCGCGGCACAGCCCGTACTGCCGCTACCTTATTCCCCCATATATTATGCTAGCGTGTGCGTGAAATCGCGTGCCGACACGGCGCGCGGCGCGCACGCACACATTCAAACCGAGAGCGGCACGTTTGTATGAAGATATTTTACTGTTCTTTACTGTGGTTGAGAGGAGTGGAGTGCGCGGTAGCGGACTGACAAGTGGTTATCAATTCGAGACTCTTTATGCCGAAAAGTAACAGATAATAGTAGTTTATCTACTCTGATACTATTATACAAAGATTCTAAAACTGAAAACAAAATGCTTATGACAAACATTACGTACAGGCCAAAAATAATAAAAAAAAAGTTTTTATTACGATACAGGTCTTGTATGGACACCTGTAACGTAATATAACTTTTTAATCATAACGATACACCTATACAACCTCCAGCTGGACCAAGGAGGTTGAACCTCTACTTTAAAAAGGTTTGCACCTTGGCGCCAACATTTGACATTTAAAAAATTTGTTGTTATATTCAGCAAACAACAAATTTATTTAAATGTCAAATGTTGGCGCCAAGGTGCAAACATCAATTGCGCATGCGTGTTGCGTCGGTCGTCGAGGACTCGTTCATTGAAACCTTTTTAAAGTAGAGGTTCAACCTCCTTGGTCCAGCTGGAGGTTGTATAGGTGTATCGTTATGATTAAAAAGTTATATTATGTTACAGGTGTCCATACAAGACCTGTATCGTAATTAAACTTTATTTTTATTATTTTTGGCCTGTACGTAATGTTTGTCATAAGCATTTTGTTTTCAGTTTTAGAATCTTTGTATTATAGTATCAGAGTAGATAAAATAAATAATGCAGTACTGTATATGAAACTTAAGCTATATATAGTTACTAGCTGTACCGATCATACGTTACAATGCCATAGTGCAAAAAAATTAATTAAAAACGAAAAAAAATATATAAATATATTTCTAGCTGACCCGGCCACGAGTTGCTGTATCAAAATTTTAAATGAAACCCAGCCTATGTCCTAATTCGAAACAAATCCAGCGAAATGACGAAAAAAATCATCATATTCGATTGATTAGTTTCGGAGTTCATCGCGGTCAAATACTTTGATAGGTAATTTTAGGTCAGATTTAGGTCAGGAACCATCGCGGGCGTCCCCACTATCAAAGTTTCATTACAATTTGATCAATGGTTTTGAAACGCATACTCATAGGAAACAAACATTAATTTTTTTATACACTAGCTGACCCGGCCACGCGTTGCTATGGTAACATTAATTGATGACCCGGCCACGCGTTGCTATGGTAACTTTAATTGATGACCCGGCCACGCGTTGCTATGGTAACGTTAATTAATGACCCGGACACGCCTTGCTATGGTAACGCTATTTTATTATAAAAACTAGTTATTCTTAGGGTTATGGTAATTATGGTAACTATATATGGTAACAAACACACAAAGTATTGTCTTTATGTAATAGAGATGTAATGAAATAAAATTTCATTAATCCGAATTTGACGTGCTTCGCGCTTTTATAAGTTGTCTGTGGAAGTTGGCAGGGGGCGCATCGTAGTGACGCGCGATTGAATGGCGGATGACGTCCAGATTATTTTGTGCTTTTTATTGTTATAAAAAAACTTGTAGAGAGATAAATTAAAGGACATAATTGAGGAGGCGATATTGGTGAACTTTAAATGTCGTTTTTTTGTATTTTCAGGTGAGATTTAAGAATAATTGTCATAGTTAAACAATAATTGTTGTAATATTGTAAAGAGGTGATAAATAAAACGAATTCTTTGTATTTTAAGAGAAACAATTTGTGGTTAATTTTGAAAATCCTCAATAATATATCTTATACAGTGTGTCTGGTCATGGTCAAGCGATATTCTAAAGTCTGTTAGAACAACTATTCTTATACTCAAATACACTACATAGCTAAGTCCAAACCACTTATCAGCTATGTGGCAGCCATTTATTTTTTTTCCTTGAAATATTCTCTACTTGGACACCAAAAAAATCATATCTCCCAAAATGTAGGCGTTAATAGTATAAAAATAGGCTTATTCGAAGCGCAAAACTCTAGTCTATCGTATAAAAATTTGAAACCGGGAGTTGTTACGTTCATAATTTGAAAAAATAATTGAATTTCATATAAAATATTTTGAAAAAATATGAAAATCAACTAATTATTGTAAATTACTGCAAAAGTAACCCCCATAACTCATTTATTTTTTCCACTAGATTGATAGGGTTTGATCTAAGCTACAATACGACATTTAATTTACAGCTGTATGTCTACTACTTTAAAAGTTATTGTTGTTTGAACATAGCCTATGCGCAAGCACAAAAGGCGCTGGTCAGAACCCTAACCGAAAATGATTAAAACACAACATTCTTATTAACTTGTATTTACTATAGACACACTGTATACATATATATGACAATTGAATATATTTATCCTAACTCATAATTTAGAATAATTTGTTTCTTCGTAGAAATCATGTCGATGTAGTGATGATGCAAAGTCTATGGTCCTCGATCTCATTAATCCTTTTATTACCTGATCTGCCTTGGCGTGACTTGATGATGTCACGTTTGTAGTAAACACGCTATTACTAATAGGTACATTCTCTATCCTTACTCAGGAAATAGCTAGTTACCAGTTTCCACGGAAATGTCACTCCGAGGTCTCAGGTTCGGTTACCGGCCGGGTCAAAGTAGAAAACGAACTTTTGTGTATTGGTTCGGGTCTGGATTTTGTGGTAACGTCGTTGTATCTGAGTTTCTGAAATTTAGAACGCGTGATGTTGTCTAATCATTATTAATTTATTTTTACGCTGTTGGTTTTCTAAATAAACAAAAACACATTATGCCTCCTTCCTCTAAGGTTTGCCAGAAGACAAGCCTTTCTTTCATCTGACTAAAACTATTATTGAAGTGAAAATTTCTTTAGCGGCGTTGTGCACTTTTTGGGATGAGTAAAATATGTTAAACTCGAGTCAGGACACGTGACCTGATCGAAAATTCGTAAGACGGAGGGAGAGTAGACCGCCGGCGCAGCGTTAATATCCCCTCTCTTTCTACCGCACGGCGAAAATGTATGCCTGCTCGTGCTGTTTCGTGTTTTTTGTTGTCATGTACGATACGTCCGCTATGTACGATAGCGCAATAAATGAAAATTGTATTTTACCACATAAATGATAGTACTTTTATACTGACAATTAAAGCGGTTCGTGGGAAATGATTCCCTTACCATTCCAAAATATGAAAAATGCACAACGTTAACGTTCATGTTTTCATTACTGCCGGCACTCCTGGAGTGCAACCCGTTGTTTTTTTCATAATTTTTTTAAGCTTTACATAAAATTTTAACAATATTTTATTATGTTTTGAGATTATGTAGATTTCGTTATTCATTTGTTCTTTATTTGTTTCAGGTACGAGCGACCATTTTCAACGATGTTGAAAACAAATGACAAAGTAAACAAAGCTTAGTAACGTCTAATAGAATAGGGTAATTTAGTGTGCGTGTCTTATGACTTTTCAAATAACTTGAAAATTATGAGGAATGTTTCTACAAGCTTTATAGCGGAAATATACATAATTTAAACCACTCATTTGCTAACGGAGAGCAAATAGTTTTTTTCCTTTATTTTGGCGACAAATTTACAATTATTATATTAACAAAAATAGTGATATAAGTAGAAGACGTTCAGTACCCAAGATTTTGATTTTTTTTTACGTTATAAAACCGTGATTAGTTACATATTTATGAAGAATTAAAAAAAAGTTGTGTTTTTTCACCGCCGGTCAAAGGACACCGGATAGGAACGAAGTTCCTTATTATAAAAATATTAATTTTAATTTCTTTTCGAGGTATAAAGAAAATTATTATTCGGGTATACATTTTTTATAATGTGTATTTTTATCTAAAAAAAGCAAAGAAACTACTTTACAAAATTATCTTAACACCTTTATTTTATTTACAATGATTTATAAAAATATATAATATCAGTCATTACGTAGACTATACATTAGACACTGTATAGCCATCCCACATATCATCCCAATTATTATAAAAAAAGGTCATCCTTAATCATCATTGGCACCGATTTTATGTCCAGCCTCTGTTCCTCAACTTTCTAATGAATAAAACACTGCGACATCTCGCTCTATTTTCATAAATTTTGCTAAAAATCTAGTATTTTTAGCAGCCCTAGTAATACAATGTTTCTCGAGCCTACGTGACTGTACGCCAGTATGAAGCACGAACGATGTTTGAAAGGATATACGCTTATTAACATATCAATCTTAAAGCAACTTGATTTCTTAGGAAACTGCTATAAAAATAAACTATTGGTTAATTTATACGCAAAACTGGAACTGCATCGCCATCTATGAGGATGTGATCTGAATGAGGTTTGGTTTAAAAAGGTATTACCAGGATTTTAAAGAATCGGATGTCACTTCGCGGAGGTCCATTAAAATGGAAAAATGTGGCAGAATGCAGGGTATTTATTGATCCGTCACTAAAAATAAAAATTAAACATTAAAAAGGTTTTATTTAAATATATCCTGTTGCATATACAATATTGTTTACTTTTCGCGTCAGACCTAAGTATAGAACTAACATAGGTATAGGTCATGAGCGGGTGACCTAGCCTATTCCCGTCCACAATGCGGGCTCAGATTTCAAGCCACCTAGCCGGACCGGTCCATCCGGCTCGTTTTGCTCTTGTTCTTCGCCAATCCGGTTTGTGAGATGCATCCTAAGGAATGCATTTGACATTTTTAGAAACAACGCATAAAAACTTTGAGGAGCCTTTATTAGACTTTTTAGATTAAATATTAATTTCGATGATATTCAATTGTTTTAATTCACTTATTTAATCTATAATCTAAGTATACAAATTTGTTGTTTGTGTGTCTGTCCGCTCTTTTTCCATTGCATCAAATAACGTTACCATAGCAACCCGTTACCATAGCAACGCGTTACCGGGTCAGCTAGTCTATAATCTAAAAACACAAATTTGTTGTTTGTGTGTTTGTCTGTCCGCTCTTTTTCCTTTGTATCAATTAACGTTACCGTAGCAACGCGTTACCGGGTCAGCTAGTTCCCTTATAACATAATATAATATTTTTTACATTCATACCAATTATGCTAGCCTAATGTCTTGTGTTATGGATACTAGGGTAAGGTAAGGGATATGTAATATTCATAAATGCCCATGACTCAGGTACAAAGGTATTCATTACTTAAACTTTTGCCCTTTCCGGGACTTGAACCCAGGACCGTTAGAGTGGTTGGCAGGGTCGGTAGCGTTACAGCAAACTGTCGTCAGAAGCACTTTAAAAAGTACTTTTGAATCCTCCCAAACTGCACATAGATCGTCGCTAAAAGTTATGTTTTTCGAGATATATACTACCAATGTTATCTTACAGTTTGCAAGTCATATATATTAAGAATTGTTATTAAAGTACATTTACTATGTACATGCACTATGCCATATAATAATATAAATAATAATATTTCTTACATTCGCAGCAATTATCCTAGCCCAAAGTAAGCACTATAAGGCTTGTGTTATGGATACTAGGGTAACGGATAGACATACATATATGATACATAAATATGTAATATCCATAGAAATATATGTAAATATCCATGACTTAGGTACAAATGCTCGTATTCATCACACAAACATCTGCTCCCTTCGGGATTCGAACCCAGGACCTTCGGTGTGAAAGGCAGGATCAATACCGTTACGTCAAACGGTCGACAAAAAAGAAAGAATGCTCTTTTAACATCTAATAGGCATGAAAGGTGGGCTTATCGTCATGCTCGTGAACGAGTGATTTCTTAGACGATGAGACATTTTAATCATATATTATTGACAATTACAGAAGTAGTCACCTCTTTAAAGTTATTTTTACTTGTTTTATTTTTATTTTTATCGTCCGTATGCCATTGCCATGTTTGAATATACTTATTTATAACAGAAACTTGTTGACTTGTTAATGATGTAATGGAAACTTATACAGTGTTATCACTGCTATTATTAACTAATATTTTCTGTTTTTCTTATGTATGGAAACAATGTGTGATATTGTAATAATGTTATTTTCGTGTTTCTTACGTCCGTTCTTGTTGTCAGTTCAAAGACGTTCTGAACGGATAAGACAAAACAATTTGGTATAATATCCTAGAATAAAAAGATAGATATATAGAAAATAGCTGATTCGGTATCGCGTTGTTATGGTAACGCGTATACAATGGAAAAAGAGCGGACAGACAAACACACAAACAACAAATTTGTGTTCTTAGATTATAGACTAGCGGTCCGTCCCGGCTTCGTACGGGTGGACAAAATTCTTTAATTTTTTTCTATTATCAAATATTTTCCGTAAGCGCCATCTAGCGTCCGGTAGACGAACTACTTGCGGCTAACGCGTTGCTTTGGTAACGTTATTGATACGATGGAAAAAGAGCGGACAGACAAACGCACAAACCACTGTGATCATAGATTATAGATTTATCATGCATCAACTGCACTTAAAGCACTTTAGTAACAAGTAAGGTAAAGTGGAAACTTTAAAAACCCGTAACGCAAAATACGAAAGTTAATATTTACATATATAACTCCCCACTTATTGCGTCGGGGGTCAATAAAAAGGTGAATTCTTGCTTGAAAAATAAATAAAGAAATAAATAAATATTTCCTACATTCACACCAATTAGCCTAGACCAAAGTAAGCACTATAAGGCTTGTGTTATGGATACTAGGGTAACGGATAGACATACATATATGATATATAGATATGTAATATACATAGAAATATATATAAACACCCATGACTCAGGTATAAATGCTCGTATTCATCATAAAAACATCTGCCCCTACCGGGATTCGAACCCAGGACCGTCGGTGCGAAAGGCAGGATCGCTACCGTTCCACCAAACGGTCGTCAATAAGTCAAAATGAGCCTTATGTTTATTTCTTGGAATGTATTTATCTGATATTTGTATAGACGACTGGTTGGTACAACGGTAGTTTCTGTCTATGCGCCAATAACCCCGGGTTTGATCCTGGCATGGGAATATGTTTGCGTGAAAAATACTTATTAGCAGTTAATTTTAATCGTAGCTCTTTTTATACTGTTTACAAGGTTTAGATTGGGACAAAAATTTATGTAAGAAAAATCTTTGGTTGCTCCTTAGGTGGATAGTTTAGTGATAAAAATAGCAAAAGTTATTTGTTAAAGATAGATTTAAATAGATGCAAATATAGTCTTTGTGTCGATTACGGAAGGCTGTCCTATTTGCATTTAAAGTAGTAACGTGTCGATTATGACGAATAGAAACTGTAATAAAAAAAATAAGTTTAAATGATTTAGATTTTTTTTCTTACTGTGTTTGTGGCCATATGGAAGGCTTGTGGCCCAATAGTGGGGACATTTTTTTAATGAATATTAACTTTGCGATAAACATATACCCTTTAACACCTCGTGGTTACGTGTGTGTACACGTTCGTAGTACATCGGAGAGGATCGAACTGGACCGTTTGGGTTAAAGACATGATTTTGAAAACGGTTGTCAATATCAGAATTATTTTTTTAATGGGTTCGCTCTTGATCCCAATCTTGTTCGGGGCCCAAGACAGGATCCACGATGGAACGAGCTAGCCCAGTAGGTACCTATTCACCCTAACTTTGATAATGGACGGGTTATAAGTAACAAATGGACGCACTTTAAAAAGTTTCCATAATAATAAAAAACACTATTAGCACGATTATTATATAAAATTGTTATTATGATATTTTATAAATAATTGTTAACCACCATGTACTATAATTTAAAAACACGCACACGCATATTCATAAATATTTGCATAACTACCTTGAATATAGTCATCAATACTCACGAAAACGTGAGACAATGAGCGGCCAACTTCATTCTGTTGCTCTCAAATTGTATTCATTTCACCAATTGCCAGTCAACTGTATTTCACTATTATGCAAAACATGGGGTAATGACTATTATTATGACATTTTTAGATCTTAATTCGCGACGCGTTTATTATTGCTTTTGGTACTTTAATTTTGACGTTTCAAAATCACGTGTGATGACAGAATGAATTCCTGTAGTCATAAAAAATTATGACCAAGAAGTTACATTAGGAATAAAAACTATGTGAATCAAAAAGGAATCTGAATCATCATAACTAAGTTTGTTAATACATGACATTTATTTTTTGTTAAACTAACCCAAGTTTCGAAGCAATACGAAATTATATTCAGTAAATATTTCCGCAATGCGAGTTGGCCAATGTTCGCAAAAAATCGCCGCAGTAAGACCGCACCTATTATGCAATTACGGGGCTAATGAACTCTGGGTTCTGCCAACATTTCAAGAAAATATCATAAGCGAATTCATACCTTAATCCTTTTAATAATAGTGAGGGGATTCCTTCGCACGTTTGGATGTGTTTAATAAATGCACTTTACTCTTTCTTAAGTAATAATAGTAATATATTTATACGTGAAATTGCCGATATTTTCTACACAGTATTTCAATAGTTGCTTCAACTTCCTTTATATTATTTCGAATAAAGACTGCATTTACAATATTTTTATGATTTTGAAAAAAAGTCTTTACTCCATTGAGACAGAAGGAGGTTAGTTTCTTTTGACGTATGTATGTATATATGTGTACACATATGTAATATATCCGTGTTGTAGCTTTCTCTAGACTATACGACTTGACCGATTTTAATATTGAAGTGTCATCAGATTCTTATTGGACCAATGGAGTAAGGTAAAATTCATGGAACAAACAACACAACAAACAAATGGTTTATTAATGAAGTACCTAACTGTTAAAATGTAAGCATATTATCACGCTTTGCAGTTTGGCGTCATAGGAACATTTACGTAAGTTAATTTGCAAAAAGATGAAATTATTTCGGGCTACCACCCTCTCTTGGTTGCTATTCCTACCTGTCGCACAACAAAGGAGTGAAGCTCCCTCGCTGCGTCTGTATTTCCGAGTATTTATAACCCATCCGTTTTCAATGCCAGGCTGAACAGGTACTATCTGGGTTAGCTCGCTCTATCGTGGATTCCGTCTTGGCTCCTCGGGCTTGATTTGGATCAAGAGCGACCATTGAAAAGAAAAAAAGTTAACGCATATTTTGCAAAATAGGAAGAGATGTTGTTGTACAGTCGTGTAGCAGGTCCGCCCACGTATGGGTTCACAATGGGACAGTGGTACTTCAAATCAAAGACCGGTTCAGCTGCAAAGCTTGCGATAGCTGACATTCATGTTTCGGACATTTTCTTAAGCCAAAACAATGTATCTAAAGAAATATTGTTATTTAGTACTTTACTAGCGGACCGTCCCGGCTTCGCAGGGGTGGACAAAATTCTTTAATTTTTTTCAATTATTAAATATTTTTCCGTTAGCGCCATCTAGCGTCCAGTAGACGAACTACTTGCGGTTAATGCGTTGCTATGGTAACGTTATTGATACAATGGAAAAAGAGTGGACAGACAAACAACAAATTTGTGATCTTAGATAAAAGACTAGCGGCCCCTCTCAGCTTCGCACGCGTGGACAAAATTCTTAAAATTTTATTAGTATAAA
Organism: Calamotropha paludella; assembly: GCA_927399485.1. Taxonomy (NCBI): domain Eukaryota; kingdom Metazoa; phylum Arthropoda; class Insecta; order Lepidoptera; family Crambidae; genus Calamotropha; species Calamotropha paludella. The sequence continues at coordinate 2,315,708 of OV656806.1, read as the reverse complement.
ATATTTTTCCGTTAGCGCCATCTAGTGTCCGGTAGACGAACTACTTGCGGTTAACGCGTTGCTATGGTAACGTTATTGATACAATGGAAAAAGAGTGGACAGACAAACACATAAACCACTGTGATCTTAGATTATAGATGATAGGCGCCATCATTATATGGTTGATATACCAAAGAGTCGCACTAAGCGTTTTGGTTGCAATTTTGTGATCCGTACCGCTAAAGAGTGGAACTCTGCCTGAGTTTGTATTTCCTGATAAATACAATTTAGTTACTCTTCAACTAATGAGTGAATAGGTATCTTCTAGGCAAGCGCGTCTCATCCTAGATCGCATCTTCGCTTACCACCGTGCGAGATAGAGGACAAGAGCGTAATTTACGATAAAAAAAATATTGCTAGAAAAAGTCAACTATTCTCAGTTGAGTTTTTATAGTAATAATTTTGGTTATAAAAATCTAGCAGTTTAATGCTTACATAGCAAAAATAATATAATTATTTATTATATTAACAGTAGTTTCATATGTCAAAGTAAAATGTCAACGTTCTTATGATCATGGAATAGAGTTTAATTTTCAACCCGTCGTGTGTATCTGTCTATTTACGTTTTATTCTGTAGCATGACAGCTCCTTAAATAAAACTAAGCAATGTCATTAAATCCTTTTAAGGAACTAACAGAATTACTGAGAATAAACGCTCAATATTCCTTGCTATCTGACATAACATATATTAACGCATAGATATATTTGTAAAACGTGATGCGAGTTCTCAAGAATCCATTAATAAATATACATGCATAACAGAAAGCACATCGCCTTGACCGAGTCTAGATCTTGCTTAGGACATCGAGATCGTGAGATCTGACCTTACCAGTTGCCTATTACCACAAACATATCTGGTAAATACTATGGTAATATTACACTGTGTACCCATTTAAATAAAAAAGCTGATTACGATGAGGATTATTATTGAGGTAAAAAAAATATTTAATTAACTTTAAAAATAAATTAAATTTTTGTCTCGCATAATCTCGCCCTAATTTCCACTGAGAATATGCGAGAATTTTTTGCTTTTCGAGAAATGAGTTCACAATGCAAACTTAATAAATAGTCTATGCATTTAGCAATAAGGTATATTATAGTATGAATTAATATTCAAATTCATATCTCGCATCACATGACATGTTGCCATGTAATTTAAGCTGTGGATAAGTTATTAGTATTATGGATTTGATATTAACTTTATTTGATGATTTGAAAATGTAATTGATTATAATTTATGTATGTTATTTTTTCAATTTATAGACATGCCTAATAATTTACTCAAAATTAACGTAATTCTTATAACTTTTATATAAATTCATGTGCCTCAATTTAATTGATTATTAAGGTTTGTATTGAACTAAAGACTTGTATTCTGAAACAAATATTAATTGTTTACTATTCTCGCTTCGTCTCGCACCCAAAGGTATATTCGGATATTTTATCATACCGTTTATTAAACTGCAAAAAACAAATACATGATTATAATTCTACGAACTCGAAGCTTGATAAAATACTAAGTAAGGTGTGCTAAAAGAAATAGTTTTAAAAATGAAGTCAATTGCTACCGCTTGATGCAAACATAGCAATTCTACCATCGGCGCCAAAGGTCCCAGGTTCGGATTCCGGTCCGAATATGTTTGTGTGGTGAAGATAAGCATTTGTTCCCAAGTCATGGTTCTTTATATACTTATTGATGTTTTCTAGACATTATTTAGTTCCCATAGTATAAGCTAAGCTTAGTTTAGGACTTAATTATTGTTCTGAGTTGTCTAGAATTTATTTATTTATTATCATATATATTCGGTTATATATTCACAAAAAAAACAATAAGCTACTGCAATTCATCGGAGTACAACGCCATCTCTTAATACAATTTGTTACTTATATTAATATACATATTTTCAATGCAATTATTTACTTATTTAGCAACACACATTTCATTTCTTACGTTTATTATTAATCTATCATCTAAGAACACAAATTTGTTGTTTGTGTGTTTCTCTGTCCGGTCTTTTTCCCGCTCTTTTTCCATTGTATACGCGTTACCATAGTGCCTAACAATAACATTCAAGAAGGCTAAGAACTTTTAACCATTGGAATGCTACATTCACGCTGAGTAACATAGGCTATATTTAATGCTAGAAAAATTTAAAGAATTTTGTCCACCCGTGCGATCCGGAACGGGCCGCTAGTATTATTATGGACTGTACATTAAGTAAAACGAAGTAGATGTAATGAATACTAGACTATTTCTTATATAAATAAAAGAAGATAAAGATAATTGCGCAAACGCATTCTGGAAAGGTTTAAATCGTGTCTTTGTTATACAAATTGCATTTCTTCTGTGCACATCGTTAAGGACGTGAGTTGCATTGCAATATTTCTATTTTGCATTCCCAACTGTTTCAGAGAAATAATTGAAATTTATCCTTCACCTTATTGCATTATTAAAGGATACCTGAGTATTGAAAGTAAGGTAGAATCTCAAATGACACTTTCGTAAGAGTCGCTTTTCTGATGGTGATTAGAAAATGATTTCGTGACATCACATACATTTTTTGAATATAAACAACCTCCATGAAGGTCGGTCCCCCTGCCCGAGCTTCTTTCGGCAGTTCCCCAATTTCCGAGCTGGTAGTAGACTCAGTAGTATACAATGTATTCGTAGTGAGAAATTAATAAATAATAAAATGCAAAATAAAACAATTTTAATTATGTATTATAAATTTTTTTACAATTAGGAACTTTCCCGATTAAAGTTTTGTAAATACATATATTACGACCATTGCCTTAGTCATCCTGTGATCACGGCTCCTGTAATGGAGTCGAAATGTCAGGATTAAATATAAAATAAATTATGTGAAAATTCTTAAACAAGTTTGGTGTAACGGTAGAGATCCTGCACAGAGACTTTCGCACCCACGATTCTCGGTTCGAATCCCGGAAATAGCAGATGTTAGTGTGATGAACACGGCATTTGTACTTGAGTCATGAGTTATATATGAATATTAAATATTTATGTATCGTAAATGTTTGTTTATCCCTAGTATTCATAAGACATACATTTTTGGCTAGGTGAATTAGTGTGAATGCAGGAATTAACGTTTGAAACTAAGTTAACCCCTTACCGCATGAAAGAAAGATTTTTTTATTTTTGCAATATATCGCTAAACCGATAGAATTACTTCACAATGGTCGAATTAGAATTTATTGTGAATTAATTTAAACAATAAAGGAAATAAAATTGCAGTTTCTTTTAATTGGATAATCAAAGGTAATATCAACATCACTTCAGAATTATGGTATATGCAAGAAAATTTTGGGAAAACTGCATTTTTTTATAATAAACAGGTAATCGATAGATGGTAAGCGACGATGCGATGTGGGATTTGACGTACCTTGCCTAGAAGGTACCTCACTCGTGACTTAAAGACCCCTAAATTCTATTTGTCAGAAAACACAGACTCAGGCAAAGAGTTCCACTCTTAAGCGGTACGGCTCACAAAATTGGAACGAAATAGGTTTGTGTGATCTTTGGTATGTCAACTATATAATAGTGGCGCCTATTTGTAAGTCTGGTTGTTATATAAAAAAATGGGGACGGTGGAACAAGGCTGTACAATTCTACTCTCTCCAAAATGTAGCCTATCCGTTTTAGGTTAGCCACCATCCGTCTATGCTCAAGGCTTTTGAGCTTTTCATAAAAAGATCGTTATTCATTATTCTATTGAAGGAGCGAAATGCACTTTATATTAGTACTTTATTCATAATAAATCCGCAACATTTTCTTCATAGAATTGTAAAAAAGTTAAATTTGTTTCACAAAAAATTGATTTATAGTTATTGTAACAGAAATCCTACTATCCTACTAATATTATAAATGTGAATGTAAGTTTGTTTGTTATGCTTTCACGCAAAAACTACTAAACAGATCATCATGAAACTTCGTAAATATATTCTTGGAGGTATTAGAAGTAACATAGGATACTTTTTATTGAAAAAATTAAACGAAAATGCGGGCGAAGCCGAGGGTAAAAACTAGTAGGTAATAAATTGGCTAATTACGTAAACATATTTACGCATACCTTGCGCCAAAACCAAATTAATGTGTTATTTTTATTTGAATAAAAATTATTTTACGGATTTTGCAAAAAAATAATTTACAGGATTCACAGGATGACTAAGTCGAAACGTCAGGATTAAATATAAAATAAAATATTTGCAAAGTCCGTAAAAAAGTGTTTCATTCAAATGTGTAATGTCCGCGGAAGTGTAAGAACTAAATATGTGTTATTTTTTGTTTTGTAGCATTAAAAATGCGAAATTGCCTACTCTTATTCAGGCATACTGTGCTTTTATCATAGATAAAAATGTTTTGGAACAATTCTTGTCAATTAATGAACGATTTAAACAAAATTATCTGAAGTAAATTCGAATAAAGTAAACTTTAATTCCATTTCTATTGAACTGCTGGTTAAGGTAATCTTTAAATAATCCTCGTAAAATTTAATAAATTAAAATAATGATTGCATGTTTGTTATTTTTTGATTGATGGTTTAAATAAAAATAGAAGCTTAGAAAACAGAAATGTTGTAACTTATAAATATGATAAATTGTGGCCATTTACCACAATTCTCTAACCTTAAATAGAAACTAGTAACCATGTAGTTGATTCTAATAAATCTTTCATTTAAGCCTTCGGACTATCGCACCCTTGGAACTAAAATCATCTAACTCGATTTTTTGTTTTTTTAGTTTTCTTTTCTATAACCCTTAAAATCATTATGACAAAAAGGAAACGTATTCATTATTTATAAATGCTTAAAAAGTCACTTAATAATGTAATTATAACAATGTAAGTAATTCTATAGGTATAATATAATATGAGATATAAAAAATTATGATAGGTATATATAATCAATTATTTCAGATATATTTTTGAAGTGAAAACTTCTTCAGCATCGTTGTGATTTGAAAGTCGATGAAACGAAAAAGCGACAGTAAAAAGAGGCAGACATATGAATTAAGTAAAAAGTAGGAGAAAATGAGATAGAACGCATTATGTACGTGTGTTAATAGGTGTTTATGTTAGCATACGTAGTACAAAGCTTGAAAGATGGCATCATAACAACCGTGGTATTATTTTTGAAGGTAGATTGCACACTCGTTTTTTTTTAATTAAAATTTTCTATTACTATTAAAAATAGATAAATATTTTCTTTGGAGTCATCGTATAAATCCCTAAAATAACAAAAAAGCTGTTTTGTTAAAACTGTGTTAAAGATATATCATTAAACATTTTTATACTTAAAATTTTATTTTTCGAAGTTGGGTTACTTTAGTCTTCAGGGATATGTGAAGGTAAATACTCGTAGATCCCTGACGAGACAAGTACACTGCAGTTGGCTATCACTGACATCTGGGTGCTGCCATAATTTTATTAAAATTTGACCAGTTAGATGTCTAGATGATGCACCTATTTATTATAGTTTAGATTCAGAAAATGCTCGCCAGTCTACAGCAAAATGTAAATTTTAAACTTATATTTTTAAAGAGTATCATCTTTTTACACTTAATAAATGCACTTTAATCACTAACTAGGGTACTTGTGAAGACCATTGCCTCACCATAACATTCCAGTATACATCTAGATTCCAGAAAGAATAAAACAACAACCAAATACTGGCGATTTGGTTGTTCTCTGAAATGAAAATAATTTTACCGAAATGTACTAAAAGAACTGTACCTAACTGGAAAGGAGTCGAAAACGTTAGAATTTAATATAAAAAACGAGAATAAATGCCTGTTTTATTTAAAAACTAGCGGCCCGTCCCGGCTTCGCACGGGTGGACAAAATTCTTTAATTTTTTTCTAGCATTAAATATAGCCTATAATATATACGCTGAGTAAGCGTGAATGTTGCTTTCCAATGGCGAAAGAATTTTTGAAATCCGCTGAGTAGTTTTTGAGTTTATTCATCGCAAACATACAAAAATACAAATCTTTCCTCTTTATAATATTAGTGTAGATTATATTTTTTTTACTTTACATTTGATTATTTGCATGTTTGTTCTACGTTTGTTAAGAAAAAAATCGTATTTATAGTTGACTGGCTGACCCGGCCATGTGTTACTGGCTCAGTTTGCAATATGTTCGTATTGTAAATTAAAATAAATCCTATCCTATGTCCTAAGTTGGAATAAATCCAGCAAAATAAACAATAATATATCATAATCGGTTGTGTATTTTCGGAGTTCATCGCGGTCAAACAGTGTGACACGGAATTCGTATATGTAAAGATGTATATAAATACCCATTACTAAGATACAAATGCTCGTATTCACCATACATCTACCCTTTCCGGGACTCGAACCCCTGACAGTTGTACCAAACGTTTTATCTGTGTCTGTAACTGTCACATTCTGCGTCTGTTACAAAAAACAAATTCATATTTATAGTTAATATGCATATAGTTTCTACAGGCCCTGATTAACCCTTAGGCTAATTAGGCTGCAGCCTAGGGCGCGAGAATCGAGGGGGGGCTAATCTAGCATCATTGCATCTACCCTACATGCAATTCAACTAGACCGAGACAAAACACTAAAACTAAATGCACTTGAGAGTCTCTGAATTTAACTATAAATTTTGAATTTTAAAAAGCAGCGGTCAGAATTCTTGATCAGTCATTGAGTTTCTACAAAACAACAGATTTTGTCAATCAGCATGAAATATTGTTACATTTTTTTGTTACAAATTATTACTTTTGTATTTTTCAACACTCACGCCTCACATTGCCCCAATTTTCATAAGTCCTGTACCGTGTTATTAAGGGTCATAAATGGGTCACCGTCTGTTGCGTCGATCGTCGAACAAGGACAGGGCTTTGGCCCTTATAAAGAAAGAGATGGACGATCAAACACAATAGAAAGAACGGGACAAATAGATTGAATTTCCGTTAATTTTCGGCGTTATTACTCTTTGTTACCGGTTCGAATATCGCTGAATATGCTTAATTGCAATTTGCCCATCTTGCTTTCTAACGGGTTAAACTTACTGAAGAATGATCATAGACGGAAGGACGGACGAAAGACGGACTGACGAAATTTTTTTTTGCGCCCCGGGCAACTGGGCACCCTCCGGAACCGGGGGAGGGAGGTGGTGAATCCATCATGGATACATCGGGCGGCCGAGAGGTTATGTCAGACTCGTACTGACTAAACACCACCTAGTAAGTGCGATAGCCTAGGAAGGCTGTATAGGCTTCATCGAAGCGATCGCCTCGGGGGAACCCGCGGCGGCGCAGACGGAAGGAAGTTAACCTATCCGTCTTTTATAGGATACATTTCGGAGAGTGTGCCGAATAATTGCACAGCCTTGTTCCGCCGCCCCAACTTTTTTATTCGGACAACCAGACTTACAAATAGGCGCCACCATTATATGGTTGATATACCAAAGAATCGTTCCAATTTTGTGATCCGTACCGCTAAAGAGTGCTCTTTGCCTGTTCCTTGATAAATACAATTTAGGGGTCTTCAAGACACGAGTAACTAGATATCTTCTAGGCAAGCGCGTCACAACCTAGATCGCATCGTCGTTTATCCCCAGTCCCCAATATCTTTATCCCCAATATCTTTATAAGATCAAATAATGTGGACAATATGATTTTTCATCACTATGAACCCTGTCGGGCACGACATTAATAGGAGAAGAAAGGAGGTACACTATTAAATTCATAACTATTAAAAGTTAAATTGGTTAAAATAAATTATTATTTTGAATTAAATGTTTTTATATTATCTTTTATTAAATTATTATTGCTATTAAGATTTTAAATAAAATTGAAAAAATAATAAAATTCAGTAATTAGCACATGTTACAATTAAAGCGTTATAGATATTAAATTTCGGCATTGCTTTTTATCTGTACATAAAAACAATTAGGTATATCCATATTACATTATATCAAATATACCGGAAGCTCAGAAGTACGTGTCGGAGAAGGGGTTTTAACTGACCGTTTGATTTAGGGTTGTCAAATTTTAATTTATTCATAAACTAATAGCTGACCCGGTAACGCGTTGCTATGGTAACGTTAATTGATACAATGGAAAAAGAGCGGACAGACAAACACACAAACAACAAATTTGTGTTCTAAGATTATAGCTGCCCGTCCCGGCTTCGCACAGGTGGAAAAAAAAATCTTTAATTTTTTTCTATTATTAAATATTTTTCCGTACGCGCCGTCTAGCTACCGGTAGACGAACTACTTGCGGTTAACGCGTTGCTATGGTAATGTTATTGATATAATGGAAAAAGAGCGGGAAAAAGAGCGGACAGACAAACACACAAACCACTGTTATCTTAGATTATAGATTGAAGACACGAAAAATAAATATATCGACGGTTTTGGAGTCCCGGAACGGTCAGATGTCAGTGTTATGAATACAAGCATTGGTACATCATAGGTATTGACGACTGCTTGGTGAAATGGTAGCCTGCCTTTCGCACCGAAGGTCCTGGGTTCGAGTCCCATAAGGGGCAGATGTTTGTTTGATGTATACGAATATTTGTACCTGAGATGGGTATTAATATATATTTCTATAAATAATTCATATCTATGTATCATATATGTATGTCAATACGTTACCCTAGTATCCATTACACAAGCCTTACAGTGCTTACTTTGGGCTAGGTTAATTAGTGTGATTGTAGCAAATATTATTATTATTGGTATACATTTCTATGAATATTACATATCGTATAAATAAAAATACACTTGCAGTCTTCCCGTGCTATTTATAAATAATGACAACCGCCAATCAAACCTCCTTTAACTAATGAACTGTTTTGCTAATTTCCGTCAAGTTATGCGTCATGCTCATGAACGGATGCTGTCTTAGGCGATGGAACTGCTTTAAACTAGCAGTTTTATCGACATATACTTAATATACATCTCTATTTTTAAATTATTTTTATATTTTATGCATTTTTCAATGCTATCTTATAAGATAAATTATTATAATAGAAAATTCTAGAAAATATCGACTCGGTTCACAAATGAATTCTCAGGCGGGAATCGAACCCGCAACCTTTGGAAATGCGGTCCAATGCTCTCCCAATTGAGCTACTGACCCTTGTGAACACTTTTGTGACCCGAGTCGTTTTTTTCTAGTATTTTTCTATTATAATAATTTATACATCTTTATGTTGCGTTTATAATTTGTCTTTTATACTCTGAATATCGCTATAATAAGTTTAAGTATACATACCTATATCTCCATTATATCCGCTTTTAAGTTTCTTTTCCCCAAAGGTTGACTGGGAGAGAATGCAATTAGCATTAAGTCCGCCTTTTGTACCATTTTAATATTTATGGTCAGTAAAGATTTTTAAATAAATAATGATAAATATACCTATTCAAAACAGATACTTGTCTACTTTGTTGTAATCAACGATGTAATGAAACCATAACACTATTATTATTTTTATAATAAAATAACATTGTGTTTTGTGGATTATGTATGGTGACGACATATAATATTTTAACGCCTAATTTAATTCACGCATTATAAAGGTATCACATATTTTATGGAAAATCTGTTTTAATTATAAATGTTGTTAAGTAGTTTAATAAGTGTCATAAATAGTTTTAATTAAATATATTGTAAGGAACTTAGACTTATGTAAACCTACCGCATTTCAATCTGCAAACTGTACACAATATGGCAATAAAGAACTATTCTATTCTATTCTACCCTTTCTAGGTCGATATTCCTACCTGTCGCACCAAGCGCTTCTCGACTTCTTTTATAATGCGCACAGCAAAAGAGTGGAACTCCCTCCCTGCGTCTGTATTTCCGAGTACTTATAACCCGTCTGTTTTTAAAGCCAGGGTTAAAAGGCACCTCCTGGGTTAGCTCGTTCCATCGTGGATTCTGTCTTTGCCCCCGGGCTTGATTGGGATCAAGAGCGAAACGATTCTGAATAATAAAAAAAAAAGCTGACGAGATTGTTCCGCCCGTTCTTCTTAGGTGACGTTCTGAATGGGTGGTAGGTAAAAATGTTGGACGATTCAAAACTACTCATTTTAAGTATATTTGAATAAAGTTATTTTCACGGTTAGATTATATTTTCACTTTGCATGTGGTAACCCTGTGTGAAAGAATATAATTCCATCGTCAGTGTTACGACAATTGAAGTAATATTATCTTCATTTTTATGCAGACATTGATATCAGTTTTCACAAACCGGTTCAATGAAATGAATATTTGATATGTACGTTGGTTTGCTATATGTAAGATTCGTCGCACCATTTCGAATAAGAGATGATATCAAATTCTTTGACTACAAAAATAAATGTCGGACAAAACACATACGTTATTAATTTTTAAACTAAGTCGATAGATTTTTGAAGTTATACTTCTTTTGACGCGTTTGGGCAATATGATGCGCACCGACCCCTAAAAGCGACAGGATGAAGTTGGCCGCTAATTGTCTCAAGTTTTCGCTAGAATTGAGAACTATATTCAAGGTACCTAGTTACTCAATTGGTTATGAATCTATCTATAGCATGTTTTTTATATATCAGTGGAGATAAAAACGCGTGTGTGTGATTTTAATTTATATATGGTGTTTAATAAAAATTTATATAATACTAGCTGACCCAGCCACGCGTTGCTGTGTTATAAATTAAAATAAAACCTACCTTATCTTTTAAGTTAGATCAAATAACAGATAGTTACGAAGTTTGATCAAAATCGGTTAAGTAGTTTTGGAGTCCATCGCGGACAAACAACGTGACACGTAATTTATATATATTAGGATTATAATAACAATTATGTATGATATTATAATTAATAAAATTGGTTTTATTTTACATTTTTAAGTGCGTTTATTGATTTGAGGTTAGCTGTCGGTATGTATTCTTTTTATTTGTTTAAAATATAAAGTATTATTATTTTTACATTTAAATTTGATAAAAAGTTGCTATTAATGGTTTTGAAATTTTTCCGATTTTATCTTTCTTTTCACAAACAAAGAGTACCTACTGGTACATGTACCTACTTAAATAAAATTTCCAGTACCTACTGGTGCTGGAAATTTTAATTATTATTTAGTTACACTAAAGAAGTATAACTTCTTACGCATGTAACACACACACACACGGTTTTTTCTTGTGTACACTACCGTCTCTTACGTTTCATTTCAGTCCTATCCAACCAAAGGTAGAGTGATGAGATCGCTTTGCGCAATAAGATCACTTTTGTAACACAATTTTTTTATTTTATTTAAGGACAAGCAACATGAACAACTCCGAACAACAACGAACACAAAATATATGACAATAAACACATATTTCTATCACTAGAAATAGTGCTGCATTGGTTATAGGCTGCCACGTCATGCATTATTAATATAATAATAATATTAATTACATTCACACCAATTAATCTAACCCAAAGTAAGTACTATAAGCCTTGTGTTATGGATAGATACTAGGGTAACGAATGATACAAAGATATGTAATATTAATAGTAATATATATAAATACCCATGACTCAGGTACAACAACTCGTATTCATCACACTAACATCTCCCCCATTGATTTGAACCCAGGACTGTCGGTGCGAAAGATAGGATCGCTGCCGTTGCACTTCAAAATTAGCAATTAGCTCGTCATAGTCAGCATTAAACATAGACAATCTATAAGGAAGTTAGTTAGTTTTAAGTTTTTTCCTCAATGTAGTGTTATCAATAGTGTTTTGTATTTGTAAAGATTTTGGTAATAAACAAAGAGATACATTAGCTAAATGTATATATATATATATAATTCCATGTCACAGTGTTTGACCGCGATGAACCGACGTTAATGATTTCTTTTTCGTTTAACTGCATTTGTTCCGACTTAGGACATACGATAGGTTTCATTTTAACTTATAATAAAAAAAACATTGGTTGTTTGTAAAGTCAGTTTACGAAAGATAAGTAATTTTACGTGATAGCGTCATAAGAAAACATTGATGAAAAATTGCATACTTTTATGAATTGAATTGAACTAAATTATTATCATTATTTTGTATAATTACTCGAAATTAATAAAAAAAAAATTTTTTTTCGATAAATTAACATTAAGTTGTTATAAACAATGGAAACCACATTAACTTTTCACTTTATGAAGTGGAAGAGAGATAGATGCGCCACAAGTCGAACGCTTAGGCCGATCGTGCCTCTCTATCGCTTGCTCTGCGCTCTCGCTTGCATGCTCGGCTCAGGCGGAACGTTACACTTTTTCGTGCGTGCAGCCGTTAATCGATTTATAAGACGTTATCACGTCAAAAAAATTGCATATTATTCGCTATGTGCAAAGTGGGTGGTGGGGACCGTCAAATCGATCGCAGCGCGCGATGTGACAGAAATGTGAAATAACTCTGGACTGTCATGTATCAAATTGCAATATTTTCATACAATTTCATACTAACGCTATTAAGAATTTTTGAGAAAAAACGTTAAAATTCGCGATATGGGTCACAGTGTTATAAAGTGTAGAAACAGGCGGGAAAAGTTTTTCCCATTGTTGTTCGCTACTTGTTTTTGATAAACTTTCTTCTGTGTTGATATAATGTATCAAAGCAGCAATATGTTTGCACTTGCCACTTTGAATATAAACACTCTCGCACTTAACATTCGTAACGACACGTTCATCATTTATCTGGAATTAAAATTAACATTAAATTAATTAATATAAGTTGAGGTGCACTAACTCAAAAATACAATACTTAGTTCGTACACTTCCGCGCACATTACGCATTTGCATAAAACACTTTTTACGGATTTTGCACATATTTTTTATAATGGTTGTCATGTTCACAATATTTTAATCGAGCACGTTCCTAATTGTTAAAATTGTTTTATGCATATCAAATTGTTTTATTTGTGTTTTATTGAAATGTCAAAAATACAATTTCAATAAGTAGATATGAACTCACTTTAAATGATGTTTCGAAGGGATTATGTGTAACAGTAAAGACGTTTGTCTATCAGAGCTTATATTAAGTAGCTTTGTCCGTTGGTTCTAAGCTCTTCAACGTTTCTCACATGCTGTTCTAATACTATTTTTTCCTTTTTGCATAGTTTGAGGTTGGAAATATATATCATGTTCTAGCGATTCAAATCCCGTACGTATTATAACATACCATTTTTTTGTTAAGGTAGGAAAATCGGTTATTAATATGCACCAACTTTTTTAGATATTTTTATTTAATTTCGCTGAAAAACAATCCGGAAATCGTTATCAAACAATCCAGTTGCCATTATTTGACAGAACTCAAGTCCACAATAATTGTGGTCACTAGAGGCGCTGTCATCGCGCACACAGCGAATAATAACATATCCACAGCTACGCGTGACCGAGTCGGCTAGTATATCTATATAAATGATCATGATCATCATCGGTGATAGCTACTGGTGGACTGTATTAAACTGCGATATGAAATATAATGGAAACACGGTGATTTTACGATAATTATAGTAATTTAATTAAATATTCACAATACAATTAAAACAGACCTGTCAGCCTGACACACAAAAACAAAACCCAAACCACGAGACAGAAAGGAAGATGAAAAAGTATCAAAAAGGTAGAATAATATGAAATAATATAAAAAAGGTTTGCGTATCAGCCAGTCGCCAACAATCGGGATAAGTGATAGATAGTATAAAGGATATGCTCACCACACAAACATATCTATGTATAGTAAGGTATATCTATCCGTTACCCTATTATCCATAAGACAAGCCTTACAGTGTTGGTACTACTCTTGGTTTAAAAGTTTATTATTATTATTACTATTACTATTACTATTAAGAAATAGTTTATTATTATTATTATTACATTATATGCCTCTACCAGGATTTGAATCCGGTTTGTAGACAGGATCACTCCTGTTGCACTAAGCTGCTGTCACATACATTTTTATTATATTTACTTTCGCTTATAATCTATTTGTCATTCTTATTGGTTTTAGTAGGTTTTGTTTGGGATTCCTTTTTTTTTAAGAAAGCCCTATTGAGATTTTAAAATTTAAAAAAACCCTACTTTTGTGTTTAATTTTTTTTAAAGCCAAAAATTATTTTAGGCCTATTTTTCAAACGTTACATAAAAACTTATCAATTAGATATCGTAATATACTAGCAAATTTATATTAGTAAGTTACTTAAATCATAATAATGAAATATTTGCCATATAATACTGTTACATAGCTAAGTACAAAAATGAAATCATTAAATTGAAGTGGTTAGTGCTGGTTTGTAACAGGTATTGTAATTACTAATAACGGTTATTTTTATGGTGCCAGTGGTATTTCTTGTTTATTGGGTAATCATTTAATCGATAAATAAGCTGTCAATAATTGGTAAATAAGTCAACCTATGTAATCTTGATACATTTTCGAGTTAATTATTTAAACTAAGAATTAACTATATGACAAGTTTTGGTCACTATGGGTTTATTCCTCCTGCAATTAAGCTGTATATGTTATAATACAACTTACTACACTTAGAACAGTATTTAAATTTAAATAAGTTATCATTATTATTGACGACTGTTTGGTACATCGGTAGCGATCCTGCCTTTCGCACCTACGGTCTTGGGTTCGAATCCCGGAAGGGGTAGATGTTTGTATGATGAACACGAGAATTTGTACCTGAGTCATGCCTGTTTGTATATATTTCTATAAATATTACTTATTTATGTATGATATATGTATGTCTATCCGTTACCCTAGTATCCATAACACAAGCCTTAAAGTGCTTACTTTGGGCTAGGTTAATTGGTGTGAATGTAAGAAATATTTATTTATTTATTATATTGATGCGATTTTTGTACGTAATGTAAAAAAATAAAACCAGATAAATTGGCGAACTTAATTAAATCTTCTATTCACTATATAGAACAAGGAAAAGCAAGTAAAGTATTTAAGTACAAATACTTTGACAGATATTTAGATTACTTAGAAAATTTTGATTATTCAACAAATTCTAACTCTATATAAGTTGCATGAAATATTAAGTTAAAGTTTTAGAAAAGCGATAACGAAATCTCATATCCTTATTGTTTATCAAGAAATGATAACAAAATATCGTGTTCACAATCAACAGGTGGAAGACAAGGTATCAAAATCGTTAACGAAACGATTCGATATTGTGTATAAGTGAAAACAAAATTTGTTTTCACGTAAGAAAAAACGAAATTCAGGTACCAGGGCGGCATAACTTGCTGAGAGATAGTCGGAAGGCTTGCAACGAAGCACCCAAAGCTCGTCTGGGAGCCCGTCTAGAGCGCACGTGGCCCTACGCCTGCGCTTATACCTCCTCCACAGCCAGCCAGTATCGAGCGAGCCTCCGCACAGGTCGGTCATGTTGCAATGTCTGACGGCCGCGACTCCCCGTCGCAGAGCGGTCTCCGCGACCGTGTCTCGTTCTTCGAAAAAGTGTGGGTCGGACAAGCCGGCAATGATACCGTCGACGCCGCCATGGATGTCGACGACATCGAACGCCGCATAGAGCAGCGTAAACGCCGCCCTGAATCCCCAAAAATTGAAGTGAAACTTAAACATACGCGCGACAATGAATCTCCAACGAGAAGTTACGAAACTCCTTTTCCTAATTTGAAATTGAGGCATGTTGAGCCTGTCGAAGAAGTCGAGCGATACGAGACGCAGGTCGAAGAGGGCGACCTCGCATCTGGTGTCCGTTTCGTCAAATTCGAGAGGGTCACAGTGAGGAAAACAGTTACTGAGAGTAGGGAGGAGCGCGCTGAGTCACCACAGCACGAGTGGTACTCTGAATATAAACAACAGACCTTGCACACTGCTCCTAGAAAGGAATATGTTAGGAGCAAATCGGAGTATGATTCTCACATTGCAGAAATACGCGGTAAGTAATCAACCACAAAAAAACAAGAGTTTCAATTGGTGTGATAACTGAATAACATAAGCCACCTCTCAATATCGATCCCATAATCGGACACAGCATTTTTAGGTCACCGAAACATAATGTCAAGGGGTCGCGACCTTGTCCGTAAAAAATATGTAAACAACGTCATACGATGTGTTTTCGGTGCAAATGAATTTATTGTAATCTATTATCAACATAACGTTCTAATTATGATTACGTTTAAAGAGATTTGAAGTAATTATATGATTAGCAGTCATCTTCACACAAAATAGAGAATGAAAATATTAGTGGAACCTTGGTCTTGTTCAAATACAGGTTTACGATACACTAACTTTTATGTAGCTAGCTCGCGTTAATGTAGACTACCGTTTAAAATTTGTATTTCTATCCTTCGGGAAAAGTACTTTTTTCTGGATAAAAAGTATCCTATATCCTTTTCTATAACCCTGAAAAAGTGTATGCCAAAATCCATTATGATCGGTTAAGTAGTTGAAGAGTGAAAATGTAACAAACAGACAAATTCACTTTCTATTTATATTATAAGGATTTCAAGTCATTGCAAATAAGTAAATAGAAAGGTATGTTTGTGTCTGAATTCAGTACAAAACTAGAGATGTAGTAGATTGATAATAATAATAATCTTTCTTAGATTCACATAATTAATCTAGTCCAAAGTAAGCACTATAAGGCTTGTGTTATGGATACTAAGGTAAAGTATAGACATACCTATATGATACATAGATATGCAATATTTATAGAAATATACATAAATACTTAGGTAAAAATGCTCGCATTAATCACACAAATATCTGTCCCTTCCGGGATCGAACCCAGGACCGTCGGTGCAAAAGGCAAGATCGCTACCGTTGAACCAAATGGTCTTCAATTGATAGAGCATTATTAATAACAGATAATGAATTATTGATTTCAGATGCATTAGAATGTATTTTTACGCGTCTACAAGATAAGATTATTAATCAAATTACATAATACTTGATATGATACAAGTATTATGGTCTTAATTTGTTAGAGAATAGAGACTATAATATTCAAAAGGTGGGAAATATCACTATCATATATCATTAATTAGTATTAGCTGACCCGGTAACACGTTGCTATGGTAACGTCAATTGATACAATGGGAAAAGAGCGGACAGACAAACACACAAACAACAAATTTGTGTTTTTAGAGTATATACTAGCGGCCCGTCCCGGCTTCGCACGGGTGCACAAAATTCTGTATTTTTTTTCTATTATTAAATATTTTACGTTAGCGCCATCTAGCGTCCGGTAGACGAACTACTTGCGGTTTACGCATTGCTATGGTAACGTTATTGATACAATGGAAAAAGAGCGGGATAAAGAGCGGACAGACAAACAGAATTAACTGTGATCTTAGATTATAGATTTTAACATCCAAACTATAAAGTGATGAGAGAAATGGATTTCTGATACATTTTAATATCCACAAGTATTAAGCTTTACTGATTTGTTTTGCAATGATATATGTGATCGATTTATTAATACAAACTCACCAACGCTTATTACATCCATACAAACAGTAGTTTCTCAAATATTTTGTTTTTAGCTTATTAAAGGTTAGTATTACATGTAATTTACAAGGATGTGAATATAAATACCATTTTAAGACTAAATATTACAATATTCCATTGTCCTTACGCATTCGAGAATGAGTAGGTATAAGCAATTATTAGGAACAAAAAAAAATTGTTAGCCCTGGAGGCAAGCGAGTACATTTCTTTTAAATGGTAAGTTGTCTGAAAAAATATCAGCATTTAAGGAAATCTAATTGCACAATTTAGTCATACGGATTATTTCTTTCTTGTTTCTTTCCTGCCGTTCTGTCACTCTTTCTTTCTAAATTCTTTTTCTTGATACGTTTTTGTTCTTGGGCGAGAAGTATCCTTAGCTTCGACCCTCAAATGTAACTAATATTAGGGGTTAAAGTATGAAATTGCCGATTTGTACTGAAAATCTATATTGTTTATTTTTTAAATTTTTAACAAATTTATTTAATCAAAATAGTTGCCATTATTATCTATACATTGCTGCCATCTAATGGGAAGGTCATTAATGCCTTTGCGATAGAATTCCGACGATCTAGACTGCACAAACTGTGTGAAAGCATTTTGTACTGCCTCCTGGGAAGAAAACTTCTTGTCACGTAGATAATTGTCCAAATCACGAAAAAAATGGTAGTCCGTTGGAGCAAGGTCTGGTGAATACGGAGGATGACGAATGGTTTCTAACTGCAGTTCCTGAAGGGTCAAAATGGTTTCTCGTGCTGTGTGAGGTCTCGCGTTGTCGTGGAGCAATAATGGTGAAGATCGATTCATGAGTCGGGGCTGTTTTACTGCTAGTTTTGTCAACATGGTTCGGAGTTCGGCACAATAGACATCTGCCGTTATTGCTTGACCAGATCGGAGAAAACTATAGTGAATAACACCATGCTGAGACCACCAAACAGTTACCATTACCTTTTTATTGGTAAGTTTTGCTTTAGGACACTGTTGTGGCATTTGACCTGGGGTCAGCCATTGCATTTTTCTTTTCCGGTTATCATAAAGAATCCACTTTTCATCACATGTTACAATTCGATCCAATATTCCTTCATTTCTGTACCGGTTCAACAAGGCAACACAAGTTTCAACACGCGTTTCTTTCTGCAGATCAGTCAAATCATGAGGCACCCATTTTTCGTATTTTTTTATTTTATTGATTTGACGCAAGTGAGTCAATATTGTGGGTAAGGTAACGTTAAACCATGCCGCTAATTCCTGGGTACTTTGACTAGGATCGGCTTCCACTATCTCTCTTAATTCATCGTTATTTACCTGTGTGGGCGGTCTTCCTCGTGGCTCGTTCTTTAAGTCGAAATTTCCATCACGAAAGCGTTTAAACCAAAATCGCACGGTGCGTTCATTAGTAGACCCCTCTCCAAACGCAGCATTGATATTGCGGGCTGTTTCTGCCGCGTTAGTTCCGCGTCGGAACTCGTATTCAAAAATAACTCGAATTTTCGCAGTATCCATCTTTCTTGTCTAAATTGAATAACAAAAACAATTGAAAGTCGATATTCAAATGTTTTACATTTTTTAAAAAAAGAACATCATAGAAACCATTTAAAAAAAGTTTCATTCGAAAACCTCAAACCATGAAGATTCTATGTCAATTCAAAGAACCTATTGCAATAAAACGGCAATTTCATACTTTAACCCCTATTATTATAACAACAACCCAAAATTGAAAAAAAAATAAAAACTAGAACCAGTTACCTACCCTAATTAAAAAAACAAAAAGAAAACAAAAGCATAATCATACGTGCAACGGTAGAATTTGGCCATTTTGTAAATACCTTTTTTTACATGCAAAAGTATATGTTTTTTGTCTAGACATAATTAATTATTTGAATCGTTTTATTACGTAATATTTCGCGATATCTAAGTGCATCTTGATTTGTAATATTGATATCGATTATGCACCTTGGTATGATTCCTCTTGTAAATCAAATCTGTTGTACCTAAACTGGTATTTATTAAAGTTCTCATACTTAAACGAGCTTATTTTCTTAGTAATAAGATACAAATTCGTTTGACTTATTATTATTGGTTTTTACTTTTATCGATTGCGCTTTACACATTAGTGTAGAGATAATAATTGCAAGTAATGGCTCACGCTTCAGTGTGTATGAAATCATACTGTGAAAATAATTCAATGTTAAAAAAATTGATGATGAATTATATGTTTTGAAATTTCAAATTTTACATCAAACTAATATCATTCGTATTATCAAATAGCTAGTAAGAGCAATATTTAGATGGGTGAACAAAAATAAACAATCTCTAATTCCTCCATATTTTTTTGACTAAAATCTATTTATCTATGTATATCTAATCTATGTATCTATAACAAAAATAACAAGTTTTTATGTCTGTTTGTTGTGACTAATCTCCGAAACGTCTTAATCGATTTTGACGAGACTTTCACTAATAGATAGCTGATGTCATAACTAGTAATTTAGGCTACTTTTATTTAATGATAATGAAAATTAGAGTGTTGCAATGCCATTCTGGTAAAGTTAGTCATCGATAGCCAATTAATAACGGACGAATTCTATCACGTCATCAAATGATGTCAATCTACCAAGGTTGCTTGGCCGTGAAATCAACAATTAATTACAAAGATAATTTAGTCATTAATTAAATTTTAATAGATAAATAATTTTTACCTTATTATTGCCCTAGGATTATTTAATATGGACTCTGTCAGAACAACAGCGCCTCTGTGTTCGTTCTTTCCATTTCCACTTTTATGCTGCGACAGGATGGTCCTTTTTTGGCCTCAGACACACCATATTTGTATTTTTTCCTATTTTATATGTATCTTTCTTTTTTTTTGTATGTTGTTACTCTTTTTATTTATATACATCTTTTGTTGTTGTGTGTTTGAGTTTAAAATAAATGTTTTTCTTTCTTTCTAATATTAGGGGTTAAAGTATGAAATTGCCGATTTGTACTGAAAATCTATATTGTTTATTTTTTAAATTTTTAACAAATTTATTTAATCAAAATAGTTGCCATTATTATCTATACATTGCTGCCATCTAATGGGAAGGTCATTAATGCCTTTGCGATAGAATTCCGACGATCTAGACTGCACAAACTGTGTGAAAGCATTTTGTACTGCCTCCTGGGAAGAAAACTTCTTGTCACGTAGATAATTGTCCAAATCACGAAAAAAATGGTAGTCCGTTGGAGCAAGGTCTGGTGAATACGGAGGATGACGAATGGTTTCTAACTGCAGTTCCTGAAGGGTCAAAATGGTTTCTCGTGCTGTGTGAGGTCTCGCGTTGTCGTGGAGCAATAATGGTGAAGATCGATTCATGAGTCGGGGCTGTTTTACTGCTAGTTTTGTCAACATGGTTCGGAGTTCGGCACAATAGACATCTGCCGTTATTGCTTGACCAGATCGGAGAAAACTATAGTGAATAACACCATGCTGAGACCACCAAACAGTTACCATTACCTTTTTATTGGTAAGTTTTGCTTTAGGACACTGTTGTGGCATTTGACCTGGGGTCAGCCATTGCATTTTTCTTTTCCGGTTATCATAAAGAATCCACTTTTCATCACATGTTACAATTCGATCCAATATTCCTTCATTTCTGTACCGGTTCAACAAGGCAACACAAGTTTCAACACGCGTTTCTTTCTGCAGATCAGTCAAATCATGAGGCACCCATTTTTCGTATTTTTTTATTTTATTGATTTGACGCAAGTGAGTCAATATTGTGGGTAAGGTAACGTTAAACCATGCCGCTAATTCCTGGGTACTTTGACTAGGATCGGCTTCCACTATCTCTCTTAATTCATCGTTATTTACCTGTGTGGGCGGTCTTCCTCGTGGCTCGTTCTTTAAGTCGAAATTTCCATCACGAAAGCGTTTAAACCAAAATCGCACGGTGCGTTCATTAGTAGACCCCTCTCCAAACGCAGCATTGATATTGCGGGCTGTTTCTGCCGCGTTAGTTCCGCGTCGGAACTCGTATTCAAAAATAACTCGAATTTTCGCAGTATCCATCTTTCTTGTCTAAATTGAATAACAAAAACAATTGAAAGTCGATATTCAAATGTTTTACATTTTTTAAAAAAAGAACATCATAGAAACCATTTAAAAAAAGTTTCATTCGAAAACCTCAAACCATGAAGATTCTATGTCAATTCAAAGAACCTATTGCAATAAAACGGCAATTTCATACTTTAACCCCTATTATTTATTAAGCCGATATCTTTTGATGATACTAGCTTTGTTCCCTCATAAATAATACTAATATTTCTAACATTCCCACCAATAAGCCTAGCCTATAACCGTAAGACTAGTGTTATGGATACAAGGGTAACAGATAGACATACATATATGATATATAAATAAGAAATATTCTCCGGAAAACGGTAATACTCACAAACATCTGCCTCTTTCGAGACTCGAACCCAGGACGGTGCAAACGGCAGGATCGCTACCGTTGCACCAAACAGTCGACATAATATTAATAATGTTACATTATTACTTTCACTGCCACTTTTGGCAACTTTTTGGCTGAAAATGTTATACATAAGTCAGCTTGTTCATATATAGGTAAAAGTATGGCCACTTTATTGTTGCCACAATTAATAAAAAAAAAGTATTAATATTTTCAATTTTATTTTTTTCATTGGACAACCAGACTTACAAATAGGCGCCACCTTTATATGGTTGAAATACCAAAGAGTTTTGTTTGTTACAATTTTGTGATCTGTACCGCTAAAGAGTGGAACTCCTTGTCTAAGTCTGCTTCCTGACAGATACAATTTAGGGGTCTTCAAGTCACGAGTGAATAGGTATCAATCTCGTCACATCCTAGATCGCGTCGTCACTTACCATCAGGCGAGTTAGCGGTCAAGCGCTAATCTATTTACTATAAAAAAAATCTACTTGACCGGTTCTTGTGGTGAAGTGAACTGAATATAGTCTATAAATCTAAAACCACAGAAGGCTCGTGCCGTACAATGCATAGAAATACTTTCATTCGCGGCAAATGCGCAAGGGGTCATAATCATAATTTATTTCCAAGAACATTTATATGTGGTTTTTCACTGTGGTACTTCAGTATACTCTCCCTTTGTCATCGGCATATGAATTATTGTTCATAGTTGAAATTACAAAGCTACAATGCCAATAGATTATTTTATTTATTTAAGGAAACAAATAGTACTTATACTATTTTGGTGCCATCCATAAAGTGCACACGAATTTTCAGACTTGTCTTTGTCACAGGTTGTCACATTTTAAAAACCCCTCCCCTGCTGTTATGTGACAAATTTCAAAAATGTATGCATGTATTTAAAATAATGAAAAGAATACAGTTATTTTCAATATTTCTGAAATAATTTATTAAATTATCTCTTTCAAAATCAGTATAAAGTCAAATATTTTAGATAACAGAGAAAACAAACAATTTTAACGTGACGTCGCAAAGCTTTTCACCCCTCTGCCTTAGTCACACAATGTCACATTCCGGTGTTACCCCTCCCCCCTTTAACGTTTGAAATAATTTATGGCCCACTCCTTATGATATGTGTTTAATTAAATATTGTATATGCCAAAAGAGTTTCCAACAATGAAAATTACGTGCAAAGACTAAAATATGAAATGTCTTTTAAGAGACAACAAATTAAAAGAGATTATTCCTGAGGCCTTACCATCACACTTTATTGCGATTCAAATTAAGCTGTTAAAGAGAGACGCTACTATAGACCGCGTACAGCGCTGTCTCACTTTGACAATCGAACTTGCATAGCGCTCAGAGATCACGGTAAGCCCTCTGATCCCTCAATTCCTGGACAAAGATTTTGTTTGATTGACACCAATAACTTAAATATTATATGATAACTAGCTAACCCGGCCACGCGTTGCTGGTATAACCCGGCCATGCCTTGCTATGGTAACGTTAATTGATTAAAAAACTGTTATTCTTAGGCTTATGGTAACTATGGTAACTATACTATATGGTAACAAACCCACAAAGTCCTTCTTTTATATAGTAGAGCTAATTTTATGATATATTACAGACAAATCAGGAGTTACATGTTATTAATTCCTTTCTTGTTTTGTGGTTTACATTAGCTTATATTAGCTATGAATTGAACTGACTAAACAAACGTTATCCAAATATCAAAGCAGACCGTTGTTAACCTTGTCTTATTCAAGCAGATTATTACAAAATAAATAAAACAAGTTACTTTTTAAGCGTTACGCAGTTTACCAAGAAAATATAGAGGAATATTAAAAACAATATATTTATAAAGTTTTTATTTCAAAGAACAGATGGTCATATTGGATTAGTATTTTACAATACTTTACAACTAATGTTAGTATGAAATAAGAAATTAAATCAACCTGCGGACTATACATGTCTACAAAAGTGAAGTGAACCTATCGGTCATTGTTTCAACAATGCTGTTTTTTTTAATGCGAATAGGTATAGTTCCCGGCATATAAGTTGAACCTGGTTTTGAAATCACGTGACATGCGCAGTAGCAAGTTTAGGTACATTATTCTCTACTGCGCATATCACGTGATTTCAAAACCAGGTTCAACTTATATGCCGGGGACTATAAGCGCTTGACCGCTATATCACTTGATGGTAAGGGACGATGCGATCTAGGATGTTTTGAGCCTGACTAACAGATACCTAAATTATATTTATCAGGAAATACAGACTCATGCAAAGAGTTCCACTCTCTTGCGATTCTCAGTCTGCGTATCAAAGATGCTGTCTTTTTGCGAGAGATTAAGAATAGGTAAATTTTAAAATTGTATTAATTACAAAAATATGTCACAAAAATGATGGGGATGAAGGGTGGATGAAATGTGATGTAAATAGTGTTACCAATGATTCAAACTACGACGACCTCTGGTGGTCGAGTGGCTCGCATAGTTTTCATGGAAATGCATCTCCATTTCATCCGCTCCGCGGCCAGTTCATTATAGAAAAGGAACTGTTCAACAGACAAATGCAATCTTTTTAAGTATTTCTTAGGCTGACACCAGCGCCCATCTCTTCTCCATTACTGAAAATACTTTATTAAAAAAAAAACCGACTCCAAAAATAACTCTACAATTGCAAGCACCACTAAAAACTTAAAAATAATATTTTTTTGTCTATTCTATGCTTTTACTACATTAATACTAATAGTTATTTTTGGAGTCGGTGCCAGCAAATTATCATTATAAACCTACAGTATTCAAAGAATTTAAGTATTAATTAACTAACAACCAATACAACAAAATATTTGAGAAGAATACAATATATATATTTTTTGTAGATTATTGCTGGCACCGACTCCAAAAATAACTATTTGTATTAATGTAGTAAAAGCATAGAATAGACAAAAAAAATATTATTTTTAACCTTTTAATGGTGCTTGCAATTGTGGAGTAATTTTGGGAGTCGGTTTTTTTTTGTTATTTTTTTTTATTTCTTTTTTTTAGTGCGTTATTTTGCAACTAGTTTTTTGAAGAATTTTTTATCTTTATTTATTATTTAGTTTGCTATAAACAGCGAAATCGTTATATGTTACCTATGATTTAAGAACTAAATTTTATGATATGAAAATAAAATGGGACCAATCTGAAGGTATACTCTTTCAAATAAAAAAGTTTTTTCCAAATCGGCTTATAATTGACAAAGTCCTCCTTTTTTGGAGTCGGTTAAAAATAAAGAACGATAAGCGGTGCTAGAAAAGCCGGACTTATCGCTTAGTGCAATCTTTACCTTGTCTGTCTACCTTTGGATGGAGGGAAATAATGCTATTAAGGATAGGGGTGTAATGCAACAAAAAGAGACATTTTCTAATTATAAAAATAACTTATAACCATTATGTTAAAAATAAATGAAATAATAACAAGTTATTGAGTTTCGTGGATTCTTCATTAGTATTAGAAGTATGTTAATCAAGATGACATCATTTACCTGCTATTCTGAGCTGTATTGTCAACAAGTCTCGGTGTAATCTTTCGCATGGCAACCTTGACTTTCGGCCGTTATTTTTTTTTCCACAACATTTATTCGGTAAAAAGCGATTAAGTTAACACAAATCTTACTAAACCCTGTAGGTGTTTCTTAATTGAATTAAATTTGGTAATAATTATAGTTCTATTAATAACACTTAAGTATATATAACTGTATAATAAGATATATAATAAAATAAAACAGGTTGCACTCCGGGAGTGCCGGCAGAAGTGAAAACATGAACATCAAAGTTGATATTTTGGAATGGTTAGGGAAGAATTTCGCACGAATTGCTTTAATTAGCAGTATAAAAGTACTGTCATTTATGTAGTAAAATACAATATTCATTTATGAAGCTATAGCACACAAACATGACAACAAACACACACGCACACTCACGTAAGCGCCCTGCGCCACTTAAAGGAAACTGCAGAAGCAGCACTTGGTGGAAAGAGAGGGGGATATTACTTCCTCTCCTACGCCGCGCCGGCGGTGTACTCTCCCTCCGTCTTACGAATTTTCGATCAGGTCACGTGTCCTGACGCGAGTTTAACATTTTTTACCCATCCCAAAAAGTGCACAACGCCGCTAAAGAAGTTATCACTTCAAAAGTATCATATTCATATTTTTAATACATAAATACATTAATAGTACATGATTGCAATAAACTTAAACTAGACGACTGGTTGGTGCAACAGTACCGATACCTTGTGCGCCAGTGATCCCTAGTTCGATTCCCGGTAAGGGCTTATATTATGCATGAGCATTTCTTCTTGAGTCATGTTCGTTTTTATATTAATTTATGTATTCAATACGTTATTTAGTTTTTATAGCCAAGTTCTGCTAATTTTGGGACTTAATAATTGTCGTGAATTGTCCGAAATTAATTTATTATTATATAGCATTAAATAAACAAAAATGAACGTCACCTAAAACATATGTAAAACAAAAGAAATACTGAAAAAAAGAATGTGTGCAATTCACACGTTGTAGAAGTGAAACCTTCAAAAATGTTGGTTTCAAGATAATGAGACGAATGTAAAATTTCGTGAAGAGGATAATTGTAGGTTTTAGTAATAATCACAGTGATACAAAGTTAGATAATTATTTTACATTTTATTCGTATATATTACATAGATTTATTCAGACTCAGAGCTTACATTTTCGAAAAATGATACAAGAGGCTTATAGTAATTAAAGTACATACCACGAACATGACAGACTCTGTATTATGCTTCCTATCTCATTTTCTCCTACATTAAAACTTATGAATTTTACTCTTTTTACTGTCGTTTTGTCGTTTCATCGACTTTAAAATGACAACGATGCTAAAGAAGTTTTCACTTCAAAAACATTGAAATTTCTTTTATTCATTATGTTTAATCCAAACTAACAAAATATCTGAACGAACTAATCTACATAACAAGTTATAATAAAATTTCATCATAAATTACTTAATCTACAATAAACTTGAAATTCTTATGAGCTCACGTTACCAATTTAAGGCACTAATAACTCAGGAATGACGTCATCGTCTGCTACGTGACGTCATCACCCGCCGTTAAATCATAAAAAACCGTAGTAACAAGTAGATTGAGTCTAAATTTGGGTGCACTTGAAGACTCTATATTTAGTGCAACATTACTCATGTTTTAAGTATTACGATTAAAAATCGATTATTGCTCTTTTATTCTTTACACTCTGTCATAGAAATGTTTAAGTTTTCTTATTTGAAATAGAACCTTGTTGACTTTGTTGTAATCAACGATGTAATGAAACCATAACACTGCTATTTTTGTGTAAGTAAAATATTTTTTGTGTCGTTACTTCTGTTGAAGCTTATGAGTTTCTTGCGCCCGTTCTTCTTCTCAGTTCAAAGACGTTCTGAATGGACGGTAGGTGAAAATGTTGAAATTCTAAACAACTTATTTTAAGTGCATTTGAATATAGTTGTGTTTTTTTATATTTTTAAACTGTGATCTTTTTAAGGCAACACAGTGAAATGCATTGTTGTAATGTAAATCAATCTGTGTGTGTGTGTGTGTGTGTGTGTGTGTGTGTGTGTGTGTGAGTGTGTGTGCTTTGTTGGCTGCCCTTAAATAAATAAAAAAATAACATTTAACGCCTGAGATGAGTTTTTCTTATAAAAGTTGCCATGGATATGAAAATCTACCAATTATAGGTATATAGGTATATAATAAAAATGTAATAATTATAACAGTGTATTATTTCAACTAGTCACTACGGGATTATGTATTAGAGGTCATGAATCAGCTTCAATGACGCAATGTCTGTTACACCATAACATCCCGAGTTCTTAACCGATTTTAATATTTTTTTGTGTGGATTCGAATCCATACATTTAGGACCAAATAATGAAATTTTGAAATTTGAAATTCGCGAAAATAAGTTTAGCTCTATGGGATTTCCCAATGAAATAATAAGCGCGCGCTTTTTGAAAGTTTTCATTCTTATTTAATTTTTAAATTTACTGAACATTATAGTTTTTTTTATTACGCTCCGCTCCAGTATATGGTGCTAGCGGAGCTTTATGCTTAGCGACTGCATCGATCTAATTACATTCGATAGCACTATCTATAAACCCACAATTCACTCGAAAATGTTAAATATTATGATTCATATTAATCATACGAATAGTTTCCAAATATAGTCCTTGGGCCCCGGACATGACTGTTAGCACTATTTACTAGAATAATATTTAACAATTATTATGCAAATACATGTTCACGGTGTACAAGCATAAATAATACGTGTCACGTGCATAAATGTTAAATAAATTGTTATCAGTTTTACCATTGCAATTTGTTATGACTAAAAATAATTAAACAAAACCTGTTGTTCAGCTTGTTTTTTTTTATACACAACTAGCGGCCCGTCCCGGCTTCGCACGGGTGGACGAAATTCTTTAAATTTTTCTAGCATTAAATAGTGCCTATGTTACTCAGCGTGAATGTAGCTTTCCAATGGTGAAAGAATTTTTGAAATTGGGTTTAGTAGTTTTTGGGTTTATTCATTGCAAACATACAAACATACAAAAATACAAATCTTTCCTCTTTATAATATAAGTGTAGATGTAATTTTATCAATTCTTCAGGATGCGAAATATAAAATGAATATTTTTGCTCTGAAAGGAGATTTATTATTGTAAATAAACTATATATTTAATGAAATATTTCTAGAAGAACATCACATGTCTTATCTGAGACGACAAACAACATTGAATGGTAAGATTCCGCAAAAACATTCACAGGTATTTTATTAATTACAAAGCAAAGATAATATTCTTTCCATTGTCAGTTACTATTGTACACCTTTCGATCCCAAAAATATTTCTTTACCGTTCTATTTGAACCATCAAAGACGCGCGATAAGAAAGAAGAAAGAAATCAAATTGAATAAAAATACGCAACAAGAAAGAAATCAAATTGAATAAAGGATGATAAACATCCGACTCCTTCATAGGAGGATAAGCTATGGTGATAGCCGACATCGTAAGAATGCCATTTTTATTTTTGGTTAATTATGATGTTATAGTTATTTGACATTAAATAATTATTATTATGGTAAAATTGATTCATTTATTGTATAGATAAATTGTATTATACTAGCAGCCCGTCTCGGCTTCGCACGGGTGGACAAAATTCTTTAATTTTTTTCTATTATTAAACATTTTTCCGTTAGCGCCATCTAGCGTCCGGTAGACGAACTACTTGCGGTTATCGCGTTGCTATGGTAACGTTATAGATACAATGGAAAAAGAGCGGACACACAAACACACAAGCCACTGTGATCTTAGATTATAGATTCATAAATGCGCTATTACCTCCCTATATTTTAATTGGACATGTGCCTCCGGTAAAAGAGGTTTTTCTAAATGCGTTAGGTGTGGAATTGTAAGAAATAAAGATAATAATCTGGCAAAATATAATTTATATTATTTTCTTGCATTCAAAACACAGAAAATGTACATTTAGTTTATTTTAACGTTCCGTTATCTGGGCTTCTGCGCAGATCTTGTTTTCGACTGAACGTATAAATATTATAAAACTAATCTTTAGAAATGCAAACTTCTGATTTGATAAGACAGTGTTGTTATAAGTCATAAGTGAAATGCAATTTTATCTGACAAAAAGAATGGGCGCAAGAAACTCGTTAACTTTAACATAAGTAACGAATACACAAAGTTGATTACGACAAAGTCAACAATATGTTTAAAATTAGTATATGTCGGCGAATGGGGTAATTCTTTATTATTATTCTCGGCCACAGTTTTTAACTATCAGGTGGGCGTACGTGAAGTAGTGTTGGATGAAATCACGAGTTTCGATATGTTTTTGTTGACTGCAATTCTTATCACTCTAGGCGGCGCGGCGCTGCGTTCCGGAGATACTTCAGACAGGGTCATTAGTACGGGCTCATGACATTAAAGCAACCGTGATCATGACGACTATGCCATGGAACTAATAATACAAGTATTATTAGTTCCATGGACTATGCATAGCAGTGCTATGATATACAGAGTACCTATAAAAGACAAATTTAAAAAGCAATATAATGAGATGTTAAAGTAATTGTTGATACTGCTAGTTTAAAAGTAGATAACATCGTAGGTTAAAAAATAAAGACTCGGTAGTGTTGTGGTCTTTATTTGTTTTGTTAAGTTTTCCCTTAAGATAAGGCAAAAGGTACGAAACCCATACAGCCTATTCTTCAGTTATTTATTTTCTTAGATCCTGTTGAATGATGATGAGAGCTGATTTATAAATGATAGATGATCAATGGACGATAAATGAATATTGAAATACTATCCACCCTAGGTTTCAGTAAAGGTACGGGGCTTTACTAAAACCTCCTCGTGGACTTCTTGAGAGAGCGCGAAAATACATCTTCAACTGTTTTGTTTCACTTGCCAACACTAAGGCATATTCAGCAACACTCACTGGTTCATAACCCACCATTATTTACACGGTAATATCAACCACAACACAAAAATTAACAAGAAAACCAAAACCGTTAAAGTGACGTTTCGCGTTCCCGCCAAAAAACCTTGTTGTCTTCATAGTATTCAGGATTAGTGACGTGCCAAAACATGTAAAATCATTCAGTTTTTCGGTATCAAATAGTTTTTTTTATCTATTTTGGCGTTGCATAACAAACCTGGTTAGTTGTTTATTTTCATTTGTCGAACTTCGGCCATTTTTTTTGTTTTGCGAGTTTTTATATGAGATCATAGTTTAGTAATTTTTTCCTTAAAATAAGATAAAGTTGCTTACAATGTGATACTAATAATCAAAATATTGTATCGATGTTATGGCTAAGTATTTTACAGTGTTTTGTGAAAATAATAAACTTAGTTTTTGATATAAATTTATTTTTATTACAAGGACAAGCAAAGACAATACCACTAATCAGCATTCTCCTTTGATACTGCATATACATTTACATTCAGTTTTTCCTTAAGACTTTCGCACCGACGGTACTGGGTTCGAGTCCCGGAGGGGGCAGACGTTTGTGTGATGAATAGGAGCATTTGTGCCTGAGTCGTGGGAATTTGTCTATTTATTTATATACTTTTTAATATATAATATCTATGTATTATATATGTATGTCTATCCGTTACCCTACTACGGATAGAAATACATATTTTTTTTTGTATCCATACCACAAGCCTTACAGTGCTTACTTTGGGCTAGACTAATTGGTGTGAATGTGAGAAATATTATTATTACATTACCCGCACACTACACCCATGGCAAATGTAAAACCAGCCAAAAAGAAATACATCGAATTGATGAATAATGTATTTTGCCATAATGTATTCACTTTGTCTATTTCTAGACGGACGGAGTATAAGGACCTGCGCAAACGATTTCTGTTTAATTAATCTTGAGTTATTTTATTTTTCTTTGTTAGTCGTGAAAATAAAATGAAAATAACTTTTTTTAAATGCACTTCAAATAAGTTAAGAATCGTCCAATATTTTAACCTAACAACCCATTCAGGACTTTTAACTGATATGAAGAACGGGCGCAAGAAACTCTTCAGCTTTGACAGAAGTTAACAAGTTGAACAAACCTGTTGATTTTTTTTTTTGTGATGCGAATATTTATATAAGGTTTATAGTTTAATGTTTGCCTTAAAATTAGATAAACAATGTCGTACTCGGAATCATAATTGGAACGGAGTGAGCGAAGCGAGCGGAGCTCCCATGGATCAGCTTCAGTGACGCAATGTCTGTTATTGTCCCCGGCAAATAAGTTAAAAATGATTTTGAAATCACGTGACATGCGCAGTAGTAAATAATGTACCTAAACTTGCTACTGCGCATGTCACGTGATTTCAAAATCATGTTCAACTTATTTGCCGGAGACTATACGCCATAACTTCCTGAGTTCTTAACCGATTTTAATAATTTTTGTGTAATCGAATGAACACATTTAGGACTAGATCGTGACTATTCTTATAGCCCGAATAAAGAAATTCGCAAAAATAAAAAAGTTATGACAAAAAACATTGGCTCTATGGGATTTCATATTGAAACAAAAAGCGCGCGCTTTTCGAAAGTTTTCAGACTTATGGAATTTTAAAATTAACTAAATATTATATTTTTTTTATTTAGTATTACGCTCCTCTCCAATATATGGTGCTAACGAAGCTTTATGATTAACGACTGCATTGGCCTAGTATTCTATACTAAATGACTCTTATAAGAGTTAGATAGTTAAATAATTTGTGTTTTTGGCCTGATTGCAGAGGTTAAACGAGTTTAGCTGTGACTGGTATAGGATGGGTCATAAAACTTTACTAGTTCGTACTTCTTTCTGCTTCGGAAGTTATATTAAGTGGGTTGTGGTCTTTTTTCCTTCAGTTGTTTTTATCTTTACACATGTATATACACAACATATTTATACAGATAATTTAAATAAACTTCAGGCATATCGTGTCTTGGATTCTATTATGTAAAAGGTCACTCCGTTTGCGTCTACCCTTAGGTAACATGTATTAAACATGACGAAGTCTGTTTACACTTGGATACACGTTCCGAATATTTTATACCTGTTTTCATTCGTTAGATGACAGATTTCCTAAATTAGACTACCTAATATATTTGGGAAAATCCAATACCTATTTACTGGGTTTGAATCCCGAAAGGGAGAGATGTTTGTGTGATGAATACTAACTTTTGTACCTGAGTCATGTTAATAAATATCTGTGTATAAATGTTAAATATTGATGTATCGTATATGTATGTCAATCCGTTACCACAGTATCAATAACACAAGCCTTGCAGTGCTTTGGGCTAGGCTAATTGGTGTGAATGTAAGAATTATTATTAATATTATAGGTTTTTTTATTTTAGATTTAATGCTGGTATTTATTAAGTAATTAATTTAAGTAGTTAATCAAATATCTTTTTTATTTTTTTTTCTTTTTATTAACGGTATTTCAATATTATACATGTAAGTCCATTATCCATACATAAAACCCAAAATTCAATCAACTTATTATCACTATAAAAGTAGTGTTCTGATTTCATTGTATCGTTGATTAAAACAAAGTGAACAAGTATCTGTTTTCAGTAAGTATACTTAAGTATTGCTATGAATATACAGAGTATAAAAGACTAAGTTAAAATAGCAACATAAAAATTAGTAGTGCCTGACAAATACAATTTAGGGGTCTTCCAGTCACGAGTGAATAGGCAAGCGCGTCATCCCATATCGCATCGTCCCTTACGATCAGGCGAGATAGCGGTCAAGCGCTTACCTATTCTCGATAAAAAGGAAAGAAAATTAGTTTAACGCAGATCTTAGGATCTGCGTTAAAAAAAAAAAAACGAACGGGCAGCTCCCTTTCACGAGCATGACTCATAATAGTAATCATTGTAATAGTCATTGAAATCTACCTAAATCTGTTTCAGTATCGTAATGATTTTCCGCTCTTTATTTGAGAGTATAAAAAATCTACTCGGTAGGCCTTGGATTCAATGGAGGCGAGACCTCTAGCCTTGAATGTCTGTGCGGTAATTGCCATTCCAAACAGTAAACAAATCTATTACATGATCGTGAAATAAAATTAAATCTTTCGTAAATTAAAATTGCAAACGATCATATTCAACTTGTTACGTCATATATAATAACTAGGCGATGCAGTCGCTAAGCATAAAGCTACGCTGGCACCATATATTGGAGCGGAGCGTAATGCCTAAAAAAGGAAAAAAAAATGTTTTTGTTTCGATGGGAATTTTTGCGAATTTCAAAATTCGGGCTCCGTCACAATCTGGTCCTAAACCTGTTGATTCGATTCCACACAAAAATATTAAAATCGGTTAAGAACTCGGGAAGTTATGGCATAACAGACATTGCGCTATTGAAGCTGATCCATGGGAGCTTTGCTCGCTCCGCTCCAACTAACTTGTGCCCGCGGGTAAAAGATAGTTTTATCTATAAATCTATTCACAATTAGTTGTACCTGGTCATACGTTGAAATGTCATAGTGCATAAAATATCACTCAAAACGAAAAAGCATGTGTGCAATTCACACGTGGTAGAAGTGAAACCTTCAAAAACAATACGTACACCTATACAAAATACCACGGTTGTTATGATGCCTTCTCTCAAGCTTTGTATTACGCATGCACACAACACGTATTAACACACGTACATAATGCTTCATATCTCATTTTCTCCTACGTTAAATATTATGAATTTATGTGTCTATCTCTTTTTTTGTCGCTTTTTCGTTTCAAAAAGACACTGTAATGCTTCCTATCTCATTTTCTTCTATGTTAAATCTTATGAATTTATGTGTCAGTCTCTTTTAACTGTCGCTTTATCACAACGATGCTGAAGAAGTTTTCACTTCAAAATTTTATTTTTTTTTTATATATGGTTTTTTAGGTCAAGAACCCTCGCGAAGATCAAGGTTTCATCATAATCTGATCAATGGTTTCGGAACGCATAGAGAACAAACAGACAAACATTGATTTTTATTTGTATAAATAGATAATCCTAGCCCTTGTAAGCATTGCAATATGATACGTAAACGTTTAATATATCTATACATATAAATAAAATTGAAGTGTCTGTTTGCAATATTGAAATAACAGTTTTTTACTCCATGCATATGAATATATATACGGTACATACACCAAAATAACATTTATTGCAATTTTTGTCTGTCTGTTTGTTCCGGCTAATCTCTGAAATGGCTGGACCGATTTTGACGGGACGACTTTTATTGGCAGGTAGTTCATATAATAAGGAGTAACTTAGGCTACTTTTATTTTAGGAAAAATCTTTTATTTCAATTCATAACCAAAATATTTTGTTTCGTGAAAATTGTAATAACTGAGCCACAGCGACGCGTGGCCGGGTCAGCTAGTATAAATATATATATGTATAACCATAACTCGGGCACTAATGCTATTCATCGCACTGACATCTGCCCCTTCCGGGACTCGAACCCAGGACAATTGGACCGTCAATTTATTGCAAATTTAGCTATATTAGAGACGAGCTGTTGCCCGCGACTGCGTTCGCGTCAATTTCTGTTATTATGATTTTTCACTGATGCTTCGCTCCTATTAGTTGGAGCGTGGTGTTATATAGACAAAAGCCTTCCTTGATAAATGGACTATCCAACACAAAAATAATTTTTCAAATCGGACCAGTAGTTCCTGAGAATGGCGCGTTCAAACAAACAAACTTTTCAGCTTTATAATATTACTCGTAGTATAGATAGGTTAGCTTCTTTCAGTTTTTTTTATCCTTAGGAAAATTCTTCAGATCCTTTCCCTATCATTGGGAACTTCAATATAGGTATCAATACTAGTGAAGTATATATTGCAGTTTTTTTAAAACAAGTCGTAATTATTCATCAGAACAGGTTTAAGATACTCTAATGAATTGACAAACACTTTTCCTTTCACTCATATATAGTCTGTTGTCCCTTTCGTACAGTCTTGTTGTACAAAACTGAGTCGTGACTCCAGGTCTTAATGTTCATTTTAACAAAAACGGTTTAGCGAGCTGGATGACCTCATCTGTGCAAGCGCATTGCGTAACAAACTTGTTGATTGTCTGATTATTTTGTTTTGTTGTTCATCTGCTGGTTTTGGTATCTGACTTTATTACAATAAGGTTCAAAATGGAATAGTATTTTTCTCCAAATAATGATGGTAGTTTTTCACTGATCTGATTTGTAAACTTGATGAGATGTTATATGTAATATTTATATATACTTAAGGTACTGACTCTCAGTTATACATATTTGAACTTTGTAAGTTTATTATAAAACTCAACATATACTCACCGAGAAGCTATTATTTACAAAATCATAGAAAAGAAAATTTAAAATAAATACTTAATAATTTAGAATAGATTCCAATACTTTCGAATCGAAATCTATAATCTAAGAACACAAATTTGTTGTTTGTGTGTTTGTCTGTCCGCTCTTTTTCCCACTCTTTTTCCATTGTATACGCGTTACCATAGCATCGCGTTACCATAGCAACGGGTCAGCTAGTTATTTTAAATATTTTTCTCAAAGAATTAAATATAATGGAAACGTTTATTTATCGGTTAACTAATTAAATTATTTTAATGTTTATTTTCCCGTGGCCTGTATACCATAAAAACGTTGAATCTAATCCGAGAAGATTTTCCGAAATAGTAGCTTTTATGATTTTGTAACTTTAGCCACTTGTCTGTCCACGCTAGCAATTTTTATTGATAGCAAATCCTCGTCAGTCCCTGCTACCATATTCAAATTTCCGCGTAGCCTGCTGTTTGTTTAAATCACGATTAATTTTTGAGTTACAGAGATCCAAATATTCTGTGGTGGATTCTTTATTTAATCAGCTTTACGTTAATATTTTTTGTTTGGTCCTAGCTTCATTATTTAGTGAGTAAATGGCCTTTTTTTTACACAATTCGCGCAGCATTCGGACTGTTGAGAGGGGTGGGGTGCTCGGTAGTGGACTGAAAAGTAGTTATAAGTAGACAATTTTTCTTTATTTCTTTTTAATATGACTTTGTGATAGGTACCAATTAAAACATAGTAAATCTACTAACATATATAAGTATTTTATAGTGCTTTGTGATGTTGATGATCAGGTAGTTAAAAAGTATATTAAAAAAAATTAAGAAGAAAAACACTTTTAGCGGCCAATTGACTACTATATATATATTTTATTTATAAGGATTTCGTCACCACTTAAGAGAAACATTAGAAGCATTTTCGACAAAGTATCAAAGTAATATTACCCGAGATAGCTACTAGCCGATGCATAAAAATAAAATGTGAAACGAATATCCTTTTAAAATGATCCGTGTCACTTTAACATAAAGCTCATATTTTGACTGTATCGGATCTTTGCCTTTAAAAGTCAGACGCCTCGGAATTTAAAATGGGAGACGTTGATTAGTGTTGGACAGGGTATATCGATGTTTTGTATCGATATATTTTATCGTCCTGTTGGAGTATAGTTTTGATATAAGTGACTTTTTTAAGTCAATAATGGTACGAGTTAATACATCTGTTAAACATTTTGAGCTTTTTCGGCAAAAGAGTGAAGGTAATTCACTAGTTATGTCTTGAAAAACGTATACAATGAAAATAAACATTCAACGAAAAAGTGTTGTAGTTGTCATTCGCTTAGAAGAATCTTAGATTTAATTATAACTAAGAAGTCTAAGATTTAATTATAACTAAGAAGTCTAAGATTTAATTATAACTAAGAATTAGGGCCCAGTGTACTTTGAAATCAACTTGTAGAGTTATCTTGGCATATCGTATTTCACCTTATCATCATGTAATATCATATCGAAATAATTTTAAGAGGCAAACGGTTCTTGGAAATTTAAAACAACGAATCACTTACTAGTTTTTCTTATTTATGACGAAGAAATGATTAGCTTTTATCTCACTTGTTATTAATTGATGATAACACAGAAAGTTGGGAAACGCTTCACTCGGAATCTTTAACCACAGAGGAATTGGCTTTCCCAATTACTAAAACAACACATTGTTTTAAAATATTGTAATAGTGGCAGCTAGCCAGGCTGATTTAAAACAGGTCGTACTACCAAACAAACTGAGCTCTAACGTACTCCTCCCCGGGGATCAAACCAAAGAGAGGTACCTAATATTGCAAAACCAATGGGCCAGTCACTACACTAGAGAGGCGGTTAACAATTAGAGTCATTCGATATTCAATTTTATTCAAAACATTATTAATAAAAAAATTGGTTGAAGTAACATTCTTGGATAAGTTGACATTTAAGTTATTATTAATATTAAAAATATCAGAATGTGTCCCATCACTAGTTTGAAATGCATACAGATATCTCAGAGCTTGCATGCGGCTATATTTAGTGCGGAGATAGTCGCTCTTTGTACCGGACAAGATAGTAGAAGTTAATTTATTTAACAAAGAAAGTCTCAGAGATATTATAAATATAATCCATAATCTATATATATGTACATATATAAAAATTCCGTGTCAAAGTGTTTGACTGCTATGAACTCTGAAACTACTCGACCGATAATTTTCTTTTCATTTTGCTGGATTTGTTCCAACTTAGGACATAGGATAGATTTCATTTTAATTTGTAACACAGCAACGCGTGGCCGGGTCAGCTAGTATATTTATATATTATAATTATAATCGGGTGTTAATTATAAGCATAAGAAGGGACAGATGCTTGTGCGATGAATACGAGCATTTGTACCTGAGTCATGGGTATTTACGTATATTTTTCTATAAATATTATATATCTATTTATCATATATGTATGTCTATCCATTAGAAGCAAAGAAATGAAGGAGGTTTATTTCAGTGTTACAGTCATCCTTGTAGTATCCATAACACAAGCCTTATATTATAGTGCTTACTTTCCGCTAGGCTAATAGGTGTGAATGTTAGAAATATTATTATTTTTTTTACGTTCAATAGAGTCAGTAACTCTTTTGACGCTGATATAACCTATTTAGTCCTATTTAAATATAAAATCATATTAAGAGATGTCAAAGCAAAGTGGTGGATTTGAAAAGCTTTACTGAAATAATTTTCAATAAACCTACTTAGGTTTCTTCCTATTAATAAACAAATAATTTTCTTTTTTCACTTCCGCGCACATTACACATTGAAAACAAAAAAATAGGATTTTGCCCATAATTTATTTCATATTTAATCCTGACGTTTCCACTCCTTTACAGGAGCTGTGATCACAGGAGTCAAAACGTCAGGATTAAATATAAAATAAATTATGCGCAAAATCAGTAAAAAATGTCTTAATCAAATAATATATATTTTTTGGTAGGGACATTCATTTATATATCTTAAATGTATGTCCCTACCAAGCTAAATGGTCGCAAAAAAAACTTTTATGTCACACTTAGCTCCATATTAGGAAAAATTATATTATATCATCATAATTAATGATTAATAATTTAAAAAAATACAATATAACAGCTATGAATGAATGAATGAAAATTTATTTGGCACATATATAACACAATAACAATACAAGACAAAAGTATTAACAACAAAAAACAAGCCGTGACAATGCAAGTCATCACGGCACTGGTATTCTGCAGATGCCTTGCTTGGAAGATTAGGTGACATTGAGCCAACAACCTTGGCACAAGCACGTGTAGTAACTAAATTATTATTCTTATATCTGGATAGCAACAGAATTAGAACCAAATTAATATATATATATATATATATACTAGCGGCCCGTCCCGGCTTCGCACGGGTGGACAAAATTCTTTAATTTTTTTCTATTATTAAATATTTTTCCGTTAGCGCCATCTAGCGTCCGGTAAACGAACTACTTGCGGTTAAAATGTAGCTTATATGACACGTTCGTAGATTTACCATAGCAGCGCCATCTATTGATTACTTACTCAACCCAGTCGAAAGGTATCGACATCTGTTAGAATCATTTGGAGTTAACAGATAATTGTGTCTGTCAAATAATAACAGACAAATAATTAGCAATAAATTAAAATTGCGACTATAATTTGAGATTTAAACTATCCTATCTCTCAAGTTGGATCGAACTGTACATGGTGTGCGAATTTTATTATAATCGGTTAAGTGGTTTAGGAGTCCATTAAGGACAAACATTGTGACACGAGATTTATATATATTAAGATATATATATTAATACTTCTTCTTCGTCGTGACACTCTTGCCAGAGCGGCATGAGGTCGTGTCTTCAGCCGAGGCAGATGTTACTCGCCTCACGATCATTCGCCATTTCTCCCTGCTGGCGGACATCCTGTTGCATTCGTTCAGGGAGCCACCCACAGGAGACTACACTTGATCAGTCCATCTCATGGGCGACCGCCCTCGCCC
Organism: Calamotropha paludella; assembly: GCA_927399485.1. NCBI lineage: Eukaryota > Metazoa > Arthropoda > Insecta > Lepidoptera > Crambidae > Calamotropha > Calamotropha paludella. The sequence goes on along the minus strand of OV656806.1, from coordinate 2,275,753 downwards.
TCTAGTGCCCTCTATCTTGCCCTGTACGACGAGGCGCTTGTTAGAGTCACACAGACACACACACACACACACACACACATAAATCAACATGAATTAATATATCACAAACAAACATATAAAACAATTATAAAAAAAAAGTTAAAAGAGGAAAACAATCATCTGACGTGTAGTAACTAAGCCTTAGTGGGTCGATTTTGAGTTTTAAATGCCAGCATATTGTAGTATAGTGGGTATTTGCAAATAATATGTACATAATGTGTGAAGGTACGCCTCACCGTTATCGTTTAACTTCACAGTTGAAATACAGATACGAAGCCCATCGGTTGTTTTATTACCGCTCCTGTCCGCGATAGTTTATTGGCGACGAGGAATAAATTTGTGTTTAGCGTGATGTCTTTCGGTAAAATAAGTGAATTTGACGTACGTTCCGGCAACTGGTCGTTGTATATTGAGCGTTTGGAAATGTACTTTATGGTAAATAAAGTGGAGGAAGACTTGCGGTTACCAACTTTAATAACGGCTATTGGTGATGAAACGTACGAATTACTTAGTAGTTTGGCAAGTCCGAGCAAACCGGCGGAGTTGAAGTATGAGGCGGCGGTAGCACTTTTGCGGGAGCACCTTCAACCCCGGCCGTCGGTAATGGCCGAGCGATATCGTTTTCGGCAGAGGCGACAACGGCCGGATGAAACTGTTGCGCATTATTTATCGGAGTTGAAGAAATTAACAAGGTTTTGTGAATTCGGTAGCAGCTTGGAAGATAATTTGCGTGACCAACTGGTTTGTGGAATACTCAGTGACGTCATCCGGCAACGCCTATTCGCGGAGGACAATTTAAAGTATAACGGTGCGGTCAAATTGGCTTGTGCCCTGGAAGCAGCGGAGCGTGATGCTGCGATTGTGGACATGTCAGCTGCCGCAAGGAGTGACACAATGGGCGGAGTTCACAAAATAGGCACCAAGAGTGAACGTGGGCGGCAAGGTTCGGCGGGAAGATTCGTCAACTGCAAGGCCTGTGGGATAGCGGGGCACGACACAGAAAAATGTCGTTACAAGACATTCGTGTGCAGCAAATGTAAGAAAACAGGTCATTTGCGCCGAGTATGCCCGATGGCGAGAGGTGGCGGCGGGCGGCGTCGGCACATTAATAACGTTCGGCCGTCGAGCGTCGGGGAAGATTCGGAGGACGGCTCGTCTTCAGCCGAAGTGGAAGAGGAATTACACCAACTTAGTTTAAACAGCTATAAACCTGTAAGTTTACATATCACCGTTGAGGGAATTCCTCTAGAAATGGAAATTGACACTGGGTCTGCAGTATCTTGCATAAGTAGGAAAATGTACCAAAAGTATTTTCAAGCAAAAGAAATTGTAAAAAGTAAGGTAGTTTTTCGATTTTATAATGGTAGTACTGTTAGACCGTTGGGGGTTATTTACCCAAAAGTAACTTATAAAAATGTATCTAAGAATATAGAATTATTTGTAATCGATGGAGGAACAACTTCTTTATTGGGCAGACATTGGTTATCCGAATTAGGAATTAAAATTCCATTTTTTAAGAGTAACGTTCATAAAATGGTAGCGGAAAATAAATGTATGCATTCTAATGAATTAAATATGTTAATCGGCAGATATGAACGATTGTTTAGCGGCGGGCTGGGACGGTTCACGGGCGGCAGGGCTCAGCTGCGGGTGCGGGAGGGGGCGACTCCGGTTTTTTGCCGCGCACGGTCGCTACCGTACGCGCTTAGAGGGCAGGTGGACGCGGAGCTAGATTCGATGCTCCGTGACGGTATTATCGAGCCCGTCGACAGCTCAGACTGGGCGACGCCGCTGGTGCCGGTACGTAAAGCGGATGGAGGGTTACGCATATGTGCAGATTACAAAATTACACTTAATCCGGTCTTACTGGTCGACAGATATCCATTACCTAAAATCGATGATTTGTTAGTGAGGCTTAGCGGTGCCCAGTTGTTTTCAAAAATTGATTTATCCCAGGCATATAATCAGATCGAATTAGATAACTCTAAAGACTTCACAGTAATTAACACACATAAAGGGTTATTTAAATATAATCGCTTAGTTTTTGGATTATCTTCAAGTCCGGGTATTTTCCAAAGAATTATGTGTAAACTACTGGGTGACATTCCAGGGGTAGAAATATTTTTAGACGACATAATTTTAGGAACAAAGGGCGGTATATCGGAGCATTTAGCTACTTTAGAAAAAGTTTTTAAAAGATTACAGGATCACGGCATGAAACTCAAAAGGAGTAAATGTGCATTTTTAGTAAAACAGGTTAAATACTTGGGTTATATCATATCCAGTCAGGGGGTTGAAGTGGACAAAGATAAAATAACTGCTATCACCCGAATTCCACGCCCCGCGGATGTTACTCAATTAAGGTCATTTTTAGGCTTAGTAAATTTTTATGCTAAATTTGTTAGAAATATTAGTACTGTTTTGTATCCCCTTTATGAATTATTAAAAAAAGGCGCACCGTGGAAATGGACAAAGAAATGTGAGAAAGCGTTTATTAACATTAAAAATATTTTAACTAGTGCCGAGGTATTGGTACATTACGATCCTAATAAACCCCTTACACTGACCTGTGATGCTAGTGCTAAAGGTATCGGCGGAGTGCTTACGCAACCGGTGGGCGAGGGGGGCGCGGAGCGACCCGTGGGGTATGTGTCGCGGGCACTTACCAACGCGGAGAAACATTACTCTCAGATTGACAGGGAGGCGCTGGCGATCGTGTTTTGTTTACAAAAGTTACATCAGTACCTATATGGCAGGCGGTTTAAGCTCAAAACTGATCACAGGCCGCTAGTTAGTATATTTGGTCCTAAACATGGAATACCAACGATGGCTGCTAGCCGCATGCAGCGTTGGGCGATTATATTGTCTGCCTATACTTATGATATAGAATACGTAAACACAAAACAGAACGGAGCGGACGGGTTGTCGCGGCTGCCGCCGGTAGATGTTAGTGGGGATAGTTCGAATGACTCATCACTCGATCCGCCCGAACAAACGTATTTACACTTCGCACAGAATGAATTGTTATTTGATTATAACGTAGTAAAGCAGCAAACTTCGCACGATCCAATTTTGGGCAGAGTATTATTATTTCTTCGAGAGGGTTGGCCAGAAAGTAATGAAATAAGGGAATTACAGCCATACTTTAATAGAAAAAAAGAATTATACGAAGAGCTAGGTTGTGTAATGTGGGGCTACCGAGTGATTATACCCGAGCGGTGTAGGGATCGCGTGCTGAGGGAACTTCACGAATCACACATGGGCATGAGTAAAACCAAAGCTATGGCCCGGAGTTATGTGTGGTGGCCCGGCCTTGATGAAGCCATCGAATCGATATGTTCGAGTTGCGAAGTGTGTGCAGCGGAAGCGGACGAGCCACATAGACACTCGGCAGCACCGTGGCCGTGGCCGGCCAAACCGTGGTCCCGGGTTCATTTAGATTTCTTAGGTCCTTTCCGAGATAAACTATATTTAATTTTAATTGATGCGAGAACGAAATGGATAGAAGTCTACCCAGTTCCTAGTACAGCAGCTAGATATACTATTGGTAAGCTAGAGGAAATCTTTGCTAGATGGGGTCTACCAAGGCAAATAGTAACAGATAACGGTCCTCCTTTTTCGAGCACTGATTTTTTTAATTTTATGAGTAACAATGGCATTGAACATTTATTTTCGGCGCCATATCACCCGGCTTCTAACGGGGCCGCCGAAAATGCTGTGCGAACGGTTAAAAAGGCGATTCGGAAGGCTATTCGACAAAAGGAGGACGTGCACACATTTTTAAATAAATTTCTATTGCATTATAGAAATACAGAGCATTGTACTACTAAGGAAAGCCCGGCAATGCTTATGTTAGGTAGGAGGTTACGTACTAAATTGGATTTACTTAGGCCTAATAGGGATGAAAAGGTAAAACAAGCTCAGGCTCGTCAAATAAGCTGTAACAAAGGTGGCAACCGAGCGTTTAAACCGGGCGAGGAGGTATGGGTACGACAATATCAGGGCTCTAACAAGTGGGTACCCGGTAAAGTGGTAGACAGGCTAGGTATTACAGATTACAAAATAGCAGATATGGTAGGCAGGGATACTCATAGGCATGTCGACCAGTTAAGGCGGAGATCTGTACGTAGTTCTTTGGTTAGTCCTTCTTCTACGGCCGATGCGACCTCTGAAGCTGTGCTACCGGCTCCGGCGGAGGAACCTCCTCCACCGTCTGAGCAGAACGAACCAAACACCAAGGTACCGGCACAACCAACGTTCAGCGTTGACGAATCCATTCAGGATAGTTGTCGAAGTGAACCCTTTATTCAGTCGGAAGATACAGCATCGACAAACTCATCTTCCGGACCCGCATCTGAGTCATCACCATGCTACGCCGCCCCGTCGCAGTCCCGGCCGATAAGGAAGTGTAGATTGGAGAAACCGCGTAATTATAAGTTTTAAAAAGATATATGTATATAACACTGTCATTATTATCATTTAAGTAATTAGTATCTGTAGTGCTGCAAGGAGATTTAAATGACTGTTAAAATAAAAATAATAAGGAGTTCAGTAATGTAATTGAGGTACATTGTAAGCATATCCCTTTGATTTGAGTGTATAATTTATTACTTATGGATGGAATCGATAGAACTTTAACTGGTTATAATTTTCAGTATTGTTAAACTTAAAGTAAATCGTTTTAATTGAGTCTCAGATTGTATAAATTTAAAGGGAGGGACTGTAGTATAGTGGGTATTTGCAAATAATATGTACATAATGTGTGAAGGTACGCCTCACCGTTATCGTTTAACTTCACAGTTGAAATACAGATACGAAGCCCATCGGTTGTTTTATTACCGCTCCTGTCCGCGATAGTTTACATATGTAAAAAACAAAATGACTTTTGATGTGTTTTTAAATCTTAAACCTGTAAATTTTTAAAATTGTTACAATATATCAATTTTGAATATCTCCGCGTTTTTCGCTTACCTATAAAAATATTCCCTGACACAGTGTTTGACCGCGATTAACTCCGAAAGTATTCTACCTATTTTGATGATTTATTTTAATTTTGCTGATTTTGTTCCGACTTAGGAGATAGGATAGATATCATCTTAATTTATCACACCGTAACGCGTGCTCCGTTACTAGTATCTCATGAAATAATTTTGTGATTTAATGACATTTTATCTAACATACCGTAGATTTAAACCCAGGACCTTTGGATGACGGGTATGATCCAAAATTATATAAACACGCCATCTTAGTTTACACAAAACTGTAACGTAACATTCACGCGAAACTTTAATCGCATTATCACGGTTTCGCTCGCAAGTCTCCTAGAATTCTGAACGTATTACTAAACAAACGTCGTGTAAAACCAAATTGTGCTCTAAGATGTTGAATCTAAGCTCTTTTTTGTTTGTGGCGTTTCCACTGTTTGTTCTGAGGTCACCTTTGTTAAAGGAACGTGAACACATCTTACTATCGGCTGGACGTGACGTGAACAAAGCCTTCTAATTCTTAGGTCACTAGTTTATTTTAAACAAAGAAAAGAGATGTAAAATATTATATATATTTTTTATATATTTTTATATGCATTTTGAATGCGATCTTATATGATAAATTATTATAATAGAAAAATACTAGAAAAAATCGACTCGGGTCACAAGTGAATGCTCAGGCGGGATGAAACAACGCTGGCCTACAGCGTAAAATAAGATAGGTACTAGAAAATTTCGATGAGTGTTCACAAGGCTCGGTAGCTCAATTGGGAGAGCATTGGACCGGATTTCCAAAGGTTGCGGGTTCCCGCCTGAGCATTCACTTGTGACCCGAGTTGATTTTTTCTAGTATTTTTCTATTAAAATAATTTATCTGAAAAGAGATGTGTTATTTTTATATTTACTTCCTCCAATTGTGCGCATTAAATAAAACGGAAACTTTTACCGGATTAATTTCGCATTTCATTTAAAGAAGGCACTATTCCAAGAACAAGCCTTACTCAATCCGGGGTACAGTACCAAACTGGTCTATTTTAATGGACACTCATCAAAAGTACTATAAAATCTCAGTGGATGTGGATGTTTCGTCATCCAGGACAGACATATATCCTTTTTCTAGAGCTACGAAACGAATAGTACTTGTAGAGCTTACTGTGCCGTGGCAAACTAACATACCTAAAGACCTCACGATGAAACAAAACAAATATTATGACCTAAATGAACTAACTGTAGAAGTAGGAGCGAGAGGAATACCAGCAATATCTCTATAACCTGTTGAAAGACCTTGGCTAGAACTGCAGTAAGTTATAGACTAGAACGAGTATCTAAAGCAAGGTGAGTGTTGATGTACGTCGGAAAGGGGCTCCTTAAACCTACCGTGTTACAAGTCTCTGGATCTACTTGGAGTTTTTTTTCTGCCACACGATGGACCCGGTACCCGCACGGCGATTCCATGGAATGCAAAGAAGTTCGCCTCTTAATCCTAATGTCGTGTATGTATGATCATAACCTTAGTCATCCTGTGATCACGGCTCCTGTGAGTCGAACCGTCACAAGGGAACAACTGTTCTAAAAAATGATAGAAGTAATTACCCAACCCGTACTATTTTGCAGGAATATAAATAACCTTATTTTTTTAATTACATTTGTTACGTTGTGACAGAACATTATATTATTTTAATATTGACCTAAATTAGTTATCATTTAACATTTAACCATCAAAAACCCTTGCTCCGCAAACACCCATAAGTTGATATTTACGGGGTTTCTTTTTCTCTAAGTTTTTTAAATAATGGTTTTGATATTTAAATCTTACATATTTAAATAAAAATCACTTTATTCCAAGAGTTTATTCTTGTTTTTTGATGCTTATATTTTTATTTTTTCCGGTGTTTAAAATGAAATTTTGCAAGTTTAATTTGACCCACTGCCCGGTTTCCGATTGAGCTGAAATTTAGCATGCATATGTATATCGCGTGACAATGCAATATTATGTTGATATGGAGCTGATCTGACGCTGGAGCTGGAAGGTGGTCATGGGAACTCTGCAATAAAACGACACAACTTCATCGAGCTTTTTAATTCATTTGTCAATAAGTTTTTAAAAAGTTTTTTTAAAGTTGCTTGTTTTTTAAAGTTATATCTTATTTATACTCAATCATGAAATCAGGATAACTGTCATTCTGTAATAAAGGCTCTTGTAAAGAATTAAATATCAAAAAAGAAAAACGCAATGCGTTACCCGTAAAAATGGTTTAATTAATTAATCTCATTTTACATAAATAATAATTACTGTATGAGACTGTTAATTACCTCTTACGAATATGTCAATTATGATGACCTATTTCATTAGGTAATTCTCACAATTATGTCACCGGTAACGTCAGCTATCATCACAAATCATCAGCTGCTAAAATCGATATTTATATTTATGTCATCGGATATGAAGTATTGATAAACAAATAATTCTCCTAATTGGCATTCGTAGTTTAACTTAAGGAAGGTTTTTGCATGCCGACAAAACTGGGCTTGCTCTTGAAACCAATCCTAATTGTACATTGGCGAGGATCGAGGTCGGTTCGTACGGAATAAAAGTGACATCTCAACCAATAAGCTAAACTTCATGATACATCATAATGTGGAGACATTGTCAGAGAAGAAAAGGAAAAAATATAGTAAACTAGCGGACCAGAGAGACGTTGTCCTGCATGATACTTTTGCAGTATAGATAATTAATCTAAATACCGACTGCAGCGCCATCTGCCGGGGTGATTAGTGAATGTAAACCATCCAGGGCGCCACCCAAGCGCATACAAAAAAAATCATTCAAGTAGGTCCAGCCGTTTAGGAGGAGTTCAGTGACATACAGATGTACAGTTGAATTATAGAGATAAAGATAATCATAGTATTATTTTTTACAATTTAACAGATTAGCCTAGCCCAAAGTAAGCACTATAAGGCTTGTGTTATGTAGGGTAAAGGAAAGACATACATATATTATACAAAGATATTTAATTTTTAATGAAATAGATATAAACCTTATGACTGTGGTAGTAATGGTCGTATTAATTACATAAACATTTGCCCCGTCTCCGGGACTAAAACCAAGGACCATCGGTAAAGGATGGATAGCTACTGTACCAAACGGTCGTCAAATGATTCGTTTATAACAGGTGGTTCACAGGAAGTAGAAATTACCCCAAGTATAGATATGCAGGGGAGAACATTTTGTAATCCTTTTTAGGGTTCCGCAGCCAAATGACAAAAAACGGAACCCTTATGGATTCGTCATGTCTGTCTGTCTTTCTGTCCGTCAGATTTGGGGGTTCCTTATACTTAGAACTGAAACTCAAAAGTTTTTTCATCACACCCATATGTGTGGGGTATCTATGGATAGGTCTTCAAAAAGGATATTGAGGTTTCGAATATTTTGTTTTTCTAAACTGAATAGTTTGCGCGAGAGACACTTATAAAGTGGTAAAATGTCGCCCCCCCCCCCGCCCCCCCCCCCTGTAACTTCTAAAATAAGAGAATGATAAAACTAAAAATAATATATGATGTACATTACCATGCAAACTTCCACCGAAAGTTGGTTTGAACGAGATCTAGTAAATAGTTTTTTTAATTTACTTAACTAATTTGTACGGAACCCTTCGTGCGCGAGTCTGACTCGCACTTGGCCGGTTTTTATGTATATCATCTCAATTCAACATTAAGAGGAAGACTCGGTAATTGGTAAACTAAATTGTTGTACCAACAAAGTAATTTTTTTTAATAAAAATCCATTCATATATAACTTTTGTTTTGGACTTTTTGCCGGGAGCGGGAAGCGTCACTTAGTGTTGATGATTTTCTTATTAAAATTTGTGTTGTCGTGTATATTATTGTGTAATAATGATGTATTATTAAACACTTAAGTATTTGTGAACATGTATGACTGTTGGCAAGTGAAACAAAACAATGGAAATTGACTATTCTAGTTCTCTCAACAATCCACGGGGTAGTTTCAGTAAAATATAAAGGTTTGGGCCTTTACTGAAACCTAGGAAAGGAACTATTTCCTTAATAAATCATCACCCATTGATCATATATCATTCATAAATTAGCTCTCATCATCGTTCATAATTTTATTAAAAAGAAAAAACTTAAATTCAAGACATGGCTTAAAGGACACGATTCCAAGCCATAAAATTTTATTAAAAAAAGAATGTTTATGTATAACTTGGAAATAACCTGTATGACCTGATTTTGCTCTGGCAAAAGATTGGCACAAACGTCAGATATTACTCATGATGTCATCCGCTAAAAATAATTGTTTTTACTTGCAAATTGCTTGCCAACGGTTATCCTAAGAACGCTATCATCTATCTATACATATAAATAGAATTGGAGTGTCTGTTTGTAATATTGAAATAACCGTTTTTTACTACATGCATATGAATATATATACGGTACATACACCAAAATAACAATTTTCACAATTTTTGCCTGTCTGTCTGTCTGTTTGTTCCGGCTAATCTCTAAAATGGCTGGACCGATTTGGACGAGACTTTTTTAGCAGGTAGCAGATGTAATAAGGAGTAACTTAGGCTACTTTTATTTCACAAAATTCTTTAAAATTACTGTGCCACAGCAACGCGTGGCTGGGTCAGCTAGTCTTAAATAAATCTAAAGCGGTTCCGGAAATGCCACTAATTACTATAAAATAAATAAATTATATTTAATATGGTTTTACTTTGAAATAAAAAATAAAAATATGAACAGTTTACACCAATCATTAAGTTTCACACTAAACAGATTTAATACCATTAATACAAAATGTAGAATTAAATTTGCAAATTAAATGCTGTCGTTGGATTTCAAATTAATAATATTTCGAACTTGCTATACAGCTAATGGTAATAATATAGTAATATTTATTAAAAACAGGTCCCGGAATCGGCAAATGTTTGGGTGATAAATACGATCATTTCTACCTGAGTCATGGGTATTTATATGTATTCCTTTGATTATTACATATATATGTATTATATATGTATGTCTATCAGTTACCTTAGTGACTTTGGGCTAATCCTATTGTAATGTGTGTGAGAAAATTGAAATGAACGAAAATTTTTAGTTTATCATTATACACAGATTATCAGCCTAAATGAAATAAAGACAATATAAGGTGCTATAATAAGCGGTCTTATCGCTTAGAGCGATTTCTACAGACAGCCTTTGGGTGGAGAGAAATAAAGCTATTAATGACGGGTGTGATCAGGGCCATCTTTAACCTATTGGAGGCCCTGGGCATATAAGAATAATGGGGCCCCTATGACTTTGACAGAACACTTTTTTATTACTAGATTAGACAATGGAAGTAGATAAACAAGGTTTCAGATTTTTTTTATTGACAGTCAATAGAGGAATAGATAATCTTTAATTTAAATGGGGCGATTCTAACAATATTTAAAATTATTTAAGCATGCTAAATTCGATAGCCTTATTTTGGGCGAGAGTAGAGTAGCTTCGCGCATGCAAAAGCTAAAAAGCAAGTCGATAATATAGTCCCTAATTGAGATTCAGTTTCCTCTGATTAAATAAGTTTTTCAGTGATAAATGTCGGTATTGGTTTAATGATCTGGCATTTGTCCAGAGTGCCCAGTGGGAAAGAGGGGTCTAGGTAAAAACATAAATAAAATTAACATTATTTATATTATATCTTTGTCATCCTGTGATCATGACTCCTGTAAAGGAGTAGAAACGTTATGATTAAATATAAACTAGGTCTGCAATGCATGCCGCTGTTTGCAAATACTGAGCGAAGCACTACCTTACCTTCGTTTGTGAGTTTTGGCGCCAAATTTCATCAATGTAGTCTCAGCGGTTTGGCTATGACCAGCTTTTGAATTTTTCTTTCAATGATTTATTCTTCCATGGTATGTCCGATTTCAAAACTTTTTTTGCACATTAGTCACGACCACGATGTGAGTTTTGGCGCCAAATTTCATCAATGTAGTATTAGCGGTTTGGCTGTGATCAGCTTTTGAATTTTTCTTTCGGTGATTATTCCTCCATGGTAAAGTCTATATTTTTTTTACATAGCCTATGTCCGTCAGGTTATAATCATGTATGTTCATGTCAAAATTCGTTCGAATCGGTTGAACCGTTAAGTAGCAGGAGGGAGACAAGCTAAATTTGTGAGTTGCCTAAAAGAGAGCTTCGCTCAATAATGCGCAAAACTGTAAAAAAGTTGCTTTATTTAAACGTGTAAAGTCAAAATTATTAAAATATCTAAAAAAACACAAAATTAGATTGGACAGTCGAAAATCAAGCCAAACTGTGACACTTGTTACTCAACGCAATGAACATTAGTTCCGCCATAGCGTTATGACGTCACGCGGCAACGACCGTTGGGCGCCAAGGGCTTGGCTCGTATCGCCAAGGTTGGCGTATATGGAACAGGTGATAGGCAAAACGCCGCCAAGGTTGGCGTATATAGGGCAGAGATGGACTGTCATGATATTGTGTTTCTCTAATAATGCTGTGTTTACAAAACTTCCTTGTCTTAAGTAATTTTTAAATTATATGGGTATTAGGTATCCAGATGTTTGTGTGAATACGAGAATTTGTACTTGAGTCATGGATATTTCTATAATTTTAAATATCTATATGTATCATATATGTCTGTCTATTCGTTATAATATCCATAACTACTTACTTTGAGTTAAGCGAATTATTAAAATATTATTATATTGTATTATAAGTCATCACGCGGGACCAGTAGGGACATTACAAGTAGCCAGGATTAAAAGCTTAAAATATCTTCCGAAGTACAAAGAGGCTGGAGATATCAAAAAAATGGTCACCCATTTAATGATCGACTTTGCGAAAGTGGTTTGACCTTCACAAACGAGTTAACAACGGCGCCATAGATCACTTTATCCAAACAATAGCAAACGCGCTTAATGTCAAAAATAATTTAGGAGTCAACTTACATACCAGATTTCCTCTCTTTTATAGTAAACACTATCTCTCCTGATGGCAAGCGACGACTCGATCTAAGATGTGACGTGCTTGCCTAGAAGATACCTATTCACTCGTGACTTGAAGACCCCTAAAGTGTATTTATCAGAAAACACAGACTCCGGCAAAGAGTTTTAGTCTTTAACGGTACGGATCCCAAAATTGGAAGCCAACGCTTAGTGCGACTCTTTGGTGTATTAACTATATAATGGTGGCGCCTATTTGTAGGTCTTGGTCCGTAGAAAAAAATTCGAAGCAAAAGAAAAAATAGGACTTGTCGGGAACAGTAAGCATCATATTAGCAGTTTCTTATCCTTTACTGCAAAGTTTTACTATTTAGGAATCTAAATAAAAATATTGTCGAAAGGATATTAAATATTCAGTATAAGAGTTTTAATTTTCTAGTAAATTGTATTGTATTGCGGTGTATATTAGTGTGAAATAATGGTGGATTATTAATTATCATATAGTTCGTAAACATGCACAAGTATTGGCACGTGAAACAATACAGCGGAAGTTGTCTTTTCCCACGGAGGTTTTAGTAAATCCTAACACCTTAATTGAAGTTTAGAGGATGGAGTTATATCATTATTCGATTATCATCCATTGATCATCTATAAGAAAATAAAATACTAAGGATGGAGCTGTATGGGCTTCTGTAGCCTTTGCCTTCCCTTATATGAAAACTCAAAAGAAAAACAGAAAAAATAGTGTTGCAGAAAAAACGACTCTCGATCCATCGATAATCCCCTATTATGAGTTGCATCAACAGTATTAATACTATCATCAGGGTCACCTTTTTCAATAGCAGTTTTGAGGCTGATTTTCAGTTTTTTTAGTTTTTTATTCTGTCTAGATATATTAATTTTGTATTATTATATTTCTTAATTGATCAATTCTAGTTCTTATTTTAAATATCACTTCAAAGTAAAAGTAGTTAGGGTCAAAAGTATTGTAACTAACTTAACGATAGTATTGTTAGGTGGCTCACCATCGAAATTAATTATAGTATCGTGAGATTAGGTCGAAACTATTGATAGCGCTATCGATAATATGAGCCATTTGGGGCCCTAAATGATTATCTGTCGATAATATAGATTAACGAATGACAATAAATCTCAGGCAGCATTAAAGGACAAAAAGCATTTCTTCGTCTAATAACTTCACATTCTTATATTTATGAATTTGTTTCAAAATTCTTTCACGTTTTTACCACGTTTTTTATCACCGAAGACGATGACGAAATACCACTGCTTCGAAATATCGGAACATCATCATTAGTGAGTAACGACTTTAAAAAACAAGTAAAAAATTCCACATTTAGATAAAAACCACTTTAAAAGAAGCGAGAAGCGATTCATTTTGTTTTTTTATATTTGATCCTGACGTTCCTGTGATCACGGCTCCTGTAAAGAGGTCGAAACACCAGATTTAAATACAAAAAAACAAAAATAAAACGCGTCTTAAATCCAGTGAAATGGTTTTTTTTGGAATATTTAGAATGCGTTCGCTCTTGATCCCAATCAAGTCCGGGGGCCAAGACAGAATCAACGATGGAACGAGCTAATCTAGAAGGTGCCTATTCACCCTGGCTTTAAAAACAGATGGGTTATAAGTACTCGGAAATACAGACGCAGGGAGGGAGTTCCACTCCTTTGCTGTGCGCATTATAAATGATGTTGAGAAGCGCTTGGTGCGACAGGTAGGAATAGCAATCAAGAAAGGGTAGCAGCCCGCAGTGCGCCTGGATATCCGATGGAAGAAAGGTGATGGCGGTATGAGCATATGCAGCAACCTGAGCACATTCTCCAAAATAAATCTGTAGCAGACCGATAGACAAATGTGCTATAGGCGGCGAAGTGTAAGAATTAAAAAAATAATTTTACATAAATACATAATGACTACTAAAGATTAAAACAAATTTTTTATAGGAAAATATGAGAAAACAAAATTGACTCGGCATTATTCACAAAATAAAAATGCAAAAATATAAAAATCACAGATTAAAAAAATATACTTCGAAAGTATTTTAGTAGTCGCGAAATGGCGTAAAGTTATGATAGCAATTTATAATCTCGTTTTCGCATTGAAGTGTAACGAAAGCAATAATGATGAATGTTCCGATGTAATAATATATGCTTGTGCTTTTATTTATAGCAATGACTGTTTGATAGCCAAGGTCTACAAGTCGAGATTCGATAATGGAGTCGAGGTTATAGCAACTGAAGATAATTCTGATGAGAAATACGTAAGAAACTTTTGTAGATTTTATTTCATAGAGGTGGGAATATTAAAAATAATATTGTAAACTTTCATGGTCACCATGGTAACCATGTTTTTTTAGGCTCCGATATTACGGCGCATGCAGCTATGCCGAAATAAAAAAAAAACACAAACATGGTAACAACCCGGTTTTAATTAATAGTGACTGGGCCGATAGGTGTTTTAAAATTTATTCGGGTTCCGTCATGACGTCATAACCTCCAATTTTTGTACTAATTTAATTAATTATAGATTTAATTTCTATAAATCTAAACGACTAATCGAAATCTAACTAAACGAGAGCTTATATAAACAATTCTCAATGAGCAGAACGAATTAGCTAACTTGAGTTCGTAATGTTGTTGAATATTATAAGATACAAAAACACTGACTCATAGTATAAGTCTCGCAGGGAATCACGCGAAGAATTTTATATGTGAAACTGTGACGGTCGTACCTACCAACATTTTTGAAGGTGCCACATCTAAAAGTGGCGCCCCTCCAAATACAAAACTTTATTCATAAATATTTATTTTTCTCTAAAATTTACCATACACGATAGCGTTGATAGTGTGAAAATATATAAATTAAATGGATATTTCATCGCTCAGCATTAGTAAACATTTCTTTAGAATGCGGGGATATTCCTCTTATTGATGAAGGAACGCTTACAAAGAAATAAAAAGTAATTTTGATGGGTGCTCACAAGGATCTATAGCTCAATCGGGAGAGCAGTGGTACGGACATCCAAAGTTTGCGGTTTCCAGACCCGCATGACAAAACTTCTCGATTTTATCTATTAAAACTCATCATATAAGATAGAATTAAAATATAAATGTATAAAAACATAAAACAAGACTTTATTGCTGAAGCAGCTTGCTCTTGACTGGGCTCCTTTTCACTAAAATAATATAAGCCTTATCCATTGCGATCGTCGTTTGTTTCACGATGGCGGCGCTCACTTCGTGCCGCTACTTGATACATCTTTGACGCAGATATCTGCTACACATCACGTAGGCTCGAAATTAGTTCACAATGACGTTTACGTCTCAATACTACAGAATACTTACTTATACTATAGTATAACGAGCATTTTATGTAACCTAACACAGCTAGAGATAGGTTTTATCCTATCCTATAACCTAGGTCTTGTACCTATACCCATCTATACCTTTTTTACTTACACTAAGGAAAGTGCGTTACGCATATAGCGCCGCCAAGCGAGCGGCGGCACAGTTATGTAGAGCTCCTAGTGTCTGATGACGAATTGGAGACTTACCCACTAGAAACCTTAGTGTTATCCTTCGAGCTGCCGTTGAGCCCGTGGGGCCGTTTTTGGTTTTCGCCACGTAAACCTGAGGCAGTTGGCTGAAAGACTCTCCATGATGGGGAATGCCCGGGTGCATTTAAGCGTCCCGATATCCATATATACCTATTAATACGTTATTATAAGAGATAGGCTGACTGCTCGCCTGTTTAAGGCAATGGGCAAATAGTGGCAATTTCTTCGCTCAGAACATAAGCTTGACTATTCAAAGGGGCAATGCTGCCAGTCTTTTGGGTACTTTGCCTCAAGAGATTTAGTTGAAATATTTTATTTGTGAAATGTAAAAAATCTCTCAAGAGATAGGCTTATTTTGGTTTTGTTACATGACAATCTCTATTTTCCCTTATTTAATAGAAATATCTAAGCAACAAAACTTTATGATAAATTATTTGTAATAGAAAAATATTTGAAAAAAAATCGCAACTTTTGCGAATATTGCAGTTTCGATTTCCGCCTGAGAATTTACTAGTGAGCCAAGTCGATTTTTCTAATACTTTATCTATTAGAAATAATTTATGACATAAGATAGTATTGAAATATACAAAACTTTAATTAAATCCACTTTGACACGGATTTAAATGGCGTTTATTCTTGTTCTTTATATTTAACTAGCCCCACGCGCGCCCCGAGCTCCGTAATGCGATATGGAGCATCAACCGATGCTAATTTGCCACTCACATCAGGAGTGTATCAATTGCGGATAGTGTTTTGTTTTCGTAGAAATGCGAAAGCGAGGACAATCTATTTTGAAAGTTATTTTTATTACTGACAACATGGTTACAAACACACACACAAAGTATTGTCATAATATAATTAGGATCCTAATGTTTCGACTCCTTTTCGGGAGTTTTATTACAGTAATTTACTTAAGTTGTTATATTTATAACTAGAGATAGGTCATTTATAGAAATCAAACGATTGATAAAGAAAATCCGCTTGAAAAATCAATTTGGTCCCATCTTTTGCTGTCGAATCTTCAACAGTTTATATTAAAAGTTTTATTTTTAATATTGAGCGCAGTGAAGTTTTGTTGTTGTGACCAATAACAAGTTGCCGGCCATGTTAATCTGTGTAGTATTGTGACACAAAACATGCCAAGGCCACGTTAGATCATCCTGCGGTCTGGCGCCTGTTCATACATTTGTACTTTATCAATGTGTGAATTGTAAACTGGTTCGATTTATTTATTGGACAAGCAGATACATAATTTTATAGTACACAATTCGAAGTAAAGCCTTAATTGTTGACCGTTTGGTGCAAAGGGGCAGATGTTTGTGCGATGAATACGAGGATTTGTACCTAAGTCATGGGTATTTATATATTTTCAAAAAGGCACAATAACAGACAACAGACAAAATGCACAATAAAAACACTTACAATTAACATCGAGCGTGTCTGCGCCCAATTCCAATTGTGCACAGCACTTTTAAAATTAAATTACAATTAAATTAGACCATACTATTAAACTTTAAACAATACAATAAATAATACAATAATACATTAAACAATACAATCACAGGACAACTTAAGAAAAACACTAACGAAGAAGAAAAAATCAATGAAAAACCCACAAAACAGCGTGCCAAGTAGCCTAAGTGTGAGGTTGCAATTTTGGTAAAAGTGATTTACGAAAACAACTGATGCTACAATTAAATATATCAACCTCAGAGCAAATTTCATTATAAAATGAACACATTCTTCTTAAAGGACTATTTTGTGCAATATTATTCCTGGCAGACTGTTTACAAAACAACTGTTGGTTACGCACCGATCGAGTGGGTACCTTAAACTTTAAAAACTCAAGTAAGCTGTCTAAGCTGCCATTGGCAACAGAGTGAATATATAAATATTACATATCTATGTATCATATATGTATGTCTATCCGTTACCATAGTATTCGTAACACAAGCCTTGTAGTGCTTAATTTGGGCTAGGCTAATTAGTGTGAATGTAATAAATATATAACCTTAGATCACAGTGGTTTGTGTGTTTGTCTGTCCGCTCTTTTCCCCGCTCTTTTTCCATTGTATCAATAACGTTACCATAGCAATGCGTCAACCGCAAGTAGTTCATCTACCGGACGCTAGATGGCGCTAACGGAAAAAATATTTTATAATGTAAAAAAATTGAAGAATTTTGTCCACCCGTGCGAAGCCGGGACGGGCCGCTAGTCTATAATCTAAGAACACAAATTTGTTGTTTGTGTGTTTGTCTGTCCGCTCTTTTTCTCGCTCTTTTTTTCGCTCTTTTTCATTGTATCAATAACGTTACCATAGTAACGCGTTACACGGTCAGCTAGTATTATTATAATTATAGGTTGCCTCGATATGCACGAAAATGGTTAGCAAGCTAACGTAGAATTCATGAAAGAGATCGAATACTTTCTGATTTACAAAGTGAGAAGTATTAAGACATAGTAGAGTTTTTTAAATTAACAAAACAGGTTTCGCCTTTAAGATATTGCCAGGTCTTATTCGTGATACATCACTAAAATACAAGTTACAAAATTCGTTACTTTTAAAATTACCTGTAATTTTTATATTAGCAAATAGGTATTTTTGGGCAAGCTATACATCTTAGCTTACTGTAGGCGAGATTGTGATCAAGCTACCTATTCATACCTAGATTACCTATTCAGGATAAAAAAATATCACACCTTTAGCCGCCATTTTAAGATAGAATTGCTGATACAATTTTTAATTGTCGTGTTCCATATTCAAACAGTACAACAGATACGGATGTAAAAATAAATACTATGAATAGATACTTTTTAACAGTTTCGATCGGTTTTGTCACCTAAGGCCCTACCACAGCGTTGCCAGATTTTTTTAGCAAGTCGGGATTTTGAAACTTTTTAAGTGAAAAAAGCGGGATTTTTTCGTCGAAAGCAAGACATAGTAAAAAGACGTATAAAATCAGATGTTTCTAAATATTTGTCTTTTTATTTGAGTTTTTATTATGTCTACGTAATGATAGATAGCAAAAATAGTCATCTTCGTCTTCTAAATAAAAACAAAAATCAAAGTAAAAAAATGTGGTGTTTTGAACAATAGTCTGAGAGTTATCCTCCGGGCAAGTTCTTCCCGAAAAGCGGGGCTGAGCGTGCCCCGCGCTGGACATTTAATTTTGATTTAAAAATCGGGACGTCCCGCCAAAATCGGGACGTCTGGCAACGCTGTCCTACCATAACGTCTTACAGAGATTTAAGATAAGCTGTTGAAAAGAGATGCCACCATAGAACGCGTATAGCGGTGTCCCATTTTGACAATCGAACTTGCATCACGCTAAGAAATCATGGTAGGTCCTCTGGCCCTTTATATTTTTAATGGAACAGTATTATAACTTACCTTACTTGGATAAGTTAATGTGTTTCAGCTATTATTGTAAGCAGCTTAAAAACGTTCCATAGCATACTTTGGGTCGCTAAGCCTTTAAGCTTAAATAGGCAGACCGACGTGATTATACATATAACATGTGGTTTTAAAATTTATGGTGCATTACAGGATTATTTATATTATTATATTGAATTGGAATATGCCTCGACTGTTTGGAATTCGTTATATACAAAAAACATCAATTTAT
The DNA here is from genome assembly GCA_927399485.1 of Calamotropha paludella. Taxonomy (NCBI): domain Eukaryota; kingdom Metazoa; phylum Arthropoda; class Insecta; order Lepidoptera; family Crambidae; genus Calamotropha; species Calamotropha paludella. The sequence continues at coordinate 2,256,550 of OV656806.1, read as the reverse complement.
TAGAGAATATTCAAAACAAATTCAAAAGAAGTTTAAAGTATAGGTTTAGGTATTTTGATGCAGGTGTGATGAAGTCTTTAACTGCCCGACGAGTTCATAGAGATCAAGTGATGCTGTATAAAATTATTAATTATTTGGTAAATTCTCCTTATTTGTTGGGTAAATTAAATATTAAGTGCTCAAGAATAAACGAACGTAATAAAAATACTTTTGCTTCGCCTTCGTGCAGGGTTACTTATAGGAAAAATAGTTTCATAATAAAAGCAGAAAACGAGTTTAATAAAACATTTAATCACATCGACATAATTCACAAAAAAACTTAGGCGTTTTCGAAACCTTCTGTGGGGCATTGATCAGTGTCATTCAATTGCTTTTTTGTTGTTTATATAAATATACTAGCGGCCCGTCCCGGCTTCGCATGGGTGGACAAATTTTTTTAATGTTTTTCTAGCATTAAAAATAGCCTATGTTACTCAGCGTGAATGTAGCTTTCCAATGATGAAAGAATTTTTGAAATCGACTTAGTAGTTTTTGAGTTTATTCGTTGCAAACATACATAAATACAAATGTTTTCTCTTTATAATATTAGTGTAGATAATTATTGTTTTTATTTTTTAATGAAATGTATTAGTTTTCACTAAATACAGAGTTTATAGTTTATTCGCACTTTTGTCATTCAATATAACTTTTTCTGTATTTATTAGAGGTGGAAACTGTAAGTTAATGTGCAAACTCTATTTCTTAATTAAGTATTTATGTTTTAAAAAACTGTTGTTTCCTGAATAAACAATATACAAACAAAAAAATAAATGATTGTCGTTTTTCGTTTAGAATCGCACTTATGGTATGTGTAACAATTGATGTGAAAATTCATTCTCATTTTTAGTTTTTACACTTTCGTTTAATAAAACGAACGTTGCATTACAAATTTAAATAAAATAACTTATTTAGGGTTTTTTGCACATCCTGTTTGAACTCCTTTACAGAAGCCGTGATCACAGGATGACTAAGGCAATGGTCGTTATATATTTTCTACAACCTTCACAATATTATAATCGGGCACGTTCCTAACTGTTAAAGTTTACATATTATGCGCAAAATATCTTAAATAAGTTTTTTTATTTAAATTCATTCTCATTTTTCGTTACAATCATGGTGTTTCAGTATTAAAAACAATAGATACATTTCAGAGAAATCACACTTATTATTTAGATTCAAACCAAACAAAGCATGTATACCATAGCGTACAGCCATGCTTATAGACTGTTATATTTTTTGTTATGAAGTAGTCGACTACCGATTGGTGTAACGGTAGCGATCCTGCAGCGACCGACGGTCCTAGATTCGAATCCCAAAAGGGGCAGATGTTTGTGTGATGAAAACGAGTATTATATATCTATGTATCATATATGTTTGTCAATTCGTTACCTTAGTAGCCATAATACAAGCCTTATAGTGCTTACTTGGGGCTAGGCTAATTGGTGTGAATGTAAGAAATATTATTATTATTATTATAGTTTATTATTTGTATGTGTATGTTATTATAAATTAACTTACCTCATATTAGACGGGCATCCAACTCATATTTCTTCGCTATCTGATCGAGTAGTATTTAAATGAGCTTTTCGACACTATAATAGCCCCACATTATTACTTCTCTAGTAATAATTTCAGAATATATAAGAATTTAATAGTTCAATGCCTAAAATACACAAAATATTAGAAAAGTGCATAGCTGTTTTAGTTTAGTAATTATTGAATATTTCTAGTATGTACGTTCTTTAGATCGTATTTTAGTTAGTATTAGTTTAAGTCTTAGTTGAAAAAAAATTGGGACCGTCAAGGTTTAGTGTGAAAGGCTTAACGGAGGAGTACCAGTCTGCATAGCGAGGGGATGTGGGTTACAAAAATCACTACCATCCAAAAGGTCGTCAATTTAATATTAAATACGTTCATGTGATATTAACTTTAAATAATGTCACCCTTCTGCTTTATAAAAAACGCTATTTACTGGAAATATCACTCCTTTATTTTGCATGATCTAATTAAAACAAATTTTGACATATGTGAAGGCTAATCTTTATGGACAAATAAAAAAATACATTAAACTTTTACGTTATCGTAATCGTTAAAGTAATGGGATGGTTGCCTCTGAAATATCAACCTTATTACTTCAGTCAAAAGTTACGGTTTAGTTTCTTTGATTTCTCATTAAGTTGATTAGTTAATTTGAACAAAATCGCTACTTACTAGGTTTATCATAAAAACAAAATTCCAGTTGGATGATATAGCTGTAGCTAAACTTTCATGTACCGCATACATTGCTCTGTGTCTCTATAAAAAAAAGGTTACTATCCCTTCTTATATCGCCGTTTGCTTTGGGTATAGTTAAAATGTAAAGAGTTTCTGATTATACAGTATCTTTCAATAGTAAATCAGAGGATGGACAGTCCTCAGGTATTGGAGAGATTTCGTATTTTCTATTATTAAATATTTTTCCGTTAGCGCCATCTAGCGTCCGGTAGACGAACTACTTGCGGTTAACGCGTTGCTATGGTAACACATATACAATGGAAAAAGAGCGGGAAAAAGAGCGGATAGACAAACACACAAACCACTCTGATCTTAGATTATAGACTAGCTGACCCGGTAACGCGTTGCTATGGTAACGTTAATTTGATATACAGTCGAACCTGGGTAAGCGAGAATCCAAGGGACCCGAATGTTATTCTTGCTTAACGAGGTTTCTCACTAAAGCAGTTTGTCACTTACGAAGGTTTGGGAGTAGTTACTCTCATTTATAGAGGTTAACAAAAGTCGAGAAACATTGCATATTTTATTTATCCGAAAAAATCAGTTATTTTTTTCTGAGTGTCGTTCTTACAATTATGAATCAATTTTTTTTTCGAGTTTTTCAATTTCATCAAGTTTATCAATAATTAAGGGATCAATTTCACAATACTCAAAAAAACTATGGAGTGTTTCTATTGCGCTTAAGGCGTCTCTTCATGGAATAGGCTGTTTTTCTAAATCTATGTCCCCGTTTGTGTGATAATCTTCGTCATCACCTTCACTTTTATCAGTGAATGTGCTGGAACCAAATGTTGAAGATATCAGGTAGGGACAAACGCACATGTGCGCTGCAGCCGTTTGTGATTCCATCGAAAACAATGACGCTGATAATGACGTAATTAGAAAACAGTGACGTAAATAGTCTCGCTTACAGAGGTCTAAAGTAAAAAACTGTCACTTACAGAGGTCTAGATGTGAAAAATTACTCTCTCTAAAAGAGGTTCCTACACTGTCACTCATAGAGGTATTCGGAATAAAAATGACGGGACCTGACCATTATTGTCGCTTATAGCGTTTTCTCACTTATCCAGTTTTCGCTTATCCAGGTTCGACTATAATGGAAAAAGAGTGGGAAAAAGAGCGGACAGACAAACACACAAACCACTGTGATTTTAGATTATAGATTTAGGTTAGTTGTGGGCATGACGTATTAATAGGAAATATATTAAGATTGATTCGTAATGCCAACTAAATTCCCTGCCCTTCCATCCCCTAGTTATCTTTTGTGTATTGCATCACCACGTTTTATTGTCCCACATCCTGCCCGTGATATATTTCTGTCGATGCACTATTCTAAACGTCAACGAAATAACAAATTGCTCTTGACATTGGCTTAATGGCCGATGAGATCAGTGGTATAACAGTGGCGCTAGGAGTGTGCCAATTTATTATTCACTAGCTGTGCCCGGTGTGTTTTTGTAACGCTTGTATTTTGCTTATGTTTTTTCTTCTCTCGCAAGCGGACAACTTTACAAAACTTAATCTTAAACTATTGACGAATTTTTGAATTATTGTTATAAAGTTGATATTTATTTGTAATAATATAATAAAATAAAATAAAATAAATTCAATAAAGAAAAGGTGGCCTTACTGTTAAACAGTGATCTGTTTCAGGCAACCTTGAATGAAAAGGATAAATAAAGATTAAAGGATAATAAGGAAGCGGAACCCCATATTGAGAGGAGAAATGTAAATATATAATTTGTAATAGTTAATGGTGGATATGGTGTTGCGGACTACCACCGTTTCTTGGTTGCTATTCCTACCTGTCGCACCAAGCGCTTCTCAACATCATTTATAATGCGCACAGCAAAGGAATGGAACTCCCTCCATGCGTCTGTATTTCCGAGTACTTATAACCCGTCCGTTTTTAAAACCAGGGTGAATAGAAACCTTCTGGATTAGCTCGTTCCATTGTGGATCCCGTCTTGGCCCCCGGGCTTGATTGGGATCGAGAGCGATTTCTCTATAATTTAATATACGCTCTTATGGAAACAGTGTTAAGGCTTAGTATTAGATAGTAAATTAGATCCTAATACGTACATAATAGGAATGTGCAGAATGAGACATAGGATGCAGGATATGATAAAGATCATACAGCATCCCAGTTGGATGATATAACCGATATAAAAAGTTAACTAGATTAATTATTGGGTAAGGTAACTTATTGGTAAATTCAGTTTGTGATTCAGAAGATTATTTTAAAATCGCTTTAACTTACGTGATCTTGTCTCTGAATATGATGTATTGCCTTCATACAAAAGTTAGAGTCAATTTGACCGTAATGTGGCTAACTGGTCGCCCGACAGTAAAACCCATAACGAGGTCAATTCAATTTAACTCCATAGAATTTGATATTGGATCACGAGCTCACTGAGGTGAGCGTAGATGTCACTTCAAGTGAATAATGCCCCACACACACGCGACAGCATACCTTATTTCTTTACCTGACCGATTTAACTGTATATCATACTACTAGCTTTATTCAAATGCATGTGAAATAAGTTCTTTTTGCCCATTTAACTGTATACCAAACATACTCTTTTTATTTTCAAACTGAAGACTAAAAAAATAAAATAACTTTATTAAAATGCACTTGAAATAAGTTGTTTTTTGAAGTGAAAACTTCTATAGCATCGTTGTGATTTGAAAGTCGATCAAACGAAAAAGCGACAGTAAAAAGAGACAGACACATAAATTGGTAAGATTTAACGTAGGAGAAAATGAGATAGGAAGTTAGTGTGTTAATACGTGTTTGTGTACGCATGCGTTGTATGAAGCTTGTGAGAAGGCATCACAACAACCGTGGTATTTTGTATACGTGTACGTATTATTTTTGAGGGTTTCACTTCTACCACGTGTGAGTTGCACACATGCTTTCTTTTTTTTCTAGATTTTTAATTACCACTAGGCCGTCTTTTAACCTCCATGGTCGAGTGGCTCACATACCAATTTTCTTGGTACCGCCACTCCTTGGTCCCGGGTAGAATCCCCGATCAAATTAATGTAGAAAACAAACTTTTGTATATCGGCTCGTATAAGTGTTTTACTACCGTTGTTGTTTCTGAATTCCATAACACAAGTGCTCTAGCTGCTTAACCTGGGTTCAGAACCATTTGTATGATGTAGTGTCATATATATTATACATACATACATACTTATTCCCGCACGGGTAGGCAGACATCACTAATTCCCATTCCAATCAAAATCAAAAAATCTAAAATATCTTTATTATTAACTAGATGGCGCTGTAGCGCGTTGAAACACGCTATCGTATTGTTTTTGCGGGAATACGTAAAGGCTTCGCAATGTTAGAATAGTTTTCTATTATTAAATATCTTTCCGTTAGCGCCATGTAGCGTCCGGTAGACGAACTACTTGCGGTTAACGCGTTGCTACGGTAACGCATATACAATGAAAAAAGAGCGGGAAAAGAGCGGACAGACAAACACACAAACCATTGTGATCTTAGATTATAGATTACTGGTTAGATAGGATTCGTTCTATACTTTCATAACTTTGTGATTCATTTTCCACGATCGTGACACACATATCTTCTTCAACTCTCATCAGACTTTTCATACAAGCTCGTCGGTAAAGGGTACTTTAGAACAGGCCTTTGTTCAGGACACCTTCTATTTGGTCCCTGCAAGTCCGCCTTGGTCTGCCTTTACCGCCTTCCCATGCACATTTGTCTCATATACTTGTTTTGTCAATCTCCTTTCGTCCATCCTCTCCACATGCCCAAACCGTCTTGTCATCCCTTTTTCTATCTTAGTCTTATTACGATATTATTTTCGTTAGGGCCCTGCAAAAATGCTTTATTCAACAAATTTTACATCTATACATTTAGTTTCATACCAAATGTCGCGAGAATCGTTTCCTGATAACCCGATGCCAACTTTATCGAGTTATCTTACACGCAATCGCCGTAATCTGCATGATTCCCAAAATATGTACATAAAATTATAAGGTTGTCACTATACGATTGTGGGTGCATCAACAATAAAGAAAAAAAAAATGTGTGCAATTCACACGTGGTAGACGTGAAACCTTCAAAAATAATACGTACACGTAAACAAAATATTTCGGTTGTTGTGATGCCTTCTCTCAAGCCTTGCACTATGCATGCGTACACAAACACGTATTAACACACGTACATGCTTTCTATCTCATTTTCTCCTACGTTAAATCTTATGAATTTATGTGTCTCTCTCTTTTTACTGTCGCTTTTTCGTTTCATCGAATTTCAAATCACAACGATGCTAAAGAACTTTTTACTTCAAAAAAGGTAAAATATTTTTTATTCAATATGAGTATTGACAATGCGTGTGTAGAACGTCAAAGCGACGCCATGGCTTCGAAGTCCTACGTCCAGAGGCCTTGTACCGAGAAGAAGCCGAGCGAAACTAGGCAGGGGCTGTTTGTTTCTTCCTTATTATGTGTAACATTACATACATACACAAATTTAAATTAAATTTTCTTGAACTACCGATACGTTTATGAAAAAACTATTATTTTTATACAGTTCAAGTCAGGAGCAGAAGAAAAAGTACAGTACATTTAAATAACCACCTAGCGTAACCACACACGCACACACACATACACACACGCACACACACCCATACACATAAACATACTAATTAATTACATAATGAAGTTGTTAGTATATTTAATTGGTGTAAGTATTCGTTAGCACTAAGTACTTTGTCTTTTATTACTCGCTACTTATGGAAGAGCGACTCCATCTGTCACAAGTGCACTATGCACTTAATAGAGGGAGTCAATCACCATGCTGTTACAATTATTGGTACTGGAATAAATATTTTTCATTTTCATTTTATGACTCATATATTACAAAATTACTTACCCATAACAAAAATAATACAGTGCTTTACAGGGCTAGGCTAATTCATGTGAATGTGAACAATATTATTATTAATGATTTAAGAGATATACCACGAAGTAAAATAAATAATTAAATGCAATCCTTACTTTGCACATCATAAAACAACACATCGTTTATAATATATAAAGCCAAAAAGTGAAACTTCTTGCGTTTATCTGTATCTGAGAGCACATATAAACCTTGTGTATTTGAAAATCAAGTTAATGAACTTTATTCCAGCATCAGATTTTTCTTAACATCAAAACTCAGAAAATTGTCAGGACTAAAGCTATTTACCACAAAGTTGATTAAAGCTATAAATACACTAACGAATGGATGGTGGTGTTTTAAAATTTGCATGGATACTGCTGACAACCCTAAAGCAAAAGTTAGGCATTTGGTGCCAGGAGGTGCCAAGTGCGTGTTCTGTGCCCGAGGGGAACTGCCTGACTTCAAATTGACATCCTGAAGGAACAACCAGGCAATGCTTTAGTGGCGATATTATGATCGGTAATCAGAATGCAATTGAGGATCTTGATAGTAAAATATAAAAAGACTAGCGGCCCGTCCCGTCTTCGCACGGGTGGACAAAATTCTTTAATTTTTTTCTATTATTAATTATTTTTCCGTTAGCGCCATCTAGCGTCCGGTAGACGAACTACTTGCGGTAAACGCGTTGCTGCTGACCCGGCCACGCGTTGTTGTGTCTCAGTTATAGATGTAGTTATAGATGTGTGTACCGAAATGAATTGCGCTAACGTTTCGGTTCTACGACCACACATATAGCTAACCGTTCTTAGCCTTCTTGAATGTTATTCTTAGGCACTATGGTCACGCGTATACAATGGAAAAAGAGCGGGAAAAAGAGCGGACAGAAAAACACACACACCACTGTGATCTTAGATTATAGATTATATAGATTTTAAGGCAGTGATTCTAACGAACAAATAGGGGTTGTATTTATATTTTTGAAATGATGTAAGATGTTTGAAGACAGCAGATAACAATTAAAAACCTGATAGTTGCAAGTTTTGTAGGGTTAAACTTTAACAAACACTCACGTGAAAGGAGTTACAAGGGGGTCTTATTGACTCTTGAAATCTTATGAAACACTAAGTGGAAAACAATAATATTTTATGTCGGACGTTAACGTAAATCTTCTAATATTAATAATGGATATTCGATTGATTGAAAATATATCTAATAATTACTTGAGTCAGAAGTTTATCTATCCAATTATCATAAAAATCAAGTTTAGCTTTAAATGGAGGAGTCACGTAGGCCGATTAATTTGCAAGTTATTCCAAGACGAAAATGGATCCCGCAGAATTTATATCCGATAGTTTATAATTGTACAACTTATTTACACGCAAAGTTATATCCAGCAAAATAAAAAAGGTGTTCCAAAATGCGTCATGGAATTGTTCATCGGTGTACTGTTCGCCGAAAGCTGGTTTCGCCGAATAATGTAACTCAGTTTGTATTTATTATTATTTTTTTGAATTCACAATGCCGTTGTTTTTTAAATACGTATTTAAAATCTTAGATAGGATACCCCCTACCTGAGGGTTTGGAGATGTAGTTGTTTTAATTTACGTATTTTAAATTTTATAGTATTTTTTATATATTTTTTAACATGCCCGTTAGATTTAGCTTAAAATAAAAACAGACTACGGCTATATTCAAATTAATACGGTTGGGTTAGAACAAAGTTATAAACATTAAGGATCTTGAGATATAAAACATAATCATTCGACGAAGCGATCTTTCGGTGACAAAACCTTCGGTAAACAATTCAAAGCTATCCAGAATGCAGAACCATCTACACTTGCAAATAAATATTAATGGCTGATTATCCAATACTGACTTAATAAATAAGTCGTCACAAATCATAGCAAATAGTTCATGTGATTTACGTATGAAAAAACTTTATATTCTGCTATATTTCTTAAAATTTCAAAAACTTCTCAAAGAGAGATGAGTGTTTTCCTCAACTCTTGCTAATAAAATGTTAATTATGAATTTTCTCCTCAGCCCTCTGACTTTTATAACCGCTTTGGGAAGTAAATGTCCTCATAAACTAGGAATAGAATGTATTAGCACAGATGTAAATGAACGAACAGAAACTAAACGCAATTGCACTACGTTTCAATTCATCTTTTATTCATCCATCATCATAAAACATACGAATAATATAATCCTATCTGACAACCGTTTGGTACAACGGTAGCGATCCTTTCGCACGAACGGTCCAGGGGTTCGAGTCCCGGATGGGACAAGTGTTTGAGTGATGAATACTAGTGTTGCCCAAATTCAGTCTTGGTCTTGCAGTCTTGGTCTTGTTCTTGCGTTTTTGCAAGACCAAGACCAAGAACAAGACCGCGTATTTTTAGCAAGACCAAGACCAAGACTGACCGTGCAAGACTTGAGCAAGAACAAGACTAAGCCTGCAAGACTCTTGCGTCTTGCAGCTAGGACTTAGCGCTATTTCACGGAGTAGTTAGGTGTAACAGTTCGGTGTATAGGTACGCTTAGGAATTCTATGAGACGCAAAAAACTGTATCAAAGAATATGAAAAACTGGATCTATGCGCATTACGACTAATACCATAAACATACCTACATAGCGAATAAAAAAATATCCATTAAAATCAAACTGAGTGCATGCATAGTTATGTTTTAACCATCGGCACTTTGATAATGCGGCATCAAAGGTTTTGTACTTACTTCTCAAAGAAATTTGCTGCTTTTCGGAAGCACATGGTTATAATACACGCGCCGGCGGCTTCTTTTGAAATCATATACAACAATCGTTGCCGCCGCGCCGAAATCACAACATTTGACACTATTTGATTGCCGCCACAGGGCGTAGGCGTAGGTATACTCATGCAAAATAATTTCGAATTTTAAGAGTACCTACAGGTGTTCCAAAGAATAAATAAGTTTCAGAGTGCTTATAATGAAAATGAATACATTATACTGATCACGCAAGTAGTATTATGATTAGAATAAAATGGTAAGGATAGGTAGTAGATGTCATAATAATTTATTCTAGTAAGTATATATTATAATATTGATTATATGGTTTTAAACTAATTACTTAGGTACTATTATTGTACATTTAGTCATTATATTTCTTAAGTTTTTACAAGAAAAAATAGCAAAAAAGTGTTCAAATATCACCCGTTTGATAAATATTGTAGCCACTTTTAAATATACTTGAAACGTGTAAAAAAATTCTACATAATTAATAAAATAATATAAAAAGCGTAGGTACTTACCTACTAATAAAATAAAAAGCCTGCGATTTATTATTAGTAAATAATCACGGCAGCCGAGAGTGTGTCTCCACTTTTGAATACATAAATCATAACCAGATCACTAGAGCCACTTCAAAAAAGAAATTTGTAATTCCTAGGGTTCAAAATTATTTTGGTGACAGAACTTTACAGAAGCGTATACCATATCTTCTTAATTCGTTGCCCGAAACTATTAGATGTGAAACGGATAAAAATAAATTTAAAAAAATATTAAAAGATTATCTGATGACTACTATTTAACACAACAATTGTATGTTTTTATTTATTTTTTTGCATTCACAATGCAATATTTCTATAAGATATAAAATACGTGTGTAAAAAACAACCACGCCTCCGAGCCCATCTGAGGGCTCGGAGGCGTGGTTGTTTTTTACACACGTATTTTATATCTTACAACAATTGTATCTTATTATTATCACCGCTAAATTTTCCTTCAGTTTGTTGTAATTCAGTCTAAATCCAATTATTGTGCACTTAACTTTACCTGATACAGTTATAGTTGTATTATATACCTACATAATTATAATTATAAGCTAAGAGACTAAAGATCCCTCAGTCAAACCGACAAGTCGGTTTTGTGGGACTAAATTGTATCTTTGTATTTTTTTTTCTTGTATATGAAATAAATAAATAAAAAAAAATAAATAAAAAAAAAAAAAAGTATTTACAAGCAGTGCCCGCGACTTCGCCCACGAAGAATAGTAACTTTGGAGGTATAGTGACGTTCAGGATTTATTTATTTATTTTAAAACTTCTGTCATCAAACATACAAACAAACTCTTCAGCTTTATAATATTAGTATAGATTAGTATAGATGTACGCCAAAACATTCACTTATATGTAAAGAATAGTGATTGGCACTAATTCTTTACATATATTTTATTCACGCGTCGCGTCTGTACAAGTAGGTAATAATCTGTGTTTGTACGCCGCACGCGGCATCGTTTGATTTGCGGCGGCATCCTTTTAATAGAGCCGGCACGTGGCGAGGCGGCGCGGTAGAAAGCAAGGAAACGTACTATAAACAAAGGAATTATTTTAATTCCAGTCATTTCCAATTGAGCTGTGCTTCGAGTCTAACTTAATAATTGTTTTTACTAATTCTTGTTGTTTTCTAAAAACGTATCACGTGTACAATTTAATATGAGTGACGAAGATTCAAATTATTCTAGTCCGAGTAACGAGAGTTTGAGTCACAGATCTAAAAGACCCAAAAGCAAATTTGAGGAGTTTTTCGAAATAATTCATGCATCCCAAACTGCCTTGTGTAAATTGTGCCAACATAAAAAGACTGAAATAAAAATGAAAAACAGAAACACTTCAGGCTTAAGGAAACATCTAATATCTTTCCACAAAAAGGAATCACAAATATTTCTTCCTGTTAAACCAAAATTAAGTGGAGATATCACAAGCTTTTTAGTAACCGCTGGAAGAAGTGGACAGGTAAGAATATATTTTTTTTATATGAAAACTCCAGGAACTCAAAAAAGTCTTTTTTGAACAAATGACTTTAAACTGACTTCGGAATATTTTATAGATATTGATAAAATAGTAATACATAGGTACATATTTCGCGTCATTTTTAACAATGGTCGAAATTGTCGCTACGGGAATTTTAACTCCGCGTAGCTGTTCATGCGATACTTTCAAAAACGCCATTAACTTACGTAAGTATTTTTGAGTTAGTGGTGTTTTCATCTAGGGGTGCGACATATTAAGTATGTAATTATCGTCTTAAATATTTTTATAAACACCTATATTTTCATTTGTTTTCATAATCGGCCAGTAACAACTAAGTACTTTATTTTGGTAAATTACAGTACAGTGCAACCTTAATATAACAAATGTCAATTTAACGATTTTCTCGATTTAACAACAACAAACCTCCTCCTCCTAAACGCTCAAACCTAGTATGTTTTAAATAATAACACAAGATTTATTGTTTTATTTCAGTCGGAAAACAGCAGTGACAACATCACGACAGCTACAGTTGATTGGGTAGTGAAAAAATATCTTCCCTTCTCATTTTTCGATGACGAAGCTACACAAGTATATTTTCGACGTATTTGCCCTAATATGGAGTTTCCTAAAAGGTCTACACTTAGAAGGAAAGTCAAAGAGCGATTTGAAGAGCTCCAATTTAATCTCAAGGAACGACTTCAACAATTATCATCTAAAATGTCATTTACCATTGATGGGTGGACGTCAATTGCTGGTAGGAGTTACTACGGGGTTACTATGCATTATATAGACAACGAATGGAAGTATCGATCTGTAGTTCTTGATTTTATACCATCACGCGGTCGACATACTGGGGAAGATATTGCAACGATTTTCCATGAATGTTTATTGGAATATGGCATAATTGATAAAATACAAGGTATCACGGTCGACAACGCAACTGCAAATACCAAATTTATGTATGAACTGGGCAAACAGTTGCCACACTTTGATTCAGACAATCAACATTTCCGGTGCTTTGCTCACATTTTAAACCTTGGTGTACAAGATTTATTAGAGACCTTAGCATTACACTGTGAGTCTGACACTAACGCGCAAGATCAGCAGTATGAAGACTATGCAGACGAAACTGAGGAAGATGAAGAATATGCACCAAATATTGCTGACTCGCGTACATCTGTAACAAAGTTACGCAGTATTTCCAGTAAAATAAAAAGAAGTGAGATAGTGAAGAAGAAGTTTCAGTCTGCTTGTGAAGCAGCTGGCGTGCCATCAAATCTAAATGCCATTCTTGACTGTCCAACAAGATGGAATTCCACACATGATATGATTGGATTTGGTTTAAAAGTGAGAGCGGGCATTAACATATTGTGCAGTTCTGTCACCGAATTGAATGATTTTCAAATCACAGCTAGTGAATGGCAGGTACTCGAAAAATTACATAAATTTCTAATAAACTTTAAACTTTTAAGTACAAAACTTGGTGGAGACAAATATGTTACATTACCGCTAGTCATTGTATCATTCAATCTCTTGCTAGATAAAATTGAATCCATGGTAAAACAGTTAGATGAGAAACCTAATCGATCTGAAGTGGATGAAAGGCTCATTCTAGCTTTCCAAGCAGCTCGAGACAAAATGCTTAAACATTATAAGAAGAGCAACTGGATTTATTGTACTTCTTTAATTTTAGACCCAAGGCATAAGGCTCAGACTTTTGACCTGACAATGTGGGGGAAGCAACTTAAAACAGAAAGTCTGCGCAAGTTCAATGAACTTTATGAAGAATATAAAAGTCTACACTCACTGAACAAATCTCTGGAATTGCCAAGAAAAGAAAATAAAGTATGTGATGAAGATGAAGACATTATAGACTTTGATAAACTCTATGAATGTCCCTCGACGTCATCTGGATCTTGTCTTCAAGGCTTAGTGATAGACGAGTTGGAGGAGTACCTGAGAAAACCAAGAACTGCCAGCTCGGAAGACATTTTAGATTGGTGGAGGACGCATGAGACAGAGTATCCGACTTTATCGAAGATGGCCCGTGATTTTCTCTCAATACCTGCAACTTCAGTACCTGCTGAGAGATTATTTTCTAAAGCATCATTAGTAATTAGAAAACATAGAAATAGGTTAAGTGATGAGTCAGCCAGATGGTTACTTTGTATTAATTCTTGGTCAAAAGAATTGATATAAAGTAACATAACCTAATGATAAAGCTGTTGTGTACTGTTATGTTTGATTTGTGTTGTATTTTATTTTTGATTGAAATACCTAAATGATAAATCATAAAACTCTTTTATTAAATTTCATGCAAGTTGAGGGTTCAATCTCTTTCTAGACAGACATTGTTATTTAAAATACAGTCAAGTTATTGTAATTAATTTGTTTTTTTACATGTTTTAGCAAATGTAAGCTTATAAATCATAAATGTTTATTAAGAAACAGTTACTTCCATGGAAAACGACATATAGGTCAGTTGATTTTTCGACTTTCTTATCAAATCTTCAGTTATTTATTAATCTGATTGATCTTTACTATGGCTATGTTAATTCAAGCTCACAATGTTCCAATTCTAATACGTTTTTCTAAGATTTAAAGTAAACTTTAATAAATAGCAATAGACTAATAGGTAATTGCAAGACTTGCAAGACTCTTGCTGCAAGACCAAGACCAAGACTGCAAGCGCAAGACCAAGACCAAGACCAAGACCAGGTGTATTGGCGCAAGACCAAGACCAAGACTGGCTAAGTCTCGTCTTGTTCTTGCATTTGGGCAACACTAATGAATACGAGCATTTGTACCTGAGTCATGGTTGTTTATATATATTTCTATGAATATTACATATCTATGTATCATATATGTATGTGTATCTATTACCCTAGTGTCCATAACACACGCCTTTTTTTTCTTTATTTAATTTAAGGACTTTTATCTTAAGAAGATATGTCAGTCCTATCATAAACCTTATTCTATATTACAGTGGGCTAGGCTAATTGGTGTGAATGTAAGATATATTATTCTTATTTGAAACTGGATTATTACCATAGATTTTATTTTTGAGCCATTTTGCACGATTATCCTCAGGATGTGTGAAACTTCGCCGAAATATCAGAGCATCGGAAATAAAATACGCAGTTATATTCCTTTCCAATGAATACTAATGTCATTGACTATGAAAGTTTAAAAAATATCACATACATTGTTTTAAACTTAAGTATTTAGCACTTGTGTTATGGAAATTCAGAAACATGACTTAGACTCGTCCCGATATACAGTCTGTTCATCCTAACTTGTCCTATTTGGTAAACAATCTTGGCACTTCTTTTTATTGAAAATTCAGCATTAAAAATCAACTGATAACTAGATTCAATAGGTTTCAGTCTATAATAACGATTTATTGTAATAGATTATTGTCTTTGATATTATTTTATTTTTAAATGGGTGATTTTGTTAAAAAGTTGTGCCAAGATTGTTTACAAAATAGGACAAGTTAGAATGAAAAGACTTTAGAAAAGTTTGTGTTCTACCGTACAGGGGCGCGGGGGTACGGCGACAAAGGGGGTACGGAAAAAGGGGGTACGGAAAAAGGGAGGAGGAGGCATACTATGCGCGCCTGCCGCCCTCGTTACGTGATCTCCTTTAAGCGAACATTCATTTAAGCGGTCAACCTATATGTTTACTTCTATATAAATCTTTATGTCTGTTCATTTATTTTTTACAAATTTTATTATTAATATTCGTTTAATGACTAATAACAATTCTGTCTATCTGTATGTCCATCTATAAGTAAAGAATTGGTTGACCGATTTCGATGAAATTTGGTAAGAACATGTAATTGCGCAAATGATAAGCTATAAAACATATTGGTAAAAACCTTCTAGTCCTAACTAATATTATGAATACGAATGTGAGATGGTTTGTTTGTTACACTTTCACGCTTTAACTACACAATCGGTCATCATGAAATTTTCCATACACTTTGATACAGAGAATTCTTTTTTTTCAGAAATAAAGTACTATTCCTGTTAAAAGAGCCTTTCTTCCTACCACGGGCGATGTTTTGCCTAAAGGGGAGTTCCTACATCTAATATTTGTAATAGACTAAGTTACCGAAATAAAATATTTGAATTTGAATTTGAGGGATAGAAATATAACTTTTAATTAATTGAACATTGACGTTCAATACGTTCAGGAGTGGAACTCGTTGCCTGAGTCTGTGTTTCCTGACAAATACAATTTAGGGATGTTCAAGTTACGAGTGAACAGGTATCTTTTAGGCAAGCGTGTCACATCCTAGATCGCAACGTCGCTTACCATCAGGCGAGATAGTGGTCAAGCACCTGTATATTTAGTAAAAAAAATACAGGCATTTTCAATGATCATATTGAATAAAAATATTTTATTTTATCGGTCATCTACCTTAATACGCCGCGGGTAAAGGCATAAAATTGTAACCAGGCTAAAACGTTGGTATAAAAAAATGATCTTAACACGTGAAAATCCGTTTTCGTATATTTTATATTTGTTCTCTGTTCCATTATATCTCCCTGTGACATTACTATCGCATGAGAATGCATTCTATGGACTTGCAGACGGTGCAGTGAACTTGGCAGACGTTACTGGCAAAACAATGATGGTGATTCAGATGCAGATTGAACTATTCTAGGATAATCATGCTAATTATATCGATGATTGTTTAAGATAATTACTTAATTAGAAATGTATTTTCATAACAATTGCCTCATTAGCAGTGGAATTTATATTTTTATCCTTGATATAATTCAATTGTGCAGAATTATACTATTCTACACTACAACAAGGGAAAACTAGGATTAGACTTGTGAACTAACAAAAGCTAAGTGCATCTGTACTAAAAAATCGCACCGAAAAGATGCAATTTGCAGGAACTCTACAAGTGCACCAAACGGTCGTCAAAAATTTTTTTTTTTATTTGGTAATTCAATCTAATGAATAATGAATGTCTAATGAATTTGATTTTATGTTTCTGTTCAAAATATTTTTGATATTTATATTGGGATGATATCGTGATATAGGTAATTAATGTTATGTACGCCTTAACTGTGGTGCATATCAGAACCAACACAAAAATACATATCCGTTATGTGGGTCAATGTGGATTGTCCAAACCTATATTTATTTAAGACCAGGCTATCTATGATTTAATGTTTGATAAAGAGATATAGATAATAAATTAAAATATTTTTTCCTTTGTTCCAGATGAACAAGAAAGAGTACAGAAGAAAACATTTGTCAATTGGATCAATTCACATTTGTCGAAGGTAAGGACCATATGATTTTTAAAGGTTAGGTGTTCTTTTCAGAGTTATTGAAAATACAAAAATATAACAAATTTTAGTAAAAAAATTACTTGTCTCAAGCGTCAGGCGGGAATTTTTCTATAAGTTATAAAATACGTGTGTAAAAAACAACTACGCCTCCGAGCCCTCAGGTGGGATTCGAACCCACGACCTTTCGCTATCCAGGCGAGTGCTCTGACCGCTGAGCTACCGAGATGCTGGTAAACGTGTCGATACCACCTGAGGGCTCGGAGGCGTAGTTGTTTTTTACACACATTTTATATCTTATAGAAATATGACATTGGGAATTTTTCTATTAAATTTTTAGATATAAAAATCTAGTAGTCAAATCTTTGTATAGGAAAAGGTTAGTTCCAACGTGGACTCTGTCTTGGCCCCCAGGCTTGATTGGGATCAAAAGCGAACCCATTTAGAAAAAATATATTTATATATTGTATTATTCTTGTAAAAGTACAGACAGACAGATAAGTTGACTTTTTCTAGTAAAATTTATTTATTGAAATATTCCAATATTACATAAAATGAGTAATATTACAATTTTGCCAATTAAAAAAGTCAATAATGCAATTTGCTCAAGTCTGTAAATAGTCAGTGTCGTCGATTTGCCTGAAAAGTATAAATAAAAAGAACACATTAAAATTCAATATTTTGATAAAAATTACAATTTTCTTATCTTTTCCACTATTATATATATACTATTGCAAGTATCAATTGGGAGAGGACACTGTGTTCCATACTACAGGCATTTGCCTATTTTGGTATACAGGGGAATCAAGCCCAAAATGTCTCACGTTTCTGCCAAAGCATTATTATTATTTCTCATATCTGTTATCAACAAAAACCGATAAGAAAAATTAAATGTTGTTATTATTTTTTATTCAGCGTATACCACCTCTACGCATTGATGACCTTATATACGACCTTCGTGATGGCACGAAGCTGCTTGCGCTACTGGAAGTGCTCTCAGGCGAAAAATTGGTGAGTTTTTCTCTTTAAAATACTTGTGTAACTTTATTTAAGATATGTAATTTGATTTAGAGGATACTGTAGTCTCAAAGAACATTACTCAATTAAAATTTACATCACAGGTTAACCTTCAGCACCCCTTTCTTTCTCTTTCTTTCTTCCCATGGTGATAAGGAATAGTTGATGGTATTTGTAAGTAATGATTTTGTAGTTGACCTAACCTTTTTATAATACCTGAATATTATCGATAAGTCTTCTAAGTAAACTTGGAAAAACAGACGTGGCAGAATAACTATGCAGGGTGAACGCGGCTTTTTGATTACGATATCTGATGCGAAACCAACTTGCTGCTCTGAACACGATTCAAGGCAGAGCTGAGAGGATCATTGGTGATAACAAATTGGTGAAGAGCAAGCTTCATACCTTAGCTCACCGCCGCAAAGTTGCCTGTCGGTCGGTCTTCTACAGACTGTATTTTGGAGAGTATCCTCAGGAGCTGTATATGCTCATACCGCCATCTCCTTTTTACCATCGGAAATCCAGACGCACTACGCGCGCAATTTGCACCACCCTTTGTTGGTTGTTATTCCTACCTGACGCACCAAGCGCTTCTCAACATCATTTATGATGCTCACAGCAAAGGAGTGGAACTCCCTCCCTGTGTCTGTATTTCCGAGTACTTATAACTCGTCCGTTTTAAAAGCCAGGGTGAATAGGCACCTTCTGGGTTAGCTCGTTCCATCGTGGATCCTATCTTGGCCCCCGGGTTTGATAGGGATTAAAAGCGAACCCATTCAAAATAAAAAAAGAAAATACAAATTGTTAAGTCATTCCGTCATAATAAATAATCCAAAAGTGCTTTCGATTACATAATTGAAGCACTCGTCCCATTAGAATCTCCTTATCTGGCTTCACCAGCAATTGCTATACTAAAATCAACTATACGGTCTGTATTCTTTTCAAATCGTCTTAGAAGTAATTAGAAGATTATTATTGGTGAATCCCACTAGAATGGCTAATTCTGGAGTATCCCTTGCAGAGAAATAAAGGATTGTAATGGAATAAGTGCTTTGAAATTCTGAAGGTTGTTTCAAAAACCAAACACACACGAAGTTATTTCAATTAACTCAATATACAATAGTCAAAAGAATTCCTTTTTTGGAAACCGATCAACTAGATAACTCTTAGGCATTACCTTATGTCCGTTATCTGGTTCTGATATAGCACAAGAGATATCTAAGGTCCTAATTTAAACCTTTTCCCGCAGCCTATGGAGCGAGGTCGCGTCCTTCGAAGACCTCATTTCCTCTCCAACGCTAATACAGCTCTGCGGTTTCTGGCTGGCAAAAGGATCAAGCTAGTCAACATCAACGCAGCAGACCTGGTCGACGGAAGACCGGCAGTCGTCCTTGGTCTCATTTGGACCATCATCTTATACTTCCAGGTAAGACGGAATGCGTTCTTGAATAGTGAAATCTTTGACACAAACCTATTCCACCTTATTGTCATTTGCTTCTGTAAAAGCTTAGTATTTCAACTATCTTTACGCGGAGCCAACAGTGCTCTTAAAATAAGGACTTATTTCAAATATAAAGATTTATTAAAAATAATTATATCTATTTTTATGCAAGTTAAAGTCCGAAAGCTTCTTCTATAGTTCGCAAATATACTATGTCTCCGCTCTCTTTGATTGTAAAATAAGACAACATTTTATTGATATGGGGTATTAGAAGAACTTGAAGAAGTTCATCCTGTATTGATATTATCAACTTATTCTAATGTCGATAGAATCGATAGCAAGAATTATAGCAATAATATCTATAATACCCTGGGAATAGGTCGATACTATCGATTTACTAGCGGTAGGCAATCAATAATTGGGCAATACTACTGTTAGTATGTTTCTTTTACGAAGGTGGAAAAGGTTTGTATGTACTGTAATAGTAATTGGCTTGTGAAAGACAACAGCATTGAAGTTTATCAATATCATCGATTCTTTCTTATTAGTTATTTTTATACGACCTCAAAGATACGCTTGCCTTTTTTATAATTTTCCTAAGTATTTTATAAAATAATTCTGCTTCAAAAATCTACGTTCACATGACAAAAGCGTGAAAATATCTATCATGACAGTCAGTGAAAATTTTCCATTGAACGACAATACATAAAAAATATCAAATTTAAGTAGTTGAGAACGTAAAAAAAACAAATCTATGAATATAAAAGTTTAATACAACAGTAGTGCAAAACAATAAAATCCGAACAAAAAATAAAAATATTTAAAAAATGTTGCCCTTATCTCACTGGAGGTAAGACTAATTCTTAATATTTAAAAAATGTTGCCCTTATCTCACTGGAGGTAAGACTAATTCTTAATACAGACTATACGTATTTCGTTGTTATTGTTTTTATTTATTATAAGAAAACAATCTTTCAATATAACGCAAACTTCAATGTTGAATCATTTAACTGTAATTTACTAAATTAGGGTGATTAGTTAGCACCGGTGTGTCTACTTAAGTAGTAAATATTGAAAGCACAGTATTATGTATTGGAATAGTATTATTAGGTATTTCAGGCAAATAAAACTGTGTATAATCTGACTTTGCTATTAATTATATGATAACTTGATACCAACCAAAATATAATACAAAAAATAGCAGTGCCGTCTAGGAACGCCCGAAAGAAGCGAAGCTTTATAGTATAATGTGAAACTAAATCTGACGCTCTCGTGTAACGGTAAAAGCTGACGCTTAGCACGAATAGCGTGGCCCCGCGAACGTCCGTTAAACTTTGCTTCAAAATATAGGAACATACAGGGTGTCCCAGAAGCCGACGTCAAGCCGAAAGCGGGTGATTGACTAACTTATAAAAGTTAGAAAAATATAAAAAAATTAAGTCATATATTTAAAAAATCTAGCATTTAAAACAATCAATAAAATTTACACCCTGTGACGGTTTTTTCACTCTTGTTGCTACAAATCTTGACTTTTCTAAACATTTTCTTTGCCTTGTAATCTTGAATAATGTTTCTGTATACTCTAATCTAAAATTTAAAACCAGCTGCTCCAGATTAGAAGGATATGCCATTTTTATCTAAATGAAATATTAAAAATTAATTTTTCGCATAGCCTTAACAAGCTGTACAGAAAAAAAATGTACTATGAGAGTTTGGCAAGTAACTGCAAAAGTTGGCGCATTTAATAATTCATAAATGGTATGATACTTGCTAGACAATTTCTTCAATTGTCGACACTATTTTTTTTCCCAAAAACAGGCAGTTTTAAACAAATTTTTCTTACGTACTTAAAAATTATTCTTGTGTACCCATGGTTTGCTATAAGGCCGTAACTTTAACATTCTAGTTTGAGTGAGACCGGGAGAGTCATTTTACGAAGTGTGGGAGAGACAGATAGTGAAATAAATTAAATACACAATAATTGTTTAACATAATTTCTTTAAATGTCAAGATTTACAATAAGTGTCCAAACTGTCTTCAAAAACAAAATAAAATAAATATTTAAGGGGGGCTCCCATACAACAACCGCGATTTTTTTGCCCTTTTTTGCTCGATATCAACAATGGAAACAGGTAGGCACTTGAAATACTCACAAAATACTCAGTTCTATTTCTACTTTAATAATAAATAATGTCAAATTCGTGTACCTACTGTTGTTTACCTAGTCAATGGTACGGAACCCTTTGTGTGCGAGTTCCACTCGCACTTGGCCGGCTTTTTCAAATGCTTAACAACAATTTGCAATGTATGTTAAGCAATAATATAATCTAATTAATTGTTATAGAAATCAAACTCGCAGTACTGCGTAGAATTTAGTTCCGTTACATTTATTTCTTAATTTAAGTAAATGTTAATCAATTATAAACTATTTAGCTGATCTTTTGTTATTTTTTGAATAACAATTTTCGCTTTTGGTGTCATTACATTAGAATTGATATTACAATATCAAAATTGTAATTAGTCAATAGCAGGATAAATAACTATTTATTTTATTCCTGCGATGCAAAGTCCTTAAATATGTTAGCTACACTAAATTTAGAGTCAAAATGGTCTTCTTACATATAAAAATAAAAAAATTATAGTAATGTATATGTTTATATTAAATAATTAAAATAACTTTTTCACGGTTGTTTGCTCATAATTTATATTTAGTCCTGACGTTTCGACTCCTTTACGGATGTGATCACAGGATGACTAAGGCAATGGTAGTCATATATGTTCTTACGTTTACAATATTTAAATCAGGCACGTTCCTAACTGTTAAAATGTATATAAATCAAAATTGGATTATTTTGCATTTTATTTAGTTAATAAATTGTCATGTAATTACTGCACGCTGCTGAGTTTACCACCAGTTCGGAAATTGGGAGGCCCTTCAGAGAACTGGCGAAAGAAACTCGGGTAGGAGGACCGACCTCCATTTTACTTTTATTATTTGCAAAAAGAATTTTAGCAAAGTACAGTAAGATGGAGGTCATGACGGACCATCGCTTTAATCATCCAGTGATCACGGCTCGTGTAATGAGTCTAAATGGATTAAATATAAGTTTTGTGCAAAAAAACCGTTAAAATTTTGTTTTATTTATACTAGCTAACCCGGCCACGCGTTGTTGGTATAACCTGGCCACGCGTTGCTGGTATAACCTGGCCACGCGTTGCTATGGTAACGTTAATTGATTATAAAAACTGTTATTCTTAGGCTTATGGTAACTATATATAGTAACAAACCCACAAAGTCCTTCTTTTATATAGAAGAGATGTGTAATGTGCGCGGAAGTGTAAGAACTAAATCTGTTAAACCATGTTTTTGAACTAAATAAACATTATTCACTATCATTAATCATTATCGAATTCAAAGTTCTGATAACCGGAACAAATTTAAAGTAAAACAATCTCATATTTAACTTATAATTTTAAAATTGTTTTTTTAAAGGACTTTCGATTTGTACGACTTTTCATGGTTTATATAATGTAATATATAGACAGCAATGCTATCGACAAATTTGAATTATTAATACAATGAAATAATACAAAAAGACATTGTACAGAAGATCATTTCGTCTCAAAAATGAATTGGTACATTTAGTAGCACTAACAGAACTAATTATATGAGGATACACCTATATTAAGTTTTAACTTTTTCCAAAATAAAAAAAACAATTAATGTATTGATTTTAATTGAAATAGTCGGTTTATTCTCATTTTAATTGGCTTGAACTCGTTTTCTTTGCGCAAGCTTCTCTCTATTTATTGGACCCACAGGACAGGAGACAACAGGTGGGTAACGCCTCACAGCTTTTAATGAGGTAGGAGCAAGTTGAATATAGTGGGCTAAACGAATCAATGTAATTTCAATTTTGACGATAGATCCATGCCTTTCTCTATTTATATTTTTATTTTTTAAATTGATGTCTCATTAATAATATTTGTTATTATCGAAGCAATTGGCAATGTCTATTATTATTAAAAAAATGAATGTTGTAATTTAGTATTTTAATAGGACCTTATTTGAATTAATTTCTTTACCTTTATTATGAAGAAACATACTTCAAATCACCTCAATAAATATATCTTAAAATTAACTTCCAATCAGCTTAGAGCACAGCAATACTTACTATCAATAAATTGTCAATATATTAATAGATATTGCCAACTTATCCCTTTCAGTGCCATACATATTTTACCAATATATGCTGAAAATGCCAGTAAAAAAGTGCATTTTATAGATAATTTATATGAACAAGAGTTATATGAAAGATGTTTATATAAAAAATATGCGATCAAAGATAGCTATAATGCAATATAATGTATAAAATACGAACACGGTAACACGGCCGCCTCTTGCTCGCGCGCGCGCCCAAAGTGAACTGTCAAAGGGAGCGCTATCACGATTCTGGCATTTTTCACAACTAGCGAGAGCAGCGCGTCGGCGCTCCTTGGCACTAAAAGGGTTAATGTCTAATAAATAACCAAATATTATTGAATATCTTTGGAATTACAATGACGTATCTGCAAACACCATACATTTGATAGAAATGCACTTGAAACTTTTTACTTTTTTATTAATAACTTTTATTGGAATGAAATTGTGTATTTTATATAAACTTAAAATAATTCTTGGTTCACCATTCTTACCTCTACGTCTAAAGCGACTATTAGTAAGAAAGCTACTAGTAGTATATAATTAGTATAATGATAAATGTGATTTGTTCTTTCCGCTGTATTCATATTGCCTTCCCTTCCTCTATAGTATTTAATAATTATTTTATTAATATTAACCCATTGATTAACAATGGCGTCAATAATATCATTAGAAATATTTTCCACTCGTTATGTCTAAGAAAACATACCATTTGATTGAGAAGAATCACTTTTTTTTAAGTCGGTTAAACAGTTTTCAATTGCGTTGGTTCAGATGAACAAGGATTTTTTCAAACGTTATTATTATCGCATAATATCACCTATAATTTACGTATATATTTTGTTTCTGCTTCCATAATGCCATATTTCTATAACATGTAAAATATGCCTGTAAAAAACAACCATGCTTCTTCCTGCCCTACCTGAGGGGTTTTTCACAAGCGTGTTTTTGTATATGTAATCATGTATATATATTTAACACAAGCATATTTTATATCTAATCACATATATTAAAACCCTACATATTTTACAGTATTTTTAAATAATTATAATTTATATTCAATATCGTAGTTTTGAAAAAATCGTGAAATTAAACACTGTGACATTTAAAAGTAAAAATCCGAAAGTTTTGAGTTCATACTCTGTTCCATGGAGGTTAGAGAGAAGGTACGTAATATAAAAATGCATGTGGTTTATTTTTTACAATTCACAACGTATCTCATATAAATAAACAGAGAAGTAGTATTTTTTGTTTTTAAAGTTTTTATAATATTTTTTGATTTGTCCTATTATAACGCCTACATTTTTTTATTAGCAATATCGTATTTAAAGATCATAATCTTACAAATTATTAAATAACGTCACATCTGCAGTTTTTCCAAATGTTTAATGTCATTTATCATTTATTTGCATTTGAATAACGTATACAGAGGATGGTCAAATAACATTACAATTCAACTTATTCAGTCATATAGAAGAAAGCCACTGAAGATTTGTTAACAGTTCATTCGTAAGATCACATTAAACACACATATTCACACAAGCACACACACACGCACTTACATACACACAAACACACACACACTCACACACTCACTAGATTAAGATGGATCTTGAGTTGTTTATCTTTTGTTTTTTAAAATGTTAATTGGAAATCGTCGGTTCGGATGTGGCGAGACTGGTGATCTGTCATACAGGGTCTCCTAGTACGGACGTCAGTCTCTCGCATAGACTTATTTTTATATTATTTTTAGATTAAGTAATAAACTGTACAATGTGCAATTCTATGTGAGAGAAGAAATAAAGAAATTATTTTAATCTTATTATATTATTATTATTATATACAAATAGCATGCAATTAGTTATAATGTCACAAAATATTAAATTTAATTAAATAAATACAATTTAACAAAATAATAGTAATATTGTTAATTACAGTATTAATCAATTTCTAAAATAACTGCACGTAATAGGTATAATTTGAGAAAAGACTGCAGTTATGACGTTATGCTACCGGATATAATAATCGTTTAGTCATTGTGACTAAACGATTATTATACATAATATCATACAAGATATAAGCCTATATACCTACCATAGAATAGTATGTGTATTATGTTTTCGTTACTTATACATGTCAGAATCAGAAACAGAAATAATTTATTTAAAAATTAAATAGCGCTGGCAATTTGTCTATGATTTACTATTTTAACAAAATTCTGTGTATTAATAACACATAGACAGAAAATAACATGATTTTCGGTAGTCAATGGGTAACAATTACCCAAGGTAATCAATTAAGATAACACATTTATAAATATGACAATAAAATCAATCATTTAAAAAAATACAAATAAAAATTAGGCATTGATAATTGCTCAGCCATCCTGTGAACACGGCTTCTGTAAAGGAGTCGAAATGTCAAGATTTAAATTTAAAAATAAAAACAAAAACGCATTATGGATGCGATTAAAGAGGTTCTATTTTAAATGGCTTGAGTTATCCGGAATATGCTTTATATCAATGTTATTTTTTTAATTAGGTATAAATTTTTATTGAAAAGTTTGGTATGCATTTAACCTTATTACTCCGGTTGCTTTTAAAAAATATTGATTAGCCTGAGAAATTTCAAGATTTTTCGCTGGAATCTAATTCTCTTGCTCTTTCATCTGGTCAAGAGGAAAGCCTCGTGAATCTGTTTTAGCAGAAGTTAACCAACCCATTTACTTAGTCGAATAACTACAATCTGCGTCATATTGCATGGCGACTTTTTTGTGCGTTTGATTTCATAAAGTGTTAACAATTATTTTTAAACGTTTTGAGACATATCCAATTGTTTTTTTTACTTTTCTATTATTGCTCCCACACCGGATGTTTATAAATACATACATACGTTTCGAAAAATCGGTGTGAGAGCATATATTTACACATCACAGTAATAAGTACATGTTCACTGCACGACCTTAGTTAATTTCATATAAGAAACAATTAAGAGTATAAAACAGTTACACAACTTGATGTTTTGGACAATATGGCGATTCCATTCGCATCCACCAACCCTAATAATCATATTAGAAATCTTAATACTTGTTTTGTTACAGATTGAGGAAAATAGCAGAGCTCTGGAGTACTTGGTGGGCTCAAGATGCGCATCGGTTATGTCCCAAGAGTCGGGGACGGCCACTCCGACTCAAAGGGCAGAAGACCGATGGAAGCAGGGTGCGCGGAAGACCTTGTTGCAGTGGGTGGCTAACGCCCTGCCTAAGTAAGTTCGTGATGGTTTGATAAAAAAAGTCAGGTGTGATGAGGCTGATATACCTCATTAGAAGGTAAAAGCCACTAATAAAGAGAAAAAAATGACTCAATATTGGGAGATTTTGAAAATTATCTTCAAAAATAACGTTGACAAAAGAAATGATAAAAAAGGTGGATTAAAAAATGGATAAAATGCATTTTAAAGTCAGAATAAAAAAACAAACACTTTTTCGGTGGGATTGAAATCCGTGTAAATTGAAATTTTACTTCATTTAATATTTTGTTTTAATATTAAATTTGCTAATGGTTTACAGGGATTCAAACATTCAAGTCACAGACTTCGGTCCATCATGGCGCGATGGTATCGCTTTCTTAGCCATCATCGATGCAATTAAAGCCAACCTGATTAATTTAGCTGAAATGAAGAGAAAAACCAATAAGCAACGCTTGGAGCACGCGTTTGATGTCGCAGAGAGTGAGCTTGGCATCGCCAGGCTCCTGGACGCTGAAGATGTGGATGTAGATAAGCCTGATGAGAGATCCATTATGACATACGTAGCCCAGTTCCTACACAAATATCCAGAACCCAAGGTATTTAACCAAAATAAGATTTTACTAGTAATTTGCATGCAACTGTATGCCTAAATCTTTACATATAATTCGATAATTAAAAACATTTCTGAAATAAAATTTGTATTTTTTGTAACACTAATCGTTCTTTCTTTAGACGACAGGACCAGATGCCGTAGCGGCAGTACAAGAGGAGTACGAATCTCTTCGAATGTGGTTGACCGAGCGGGTCACTACAGTTCAAAGGCAATACGACTCGCGAACACTATCGCGAAACTACGAAGATTACGTTCGCGCCGAAAAGGAGAGGCTCTCCCGTGAGCCTATCTATCAGAAACTCGAAAAACTTATGTACACACAAAGCTTAGTTGCTATAGCTCCCAAATCGTGGCGAGAACTCGTTTCTCTTTGGGTAGAGCTGGAAAGATTACATAGAAGATGGCTTTGGCTTTTATATTCAGATTTGCCCGGTGATTTTAAGGTCATTGGAGAATGGTTAGCGAGAGCGGAATACCTTTTATACTTCGACGAAATTCCAACGACCTTAGATGAAAGAACTGCTGCGATAATCAGCGAAAAGTTGGAAGAGCATAGTTCATTCTTTGCCAATCTTCCAGAGGTCATAGAAAGGTTTGAGAGAGCATTAAGATCACCTGAAGCTTCCAGAATACCATCTGAAAGGCTTCAGGATATGAAAGATAGGCTCGAGACTGTAAATAGAAGGGCGCCCCAAAGGAAAGCGAGATTAAAGTATCTCGAACACAAATGTTGTATAGTAGCGTTTACAGAACTGACAAGAGCGAAACTTGCCGCGTGGACTAGCAAGTATGGTCGTGTAGACCATGTCCGTGCCTTATTAGATGACTATGACAATTTCGTAACTAAAAATAAGATTTTCCAAGAGTTTGATAGAGCCTACGTTGATATAAAACAAGTTGCGGAAGAGTATAAACGAGTCTGTGAAGTAGATAGAACAGAAGCAAGAGAGATCGATACATTTTTGAAAGAGGTGGCTGAAGCGTGGAGAAGAGTCGCTTCAGATGTTAGATGTGCTCGAAGCGTGCTCGAAGAAGTAATTGCTCATTGGGAAAGGTGGAACACGTTGTCTGACGACTTCCTTACTTGGTTGGACAAGGCTCAGCATATGCTGAGAGTGTCTGAAGATGAGAGATTAGAATTCTTCCAAGACTTGACAGTATGGAAAGAGAGACATCAGCTTTTAGGAGACGCAGCTGGATTTTTAGCGGCCACCTGTTCTGAAGAAATAAGTTCAGAAATCAAGAGGAAGTACGTGGAAATCACGGAACGATGGGAACGTGTTTGGGATGAGGCCGAACGGTTAGTATCGCTAGATAGTTTTATTTAAATTATTTGATTTTGATCTCACTAATCTTTATACTGCATTTGACATATTTCAGCTATGTCCGTGGTGGAGACGCCTTACGTCACAGGCGCGAATTAGCTTCCGGAGTGCAAGCCTTGGATAACTGGTTGGTCGCCGCGGAAAATTTGTTGTCCCGACAGCCACATGCTAATACAGCTGACATTCAAGCTTATATAGATCAACTGCTACAACTTAATTCGGAAATCGAACATCATGAAGAACTTTTCAAGACTATTAGCAGGTTTGTCTATTGGTTACAAATTATAAATACAGCTAAATAGTAGTATAGGATTTTTATTACCGGGTGGGGTTTAGTTTGAGACTTTGAAACTGTCTAAAATCAATGTGAAAATGTTTATTTCTAGAACCTTCCAAAATGCGATAGCTGAGCTTCCACGAGACGAGGTAGAGGCCAATATGGCTAAACTGAAGCAGCAGAAGGAGGCCTTAGTCCGTGTTAGGGCTACAGTGCCAGTAAAGCTTCACCAATACAGACAGCTGCTTGTTCAGCACGAGTCATTGGAAACTGGACAAAAAGAAATCGGAAGCTGGCTAGACAGGGCTGAGGAAGCTCTAAGAACTAGAAAGGAAACTAGACGGTAACTGTTCACTTACATAAAGTAAAGGGTTCAATATAAGCGTTTTTCTCTTCGATCCTTGATTGAAGAAAGTCAATGTTATTTTGCCGATTGTAAATCAATATTTTGTGACACTTTTGCTTTCACTCATTAAAGAAAATACATGCAGAAATACTTCTAAAAAAGAGCCGAAAATAAATTCTCTTATGGTATCCTTAAAAAGTTCTGCATTTCGATTCTATAGCAAGTTAAGAGTAGTGTATAAAAAATCCTGGATTATATCGAAAATTTTGCTATAAACTTCGTGAACTTTAAAGTGATGTAGGAACTATCATCTCACCGAAAAGACGTCGCCTATTGGGCGACAAGCTCCTCTATAAATAAGGGGTTTTACCATATTCTTCACGCTAGGCAGATGGGTTGAAAATCGCAGTAAAGATTGGGTAAATGCTGGAAAATAGGGGGTTTATGGTGAATACTTTAACTATCATTAGTCGTTTTTATGTAGGATATCCTAAGTATGAGGAGTTGGTACTATTCAACTCTGCCACGCAACGTATAGCACAACTTTTTTCTAGCTTATGGATACGCGTATCAATAATATAATAATATTTTTAAAGTAAGAACTATAAGGCTTGTGGTATGGGTATTAGGGTAACGGATAGACATACATGAAGAATACATAGGTATTTGATATATTTATAGAAATATATATCATGCAATGCATGATATAAATATTTATTTAACAGCAGAATATTTAAATCGAAATGTTTATTCTGAAGAAAATATTACTTCATTTTATCTAAACTTAAAACAAAAAACCTTAAAAAATATATTTAATATAATAACTAAAAAATATTATTAGAAGGAGTCTTTTTGGGCAAGGTTCCGAAGATACTGGCAGTGTTCCCCCTTTGGATAGCTAGACTAATTCTTTGTCCGAGGTAGCTGCCAGCTCTTCGGTGTCCTGTGATGTCGACTAACTTTTTTGATACTTCTTTAAGAAGCCTTATAGCGCGTGATATTGTATGTGCAATATTGTTTTGTGTACTTATGTGTTAAAATTCAGTTACGCTGTACCAAATTCTAAGTATTTACTATCTTTTGTTATAGTTCGTATTAAAAGTTGTCAATTGACTTGTCTTTCACAGCGAGATCGTGGAAGAGCATTATGAGATCCACCGTTCCTTCTTCTCGCGAACCACATACTATCGTTCCATGCTGGAAAGCAAGAACAAAGTCTTCCAGAACATCGTGAAAGCAGCCGATGCTGACCGCAGCGCCGACGTTACCGACCAAGTCAGGCTTATGAGAGACCTTAATGAAAGGTGACTTTTTTAACACTTTTAACATACCTTAATAATAATATTTATATATTTGTAATGGTCGCCCGCGACTTCGTGAAATCTTTCCCTCAGAAAAAGTATTTTTCTTTTTAGATGACAGGTACAGGCTGCAAAATCATGATAATATATAGATTAGCTAGTTAAAACGTGAAATCTTTAAAACAAAGAAAATTACTTTTACATTTATTATATTACTTAGGATAACTTACAAAACTTATTTAATAAGTAAGTGGAAAATGGCTGCTTATTTTAAAACGCAACACTCTCGCGTGTTTTCCTGTGTTTTAGTTATTGTCAAAGTAATTAAAAAAACGGTTTATATAAGATAGCATAAAAAGTCAACTTTACTGTGACTGCAAAGTCTGTGGCACGAGGTTCTTTGTTATTTTTTTGTAATACACAAGTGTTTACAAAAAAATAACAAAGAAAGTACAATTATACTGTGATTATGTGATCGTAGCTCCTAGATACTTAAATATCCACGAACAAGATTTAATTTTAAAACTTGGGACGAAAAATTAATTAAAGGGCATTAATTTATCGAGAAATATCACATTAGATTTTGATCCTATCCTATTACTATTACAAAAAATATATTTCTACTAAAAAGCAAGAGATTATATATGATTAAATCCTTTTTATACGTATTTGTTTTTAAATAGATTCGCCCATGTATCCTCGGAAGCTACCCGCCGGGAATCGGAGCTGCAGCGCTTAGTTAGAGCTTGGGAGGAGTTCGAGATGAAAAAACGTACGGTGGAGGAGTGGGCGTCTCGAGCGGAGGCGTTGCTGGCCGACAATAGGGTAGACTCGAAGCAGGCTGTCGACTTCCACAAAAGATTCTTCCAGGGTGCTGACGAACGAGCAGTATCGGAGTTGGTCCGCTCAGGACGGGAACTTTTAGAGGTGAAATATATTACTGTATTTGAGTAGATAATACTTACTATATATATATGTCTGATTCTCAGAAATTCATTATGAATCTAAAACGTAATGTTGAATTTTTAACCGACTTCAAAAAAAAGGTTATCATTAGAATAGAATTTTTATTGGTGAAATATAGGTAATGTGCAATTATTATTTTTGTTACAGTAATTTATTAGTACTTTAATAAATTAACATACATTTCCACCTTTGTCGAGGTATACAAATATCAATGGAATTTATTGTAATCGCTTAAAAATACAAAATTTTATTAAAAAGAGAATACAATATGAATAAGAATAAAAATTAATATCAATAGAAATAATTCAAATAGATATTTTCACTTGTAAAATTGTCAGTTTTTGTATATCAGTTTCTAAACATGGGTGTATTTCGTAAGTGTATCTATGTTTATAAATTTGTATGTTTGACACAGTATTTATCGAAAACTATAAGTGGATTGCAAAAATTACAAGGTAAAGTGCAACTTAGGGACCCATCCAAGTTTTATCAGAATCGGTTCAATAGTTTTTAAGATAGAGAGTGTATGAGTCACTTAGAAAACGTATATTTGGCTTAACAGCGTAAGTCTAAAACATTAGACTTCACTATGCATGTTGTTTCAATGAATAATTAAACAAAATACAAATAAATTATTAATTAAAGATGCTCATACGAAAAAATGATTAAGATATGAGTTTTAATAATAACAAAAATTAATAAACGAAGAAATGAAAATAAAATTAATAACAAAAAGGGAGCAATAAAGTTGCAAGTTTTAAGAAACTAAAATTAAATAGGCCAAATATTTTTTGAAGTGAAAACTTCTTTAGCGGCGCTGTGTACTTTTTTTGGAATGGGTAAAAATTTCTAAACTCGCGTCAGGACACGTGACCTGAACAAATTTTTGTAAGACGGCGTAGGGCGCTTGCGCGATGTGCGTGTAGTCGTGTCATTTGTAAACTTCATAGTGACAGTTACATTATTATTTTTTTTAAAACTGTCATTATGAAATTTTAAAACGGCAGGTAATGTCATGAGAACGCATGCGTTCAACTGATTTTATTCATTGCGCATGTGCAAAATCCTGCACATGCGCACAAAAAAATGCAACGAACACGACTTGGTGTGTTTGTTGACATGTTTGTATACGATAGCGCAATAAATGAATATTGCATTTTACCACATAAATGATAGCACTTTTATACTGATCATTAAAGCAATTCGTGCGAAATTATTCCTTAACCATTTCAAAATATCAAAAATGCACAAATTTAATATTCAAGTTTTCACATCTGCCGGCACTCCCGGAGTGCAACCCGTCGTTTTTTTTTACGATATTATCGTCGTCTTTACTGACTATATAGCGTCGTCGACTTTTCCCATTATTTAATTAGTATAAGTTTTTTCTCTGCTTTTGCTTAAAATTATGGTAGTCAAAAATCTATTAGGTATTTCTCATTTCCTGCAGCTCGTGAATGAAAGTGACCGTCCACACGTGGTGCAAATGGTTGAAGAGCTGCAGCGACGCTGGCGCGAGTTACTGGCGCGCGCTCCGCCCCACCTCATGCGGCTAGAGTTCCGCCTCGACGAAGCCATCTTCCACCATTGCATCAAGGACATTGATAAGGAGATCGTTTATGAAGAACAGGTGACATTACTGTTTTTTAAAACCAAACCAATTAAGTTTTAAAGCCATATTGTTCAGTGTGACCACTGTACATGGAAATGTTAATAGTCTGAAGAAAAGTTGATGTTGTTGAAGTGTTGAGAAATCACGTTAAAGTTATGTTTACTAAAAATAGGTACACAAAAGTTAGGTCAGTGTAGTAACCGCGGGCGCTGTGGTAGTAAAATCAATTTAATTTAGGTAGTTTAAGACTACACATACTATGTTCATGTAAAGTAGCCGGATGACGCAATGGCACGTGCAGCATTTGATTGCGGAGGCTAAGAAACTTTAGCAAGGATCTAAATTCCGATGGTTACCGAAAAACTTCAAAAATTTCTTCGTTTTTCGGAAGTCACGATAAGCCGTTTGTCCCGGCTGTATCTGTAGATCTTAGCATCCACCAATTCTTACTAGGCCTACACCATTTTCATCCTTAAGATTCAAGGTAATGTGATGTACATAATTCTCCCCCACGATACGGCGTACCATAGCCGAGGTCCGAAACATTTGAGGCGCCCTATTCTCCCTTTCCGGCTAGAGCGCCGTAGTGAGCGCCAGATTCGGAAACTCGCGCGTAGGAGATGTTGTCCTTCTAGACAACCACTACAGTGGCTTGCTACTCTCGACTTGTCCGTCCGTCCTAAAATCTGGTATCGTTGTTGAGGTCATTTGCTACTAAAATCAATCACACATCAAAGAGTCGTTCAAGGAACATGTCATTCCCTAGATATTATCGTTCCGTGATCGTTTCTTACAGATTAGAACTCCACTTTGAAAATCTTTTTATAATAGGTTTCTTTTCAATGCAAAGTGTAGCCCATTGTGTTAGACTATCTGAACGGTCAGGTTTCTGTCGTGTCTTGTATGTCGATTGCTACCCGTATGTAATTTTGCAAATATACGAGTATGTATATTTATTACAAGCTATATTTTTAAGTTATTGTATATTTTTTTACTTTACTAATAATCTACTTTACTTTCTTAGGCTTACAACCAAAGCGATGATGCCGATGGAATTCTTATCCGAAATGAGGAGTACTTCCGTAATCAAGGCAAGGTTATGCAGGTTGAGCATTGCCTTCAAAACCT
Source organism: Calamotropha paludella (assembly GCA_927399485.1). Lineage (NCBI taxonomy): Eukaryota > Metazoa > Arthropoda > Insecta > Lepidoptera > Crambidae > Calamotropha > Calamotropha paludella. The sequence continues at coordinate 2,221,742 of OV656806.1, read as the reverse complement.
AAAGACCATCGCCACCAGTTATACTCAACAAACAGGTGACACCACGCTCGAAGAATCTTTAAGAAAATGTGAACAACAATGGGAGAGTACCGTCCACAGAGTGGAACACTTTAGACAACAGTTACAGAGGATACCGGCGAAATGGGATGCGTATAGAAACAAGTTTAAAGAAATGGAAAAGTGGATGGACCATGTCGGCACGACCATGGACAGCATCGTAAGAGAAGTAGATTCCGCGGAGGCATTCGAAAGAGAAAAGACTATTTTCCAGGTGAGTTTTAACATTAATTTAATTTTAAAAGTGTTTATTACCCGACTTAAGACTTACTTAAATTAAACATGTTTAACGCTTTCCTTGCAATCAGCTCAGGGAATTGATGGTAAATATACCTAATTTTTATTATTTTTCACTGTAGCATTTTACTTGTCTCTTGGATTTCTTATGTGGTAATAATCGATAGGCTTTATGTAGTAAGATTAAAATAATGTTTAAAATATTTTTATTATTATTACCCTTTTTAGAACATCTGTCGCGAAGCTGACAGGAAACGTGAAGATATGAAATGGCTCGTTCAAACACTTGACATGTTGACCAATCACTGTTCGGAATTAGAAGCCCAAGAAGAGCAGACGAAGCTTGAAAATCTTATTGCGAGGTACAAGAATTTGATACCTACAATAGAAATCACAATGATAAAGACAGAAACTTACACAAGATGCTATACATACCGCAGAGAAGTACACGAAGTTATTTGTATTTTGGAAAGTGCCAAAAAACAAGCTATGATTGAACCCGAACCACAATCTTTGCAACACGTGGAACAACTTGTTTTAGAACAACAGGCAGCTGTGCAGAAGCTTGACCGACAACGTCCTTCCGTTATGTCAATGTTACAAAGAGGCAAAGAACTTATTAAGGATGCCAATGCTCCTGCATTTGTGAGGGAAGATGTCAGAAATCTCGAAAGTGGTTGGAATACAGCATACGAGACTTCTAATGATAGATTACATAAGTTACGAGACACTCAAAAAGTATGGTCCAACTATGAATACCAAAAGGAAGAATTGCTATCTGACTTGGACAAAATTGAAAACTATGTGGCTCATCCAGGTTTGGAGTTAGGTGTTTCTAATATTGGTCGTGAGCTTCAAGAAACACGAATATTAAATACTGATATTGAAAAAGCTAAACAAGAAAAACTACCTCAATTACAACAAGCTTATGCTGAATTGCGTTCTCTTACTGCCAATAAACCCAAACCAATCATTGAAAAAGACCTAGAAACAATTGAACGAAAATTAGATAGAGTCCAAGATGAAGTACATACTAAAGTAGAGCATTTGGAACAATTTAACCAGGAGTGGGTTAAAGTTGAAAACAAATTAGAACACGTTCGAGAATGGATCAAGAAAGAAAGCCCAGCTTTGCTATCTCAGATACGGTCAGAAAATATCACACCTGAAGATCGCGTGGAAAAATCACAAGCTTTACAAAAAATAATAAGTGAAAAGTTAGGCATCATCCGCAACGTTGCAGATCAAGGTAGCAAATTAGCCGTAGAACACCGAGTGCAAGATGCTAACCGACTTAAAGGTGAAGTGGCTTTACTAGAAAAAATGATGGCTGATATTCAAAGATCAAGCGAACATCAAACTAAATTAGTAGAATTAGACTTGGCGAGTTGGCAGAAATACCAAAAGGGTGTATCTGAAATCAAACCGTGGATTGAAGAAGCAGAAGTTAAATTAGGAAGTGCACCTAAGCCAACAACATTACCCGAAGCTCAACAGATGCAACAACAGTCAAGAGCGTTGGTTACAGATTGTGATAAACAATTAACAAACCTTCAAATTTTATCTAGTGTAAGTCATCAATTATCAGGAAAAACTAGCGCCCCTGACGAAGTTGACGCTATACATTCCAGATGGGCAGTAGTTCATGATCTTGCAGATCAATGGAATAACAAACTAGATAAACTTGTCACAAACTGGGAAAATTTTGAATCTGAAGCAGAGAAGTTAGAAACTTGGATTGAAAATGGTGAAAAATTGTTAAGCAATCGGAATATCAGTATCGAAACACCACAAGTTGAAAAACTAGACAGGGAGCTAAATAAATTGAAATCGTTTGGCAACGAAATTTCACAACAGCAGGCTAAAATTATCAGCTTGTCTCAGACTTGTGATAATATATGTCACAATATCCAACCAGAAGGTGCGACTGTATTAAAAAATAAAGTGTCTGACATAAAACAACGTACTAATGCTTTAGCAGAAACAGTTCGAACAAGAGTTAATGATTTGTCAGATAAAATTATTGTACGTCAAGAATTCATGACAAAACTGCATACTTTTGATAACTGGATAACTAATTTTAGGAGAAAAACTGAAAGCTACGATCAAATAAGCGCAGATAAAGTGGAACCAACTTTACAATCGATGCATGTCCTATCTCAAGAACATGCTGCCAAAGAACCTGAATTTACTGAGATTTACAATGAAATTAAAAATATGACGTTATCATCTCATCCTGATGAGTCCCGTTCTCTTAGTGAAACTTATTCAAATATAGCACAACATTATCAAATAATAGAAAATAACATTCAGCAAAATAAGGCTGTCTTGCAAAAATGGTCTGAACTTCTTAATTGGTATGATGACACCAAGCAACAACTTGGCCATATTCAGTACCAAATCGAAGGTCCTAAATTAACTCCTGAAAGTTATGAAATCTTACGTCAAGAGTTAGTAAATATTATAACTAAAGTGCCTGAGTGGAAAAGTCATGTAGCATTATTAGATGGTCCTTCAAGAGTCAAAGTCACTGACCAAAATACGGGTCGAATCATGGCACCTACAAGTTTAGTCAAAGAAATTGAAACAAAAGCTGATGCATTATTTAATCAAGTTACAACTAAGCGAGACCTAGTACAAAAGGTTGGGGCTCGATGGGATAAATTCAATGTTCAACACAATGCATTGGCACAAGTTTTGCATGATGTTCAGACTGTCCTTAACGATATGTCTCAAAAGCCTGTACCTTTAACGGAAGCTACGATCCAAAATATGACTGAACAACTCGATAAATTAGATGCTGAACTTAAAGACAAACAATCTATTAGGAAGGAGTTGAGAGAAGAAGGATTGCATTTAATGAGAGAAGATCAGCCCAATATGGGAACTATACAAAATGCCCTTTCCGCAGCTGATCACAATTGGGATCAAATCGTTAACAATGTTCGTGATACCAAAAATAAATATATATTATTATCGTCTACTCTACAAGAGTTGAAAAACTTTACAGTTGCATTTGACAGAGAAATGAGTAGAGCTGAACAACTTTATAATGAAGCAAAGGATGCTCCGAGCGATTATATACAAACAGCCCAATCTTTGGAAAAAGCCAAAAAATCTTATGAAATTTTGAAAAGATCAAAAGGTTTATTAGATCAAATGGATGTTATCAAGCAGTCAGTTTTGAAACAAGCTTCTACTTTAGGTGGATTTGATACAAGCCCACTTGAAGAAGCATTCCTTAAATCTCAAACACAATGGGAGAAGGTTAATGATGCTACAATTAAAAGAATTCAAGATTTAGAGTCTCAACTTATCGTTTGGAGACAGATTGATGACACTAAAAATCAAGTGATTACTTGGCTAAGTGAAACCGGTCAAAACTTGTCAAATGCTTGTGACAATTTGGAGATAAGATTTGGTCAAAATCACCATACCAAATATAAAGAAGAGTTACCAATTTACCTATCTCTAAAGAATAGTATTAAATCTAAATGTGAACAAATCACAAACTTGAATAAAAATATTCCTCTGGAACAAGTATCTTCAATTGTGTCGTATTTGGATTCTGAATTTGAAGCTCTTCAAAGCTTAGCTGATAATTTAGAAAGTGCTGTTTCGTCGTTAGAATCAAAAGAAAACAAACTGAAGGATAATATTAAACGTCTTTCTGATAAAGTCAGCAAAATTCGTGATGATATTATTAAATGTGATGATATGACTGGGGACAATGCAAAAATATTAGATAGGTTAAAGAAATGTCAATTGTGTAAAGCTGATTTACAAAATCTCAGTGATGAAATTGACAATGTGGCTCAAAATGTTTCAGAAATGAATGCAAATTACCCTGGATTCTATGAGTCTTTAGTCCCAAAAGAATTAAGTACATTACAGAAACGATTTGAAAGTGTGCTTTTACATGCTAATAAAACAGAAACAACACTATTAACGTTCCTACAAAAACTATTTACTGATAAATTAGCTATGTTCAACAGAAACTTAAAAATTCTTGATGACAAAACCAGATGGTGCGTGCCTGATGCTAGCAGTGATAAATATAATTTAGAAGTTAAAGCAGCAGCCTTATTGGATGTTGAAAATGGAATCACAGAGTGCATAAGTAAAGTTAAAGAGTTAAAAGAAGCTTGTGACATATTAAAAGTTGTAGCTGAACCAGCTTGTGCACAAGAAGCAGCTATTCAAACAGACAAGGCTCAGAAAAATTTAGATGTATTATCGGCTAATTACGGTGAAATAAAAAATAAGTTAAAGGAAAATATTGACTCATGGCAAGAATATGAGAAATTATTAGAAAACGTCTCTGAATGGTTGAAAGATAAAGAGAATGCTGTAAGAATAGAAGCCGCCAATCTTCTCAACATGAATGATATTGATTCTAAAATAAAAGAAATACAAAGTTTGGATAAAGAAGTGAAAAACTATAAAAGCGAAATAGAAAAACTTACAGTTCTTGGGGAAAATATTGTGTCTCGGAATCCTGATTCTCGTGTGATTCAGTATATCAATCATTTAGTTACACGTTATCAAACTGTTCATAAATTCATTGATAACCATCTTAATAGGCTACAAGACTTGAAAAATAATAAATTAAAATATGATAAATCGATTGGGGATTTCAAAAATTGGTTACAAGATACAAATGGAAAAATAAAGGATTTATCAGTTACGAGCAAGCACTCAAAACCAAGTTCAGCTGACCTGGAACAAGTGAAACGTCTTAATGATAATAAAGAAATTGGTCAGAAACTACTAAATAGTGCTATAGAATCTGGGGAAGCTTTGTTTAGTGGAATAACTCCAGAATGCCGAGAACAAGTACGAAATGAACTAAGATCTCTTCGAGATAACTTCGAAGATTCAGTTGATTCTTTGAATAAGATTATTAAGGATATTGAGACAACAATCAACAAGAGATCATCTTTTGATGATACATTTAATCAAGTACAAAAATGGATAGCTGATAAGGAAAAAGAATTAGGTGAATCAAAACTATGTTCTACGCTTCCAGAAAAGAAAGCCCAACTGCATACAAATAAACTTATGCACCAAGAGGTTGAACTACATCAGTCTATGCTTCAACAACTTACTGATAAAATTAAGCTAATGCCAGACGAAGAAGCTGAAAAAAGTCTATTGAAGACCATTGACCGATACAAAGCAATGTCCAAAGAACTTGAAAAACGAGTAGCTGCTTGTGAGTCGCATGTTGCTGATCATGAACAATATGTACAGTCATTTGAAGAATGCCGCGATCGTCTTAATCATATAATTGCAGAAAATAGTATGCTTAACTATGGAGTAGTCACACAGAAAGAGGATGTCGACTCAAAAATTGCTGCCATCAGTAAAGTTACTTCAAAAGCTGCAGAAATCGAAAACCTTCTAAGTGGATTAAAATCAAAATTAAATACGGTCTTACAGACTACAAGTTCTGCTGGACATCCGGTACTTATAAGTGAATACGAACAACTACAAACAACATGGGATCAATTTTCCACTCAGTGTAGAGAACAAGATAAAAAGCTCAAAGATACTTTAGAAGTATGGAATGAAAGCCAAAAAACTCTTGATGAATTAGAGGAATGGTTGAAATTAAAAGAAAACCAAGTAAGAGATCAAAGCTTGAAGAACAATCTTGATGCTAAAATTGCCCATTTACAAAAAGTCAAAGAAATACAAAGTGAGCTTGCAGGGCGTAGCGCTAACTTTGCTGCTTTAACAAGCAACAAACAGACTATTGCAAGTGAATCTGATCTTACAAATAAGACATCAAAATTAGCGACACGATATCATACATTAAACAATTTAGTAAATGAAATTATTTCTAAATATGAAGTGTACGTTTCTGAACATCAAGCCTTTGAATCTGAATACGAACAGATGGAAAAGTGGCTTAATGAAATGCTTAGTGAACTACAAGATCTAAATGAAATCGTAGGTGATTACGCAGTTTTGCAAGATAAACAAAACAAAGCAAAAGAGCTGTATGAGACGCGCAATAAAAAGACCCCAGCATTTGAAGACTTTTTAAGTCTGGGAGAAAAACTTTACACTCATACTAGCCCTGATGGCAGAGAAGTTATCCGTCAGAAGATACGTAAAATCAGAACACTGTGGGATAGTTTTGGCGACAGTTTCCAAGAAACAGTAAATAAGTTAGATCAATGTTTACTCCAATTTTCCGACTTTTCCCTTGCTCAAGAACAACTCACAAAATGGCTGAAGGATGTTGAACGAGCAATGCAACGTCACACGGAGCTTAAGGCTTCACTTGAAGAAAAGAAAGCCCAGTTACAAAATCACAAAATAATGCACCAAGAAATTATGACTCATCAGCAATTAGTAGAATCAGTTTGTGATAAAGCACAACAGCTAGTTGACCAAACTCATGATGCCTCTTTGAATGTATACTTACAGTCTATTAAACAACTTTTCCAAAACATTGTAACAAAATCGCAGAATTTACAAGATAATTTGGAAGATTGTGTTAAAAGACATGAAGATTTAGTAGGCCTTATACAACAGTACAAAGATTGGTTAAGTTCTCAATCTGAAAAATTACTTGATATTGAAAATGCGACTGGAGAAAAACCTGAAATTATTCGCAAACTTCACTCAGCAGTTGTTTTGAAAGATATTGAAAAAGTAGGTTTTAGTAAATTAGACGAAATTAAGATTATATTTTCGTCTGTAAGTAAAAGCACTTCCGAAGCAGGAAATGTTGCTATTCAATCAGAAATTGACAACCTGCTAGATCAGCTACGTAATACGGTACAAAACATCGGAATAGCTGAACAGAAATTAAAACATACATTAGAAACTTGGAACAGGTTTGATTCTTCTATCGAATCTATAACAGAATGGTTAAAAGACATGGAATCAAAGTGCCGGGATCAAAGTCTATGTTCCTCAATAGAGGAAAAAGAAGCTCAGTTGAATAGGTGCGTGGAACTACGCAATGAAATTAACAGCAAAGAAAAAGAGATTGATGCTTTTGTTGATGAATCACATAGTCTTATTCAACTCAGTGGTGTAGAGCGTCTGAAACCACTTGTTACTCAAGTAAATAGTCGTTACCAACAGTTACACTTAATTTCAAAGGAAATTGTTAATCATTGGTCTGAACTAGTAGCAGATCATAGAAAATATGTCCAACTTAGAAATGAATTTGATGCTTGGTTAAGACCATTAGAAGAGCAGCTATCCCATATAGTCACAAAAGAAGATAAACTTAACATAGAAAGTAAGGGAAACAAACTTCAAATATTTTTGATGGAAAAAGATAATGGTGAACATAAGATTGGTATTTTATCTGGAGCTGGAGATAAGGTCTTACCTGAAACCGCTGCAAATGGAAGAGAAAATATTCGAATGGAAATAAGAGCTTTAAGGGAGAGGTGGGATAAATTTAATGACACAATTTTGCAACAGCAAAAAGAATACGAGTCTCAAACATTACAATGGTCAAGTTACCAAGACGTTCTCCAACAAACATTATCTTGGTTGGATGAGAAGGAAAAGATAGTGGAATCAGAAGAAAAGTCTGTGCTTAATTCAGCACAGGAAATTAAATCTAAACTATTAAAAAACAAAACATTGCTGCAAGAAATTTGTTCACATAAGCGTGTTATTGAAACTGTGACAGAGAAAGCTAAGTCAGTGGCAGCCACACTTCACTCCGCAAAAGATGAAAGTAACGAAATGTCCACAATTATTCAGTCCATTTGGGATCGATATAATGCGTTGACTAACAGGCTATCAGAAATAATAAACAAACATGAAAAGACATATGACATTTATCAACACTTTGCTGACCAGCAAAAGTCATTACAAGATTATCAAAAGCATTTATGGGATCGCTTACACCTTTTGTCCGACTTTACTGGAAATAAAGCTGCTTTGCAGAGTAAATTAGCTAAACTTCAGGAATTATTAGACGCTATCCCTACTGGCAATAATAAACTAAAAATTTTAGCAGACTTAATTGAAAATAATGCCACTAAATTGTCTCCAAGGGGAAAGGAAGGTATGTCTCGAGAACTGGCACTATTGAAAGCTGATTTAGAAAAGTTTACTGCCACCGTACATGATGTCAAACGGGGGATAGAAGACAAAATACAACAATGGATAGAGTTTGAAAGTGCCAACGATCGTTTACAGCACTGGCTGAGTGACACTGAAATGAGTCTGAAAACTTATACTCCAAAGGCGACCTTGGAAGAAAAAGTTGACCAACTGAACAAATATCAGGTAATTATTGATTTTCAATTTACTTTTAATTATATTTCGTCAAAAAATAAAAAATCTAGTCAAAAATGCTTAAATAACAAAAGAATATATATATATATATATATATAGAAATATATACTATTATTATTAATAGTTCTTCAAGGGAAGTCGAAACCAAGGACTTTTTGTAATTAATGATATATTAAAAAAAAAAAAAAAATTAAATAATTTTCCAATAATAATTATAATAATTTCAAACAGGATTTATGTAAAGCGATTGATAATCACGAAAATGATATGACTGTCGTCATACAACTTGGGGAAGCTTTGGATCAAGTAAGACTGGATAAAACAACATTAAAGTTGGCACCGTAGGACTAGTCTAACTTTCAGTAGATGATCTATTAATTTACACCAAAGCTTTTTTTAAATATCTAACAATAATATGTTTACTTATATGTCATACAAAAAATCATGACGAATCCTATAATACTACTACGTCTCTCTTTATCAAATACTAATTCTATATAAATGGTTGTGGGTACTTCTTATTTTTACGACATGGTTATTAAAATCTTTTATACAAGTATGACGATACTAATAAGTAGTTGTCGTAGATTAGTTTAAAACCATGTTTAATTATTCCGTGTTATTAATAATAATCATTATATTGTTCTTATTTACAGGCTATTTTAGCTAATTTAAAGAAAACTGAAAATGACGTTGATAAACTTACAGATGAATTCAATGATCTAATTGAAAACTGTAATGATACAAGAATAACTATGAATTTGCAACAAATGACTTCTCGTTTTCAATCTGTCCAATCAACAGCTAAAGAGCTTGTCAAGAAATGTGAACAAGCTGTTAATGATCATAATGCATATCAGGAAAAATATAATCAATGCACTGAATGGATCAATGCCGCTCAGCACAAGTTTGATGAATGTAACAAAAATTTGGCAAACACTCCTGAAGGTATTAGTGCTAAACGTGAAAGCTTAAATGATTTATTAAGTCAGCGACGAAATGCTACTCTCTTAGTAAACAACACGTGTGAACTGGGTGAAAAATTATATCCTTCCACATCACCTGAAGGAAAAGAGTTAATAGAGCAGCAAATTCAAGAAATTCAACAGGCAGTTGATAATTTATATGATAACATAACAAAAGCTGAAAAGAATTTAGACTCAGAACTTAATAAATGGTCTTCGTTTGAAGATAACTTGAAGAACGTCCAACAGTGGCTTCAAACTGCAGAGAAAAATCTTCCGAAAGAAATAGAGTTGAAAGCGACTTTAGATGAAAAACGTAATCAACTAAACGTCTACAGGTCATATCTTCAAGATGCAATTGCACACCAACAAGATATCCTTAATTTAGATGCTCGTGCTCAGGCTCTACCAGACATTAACAAGGATATCACAAAAGAAATAAATCAGCTTAAGCAAAGACATGAAACTGTACTTAACAGAGCTAAGTCTTTCGTAGAACAATATGAAGCTATAGTAAATAATCATCAACAATATACTAAGGCTGTTATGGATTTGCAAGAATGGGTAGAAGCCACTCATAATACAGCAGAACTATGGGGCGATGTTAACTTAGAACGTGTAGCCTTAAGTAGCAATTGCGAAAAATTAAAATCGTTGCAACTTAGTTTGCCAGAAGAAAAATGTCGTATAGATAAAATCCGGTCACTAGGTGAAAAGGTTCTTCCTGGAACCATCAGCAATGGACAAGCTAATATAAGAAATCAAATCGATTCATCCCATCAAGAATGGGAAGGCCTTGTATCTTTTATCAATAAAACCATTGAAAATTTAGAAAATAAAATACAACAGTGGAATGAGTATGAAAACATGAAAGATCAATGTTTGGCTTGGATAAGGAATACTGATAACCAAATTCACGCAGTTGACTTAAAAGCTACGTTACCAGAAAAACAAGAACAATTTAAGAAATTCCAAGAATTACAAGGAGAAGTTCGTGCTAAGGAGCTTGAAATTGATAACATTACTGAGAAAGCACAGCATTTGTATAAGGGAGTACTAGGGCCACGTGGATCACAAATATCTGATTTGTCTGTGAAATATCAAACTTTGTCACAAAAAGTAAAAGACTTGACAAATAGATGGCAACAATATGTCAAAACTCACCAAGAGTTTGCTAGTAACGTATCTGAATGCTCTCAATGGATCGAAGAGCTAAGAGACAAATTAGATTTTTGCGCTGATTTAAGTTCCAGCTCGCAAGATGATTTAGAGACAAAATTAGTTCTCATTCAAAACCTATTGTTGACAAAGGATGAAGGTTTTACAAAAGTTCAGTCACTTGTAGAACTTGCTCAGAATGTAATGGCTAATACAGCACCTTCTGGGCACGAAGCTATAAATAATTCGCTCATTGCTTTACAAGAACAGTGGTCTGCCCTCTTATCTAGAATGATAGAAACAAAGAATATGTTAGATGATTCTGTAACAAAGTGGGCTGGATTCTTGGAACAAATTCAGTTAATAGAGAAAAGTAACAGTTGGCTTGAAAATATGCTTGCTGAATTATCACCATTTGAAACGTCGATGACAGATAAACGCGTTCAATTAGAAAAACTCAAAGAAGTTGAAGAAAAAGCTCGCTGTGATCGTCTTGACGTCGATACACTTAAGACAAAGGCTTCCGAAATGATAGCAAGTGGTCAACAAAATCAAGTTGCATCAAACGCCCAAGAAACATTAAATAAATTCGACACATTATATGATAAAATCAAAAAGTTACTGTCAGATCGTGAGGAACAATACAAAGACCATAGGTTATATAAAGAAGCTCACGATGAATTAATACAGTGGTTAGGTAGAGCTAGAGAAAAGGTGCCATCATTGAAATCAAAGTCACTGAGTGATAAATTAGCAATTGAAAACTCCGTAGCTCCATTAGATGCTCTTATAAATAAACAAGCACAAGGAGAATTATTGCTCGAACATCTTCAGCACACTGGCGAAGTTGTTCTCGCCAGCACTTCTCCTGAGGGTCAAACAATTATCAAGAACGAAATGAAAGCATTAAAAGAAAGCTTTGATGACCTCTTCAATGAAATAAAACAACAGAAAAATCAATTAGAAGAAACTGTCAATCAATGGCGTGAATATAAGGATGAATATGAACGACTATCAGATTGGTTGCAACAAAAAGAAATACTTATAAAAAATCACAAGTTGGCTTTGCTTGGTACAGCAAAAGAAAAAGGTGCCCAGGTTAATGAAGTAAAAGAGATAGTTGATCAATTAATTAAAGGTAAAGAAGAAATTGAAAGATTTAACGCTTCTGCAGCTGGACTTTTAACATCACATCTTGACACTTATGTGAACAATCAATTGCGTCATCTTAATTCAAGGTATCAGGTTCTAGTTAACATGGCTAATGATGTTCTTAAAAAAGTAGAGACTAATTATGAACAGCATCAAAATTATGATGATAACTATGCTAAAACTAAGAAATGGATAGATGATGCTTGGGAAATTACTCGCAGTGGTAGTGACACCGGAAGTAATAGCAGTAAAGAGGCACTGCAAAAACGTTTAGACCAAATCGAAGATTTACTAAAGAGGAGAGAGGAAGGACAAAATTTAGTTCATGCTACAGTTAACAGCGGAGAGAAAGTTTTAAGAAACACTAGATCTGATGGTAAAGATAAAATCAATACTGAACTCAAAGAGCTACAAAATGAATGGGACCGCTTAGTTAAAAAGATGACGACAGCAAAAGTACATTTAGAAACAGCACTTCTACAATGGGCTGATTACAGTTCAAGCTATTCACAACTTCAGCAATGGATTTCAGACAGAGAAGCTAAATTACAGGAAGTGTGTGAACAAAAAGTTGCCAAATCAAAGAAAGGCCAAGACCGCCTGGCTGGCCTTACTACTGGTCTTAGTCTTGGAGAAAGGAAAGCCACACTTCGTCAAACAAACAATATTGTTCAAGATATCGTTTCGTTTGAACCAATGATTCAGTCCGTAACTTCTAAGGCTTCAGAACTTATGCAACAAGCTCCAGCTTCAGAAATTACCAGCAAATATGAAACTTTGTCCAAACAAGCTAAAGATTTGTATGAAAAACAAAAGGAAGCAGTTGAACAACATCAAGCCTTCATAGATGCTGGTTCAGATTTTGTTCAATGGATTAGAGCTGCTAAGGAAAGGCTAGGTAAGTGCTCTGATGCAACTGGAGACAAGGAATCTTTAAGCAGTAAAATATCACAATTGAAAGTACTTGAAAGTGAACTGCCAGAAGGACAAGCTAAATTACAAAAAGCTTTAGAACAAGGTGAGATATCTTGTGGTGTCGCAGATGATGAAGACAGAGAAGAAATAGAGGAGGAAGTAGCTCTAATGCAAGAGGAATACGATACCTATGTGTAAGTCAAATTATAAATCTTATTACCTACAGCTTTTTATATTGAAGTGAACATTAATCTAAAAAATTGTGTATATTACAGTGAACAGCTGAATAACACCAAATCTTTGATAGAAGGAGGTATTGTCAAGTGGACAGAATATGAAGAGCAATACAAAGAAGCCTTGGATTGGTTGTCAAAGACTGAAAAATTAGTGCAATCATTTAACAAACTGCAAAATAATTTGGAACAGAAAAAAATCGTTCTTGAAGAGTTCCAGGTACGAATTAACTTTAACAAATATTAATTGACAGAACAAAAATTGTTGTACATTTCTAGATGATTTTTGTGTTACTGAGATGAACGTGAAATTTATTCTTTTTGATTATTTTTTCTCTTTGAAATTTATTCAAAGAATAAAGCTTACGAGAAATATAGGTATATATTTTTCACTTCTGGGCCTGTAAGGTATGGCTTTAATGAAGATTATCATATTTCACTTTTATGAGGTATTTTAATGATTGCAAAAAAATACGAAGTATAAAATTACAAAACAGTACCGTCATCAATGTCAATGTTAAATGTCAACAAGTGATTATGCATGTTATAAAGTTACTATTTAACATTGAATTCCTTTATATAATAGCTTTTTTTTAACATTTAGCCACTTAAATAGAACTTTTAAACATGAACATTTTTCTTAATATAATTTCGGTTTCATTTAATGGCAATCGTTTTTCAGGGTCACCTGCAGATGTTGTTCGACTGGCAAGCTGAGCTTGATAAACTCAATGTGCACGCACAAACTCTATTGGAGACTTGCTCTGATACTAGGATATCTAACGGTATTACCCAGTTGACAACGAAATATAATGCCTTGTTATCTCTAGCTAAAGAAGTTATGAAGAGATTAGAACTTCACTATCAGGTAATCAATATATTACAATAATGCAGTTAAAAATGAATCTCTATATGACGAATATGTTTTGAAGACATAATATCCAAATCACTGATAATCAGAACTCAGGGTAGGTTGATTTAGGGTCAGTGATTAGTGTCACACGCCTCCGAGATTTAATTTTTTTTATGAACATCAAAGTAATTATTTACATACAAGAAGAACTGACTTAATATCAGCAATTGGTCCTAAAATTTTTCAACGGTAATTAAAATTAGACGTCAACGATTTAACGTTCCTTAAAGGCGGGTCTTATTGTTCATGTATGTTCAGAAAAATGTATGTCATGTTGTGTTATATTCCTGAAATATTTTTATGAAAGAACGTTCAAAAAAGAAAATAGGAATCTTCCTTGGTTCGCATTTATGTAGTAACACATCAAAGTTTTAACTAAGCAATAAACACAAACTATTAATTTTCTTATGTTGTAGTATTTAGCTAGTGGTTATTAAGTTACTGAACTTAAAAAATAATAAATTACAATTTATTATTTTTTTGCCATTTTTAAAAGGCATGTCCATTGTCCATGTTTTGAATATCATAATGCAAGTACAAAAGATCAACTCGGATCTCTGCTAATTATTTATATTTTTAAGGAACATCAACAACACAACGCATTGTATGGTGAATGCCAAGACTGGCTTGATAGAACTCGTGAGAAACTTAACCAGTGTGCTGAGATTCCAAACACTTTGCCAGAAGTAAATAGTAAATTGAATACCGTTAAGCTTTTGCGACAATCTCTGGAACAAGGTCAAAATAAGCTAAGATATCTCCTAGAGTTAAAAGAGAAGGTTATAATGAACACTGAACAGACCGGCGCAGTAAAAATTCAAGAAGACACTGACAATCTGAAACAAGAATTTGATAAGTTAATTACAGATCTTCAAGATGTTCGAAATAAATTAACAAGTAGAGCTTCGCAATTTGATGACATCTCTAAGGTATTATTTTCAACTGATTTCGATTTTTTTGTACGTATTTATAGATAAAAGTATAAAACCATTTTATTTCCAGATACACAAACTTCTCGTGGAATGGTTGGATGACATTGATCAAAAGATTCAATCTGATGACTCTTTATTAAATGATTTATCCGAAAAGAAAGCGAAATTAGAAAAGTTTAAAACGTTTAATAGGGATATTGACTCACATAACGACCTTGTTAAGAGATTAAATGAAAAACTACAAGAAGATACATCCTTGAAGTCAAAAGACATTGAGGATACTCTCCAACGTTATGACAATATCAGAGAGACTGTGAATGAAATGATTTCAGTAAGTTTTTAATTTATCATAATTATTTATTATAAAGTGGAAGAGCAATAAACAATAATATATGCGCCTTTTAATTTCAGAAACTTGAAGACTATGTCAACTCTCATATACAGTATAAGGAATCGTATGATAATTTCTATGACTGGATCCGTAACTGCAAGATTGAGATACAGCAAGGTTCAGACTCACATGGCGAAAAGGAAGTAGTGCAGCAGAAACTTAAGAATGTGAATACAATAATTTCATCATTACCAAAAGGTGAAGCTCTTCTGAAAAAAACAATTCAACTAAGTGAGGCTGTATTGAAAACCACTGGTAATGAGGGAAAAGATAACATCAATCAAGAAATTAAACAGTTACAAATTGAATGGGAAAATCTTCAACAAATCTGTAAAGACACTAAAAAACTCTTAGAGAAATGTTTATCGGCTTGGTCAGATTTCATAGAAACGTCAGACAAAATGAGTAAATGGGTTAAAGATTTTGATGGTAAATTAAAATCGGTACAGAAAGTGGATAAAATTACTCCCGAGCATCTTGAAAAATGTCGCGTAAGTAGTGGTCATCTTACATTATGATGATAAAATATAAAGAGACACATTAAAATTAGCAATACAATTGTATTAAAAGTCACTTTGTTGATAATAATAATTAAATGATAAAACTTATATTTATAACATTAACTAACAATATTTAAACTTATTTTTCTAGGATTTATTAGCTGAAGCACTAGGACACAAACACGTATTGGAAGAACTTAACGATAGATGTGAAAACCTGATGGAGCTTAGTGCATGCAGCTGGGTCCGCGACAAAACGGTTTCTTTACAAACAGAATACACTACACTACTAACTAAAATACAAGGTCTCGTTTCTAATGGGGAGAAAAATTTATCTGATCACACTGAATTTATTAAAGCTAAACAAGATCTGCAACAATGGCTCGAAACAGCACATGGTACTGTGCAAGACTCAATAGGAGTGGGCGACATTGACACTACTAAAGACAAACTTGAAACTATTAAATTGGTAGGTAACAGAATGACAGAAGGTCATCATTTATTAGTAGTGCTACAAGAAGCTTTCAAAAAAGCTTTAAATAATACTCCACCTGAAGAGCAAGACAGTTTACGAAACGATGTTAAACTCTTGCAAGAAAGTTGGGATCAACTCAAGATCGACCTAAATTCCATCACAGCCCAACTTAAGGCTGCTATTGGTAAATGGGAAGATTTTGAAGAATCTAAGAATAAGATGAATAATTGGATCAAGGAAACCGAACAAAACTTAGATAAAGTTCCGGCAAATGGTGGCGAGCTGGGAGAGATGAAAACATTACTAGAAAAATATAAACACATTGAAGAAGAAATTGACAACAAGAAGCCAGAGCTAGAAAGACTAAAGGGTGAAGCAGCTGAATTGAGCGGATGGGCTAAAAAACCTGCAGTTAAGGAATCTGTAATAGAAATTGAAAAGAAGTGTGATGCTTTGCGTGCTAAATGTGCAGCGAAGAAAGCTGAATTAGAGTCTGAAATTAAAGATTATAATCAATATTATCAATCCCTGCAAGATACAGAGAAATGGTTGCTTCAAATTTCATTTCAACTTATGGCTCACAACTCCTTGTATATTTCAAACAGGGAACAAACTGAAGAGCAACTTGCTCAGCATGCGATTTTATTAGACGATATTCAAAAATATCGCTCAACTCTTGATAACTTAGAAGCCAAGGGTCGGGCACAAATCGAGCGTTACGAAGCTACAACACCCGCTATCAAAGACACTGTTGGTAAACAACTCAAGAATGTAAACGATAGTCACAAATCTTTACTTGCCACCGCACTACAAATTGAACGTCGGCTTAGAGAAGGCCTTGCTAAATTTAAGGAATATGAAGACACTCTTGAGAGCATTTTAAATAACCTCGACGAATGTGAACCAGCAATTACTGAATTAGATGTACCTGTTGACGGATTAACGCACGGCAGAGAATTACTAGATAAAGCTAGGGTACGAATATCATCATTTTCTTTATGATAATATGGCTTTAATAACTTACATAAGTACTTAATCTTGTGCATCTTTCATGCCCTCGCAGGCGCTCCACAACCGACTTCAAACTGAGAAGAGCCGGCTATCAGCCGCAGTAGCTGCATGTTCGGCTGCTGCCGCTTCTGTATCTAGACCTTCGTCACCAGCTGACACAGCTCCTTTGCCAATACCACCACGCGAACTACACGTCAGAGCGCGACTTGAAGATCTCATAGATCAGGTACTCGGAGCTTCATCCTCAGTGCTATCATCCGATGTTTTGACTTCGTTTTAAATTAGAATTCAGACAATACTTCCTCTATTTTTCATAAAGGTTCCTATTATAACAGAGTGCCTTTTATGTGTTCATAAAAATATGATTAGTTGTTAAGCTAATTCATGATAAAGATTCTAGTTTGCCAGGTCTACAAAAAGAACCAAACCAACGAGTTAGTAAAGTGCATGAAGTAAGATTTTACGATGTTTTCTATTTGAAGATGTAGATAGCGAATCTAGTGTAGCTAGACAAATTGAAAATGCAAAGGCTTTTTCGTTGGTAGTGTATTTTTGCTCACCTGGTAAGCAAACTGATTCAAGATGATTGACAGATTTTCATTTTTAAAAAGATAACCGTGTCTTTAGTTAAAAATGTCGTTAAACATAAAATAATTAAAAAACATTTTTTGACAAAATCGTCTTGATTCAGCGTCTATTAATGTCACTTTGTTTGGAATGAGCACTGTCAGTATAAGATGTATGATGCATCATAACTCAACTAAAGCACGCTTTTCTAGTAAATATAACAACAACTTAAGAAGCTGTATCAATGTAAAAGTTATCTTTATCGCTTTACATTACCCACACTGTTCCCTAAATTTTGATAAGAAGAACTGAACGCAATTTAACTGTTAATTGGGTAAAATTCACTTTTTCATAAAACTTTCAACCTACTTGAAATAACACTTTATAATTAAAGATTAATACAAAGATAATACTTTGAAGTTTACTGAGTTCTGTTCTTCTTAATCGACAAGTACACTAATAACAAGATAGCACCGTGTGTCTGTGTGTTGTATGGTGTGATGCATGGTTTGTTTCTAGAAACATGTAAGTGATGTCGGCAGTGTGCCACGCATCGATGCTATTCTTAAAAATTTGGAAACACCAGAGTTCAACAATAAGCTGAAGGCTTTCGAACAAAGGGTAAGGCTTTTGCATGCCGATTGAAGTTAACAAAGTGTAATTTATATAATGCAAAACTGAATATCCCGATAGTTGTTAATGACATTTTATCTAGAAAATTGTTGGTTATGCACGTTATGTACCTATGTAACACCTTTTTACCACACAATTGTCTTGATCGATGCCTACTTTCACAAAAGATAAACAGCGGGAAATAAGGGTAACAATTTATTGAAAAGCACAAAATAAAATAACCTACATTGATATAAATAATTATTTTTCAATGAAGTCACCCTTCACCCTTCATCTTAATTGAGAGATTATTTTTTATTTACCTCCCATAGAAAAGAGTACTAAATTGAACTTTTGATTGTGAACAAAAGCATTTAACGTTTTGCATTTTTTAAATTACACAACTTATAGTACTTACAATTAGTTCTTGCGATTGCGTCCCCTCCTTGAAATGAAATATTTTCTACAAATAGCATAACATTTCAGTCAACACAGTTCAAAAAGAGTGACCTTGGAAATAAAATAAAAATCTGCAGAAAGTATTTCATTTTATACTACCATTAAGCAAGTATTAATTATATGAACTTACACTAGAACTGTTATAATTGCACTACGCAACATTAATCAAAATAATCACTATGGTCATTTATTTAAAAAACTTTTTTGACTAAATTCAATATTACAAACACAGGTACAAAGCCACCTAGAAACCTTGGGCGACGCTGTTCATAGTATGGAAGAATCAATGAAACAGGTTATTGAAATACAAGAATGGATAAATATTCACAATGCCCTTGCACGTGATTGGCTGGCTAATCCGTCCAAATTACGTCCCGAAGCAGCTAAACAAGACATGGCTGCCATGAGTGATGCATTAGTATCACTGGGAGAGAAAAGGAATAGGCTGTTGACTGAAATACCTACTGAAGGTAAGAAAGTTGGAAAATAAAAAAAAAATTTTGGCATTATATTTTGCCACTTTTGTCAATGTTATTAACGTATATTTCTATCTCAGGTCTAGAAGATGAAATCAATCTTGAGGAAGATTTGGATAAATTAGAAGAGTCTATTGTCAAAGCGATAGAAAGGGAACAGGGTAACCAAGCCATCATTGATGACTTCCGCCACAAATGTCAAGAAATTCATGACTGGTTCGATTCTGTGTTAAAGAAAATGTGTTTAGCTGATAAAGGATCTGGTCTTCCCTGTCCGCAAAAACTAAGCGCCTTGAGAGAATTGTCTTCGGAATTTGATCAAACTGGAAAAGATAAGGTCGATGGCATTAAGGCAGTTGGTTCCCAAGTCATTAATATTGTTAGTAATTTGGAATCCCAACAAGTCGAGGAACAGGTAAATTAAAATATTACATAATTTTATGATATTATAATAGAAAAGTTTTATAATATTTTTCTTTCCTCTTACGATATTTTTTATTTCCAGATGAAATCTGTAGAAAGAAGATACAACGACATAGCGAAACGTATTCAACGTAAATTACACATGCTCGAAATAACTTACAAAGCTATTGATGGAACAAAGAGTGAAGTTACTGCTCAAAATGACTGGATGCAAAAAGAAATAGATAATATATTACACCCTGAACCTTTGGGTTACGAAAGTAAATCAGTCAAAGAAAGGCAAAAGAAGATTGCAAACTTATTGAAAGAAACAGACAGCAAAAAAACTGTTATTGACTCGCTGGAAAAAAAAGTAAGCAATATTCAATCAGAGTTAGAACCATCTGAACAGATGCAATTGGAATCTGAATTATCGGAATTGTCATCAAAACAAAAACAATTAACGTCTCTAATAAAACAAGAAATTGAGAGGTTAAGTGTTTGTACCGATGATAGAAAGAAATTAGAAAATGACATCGAAAAAGCCAAAAATTGGTTAAAAACTAAGCTTGCTGAAATTAAGAAACTTGGTGGACCTATACCTTTAGAGGCAGCTAAAGTCGAAAAAGAAATAGCAATCCACAAAAAACATCAAAGTGAGTTATCAGACTTTAATAATGATACATTGTCTGAAGTTATACGGCAAGGCAATTCTGTATCAAAGGACTGTTCTAATGAAGACAGGGCTAAATTACAAGCTATACTAGAAGATTTAAATAAAAATTATACCTCAGCTAAAGTAGATATTGATGATAAACTATCTGCACTAAATAAGTTGTTACAAGGAAGAAACGACTTTGAATCAGAAGTAGCAAAATGTCAGAGCTGGTTAAATGAAGCTGAGGTGGCTGCTACCCCAGAACTACGAACAACCAGCTTACAGCTCTTAGAGGAACAGTTAGCTAAATTCGAAAAACTCAGCAAAGAAGCAGAAGATGTCGAAAAGAATATTACCAAAATTAAGGATAAGTCTAAAGATATCATGGATACGCTTTCAGATTCTAATAAATTACAACTAAAAGAACAAGTCAACATACTGTCTGATAAGTTTGCACGAATCAATGCTATCATTAATGATAAAAAGAACATACTTTTAAAGCACATCAAAGAATACAAAGATGCAGCGGCTAAAATTGCTGCAGCTTTGGAATTTTTGAACGAAATCCAAAATAAACTTAAAGCATTAAATAAACCTATTGGTAGCAAAGTTGAAGATGTTCAGCCAATCATTCAGGCCTACGAAGCAATCCTTTCTGATCTCAAAAAGAACAAAGTTATGTTACATGAACTACAAGGCGGTAATCTTCATGACCTGCAAGACATTCTCACACAACAAGATGATCTAATGGATACAATTGAAGATCAAATATCAAAACTTAAGCAACTCCTTCTCTTACGTGAGCAATTCTTTGCTCTTGTTAAGGAAATTGAAGAATTTATTTCTAAGTATACAGAACTAACCTCTAATATAGAAAAGTCAAATGACTCATTAGAAGATAAAATAAAACGGTATGATGACATTATTGGAAAAATACAAGGATGTGAAGCTCTTTTGGCTACTGCTACAGACAAAGGTCAACAAATTGCCGCAGAAGGCACAGTAATTGACAGAAACAACATAACTGAGTTACTTCAATCTCTAAAACAACAACTCCTAACTCTTAGGAGAACTGTAGAATCAAAAAGACAAGAGCATGAACGAGCAGCCGCAGAACATAAAAAACTTGCATCAGATCTTTCCGAAATTCTTCAATGGTTACATGATAAAGAAGCTTCAGTACATTCACGTCCTCTCCTTAACAGAGACGTTGCTAGTGTTGATAAAAAATTAATTGAGCACACCGCATTAGCTAAAAGCATACAGTCATACCTTGACAAATTTGATAAAATCGCTGATACCATTAAGAATGATGACGGTATTCCTAGTTCGCTATTAGAAATGGTATCTGAAGGAAATTCTTTAAAAACTTCACTGCCTGCTGAGCTTGCAAACAGAGAAAAATATTTACAAGACAATAAGAAGAATCGACAACTGTATCTTCAGTTAGTTGAGAAATTGAATATATGGGTTAACGAAGCGAATATACGTCTCGATATGGGCAAAAACGGTACCGATTTTGAAAATATTGAAGTTGATTTAGAAGAACATAAGTCGTTCTTTAACGCTTCTGAACCAAAAATGAAAGATTTGGTTGGAAAACGCATGCAAGATATTGTTGACAAGATATGGCCATCGTTGGCGGCGTCAGAACAAGAAGAGTTGTCCAAAGACCACCAAAAACATAACCAGTTGTTGAAAAATACTTTAAATTCAGCAAAATCCCGTCAAGCGCAATTAGAGCAAGACTTAGAAATATGGAAAGACTTCTGCCAGCTGGTGGAAAAAATCAAAGCTATCCTGGATAAGAACGATATCCAAGATGAGCCCTTCACAACGGTGGATGAGCTCCGGATACATTTAGAGAAGCTCAAGCATGCTAAAAACGATTTAGAGGTAAGTGACATACATTATTCATATACAGTCGTCAATATGATATGCTATGTAAAATCGTCCTTGCTGCTTTATTTGTACAGTAACTATCATTCTCTTATACAAGATCAACGGAAATCGGTAATAATAATATAAAGTTCGGACATTTTACGATAATTATTCAGCCCCAAACTAAGCGAAGCTACTATGGGTACTAATATAACGTATAGAATACGAAAATAAATATATAAACGGCCATGACTCGGGAACAAATGCTTGAGCTTATTACAAGCATATGACCTACCAGGATTCGACCCATTGCACCAATCGGCCCACAATTGTTTGTAGAACTAATTTAATGACCTTTGATCCTCTGACAAAGTTTGTTTCTGAAGATATAATTAAATGTAAGTTTGTAAATACATAGTGGATAATCTTAAAACTACAGTTTACATAATTTTTTCACCAATTTTTAGATGACATTTGAGATAGACATAAGCAAAATCTTATCACGGCCCAAAAAAGGTACACACACCGCCAAATTTAATATTGTAATGACGATTTATTATATTATTTATTTCTGCTGCTTAAAACACTTTTACAAAATCAAATATACATATAAATAAAATAAAAAAATACTTTGATTATGAATTTAATGGCGAGCTCAATATTTGTCGTATATTTGTACAAGCAAAATAGATACTGATAGATACTAGAGATAATAGATTCTTATAAACTACTCTCCATATAAATTACAAACTAATGGAGTTTTGAAATTGATATAGTTAATCTAAGATCATATTCTTGTTAATATTATCCAATGAAATTAATACCGTGTAATGTAATGATATCAATATAGCTTTTTAAAGGACATTTTTTACGATATAGATGGCTGCTTCCTAATAAGGCGTATGTTTTCTCAATTGTTTTCTTTGTAATAATAAAAGACCTGATGATGTAGTTAGGTCTTTGTGCAAATAATAACAGCAAGATGGAGGTCGGTCCCCCTGCCCGAATTTCTTTCGCCAGTTCTTCTCGAAAGGGCCTCCCAATTTCCGAACTGGTAGTAGACTCAGTAGTATACAATGTAATCGTAGTGAGAATTTTATAACTAAATAAAATGTAAAAATAAAACAATTTGATTTATATAAACATTTTAACAATTAGGAACGTGCCCGATTAAAATATTGTGAAGGTAGTAGAAAATACATGACAACCATTATCTTAGTCATCGTGTGATTACGACTCCTGTAAAGAAGTCGAAACGTCAGGATTAAATATAAAATAAAATATGCGCATAATCCGTAAAAAGTATTTTATTCAATAAAAGACAAATTTAAAAAGCCATCTAAAAATGTATGTAATTGTCGATAACACTGGCGCTATAAAACTACCGACCTTGAATGCATTTAGACGATAGCTAGCCACAGTTTTTTGCAGATATCCTCAGTAGGTTAATGCACTCAATTCACGTTCCTATTAAGGAGACGCCTCGAAGTTCTTATGCGTCACTCTGACCATTAATTGGTTTAACTCCTTCAATGCCACACGCTGTTAGATTTAAGATGACAACGAGTTTTAATAAAAGAGTTACGTGTTAGATTCGACCACCTCCTTGGTTGAGTGTTTCGTATGCCAATTTTTATGATGAAACCATTCCGAGGTCTCTGGTTTCGATCCTTGATCATTTCTGTATCGGTTCAGGTCTGAATGTTGTTATACCGTATTATTTTTTTATTAAAATAAAACTTCTTTACGCTCGCTCGACTTGGGGAGTAAGTTGGTGAATGCGTGACGAGAGCGTTACGAAAAGTGTGATAGGGCGAGGCGAACGGAAGTTGAGAAGGAGATATAAGTTAGTGAAGATAGAAAGAGAGAGTGTTATGTTTCGTATATTACTGTAGGAGCAAGAGAGAGATGCAAGCACACATTTTCTTTCTCTATTTATATATAAGTTTTTACTTCAGTCACATGACTAAATCACACTCGTTTATTTATTAAGACCACTTATTTTTAACATGTTCTTATAACAAAAAAAATATTACAATTATATGGTGCATACAACTCTACTTAAAGAGAGCCACAACATGCGCTATCAATACTTAAGTTACAGTCAGTGTCGCTAACTTTAATGTTTCATTTCTTTCTTCATCTTATATTATCTAACCGTCGCTCATTGGATATGTTTCATTCAAAGTACTATTCAAAACTAAATTATCAAAATGTTCATAGCAGTTTATTTTAATTATTTGGTGTGATCAGTAATGAGCCACTGCTCGCTCCCAACTTGTAGAAAAACAGTGAATACTAATTTGTTACATTTAAAACTAGGCGATGCAGTCGCTAAGCTTAAGCTACGCTAGCATCATATATTGGAGCAGAGCGTAATACCTAAAAAAAGATTTTTTTTTTGTTTCGATGGGAGGTTTTGCGAATTTCAAAATTCGGGCTTCGTCACAATCTGGTCCTAAACCTGTTGATTCGATTCCACACAAAAAATATTAAAATCGGTTGAGAACTCTGGAAGTTATGGCGTAACAGACATTTCGTCATTGAAGCTGATCCATGTGCTCCAATAAATTCATACATTTGTACAAAAGTTTTATTTCCTCTTATTGACGAATCAACGTTAACCTAAAGCGTAAAAACTTAAAAATTACTAAAAAATATTCGACGGGTGCTCACAAGGTTCAGTAGCTCAATTAGAAGAGCATTGGACCAAACATCCAAAAAAAACGAGCGCGTGAGGTGTGTCGAATCAAATGTATCATACATTCAAGATATTATTGAAAATGCAAAATATAAGAATCTTAAAGTAACAATAATGTTGATAAATTATTATATTAGAAAAATACTAGAAAATATCGACTCAGCTCACAAGTTTCTCAGGCGGAAATAATTCGTAGTATAAGTTAATAGCATTTTTCTATTCAAATAATTTGTTGTACAAGAGAAAAAATGTAAAAAAAATTAAAACTAACTAGCGGTTTCATCTTAATCGATTGTCCGATTATTTTTTGTGGATTATGTATGGTATAAAATATTGTAAATGTCGTTACTTCTGTTAAAGCTGACGAGTTTCTTGCGCCCAATTTTTCGTAAGTTTAAATACGGGTGGTAGGTAAAAATGTTGGACGAATCAAAACTACTTATTTTTAAGTGTAGTTGGGTAAAGTTATTTTCAATTTTTTTATCATAGCATAGCATTTAAAAATGCAAAAAATATATATAGGTAATTATCAAGAAACAATATTGCTGCAAAGAGATTCGCCTTAAGGACGATGATGTCATAAGCAATGAACACGCGCTCACCGTGTTTTGCTACCGGCCAGTACTGTGTTGAACAGCGACGCAATGAGAACAGAACCATCTCACTCTATAACTTTTTACTGTGTTTTATTATTCTACAAGTGTAATATTCACGTGCCTACATAGTTTTTTTTTAATCTAATTGTTTTTATTTTAATTTATTTTTTTAGTTATTAAAAGCAAACATTCCGCGGAAAAGGAAGGTGAGTTGTGTTTAAAGCCGGCACTTATAGTTTTGCAAAAGAGGTTGAATTTAAATAAAAAAGATTTGTTCTTTTTAATTTTAATCTGTTTCTTTATGGTTGAACCATAGATAATGGTTACCACATAAGTCAAACTTCTTGCGCAACGATTACTAATCAAAACACAAATTCTCATTCGCAGTCATTATTTCTGTTAGTTATATTTTTAGCTTTAATTTATTCACTTCCTCGTATACAATGCGTTATTGTTGAACACCTTTGTATTTTGAATTCACGTATTGTATTAATTTAAAGAGAGAGTTTCTATTTGTATTCAGATTATTGTGGCTTGGTAAAAATTAAAAAGGGAAACTATGTTTGAAAGAGATAAAAAATGCATGCTTAGAAGGTTTGGACATGTAAAGTCTGTTCATTCTAACTTGTCCTATTTTGTAAACAATCTTGGCACAACTTTTTAACAAAATCACCCATTTAAAAATAAAATAATAACAAAGTCAATAATCTATTACAATATATCGTTATTATAGACTGAAACCTATTGAATCTAGTTATCAGTTGATTTTTAATGCTGCATTTTCAATAAAAAGGAGTGCCAAGATTGTTTACCAAATAGGACAAGTTAGGATGAATAGACTGTAGAGAGGATAGGCGAAAGAAGATTGACGAAAAAGTTTATGAGGCGATGAGCATAGACAATTCGGTAAAAGCATATCAAGGCGGACTTTCAAGGATCAAATAGAAGATGTCCTGTAAAAAGGCCAAATCAAAAGCACCCTCAACCGACGAACTTGTATGAAAGGTCTGATGAAAGTTGAAGCGAGAGATGTGTCAGAATCCTAGTTAGTGGAAATATGTTATCTCTACCCTATGGGAAAATGGCGTGATTGTATTATGTATGTATTTCATATCGAATCCTGAAAAGAAAAATATAATTACAAATAAGTTTATTCTTCCAGTGTAAATTAGAACGAAAAACCTATTGTTATATTTAACTAGCAAAATTCTTTAATTTTTTCAATTTTTAAATATTTTTCCGTTAGCGCCATCTAGCGTCCGGTAGACGAACTATTTGCGGTTAACGCGTTGCTATGGTAACGTTATTGATACAATGGAAAAAGAGCGGGGAAAAGAGCGGACAGACAAACATAAAACACTGTGATCTTAGATTATAGATTATGCTCATAAATTCTCTGGTTTTTTTCAGTGAAATGTATATTGATAGGATATCTGTAACAAAACTGATGTTTTCGCTGTTGGCATCCAAAATAAAACTTAAATAGAGTAAAATGCAACATCACTTTAGAACTGACAAAACAAAATATTTACCTCTTGAAATTTACTAATCTAAAGTCCCTTATCAATGTTATCAGTCAACGTTTTATTCCTATGATAACACTATAAATACCAAACTTATAAAGTTACATACTTACACAGAAATAAATAAACTTCAAAATAAAAGTGAAAGGTGCGCACGATAGACTGCGCACAAAAAACGTAATGCTGTCATTCGATCATTAAATTTTACTCTTCATATTTCTTTCATGCCGGGCGCTTTATATGAAAATCAATTCTTGAGGAGTAAACTTCAAAAATATATTATATCACTTATTTTATCTAGCACAAGGTATGTACAAAAGTATTAAGATAAAATCAGTCAAATTAACATTGAACAGAAATAATATTATTTCGTGAAAAAAAATCATTGTATCTCGGGTATCAGCAGAATACAAACACACACCCCTAGCTTTTACGGTTCGTCCTCTTTTTTCTATTTTTTTCTTTTATTTTATCTACACAAATATTATTAAGAGGAAATATTTGATGTTTTCAATGAATAAACTCAAAAACTACTATTTTATATTAACCGATTTCAAAAATTCTTTCACCATTGAAAAGCTACATTCACGCTTAGTAACATAGGCTATATTTAATGCTAGAAATTTTTTAAAGAATTTTGACCACCCGTGTGAAGCCGGGACGGACCGCTAGTTATTTTATAAATTGCATTTTTTCAATGCTATCTTATATAATAAATTATCTTAATAGAAAAATATTTATATTTTTTTCTAATTATAATTTCTTTAGATATATAAATCTAGGAACAAAATGCTTAAAAAATAAGAATAAAAATTGTTAAATTAAACTTTGGTGTGTGTTTAAAAGTCAAGAAAAGATAACACGTTAACAAATATTTACATTTGAGTTAATCAAACGCTCAATGTCAAGTGCGAAGTTACATTACCTTGACAATTACGGTGACATCGTGTTTAGGATTCACGAAGATCGTGAGACATTTTGTGTATTTTTTGTCTCGTAACATCGGCATCTGTTAACACTGTTGGGGCAACCATTGTAAATAAATTAATTAAAATAAATAAGTATTAGACAATATTTAATATATTTTTGTGACCCCTTTTTAACCGATTCGTTGCTGATGGCACGCCTGTCGTGTCATCACTTTTTTTTGCGTGTGGCATTAGCCACAGAAACCGTGTCATTTTTAAATCGATGATAACTCCTTCGAATCAAGTTTTAGGGAAATCACCCCAGAATAAAACTACCTTCATTTTTCACGTAAATCAAGCTCGTAGCCTTCGTTTCTGTAATTGTATGTAGCAACGAATCGGTTAATTAGCTGAAGCACTTGTGTTACCGTAAAGTTAGCTTAGAGACCAGGGAGCGCCATTACCATGATCACGGAAGTCTCACACATTAGAAATAAGCGACAAATAAGGTTAACGACAAATAAAATTTACGATAAATTTAATTAGCGACAAATACGATGAACGACAAATTCACTTAACGACAAATACGCTTAAACCTAAAGCTCACATAATTCTATTTATAAACACTTGAATCATGCTATAAAAATACTATGCGAAGAGTAATACTTGACCTTGCCAATTTAAGACTCTTTATTGCATTCGATATAATGTAAACATACAAATATAACTTAGGAACTCTTAAAATAAAGTATATTCGCTAAGAATTGATAAATATTATGAAAACCTCTTAAAATAGCGTATGTTGCTTAAATAATCTCTCGCGCACTAGCTTTTGTGGTACGAGGCAAGCAGCTGTTTTCAAGGGCAGGGTTACGAAAACAAAAAGTAGTGAAATTTTATGCATTTATGATTTCAAAAATTATGACTAATAAGTTATGAGATAAGAAAAGATAATAATTTCTTAGTAATAAATGTAATAAATAAAGATGTAAGGGCAGATTAAGAAACACACATTTAGTATATTAAAAACTAGCGGCCCGTCCCGGCTTCGCACGGGTGGACAAAATTCTTTAAATTTTTTTAGCATTAAATATAGCCTATGTTACTCAGCGCGAATGTAGCTTTCCAATGGTGAAAGAATTTTTGAAATCGGCTTAGTAGTTTTTGAGTTAATTCATTGCAAACATACAAAAATATAAATCTTCTCCCTTTATAATATTAGTGTAGATAAAAACATTATATGAATTATAACACTGCAACTGGTGAAAGAATTATTTCGAACAAATATTTTTTATAAACTTCGAAAGGGAGGTTCTCAGGTCGTATATATATTTGATCTTTATTTTATTACTATTGTTTTTTAGTGTAAAATTGCTTATGTGTTTACAAGATAACTCAAGTGAGATCATATTAATTATTGATTATTGACACACACACACACTCAAATGCACACACACGTGAACGCGCTCACGCATGCACGCGCGCACACACACACACTCACACAAACACATGTTTTAAACAAGTTTTAAATAAGCACACAAACAAGTTTTAAATAAGCTCAATAAAAATATTGTTATTGTTATTGTTGTCCAAACTAATCCGTGGGGCGGGGACCTGGTGATTTGTAATACAGGTTATTCCCATATCAAACACCAGCTCCTCACATACCA
Source organism: Calamotropha paludella (assembly GCA_927399485.1). Lineage (NCBI taxonomy): Eukaryota > Metazoa > Arthropoda > Insecta > Lepidoptera > Crambidae > Calamotropha > Calamotropha paludella. Next base: position 2,192,070 of record OV656806.1, on the reverse strand, counting down.
ACATATATAAAGTGTAAATCTGTTATTGATTGTAGCTTCTTTGTGAGGAGAAATAAATAAATGTTATTATTATGTTATTATTATTCAAGTCTCTTTAATTGCTTTAACTCATTAGCTTATTCTTAGTCAAAATATTTTTTTGCGTTCAGTTACTGATTTTTTTTTGTCAATTAATGGAACTATAGGTCTATTTATAATAATGGCCGTTTTTTTAATAAAAATAAAATAAAATAAAAATAAGATTTTTTTATAATAATATTCTTTTACAGAACCAACAGCCGCTCCTGGACGTGGTCCGGGAGCGAGCTCGTGAGCTCTGCAGTGGCGCGGATGCAGCTAGTGGCGAGCGAGTAGAACAGAAGACCAGGGAGCTCGCTGACCGCTGGAACATCGCCTGCGAAGGTATTCTTCTTACTTTTATAGATGACTAGCTCACCCGGCTACGCGTTGCCGTGTAATCAATTAAAATGAAACATATCCTATGTCCTCAGATGGAACAAGTCCGGCAAAATGTAAAAAATCATCAAAATCGGTTGAGTAATTTCGGAGTTCATCGCGGTCAAAAACTGTGAAAGGGAATTTATATAGATATTTTTTGTATATTGTTTATATTAATAACATTCACACCAATTAGCCTAGCCCAAAGTATGAAAGCACTGTAAGGCTTGTGGTAAGGATACTAGGGTAACGGATATACATACATATATGATACATGAATAAGTAATATTTATAGAAATATATATAAACCTAACCTAAAAGAAATGAATTGCTCGTTCTCTGAATCGTTTTGTAATATATACAATTTGTAAGACATTTGGAGATTTTATAAGAGTTTTGGCACATGAGTTTCTTGCCCGATTCTTCTCATGTTAGCCCCTACGTTCGGAATCGGGTTGCTCGTGGCGATTACATGCGCGGCATCAACTCCGCGGATGTACTTGCCGCTAGCGCACGGGCTATCTTTATTATAGAAGAATATTATCTTGATTTTGTAAAATTGACGATTTTAAGTGCCCTCAAGGGCCTATGAAATAAAGTTATTTTGATTTTTTTTGTTTTTTTTTTTATATCCATGACTAAGGTACAAATGCTCGTATTTATCACACAAACATCTGCCCTTTCCGGGATTCGAATCGTTGCCGTTGGCGCTAGAGGCAGGATCGCTACCGTTACACCAAATAGTGCAGTGTTTATTATACCAGTGCAAATTTAAATAAAAAGATAATACCTCAATAATAACGTCTGATGAGAGCCAATTGATGTTATGACCGTTTGGTGCAACGCATCCTGTCTTTCGCACCGACAGTCCTGGATTCGATTTCCGGAAGGGGCAGATGTTTGTGTGATGAATACGAGCATTTTTAATTAAGTAATTTGTATTTTTATATATTTTTTATAAATACTACATATTCATTTATCGTAATCCATTGCCCTAGTATCCTAAACAAAAGCCTTATAGTGCTTACTTTAGGCTAAGCTAATTGCTGTGAATATATGAGATATTATATTAAACTAGCTGACCCAGCCACGCGTTGGTGTGTTATAAATTGAAATAAAACCTATTCTATCTTTTAAGTTACATCAAATAATAGATAGTTACGAAATTTGATCAAAATTGGTTAAGTAGTTTAGGAGTCCATCGCGGACAAACAACGTGACACGTAAAGTGGGTAATAAATGAAAAACTGTATTCCCCCATTGACTTTTAGGTTTTGGTTAAGGTTTGGTGGTATGTTTAAACTTTCCTGGACTTCTTGGTTAATCAGAAAAAGAAACTCTTGTTTCCCCTTTATTATTTCAAAGCAAACATCTACACAATTATACATTAATGATAACAATAACTTATAAGAGACAACTTGTTGTATTCTTTGTTACAATTTTCTTGTAATTTTAACTTACTAAGAATTTAATCATTCTTATCTTTTAACTCCGAGTATCCGTTATGAATGCCCGCTTATATACAATAAGTTCATAACTGATCAGCGAGTCTATATAAGCAGAACAATGTATGTTTAAAAAATACTCTGTTCAACTGATACCTAATATCTTTGTTGTGGAGATCAGGCTGATAAAGGCTTTAACAGTATTTTTTTTTAAATGCTAGGTCTTAATATAGAAAAGTATTGACATTCTTTACGAAAATAATAAACTTTATTTCTAATAGAAAGAAGAAGAAAAGAAAAGTACATAAAATAATATTTATTGCTATAATATAATTGACTATAAAAATTATATTAAGTGTCTAGTTCTGTGCGCAATTAGCCACGATATAACCATTTTTTCATACCTATATACTGAAATATTCAATATATTTATTGCATTTCATAGTCTAAACAAGATCTTAATTTTTTTTAAATTACTACAGACCCTGTCTTACACAATAGTAACAAAAGAAGAAAGGAGAAAAATTCCGATGTATCTATATATACAGCAAGATACAATAAATAAATGCCCAGTTTTATAAAAAATGGTAATTTCCATAAGTTGAATAGTTTTATATCAAGAAATAAAATTGATTAATTATATTATTAAAAATCAAGAAATCCTACTTCATTACATAGTATAAAACAAAGTCGCTTTCTCTGTCCCTATATCCCTATGTATGCTTAAATCTTGAAAACTACACAACGGATTTTGATGCGGTTTTTTTTATAGATAGAGTGATTGAAGAGGAAGGTTTATATGTATAATACATGTATAATATAGTAGAGCATTGCATCCGTGCGAAGCCGGGGCGGGTCGCTAGTAATATTATAAATGTGAATATAAATTTGTTTGTTATGTATTCACGCAAAAACTACCAAACCGATCATCATGAAACTTCGTACATTTATTCTAGGAGGTATTAAAAGTAACAAAGGATACTTTTATTAAAAAAAAATGCGGGCGAAGCCGCGGGTAATAGCTAGTATAAAATAAATACTTGATATGAAGACATCCTATAATATGTGGACATTTCTGCAGGCCTAGCTAAACGGGCAGCCACAGAAGATCAGCAGTTGCAACGCTGGAGTCAACTGCTGGACGTCCAGAGGAGCCTCACGGCTTCCATTACTGCTGCAACTGACAGGCTGCGGCAGCTCGACGCAACGCCTAGCACCAGGCGAAGAGCTCTTGACATCAGACACGCTCTCCAGGTAACTGTAACACAAGGGACTTACAGTACTTTTTATTATACAAGTTATAATTTAACACATAAATAAATTACAGGTTGTAAATGTAATCAAGCAACGGAAATTTTAAAGTATTTTAGTTTTCAGTTAATAAGTCTTTGACATGCCTTATTACAGATCGTGTCTTGTGTTTACAGGTTACTGACTGTTTAAGTAATTGAATAATCGATAAATTTGTACAAAATCGAGTGGAGCTAATATCTGTTCATTTATTTCTCAAAAAACATGTAGGAAAATCACCAATATGTCTAAAGTATTCGGAAAACATTGAATAATTAAAACTTTAAAACAAAACTTACCAGCGCTGAAAAAAAAACTACACAGTTTTCGGCCAGGACACGTTTGCTAACTTCAGTTGCGGTGATACAATCCGCCATTTTGCTTACAAGCGCTCGCAAGCGATTTTTTCTGCCAAACACAAGGACTGACATTCGTTTTTAGTATCATATCAATAAAAGTAGAGTGCTTACATGAATTAAATGTCAATATGCTCTATCTAGGTATAGAGAGTATAAATGGGTTAGTTGAATGGAATGCAAACAAATATATTTTTGAAAAGAAATGTAATTATTTGGTAATTTTATTACTTTATCCCTATCGATTTTTTATTAAATGACAATCAATAGTAAAATGATATTACATCGATTAAAATGCAAGGAATGACTTCAATATTGAAAACCAGACAGCAAAAATAGCACCACCTTACCTCAGTTTACACCTTAAGAATGCTTTTCATATAAGGCGTGTGTTATGAAAAAATATTAGGAGTAAAATTTAGTGATGGAATCACAGCGTTACGTTTTTTGTGCGCAACATATCGTGAGCACTTTTCAGTTTTGTTTTATTATTTTCTGTTAAGGAGTAAATGTTTCTTTTTTCTTTGTACCCCTAATAATATAAGTACTGTTTCATAAACACAATGGTGTAGGTACTAAAGTTTCTTACAAGTAACTGATAAATAGGTACTTTTACTTTACAGTCGGTGATAACATTGTATTCCAATGGTTTGCAGTAGGATTTACTTTAACGATGCATTGTTTACTTCATTTCTCAGTAAGGAGCTTATGTATAGAAACTTCTCGAACATTTTATGATGGCCGTTTGTAATTATAATGATTCTAGAAAGTTACTTACACTCGCTTTCAATAAAAATTAGTAATGAAACTCATTCGTTAAATTAATTAAATATCTTTATATTTTTCACGGCAACTGCTCTATCTTGTTACAAATAGAAGGAAATAATATTTTTTTGCTTCAAAAATAAAGTCATTATGTCAAGGCTGGTTTTTTACAATCATCTTTAAGTTCGTTCATTCATTTTTCATTCCACGGAAAGCTGACAAAAACAAAAAATATATAATATCTGAGAGTTGTTCGATATTTTTTTACATTATTAAGGTGCTCCCATACCGGTGTGGCAAACAATACATACTGTATTTGATAGAATCATGCTTTACTTGGTGGAAGACTATATCCATTGCTGAAACAAAAATATGTATCTTCCACAAAAAACAAACGAAATGCACCGCTTACTTGCACCAAACATGTGTAGAGTTGTTGGTGAAAGTGCAAGGTGAATCGGTGTCTGCGGTTTCTGCATTTATTTAAGAGCCGGCGGGAAGTGCATTTTGCTTGTTTTTTTACGAAAGAACGCTAAATATTTTTCGTTTCATTAATTTCTAATACTAGTGGCCCGTCCCGGCTTCGCACGGGTGGACAAAATTGTTTAATTTTTTCTATTATTAAATATTTTTCCGTTAGCGCCATCTAGCGTCCGGTAGGCGAACTACTTGCGGTTAACGCGTTGCTATGGTAACGTTATTGATACAATGGAAAAAGAGCGGGAAAAAGAGCGGATAGACAAACACACAAACCACTGTGATCTTAGAATCTAGATTTAGCATCATTCTGTGTCGAAGTAAAAGAGTTGAAACGTTTGTAGATTTTTAAGATACATTATATTCTTTATTATTTAAAAATGTAACCACTAGACTATATCTAAAGAAATTAATTAAAGAAAAAAAGACACATTCAATAACAGAAACGTTTAACATTGTTTCTCAAATTTCTCTGATCCTAGAAATATTTTGAAATAAAACAAGCGAACATAAAATTCGTATCTTATTAGTTTTCATAACGCATTATTAGCAGAATGTTTTAATCTGGCTTACAGAGTTTTTCATATTTTTAATTTTGGTGTATTTTATAAAGTAAATTTTTCATGTTAAAGAAGTTGCGCACGTAGCATGCAACGAAAAAGCGACACCATGAAGTTAGCTGTTAAAGTAAATAGGCTAACTTCAAGATATCTCATTTAAATTTTTAATACAAAAATATAACTTCTGCCGCGCGTACATAAGTACACGCACGTATTTTTTTATTTATCAAATCACATGCAGCTGCATTATAATACCATCAGTTATGTACCACTTCTCGATTTTTACTACTTAAAAAAAAGTTTTCGTAGCAACGGGAATATTATGGAAATATTTCAAAACTGTCTGCTACAATAATATCCAACTTTTATGAATTGTTCAATATTCCTCAACAAAACGTGTTGTAACATTTTTCTACAAAACAAAATAATTTGCAACTTATTTTAATTATCCTTATTTCGGTCGTAGAAAATTTGCTTATTTTGCTTTTTGACAGCTGAAAAAAAAAAAAAAAAAAAAAGGTATAAACGCCTTTCTTTTGATTACTATTGCGTATCAAAATAAACTTAAGATACCATTATTAGGGTGTATTTTTATACAACATGCTTTGGAGTTCTCAAGACTGTTAATATAATAAGTCAATGGTTATTAAAAAAATAATATTATGGCAGATAGAACTCAAATCATGTAACAAATGAATGATTTTTGTAAACCAGGAATTGCAAAGCGACGTACACAGCCTAGAAGACACCAAAGACGAACTTTTAGAACATGCGGACTTCATCGTGAACCTCCTTAAGTCGCACTCGAAGGAAGTAGCTGAAGATACTGAAGGAAACGTCAAAGAAGTGGTGGATAACTATGAAAAGTGAGTATAGTGTGTTGTGTGGTAGACGGTATTCATTTGTTTTAAGACCAGTTATTTCTAATTAGGAAAAGATGAATCAGTGACAGAAACTAATAATAATATTAGCTGTTTATCTGACATATATGTAGTGCCGGTTTTATAGGATACATTACGGAGTATGTGCAGCAGAATTGCACAGCCTTGTTCCGCCGTACCCATTTTTTCATCGGACAACCAGACTTACAAATAGGCGCTGGCGTTTGGTTGATATACCAAGGAGTCGCACCAAGCGTTTTGATTCTGATTTTATGATCCGTACCGCTTAAGAGTGGAACTCTTTGCTTGAATCTATCTTTCCTGATAAATACAATTTAGGAGTCTTCAAGTCACAAGTAAATAGATGTCTTCTAGGCAAGCACGTCACATCCCAGATCGCATCGCCGCTTACCATCAGGCGAGATAATGATAAAGCGCTAACCTATTTTCTATAAAAAATAATACTAGCTGTACCACTTGGTTTCACCAGTTCCAGTGAGTATATCGGCATAAAAAGTATCCTATGTTTATCCTAAGTATTGTTCAAAGAATTATTTTAAAATAGATTTACAGCTTTCGAAGATTTTTCTTCACATATAAACGGTTAGGTGTAGTAACCAGCCTGCCTGATTAAGTCTGAACATATCTTTCTAACTTAGGCAAATTTTCCCAATTAAATAGAATTCTCCGTTTTCAAAACAGCTTAAGTAGAAAATCTAATTCGAGTATCTTAAATAAAAAAAATATATATATTCAAAACCGAACTATATAATATGTACTTTAGTTACTAAGTAATAAAGTATGTTTTTATTTACTTGTATTATGTCATCGCAGCCTTTAAGGATACTATACCTAGATTAAGTTATATATTCATCATGTTTCAGTGTTTAATTTTTAAGTCGTCCTTAAATAAATGAAAAAAATATATATCTCACTATACAATAAATCTAATAAGTTATTTATTTCATTTAAAAAGCTTTTTTGACCATAAATATTAAAGTGTACAAAAGGCGGACTTAATGCTAATTACATTCTCTTCCAGTAAACCTTTGAGAAAAAGAAACTTAAAAACGGGTACAATGGAGATACATATATACTTAAACTTATCAAAAAGTTAATCGAATGTTTATCCAGAATTTATTGTATAAATAGCATAGTAGAGTTTACAATACTTTAATTAACGGAATCTCTTTCAACGTCCATATTTAGATTCTATTTTATTCCCATAAATAGATCGCTTTTTCAATAGGAATGAATGGCATTTAGGCTATTGTCATCCAAACCCTTTGTCAGCAGTACTGACGATCGTTTATTTGACGTTGATAGTGTGTGATGTTTTCCTATAAATATAAAATAAAGATGGTAGACTCTTGTTATAAAAATAGCAATAGAAATTATATAAAGACTTGCTGGTCCCTCGATGTCAACAAATGTTGCAGCGGCTTTATTTTTCTTGGTATTTTAGAGTAGTCGTAGTGTGCTATCAAATAACCTTAAACCTTTTAAAAATATTGGAATAATAAAATCCAATGGGTTTTTAAATTCAAGATCAGTTTGTTCACACATACAAAGTCCTCAGTTTATTATAAACGTATAGCCCAAAATAGCTTGCAGTTAGGAAGACTCAAAACATTTAATATGAGTCTGAGTATCCTGAGGGAAAGTACTTGTTTTCAAAATATACAATACGTAGCTGAATCGTGCCCACTTTGCAGGGCGCAAACATTTTAAATCACAATAAAATGTTGCCTATGTCACTTAAGAATAATTTAGCTTTCTATTGGTATAAGAATTTTCAAAATCGGTTCAGTATTTGGAGAGATTACTTCTTACAAACAAAGTTACAAACATTACCTCTCTATAAAATTAGTGAAGACTAGTTTTTTTGTTTGACTACCGATTAACAGTTATATTTCTATCCCTCGGGAACAGTACTTCTTTCCAGATAAAAGGTACCCTGACAAAGTGTATGGGAAATTTCATAATGATCGAGTCGATAAGGCGTGAAAGTGTAACAGCAACTCACTTACGTATTTCTAATATTAGTAAGGATTACAAGGTTTTTATCAATATGATATATAGCCTATTATTTGCACGATCATATGTTCTTACCATGTACCAAATTTCATTAAAATCAGTCCATTTGTTCTTGACTTATAGAAGGACATACAGGCAGACAAAAATTTTAAAAATAGTTTGTATCAGTGAAACAGAAAAAGAATATTTATCAAAAAATTTGTCCAAAAAATAAACGTACAGACAGAATGTACTTTATATAGTAGTAGTATAGAGTATAGATAAACAAAAACATTCAATGCTTACGTTTCGATTTATCATTATTCATTACTGTCCACAACGTACAATTTATTATGTTTACATTTTAGTATTATTGGCACGACGTACGTGACGCCAGAATGCTGGCGTTACTGGAAAGCAACATTTATTTTGTATTTGTTTGTATAGACGTTAATTACGAGAATGCCGCCAGTAACATTTTTCGTTGAAACTGTTTCGTGAAACTTTTTTCCCGCCAATAAATGCCGGAAGTCAAATAGAAATCTATGATTTTGGCAGTTTTTCAAAAAAAAAATGCCACCGGGCGTGTTACGCGTTCGAATATAATATTTCTCACTGACCAGGTAATGTTAAAGAATCACTTGGCACGTCGTCGAATAAAAAAGTCGACAAATATGAATTACATAATCGACTAAAAAATTCTGTCAATATTACGAACAAGAGGAATTCAGTTTTCGTTTTTTGAACACAAAATAGTAAACATTGAATACAGTAGCAGTGGGTTGTGAATTATGGCAAGCGTGATTATATTTTTGACAGCCATTTTGTGTAACGGTAGCGATCCCATCTTTCGCACTAATTGTCCAGGGCTCGAATCCCGTAATGAACAGATGTTTGTCGATAAATATGAGTAATTACTATTTATACAGTGTGTCCCGTCACCAGTGTCGGAACCTTTAATGGTGTGAAAAATGGAATTTTTTATCAACAAATTGCCCCTCAAATTTGGTTATTCTCAAAAAGCCAATAATTAAAAAGTACACAAAAAAGAATCTATTTGTTTTTCTTTAATTATTTTTTTCTATTTTTATTCAGCGACAATTGAAACATGATGGCTGTGTAACTGTTGTCTACATGTTTAGCTATCAAATGACACCTTTTTGATGTTGATAGGACATTTTCATGAGTAGTGGTGGTCGAATTAGTATGAGAGCCCAGGTTTTGGTTACCAAGAAAACAAAATGGCGGCCGTAAGAGAAAAACAAATTTCGAGGGGCAATTTGTCTATAAAAAATGGTATACTTCACACCATTGATGCTCCGACACTGATGATGGGACTTCTTATTTCTATTAATATTATGAAGCTAAGCAAATCGGTGTCAACGTAAGAAATATTATTAGTATTCCAATCCTAGGTAAAAATATAGACTTGTAATACTTTGGCGAAGATGTTTTATTTTCGTGTAAAATGTTGCATAATATTTTGAAACACTGTGCCTGTGTATGAACCCAAATAAATGGAAAAAATATAGCAAAAATGATGCGAAAATTTAGCTCAAGTAAGATTCGAACTAACAGGGTCAAAGGCCTTAATGCTAGATAGGTGAGGACTATTTTTTTAAACACAATTTTTCTATTTTAAACTCATTTCGCATTTAATACTAAAAACAAAAATAATATAAATATAAGGATGTCTTATATTTTAGAAAAACTAATGCGTAATCGATTGAATGTTACAAAAATATTGGCCAATTGCAAACAAATATGTCCCTTGCAATTTTTGAAGGGGAACAGAGTACGACGGGAAATGGTGTGACTGCCAAATCAATTTTATTCGTCTGCGGCTCAGCAGCTGTTGGAATATACACCTTATGTGTATACTGTATATGGTGGAGAATAACATGATCACGAGATGTGATGTCACCTTTTTTATTGACCGTGTCAAGTATGGAGCGGTCAAGGGCGAATCGGCCAACTGGCATAATAACAACTTGCTTGCAATGTCAAACTCACAGAGAAACGGGAAAAAGTGTATAAAGTTTGCAGTTTAAAACAATAACACTTACACGAGAGATTGTTTGTTATTATACAATTGAAAACAAAAGACAATCTCGCTTTTTTTAATAATAAAACTAGCTGACCTGGCCACGCGTTGCTGTGACTCAGTTATTATAACTTGCAATAGTAAATTGACTATAAATTAAAATGAAACCTATCCTATGTTCTGAGTCGGTATAAATGCAGCAAAATGAATAAAAAATCATCAAAATTGGTTTAGTAGTTTCGGAGTTCACCGCGGTCAAATGTACACAGTTAAATAATAATGTTATCTTAAATTATATCTATATATTTATTACTTTTTAAACGTCGATGACAACTTGGACTGTAGACAAAGTTCCACTTAGTTCGGAACTAAATAATTGGTATGGGTTATTAGTTTTTTTACATAAAAAAAGGTACTAAAAATCTTCAAATACTAATTCAAGTGACCCTTCCTGTAAATCAAAATTTTCCAGTATTCGTGTCCGGGTGGCAGATATAAGTGTGATGTATACGTGCATATATATATGATTCATGGGTATTCATTCATATGTTTCTTTGAAAATAGCTTATTTATGCGTCATGTATGTCTATCCGTTCCTAGTATCCATGACACAAGTCTCAAAATGTTTATTTTGGGTTTAGCTAATTTGTGTGAATAAAAGAAATATTACACTATTAATTAATAATTTCTTTAATACCTTTTATAATTATTGGTAGAGTTATAATAATAATTATTATTAAATTTACCCAATTTAAGCACTATAGGGCTTGTGTTATAGATACTAGTGTAACGGAAAGACATACATATATGACACATGTTTTATTCATAGAAATGTCTTTTATACTCACGACTCACAAATATCCGTATCCATCACACAAATTTCTGCTCCTTCCGGGATTCGAACCCTGGAGCGATGGATCGAAAGGCAAGAACGCTACCGTTGGCCTAAATGGTAGACAAAAGTTAAGTTTATGGCATTTTCCTCGTTTTTGAAGAAGAAATTAAACTTATGTCACCTAAATCTTCTGTTGAAGGCGATAAAGCAAGGTCGATAAAGCTTCTATTTCAGCTTGAAATATAGATCACTGGATGGAAGACTCTGCCAGAGTGGGGCGAGTGTTGTCAGAATCTCCATGTTTGGCAAGCGGATTGAATGGCACGCCTGATTTCATTTCATATGTGACAAAATTTACCTAACTAGGATTCGAACCAATGATTTGAGGTCGGACACAGTAATAGAAGTCTATTTTTAACACTATTAATCTTTGCTATATTTCACCTTCAAATTCGTAGCATTTATCTAGATATATTCAAAATAAAAGTCACTTTATTTTTTCATGTATTTTTATCTATTCAAAGAAAGATCTCATTAATTTTATATTTTTCTCTTTCCGACGAACTATTTGTACCATGAAATCATCGGTAAAACTGTCAAACATAAGTATGAAAAAAAAAGAATTTTTATTCGATGGTGATGTCATTCCTTTAGCAATCAATTCGTTTCTTTATATCCTGAAGCATATGGTGGAAAATCGAGTGAGCCTGCTCTTAAGGATTGGTTACGTAATTTTAGTCACGAATATTTTTAATGCATTGCGGACATAAAGGCCGTCGTAGACGTGCTTTCGTGTCTTAAAGTTAGCAGCGTGCGGAGACTATTCTTAAATATGACTCGCAACAAGAGCGCCCGAGTTGGTGCATTATATCGAACTGATATTATTTATTGCTTCATGTGGTTTAATTTTAGTTGGCTGCAACAGTAACAATATTACAATAAAAATACGGCTCATGATATCTATAATTTCTATACTACTGTTTAAATCTGTAGGCTTTGTGTGTACATTTATTTTTTAGACAATTTTTTTGATAAAAATTTCGATTCTTCGATTTACGAGTCACTGATACCAATGTTACTATATTTTTAAATTTGTTCTGCCTATTTATCTCTATATCCGTCTATAACCACTTGTTCTCAACAGACCCAATGTTACGCGAATTGTGAAAAAAATGCCATTTTCTCGCTGAATAATGAAGCTGATGATATAAAAAATCCACCACAGAATATTTTTGATCTCTTTAACTCAAAAATCAATCGTAATTTAAAAAAAACAGCAGTTCACGCGGAAGTTTGAATATGGTAGCAAAAGCTACCGTGGACTGAGAAGTGGATATGTCAATAACGGGTTGACCGATTTCGATGAAATTTGATGATATATTGTAAGAACATGTGATTACGCAGTAGATAGACTATATCTCATATCGGTAAATTCCTTATAGTCCTAACAAATATTACAAATACAAAAGTGACTTTGTTATTACACTTTCATACCTAACTACTTGATCGATCATCAATAAATTTTGCATACACTTGGTCAGGGTACATGAAAGCACAAAGGCTACCTTTTATCCAGAAAAGAGTACAATATCTTTGGCATCATTAAATTAAATAATTGATTATTATAAATAAATAAAAAGAATACATGCCGACAGTTAACCTCAAATCAATAAACGCACTAAAAAGTTTATAAAATAAAACACACATTTTTAAATAAAGTTGTTATGAATATGATATAAATCATTGTTAACCACCATACCTATATAATTTAAAATCGCATACACAAACACACACACATTCATAAATATTTAAGTAACCACCTTGAGCCAATTAGCGGCCAACTTCATCCTGCTGGTTTATTCCATGTCGTTTTAGCGGCCAACTTCAACATGATAATTTTGTCACTATTTGAGTTTGAGTTGGAAGCGCATCTTAAAATTTCACTCTCATCATATTTTCAAAACGCGCCTAAAGAAATATAACTTCAAAAATTGTTTATTTGTCTTCTGAAAGATATACATTTGATTATTCGTATGTAAATTCTCAACAAAGTTTCCTAAACTGAACCATATTCTATTAATATTACTTATAAGTGTACTGCTATTTTTAGCCAGAATCATGCAGTGTATTCACACCTGTTATCCAGAAAGGTAGATCAAGGATTTCTACTTACTACGATACTGACATACTTAGCACTTGATGGATCTCTATATACGGATAATTTATTGAACAAGTTTAAATTCAATAATATCTATAAGATTATTACTACTACTACGTCTACTAAATCTAACACAATATGCCTAGTTATATTTCTCTATATACATTCACACCAATTAGCCTAGCCTAAAGTAAGCACTATAAGGCTTGTGTTAATGATACTAGAGTAAGGGATGTCACATGATACATAGATATGAAGTATTAAAATAAATATATACTAGGCGATGCAGTCGCTAAGCATAAAGCTACGCTAGCACCATATATTGGAGCGGAGCGTGATACCTAAAAAAAATATTTTTTTTTAGATGGGAATTATTGTGAATTTCAAAATTCGGGCTCCGCCACAATCTGGTCCTTAACCTGTTGATTCGAATCCACACAAAAATATTAAAATCGGTTGAGAACTCGGGAAGTTATGGCGTAACAGACATTGCGCCATTGAAGCTGATCCATGGGAGCTTCGCTAGCTTCGTTCGCTCCGCTCTTATAATGTTTTTAGAAATAAATATGAATACCATGACTTAGGTACAAATTCTCGTATAATATTAAAAAGACAGTAAATAAAAATACGTATTTATTAATTATTAAAATTACACTGGAGAAGAAATATTTCAACACTTTTTATGGAAGTTACCTCGAATCATATTTTTTTTTAATGATCATTGAAAAAGCTTTACTCTGCAGTGTTGGACTTTAAATGAAATATCGGATTATATATCTTGTGATGTTATAAGATGTTATCCAAGTTAATATATTATATTTTTTAATTAAAGCATATAACTGCTAGTATATTATAAATAAATCTATCTATATCTATATAAAACTATATATAAAAATTCCCTGTCACAGTGTTTGACCGCGATGATATTTTACTGGATTTGTTCCGACTTACGACATAGGATAGGTTTCATTTTAATTTATAACACAGAAAGGCGTCGCCGGTTAAGCTAGTAAATAAATAAATACAATTTTAAACCTTATGCGAAACAACTCTAAGTGCTAATTAAAGTTTATGCTGTATTTTTATCGTGTATGTCATATGCCCTGTATATTCAGTCTAAAACCACCTTTAAGAACTATAAAATAGCAATAAATATAAACGATTTTAGCGTGTCCTTGAGTCGCTGTTGTAAGTCTGTACGTATTCCACGATGTATTAAATGGCTGCTATTTCTGTTTTAATTACCCGATAGGCGAATTTTAATGAGTCCCTATACCGTGACCGTTGAGATTGCTAAAATTCTTCTTATTATTTGAGAGTTGCTGAAAAAAAAGGTAAACTTATTTCTTTGTGAAGCAAATTAAACGTAGCATATTTTTATTAAAAATTGTAAACTATTTTAAATAGTATTAAGATTGAAAATTGATTGATTTTTCATTTTGAGTGTAAAATACACAATTTGAAACAATTTTTTAATACTTTTTTCACACTCATCCATATCAACTATTTTTTATGTAAATATAAATAAATATTCTGTTTGAACGCTGTTGGTCTTCTGAAAATTAATTAATACATAAAGTTTCTACAAAGAGATGAATATATAGTATTAATTTCCTTGTTTAATTAAGAATTTACTATTGATTAAAGAATACCTAAATATTATGAAAACAACCAAGCCCAACTGAAATTGTTGATCGAATTTGTCACGTGTATGACATCATTTATCTTTAAACTATGTATTTTCGGAGCGGAAGCTGATACATAGTAGGTAATAAACGCTAGTTAATTTACGGAATAAACATATAAATAATATAATTATTCATGGTAACAGGTAAATATATATACCGAAATCATTGGCATTAATAATTTATTATCGTTTTATAACATAAAAACCCAGTATTGATTTAGAAAATTCTATTCTTCAGAATAGTCGCAACAATTTTCCGACCTATCCAACGCCATATTGTTAAAGGTCTAGAATCAATCGGCGAACCTACTTAGCAACCATAAACATGATAACATACAAAATTTATTACACAATATTGAAGCTTAATAGCTGTGTAGAAGGGAACAAATTTGGACGGCACTCGATCCAGACAATATCAGGGCTCGAGGGACGTGTAATCGTTATTCAAACTGGCAGACTAGTAGTTCCGAGGCGCGGGACGCATGCGCGCTACGGTTTTATAGGTCACGGCCCCACAGTCTGCACTGGAACCAGCTCAGGCAAAGAGATATACTTAGAACATACGCCATCTTAAACAAGTATAGATTTTATCATCAACGTTAAAATATAAAAGTACGATATGTGTCACATTTGCGAACTCTCGCAGCGAAGCGCAGTGAACAGTGCAGTCCGTGGGGTTTTCCATCCTCTAACTGAAAACAACTCTAACGAAACCGGTCTGAAAATAACTAGCGAAAGTTAAACGTTTCCGTAAAATATTTCTATATTATGAGGAGATTAGAAGAAGCATTCGACGCGTTTCGCTTCGCTTTCACGAACATAAATAGGACTTATTCCAAATATTATGCGATACTGTGAACGTGCCTACGTGTCTATGTAGCTATGAGTTAAGGAATTGCGATTATTTTTGTGAATTAAGAACATATCAACGGCTGTGGAGCTCAGTAAAATCATGTGCTCGTATAGTTTTTGGCAGCGGCCCCTTTTAATGTTTACAGCAGTGTTTTGCATAGAACGGTCGGCGCCGGCCGGCAACGCCGCCGCCGTTCTGCGACAACAGCGCATGTGGGCTGTTACGCAATACAATAACCTTTACGAACGTCTTGAACAAAACTGGTTAGGCTCTTATAACTAGCCATATTTTTAATCATTATAGGAGTTCGCGTATCACGGCCCTCGAGGTCACACGCGTCACGTCATTGTCAAAGAATCAACGCGGTTAGTAGTGTGTGCAAAACGTAAACACTGAAGCCGGCGAATGCACCGAAAAAAACTCTCAAGCTCTGATGTCACCGTGCAAACATTATAACGTGGAATTTAAATTTAGATGCGTCCAGCGAATCTATCGAGAACGGTTCATTGAGCGACGGTCGGGCGCCGCGAGCGGAGCGCCGCAAGCGAACGAGCACGAACGATTAGGTACAGCCGACCTTGTCACGGGCGCCGCGTCATTCCGCGCCGAATTATTTTCGTCGCATTTTGGCAGCTCTGCCGCACTCATGTGATGCTCGACGCCTCCCATACTCCTTTAGATCTTTGTGCAAACTAAACGCTTAATAATATTTTTCTTTTACAGATTGCGACAAACTATTGCGGCGAGGCTCGCGGAAATAGAAAAAATAGTTTCTGAGTTCGACCGAGTGTCGGAGAAAATAGACGAACTCCGACAGTTGATCGACGTGTCTATTGCTAAAGTGAAGACTTTCTACGTCTTTGGCGAGGACGAAACTGAAGGAGTGCGAGCACTCACCGAAGAAGTTTCTGAACTTGTCCAACGCACTAAGACCTTCACCGAGGAAAGCAGGAAAAGGTACGGTGGGTCCGCACCGGCTGACGTGGCTCAAGAATTGTCAGCATTAGAATTGTCTGCGGAAGCGTTGGCAGCAGCGATGGAGGAGAAAGAGAGGGAATGGAAACGTGCGCGCACAGCTCGCTCAGAATACGCAACAGACGTAGAAGACGTACAGGCATGGATCAGAGCGGCAGAATTGACGGCGCGTGACCGTACTTTGCCTCCAGAACCCTACAAAGAGCGCCTGGTGGCAACCAGGTCTGAAGTGCCAAATGTTGCAGATCGCGTGGAACGATTGACGCGTAATGCACGCGCTATCGTTGAGGGCAGTCGTGATGCTGGGGAAAGACAACTTGTACAGTCGACAGTGACGGCACTCTCCGAGCAGTTTGCTGCTGTATGTAGTGAGTTGGAAGCACGACAAGCGGCCGTCGAAGACGCTTGCGATGCTGTCGCCAGATTCCTTGCTCTCCTTGAGAAAGTCCTCCTTTGGGTTGAGACACAGCGTGCTTTCCTAGCGCGGCCATTGCCTTTGGCCGACTTGCAGGAGGCGCAGCAGAAACAGACTGAATATGGGGTATATAGCAAAAATATTTAAATAATCATAAAAAAATGTTTGACAGTATATTTCATATCTAACTCGATATTTTTTTCAGAATGCATTGAAAAGTTGTAAGCAGCAAGCCAAAAACTTAGCAGACATGGCTAAAGAGATCGAAACAATAGAGCGTGTGACGAGTTCGGGCGATCTCCCATCGAGACTAGAAGCAGCTGAAAATTCCACCGTTGATGTCGAAAAGAGACTTGCAAAGACAGTCAGTATCAGTGAAAAAACTGATGAATCAAAAAAAATGCGTTCTCTTAATAACTTTCAATATTTTTACAGAACGGCCTACTGCAGGAGCTCGCTGAAGAATGGGAGAGATGCGAGAAGAAGCTGAAGGACGTCGGGCACTGGCTCGAAGCGACCGCACGAACGCTTGAGACGCCTCAGAACGCAAAGAAACCGTTGAGGGACCGACTCGCGTTGCGGGAGAAGCTCATCAACGACATCTCTACTCAGAAAACAAAAATATCTTACTCCGTCGAGAAACTGAACGTCAGTCGTAGTCATCGTCTTATAATGTTTAGTGTTCGACGCTCCGCTTTCGGTCTAACTTTTAATCCGTCGTACAGGTTCACTTCGGTCCGGACGGCGTAGCGGCGGGCTCGCGAGGCCCGGAAGGCGTGGAGGTGAACGCGCGGGCGCTGGGCACGGCGCTGGACGCGCTGGGCGCGCAGACGTCGGCGCAGGCGGCAGCGCTGGCCGCGGCGCTGGCGCAGGTGGAGGCGTATGCGGCCGACGTGGCCCGGCTGCGCGCGCAGCTGCTGCAGGCCGAGCAGCAGCTGCGCCACGCCGCGCAGCCCAACTACAGCCCGCGCGAACCCGAGCGCGCGCACAAGCACCAACAGGTAAGCCCCTCTCCGGTCGATGTCGCACCCACGCAGGTGGCTAGCGAGCGTTCTAGTTTTGTTTATACTTCGACTCGAACCACGAGTAGGGTCACTGTACATTTGTCACCGTCACGTTCGTAGCTGTTTATTTATTTGGTTCTTTTTTGTTCCGCTCCTCTCACCTCACCGCTACTAACACGTCTGTCGATATCCTCTGTCAGGAATGTCGAGAGAGAGTGAAATCGCTTCAGAGTAAAATTCAGGCGCGGAACGAGCGTATCAAACTCCTAGTTCAGCGCGGAAGCCCCGACTCGGATCCGCTCCGAGACGCGTAGCGACCGCGATTTTATTTAGACTCTATTCCTACTTTGTAATTTTTTAATATTAACGATTATATAAAGTATCGATTAAACGCATTCGACGCATCTCAGCCGCATTCGTTTCATTTCATCATCCTCAGCTTTCGTAAGCCTCGCGAGTCATATTCGTCCTACAGTAATCCCTTTGTAAATTATGTTTGTCCGTACTTGCGTATCAGGAGGTCAACCGGCGAATCGAGGATCTGACACGAGCTATCTACGAGTTGGACCCGTACTTCGTGATGCCGGTGACGGCTAGCGAGCCGGACGAGCCGGTGAGGACTCTGAGCATGCTCGTGTCCAGCGGCGACAGTGCCCGCGCCAGGCGCGCGCGCTCGCCGCAGCGCCGCGCCCGCAGTCCCGCCTGGCTGCTCGCGGGCACCACCTACGCCGAGATAGTCAAGGGCTATGGCTCGAGATCCAGTTCGATCGGATCTAGACAACCCAGTGCTCAGCGATCTGACTCTCATAGACAGCCCAGCGCACAGAGAGAACAGAGTGAAATATGCAAACCGATAACATGGGACAGTCCGTTGAGGGATGTGCACTTGCATCCTAGTGAAAATATTAGTGTGACAGTTCAGTCGTGCATACAGTGTAATCCGCCGGACGATGCAGCGTTCGAACCCGGCGGAAGGTATAGTGAGACTCGTGAGTGTGAACGCGTCAGTGAAAGTGAATGTTATAGGCGTGAGACAAATGAATATGTACAAGACAATGTTAGTCGTACTGTACCAGTGATCAAAGAGACTCACGAATATTATTTAATATCTCCTCCATTAGATGTATCACCCGAAGTTCAAACATTTGAACCAGCAGAAATGCAAAGCTGCATTGAACCAGAAAAGACATCATCTCTTACATTAACAGAACTGGCTCCTCCAGAACGAGAACATAGGACTTCTAGTCCAGCAGCAAAATATCGATCACAAGATTTATCATATGCGGAAATATTAGCACTTGGTTTACGTAAGCAATTCAAAACACACGACGTATCAACACTACCGAAGCCACAAGTTGCACAAGTTGAACTTATGAAAGAAATTGTTGTTGAATGTACAGAAAAACCTGCATCTGTACTACATACTGATCCAATTACTGACCGAAGAGAAACGTCAAATTTAAAACCAGAAAGGCAAGAAAGACCACCTCAGTCCTTTGAGGCTAAAGAAAGACCGGTACAACAAAGAAAGACTGACCGTAGTCGATCAAGAGATATGCCCAAGCAAAGACGAGCTCCAGAAAAAAGGCCAACGAAGGCACATGACATGCAGGTCATGAAGAAAAAAAAGACAATTAAAAAAGTAATTGAAGTAGAAGACTTCGATGATAACAGTGAATTTGAGCAGCTAATCGAAAAAATGCCTACGTCTTTACCATCAAAAACCCAAGAAAACGATTCCTCCTATAAGGAAATTACTAAAAAAATTCAACATAGTGCTACTGTAGTCGAAACTATTACTGAAACTTTTGGTGTTGAATCAAAACAAAAAGAAACAACAAATAAGGAAGTGGAAGTTAAAAAATCTAGAAAGAAACATAAATCTAAGAAAGACAAACCAGTTGAAGATGAAATACAAAAAGCTCTCAAAGAAATAGAAGAATCTAGCAAAAATAAAAAGAAAAAAATTAAAGAATCTCGAGATAAAAATATTGAAACGCATCCAACCATACAAGAGGAAATAATAACCACTTTCAACAAAGGTGGTGCTAAAAAGAAACAGTCAGATGAAATTGTAAACGAAGTACTTCTAGATGTCAAAACAACTCTAATCCAAGTTCCAGATGAACTTCACACCGAAGATATTGTTAAAGAAAGCATGATGACAGTGAATTCGAAGCCTTGTGAAGCTCACATCGAAAACGTCAATGACAAAGAAAATGTCAATGACAATGAAAATGAAAAAGAGTCATTAAACGTACAGAATGCAACACAAGAAGATAAAATCAGTAAGGGAATTGAAAACATTTCTTCAACTAATAAGAAGAAAAAATCAAAGGACAAACAGAAGTATTCTGAAGTACCCAAAAATGATAAAACTTCATCAAAAAAGCTACCTGACTCGGTTGCAACTTTAGAAAAAGTGACAAATGACGATAAACGTGAATCAGGAAAAAAGAAAAAGCCTAAAAAAGCTGACAAAGCTCAAGTGCAAGTTCAGTTTGAAACTTCTGTCATGGTTGAAATTCCAATCACTGAAGATATTAAATTTATTGAACCTATTGCTCAAGAAGTTCCTTATATTGTTGAACAAGTAGAAGAATTTCAGCCTGGGTCAAAAACATCCAAAGAATACCAGCAACAGGAAGATACAATAAGTCCCGGAACTTCTGATACATTTATTACTAACGAACACACTGAAACAAAGACTGTTATTGCAGGAAACACAAAAAGTCAGAAAAAAAAGAAAAAGAAGAACAAGATAGATGACAATGAAATTGAAAAAGCATTGAAGGAAATAGAATCTTCCAAAAAGAAATCCAAAGAAAAACATACAAAGCATAGGAACATCGATCAACACGTTGAAAGAGGAAGTTTAGTAGATATGAAATATGAAAACACTTATGGTGAATCTTTAACTGAAAAGAGTTTTGAGTTAAAACCAGAAATTGAACAAGAATCATTCCATGCAGAAAAACAAATACTGTCAATTGATTGGAACACTTTGATAGCCGAAGAGGAAAGTGTAAAGCTATCGACTTTGAAAATGGATGAAAAAGCTGATTTTGACCTAAGCAGCCATGTAAAAGCTTCCGAAGTAACTATATTGCAAGAAAAAGAGGAACATACAAGAGAGAAAAGTCCCTCTGTAGATATCAGTAAAGTCGATTTGTGCCCTATTGAAGAACCAGAAGAAGATATTCGTTCTAAATCTAACTCTGAAAGTAGAAAATTATCTTTAGATAGTGATCTAAATAATATGAAAGAAGGAAGCCCTGCAACATCTTATTCTTTTGGTGAACAGAATAACAATGATAAGTTTTTCTCAGCAGATACACTAAAACAAGGCTCTATTAATATTGTTGAAGAAGTAACACGTTTTGAGCCTATTGCTGAAAATATTGATACACGGACTATATATTTAATAACACATGAAGAGAAAAAGTTGCCACCGATAAGAACAGTCAAAGTTTTTAATAGCAAAAGTAATTCACTAGAAGATTCTTCTCCTCTTGAAGAAAACATCAGCTTAGATGTTGATGAAAACATAAATGACAAAATCACTGATGAAAAGTCTTCCAATACTGTAGAAAGTTTAGACAAACCAGGTAATATATCTTTAAGTAGTGATTTGATCACTGTAGCTAGTAGTGATACGTTAAGTGAAAACTTTTTTGAGAGTCAAAGAACTCTAAATGAAGAATTATCACAAGACAATATTAACAGCATAAATGAGACTGTCACCTGCGAAACAGATCAAAAACAATTGGATTATCAGATGAAATCCGGTCAACTTAGTGCAGATGAAATTTTGGAAAAAAATTTGCAGGAGACCGAAAGGAATGTAGAAACAAAACAAAATATTGGTTTGGAAAATAAAGAACGAAAAATATCAAGAGAGACAATCATAACAGAAAATATTGAAAATCTAGTAGAAGAAGCAATATTTGGTTCGGTACAAGATCGAAAAAAGATCACGAGTGAAAAAATATCATCAATACCATATACACAACTCGTAGATGAAACAAAAACATACTCTCTCGAAATGGATATGAAGCAGTTGGATTACGATTTCCATCAGTTTATCATAGATAGTAGCAAAGAAAATCTTATTAAAGCAGAACTCTTGAAAACTTCAAAGAAAGAAAGTGATATAGAAGATAAAGAAAAAGAAGAGAAAATTCCTTCCATACAAGGAAAACTATTAAGTCAACTATCGCATGAAAAAACTGAATTTGTATGTCTTCCTAAAGAAGAAGGTTTGAAAACTAGCTATCATGAAATATGCGATGCAGAAAATTTATTTGCTAACACATTAGTGAAACAACATCAAGTAATTAGTGGAGCAAGTGTACTTGAAAATGAACAATCCAATCAAGATTTAAATCCACAAGATGAGTCTAACAAAAAAGCACAACAAGATAGCAAATCTTCGAGTGACGAAGCTAATCACATGCAAGATCTCCAAGCGTCATTTGAGGCAAATGCTCTTTTGATATCAAAGGAAGACATTATATGTGTTCAATACAAAGATATAAAAGAAGGAGAAATATCTTTTGCACGTCAATCATCATCAGAAAAAACAATCAATAAGGAACGACTAGATGAAAATTTGGTAGTTTTGGAGAAAACAAATATAACTGATAATAGTTTACTTAGTGACATGTGTGCTCTAGTTAAAAAAGATATTGAAACACAAATTGCGGAGGATATAAATAATCCAAGTGTAGCACAATGTAAAGTCCAAACGAATGTAACTAAGCAAGAATACATTCCAAAAGAGGAAGCGTTAAGGTATAGCTACTCGGAACTAGTTGATGCTGAAAATATACTAGCTAAAATGTCTCAACCTACTAAAACCTCTAACGTAATTGAAAGTGAAAAAGTTGAAAGAGTAACAGATATAACCGATGAAAAAACCATCTCTCAAGTTGAAATAATGGATGGGAAAATACAAGACAAAGCTGACAGAAAACAAGCAACAATCATGCAAACAATTGAAGGAACTGATTCTATAAAAACTGTTAATGAACCACCCTTCCAAAACATAGTATCTGTAGCAGATAGTCTTACTACAGATGCTCCAGTCAAATCAGAAATATTGTCGCTTACAAACAATATATTAGTGAAGAATATTCCTATAGAAGAAGCATCAAGGTACAGTTATCATGAGATACAAGACGCTGAAAATATTTTTGCAAAGACTGTAAAATTACCTGACAAGAATCTTGGATCTATAGATAGGGAACCATCAGTCAAAGAAAATGATGAGTTTATATTGATATGTCCAACCACAGAGAGTATCAAGGATTCTTCAGAAGTCAATAAAACAGATAAGTCTCAAACGCAAGATATTGTCATACTACCGGCAGATGAAATTAACTTACAAAGCCAAATGAATAAAGTGACTAAAAAATATGATGATGTAAAACCTACGAATATAAATAATCAAAATGACAAGCAACATATGTTCTCTAACATTGACGTTTTATTATTAGAAAAAATAACTTGTTACAGTTACCATGAAATAAAAGATGCTGAAAATATTTATGGAACTATGAAATCGATAAATTTTGAAAACAAAGACGACAAAGATTCGCTGTGTAAATCGCAAGAACATCCTAAATATAATGATAACACAGTCCAAACAAGTTTGGAAAACAGTGCAAATATGCAAAAAAAAATACTTCTAGATATCAACCCTGAGACATCAATGACAAAAGAAAAAATCCCTGAGAAAATAATAGAAGCACAAAACTTACAAGATAATTGTGATGATACATCAAATCAAGGTGATAATATTAAAACGTCTAATATCAGTGCTGATTATAATGCATTTAGTCAAAAGTACCACGAAATAAGAGACGCTGAAAGTATTTTGGCCAAGATGAAGAATTCTCCTGAACGTGAAGAAACTGATCATATTGGTGGTCCGTCACATCTTCAAGAAAAAGATAAACAAACAACATTTGAACACGAACTATTAACAGATAGCGTTACTAAATTTGAACCGATTATTTGTCAATACAGCGAGCAGATAGACGCTGAACAACCATTATCTACAGTCGTACCATCCAATCAATTTGGTTTAGAAACAATGAAGTCAAATCTAACAAAGGACTCGCCTAACTTATCAAAAAATATTGATACAGTCGAATTCCCAGAAGAAGAGAACATAGGCAAATTATCTGATGATAAAATTATAATCGATAACTTAAGTAAAACCATTCAGGAGTCATGCTCACTCTTAAGTGAAACTGATAATGTTACACGGGCCGAGGAATTGAGACAATCTTTTGAAATAGACGATCTTAATAACAGACCAGTCCTTGTAGAATATGGAGTTCAAGAGTGCAAGAATGAACTCGAGGACGATGTACAAAATTCGGAGGATGGTGTGACTTCAGAACCACTTACATCAATAGTAAATATGGTGAAAAATCCTGAAGTTACGTTACCTAGCAACATAGGTGATTCACCAATAGAAGAATATACTTTGGATAAAACTAGTGACAAAAACCTTATTACCTGTGATGACGAGTCAGGAACTATGCCTGATGCTATCTCGGCTGAGTCCAACATTGACAAATCTCTTAAAAAAGATGTAAATGCATTATGTGAATTTAAACCTGATACAATAAAAGACACTACCTCTTGTGATAGCAGTACGGATCAACAATTCTCTTTAAATAAATTTGACATTATTCCGGAAAATGTAACTAATCTAGTTGAATCAACCCTCATAAATGAAACTTCTACTCGCACTGACAAATCTCCTATACACAACTTGCATGATCTTTTACCTGAAATTGATTCAATTCCCGAATTCAAACCTTCCTTTTCAAACACTGTTATATTTTCAAATTTATCAGCGGATGCACCAGAATTTAAACCATCTTATATGTACCAATCACCACAAAACACTGAGCCCAATACATCACAAGTAGAAGCTAAATCAGAGGTATTTGATGACAAGTTTGATTCGAAGGAAGAAGCCCTAAGCAGCGCTTCGAAGTCCATTCAAACAAAATGTTCGTCAGAGTTAGAAATAAAAGAAGAAAATCCATACGAACATAATATCGACTTAGATGATTCAGTCAGTAAAGAAACTCTTGAATCTGATCAGACTATTAAGGATGTGATTCCAGAAAAACATAAAAAGAA
The DNA here is from genome assembly GCA_927399485.1 of Calamotropha paludella. NCBI lineage: Eukaryota > Metazoa > Arthropoda > Insecta > Lepidoptera > Crambidae > Calamotropha > Calamotropha paludella. Next base: position 2,166,707 of record OV656806.1, on the reverse strand, counting down.
CAAGAAAAAGAGAAAAAAGGATGACTTAAAAGAGCTAACACCAAGTATTTTCGAATCATCAGTGCTAGAATCTGCAATAAATGTTCCTCCGCTAGATAATATTAATATATGGACAAAAAGTGCTGATGAGGGTAAATCATATGCTGCAATCGTATCAGAAGGCCTTAATACTGAAAATTTTGAAATTGAAAATGTAGAAAAAGATTATCCGCAAAGGACAGAAGAAACATGCACACCTGAAGTTGATACCCAGCTCTTAAACTCACCAAGAGACATTGCTATTCTACAAAACCCGGTGGCTGAAGAATCTATAGGTTCTTGGGCTCAAATCGTCGCTACACATCGTACATCACCAGACCATATTCTAACAAAGGAATCTTTGGAAGAACCTAATATCCACCCACATGTTCGTGCTCCAGTAATATTAGTAGATGAAACAAAAACTGAAACACATAAGTCGGATATAGCAATAGATGCTGAAGGGTTTATAATGGTGGATAGACATAGACGCTCGAGGTCTCGATCTAGAGATAATCAATTTCATTCAAGTTCAAATATACCCAAAAAGGAATATCGTGATAATTCCGAAAACAGATTTGATGCATTGTCAACCACGTTAAAATCTGAAGATACTGAGGCAATTTCAAACAACTCATCTGATGATGAAAAATCACATCTGAAAATCAATAAGAATAAAACAAGTAGATTATTTAAATCTAAAGAATCCTTAGTAGCTGACAGCGTTACAAACACATCTGGCGATGACAAGCATAAAGATAAGAAAGGCAAGAAGAAGCGCTTGAAATCTGAGGAAAAAACAAAACTTTCAATCGAAGGACCTTTAGAAGAAATAATTAAACCTGACACCGTACCTTCGAATGTTAAGATAGAATGCGAAGATTTAATACAAGATAAAAGTAGTGTCGAAAAGAAAAAAAGTAAAAAGAAGAAAAAAGATAAACATCCAAATGTTATCACATCGACATTACCAGATGTTTCCTCTAGTAATCCTCTTATTGAAAATGCTTCTCTTGATCAAAAAATATCGGAAAAAACAAAAATTGAAAACCAGAGCTTAACAAAGTCACTTGACTCGTCAATACCAACGCCTGAATCTTCTTTAACACCAGTGAAGGATAGACTATTTTCTGAAGCACAGTACTGGAAAGTAGACCCTAGCAATTTAGAAGTTGTACCTAATCTACTGGAAATAAAAACTTCAGCAGTTGGTTCTGAATCCCAAGTAAAACCCACTGAGATTCTCAACTTGCAGTCCTTATCAAAGAATACTGACAACATTATGGTAGACGATACATCAGAAAAAACTCATAAAGAACTCACACAAACGATAACTTCTTTGACTCACAATGAGATTGAAAGTCTAAATCTTGAACAAAATAAGGAAAGAATATCAGAGGAACAGTCTTTGGAAAATAAAATGGCAGATTTACAAAGAGAAATTGAAGAAATGCTTCTGCCTGAAAACGATTTATCTCAAATAAGTGATGACATACCTCAAGAACTGATTGCTGCCACTTCGATTGATTACCATAATGAAGATATATCAGATAACGTTACACCAATACTTGCTTCACCTGATGCTGAAGATGAATTGACATTAGAAACAAATGTGTCATCAGTCTTGGATACTTTAAGTGATTTAGAAAAAGATCAAGTTTTGAAAATTGAAGAAGATCTCGATACTAAGCTTATAAGTGTAAGCATGGTTGATTTATTAATACAGGAAAATAATACTCCAGCTAATAAACCAGTTGACTTAGAAACCGAAATGGAAATAAGGATTAAAGAAAGGAGAGAGTCTGATACAAATATAAAAATCAAAGATACAGCCGAGGAATTAAAAATGAAATCTACAGATATGTATGACCAGCAAGGATATGTAGGGAAACCTGATAATAAAATACCGACTAATTTGGAATCCATTATCACTACTAACAATTTAACAAATATAGAGTCTGAAAAACATATGATTGATGATGCGGAAAAGACTTTACTTGCGGAAAAAATACTTGAAAGCAAAATTACTGCCCCGGAAATAGTTGAGTCTGATTTGAGTCACGAATTGGAAAGTGTTACTACAAAATATGTAACTATCCAGGAAAATTTAGCTAAAGACGGTCCATTTTGGTTGAATAAATATATTTACCATGACGCGGAATGTCAATATTTTCTGCACATAGCTAGCAAACAAAAAACCGCGGATTTAACTCGTATAAACATCGAAACAAAAGATCAAAATGATAAGGATAGAGATCCAGGTGGCAGCTCAGGTCACTCTTCGGATAATGACGAACCTAAAGATAATTGCAGTTCCCCATTCGATTCTAATTACATCTCCATGGATTTACCAGGTGGTATTTGTAGTTGGAAAGATCAAAGTTCTTATTTAAGCTTAGAGACACCTGGTGATTCGTTTACGGGTCTTTGGAGTGAGGATCACACACCGCGCTCTGATATCGACAACCGATACCGAGAGGATTTACTAACAACCTCATCCTTAGAACCAGTTGCCCTATCCTCACCCCAACAGGAGCCGACAGAACGAGAAACTACACCCAGGACAGCCAAGGTGACTGACGGCCAGTCGTATTGTACAATTTTACACTTTATATTTTATGTTTGGCATGATATTATTACTAAATTCTTAATTTCACTTATGACAAGGCTCTGTATCGTGAAATGTCGTTTAGCAACGCCAAAGCCGCTCGTCTTGTAGTGCCAAATTCGGCATACTATGTATGAGGTATATATAGAATTTACGCATTTGGAATAGTGTGTATCTAATCAGTGTAGTGTGTTTTCATAAATTAATCTAGTCATTGTCTAGTCAGATCAATTCGTAAACTATAACTATTGCGATAATTGATAAACATATTTTATTTTAGTCTAACAATGATCTGAATTTTTACTATAATAAAATAAATTGTGATGATATTCTTGTTTTATTTGAATGTTTCATTATTTTATTTCCGTAAATACCCTTTTTTGTTGTTATTGCCTAAAGTAAGACACTACGAGACGATCGACAGTGATGATGCTTTATTTTTTTAGATTTTATCTATTGGGCTTAGCAATATACGCTGTTAAGACTTCAATAATATCAATAGTTCTATCTCAGGTCAGTTTTTTTTATTTACAGTGTTCTGTAATGGTGCAGTCAATATAAAATATGAGTGTTCGTAGTGAACCCATATTATAAAAAATGCTAGATGAATATTTTCTATATTTTTTTGTTTTTGTTTTTCATGTAAGTTTAGTTGTGTATTAATGTAAGTTCAGCATAGTATTATATGCCCACTAGTCGTCCAATCACGAGCTTAAGAACACGCTTGACTCACTGAAGCTAACACGTTTCTTTATTTTAAGAATTTAATAGCGATAGCCCAGATTTTATACAACTTGCATTAAATTTAGCAGTCTATTTGTTAACAGAATCTGTTGAGAGAGTTTGTATATCCAAAATTGTTTCTATATACAATACGATCATTTAATTGATAATTATCACCTGTTGGATTTATTTTGACATCTACATTATTGTTGTTATTATAATAAATATTTACCTATATTTTAAAATGTCCTAGACAGAGTTTAAGTTGTAAAAACTGCTTTGAAATTGCTTGCCTAATGTATCAATTTAATAATCACGAAATATGAAAAAGCAAGATACTATGTTGAACTTATATGTTGTTGATAGTGTTCTGTACTTAATTTACATAATTGAATATGAGCCCTGCTAAGTATTTGGAATGTAGCTCTTGCTATGGATGTACCAGTTCGCATGTCATGCCAAAATCGACGTTATAGACTAATAGTTTTGTGTTTTACGTTTTTCCTTGTTAAGCTAACTGAATGAGAAACATTTTTGTTACATTGTTTGAATTGTTTCGTGAAGTTTAAAAGTGTTTGAAACTCCATTGAATAAAGTAAAGGCCACGCACAAAAATAAGGCGTATAGAAAAGAAGCATACCTTTAAATACTATTTTGTGGGCCTAGAATTGAAAATATAAATTTTACACAGTTCCATGTTAAAGAATAAGATTTTAAACTTCACGAAAATTTTCATTTTTATTTTGTTCTTTACTAATACTGGGGTGTGTTCTCAGGATGACTTATCTAATGATATTGAAAGTCTGCTAGAGGAAGTGAGAAATGTTCAGACTCGCCTCTCAGACCTACCTGATGACAGTCTACACGCCATGGAAGATGGTCTCAAGGTGAGTTCCATTGTAAATACACATTCAGAAATAACATTCCCTAGCCCCACTGACGCTGCGATAGTTGTAGTAGCACTCACTATAAAAATAGTTGAGCCTCCGCTGTCTTGAGCTCGTGTAGCGGGCATTATTCTCAGTCAGATTACTTTCGCATTTATCATTCTAAATATAATATTGTGCCTCATCTTTAATGAATTCCATCGCAGTTACGTATAAGCAATAAATGTAAACAAAACTAGAATTGAAATCACATCACACCTTTATTGTGAAAATGACGTCATCTTTAACGTTTATGTGTGATGCTACTCGTTAGTTAGCCTTGGCAGTGAGATATCATCCATGCCCATTATTCGCTTGGGCATTTGTGATGTCATCCTTGCATTAGGGTTACGACATGGTTAATAATACATAGGTAATGTTTGGCAGCATTTAGTAGGACACTTATGTTCGAAACCGACTCAGGAGCACCAGCTTTTGAAGCGCGAACCGATCGATTTTAACTTATTGGATAAATGTTATCAGTGGAATTCAAATTGTTTTTTATAAAGTGAAAATAGTGATCATATAGTGGGAAGTGATAGTGAATAATATTTTTCTACATAAGGAAAAGGTATAATGCAAACACTAAGTGATAACTGTAAAAGGGCTACAAGGTTTAGTTATCTTGTTAGTGTACATTTTTTTTATTATTATAGAATAGTTGTAGTTCGTTGTGGTGTGTAAAAAAAGCTTAGTGAGATTTCAAAATATTTTTTGATGGGTTCGATTCCCACCTGAGAATTCACTTGTAAGCCGAGTCGATTTTATCCAGTAATTTTGTATTAAAATAATTTATCTTAGATGATAGCATTGAAAAAATGCAAAAAATATATAAAATTTTAAAAGGTAGTTATGTTGTTACACTTTGGTTCAACGATAGCGATCCTGCCTTTCGCACCGATGGTCCTGAGTTCGAATCCCAGAAGGGGCAGACATTTGTGTGATGAATACGAGCATTTGTACCTGAGTCATGGATATTTATATATATTTCTATAAATATTATTTATTTATGTATGATATATGTATGTCTATCCGTTACCCTAGTATCCATAACACAAGTCTTTATAGTGCTTACTTTGGGCTAGGCTAATTGGTGTGATTGTAAGAAATATTATTATTATTAATTTTGTAATTCGATTATAGAATAATTGTAGGTGGCTATTTTTTATTCCAAAATCACCCGTTTATCGATTGCGTGGAGGTACTAATAGTAGTAAAATTCATCATACTGGTGACGTTTTTCACTAAATTACAAGCTTAGATAGATTAACATTACGAACTATACCCAAGGAAAAGGTATAAAGCAAACTCAGGATCAAAACCCTTAATAATAGCGCTAACAGAGCAACAAGTTTTAGTTAAAAGATAAAATATTTTAATAGAAAAAATGCTGGAAAAATCGCTTCGGCTCACAAGTGAATTCTCAGGCGGGAATCGAATTTACAACCTTTGGAAGTCCGGTCCAATGCTCTCCCAATTGAGCTACCGAGCCTTGTGAGCACCCGTCCAATTTTTCTAGTACATTACCAATTTACGCTGTAGGCCAGCGTTGTCTCATCAATGAGAGGAACATCCTCTCATATTCGAAAAAACATTTTTACAAATGTTAGGGCAATCGATTAAGATGAAAGAGCCATTTAGTTTTATAATTTTCTTTATTTTATATATTATAGAAAATTCCTAAGGCTCAGTAGCTAAATTAGGAGAATATTGGACCGGACTTCCAAAGGTTGCTGGTTCGATTGCCGCCTGAGAATTCACTTGTGAGCCGAGTCGATTTTTTTCCAGTATTTTTCTATTAAAATAATTTATCTTAGAGGATAGCATTGAAAAAATGCACAAAATATATAAAATTACTAGCTGACCCAGCCACGCGTTGCTGTGTTATAAATTGAAATAAAACCTATCCTATCTTTAAAGTAAGATCAAATAACAGATAGTTACGAAATTTGATCAAAGTCGGTTAAGTAGTTTAGGAGTCCATCGCGGACAAACAACGTGACACGTAATTTATACATATTAAGATAAAAGGTTTAGTAATTCGATTATAGAATAATTGTAATTCGTTGTGGTGTGTAAAAGAAAGCTTAGTGGAATTTAAAAATATTTTGTTGTTATTTTTTTAATTTTAAAATTTCCCGATAATCGTTCTCGTGGAGGTACCATTAGTAAAAACGTCAGCTGCATCCATAATTTAAGAGCTTAGGTAGATTAATGTGACATATCGTTCCTCAGCTTACAACACCGCTTAAGTCGGTTTCACATTTCTATGCTTAGATGGAGTTGGTAATATGACTTACGCGGTCTTGTTAGCTAAAGGACGATATACATACTTCTTAATGTTAATTTATACACCCGTAAAACAATATATTTAGTCAATGTTTGTCAATAAAAAGTTTGTCAAAAAATATCAGTAGGAGTTGCAAAAATAGGCGACACCATTATCTAGTTTACCAAAGAGTCGCACTAAGCATTAGTAATTCAAATGTTGTGATACGTACCGCTAAGGAGTGGAACTCTTTGCCTGAGTCTGTGTTTCCTGACAAATACAATTTAGGGGTCTTCAAGTCACAAGTAAATAGGTATCTTCTGGGCATGCTCGTCACATTCTAGATCGCATCGTCGCTTACCATCAGGCGAGATATTGGTCAAGTGCCTAACTATTTACTATAAAAGATCTTATCAGATCGCATTGAAAATGCATAAAATATATAAAAATTATAAAACTAAAATGGCTGTTTCATCTTAATCGATTGACCAAACATTTGTAAGAATGTTTCTTTCGAATATGAGAGGATGTTCCTCTCATTGATGAAACAACGCTGGCCTACAGCGTAAATCAGGAAGGTATTAGAAAATTTCGACGAGTGTTCACAAGGCTCGGTAGCTCAATTTGGAGAGCATTGGACCGGATTTCCAAAGGTTGCGAGTTCGTTTCCCGCCTGAGAATTCACTTGTAACCCGAGTCTATTTTTTAGTATTTTTCTATTATAATAATTTATACTATAAAAGTGTTACCCGAACACCTTTTTGGTAAATAGTAAAATTGTGCTTGATCCCTAGTTACCTTTTATGTATCTAAACAATAACTATTTAAGTTGTCTGAAACTTATTTATTCGATAACATTTTTTAACTATAAACCAAATAATGGTTATCATAAGTGTGTTACTTATAAGTTTTTGTTACTGTTTTTCGTAAAAGTTTTGGGCGCGTAAAGATATGACCAATTAAAATCTTATTTAGTAAGACTAAATTCTAGAATACACAAGAACGATGCCATCTCAAAAACATAAATAAATCATAATATATACCTCACAACTTGGTGCGATTATTTAGTTTTGAATTCGTAAAATGTACTAAATAATATATGTATACTAAATAACGCATATATATATAAATAAGTGTATATGACTCGGGAACGAATACTTATGTTTATCATATAAACAAAGTGTTTGCTCGTACGGGTGTCATTTTATTATACACCGTGACTATTTTGTCACTCAATGAAAGTAAAATTACCAAGCTGACACGACACTATGTGCGTGTATGGAGGTGCGCTCCATACATCTACATAGACTCATAGAGAAAAAACCCGTGCGCATAGGCTCAAAACATTGGTGCAGAGGCAGCCGGAGAGCAGGCCGTTTTTTTTTGTAATTTTAGTGACGTTAAACGCGCGTTAGTATCAGGACTTTTATAAATATAAAAAAAATCATTTAAGGCGTGACACGAAAATTGTCCTCGTTTCCATATAAACTGAATTAAAACCCGCACCATTAAAATTTTATTCTTACCCCTGAATTAGGTCTATATTGTCTCGATCTATATGAAGATGCATTACTGTCAATGTATGTGATATCTCTAATATCAGTTTTTTTTAATCATATTCATAGTCATCTTACTTATTATTGTCCAATATTAATGTATAATTTTTGTTTTCTAGGACGGCATTGCAGTTCTAGTCAAGTGTGAGGAGGCAGCGAATCTTTTAGAAACAAAGATTATGGAATACAGACAAGAAGAAGAAATTCAAGTATTGTTAAAAGAATTAATTATAATGAAAGCAAGAATCTCAAAATTACTGACTCAAGCACGCCAGGGTCTTGAAATCATCCAGGTAAGCAAGGTACTTGTGTTTTTACTAAATATTTTCTTTACATTTCTATTATTTAGCCACTAATCATAACAAATGTTTTTTTTTACTTTTTAGGACGCTAAAGTAGAAATGGCACGACAAACAAAAGAAATAGAAGAAAATAAAGCTAAGATATTAAAATTAGATAGATGGCTTGAATTAATAAACAATGAACTAAAAGGATCAACACAACAATCGGATGTTTTAACTGAAGCAGATATCATTAAGTATATTGAAATTTATGAAAAATATATCAGAGAATATGAAGAATACGAGGTAGTTTTGAAGTCTATTACTGTGATAAGCAACGATGAATCTAGTCAGTCATTGAGAGAAAAATTGAACGCAATGCAGAGAGCATTAGAAGAAACAAAAAATCTAGTCATAGTAGAGATAGAGAGATTACGCCATGTGTTATTGCAGATCAAATCTGCCCCAGAATTAGTAGAAGATGATATTTCACAAACTGATCGAACAATTGACTCAACTTCCATGCCGGAAGAAGTTGTTACTCCAAGAGAAGTCCAAATTATAAAAGAAAAAGAACCTTCATTTATTGAAGAAAAACCAAGTACTGAACAAATTAAAATAAAGGAAATGCCAATAGCTAAAGATGCTGATAAAGTTCAAGAAAAATTACAACACACAACAATAGAGACGCAAACTGGAAAAAGTCTTATGACGGAGCCACCACCAGTTGCTGATAAATCTGTTATATGTGAACCTGAAATTGTAGAAACTCGTGACGTATCCATTACCTGTGCGCCTCCAAAAGAGGTTGAAATACAAACAAGTGAACCACATTCTAGTGGTGACCATGAAGTACTCGAAAGTATTCAAGTCAGACAAATTATTACTGATGGTCAGGAAACCATAGAAATAGCAAGTAGACCAGTAATGGGGGAACAAAAATTAGATGAACATTCATTATTTGTTGATGCGAACTACAGAGATGACACATTGAATAAGGATTCTCAACTTAACATTATTCATAGTTTACCACAATCATTTGAAACTGTCATGGTAGAACCAGATGAGACTACCACTGAAGTCGTTGTTGATGCAGATGGCACAAAGAGAATTATTGTTAAAAAAATTCGTAAAACACTAGTTACAAGACAGCAAGCAGTACTATCACAACATCAGAGATCAGAAATACTTTCAGGTGAAAGTTTGCCACATAAAACCTTTTCGCAGGTAACTTTGCGTGAAGATAAGGGTTCCACGTCTACTACATTAGATGATGGCGGTATTCAACATATTCAATATCGATCCCACGATGGCCAAATAATATCTGGTTTACCTAGTGGAGAAGTTACCATTCAAGAATTTACGTCAAAACCGGATCTTATTATTAAAATGGAAAAAGATATGAAACCAGAAGACATTATGCAGTTAGCTGAAGGCCAAACATTACCTCAAATTCAAACGTCATCATCTAGTGTTACAGCTGTTGTACAACAAGTAACCAAAAGAATTGTAAAAACGAGGCGGCGTATCATACGACGTGTAGTTATAATAGATGGTAAAGAACATATAACAGAAGAGGTCATTGAAGAACCGGATAACATTGAAGTGTTCGAAGAAGAAATTCCAAGAGTTTCAATCAATGTCACCGAAAAAGGTGGTGTACAATTTGAAGAAATCGATGATTCAGATGACAAAGACGATCATCCTTCTTTACATTCAAAGCCTGACGAAAAATCGTCACAACAAGATAAACCTGATGACCAAGATGAATCAGAATCGCCAAAAAAATCCCCAGAAGTAACAGTGGTAGGTCAAGCAACAGATACACAGAATAAGACAAAATCTTTCGTATTAAAAGAATCTAATCAACTTACGGAGGTGTCACATGAACCAGACATTATTGATAAAAAATCAGAAGATGTCGAAAGCGATCTTGCAAATATTGGGTTAACATTAAATGCCCCACATAACATTTTGAATCCTCAAGAAAATATAATCGCTGGTTTGCAAATAGGACAACATTTAATAACAGAACAAACATCAAAAGTTTCTACCATTGTACAAAAGGTAACTAAAAAAATAACTAGGATGAGGAAACGCATTATCAAACATACACAAATTATTGACGGTAAAGAGCATATCACTGAAGAAGTAATTGAAGAACCAGTTGATATAGAAATAATAGAAGGCGAACCAAGTATTATTCATAATGTTCAAGATCAAGGTGCCAAATCTAAAATAATCAAGGTAATTCGGCAAATACAAATAATAGATGGCAAAGAACATGTTACAGAAAAAACAATTGAGGAGGCAGACGATGATTTTGGACAGACAGAAGATAATTCAGAGGCAGTAATGACGACTGATATAGAAGTGGATAAAACTGAAATAGAAGATCCAGAAAACAAGCAACTTACTTTGGGTTCCCAGAAAAAACAACAACTTGAAAACATTAAAATTTCCACACAAAAAGAAGATGCAATAAATATTGGCCATTCTAAAACCACGCCTGATCAAACTGAAATATCGATTCAAGAAGAAACTGAAAAAAGCAAAACAATTTCACTTATCGATGCTTCTAAATTTCTTATTGTAAGTGAAGTAATGCACTCAGAAAATCTAAGCCCAACATCTCATAAAGTTGAACAGATTTGTGAAAAGACTACACATGAACAATCACCACAAGAAAAACTCAAAACGTCCGTAGGAATATCACCTACTGAAACCGAGAAAGCCAGTTCGATGGACTTGACTGTAATTTCTAAAACAACACCAGAGGCACAATCATCTGACTACATACAAAAAGACTTGACTAAAGATGAACTGGCACCAAATCAAACTAATGATGATAATGTACAAAATATCGTTAAGGTTGAATTTGATACACCCATAGAACCTGTAAACATTATTACAAAACCCAATGAAACTGAAGAAAATGTAGAACAACCTTTAGTTGGAAGACAGACAATAAGTGATGACAAATTTGAAGTCGTAACTCCATATTCGTTCAAGGAACCTCTAACACAAGCAAAAACATTTGAACAGTTACAAAAAGATTTAAACAAAGATGAATCAGCATTGAAACAAACTGTAGATGATAATATAATAAACGTTGATAAGCCTGTGATTGATATGAGAAAAGAATCTGATACCACTGCAACAATTATTACAGCATTAGACCCGAAAAATACAGTTGAACTGAAACATAGTACAAAAGAAGAACCCTTATCGGTTATAGATGTTCCAGAAATAACTAGTCACCAAAACCAACAAGAAATCGGATCGAAAAGTCCAAATGACAGACATGACGTCATATCAGTAATGAAAAACACTTTAAAACCTTCAGATGAATTGGGTCAATCTTGTGCTGTGGAAGAGCCAATAAATATTCATAAAGTTGTTGAAACTCCAGACATCAATATTGAGCAACCACACCAACTACTTGAAAAGAGTAAATACCAGGATTCTACTTCGAAGACTTATGATATTACTTCATTACTTGAATCTGAACGTCAGCACACAGAACTACATGGTGTTAAATGTGTTGAAATTAAATCTGAAATCAGTGAAAGTAATAAAACTGACGACTCAAATGATTCAACGCAATCCATACAGTCTGTAAATGTTAATTTACCTATCTCGGAAATAAACACTTTATTAGAACAAGAACCTAAAAGTAAACTAGACATTGAATGTAAAACAATTAATGTTGATTCTCCAGTTATTGCAGAAAAAGAAATTGATGTTGATATGCCAAGCGATGTTAAATTTTCAGCATCAAATACATTTGTTTCTCGTGACAACGCTGAAAATAAAATAATAGATACACAACTCGATCAACCGATAAAAAAGAGTGTGACTGAAAATGTTCCTCTTGAAAGTGGTTTAGCAATTGCAAAAGAAAATTATAAATTGGTAGAACCAGACCCTACCTTAATTAATCAGCCTGTTTCCCAAGAATGCCCGCTGCAGTCAGCTAAAGTTATGACTGATGTCTTAGAGTCCGTAAACCCAGAAGCCATAATTGAAAAAGATGACAATAACTTATTGCTTGACTCAGAACGACAGCACTTCGAATCTCTTAGTGATAACTATATGAGTACTAAACCTGAATATATAAAAACTGAAATCGGTCAAATAAAAACCACAAAAACTGAACTCGAACAACCATTACAATCATCGAATATGTCTACGTCTATCACTAAAACAGAGGTTTTATCAAAACCAGAGCCAAAAATGAAGGATGAGATTATAAATGAGAATGTTGATATTGATTTGCCGGTAATTATAAAGAAAGATATTGAAGTTGTTTTGCCAACTGAGATCAAAACCTCAGATAAAGATAAGGAATTGTTCGAACCAGAATCTCAGGATATTACCGTTGTATCCACAGATACTTGCGAAAAAGAGATCTCATTAGAACGACCTCCGAGTCCTAAATATGACATGACAGAATCTCCTATTGACAAACTGAAATCAGAAACCGATAACCAACAAGATGGTAAAATAAAACCTGAAACTTCTTCTGCTCAATCACAAATATTTATTAGTCAACGTTCAGTACATGTTGGTCAATCAGATGAAGGAACAATAATGGTGGAAAGTTCAGTCAGGTCAGATTCATTGGTTCCAGAAACTTCTTACATACCAACAATTTCATATCCTAAAAGTATAGAACCTGCAGAACCTTTAGAAGTTCTTGATAAGACTGAACCAACATCTTCTAAAGATAAAACATATGATGTCAATTTAATGCTTCAATCTGAAAGACAGCATACAGAATTACACGACGTTAAAAATACAAATGTTAGCTCTAAAGGTACTAAAGACAAACCAAATGTAGTTGATGTTTCTATCATGAGCACTCAACAACCTGAGCAATCTTTAGAGATATCTACATGTATCATCAAAACAGATGATGTTTCAAAAGTAGACCCTCAAGTTAAGCTTGATGTTAAAATAGAAAATATTGAGTCTAATGAACCTCTTTTGATAAAAAAAGAAATTGAAGTGGTTTTACCCAGTAATATTAAAATCACAGAACATAAAGATTTAGAAGTAGACGATAAAATAGAAAAAGAAAAAACTTTGGACCAAACAGACAATAGTCAAATTGATATTGTTAAAATACATAAAGGTATAAGTAATTTGCCGGAAAAAATAGACATTGTAGAAAAACTTGATGCGTCAAGCCAAGTTACACCTGAAAAGTCTGACCTAGATATTTTTCATGTTGAAGACGTAACACAAGCTTCTCAACAGTCTCTTGAGATTTTAATGTCTCTGTCCAAATTGGATGAATTGAAGGAGCTTGAACCCAGTATGAAATTTAGTGTAAAGATTGAAGATCTTCAATCAAATGAGCCTCAGGTTGTAAATAAAGATATGGCTATCACTTTACCTAGCGACATTCAAATCGTCAATAAAGAAATAGGAATTAGTCTAGATGAAGAGAAACAACCTTTACATGAACCTATTAAGGAAGTTATAGATAAAGTGTCACCAGATGTCTCAACAACTGATCGCAAAAAGAGTAAAAAAAGGAAAAACAAAAAAGGATCTGATAGTGATTCTGTCAACGCTGAAATACCTATAGAAACAGATAAAAGTCTTACAGAAACAGATAGCTCATCATTAGATCATTATATTCAACTGCCATCATCACCTCCTATTGAGTCTCCAAAACCAATAGAAAGTATTATAAAAACTACGGACCTACATGAAATGGAATATGGATCACCATTAGATGACTCTGAAACTATCATAGAAGAAATGGGTTACGAGCCCGAAGAAACATCTGTGGAGCCAATTAAATCCTCAGATAAAAAGAAAAAGCAAAAGAAACATAAGCAACGTGGTGTGAGTGAAGTAACAACATATCCAAAGTTAAGCACTACGGATTCAGATCAAACAACCGTATCTTCACCAGTTGAATTTGCTGTAACCGTTCCTCAAAAAAAGGTGAAAGACAAAAAACGTAAAAGGAAAACAGCGGTCGTGCTCGAACCTGAAGAAATTTCAGAAACAATACAAGAACCTGAAGTTGAACCATCCCCACCAAAGCTTGGTTCTGAAGTAATAGACTCATCTCCAAGGGACGAATCTTATCATACAATGAGTGAAGTATCTGATGTGAGTACAGTAAAAATTATAGAAGAGTGTATTCAAAGCAGTCCAGAAAACTTACAAAAAGAAGTTAGTACTACAGTAACCTACCCCGTGCCTGTGGTCGAAGAAATACCAACTCAAGACTATTCAGTTCAAACATCTCCTGAAATATTATTTGAAGCTAAGGTAGAGGATGACATGGAAAAAGATAGACCGGCAGCAGTGGACATTGTTCAACAAACTTCTCCAATATCCGTTAGTGAATCTCTTGTACAAACTACCCCAGTAGAAGAAAAAGAAGTCCATACCCAAACACTCGACAACATTACAGTTGTAGAAAAAGTTTTAAGGTCTGAAACGGAGATGCAAACAAGTCGAACAGCAACACCTGAGCCAATAATCTTAACGGAATCTACAACACAAGTTATTCCTCAGGACATATCAGTTCCAGAAGAAAAATATTCACAAACGTCTTCACCTGTTGAAGAATCAAAGGAAGAAATAACTAATGAAATCATTATAAATACAGAATCTAGAGAAATGCAAACATCTCCTTTGCCAGTAGCACAAAAAGATGAAAAGAGCACTGAAATCACCATTGAAACTGTAGAAACTGATATTCAAACTATGGGACAAGAAAACGTTGATCAACAGACATCAACTTCCCCCGGCAAGGAGACAGAAATGAGTGAAATTAGTGTCCAAACAACCAAAATTCCGCTCACGAGTTCTTTCACTCAATTCGATGATCAACAAAATGATGAAACGGATATAGAAAAAATACATCAATTCGAGCTTCCTGAAAAAAGAATAGCTTCTACTAGCCAACAAACTTCGCCTCGTGATGATGTTACTATTCAACTAACGGCTCTAAAACCGGAGATTGAAACCTTAGATATGTCTCAGCAAACATCACCTAGAGATGCATTAGAATTATCAAGCACTCCAGTATTGGATGAAAAACCAGTTGCAATAAAATCAGAATCATTAATTCATGTAATACAGGGTGAGTTAATTCCCACTACAATTGTAGAGGATGTAAAGTCTGTATCAGAAAGTATACCTGAAATAGATGATTCTGTTCCAACACTGAAATTTGAGCTCACGAAACAAATAACTATTGACAATAGCCAACAAACATCACCGAGAGTCGAGGATCCAGTTGTTGTGCAAGAATCCCTCCAAAAACTTGTTGATAAAAATATTGTGACAGTAGACTCAACTCAACAAACATCTCCAAGAATGTATTCGGAGGATTCAATATCTACCTCTACAGATGAACCATATGAAGTGCATTTACGAGCACATATATCTATTCCCCACGCTACTTCTGACTTTATCGAAAGTGAAAGACAGTATGAAGATCAACCTGCAACAGGAGAAAAACATAAACAAAAGAAAAAGAAACAAAAAAGAAAAGCTGAACCACTGCTTCCTCAATCGCCTGAAAGTCTTTCCGATCCAATCACCACCGAATGGTCGGTATCTGTTACACCGACCAGTGAAGACATTTCAATGAAAAATTCTTCGTCAATAGATGAAGGTATATATCATTTGACAAGCCCCACAACCCCAAATCATGACAGTACTGCTTTTGTTCAACATAAACCAACTTATTCAGATGTAGTTCAAAGAGCCAAATCCAAGTCGCCATCACCAAGCAAAATCATACTACCACTAAGAAATGTAAAAGAAAGATTGCAGGATAGTATAGAAAAAAGAGCATTGTCAGTTTCAGAAAAGCAAAAAGCTATCCCAGAAAATGCAATGGTAGTCGCTTTGTACGAGCCTTCTGTAGAAAAATCGTATGACTTGGTCGTACATAAAAAATTAGATGAAGTAAAAAATGCAATTCAGAGCAATGATTCATCAAAAATTGAAAATAACATTATTATTATTATTGAAACAATATCTATTTGGCTTGAAGAAATACAATTAAAAATTCAGAGAGAAACTATTGCAGGAAATAAGGAAATAAATGAAAATGAACATCTTAGCTTACTGCACAAACATATAAATAATCTTAAAGAAATTGTAGAAGTGACTGAAATAAATGAAGAAATTATAACATTGATTGAAACGTTAATACATCAAATTAATGCTGTCGAATGTTTTAACAAACAAAGTTCTGTAAAGATGCATGAACTCGAAGAAGAATGGACCAAATTTGTGGAAGATACTGAAAGACTTAATCATCGTGTAGATTGTGTAAAAAGTAGTTTAGATGAAGTTATCTTATCCGATGTTCCAACTCAACAAAAACTGGAGTCACTAGATAAAATTGAATTAGAAAATACGGACAACTCTGATACTATCAATAAATTATTCAGACGGTATCGTACATTAGTCGAAGTGAACCCAAAACGCGAATGTCCTATATTACTATACTCATGCGACGACGACACAAAACAAGTGGAAAATGCTGTCAACACAGAAAGAGATCGTCTCATGCAATTAACATCCTTAGCCGAAGAATATGAACAAACATTACAAGATTTTGCACAAATCACTGAAGTAGCAGAAGCCTTATTAGATGGTAAGATAATAGTAACAAATTTAGACCACTTACACGAAGAAATTCAAAAACACAGAAAATTTTTTGTCAACTTAAGCCATTGTAGAGCAATTCTTGAATCGCTTGAAGACAATTTGGATAGTGAAACAAGGGCGAAATATTCAGCTTTACATAACTCTCTTCACGACAGAGCAACTTTGATTATAGATAGAGCAGCTAGTAGAGCTCAGCAGATGACATTAGCTGCTTCCAGGTGGACTTTACTTGAGCAAGGAATGAAAGAAGAAAAACAATGGCTTATAGTGGCTCAACAACGAGTACCTGATTTATCTAACGTTACATCCATGGATCACGAACAGTATATTAATTTATACCAATCTATAAGTTTGGACATATCTCATCATTATGCAAAAATGTTACGATTACTATCTATAACAGAAGGATTACAAAATTTGATCGTTTGCTCAGGTTTGGAAACCGAGTGTTCTTCAGCTTTAGATACGTTACTGCGATTACAAGAAGAGGTTGATTCGCGACTTACACGACTCACTGCTTTCAAAGAAAATTGGTTGACTTATGACCATCTCATTGATAGGATCGAAGGATGGATGAAAACTGCAAATCGTGAGTTAGAAAACGTCACACCTGAAAACATAACATCCACGGGAAATCTTCGTCGATTCTGGGAACTGAAAGCACAGCACGAAGTGTATACTAATCTGAAAAATGAATCGGGAATACAATTTGAAAAAGCTTTGGAAATTCTGCCCATATCGGATGAAATGGTTCAGCGTCAATTTTTCTCTAACGTAGAAGACAAATGGCAGGACTTGGCCACACGAATCGACGACATACATAGCACCGCAATACAAAATATCTCTGACCGGGATGTATCTTCCGCTGAGAAATTAAATATCATAGAAGAAGAACTAAGAGAATTACGCGCATCGTTGGACTGCTTGAAGAGCGTAATTAGAAGTGAAGATGAACTTAACTTGTATATAGAAAGATTGCAAGTAATGACTAGTCGCATCGATAGAATTCTTAATGAACTAAGTAGGCTTAGTTTATTGCCTACAGCTGAGTCTGAACGCCTTGGCGCTCTCTTGACACAGTCAGGTATTCTTGACGATCAAATATCAGAGGAGTTGGAACGCAGTCTATTGCTGAAAGAAAAAATTGTTCAAGTACAAACCGGCATCATACGGTGTCAGAAGAGCCAACGTCGTGCTCGGTTGACCTTAGAAGAATGCGAAGCAGCAGAATGTCTCGGTAGCGATGTGGTCGAACGCGCATCTGAAACATGTGACAGGTTATTAGAAGATCTTTCTTCACAGTGGCGTGACATTTTGGCATTGCGGCAATCCTTGCATACTTTACCAACAAGCTTAAGAGTCTGTGTTTCACCTACAGGCATAGAGAAGGATATTTCAGCGCTTCAGGTACGTTTTATCAAAAGTGTTTTGTATAGGTCTTGATTGTCTAAACATTAGCGTTATTTTTAATACGCTTGTTTATATTGAAGGAAATTCATGCCGAACTGGAAGCGGCTTGCAACGATCTTAGCCGTCGTCTACGTACCAGGGTTCAGTTATGGAGGAGGTTTGAACGGCAGCTGGAGATGGTGCAAGGAGCGGTTCGGGAAGCTGACTACATGGTTGAATTGCTAACAGTCCAAGGACAAGTAGACTATGATCGCCTGCTAAAGGCTACGGAAAAACTTGAGGTATACTAATTACGATTTTACTTTAGATAATGTAATACTATTAATAATAATGTATAAACCAACTAATTACGACTTACGTCTTACTCGATCAACTATGTTCAGTATAAAATTTTATATGAAGTTAATGATGAAATAAAAAGCTAAAATAATATCTACCAATATATTTACTTCCACTTTTCTACATGCAGACCCTCAGTGAATCCCTGACGCGGCGAAGTGGGGAGCTGGTTGGCGAGTTGCGAGACGCAGCGGCGCCACTAGCTGCAACCACCGAGCCTACCGTTGCTTCACAACTCAAGAGAGAGTTGGACGATGCTGCTGCAGCCTATGAACACACCTGCACCAACCTCACGCAGCTGTGTGACAAGTAAGTTTAATTTTTTTATTATAGTAAATAAGTAGGCGCTTGCCCGTTATCACGCCTGATGGTAAGCGACGATGCAATCCGGGACGTGACGCGCTTGCCTATACACAGACTGAGGCAAAGAGTTTCACTTTTATGATTAAAATCAAACATTTTCTACAACGCATGATTCCTAATGTCCTTATCAAACTTATTCCGATCTATCGATAAATTTATAATATTTTTGTTTTCTAAATCTGAAATGTACAATGTACTTTCAACTTTATATTAAGGTGACATAGTAATCAGATTATGAGAGACCTGAGCTTACCGGAATGCCTGTATCTCAGTACACTCCCCTCTGATAGGGAATGTTCCTTCCTTCCTTTCCTGTTTATTATTATTAATTTCTCTCTATGACACGAATAATATTTTTAACAATCATAAAGTTTCTTTCTTCATAAATAATTTAAATATATAGATACATTAATGCAGACCATTAACATGGCCATAGACATCCGTCCGTCTTAATAATTCAAAGGTATTTAAGCAGTTTGATCTTATAATCTTTCGCGATCCAGGTGAATGCTCTTCATATTGTTCTAGTAAAAATATGTCATGACCATTTAGTTCCTTCACCCTAAATTCTCTTTTTCTCAACGATTAACTATTAGCCAAAAACACCCTTTACCTTTGGATCTATTATCCAGATGTTAGTTTGCTATGTTGTGACGTTGTGTGTGTGTGTGTGTGTGTGAACGCTTAAAGCGTTCTCGGACAGGTCAAGTTGTTTCAGTCAGTGCTCATTCTCATACAAGTCAAATCCAACTTCTTTAATTTAGATCTTCGTGATGAAGAAATAGACAACCGAAAAGAAGACTGTTATAGATATATTTTATATGTTTTAATCAATATTAAATACTCATTTAGATTTGTTATATAACAAATGTATAATAAAAGTAAAATACTCTTAACTGTGCTCTATGATTTTTTTTTACTATTTTACTATTTTACCGTTAATTTATTAATTAATCACATATATTTGTTTAGCAATTATTTCGGGAAAGAGATACATCGAAAGGCTGTAGTTTCGAGTCCTCTCTCACATCTGAGACAATATTATTTATATCTGCTGTTCCTTTAATAGGTACCATAAGGCAGTGGATCTATGGAAGCGGTACAGAGATGCGGCAGCGGCGGTACGTGCATTCGCCGAGTTCCAAGAAGGGCGTTTACATGCACTACGGCCTAACGAAGCACCCGCCACTGCAGCGGTAAGTAATTTTAAACGTTATTTTATTTTGAATGGGAATCTCTTGATCCCATTCAAACCCGGTAGCCAGGATCTACGATGAAGCGAACTCACCCAGAAGGTGCTATTCACACTTGCGTTGAAAACGGACGGATTATAAGTACTCGAAAATACAGAAAAAAGCTTTATTGACTATAAATCTAATGTTGGTTCAACAGGCGAAGTTAATGATAGTAGCATTCTCTATCTGTCAACTTTTGTGGGAAAAACGAGCTGGATACAACGGATATAAATACTTAAAGTTACATATATAACAAACTATTTTATACAATAATTGAAATATATATATATAAAACTTCTATAAACAACATATATAAAGGAAGGAAGTATACTTAATAAATTAAAAAAAAATAATGAATTTTTCACTATAATTATAAACATTTAGTAGGAAAAGCGTGTACATTATTTTTGAACGTAAACTTATTAGGAGAGCTATGATTAGTCAGGAAGATCATTCCAGAAACGTGTAGCTTGGATTGTGAATTAAAAATATATACATACATATAAACAGAATGTTATATTAAAGTCTGATAGGCGTTAGCCTGAATAACGGCATGCGAGTCACTCGACCACGGAGATCAGAATGATATGGCGACCTACGAAACTATAATAATATTCTTACATTCACACCAATTAGCCTAGCCCAGAGTAGGCACTGTAAAGATTCTGTTATAGATACTAGGGTAACGTTTAGATTTTATTTTTCTTTATTTATCATTATAAATGCTTATACAATGAAACTTATTGACTAGTGATGTAACAAATGTCATTTTTTGAACATTCGCGAATGCAGATGCGAATGCGAATATCTGGTACCGATATTCGCGAATGCGAATATTTAGTGTTTGTTCAAAATTGGCGCCAATTGTCTATGGCATGGTGGCTGTCTCGTTCGGATTGCCGAGTTGATATGAATGAACTCATCCGACTGAAGTATCATTCCGCTCGCGCCAGTCTTTTCGTAAACAAAACAAGTGAATTTTGAAATTAGAGTTTCAATAGTGATTTATTAACATGAGTAAATCAAATCCTAGTGAAATATGGACTTATTTCACACTTTGCGATGCTGAACGAGCTAGATGCAAAGTTAAGACTAATAATGTATTTACGGGGGTAATTAAATTTTTCTTGCATTAAAAAACATGAAATGAATGGATTTTGATTTTATGAACATACTATTATCTTCAAATTGTTTTTTTCTAATATTCATATTCGCAAAACATTCGCAGAGTTTTGCGAATGCGAGTGTGAATGCGAATATGCAAAACTATGCGAATATTCGCGAATGCGAATGCGAATATTCGTTACATCACTATTATTGACTATAGCAAACACAAAGGAAACCACTAGGGTTTGTATATGTGTCAGGATTTTATATCGAGATTCCCAACATTTTACAGTCGCATTATTTACAACAATCAGGAGTGCTTGTGTGATAATTATTTTCTACAAACTATATATCCATAATATCCAGTAATATAGAAGCAGAAATTCACTATATCTGTGAATATACATATATCCACTTGTCAGTTCACGGTCCACGGTAGCGATTGCTACCGATAGCCAACACCCCTCGTCAGTCCCTGGTAGCAATTGTTACCATATTCAAATTACAGCGTGGCCTGCTGTTTTTTGAAAATTGCAATTGATTTTTGAGTTATAGCTATCAAAATATTCTATGGTGGATTCTTTATATAATCAGTTTCACGGTAGTATTTTTTGTTTGGTCCTAGCTTCATTATTTAGCGAGAAAATTGCATTTTTATCTAAGAGTTCGAATTTTTTTCACAATTTACGCAGCATTGGGACTGTTGTCGGTAGCGGACTACAAGAGTATATGATATACAAATACGTAATATTTAAAGAAATATATAACATATCCATCACTAAGGTACAAAAGCTCGTATTCATTACACAAACATTTGCACCTCCCGGGACTCGAACCCAGGATCTTCGTTGCGAAAGGCAGGATCGCTACCGTTGCACCAAATGGTCGCAATATGTTCCGTCTTACTTCGACGCATGCATGTTTGCGGTGTGAATACACACCTCATTTTTATGTGGTCACACCTTGCCTTTGTGTGTATAACGGATGAGAACGGTCTTGGTCTGCTAAACATTTTCAAACTACCGAAATTCGTATGCCACCACAGATGAAGATATATTTTAAAAATATCATCATGGTAATATAAGTGGTTCAGTTTCTTACACTTCTCTGCTTTTTGGTAGTAGACTGAGTAACTCAGTAGTATACAGTAATTGTAATCGACAATTAAATAACTAAATAGAATGCAAAATAGAAAGAAAGAGAGAAAGAAAAAACATTTATTTTTGACTTAAACACACAACCACAAAATAACAAAACAACAACAAAATGTATATAATTAAAAAGAAGTTACAACTTAAAAAAGAAAGAATAATAAATAAATAAATACAAATATGGTGTGTCTGAGGCCAAAAAATATAACAATTTTGATAGTGATGATGTATGACGACTATGCCTTAGTCATCCTGTGATCACGGCTCCTGTAAAGGATTAAATAAATCAGGATTAAATATAAAGTATGCCCATTAATCCTTGAAAAAATATTTTATTTAAAAATAAAATATTTGAATTTGAAACTTGGTATAAAATGGTAGATAGCATCCACACGTTATTACGAAGTTTTTGATTCATTTAAAGAGTTATGTCTAGAATATTTATATTCTAGTGATTTCTTTGTACAGTAAATCAAACGTTATACACCTACTTTGTTACAATAAGTGTACTATTTTATATTATGAGAGTTTAAGATTGAGTTTTTCATTTATGAATTTTAATTTGTCCACATTTATACATTTTTAAAATATGTTATTTAAACGTGAAGACCTATTATTAGCTTAATGTCTTTTATGTAAAACTGTGTATGTTCGCTATTGGTCTTCCAAAAAAAAAAAATAAGTAAATAAATATTTACAACTTGAAATTTAAAAAATTAAACGATGTGTTTTTGTTTTGTCCATTAAGTCCTGTCCTGTGATTTCGACAGGTAGTGGGCTCTTTATATGTGTGGTTTATGCTGTAATAAAAAAAATATTTCTTACATTCTCACCAATAAGCCTAGCCCAAAGTGAGCACGGTATGACTTGTGTGAAATTATTAAGACATGCTCAGGTACAAATGTCTGCCCCTTCCGGGATTTGAAACCAGGATCTTCGGTGCCAAAGATATGTTTTGTTTTTTTCACAGTGGTTTATCACCGTACAATACAGTTATTTCTATACTGAAACTTAAAGAATAGTTCTGCTGACCTTATATGACATCCTTCCACCATTTTTGTAGAGGTGCATTGACCGAGAAACCTTACAAAGCTATGATTCATTTAATATGTTCACACTTCAAACTGAGACTTCAGTTTTAACTGTGCGTTTAGTCAGAGGATTTTAGTAAATTTTAATTATATTTCTCAATAAAATAGATAGTTTTTGAACTTAACGCGAGTGAGTGAGTTTCTGAGTTAACGTTACCGAGGTAATAGTCCATAGACAATGAAGATGGTAAGCATAGTGTTAAAGGAACTTCTTGCTATTAAAAAGTTTGTTTTTTCGCATTTTTTTAAATAAAATGAAATAAATACTTTGTAAGGAGCTCTATGGTGCAATGATTATTGCGATTGATCTTAATATATGGCCAAATATATGGCGTCCGCTATTAAAAAAATAAGAAGATTAAAATTTAGTGATCGAATGACCTAACCTAACCTAACATGTGCACATTTTTTATTGTTTTGTTTTATATTTTTCTGTGCCTGTCCAAAGACAATTGTTTTAAAGGAGTATACTCGATATTTCTAATTGCGTTAGGAAACGAACGTGCATGAAAATAAGAAAACACTCGATCAGAAAACGTATTTGACTGACACTGATAAATTGATAATGTCAAACTAGAATATTGTTTTGAATTAATATACTTGAAATAACCACATTGTATTAAATAAGTCGATTTAAGTTTTTAACAATGCTTAAAACAGATTATTTATATTTCCGTTAACCCCTCCTTAAAAACTAAATAAAAAATAATTCGAGCGGTTAAATCCATACACATAATTAAAGTTTTCATAATTATTAATAAAATTCCTCGGCGAGGATTGAACTCGGTCCGCATGGGGTAAAACCTGACCTCTCAACCGTTGGGCTATGGCCGCCTTAACTCTTAAGATCTTAGTGTTGCCATAAATTTTAAACAATTTTTTGTAGCATGACAGTCTAAAAAATTGAAAAAGAAAATAATTGTCAGAAAATTATTGTAAAAAATTGGCAGGACCTAGATTTGCTATTTCAACGGTGATTACAAATACAGATATTGTGAGCCGAGTAAATTTTTCTTCCAGTATTTTTCTAATAAAATAAGATAACATTGAAAAATATATATAAAATTATATAAATACAGATATGTTTATTGTTTGACATGGTGGTGATATTAAAGGAATTATCATCAAAAAAACCCATTAGGGCACTACAAATTTTAAAATAAAATTATTTTTAAAATATAATTATGTACCTTTTTCTCAGTATAAATATATTTTATCTACTCTAATACTATAATACAAAGATTCTAAAACTGAAAACAAAATGCTTATGACAAACATTACGTACAGGCCAAAAATAATAAAAAAAAAGTTTCATTACGATACAGGTCTTGTATGGACACCTGTAACATAATATAACTTTTTTATCATAACGATACACCTGTACAACCTCCATCTGGACCAAGGAGGTTGAACCTCTACTTTAAAAAGGTTTCAATGAACGAGTCCGTGACGACGCAACACGCATGCGCAATCGATATTTGCACCTTGGCGCCAACATTTGACATTTAAAAATTTGTTGTTATATTCAGCGTTTTATTTGCAATATTGTTTTACGTATTATAGTATGAAAGTAGATAAAGTAGTGTATGACACTATACATAACTTGGTCTTATAACACTCGTGTTATAAGAACCCTTATTATGCAACAGTATCATAAACTACTATTCTTTAATTATCATTTACATAACTCGAAAACTCACTTATACAAGCAACATAGTAAAGATTTTATATAGAAGTCTAGAACGTCGTGTTTGACGTTTGACTATATCAATTCTTTAATATAAGCAATAGACAATTTTCTAATAATCTATTATACAGTTATGTAAATAAATTATAAATATATTTGAATTTGAATTTGAATTTATGTATAGCCGCACAATAGAGCCTTCAAGGCTATTACTATACGTTTTTCCTTTATTGAATCGACCACTGAATAGTCTTTTAAAACTGTTAGCCCAGTTAGAAATCTACAAAAAAAAGGTTTTATTTATTCAAAAAACTTCAATATAATTAAATAAATACTAGCGGACCGTCCCTGCTTCGCACGAGTGGACAAAATTCTTTAAATTTTTTCTATTATTAAATATTTTTATTTTAATGCCATCTAGCGTCCGGTAGACGAACTACTTGCGATTAACGCGTGCTATGGTAAAAAAAAACATTATGAAATCTACTATTTCTTTTCCATATTAGTTTAGTGTTCAAATATTCGAGAGTAAAAGTAAAATTCATGTTAGATTTCATATATTTTTTTTAATTTCTAAGACCCTATGGTTCTTAGTGAAAATTTATCTTTAACATCGACTGCATCGATTAGTAAAATAAAACAGCGAGGGTTATTTCTTTAGCTGGTTCGATTGTTCGGGTAAGCTTTTCGAAAAAATCTGTAAATGCAGCTAGTTCTTTTTAAAAATATGGAATGTTTCCTTTTAGTTAATTGAGCTATTTTAAAGATTTAAAGTACTTCCCATAAAGGTCCATTTTTGCCATCCTGTATACTTCTATTAATTTTACTTATGTATGTAAAATATACATATGTCTATCCGTTACTCTAGCATTCATAACACAAGCTTTACAGTGCTTATTTTGGGCTAGGCTAATTAGTGTATTTGTAAGAAAAATATTATTATTAATGATGATACTACAACACCCAGCCTTAAGCCAATATAGAACAAATATATAAATATAAGAATATAGATTATTTATTTATCAATACGGGTTCCTGGTTTAAAAAAAATAATTTTCGAAATACTAGCAAATAAACAAGAACATTAATACGTTTTACGATCACCAGTCATTTTATTGGCACATCTGCTGTTCTATATAATGAGATAGAATGTTATCTTAAGACTGGTGAACGGAAGCTATAATGTTTATATAAATACACTAGCGACCCGCCCCGGCTTCGCACGGATGCAACTATATTACTTGCTCTACTATATTATGCATGTATTATACACATAAAACTTCCTCTTGAATTACTCTATCTATTAAAAAAACCGCATCAAAATCCGTTGCGTAGTTTTAAAGATTTAAGCATACATAGGGATATAGGGACAGAGAAAGCGACTTTGTTTTATACTATGTAGTGAAGTTCACCCGGCCACACGTTGCTATGGCTCAGTTATCATAATTAACATTTTTTTTATTATAAATTTAAATAAAACCTTTAGTATATAGGATTTGTCGGAATTCATCCAGCAAAATGAAAAAAAAATGGTCAAAATCGCTTGGATAGTTTTGGAGTTCATCGCGGTCAAACACTGTGCCAGGATTTTTTATACTATACATACAGATATATTAATTCCCATTGCTCAGGTACAAATGCTCTTGTTCATCACATAAACATCTGCCCCTTCCGGGACTCGAACCCAGGAGAGTCGATGCAAAATATAAATACCATTGCACCAAAAAATTGTCTTCAAATTCTGAGATAATTTATATTTTCTTAAAGTAAATAAATATGAGAAAAAATCCGGTAAAATCCAGTTTTTTTTCTAGGATATTTTGTATGAACTCAAGACCTAAGTCAACTATTTGAACAGTTCGTTAGTCTGTTTCATTAATATAACAATAATACAATAGTCTTAAATAATATTTACACTTAGAGATAAATTAAAGAAGATTAAAAATTAAAACTAAATATACAAGTAATTTTCAAAGTCATTAATTAATTATGAATTTTAAAAAGTTAAATGAAAAAAAAATGCACGTTTATACTTAAGTACAACGGTTTCATATGCGATTAAAATGGGTTTAAAGATAAAAAAAAAACAATATTTTATTCTAAATTACTAAGTAAAAAATGTTTTAAAAATTGTGTGTAAAATTATTTATTTAAATTCATATACAGTTCTTTTGATAACTTACATTACATTAGGTTAACCTAACTTAACCTAACCCAACCTGGGTTAGGTTTATTATCCATTATCAGCCTACAAGATTTTTTAATTCTGACAAAAGTGACGAATATTACTAAAAATGAATCATTCGATTATATTCCTTTTTCATAGCCTTCCGTAGTTATCAGCAGACTGCTACGGCAAGTAAAAGTTTGTTTATATTTTCATCTATTTAAAGTTTTATATATAGAATAAATTTTTTAAAACAAAATAAAAATAACTAAAATAAATTTTAACTGAAAATAGACGGATACTATAACACAATATAAACAACACCTATATTCAACCTATTAATTAAAATATTTAATCTTAAAAAAAACTGTGTTTAAATTAATTAAAAAGTATCTAACTGAATCTGACATTGAAATATTATGCAAATATATATAAATTACTATGTAGGTACTCCGCTTAAAAGTGATAAGAGATCATTAATGGGCAACAGTGAAATAAAACAATTCAACAGTGGTACGTAACTGAACTGATAACGTGATACGCAGAGCGCCAGGCAGTTGTTCCGCGGACGTCCTGACGCGAGGACGTCTGCTCGGACCGACAAACTCGAACCAAACTCGAATAATAACAAAACACGAACAACTCGAATATAATCCGCGAAAAATAATGAAAACGAACGCGAAAAACGCAAGGACGCCGGCTACCGTGCCATGTGACAACACCGAACTATGCACAACTTCAGTCGTATGCATAATTTCACTTGATCACTAACGATAAAACCTGGATTGCTCACAATGTCGTGACCCTGAAGCGTGACCATGAAGTGTTGCGATGTTCCAAATTTGAAATTTTGAATTCCGCATTCGAATAGAATTGAATTTCGCTTGACCTGAACTTCGCCCTCTTGTGTTTAGTTAGCTATTCAAAAGTGACTGCGTTGCGTTTTGTTTTTAAATTTATTTATCTGTCGAATGTATGTTATTTGCATTAATATTTATCTCTATTGGTAAACTAATTATTTATAATGAATTAAGTATATATGCGTATCAATTAACGCTTAATGTAGTCGCCAGTTTAAGATGTTAATGAGTGCTGAACATTATAAGTGCTGACCGAATAAGGTACCTTGTGACAAAACAGTATAATGGATTTGTTTTTGTGATAAATTATATGTGTCAAAAGTGTTATGCGTGATTTATCTTGGTTACAATGTCACTTCAAGAGGTGAGTTGAGATAATGTGAATTTTAATCACAGTACTTAGTGCGGGTAGATGTTTAAAAATTAAGAAAATGTAACAAGACTTCTTTGCGTACATTTTCATATTAATTTTAGCGTTATTCATAAATTTAGAGGTTATCTTTGACTTGTTTTGATATTTCCAACAAAGTTTTGTTTTTTTTTCATTAAACATTTTTTTTAATAATAAGTAGACGTTTCTTCGTTACGAAATGTTGTATATTTTATTAACATATTCTAGGCACAAATGACAAAAGAATAAAATGCATATTTAAAAAAACACAAAGTAGCATTTGACTACTCGCGCAACGGTAGCGATCCTAACTTTCGCACCCACGGTCCTGAGTTCGAGTCCTGGAAAGGGCAGATGTTTGTGTGATGAATACGAACATTTGTACCTTAATCAGGGGTTTATATATAATTCTATGAATATTACATATCAATATATCATTTATCCGTTACCCTAGCATCCATAACACAAGCCTAACAGTACTTAATTTGGGCTAGGCTAATAGTGAAGAATTAATATAAAAAATTACTTTTAAATTAGTTTGTTTACAGAAAGATCTTAATAATATGGTCTGGATTCCAAATTAATTATTAACTAGAATTATCATCACCACACAGAAGTCATGTGGATAAAATGGTATAGGAAAAAAAATATCTTAAGACCTATTATTTAATGTTTTTTTCATCTCTAATGGTTTTAAAATCAGGGAATTTGCTAATTAACTAACGATACTTTGACAATACAAAGAATATTGTGTTATTTAAATTGTATTATTTAACTAATAAAAACTTTATCAGTCCAGCGGCATACCGTCTTGTCCGATTCGTTACAAATACGTTGGTTTGGATCAAACCTTAGGTATTATTTTTAAATATTGATTTTGTCTAATATTTATCATTATTGTATTGAAAACATGTAATGGCGAACTGTGTGTTAGCTTTATTTAATCTCAACGTTAGTAACGGATTTAATCTTTCTCGAGTCTGGGTTTTTATTTTGCTTTGCATTTTTTAAGTTGTGTATTGACCAATGCCAGAGTTTCTAATTTTCGGAAATAACGATTAAAAACATAAAAAATAAGGAAATACATTTGTTGGTATTATAATAATAATAATTCTTACTTTCACATGAATTAGCCTAGCCCAAATTAAGCACTGTAAAATTTGTGTTATGGATACTAGGATAACGGATAGACATACATATATGATACATAGATATTAATTATTAATAGAAATATGACAATACCCATGACTCAAGTACACACGAACCCAGAACCGTAGGTGCGAAAGGTAGGATAGCTACCGTTGCACCAAACGTCATTAGAATTATTTATTTGGATTAAAAAAACTTGACATTCTGTTTTTCTTTTTAATAGATACTTACAATGCTATACACACTTTAATAATATTCCTGATTGATTATAAGTTTGGGTCCACGTCCTTATTACATCGGCGAGGATCGAACTTGGTCCTGTGGGGTTAAAGCTGAATCTCAAACGGCTATGGCCGCCTTCAAAATTCAGTTTTTATTTAAATTTAAACTAAGTCAACGCAGTCGCTAAGCATAAAGCTTCGCTAGCACCATATATTAGAACGGAGCGTAATCTATAATCTAAGACCACAAATTTGTTGTCTGTCCGCTCTTTTTCCCGCTCTTTTCTCATTGTATATGCGTTACCATAGCAACGCGTAAAGCAACCGCAAGTAGTTCGTCTACCGGACGCTAGATGGCGCTAACGGAAAAAATATTTAATAATAAAAAAAAGGAATTTTGTCCACCCGTGCGAAGCCGGAACGGTCCGCTAGTACAAACAAAAATGTTAAGTAAATGTTAAAATTCCATAAGAATGAATGAATGAACACTTTCAAAAAGCGCGCGCTTTTTGTTTCAATTGGAAATTCCATATAGCTAATGTTTTTTGGTCTTAACTTTTTTTGCGAATTTCAAAATTCTGTCTGTCACAATCTGGTCCTAAATGTGTTGATTCGATGCCACACAAAAATATTAAAATCGGTTAAGAACTCGGGAAGTTATGGCGTAACAGACATTGCGTCATTGAAGCTGATCCATGGGAGCTTAGCTCCAATTAAAGACACATAGATTTTTAAATATACATATTGACTTTATTTCAGTGTCAAACAACAGTGAGATTCAAAGAGAAACTTGTCCTTGATAGTTGTTTGAATATTTCTCATTTAACACCGATGACGTCATAAGTGTAAAGTCTGAGTAATGTTTGGATGCTATTTAAGTCTAAGTACTCAGTTCTTAACAATACACAAACTATATAACTTAACAATCTATCACGAGAGAGACAGCAGCGCATGCTTGTTATAATATATTTAAAAACAGACATTATAATAAAAATATTTCTTAAATTCTCACCAATTCGCCTATCCCAAAGTACCTAAGCATTATAAGATGTATTATGGATATTAGGATAACGGATAGACATACATATTATACATAGATATGTAATATTAATAGAAATATATATAAATACCCATGACTCAGATACAAATGCTCGTATTCATCACACAAACATCTGCTGCCACTTGCATCCATCATGAAAAGCCATAAGTAAAGTCTGTTCATTCTAACTTGTCCCATTTGGTAAACAATCTTGGCACAACTTTGTAACAAAATCACCCGTTTAAAAATAAAATAACAACAAAGTCAATAATCTATTACAACAAATCGTTATTATAGACTGAAACCCATTGAATCTAGTTATTATTTGATTTTTAATGCTGCATTTTCAATAAAAAGGAGTGCCAAGATTGTTTACCAAATAGGACAAGTTAGGATGAACAGACTGTACAGATTTATTTCATTTCTGATTGCAGCTATATTAGTTACACGGTTTAGCTCGCAGTTCAAAATGCATGGTTCATATAGTACGATGCTATTTTGTTTTATGTCGTGCAATGTATTAGATGCTGATGACACTACATTTTGCTTTTTGCTATGTGAAGCAAGTGGAGAGTTTTTGGGTCAAGTAATTTATACTTTTCGAGTTCACTTTGTTCGTTCTCGTGGCACTAAACGGCTGTAATGTTATAAATGGCGTCATATCGATGTTGTTCTGTTTAAATTAATTGCACTTTTTGCGAATTTATTTATTTTTAGGACACTAGTTGACCTTGCCACGCTGTGTTATGAATTGAAATAAAACCTATCCTAAGTCGGAAAAAATTCAGCAAAATTAAAAAATAAAATAAAAATCATTTGAATAGTTTCGGAGTTCATCGCGGTCAAACACTGTAACTATTATAAAAATGTACTACTACTATGTTAAAAAATCTATTAGTTATTTATCTAAGAGCAACAAATAAAAAATACAATAAATTTATATTTAATACTAGACTAAAAAAGTTGTATCAAAAAATAACACCATTTTGAGGAAGTTAGTTATCAAGATTTAGTTATGTACAAAATATTGAGGAACATCACTAGAATCATAGACATTTAGATTTAGATAGATAAGATAAACGGCCTAAATCTTATTTACGATAGTCACTCATTCTTATATGGATCTTTTAGCGTATTTAGCCTTGGATTAAGAATGTTAAGCAACATTCACAATGGCAAATTTTAGAATGGGTGACCGGAAAAAATATTTCTCTACCTTAGGTCGTTGACCTCCGGCTTTCACCCTCATTTAAACCTTTCTTTCAACATTATTTACATCTACATGAACGACCGTTCGATGCAACGGTAGCGATCCTGCCTTTCGCACTGACCGTCCTAGGTTCGAGTTCCGGAATGGCAGATATTATATATAGTTCTATGAATATGAAATATCTATCTATCATAAATGTATGTCTATCCGTTACCCTAGTATCCATAACACAAGCCTTACAGTGCTTACTTTGGGATAGGCTAATTAAGTAAGAGAAGAAATAAAAAGAAACATTTATTTATACCCAAACACACAACAACAAAAGATGTATATATAAATAACAAAGAATAAAAAATATGAAACAAATAAACAATACAAAAAAAGAAAAGAAAGATATATGGTGTATTTGAGGCCAAAAGGACCCCGTCTCAGCATGATTTATGTATTTTTATTGTTCCAGTATATAAAAATTAATGATGATATCAAAGCAATATTGGCTATGAAACAAGTTTGCGATTCGGGTGTAATTAGTTCAGACTAACCGCGAACGATAAACTTGTGCACAATTAGCACTTTCAAGGGCACACTTTCCTACTTCTGAGGTTGCAGACTTAGCAATTATTTAGACATGGCAAAAATAAATATTTTAGCAAAACGGTTTTTTGTTTATATAAGATTTGCAAAAAAATATTACTTAGATGGTTATGAAGAGAATATAATAATAATAATATATTGAATTCCGGGCAACTCACTTCATTAAATTAGTCCCGTACAAAGCAGAGATTCTACTGTGGGGACAAAATAACGTACAGAGTACATACATTAGTTTGACTTGGGAAAAAATGCTTATGCTGATCACACAAACTACTTTAAAAAAATATTAAACAATATTTGTCCAAGTTTACACTCGAGTTCTTTGATGTAAACACATACTATTTCTCCAATAAATCGGTCTAAGATTACTTTAACTCATTGATTTCAATTCATAGTTAGAACTGGCACTTAATTCGGTTTCTCTTTGTAATCTGTGTCTTATTCTGTCTGTTGTTACATGCGGCAATTATGACGATTTTTAATCATTTAGTAAACAGTTATAATTTTAACGCTCACCTTCAAATGATGCCTGTAACATGAGCAATACTGATGTATTCTTTATGAGTTGCCATTTAAGAAACACTATAACTTGAATCGGATAATTAAAAACTCCAATTTTTGATCATAGTAGAGAGTCATATTGTATTTAACCATCCAGTGTGCATACAATATCTTTTGCCGATGCGATTTGGACATATTTCTTGAATAAGTGGCGAAAATTTGTTCTCTTCTGGCTAGAAATCTTTTTGCCACAGTTTCCACGCTTCGCAGGCGGATTTGAGAACGAACTAAAAACCACATTCGCAAAATTCTGCAGCCTGGTTTGTGGTCAATGAGAAGTGTATAATCATTTTCTCCAATACTATTAGTCGCCTTGAGCAATACCTTTTAGTGTTGGTGCCATTGTACTCTGCCTGAAATTATATGGCTTTATTGTAACAGAAACATTTGCTTCCGTTTTATAGTTGGGTGCATTTATTTTATAAATAATTTTAATTCTATAAGATATAAATACGCATGTAAAAAAACTACGCCTCCGAGGCCTCAAGTCGATGGCGAAGTTATTTTCCTATAGAAAAATTGCATAGAAAAATGAATGCAAAAAATAAAATACATGATTTAATTTGATGAATGATTTCTTTATTGTTTTATGTGTTCTTTTTTTTGCATTTTTTTCAATGCTATCTTAAAAGATAAATTATTTTACCAGAGAAATACTAGAAAAAATCGAAGTTTTTGGAAAAAATATAATGAAAATGATTTAAATTCTTTTTGTTCTGTCTACACGTTACAAGCTCTTCTTGAAATAGTAGAAACATCTTAATTGCGGTAGGCGCGAACGGTTCGCCCTCGCCAGAAACTACTAAACATTTGGAATAACCTTCAAAGTCAATCGATACTATATGAAAACATGTTTTGGAGCCGTTAAAACTCCCCTTGACATTGGTGAAGACCTCTGAAGTTTTCTAATTAATTACACAATGACACTAATTAGTTTGGTTGAATTTTCTTTTACCTTCTTAATAGAATTCCTAAAAATTAAGTTGTGTATCTGAGTGCAGTTCAGCAAGCTTATTAAGAATTAAAGTCCTAAAGTTTGACGTTTCTTGCAATGTGCCTTCTTGACCTGGATTCGAGTCCCGAAAGGGGCAAATATTTGTGTGATGAATACGAGCATTCATACCTGAGTCATGGGTATTTATATATAGTTCCATAAATATTACATATCTATGTATTATCCTTACGATAAGTGCAATAAGTCGAGTTTTTGGGCAAATTGAATTACGTACAATTTTCGTTAAAATGTTTGTACAAATATAATATACTACATAAAATTCCGCTTCATTTTAAAGTCGTATAGTTAAAGTTACAAGTCAATAACTCTTATAGTTACGATGATGCACAAAAAAAAACAAAAATTAAATCTTTAATCGCAATTATTTCGAAAATAGCTGAAACTACTTATTGCACTTTTCATAAGAAAGGCAGTATTTTTATTATTAATAATAATTTAATGGAAATATCAATGTGAATTAAATTATAAGAAAAACTTTTACGTTTTTTTTGACAAAAACTAGTTTCAATGGAATAATTTACTGCTAATCTGGATATTATATTTCACTTCGAGAGTTGTAGATCTTTGTACTAAGTCTAAACCAACTGACCATGAATTGCTTGAACAATCTAGATGTAATATTTATATATACGTTTTTACTTAATTTCCTTTTAATTTGTAGTTTTTTATTTGTTCATTTTTCGTTGGGCAACCATACTTACAAATAGGCGCCGCCATTATATGGTATACCAAAGCGTTTCAGTTCTTTTGTAATACGCACTTCTAAGGAGTGGAACTCTTTGCTTGAATCCATTTCCTGACAAATACAATTTAGGAGTCTTCAAGTCATGAGTGAATAGGTATCTTCTAGGCAGGCGCGTCATATCCTAGATCGCATCGTCGCTTACCATCAGGCGAGATAGTGGTCAAGCGCTTCCCTATTTAGTATATATGTTACCGGCAATGTGTATAATTCAGGTATTGTATACAATCCCTAGGTAATGTATACAATCCCTGGGGCGTCCAGGCAATGTATGAAATATCATGAATATCATTGTCCATTTCATACTTTACCTAGGTATTGTATACAATTCCTAGGGATTGTATAGAATACCTGCTGGTTCACCGGTAATGTGTAAAATAAATAAATCTTAAGACTAAACTAATGTTAGGTAAGCCGGTTAATATCAATAAATCTTAACAGACTTACTTATCAAATAGCGGACAAATAAAACATGTTGTATTTACTTGAAATAAACTTTATTATCAACTTTAGGTTAGGTTAGGTTGCGTTTTTTTGCGTTCGAGTGTTACATTACCTGCTGCAAGTTTGGCATTGTATAGAATACCTAGGTAAAGTGTAAAATAAATTCTATTTCATACTTTACCTGCCCGTTTTAGTTATTCTATACATTGCCTAGGTATTGTATACAATACCGGATTATACACATTGCCGGTAACATATACAAAAAGTTACAGTAATAATTAATTGTGATTTTTCATAAAGAAACAACATTCACACGTGACTCGTGTATTCTTCACAAAACTTTGAAACCAGACATGTAAACTAAATTTAGATGATTGTGAAATTTTCGTTACCATATCTTTTACTACGTTTTTCTCTTTACAGTTTACTGTAAACTTTGTAAATATTTTTGTAATAATAGTGTTGTAAAGTACATAAATTCCAATCTCTTTACACATCACCTAGCATAAAAGATAACCTAGTTTTTTAATTGTTTATATAACTAGTTTTGTTTACTCGTGAAGATTCTATAATAGCAAACGTTATGGCGTAATGGATGGAGATAAAATGTTTTAATCTTTTATTATGCTCTTTGAACTAAACAGTTCAGTTTATTATAAACATCGTACATATCGCATAAAGATATTACTGAAATAATTTTGTAATTTTTAACATTATAATAACTAGATGGCGCTGTAGCGCGTAGAAACACGCTATCGTATTGTTTTTGAGGAGTACGTAAGGGCAAGTTTAGTTTTGCAATGTTATGATGGAACCTTAACAGCCTCAACGGCTAAAGGTACTTACTACTACCTAGGTAGGGTGTGGTGTTTAGTGAGTCTAGCCTGACATAAAAACTTGTGGCTTAGCCATCGAAGGATTCACAACTTAAAAAAAAAAGAAAGAAAAAAAAGAAAATGCAATGTTAGGATAGCGAGATAATATGGTAACAAACACACACACACAAAGTATTGTCATTATATAATTAGCATAATATATCTTACATTCACACCAATTAGCCTAGCCCAAAGTGCCAAAGCACTATAAATAATTGTATTTTTTATCTACGGCGATAGATATACATACAAACATATATATTACATAGATTTATTTATTTATAAACAAAGTTTCTACAGATTTCGTTTATTAATAAATTATATAAAAATTTTATTCAGTTTAGCAGCCAATTACAGAAACTCATTGTGTTTATTATCGATACTAAAAAAATACTGGGTACTTCAATAATAATCTTAACAAAATTTAACAATCTAACAAAGTATGAATGTGTGTGTAGGTGTGTGTGTATGTGTATGCATGCCTCCTCAATATTATTTTACCCCCAGTTTAGAAATATGCTAGCGAGCATTGAATGACTTATGTGCCTATATTTATAGAAACCCATGACTCAGTTACCAATGCTCGTGTTCCTCACACAAACATCTGCCCCTTCCGGGATTCGAATACAGGACCTTCGGTGCGAAAGGCAAGATCGCCACCATTCCACGAAATGGTCGGCCATGTTTTAGATTTAGTGATTTTTAGGGACAATTCATTTAAATACATTTAAATCAAATTTAATATACTAGCATAAAGACTTCTTTTGTCATTTTGTCAATAAAAATATCATGTCATTGATATACAATACAAACATCAGGGGATTTATATAAACAAAAATCAATATGTTTGTTTCCTATGCGTTCCGAAACCATTGATCAGATTATGATGAAATGTATTAAGTTTTTGTATGTATGCAAGAGAAGGTTTATATGTAAAATCATCAAAAAAAGCATGCCGGATGAAGCTATTTCGGAACAATGATTAAGAATCAATTTCACTTTTAAAATTAACTAATCTTTACATTTTCTTTGATCGTAATTGGGATCACACAAGTTATCGCGATCTCTAATGTAAGACATCTGTTAGACCGTCTGGAATCTTGCAGAGGTTTATTTTCAGCTCGGTTAATAAACTGAACTGCAACATTATATCTACCCAAATGTTTTGGTGCGTTAAAATCTCGTTTTATATATGTATATTTTGCGTTAGTAATAAATTAAGGGACATTATTTGATTTCCATTTATAGATTTAACTTTCATAGTTGCAATAATTGGGCATTCTTATTTTAGAAAACCTCAGACAGCAACTTCTAGTCTTGTCCCATTGTTTCATGCCAGAACTTTTCGGCTCTTTAGTTCGATCCTCTGTTTATTGGGCATTCTTGGCATTTGGCGTTATAGTAAGTACCAATTGAAAAACTTCTTTATCCTATTAAGTTGGCCTTTGATTGGCTCTAACCAAAACCGATTCAGTGATTAATTCCAATTAAATATCGGTCAAGGTGTCAGGTCTTCCGCTGGTGCTACAAATAATATCATGATTGCTGAAGTCTTCTTCCAGATTCACTTGATTTTTTACTTCGCTCAACTCTTGCGAACTGCCGATATCTTAGCATTATTGACGCATAATCTCAGAATGCCTAATTGAAAAAATGCCTAATTAGAGCCTCTCATTGGTGTTTTTACAAAAAGATTCTCAAAATTGGGTATTAATCAGTTAATCTGTGTAATTTTCTAATGGATATTTTGTTGGTACGACTCTTTGTTTATTTAGTCTTTATTTAATGTGTATTTTATGTGTTTATTCATTTATTAATTGAAGAAGAAAAACAACAGCCAATTTAAATCTATGTACAAACATGTTTTATAAATGATACTGATTAGGCCACAACTGTTTTTCCTAATGCAACTAAATAGCAATCAAGATCTGACGTATTAAACGACGCTGCAATAAAAAATAATATGGTACTGAAATAACTTTCATATGCCGTTCATTTTGATCACGTAGGTATGCTCTGCCAAAAAGTTAGTGTGAAGAAGTGAAAGTTTATTGTATAAAAAAATATATATGACACATTACCTACACAATATATCTGACGACCGATTGGTACAATGGTAGTGATCCTGCCTTTCGCACCGATGGCGCTGGGTTCCAATCCCGAAAGCTGTTTTTACCTGAGTCATGGGTTTTTATGTATTTACATATATAAAAAATCCCCGTTACAGTGTTTGACCGCAATAAACTCCGAAACTACTCAACCGAAAACCGATGATTTTTTTTATATTGCTGGATTTCTTCTCACTTGAGACATAGGATAGGTTTCATTTTAATTTATGACAAATCAACGCGTGACCGGGTCAGCTAGTACATAAATAAAATTTTTCTGTCACAGTTTTTGACCGCGATTAACTCCAAAATTCTATAAAACCATTTATAGAATTTTGAAATACAGTTTTAGCAAGTAAGAAGCAAACAATTTTTAGTTTTGGATACAGCCAAAGCTATCCATAGAGCATACTTAAATATTATTATGGCAATATTGACTTTAACTTTAGTGGCTTCACTAGACAGGTCGGTGACTTAGAGAAATTTGCATTGCTGACTATGTAAATACTATTCTTACCTACTTAGAGAGACGATTTAGGAGTAGATGAACTAATAACTTAACGTTTTATTGCATTTATGTCTTATTCAGTATTTGCATAAGTGTCAAAGATACTAGTTTGTCTTATAATAAAAGCAAACCCATGCTAAATAAAAAAAACTAATAATCATAATAAAAATTAGTTTTCGTAGGATAATAATTTTCAATTGTCTATTTTTTTGTCCCTTTTGTTTTATGACGTAAAAAACAAATTTTATAAGTTATTTTTTTATTTTTATGCTTGAGACTTAATATCTATGTAAGTATAAAAAGGTATGAACTCGTCGTTTTTCGACTATACAAATAAATTGAAAATGGCTTAACTGTCCAAATAAAGCAATCTGCATACTAATAAATTTCAATTAAATTAATTAAAATACATTATTATAACATCATACAAGGAAAGGTCACGCAAGGTCAATGAAGTACGTACATACATACCTATTTTATAATGAAAAAGATTTATTAATAATATGTATCTAAGCCACTCTTCGTGGTAACAGAATAGATATGTTGTTGTTGATGATAAATACTCTTTTTTCAATTGAAATTCAATTTATTTTCTATTCTTAGTTGTTATTATAAATTGAGCTTAAAACTCCACATAAAGAGGTATGACAAATATTTGAATGTAACCTTTTTTATGAAATAATTTTAAATGTTGTTCTAATCTCTTCTCCTTATTTTTACATCTGGCAACCCTAGCCACGGATGTAGTCTATGGTACAGAATAAATAATAGTCTGTGGAATGCGCGCGAATGAAAAACGGATGGATGACACGTGTTGGCGGGAAGCAATAACACATTTCTAAATTGAATTTCCAATCTGGGTGTATGTAGTAATGAAAGTTGTAAGCTATGCCTGGAATATTAATATAATTTCTGGACATATCTCGCCCCCTATGTTCTTGTGTTTATGACAAAATGGATATTAGGGAAAGAATAGTTTAGTTTATGCATTTAAATTTGGGCGTTTTGAGCATATGCGATCATACTCAGTCTGTCTAACATCTTGGAACCAATTTCATTAACAAAACACGTCAAATTGGAATCAAAAAGTATCTAAAACTATACAGCATGAAGTAGTAGACATTGTTTTCTTTTAGGGCTTAGGAAATACCCTAAGGAAAAATCAGTTAGGTGCATTTCGGGCAACGCGCAATGTAGGAATCCAAAGAAGCCCAATATGCGTATTAAACTGCTGATTTTACAAATATTAAATGCTACTAATTACTAGTTTATTGTTGCAAAGATAAAGCAAATTTGAAAGGAATGGTTAGGATGACTAATGGGGATTTTTTTTGCTAAAATATTCTTTTTTATAAATAGTTATCACGTTTACTACATATGATTATTATATTTTTTTAAGAATATAGGATTTCAAATTAGGAACTCCGATAATTTATCTTCCAAAGTTCAAATAGTTATTTTTTTTAATTAATTTTATCTGCCGTTGACAGTTAAAACCTTGAACTAAGTTGATGTGATAAAAATTGATTATTACTTATTTACGTAAACATACCAGTCTAACTAGTTTCAATAGTCACAGCTATTTTAATGTTATATTCTTGTATAGGTACATTAAGGTATAACAAAATTATGATTAAAAAAGTTTATAAAATAAAAACCACTTTTATCACCAATATAACATAATATATTATTACATAAAATCGGTTATGTTATATTGTAATACACACACACACACACACACACACAAACACACATACACACACACATTCATAAATAGTTGAGTAACTACCTTGAATATAGTTACCAGTTGTCACGAAAACTTGAGACAGCGGCCAACTTCATAAGTGTCGGTGTACGCACGCATCGTAAAAATTCACTTTCATCATTTTTCAAAACGCACCAAAAGAAATATAACATCGAAAATGCACGCTATTCATATGAAACATGATTTTTGTAGATACTGAAAATTCCAATATTCTCATATTTTTTATTTAACTCTTCGATTCGCCCAAATAATTGGTCCTAATTTAATTGGCACACTAATCACTTGCCCCAATTTGATATACATTGCAAGTTAAGTTGTGTTAGATATTTATTTATCCATTACCAGTCAGCATGGTATATCAATTATGCCAAAAGTTCGTGTGGCAAATGAGAAATAGTGCTGAAAATAATTTGACGATTAGATCCAATTTCAAAGAGTAGACTGATAGTTTAACACAATTTTATTCAAAAGGCAGCCGTTGAAATAAGTTTGAGATTTTCGCGACCCAAATTCGATACATACATGGAGCCAATAACACCTAATTGACATAATATAAACATGTTTGAACAAGCTAATCTGTCAACCGATTTTCTGACATATTTAACGGATAGATTATATTCAGCCTGAGGTAAATAGTTTGTTTCATTGTTTGTGAAATTTTTTAACAGATACAAGAAAATGTGTTGGTGTGGTTAATAATGTTTAGTTACAAATTGATATAATTATGGATGATTAGGTAAATAATAAAATAAAATTGTGACTGTTTTGTCTGCAATGTTAATGCTACTAGCGGACTCAGTACGTTCATTGTACCCAAAAGTCACATACCTGCATAAGTTTGTCAAAAGAACACAGCATTGACGGATTATCGGGAATAATCCTCATATTATCATGTCCTTGCTCTTGAGACATACGCCTTTTCTACTTAGGAATATTTATTTATTTAATTAAACTTTGTTGCTCACTAAAAAAAATTAAAATCGGAGAGTTAGAAACTGATGGCGTATTGGTGGTGTATTGAAAGGGAAAATAGAAAATGGGAGCTATAGACCACATAAACATACATTTACATTCACATAATACACTTCTTAAATATCGATACACTAAACCAATATCGATACACTAAACTAGATATATCGATAGATGATATTTTTATTTTTGTGACTCGGGCGCCATTTTGCGAATTAGGTATTACGCGACTTAACTCTTTTTTCCCTCTACAATCGGATTCGTAACGCAACAGAAATTCAACAATGACTTAACTGCTATAGTTAAGTTTAGCTTGTACCTTTATTACTAGGCGGTAAAGTTAAACTTGACCACATATAATTTAATTAATTTTATTAGTAATTTTCTATTATTTTATTTTTTAATGTTATGATTGCTTACATTTTAATATAATTAATGAATTTAAGTTCTTTAAAAAATAGCAAGCCTCCAAATTTGCAAGTGTTCTCATATTTGTACCATATTTTTGCAACAAAGGTTTTGTAAAGATCGTACAGACAAGAATAACTTTTTCAAAAAGAGTCGTAGACTACAGTGAACAAAATAGTCGGGACATTGCATAGGCGTATAAAAGGTATCTTCCATGCCATTTAGTTGCTTTTCGATTCTGATTTTGTTTTTGTTATTAAAATTCCTAAAATCCCGAAATTTTAATACGTAATCTTTCCTTTCCCTAATATCCATTTTCATTTATCTTTTAGCTTCGCCTAAAGATAGTTCACGAAGATATTATCAACGTAGCTTTTACTCGTATTAGGGAGGGGCCGATGAGCTCATCAGCTTAAGTAATTGCACTGTTCTTTGTAAAATATAACAGTCTATAATAGAGTTGACTTATATATCATAACTAGCTGAATCGGCCACGCGTCGCTGTTGCTCAGTAATTAAAATTTGCATTTTTTAGGTTATGTATTAAATTAATCCTATCCTATGTCCTAAGTTGGAACAAATCCAGCAAAATGATAAAAAATAATCATTAAAATCGGTTATATGTATATATAGATAGCTAGATAGTTAGACAGATATACTCTTTGGTAATGTTGCATAATATCAAAATATTTCACTAATTAAATTTAAATAAGAAAAAGACAACACTTATTTAGGTTTTACACTTTACCAGTTGACCAGTTATTTTTTTTTTATATATTTTAACGTGACGTTTCGATTCCTCTACAGGAGCCGTGATCACAGTATGACAATCGTCAGGATTGAATACAAAAAAGCAAAATTAAGTCATTAATCCGGTTTAAGTGGATTTTTATTTAATAAATATATGTTTTAGTAATGTTTACTTGTGTTTATCGAATAAATGGATTGATACGTGAATTATTGAACATCAAATTACGCTCGTTACTTCCTTCTAGCAATAATTACATGCTCTATTTGTCACACGAGATGAATCTCTAAATGATTGAAATACAGAAAGACATTGTAATCACTTCCTATGGTCCAATGCAAAAGCGGTAATCTAAGATTACTTTTATCGATTTTTTTTTCCTAATTAACGTTTAATGATCATTTCCAATATAAACCATATTGGAAATGATTGGTTTGACTCACCGGGCGGCGCACTGAATACGGGCATTTGTACCTGAATCATTGGTATTTATATATATTTCTATGAATATTACTTATCTATGTATTATATATGTTTATCCAATACCCTAGTATCCATAAGACAAGCTTTACTTTGGGATAGGCCAATTGGTGTGAATGTAAGAAATATTATTATTAACATAACAGTAAGACAGTCCTCTTCTCTCTCTTTCTTTCCTGCTGATCTATCGCTCCTTCTTTCTCTCTTCTTTTTCTGTATGTTGCTGCTCTTGGTCGATAAGTATCTTCGGCTTTGACCCTCGGATGTAATACCGTTCTCTAACGAATAACCAAATCGCAAAAAATACTTACATTATTAAAACAGTTACACCTAATTTTGAACAAATAAGACAAAAAAACAGTAAGACAAGTCTATTTCGGTTGAGTAACTAGTTGAATTGTTTTAATTTCCTGTCATTAAAAATATATTTA
The DNA here is from genome assembly GCA_927399485.1 of Calamotropha paludella. Lineage (NCBI taxonomy): Eukaryota > Metazoa > Arthropoda > Insecta > Lepidoptera > Crambidae > Calamotropha > Calamotropha paludella. The sequence goes on along the minus strand of OV656806.1, from coordinate 2,122,600 downwards.
AAAATTAACTGAAAACTAAATCTATAGTTACCTTATCTGTGAGTGAGGAAAATAAGTAAGTTTATTACTTTGCAAGAAGTATTAATTCGGAAGTGGGTAGTTAACTTTCCATAATTGTTTATAGGAACAGTTATTGCATACGGATTTGTTAAATAGCTACAATTTTATGTGTAAATTACATCAAAACACATTATTATTATCAGGGGATAATGTCACGCAAAGGACAAGATAAGAAAGAAGGAGAAAGAGAGCTATTTACAAAAGAAAAGGAATCCAGCAGACTTTTCGCACTACATGTAAAATACGATACAAAAACAATTAAAAAACGTAATATCCGGCCATAATGTATTCAAGTCATTACTTCAGCTTTCAGTTTATGAATTACAGCCACCAATGAAAACAGGTCAACACATTCACAAGCAACCGACCTGAATAGAGAAAGAAATTCAGTTATTACACTAATGTGCGATTATTCGAATATTTTTGCGCAACTATTTTTGTATCGTGGGTCATCAGGATGGATGACTGAAAATGTCATCAACCTTATCCACGTAGGGATTACCTGGAAATAAGAATTGAAAGATGTAGAGTAGTAAATTCCACTCTATACTAAGTCATAGTTATCTTTTAATAAAAAAATATATAATATAATATATAAAAAAAATAATATCTATGGTTTTATTAGTGGGATTTATCTACTTCATAACAAATTTTGTTACGGATATTCCTTCAATTTACATATTCAACAGTCAACAATCATACTAAGTAAAGTAGGTAAATAATATACATAGTATATTTAAGTATTTATATAATAAGACTATATAAAAATGGATATTTAATTCTGACACTCGTGTTCATTCCATCGGATCGAAAAATAGTTTAGAGATACCGAATACGGCTTTTTTATATTTCTAGTTTGTTCCGACGTTCGGATTCCTTTTCCAACAGCTGTTTTCAAAAGATGACTTTTAATTATAATAATATTTTTTATTTTCATTTACACCAATCAACCTTACTCAAAGTAAGTACTGTATAGCTTGTGTTATGGATACTAGGGTAACGTATAGATATACATATATGACGCATAGATAATTGATATTTATAGATCTATATATTAATACCCATGACTCAGGTATAAATGGTCGTATTCACCACACAAACATCTGCCTTTTTTGGGACTCGAATCCGGGTCCGTTGGTGCGAAAGGCAGGGTTGCTACCGTTGCACCGAACGATCTTCAAATTATATTATAATTTTTTGTTGTTGTTGCTCTCAGGCATGTCTCGAACAAGAATCCAGAGTAGCAGAACTCCGGTCGCTTGCAGCACAAGTGGCGGCTGAGACTGGGTCCAGAGCTCTCCAGGCGGATGCCGACGCTTTAGCCAGGCGACTGCAACTTGTCGCCGGCGCAGTCCAGGCTCTGGCAGACCTAGGAGAAGCCAGACAACTCGCGAGAGCTAAAGCTCAGCACGCTAAGAAGACCTTCTGCGATATGAAACAGGTTAGTCATAATTAAAGATTCCTGGCTGCTGGCTTCAGTGTCTACGTCATCTACCTACTATCTGTGATTTAACACCAAGCCAATGTTTTTATTGACTGTAAACTTAAAATTTAATTAAAAGTTTTAAGTGGATTGATAATCGCTTTATTATTGCAGAATTCGTGCATTATGATTTACTCGTGTTTGTTTTATTTATAGAAAAACACATCTTTTAAAATAAATTAATTTGCTATCTTCCATCGTTATTAAAAATCCCTGTCACAGTGGTTGCGATGAACTCCCAAACTACTCAACCGATTTTGTTAACTTTCTTTTCATTTTTCTGGATTTGTTCCAACTTATGAAATATGATAGGTTTAATTTTAATTTATAATAAAATAAATATTGCAAATAATAATAACTGAGATCAACTGGTAAATTATAAATAATCTTGCACTATATAAAGTACTAGAGAAACTAACTTGAAATATTAAAACAAACTATATTTATTAGACGGATCAACTAGCATGCCCTAAATTTATTTATTACCGCATAACGGATGTACCGGTCAAGGCAGTTGCTCTAACAATATCAATGAGCTATTAACGGTTACCTCTATCCATCTACATTAAATATGTCTAGTCCCAAAGGAATCATAAAGAGGTATAATAAAGAGTTTAATTATACGTCCACATTGTAATTCCCAGCTCATATTAATTAGGCTTATTCATGTTAATCACCTAAACCAACTATGTTGCACGACAACCTATAATTTATTTGCGAGGAGCAACGAACTTTGGTACGACACATCGACCTTCTTATCTTTGTGAATAACATATGAATGGCGCATGATAGTAATTTTATTGAATTTTACAGGATCTGGCCCCAGTTCACGAAGATGGAGAGATAGTGGAAGACAAGCTTATAGCACTGAGGGATAATCTAATAGCATTGGGCAAAAGCGAAGCTGATATAGTGCCTGCAAAAGCCGAGCTACCTGATATCGATCGTGACGTATCTGACGAACACTCGATAGTGAGAATCTTGGAACTATGGCAGGCAATGTTCAGAGACACGTTCCTACATTACCACCGACTGTCCACCGCTCTTGTCAGGTCCGGAGATGCTGCAACTGCTCTGCGTCTCTGGCATGAATATCTACTAGATTTACAGTCATTCCTCTCAGGTTCAGTTCCTGCTGATTATGAAAACTTAACAGAGCATCGTCGATTATGTAGAGTCCACCGAAATTTACTGACGTCACAACGATCAGTACTCATGAATGAAAACAAAGAAATGAAGAATAGAGATCTTGCAGACAAATTTGACACCCTAACCAATCTTCATAATGAAACATTGGCAAGGATAGTAGAACGACAAGACGAAGTCTGCACACGAATTGCCGCATGGGATGATTATAGAGAAATCAACACAGAACTCCTTAGATGGCTCAAAGAAATGGAACGTGAAAAAGAAAAACTGCAACTCAGATACGTTCATATAAAGAGGATAAACAAGGTGCTAGGAAAGATACAGAATCTCTCTGATAAAATACCAGAAGGAAGAAAACAGACAGAAAAACTACTCATTAATCTCAAGAAAGTACTCGAATTTACTGAAGAAGCTTACGGAGCCTCTGTCAGAATAGAATACGCTGGAATTGTTAAGAGAGTCGATAACTTACAAGCCAGTTTAGACACATGGCGGGATTTCTTATCTCGAATACTCGCTTTAGTTGGTGAGTACGAGTCATTAACAACCGACCTTAACAAAATATATTCGAAAACACAAGACGAAATCAATTCATATAATGATGAAGAACGTTTATCAAGACCGCAACTCAAAAAAATGATTGAAAAATACACGGAATTAAGAACAAAAATTGAGAAGACTGAAATCCAAATAGAAGCACTCAGTGTTATACAAGAGCAACTTAAAGAATGCCTAAGTCCTCAAGACATAAGGATAGTAAACCAAAAGTTATGGCAGCTCAGACAACAACGAGCTGACTTGGAACATCAGCTGTCGATAATAATTCATCGATTACAGGAAAGGATAGAAATATACACTGTATACGAATCACGGCTAACCCGATTCTCGGAATGGCTTATAACATTGGAATCTCGCCTAGAATCATCAAATCAAAGTAGTGAGATAAGTGCGCTGGACCCTCAGGATTTAATAAGGAGAATAACTTCCGATATTCAAGCGGAAACTGTGATGAAGGAAAGAGAGTTTGAGTGGCTCACTTTAACCGGTACAAACCTTATTGAGCTATCAAAGAAAGACGAAAAAGCTTATAGCAAAAATACATCAAAACAACTAAAGGACGTGCAAGAACGTTGGAACAAAGTACAGGAAACAGGTAGAAACCGAATCGCTAAAATCACTGAGCTACTTGACACAATATCACAACTTGAGGAACGCTTAACTGAAATCAGAACAAAATTACACACAATAGAGTCCCGATTGACAGCACCTATAGTTTTGGAGCATCTAACGACGAGAGCTGTTGATGATCGGTCCCAGGATCGTGACGACATACATAAAAGTATTGAAAATGAAAGCGGAGAAGTAGGTGAAGCGCTAAACCTCTGCCTTCTAGTCTTCAATGACTCCGATGTGCTCAAAGGCAACTTTGATCTCCGCAATCTGCGCACCGGATACGACATCGTAGAAAAGAAGTGGAAGAGCATCTGCGATGCATCCGAGCAGCGCAAAAGCGTTCTGAGAGAAGTTCGCAAATCGGCTGAACTGGCAAATTCCTTGTTACCTAAAGTTGAGAAAAAACTGGATTCGATAGAGAAAAGGGTTGAAAAAATCGAGATCAGGAAGCAACGTGGTGAGCCAGAGGACGAGAGCGTATCTAAAGCTGTTATAAAAGATCTGGAAGCTTTGGAAGCTGATGTGAAGCAGCTTGAGGATTCCTACAGTCGGCTAGCATCTGCTCGCGGATTGGAGCTACGAGGCGATGGCGCCGATACTGCGGCGAGATTGCGTGCCGCGGTGCGACGTTGGCAGCAGCTGAGAGGAAGAGTAGACGCCGCAGGAGCTGATATCCACCGCCAATTCGTCGCCGCCCACGGCCGGGCGGTAGTCGCGTTGGCGGAAGCTGACGTAAGATTGACTCGCGCTTTGCATCTGGCCCCTACCCCGATGGACAAGACAGCTACCTTGAAAGAACTAGAGGTAAGTAAAATTTAACAACTTCGGATTATTCTTCTATTATCTTATTATTGATTTTCTGAATTGTTTACTTCCAAGAAACAGATATACAAATACATATACATATAAAATTAATAACGTTGGCCTAATTCTCAACGAGCTAAAGTCCAGTTTTGCAAAAAAAAAATAGAATCATGTCCACAAATTTTCTGGTTTTTCTATAATTTTAATTTATGTTACAAGTCAATATACACGTTTCTAAGAAGTTAGGAAATCAACCACTTTTTTGTTTGGCTTTTAATTTCGTTGGCGAATAAGCAGTTGTAACACTGAATTTTATGAAAGTACATTTATTAATAATCACTGTGGTTTTATTTTTAAAACAACTACCAGCGCCTGCAACTATAATTCGATGCAATGTCTCTATTGAATAGATTTTTGATACCCAATTACCTTGATGTAAAAATAGGAATAGACGTGTAAGACTCATCCATATTCTCAGGGTGTGGAGAAAGAGCTGGTCGAATGCGAGGCCCTGGTATCAGAGGCGGACAGGCTTGCACTAGGTACAACATCGGAGGGCGTGTCGGATATGGTGGCGGAGTACCGCGCGCTGTATGCCGACGTCGTCATGCGACTGCACCTCGCCCGGGCCGAAGTTGTTTCCGATGTCGACACTGGAGTCCAGGTAACAATGATAAATCAGAAATAGGATGTTTTTGACTTTAATTTAGAAAATCTCAAGTGCTATTTGAATTCACACCATTCTGGTTAACTGAACCAGACGCAGTAACTTCTAGGTTACTAAGACTTTAACCCACATTAGCGCATTTTATCAATGCAAAAACGTATATACTTTTATTTTGTCGAAGAGCCTTGCTTACCAATTTTCAGACTATCAGAGAAAAGCCTTAATGATAACGCTTCATTATTACAGATAACACTTAAATTTAATTTTTGTTCGTATTTTCTAATTAATTTTGCCACAGAGCATAAAAATCATGATAATCAAATGAATGTTATCTTACATAGTATTTTAGGGATATGACATTTTTTTTTATTCAGCATTTTATATTTAATATGGTAAACAATAACATAGAGGATTGAGTTTCCATTATACACTTTCTTAGGTGGACACCCTGAAATGGGAAACGGATGCCGCCTTGCAAGTAGACACTCTTACATCCAAAGAGACTTACCATGCGGAACTGGCGTCTGCCGTCAAAGAGGCATCAGAATCGCTGGAAGCACTACGAACTGCATTACTCCAAGAACCAAGGGAAAACGCCAGTGGCGACGAACTGGCAACTGCTGCCAAAGACATCGCCAAAGCTGGCGCCAAACCCAGCCAGACTCTAGAACTCGCCAAACATCTATCTGAACTACTTCTCACTGAGTGTGATGCCACGGAAGATGAGGCCATGCTTAAAGAAGTAGAGTCCCTATCTTTGAGATATGAGGACTTGCTAGCCCAAGCTAAAAAACGTGAACTGCAAATCAACAATATGAGGTAAAGCTTTTTATATCAAAGTTTTTCTTTGTTTATAATACAAGAGTTCGACACTCGCTAGTAAAAGGAGTATCTGCCTTAAATTTATTGACAAATGATCTATTCTTCCGTGGCTACTTATGTACAGTTACTAAAAAAAGGTTTAAATTAGAATCACTCTGATAATTACAAGCTTTATTTTACTGGATTTTATGGATGGATCATGCAATCCATTGCTAGCGAATATCGTACCAACGCACATGAAAAAATTTTCTACTCCTTATTCTTATGGATCGTTGACCCAAGGATACTGTTTGTGTTTTTATCCCGTCTTGGCCATCGGTCCCTAAATTAATGTCGTTGTATGTTTGAATGTAGCACTAGCACTGATTTGCATTTTGGTGATGGGCTTCTAAGCTGAACAGTGCATAGAGTTATCGACTGCAAAGTCACTTAGCACGCCTCTCAAAGACTTCAAACCGTTACGTCTATTCATTCAGTCAATTTTTCGTTTTTGCACTCAAAACTACTGTAAACTGGTGTCTATTTAATATAATAATAAAAAAAAATCTTCTAAAATATATTAAATCAGAAACAAACAAAATCTTTAGAGGTTAAACCAGGGTTGCCACCCGTCCCGATTTTGCCGGGACAGTCCCGATTTCGAAGACATTGTCCCGCGTCCCGACACCCTTTTGATTTTGTCCCGATTTTTGACAATGGGTGCGTACAGGCGAAGCAATCGCTTGCTCAGTGCAATAGTCTAGTGCACTCTTAGACGTATACTAGAATATAGCTATCAAGCGCTGACTTAATGCTATAGTTTAGTATACCGTGAAACATATACTCAGACTATAGCATTTAGTAAGCGATTGCTTCGGCTGTACGCACCGAATATGCGATAAGCTCAATCAATTCATTCACTGGTACCCAACCCAATCACGCGCCACCGCGCCATCTACCGCGCGCCGCATGTACCGCGTTCGTCTTCGCCTCCTCCCGCGCGCGCAGCCTATTAAGTAATCTGTGGCGCATTACAAATATGTGCCACACACACATACATATTAGTTGTGCTTTGCGACGAGTTTTTTTCTTCGTTGAGTTGAGTGAAAAAATTACATTCGTTGAATTTAAACTATACGTGCTTTTGAAAACATTATGTAAGTATCTCTGAAGTTTACGTACTCTATTAATATTTCATTTAATCTTTTAAGTCAATCTTTTAAGAGCGCGTATTTTCACTAATGGCCATGAAATGGTCTGATGCCAGAAATCGTTGCTCGATAGATTTGATAAAAGCAGAAGTACTAATTTCTTTGAACATACACATGTCTTGTTCAGACTTCATAAATAAATAAAAAAATGATGTAGGATTATTAAAAGCGGCTCGTAACAACAAGAAATACGTATGGAAAAATTAATTATATAAAATAAATACAAATAAAAACACAAAATAAAGTTTCATTTTCCTTAGACTGTCTCACATGGGTCATATTTCGATAAGACCAAACTCCGAACGTCTTTCATGGATGCCCGATTGTCCCGATTTTTTTTCCCCTAAAGGTGGCAACCCTGGGTTAAACATAAATGTGAAAAAAGTGGACTACTGGTCTTTTACTTCTTCTGTACTTCCTTTTCTAAGTGAGATGACGTGCAAATTATTTGTTTTCAAGTATTTCTTCGCAGTTTTACTAAGTAGATACTTCAAGAATCTTATTTAAAACAAAGTAGGACAGAAACTAGATGTCTGTGAAACAAAACGTGCCGGTTGCGAGTGTGTAACGCTTCCTAACCCGGCATGCTCTAAACTTGCGTTTTCTGGTCCTAGGTTACCCCACACGGCGTCCTACGCGCTCACGTGTGAACAGTGAGTACTGCTTGCCCTAATCTCATTGGTCAAGTTTTGTGCTGTCCGTATTTTTACTCATACTAAATAAGATTGATTTCCATTCGGTATCGTAGTGAATGTATTGTTATTTTTAGCATAAATCATAAATAAACAAAAATATTTATTCAAAACATGTAGCATGCACAAAAATTTCTGACACATTCTTTTTTTGCACATTATTTATCTTTCTTATTGCACATTGTTAAGTAATAGTCAATTGCTCACTGGACAGCAGGAAACTTGACTGTAGCATGTTTTATTCTGTAGTTAGTGCACAGAATTTTGTATATGCACTTAATGTAATAAAACCACCTGCACTTTAATATACGCACTGCTCTCTTCTTTCTCTGTATATCGCTTTATAATCAAAGTTTTAATTATAGAACTCCATTTCTAGAATATAGCATTTAATGCTTCTATTGTAACGATCCCAAATTTACGAATAACTCAATAAATTAGTCTCTCCAAGTCTATTGCTTTCTGGAAAGAAAAAACAAACGAAAACGGATTCTTTCACTATATCAAAAGGTTAAAATTAGTTTTTTCTTCAGTGAACCGGGCCGGCTGACCTGCCCCTTGTGTTCGGAACGCAACTGGAAGCAGCTGGACAACGATCTATGGCGGCTGGAGCAGTGGCTGCAGTTCGCTGAAGCCACGGATGCTGCAAGGATAGACCCACCCGAGCAGTATGACGCTTTAGAAGACGCTATACAGGTGGGTTTATTGATGAAAAGCGATTTGGGAACCGTTACATTAAATAGTCAATGTGGGGAGAATTTTCGTTTCGATCTTCTTTCCAAAGTGGGCTTAGAGTGCAAAGGAGAAAGTTGAACGATAATTACATAATACCGTCGAAAGGATCCGCCTGTTCAAGTAAATCGGCGCTTTCATAATTGATGTACAAGTCCAACAATAAAAGGCAGTCCTTCTAATAAATAAAAAATCTGAATCTGTTTCGTACCTCCCTTTTGTAACTTTAACAGATCATCGGCCTACTTGGAAACTGGTGGACAGGTCCTTTACTTGTTAAAGTTTACTGGACATAGATTGTCGCGACAAGTTATTCCCGGGGCTGCTACTTCCGCTGATTTCCTAACATCTGAAACCAATATGACTTCTGATTTCAGATGGGCCGACCTTGTCAAATACGTTACTTGAATTTGCTTTACGAAACTCCTTTTACAGGATCACCGCGAGTTCCTATTGGACCTGGATTCGCACAAGTCCATCGTGGTGTCGCTGAACGTGGTGGGCACACACGTAGCGGCGCACGCGGCGGAGGCGCAGGCGGGCGCAGCGGCGAAAGTGCTGGCGCGTCGGGCAGCTGCCAACAAACGCTGGGATGACGCCTGCGCACGCGCTGCCGCCTGGCAGGGCCGTCTACAGCGCGCGCTCGTTCACAACACGCAGTTCCACGACATCGGTCAGTGCCTAAATTCTTTATTGCTCTCGTGTAATACATGCTGTTAGCTCCCAGCCGCATTATCACACATCGATTCTCGGCCGGCTAGATTTAGATTGAACGGGGTTTCTTAAAAGTAAGGTTTTCGGTAAAGAAATCTACACTCGAGAGCAATGAATCCGGGTCACTTAAAGAATGTTAAAAATCTCGGAAACTTAAAATGATAGGTTAATGCAATAAATTGTATTTAATAGACAATGTAATACTCCTTAAATGAAAGTAAAAAAATATGAGTCACCATACATTTTATTAACACAAAATTACATAAAGAAAAAAACTGCTGATCTCTCCTTAAAACAAAAATAGGAAACATGAAATGTTTGAACTTTATTACGATTTTCTTGAATTTTAATACTTCGTATTGCCTCCTCGTGCTTCCATTACTGCGTTTACGCGGTTTGGCATGCTGTACACCAAGTTCCTTATACGATTTTGGAGAATATTCTCCCATTCCTCTGTGAGAGCAGTTTTGAGCTCACGAAGCGTGATTGGGGGAGGGTTTCGTTGTTTTACGCATCTGCCTAGCTCGTCCCAAGCATGCTCGATCGGGTTGATATCCGGGCTGCGCGCTGGCCACTCCATACGAGTAATGTTCATCTCTTGAAGGTAGTCATTCACAATCCTACCTGTATGAGGTCGGGCATTGTCATGCATAAATATAGCATCCTCACCTAAATTGACCATAAATGGACCAACGTGATCATTGAGGATTTCTTCCACATATCTTACGCTAGTTAAAGAGCCGTTTTCTATGATCACCAGCTCTGTGCGACTTTCAGAAGAAATTCCGGCCCACACAAGTACAGACCCACCACCGTAGGCTACTTTTTCTTCGATGCATGCTTGCTTGAATCTTTCCCCTGGTCTTCGATACACTCTGTGTCTTCCATCGTGCTTGTAGAGCATAAATTTTGATTCGTCGGAGAACATAACTTTTGACCAATCTTCAATACTCCAATTTACGTGGCTCTGGGCATATCTTAGTCTTGAAATACGATGCCCACGCTCCAGTTTAGGGCCGTTTGCAGGTCTAAGGGGTTTTAAGTTAGATTCAGCAAGCCGACGTCTTACTGTCCATGCACTTGGGTTACTTCCTCCGAGGCGTCGAAACTGATTGGTGAGTTCAGTTCCTGTGAGAAAGCGATTTCGAAGCATGGTGTTCACCAAGTATCGGTCTTCTCGTGCTGTGGTACACCTGGTTCTGCCCGTTCCTGGTCTGCGTAGGTTAGAACCAGTTTCTTCGTAACGTCGGAGAACTCTTTGTACTGTTGACAGCGACACACCGACAGTCCTGGCTGTATCGCGCTGACTCCGGCCGGTTTCCAGCATTGTAAGTATTCTGGTGCATTCTTCAGGCGTAAGCGACATAATTTCAGCTTGAATAATGAATATAGAGCACTATCAACATGGTTTATGTACCCACATAAATGACAGATTACAAACAAAAGCAAAACCAAATGCTGTAATTTCGTAGTTCCATCTTCGAAAGTGGCCCTTTTTCAAATTTGATTTTTTTATAATATAACTTTACAATAACTAAGAAGTTTTAATACCTTCATTTAAGGAGTATTACATTGTCTATTAAATACAATTTATTGCATTAACCTAGCATTTTTAGTTTCCGAGATTTTTAGGATTCTTTAAGTGACCCGGATTCATTGCTCTCGAGTGTATATAACTAAACGTACCAATTTTCTTATACAGTGGTGTTTAATCGTCAAAATGCGATCTCAGATAAACAGAATTTGAAAAATTCTATACAAATGATGGTACAATTTGAACGAAGATTTCTGGAAGCAAGACATCGTGCAGACCTTCCGATTGAAGGTCCGAAATTCCGTTTCTCCTGGACGACAACGTATAGGGCTGTATAGAAGTCCTTATTCTTTCTAAATCCTACTTACTTTTCAATTCCGGTATCAAATATATATGTGAAGGATCATTCCGTCTATAGTAATACCGTGTATTCCGTACCAATACTGAAAGAACACTCTGTTTCATAGTGGTGGAACTGGTGGCACAACTATCAAATGCGGAACGTGGCGTTCGGTCCCGTGAGCCGCTTCGGCTGAGCCGGCCAGCGGAGGCGCTGCAGCGCGACTTCCGACGCTTCAGCGAGCTCCGCGACGAGCTAGCCGCTGCTGAGCCAAGAGTTCTGGCGCTACACGACGCTGCGCAGCTGCTGCGCTCAGGGGACGCGCCGCCGCACTCCGATGACATCTGCCGCAGGTGGGTACACCGTTTAACGAAACACCGCTTTTTGGCAGGAGCACTTAGTCTGCGTTTTCTTGCGTGTCTATTACAAGGATTACATTTGTGGCCGATAGCAGTTCTTTTTAAAGAATTTGAATATTCCCAAATATTTATTAACACATTTTTCCCGTACTTCTTTTTCATTTAGAACCTCTCGTTGTAAAATAAAAAATACAGCTTAATGGTTTCGTTACGAGTGGATCCATGTCCTTCGTGTATTGGCGTAGATCGAATTCTAACCATCGGTTGAGATGTTAGTTTAACTCGTGTTCAAGCTAACATCTCAACCGATGGTTTATGGTTAATTGTATAAAAGTGGTGGATTAAGTGTTCGTGAACATGCAAAACAAGGGACAGCATTTTTTAATGATTATCTACAGAACTTCATTGTGGTTTTAGTGATCTTTGTGGAGATTTATAACAAGAGAAGTTCAATCTAGGACGCGTAATTTCATTCTATATGGATAGCCGGATAGCATTTACACGGTTTCGTAGCAGTCCCGTTCTGCTGGATCCTGTGTAAATCTGACATCGTGTGAACATATTGTTACCCGTATGAACAAGATTAACAGAGCTGGTATATCTCGTAGGCTGGGCGAGCTACGCCTGCGTTTACAATCGCTGCGTAAGCTGTCGGCGGTGTACGCGTTAAAGCTGGGCGCCGCTTTGGCTCGTCGACCCACCGCCACTTCTGCTCTAGCCGCAGCCGCTGCCGCCGTCGCACCTCAGGTAACTACCCTTCTGTAAACTGGGAACTACTCCAGACACGCACTCAATAAGTAATAGGGTGTTTTGTCTCTTTCTTTCAAACTCTTAATCATATTTAGAATGAAAAGGACAAAACAGTTTTTAACTAAAATAAGTTTGTTTTTGATTTTTTAGTTCTTGCCATAATGCCGTATTTCTAAAAGATATAAAATACGGCTGTAAAAAAGAACTACGCCTCGGAGCCCATGTCTCGTCGAAATTTACAAATGTATTTCAACTTCTACTATGAGCTCGGTGGAACGATACTAGTTCATAGTAGAAGTTCAAATACGTTTGTAATTTCGATGCGTCTGCCAGCGTCTCGGTAGCTCATCGGTCAGAGCACTCGTCCGGATACCGAAAGGTCGTGGTTTGGAATCCTACCTGAAGGCTCAGACACCTGGTTGTTTTTTATATCCTATAAAATAAGTTTATTAAACGTTTGATTTCTAAAGAATAATACGGTAAGGTAGGATAAGGTCGATATTATCCAAATAAAAGTCGCCCAAAACGCAAATTTTTAATTTTTTTTTTGCGTGACCAGCTCAAAAACGTGGAGTATGGTTCAAACAAAATTTAGTTCGCGCATGGTATTCGCGCGTAGGTTTGTAGTTTGGATACCGTATTCGGGAAATGCAAAATAAAATAAAAACGTGACTTAAATATTAATTTTCAATAAAATAAGTAAACATGCCTAATCAAATTATTGAGCGCAAGTTGTACACTTATTACGACTATGCTTTTGTTATCCTGTGAACACGGTTCTTGAAAAGGAGTTAACAACGCAATGATTTAAAACTATTATATATTTTCTGTATAACTGGTAACGGTTGATATAAATAACCTACTGAGATACCAGCAAAGTATTATCATAGTGTAAACAGTATACAAAATTAGTGTTACAATTCCTTTGCTTCCCACCGCTTCCCAAACACGAGCACTACGAATAAATTACACCAAGCTTCATTTGATTATTTAGCGTCCGTCCAACACTGGTAGTATATCGAAATGACCGATATTTGAAAAGATATAACGTTATACCCATAAACAAACTAGAAGTATCCTAAATACGTCGAAAAACAAACACTGGAACGATCAACTAAATTCAACAAAAACAAAAAAGAATCAGTGATGCTTAGCATTTGTTTTTCTCTACAGAATATGTTTATTTTGTTATTGCACCCGTAAAAAATCCAGTGTTTGCTTGTCGACACCCATAATACCACTGTAGTTGCTTTGCACCGTATTTTGACGTTTACCGTTTGTCCCCCTTAGCTTATGGAGGAAGAAGAGGAACAGATATCGACTATGACCCTGCCGCCCCTCGACGAATCAGAGTAAGTACCGCGCAGTATGTAGATTCACTTTGTAGTTATGCCTAACACCTCTTCAGTTGCGTAACATATTGTAGCATTTAAACAGTAAAGCAATTAAAGCATCTTTCGGCACAATTGTGATCTATTTAGGTCGCAAGCACTTGAAAGGTGCCCACTAAAGCTAATTACGTATCTATGGTCAGACCACCAAATTATAGACAACATTGTTCAGTCCATAGATTATATAAGAAAAATAATCTGGTGGCACTCTGCGAAAATATTTCAAAGACTTTCTTAAGATTTGGCCACAGATTAAGCAAATTATAATGTATACAATCTATTTCACCATGTCAAAATTATCTGCATGCAAATGATTTTAATTTTTTATGAAATTTCAATATCATTACTTTTTTTCTGTTCTACTTACCCATAATTATATTTCTTTGCATGTCATTTGTTCAAAAAATCATTAAATCCCAACAAAAGGGTAGAATGTCATTTCTCATTATTTTCTGCCAATGTTTTTAAATAGACACGCAAATTGTATACCAAAGTTGAACTCTCCATAAAAAGGAGTATAATTAGATTTGAGCAAAACTTTGTAAATCAATGCCATGTTTGTCTGTCGGTAAAATCCTTGGAAATTGCTGAAAAGTACGCGCATAATTTGAAGACAAATATATGAGGCAACGGCAACGGCAGACCAAAGCGACCTTTCAGGGACCAAATAGAGGTGTCCTGAAAAAAGGCCAGCTCAGAAGCACCCTTAACCGACGAGCTTGTATGTAAAGGCCGATGAGAGTTGAAGAAGCTAGAGATGTATGTCGGGATCGTAGTCTCGTTTCTCTTGAGGAAAAAAGAGCATGGTTTTATGTATGTATGTATCGTTTGTGTAATGATCGGTAACATTATAATTTATTCACAGCGTGGTCTTAAATGAAGAATCTGAAGAGCAAGAAATAGGCAGGTTGCAGCGAGGTCTCCGGTTCGTGTCCCGAGTGGCTCGAGCCTCGTTGCCCTTCCAAGCGCTGCTCCTGCTACTCCTTGGGGCGGCTGCACTAGCCCCACACGCGCATTCCGGCTGCAGGGACGCCGGTCCCGGGTTCGAACCCGTCCTGCGTTACCCTGACGGCCCACCGCCGCTCTGATCGAGACGACATTGATACACGACATCATTCGGAACTGTCTTATATTAGCCAGCAAACAGTATTTATTTGCGATTGTTTATGGTAGCTTCGTCTTACCCTCTGAGCTGTAGCTCCCATACACAATAACAGGTTTTATTTTGTTGGAGTCAATTATTTTATCACGTTTACCTTGTTATTGATTGTATAACAAGAAAAAAGTGATTTTTGTCATGCTTCCTTTTGGGCTGACAGATTGTTAATGATTGTTGACAGTTCCAAATTTAAAATGAAAAATGGCCTTAGGCTGGTAGAGCTGCGATTACGTAGTGTTGCTGCTCGAAAAAAAAATGGCCGCTCGCCACTGCCTTTCGCGCAAACGCGGTGAACGAGCGCGCGGGAACATTCCAGGTGCTAGCGTCGCGACCGCCGCTACTTGTATATACCTACCTATCTCAACCTTTTGTATATTTGTTACGTTTTAAAAACAAAAGACACTCTGTGGCGGCGGCCGCGACGCCCATTTTCGCGCCGAAACCACACAATATTTATGAAAGAATATTTATTATAATTTATATGTTAAAAACTGTATTTAAATGGCGCCGCACAAACGTAAGACGGCTTTCGAATCGCATTCACGCATTGTTACTTAACTATTAGATAGTAAGGACTGTTTATAATGAAGTCAAATAAAGCCTTTGCATTGATTGAAACTCGAAGTTTTATTTACAACAAAAATATGAAATTCTGTGTAATATATTTACAATTATGAACCTACTTACACCACTAAGATATGTTACGTCTTCCAATATTCCTTTATAAATCAATATAGTTACCTGGAAAACAAATCCATTTATTACTAAAAAATAGTAATTAGAACTAGTTTATTAAATTATCTTCCTAACTTTTTAAACAACGTTTAAGTAATGTACAGAAACGACGACGAACCCTATATTAATATGATGATGGTGTAGGATATTTGGATGCAGACAAAATGATTGTTTTTATCCCTTATTTCAGTCCGTCTTATTTTTCATAATTTCTTATATGCTCAACTGGTTAATAATTTAAATTAGTGCTTAGTTTAATTTTAAATATTATAATGCCCTAAGCAGGTTGATGATAAAACTGCCAAACATTCACGACCACCATGTTATACTTATGAGACAACAAAGATAAATTGTATTTGTTATACAGAAAGTTGAACCTTTTGAAAGGAAACATGCCGTATGTTTCGCATTTTTATATATTTTTATTTTGAATTTTCTAAGATAAATTATTTTAATAGAAAAATACTAGAAAATAATCGACTCGGATTACAAATGAATTCTCAGGCGAGAATCGAACCCGCAACCTTTGGAAGTCCCGGTCCAATGCTCTCCCAATTGAGCTACCGAGCCTCGTGAACACTCGTCGAAATTTTCTAGCACCTTTCTAATTTTACGCTGTAGGTCAGCGTTGTCTCATCAATGAGTAACTAAAGTTTTTATTAAAACTGCAAAGAAGGAGAAAGAAGAGAAATATTCTAAGGGTGACTCACTCGCTAATACTAGGTGTAAGGGTATCCGGATATCAGCGAACGTGTGGCGCGCGCACGTATACGCCTCGTGTGGCGTGTGCGCACGCGCATTGTGCACGCGCCGTAGCTGGGGCCAGCGCACGCGCCACTATCGTGCTGCACCGCCAAAATAGACCATATAGCATCAGCTACTTATTAGATTTTTATCGTGAATAGGTAAGCGCTTAACCGCTATCTCGCCTGACGGTAAGCGAGGATGCGATCTAATTATTAACAGTGAGGAAACTGTATATTTTGCATACAGTTTTGAAAAACATAAAAACTTGCAATGTTGCTATCCTGGAAAGGCGAAGGAAGGACAGAGTTGCTACTACGAATCTATAATCTAAGATCACAGTGGTTTGTGTGTTTGTCTATCCGCTCTTTTTCCCGCTCTTTTTCCATTGTATTAATTACGTTACCATAGCAACGCGTTAACCGCAAGTAGTTCGTCTACCGGACGCTAGATGGCGCTAACGGAAAAATATTTAATAATAGAAAAAAATTAAAGAATTTTGTCCACCCGTGCGAAGCCAGAACGGGCCGTTTGTACATACTCAATTTGCACGTGGTCAATATGGTTATCTATCGTCCTATTTGTACTATATCATTGTTAAGAACTTGGAAATATATCTATGTATAATATTATTAAGTTGTAACTATATTTAGTTGGCATAATTATTAGTTCGCACTAAAGTACTTGTTTTTTATTAATCGCTACTTATGGAAGAGCAACTCCATTTGGCACATGTGCATTATGCACTTAATAGAGAGAATCAATCACCATGCTGTAATAATTATTGGCACTGAAATAAATAATTGCCTTAGCTCAGTTTGGCGCTGGGTGAAATATACACACGAGATTACATTCTGAAGATGTCTCGGACTATCTTTGGGCACAAAGTTTTAGGTCGACCGCTTAAATCAGTGTAGAGAGAGGGGGTAGGCAAACAAAGGAGGATACGGAAAAAGGGGGAGGGGGCGCACTCTACGCTTCTGCCGCCCATTCCTTATTCAATCCCCGTTGAGGTATAGAGTTTCTCGTAAAAAATATTAAAATCATCCAAAATTTTCTCGTGTTCCAGATTATCCGAGAGCACATCCATACTATTAATAACGTTGTGACGTAATCACCCGAAATCATGAGAAAGCTCTTTTTATTTTGAAATATAGTAATAATAATGTACGATTTATCCATTAAGTGTTCTATCTTCTGTTGCACTGCCCTTAGTGCTTTTCGAATAAATAAATTTTTGCTAAGGTTTTTTCTGGAAGAATTTTGGGAGAATGTGTGAATTTTGGGCGGAATGCAAGATT
This sequence comes from Calamotropha paludella, assembly GCA_927399485.1. NCBI lineage: Eukaryota > Metazoa > Arthropoda > Insecta > Lepidoptera > Crambidae > Calamotropha > Calamotropha paludella. The sequence continues at coordinate 2,104,801 of OV656806.1, read as the reverse complement.
GTTATAGCAACACTGCATATAATACCGCGAGGTATGTACGAGTGTTGGCAAGTGAAACATACCAGTAGAAAGCATCTTTTCACATTCTCTGAAGTAGTCAACGAGGAGGTTTCAGTAAAAACTTGACTAAAACCGTGGTAAAGGTTTATTTCATATTCATTCATCATTCATAAATTAACTTTTATCATCATTCACCATGATTACTTTAAATACTTTAGACTCGGCTGTATGCGCTTTGTACCCTTTGCCTACCCTTATAGAAAAACAATATTTAAAAAAATACCGCGAGGTGCGTCCCGCCATCGGTCTGCAGCAACCATCCGCGACCACCACCGGCGCCGTCGCCTCGCAGAACAGCGCTGCGTGCGCTAGTTCGCAGCAGCTGCGTTAGCGCAGTAATCACCGCCTAAAAACAAGAAATCGGTACATTACGCCCATATATAAGTATCCACACGATACCTACAGATGTAGGTAAAGAAATCTATCATTCCATTGCTCCTGATAAGTACATAAGCTTTTTGTATATATTTTTTTGCATATTAATATTTATATTATTTATATAATTATATTTGCATTTTGCAATTTTAAAAATACGCCTGTAATTAAACAATTAAGTCCAAGCCCTTAGGTGGGATCGAACCGCCGATCTACCGAGACGCGAGCAGACACGTCAAATTTACAAACGTTACAACTTGAGCTATGTAACTAACAACTAGTAGTAACTATGAGCTAGTTTCGTTCCACCAATTTTGAACGTTAACCACCTTCAACATCGAGTGTATTTTTACAAATATTAAATATTTAATTAACATGGAACCAGTAATAATAATATATTTTGTAATGCTATAATTTCTTTTTTAGGGTTCCGTACCCGTACACGTAGTCTATCCGTCCGTCTGTCTGTCACCAGGCTGTATCTCAAGATAGCGATAGCTATACAGTTATATTTTTTACAAATTATGTATTTCTGTTGCGGCTATAACAACAAATACTAAAAACAACAAAATAAATATTTAAGGGGGGCTCCCATACAACAAACGCATATTTTCTGAAGTAGTCAACGAGGAGGTTTCAGTAAAAACTTGATTAAAACCTGTGGTAAAGGTTTATTTTATATTCACTCATCATTCATAAATTAACTTTTATCATCATTCACCATGATTAGAATCAGAATAGAAATTACTGTAGACTCGGCTGTATGCGCTTTGTACCCTTTGCCTACCCTTATAGAAAAAAAATATTTAAAAAATACCGCGAGGTGCGTCCCGCCAGTTTAGGCACTTGAAATATTTACAAAATACTTAATTGTATTTTTACTTAAATAATAAATAATAAAATTAAAATTAAATAAATATTTAAGGAGGTCTCCCATTCAATAAACGTTTCTTAACTAAAAATTTGTACGGAACCCTACATGCGCGCGTCCGACTCGCACTTGGCCGGTTTTATGCATTCACAATGTCATATTGCTATTAGATATATATTATGTAATACTTTAATACGCCCGAAGGTTCGGATGAGTGGTTGTTTTTTACAGACATAATTTATATCTTGAAAGATTTTTATTGATTAAATACTTAAATATTAGAGACCTGTTTTTATATTATGATAGTTTTATATTTCAATATAATTCTCAAATTAAGATATAAATTACCTCATCACTTTCTGTAGAACGACCCTCTATAGAACGACAAATCACGTTTGTTTTGTTTTAGTGTAACAACTGACGAGAACTTTACTTATATACCTATGTAAAAATATTAATATTACTTTTTGCTTTTGTTTCACGACTTTGTTGACAAGGAAATACAGGTACGATAAAAATGCCAAAATACAAATTAAATAATGTAGAACTGTTGTAAAATTGACACAATAAGAATTCCACGTATAATGCTTATTAATAAAAAATTGCACTGCAAGTGTAAATAGACGGTTACTTTGATTTTAAAAGTCCAGCACAGTAAAAAAGTATATTTCATTGAACTATCAAAACAGGCCATCCCACTGAATTTTCGTACGTAGGTACTTAATTAACTTAATTCTCAAAACTTTTATTATTTTATTTATTTTGAATGAGTTCTCTTTTGATCCCAATCAAGCCCGGGGGCCAAGGCAGAATCTACGATGGAACGAGCAAACCCTATTTACCCTGTTTGTAAAGCAAAACTGTGAATTACTGAAGTAGCATACTTGTAATATCAAAACAAGCAGGTTGAATAGATGCAGCGCCAACAGCGCTTTAGTTAGCGGTTGACGAACGGCCTCTACGCAACCACGCGCGTGCAGCGATGCAGGTAGCAGAGGCGAGCCGCTCCAAATCTCACGGCATTCGCTCTGCATGTTCAGAAAAGAATGTTATAGAATAATAAAAAAAATGGCACAGAAACATATGAGTTACAATCAGGCAATAGCCACAAAAAAATAATACATATAATTAAAAAACAAAACGTAACTCATAAAGGCAGAAATAAAATATAACATTTCAGAATAAAATAACTTTGTCCTACGTCTCTGCCAAATGGCTGACCAATTCAGCTTATACTAAGTTTACTACAGGTACCAATTACTTTAATTTTGGAGAGATTGTGTGAAGAGAAAAAAATATAATCAAGTCAGCTTAAGGGCTGACGCTGATTTTCAACAAGCTGATGGAGAAAACGAATAACCTAACCTAAGCCGAACAAAGGAGGAAAAAATCATAAGTACATAAAAACTAGGTTTAATGGAAAACAATATACAATTTCTCAAATAGAATCTTTATAGGATCACTACATTGACCTTCCTATTTACTACGTCTATAGTCTAACAGATTGCATAGGTAAGCAGTATGCTAATCATAGACAAATGGAAACTTATAAAAACAGAAATACAACCTGCTGCAAAGGGTCGTGGTAGCACGCAGCAAGAACTCGCGGTGTGCAACACGAGTATGGTGATACAGGAGGAAGCACTTTTCCATCCGCACTCGCCATTCTTTGGACAAAGTTTATGCTCAAAATATTTCATTGCACATAAATATATAATAATGCCGAATGCTGCCCGGCAGAATTGAAAATCACCAGCCCTTGACACTTAAGTCAGGCTGTAGTAAAAAGCGACTAATGATACTGGAGATGACATCATACTCTTCCCGCAGACCACAAAATGCGCGCAGACTTTTCCGAATTATGGTATTTTACTGCGATCTTGAAACCCCCTGCCAAGCGTGGAGATGAACCAAAAACCCACATTTTCCGCCCTGGTGAGGACTTCTTTGGACAGAAATGACGAATAATTGCCGAAAAAAATAAAAAAGTAACTTAGATAAGATGGAGAATCATTTCAGAGACAAAACAGAAACTTACTGCATAACCAACTCTGAATCTTCGTTGAGAAAGTCCATATTAATCCACGGTATTTCATGCCAATCTCCAGGTTTCTCCACACCGCAGCAGCTGAGCTCCACCTATAAACAAGTACGTAGTCTTTTCAAACATATAAAGCTAAGATATCTCTATAAGTTCGCACTGCTGAGGCATAGAGTTATAAGTCTTTTTTGTTAACGGATTTACTGTAAAGAGAACGGGCAATCAATCACCCCGCAGACGCAATGTAGATTGAGGGAGGCTTAAGGAATTCCAGCTTTCATGAAACCTCGTCAAAAGTTGTTTAAACAATCTCAGCAGCTACTCCGAACACTGAATTAATAAGGCAGACCGAAACGAACCTGCATCGTATCCATTAAGCGTTTCCATGTTGGTTCCGTGAGGTATTGAGATATTCCAATCCTCAGTGATGAAGAGAGCTCATTCATCAATGCCTATAAATGAGAACAAAACAGCAGCTTTAAATAAGTGGTAGTAACAAAAAAATTTTTAGGAGACTTTTAATATCGGTCCAAAAAAGGAGAGCTATTCTGTAAAATTTACCACAGAAACTTAAAGTGACGGTAATATTGTTAATGTGTTCTTATAATTTTATAATATAAAAACTTTCCCAAAAAATAGAGTAAAGAGGAAATACAGAGGTGGATCATCACTAGGGCTACCCGAATCACCCCCATGTATGCTCCGCGATTTTTCGTAGTTGTGTCGATGTCTCAAACTTTCAAATATATTTTTAACACATGAAATAATAGGGCATCTTTAGTCCTTCTCTGGTGAAAGTGAAAAAATCTATACTGACTTCCATTATACGAACTAACTAACCTTCAACGTGCCTCTGCAAGCAGCATATACCAGCATGCCGTTGGCTGCCACTATAGTGCCGTTAACGAGCCACACCTTGCTGGCGAGGTTAGCCCTGGCCCAGTGAGGACATTGGAGTAGCAGGGTGATCAGGCGCAGTCCACCCGTGTAGTGTAACTTCATGCAGTAAGCTTGCAGCAAAATCAAACCGTACAACAGAAATACTGTCACCTGTAAATGATATCAGTCAAGTTCGACCGCGACATCTGGATGAGGCATATCGTATGAAATATGACTAGTGTATTATAAAACTGTTGTTTTATAACTCATAATCAATGATTTAAAATTGACAAGGAACCGTTTAGAATGGTTGTGTACATAAGTGCAGAGAATAAAAGTTATCCTGAAAAAAGCACCCTTAACTGGCGAGCTTGTATGAAAAGTCTGATGAGAGTTGTAGAAGCGAGAGATGTATGTCAGGATCGTAGCAACTGGAAATTTGTGATCACTTCCTTCCCCATGGAAAAAAGGCGTGATTGTATGTATGTATTTTTACTAATATTATAAAGGCGAAAGTTTGTGAGTGTGTATGTTTGTAACTTCTTCACGTCTAAACGGCTGAAGTGATTTTGATAAAATTTGGTATGGAGTTAGCTGACACCCTGGATTAACACATAGGCTACGTTTTACTGCGGGAAAATATTTAACGAAAGTTTGTGAGTGTGTATGTTTGTTACTTCTTTGTGTCGAAACAGCTGAAGCGATTTTAATAGAATTTGGTATAAAGTTAGCTGATACCCTGAATTAACACATAGGCTATGTCTTACTGCAGAAAAATATCTCACTTCCATGGGAAAATCGATGAAAATGAATTCGCGGATAATGTATGGGGAACTTGGTACATAACTTTTTCAAGAAATTGTTTTAAATAGAAAATTAGGTAACCTACAATAATAATCTACATATGCCGTAATTAGTTCTCAATGTAGTCCATACCTTGTGGATATGTTTGAGTAGCAGCAGAACCTTCAAAGAGGTGTTGTAGCAGAAGATGACCATGCACAAGGAAACGACGAGTTGTGCGATGAGGAGCCCCCTCAGGACGCCCGCCAGCTGCTGCCTGCCATCCTTACTGAATGTGAACACGCCCCAAGCCATGGAACGGCATTGTGCAAGGGCATACTAGCTGCCTTCCTGCAACAACGGTTGCATTTAAAGCCTGCATACTTTCATTAGGTTTAACTTAGAATAATAAAGCATAGTAAGGTAGTTCTATAGCAAACGAGACTTCGACACGGCCCTCTCCTTCGCGCCGTCTACCGACTCTCTTCCGGGAGCAATCAATCCTATCTGTAATGACACTTAGAAAGATCGATTCACCAGTTTTTGCTCTCTTTAAGCTTAATATTATCTTCTTTGTATAATCATCAAGTATGATCAAAGTGAACAGTCTTTTTATTTATTTCTTCAGACATTCGCTTAAGTTCGATATAAAGTATCGAATATACAATACTGAATTTAAAAAATCAACCTTATATGTAAGCGCCTGCAGACAGATACAAGTACACCGTTACAAAAAGGAGTGGATTTAAAATAGTTTTCCCCAAAATCGGGGAAATTTAAACAAGTATTGCCGAAGTTATTCACTTTTCCCTTTCGTGTGTTTGCTTTGTGTTATTTCAACTACAAAATGTGCTCACTGCACTTACCCACTTATCATTTAAAAAATATAAGGAATAAGTATAGGCTGACGATCAATGGGTTAACGATTAATGTTGAGATGTCAACTTTAACCCAAGCGGACCTTAGTTAGATCCTCACCGATGTACCGATGGACGTGGAACATCAGCATCTACTTTTAACCCAAATGTTTAATAATGCGTTTAACGCATTTTTAATTTTCCTTAAATAATAAAAAAATAGAATTTGTCAGACAGCTCTGGTAGCCCTTTTCTGATTTTTTCAGTGATTGGAAATTTAATATTTAGTGAGGCAGTACAAAAATGTTTTTTTTTTACGGAATCAACACATGACATGACATATATTATTAACACAATATTAATAAATACATGCGTACGGCAGACCACTGTTCTTATTAAAAATCTGTACTTCTTGTCAAATTCTTTGTTGGCAACAAGTTCTGGAACAGAAATATACTATCGTCTTTGGCAACTGGTTAAATACATTCATTTTATCCTTTAGGCTACTAGTTACGGACTCAGTTGCCAATGTGGCCTGAGGGAAACAACAGTTTAGCGCAGCTATCTCTATCTTTCTTGTTCAGCATGCAGGAACTTAAGAATGTAACCTTTTTTGGTAATCTAACCGAAATTGTAGGTGAACGCGCTAACCTATAATTAACGCTATAATTAAAAAGACGAAAAGAATTAGCAAAGCCCCAATATCTTCGCTTTTCGATAATGCGAACGTGATTGATTACAGTATATCGATGTGCTACGAATGAAAATCCTAACTGGAGGTACAAAGCATAACACAAGCGTTTAGCTTAGTCAACGAAGTGTTAAAAGGGATAAAAAAATCAGTAATTGGGGTTTCGTAACCAAATGGTGAGAATTTGGTTACGAAACCCCAATGACTAAAGTAGCACGTACAAAAGAGGGTTAGAAACGGGATCGATTTATATCTATAATAATTTAAGTAAAAAACAAACATTAAAAAAAACTAATATTATAAATCAACAATAGATACCTGGAGTCACATTTTCATAACCACAACAAAATAAATACCACTTTCAAATATAATGTACATTTCCTTATACTATACTATTGTTGAAAACTTAAAAAAATATTCGCTTTTTATAAAATACCTACTCAATTTTATAATTGTAACCCAATTTCACAGCAAAAAATATTTTTAATGTCCACAGATTACACATTAAAGCCAAAGAGAATGTAAAATTTGGTGATTTCGAAGAAATTATACTCCTTTTGTAATTATATTTTTTATCTTATCATAGATACAGAATAAAAGTGCATATAAATCAAGACATTCAAAGAAGAAAGCGAAGTTTCTCTGTGCTTAGAGAAGTCTACAGCTTGTTTTGTTAACGCCTTCATAGCCTAATTAACCTGTATCTACATAATGGACTTTATTTATAAATAAGTTTAATAGGCAGCTACCTCGGCGGACAAACAATTAGCCAGCTATTCAAAGGGTAACTTCGGAACCTTGCCTAAAGGGACTCCTTTTTATAATATATTTCAGTTGTTATATTATTTATATATATTAGTTTTAGGTTAATTTAAGATAAGTTATGTTTTAGTTTAGTTTTTAAGTTATTTTATTATCTGTTGTCAATAAATTTATAGTTATTATTTAGTAGAACGATACCAATAAATATATGGTTTAAAATGATATCCTGAACAGGCTTTGTATTCACACAATTAATAGAATTTTATTGCGTCTTATAAATACGTAGGGAATGGTTGTAATATCCACCTTTTTGTGTTACTAAGCAACGTTTAGTCAATTAAGCCACAACTCTATTACCTCCTTACAACTGTAAGAAATAATATTTCTTGATTTCCATTCAACGCCTCTTTTCAATAGTAAAAACTGTCAAAGGGAAAAAAGGTATTTCAACGTCATTGTTCGTTAATTCAAAATTAAAAGTAAAAAACTTGGCGGGAGACTTAGATGGGTAGCTGCAGTCATTTGTTTTTCATTCCTTGGAAAATATGGCATATTATATCTTTCAATGAGTTAATTTTTAATTTATCTTTCATTTACCTGCTTTAAAGTTAAGAATTCTTTGCTGATAAGTGCTCAATTAGTGATAGTGTTAAATAGCTGCCTGCCATTATGGCGGAGGAGACTAAAGTAAAACGACATAAAGTGGCTTGGAGTGATGACCTAAGCCATGACTCCGAAGAAGAAAGAGGTAAGTAATAATAAAAAAAATCATAGTTAGTATTATTATTATTTTTATAATTAGTAATGTGGGATTATAGAAACAAAAAATTACATTTTTTGTAGTTTGACATCTGATAAAAATTGATTTTAAAATCTCAGTCTATTGTGCACGCCTGCAAGCTAAATATTATATACCTACAGTTAATTTTACAAAATCTTCATTCTTAAAAAACTAAAGATTACTTTTTTTAATAATAGCTCCTCTATTTGGAAAAAAATAGTTGATTTATAAATTTCAAACACCTCTTATTTTTTTTTATCAAAATATACCTACAAATTACAGAGCGCGAACGCCTCGCTCAACTGGAGCGAGAACTAGCCGAAACACCCATTAAACCTACATATTCACCAGAAGAGTTGGAGAAACTTATTGGTTTTATCATGAGAATGACGACGCTGTACGACCTTCGAGACGAAGACTGGAATGAAGATGCTAAAAAAGGCATAGAAGACTGGCTTATGGAGCCTAGAGCGCTCATCCTCTGCGTGTACTTCAGAGGCGAAAAGCTTACAGCTACTAGTGATATTCCCATCTTTCCTGTTTATGATCTAACTTACTTCACCAGGCAACCTGATTATATTTTCAAAGTAGACACGTTCCATGACGAAATAGTGTTTGGAACATTTGTCGATTCCGTGGAAGCCAATATGATTCAAATCTTGGAGAATGTTTACGCTCCGTATTTTTTCGCCATTACTACATGGCCTGATAGTAAGTTCTTGGTCTAGGGAAAAAATTTAATTCGCTGAAAGCAACCTTGATTTTAAATTTTCTATCACTTTTATTATTTTTTCTGTTTCAGGTGTAAAAAGTGAATTCTGTACGCAAATTCACACTTTTCTGGCCAAGCTAACTGACATGTATTACAAAATGTTGGGTTTAACTGTTCTATACATACCACGCGAAGGACAGCAATTGTCTTTCGAAAAGGCAAGTGCTGACCTTGAGCTGGTTAAGAGACTTGAAGGCGTCGTCGTATATTGGACACATCAAATTAAATCTTGTTTGGAGGATCAAGCTTTTGTGGCGTCACAAAATGAGTTGCTGTGTCCTAGTGACGAGTACGATTTTTGGATTTACAGACGTGAGTATATTATAGAATCAGGCGTTACTTAGCGGAAGTCCATATCTATTAGTAAAACGAAAATATGTAGCTTACTTCCGCAAAATCCAAGCAAAGTGCACCGCGCGCCCGCCCGCAAATAAATTCCGACACCGAAGACACTGGCACCATTACCAACTACTTTACACGTGTTTAGCCCCCACACGGAGCATCATCCGGAAGTGCAATACCGAGCACTAACTTTATAGTAGTACTAGTTGCGTTAAAATATTTTCATTTTAATGGGATATTTTTCTTTGCAGTTGAGAACCTAAGTGCTCTACGCCACCAATTAAAAAACCCTGCGGTTCGACATATCACTAAAATTTTAGTTACAACCCATTCTACCTTCATTCATCAATTTCAGTCTCTATGTGATGAGATTGTGCAAAAAATTAAAGAAGCCACATCTAACATAGAATATTTGCAAGTTATCAAACAGCCCTGTGCAGTTCTCGAATGCGTGGTCGACCCTGATGAAATCGCTAAACATATTCCGCAAATAATTAACCTCTTTAGATTCATTTGGATGGAATCCCCTTTCTACAACTCGGAGGCTCGCATAACAAATTTATTTAAAGCATTGAGCAACCAGATAATCATCTTATGCAGAACTTACATTAAACTGAACGCTCTCTTCTATGGGGAAACTAAGAAAGCGTTGGGAGAATTCTCGAAATGTATAGACTGCTGTAAGAAATACCGTGAGATCTATGATGTTATGGCGGAAGCCCATAATGAAGTGAATCCCGGAAGCTGGGAGTTGGATACGGGGTCGATTTTCAATTACATCGACTCATTCGTACAACGCTGTTTTGATATGTTAGATGTCTGTAACTGCATGATTATTTTCGGAAGGTAAAGGTTTCATTAGACCAGATATACTTAACTTTAAAAAAATAGGTTTTTCAAACAAGACTAACATTTTATTTTATGTTATTATCGTAGTGACAGCTATGTACCAATAGAAGGAGAAAAAAAATGTCCGTTCCAAGTAGTCCAGTGTTGCCCAATCCAAAATGAGTTAATGTCTGGAATTCCGACGAGAATCCCATAGACAAAGAATCACTTTTAGTTTACCATGATTTAGTACGGGGTTATTACGAGGTACGGGGTAATTGGATTATCAGAGTAAACCAAATTTTAGATTCAAACTTTTTTCTTACAAACTAACATCATAAGTTACACATGAGGATAACATTTTAAGACAATTTACAACCCATTTATTCTCAAACTACGTGAGTTTGACTTTTAAACAGAAATGCCTATAGTTACCTAGTAAACAAGATTGAATAGCATTATACTTATGAAAATGAGATGATTCTTTTACATTTTTAACAGTGGTCGAGTGACTCTCATACCATGGTCCCGGTTTGATGTCCAGCCGGGTGAATGTAGAAAACGAACTTTTCTGTGTTTACTCGTGTCTGGATGTTAGTACCATCGTTGGTACCGTCTTTTTTTCTGAATTCCATAACAAGTGTTTAAGCTACTTGGGTTCAGAACAATGTAATGTTATGTTGTCTTATATTTTATATTTATCTATTTATTTTAATTAGACATACATCTTTGTTGCTTTCTTAAATGTGTCGTTTATTCCCTGTATATTATTGCAATGTTTAAGGATGCTTAAAACAAATAGTTGTTGACTTTGTTGTAATCAACGATGTAATGAAACCATTACACTACTGTTATTGTGATAACAGAATGATTTTGGTTTTTGGTTTGGTTTATGTATGGTGACGACGTATAATATTGTAAATGTCGTTACTTCTGTTAAAGCTGACGAGTTTCTTGAGCCTATTCTTCTTGTCGGTTAAGACGTCCTGAATGGGTGGTAGGTAAAATGGACGATTCTTAAAACTTATAAGTGCATTTCGATAGTTATTTTTCATTTATAGTCCGTTTAAAATTTACGAAGATAAATGATGTAGGTATAATTGGACGTAGTTACTCAAAAAGGATCCATCCCACACAATGTCACTTTTGAGATATTGACCATTGAAGTTTAAGTTTAATATGAACCTGACATAGATGTGGGATGGTAACCAGCGTCGATAAAACGTCAAATATTTGAATTTTGTTTAGAGTCTTTTTGCTAAAAGGAAATATAGACCCTGATGGCCATGTTGGTACACTTAACTCATTTTCGACCATCTTGTGGATTGGATCCTTTTTGTGTAACTACGTCCAATTATACATCAGACTTACTTACGAATCTTCGTCGTTATAGAATCGACGAATTAGAAGTTGTAAACAAACCGACGTTTGCTGGTGCTCGGGGTGAACAGTTCGAGAATAAATGTGACCAGATCGAGCACATGTTCTATGACGCGTTGGATAACGTGAAATCGGTGGCCCACACTATTTTAGACGTCCAAGCACCTTCTTGGTACGACGAAGTGCTCCACTTCAGGACCATTATAAAAGACATAGAGGTCAGTAAGTAGAGTAACTTGAAATGGTAAAATGCTGGCTTAAACATTGGTTCATGTACTTGGTTATGTAACTGTGTTTTAAAAAAGTTTGTTTGATAATTGTTAAGTGAATTTGTTTAATTATTCCTAATGAAAGTAAATGTCTTAAATCTTAAATCAGATACTGATACGTAGCGAACCTGCCTTTCGCACCGACGGTCCTGGGTTTGAATCCCAGACCCCTTCTGGTATGTTTTTATGATGAATACTAGCATTTGTACCTGAGTCAATTGTTTATATATATTTCTATGAATTTTACATACCTATGTATCATATATGTATGTCTATCCGTTACTATAATATTCAGAACACAACCCTTACGGTGCTTACTTTGGCCTAGGCTAATTGGTGTGAATGTAAGAGATATTTATTTATTAGATACCGACTTAAATCTACACTAAATTTTAGACTATATTCTATAATAAGGGGATATGAATAATAATAATATTTACATAACAATAGCTAGCTCAAAGTAAGCACTAAAGGCTTATATATTGGATACAGAGTAACCGATAGACATACATACATGATTCATAGATATTTAAGATTTAATAGAAATAAAAGTGAATACCCATGAATCAGCTAAAATGCTCATATCACATTGGCCTCGAACCTAGCACCTTTGCGAAAGGCAGGATCGCTTACGTTGCACCAAACGGTAGTCACCAAAAAGGAAAAAGTTTTTTGGCATGCAATACTAAATCTGTTATAAGCCTTATATTTTTATATATTTTATGCATTTCTTATAAGATAAATTATAATAATAGAAAAATACTAGAAAAAATCGACTCGGGTCACAATTGAATTCTCAGGCGGGAGAAAAATATAATAAAAATTATAAAACTAAATGGCTGTTTCATCTTAATCGATCGCCCAAACATTTGTAAAAATGTTTCTTTCAAATACGAGAGGATGTTCCTCTCATTGATAAAACAACGCTGGCGTACAGCGCAAAATCAGAAAGGTACTAGAAAATTTCGACGACTCTTCACAAGGCTCGGTAGCTCAATTGGGAGAGCATTGGACCGGATTTCCAAAGGTTGTGAGTTCGATTCCCACCTGAGAATTCACTTGTGACCCGAGTCGATTTTTTCTAATATTTTTCTATTATAATAATGTATCTCTTATAAGCTATTAATTATAGAGTTTATGGAAATGATCCTACTCGGAGACGTGGTTGTTTTGTAGAGTCGTATTTTATGTATAATTGAAATATGATATTGTGAATGTAAAAAAAAATTGGTTGCCTGTAAAGTCGGTATACGGGCGAAAGTTTTACGTGACAACGACTTTGAGTGGTAAAATAATTTAAATGTGAATATTCATTCGTATAGTAGGAAGAAGGATGAAATAATAGTAACAATTTAAAACATTTATTTATACAAAGAATTATATTTAAAACATTAATTTATAGGCACGCGTCCCTTCCACTTTTTATGTCTGTCTCTCTCGCTCTTAGGCGGGCTAACCATGCCCGAGTGGAAGGGACGCGTGCCTCTCACTCGCTCTCATTGTGAGCGCATAACGTGAGCGGAGCGTAACGCAGTTTCTTGAAGTGTCACCCGGCAAACCAATTTATAAGACGTTGTCACGTCAAAAATAATACAAAACGAACGAACTCAACACACTTTTTGGTTACAGATTATAATCGAGAATTTGGTGGAGACGGTGTTTGAAGGCGTAAATCACGTAGAAGAAGCCGTGATTGCTCTATACTCTTTGAATAGTTATTCGAAACGAAAGAATTTGAAGCGCATCTTCAAAAGAAAGACCGCAGAGGTATTAATTACATTTTTATTTAACCCCGTACTCAATAGCGGCATTAGGGTAGGACGCGGTGGGGCGACCGCCCAGAGCGCCGGACATAAAGGGGCGCTATAAAGTTGAAATCTTTTAACTGTTTGGCTAGAGTAGTGGGCTCTTGAGAAATTTGAACGCCAGTTTTCTGTGTTTCATTGGCCAAAGTTGACAACTAACTGCTTTAACACAAAAAAAGTTAAAAAGTTTAAGTTTTCTTCTGCCAGGCACTATCGAGGGCGTCCCCATAATACTTTATCAAAGGGGTTTAAAGATTTTTGTATGGAGGGTGGCCCTAACGTCGGCCGTCATTTTGATTTTTTTTTTCAAAATCGCGGTGCACAACGAAAGTTAAATATATTTAGACGGAGGACACTTATACAAACAAAAAATGTTATATAACATGATATCCTAAAGCGTCACGTTTCGGAGTTATTCACCAAAATTAAAGTATAGGTAATATAACAAATCATTATAATTAAACACATTTATATCTGATTCCTATACTGAATTTACAAACCATACTGAAACTTGCATCCGAATCTCTATTATAGAGGATTTTTTGTCGTTGCCCTCGGAATTTTATCATTTTTATGTCCTTAAGGTATGGGCTATGTTCAGCGACGAAGTGCAAGAAGCCAAGAAGGATATGGTGTCGACTCGCAGTCAACATCCTGCTGACATGCCTAGTTTCTCCGGCAGAGCAGCAGTGCTACAGATGAGGAAAAACAGACTTCTGTATTTGAAAAAGGTAAACGTAACGAAACTAATAATTTAAAAAAAGTAACAGTAATAATTTGATTAAAAAACAAGGTTTGGTTGAATACAACCTGATCGCGATATCCGAGATACGATTTGGACGAGTGAATAATATTTCTTGCATTCACACCAATTAACATATACCTACATATGTGATACATAGATATGTATAATTTATAGAAATCGGACTCGAGCCCAGGACAATCGGTGTGAAAGGCAGCATCATTACCGTTGCATCACACAGTTGTTGTAATCTTGATAAAGATCTTGTGTTGCCACAGATTTGGGGGATGCGGTCCCTTTTCATGTATTGTTAGATACAAATTAAATCATTTATGAACTATTGAGAAGAAAACAAAAAATGTGACAAAAACATACTTGGAGTCTTGCCTTCTGTCGTGTGTGAGTCACAAAATGGACGATTCCTTATGTTGTGTGGTGACAGTTAATATTGCTAAGTAGTTATGATCAGTATACCTCCGTTCCCATTTGTTACACAATTCATGGTTAAATCTCAAAACACTTCAAAAATGATTGATTTACCAATTACCTAGCTTTGTCTATGATATCATAGACAATTCTCTGAAATTAAATGATTCAATTTTGACAAGGTTACAAACAAAAACCAAAACAAACAGAAATCTATTAAGATTTAAGATAAGTTTGTTACAATAACACGTTTGTTTAAAAATATGGTACCTACAAGACATTAAACAATATGAAAATATCTACTTTACCAGTTTTTTCTCTACTATTATCTACTTACAATTTTTGCACAGTATAAGAGAATAATTACGGATTTCTATAAAAGCCAAAAGTCCTCTTCTCTTTAAATGAATTACTGCAATTAACGGTTCTGGACTCTTTTTTGTATATTAGTTTTTTTCTGTTATTTAATAAGTAGTAATATGCATTATTAGTAATTTAACATGCTGTGTACACTATTTATGGATTATTGTCTAGCTTACCTCAATTTATAAACTTATTGTTTTGTATAGTTTTGATAGTAGGTACTAATCTGTCAGTGTACCAAAAAATAAATATTGGAGGCGTGCAATTTTTCAAAAGAACTTAAGTAGTCATCAATTAATCATAAATATTAGGTTTTTTAAGGTAACGTACGTTACGCTCAAATACCTAATATTATCTATCAAATTAATAGAAAATAGTATGATAAAAATAAAATCATACTCAATAGAGAATCATTATTTATTACAATAGAATTGATTAAATTACTTAAAACACTTCGCGAAAATTATAATGTTGTAATATTTATTATAATACTAGCTGCACCCGGCGTACTTTATAACGCTCGTTTTTGCTGACTCTACATATAAACCTTCCCTAATAGATATACAACAACTTAGGGGCTGTCCATTAATCACGTGAGGCTCGAAAGGGGGGGGAGGGGTCCATAAAAAAATCACGAAATATCACAAGGGGGGAGGGGGGGTGTAGTAATATATCACGTGTATTTATTTTTTCAGCAAACGCGCGATACTGAACCGAAAAGCGGCGTGACGTGTATTTATTTTTTCGCCAAACGCGTACAAAACGAAAGCGTCTTACTACTTCTGTAGTTCGATGTTGGCGCCGAAGTTGAGATGCCATAAAGCTCAAGGCCGTCGGTAACAGGTACAGATGTACCTCGGAAAGTAGGAGTGAGGTTGAGGGAACTCCTTTTTCCAGAGAAAATACACGCTTGCGTTTTGGAGGCGTTGAAATGGACTTGGTTACTGTCACCCCACTGGGAAACGTGGCTCAACCTCTGATTCGTTCGCTAAACCATGGCCTCTCTCATCAATATCACGTCGTCACCGCTGGCTTTTGAATTAGACAGGTATCTCTCTACGACAGTACTGTCGTCTGCATACCCAACAATTCCAGGTATCAACAGGTCATTGATGTGCAGCAGGAGAAGTGTCGCAGAGAGAACAGATCACTGAGGAACTCCGGCAGCAATAGCCACTAAGTCAGAGGAGCAGCCATCGATAACTACTCTGATCGACCGTTCTGTCAGGAAATCGGCTATCCAATTACAAGAGTCAGCGGGGACACCATACGCAGGAAGTTTGCGCAGCAGACTAGCGTGACTCGGCAAGTGCTTCGTCGTGCATCTCGAGGGCCTCGCCCCAGCAGTGCGTCACATAAACTAGAAGATCCCCAGTTGAACGTCCACGGCGAAAGCCATATTGACCGTCACTGAGAAGATCATTGTTTTCTAGGTACGAGAGCAACTTACTGTTCAGCACTTTTTCCATTACTTTACATAGTATGGAAGTGATGGCGATCGGTCGGTAATTGCATGGGTCGGCACGACAACCCTTTTTGGGTACTGGCTGCACATTGGCAAGCTTCCAGGATTTTGGTACGGTTCTTATTTTGAGAGAGAGGCGATACAAGCGTGTTAGCACAGGAGACAACTCGGGTGCACAATACCTCAGTACTCTTGCTGGTATACCATCAGGACCACTGGCCTTATTCACGTCCGGACCAAGTAAGACTCTACGGACCTGCTTATTGTGAATTGTGATCTCCGACATTGAAGAATCACATCGAGGTATGTTTGGTGGTTGTTGAGAGCCGGTGTCTAGACGGGAACTGCTTGTAAACAGAGAGGAAAATAAACTTGCTTTTTCAGTTGCAGAATGAGCCAGTGACCCGTCAGGTTTCAGCAAAGGTGGTAACATAGGACGGTAGAAATTCACTTCGACTGATTTCGAAAGGGACCAGAACTGTTTACTTCCATTCGGGTAGGATGACAGTTTCGTCCCTATTCGGCTGATGTGGTCGAATCTTGCTTTAAGAATGACCCTTTTGCATGACTTGGCGGCCGAATTAGAGGCTCTCTTCTTCGATCGGATTCTCCGTGCGCGGACTTTGCGATCGCGGATATGCACCCAAGCCTGGTAAGCAGACTGTTTTCGGGCCTCAGCACGAGCACAGGCCACATTATAACAAGGCCGGGACTTGTAACCGAGCGGGATGTCGGAGAATGGAATAAAATACTTCATTCCCTGCCGAATTACGTCTGCAATCGCATCAGCGGTGCACGATGGGTCGCTCGAAGAGAAGCAAGTTTGCCGCCAGGGATAAGATGCAAATAAAATACGCATCTCGTCCCAATTTGCTGACTCGTAACGCCATACCCCCCTCATGCCCCTGGGGCTATCATGCGGAGGAGAGCAGATCGAAACGGATTTCGCCCTACAATGGTCGGACGACCCCAGTGGAGCTAAGACCGATACCGAATGTGAGTGGATCAGTTGTCAGCAGTAAGTCAAGACAATTGGGTGTGTGGCCAGCAATATCTAGAATTCGCGTCGCTTGGTCCACCAGCTGAGTAAGATTTAGCGCTAGGGCACGCTTCTCTCCCAGCATGGTCAGTTTTCTGGTATGGGAACAGCCACTTTTTATGGTGAGCGTTGAAGTCCCCCAGAAAAACAAGCTCCGCCGCTGGATATCGCAAGTTGCCAAGTCTGCCGTCTCTGTGAGGTAATCTTTGAGCCGAGTCGTCTCCCGGTCACCGTTGTGCGATCGGTAAACACAGATGTAGAGCTTCTTCTCTACCCCTGTGTCCACCAGAAGCCAAATAACGGAAAACTCGGACTTTTTAAAGCATCGGAGACGCCTACAGCAAATGTCATTACGGACGAACACACAGATCCCTGCACTCATTTTGAACTTATGCTCAAGCGTGTAACCAGGGTAGTTGAGGTACGCTTCATCCGACGGGGTTGCTATCTGAGTGTCCGTTAAGAAGAGTTAACTTTCTTCTTGTGCTTCTGGATTATAGTGGTTAATGTTGGGGGGTTGGATTTTCAGTCGAGACGCTAATCAGTCGACCGTTAAAGTACTCTTAGGCTAAGCTAACCACAGAATGGAACTCACCTGGAGACTGCGGGGACGCCCGAATCCCCCCGAAATGGCCACCGGGTCCTCCCATCCAGTCGCCAACTGGCACGGTGGAGCATTTCGGGATTTTTTTGCAGGTTGGCGGGGCAGCCTTTCACGCGTGACTCACGCGCTAGTTGGGCCCCCTACTAACTGCGTTCGGCCAATGGCTAAACCGTGATTCGGATCTCGCTACCCTCCAGAATGGGTTACCTGGTACAGCATTGCCAAGCTACCAAGACCGGTCTTAAGTTGCGCAACTGACTTATTACCAACCCCCATTGGCACTGGTACTCCCGCCCTCCAACGGAACGCAGCAGAGCTGCTTGGCGACAGATTTCGGCAGGATGGTGGTCGCAAGCCAGGCGGCCCCTTACGGAGCCTACCACCGCTGCTGGGATCACCTGCAACCTCTCTATCTACCTCTAAACGTTATTATTGTAGTCTTTAATTTTCTATAATGAAATAAGATGATACTTATACCTGTATTTTAAAAATATAAATAAAAAAAAAATCCTTTGTAGGTACTAAAAAATACACGTGATATAGTGTGGGGGGGGGGGGGTAGTCTGAAACCTCACCATGTATCACCAAGGGGGAGGGGGGGTTAAAAAATGCCAAAAAAAGCATCACGTGATTAATGGACGGCCCCTTAACAAAATTTCATTACAATCTGATCAATGGTTTCGGAACGCAGAGGCAACAAACATACAAACACTGATCTTTATTTATATAAAAGATTTGTTACAGATCATGACAGATGCGTCTGTGTGGTTGCTACCGTGCAGTAATTCTGAGGATGTGATCATGCATGTAAACCGGCTCATGGGCGCCATCGATGTCGCTATACGTGAACTATGGATTTCTTGGACGGTAAGTAACTCCGATTTGTCATGACACTGGGCGATTGCTCTCCGTTGGTAATATCGTTAATGCATAGCAGCTAGGGTTTGCAAAGCGAGCTAATTCCGTTAACATAACCATCACTGACAGCTGTAATAGCATAACTACTGCTACGGTTTATCAGAAAAAGAGAAAAGATCCCAAACCTTTCTGTACTTGCATTTTCAGAGGCCACATTCATATATTTTAAACATAAATTTAGCTTATCTGCCCGCTGCTTTCGGGTGACGAACGGCTTGAGTACAATGTTTTAAATGTAGGGAACTCTCCACGAATAGCCTATTGAGATAGGCAATAGATTTTTACCGAGCGGGACGCGCTTTACGGCATTCGTAATGATCGCGTATAACTTTTGCAGGTATTGCATTGATTTTTGCGTCTGGATCTATTGGTGCCGTTTGATAAATTCATTTTCCTAAAGCTCTTACCATCATTGCAATACTTTCCTCAGGATTAAAATATGTATATTATTAAATATGAACTAGTCTCGAGGCAAAGTATCACATTAGATTAAACCATACCTAAATACATCCATCTGAGCAGGTAATGCTACCAAGCAGTACGTGGTATGAACGCAATTACACTCGACGATGCCGTGCCACCTGTCGCCCTAATCGTTTCCTTAAACAAAACTCATGGTGGAATCGTAAAAATCATTCTTTCTGTCCTAGGGTTTTAGATGTGTATCAATTGTTGGTTCTTTGACAACTCAGGGCAATCCCTGAGACGGCAGCTCGATAAACTGATATAAAGATGAACCAGCAGTGCAATCACCGGCGAAAATCGCGTGCTATCTCTATGATTGGCAGATACTGAGTCCCGAATTGCCATATCTAATAAAACACGTATGAAAAGTCATGGCAAACTGCTTATCGCTAGCCATAGGTGGCTGTTGTCGTCTGTGTCCATCTGTACAATCCATTTTCTTATGTATATTTTTACATTTTATCTCTTGTGTTTCATTCACAGCACAATTTAGATGAGAAATGTGGCGTTGGATTGAACAGGACATTGATGCGGAAGAGTTCAGAGAACCCTGGTTTAATGGAGTGTAATATTGATGTGTAAGCTTTTTATACCAATCCTGGACATAAATTTTGAAGTATGAAGAGCTAGTATACATAAAAGTTGTATTGTTTCAGAAACATCCTAGAATTGTGTAAAGAAGCATCCCATTGGGAGAATTTAGGTCTAGACATACCTCTACACGCCTACCAGGTAAATAATGGATATGAAACTGAACACGTTTTCTTCTTTGACTAGATGCATTACTTTAATAATAATTCTAATCCTACAGGTGTATATGAAAATGAGAACGGTGTTTTATGTTTACGAGAGTGTGCTCGCAGTTGTCAAGGGATACAACAAAATTCTCGATTCCTTATCCGATGAAGAACGGCTACTTTTTAAACCGCTAACCACAGTAAGTAGCACGGAAAGATCTTTTAATAAAAGAAACTTATTCAACATTTTTATTCTAATATCACATTTTTCTCAAATCACGTTCATCAAAGTTATAAATAATAGAAATTCAAATCATAATTATTCTCTAGGGCACTTAACACAAACAACTATCTAAATGAGTGTTCATATCTGACATTTCAATCATTTCCATGCAGCATGGACAAGGAGTTTTAGTTCCAGTAGCGTTCATTGTCATTGTTTCATCAAAAATGTCATCGTCATCATCACCTATGACGATCGTATTATTTGCAAAACTAGTAGACGCCCCTTCTTCAGGTATAGTTGTGTTATTGTCAAAGAAAGCAAGACACTCATCTAAATGTTCTACCATTGGTTTAGTTACAACATTACCGCAACAAGGACACTTTTGTTCAGTCAATGCAGATATTATATCTTTGCTTGTGCCTGGTTCTATTTTAACCCTTGGAGCTTTAATTTCAGTTCCCATATCGTCTAAAAATGAGGGTAGGAATCCACAATCCACTTCGACTTCATTCTGTTTTGGCACTATAAAATTATCAGACTTTCTGATATGCTTATCATAAGTTATTCTTTTGATTACTGCTTTTACTCTGTTTACATCATTTGGGTCAAATTGGATATTTTCTTCTTTAGTTATAGGAATGATATGGGCTTTATGCGAGTTTGCATTTATGTTTGTGAGGTCAACAGTTTCATTAACACATGTAGGTTTAATATCTCCATTTGCCTCCTTGAACATTTTGTCTTTAGAATTACTGTCTTTATTTTTAAATCCTGGAATGGGCGGTAAATTTCCAACTATTTCTTTCAGTGATTTTTTATCTGTAAGTTCATTTGAAGAACTTTGAGAAACAGGTTCAATATTATCTTTGCTTAGCTTTTCAATGACGTCTTTATTCAAACACTCGTCTAAATGTTTATTTATTTCACCACTATCAACTTTTTTACTACAAACAGGACAGTCTACTAGATTTCTATCAGTTACCGCAATCAACTTATTATTTTTTTGAGTTAATTTTATATCTTGCCCATACAAATCTGTCAGTAGAGAGGATGCCATGTTTATAAAATGGTCATCAAACTTTTTTATCTTTGGAGGAGGTGAGTTAGTATGATCACTATTTGCTTTCTGTTTTATCGGCTTCACAACTACATCCAATTTATTACCATTGTTTTTAAGTATTGTATAAGATTTGTTATTCAGTCCAGGTAATTGTTTATTAGCCCAAACATTTCTGACAGTTTCATTAACACCAAATGAATTATTTAAATTTTTCACATCATTTATTACTTGACCCTTACCACTAAAAGCAGTAATTGGTGCATTTATTTTAGTTGGACTATCTATTAATTTCTTTTGCGTTATAACTGCATTTCTGTCATTTGATTTTATGTTAGGAACATGATTCTTATTACAGCTTTTTAACAGGGGTGTCAAAGGAGTTCTGAGTTCTTTAGTTCCATTATTATCAAGAGTTTTATTATTATTGTTATTACTTACATATTTTGTGATATCACCATTTTTATTTTCAGTATTTTTGGCTTTTTTAGTTTTCTTTTCTGGTTCTTTAATCTTAATAAATGTACCTCCACAAGTTTTCTGATGAGTTAACCACCAATAATCGCAAGGTCCTGGAGCCCTGTTCTGTGATCGCCGCACTATGCCAAAGTAGGGTTTTCTTGTTTGGCAAGGCCCATTACATCTCCACCAATGAATTTGATATAACATTACCTGTAATAAATAAGATTAATTGTAGAACTTGTAGAATTAACTTACAATTTAAGAATTTTTAACCTTAGAATATATGCTTACTTCATCATGGAAATCATGATAAATACTTATGTTAAGGCCAGCTGCCTTATTTATCCTATGCATATGTGCCTTGAAGTTTGGTCCATGACCGTCTCGCTCACGGTCCCGGCATGTTATGAATAAATAAGCATGAATCATCTCATGCAGTAATGTCTCCACAAGATCTTTACGTGGGCGCAGCTTAAGAAGGGGCTCACTTAAGGCAATATCACAGAGGCCCCCTCTGCCTTCATACCTGAAACAAATGTTATGACAACCACTACTAAAACAATGTCTTATAATCATATAGATGACAAGCTCTTCTTGAAAACATGTACCTATTACCACAGCACAAGGATATAAAAAAGAATTATAATAATTTTGATATCAAAATAATAAAATCTCACTAAATCAGGTTAATATGGTGTGAATGAATGAAAGTTTATTTAGCAATTTTACATAAAATACACAATTACAAGATGAGATAAAAGTATTAACAACAGAACACATAAAAGTAAAAAAAACTGAGATAATAATATATGATATTATGTATCTTCGTTTTATGAGCTATTCTTATAATAGGAGGAACAGACCTGAGACGAAAATTTAACTGTACAAAACTGTGAAATGGGTTTGCAAATGGTTTTGAAGGAAACCTTAGTATGTAGCAATAAGGAAGTGACACCTGTCAAAAGTATCATCCTACATTGGACAAAGTAATTATAATAATATTCCTTACTCAATTAGCCTAGCCGAAAGTAAGCACTGTAAGGCTTGTGTTATGGTTACTAAGCTAAAGGATAGATATATGTAGTAGCTACACAGATATGTAATATGAATATAAATATATATAAATACCCATGACTCGGGTACAAATGTGTTGTATTCATCACACAAACATCTCTCCTTTCGGGAATCGTACACAAGATTACTGGTGTGAAAGGCAGGATTGTTACTAATGTACTAAATTGTCATGGAAGTACAAGGACTAAACTATAGATTTTTAACCAGTTCTGGCTAATATGACTACCGGCTCTCTCTGCATTTTTACCAAAAGTTTAGTCAAGGCTCAATAGAATGCTGGTGTTCCCATGCGCCATTAATGAGGCACTTGACATGTTACTAAATTTCCCAGTTTTGAGTGGTTAATGTTTGTGTAAGTATGAATTATTCCTTCATCAAAATTAGTTACTGTTTTCAAAGGAGGGGAAAAAAGAATATAACTAAGGCAAGGCTTTTGGCTCAAATTAATTTAAATAGCAGATGATGTATGTGTTTTCATAATGGCTTAAAGTTTTCCATAAATAAACATAATTGCAAAATGAGGAAATATTTTTCATTGCAAGAAGTGTAGGATTTCCGCAACCAAAAATAAATTATTGTAGAATTATTGATGGAAATAAAGACGGTTAAATATGTTTACGTATACCCGCCACTTTTAAATTTCTGCTACCTAGGCAGAAGTGTGAGACAATATGTAATCATACTTACGAACATATACCGGCGCAAGAATACATTCTCTTGCTCCATCGGACCACAGCTCTGCTCGCCAGCTTGGTCCAAAAGAAAATCTTGTCGAAATGTAGAAACATAATATGGATATTAGGGGTAGGGTCTATCAATTCTAGCTCGGGATCTGCCAAATTCATCTTATATACAAGCAGTTAATTTAACGATTCTTAAAGTAATACCCGTATCTTTTGGCCACTTTGTATGGACTTATTATTTTTAACATTTTTTGAGATACAAACAAAACACGCAAACGTCAACTCGACATACTTCAACTTCAATAGTTTCAGCACAGAATTGATTGAATTGAAAAGTCGGATTTTTGATTTTTTACTGATTAAAATTTCCAATAAAGGAAGGCAAAGTGTACAAAGCCCATACAGCCTAGTCTTCATTCTAAAGACATTTCTTAAGATCACAATAAATGATGATAAGAGTTTATTAATAAATGATAAATAAATCAATGGATGATGAATGAATAATGAAATAATCCCTTTCTCTAGGTTTCAGTTAAGGTGTGGGGTTTTACCGAAACATCCTCGTAGACTTATTCAGAGAATGTGAAAAGCTACAACTCGAATATTATTTAGTTATTTTGTGTAAATTTAAGCGCATATCGATTCGTGCACTTTAATTTTTTATGATATATGATCATATTCGACAACTTGGTGAAACTGTTTTGTACGGCCAATATATATCACAACATAATTTTTATTTTTAACATTTTGAAGCGACTGACTTGGATGATAATGAAATGTGTATCGTAATATTTTACCACTTCAAAATCAAATCTCCAAATAAATTTAATTGTCCTTGATCAACAAATGCCTTCATGGACCAATAGTTGCTAATATTTAAGGAAAAGTAAAATAAAGCTCTCTTCATATATTTTCCAATGGAACTTATCTAATAGCTAGCAGAGGATCGTTATCAATATCAAGATGCATTCGACGACATGTTACTTCATGTCGGCAATGCGGTAGAATTGGATAGAATTATTTTACTCTAAACTTTCATAGTCACTGTCGATAGTGACTCATTTTAATAATATTACAGAGTTATTTTTTCGTTACTCAGTACACTAATTATCACTATTATTCTTAAACAAAATATGCAATAAAGTGAGGTGAAAATCTAATATAAATGGAAGTAAAGTATTAATACATATAATAATTACAACAGTAAGATTGATGAAAAATATCTTTATTATCTCGAGTATCTTTAGCAGAAGGCATGTTTAGTCTCTATTTTATCCATATACTGATTTAAATATCATACCTGAGACTTAATTATCACTCACAGGCAGTTAAAAGACGTATTTTCTAGGATTTTGTATACCCTATATTATATTCTAATGAGTGCTCAATCTAAAGAGGTTTAAAAGATTGTAGCTGAGTTGGCCATGCTTCCATAATTTGCTGTTTTCTGTTTGTATTACAGGCATGCGAGAAAAAAGTACAACCTGGTATTACGAAATTAACATGGACTTCAACAATGTCTGATGCGTACATTGCCGATTGCGTAGTTCAAATTGGGGAGGTTTGCTGTTTATACTTATTTTTTCTGATACCTGCACTATTTTAGTTTAATGGTTAACTGTTATTGCAGCTGCAAGATTTCTTAACAACGTACAAAAATTGTAATGTCAATTTAGTCAAGTTAATGGAAAAAATATGTGACACTCCTCTGGTCGAGTTTGATATTTACAATGTCTTTGATATAAATATACTAAGAGCAAATATCCGTCAAATGCAAGTAGCTGGAGCTGAAAAAATTTTAGATATGTACAAAGAAATAATAACTTACCTTATCATTGTTTATGAAGGTTTTGAGCCTTTTATCACCCAAGTGAGTAATAATGATTTCTCACGTTTGAATAAATTACGGTGTGATTTACGTGCGGTAATCGCAGGATAAGTTTTTTTTATATTTATCATTGTGATTTAATTTCTAGATGGTTGAATATTGGATTAAATATGTAAGGAGATTTGATCGGTTATTAGAAGATGCTGTCAGGTTGTCTATAAAAGCGACAATGCAAAACATGTATAAATGCGTACATGGTGATGGTAAGTTATGGTGATCGACATTGCTAGGATATGAGGAGATACATGTTTATATTTTTAAAGTAAAACTTCTTTACGCACGCTTGACTTGCGGAGTAAGCTGATGAATGCGTGACGAGAGTGTTACGAAAGTGTGATCGGGTGAGGCGAACGGAAGTTGAGAGGGAGATATAAGAACTATCTTATACCTCCCTCTAACCTCCGTTCACTCTTTCTATCTTCACTAGAAGATAGAAAGAGTTACGTTTCGTATATAACTGTATGGGCAAGAGAGAGAGGTGTGAGCACACATTTAAGTTTCGTATATCTAATAAATATCTATACGAGTATATATAGATGGAGCTAAAGAAGTTTTACTTCAGTCGTGTGGTCTAAAGCACACTCGTTTTTTTAATGTGTGTACTGAATTTAAGAAAATACCTTTCAGGCACAATGGCACCATCGCCTTTAATTAAAATGAAGTTATATTTAACTGGCACCGATATTATTTATCTTCCCGACAAACATGAGATAGAAGATACATTTACAACTTTCTTGGAGGAAATAATTCATCTTATGAGTACAGTTCCTCGAATTTTTGAAAAGTTTGCTTTACCGTCTGGAGGCTTAAAGAGATTTAAGGAGGTTTTGCAAACTGACACAGATTGTAACAAGCTTCAAAACTTGATAGATGCTGGTAAAATCATAAACATTATTTTAAATATTACGCAAGAGTAATAAATAGACTGTTATAAGTGTGACTTGATATTTGAGCCAATGACGACACTGCAAACTTTCACAGAATTTAGTTTTCAGTCTTTATGTCAAACTTATCGCATTGCAACAATTACTAAAAAATTATATATCTAGCTCTGTTTCGTACATTTCTGTTAATTTATAATTATAAATTTTAAAAGCAACTATTAATAATCAATAGTAAAACATGAACTGAGGGTTTTTTCCGATCAAATGTATAAGCAAGGTCTCAACAAGACCTTTCCCAAGATTTTTGGGGAAGTACGTGTTAGTTGTTAAGTCAAGGGTTTTCAAATACGAGATGATAAAAAGAACACAGTTTAGTTTTTTTAATAACGTATTTTTATACTCTGTTCATAAACGAAATAAAATTTCAGAGATAGAATACAATCTAGACCTTATAAAAGAACACATACGAATGTGGGATCCCTATTCGCACATATGGAAGGTTAACAAAGACCAATTTATGCTAAAATACCGTGAGGAGGGTCATACGGCGTCTGAATTTAATGATTTGATTATTAACTACAGCGATTTAGCTAATACTGTTCAGATACAAGAAACTTTTAATCAGGTACAAGCAAATCTACCAACTTATATTGTAAAAGAACTATTTTTAATAAACATCTATTTAGTTATTTCCGAACAACAGAAAATCCTTGTAAATGGCAAAAGCAGTATCAAAATAAATGTGTGTGTACCTTTTTAGATTCATTTTATCACTTTGAACTCAAGTGAACTGAAGAAGTCTATAATCGCCCATTGTCTTGTCTGGCAAACTAAACTGGGAGAACTTTTACGTAAAATTACAGAGTATGATATCGATGAAATTTATGCCTACGTAGAAAAAAGTAGTGAAGATGCTATGAAGGTGGAGTAAATTTTTTTTATGATGTAAAATAAAACTTTTCTATGACCAATAGTAACCAGGCTATACCATTAGTCATTTCATATAATAAAACTGATTATTAGATTCTTTTAGATCTTTTAAGTTGTTGTAATCATAGTTGTGTTTGGGAATGTCAGATAATAATTTTATTGAAAAGAGATGATTGTCTAAAATCTAAGTTTACTTTGATATAGATGCCTGCTGATTTAAAAGAACTTGCTTCTACTATGGCCACTTATGAACGTCTAATGGAAGACATACCTAGATTTGAAATGACATTTCCTCCGGTTACAGACAAGATGATGACGCTTGGTAAGTTGAAATAGTATTCAATAGTTATAGTACATATTCCCACGCGGCGATGTAGCTCTAATGTTATGTCAAAATTCGTGTGTGAATAAAATATACTATACTTATCTTTTCATTATATAGGTGCCCCAAAAAATAGAATAAAGCGGAAGCCAATAGAGACGAAATGTTTCGAAGTTTTTGAAAAACCTTTATTTACGAGATTGTAGTGGTCACAGATACATCAGTTATAAAGATAGGTATTTTTTTATTTAGGTGTATGATATGTCATTCACCTAAATTTAATGCGAGGTATGCCTCGCATTAAACAAAAATAACGCAAATCTTTTTTGTACTAGGCGTGATGTTCGACATTTTCTTGTGGCGCTGTCTATGATATCTAAATTAACCACATTTTTTGTTTATTGCGAAGTATTTTATTTACCTAGTTAGAAAAAAGCTAAGAAAATAATAAGGAACTTAATAAATGATGTCACTGCGATCAATAATCTCTTGTGAATTATGGTTTGTCAAAAATATAAAATCAATAATTGGAAAATAACAAAAAATCGCATGCTCAATCAACGTTCGGCCTAGTCATTCAATTAAATGTCTTCATTCAATGAACGCGCTAGACATTCAATCAAATAGCAGATTCAACCAGATGACTGCGACATATATACTGTTGCAATAATATAGCTTGGCATAATTACGCAATTCTAGCAACTGTTGTGAAAAATCTATTTATTCTGAATGATCCTGTAAATTATAAAAATATATGTTTTAGCTAAATTCGAGGTTGAACTGAGTTCTGACATGGTGACAAGGCATGAGAACATACCAGTTCTATGGGCGGACTACCTAAATCTTTTAGAGGAAGCCAAAAAATTATTAGAAATGAACAAAGATAAATTTAAAACTGAATTATTGGAACAAGCCGAGGTAAAACCAGATTTTACTGTTGTATCTACACAAAATAATATTGCTGTCTTTTTAGTCAACCACCTCAATATTATTTTTTAACAAAAATCTTACTTGACAATCACTACTGAAATAGGTTTTCAAAGAAGCTGCAAAGGAGTTTTGTGAAGACTTCTATAATACAGCTCCCTGTAGTTCTGATGTTAGTGGCAAAGATGCCATGGCGCAATTAAAAGCGTTTAGAGATCAACTCAACGCACTACGTGCTCAAGAACAACAGATTCGAGATGGACTTGCAGTATTTAATTTAACGTAAACTTAATTATCGTAAAATTTTGTATTTATAATTAGTTCTACTAGAAATTTCAGTGGACTTTTAAGGATTCCATCATCTTATCCTTAACTTAATAACAAAAATTATATTGTGGTTTTAACACTTGGCATCATCTATTTTTATACGTACGTGTATTGTAGTTCAAATTACGTTTCCAGTAATTTTTTTGTTTGCAGTCATTTCCAACGTAGAAAATATAAATCTCATTGTACTGTATAACATGCGTATTAGACGTACTTCGACCAAATTGATTGTTAAAAGATAATGAGTAATTAATGCAAATGACATAAACAACACGGAACAAATTAAAAGAACACTAATATTATTTTTTAGGACTCCAGTGAATCTGGATCTACAAAAAATGGAAAAGGAACTAGAAAAGTTAGAGGAGGTATGGGGCCTAGTGTTTCAATGGGAGGAATCGTGGGAAAAATATAAAACTCAAACTTTCTGGGAAATGGAAACAGAAGAAATGGAAGAAAATGTTATGTTCTTGTTTAGGTAAATATTTGGATATCACTTATTTTGACATCCTTTTTATTGAGGTAACAATGATCTCGAATAAGTGAGGATAACTAGCGAGTTGTTGAATTTGGTTGTGTTCTATTTATTCGAATCCCTATCGAAGATCATTTTCACGTGTTGTCATTTCGTTAATCTAAGTACACGGCACTTGTGTATTTTTCATTACGGATTTTTGATACTTCAATTAAAAAAGTGGGAAAGAGATATTTAATTAACTTCATTAAAATTTTATTTTAGAAACTTTAATCGACTTTCTCGTCAATTGAAAGATAAAGGATGGGATATAATTGATACAACTCGAGTCAAGGTCGACGCATTTAGACGTACGTTACCGCTTATTGGTGACTTGAAAAATCCTTGTATGAGAGAACGTCACTGGGACAGAATTAGAACTCTTATGGGAGTGTGAGTATTTTTAAGCTATACACAAATATACTTAGTTAAACACAAAACTCACATGTGTTTTATTTTAAAACCTTTTTCATTTTCCTAAACCTAAAACTTTGTCATAACAGAGAGTTTGACCAGAATTCTGAAGATTTCAAACTTGATTTGATAATGCGTCTCAACTTTCAAGCTTACGCTGAAGATATTGCTGAAATATCAAATGCAGCTACAATGGAGTTAAATATTGAAAATGGGCTAAAAGCCATTAGAGAAGTTTGGGCAAACACTACTTATGAAATGTCACATCATAAAGGAGATATGTATAGAATAAAAAACGTGGAAGATGTTATGCAGGTTGGTATTTACATTTATCTTAAGTAGGGCAAAATGTACATAGGTACCCAGAATGTTCAAATATTGATAAATCTTTACATAACAGTTTTTAGAAGATCACCAAGTTCAATTATCGTCTATGAAATCAACCAAATATGTTGAACCGTTCATAAAAGAAGTGGATTACTGGGAAAAATCTTTAGGATACGTTGCTGAGTGTATTGAGGTATATTTGTGACTTCATTGTTTGAGTACATATTGAATTATGTACCTTAATAACTGATTACTTTTTAAAGATATCTTTGCAAGTACAACGTAGATACTTATATCTCGAAAGTATATTTAGTGGTGAAGATATAAGAAAACAACTGCCGAATGAAGTAAAGATATTTGATAATTTAGCTGCAGATTGGACGGATATTACTTTCAAGTAAGTTTGATCTGTTAACAAATCCAATATATCCATTAATTTTAATAAAAATATGGATTCAAAATAAGTAATGTCGTTAAACTATTATTCTAGTATGCATGCTGGAAAAAATGCTATTGAAGCATGTTTATATGAGCCAGCTCCTTACCTCTTCAACAAATTGAATAAAATGGTTGACAACCTTGATGGAATTTTGAGAGCACTGGAAAAATATTTAGAAACAAAACGACAATTATTTCCAAGATTCTATTTCATATCTAACGATGATCTTTTAGAAATTCTTGGAAATTCTAAGAAACCTCAGCTCATCCAAGTTCATTTGAAGAAATTATTTGACAATGTGAATAAAATAAGAATCGATAAGGTAATTTTTTAAAACTTGTACGGAGAATAGCTCTTGGTCATACTTCAAACTGTCACATTTTCTCACTTGATTTTAAACTTAAAAAATCGGTCGGTAAAAATTAGTATTTATGTATGTATAAGTTGATGATTTGTTAAATATAGCTAAATGGTTTACAAAGATTTTCATGTAATGAATTCTCTAAAAAAACTATCATGCTACTATATAAGTACACAGGAAGCAAAAAATAAAGGGAAATTTGGACGTTTATTATTGAGAAATGAATGTCTTTTGAAAACAATACAGGTGGTTTTTCTATTACTATAGTTCGATCACGTGTCTCAATATTCGCTATGTGCAAAGTGGGTGGTGGGGACCGTCAAATCGATCGCAGCGCGCGATGTGACAGAAATGTGAAATAACTCTGGACTGTCATGTATCAAATTGCAATATTTTCATACAATTTCATACTAACGCTATTAAGAATTTTTGAGAAAAAACGTTAAAATTCGCGATATGGGTCACAGTGTTATAAAGTGTAGAAACAGGCGGGAAAAGTTTTTCCCATTGTTGTTCGCTACTTGTTTTTGATAAACTTTCTTCTGTGTTGATATAATGTATCAAAGCAGCAATATGTTTGCACTTGCCACTTTGAATATAAACACTCTCGCACTTAACATTCGTAACGACACGTTCATCATTTATCTGGAATTAAAATTAACATTAAATTAATTAATATAAGTTGAGGTGCACTAACTCAAAAATACAATACTTAGTTCGTACACTTCCGCGCACATTACGCATTTGCATAAAACACTTTTTACGGATTTTGCACATATTTTTTATAATGGTTGTCATGTTCACAATATTTTAATCGAGCACGTTCCTAATTGTTAAAATTGTTTTATGCATATCAAATTGTTTTATTTTTACATTTTATTTAGTTATTAAATTCTCACTACGATTATATTGTATGTAACTGAGTAACAATGTGTGTAAATTACACACATTGCAAGACCTGATGATGAAGTTAGCTCTTTTTGCAAATAATAACAGTAAGATGGAGGTTGGTCCCCCTGCCCGAGTTTCTTTCGCCAGTTCTTCTCGGAAGGGCTCTCCCAATTTCCGAGTAGTATACAATGTAATCATAGTGAGAATTTAATAATTATTTTAAGGATTAAATATAAAATAAAATAAAATATGCGCAAAATCCGGAAAAAAGTGTTTTATTGAAATGTCAAAAATACAATTTCAATAAGTAGATATGAACTCACTTTAAATGATGTTTCGAAGGGATTATGTGTAACAGTAAAGACGTTTGTCTATCAGAGCTTATATTAAGTAGCTTTGTCCGTTGGTTCTAAGCTCTTCAACGTTTCTCACATGCTGTTCTAATACTATTTTTTCCTTTTTGCATAGTTTGAGGTTGGAAATATATATCATGTTCTAGCGATTCAAATCCCGTACGTATTATAACATACCATTTTTTTGTTAAGGTAGGAAAATCGGTTATTAATATGCACCAACTTTTTTAGATATTTTTATTTAATTTCGCTGAAAAACAATCCGGAAATCGTTATCAAACAATCCAGTTGCCATTATTTGACAGAACTCAAGTCCACAATAATTGTGGTCACTAGAGGCGCTGTCATCGCGCACACAGCGAATAGGGGTATAAGTAGATACACAACACCGTATCTACCTAGTTGTTATATGTTTTCATCGACATATAATAATGGACATGCCGTATCCGTATAACGTGCAGTAATTTCATTGTTTGAGAAGAGTGACGAAGATGGTACAGTCACCGTCAGATATTTCGTAGCAGACAAGGTGACCAAATACTTCTGAACAATTTAAAATGTCAATAAGTTCTATACGCTAAGAGTGACCATTATTATCTGAACATTCATTACTGCATTAATATCTCAGCAGATGCTAGTCATTAACTTCTAAACACACAACTTACCAATAATATCTGAACACTCATCACATTAAATGTAGCAGATAAACACTGGGCTTAACTATTATTTTTTTAAAAGCTATAATTAAACCTGCACTCTCTTGTTTATATTTAATTAATTTATTTATTTTATTATACGACACTAGCTCATAGTAGAAGTTGAAATATGTTTGTAAAATTCGACACGTTTGCCAGCGTCTTGGTAGCTCAGCGGTCAGAGCACTCGCCCGGATAGCGAAAGGTCATGGATCCGAATCTCACCTGAGGGCTCGGAGGCGTAGTTGTTTTTTACACATGTATTTTATACCTGCACTCTCTTATTAGTGCGATATGTTATGCTTAAATGTAAGTCTTATGACATGACATAGATATTGGATTTTAATGAAATTAATAATTCTTAATATATTTTTATTAATAACAATTAATAATTAATAACCATCACGGGGTGTAAAGTTAATCGATTTTTTTAAATGCTGATTTTTTTAAAAATAAATGACAATTATTTAAAAAAAATGACAAGAAAAATATATATATATATATATTTTTATATTTTTCTGATTACTTTTTTGAGTTAGTCTATCACCCGCTTTCGGCTTGACGTCAGCTTCTAGGACACCTTGTATAAATTATCAAAAGAGTTCCTATTAAAATGGTAATTACAGTAAAGTTAGAAGGACTTCCAACTGCAATATTTCCTCAACTGCTCAGATAATTCAGACTACACTATATACATAGATACATTTGATGTGATGAGTGTTCAGATATTATTGGTAAGTTGTGTGTTTAGAAGTTAATGACTAGCATCTGCTGAGATATTAATGCAGTAATGAATGTTCAGATATTAATGGTCACTTGTAGCGTATAGAACTTATTGACATTTTAAATTGTTCAGAAGTATTTGGTCACCTTGTCTGCTACGAAATATCTGACGGCGACTGTACATACTTTCGGACTAACGCTATCTCTCTCCTTATTGGGTCTTAATTTCCATGACAGGTACGACATATATTTTGAAAGAGGTATAGTCCGAAACTTAGTTTTATCTTTTTTTTTCGTAATGCCACAATTCTCACCATTAGTATATGTCGATGGCTGTTTAGTACACTATATTTATTTTTATACATGAAGCTGAAAGGCTGTAAAGCTTGACCGATCATAGCCTTACGAAATAGGTCTGTGTTTATCTTTTTACAACGGCTGCAAGTTAGAGTCCGCCATTTCGTGACTAATTGAAATATTTAACTCAAAAAATGGTATCCTTTATGTATAGATAATAGTAATATCTAAAACAAAAAAGGTTGAATAAATCAAATTAATTTCTATTTTGTAAGATAAGTTTGATAAAATTTATATAAAAATAAATTGATTCCACATTAAAACAATCTCTTACTTGGTAATTAATTATCGAAGATACCTACAACAAATTATTAGCCTAGAACTCGTAGTATGTAGTTTCGATAAGTTTGATGATCAAAAGGATAGCTAAAGATACGAAAGGATTTTCCCAAAGTATAGCAATAACAATGATGTAATCAACAAGAACTGTGTAAATGTTATTAGTCATTACGGAGCAGTGATAAATATCGTACACTTTATGGGCTTTACTATCACTTATTTTGCTAAACAAGGGGTTCTCGTTTGAGTTTTTTAATCTCTTTATTTTATTTTTGTATCGAGTATTATGTAAGAAATTATTTCTTTATCGAGAACGTTCATATTTTGTCAAGTGAAATGAAGTAGTGTTAGGTGTCTATCCCCGTTTTCTAAATAAATACAATGCTTTCTCGTTAAATTCCCTTACTTTATAGAAACCAAGGGTATTTCTCAGTCATCATAAAATGATCATTACTCTTTACTCATACATACATCATTCATGATTATCAAAAACCTAAAATTAAGGCTGTATGCGCTTTGTATGCTTTGCCTTTCCCGAAAGGGAAACGAAATAAAATATTGTGTTTGTTTTGTTTTGAATTATTAAATAGTAGAGCTGTAAAAGTAACGAAAAAAATCGTACCCATATGTATTCGTTACTATGACAATTAGTATTCGTTACTTTCGTATCGTTACTCGTTACTTTAGTTACCTTATAACATGCTATGTTATGTATATTAGAAAACGTACTGCGTACGCGTACAGTATGACGTCGCGGCGTCGCAACATTCGTGATTTGTTGAAAACATACTTATACATTACATACCAAGCTGCATCAGATAATTTTTTTCACTTTTCTGAATTTTGAACCAGACTTTTGGTAATTAACAGCTTTTGTTAACCAGACACAATTAAATCTCATTAGAGCTCATTTAAACACATCTCTTTTAAGATAAGAACAAAATAAACCGTGAAAATAAGCGATAAAAAAAAACATATTTCTAATTTGTAAAAAATACTTTCCTACCTTGTTTCTGTTACAATCTCAAACTTTGTACACACACAATACCTTTAATAAACAGTAAAAAATTTGGACATCGAATTTCCAAATTATACTTTACTTATTAAACAAACATCGTTCTTTGTAACGTACATTTATAAATTCACTGAATAGGCGCGCGCATACGTAAAACATACGATCAGCAAAGTTTAACTATACGCATCAACGGTACTTGTGTAAACAGAAATAGTGTAGGTACTCATAATACGAAACATGCGAGTAACGAAATTCATTCGTGTGTAACGTTTCGTTACTCGGTACTAGATGGCGCACCCGTTACTTAGTAACGAATACATACGGTTTGTTACAGCTCTATTAAATAGACTTGCCGGCTACTTTTGCGAGTCAATGTCAAGTTTTATAAATTAAGAATTAGGTATTCCGTGTTCGGTTCGTCATTTTGTCTTGTTTTAACGAGGCGGTCACAACGTATATTAAGGAAAAGAAGGAATAAGTCCTGAAGTCTTGGTGTGCACCGCAAATCTAACTTACCTGCTTTGTGTGAACTCTGGCACGTGGTAACAAATCATGGAGCCTGAAGATATTGCTAAATGCCAGTTTGTTCCTTTCAGTGCTATTGTTAGTACTTAATATTTTTACCTTAGTTATTTGAGGTTACCGTTATTTAATTACTTACAAAAATTTAATATTTTTTTATAACATAACTTCCAACTCTTTCAGCAAAAAACAATGGAATTTTTAGAGACTACACATGAATATTATCATGACAACTGCAAGAGAAATCTTCTTAAAATGCAGAAGAATGCCATTTTTGGTGCCGTGAATAGAAGGTTAGGACTATTGAAGGACAATTTTAATATAGGACTGTACCGGGCCATCAATGCTCACGACTGGAATAAATTGCTGTACCTACTCAAAAAATCTCCAATTTGGCAACAAGCTTTCTTCTCTTTACGTGGGCGACGACATTATATTAGGGTAAGTTATAACAAATCATCAGAAAACAAGTAAACCCAAAAATATTTAGAAATACAATCTTATTCTTGACATTTCGATAGCAAGCGCAGTGAGCACAGTTACTTGATAAAACATGTTGTCTTTTTATTTAGTCCATTGCCTAGAAAAATTATTATTGTTCTTCATGCTTTACTGGCAGACATTCATGAAGCAGGCATGATGAGTTTCAATAGCAAAACAGAGTTTTCAGAAGTAAATTTCTGTCTGAAGTTTCTACCTCCCATGCTGATTTTACCTTTGCTGTCATGATCATCCCCTTAAAAGACAGTGTTGTGTTGACTCAAAAGGAATAAGATATTTATGTTCAGATCCTAGGGAATACTCCCCCACTGGTCCTGAGGTTGGTTTTAGATCTGTCAGTGAATATTATGAGTGCCTTGTGTGGAAACTTAGGGTTATTGTCCTAACTGAAACGTATTTATTTGTCATAGGCTGCTTCAATGAGTAGTGTCCAGTCAATCCTTTATTAAACCACTGAGATGTTTCTCTGATTCAAATCTTACCAGTTGGAAGAGTCAAGGTTCAGCACTGATTTTTGTTGCTTCCTGTTTGATAGAGTTTACACATTCTAATGCCGCCTTGGGAGCTGTACAAATACTTCCGGTGATTCTGGTGTGAAGGAATTAATAGTTTGATGACAAATCTTGATTAGGTAGTTTTAGGCCACCACATCACAACATCATATCTCACCATTGGTCTTATCACTGTGTAAGCCACAGAAAGATTGTAGGGGCTAAGCCCCACCATTTCCCTACTACTGCTCTGCTCTCTTATAGCATGATGCTGGCAGTTGTGACTTTGTGATCTATGTAGCTGTTCTAGTTAGTTTGTTGTTGAGAATTATAATTAAATATTATACCTTCTTGGACAATTGTAGTGTGATAGATTAAGCTTGCCTGAAATCCTATATTTAGGATACTTCTTTCCTGTATTATCATCACTAGATTCTTTAGATTTTCCAGCACTGAAAGCATGCTGGTATTTTTAATCGGGTGCAGTCTTTAGCACCCTTTATGTAGATGTCTATCGCATATTGGTTCTAGTATTTCACTAGGAAAGATGTTAGACTAATTGGTCTAAATAATTTACGATTGGTGTATCTGAATTTCCCAGTTTGGGTATAAATACTACCATTACATCCCTCCCGGCTTGCGGTATATAACTATAGGCTAGACAGGCCCATAGCAAATCGGTGAGAGTATCTGTTATTTGTGCTTCCTCCCACTGTAAAAGGGCAAGAAGTAAATGGAGAATAGTTGTTTAAGACCCAACTTACATTTTAATGTGCAATTACTCAATAAGAGTGAGGCGCCAGCGTTCTTTTGTAGGGATTTATAATCCATGCGCATCACCAATGCCAATCCACCTTCGCGCCCTCGGTTGTTGTAGGCCGCCCTTGTTGGGTTGTTGTCCTGTGGTAACTAGGACGTTGACGGGTTTCCCAGCGTCGCATCTTTCGCCCTCCCTCCCCAAGCGGTCTCTGAATCTTGTCCTGACTATATGGCTTGGGTGCTAGCGGAAATTCCCGGTCTGTAGCCTCTCCCTGGCAGGTCGTTGTTGCTGACGGAAGTTGCAGGCCCCGGAGTTAGACGCTGGAGAAGCTTCTTCCACAGCAGCCTTGACCTACACTTGGTTCTTCGTCTGATTACTGGTTAGCCGTATCGATTCGCCACTTTCTCTTGCCGATCTCCACCCAGTCCAGCCAACTAGTGTCCATTTGTTGTCGATAAGTGTTGGGTAGCCTTCCATTAGAGGGTTTGTCTTCAGTTGTAGTGTGCAGGGTTTCTGCTTTCTCGGCCACACAGGATACGGGCTTAAATCCCCCTGCACTGTTTTAACATAGACATAATTAATCTCGTTTTAGGCTGTGTTTTCATGCCCTATATGAAAACCTGTCTGCTCATAGCCTTGTAGGTAGAGTACTCTAAGTTTGCACTCTACCTACAAGGCTATGAGCCTACCTATATGGCTGGATGGTTGTGGCAATTTTGTTGTTTCTGGATTTAATAACATGCATTATTTAGTATCTATGAAGTTGCAGTATTAAACTGAGGATCTTAGGAAGTACTTGATAATATTTAATTAATTGTATAATAAGTAAAAGTTCTTTGGTGAACACATATTTTCAGAAATCACTTTATGAAATATAGATACAACTTACTATTTATTTTATTTCCACTGTACTAAGTAATATACTTTACCTTACAGGCTGTAGCAATACTGATGATGTACCACCCAAGTGCTCAATCACAGAACATGCTGCGCGAATACTTCCATATGGTCTGCTCTTGTCGGACTGATGAAGAGAAGAGAGCTCTCATGAGGCTGATTTTAGAACTTCCAGAAAAGATTTTGGAGCAACCTCGTTTATATATGTACCAGAGAAGACGACAACGACAACGACAACAACAACAACAACAACTGAACAACTGAACTATTAGACAGATAAATCTACAAACTTGTCAAAGCTCTTGAAAGCATACGGATTGGTTATTAAATAATCTCCTGTTGTTTTCCAAATCACTATTGAATTATATCAAAAAAAATCTTGGCAAATTCCATGTATGATAAGTGTTACTCATTTATTCAGCTATTGTGGTTATTAAGCAAGCGTTATTTGATAATATGCTTCCCAGTGTTTAAAATAGCAAAGTTTCAGTTTATTTTAATATATTTGCATAAATATCTAAAAGGAAGTGCATTTCTTTAATTAAGTATTTTATTTAAAGGCACTTTAGAGTTGAAATTATAAAAAGCTTATTGAAAGCATTATAAGCTGTGTAGAAGCTGACAGCCTTGAAGTTTAACATTACTCAAGCTGTATAATACTGCCATCCGTTAGCTTAATCGTCGCTATGCCATAAATATTTAGAATTGATGTTTTAACTAGAACTATTTCAAAAACTATGAGAAATAGTTTTTTTTTTACATATCGTCGTTGCGCGTGAAAGAGTCGCTGTGTTTTTATAAATTTGTTTAAGCTCTGTGAATTATAACACTTAACGTGTATATATGGATCTTTCGAAGTATGAATGTCACATAGCTACATTCCGAAACTCTTTAAATATTTAATTTATTACATAGTTGTTTTTACAGTATATGTGCATAGAAATAACGATCAATACTGCATAAAAATCCGAAGCGAAGAAATAGCTAAATAACACATAGCGATTTTTGCACGCGTAACGACGATATGCAGGCATTTAAAACTCAAAATAAGGTTGGGTTTAGTGGTCTTTTAGAAGATGTACAACAACTAAAGTTTTGGTCAAGTTGATTTGAATTAGTGAGTCGATTTGTAACACAATATCAATGTTGAGTTAGGCATTTGTGAAATATCCGTAGCAAAGTTGCAGAGCAAAATTTCACAAGGGATTTAATGTTTTCAGAAATGGATATCCCATTTTGGTCAAATAATAGCAGTCCTAACTTCAATTCCCGTTATAGATAAGATGTTTTGAAAATAAAACTCAATTTTGTATTGATTCCAAATCTGTTATGCTGTTTTCCGTATATTAAAGATAATGTTTTGTCAAAAGATGTTGTTTTGTATAAAAGTGTTGACCTACAGCAAAATTATTCGATTTCGATTCGAAATGTAGAGACGGTGAATAGTATTCATTTAAACTGTTACAAAAAATTCTATGTACCTTAATTTGTTTAAATTTTATAGTAATTTGTAATAAATGCTTGTGATTTTTTTAAAAGCTCTGGTTTTTCCTAATTTTTTTTGGTTTAATTTTTTCTCAAAATTACATTATTTTTGTCTGTTCTATAAGTAATGATAACGTATAGAACTTCCACGTAAGAATAATGTTACAATTGGTCACCTTTCCTGGTCCACAATCCTTAGAAAGTTCCCTTTTAATAAAATTTTCTCTTCATTCATAAATTAAATAACTCTTGGCACTAAAACTGTTGTCCAAATGCACTTTTTGACAAAACTTCCAGAATGCAATTGGTTTGCCAGTCGCTAAGGCGATGATGTCCGAAGACGGTGAATGCATTGAGTGGAAATATAATCTGTTGTTGGATGGCCCCGCTGAGGTTTGGTTACTTGGACTGGAACATACAATGAGAGTGGTACTCAGAGAGGTTAGCGCCTTCAAAATGTATAGAATACTAGCTGACTCGGCAACGCCTTGCTGTGTTATATTATAAATTAAAATAAAAACTATCCTATGTCCTAAGTGGGAACAAATGCAGCAAAAAAAAAATACATCAAAATAGGGTGCGTAGTTTCAAAGTTCATCGGGGTCAAACACTGACACGTAATTTTTATATATATATATATATTATACTATCTGTCCCGGCCACGCGTTGCTGTGGCTCAGTTATTATAATTTGTAATATAAGTATTTTTATTATAAATTAAAATGAAACCTATCCCTTGTCCTAAGTCTGAAAAAATCTAGCAAAATGAACAAAAAAAAAATTCGGTTGAGTAGTTTTTAGAGTTCATCGTCAAACACTGTGACAGGAATTTTTTATATATATATACTATTCTAGAAACAGGCTAATCGAGGTGGCAACCCTATTTCGTGTTCAACAAGTTTATAGATAAAATTTTGTATTATTTGCTGTTTACCCTAGTTATAGAATATTAGGCCATTAACCATAAGTCGTATTCTACCTATAGAACTAATTACATGTACTGGATCCCTATACCGAAGAGGCCCACAGTCAACAGACTTATCTGCCGAAGTTTGGGTTGGACTTTAAGCGTACACTGGCCCAACAAAACTCGGGTTGGTTATGGGCGCGCACACTTTTTGATTTTTAAAAACAAATAGAAAATCTAATACTTCACGTCCAATAATTTAAATAACAACACTTGTTTAATAACGTTTATTTTCAATCAACAGCAATTGATTCTTACTCGGGCTGCCCTCAGGAAGTGCAAATACCAAAGAGAGCAGTGGATCAATGACTTTCCTGGACAGTTAGGCATAACGTGCAGCAAGGTTAGACTTAAAATATATCTATAATATACTTAGAACGAGAAGATCGATGAGATGCCCATTAAATAACATATTTTTTATGTACATTTTTACCTAATATCCGAGGAACGACACATTTGGACCTGGCCTACGCATAACATCATATCGTAATAGTCAGAGTTAGAAAACAGCCATTTTTTCACTTTAGAAATAATGTTGGTGAAAACACGAAATAATTGTAAGATGTCGTTTAGAAGATTTGAAATTGACAACATAACGTTTTTTGTTCGGCTTGACGTTTTTCGAAACCATTAATTCCTCTTATTGAGTTTGCAAATCTTTTTGAATGAAAAATTTAGAATTCGTCAAATAATCTATGATAACTTCAGTTCCCTGCAGTGACAGCTTACTACGGCGCCGGCGGCGGGCGGGTCGCGGTAGGGTCTCGTTGGCAGACGGAACACCCAGGGGGTTTTAGTGGGTTCGATAAAAAATAACTGACAGCTTGACAATATTTTTCGCTTTGATAACACTGGTTAACAATGGTTTTGCCCATGAATGATGAAATACAAAAATAGGCAGTACTTGGTAAATACTAATTATCAGTTATAATATTACAAGTGTCAGCTCGAGTTATCGAGCTATGCAAGTTTAATCTTGTATTGCGTTCGCCGCACTCTCGCAAGTTTCAACTTGTTCGTTATTACAGCATGGCTTTACTTTACTAGATTTAATACATCATAAAGAACGTTCAGATTGCGCTGGTATTCGCTATCAAATACCGTGAAAATACAATAAGTGTATGACGTGGTAATAGCACTGCAACCTACAGCAACGTCTTAAGTGTATCAAACAAATTTTGTTTTTAGTTTTTATTGTAAAGTTTGAACTAAAACTTTGTGAATTTATATTTTTGATTATGCCTCGTTCCTGTGAAAACAATTCTAACAATTTTTGTTACGTGTGTGGTAAATTCACTCCAAAAAATACGAGCGAAAACTTCAGTCCCAGAATCTGTCGTGCTTACGAACTTTATTTCGGGATACCAGTGAAAAATCAAGACAAGCCCTGGGTTCCGCATGTAATATGCTCGAGTTGTGGTAAATACTTCGGCCGGATCCGGCCGCCGATCATGTTTGCCTTTTGCGACACTGATGCTGTGGAGAAAACAAAAGGATCACATTGAAATATGGGAGATGTAAGCGATGAACAAACATGGTGAACGTTTTCACCAGTATATTTCAGGCATAGAACGGCGATAGGTACCAGGGCAAATGGGGTCCTGCTATGTTAGCAGACTACTGCTGGACGTTGAAGAGAGAGGCTGTAGATATTATTTATAAACGGAAAAGCAATACATTAACTCAGTTTTAAATTTTAAAATATGTGATTTATGAATATAATGTTATCTTAAGTCAAAAGATTTTTATTTAATTCCACAAAATACGCGAGCTAACTCGACCTTAAAACTTACATCAAAATGTATGTTTAGAGGTATGCTTTCGCAATTAGCACAACTCAGTTCATGGATTAACAAAACCTTAAAATTTGTTAACCAGTGTAATTTATTACATTTTTATGGGGTTTTTTGTAACACGTTGTATATTGATGGCCAACTCATATTTTAACAAATAATATTAATATTGTGTTTTTTTTTGTTTTGTTTCTTCTAAATTTATTTTAATTTTACCTGTAAAACTTGCAAATGGGTTTTAGTTTTTATAAAATATGTTTAGATTATTTGTTTACAGCTGTAAATTTTCCAATAAAAAAAAATTTTTTTGAACAAATGCCGAGCTCCAGAATCCCTTTTATAAAATTAATAAAATAATAACTGTTTGCTATTGGATATAGATCCAGTGGACATCTGATTGCACTCGGACATTGTGTCGTTGCGAGATTATGGGTGAGAAAAAGCCGTTGAAGAAGCTTCGCAAGAAGCAGAACCAGATCTTGACTACTCTTCAAATGATGTCCCGAAAAGATATCGCCAAGATTCTGCGGTGCAAAGTCAACGCGTTGTGTGTCATTGAGATTCATTCCCGGGATACTGTCGATAGGATGTATAAAATGGGTAAGCATAGTTCCAACGCATTCTAAAGATTTATAGGATATTCTATAAAATTGACGTGCGTAATGATGATATTGGAAGGCTAAAATACATTCTAAGTGGTGTATCCTTAAAAGGCGCCCACAAGACCAACAGTGGGCTGTGAGTGCAACGATGAGTATTGGCGGGTATACCCCGGTCCGGTGTATCCGGAACTCGCTGTTAGACAATATGTTGGCTCTTTAAATACGAAAAATCGTTTCGTTCACAATCTTTGGGCGAGTTTACTGTTAACCTTAGGGTTGAGCAAAATGTCAAAAGCTGTGAGTTTGATTGCCATTAGCAATACCTAAGTTTCCGTATGCTAGTTCCTAGTGATAGATGTTAAAAGTGCAGCTTGAAACTTTTCAAGCTGAATTCCTAAAGTTTGATAGTACTAGGTCTGAAGAACAGTGTATCTGTATGAAGTCCAGACAGACCCCAGAAATACCTGGAAAAATTCTTTTGTATCAAAAACTATCTACTTATACCTAATGTAATGCACTCTGTGTATTGTTTAGTACAACTGTGTTTTTTATTAATTAGAATATGCAGTAAATATTCTTAAACGTAAGTGAATGATATCATAATAAATGTCTCCATCATAAATAAATCTATAATTTAAGTAATACCAATTTCCCACGGTAAATATATATACTTGATCAGTCTTTAATAATGGTTGGAAGGTAAGTATGATTTAGTATTCATTCTTTTTAAATATTTTATCTAAATATTTCTTGAAATAATCTAGGGTGTATGCACGTCAGTGCCTTCGAGTGGTTCTCTCAGCTGAAGTTCTACTGGGACCGTGAGCGTGAGGATTGCTATATCAAACAAACTAACACAAACTCTGTTTACACCTACGAGTACATCGGCAACTCTGGACGGCTCGTCATCACGCCACTCACGGATCGGTGAATATTAGTTCACACAATTTTCTGTTAGTAGACATGTTTGAAATATATTTAAGTATACACAAAGAAATACATTTATTATTTGTCCTAGTAAGTCGTTACGGCGGTGGGGTATTTCTTATTTTACTTTACCTTTTAGTAGATTGGAGAGTTTTGAAAAGTTTTAAATAATATTATCTCATACTAAACCTCCCTCCTCCCCCCACACAAATACACCAAGATTATTCTACGGGCCTTTGCACACTACGTTTTTTAAACGTGCTATCGATGCGCTTTTACGGAACGCGCGTCAGATACGCGTCGGTAGTGCGTGTCCTAATATTCCACAGATAATTTTTTGCATGTCTAATGCGTTAGTACAGCGCACGGGCTATCTTTATTATAAAAGAATATTATCTTGAATCTGTAAAATTGACGATTTTAAGTGCCCGCAAGGGCCTATGAAATAAAGTTATTTTGATTTTGATTTTTGTATCGATACAGATACCGATTCAAGCACGAGACAAAATTTATGCAGGTATTCAAAGGTCAAACTTTGAAAACCTACGTAAATTCATGGTGAAGCTGCGATTGACTTGCGTCAGTATCACGTTTGTATCGACGCATGCGCCGACGCCGAACGGCGCG
Source organism: Calamotropha paludella (assembly GCA_927399485.1). Taxonomy (NCBI): domain Eukaryota; kingdom Metazoa; phylum Arthropoda; class Insecta; order Lepidoptera; family Crambidae; genus Calamotropha; species Calamotropha paludella. Next base: position 2,059,826 of record OV656806.1, on the reverse strand, counting down.
TTTAAAAAACGTGGTGTGCAAAAAGGCTCTAAGACTTAATATTCACATTCATTATGTAGAGTAGGTATTATGTATAGCCCTGTAATTTATTATACTTACATGGCTATGAGTAGTTTTTACTGTTTTGCATAACGTTTAATATGACATAATTCTATGTTCTCTCTTCCTCTTTTACATTACTGTAAACGACCGTGTGGTTTAATATAAATCATTACATAGTATAAAACAAAGTCGCTTTCTCTGTCCCTATATCCCTATGTATGCTTAAATCTTTAAAACTACGCAACGAATTTTGATGCGGTTTTTTTTAATAGATAGAGTAATTCAAGAGAAAGGTTTAAATGTATAATAAATGCATAATATAGTAGAGCATTGCATCCGTGCGAAGCCGCGGCTGGTCGCTAGTTCATTATAATTACAAATGTGTTTATTTCCAAGTTATATTTACATCACATTACATCCAACTTTTAAATTGAGACGTAAAGGCGACTAATGATACTGGGGTTAATCACCAGAAACTTCATGTAGACCACGAAATAGGCTTTTTAATTATGGTTTTTCGTTACCATCTCTAAGCTAAGCGTGCAGATTGTGGAAAAGCTCTCAATTTTGGGAGAGGCCTCTGTCCAGCAGTGGACGCTGAGATGATCATGATAATGACTCACAGACAAGCGTCAATCTCAATGACTGGATGTGACAGCAATCTAATACCAAATATTTAGACGGTGTAATCAATTGATTGTTATTTTCTTTGGTACCTAGATTTATTGTAATTTGTTGAAATTTTTAATCGAAGTACTCTGTGATCAGAAGAAAGAAAGAATATGTGAGAGAAACATTATTGCATGTGGTGACTGACATGAGAATTCAGTCAATGTGAGCCCGTTGAAAAGTCTAATCAGCCTCTCACCACAGCTTGTCTTTCCCTGCACATGTTCTTTGTGGCTCTACTAGAGTTTAAAGTGGCTAAGTGCGGCAGAGCACTACACCACAATTCGTTTACAACGAAGATACACATACCACTCTATGCGCTTGCTTACTCAACTCTAGCGTAGCCAATGCTCCTGTTTATTGCTATTAGATACAACTCTAAGGGGTTAATTATGTCAGATGCTACATAACGTTGACGACGGCACTGCACCTGTTCCGTGGGGGTAGCCCTCAAGGACCTGCCGGTACCGGCAAGACCGAGACCACTAAAGACCTTGGTCGAGCACTCGCCAGATGGGTCGTCGTCACCAATTGCTCCGACGGCCTCGACTACAAGTCTATGGCCAAGTGTTACGCAGGTAAACCTCTGCCTACCGTGTTAGGAACTTAGGACCAATTGCGTCATTTTGAAAATATAATTTAAATTTTCATTTTATTTAAGTCAATCGTACAATAAATTGTTACACAAGTAATTCACCGGCGGGATATCTTGTGAATGTTATGATTATAATCACATAAAATAGCATTGAAATCATCAAATATATGTTTTAATTACCTTTTTCCTCGTATCGAAACTGCTTGGTCATATCATGAGAATCTTAATTACACCTGTTTTACTTTACTGCGTATTTTGCGTGACTTTCGGAAGTAAACCACAGTTTGCCCCAGAATTGAATATCCTTAGTTAAGCTACGAGGAAATAGTCGAGTTGCTACTTTTGACCGAGGAAAGCATTACTGCATGACATCATTTCATCTGTGATGTATTGAAGACATTAAAAAATTCAAAAAAATAATCCTGTCATATATTAATTGTCAGAACCTACCCCAGTTTCTATGCTCATTTAGGACAAGTAACGCACCATAGAATTGTTTTTTTCTAACAGTACTACTGCTACTTCAGTGGTTATTATTTGAATGTGTAAATTTCATAATACCCATCTTTTCAATTCTGTAGGGACTTATAGACTAAGAGCCAGTGCCTGCCAGACATACGTTAAAGTATAAAAGCTGCAAATTTTTTTGCGTGTTCTCACTGGTAGGGAACAATGTTTGGGGGTTACAAACCTTGAGTAACGGTGCCTTCGGTAGGTATCAGGTAATCTAGGGGCGCAGTACCTGAGCTCTCTCACGTTAAATTATAGAAGCTGAAATTTACACAGAGTGTTCAAATGACCATTCTAAGTCATTGGTTCTCACTCTATTAGATTTTGTTCTTTTATATTTATTGCATGCTGTGATTACCTATGTGGTGATCAAATAAATAAATCAATTACTTACCTTTTATTTAGGTATAGCGCAAAGCGGTTGTTGGGGTTGCTTCGATGAGTTCAACCGAATTAACATCGAAGTGTTATCGGTGGTCGCACAACAGATCCTAGCAGTTCTGCTGGCGTTGTCGTTATTTCAAAAGAAGTTTATGTTTGAGGGCTGCGAGATCAAACTCGACAGCAACTGTGGCATTTTCATCACTATGAACCCAGGGTATGATTCGTTCTTACCTTAAAAAATATTTAATTGCAAAATATCATTATTTTACACGTACTACGGCCTTAGGGCCTACCATCACGTCTTCTGGCGATTCAAGTTAAGACACTATAGACAGCGTATAGCGTTGTCTCACTTTGACAATAGAACTTTCATATCACTAAGAGATCATGGCCCTATTATCACCTCCCTCATATCACTACGAATGATTTCTTCTAGACTAACTTGGGTTGGACAGAAAAGAAATATGAGATTATGTATGATAGGGTAATTGGTGAAGTATAAGCGTATATGAACTATAGAACCACAAGAATAGAAAAAGTAAATTGGCTCTACCGAAACGTTGACAGACATGTTGATTTTTTCTAAGAATTTCTTAAGCTGACGCCAGCGCCACCTACAGTATCGAAAGTAATACTTTACAAATTTGCAACAATTTATTAAGAAAAAGCGGTGTATTTTTTTATTTAAGTATTAACTGCTAGAGCTTTAAATCTAAGAAAGAATATAAGAAATTATAACTAGACGAAATTTTTTTAGGTATAGGGATTTATCAGTTAAATGCTTACGTAACAAAAAATATAAATAACCCTTGCAGTGTCACTTAATACCTACCTTCGTTGTTGCATATACGTCGAGCGCTCAAATGAGTCTTAGCCCGCGCGGTACAGGGGCGCGGGAATACGGCTAGAAAGGGGTTCGAGTAAGGAGCGGGCGGCCTGCGCGCATAGTGAGCCCCCCTTCACCCCTTTCCGTATCCCCCTTTATCACTGTACCCCTGCGCCCCTGTACCGTGTGGGCTTACACTCATTTAAGCGGTCGACTTATAGTCACAAGGAAGGTCACAATGAATAGAATATGAATGGGACTTATTTTATCATCCCTATTCTTGTTAAACAGTGACTAACTGTTGGTTTATTGTCATCATGACGAGCCTTTTGATGTCCCCTTTGCAAGACTTCACCCTTTCCTGTATATGGTTTGTAAGACTTGTTAATTTTAATTGTCACTTGTGACCACTATGTACCTTCTTTAGTTACGCTGGCCGAACAGAGCTGCCGGATAACCTGAAGTCCATGTTTCGACCAATAGCCATGTGCGTTCCTGATTGCTTGATCATTGCTGAGAACACACTTTTCTCCGACGGTTTCACTGCATACAAAGTCAATGCCAAAAAGGTATTTACATTATTTTTTCTTGTTTATTATTACAGTTTCTGGATTATCTTATGCTGCACCTAGATTTTGAGACTGATGATTCGTATGTGCAAAGTCCTTTCGCAAGATTTCTATATTTTTATAACGCACATTTCTATTTATAATAGATAGTAACAAAATTTAGTCATTAAAATGTCTCATTCGTTATATGATGGATATTTGACGAAAGCGTAAAATATCCCTTTCAAGAAAGGCCTCATTTCTGAGGATGATCGCTTTTTTATAATTTTAACAATAGAAGCAAAGGAAAGCACAATTATTTTGGAAGCAATGCCTCAATTTTCATTATTACGATTTTACCATTTTAAAAAGAAAATCTGCATGACTAAGTGAAACAGTGGTGATTGGAATGAATTTAAGGTGTTCACTTTGTACCAACTGGCAATGCAGCAGTTGTCCAAGCAAGATCACTATGACTTTGGCCTTCGATCCATGGTGGCGCTGTTGCGATACGCTGGTGTTAAGAGGCGTGCTTATCCCAACTTACCGGAACAAGAGGTTGGTGGCATTAAGATACTCTACTCGAAAATGACAGGCTGGACAATCAACCAGGAGTATAATCACAAATAATATTCTAATACTTGAGTAAAACTTTCACTGATCCTGATCGCTTGAGCTCATGATGACCCATCTTAAAAAAAGCAACTCTGCATTGCTTTTTTCAAGTGGCATCTGTCCTGATTAATTAGAAATTTTCTAGTTGGCTAGGAGATTTTTTTCAATAGTTACCTTATCTACACATTTAATGAAACGTTTTTCTAATTTTAATGTAAAAAATAAATAAATATTTTAGAAACATATTAGTTGGCATCATATGCCTGAACTTTCGTGTGGTATAAGAATAACACAACTAATTATAGTAGTAGTATTCTCCTTACAGCTCCTATAGACTACAAATGGGCAGATATCCAACCTACTTGCAAAACATGAGATTATGCCAAAATACCTCCATTTTTGGAGTTTCCATCCAGTAGATAAAATGTGTAGGTATTTCGGTAAAAATGACAATGCCTGAAATGTTATAGATGGTGATTTTAGCCATGCGTGATATGAATGTAGCTCGGTTGACCGCTAAAGACGTACCCTTATTCGACGGCATCATGCAAGATATCTTCCCAGAAGTGGAGGTTCCTACACTGGACTATGAAATGTTGGAGACTGCGATATCCGCTGAAATGAGACAAGTTGGTTTGCAACCTACGAAAGCAGCGCTCTTAAAAGTTATACAAACGTTCGAGACCAAGGTAAATTGGGATTCTCCTCATCTTTATTACATGTACAGTTGACAGCATAAAGTTATACACTATGAAGTTTGAACTTATGTTGTAATAGGAAACATTTCGTTTTCAAAGTGTACCAACACACAATGTGCTGTCGACCTTATCTGACTACATTCTGTATGCTAATAAATTATTCGTCTTATTTCAAAGTATTTAAGCTACGTCTGCTTTGATGACATAATGTAATAGGATATACATCCTAACTTTATTTGAGATATCAAACCTTTTTTATTTGCTGTCATTCTAAATTTGATCGTATGTGAAGTTGGTACGAGTGTATCGCTATCTCTGTCTATCCCGGAAATTGTTTAAATCCATTTTTCTACTGACAAACCTTAAATAAAGAAGTATGTTTATTTAGAGCTTACGTAAGTAGATGGCAGACTTTTTGTATGATACAGATGACAGGATTCTTATTAATAAGGAGAGTGTGGTTGAATTTTTATATTTATTGATCTTAAGTAGCCAAGATCAAGTCTAAAGTAACATCCTATTGATTTTAATTTATTTACGTTCACGCTATACAGAATTCTAGACACTCCAGCATTCTCTTGGGTGACACAAATACAGCCAAGACAGTTTCATGGAAGATGCTAGCTGCAACGTTGAGTCGCTTACATCGAGAGAAAGTACCAGGATTCGAACTCGTCCAAGTCCACGCTATGAATCCAAAGGCTCTCACTTTGGGGGAACTGTATGGAGAGTATAATCTGGCTACGGGTGAATGGAAAGACGGTGTGCTGTCTTCAATCATGAGGACCACTTGTCAAGGTAATATATCCGTAATTGTTGGGAGTTAACAAAATCCATTGTTTGTTATTTGAAGAAGTTATTAGTTAAAAACGGCTTGTCTCAGATGTCAGAAATTGAGACTAGTAGTAAATGCTTAAAATTCATTTTCTTTTTAGTATTTTACTTATACTGAAGGCTCATTTTTAATATTTTGCCATACTACGTTTATACATAATTAATGCGAAACATAATAAAGAAAGAAAGAAAGAAGAAAGAAAGAGTTATTGATCCATTATACATTTTAACAAAAATACATGGAAATTAATAATAAAAGTATAAAAATAAATAAAAACAATATAGGATTAATATTGATACATAGTATTATTAAGATACTCGCTCGGCACAGCAGTTATTAGCGAGTGGAATGGGGATTATGATTGAGCGGCTAAAACACTGTGATGGTCGTACATCGGACAGCTGACTAAAAATATATTTCCACGTTATCTATTCTTCGATCTACCCGTAGGGGTGACTTCTACTTAAACAATGGGGACACTAATGAGCTGATGTTGATCTTTCTTCATTCTTCCATGCTAATATTATAAATATGAAAGTATCTTCAACTGACTATCTATTACAATTTCACGGCGCAATAGCTGAACTGATTTTGATAAAATTTAGTATGAAAATTGCTTGAACTCGAGGTAGAACATAACTTCTTTGCCCTCCTTCAGCATTAAATTACTGAAGGAACGCATGATTCTTCATGCGTTCCTTCAGTAATTTAATGCAGCCTGATTTTACCTTTTTTTTTTCTTTTTTTTTGTCGCGGGGAATGCGTTACGCATACGCCGCCGTTTGGGAGAACGGCGAACACGTTATGTGGGACTCTCCCCTGCGGACCTACTTGACGATAACAGCTCGTCAGGTTGGTGCGCAGGGGCCTACCCACTAAACCACCGCGGTGTCCCTCTAACACCTTGGTGGGGATTATGTGATCGTGTTAGGATGCTTTTTACGATCCCCACCAGTGTGCGTCCGCCCTAGGCGGACCCTTCTCTGCTCCGTGAGGCACGGAGCTGCGGAGCACCCCGTGACACCCTGAGTGCCCCGCATCGCGCGGAGACCGGTGCAATGCGGGTGCTGGTCTCCCAAATCCAACACCCGCTGGCCTCCACGGGTGGAGATGGGGGAAAACTTCTCTCACGTCCAGCCGTCATGGGACCTTTGCGCCTGCGGGAGTCCTCCGGGAAAAAAGTTCTCGGGGGGCTCCCGCAGCCGCACTCCCGAATCTGAGCGCATCCAGTCTCCCTCTCAGCTGAGAGGGGAGCGGGAGTGCTCCCTACCTTCGGGGATGCCGACTACTCGGACATCCCCTCCCCCTCTGGCGCCTGGACTCGCGCCTCCCGCGCTCTCGCTCGCGCCTCTTCTGCGGAGTCGCTGGTGCGGTCCGCCGGCTCAGGGGATATCCCCTTCATTGCCGGCGGGTCGCACCCGCGACTGCCCATGACGTGGTCGGCCGGCCGCCCGAAGGCGGCGCACACCGAGCACGCCGGGTCTCGCTTGCAGGTAGCGGCTATGTGACCTGGTGCTCCGCACCTGAAGCACAAGCCGCTCCTGTCCTCCTTCGCCGGGCACTTCGGCTTCGTGTGCCCGACCCCCATACACCTGTAGCACCGCAGAGGTCGGGGGGCTGCCATGCTCCAACCTACGCGGAGCTTCTCTCCGCTATCGGCTAATACTTTCGCCGCAGCGATCGGCAGCCTCATCATTACGTGCCCCATTCCGCTTGGGGCGCATCTAATCGGTTGCGCCTTGATGGCGCTCCTGGCACAGCCTGACCTTGCCATCACCGCTTCGACAACCTCTTGCATCTCGACGGAGTCGTCCAGGCCTGTGACCCGCACGTCCGCTGTTCTCTCAGGCCTGCCTATCATGGCGACATCCCCGAGCCGTCTCTTCAAAATTTCGGCGAGGGCATCCGCTTTTGCGCCGTCCACCTCCGGCACCTTTATAGCGCGCGCCCCCGTCGCTGTGCTCCTCACCATTACACCGGAGTCAATGCCTACCTCAGAGAGGGACACCAACGTCCTGGCCCTTTTAATAATATGGGTATAAGTTTCACCACACTCCTCTGCTTCCGGCCGGATTGTGATGGTCACGGCCGTTGTTCGTGGCGGGATGAGTCTTCCGCGCTTCTTCCTCTTCGTGCCACTCTGGCCGCCTGCCGATATCGGCGCCACAGCCTTGGCTGTCTCTTTAGTGGCGCGTGTCCTCCCACTGCGTTTCTTCTTTCTACTTCCTCCCAGGCATCATCCTGGAGGAGGGCAGGGGGCGGTGCATTCTTCACCTTTTTTTCGGAGTTGAGGCGTTGTACTGCCCCTTTTCCAGTCGTCATTTTTGTATGGAGAGTCTCCTTAGGCTTTGAGGGCACGGCCAGACGTTCCGCCATCACCTCAAATCGTTCGTCCATTGCCTGCTGTATCATCTGCCGCAGGTCCTCTCTTGTCGGCAGCCCTCCTCTTGGCTTCATTTCGGCTTTCATCTTCACTACCTCCGCCTTTAAGCCGGCTACCTCATCTTTGAGTTTACGGACTGCATCTTTTAAGCGACCGTTCTCCTCCTGAAGCTCAAAAAACTCTGGATCGTCCTCGAGGGCTTGGGCAGTGAATGCCCTGAAGTCACTCAACAGAGCCACTTGTTCCCGGCCTATGTCTGTGATTTTGCGTCTTGAGTCCCCCGATAATCCAGAGGTCTCCAATTCGACCTTCAACCTCTCATAGGTTTCCCTCGCCTTTGCGCGGTACCGCTTTAGTTCTGCCACCTGATCATCACTAATCTGGCGGATGTTAGCGGTAGAGGAATCATCGTCTGTTTCGTCCTCATCTTCGCCACTCGTCAGCCTGGTCTCAATCGGGAACCTCAGCGTCATACACGTCTGCATGCAGGGCCGACGCTCTTCTTGTATTGAATCCAACCTTTGGCGCTTGCGTTCTCGGGATAGTTCAACGGTATCCGCCGACGATCCTTGCGCCATGTCCCTTCCGGACTCTTCCATCACTTCAGTCAACATCTTTTCGCAACTGTTTTTGGTCGGACACAGTGCTTCGTCCTTCACCTTACTCCCTCCTTTTTTTCTCTTAGTTTTGTTTTTATCAGACTTCATAATAGACCCACGAGTGCGGGAGATCTAACGGTCCACCCAGGCAGAGATCCCGCGATACCTGGGCAACCCTACTACACCTCGAGGGGCGGGAGGTACCCGAGGGGGTCGCTCGCGGGTTGATGCACTCCATCAACCACCCGCGCACGGGCGCACGACACCGCGTTACTCCAGTGCCGCGCCTTCGAGGATTTTTTATAGTGGTTATCTCCACGCAGCCCCCACCTAAGTGGCGGCCCCCACTCCCTGCACCACGTACAGGGTTGCGGGTTGGCCGGAGCTGGTCCTAGGACCAGACACCGCCCCGACTTGCTCGCTGCCACGAGCTGGGCCCGAAGGCCCCCACGGGTGATTTTTTAGAGGGGTTGTCTTCCCCGCGGCCCCCACCCGAAGGTAGCGGCCCTCGGCCCTGCACTACGTACAGGGTTACGAGCTCCTACGACGACGCTAGACAGAACTGGCATCGTTTCAAACCCCCCTAGCTCGGCTACCGCTACCCGGGATACCCAGGACGCCAGCCGAGCTCCCCCCGTTGCTAGTTTTGGTCCGCGCCGGTAAACCGGTAACCCCCAAATCTGGAGGCCGTTCCCCAATCCGCCACCCGGGGGACGCGTCCGATGGCAGACTAGCAACTGCACACGGAGCCTGATTTTACCTAATTTCTAGGTGAAAAAGTCGCGGGCAATCTCTAGTCATTAAAGTAAAATTCCTATTCGTTACTTGCAAGTTTATACCTATAACTTTAAGCATTAGCTTCTTTTTTCGAGTATATTCGGATTATGGGGTATGTCAACTAATAATATTAAATCAATAATTGACATAATTGCGCCTTACTTAGCTTATATTTTTAATAATAGTGTTGACGAGGGGGTATTCCCACACTTAATGAAACATAGTAAATTAGTTCCCCTTTTCAAATCTGGAGAAAAAAATGATCCCGCTAACTTTCGACCTATATCTATATTACCAGTGTTCAGTAAAATTTTTGAAAAAATTATCTATATGCAGTTATTGGCTCACTTTAATGATACTAAAATTTTTCATAAAAATCAATTCGGTTTTTCTAAAGGTAAAAGTACTACTGATGCTGGAGTTGCACTTATTAAACACATACTTGATGCTTGGGAGGGCAAGCAAGATGTAATTGGCATCTTTTGCGACCTTTCTAAGGCGTTCGATTGCGTTGATTACCGCACGCTATTAAAAAAGTTGGAACATTATGGTGTCTCTGATATGTCAAAAAGCCTATTACAGTCGTATTTGTCAAATAGAATTCATAAAGTTGTCATTAATAAGAGTGAGTCTGCTGGAGCCCCCATAACTATGGGCGTGCCCCAAGGATCAATATTAGGGCCTTTACTTTTTTTGATCTATATTAATGACCTTCCTTACTATGTTAAAAATCTATGTGAGACAGTGCTATTTGCAGATGACACTTCCTTAGTTTTTAAAGTCTCTCGACACGATGATTGCTCTGACGATGTAAATAGTACGCTATCAAAAGTTTTACAATGGTTCACCAGTAACAATTTATCACTAAATTCAAAGAAAACAAAGTGCATACAATTTACGTTACCGAATGTAAGGAGGGTTGACCTACATATAAAGTTGAATGATGAAGTAGTCGAATTTGTTGAAAAGACAAAATTTCTGGGTATTACATTAGATTCACGACTACAATGGGACCCTCACATTGAGGCCTTGTCAAGTAGACTCAGTTCTGCGGCATATGCTGTAAAAAAAATAAGGCTTTTAACTAATATTGAAACGGCAAGGTTAATTTATTTTAGTTATTTTCATAGTGTAATGTCTTATGGGTTGTTGTTGTGGGGCTCAGCTGCTAATATTGAAAGCATTTTTGTATTACAGAAAAGAGCTGTCCGCGCAATATACAGCCTTCGGCCTCGGTATTCTCTCAGAGATTTTTTTAAGGAAATTAATATTCTTACTGTGGCGGGACAGTACATTTATGAGAATATAATTTATGTACGAAAACACTACAATACTTTTGTCAAAAATAGCGACGTACATTGCTTTAACACCAGAAATAAGAATAGACTTGCCGTTCCAAGATTTAGACTTCAAAAGACAGGAGGCTCTTTCTTGGGGAAAGGTATAGCAATGTTTAATAAAGTTCCACAAAGTATAGTAGATTTGCCTTATCATAAGTTTAAAATGTATGTAAAAAATAAGCTCATGTCAAAAGGTTATTACAAGGTCAACGACTATTTAATAGATCGCGATGCATGGAAGTAATATGTGTCATTTCAACATGACACTATTTATTACAGGTTGTATCATACAGTTAATTTTTTAAAACTAATTTATTACTGGTCATTAAAAGTATGACATGCTCTCTTAATACATTTCTTGGGTGGTGGCATGTGGTGCGGATCGTTACGTTCCCTAAGATATGGTTGACCGAAGCGATGGCTGTATCATGCGTCATGCTCGTGAACGGGTGCTGCCTTGGGAAATGGGTCTGCTTTAACCTTCAGTATTCAGTATTGACTAATACTAAACATAAATCTTGTTGTTTTCTTAAATTTGTCGTTTATTCCCTGTATGTTATTGCAATGTTCAGGGATACTTACTTTAAGTAAGTACAGATACTTGTTGACTTTGTTGCAATCAACGAAACAACGAAATAATGATATCATAACACTATTAGTATTGTCATAACAAAATAATTTTGTTTTTTTATTTTGTGGATTGTGTATGGTGACGACGTATTATATTGTAAATGTCGTTACTTCTGTTAAAGCTGACGAGTTTCTTGCGCCCATTCTTCTTGTCAGTTAAAAGACGTCCTGAATGGGTGGTAGGAAAAAATGTTGGACGATTCAAAACTACTTATTTTTAAGTGCATTTGAATAAAGTTGTTTTCATTTTTCATTTTTTTTCTACTATTCTTGCAGACGAGTCACCTGATCAAAAGTGGATCATATTTGACGGTCCCGTTGATGCCATTTGGATTGAAAATCTGAATTCTGTCATGGACGACAACAAGTTATTGACTTTAGTGAACAGCGAGAGAATTTCGATGCCCTCGCAGGTGACTTTAAAGAGATTTTTCATATTGTGAATATTTTTTGATTAGAGATTAGCAAACTTGGTATGAAACATGAAAGAAACTAGGAAAGAAAGAACGGAAGATTTTATATGCAAGAAACATGAAAATGAATCCATGCAAATATATCAATGTAAAAGACTCTATTAACGAAGTGGCTTCTCTATCTTGATTACGATGCGGTAGAATCTTTGATTAAATAAGGAATAAATGTTATGTAACACATTTTTAGGTCTACATTTACACAAAGACACAGATCACACACACGTTACATACCACACACAAATATAAACACTGAGTCTTTAAACAATAACAATTATACTACATAATAGGTTCTATCGAGGCCTCTGGCGCCTTATCAGTCCTAAGTCGAAAGTCACTTGCACACTGCACGATGCCTATTGCTTCAGGCCACGCCCCTTTCATTCATTCAACAATGGCGCGCGAGCGCAACAAGCAAGTGAGAGCAGATTGACTGTTGACAGTACTGACATCAAGGGCGATTTTAAAACTATTTGTTTATGATTGGCCGTAGTATAAATCGTAGTAAAATACGAAGCCAATTAGGGGTCGTGTGGGCGTGTCCGATGCGATCAGTTCAAACGAATATTTCTACAAAGTTGTAAGGCGCGAGAGACCTCGATAGTACCTTCTCATTTTTTCTAAATGTCTGAAACGTTTGTCCAAGAGTTGGGTGCTAATGACTGCGACACAGTTGACGACTTCTGTGGTCATTAATTCTTCAATTGTTTTTGTGAAAAATTGTTTTGTTTTTCAAATAAAGAGTATAATATCAATATTACAGATTTTATGCTACACATGATCAGTAATACATGTTTAAATAAATAAAATATAAATATTTCCTACATTTACACCAATAAGCCTAGCCCAAAGTAAGAACTATAAGGCTTGTGTTATGGATACTAGGGTAACGGATAGACATACGTATATGATATAGAGATATGTAATATTTATAGAAATATATATAAACACCCATGACTCAGGTACAAATGCTCGTATTCATCATAAAAACATCTGCCCCTACCGGGATTCGAACCCAGGACCGTCGGTGTGAAAGGCAGGATCGCTACTGTTTTACCAAACGGTCGACAAAAAGGGCAACGTCGTGTTTAGGGCAGAAGAAGCAAAAGGTTTAAAAATATTATGTACAGAATTTCTTTAGCGGACTGTAAGATACTCTACCTGATTAAAATTGAAACTCCTCTGATGACAGGTGTCGCTGCTCATCGAGACGCTGGATCTAGCTGTGGCATCCCCTGCTACGGTATCCCGCAATGGCATGGTCTACAACGACTACAAGGATTGGGGCTGGTGGCCCTTCGTCAACTCTTGGCTGGAAACTGTTGATGACGTCGAATACAGGGAAATGGTAACTTACTTGTAGAGCCTGTTTCTAATTTTTCTGTTGGCTCTTTTTCCTGTAATCCGGTACGGATTAAATTCTCCTTGAGATGATTGTTTTCTGTCAGTATTTATTTAAAATTTAAAATAAATGTTCAAAAAAATTGAATAATACTTTTCTTGTTTATCACACTAATTGGTAAGGAAATATCTCATACTGCAGTAGTTTATTTTATGTACAGGCTGAAGGTCTTTAGTTCACAAAATACAAAACGATTTCGCTTAGGAATTGAACAATGGGGTTTTTTACATTTTAAGATAACATCTGCTTATCGGAATCGTTGCAGCGTTAAGGATGATGATGTCTTATGCAGCAAGAAGTGACATTTACTTTTTCTTTAATAAAACACTATTCTTATTTAGTTATGCACTTTTGCACCAACACAGAATGAAACTTGGATGTAGTTTCTTACCCAGTATATTATATATTAAAGAATCATTACTATTGTGACACTTAGTGTTATTTGATATCACTTAAATCTAGAGGTTCAATGAATATATATAGATTAGCTAGTTTTTTACAGTATTTGATATTATTTGAAAATATCATACTATAATTTGACGACCGTTTGGTGCAACGGTAGCGTTCCTGCCTTTCGCACCGACGGTCCTGGGTTCGAATCCCGGTAGGGGCAGGTGTTTTTATGATGAATACGAGCATTTGTACCTGAGTCATGGCTGGTTTATATATATTTCTATGAATATTACATATCTATGTATTATATATGTATGTCTATCCGTTACCCTAGTATCCATAACATAAGCCTTATAGTGCTTACTTTGGGCTAGGCTAATTGGTGTGAATGTAGGAAATATTTATTTATTTATTTATTTTATAATTTAGGTTTTTACAAGTTGGCGTTCACTTATCGGATTTCCGTTATAAGTAAAAAACTATAAGGCAACTGCAAAGATTTTTGCAGATATTTGTAACCATTTAAAGCATCTCCAAAGAGAAGCTCAGTTGCCAGCTTTGGCACAAGAATTAGTAGAGCTCAACACAACTGATCCAATGCCTGGTTAACTGCGGGCAACTGCTTTTACCTTCATAAAGAACGAGAAAAGTAATCAAATTCAGACATCTCTACCAATAATTTAGACCCAACTAAAAATGGAACTAAATACTATTTAATTTTTAGTTCTCTTTAAAAAACACACGATGATAGCCTTGCGTACGTCCGCCAGTTGCGGCGGCACTTCCTGAACATCCTGACGCCGGTGCTGGAGCTGAAGCGGCTGCATCTGGTTGAGGGGCAGAGCGTGCGCGGGCAGGAGCTGACGGGCGTGCGCTCCATGTGCCGCCTTCTAGGCCAGTGGCCCGCGCCCGCCCCACCCGGGCCCGACGAGGAGGACAACGAGACCTTCTCCAAGATGAGATTCCTTTTCGCGTCAGTACCACTCCTACTTTCTCGCTCTCTCTCCGATCAGTCTAGCTCCATGCGTCGCCTGTAAGGCCAGTAATGCCAGTAATACCTACAGGTAAAAACCGTAGTAATCACCATTTCCGTGAGGTGGTTGGGTTTTGGTCTATTCTCTTTACGGTGTTTTCAACCTGTAGACAAGCAGTTCCCATTTAAATTCAAATTTATCTTATATTTTCGTCTGCTATCTATGTGAGCTTATTTTTTTGTTATTATTATAAATTAATTATGATAATAGACAGAATTCTGTACCTACGATGGTACCTTGCATTGTTGTAGATCTCCCCCATAAAATATCTTTAGTATACTGCTAAAAACGAAAATAACTCTTTCTGGATACAGCATGATCTGGTCAATTTGCGCCACGTTGGAAGATGAGCCGCGTCGCCGTTTGGACAACTGGGTCCGCGAGCATGAAGGCGTTTTCCCTTTGAAGGACACCGTCTATGACTATTACGTGGACGAACGGTTGCGCCAGTTCAAGCCTTGGGAGGATAAGTTGCCGGATAATTGGAAATTCAATGCAAGGTAAGTTGATATTATAACTCCGTGGTCAACTAGCTCGTACTGCTAAAGAGTGGAACTTCTTGCCTAAGTCTGTGTTTTCTGACGCATACAATTTAGTAAGAGCAGATTGCATGCAGAGCCATGAAATTATATTATTTAAAATATAGTCACATTGATTTATTCAGTCTCAAGCCTATGAAATTCAAAGATATTTTATTTGACACCAAAAATTAATATTTTCAGGCCATCTCTTCAAAATGACTTACGATTAGACAATAATGAAAATAATATTTCATACATTCACACTAATTAGCCTAACTCACTATAAGGCTCGTGTTATGGATACTAAGATAACGCATATGTAATATTCATAGAAATATATATAAATACCCATGACTCAGACACAAATGCTCGTATTAATCACACAAACATCTGCCCCTTCTGGGACTCGAAATCAGGACTGTCGGAGGGAAAGCTTTCAAAATTGCATTGTATACTCAACACTGTTGTTTATGATAAGCAGTGGAAACTGTTTAGGGTATTGTACTGTTTAAATATGTAATTATGTGATAAGTAATGCTGTTTGTTTTCCAAGTGTTAAATAAATAATAAAGGCATTATACTTTATCTTGTCTTTGGCAGTCTCGGATTCCATAACATCCTCGTTCCGACGGTGGAGTTCATCCGCGTGCAAATAATCGCACTTGACATGCTCAAGGCAAGTTACGGAGTGCTCATTGGTGGGCCTACGGGCACTGGGAAGACTTTCCTCGTTCAGGGCACGCTTGCCAACCTGGATTCTTCCAGGTGATTGATTAATCATAGGTTTTTGAAATGGAGTTTTTCGGAGAGAGCATTCTTTATAAACAATGAAGTACCGGCGCCAATTTCTGTACTCAAGAGTTTAAATATACCATCAATCCGTTCGTTGTTCCTACGGCTTTTGGATCAAACAGTTTCTTTTACTTCTGACTACTTCTTAATAGAAGTAGGTTTCATATCTGCTTAGAAAAAATATAAAAAATTAAACTGCAACAGTTGCGATGTTAATCTGTCGAGACTTAAATACGGTCGTTTTTTTTGCATAGCAGCTACAGAAAGTGGCAAAAACTCCTTTTCTTTTATGCAAAGCATTGATTAAATCATAATAAAAGTTACTAAGTGATAGTTTATTAGTATATGGAATTAACAAAATAATTTAGCCGAACATATCTGATGGCAGGTACAGTACCCAGGTTATAAATATGTCGGCACAAACGACAGCGGCGAATGTGCAAGACATAATTGAGGCTAGACTGGAAAAAAGGACCAAGGGGAATTACGTGCCGGCGGGAGGTAAGACTGACTGCTTTACTTAAAAAGTGTATTAAACGATATGCCGTGGTTGGTATCAATTACATATGGCATTCTATGGGCAGTATCAATAATAATCTGTCGGGGTTGGTATAAACGTAGTATCGTTTGGAATATAGGCAAGAAGATGATAGCGTTCATGGACGACATCAACATGCCGGTGCGCGACAACTACGGCTCGCAGCCACCGTTGGAGCTGGTGCGCCTGTGGCACGACTACGGCTACTGGTTCGACCGCGCCAAGCAGTGGCGGAAGAACGTCAAGGTCACTGCACTACTTATATATTCAAACCTTTTTTCATTCATGGAACGGAAAGCCTCACAGTGCAGGGTGCCTCCACGCTTGGAAAACTTTGGAAATGACGGTTAAAAATCTAAATTCGGAAAACGCTGTTCCCTTTTTTGTGATCTATTGTGGAGATGTATGGTGGTTATCTGCAGTACTTTTAGGGAATTTTTGGATCTATTTTTGTTTTGAGCTACCTAAAAATTGGAGGCATCGTATATTGAGTCAAAATAAGTTGGAATATTAAACTATAAAGCCTGACTGTGCTAAAGCCCGTCATTTTATATTTTTTGAAAGGTGGGACGGCTTCCTTATGGTGCCTTTCTTCCAGAGCTGTACGTGGTGATGAGCGGTGATCAAGGAAAAATTCTATCAATAAGCAGACTAGAAAAATGAAGTATTCCTATTGGTTGCTTTATTTTTCGGGCACGGGTTAGCTACTTCGCATAGCTTTGGTGAAAAAGCACTCTAATGCAATACAATATATAATAATCAATCGACTAAGTGTCACGTTTTAAAAATACAAGATAATAAAGTTTTACCTGTGGCGTCATAAAAAGGAAAAATATGATGGTCGGTGGAATGAATGACAAACTCAAAAATGCATTGAAACGGATGTAGAAGAGTTCTGTAGAATTAAACTAAGTACATTTATTATACAACTTTCTTAAAATGGAAATATATACATATACAGGGCATGGTTCTCTGTGGCGCGGCCGGTCCCCCTGGTGGTGCTCGATCTCCCTTACCACCCCGTCTGCTGTCGTGCTTCCACTCATTCTACCTCACCGCTCCAACGCAACAGCAGCTCGTCAAGATATTCGGCACCATGCTGCGTCAGCATCTAAGTGATTTTGACGAGGAGACCAAGACTGTTGGTAAGATCGTTCAAAGACAAATTCCTGATAGGTACAACCTATTTGCATCTACAGCTTATCAATATTAGTCAGCACTTTAGCGACATCAGCGAAGAATACAAGACTGTTCTTAAAATTCATCTACACCAACCTTCTTCTTTGTCCTGCCCATGTTCCCATTTTATTTGGGGTCGGACCTCGTACTCCTGCGCTAGGATACACGATCCTGGGTTGTCGTGCCTTAATAAAAAAAAATTAAGGTTAAATGCCTTCATGTCACGTTCTTCCATGGAGCACCATGTCGAGACTGGTCTTCCTCTACCTCGGGGCTGAGATGGAATGTTCAGTACAGTTTTAAGGGCGTAGTTTTCGTCCCTTCTCATTATATGGCCGTACCATCGAATCCTTGATTCTTTAAGTTTTTCCCCTATAGGCGTTACCTTAAACGATCCTCTTACATACTCATTGCGATCCCTGTCCAAACGTGACACACCCCCTGCCCGGCGTAATATTTTGATTTCATCATCTTCACCAACCTAATAGAATCTTAAGTTATATTGTAGTACGCTCAGCCGATTCCTCATGAGGAGGCTAAAACTATATGGATACTCTATAGAAGGTAAGATAATTCAGTGAGCTACATATTATTGTATACCAAATGTGAAGCAACTTGGCCGTCATCTTTGACAGTACTTGAAGTTATTTCAATAAGAACGATAATAAGATCTTTCGGAACTATATTTGTGTGTTCCAATTCTGTTAATTTAAACGTTTACGCTTAATTCTCCTTTAAACCAGACGATAATAATTGTATTTAATTGGTATAAAGGAAGGAATTACGCTAAAAATAAAAAATAATACAAAATGTTTTTATTTCTCTTCCTTGACGCAACATCCTCATTTTAGTATTCTTCTTAATAATAAGTCCTTAATAAGTTTCTTAATAAATGATATTATCCGCGAAAAGTATGTCCTTGTAACTGCGGCTTTTCGAATTTTTCGGAGATTGTTCCTGTTTTAAATTATGCGAGTTTTTATCTACTTTTTGCTTTATCCGTAGACATAATTATTTAGGTATATAATTCTGGTAGATTAAAAAATATATCCAACACAGAAAATGTATTTCAGGCAAAACTGTGCTGCTGGCGACCATTGACATGTTCAATAACATCGTGGCCAAGTTATTGCCGACGCCGAGCAAAATGCACTATTTGTTCAACTTGCGTGACATATCCAAGATATTCCAGGTAAGTAACTGTTGTAAAATAAATTGGTAATTCCAAAATATCAAGAGTCATTTCACTGCTGGACGAAAATCTACCCTAAAACTGGGGCTTAGAGTTATAATTTCTACACTTTATAGGCGGGTTCGGAAAATGCTGCGTCTCATATTGTGGTCTACGGGATGGGAATGGTGATTACATCCAGTATTGTTAGTTGCTTTTCAAGATACTTGAAGCTATTAAGTTTTACCGGACACCATACGGCGATAACTTGATGATGGAAATGGAAAGTTATGCCTTTAAATTATATCAATGGAACAATACTAGGAAATTCGACTCAGCTTACAAGTGAATTCTCAGGCGGGAATCGAATCGGCAACCTTTGGAAATCCGGTCCAATGCTCTCCCAATTGAGCTACCGGATCTTGTGAACACTCGTCTAAATTTTCTAGTACCTTTCAACTTAACGCTGTAGGCCATCGTTGTCTCCTCAAAGAGAGAAACATCTTTCATATCCGAAAGTAACATTTTTACAAATGTTTGGGCAAAATAATTTATCTTATAAGATAGCATTGAAAAAATGCAACAAATATATAAAATTATAAAGTTAAGCCTTTAGTTAATTTTCATAATAGGTATTATTTTCTCATAACCTAAGGTTGTCAGGATTGCTGCTGATCAGGTTTCCAATTTCTGTCATGTTTCCCATAGCCGTGCTGTGATAATTTAACAGGTTTATAGACTGTATTGTCAACTATTATAGCAGGGACAAAAATATGAATACAGCAGACATGACGATTCTGGCCTATTTTTTGCATTAGCTCTATGTATATATATGTGGCTTTTGAACATCACTAGTGTTTAATCAGTTCATTCGTTTGTGTCAGTGGAGGTCTTATCATTATAATGTTTTTTTTTGCTATGATCACCTTTTTCCCGTGCCCTTACTTTACGATTACCTATTTATTTTTGCAGGGTCTACTTAGAAGTAACAAGGATTACACAAACACTAAACCCAGATTCTTGCGGTTGTGGATTCATGAATGCTTTAGAGTGTTCTGCGACAGACTTACCGAAGAAAAGTAAGTGACCATCCCTTTGTTGTTGTAAACAGCGTATGTTAAAATAGAAAATGGCTAAATATGGCTTTTGGTCTTAGATGTTTATTATTTCTCGTTGAATACCATATCGAGGAGTTCGATATCCTATGATAGCGGAAGTTAAGCTACTTAACTTCCGCTTCCGAAGTTAATATACTCTTGAACATATCTAAACCCACTTAATTTACTTTTAGCTAACGTTGGTTCTTTGCACTCCAACAGCGTCAACTTCAGACTAATTACATAAGCAAATTTGGCAAGAGCTGGTCATCGAATGGATTTCTACAGAATTATTTTCTCGAACTTGTCCGTTTTTAAGAAGTGGTGTAAGCCCGGCTGCATTCGTTATCATCCACTGATCATCAACTGGGCTATCTGATTGGGCTATTGTCAATTTTCTCTACGTTTAATTCCTTAGTTTATATTTCTGTACCATACAACCTTAGCAGTATTGAATATGCTTCGTTCAATATCTTGCCTCAAAGATAGGGCTCGATGTCAAATGCATTAGAAAGGCTTCTGGCTTGGAAACCTTTTTGATCAATGCTTTACTCATGAAGTTTCCTGAACTGGACTTATTTGGTGATGGGTGGAAGCCAGTAATGTGTGCGGCTTTGAAATTTCTGAAGAATGGATGATTTTCATTTAGTTATATTGTTTTAATTTGTCATTATATAATTATTCTATGTTTTTATTATAAAATCAATTTTGTCACTGGGATAATACCCGTTAAATGTTTTGGATAAATAAATAAAAAAATGAAGTGTAAATAAAAGTCTTGTGTAATCCAGGGACCGCGACTGGTTCATGGGCAACATGAGCGATATGCTGGGTAAGCATTTCGAGTTGACGTTCCACGCGCTATGCCCTTCAAAGAGCGCTCCACTCTTCGGCCATTTCCTCAACCCGTTCGAAGTGTATGATGACCTCAACGACCCGGCTGCGCTGAGAAAGTTAGTATCTTGTTTAGTATTCTTTGTAATTATAAATAAGTAAGCGCTTGACTGCTGTCTCGCTTGATGGTAAGCGGTGATGTGATCTAGGATGTGACGCGTTTGCCTAGAAGATATCTATTTACACGTCACTTGAAGACTCCTATATTGTATTGTACAGGAAACACACTTTTATTGTGGTGGCGACATCTTTACCTCGGCACACATAACATTGTTCGCTACACGAAGCAAAAAGATTGACACTTTGTATCACAGATGTCGCTAGCTACAAAGAAGTACCTACATGGCGTCTTAAGTTTCTAGACACACAATATATATAAAGTTCGACCTACATCGGTTGGTCGATCTACTCTTGCTATCAGGGCGAGTACTCCCCGGTCCATTTAAGCTACCGAGACAATTACTAAAAGATATTTTTATTAATCTAAGCTACTAAGCACTAAGCAAATTAAGATATTGGCAGATCGACAAATAGAGACGGTGAATGTTGATGAGAGGTGTCATAAGTTTAGTGCCTATATCTGACTGTAAATTTTTAAAAGGTTGTAGATGTTTTTTTACCTTTTTTCTATTTAAGCGTCATCTGTACTGGCAACCTCTAAGAGTTCCAAATTCAAATGCTGATATACCTTGGATTCGCTACTGTCCAGGAAGTAAGTAAATTGTACGCTTTATCCTGAAGGGCGCAAGTGTCTAGGAAATAAATCGTATTAGTTTTTTTGAACACTAAAATAGTTGCCAGGAAATCTTACTTATGTTTATTGCAGGAAAATAAATTGAAACGCATTCTTCCAAAAAAGTATTGCATGTTTTGTTTTGGTAAGTTGCGTTTACTGGATTATTGCCGTAACCTCTTATACGAACATATAAACTTAAACAATATACACAAACAATATATACAAACCTATTAAACAAATAGTAAATGTTTTCTCCTGCAAAATTTGCATTTGTATTTTTAAGCTAAAAAACTAAATTGCCTTTTCCAGGTATATATTGAACCAGATGGAGGAGTACAACAGCTGCCCAGGCGTAGTGAAGATGGACCTGGTTTTGTTCAAAGATGCCATCGAGCACATCTGCCGTATCGTGCGTGTCGTCTCGCAACCGCGTGGCAACGTTCTGTGCGTTGGCATTGGTGAGTCGTCAGTCTAGCAATTTCTTTCTTTCTTCTTCTTATTGATTTATAGGTCAGAGGAGCTTAATTAATAATGCGGATTTATGGTAGAAAAAAAAATTATCTTCTTTCAAAATATTTCCACTAGGAAGCTATAAGACCGACTCCTAGCACAGCAGAATATAAAAAGAAAGTTATGAAATGAATTTGCATGGAACGTGTGAATGATCGAATGAGTGAGGATTAAATGAGTGGCGAACGAATGAACAAATTTACTTTAGCATTTCCTAGTTATATGAACTTCCTTTGATGTCAATTCAATTCAAATAATGAATTTAATAAGATTAATTTTTGCTTCAAATTTCCAAATTCAACATCTCACTCTTTTTATTTCTCTCTGAATTTCTTTCTCTTTATTTCGACACGGCGTACCATAGCCGAGGTCCGAGCCTAGGCACCCTATGGCACCCTGTGCTCCCTTTCCGGCTTGAGCGCCGTAGTGACTCTATGCTGGCTCGGGGACTCCCTCACGGGAGATGCCGCCAACTAGAAAAGCACTATGGTGGCTCGCTACTCTCGGCTTGAGGTCCATTTAAGGATTTCGCCGTCCCAAAACCCGGTATGTTGTTAAGGTGATCTGCGACCAATTATACAACAAAAAAAAACCGACGTTTTAAGATAGCCTATGACCTATTAAGATGTTTGAGAAGGTAAATTTTTGCCACCGATCTCATGATTAGCTTTTGCGAGGGTTACTTTGAACTCTTTGCCGCCATGCCTGCTGTATTCACTGAAGATAACTGACGAGGATTACAATCCCAGGTGGTTCGGGGCGTCAGAGCTTAACGCGCGTGGCGTCGTACATCTGCGAGTGCAACACCTTCCAAGTGGTGGTAACCAAGACATATGGCATTAAGGAGTTCAGGGAAGATTTGAAGGTTAATATTGTGAAGGTTTTATGCTAGCAGCTTTTTATGCTTGACATGAAACAAATTATTAACGAGCTTTTGATATAACATTATAAATTGCCTTTCACGAGAGTTCCAAGTCCTTGGTGCGAATTTACGCAATTGATACTCATTATCGAGCGCGGAACAGATTTCTATGAAGATTCGTTGATCCTGATGGTTACTGCTAGGGGCGCTACAAATATCCATAGCAATATTTTACGCAGTCGATATCGAGTATCGATGCGTGAATTCCACTAAGACACATATGAAAGTATTCTTTTTTTTTAAGGGAAAACAGTATCGCTTTTGCCCGAAGTTGTTTATTTCTGGCTATATGCCTAACTCCTTTGTCCGTCATGCTATTCGATTTCAAAATCTTCAAATTAATTATTATTTTTCTTGTGCATATGAGATTTTATAATTTATATAAGTGTATATATTTATATAAGTGTATGTGGGTTAGAGTCCTATGTACTTGACGTTTAAAGTTGTTTTTTTTTCTAGCCATAATTTATATAGATTCTAGCTGACCCGGGCACGCGTCGCTGTAACTCAGTTATTATAATTGGTATTTTTTCATGAATTATAATAAACCTATCATATGTCCTAAGATGGAACAAATCTAAGAAAATGAAAAAAAAAATCATCAAAATTGGTTTAGTACTTTCAAGAGTTCATTGTGTTCAAAGACTGTGACACTGATTTTTTAAATATGTAATTTATTTTTTGTAATCAATTCTACATATAACAATTGTGTGATGATGATTACAGCTACTATACACTAACTGCGGAGTGGACGCTAAGAAGACCACGTTCATATTCAGCGATACCCAAATTGCTGAGGAATCGTTCACTGAGATCATGAACAACCTGCTCAGCAGCGGCGAAATTACCAATTTGTACAAACCCGACGAGTTTGAAGATGTAAGTTTTGCTCTTTATCTGTTTATACCGAGTTTTGAGCACATTTACTATAAAATACTGCGGGCCTAAGTTGAAATCTATACGAAACACTATTCTTACAAGACTTAGTAAGCCAGAGGGATAAAAACAACTTGTGTATATTGATTTGTATTCCGGAATACAGCCAAACTGTTATCGAAAGAGTTTTATTTTGGAGTTCTTTGACACATTTGAGAGTATGATTTTTTTATTCCAAAGAATACCCTTTGCATATAAAATTTACGAATGTGTATAATATAATGTCTGATTTTAGATCAAACAAGGCTTGGAAAAACCAATGAAAAACCAGAATATAATGCAGACAGCTGAAGCCGTGTATTTGTTCCTGGTGGACCGAGTGCGGACCAATCTGCATATTGTTCTATGCTTCAGTCCGATTGGAGATGAATTCAGGTATAATATTTAGAAAAGTTTTTTTATAGCGATACTTATTAAAGTGTTTATAACTACTTGTCCAGTCCACGATAGCAATTGCTACCGGTAGCCAACACCCCTCGTCAATCCCTGGTAGTTGCTACCATATTCAAATATCCGCGTGGTCTGCTGTTTTTCTTAAATGATAATTAATTTATGAGTTACGGAGATCCAAATATTCTGTGGTGGATTCTTTATTTAACCAGCTTTACGGTAGTATTTTTTGTTTGATCCTAGCTTCATTATTTAGCGAGAAAATGGCATTTTTATCTAAGAGTCCCACATTTTTTTTGCATGTTGCATGTTGGGAGGAATGGAGCGCGCGGTAACGGACTGACAAGTGGATAAATGAGTTGAAAAAATTCACGTTACGCTTTTCCCCGGTACATCATATCAGTTGCCAATACCGTAATTGTGGTCCTACCTTTTAAGCTAAACGGTTTTGGTTCAACCCCGAAAGGGGCCGATGTTTGTGTAACGAATAGTAGCATTTGAGTCGTGGGTATTTAATCAATCTGCGTGATCACTGGTGCCCTACACGTTAAGGCAAAGCGATATGATCAATTTTATCGACAAATCCACCATAATGAGGCATTTTGCCCCCGCTGATTTGAAATGGCGGCCTTTTTATTTATTTATTTAAAAATTGAGTTCGGGTGGGTCCATTTATGTAGCTATATCTGCCGATGCAGAAGTCTTACAGGTATAAAATTACTGTCGTTCTACAGTTATAAGGGCTCTTTCAATTTCGACGTTTTGTGTCGGACTGCTGCGGTCCCGAATGCGGCAACAGTGCGGCGTCGGTACCGTGAACGCTCGACAACACGTGTTCATTTCGCACCGCACGCTTTGTATGAAAATAAACTACCGTCCTTGCGCAATACGACAAACGCACCGATTCGGTACCGCAGCGGTCCGACTCGAAACGTCTAAAATGAAAGCGCCCTAAAAGTAGACAATAAATCCCATTTAAACCTTAAAAATACTTGAAATGCAAATGAATTACCAAAAAAAATGTTTATTTTTTAAATTTAAGCAAAAGAAGTAGACTGTTTATATTCCTTTTGACGTGACAACGTCTTATAAATTGGTTTGCCGGGTGACACTTCAAGAAACTGCGTTACGCTCCGCTCACGTTATGCGCTTACAATGAGAGCGAGTGAGAGGCACGCGTCCCTTCCACTCGGGCATGGTTAGCCCGCCTAAGAGCGAGAGAGACAGACATAAAAAGTGGAAGGGACGCGTGCCTATAAATTAATGTTTTAAATATAATTCTTTGTATAAATAAATGTTTTAAATTGTAACTATTATTTCATCCTTCTTCCTACTATACGAATGAATATTCACATTAAAATTATTTTACCACTCAAAGTCGTTGTCACGTAAAACTTTCGCCCGTATACCGACTTTACAGGCAACCAACCAGTTTTTTTTATTTCATAAAAACAGCATTTATTGTTCTTTAATATTGTTAAGAGATAATTTAATAAATTTTGTCTAACCTTAAAATTACATTAATAAATATCAGGTTATAATTTACATTTTAAATGTGACATCAAAATTATTTTATAAATATACCATAATAATTTTTTTTATTGACGTATTACAAAAAATTTAGATAAAATATATTTCAAAATAGATAATTTAAAGTTATCTACGATAAATTGATTAATTTAGGTATGCAAAAATTTTAATCAAATTTTTTTTGTTACTTTTTAGATAAGATATTATCTAAAAAATTATGTCTATCTGTATATGATGTATATGAAATTTAAGCTTTAATAGTTTGGGAGTTGTGACTATTTTTGAAGCGAATTTATCCCGATAATAGGAACACTCATTAGATGTAATAATATAAGTACACAAAGTTTTGTTGTTGGACTTTTTTGTAACAAAATGCCTTATTATTGTGGATTTATTGATAATATTGATCATATTGCTTTGCCTTAACAGTTCAGATACCGGTGTACCGGTGGACCAGACGTTGGTTCGAGTCCCGCCAGAAAATGATTTGAGCCGAGTCGATTTTTTAATATTTTTTTATTAAAATTGGAAATCTTACTCTTTAGGAACCGCATTCGCCAATATCCTGCATTGATTAACGCAACAACCACGAATTGGTTCTTGGAGTGGCCACGAGAGGCGCTGCTTGAGGTCGCTTACAAATTTCTCGAGGGTGTGGAGTTGTTAGCCTCCATTACTGGACCTAGGGTAAGTGTATTGGGTGTGAAAAAACCCTTATACGACACACTTATACGACCCACTACGACATATGTGTTTTAATTATTAGAATCTGCAGCTGGGTAGCTTTCTGAATTATGAAGCAGAATTTAAATTTAATTTGATTGCGTATGTACTGTAGAGAAGACTCCAACGGGTTTGCAGACTGTAATAGCAGTTTTATTAATATTTTAATTTATAAATATACCTTTCTATGTTTAAATTAACTAATATATATTTTTTTTAATATTTAGTTCGTTTTTTGGTAGGGCCGTCGTGAATTTTTTTTAAATTATTTAGTACAGAATTTTATTAAAGAGCGGGGGTAAGATAATAAAATGAACCTAGAACGAGAGATGGCGCTGTCGTCAGCTTTAGTAATACTTTGAAAACGGGTCAGGTCTGTAAAGGTCTCAGTAGCGAAAATTGGCACTCGCCCGGATAGCAAGGGGTGTGGGTTCGAGTCCTGAATATAAGTAGAATAATAGACAAGTAGAATAATATTGTAAAAATCGTTACTTTTGTTAGAGCTAGCGGTTTATCTTGTCAGTTAAAAGACGTCCTGAATGGGTGGTACGTAAAAATGTTGGACGATTTAAAACAACTCTTTTAAGTGAATTTGAATAATATTATTTTTATTGAAGTGAAAACTTCTTATGGCGCGTTGGGCACTTTTGTGGGTGAGCATTTTTAGCCGTTCTCGCGACAGATGAGATTTTACACAGATATACTCCGCGTGTATTCTTATAATATATGTATACTATACGCGCTCTTTGCATGGGCATTCGTTCGTGCTCTCGCGACAGACGAGATTACATACCTATATGTATACTCAGAGTGTATAGGTATGCGAGAGCGCTGCATGCTATACGTAGTCTTTGCATGGGCATTCGTTCGTGCCCTCGCGACAGACGAGATTGAGAGTTTTTTATATTTATTTTATAAATGAATATTAAACGGAAAATTTATTTATTTAAATATTTCATTTGACTTGTGTTGCTGCTATTGTGTTAAAAAACAAATCTAAAGTGTTAATAGAATTAATAAAAACATTGTTGTAGTGCTTTTGTATGCAGTATTCACAAGATATATAAATAGATTTAAATCAAAATTGTTCATTTCATACTTTAGTTACCATAGACCTATTGTTTCAGTTTTAGAATTTGATGAAAATCCTAATAATAATGATGAAAATGCTGATAATTATGATGTAAGAGTTGTTGAAATTATGGATGAGAATTGATTAATTTTGTATTTACTATTTACTAATATTTACTCATTTAAATAAAACCACTTCCTTCGAATATAGTTTCTATATTATTATACTTGATGTCCATTCAAAAAGTGCCCACATTGCTTTGAATAACTTGATTTTTTATGTACAATTTCTCATGTCGCGAGCGCACTTAAAAATGCTCACCCAAAAAGTGCCCAACGCGCCATAAGTTCAAGTTTTCACTTCTGCCTGCACTCCCGGAGTGCAACCCCCATTTTTAATTTAACTCCATTATTTCTTTTAATATTTTTTCATATAAAAATGTAGTAAAAGATATAATAAATAGAAGCAAGATTTCTTCCCTTACATTTTTAATCAAATGATAAATACTGCAGATAAGAAGAAAAGAGTCGTTGATAGAAAGTCGCGAAGACGCCCTCAGAGCGTCGGCAGCATCTATAATGTCTCTGATCCACTCTTCAGTGGGGAAGTACTCCGTCAAAATGTGGCAGGAGATGAGGAGGACCAACTATGTCACGCCCACTAACTATCTTGAACTTGTGTCTGGGTACAAAGAGTAAGTTGTATGAAGATGTAATAAGCTCGATGTAGTTTAAATTAGAATTTGACCCAGGGTTCCCAACTTAGGGGGTACAAAAGTGAGATGGGATTTTTTTAGGGTTGTTATATCGCACCTACGGTGCAATAACGTCACTTATGTAATTTTAGACAAAACTGAACTGAGTATGAGAAAATACTCCTACCTCTATTCTACCTCTTTACTTTGCTTGCTTTTACTCTAAAATGAAGTTCAAAGTTGTAGCTTAATTATTTTATTTGTTTAGCCGAGAAAAACTATATGTTGTAAGCATGTTCAATTTTTAAATGCTCCCCCTGAACATATTTTTGTGACTCTTCATATTTTTTTAATATTTTATTTATCGAGAAAAATAAAGATGTAAATTATAGGCCCGGGGACAATCTTAACTAGCTAATCAAATTTATTATTTACCTAGCGACCTCAAACTTGTGTACTTAAAATCTAAGTAAAGTACTTGGAATTTTTAATCGAAATCGTGGATCTTGTACAATATTCAACCCATCTCCTAAAATATTAGGCTTATTCAAAGTCAACATGTATGACTTTATAAAATCTGATTCGTCAGAAGAAAATGAAATAATATTTGACGTAATAAATTTAATTTATGTTTATAAATAAAAAAATAATAAAAATAAATTGTATGATATCATATTTATGTTAATATGATATCATACAATTTATTTTTAGGGGGATTTCCAAGTAATTAGGGCATTTTAGGGGTTTTTGAATTTGATTTAGGGATAAATATTTTTAAGAGTTAGTGACACTGATTTGACCAATACACAGTCAATTCAACATACTTGTCAACATCATCTTTATTATTAGCCTATTGGTGATGGAGACAGGCCTTCCTTATGGGTACTGATGTCATAATCCATTACGCGGCCCCAATCGCATGACACACACATACATACAGCCACACACACATATATAACATATCCCAGAAAAACCTTAAGGTTAATATTAGGATTAAATAAATAATAATAATAATAAGTATAATAATAATCAAAATTAGGGTAAGTGACCAATAATTTTTCGCATCGGACAGTTTTACATTAAACGTTGCACCCAGTTGCAAGCGATGTAACAGATTATTAAATATTATCAGATAAATGTTGAAATAGGAAAACGTATCGTTCTAGAATGTTATACCTTGTGTTTGTTACTGCTTTTAAAATATCATACCAAGATAGAACTGGTTAATAATAATGCAATTTTAGGATGCTCAAGATGAAGAGATTCGAAATTGCCCTTCAAGCTAATAAGCTAAGGAATGGTTTGGGCAAAGTAGAGGAGACAACCAAGCTGGTCGGTCAGATGTCTGAGGAGTTGGCTGTAGCGAAGGTAACACCTAAAAAAAATATTTTCTGTTAATATGATCTTGCATGGAATATTGCAGCCATCTCTGGGACGCCTCAGCAAAATACCAACTTGCTGCACTGGACACGAGCTGAGAGGCTCATTAGTGACAGCATATTGGTGCAGAGCAAGCTTCACACCTTAGCTCATCGCCGCAAAACTGCCTGTCTGTCGGTCTTCTACAGATTGTACTGTGGAGAGTGCTCAGGAGCTGCATTTGCTCATACCGCCATCTTCTTTTTTCCCATCTGATATCCAGACGCACTACGGGCTACCACTCTTTATTAGTTGCTATTCCTACATGTCGCACCAAGTGCTGACTATGCGCGAAAAATTTTTGATTTACATAAAATTTTAACAGTTAGGAATGCGCCCGATTGATATATTGTGAAGGTAGTAGAAAATATATGACGACCTTTGGTGGATGTGCCGGTGATTCAAAATTAGCGGACTGTATTGCTTTATGAAAAAAATAATGTCGACAACAAATATGAGAGGAAGGCGAAAGGGGCACGATACCTTGACCGCCACGTGGTGTAAGATTCTGGAGGCTGCCGGGATCCCTGGGCTTTGCTGTCCCTTATGGTTACGCACATGAGGTCACCGTCACATAAAACTATAGTTTGTTGTAGGGGTTTGCGGATAGGCCACTAGTTCAATTTAATATTGCGGAAATCCAGCCATCAGTAGTCCTTTTTTCTCTTTTGCCCGCATGTTGGCAGTATGATTTGCCACCAATAAATGGCGCGGTCGTCTCGCTCTTCCATATGCCAGACAAGGTATGTGCGAAAGGGAAATGAAATAAATGGAGGTGAAGCGAGGAGTGTCGACTAAACTAATAAAACATACAAAAAAACATAAATAAATAACGCGGCAGATTTGAATTTAATACTGGCGCAACCAATTGCCCTAATCATCATGTTATCACGGCTGCTATAAAAGAGTCGAAACGTCGTAAATTAGTTGTTTTATTTAAATGTGTAATATGCGCGGAAGTGTAAGAACTAAATATATTTAATTATTATTATTAGGAACAAGTAGCGGAATACACGGAACAGTGTATAGAATACATGGGCGTTATCAACGTCCAACAACGTAACGCTGATGAGCAGCAAAGGAGCGTGGCTGCGAGAAGTAAGAAGACGCAAGAAGAAGAAGTTCAGTGTAAGAAGCTCGCTGATGCTGCGATGAGGGATCTCGCTTCTGCTATGCCCGCGCTGGAGGAAGCTGTCAAGGTATGAGGTTTACAGAATAACTTAATTGGTCCTGATTTTATTTGGCATACCCAAGTCGTGTTGGCGCACTTAATTTTTAGTCTATTTTCTTTCTCATTATCACTTTTGTGTAAAAACTGCAGGAATTTCTATTCGAAGAAAAGAAACCTGTAAAG
The DNA here is from genome assembly GCA_927399485.1 of Calamotropha paludella. Lineage (NCBI taxonomy): Eukaryota > Metazoa > Arthropoda > Insecta > Lepidoptera > Crambidae > Calamotropha > Calamotropha paludella. The sequence continues at coordinate 2,028,598 of OV656806.1, read as the reverse complement.
ACACATTGCGAGATCTTGTAGTAGATGAAGTTCGGTCCCCTATCCGAGTTCCTTTTGCCAGTTATCGGAAGGGCCACCCATTTGGTCCAACGGTAGCGATCCTGTTTTTTCTGGGTTCGAACCCGGAGGGACCAAATGTTTGTGTGATGAATACGAGTATTTGTACCTGAGTCATTGGTTTTATAAATACTTTATATCTATGTATCACATATGTAAGTCAATCCGTAACCCTAGTATCCATAACACAAGCCTTATAATGCTTACTTTGGGCTAGGCTATAATTGATTTCCGAACTAGTGGTAGAATCAGCAGTTAACAATAATCGTAAATATAATAAAAAAGTCAAAGCTAGGCCATGGCTCAGTAAGTCCTGAATTAGTAGACTTGGTATTGAGCAAAAGCCGCAAGAAATTTCTCCCTTTTATATTTTCTACTACATTTTCTTGTACTACCAAGACGTATCCTATTATATTGAACCCTTATCATACACTTTACAGTTATCGTCTTTCATTACATAAAAGACAAAGCTATTGATCCCACGCATTCTTGTGTTTTAAATAACCACCGAAATAGTAATAGCCTTTGTTCATGAGTGCATTTTTAACAACCCTTTTTAAACTTTTTAAAGGGTAGTAGGTAGTAGAGGTAGTTCAGTCAGTTTGTGAGGAACTTTGTTATAAAAAATTAAACTTCTACTCAAAGATATAGTGGCTTTAAATCCTTTTATCGGGCATAATCTGAAAGAAGTGACTTTTTTTATAAAATATAAGTGTCTATTATATTTTAAAACATTACATGGTCTTTTACAGGCGTTGGATGCTTTAAACAAGAAAGATATCACAGAAGTAAAATCTTATGCGAAACCTCCTCAAAAAGTGGAGATGGTATTGGAGGCTGTGCTTATATTGTTACAAGTGAGTGCTTTTAATATTTGATATTGTTGCATTAATTATTGAAAAAGTATATTGTTAAGGCTCTTGTATTTTTTGTTTGAAAAGACTCCGTGTAAATTTCTCTGGATTCTTAACTCCATTTCCAATAAATTCATATAAAGACTTGTCAGTTCAGATTTAATTGTGATATATATAATTGTGACATCCAGTACCTATCCACATTGTAAAATTTTAGAATGATAAAATGTATGACGTGCAAATATTTTTTCATACAGAAAACAGAGTATGTAATTTATAGTTAGTCAAGTTGTCCGTCGTTGTTGCATAAATATTATACTACATAATATCAAAATAAATTTAAAAACAGAAAGAACCTACGTGGGCTGAAGCCAAGCGTCAGCTTGGAGACCAGTACTTCCTAGATCGTCTCCGGGACTTCGACAAAGATAACATTTCGGATAAGACTTTGAAGAAGATTGGCACATACACCGCTAAGCCGGATTTCGATCCGGAGATAGTAGGTACTGTCTCTTCCGCCGCCAAATCCCTGTGCCTATGGGTGCGTGCCATTGAGAAGTATGGAAAGGTGTACAAGTAAGTGAATTAACTATTTTGTTACTTACTTTTACTATTGAATGCAATTGATTGCAGCACAGTGCACTTCGTAAGAAATATCTTTTCTGATAGTTCTTGCTACTAATATCGACTTTCTTAATATCTAAGCAAGGTACATTTTCCAGTTAAGTGTTATTGATTTTGAAAGTTATTGATTCTAGTATCTTCGTAGTTTTCTCTTTCCCCTTACATAAATATTGTGGCAATATTTCGTACATTTGTGCTCTGTTATGATTGGTAAACATTTATGGAATTGCCTAATAAGCCTGTTAATTTTAGAAAATAAGTGTATAAATGGATTATTTAACTACTTGGCTGAACTTTAGAACAAAGCAAATGACATCGTTGCCAAACAGCCGATAAAGATCACAAAGTATAAAAACCAACCCTGTTTTTATTGTAATTAAGTTTAAACTTAGTTATAGATAATACTATTGTTCTGAACATACCATTTTTCCTAATTAGGATCGTAAAACCGAAGAAGGAACGTTTAGAAGAAGCCTTAGAATCGCTTCGGATGAAGCAGCAGATCTTGGCCGAAGCCCGTGCCAAGTTGAGAGAATTGAGCGAAATGATTGCACGGTTACAGAAGGAGTATGACGAGAAAGTAGCTCAAAAGGATGAGTTGGAGAGGAAATCTAGGATGCTGCAGATGAAGCTGGAGAGGGCAGAAGCTCTCATTACTGGACTGTCCGGTGAGTAATAGCTTAGACTTACAGTTGTTCGATGTTAACCCTTAGGATATCCTATGTTCCACCGTTAGCTCATTGTTAAAAAGGTACCGATATTGTTCTATTTGACAACGTTGGAACTTAAACATATAACTGATTAGGAGAATGTTATTTTGACACATTATCTGCGCTGAGATGATAACAGAGTGGAATACAAGGAAAATGCAGCTGAAGAGGATAGAAACACTCATTATTTGGAAATTATTAGGTTTATTTAGAAATTCATTCATTATTTAGAAATTATTATGAAACGAGTCAACTTTACGGACCGCTCGTAGTGTTTATGTGACTGAAGTTGGAGAGGCAGAGGCTCTCGTTTTTCGTCTGGCTACCTGCGAAGCGGCTAAGAGAAGTCTATGAACCACTCCACATGACGTAATATTTAAAAGGAAGAAGATAAGCTTAGTGAGACGATTGCGCTTGCAAAAGCAGAATAACCAGAAAGTAAAGCGCAGCGGCAAACGAGGTCTTCATTACTGAATTTAGGTTAAGTTAAGTAATAACGAGATAACACAAGCATTATTTTTTTTTTATTTTAAAATCTCTATAACTTCCTTGTTGCAAGACTTCTTAAATAAACCAAACTTTTTGATAGAATCAGGAGTTACTTGGCGGAAATCCATATCCATTAGTAAAACAAAAATATGTAGATTACTTCCGCAAAATTCAAGCAGACACCTGCACCTTCATTAACTACTCTACGCGTGTTTTGCCCTCACACAGAGCATCATCAGGAGCTGTTGGACCGTGCAATGCCGAGCACTTAGTGCTTAAGTTTTTGCATTTATTTGCGGGCGGTGCACACTGCTTGAATTTTGCAGATGTAAGCTACATATTTTTGTTTTACTAATAAATCAAACTTTCTTATGGTATCGAACTTTTAAGTTTTGCTCATACCGTTAACGTTTAGTTAATCGGCTGCACAAAACTTATGATTGTAGCTCCAAATATTTATTTGAACATTTGGAAAAGATGCTTATCAATGGAGGTGATATCAGGTGAGCGTGAACGCTGGGAGCTGACGGTAGAACGGCTGGACAAGGAGTTCGACAACTTACCTGGTGACTGCCTAATCGCCACCGGGTTCGTGGCCTACTTGGGGCCTTTCGTCTCCGAGTACCGCGAGTCGCTCATGAGCGACTGGTTTATGGAGGTGAATATATATACTACATACAGTCGTCTATCTGTCGACCGATGTCCGACCCGATAAGGCAAAGTAATATGATCAATTTTATCGACAAATCAACCATAAGCCATTTTACCCCTACTGTTTTGAAATGAGGCCTCTTTTTTTACTGAGTTCAGGTTAGTTCATTTATTTTAATGTTTTTAAAAAGTTTGCCTTAACGGACGCCGGTGATTAGACAGATTATAATTATAGGTGAGTATACTCAACAACATTTATAATGCGCACAATAAAGGGGTAGAACTCCCTCTTTGTGTCTGTATTTCCGAGTACTTCAAACCGGCCCCTTTTTGAAGCCAGGGTGAATAGGCACCTTCTAGGCTCGCTGCGTTGTGGGTCCTGTCTTGGCTCCTGGACTTGATAGGGGTCGAGTCCAGGAGCGAAGCGCTCGAGAGCGAACCGCTTTAAAAGAAAAGGGGAAAAAACTGTGTACCAAAAAGTTACTTGGTCACTTGTTCTCCAAAAATATTACTGTTTTTCCAACATTTTGTGATTAAAGATAAAATAAATGTTGTTAGTATATTACTAGGATTCGCATTTCGCGTAGTTTATATGTATAATATTACTAGCTGACCCGGTCACGCGTTGCTGTGGCTCACATATTATCATCTGCAATGAAAAATATCATTAATTAAAATAAAACCTATCCTATGTCCTAAGTCGCAACAAATCCAGCAAAATTAAAACAATTATTAAAATCGGGTTAGTACCTTAGGAGTTCCTCGTGGTCAAACACTGTTACGTGGATTTTTATATATAGACTAGTGGACCCGACAGACGTTGTCCTGCCTGTTATTTTTGCAGTATAGATAAATAACCTAGATACCGTCTGCAGCGCCATCTGCCGGGCTGATTTGTGAATCTAAACCATTCTCAGATCCCCTTGAACACACACAAAAAAATTCATTCAAATCGGTCCAGCCGTTTAGGAGGAGTTCAGTGACATACACACTCACAGAAGAATTATATATATAAAGACTAGCTGTCCCGGCCACGCGTTGCTGTGCCGACTGCAGTGCCATCTGCCGGACTGATTTGTGAATCTAAACCATTCTCAGATCCCCTTGAACACACACAAAAAAAATCATTCAAATCGGTCCAGCCGTTTAGGAGGAGTTCAGTGACATACACACTCACAGAAGAATTATATATATAAAGATTTATTTATTATATAGAAAACCAACATCTGTAATATAAATACACAAAGTTTTCTATAGTTATAAATATATCAAATTATTACGACAAACAATTATCATTAGTAATACCGAATCCCAAAGGGCACAGTATGTTTATCATTGTAATTCCTTGTAGCGCGAATATCAAAAGAAATACCATTATAATGTGAAATATTAAAACGTAATATAACTATCACTACCTTAGTTATCCCACGACTCACGAATAGAAGTAGAAAACAAACGATTAGATGAAAAACTGAAAGTGGACGCAAAAGTGTAGGAGCTTAATATAAGGAGAATTATTTCTTGTGATTCTGACTCAATGATTCGATTCCTTGCATAGGTGTTTAACGAGAATATGCCTGTGACGATGGATCTAACGATGAAATACTTCCTACTAGACGACGCTACTTTGAGAGACTGGAACTACATGGGTTTGCCTGGTGAGTGAGTTGGAAAGTTTTATACCTAGATGAAATTATATTTTGTTGAATTCAAACATAGAAGTGGTTGTAAATATTTTTGATCAAACTTTTTAGTATCTTTATTGAAAATTTTAATTCACAACATGCGAGGAATCTCCGCAGATGGGTTAATTAATTTAGATTATTACATACATACACGCAATCTCAGGGGTAGGCAAAGATCAAAGATTTTACAACTCTGACATACATTACTTGCTTCTTCAACTCTCATCAGACCTTTCAAAACGTTTCGTAGTTTAAAGATGCTTTTGACCTGCCATTTTTTCAGGACATCTTCTAATTGGTCTCTGAAAGTTAACCTTGGTCTAGCTTTACCGACTTGTCCATACACATTTGTCTTAAAAGCTTTTGGTGTCAATTTTATTTCGTCCATCCTCTGTACTTGTATAAATCATCTAATCATTCCTTGTACTATCTTAGTCACTATATCTTCTTCCATACCGCACCGCTCTTTTATCACATTATTCCTTTGTCTCTATTAAAATCTTTTCCTTTATAATAAATGGTGGATAATAATATAAGCCATTCGTTTATAAGATAATGCAATTGCAAGGTAAATTTCCCTATTAACTGACGAACATTATCCTTCAAATAGAGATACCGTTTTAGGAATTCCAGTTTCTCAAATGTTTTTCCTATCTTCCAATGAAAATGAGCATTTACACGAGTGATAAAGTGTAACGGCTGCTATTTACTTCAAAATTTAACGTATACTACATAATGACTCTGTTTCATTGGTTGATATGGCTGCATGGGAAATGTAAGAGACTCAGTCGATTTTTTCTAGTATTTTTCTATTAAAATAATTTATCATATAAGATCGCATTAAAAAATGCAAAAAATATAAAAAAATTCTTAGAGATGACTGTAACGTAAGTCTCAGGGCCTGTATGCTGGGCATTACTAATTGGTGACTTAAGGTAATGATCACATTTAGCGAGGGAGCAAGCGGCTCGAAGTAATGCGATAGAGCGCGGGTAGATCCGGCACGATTTATATCGACCCAGTTGCCACCCGAGAAATTCAATATTCATATACATTTACACCACATTGATTATACTTATTGCTATACAGCTTACGGGCAGCACGAGCTTTATATGAATTTAGCCATAATGATGCAGAATAAAAAAATAAACCTCATATAGTTTTTTTTAAAAAGAGGTCCCTAATCAATGTGCAGAATTGTAGCATAGGTACTTATAACAATGAACCTTTGTCTGCGTTAGACGACAACTTCAGTGCGGAGAACGGGATCATCGTGGTGCGTGCCACACGTTGGCCGCTGGCCGTCGATCCGCAGGGGCAGGCGCTCATATGGATCTCGCGGCTCGAAGAGAAGAACGACATACAGGCAGGCATTTACGATCCTTATTCATTGGGCGACAGCCAACACCATCATCAGCCCAGACTTTCCATATCGTAAACACCATAGGGGGAATTCCAAGGAAGAACTAAGTCGAACACAGTGAAGTGTTTTGTCACTGGACTACCTGGTAGTGAATTAAGTTTAAAGAATACAACACTGATAAATTTATTGGTGGAATCAATGAATTACTATCATGTGTTTAACAGTCGAAATTAGATCCTAATACAAAGCTCTTTCTAGGCAGAAGACCGATATACATGCATGTATATACGATCCTTATTCAACATCCTATACGTTGACTGGGAATATATACACCAACATTATCATCAGCGTAGACCTTCCATAATGAAAAAATGGAAGGAGGAGGAATCCATAACCCAACATGGGGTTCCAATGCTGATTAATGGTTGGTGACAACTGCAGATGTAGCCGGTACCAACGACTTAAAGTGTTTTCCGAAGCATATAATAGAATATGAATAGAATAGAATATTTATTGTGTTTCATGTGGTAACAAAACAGATCACATTTAAAATATAAGCATGTAGGAGTCCGCGATGTGTACCCATCCAATGACGAGCCATCAGAATGTTGCTTCACCTCCACAAACCTAAACTAAATGAGCTGACCGCTGCGTCTTCTAGCATCTCTATACGAGATATTTCCGGGTAATACTACCAATAGATTTGTGACTTAAATATAGGTATCAATTAAATTAAGTGTTTTTTTTATTTGCAAGAGATATGGTTTTACGTGATGGTAAATTTTTATTAAGTTCCTATATCTTGCGTGTTCAGCATGCATAATGCCACATATTAAATGAAATCAATCACATTATTTAGAACGCAGAACCGAAATTATTGTTTTGTCAAAGACATAGTTATTTCATGTTGATTTGATTTCATTGGGCAATTTATTATATAAGATATAAAATACGTGTGTAAAAAACGGTCAGAGCAGTCGCCCGGATTGCGAAAGGTCGTGGGTTCGAATCCCATCTGAGGGCTCGGAGGCGTGGTTGTTTTTTACACACGTATTTTATATCTTATAGAAATATTGCATTGTGAATGCAAAAAATTAAATAAAAACATAATTATAGCTGGTTCCATCTTAATTGATTGTTTAATATTTGTAAAAATATTACTTTCAATGTTGAAGGTAGTTAGCGTTCAACATTGGTGGAACGATACTAGCTCATAGTAGAAGTTGGAATACGTTTGTAAAATTCGACACGTTTGCCAGCGTCTCGGTAGCTCAGCGGTCAGAGCAGTCGCCCGGATTGCGAAAGGTCGTGGGTTCGAATCCCATCTGAGGGCTCGGAGGCGTGGTTGTTTTTTACACACGTATTTTATATCTTATAGAAATATTGCATTGTGAATGCAAAAAATTAAATAAAAACATAATTTATTATATATTTTTTAATTGTCATTGGAAAACAATCATTTGAATTTAAAGCTGTTTTGATATTAGGACCCAGTAGTTTTTTGTGTTCCTTGCAATAAATTTAACATGTTGGGACTATTTAGTAAATATTTTATTACCTTTCGAATCTAACCAGATAGTAGACTTCGGTCAACCGAATTACCTGAAAATCATGGAGGGATGCCTCTCGGAAGGCAAGCCCATTATAGTCCAGAACGTTGGAGAGGTTCTGGATCCATCTATCGCTCCGATATTAGACAAAGCTATTGTTGTTATTGGCACTTCTACTGTTATCAAGTTCAACGAGAAAATGGTGCCGTACAACAAGAATTTTAAGATGTACCTTACTACCAAGTTGGGTAAGTGGACTTTTTTCTTGTAGAGTTTTTTTTCTATACATTAATTACAAATTAAACATTAGACTTTGTGCCAATTGCTGGATTTTCATGAGTCAATTTCTTAATTGAGCAAAAAGATCTTAATGTCATTATTTTTCAGGGTTGTCTACTTTTAGTGTTCATAGATTTTTCTCATTCCTCGTGTTATATTTCATCACACAAGTTATTATTTCAATTGGGCCTCTCAACAGGTAATCCAGTGTACACTCCCGAGACGTTAACCAAAACCACGATGGTGAACTTCGCGGTGAAGGAGCAAGGTCTGACCTCTCAGCTTCTAGGCATCGTGGTCCGCAAGGAAAGACCTCAGCTCGAGCAGATGAAAGATACACTCGTTATGACTATAGCTAACAACAAGAAAGTCCTGGTGAGTTTGGTGTTACGTTTAATAATGCAAATACCTTTGCTAATTTTGATATTAATAATTAGTAAAAGCGAAAAAAATTACCAATTAAGGATTAAAAACCAAATGATGACCGTTTAGTGCAACAGTTACGATTCTGGTTTTCGCAGCGAGGCGAATGTCCTGGGCCGAGTCCCGAAAGAGGAAGATGTTTGTGTGATGACTACAAGCATTTGTACCTGAGTCATGTGTATTGATATTTTTATCAATATTAAATATCTATATGTCATATGTATGTCTATCTGTTACCTAGTACTCTAAACACAAGTCTTTACTTACTTTGGGCTAGTCTTATTGGTGTGAATGTAGGAAAGGAGGACATTGGAATTCTTTCATCTATTTCATAGTATAGTGAGTAATAGTAAGTGCATAGTTTCTTTCGGGAAACTTTCGCCACTTTGAAGTAGTTATTGACATTAGTATAGGCAGATAAAAAAATTTGGAGTAATTTTCGGAATTTTACTGGTTTCTTCTTGTCGTTAGATGGACTTGGAGAACGACTTGCTTCGCATCATGTACGAGTCCCAGGTGCCTCTACTGGAGAACGAAGAATTGTTCGTGACGCTGCAAACGTCACAAAGAACTTCACTAGAGGTGAAGGAAGCTCTAATCACCTCACAGGAAACGGAGAAGGAGATAGACACTGCTAGACAGGTGATGAGAATATATTTGTGTATTCTTATAATATAGTGGGTGCAAATAGATCCTTAACGCATCCATGCTTATTTTCGATACATATACAGTTCTGAATAATACAAATACTCCTTAAAAAGGCAATAACCTATGTGACACATTGTAATTCACTTGAACTGCTCGTATGACATACGTAATACCTACTTATTTGTATTCGTATTAAATTGGAATATTAATAAACGATATTTAAAATACTTCATTAAAAAAAGGTTTAAAAAAGGTCTATTTAAATCCTCAATGACTTTGACGACTGGTTTGGCCGAGCTGGAGTGACCCAACATTCGAAGCCGAATGGTCCCGAAAGTAGCAGATCTACACGAGATCTTTACCTGAATTTATGGGTTTATATGTATTTAATATTCACACTTCAATAAATGAATTCCGGTATAATGTCCGATTTATCACTTTTAGAGTAAGACCTTGTGATGCAGTAAGCTTTATTTGTAAATAATAAGTTGCAGATGGAGGAGGACCGCCCCTGTTCGAATTTATTTCGCTAGTTCTTGTCAGAAGGGTTTTCCAAATGACTCAGTAATTTACAGTAAGGTAGAATTTTTTTATACGAAAGGTTTTATATACGAGCCTACTTTTCCTCTTTTTTTTCTTTAGGGATATGTTCCCGTAGCAGTGCGAGCGTCAGTGTTATTCTTTGCGTTAAACGACCTCTCCCGCATCGATCCTATGTACCAGTTCTCTTTGGACGCGTACATCGATCTATTTAACTACTCTATCGATCGAAGTCCCAAGAGCACTGAACTGGAAGACCGTATTAACAATCTTAACGAGTTCCATACTTATGCTGTTTACAAGTGAGTAATTTGGGTTTACGTTGAATTAGTTTGCATCTTTTATATGTAGTAGAGAAATAGAAGTCACTTCTACAGGAACTTGTTTATACTAAAATGTCTCTTTCATGGTGGGTGGAAGAAAGCGGTAGGCGGGGACTACGGTTTCGGATCTATCGTAAACTTCCGCGATCGTACCCAGCTTAATTTTTACAAATAAGAGTACATTTAACATTTTAATGGAAATAAGGTACTTAAATTAATTATACAAATAAAAACTCAATCGTCGCCTAAGAAATCGAAAATTGTCTTAACAATATTGACGCCACTTTATGTATCATATAAACTTTCAAGTCCAAAAGTTTAATAATAATTAATCTGACTCTAATGAAATAATGTACACTTAAGGAAGATACACTAAATAGGTTAGTAGAAAACATTCTAGGACTTTATTTTTAAAACGCACATGTCTGGCTAGTGGAGACTCGACGCCCGAAATCTGGACACTCAACCAAAGACTAGTCTACAAGTTTAAGGATGCTTAGTGCGCCAAGGAGAGGGCAATGATCGGTATCTCATTAAGAAATTGGGTATGAAACGAGTATATTCGACAAAGGTCGTAAGTAGGAAGTTATCGACATAGCCCTAAGTGTGCTAAAGTGGCAGTGGGCTGGTCACATCTGCAGTAGAACCGAAAATCGTTGTCCTATAGTGGAAAGCCCGATTGGGCAAGCGTAACGTGGGGTGACTTACGACTCGTTAGACTCATGACGTTAAGAGGACGTTTAGCAAAGACTAGGCAAGGCTGGATGGCGAAACACAGGATCGCTATTTGTTTAAAGTTGGCCTACGCTAAGCAGTGGTTGGACTATGGTTATTAATTGATTGCCCTGTTCGCATGCGAATTTCATATTTCGTTTTCTTTAGTTCTTGCATAGAGAAAAGTTGATGTGCGCTTTTCACATGCAAACCTGGCTCGATTCAAAAATAAAGCCCCTGTTCCCCAGCAAATAGGCTGATAATGATGATATTCTATTGAAGCCATCAGAGGGCTAACTTTAAGTAGTTAAAAAGGAAAACGTCGCTATTGCAATTGTGTTAACATTTCAGATGCAAGTTTTATTTCCTTAGTCTTAAGATCTATTATTTAAAAATTATTCTAACATATCCCTGAGGATATGCTAATTAGTTACAACCCTCTATTTCTCTGCAGGAACACTTGTCGTGCGCTATTCGAGAGACACAAGTTGCTTCTCTCATTCCACATCGTGTCGCGGATTCTCTTCCAGATGGGCAAGATGAGCATGCATGAGTACCTGTTCTTACTCAAGGGGGGAGTGGTTCTAGATCGTTCCGAGCAACCTGATAACCCCACTAGTAAGTAATTTTATTTTTAAACTTGTGTAAAACTGATGAACTTTCTATGGTTTGTTGGAAACTACATAAAGTTTTCTACGAAATATTTTTGCTTTTGTAGTTTTCATGTTAATGATATTTAAGCGCTGTTGACACAACTTACTTATGCATGGAATCATAAATATGGCTTTGTCAAATATTTTACTATACATATATTGATTTTGTTCCTTAAAAATAAAAAAGCTTGCATGTACTTAGTTATGCGCGGCAGATTATATACTTTTTTATTAATATCTTGAAGTTAGCCTATTCACTTTAACAGCTAACTTCATAGTGTCGCTTTTTCGTTGGATGCTGAGTTCGCAACTTCCGTCACATGAAAAATTTCACCCTCAATGCGCCAAAAGAAATATAACTTCAAAAATAAATTAAATTTTGTTTGTACATTACATGCGGAAACTACGTTTCATTTTAATAAGAAGTTGTTTTTATTTCTCTATTTGAATATAAATATTATTTACTATATTTGTAAGATTAATAGCAAAAGAATTGAAAGTAGTATCTGCAATAGATTTGGTTTGCGTTTTATCAACAGAATGCTGACGTGGTTATAATCTTCGTCTAAATTTGTTGGAAATTTTTGTGTTACATTTGTATTTCTTTCAAAACCATATAGACTGGATGCCTGACGAGTGTTGGGACAATATCACTGAGTTGGACAAGCTACCCGGCTTCCATGGTGTGATTGATGCTTTCGAGGTATTCACTAAGGAATGGAAGGAGTGGTATCTGAACCCTGAGCCTGAAGTCCAGCCGCTTATTGGTGAGTAATACTGTAATGCAGTATCTAGACCTGGAAGAGCCAAGATGAAATAAAAGTAGACCGCAATTTTAAAGCCCGGAATTTTAAAATCGTCTAGCGTCTCTCTCTCTCTCTCTCTCTCTCTCTCTCTCTCTCTCTCTGTGTGTAATTTATTGTGTGGCTGCTTCGTACACTACAGTTTCATAAGGACTCTTAAATATAACTAAAGCTTAAATGCGTCGTGAATTCGGTAAAAGTATTTATTTTAATGGATGATAGACGCGGAAGTGTTAAAAATAAATAAGTTAGTGCTAAGGGGTTATTAAGTATTATGGGGTTTCATAAGGTTGAAAATATAACCAAATAAATACGTTGAGTAGAGATGAGTAGGTAACAGTTTAATATTTTTAAAGAAACGATCTTATGATTTCCGTGTATAGTGTGATTCAGACGACTACTGGTGTCATCTAATTTTCTACATATGGACTAACTGACAACCCTTTTTTATTGTTTAGGTGATTGGAATGAAGTATGCAACGACTTCCAGCGTATTCTGTTTGTGCGTTCACTACGTGTGGACCGCGTGTCTGCCTGCATCACCACATTTATTATCAACGTTCTGGGCCCCAGATACGTTGAACCTCCCGTTTTGGATATTAAAGTAAACCATCTGATGTTTTTAATACAATATTATAATTATTTACAAACTTAAAGATGTGACAGGGTGCGGCCAGGAGAAATGAAAAGGCACTGGTTCGTCACTTATATTTTTAATAATTATGGAATTAAGGCACAACTGAAACAATTGTATAAAAAAAGGTAAATTACACTGAACACAAAACAATTTCACATTTAACACTAAAACATATTATAAAAGGTAGGGCTTCTTACAATAGTGCCTCAAAGAAACTTATAGACTTTTATATAACAGGAACTGGTGGTACAGAATACAGATACAGGAAATCTTGTGAGTTATACTTATGAGCGTATTATACAGTGGCGTAGCATAGGTCACTAGCACCCGGTGCGGATTCCAAATTTGCCGCCCTCTTATTTTTGCAATCCATTATAAAAAAAATGAGGCATGGTAAAAAGAGTACTTTTATTGAATAACACTAACCTGAAAAGTGAAATTAACATTTTTTGACATAGAGTAGAAGGTAGACTATCACAATATCACTTAGAAAAATTACAGAGAAAACGTAATACAATAATGGAGAAATCGCCTACTCCACGAACGCTCTTTCGCGCACGAGTATCATTACTGATTACAACATTACAGTTTTAAAAAAAATGTAAATCTTTTTACTCGCTATCTTTGTGAATATATCCGATGAAACGGTCATCGGTAATCGTTAAATCATTATTTTCTGTAAGCAAAAAATGCTGTCGATTGCCTCCAAGGTGTAATTCGTGTTGCAACAATGTACGCGTAACGCGTATCTTTGCTGTTTTTCTACCAGTAGCTTTTAGCTACGGTGAAGTACAAAGAATGCGTAAGGAGACATATTTATTTAAAATAACATTGAAACTTGAAACGAAATAGGTTTCCTAAATAATAGTTATTGAGAAACCTTGCGCTTGCATCACCCATGCATAGAACCTGCATAGGTACCTGGGTATTTGGTAACAACAACAAAAAAATGACGAAAAAAAAACTGAAAGAAATTAACTTTTTTATATTTTTTTTTTCTCTATCTGCCACCTCCGCAGCGCCGCCCCCGGCAAAGTGCCGCCCGGTGCGGACCGCACCCTCCGCCCCCCCCATGCTACGCCACTGGTATTATACTTGTGAGCTGATTATAACTGATCAGCACTATAAATATATTTAAATAATTGTAAGCGGTGAGTCAACCGCTCTACGCGCTTACTCTGGTAAGAATCAACTTCGAGAACAAAACAAATAAAAAGAGACAGACAGTAAATTTAAAAATGGTAACCAAGAGAAAAAAGAAAGTATGAAAAATGGCCAGAGCAGAGCGCAATGAAAGCAACGAGTCGCCAATATAGCTATGGCGCCTCGTTACAAAGATGACGCTACATAAGAATTGAGTTCGAGTCGCGGAAAGAGCAGACGTTAGTGTGAGGAATACGAGCATTTGAACTTGAATCATGGCTATTCTATTTATCCCTGCAAAAATGTACTTTTATGCATCAATATTTAAAAACGCAGAGTGCATGCCTTTAAAATTATTTATTTAAATAAAAATCGTTAAGTTCTCGTAAATGAGTTGATTTATCAATTCAGGCGTCTTGGGAAGAATCATCGTGGAAGACATCGCTTCTGTTCGTGCTATCGCCCGGCGTGGATCCTACTGCGGCTCTTATTCAGCTCGCTGTGGACGTGAAGATGTTCGACAAATTCCAGTCCCTCAGCCTTGGACAGGGGCAAGCACCTACAGCTACCAGGTAATATTATTTCGTGGGGCTAGACTTTGAAAATCTAATTTAAATGATTTAAGTCTCACAGAAGTATGGCATTGTGAATGTTAAAATGTATGTAGTTATTTGTTATGCAAGGTTGAAAAATTGAGATTTGGCTGCGAGTTGCTCTATTGAAACTTGAGCAAGAGAAGGATTCTAGAATGTAAAGGTATAATCCTTAGCGTAGCGAGGGTTTTAAGTCTACGAGACACTAAAAACTTAGCTGCCGAGCGAAACATACATTTTTCACCTCTCTACAGCGAGGATTATTTTTAGGTGCAAGAAAACATGGTTAATAAAATGGGAAGCTTAAATAAAGTAGTATATTTAAATTTAAAAGTTGCATGTCATTCTTTTTTTAAATTAGTTTCTATTCAATGTTTTATGATTGATAATACCATATATTACTTAGACAGTTGTTTTTCTGAAGCGGTCCGAAATCCAATCATATAATTATTATGAAATCTAACTCAACATACATTTAAAATGTTTTTATGATTTTAAGGAACTAAAATAATTTAATAAAACCCACACAGAGTATTACAATATTAATTGAAATAATAACAAAATGTAATTTATAAAGATTATGATTACGAGGCGGAACGTACAATGTGTGTTTTTCTTTAAATAGAAAGATTTTAATTCGAAAATACTTTTCCACGCTACCGGATAAATTGCAATTTTCCACGCAAATATTTAATGACAAACCATATTTTTCCGAGCGCGTGAAGTGAAAAATATATCATTATAGATGGTTCCATGTTCCGTAATTTCGTTATAATTTAGTTTATCATAGCACAAACAATACTACATCCAATCTTTCCTTTTTTTTTCTATAATATCCAACACAATCCCTTTGGCTCAAAGCCGTAACAAAGCCAGCCATCAGTGCTGCCATCTTGAACATTCTCACTTGAACTCGACACTTCGATCGAACCGTCCCCCGCGGCGCAGAGCGCCGCGGC
Source organism: Calamotropha paludella (assembly GCA_927399485.1). NCBI lineage: Eukaryota > Metazoa > Arthropoda > Insecta > Lepidoptera > Crambidae > Calamotropha > Calamotropha paludella. The sequence goes on along the minus strand of OV656806.1, from coordinate 2,012,900 downwards.
GCGCAGCCCAATAAATTATATTTCTCATAAAACTAAATCTATAGTGCAATCAGTGCAAAAATCGTGAATTAGGCCAGGAGACCATCGTAGAACATACAGCTGGATCAAGGATACGGAGGTACCTCCAAGAAGACGACCGGCAGATTCCAAGGTGGGTGCCTCTGAGTTCAAATCCAAAATTAAGTAAGAAACGGGTAAAGATAAATCATAAACTAAATTCTCATAATCCATTGTTAGATATTATGTTAAAATATTAATTTTGATGGTAAAGGTAGTTATCCTTCAACGTTGATGGAACGATACTAGCTCACAGTAGAAGTTAAAAAAAAAATACACTTGTAAATTTGGATGCGTCTACCAGCGTATCGATATCTCATCGGTCAAAGCTCTCTCCCGGATAGCTAAAGGTGAGGGCTCGGTGATGTGGTTGCTTATTATAGGTGATTAATGATGAAAATAAAATAAATAGAACCTCATTCACATTTTCATGTACGGTTTAACCCCTAGCAAATACAAACCGGTAAAAAGGGGACAGACCCACTGATCTGAATTATTCTTACTTTACATGCCTTTCCATTAAAAGTTTGCCTGGCAGATATTGTTGTATGTACTATGTATATTTGCCTCTTATATTACACAACTAAAATAATGGGTGAGGATATTTATGCGAAAACAACAATGACTGTATAGTTGTTTTGGACAAGTATCGAACTTTAGCAAAGTGTGATTTTTGTATTTGAACGTCAATTTTCTTAGATATGTTTTATGATGTGAAAACTTTTTTAGCATAGTTGTGATTTAAAAGTCGATGAAACGAAAAAGCGACAGTAAAAAGAGACACACCCATAAATTCATAAGATTTAACGTAGAAGAAAATGAGATAGAAAGCATTATACAGTGTCTCTTTATGTTCGTGGTTCTCTTTGTGCTCTGCTTCGTACCCCCTCCACTCGTGTTTACCACGGCATAGTGGGAGTTTGATTGGGCCTCAGCGTTGTACGTGTGCTAACACGTGTTTGTGTGCGCGTGCGTAGTATAAAGCTTGAGAGAAGGCATCACAACAACCGTGGTATTTTGTATACGTGTACGTGTTATTTTTGAAGGTTTCACTTCTACCACGTGTAAATTGCACACACGCTTTTTTTTCAAGTCTTCAGCTCTTTTAACTCGCTACGATAGTGATTTTAGACGCATAATAGGTGTAAATTAACTGCTCTTTCTCACTCATATGCGATTACAAACTATCTACGGTTGCTTTGTACAATAATGAACATTACAATACGTACATAATATTAATGTTTTAATTTTTTTAATTTTCAGTCCCAAGTCATATCGATTACAAGTAACTTTTGTGTATTTTCCTTTTTTTTCTTACATTATTTGTACTCTTGGTATTTTTAATGTGACGTAAATACAGTAAATAAAAGAAATAAAATCCTTATCCTCACCACTCGTCACATTATATCAACATTATAGTAAAACATGTATGACGCACATCGTGCAAAATCGTAATAAATTAAAACTAATGAATATATATTCGCTGATTATTATACAAAAAAATTGGTTGCCTGTAAAGTCGGTATACGGGCGAAAGTTTTACGTGACAACGACTTTGAGTGGTAAAATAATTTTAATGTGAATATTCATTCGTATAGTAGGAAGAAGGATGAAATAATAGTAACAATTTAAAACATTTATTTATACAAAGAATTATATTTAAAACATTAATTTATAGGCACGCGTCCCTTCCACTTTTTATGTCTGTCTCTCTCGCTCTTAGGCGGGCTAACCATGCCCGAGTGGAAGGGACGCGTGCCTCTCACTCGCTCTCATTGTAAGCGCATAACGTGAGCGGAGCGTAACGCAGTTTCTTGAAGTGTCACCCGGCAAACCAATTTATAAGACGTTGTCACGTCAAAACATCTGATTACATATCTCTGTTTGATTATGTGTTATATTATTTAAATATTAAAAAAAAAACAGATTTTATCGTCGCCTATAAAATGTCACTATACTTTGGCCAATGTAGGATGTACTTTTGATAGTTGACACCTATATAGAGGGTATAAAGTTGCTATTGCAATGTCAAGCCAAACATAAGGAAACAAACGCAACCTTAGTACGTAGCAATAAGGAAGTGACACCTGTCAAAAGTATCATCCTTCATTGGACAAAGTATAATATATAGTACATTATCTACGCCTACAAATTTCAACACATGCCTTTTATTGGGCGGGCTGTCCAGCTCTGGAATTAACTTCTAATTGCGGTCTTACTGAGTCTTGCTACTTTCAAGGATCAATTGAAAAAGCTCCAACTTTCCCAATAATTGCGAAGATGCTTGTTAATTTAGCCTTATAGATATATACATATGTGTATGATGTTTCTATGTATGGATTTTGATTTTGAAGTGAAAACTTCTTTAGCATCGTTGTGATTTGAAAGTCGATGAAACGAAAAATAGATAGTAAAAAGAGACAGACGCATAAATTCATAAGTTTTAACGTAGGAGAAAATGAGATAAGAAGCATAATGTACATGTGTTAATACGTGTTTGTGTGCGTACAAAGCTTGAGAGAAGGCATCACAACAACCGTGGTATATAGTATACGTGTACGTATTATTTTTGAATTTATTGTTCCATTTTTAAATGTAATAGCTTTTTAATAATTGTTTAATGTTAGTGACCAATTCTGAAAACTTTCAGTGTTACCTATGTTAAAAAAATATCTGGTCGTTATAAGTTAATAGTTGTTATTTTTTAGTATTTACAATGCTACACTTATATAACATAAAATGTGCTTATAAAAAATACCCACATCGGTTGTGGTGTGGTTGTGGTGTTTAAACCACAGAGAGATGTATAAACAATCATATCTCCGAGCTCTCGTCATCTGAGGGTTCGGAGATATGATTGTTTTTATTGGAGTATTTATTCAGAGTTGTTGACTCGATTTTTAATAATGATAGGGCATATCGTCTTTGAAACTGCAATACTGCGCAAACAAGTTGCTAATAACGTGGAACTACAAAAAATAAAAAATATATTTTAATCAGAGAAAGACGTAGTAATAAAGAATAAACCAGGTTTTTTGGCTCTCCCGTAAAATTGGTCTTTATACGCGGTATTAACCACTGTTGCTTCCGCAATATTGCAGTATTAACGATATTACCATTTCAATGAAATTGCTATAGAATGCTATCGCAAGGCATGAAGGAAGGCGGGTGGGTGTTCCTGGCGAACTGCCACTTGGCCTGCGCGTGGCTGGGCTCTTTACGAGGGCTGGACAATCCGCGCATCCACCCGCGTTTTCGCCTCTGGCTATCCTCCATGCCCGACGACAAGTTCCCTTTGAGCGTACTCCAGAGATCCATCAAGATGACTACGGAACCACCTCAGGTACTTAACCATCATCTTAGCAAACTCGTAAACATGATTGCAAGCAGGCTTAACTGTCGGAACATCAATCATTGCTGTATGGTTCTTGTTCATGTAAATGTTTAGTGTTGTCGCGTCTTTGTTTATGTTATTATGTATTTACTATAATCAGCTCGACGAACCTTGATCCCTATGACAGTTCATGTTGGTGACGGGTCGTGTCGATATATCGTTTATAGGCAAGGGCGTGACTTGCATTCAGCCACATCAATAAACATGTTTTTAAAAATATAATCTACATTTCTAATGCTTATTATATATATGAATATCCGTGTATTTGTATGCGGGGTTGCCAAAATTCCGATGCAGAGTTAACATGGTCGAACTCTATAATTTTAGTTTTGAAAATCCATGTAAATTAAATTTTTAGTATAGTAACACTATCTGATCTGTCACTAGGTACGCCGTGATCGCTTATTCGCTACACCAGTACGAGTGCTAACGCCTTGTATGCGCCACGTGTTTTTTGTGTCATCGGAGTCCTTTGTTTGTTACTACTGTTGTTTTCTGTTTTTGTTATTGTTGTTTTCTGTTTTTGTTATTGTTGGTGTTTCAAAATGCAGAAAAGACTGAGAAAAACTGTACTCAACAGTGAAACGCGGGAGTTTGTTGTACGCTTGCGTGATTATTTTGCTCGCGAACAACAAAATGGCGGACCTTTGTTGCCACTTGACAACGTACGCGACCGTGTTGCTGATGCTCTGGGAATTGGCAAAGCTACCGTTTCCCGAATTACAAAGGAGAAGTTCGGTGAATCGTCGATGGAGGAGAACAAGCTATCAACTCCAAAGAAGAAAAAACATAATAGGGCACATTCCGTAACTAACCCCGATGATTTCGACATGGCAGCAATACGAAACCACATTTACGGCTACTATTTTCGAGGTGAACTACCAACTTGCAAAAAATTATTGGCGTCGCTGAAATCGGCTGATTTATTTAAAGGTGGGCTCACTTCTCTCAGAGTGGTTATAAAAAAATGTGGATTTCGTTATGGGAAGTGTGACAAAAGAAAAGTAATAATGGAGCGGAAGGACATTGGATTGATGAGGTGTGATTTTCTAAGACAAATAAAAAACATCGAGAACTGGGACAAGGTGGTTTATCTGGACGAAACGTGGCTCAACGCCAATCACTCAGTGTCCAAAACATGGACAGACGACACAGAGAAATCCTGTACCAAAGCTCCAGAAGGCAAGGGCCAGCGTTTGATTATCTGCCACGCTGGCATAGCCAAAGGTTTTGTACCTAACTGCTTGTGGGCCTTCAAATCCGTGAAAACATCAGATTATCACGAAGAGATGAATTTTGAGAATTTCGAGAAATGGTTCACAAAACTATTGGATAATTTAAATGAGCCCCACTATATTTTAATGGACAACGCCCCATACCACTCTGTGCAAGTTAATAAAGCACCTACCGCGAATAATAATAAAGGCGAAATCATAGAGTGGCTGCAACACAATGGTGTGGCAGCTAATAGTCAAATGCTGAAAAAGGAATTAGTCAGACTGATGAACCTGCATAAACTGCAAACAAAGAAGAAGTATGTTTTGGATGAGATGGCAAAATCAAAAGGGCACACCGTGATTCGGCTACCGCCCTACCACTGCCAATATAATGCAATCGAGATGATATGGGCGCAGATCAAAGGTGGGTTGATTTGTATTTATTTTAACATGTTTTTATTTAGGTGACTGGTGACTAGAGAGCTAGCACTATTTAAAGCTATTTTATTTTACTAAATAGCTATAGCATTTTTATTTTTAACCATGTACGTAATTTCTGATATAAATTACACACATTTTTAACATACCTAATTATGTACTTATAATGTACTTACTCCGATCTCGCTCTTTGACTTTGCATCATATTCAATCTAAACCATTATTGTTTCAGGTTGTGCAGCCAGGCTGAACACCACTCCGCCATTCACAGCTAATAAAATGCTGACGTTACTAGAAGAGGCATGTAGTCTAGTGACTCCGGACAATTGGAGGAAAGTGGTTGAGAAGACCAAAAAACTGTGCTTAGATGATTGGGATCGAGACGTGCGATACGACAACGTAGTAGACCAGCCGTTTTTAATAAACGTAGGAGAAAGCAGCTGCAGTTCAGATTCCGAGTCTGAGACGCAAGCCGTGATGTCATTGTCAGATTCCGATTAATATATATTAAAAATCATTGCTGAACCGCTTTTGTTTTATTTGGTTTTGTCATATAGTAGGTATATATAATAAATTAATTAAATCTCCTTTATTTTATTATCGCAGACAACTTAAATGATTATAAATCTGACACTAAGAGCGTAGGTACTATGTTAATGTATTTTGTACACTCGTTTCCATTTTCGATATTTGTTTATCGATACTTTCCGCGCTAGTCGATATCTTTCAAACGAAGTAACTTTTGCAGGACGTCAACGTAAAGTCTGATTGAGATAATTTCTTGTAAATGTTAATAATTATTATTATTCCGACGGAATATTATTTTAATGGCATATATCTCCCTAAAATTAATAAATATCATTTTTAGACTCCGCCAATTCGATTATAATGTAACGGTGACGCTACTACAAGGTTGTGTCGAGGGAATAACTGTCAGTGTCATAGGGATCAAGGTTCGTCGAGCTGATTATAACATTAGATACGTTACCTTTGTTACGAACCATTTGAGTCAAGTTACTTGAAATAACCGTATATTATTATTATTATTAGCAAGTCTCCCAGAAGTGGTTTTGCTGTTAGCCAAAATCTGCAATTATCTGTCAGTTATAAACTTCGCTAACATAATACTCAAATCATTTTGAACTTTTTGTTAAACTGAATATATCTATATATATAAAAATTCCCTGACACACTGTTTGATCGCAATGAACTTCGAGATTCACCAACTAATTTTATTATCTTTTTAAATTTTGCTGGATGTTTTCCAACTTAGGACATGGGATAGGTTTCATTTAGGAAATAAATGCAAATTATAATAACTGCGCCGCAGCAACACGTGGCCGGGTCGGCTAGTATAGCTGACTTTTTTATTATAAATTAAAATGAAACCTATCATATGTCCTAAGATGGAAAAAATCCAGCAAAATTTAAAAAGATCATCAAAATTGAGAGTTCATCGCGATAAAACAGTGACAGGGATTTTTTATATATTAAATTAAAATTAAAATGATTTGAGTATTGTGTTAGAGAAGTTTATTTTACTCGATTTTCAATTTTTTCTCTCGCCAAATTTAAATTTTAAATTCGTATGCATTTATTCCCCTTCATATTCCAAATAGGAAATTTGTATGCGAACTTTTAACCCACATTTATTGTGAAATGAAATGTTTGCCATTTAATCCAGGGTCTGAAGGGAAACATGGTCCGTTTATTTGCCAACTTGAACGAGGACAAATTTGACGAAGCCACGCCCAAGTATAGACGGTTGTTGTACTGCGTGGCATTCTTCCACTGCACACTCATCGCTAGGAAGAGATTCCGACAGCTCGGATACAACGCTGTTTATAGCTTCAATGACGCTGACTTTGACGTTAGTCGACATTCCTTATCAAGTAGCGGTAACACATTCAGTAATTTGGTTAGACCTGTTCAAGTTCTCGGGAGATTTTACAGTGATCTTGAACATAGATCTAGTAATGTGTATGAAAAAAGATACTGTTGGTAAAATGGAATTGTAGGAGACCATAAAGTGGAAAGTATTTTTAGAGCAAGTGCTATTTATTTTTAGGTGTAGATACAGCATTAAGAATGTGAATAATGTAATAATTGAGAATCTTAGCTCTTGCTGAGATGATTGGCTTACAACTTATAAACAGTGATTGTAAACTTAGCCTGATGATAGTAATGATGGAAGAGATTTATTTTTGTCAAATAACTTAAAAATGATAATGATTGTAATTAAGAAATAAGGATCTATTTGATGTAATTTAAAAAAAATCTAATATTTTTTTAAATATTCTTCAGATATGTAATAAACTGACGGCATTTGTTAAAATCGATAATTTCTTTTTTTTTAGGAAAATAATTTTTTTGTTAAAAATTTGACTTCATAGACAATGTTTGCGTGTAAGCGATTCAAGTTTTTGAAAAACTCTTATCCCTTTAATTTCTTTCTTTATTTACAAGGCACCAGTAGGTTACATTAGGTATTTATTGGAACCAGGTGTCTGATAACCTACTCGCCAACTACCTAGAAGAATACGAGGAAGTTCCTTGGGATGCGTTGCGTTACTTGTTCGCGATCATCAACTACGGTGGCCACATCACTGACGACTGGGACAAGCGTGTACTAGTCGCTTACATCAACCAGTTCTTCTGCGAAGAGGCTTTGGACACGCCTTTCTATAGGTTTGTTTTAGTGGTTCTTTTCCTTTTTCGTAGTAGATCGATTCCGTTTATCAGCCTACACTTGCAACTTCAGAAAATATTAGTGCTGAGTGGTACATAAAGTAAATAATAAAAATTTACTGGTGTTCATGACTTTATTGTATTCACACGTTATCACTTCATGGTATAAAACAAAGTCGCTTTCTCTGTCCCTATATCCCTATGTATGCTTAAATTTTTAAAACCACGCAACGGATTTTGATGCGGTTTTTTTAATACATAGAGTAATTCAAGGGGAAGGTTTATGTGAATAATACACGCATAATATAGTAGTTAATATATAAAACGTGAAAGGATTTCGATATTAGTTCCTATCTTACACCTGGTATAATTTTTAATTTGTATTAGAGGAAGCTAGAGCAAGTTGAATGCGAAAAACAAATCAATAAAAATTCTCACTATGATGACCATTCCATTCTTGCCTTATTACTATTCGATATCTACTATCATAAGCTATTTGTAGACGTTTTTCTATTGAGCTTCCAAATTTTAGACAACACCACTAATATTGTTCTGAACCAAACAAAGACGGTACAACATTCAAATCCGACCCAATATTGAAAAGTTCGTTTTCGACATTGACCAGGCTAGAGATAGAAACCGGGATCTCCTAGTGGTGTTACCATGAAAACCGGTATATGACCCATTCGACCACGGAGGTCATCTGATTTTTGCAGTGACCCAATTGACTAGTTGATGGACTAAGATGCTAAATATCGAAGAAGAAAGAGGCAGATACTTAGTGATGACAGCTTTTTCTATTGACTTATAAGTTTCCTTATCAATTTCATTTAAGACTAGCTGCATTTCACATATTCGGAACGCATAGGGAACAAATATACAAACATTGATATTTTTTATAGATTGGCGTCAATCCCAGCATATCATATACCCCGGGACGGTAGCCTTGAGTCGTATCGTGATTTCCTGGATCTTTTACCGCCATCGGAACGAGCAGAATCTGTGGGACAACACGCTTCTGCAGACGTTGCCACTTTGGCTCAGGTTCGAGCGCATTTAAAAAGTCACAGTCTTATCATTTCTGAATACAATCACTACGTTTGTAATAAAAAGCATACCCAAATTTTCAGATAGTTATCTGCCATTTAATACTGTCTAACAGATAAAGGTTGCTGATAACAGCAACTGTATCTGCCAGTAATTTCTATTCAAGGCTTGTGAAACCGAAATTTGTAGTTTATCTGGGAAATAAGTTCCGAATAGGCTGTCAGGCACTTTATCAGCAAGTGGTGAAACAGGCCGTTAATATTTTTAAAACTTAATGAAGAGAACGGGGTTTTTTGTCCTTCAGACATGCCAATCCCATCGTAACCATATTCTATTTCGTTCCAATGAGAAGCAGCTATTGCAAAGCCGTAACTAAGCGTCAAAGTCTTTGGACAACCTTTGACGTTGGTTCCGACAAAATACCTTGAATAAGCCCAACATCGATTAATATCTTATATCTGTGAGTAAATCCTTTCGATATTTTTTTTTGTGTCAACTCATTAGGTAGGTATAATTTTTAGTCATACCAAGGTTTAAAGAGGATATTGTATTTTATTGATCATTTTTTAATCAGGACGCACTGATCATGTGCTCTACGTTGTTCGCTTTGGCATCCACTGGCGGCGGTGGAGCTGGAGGTGGCGAAGATCAGAAGGTTTGACTTTTAAATTTAAGACAAAACCTGCTATTATGGTCTTTTTCACACTTTCATTTAAATTTGAATTCCTGGCACATAAATTAGACGAATGTAGTAAGCCCGTTATAGACTGGTATTTTATTTCGAAAATTATAAATATCACAATGGTATTCTAACCCGTACGTAGGATACAAAACTGGTATACTTCATGTATACAAGATAACGAAATTAACGGTTTTTCTAAATGTTTTGCTACTTGCTTTGTCGTTAAAATTCCTAATAACGAGTTATTCAAATTTTTTTTTTACTTTTAGTAAATTCCTGTTCCAATTGACATTTAATTTAGTTGTTTTTAAGACTTTCAAAAAACGAAAGTTATCATCTGAAATAAGGAATCTCTTTTGTCTTCCATCTTACATTCATATTTATAACAGAAAGAACTAACAATACCTTTAGGTTAAACTAATGAACAATGCAGTGTATGTTTTTGTCGAAGATCTTAGTTGACTAACAGGCTTCAAATTAAATGGTACGCCCCAATTAAATGTCCCTATAAATCTTTTATCTGTGGCTTTGATCTTTGTTTCATTTGTATATTGTGTAATTATCGTTGATCACAGAAGACCATTACAGAGCAGCTGTGCTTTGAGAATCCGAAATTCTCAAGTTGACTTCAAACCGAAAATATTTAACCATCGTTGAGATTTTTACCATGCGGTGTCCGGTATTCTACTAATAGCACCAATATTCACTTTTTCAGTTATCTTAAAAAATAATAATATCGGAGGTAATCAGCATACATTTTCTGTATATCACAAAAAGGGAGCAAAGCGTTTTCAATAGTTTGAATCTTTAACATCGATCTTCAACCCTCTTGCCAAGGGTGAAGATTATAGCTAAACCCCTCATTTTTTGAGGGAGGCCTTTATCCAGCAGTGGGTGTCTTTGGCTGAGATAACGATGATAAAGATTTTTCTATGTTCGTCATATTCTCTAAATCAGTCACCGAACTATCGTAAATACAAAACAGTGCGCTATCCGATAGGAACTTGACGTACCATACAGCAATAGGATCGAAACGCGGCTTTGTGGTGGAAGGTCCTGTGATTCCGAGTGTATTATTAGGTTGACGAGCTGGCCCAAGAGATGATAGTGAAGTTGCCGAGCAAGATCGACGTGGAGACGACGGAGAAAATGATGGGCCCGGAGATCGTGATGCCCATGTGCGTGTCGTTGCTCCAAGAGATAGGGTATTACAACGTACTTATCTCCACCATCACGGCGGGACTCAAGGTGACTATTATCATCATCATGTGTTTAGGAAGTAGTAATAATAATAAAGCATGTATTTCTCTCTTCACAAAAATCTTTACGGAAGTTACTAGTCCCTGAAATAAGTTCCAGAAAAAACTGGACTACAAGTAATTTGGCCCTACACGCAGATAATATTAGCTTTATGAGATTACAATATTCATTGGCAAATAAAGAAGCTCGCAAACTACTAATCGCTTCTTAGAGCATGCATTTCACAACAGTTAATGTGTAACCAATCATGAATTAAATGTTAATTTACAGTCGTGTAACTTATCTGGAGCTTTCCATATTGTCATTTTAGTTAGGATATTTATGCTATGATTTTATTTGCCATAAGATAAATTTTAAAAGTTATTACAAATAAATCTTTATATATATAATTCTTCTGTGAGTGTGTATGTCACTGAACTCCTCCTAAACGGCTGGACCGATTTGAATAATTTTTTTTGTGTGTGTTCAAGGGGATCTGAGAATGGTTTAGATTCACAAATCAGTCCGGCAGATGGCACTGCAGTCGGCACAGCAACGCGTGGCCGGGACAGCTAGTATTTTTATACAATTAAACATGGTGTCCGGAACTAGCCATATACATCATCAAACATACATCTTGTTGCTTTTTTAAATTTGTCGTTTATTCCCTGTATGTTAGACCAATGTTCAATGGATACTTACTTAAGTAAGTACAGATACTTGTTGACTTTGCTGTAATCAACGAAATAATGATATCATAACACTTTTAGTATTGTCATAACAAAAAAAAAATGATTTTTCATTTTTACTTTGTGGATTATGTTTGGTGACGATGTAATTTATTGTAAATGTCGTTACTTCTGTTAATGCTGTCGAGTTTCTTGCGCCCATTCTTCTTGTCAGCTAAAAGACGTCCTGAATGGGTGGTAGGTAAAAATGTTGGACGATTCAAAACAACTTATTTTAAGTGCATTTGGAGATTATTTTCAGTTAATGGTGTGTCACAGTAAGCAGTATATTTATTTGTTCAGGAATTACGCCGCGCTATAGAAGGTCTGGTTGTGATGTCGGAAATGCTGGAAATCATGTATTCGTGTATATTTGAAGGACGAGTACCATCTTTTTGGCAGAAAGGTAAGGTTTGATAACAAAATACATTATTACAATTTCGTTCTAATAAGCAAACAAAACAATTTTGATTTGTATATTATTACCCTGGATATCAAAATTACGCGGGAGGTTCTTTCGGGTCAGAAGTCTAAACTTTGAAAAAGAAAATGAAATCTAAAGAAATGATTACTAGAAAAAAATCAACTAATCTCGAGAATGGTCGGCAAATACAGACTGCTTTCATGCAATTATGTGCAAAAGAGGAGTCTTCCTCGTGCAGGCTTTATGCCAGCCCCAAAGCTATCCTGGCAAAAGTAGTAGACTGGACTGTCTTCCGGCAGGTTTCCGGACTTCCGGCAGGATTCCGGACTTCCGGCATTGCTATGAAAGACATATCCCGCAAAACCCAATGGGGAGACTATTGTAATAAACGAATTGTATTTTATTTATCATGATGGTTCTTTTACTTTACTTTATATTCATATGCAATATGGGTTGTTATCGCCTGCGATATATGAATTTTATTTTTTTATTAAGAGAGGTAGTAATCTTATACACTTTTTGTAAAAAAAACCGTGTGTGTAATGGAAGCACGTAAGAAGTTATACTTTTTAGCATAACTAAACAAAAATAAGTTCTAAAAAGACTTCCTCCCATGTGCCAGTACTCTTTGTTTGTGAAAAGAAAGATACATTTATAAATTATATAGTGATCAGTAAGAAAGTATGACAAGATAATTGATTTTTAAATATCTGTATACAAAACCAAGGATTAAATAAAAATCATTAAAATCAAGTAAACAAATAAAAAGAAAATATACCGAAAGTTAACTTTAAGTCAATTGATGGATTATGAGCAAATAAAACCAGGATTGAATTGAGTACTGTCGATTTAATACTCCTCAGAAGCGGACAAGACACGCAAGCAGACATTACAGTTTGAGTATTACACGACCACAAGTTGCAGGAGTGGCGCCATCTGGTGGCCAACTTATACAATGTTGTATGACAATTTAAATTGTTTGGTTTATACTTAACACCTGCCCTTAAACTAAACAATTTTTTAATCCAAGATTAGAAACACAATTGAAATGCTTTTCTTTACTTAAAGCTTTAGTTAGTACATCTGCAGGCATATGTTCTGTAGACAGGTATTCTAACTTTACAATTTTATCTTTAACAACTTGTCGTACAAAATGATGCCTTATATCTATGTGTTTACTTCTACTATGATGTATATGACTATTACACAATCTTTGAGCAGACTGACTATCATTATATAAAGTTACAGTAAAGTATTTTCCTAAACATTCATATAAAAAGTTTCTAAGAAATTTTGCTTCTTTTGCACCTTCGCACAAAGCCATGTACTCTGCTTCTGTGCTTGAAAGAGCCACAGTTCTCTGCTTTCGACTTTCCCATGATATAGCTGAACTACCTATTTGAAATACATAGCCTGTATAAGAACGGCGATCTAATTGATTTGATGCCCAATCTGCATCAACATAGCCTTGAACAGAGAATGCAGATCTTTCATACACTATGCTACAATCCATAGTATATTTCAAATATCGTAAAATTCGTTTTGCAGCCTTCCAGTGTTCTTCAGAGTAACAGTTATTGAACTGACTTAATGAACTTGCTGCGAAAGCGATATCTGGCCTTATACATACTGCTATGTACATAATACATCCTATAAGACTCCTATATCTTGAATCGGGATCACTTTTATCTCCTTTTTCAAATTTCATGCCATTTTCCAATGGAGTACTTGCTGGCTTACACTCAGCCATCTTAAATTGTTCCAAAACTTTTTGAATGTAATATCTTTGATCAAGAATAATTTTATTGTTTTCTTGTCTCAAACGCATTCCCAATATATGTGTAGCTCGGCCAAGATCTTTCATTTCAAACATCTTCATTAGTTTCTCTTTCAGCTTTCTCTTTTCAGGCGTTTCTTTACTGAATATTAAAACGTCATCAACATAGAGAGCCAATATGATGAGGTCTCCGTTGTTATCTGACTTTATGTAAACACATGGCTCACTGAGTGATTTTCTAAACTGAAGATCTGTTAAAGCTTTGTCAATCTTGTCATACCAGGCCTTCGATGCTTGCTTGAGTCCATATATAGCTTTGTTTAATTTAAAAACATAATTTTCTTTTCCTTTTACTTTATACCCATCTGGCTGTTCCATATACACGGATTCCATTAAATCACCGTTGAGAAATGCCGTTTTGACATCCATGTGATCAACGTGCATGTCAATGTGCACTGCCAGGGCAAGTAAGGTACGTATGGTAGAATATCTTACCACCGGTGAGTAGATTTCTTGGTAGTCTATTCCAAACTTCTGGGTAAACCCTTTCGCAACGAGACGAGCCTTGTGACGTAGTAACTCACCGTCTGTTCCCAGCTTTTTCTTGAAAACCCATTTACATTTCACCCCATTCTTCCCAGCAGGTAGTGAAGTCAAACTCCAAGCTTTGTTCTTTTCGAATGATTCATATTCATCTATAATTGCTTTCTTCCAGTGCTCTTTTTCAGGTCCTGACAACGCTTCTTCTATGGTCAATGGTTCATCACTGTGGTTCATTGCTGTCATCACAGTTTCATCAGGAGTGGTGTCCTCGTAGTCGCTCGTTGATACATCCGAGGCCATGTCAGGAGTCCATGTGACATCTGAAGAATGATCAGCACAAGAACTAGAGTCAGATAATTCTATACAAAGTTGTGGCGGTGAATGATCCTCTGTATTATTATTACTTGAACTCTGTTCATCTATAGTGTTATTACTATTGAGATCTAAGTGACAATAATCAGTAGTGTTATTCTGATTATGTTTCAAGTCTTTATACAATTTTTCTTCTAAAAATTGTACATCTCTGGCTTTAATGTATTTCGACGGATTCTGTGGATCCACAAATCGATAGCCCTTCGAGTCACCACAATATCCAACAAAGATGAGCTCTCTACTCTTTGCATCTAGTTTCTTACGCTATTCATTAGGTATCATTACGTAACCAATACAGCCAAAGACTCGTAAATTAGACAGATTTACTTTATTACCAGTCCATTTTTCCTCCGGTGTTGTATCTCTCACTGCCTTGCTTGGTGACTTGTTCTTAATGAAGATTGCTGTGTTGACTGCCTCCGCCCAGAATCTCTTGTCCATTCCCACGTCTTGGAGCATACAGCGAGCCGCTTCCATGATAGTGCGGTTTGCCCGCTCTGCCACACCATTCTGTTGTGGTGAGTATGGCACTGTCGTTTGGTGCTCGATGCCATGGGCTGTCTGAACTTGGCACCCGACTTTAGAAAATTTCGTTTTTTCTATTTTTTTTCGAAAGATTTTGATTAGTAGTGGATAGTAGTGAAGTTATTTTCGTTAGTAGTAATGCCAAAAAAATAAAAAAAAAAATAGTAAAAAAATGTCATCCCCGAAATTAGAAAAAAATGTTTTTTCCGACTGTTTCTCATAGATAGACGTTAGTAGTGGATTGTAGTGCAATTTTATTCGTTAGTAGTAAAATAGAAAAAATAAAAAAAAATAAAAATGTTTCGGAGCATTTTTAAAAAATTTTTTTATGGCGTAAATACTGTTTCAAGGCTTATATGATTACAACAAAAGTTGGAATTGAGTAAGGGGGGTTCGTAGAGGTTAGTAGTGAAAGAATTTTTGATAGTAGTAAAGAGAAAAAAATACTAGGAGCACTTGAATTGAGTCAAACCTGTTTCGGAGCAATATTCATTGAATAACATCTGTTTGAAGATAAATACGATTACTACAAACGTTGAAATTGAGTAAGAAGGGTTCGTAGAGGTTTGTAGTGAAATAATTTTTGATAGTAGTAAAGAAAAAAAATTACTAGGAGCACTTGAATTGAGTCAAACCTGTTTCGGAGCAATATTCATTGAATAAAATCTGTTTGAAGATAATTACGATTACTACAAACGTTGGAATTGAGTAAGAAGGGTTCGTAGAGGTTTGTAGTGAAAGAATTTTTGATAGTAGTAAAGAAAAAAAATTACTAGGAGCACTTGAATTGAGTCAAACCTGTTTCGGAGCAATATTCATTGAATAAAATCTGTTTGAAGATAATTACGATTACTACAAACGTTGGAATTGAGTAAGAAGGGTTCGTAGAGGTTTGTAGTGAAAGAATTTTTGATAGTAGTAAAGAAAAAAAATTACTAGGAGCACTTGAATTGAGTCAAACCTGTTTCGGAGCAATATTCATTGATTCAAGATGCCATGCTCTCTCAGGAATATCTGGAATTGTTTATTCACATATTCACATCCATTGTCTGTCCTAATTTTCTTTATTTTCAAATCAGTTTGATTTTCTACATAGCTCTTGAATGTTTTAAATACTGACAACACCTCATCTTTTGTTTTGATAAAGTAACCAAAGGTCATTCTTGTGTAATCATCTATAAATGTTAATAGATATCTTGCACCGCTGAATGAGGAAACAGGCATTGGCCCACACAAATCTGAGTGTATAAGACCTAATTTTACATTTGCTCTAGTGTTCAATCAATAATGTACGCAGCAGTCCTAACCTTCTCACAGGCCTCTGTCTTCGTATGCCCTTTTTAGGTTAACCCAGGCCGCATGCCCGGTTTCTGCATTCCGAACATGTGAAAATGACGACGGC
This sequence comes from Calamotropha paludella, assembly GCA_927399485.1. NCBI lineage: Eukaryota > Metazoa > Arthropoda > Insecta > Lepidoptera > Crambidae > Calamotropha > Calamotropha paludella. The sequence goes on along the minus strand of OV656806.1, from coordinate 1,996,367 downwards.
TGAACCATCAGACATATTTTCGCCAGCGCCCTTTGTTGTTTACGAGGGTCCGTCACCTTGAGTACACCCGGCGTCGACTCTTCGATACAATCCCACAGGTCCTCGTGTATCAAATACATGCGCATCATGAATTTCCAGTTTCCGTAGTTTGATATACCACTTAGTTTTTCAAAGTTGATAGAAATTCCAGAACTCGTTGCCGTAGCGTACATGGTAGCGGTGCCATTTTCAGACATTTTGACTTATTGTTGGTTTTGCGTACTAATATTGCTTTACTGCAACTAATCGCGTATCCTGGGCCCATAACCTGATGGATTATGAGCAAATAAAACCAGGATTGAATTGAGAACTGTCGATTTAATACTCCTCAGAAGCGGACAAGACACGCAAGCAGACATTACAGTTTGAGTATTACACGACCACAAGTTGCAGGAGTGGCGCCATCTGGTGGCCAACTTATACAATGTTGTATGACAATTTAAATTGTTTGGTTTATACTTAACATCAATAAAGGCACTTCAAAAAGTTTATACAAAAAAAAACACTGTAATTACGTCAATGTTTAAAATTGTTATTATTAACTACCATATAACTAGTCTGGCCATAAATACTGATACATAAAACCTTTTATTTTTTTCAACTTTTTAATTATTTTGAATTTTGAATGCATTTATTACTTTAAAAACTTCTTTCGATTTCGCGCAATTTCACATATTTTTTGTGTTCATTATCAAATTACAATATGGAATGGGGTGTTAAAGAAAATAGGATTGACTTGATCGCCTTGCACAAAGTGGGTATGGAGCCGTCGGTCATATTCCAGACATTTCAAAAGCTTTGTATCAGTATCATAGATTTTTACACAGATCGCATTATATGCATTTAAAACAGCCATTGCCCTCCATCCGCCGCTGCCAACTCTCACCACGCGATATATCCACGCGGCCATAACGCTTTTTCGTGACAGAAAAAATCCTAATACCCCTAGTCTATATAGAAGTTTTACTTCAAAAGATATAATAATTGACTTGGTTGTAGCTCGCCCGTCGATGAAGCCTCTAGGGTCGTGGTGTCGGGAGCTTTTCTTGCGCGGGGCCCACCTGTCGGGCTGGGCGAACGCGCCTCGGGCCCCGCCCACGTTGTGCTGGCTACCCGCTTTGGTAGCGCCTACCGGATTCCTCACAGCCGTAATGCAGGTAGGCCGTATCATGTATTGACCAGCTCCATGGTTTCATGGTAATGTAACGTGCGTGCAAGTTCGACTGTTCCAGAATTTACGCTTAAACGCAGCATAAGATCGTACGATGTGTAACGCAGTAGAGGTGTGATCGGTGCAAAGTGTCAAGCGTGAAACTTAATTATTATTAATATTTTTTCTGTATAAAATCCGGTGTTAGATGTTCACTGTATGCATTCTGTCTTTACGCTTGCTCGTTATTAAACATACTTAGTTATTTTGCTATTGGCTTTTCTCTACGCCCTCCACTGCTTGTTAGCTATTGTTAGTCGCTTCAGTAACTTTTCTAAATTGGCTCGAGTCTCATTTTTTGACAATACTAGCAGACCCAAAGTCAGCTGCGCTTAAAGAACTTGTTTGTATGTTTTTGCATGAATGGCCTAATTGTTCCCGTTTCAAAACGCATAATTTCAACTGACATAACGTCACTTGGCATACTAATAAAAGGAATAAATTGACATACATTGCAGGTAAGGTTAGGTTAAATATTTTTTATTCATTATCAGCCAGCGAGCTATTTCAAATTATGCCAAATGATTAGTATGTGTTCTGAAACTATGCATTTTTAAAAAAAAAGGTAGACTTCACATTTAATTTATATTTGTTTAGTATAAGCTACTCTAACAGGGTATGGTGAGGCTGATTTACTCATAAGAAGGTAAAAGCCTCCAAATAAAATAAAGGCAAAAAATCGGGTCTCGGGTCTATTGTGGTGCCGTAATTGTATGGCAAGTTAATATAACACAAGTGCTTTAGCTAATTCATTTGCATCTATTGTTATCTTATATTTATTTATTATTATTTGATTGAATCAGGCGCCACTTGTGGGCGTCCCAAACTTATGGGACATGAAGGGGAAGTACCTCAAATATCGTAGATAGTGAAATTTGCTCAAAGAAGACTTTATGTTATTTTTAAAAGTTAGTAATTCTGCATTTATAGATTTTCTAAAAATTACTTGCTTCGTCTGGGAATCGAACCGACTTAAATGTCAAAAAAAATCACCCTACTTTTATGATGCCAATCGAAAGAATAGCTAAAAAATAATAACTATGCTTAAGTTACATGGTTTTTTAAAAGAAAGGAACAACGTAAAATTAATATTTTAATCAAATTAAAAACATACATGTAACTGCCGTAGTCAATTAAGTAGGTATTTTTTTGTAAATTAATTAATTAAATGCTCAAAATGTGATCCCTCTTGTCTTACGCAAATCTCCAATCTTTTAATGAGTCCGCTGCCTGTTGATTTTCTTATCATTTTATGGTGAACACTCGATGTGATATGGCACAATTCTGTTTGCAACTCGCCCACGTTCTCGTATCGCTTTTTGTATAGCATATCTTTCACGTATCCCCAAAAGAAGAAATCTAATGGTGTAAGGTCCGGGGATCTGGCCGGCCATCTAATCGGTCCATTTGTACCAATCCATGTAGGAAAACATTCATTTAGAAAATCTGCTGCTCTCCGACTATTATGAGCCGGAGCTCCATCTTGTTGGAAAATTAAGTTTTCTTGCTCCGCCGCGGAAAGATTTCTTATCTTATCCCTTAAAATTTGAAGTATTCCTAAATACTTTTCCGTGTTCAAGGTTCCTTGGTAAAAATGGATTAAGAAAACCCGGTTTTTTAAAAGTCCGCACCAACAGTTGAGTGAAAAACGCACTTGGTTATTCGTTTCAGTGACTCGTAGGGGATTTTCTTTAGACCAAATACGATTATTGTTGCGGTTATACATACCGTTATTGCTAAAGTTAGATTCGTCTGTCCAAATAATATTATCCAAAAAATTTGGATTTTCGAGCAAGCGTGCCTGGATATCAAGACAGAAATTTCTTCTCCTTTCTGTATCGCCCGGAAGTAATTTTTGAACCAATCGTCCTTCAACATAACTCTTAAAACCGTGTTTTTTGAATACACGGTGTATTTTGCTTTTCGAAACTCCAATTTCATGTTCTCCTTCTCTCACCGATGCTTTCGGAAAAGCCGAAAAGTAAATTAAAATACCAAGTTCTTCGTCGTTGATCGTACGGTTTTCTTGCTGTGGTTCTCTTGGGCGTTTATCGAAACGTCCCAGAGTTTTCAAATTGTTCACAAGCCTTTTCAAAACTTTACGAGACGGTAATTGTCTATCAGGATATTTTACGCTATACCACCGCAAACTTCTAGAGATATCTTTATCATTCAAAAAATATGCTTCCATTAGATCAAAACTTACTTGATATGCCATGTTCGCAATAAATTAACACAATAACACTTGTGTAAGTGAATTAAGACTAAACAGATCAATATCCGAAAAATAAACGCTCGCACAGACTGTTCCATTTTCAAATTTAAGAACAACATTATTTTCGTTTTAAATTTGCCTTCAACGCTCGCACAGACTGTTCCATTTTTTAAATTTTAGAACTACATTAATTTATTATTTTTAGCTATTCTTTCGATTGGCATCATAAAAGTAGGGTGATTTTTTTTTTGACATTTAAGTTGGTTCGATTCCCAGACGAAGCAAGTAATTTTTAGAAAATCTATGAATGCAGAATTACTAACTTTTAAAAATAACATAAAGTCTTCTTTGAGCAAAATTCACTATCTACGATATTTAAGGTACTTCCCCTTCATGTCCCATAAGTTTGGGACGCCCTGTATACCTATTAGTAAAACACTTAAATACCGCAGACATCGACACACCTTGCACCTTCTCAAACTACTACGTATTTCGGCTTCATCAGAATCTGTTAAACTGTGCAATATCGAGTACTAAGTGAGTGCATTGTGCTTGTTTTTTTTGTGGAAATTAGCTTATATTAATATTTTGCTTCATTCATATTATAATTTATAATTCTACATCTCTACATCTCACAAAGCCATGATAAAGATGTTGATTTTCATTGTTAACTAGCCATGGCGTCCAATTATTGACCAAAATTACATAACAATTGCATACAATAAATTTTTACATACATTCGTATTGACATTGGAAGTTTCACACTTTGATACTCATATTGGATAAAGGCCTTTTTCTTAAACTTTACTATCTAAGCCAACCAGCTTGTGCAGTGCAGACGAAAGGCAGCTAAATTCTCTTTCCTCTAAGTCACTAAGTCTAAGACACTTTAAGAAGCTACATCGCGAGAGTATACTATGAAAGATTTTGACATTATCTTTGGTTTTATTTATTCTAGACCACGGCTCGTGGTGAAGGCTGGCCCATCGACACCTTGTGTTGGGAATTCACAGTGATGCCCCTTGAAGAGACAGCGTTTGTACGTCCGCCTCGGGATGGCGGAGTTTATATCAGGTAAGAGTCTCACCGAAACATCGCATATAAATCCCTGGTTGTTAAATATAAACTGTTCATTTTAAGCTATCTTAAATGATTAAATTAGTGTTTGAATATCGGTTTGGTGCAACTGTAGGGATGCAGTCCTTCGCACCGACGGTTCTTAAGATTTATTATTATGGAATTAGCAATATAAAGGTGCACACATTAGGGTATACCTGATAGATTTCCCCGTACAGTTATACCTGTCAGGCAAATTTGAGCTGAGTAGGGGACAACCTGTACAAACTGTCACTTGAAGCCATGTCCCCGCCGGCAGCATATCTCGACACTATAGCGCTAATGGGTTTATTGTTCGTTTTATTGAGAAAAAGGAGTTATAAACGTTGACGTAAAGCATGAAAAGCAAACATTACATTCATGACAATTTATTAAATTCAGTTTTGTCTGTACAACTGCACAGGTATACCCAATATCAAAATTCATATTTTTATCGTTGCCTGAAGAGGTGCGGAACCCTGTACAATTTTGCAATATACACGCTCCGGTTTAAATGTGCAGTTCAACTGTACAGGCTACATTAAATACATATTATGAAATGTCATAATCATCACAAAAACTAGAATTAAGTAATTACAAAATTAAACGATGAAGCGCCAACGAAGCGTTATATGATACAAAATATTAAACAAACTAATTTCCAGGGGTCAGTACCTCGAAGGTGCTAGCTGGTTCAAGAAGGAAGGCTACCTCCAGGAGCCATTACCGATGCAGCTGGTATTCCCGATGTCCCCTATACACTTCAAACCAGTGCGGGCTACTGGGAGGCGAGTCAGAAGTAAGTTTGCTTTGTTGATATTAAATTATAGGGGCTTATGCATACTGCGTTTTTTTAACGCGCTGTTGACGCTCGTTTTAGAGTCTTTGTATACCACGTTTTTTAAACATGACGTAGACGCGGGCTTGTATCGAAACAAGCGCGATACTCACCTAATCAAACGCAGCTTGACAATGAATATATGTAAGTGTCCAAAGGTCTACCTTTGAATGTCTGAATAAATTCAGTCACGCGATTGAATCGGTATCCGTAACGATATTGTATCGAAACAAACGCATAAGACATTCAAAACGTGACTCTGTGGAATAGAAAAAAACGCACTGCCAACGCGCGTCTGACGTGCGTTTCTAAGAGTCTATGCACGCTGCGTTTTTTAAACGCGTCGTCGACGATGTATTGACATAAATGTGATACTCACCTAATAAAACACAGCTTGACGATGAATATATGTAAGTGTCCAAAGTTCTACTTTTGAATGCCTGCATAAATTCAGTCTCGTGTTTGAATCGATACAGGTGTAATGATAATGCTCATTTGTGCCCATACAAACGTATTAGACATGCAAAAAATTGCTCTGTGGAATAAAAAATACAGTGTGCATAGGCCCTTAGAAACGCGCGTCAGATACGTCGATTCAGATACCCATTTGAGCGCGAGGCTGAATTTATGTAAGTATTCAAAGGTAGAACTTTGGATACCTACATAAATTCATGTTTGTTTCGATACAAGCGATCGTCGACGGCGCGTTTAAAAAGCGTGACGTGTAAAAGCTTTAACTGAAAATTAACGCGTTTCTATTACACGATTTTTTTATTTAATCACAACGATTTCACTTATTTAGAAGCTTGATTACTCACATAAACTCGGCTTCAGTTTTGTTTTTATTGGCTAGTCAAACCTTCAAACTAAGGTCACCAGTTTATTTTTAGTAATGGGCGAATTAAATGGAAAGATAGAAATAAGAAAGAACAATATTAGTACAGATTAATACGGGATTGTTACCTTACTTATTCACAGTTTCGAGTGAATAGTGAATTTAGGGACAGTGGTACCGGCAATGTAATAAAAAAACTAAGACGCAGGGTAGGCCGATACGTCTACCCTTCAGATCTAATAGCAAAAAACTTAGTTCTTCCATGATGAATATCGGTGTCTGAAAAAATAAGGTTGTAATAATCCCGTTATGATAAGTACTAATGTTAAAAGCTTCACACCTTAGATCACCGCCGCAAAGATGCCTGTTTGTCGGTCTTTTACAAAAACTGCTCCACGCTTTTTTACAATTTTTAGTTGGGCTTACCATATAAGCGTGTTTTTGTTGTATTTTAATTATTGAGCGAAGCTCTCTTTTAGGCAACTCACAAATTTCGCTTGTCTCCCTCCTGCTACTTAACGGTTCAACCAATTCGAACGAATTTTGGCATGAACATACATGATTATAACCTGACGGACATAGGCTATGTAAAAAAAATATAGACTTTACCATGGAGGAATAATCACCGAAAGAAAAATTCAAAAGCTGATCACAGCCAAACCGCTGAGAATACATTGATGAAATTTGGTGCCAAAACTCATATCGTGGTAGTGACTTATGCGCAAAAAAGTTTTGATATCGGACATACCATCGAGGAATAATCACCCTTTAAAAATTTAATTGCTTCGATCAGTATTTGGAAACAGCAGCATGTATTGCAGACCTAGTTACCAAGATACCTTACTTTTTTTTTAATTTTGATTTCGAAATAATTTCGCATAGTTAGTGTAAGAAGAATTTTCTTACAATGACATTAATTTTCTCGTTAATTACTTAATTGTTATATTGAGATTTATTTTTTAAGCGTGTTTTTTAGTTTGTTTAAACTATAATTTATTTTTACTGTTTTAGTTTGAATTTTTGTAACACGTGATTTTTTTCACAATTTGTGTCATTTATTAATTTATTCATGTATTTTTTAAATTATTGTGTTGTCATCGGTCTCTCATAAGTGTGTAAAAATTCAAATTAATTTGACATTTTGAAGTGGATAAAAAACGCCTTAGATTTCTTTACAAACAAACATACAAAAACATACATACAAATAAACAAACATACAGGTGAAGTTAATAAAACCGTGTAATTGTTTCTTGTGTTTTTTCGTCAGAATAAATTTTGTTACAATTGGTGATATTTTTACGTTCTCTAGAAAACAGTTGTATGGTTACAGATCGGTACGTTTGTCCGTGCTACTACTACCCGATGCGTAAGGGAGCTTTCGTCGTGGCAGTCGATTTGCATTCCGGCAAAGAAAGCTCAGACTTCTGGGTGAAACGGGGCACTGCATTACTCTGTACCTTAGCTTCTTAGCTGTAGTGATTATAATATGTTGAACTTTGTTGCTTTTGATTTATAAGTATTACAAATAAAAAAATTAAAAGATGATTTGTATTTTCTTTGAGGTTAAATTACTAAAATTATTTTTGAATTTCCTCATAAAACACATAGTTAAAAGGAGAAAAAGAATACCTTTGTTGAGTTTCTTGCAGCTTCTTTTCAGTACTAAGACAACCGAAAATTTATAAACTGACATTACAGTACAGACAACCATAAAAGTGGGCATTGACGATCAGTTTTACGCGTCAGTCCAGACGTAAAATTGTGGCGTCACTCCAAATGGCTTTAGACCAACTTCGATTTCCGTATTCACTGGCGTCACTTCGGCTCTTCAGTTTTCGATCGGCCGGGCTGTTAGGAAGTGTACTACCTGTTTGTGTTGGATTGACGATCACACACTCACGATCAGTTTGGCGCGACGCGCCGAGTTGGATTTGTGATAGTGTCGGGAATACGTGGCGCGTCGTCAGTTAAAGCTCTGGAGTGATGATTCGACACTCACGATCAAATTTTGGATGGACGACAGTTCGACTGATGCGAAAAATGATGGGGATTAGTCTTTGACCGTTATATCGTAAACATTGTTGTAACAGTGCTCCGTGAATAGTTTTTTATTTAAAATACTTTCTCCATAGGATACATGGTGAATTACACAAATTACTTCTTGCTTCAGTGTAGTGTTTATAAATTATTTAATATATACTAGTTTGAAGTGTTTATTACGTCCAAATTCACACGTAACAGTAAATTACCGGCGGTACGCAAACATTTAATTATTCGCAAGTGACTGTTTGTACGGGCGGTGCGTGTTCTCGATTTGCGACGTTGTGTCCATTGCAGTCGGGTCGTTATTGGTTGTGCGCGGCTAGTGAGAGGTCAAATAGCGTCATTGGCCATTGATTATTTAGCGCAGAGGCGACAAAGCGCGGCTCCCATTCGCATTTCTCTGAGAATAAATAAACTCCAAAATGGCTCCCATACAATTTGTTTGTGGTGGATGCAGGAGGAAGTACACGACTGGGGAGCATTTGAAGTGTATAGAATGTTCACGACCTCGACTGTGCTAATGTGTCAGTGCAGCGCTTCAGAAACACTATGACCAAGGATCATAAGAATAATTGGAACTGCTTCGAATGCAAAAGCAAACAGCCAAAGTCGAGCAACATAAACACTCCAGTAAGATCTTTAGTCGATTGCTCAGCTGAGAATACTAGTGTGACGGATTCGGACTTCGTTACAATCCGAAGACACGACAAGAAGGAGACTCCTGTGACGCTTTCATTACACGATGAAGGCTGCGCACAGTCTAAAGGTGATGAGCGGCTCGCGACTGGTACGACAGATCGACGTGACAGAGAGTTGGCGGAATTCATAGCAGAGATGCGAGAATTCCGAAAAGAAATGACCCTGCTGCGCGTCTCGCTGACTGAGCGCCTGGATGACTTTGAGAAGAGGCTGGGGACGTTGGAGCGGCACCAGGCCGAGGCCGGGCCGGAGCGGGCCGCGGAGCTGGAGCGGACTGCGGAGTTAGAGCGCACCGTCGGGGAGCTGAAGCGGGAGCTTAACGACCGGGACCAGGAGGCTCTTTCGGCCGACCTGGAGATCGGAGAGCTGTCTGAGGAGAAGGGCGAGACTGTCGTCCAGACGGTGACCGTCCTCGCCGCGCGCCTGGGTGTCACACTGGAGCAGCGGGACGTGGTGTTCGCCGAGCGCGTGGGAGCGCCGCCAGCGGAGGCGGGCGGGCGGCCGCGGCGCGTCGTGGTTCGCCTGGCGCGCCGCCACCTGCGGGACGAACTGCTCACCGCCGCGCGCGTGCGACGCGGACTGACCGGTTCTACCGGTAGACGTATCTACATCAACGAGAGGCTGACCCGCGTCAATCGCCAGCTCTTTAATATGGCACGGCAAGAATGCAAGAAACTTCAGTGGCGGTACGCGTGGACCAAGCGAGGTCGCATATACGTTCGCCAGGCGGAAGGATCGACGGTGCACCAGCTCAGGTCCCTTGTTGACGTTGAACGTGTCTTCGGGCCGCGTAGTGTAAATAACTGACTCAATGAGGTCTCTGAGAGTAATGTTCTTATATTAGTTTTGTATGTGTGGTTTTCTTATGTACGGTTTGTGTGGCAGTGTATGTACATTGTTTGTGTGTTATTATGTAGTGCTGTTTCTTGTGGACCGTCTTACCATTTTAAGTATAATTTAATTGATCTGTTTATAGTTTACTTCCACGTAGTTTCTACAAAATTTGATATAACTGCAGCATCAATGCTTTTAATTTATCAATTTGTGCCTGAAGTATTATTATGTTGTATCAAACTTTGCTGCAATTGTTGTATGTCTTATTTATCTGTGTTTTTGATATGTGATACTGTATATCCGTCTTGGTATAATAAAATAGATATGGCCTATTTTATGGTTTTTGAAGAGCAAATTAGGAGTAATGGTACTTTTCCTATATCTACAATATTGGACTCTTTAAAGGATTGTTTCAGTAATATAATGTTACCCAGATTCATGTCTAAAATTTACTTTGTTTTTGATTTTAAGTATAGTTTAATTTATTTGTTTATAGTTTATTTCCATCTAGTTTTAAGAAAACTCATTATAAATTTAGTATCAATACTTGGTTTTTACCAATATGTGTCTGTACTGTTATTATGTTGTACTACTATACCTTGCTGCAGTTATTTTATGACTTGTTTATATGTGTTGTTGTGTTATATTATAATATAATAGGGGTGCTAATAACACAATATAGTGCTCGGTGTAGTATTTGATATTATATAGTTATTAGTAAATGCTACTTAGAATATCCGTCTAGGTGTAAAGAAATAGTGACCACTTCTTTTGTCTGTGAACTTATTGGTAACGTTATTTTGAGGTTGTGTTGGCGACATACTAGTATTCTGAAACGATATTTAGATAATTGTAAATATGTTATAATATCGAATGCATTTGTTTTGGAGTTCATAAAATACAAAAAGTTAAGATTGGGGCTTTTTAATCCAGGCTCATTAGGCACCCGACACAATGAGTTTCTGATTGCTATGGAACGGCATGGAGCAGATATAGTGGCTATTAATGAGACTTGGCTACGAGCTGGCGAAGAGGCTCGAGCGCCCGCACCCCCTGGCTACAGACTGCGTCATATCCCACGCCCGCTCGGTGTTCGATCACGTGGCGGTGGAGTTGGCTTTTATATTAAACGCGGTATTAATGTACGACTCCTTGAGCATGCTTCTTCACCCCCCGTGGAACAGATGTGGTTAAGTTTGAGTCTAAATGGTTATAAATTAGCCATAGGAACGGCATATCGACCCCATTGGGTGAGTGTCGATACCTTTTTGGATGCGCTAACGGAGACTGTGAGCAGTCTGTCAACATATGATCATGTTGTACTAATGGGTGATTTTAACATCAATCTTCTGAAGCCCGAGGAATCGAACTCAAGGAAATTACTTGAATTTTGTCAATCTATGACCCTTAAACAATATGTGAATGAGCCGACTCACTTTACTGAGCACTCGGAAACATTGCTCGATCTTGTGTGCAGCAGCATGAAGGTGGATACGGTGACTGTTGATCATATTTTGGATCTTGGTTTTCACGCTTTTTTGTCATTTGAATTAAATGTTAAGAAACCTAAACCGACCTCTCGATGGATAACTTATAGACCATTAAAAGACATCGATCTCAAGGCTTTTGATGAAGCTATTAATACTATAGATTGGGAGCGGCTGGTGTGTGGAAATGTAAATGATACACTGGATGCTTTTAATACACATATTAAAGAACTTTTTGACATTTATGCTCCTGTAAAAACATCATGCGTAAAGGAAAAAAGCTATCCTTGGATTACTCACACTTTGCAGGAAATGATGAAATTGAGAGATGACGCGTATGCCAGGTATCGCTCCACTAAAGAGAATAGTCACAAGAAGTACTACAAGGAATTAAAGAGTATAACATGCGCTGCCATGCATAGTGAGAAAGCTGCGTACTTTCAACACTTTGTAAACAAACATTATCGGAACTCGCGTGTGCTTTGGAGAAATATAAGTCGTCATGTAGACTTCAAAAATAAAATTGTTGAGTTACCGGAGCATGTCTCAGATCCTGATAAAATTAACACCTACTTTCTTGAGTTGCCTTGTACTAGTGAATCAAATCGCAAGGATACGTTACATTATTTTTCATCTAATAAGTTGAATGCTGGCACCTTTACTTTAAAACCTGTAGATGAAACAGTCGTTCTAAACATTATTAAAAATATTACATCAAATGCTCAAGGCGTTGATGGCATATCACTGAGCATGATTTTGCTAACTTTACCGCGAACACTGGCTACAATTACAGCTATTATAAACAAATCTATTACAGAAAATGAGTTCCCTCTCATATGGAAACAATCTATTGTTAAGCCTATTCCTAAAGTAAACAATCCCACATTAGTAAAAGACCTTCGACCGATAAGTATTTTACCATGTATGTCAAAAATACTGGAAAAGGTTGTTTGCATTCAACTTACGCAATACTTGCATCAACATGAAATATAACCAAAGAGGCAGTCTGGTTTTAGAGCCGGTATGAGTACGACGACTGCACTCATAGATGTCCTGGATGATATATTGGCTGGTCGTGATGTTGGTGAGAGTGCTGTTCTAGTATTACTTGATTACTCTCGCGCATTTGATACCATTAATACTACACTGCTTCTGGCAAAGCTTAGGTATTATGGGTTCGATGATCCCACGATCAGGTGGTTCTCGAGTTATCTGGCAGGTCGATGTCAAAAAGTGGAGGTTACACGGTGTGGTGGCTCTAAAAAATATTCCGCTACTGTACCTGTTAATTGTGGAGTGCCTCAGGGGTCAATTCTGGGGCCTGTCATTTTCATTTTGTACACCGCTGATCTTCCCGGATGTATCCTTAATTGTCAATATCATTTATACGCAGATGACTTGCAGATCTACAAAATATTTAATCCACACAATGTAACAGTAACTGCTAACCAAGTAAATGAGGATCTCGCACGTATTGCAGAGTGGTCAGAGAGGAATGGCCTGTTGTTGAACTCAGCTAAAACTAAACTCATCGTTACCGGTACAAAAAAACAGATAGAACTGATCAACGCCCAAACACTTGAACTCAAAATTAAATCAGATATAATTGACCGTGTTGAGGAAGCTCGCAACTTGGGCGTCTTGTTTGATAGCGGTCTCAGATTTGAAAAGTATGTAGCGGATACGGTCAGGCAGTGTTTCTATAGGTTGAGAGTGTTGTATCAGATACGAAGGTACTTAAGTGTTGAACTGCGAATTCACCTCTGCGAAACACTCATCTTGTCAAAATTAAATTACGCAGACACAGTAATCGGCGGGTGTCTTCTTGGTCGCACTAAAAAGCTTATACAGCGTGTGCAGAATGCTTGTGCAAGATATTGTTTTTCGATTCCCTGGCGAAGTCATATCACTCCTTACCTTGTTAAAAATGATTTACTGAATATGGCGAATCGACGAGAAATGCATCTTGCTAGTTTGCTCTTCGGAATTGTTAAAAATAAGAGCCCTTATTTGTTCGACAAATTACACTTCTCAGAGCGTCCAGAACGTATAGCTACTAGGATGAGATGTCTTTCACATAGAACCAGTGCGTTTCGAGGTAGTTTCCGGTATTCAGCAACAAAGTGCTGGAATAATATTCCGCCACCTATTAGGAACTCCAAAACCGTGTACACTTTTAAGATTCTGTACAAACGGCATTTAATAGAAGTACAAAAGAATACTGCAGTGTGAACGTCTACTGAAACGCCTACGCCCCAGATGATTGTTTCCCACTTTTAACTTCTTTTTATAGTTGTTCTATATGTTTGTTTGTGAAATATTATTTAATGTTGATTTACATATGTGTGTGTGTGTGTGTGTATGTATATATGTGTGTGTGTATTATATTTTGGTTTTAAATTCTATTGGTATCCAGTTGGAGGTATTTTTATTAATACATATGCTTGTGACAAGGTTTTTGCTCATTGTCACCTAATCCTCCAAATAAGGCATCTGCAGAATACCAGTGCCGTGATGACTTACATTGTCACGGCTTATACTGAGCAGAGGCCTATTTGGCACTATATCTATGTTTTATTTTTAAAGTTTCTCATGATTGTTCTTATTGTTAATACCTTTGTCTTGTCTTGTAACTGTGTTGTATGTTGTGCCAAATAAACTTTTCATTCATTCATTCATTCATTCATTCATTCAAAAACTGATTGTCACTTCGCAGCTTAAGAGCCTCATATGCCAACACTCGTGCATGCTCACAAATATTTAGTGGTTAATATTCCAACATTATTACACACTGATAATTAACATAACACAAATTTTAACACAAAACAAAAGCTACAAGTGCCGCTTACCGTTTCCGCCGGAAGGTATTTTATTTGTGTAACTGCAGTTACATAGATGAACTGTAACGAAAAATTCAACCAAGGGATTGACGAGTGATTCACATTTGTTTTTAATTTGGAATGGTTTCTGTGAAGAAAAAAATCAAAGCGGCCAATCTTTATATATATAATTCTTCTGTGAGTGTGTATGTCACTGAACTCCTTCTAAACGGCTGGACCGATTTGAATGAATTTTTTTGTGTGTGTTCAAGGGGATCTGAGAATGGTTTGGATTCACAAATCAGTCCGGCAGATGACGCTGCAGTCGGCACAGCAACGCGTGGCCGGGTCAACTATTATATATATAATTCTTCTGTGAGTGTGTATGTCACTGAACTCCTCCTAAACGGCTGGACCGATTTGAATGATTTTTTTTGTGTGTGTTCAAGGGGATCTGAGAATGGTTTAGATTCACAAATCAGTCCGGCAGATGGCACTGCAGTCGGCACAGCAACGCGTGGCCGGGACAGCTAGTATCATATAAAATCTTGAGTTGTTTTTTTTTGTGTGTTTAAAATGGAAAAAAAACGGTAGGCAAGTAAATATCTACGATAAGAAAACCGTACTTTTTAACCCATTCTTGCACAAGTATCAACGTACTTTTCGAGCAAGTCTAGTATGATATGACCGTTTGGTGCAATGGTAGACTCTTTCGCACAAATGGTCCTGGATTCTAGTCCCGGAAGAGGGAGATGTTTGTCTAATGTTTAATTATATATTTTCATGAATATATAATATCTAAGTATCGTATATGTATGTCTATCCATTACCTTAGGCCTAGTATCTGTAACGCAAGTTTTATAGTTCTTACTTTGGGCTAGGCTAACTGGTCTGAATGTTATAAATATTATTATTTCTTTCTGGTCTTGCAGAATTGATTCTTAGTCCTTTTAAAACATATCTTTTTCTTTATTTCTCTTTACCATTATACCAAGACAACTACTGGTGAAATACAAAAATCTTGTAATGAAGAATCATTTTCTTTCTAAATGTTAGTTAAGAAAAAACTTTTCTGAATATATTAATCGGAAATGTAATATGTAACATGAACTCTTTGATAAAACTCGTGTCAATAGACATATATTTATTTGAAGTAAGTAGTATAAGCAAAGTTAGTTTATATAAGCTTTAATCTTATCTCGGTCGACGGAGACGAAGTAAGGTACTGTTTCGGTACCGCACGAGCAGAAGCACTGATTCTTTCTTCCGTCTTTGAAGAAAATTCTCTTGAGATTGAATTCCGCCTGGAATGCCATGTTTTGTACAACTGAAAAAAAAAAACAATTTTTAATAACAGTTAATCTGCAGGCACATTCAGAGGTTTCCAATTTTTAAAAATGTGATTTTCTTGTTCTAAAATACCAGCAGATAAAATTTTGCATAAGAAACTATACTGTTAGTAATATACACTTAATATAGAAATGCTACGGAGCAATTTACTGTATCAATAAATCAAAGAATATTCTCTACATCAGTAATAGAAAGCATTTGGTGATAACGACCTCTGTGGGCCAGTGGCTTGCATGACCAGAGTGGCTTATAGTGATAAGCCACTCATGGTCACTCCGAGGTCCTGGATTCGATCACCCACGATCAATGAGGAGCAAGAACTTTTTTATATCCTCCTGAGATTGAATTCCGCCTGAAATGCCATGCTTTGTACAACTGAAAAAATAACAATCTTTAAAAACAGCTATTTTGCAAGTACATTCAGAGGTTTTCACTGATTAAAAAGGTAATTTTTCTTTTCTTCTGAATTACCGAGCTAATAGTGTCGGGTGTTGGTTTTGTGATACCGTCGTTTTATTTAGGTCCATACCGAATACAGTAAACTCTCGATTATCCGCGCGCGGTTAATCCGCCAAGCGGATTATCCGCGTGGGCAAAAAAAAAAGGTAACAATATGAGTTGACGTAGCGGTTAGGAAAGTTCACTAACCCGCTAACAATATGGTAATTAATTAAGTTAATTTTTTTTAAATAGTGAACTGTTTACTCTTTAAACTGTACCTACTGTATTTAAAATGTTTATGTTAAAAACGGTGCAATAAATCAATCTTTTATGTATATTGGAACTATTTTGTTGTGTGTTTACCTCCCATTTTCGTCCGTTTTGCGGATTATCCGCTATTTTCACTATCCGCGGTCCCTCAGCCACTCAATTCCGCGGATAATCGAGAGTTGACTGTATGTTGTAAATTATTTGAGTTTAGAACAATTGATGTTATCTCATTGGACGCTGTCTCATCTGTTTTGTGTTTAGACGCTGTCTCAGCTGTTTTGTTTTGTGTTCAGTATTTTAAGTCAAAAAGCTCGGAATGATGGACAGTTATATTATTTCCATTAGGATAGTCACGCAGTTTGATTCCAGATTCTAAAATATCATTACCAGTTTTAAAACCTATGAAATTAATTACTTTATCTACTCTGATACTATAATACAAAGATTCTAAAACTGAAAACAAAATGCTTATGACAAACATTACGTACAGGCCAAAAATAATAAAAAAAAAAGTTTAATTACGATACAGGTCTTGTATAGGCACCTGTAACATAATATAACTTTTTAATCATAACAATACACCTATACAACCTCCAGCTGGACCAAGGAGGTTGAACCTCTACTTTAAAAAGGTTTCAATGAAGGAGTCCGCGACGACGCAACACGCATGCGATACTATAACACTCTTGTGATACTATAAAAAAACTCATGTTATAAGAACCCTTATTATGCAACAGTATCATAAACTACTATTATCTACTCTGATACTATAATACAAAGATTCTAAAACTGAAAACAAAATGCTTATGACAAACATTACGTACAGGCCAAAAATAATAAAAAAAAAAGTTTAATTACGATACAGGTCTTGTATGGACACCTGTATCATAATATAACTTTTTAATCATAACGATACACCTATACAACCTCCAGCTGGACCAAGGAGGTTGAACCTCTACTTTAAAAAGGTTTCAATGAACGAGTCCGCGACGACGCAACACGCATTCACAATCGATGTTTGCACCTTGGCGCCAACATTTGACATTTAAAAAATCTTTTCAATATTTTAACAAAGTATGGTTTTGTTTGCAATATTGTTTTATGTATTATAGTATGAGAGTAGATAAAGTAGTGTATGACACTGTACATAACTTGGTCTTATAACACTCGTGTGATACTATAAAAAAACTCGCCTACGGCTCGTTTTTTTAAAACACACTCATGTTATAAGAACCCTTATTATGCAACAGTATCATAAACTACTATTACGAAACTAAACAGTCTAAAGTTTAAGAGTCATTGTTCAGGCGGAATACGTTCATAAATCTATGTATATAAAAATTCTCCGTCACGGCGATTGACCGCGAAGAACTCCGACACTACGCAACCGATCATCAAGACTATATTTTGCTAGATTTGTTCCAACATAGGATAAGTTTAATTTTAATTTATTATATTTATTATTAGTCAGCTAGTAATTATATAAAAATCGGTTGTGAGTTAGTAAAGTGACTCAATATTTATTTTACCTTCATCAGTTTCGCATTCACTATTATCGTCATAGTATTCGCAGTCCTCTTCTTGTTCCGTCTCCTTATTGTCTATATAATAGATTGAATCATTTTCACCAACGTCCGGTGTCTCTCCAATCCACACTGATTCCGGCTGGTACAGCGGCTTTGATCCGAGTTTAGATGGTTGTTTACATTTCGGTCGATTAGGATTAGCGCTGGGTGCAGTTGGTTGATTAGATCCGGGTTGCTGGACTGGAGGATTGGGAAGTAGTCTAGGTGGAACGGAAATAGGTGGTGGCATTGGTTTTAGTTGGTTCAAGTCTGGATTATTGTCTATTTGGATAATCTGTTCATAATCATTTGGGTTGGGTTCATCGTCTATATATACTGTTATTGGTTGATTTGATTCTGAGATAGTTTTTGTTTCTTTCGATTTTGTTGCTGTTCCTTTTGTAGAAGTTTCGGAGCTAATTATTTTTTTCGCATCATCCTTTTCATGCCGCTCCCTTCTAGATGTAATATTTTTTTTGCCCTTTGTGGTTTTAATAACCTTATTTTTAATTTTCTCTATATTGCTTTGATTATGGTCTTTTTCATGTTCAGATTTTTGTATTTTAGAATAGCTTTGATTATTTTGTTGCTTTGAAAATAGACTCTCTTGATAAGTAGATTTTTCACTATGCCGCTCTTGTTTGAGTTGTTTTTGGTGTTTATATTGTGTTCGTTTTATTTGCTGTTCGTTCAGACTTGTATACAATTCTTGTTCTTGGAATGATTGACTATTTTTACTTAGTTGTTCATCTGACGATTCTTCTTTTTTAAGTAATACTACCTGTTTTGTTGTCGATGAAGATTTTTTATCTTTTTGTTTCAATATTTCTGTCTGTTCAATTGACGATGCTTTTTCATTTTCTAAAGATGCAGCTCGAATTTCCTGAAATGTCGATTGTTGGTTTTGGGATGTTGACGATTGTTGTTCCTGAAATGATGATGACTGTTTTTGAAGTGACGACTGAGACGCCGACGATACAAACGAGGATTCCGATGATGAAGATTGTTGCTGTGCAAATGACGACTCTTGCTCTTGGAAAGATGATTTTTTTTGTTCTTGGAATGATGAATTCTGTTCTTTAAATGACTGAGCTGATGACTTTGAAGATGAGGATACTGATGATTGTTGTTCTGAAGATGATTGCTCTTGGTATGATGATGAGTGTTGCTCTTGAAATGTTGATTGTTTCTCTTGGAACGTCGATTCTTGCTCTTGGAAAGTCAATTCCTGTTTTTGAACTTCTAGCTGAGCTGAACTTGGCTGTTGCTCTTCGTATTCATCTGTAAATTTGAAAAATTATCAGTGTCCAGTTTAGTTTCAATACTATTCATTGCACTTGATTTGATTTAGTTACTGAAGCTATTATATTATTCATACTTACGGATCTCATCGGCATATAATATTTGAGTCTGAAAAAAATATTTCATTAAAATAAGTAAAATATGATTTCAATTTTAAACAAATTCTACAATAATCAGTAAATAAATAAATTCTTATAAATTCACTTCAAACGTTTAGTATCAAATTAAGCACAGCTTTGAATATAAAATGACCGATATAATATTCGAATCTCATTATTTTACCTGATAATGACATTACATCTGATAATGGCATAATTTATTATCACACAATTTTGACATTATCAGGATTCTATCCCGGCACCTATGGCGCAGGAGCAGGATCACTACTATTTCACCAATCGGTTGTCAAATAACGAATAATAAACAACAAAGGTTTGACTTGAAATATAATCTAGACAAATGATTAATTCGTCATATAATTAAACTAAAAATAATAAACAGGTGTGAACAAAATGGATTCCTGATTTTTTTAACATTATTAACATTTATATTAATTTTTGTTATAATTTCTTTAGATTCTAAAATGTATATCTAATTGATAGATTACTAAATAGGTAGTAGGTATTGTATCAATGGCGGAAGACTTGACAATAAATCCGAAAATAAGTGGCAAGTAATATTAATATAAGTAAGCGCTTGTTGAAGGCTAAAGAGAAACAATTTTATACAAATAAAATTCTGTATAATTTATACATTTGAAAAAAAATTGAGTAAGTCTCATTACCTACGTTTTTTAAATATTTTATCGAATCAAAGCAAAACTATAACCTTTTACATATGTAAAAACACACAGTGTTTGATCGCGATGAACTCCGAAACTACTCAACCGATTTTGATGCTTTGTTTTTTCCTTTTGCTGGATTTTTTCAAACTTAGGACATAAGATAGGTTTCATTTTAATTTGTAACATAGCAACGCGTGGCCGGGTCAGCTAGTATATTATTTAAAAACATTTATCATTTAGCCATAAATGTAATACATCAGGAATTTTATATCTTTAGATACGTCACAACTATGTTAGAAAGCTACAAAGCTTAATTTAAATATTTTATATTTTCATATAACTAGACAAAATAAAAACTTAAATCTAAGATAGTATTCCATCGTTTGAGAACCTAAGGCCCAAAACCACGAAGGTGGTGAATTTGCTTTGGCAGCTCATAAAAAAATAAATCTGTATGAATTTTAGTAAATAAGCATTTGAAACTATTGTTATTAGTCGGATATACCTATACTTTAAAAAATATACTTCAAAAATAACTAATTGTCAATAATTTAACAAAAAACAAGGTCAAAAAGTCATTTCGGGAACGCGTCCAAAATCACAACTTGTAGCTTCATCTTACTCAAAAATGTAGTAAAATCCAACTTTAAACATTTTCAATAATCATTATGAGTATATTGGTTCCTAAAAAATAAGCTTTTTAATCTAAATTAGACAAAATAAATATATTTTAAATGCAGGATTCGTCAAAAACATGTCCAACAAAGTATACGCCATATTTGTGAACGAAGCAATAAAAAGGCGAAAGTTTGATTTCTGAACGTAACTTTTGGCGCTAGTGTGCTGCAGTAGTGAACAAGTATTTTGTGAGTCAGGCGTCATTTGTTTTGTTGGCAAATATATATTAATTTCAATGGTAAGTACATTTCCAATCAGCTTAAATTAATCGTACCTTTATTATATATCATTACGGGAACGCGTGTAACTGATTGTTAAATCAAAATGCCAGTTATTTCATATCTAATTCTTAAAAATATTCTTGTTACATTGACGCTAACCTCTAAATATGGCATCTAAGATGGCGGGCGCCGGAATAAAGCACGCAAATGTTTGAAAACGTCATTCCGGGAACAGTCATTATTGTAACGTTCCCGAATATGACGGGGCGTTTCCGGAATGACTTTGACATTCCCGGTATGACGTTATTAATGCTAAATAAATATAAAATTAGTATTTTGTGGGAATTACAGTTTCATTTTTACTTGTAGCAAACATGGAAACAAATGAAAATGGGAAGACCAAAAAAAAATCTAAAACTTAAAAACTTGAAAAGGTAGTTTGGCTTATTTACGCCACAGAGAAAAAGCTAATGCAAGAAAAAGAAAATTTTTAGATAATATGACAGAGAAACAAAAAGAAATTAAACGAGCTAAAGACAGGGAGTACTACCAGAAAAAGAAAGCCGAAAACAAGGTAAATAAAATATCGGATTTGACTGAACGTGAAAAACAATGGAAAGAAGCATCAAAAAAGTATGGAGCCAAGAAAAAGATGTTAGCAAATGCAGTCAGTAATACGCCTCCACCTTCAGATAATGAGTTAGACATACCATTATTACCATTACCGCCCTCTCGCGATTTTACGCGAAAACAACGTGGAAGAAAAAATTAAAAAAAGATCGAACAAAAGCATATCGAAAAATATTAAAGCAAAAAGGTATAATTACAGAACTGAAACGCAAAAATGATGTACTGAGGAAAAAACTAAATAGAAAGGAACAATTACAGGCGAAGAAGAATATAGTAGACGACAATATGTCTCCTAATAGCAAAGCGAATGACTTAATCAAACATATACCTGTGCCTGTGCCCCTCAAGTACGCAAGCACCTTTTATTTGGGGAGGTATTAGCAACTCAACTGAAGACGAACGCAACATCTTTGCCGAAAAACTCGAAAGAGAGGGAAGTTTTCCAAAAATGTGTCAGTGGCACGGACATAAGGAAATATAAATTTTTGCATATGGCCAAGACATTTATGCCTAAAGAAAAAAATAACAAAACCATTCTTAAATCAGACCAAAAAGTTCGCGAATTAGTTTTAAAGCCGGATGTACGCCAAACGATCAAGGAATTTTTCCAAAAAGACGATGTTAGTAGACTAAATAATACCGTAGTTAGAATTAAACATAGTTTCAGTTGTCAAAGATTAAATTTAAGAAGAGTTATGTATGACTAAGTAACATATTATAAAAGCTTTAAAAGATGTTTGTTACCAATTTTGTTTTATTTTTTCAATTGTCAATTCTAAAATGTTATTAAACTACTATAAGGATTGATTAAATATTATAAAGAATATATATTTGCATTTATTACTTCAGAAAAAACCCTTACCAGTTTTAAATTTCTGACTACATCATTCAGTGAACGCCTCAGTCAATCCGGGACCACTAAATCATTTTCGAGAACTGGTTTTTCATTAGTAATTTTTGAACAGATAAATTTTTACATATAAATAAAATAAAGTTCTTGTTATGATCATAACCAAGTTTACGTTTTTAGTCATTGGTATTCTCTAATATAATAACTCTAATGCATGAAATTTGGAACTTATGGTCATTTTGAATTTCATTTAATTTTTTGGGGAAATAGGCTCATATTCCTACAAAATTTTCTTTTGCACTTAGTTTACTGTAATAAGATACTGTAAAAAACAAAAAATAATTAATGGTTTTAAGAAAGCTTTGATTTATAAAAAGAAAAATAATATCGTTCCCGGTATGACGAATTTTACTGAGGAGTTTGCTGAAAATCGCTTTAATAAAAAAAAATAAAAAAAAATGTGCGCGCTCCTTTAAATCTTTTAAGATCAATAATGAAGCAATTACTTTCAGTGTTTAATTTTGCTATTCCTTTTATAATTTTACGTGCAAATTACCAAAACAGAATTCGCCACCTTCGTGGTTTTGGGCCCTAAGCGGACTAGGTTCGATACTCGTCAATGGACTACAGACGTAGATCCACTCGTAACACAAGCGCTTAACTTACCACAGGGGTTGACAGGAATAATCGTAATGTATTTTTCGCATTATTACAAAAGCAAAATGTAAAATTGAAGACACTATTAGAAGTTTTAAATTAGACACACAAGTGTTTCACTCTATTTGATTAATGAATAAAAAAAGTAATTAAATTGATATATAGCTTTATAGTGTCAAATAAACAATAGTACTTACCAATGACATGAACAATAGGAGGGCGTACGCCCCAAAAATCTTCATTTTCGTCCCTTCTCATAAGCCAGGTGGTTTGGAGCAACAAAGCGTATTAGCAAGTCGTACACTCATTATATACGCCTTAAATATCACTGAACAAATTCACTATAAAACAGACGGCTAAAGTATTTTGTACAACTTCATGAGTCATATACTGCGTCAATCGTATATATCTGCTTATTAATAATGTTTATGCTACGGTAACTATATTTATTAGATCTTTATTTCAATAAAACAGAAAAGGTGATATCTTTCTTTAGCGAGGGCTTGATTACGAATCTCTAGTCTGTAAGAGACCGCCTTTAGTTATAGGCTGTTTTCTGTGTACTGTCATTGTGTATACGTGCAACAAAGAATTATTTATCTATTATGATTTTTATGGTTTTATGTTTTCAAAGCTATCTCATATGATAATTTTAGTAGAAAACAATACTAGAAAAAATCGTCTTGGCTCACAAGTCATTGCCGATAAGCTTTTTGGCCCTCCTATCAATGGACTCAAGCGTCTGGAGCTGGTATTGGGGGGAACCGCCTCAAAGATGAGAACAGTACTGCATATACGATTGAACTTATGTGAAGTACCTTCTCACCTTCGTCAGAATACCGAGTTGTTTTGAAGTTAGTTGAGCCTTACTCTTAATGAAAGAGCCAAAATTGAGAGTTGGTGACAATGAGATGCTGAGAAGCCCAAGATGGTCAGTGATCAGCATGGATACACCTCGGAAAGTAGGAAACAAGTTGAAAGTATTCCTTTTAGTGGAAAAAAGACATGCCTGGTTCTTTGATGCATTGAACCTTACCAGATTGGCATCACCATAGGTTCAAACAATAAGCTTTCTGTCCGTCAGTGTCCGGCACTCTAGTGGTTTCCTGGACCGGTTGGGTGAGGTCTAGCGTCAAGGCTAGCTTTCGTGTTTCTCGCCCAGCGTGGTCGGTTTTGTCATATGGGTCAACAGCCAGTCCTCGTGGTGTGCATTGAAATCGCACAGAATCACTAGTTGAGCGGACGGGTACCGCTGTAGAACCACGTCTGCCTTCTCAATAAGAAGTAGGTAAGCCTGGTCGTCTCTGCCTCTCCGCTATGCGAGCGGTAGATACAAGCATAGATAGTTTTTTCTAGGCCAGTGTCCACTTGAAGCCAGA
The DNA here is from genome assembly GCA_927399485.1 of Calamotropha paludella. Lineage (NCBI taxonomy): Eukaryota > Metazoa > Arthropoda > Insecta > Lepidoptera > Crambidae > Calamotropha > Calamotropha paludella. Next base: position 1,972,126 of record OV656806.1, on the reverse strand, counting down.
TATTTGAAAGGGTTGAGTCTTCAAGATCACACGTTATTTGCGTCTATAACAAACTTCATCACGTGCATACATGCGTACACTCGAATGAGCCCTAAAACATTACGTATCCCGAATACGCAAGCCACGCTGAATCAGTTGGACAATTTATCTGCGTCTCCGTGAGAAAGAACAGGTGCAGTTTACTAGTCTCGAGGTGGTGATGGATGGATCGAGATTAGAGTGAAAATCTCTTATATAAGATGCGTGTGTTAGTATGGTAAATCTTATATTGTTATTATTTTAAATTAATGTGTTACCAATAATATTTGTTTTAAATATTTACAAAAAAAAATTGGCAATACCTAAAAAAAAATATTGAATTTATTAAATGTCCGACTGTACTGGGTACTCTAAGCTAAAGATGATTTTAAAATGTCTTTATTGACGTATTTCAAGCTTGTTTCATTTTAATAACTATTGGTAAAGAATTGTTTAGTATTTCAAAATGATTTTATAATTTAAGAATTATTATTCAAGACTTAATTTAAGAGCTAGGTAACTAATATAGTAAATACATTGATACCTATTTATTTGGACAACGTTCGATACTTCTTGTTACGAATATGGTGGCTTCTTACCAACAGACATTTCTTTTGTTTTAACTCTGTTTACTTAATAATTGTTATTGATAAATAGTTTCTTAATATTTCAAAACAATTTACCAGCACTATCATAGTTATTTGCATATTATTTGTATTCAACAGTCAATAGGAAACGATTCCGCATACAGGGTTATTTAATGTTCATTTTTTTTTAAAGATGTGGTTATTATATGTTGTTTACGAATGATCAATAAATAATAATTTATTTATTTATTTATTTGAGGACAACCAACAAGAACATTCACTTTTACACAAATTTAAGTTAAAGTTATATGGGTACAATCGTAAGTGATGTCTTAATTAAAGGCTATCACGGCATGTTTAAATTACATTCAAATTACGGACTAAGCAGAACATGCAAACTAAAAACAATTTTTCCATATGATGCAAGAGTATACATAGAAAAAGGAAAAATATTAAATAATTTAATAATAATAATAACCATAATGAGTGAGAAACAATTACAATTTGAATTAAATTTAAATTTAATACAATTTAATTTAATAATTGTTTTATAAGAAATTATAAAGTCAGTATGCTAGTTCACTATCTTTTTATGTAAAAGAAAAGTAACTAAAACTTTGTTTCAAAGACGCCATTTTGAAATAACCCAGTATAAAACCCAAATCAGATGCTCGCCGCGGGTTCCCCCGAGGCGGTCGCTTCGATGAAGCCTATACAGCCTTCCTATTCTTTGGCACTTACTAGGTGGTGTTTAGTCAGTACTAGTCTGACATAACCTCTCGGCCGCCCGATGTATCCATGATGGATTCACCACCTCCCTCCCCCGGTTCCGGAGGGTGCCCAGTTGCCCGGGGCACAAAAAAAAACTTAACCGGCGGCAGTCTGAAAATTGTCACAGCGGAAACAAAGTTAAGCACTAATTAATTATAATTATCTTGTCTTAGTAACTGTGCTAATGTGCTAATATTTCGGTAAAGAAATTGCTGTCGCCAAGTGGCATAAAAAGGTAACTTACTTAGGTGTTCATTTTATATTGATATTTTATCTGTGTAATTAAATGTTTTTATAGTTTAAAATATCATCTCCCTAAGTAACATGTAACGAACCTTTCAGAAGACTTTTATTATTTGTTTATTCCTTTTTTTGTGATTTAACTCAGTTTGTTTGATGGGAATAATATTTAGTAGTTTGAATAAATTTGATTTAAAGTTAACTTTGGTCTTATTTCAACTTGAACCCTGATCAGTGATTTAGTTGAACCCACAAATGCTTTTATTTTGCGACTAATCATTAACATAAAATCATATTATCTCTTTTACAAAATAATAAATGTAACACGTGCACATCTCATTCGTAATGAGACTACGGAAGCCCGATGTTTTACCAGTTTATGCTCGAGCCCCTCCAAGGGTGTCCATCGGGTCCTTTCGTCCGGACGCCAACCGGTACGATGGCGCACCCCCAGGATTTAACGCGAGCTGGCGGGGCAGCCTTTGCTAGCTCACTACTTGGGTCCCCAACTATCTGCGGTCGGACAGCGGAAGAACCTTGCCATGGATCCATTGTCCTTACGCATCTCACAAAACTAGCCATTGCAACCAACACAACTGTTCTGACCCGTCCTTCAGTGTGGCTTCACCAGACTTCAGCACTGGAACACGATCGGTTGGGACCGTTTGGCAGTGTTGTTTTAGTCCGGTGGGTGGTAACACTCCGTGGCCGAAGGCTACCACCTGAAACGGGATTACTCCTTTAGCACCACCCAGGGGCCACGTGTGGGACATTGAGGGCTAAATCCCATGGACGCAAGTAACATGGACCCCCGAAATTTATTTGCTGGCGGTGCATTGTGCACGTTTTTTGCGGAAGTAAGCACCATACTTCTTCTTCTTCTTCATCCAATATGGGCGGTATCCGCAACTCGATGACTTAAAGCGCTTATTTTGCATCTGGAGGATGTCTGTTTGTTTATTCCAGCCATCCCAGCTCCGCACGGAGGGACACGCTCTGTACAAGGGCGGTCATAAATAGTTAAAGTCCTGTTACTATCAATACATTGTATTATTTTAGTGACTTATAGTGTTATAGTGTTTTAGGAACATTAAAATGAAAGAAGTACATGTATTTACGGAATAAAAAACGTTTACTTCAGTAAAAAACAAATATAAACAATAACATACTTTTACCTAAATTTATCATGAACAAACACTTAAAAATTGGAATGTAAAACATATATTTTAAATAAAATAAGAGTCAAAACATTGATAACATTATTTAATTATAATAAAATAATGGAAATAAATAAATTAAAATTAATTAAATTCAAAAAAAAAAACAAAACAACTAACAAAATACAAATAAATTATTCTTATTCTAACAATATTAAACATGTAACAATTCTATTACACTTTGTGACAGAGTATTTTTCTTTTTAGGGGGAAGTTTCCGAAGACTTGTAATATAAGGATCTGAATGTAATAATAGTCGTTGTATTAAATCTTGATTGGTAACTTCACGTGACATTTTTCGAGTGTGACTTCGTCTATAAATTTTGATATACTTATTTGTCGCTTCAGCAGCTTCTTCGGAAAGTTCTCCTATAGATAACAATGCATAACTTATAATATCTGATCCATGTACGAGCACCTTGTGGACAGAAGCAGGAAGACTATACCACGGATATTCCTCGACCAGGCTGTATGCTGTTTGTAATGCATAGTCTTTAAACTTGCATTCATTAATTTTATGTCCAGAAGATAACGTTTGTAATATTACACAACAAAGATCTATGAGATCCTTATTCAAACCTGTAATTTCAGCAGATACAGCTGATTCCAAAAAAAACTTCCTGGCCGTGTTTCCGTCGTTAGACGTCCCGCTTCCACCACTACGCGGCTTGTCAACTATTAAACCTAATCGTTCCCTAAACTGGGACTGTACATATTGTTTTTTATTTGATAACAATTGTTTATCACTATCTAGCCTAACTTGCCATTTTTTTATGTCTAATCTATGTGAAAGATGAATAAAATATTCGAAGAAACGTCTCCAAGAATGTAGTGGTGATAATCCAAATTGGTATCTACTCTCTATTACAGGTTTTTGTAAACATTCGTCTATTTTATTCATCTCTTTAGGGGTAGCATTACATATATAACATCTACTTGTAGATGTTTCACTTAAAGCACTACAAATTTTACCATCTACCATTGAAAGCTGCAACTTATGAGAAACGACCAATTCACGATTGTCGATCTGAATAAAAGTAGGTTGCAAACTTTCAATTTTATCCTTAAAATAAGCTTCCTCTTGCAAAGACACTGCTGTGCTTTCTTTCAAAAATTGAAATCGAATAGGACGGCAGTACCTAGTGGAAGAGGGTCGAGGATTTTTCCATAAAATTTAACAATTATCTTCAGCTAATTTTACAATAATTTGAAGGGGTACATAAGATGTTACAAACAAACTACTATCTTCTAAAGTTGAATCTGAAAAAAATTGTTTGTATTCACTATGTCCAGTGCTGCCATCGAATCTCCATTTCCCAAGTAAAGAGATATTAGACAAACAATCATCAGGAATCTGATCTAAGACCTCTTTTTGAGATTCAAGGATTCGAGAAGCTGTGTGATCAAAAAGACTTTGTAATTCAACTTCAGCTGAAGACTCGGAAACAGTTATATTAGAAGGGTAACATCTCTGTTTCGCTTTAGTAATTTGTTGGTAACATGGTAATACATTGGGAGAAATCTTACTATTAACAAAGTTTTTAATTAATAAATACTGATGTTTTGTCAACTGAGCATCAGTCACAAGTGACAAGACATCATCAGTGCTAACTCTAGATATACACGAATCGAATGAACAGTCTGAAACATCAAGCAATGCACTCACAGTAGAATCATCAGACTTTGACAAATCAGCTACTCTCCGACGTTTAGTCCTTTTACTACATTGCGTAAAAGGTTTTCGAGGACGACCACGTGAATGACACGGCGACGTTTCAGACGGAGTACATTGCTTATTGTTTTTCACAAGTTGAATTTTTTCAATAACATTAAACCAATCGGAATTCTTATATAAAAGCTTGGTTTTATCCCTATTACATTTTTTCCAGAATCGAGCAATAGCTTTACATAAATTATTAACAATTTTCTCTAAATAATGAATATCAATGTTCTCAGCATCGTTCAGAGTAGTCAACAAACTTTGTAGGACTTGACGACACTTTTCCGAGTCATTATCGGTTTTGACAGTTATTTTTTTTTTTTTTTTTTTTTTTTTTTTTTTTATAGAAAATAGGCATGCGCTTGACCACTATCTCGCCTGATGGTAAGCGTCGATGCGATCTAGGATGTGACGCGCCTGCCTAGAAGATACCTATTTACTCGTGACTTGAAGACCCCCAAATTGTATTTGTCAGGAAACACAGACTCAGGCAAAGAGTTCCACTCCTTAGCGGTACGCATCATAAAATTGAAACCAAAACGCTTAGTGCGACTCTTTGGTGTATCCACCATATAACGGTGTCGCCAATTTGTAAGTCTGGTTGTCCGATGAAAAAATGGGGATGGCGGAACAAGGTTGTGCAATTCAGCTGCACACTCTCCGAAATGTATCCTATAAAATACTGATAGGCTTGCAACTTTCCGCCTATGCTCAAGGCTTTTGAGCTTTTTACAGAAAAGATCTTCATTGCCGATGAGCCTCTTGGCCCTCCTCTCGATGGACTCAAGCGTCTGGAGCTGGTATCGGGCGGAACCGTCCCAAAGATGAGAACAATACTCCATACACGATCGAACTTGTGCTTGGTAAAGGGTGAGCAACTGTTCCGGTGTGAAGTATTTTCTCACCTTCGCCAGAATGCCAAGTTTTTTTGAAGCCACTTGAGCCTTGCTCTCAATGAAAGAGCCAAAATTGAGCGTCGGTGACAAAGACATACCGAGAAGCTCAAGATGGTCAGTGATCGGCAAGGATACACCTCGGAAAGTAGGAGTCAAGTTGAAAGGACTCCTTTTAGCGGAGAAAAGACACGCCTGGGTCTTTGACGGATTGAACCCCACTAGATTGGCATCGCCCCATTCAGAGACAGCCTGCAGAGATAGGTTCATACGGCTAACCATCGCCTCTCTATGACACTGGATCTGTTCAGCACTGGCTCGTGCATCAGATATATAGGTCTCTACAACAGTGCTGTCATCTGCGTACCCCAAAATACCGGGCAAAAGCAGGTCATTTATATGCAGCAGAAAAAGAGTTGCAGAGAGAACGGAACCCTGAGGGACGCCGGCATTGATAGCCAAATGGTCAGACGAGCTACCGTCAATGACAACTCGTATTGACCGATCCCTCAGGAAGTCCGATATCCAGACACACAAACCAGTGGGAAGACCATATGACGGAAGCTTGCTAATAAGGCCCTCATGCCACACCCTATCAAAAGCCTTCGAGATATCAAGAGAGACGGCAAGCGCCTCACCATGCCTCTCGATGGCTTCGCTCCATTTGTAAGTGGCGTATGCTAGAAGATCTCCGGCAGACCGGTTCCTGCGAAACCCATATTGCCGGTCACTAAGGAGGTCATTTTCTTCTAGATACGACAGGAGCCTGTGGTTCAGTACACGTTCCATTATCTTGCAGAGAATGGACGTGACCGAGATGGGCCTATAATTGATAGGATCAGCACGACTGCCCTTTTTAGGCACAGGTTGCACGTTGGCCAGCTTCCAGGACTTTGGCACTTGTCCTTTAGCCAAAGATAAACGATATAGGCGTGTCAATACCGGAGCTAACTCAGGAGCGCAAGTCCTTAGTACTATGGCTGGTATACCATCCGGACCACTGGCTTTATTCACGTCCAGTTCCCGCAATGCCTTTCTGACTTCGGTTTGTCTTATACGAATTTCAGACATAAAAGTCCCACAACTTGACAAACCGGAAGGTACAGCATTGCCAGGATCCAAACGCGAACTTTCGGCAAATAATTCGGCAAATAAATCGGCCTTTTCCTTGGCCGTGTGTGCCAATGATCCGTCAGGTTTCAGCAAGGGAGGCACTGAAGTACGGCAGAAGTTGCCCTCGATCGACTTAGCCAGGGACCAAAACGCTTTACTACCCGAGGGGTAAGAGGCAAGCTTCTTCCCAATGCGGCCTATGTGATCGAAGCGAGCTGTCTTTACAACCTTCTTGCAGGACTTGGCGGCTTTATTAAAGGCTTTCTTCTTTTCGCGCGTATTACTATGTAGCTTTGCGGGATCGAGCTTCAACCCAGGCCAAATATGCTTTGTATTTTGATGCCACCGCATCACGACATTTGGCATTATACCACGGGCGAGCTTTGCCGGCCAGTGATATGTCAGAGAAGGGAATAAAATACTCCATACCCTGACGAAGCACATTGGTCACAGCATCCGCGCAAACTGAGGGGTCGCTAGAAGAAAAGCAAACCTGCCGCCAAGGATAAGATGCAAAAAAACAACGCATCTCATCCCAATCTGCTGATTTAAAACGCCAAATCCGCCGGGAGCCTTTTGGGCTTGGGTCGGGCGGAGAATACATCGACATAGATTCCACCACACAATGGTCAGAACTGCCAAGGGGTGGTGTAACCGACACCGAGTAACTGTCGGGATTTGTCGTCAGCAGAAGGTCCAAGCAATTGGCTGTTTGTCCGTCAGAGTCTGGCACTCTAGTGGCTTCCTGGACCAGTTGGGTGAGATCAAGTGTCAAGGCTAGCTTTCGCGCTTCTCGACCAGCGTGGTCGGTTTTCTCGAAAGGGAACAGCCAGTCCTCGTGGTGTGCGTTGAAATCACCAAGAACCACCAGTTGAGCGGACGGGTATCGCTGTAGGGCCATGTCTGCCTTCTCAATAAGTTGGTCGATAAGCCTGGTAGTCTCCGCGTCTCCACTATGCGAACGGTAGACACAAGCATAGATGATTTTCTCTAAACCTGTATCCACCAGAACCCAAATGATAGAAAGGGTGGGGTCTTCAAGATCACGGAGACGCAAATAACAGATGTCATCGCGTGCATACATGCAAACACCCGCATGAGCCCTAAAACAATGTTCAAGGACATAACCCGGGTAAGCCAGGTACGCTGCGTCAGTTGGACGTTTTATTTGTGTCTCCGTGAGAAAGAACAGGTGCGGTTTTCTAGTCTCAAGATGGTGATGGACGGGGTCGAGATTAGAGTGCAAGCCTCTTATATTAGAGACGTGCACTAGGAAGGAGAGGACGTGCGACCGCTGTTTAACCTTTTTCCTGTTGCTTACTTTCATTTTGTCGTGAGGGAAGGTAATGTAACGAAGGACGGAAGTAGAACGAGATGCTGATCGCGAACCAAATGAGAAGAGTCAGGGCCTCACACCTCGGGATAGCCAAACCGGAGACCGCGGGGACGCCCGAGCCCCCCCAGGGGTGTCCATCGGGTCCTCTCGTCCGGTGGTGGCGATGACGATGGCGCACCCCCAGGATTTTTCGCGAGATGGCGGGGCAGCCTTTTGTGAGTGGCTAGCTCACTACTCGGGCCCCCAACTATCTGCGGTCGGCCAGCGGAAGAACCGTGCCTCGGATCCCGCTGCTCTCCGAATCTGAATAACCGATGCATTGCCCTGATACATCTCAATAAATCGTCCATTGCAACCAGCACAACTGTACTGACCCGTCCTCCAATATGGCTTCACCAGACTTCAGCACTGGAACACGATCGGTTGGGACCGCTTGGCAGTGCTGTCTTTGTCTGGTGGGTGGTAACACGCCGCGGCCGAAGCCTACCACCTGAAAGGGGTTTACTCCTTTAGCACCACCCAGGGGCCACGTGTGGGACATCGAGGGTTAAATCCCACGGACGCGAGTAAACTTGGACCCCCAAGTTAGCCATATTTCAAGAATATGCATTCTTGAAAACGAGCATATATATAAATTACCTAAAACAAAAAAAAACGGTTAAAATTCAGTCACAAAACCTACACAAAGCACTAAGACTAAATAAACTAATTTCGTAGCAAATGCTACGAGATAATCCGGCAACCGTAGCACCCTTGTCATCGCCAAAAGGGCAGATAAGGGCAGCCAAGTTTTAATTTTCCTGAGATAAGAAAGTCTAAAGATTATGGTGCAATATACCTCCATAGTCGGAGCGTGTGGGAACATATTTAAAAGTTTATTCAAATTTTGAATATTAAAATATAATACTCCAAGAAAAGTCGCCTCGTAGCAATGACATACTAAAGAAAATATATACTAATATACAATTAAAATAAAAATATTAATTATTACATACCCTGTTCACAGTAAATACAGAACAGTAGGTTATCTAAGGCCGCCCGCCGAGTTATTAGCCTACTCTTGCGTTGATCCCCAGGGTCGCCGCTTTTACTTTTAGTTAATATTTTCGAACAAGAAGCACTTGATCTAAATTTATGTAATAAAAAGCAAATTATGATTGAATATTTGTTTGCGAAATCGTTATTGAGGCACCCGAAAACACTACAATTATTTTTCCCCTTTTTGAAGTCATGATACTCGTAATAATTAATATTATGGTAAGTGGCCGGCGAGAGTTGACGATCGCGAGCGGTCATGTGACGTACGCGCATGCTCACAGTCGCGCGGCACAGCCCGTACTGCCGCCACCTTATTCCCCCATATATTATGCTAGAGTGTGCGTGAAATCGCGTGCCGACACGGCGCGCGGCGCGCACGCACACATTCAAACCGAGAGCGGCACGTTTGTATGAAGATGTTTTACTGTTCTTTACTGTGCCCTGTTCTTGGATATCCATTTCAGAAAAAACACACACAGCACTCACAGGTCCCGCAATGACAACAAATGACGTCACGCTTTTTAATGACTCACTGATAACAGTATTTACGATTGGCGATGCGCTCTCTTTGAATGCACAATAGATAATGAAGGCGCACTCTAATTACTGACCTATTTATAGTTTCAGAAGGTACCGCAACTATCCAATGTAACGACAAGGAATAAAATGTAAAACTAGAAAGCAGGTTTTTAAGATTTATGACCTATGGATGTCCCACAGTGCTCCGCCAGGAACGCTCCGAGTGCCTTCACCTTGGTGAGAACCTCCCGGAGATTGCCCAGCGAGCCGAGATGTTTTGCCCTGTAGTGTGCCACTCCGTCACATTCATGACATGGGTGGCTGTTTCTTCCACTTCCGTGCATCCTCTGCATAGAAGGCTGTCGGTGATACCTTAATAAATAAGGTGCCTGTTGAAATTGCCATGACCAGTAATGGCGCCTGTTACTAGGCGCAGCTCGGACCTACTTAGCTGTAGTAAGGATCTGGAAACACGAACGTCCACCCGCGGCAGAAGGACTTTAGCTTGTCTACACGTCTCCAGGGAGTTACTTACTTTTATTTTATTCATGCATATGGTTACCACCGAGTAACTTCTGATTCTAATATTCAATAAAATCAAATAAAGAATGGTTTAAAGAGCAACGTGAAAATACCTTCATTTTAAGCTAAGCCCAAAATACTACGATATTATCGATTTTACAAATGTTCACGTATACGGTTTTATAGCAAACGAGGCAATAACCCTACGACAATTTCCATATTTTAAGGCAACGTCACAAGCACAACTGTGCGCACACACAGGAGTCTCGAATACGAGTTTATTAGTGTGAACGATACTACGTAAATACAAGAATAATATTGTGCAAATAACTTATAAATTTAAACTACATAGTCGCGGACCGTATTCAATTTCCATAAAAGTTTAAAACACATTACCAGAATATTTAAAAGCTGAGACCAATATAAATAAACTTACAAATACTTTACTAAGCTCTTAATTACAAAATGCTAATAGATAATAAGATTATATTAGAATACTCTTACAGGATTCTTTATGTTTTTTTATTCTTATTTTTTAAAGTTTTGAGCAATTTAATCAATTAGTGTCAGTTTTGAAAATTTTAGGGGTTCGTTGTTGTAATGCAATAACTCGCAGCTGGGGGCGGAGCCAGAGATACTCCTCGCCCTAGGGCAATAGCATGAAAAGAAAAAGAAAAGTAGAGTGATAGTGAACATAGAAAAGAAAGAGCTAGAAGAGTGGCTTCGTCCGAAGCTGTAATTTCTGCAAGTATCATTGTTTGCGGATTATTATTATATTATTAAGAAGTTGTAAAGTTTATTGTTATTTTGTTAGTTACTTAATTTTTTTGTTTATTGTTTGTTTATGTTATAGTACTTCTTGATGTGATGTTATTGAGATTGACAAATTAAACAAGGTATTATAAAGTGTAATAGAATTGACCACACAATTTGTGTGGTTGGTGAACCTGGTTAGGTTAGTTCAAATTAATTTAGTGTCGAGAGATGAATAACTAGTGATCCGGTTCATATATGTTGCATAGAACCAATTGTCCTCTCTGCAAACCACGTGCGTGTAATAAATGATTTGATTGGAAGTCGATATGATATGATTATTTACAATGCATTCATTCACAGTCAACATAATACGTCATGGCTTCGTAAATACTACGATGGGAGACTTTGTACCGAGAAGATACCGCAAGAAACCCGGCAAAGGGCTGTTGCTTTGTCCTTATAATGTGTTACAGAAATTTTGCTAGTAAAAATGCATTAGAAAAATTAACTTTACAAAATATTAACTGATTCGTTGCGGATGGCACGTCTGGTGTGCCATCGTTTTCTTTTGCGTGTGGCGCTTGCCACTGGAGCTGTGTCATAACTCCTTCAAATTAGGTTTTAGGGAAATCTACCCAGAATAAAACTATCTAAATTTTTCACGTAAATCAAGCTCGTGTCCTTCGTTTCTGGTAATTGTTGTAGCAAAGAATCGGTTAATTAACAGTGTAAAAACCATTAACTCCCCGTCTTTTTTGCCTTTAAATAATCATCAATACTGTATTAGCCTTTCGTCATAAGGGTTTCTTTTTACAACTTTTTTAATATCTCTAACGACAGTTCAGATACTTGGTGTGGCACCTTATAAGTCGTAACTCACTCATAAAATCAAACTTATAGATGTTAATAATGATGATGAGACAAAAATATGAGAACATCGTATTATATAAGAAACTAGCTTTTACCCGCGGCTTCGCCCGCAATTTTATTTTTCAATAAAAAGTATCCTATGTTACTTCTAATACCTCCAAGAATATATGTACGAAGTTTCATAATGATCGGTTTAGTAGTTTTTGCGTGAAAGCATAACAAACTTACATTCACATTTATAATATTAGTAGGGATATACATATTTCTCGAACATCGGAGTGGCCGGCATAGACTCCTAGTATTTAAGGTTTAAATATATTCTCTACTGTCATTTTTCTTTTCGATAATATCTCGTATACGGTATATGGAGAAAATATTGTCCCCTTAAACACGGATATCTGTAAATATGTTTAATATGTTTTTATTTTATTTTTTTTTGCATTCACAATGCAATATTTCTATAAGATATAAAATACGTGTGTAAAAAACAACTACGCCTCCGAACCCTCAGGTGGGATTCGAACCCACGACCTTTCGCAATCCGGGCGAGTGGTGAAGGTAGTTAGCGTTCAAAATTGGTGGAACGATACTAGCTCATAGTAGAAGTTGAAATACGTTTGTAAAATTCGACACGTTTGCCAGGGTCTCGGTAGCTCAGCGGTCAGAGCACTCGCCCGGATTGCGAAAGGTCGTGGGTTCGAATCCCACCTGAAAGCTCGGAGGCTTAGTTGTTTTTTACACACGTATTTTATATCTTATAGAAATATGTTTAATGTTAGATGATAATAAATATATTTATAGATATCACTTAATTTCTGACGACAAGTGAGCACACCGGATGCGCTCCAATCCAAGTTTCAGAGCCAATAAGAATGTGTGGCAACGGTAAGTCGTCTTCACTAAAACACTTGTCCAAACTCACCCACCATTGTTATTTTTCAATTATCAGTGACAAACATGTATAGTTACGTACATTAATAAGCATGTTGGGGTAATTAATATTATAATGACATACCACCTGTTATAACAATTAATATAGTTAATTATAATAATTTTGAAAAAATATTTAAATGTTACAACTGCTTCGTCAGTGAGCTTGATTGTATTTGTAAAAACTTTTGTGGCTTGGATTTTTGTCCTTTAAGCCATGTCTTCAAGTGCAGTAATTTCTTGTCTTATTGAGATGATGACGAATGATGATGATCACAGTGCTACCAACTCTTAAAAATACTTATCCCTAAAACTAAATTCAAATAACCCCTAAAATTGCCCAAATTACTTGGAAATCCCCCTAAAAATAAATTGTATGATATCATATTTTTGTTAAATTTTTATTTATAATAATAAATTAAATTTATTACGTCCAATATTATTACATTTTCTTCTGACGAATCATATTTTATAAAGTCATACATGTTGACGTTGAATAAGCCTTACATTTTAGGAGATGGGTTAAATATTGTATAAGATTCACCATTTCGATTTAAAATTCCAACTACTGTAGTTGGAATATAAGTACAGTATATGTCGCTTAGTCCGAGGTCGCTATATTTTATATAAATAAAGTATAAAAAAAGATATGAAGGGTCACAAAAACCCTAAAAATATCCCTGAACATATAAAACCCCTAAAAAATCCCAACTCACTTATTTACCCCCTAAATTTAGGCGGAAAACCCCTAAGTGGAACCCTGGATGATCAATAAATAATAAATGAATCTAGGTTATCTTTCCCTAGGTTACCGCAAAGGTATAGTGATTTACTGAAACCTCCCGGTGGTCTTCTTGAAAGAGCGAGAAACTATTGTTTTCCTTCACTTTCTAACACTAGTTTATGTTCACAAATGTTTAATAGTTAATAATCCACCATTATTACAAACTAATATCCACCACAGCAAAAATTTTAATAAGACAACCAAAACCATCAGTGACGCTTACCGCTCCCGCCAAAAAGTCCTTTATTAAAACTATTTTCGTTATGGCAATCTATCGGAAGTACTGCTCATATAGTCTATGAGAGTGAAATACAGGAAATGATAATTTTTAATACCGAAATCTTGTACCAATGTTTAACTAAAGTAATAGGATTGCCAGATACATATTGAAAAAAAATCTAAAATTTCTTGATGGAAGTATTTACTTATAGTCAACTCGACTACTATTACGTTGTGTTCAGGGTTTCATTTCAAGCGTAAATATTATAAATTACCTACAGGTTCGCGATATCTGCACCTAACGCTCATTTATATAAAACTATTTTTTCTTGAATTTCTTTGTTTTTTTATATTTCATCCTGACGTTTCACAGGATGACTGGTCAGTCAACAACAAGAATAGACACGTTCTTTATCCGGTAAAATCGATATTTAAATCAACTGCCTGGAGAACACAGACCAAAATAGAGCCAGAAGATGAACAAATTAAATAGAAGGTTTCATCCTGTGATCACGGCTCCCGTAAAGGAGTCGAAACGTCAGGATTAAGTATAAAAAAAGAGAAAGCGTCGTAAATCCGGTAAAATTAGTGGCTACAGGTTTCAGAAAACTTTTGTTATGTAGTTTTGTAATAGAATTATGTAAAAAAGGCAAATACTTTTATGCTTATAAAATATCTTTATATTTACAAAAAATAAAAGAACTAAATTTATTTATATAAAAAAGATTTATTTACATCTTATATTCTACACATAAACCTAAAATAATAAATTAATTTAAAATAGCGGCTTAGCTGGCGCGGACCAAAACCAGCAAAAGACGGACCCATCTGGCGTCCCAGACGTTTTCTGGGTAGCGGCAGTTTGGGTCACAAGAGGGACGAGGATTTTCCTCGTATTTGGTCGTGGACCTACTGGTCCGATTCGCTTCGCGAATGTCGAAGGCTCCGGGTCGGCGTCCCAGACGTATTCTGGGTAGCGGCGGCGCGGTTCGGGCTCGACTGGCGTCCCGGATAGTCCGGGTAGCGGCGGTGCGAGTGGGGGCGATGGGTCCGTTTGCTTATGGTGGTCATGAGCAGCGGACAGGTGAAATCTCACCAACCATCGGCCAACCCGTTACCCCTCGTTGAGAGGGGCCGGGGGGGGTATGCCCTTAACTGGGTGACCCTGCGAGGAGAAAACCTCAATAAAAAACCCCAACCCCAAGTCTGTTGTCGCGGATGGCGAGGGGGTGAATGGCTGGAGGGGGTCCAGTCGTTACACGACAATGGAACAGAGGACCGGCAGCCCCTCTGTTTCGAGAACCCTATGCTTGCCCGGGTATGGTGCCTCTGCCCGGGTGGACCTTTTAGTTGCAACCACACTCGTGGGAACCAAAATGAGATCGCTTAATAACAAAACCAAAAAATCTAAAGACGTTAAAGACGGGCCCTGCTCGGGCGGAAGAGAGCGTGCCCTTACGGGTGGAGAGCCTAGCTCAGGCGTAAATGAGCAGCCGGACGTAGCAAACGTCACCTTGGCTTCGTTGAAGAACCGATTTGGTCTCCTAGAAGACCAAACGCTAGGGGGTAAGACCCCCACCGGTTCTAGAAACAGTAGTGTGGGCCGAAAACGGCCGAGTTCAGAAGAGAGGGGGCCCTCTAGCTCAGGTTCGGGCAACGAGGGGGCAACCAAAGGTGCCAAGAGAAGGAGCGCGAAGGGAGGTAAGGCCCCGAGAGCTGGCAAACCGGTTTCAAGCGGCACCAGCACGAATTATAAAATGAAGATCGCGGGGGACTCGGATGCGTCCTACGAGGAGGAGTTAGATGTGGAAGTGACGGACACTGGAACCCCGAGATCCGCCAAGTTACTGAGACGCCCGAGAAACATTAATTATAAGGATGAGTCCTCGACATCGGCGTCCGAGGGGGAGGGGGAAATAGTGGAGGAGTTGCGAGTGCAACAAGAGGTAGTACGGACGGTCCTCATGGGTTTGGCCGGAAAAATGGACCCGGCGGACCGAAGATGCAGAGAAGTGGCCGTCAAGAAACTCGGAGGGGTTGCCAACAAGCTGGAGGGCAAACAAAAGGCCAAAACCGGGGGAAAGGCCCCTGGCCCCAAAGGGGGGAAGAAGTCCTCGGATTCTGGAACGGAGGCCAGAAAATACAAGGAGGCCCTCGACCATCTTCGAGCAGAAATGAACGGCTTGAAGGAGGAAAATAAGGCGCTCAAAAAACAGTTCGAGGAGGCCTCTAAGAAAGCGGTGGCGATGAAAAAGGCAACGGCGGCAATGGAAAAGCGGGAGGCAGGCCAAGGCCTAACGATGGCGAACCTAGCTGAGTTCCTGGAGGACTTCCGGCGCGACACGCTAGCTGCGGTAAGGTCGGTCGTTGATGCGAGGGTGGAGGGCCTTGAAAGGGACGGGCGCCTCCTCCAGGAGAAAAGTCATCGTCCACCGCTGGCCGCGGAGAGAAAAAATACAGCGCCCCGCACAATGGCAGGCAGGGAGGCGAGGGAGGCTGCAGAGCGCCCATCAGTAGCGGGGGCAACAGAGATTCCGGCAGAGGCGGAGCAATCCTCCGGAGGAAAAGCGTCCTGGGCGACGGTGGCTAAAACAAAGGCCCCCGCCAAACAAGCGAAGGCGGCAGCAAAACAGAAGCCGAAACCGCCCCAACACAAGCCGGCGGCGCCGAAATTAGTGGCCCCCAAAACAGCGGCCGTGGTCCTCACCATCACGGAGGAGGCCGCAAAAAAGGGGAGTCATATGCGGGGGCCATAGACAAGGCTAAGAGGGAGGTCAGACTGGGTGAACTAGGGATGTAAAAATCAAGATCACCCAGTCTGGAAAGCGCCTTATCGAGGTGGGAGGGGAAGGCAGCGGGGTCAAAGCCGATGGCCTCGCAGCAAAGTTAAGAGAAGTCCTCGGGGACATGGCGGCGGTGTCAAGGCCTACTAAAACGGCGGACCTGCGGGTTACGGGCCTTGATGACTCTACGGGGCAAGCGGAACTACAGGCCGCACTCGCCGCCAAAGTCGGATGCCCGCCTGACCAGATACAAGTGGGCGACATAAGAGAGGGCCCAGGCGGCCTGGGCACAGTCCTTGTCAAATGCCCGGTCGAGTCGGCAAAGATGCTCGCCCAGGAGGGCAGAATTCGGGTGGGATGGACTGTGGTCTCCGTAAGGGTGTTGGAGTCCCGCACCCTAAGATGTTTTAGGTGCCTGCAGCCGGGACACACAGGGGCACTTTGCCCGGCGACGACAGACCGCAGCGCCCTGTGCTACAGGTGCGGAATTGCGGGACACAGGGCCCGGGACTGTGAGGCGGAGCCAAATTGCCACCTTTGCCGGTCACTGAAGCGCCCCCACAACCATACCATGGGGGGCAAGGCGTGTAAGGCTCCGGCTGTCAAAGGAAAGGCGCTCCCCAAAACCTTTGGGATGCGGCGGGAACAGGCCCAGGTGGCCATGGAGACAACTGAGTCGGCCCAATAATGTCTCGACGGCCACTCAAGTTACTGCAGGCGAATATCAACCACTCCACAGGTGCGCAGGACCTCCTCATGCAGCACCTGGCGGAGTGGTCCATCGACCTCGCCATCATCTCGGAGCCCTATTGCTCCCCTCCGAGGGACAATTGGGCTTCCTCAACAGATGAGATGGTGGCGATAGTCGTCCCCACAACTGCGGCCGGCTCCCCTCCCCTCTCACTCATTGGGAGGGGGTCGGGGTATGTGGCCGTCAGTTGGGGGGACATCACCGTGGTGGGGGCGTACTTTTCGCCCAATCGCGCCCTCACCGAGCTCCAACGGTGGGTCGATGGGATGGGACGCGTCATCCGGAGACTGGCCCCCCGAAAGATCCTATTCGGGGCGACCTCAACGCGAAACACCAGGCGTGGGGCCACCCCTCGAACGATCCAAAGGGGGTGGTGGTGTCAAATTGGGTGATAGCGATGGGGTTAGCGGTGCTAAATAGGGGCACCGCTTTCACTTGCGTCAGGGGCAGCGGGGGCTCCCGCGTGGATATCACCCTGGCGACCCCATCGCTGTCACCCAAGATCTACGGATGGCGCGTCCTGTCAGAGGAGGAGTCCCTGTCGGACCACCCCTACATCAGGTATGAAGCCGACCTGAGGGGTGGATCTGGCGGGCGCCCAGGGGGGGGGAACACAGTCAAGTTTCCCCAGATGGGCCCTCGCCAGGTTAAACAGGGACCTGGCGGAGGAGGCGGCGGTGGTGGAGGCCTGGCGGCTGCAGGACGAGGAGCGTGAGGGATGGACGGTCGAGGAGCTGGCAGGGAGGCTAAAGGAGGCCTTCACGGCGATCTGCAACGCCTCCATGCCGAAGGTGACTGGGCGACCCGATAAGACCGCCGTATACTGGTGGTCCGATCAAATCGCGTCGCTCAGGACAGCCTGCGTTCGGGCACGGAGGGCGCTGCAGAGGTGCCGTCGGCGACGGAGGAGGGTGGAGGGCGAGGAGGAAGCCCTGACCACCACCTATAGGGAGGCCAAGAAGAGGCTCAATCTAGCCATCCGGCAGGCGAAGGACGAGGCCTGGGCCCAGTTCCTGTCGTCACTTGACAGAGACCCGTGGGGCCGTCCTTACCGGATGGTTAGGCGGAGGCTGAAGAGCCAGGCTCCAGCAGCGGAGACGCTGGAGCCAGAGCTTCTGGCCAGGGTGGTGTCGGGCCTCTTCCCCGAGACGTCGCCGATCCTCCCGCCCAGGATGGTCCTCCCGCCCACACCTCGCGAGCAGCCGTCGGGATACCAGCCGGTGACCACGGAGGAGGTGGAGTTGGTCATGGACCGCCTCAAAGGCCAGCGAAAGGCGCCAGGGCCGGACGGAGTGCCGGGCAGAGTCATCCCCATTGCCCAGGAGCACCTAGGTGAGTTCCTCCGCGAGACGTACAGCCTCTGTCTCGAGAGGGGGGAATTCCCTAGGCAGTGGAGAGGGGTAGACTCTGCCTGCTGAGGAAGGAGGGGCGTCCGGCAGATTTGCCTTCCGCATATAGGCCGGTGGTGCTGCTCGACGAGCTCGGCAAGGGTTTGGAGCGCATCATTGCCGAGCGCATAGTGCAGCACCTTGAGGAGGGCCTGGGCCCGAACTTATCGGAGCGACAGTTCGGGTTCAGGCGCGGGCGGTCCACGGTCGATGCCATCCTAGCCCTGAGGGATGTCATCGACACAGCAGAACGGCTGGGGCAGGGAGTATTTGCGGTGTCATTAGACATCCGCAACGCATTCAACTCCCTGCCATACGAGGTGATCAGGGACGCCTTGAGGTTCCACCAGCTTCCCCCCTATCTCCGGGTCGTCGTGGAGCACTACCTGCAGGACAGGGTGGTGCTGTACGCCGACTCGAATGGAGAGCTGGTGGAGAGGGGCATGTCGTGCGGTGTTCCACAGGGAGCGGTTCTGGGTCCGCTCCTGTGGAACATGGGGTACGACTGGCTCCTCAGGGGGACGATCCTCCCCCGCGCGGCGATGGTGTGTTACGCTGACGACACACTTATCGCCGCGAGGGGGACGACTTACCTCGAGGCGCGCCGCCGGGCCAAGGAGGTGGCGGAGGTGGCAATAGCGCGCATCCGGGCCATGGGACTGGATGTCTCGGTCGATAAGACCGAGTGCATCTACTTTCATGGCCCGAGGAGAGCCCCACCGGTGAGGGCTAGGGAGGTCGTACTTGATGGGGTGAGGCTTCCAGTGCTTCGTCACATCAAGTACCTGGGGCTGCTGCTGGAAGCTCGCTGGGATTTCAGCGAGCACTTCAAGCAGCTAGCCCCCAGGTTGGTGAAGGCCTCCCTGGCCTTAGGAAAGCTCCTGCCGAACGTCGGCGGCCCAGGTACCACGTGCCGCCGACTGTACGCAGGGGTGATCCGGAGCATGGCCCTCTATGGGGCCCCGGTGTGGGCAGAAGCCGTAGGGACCAAAGGGAAGGCAGATCTCCGGCGGTCCCAAAGGGTGATTGCGACCCGCCTCGTACGAGGGTACAGGACGGTGTCGCGATCGGCGGCTTGCGCGCTCGCAGGTACACCACCGTGGGAACTGGAGGCACGTGTCCTACGGGAGGTGTATCTGCGCAAGGTGGAGGCCCGGGTGCGTGGAGATAGGCCCGCACCCGAGGAGGCCCGGCGAGCTAGGAGGGATGCCGAAGAACGGCTGATGAGGGAGTGGGAGGAGTCTCTCATCGACCCGCCATTTGGGAAGCGCACCCTCGAGGCACTGAGACCAGTGCTTCGGGAGTGGTGCGCTCGGCGCCAAGGGTCGGTGACCTTCAGGCTGGCGCAGGTGTTTACCGGGCAGGGTGCTTCGGTAAATACCTGCACCGGATTAGAAGGGAGCCGACCCCGTCGTGCCATCATTGCGGCGCTGTGGAGGACACTGCCCAGCACACCCTCGAGGTGTGCCCGGCGTGGTCTCCTCAGCGCGGCAATCTTGTCGCGACGATTGGGAGTGACCTCTCGCTCGCCGCCGTGGCGCGAGCCATGGTGACGAGCGATGGGTCCTGGGAGGGTGTGGCCACCTTCTGCGAGGACGTCCTCTCGCAGAAGGAGGCCGCCGAAAGGCGGAGGGAGGAGGACTTAGAATCCTCCCTCATAAGGCGCAGGCGTCGGGGGAGAAGGTGGCGGCGTTATGCCACCCGCATCCCCATCTAGAAGATGGAGCTTCGCTTCTCCTCTAGAGACGCCCCAATGGCGGAAGGGGCACCCATTCTGCCTGGGTGTCCACCCCCCAAGTGAAAACGCACGAAGGGGGAGAGGGTCTCTTCCCACCCTTCCCCGCTAGGAAGGGCTTTGGGTCAAGAGGCCAGTAGCGCAGGCTCGCGGGATGAATGCCTCGCGAGCATAATGCGCTTGAGGAGGACCCTCGGGAACGGCTTCCCCGAGGGTAGGAGCCTCACTCGGAAACTACGGGTGATACCGGAGTTTTCTCCGTTATCGCCCGGCGTGGCCGAGAGGGGGTAACTAATGAAATTTTTAAAATAAATCAACAGATTTATTACACTTTTGCGCCTATTGGACAATTAAATAAATCAACTCTTATACAAGTACTTTATTTGCTATTAAAAAGGGTAGGTACACATGAATGTAAGTAGCTTTGAACCTACTTATTTCTAAACTATACTAGGTATTATCATAATAGGTATTATCGTAGAGCTAAACATAATGAATTTTACAAACTAAAGAAAATATACTAAACTCTGACTTTTAAATTCCGTGGAATTCTGATGTTTCTTGGTATTACCAGACAAAAAAAAGCTCCTCGCTGCTGTGGTAAGAATTTCAAAATAAATAAAATGCAGAACTTGGCTTCTGTATTTTATATACATGAAATATAAAGACCTATAATATATCATTTATTACAACATAGAAAGCATAATTTTAAATTGCATAGATTAGACACAATAAATTACAATGTTTTTTCTGGGGCAAAAAATAATATCGTCGGTATCACTGTGATGATTTTCATATTTTACAAACCATTGGTTCAAAATTATAAGTTTATATTTTTGATTATTGAGATCACAATTATCAAGATGACGTATCCAAAGCTTCAAATTATAATTTAAGGTATTCGAATTAAACGAAATATTTCGAAGTATAGGCATAAGCAGAACAGATACAGATTTCAGCTTGTTTATAACCTAGTATAACAACACCATTCTCAGAGGACTCCTTTTCAATAGCATTACAATAAGATAAAATATTTGTACTGGATGCGTCATTTAAGATAAACGTAGTGGTTTCGTATACGTCGTTCCATTTTCCTCGTCTTGAATGAGTGATATCAGTAGACATTCATTAACATAAAAATGTATTTTTTTTTCCATGTAGTTTAATTTTTGACTGGTAGCGACCTCTGACGGATCGCAGAGCAATGATTTTTCCTGCAAATCCGTCTTATTAAATTCGGTAGATTCACTATAGCAGTCCCAGTAGCAGGGATAGATGGCGCTATAGAGATAGTTTGCGAATTTAAAGTTCCTTGTACTTCTGAATAAGACATATTTGTATTTAACGTTTTTGACAAAAGCTTTTTTTTGTTTTTTTTTCGAACTTTTTTTCGGTGTTACTTTACATATTTCAATTGTTTAATCCTACTTGTTTAGTGTTAAATTTTCCAGCAATAAATTTTCTATTTCCTTTTCCGAATGCAAAGATTTTTTTCGACGTAGTTTTTGCTTTAGTTCTTCAACTAGTATTGAATTTTATCTCTGGAAAACTTCGGTTCATATCTCCTAATTGTGTTGATATTATAGACAAGTAGTTGTCTTCCAGACTTGTTTCGGAGAGATTTTAGGAGAAGTTTCTGTAGAACTAGTTTCAGACTTTTTCCTCTGTTCATTTTTTTTGCTTTTGTACATTTCGTTGGGGTTTGAGACTAGTTGCCTGCTTGAGATTGGGGTAGATGTTGAAATATCATCATTACCATTTTTATTGACACAGGTTTCTTTTTCCTGGTCGTAACATACGACGGTGTTTTATTTATCGCAGTTGTTACGGTTCCAATTGCGATTAGATTCGGGTTTTATCAAGCGAAATAGTTTTTCGGAGAGACCAGCGCAGTCAAACTCGTATCTTTTGCCACACGCACTGCATATTAAAGAATCTTTGAAGTTAGTATGTATCTTACATTCTCTTGCAGTTGCAGTCTCTTAGCTAAAAATGGTATGCCAGTATCTGTCCAAAATTTTAATATCCTTTATACTTACCACTTTTTAAGCAATAAAAGAAATTGTTTTATGCTAAAGGTCGCTAAGCCTCATGGCGTGACGTTTAAATGTCAGAATAATGTACAAAAATTGTCGTTCAATCTTTCTGAAAATAAATGAAAGTTGCTTTTGAAATGATGATTGTTGCTTTTGGAAAGTGAATTCGTGGTTTTGAACTACTGGCTGAGATGCACTTGATTGTTGCTCCTCTTCTTCTTCTTCGTATTCATCTGTAAATTTGGAAAATTATCAGTATCTACATTTTATTTAAACAATGATTTATTGCATTGTAATTCAGTAACTATATCAAACCAGATATAGTTACTGAATTGCACATTAATTAATCTATTAATCAATTTAAAGCGGCATGGCAGGTCATTATCAAATGTAGATATCAGTACTCTACCGAAACTGCATATCTACTTTACAACAATTACAATGTAAAAGTAAGTGATCCTACTGACATAATACATCCTGAAATGGCAAACTTATTTAATCACTGTGGATTCATTCTGTGGATACGGTGCTATAAAGGTAGTGACCCCAATATCCGAATGTGTCAAACTCTATATTTATTCCACATTGTCGAATCGAAAAGGTATTTAAGATAACACGATAATTAAAAATGACACATTGTGTTCGCATATACAGTATTCCTAAAAAAGTGTTTAAGCAATCTTCTATATATTTAGCCTGTTCTTAAACCATATTTTAAATTTGATGTTGACTACTGGCATATTTCCGGATTCCTTTCATTCCTTGTAAAGCCTATATATAAAAAGATGAACGCACCTATACGAAAAATAGACCAATTACCCAATTAAATAATAAATAATTAAAAACCTCAATGATATTAGAAAGTAATTATCTGTAAATATCCGTACAATTTTTTTGAAAAGTGTGATATATTTAGTAAAGAAAAATTTAGTTTTGGACGAAATAAAACGCAAATATCGCAATCCATCAGTTGCTTCGACTTGTCTTGACATGAAAAGAGCGTTTGACTATATGAACCATAAATTACTTCCTGGCAAACTGGGCAAGCATATGATTCAATAAGGTCATATCTTAGTAAAAGGAAAAAGTATACTATTATAACAAAACTATGAAGAAAATCTGGCATAACGGGGATTTACTTATCTTATTGCAGAAATGTGAAGGTAGGCATACCACAGGGCAGTATATTGGGCCCATTGATTTTCTATATCTATATTAATGTACTTCCTACGGCCATTGAATACCCTATAATTTAGTTTGTTGCCATAATTAGATGAGGTGAAAATCAAACTTGTGGAGAAGAAACAAATAATGTTATGGCAAATCTCAATGACTAGTTAAAAAGAAACAATCTGATATTTAATACTAGTAAAACATAAAATATGCATTTCAGAGGACTCTTTTGCCAGATGTTATTTTGAAAGCTAATGACGATGAAATAGAATCAATTCCTAATATAAAATTTCTAGGTGTCCAAATTGATTATCAAATGAAATGGGAATCTCATAATGAAATACTTTGTAAAAGACTAACTTCATCTACCTACTCCTTGTATAATGATATGACTTCATAATTATTGATTTACACGATATAATAACTTTATGACCTATCATAGTACAATTCAATTAATTAATTATTTTAAATTACTCACGACATCAAATATCATATTTAAATAATCTGAAATTCACATATTTTGATATTGCATACCTACTTTTTTGTTTTATTTTGTAATATTGATTGTTTATTTAAATCAATTTTTATCACTTTTATCGTTTGTTTAAATCACTAGGTGTAACATTATGGTAAAAGGTAGAAATGTAGTGAGACACTTTAAACCTCACAACAATCTTTCTACAACAATCAACCTAGATTTGAAAATAAAATCATTTGATTTGTAACTATTGTATTTTTATACTTACAGGTATAATAATACTCATCGGCATATAATATATGAGTCTGAAAAAAAATAAAATACAGTAATACACAAAGGTAAAATATGACTTAAATTTTAAACAAATTCTTTAATACCTAATCAGTAAATGAATATTTTATTTATAAATTCACTACAAATATTTAGTAAAAAATTTAGCGATTCGAATCTCATTTGAAATATTTTCACACAAATATCGTATATAATTGTCAGGATTCTAACCCGGCACCTATGGCGCACAGCAGGATCGTTATCATTTTACTAATCGGTTGTCAAATAATAATAAAAAGGAAAAAAATACTTGAATCGTTGTTATCTTATAAGTTATTCAATGTTATCTTAATAGAAAAATATTTTTTCTTCAAAAATACGTGTGAAATAAGTGGATGTAATAAAGCAGGAATTTTATATCTTCCAATACGTCACAGCAATGTTAGAAATTTACAAGATTTAATTTTTATATGTTATCTTTTCATGTAACTAGATAAAATAATAACTTAGACAGTATTTTATCGTATGAGATGTCAGCTTTAACGCCAATCCTCGCCAATGTAAAGTTTGTTCATTCTGACTTGTCCTATTTTGTAAACAATCTTGGCACACCTTTTTTACAAAATCACCCATTTATAAATAAAATAATAACAAAGTCAATAATGTATTACAATAAATCGTTATTATAGACTGAAACCCTTTGAATCTAGTTATCAGTTGATTTTTAATGCTGCATTTTCAATAAAAAGGAGTGCCGAGATTGTTTACCAAATAGGACAGGTTAGGATGAATAGACTGTACTACGGACCTGGGTCCACTCGTAACATAAGCGTTTAGTTTACCAAAAGGGGTTGGCAGAGATATTAATAATGTAGTTTTTGCATTGTAACAAAAGATAAATGTAAAGAGAATTTTAGACAATATTAGAAATTTTAAATAAGTTGCATTAGTTATTTTAACAAGTGCGTGTTTCACTCTTATGTTATTTGATAAATGAATAAAGGAAATAAGTAGATATATTTCTTTTATAGTGTTAAATAAACAATATTACTCACTAATGATATGAACGAAAGGAGTGCGAACGCCCCAAAAATCCTCATTTTCGTCCTTTCTCATAAGCCAGGTGGGTTGGGGCAAAAAAACTTGGTAGAATGTAGTACAGTCATTTTATACGCCTTAAATAAAACTGAACAAATTCACATTAAAACAGATCGCTAAAGTATTTTGTACTACTCTGTGAGTCATATACTGCGTCAATCGTACACATCTGCTAATTAATAATGTTTATGCTACGGTAAATATATTTATTTAATTTATATTGCATTCAACAGTAAATGTGATATCGTCCTTTATAGAGGGCATAACGAATTTCACTTGTTTGAGATCGCTTCTAGCTATAAGACTGCTTTTGCCCATAGAATGCATATAAAGAAATAGAAATAAAGGATTTTTCTATTATGATTTTAAAGGTTTTGTATTTTCAATGCCATCTAATATGATAAAAAAATACAAGAAAAAATCGTCTCGGCTGACAAGTTATTCTCAGGCAGTACTCGAACACGCAACCTTTGGTTGTATGGTCCACTGCTGGTTTTCAACGTGAAAAAGCCTTAATATTTTTCCTTTTAGTTTTAAGAGTACAATATTGACGCCTTTACTTCTATATAATTTTGTTTTTTTTCAATGTTATCTTATAAAATAATATATTTTATTAGAAAAAAAAATACATTTCAATAGATTTTACATTTTTTTTCACGTTAATGGTTTTACAGTACACAAGGCAATAACCCGACGACCATTTCCATCTTTTAAGGCAACGTCACAAGCACAACTATGCGTACGAGAGACAAGTTTATTTGTGTGAATGACATTATGTAAACACAAGTGCCATAATGTCGTATTCGATAAAATCTGGAAATTTTCTTCTGCCTCTGGAATTTTTCCTTAGGCATGGAGAAGGGCTCTTATAGTGCCAATTCACAAATCGGGTCAGGAAAAAAATATCGGCCCATATCAATCCTTTCAGTATTCACCAAACTTTTTGAGACGTTATTATACCCTTTAACATCTTTGCATTTAAAACCATTAATAAATCTCAATCAACACGGTTTTTTTAAGAGTCTTTTAACTTCAACGAATCTTAGAAATTTTGTGAATGATTTGATAACCTCTGTTGACAAACGCATTTCTGTAGATGTTATATATACGATTTTTTTAATGGCGTTCGATAGAGTTGACCACGATGTCCTTGTGAAGAAGTTGTCGGCGCTTGGGATTGTTGGCAATTTTTTTCCTTGGTGCAAATCGTTGCTTAGCCACCGTTCTTCATGCGTTGCTATGAATGGGTTTAAATCAGAATATTTTTAACACCTTCAGGAGTCCCACAAGGGTCGATCCTGGGTCCAGTCTTCTTCAACGTCTTCGTCAATGATATTATGGATTGCTTTAAGTACTCTACTAGTTATCTCTATGCTGACGATCTTAAAATTGCAAAACCAATTTATTCTACTGGTGAATTCATTCTTCTTCAAGAAGACCTATCACGTCTGATCGACTGGTGTACCCTCAATAGAATGTCGCTGAATATCGACAAGTACTATCACATACACTTCTCATGCAAAAAAATCCTAGTGTAAGCAAAAATGAAGACAGTGAACACTATAAAGCATTTGGGAGTGTCTTTCGATAATTTGATAATAAAAATATAATAAAAAATTGAAGTTTGATAAGCACATTGTTGAAATTGCTGATAAAAGTTATGATATCCTTGGATTTGTGATTAGGAATTGCAAAGAATTTTAAAATCCCTCAACAAAAAATAATGTTTGTAATTGTCTTGTTAGATCTGGATTGGAGAATTGTAGTGTTGTATGGTCACCTTTTTATGAAGTTCATTTAAATACGCTCGAACGCATTCAAAAACGTTTATGTATCATCATATCAGTCTAATAAAGCAAAGCAGTTACGCTCATAGGAACAACGTTTACAACACTTCAGAATGCATAGTTTAAAACAGCGTCGACAGATCTTCCTCTTGAAGATTGCTAATGAACTAATTAATTGTCCACAGTTATTATCTATTTTTAAATATAATATCCCAATCAGACATCCAAGTAAAAGTAGATATTCTCTCTTCTCCTTCTCGCGAAGTACCTTAGGCCTTAAGGCCTCACCTATCACAAAAGATTTATATATCTCATTATCAAACAGCAAAATTTTGATTTTATAAAACATAACCTTAATAAGTATAAAATTGTACTAAAGGAGCAATCAAAGATAGTGTGAATATTTAAAATACCGCTTCGATGGGGACATTTATTTCCGTTGTTAGTGTTTAATTAAGCTTATTGAGTTATCTGTTAATGTTGGAAAGCATTCCATTCTTACGTGAATTAATTAATGATTTATCATGCCTTAACCGTATTGTATTTTTACAGTCCTTTTTTCTCTATGAATTCATTTATTTATTGTATTGTTCTCAGCACTGATGAATCGCATATGATTATTGTTAATTAACTTTTCCTTTGCCAAAGCGCATGTCGTGGCAGCTTGTAACGAAAACAGCACTTCTGAATGTATTTAAATTCCTAATGTTTGTTGATATTGTACTGTCATTATTAATTAATATTGTATTAATATTGTCCCCCTGCCCGAGTTTCTTTCGTCAGTTCTTCTCGGAAGGGCCTCCCAATTTCCGAACTGCTAGTAGACTCAGTATACAATGTAATCGTAGTGAGAATTTAATAACTAATTAAAATGTAAAAATAAAACAACTTGACTTATATAGAATAATTTTAACAATTAGGAACGTGCCCGATTAAAATATTGTGAAGGTAGTAGAAAATACATGACAACCATTACCTTAGTCATCCTGTGATCACGACTCCTGTAAAGGATTCGAAACGTCAGGATTAAATATAAAATAAAATATGCGCAAAATCCGTTAAAAAGTGTTTTATTCTGTAATGTGCGCGAAAGTGTAAGAACTAAATATTGTATAGGTATGGTGTATGTTTTGTAAGTTGTCCTCTATAGATATAAAAAAAAAATGCCAAGAATGCGAGGAGTTAATAGCCTTGTCTCTATTTATTATTATTTTGTAATGAGAGATGGTAAACGTATAAAATCAGTTTTTTGTAATAGTAAATTTTTGTCATAAGTCTCGGTAGTTAAAAAATGGAAAAGAAATAGCCTTTGCCGAGTTTCTTGCGACTTCTTCTCTGAACAAGGTTTCCTAACGTAGGGCTTACTAAGCCATGGCGTAGCTTTGAAGTTCAATACACGCTTATAGTGAATAAAAATATTTAATTTTAATTATTTTTTATAGTACACATGCATATTATTATTATTAATAAATATTATTTTAAATATTAATTTAACGACTCGATAAAATTACTAAGCCTCCGACTAATATATACAAATGCAAATAACCACCATTTTTAATATGATGACCCCAAGCCTCACAAATGCTTAAAAACCAATTGATTAAGAAAACAGAAATGGAAATAATATAATTACAAATTCTTTAATGCACAGTAAAGTTACATTACTAAGAAACGGATAAAATACAAAAGGAAGTAAACAGAAGGCGGCCTTATATTATGCGAATCATTTATTTATTTATTTTTTGGACAACCAACAAGACCATCACTTTTAACAGGCATATACATCATGTTTGTAAGACACATTTCAAAGTGACGCCTTAATTAAAGGCTGCTTCGACATGCACAAAAATGTTTAGCAAGCTTACATAAAGTTCAAATAAGAGACCATAAAACAAATTGAAAACATGAACTGATTAATAAATTGAAAACGTTGTGAACGAAGTGTACTGAACCGGTCCATGGCAGCTGCACAGCCCTACGATGCAATCATCTTGGGATCGAGCTAAACTCACATCGACACATCGATCGACACTAGTGCATCTGTCATAGTCCCACAGCGCACCTACTCACAATTTAAGTGATACTATCATAAAATAATAATGGAGCATAATTTTATCGAGATAATAAGATAATACAGGGTTTATGTAAGGTACTTAAAACCAATTATCATCACTGTGAACTTATGTGTTCAATAAATGTTTTTATTTGGAAGTGGGTGCATTCATCGACATTCAACAACTACGCTATGGCTTCGGCGTCGGGAGATCTTGTACCCAGAAGAAGCCGCAAAAACCTTTGCAAGTGCTTTTTTATCTGTAATGTAAGCTACATATATTTTGATTTACTAAGTGTTATAACTAGGCGATGCAGTCGCTAAGCATAAAGCTATGCTAGCACCATATATTGGAGCGGAGCTTAATACCTAAAAAAAGAAAAAAAATATTTTTCTATGGGAATTTCAAAATTCTGGCTCCGTCACCATCTAAACCTTGTTGATTCGATTTCACAGAATAATATTAATATCGGTTAAGAACTCGGGAAGTTATGGCGTAACAGACATTGCGCCATTGAAGCTGATCCATGGGAGTTTCGCTCGCTCCGCTCCAATTATTGAAATGTAAACTTCTATAGCACTTTTGTGATTTGAAAGCCGATGAAACGAAAAAGCGTGTGTTAATATTTTTTGTAATTTGTTAATATTTTTGATGTGTTTGTGTACGCATACGTAGAATAAAGTTTGAGAGCAAGCATCACTACAACCGTGGTATTTTGAATACGTGTACATATTATTTTTGAAAGTTTCACTTCTACCAAGTGTGAATTGCACTCATGCTCATTTTAAATTAAGGAAATTTTACTTTGAAAAATATTAAAAATTGACTTTACAACATATTAATCACTAGTATAGTTATAAAAGTAAAGGTCATTCATTCCACCCCTTTTGTCCTTCAAATATTTATCCTTTGCTCGTAAAGGATTTTTTACAACTTTTTTTAATATTTCTAGAGACAGTTCAGTTACTCTGTTCTAATTATAAGACGCAATACATTTCTCACAATAAGCCTCCCGTTTTTTGCAATCTGAAGCTTGAAATAAATGGTAATTTAATGAAAAACGAAGTAACATATATAAATATTATGATGGGAGAAAAAATATGAGAACATCGTGTTATATAAGAAATATATTCTCCAACAAGTATTTCCCGGCATAGACTCTTGTCAACAGTGATAGAGCACACGGCATATTTTGAACGCGCAGACGACGCGCGTTTCAGGACCGCGTTTTCTGCGCTATAGATGTCTCGATTTGCGTTTGTATTATCCAAACGCGATACAAACGCGCGTACGAAACTTGTTTGAAGCGCGTACAAAGGGGCGGAGGAGGGGTGCGTGCTCACGCCACCTCACCGCCTGCGCCTAAGTTTCAATAATAAAACGCGAAAGGTACGAACGGCTATAGCGCGCCTGTATCGCTGTATCTCCGCGTATTCGCGCAGTATACGCGCGGTTTACGATCGCTCCATGTGCTTAGGTTACAAGGTTGCGTTCGAATCTCGCTTGAAGCGTATATACGCGCGTCACCTGCGCGTTTAAAATACGCCGTGTGGCCTAGGTTTTAATATACCTATTTTCTGCAGTCATTTTTCTTTTCGATAACATCTCGTGTACGGTATACGGGGAAAATATTGTCGCAATAACCTCAGGCATCTAAAAGTATGTTTAAAGATAGATGATAATAAACATGTTTATAGATATCACTTAATTTCTGAAGACAAGTGAGCACAGCACCAACGTTACAGAGCCAATAAAAATACGTGGCAACGGTAAGGCGTCTTCACTAAAACACTTGTCCACACACCCACAATTGTTATTTTTCAATTATCAGTGACAAACATGTATAGTTACGTATATTAATAAGTGTGTTGGGGTAATTAATATAATAATGACATACCACCTGTTAATAATTAATACAGTTAATTATAAAAACATTTAAAACAATATTTTAACATTACAACTGCTTCGTCAATGAGTCTAGATTATGTTCGTAAAATCTTTTTTTAAAGAAGATTTAATGGCTTTGATTTGTGTCCTTTAAGCCATGTATTTATATTCTTAATTAGATGATGATGATGATAGATGAATGAATAAATGAATGAATCATTATTCATTCATTGAATACCCCTTTCCCTAAGTTTCGGCGCTCCTTGGCACTAAAAGGGTTAACTAAAGTTAAAGTATTGCCAGATTATATTGAAAATAAAACCTAACATTGCCTGACGGAAGCGTTTACTTATAGTGAACACAACCACACAACCAAAAGTAAAATAAGTGTAGAGGTAAATAAGTCGAAACGTTAGGCATCTTCTGGGTTAGTTCGTTCCATTGTGGATTCTGTCTTGGCCCCTGGGCTTAATTGGGATCAAGAGTGAACCCATTAAAAATGATTAAATATAAAAAAGAGAATTAATGCATCATGTATCCGGTTGAAATAGTAGGTAGAGATATAAAAAAAGATTAATACTTTATACAACATTATTTAAGAAATTTATTAATAACTAGCGGCCCGTCCCGGCTTCGCACGGGTGAACAAAATTCTTTAAAATATTTCTAGCATTAAATGTAGCCTATGTTACTCAGTCTGAATGTAGCTTTCCAATGGTGAAAGAATGTTTGAAATCGGCTTAGTAGTTTTTGAGTTTATTCATTGCAAACATACAAAAGTACAAATGTTTCCTCTTTATAATATTAGTGTAGATTAGAGCAAATAAAAAACTAAATTTATTTATATATAAAAAGGATTTATTTACATCTTACATTTAACTTAATTGTATACAATCTCATTCTTTGTCTCATAAGTATTATGCAAGCAGGCGAACGACAACATACTAAGTACACATAAACTTAAAATAATAAATTAATTTATAACAATTATAATTAACTTCTATAGAAAAAATACTATCTACTAATGATTTTTTTCTAAATAATACATCGATTTAGTATATGGCACTCTTAGGGTGAGGACAGACAAGGATAATTACAATTATTCACCTTTATTAGACTAAGGAAATGCAAACAGAATATAGAAATTACTCCCTGTTAGCCACACCTTTATGTAGTTCGTATTGAAAAGTGCGTGAGGTGGCGTCTGCGGTTGACTTGCGCAGGAGTCACTTGCGTGCGTCACTTTGTAATACGAATACGTGCAGTTTTTAAACATTTAGTTACACTTACCAAACTGGACAGATATAGTATTTGTACCGATACCATTCTTTCACACTAAATAAATTATAGAAATTCATAAATTGGTTATTTTAATTACAATTTTTGCTAACGCTTAAATATTTTACGAATATTCCATTTTTTAGTCAATGCAATTAATTCATATTGCTAATGGGATTTATGGAATTGTTTTGTTATGATATTACTCCTATGATATGTCATAGAGTGTTATAGAGTGTTACAGTTTGTCAGTTTATACTAATGAAGTTTTTAAATCAAATCAACTGATTTAATTTTTACACATTTTTTCGCGTATCGGACTTTTAAATTACTTATTTTTATCGAGAAAACGACATGTCTTTTATTGTTGTTTAATAATCATGACGTTTCAACTGATTTAAAGGGACCGGATTCGATAAAGTGGTTTTATTAAAATCAACAGCTTAGAGAACATGGACCAAAAGTAGTGTACGGAAGAACACTATGAATATAGAGGGTAGAACGCTAGAGTAATTTTTGTAAAAGGTACTCGTATTGGCGCCAGTGGTGATAATAGTCCGCCATAACAGAAAAAAAATAATTTTTCATTATAATAAGTTCAATTATTTCGAATTTTCATATGCACACACTAATGCCTCAGTACGCTGTATGAAAAATGGGAATCGAAGAAACTTTTTATACAAAATGCGATAAAAAGGTGCGATTTCAAAACAAATCATTGGCTTTTGTTATAATGCAGATACGAGAAGACCAGCAAAGACCATTACGCGGATAGGAGCAAAGGCTATTTCCCTATTCAGCATCAAAAAGAAAATTGTTACATCTTTCCCCATTTAGCGGGGAGAAATTAAAACGTGCGAGATTTTTGAACACCAGAGCCCCCTATTCAGCATTAAGTATAGTAACGATGTTCTCCATTTAGCAGATGGAAAACTTGCTAGGGCTCTGAACACCACAATCCATTTGCAAGGGCAGTGGTGTTGATTCGTTAACTGCGGCCAGTAGCTTATGCTCTCGCACGGTGGTGGTACCGTACTCGTCTGTATCTTCTTAGTGGGCATCTGCCAGTGGATCGGTCATACGCGCCGAATTCGCAGTTCGGCGGGTTGCAATCTCCGTTGTCGACGCACACGCGGTCTGATTGGAGGAATTAACAGAATAAGTATTATTATTATATTTTATTTAAGCATTTCCGTTAGTTAAATGTTGCATGCCAGTATCTGGCAAAAAGTGTGCGACTTTTTTATACATTGTAATATTTTTTTATACTTAGCACTTTTTAAGCAAATAAAAGAATTATTCTATTCTTAAGATAGCTAAGCGTCATAGCGATGCCATGACTTTTAATTGCCAGAATAATATGCATAAAATATCGTTAAATCGGTCTGACAATCCTGTTTTTATCACTTGTTGTTTTTGAAATAGTCCTATCAAAAACATCAACTTTAAATGTTGTCCACCTTTTTTTGCTAATATAAAAAGTTATTATAAATTAAACACAACTTGCTTTCCTTGGTGAACAGTGAACTGTATTATAAAAGGATCGATCATACATGCATACATTCAGAAAATTGAATGGAAAAGGTTAGAGAGAAAACATTCTTATTCACTAGACACATTGCTCATAGATAATTGACTTGAGGATTAACAAGTCCTCGATAGATGGAGTTAACGGTTTCACTTGATGCATTAAAATTTTAATAAAATTATTATGTCGCTTAGCTATGTCTTAGCTATTGAAAGGCAAAATTAACTGTTAGTTTTTTTTAATATCCAGAGAAGTTATAACTGCAAAAAAATTCAACTTTTCTCATGGATTAGGTAGTAATTCCACATCCCCTCGCTATTTGAGGACCTCCGCGGTCGAGTGGCTCTCATGGTCAAGCCGCCCGGAAAACGAAGTTTTCTATATTGGCTCGAGTCAAGGTGTTGTGGTACTTGTTTCTGAATTCCATAACACAAGTTCCTTAGCTACTTAACTTAGTTTCAGAGCAATGTATGCGATATTGTCTAATCTATCTATCAGTGTGTGTCTGTGTCGAGTCACCGATAGCCAACACCTCTCGTCAGTCCCGGTAGCAATTGCAACCATATTCAAATTTCCGCGTGGCCTGCGTTTTTTTAAATAACGATTAATTTTTGAGTTACAGAGATGCAAATATTATGTGGTGGATTCCTTATTTAATCAGCTTTACGGTAGTATTTTTTGTTTGGTCCTGGCTTCATTGTTGAGCAAGAAAATGGCATTTTCTTGCCATTCACAGTGCGACATATTTTTTACAATGCGTAAAACATTGGGGCTGTTGAGAAGGGTCGGACGCGCGGTAGCGGACTGACAAGTGGTTAAGTACACGGTTTGTTTTTCACTACTTGCCTCTCATGCCGAAGTGCTCCCTGCCGCGCGCCAGCGACTGGCAGTCCCTCCTACGGGACGTGTCCGGCCACTCGCAGACGCAGGAACAGATGCCGTCCTCGAAGGGACGAGCAAGGAAGAGCGATGGACAGGTGCATCTGAAAGAAAGCTTTCAGTGAATGTAATGCCGATAGAAAGGCATTATATGCCTTTCTATCGGTCTTCTACAGAATGTACTTTGGAAAGTGTGCTCAGGTGCTGCATTTGCTCATACCGCCATCTCCTTTTTTTCCACCGGTCATCCAGATTCACTGCGAGCTATCACCAATGGTGTCCCAATAAGCACCTAGATGTAACCACTATGCACCTCCCGTAAAACACAAAATGGGCAGTAGTTTCCGAATGATGGTCTTTTGCTGAGGTCGATATCCAGAAGTGGAGTTTATGGCAAAATCCCCAATTCTTAGTGAAAGGTTAAAGAAATAAAACGTCTTTCAGATGATATGATAAATGTAACCCTGAGGATGTTTAAGATAAGATCTTCATTTCATCATTAATATGACTCATTTTATCTCTTTATTAATATGGGTCTTTTTGTCCTCATGGACACGTTAGCCCCGTCATTCTTATCTTCTCAAAAACATTAACTATAATGCTTAAAACTAGATGGAATAAGTGAGGATAAAAAAGAAAAACTTTAACGAAATTTCATTAGAGCGCCTTATTTTTTAGCTATTTCTGATTTTGATTTATTACTCCATAAGGGAAAATGCCTTCGCTATGGATAAACATTGCAAGGAGAGTGGCCAGAACTCACCATTCCGGTTCAGAACTGAAATGGGTGATAACGATTTCTAAGGCAATTAAATTTGTCGCTAAGTTTGCCCTCCGAAGCACATAGAAGCTAAAGATAATACATTTTTCGTGGACTGGTTTTTGGGAAAGTTTCTTGGTTGCTATGCTGTGACAAAACACTACCTCCGCAATCGTAAGTCGAACGCGTCGAATAATGCGCCATCGCGATCCTCTCTTAATAAGTATATTAAGATATTCCTGCTGTTTTTGAAGTGAAAACTTCTTTAGCGGCGCTGTGTACTTTTTTTGGAATGGGTGAAAATTTCTAAACTCGCGTCAGGATACGTGACCTGATCGAAAATTCGTAAGACGGCGTAGGGCGCTTGCGCGATGTGCGTTTAGTCGTGTCATTTTTAAACTTCATAGTGACAGTTAGGGTAGCCTGGTCTATGAGTACGCATCCGATAAGAGTACGCAAACCGTTTCACCGTGAAGTTAGTTGCGATACGCGGTTAATTTCAGTGTTATTATCAAGTGCAAGCTATTAACAAGTGATGTACGAAAAATAAACAAATACTAATGAAGTTTTTATTTAATTTTTTGCATTCACAATGCAATATTTCTATAAGATATAAAATACGTGTGTAAAAAACAACCACCCGGATTGCGAAAGGTCGTGGGTTCGAATCCCA
This sequence comes from Calamotropha paludella, assembly GCA_927399485.1. Taxonomy (NCBI): domain Eukaryota; kingdom Metazoa; phylum Arthropoda; class Insecta; order Lepidoptera; family Crambidae; genus Calamotropha; species Calamotropha paludella. The sequence continues at coordinate 1,936,035 of OV656806.1, read as the reverse complement.
TCTGAGGGCTCGGAGGCGTGGTTGTTTTTTACACACGTATTTTATATCTTATAGAAATATTGCATTGTGAATGCAAAAAATTAAATAAAAACATAATTATAGCTGGTTCCATCTTAATTGATTGTTTAATATTTGTAAAAATATTACTTTCAATGTTGAAGGTAGTTAGCGTTCAACATTGGTGGAACGATACTAGCTCATAGTAGAAGTTGGAATACGTTTGTAAAATTCGACACGTTTGCCAGCGTCTCGGTAGCTCAGCGGTCAGAGCAGTCGCCCGGATTGCGAAAGGTCGTGGGTTCGAATCCCATCTGAGGGCTCGGAGGCGTGGTTGTTTTTTACACACGTATTTTATATCTTATAGAAATATTGCATTGTGAATGCAAAAAATTAAATAAAAACATAATTATAGCTGGTTCCATCTTAATTGATTGTTTAATATTTGTAAAAATATTACTTTCAATGTTGAAGGTAGTTAGCGTTCAACATTGGTGGAACGATACTAGCTCATAGTAGAAGTTGGAATACGTTTGTAAAATTCGACACGTTTGCCAGCGTCTCGGTAGCTCAGCGGTCAGAGCAGTCGCCCGGATTGCGAAAGGTCGTGGGTTCGAATCCCATCTGAGGGCTCGGAGGCGTGGTTGTTTTTTACACACGTATTTTATATCTTATAGAAATATTGCATTGTGAATGCAAAAAAAAAAAATTAAATAAAAACATAATTATAGCTGGTTCCATCTTAATTGATTGTTTAATATTTGTAAAAATATTACTTTCAATGTTGAAGGTAGTTAGCGTTCAACATTGGTGGAACGATACTAGCTCATAGTAGAAGTTGGAATACGTTTGTAAAATTCGACACGTTTGCCAGCGTCTCGGTAGCTCAGCGGTCAGAGCAGTCGCCCGGATTGCGAAAGGTCGTGGGTTCGAATCCCATCTGAGGGCTTGGAGGCGTGGTTGTTTTTTACACACGTATTTTATATCTTATAGAAATATTGCATTGTGAATGCAAAAAAATTAAATAAAAACATAATTATAGCTGGTTCCATCTTAATTGATTGTTTAATATTTGTAAAAATATTACTTTCAATGTTGAAGGTAGTTAGCGTTCAACATTGGTGGAACGATACTAGCTCATAGTAGAAGTTGGAATACGTTTGTAAAATTCGACACGTTTGCCAGCGTCTCGGTAGCTCAGCGGTCAGAGCAGTCGCCCGGATTGCGAAAGGTCGTGGGTTCGAATCCCATCTGAGGGCTCGGAGGCGTGGTTGTTTTTTACACACGTATTTTATATCTTATAGAAATATTGCATTGTGAATGCAAAAAATTAAATAAAAACATAATTATAGCTGGTTCCATCTTAATTGATTGTTTAATATTTGTAAAAATATTACTTTCAATGTTGAAGGTAGTTAGCGTTCAACATTGGTGGAACGATACTAGCTCATAGTAGAAGTTGGAATACGTTTGTAAAATTCGACACGTTTGCCAGCGTCTCGGTAGCTCAGCGGTCAGAGCAGTCGCCCGGATTGCGAAAGGTCGTGGGTTCGAATCCCATCTGAGGGCTCGGAGGCGTGGTTGTTTTTTACACACGTATTTTATATCTTAAATACTAATGAAAACACAATAAATAACGTAAGTAGAAAGATTTTGTCTAATATTCTTAAATATTTTTAACATTTTGTAACTATTTTCACTACAACAAAGCTATTAGTTTGTAAAAATTAATGATGTAGGTAAATTCCCTTGACATTATTCTCGTCATCGGAGCGAGAATATTTCTGGTCAACACTGATAGATGGCGTACCTCATCGCTCGAATAAGAATGAGGCGATGCGTGTAAGAGTGCGCAATGGTATGTTGTGTAAGAGTACGTGCGTACTCTTACATGTATATGTTTTAAACTGTTTTCTTTTTGTAAATCTGTTTTTTTTTTTCATCTGTTAACAGGATGTCTAGACGTCAAAGAAGTACTGAAAGAAATCTGCGTACTTTGGAACAATGGCGGGATGCAAAAGCACGTGTCGAGGCTGGCGAAAGTTAAAGAAGTGTATCCTTGGGTATGCATGAGGCTACTCTACGTAAAAGACTGAAAAGAACATCTGTTGCAAAAAGTTTGGGTAGGTATTCTCAAACCTTCACCCCGGAAATGGAATCAGAACTGCGCGAGCATATAAAAAAGGTAGATAACATGTTTTATGGATTGACTACGCAAAAAATAAGGGAAATAGCAGTCTGTAAGGAGTGGATCTCCTTACAAACAGACTCTCGTAGAAGCATCGACCTCCAAGCAAGTAACAAAGAAAATACCAAAACTTCCCTTAAAACAGACACCAAAGAAAAAATCTAAAAAATCCCCTCAAACACCAGGATCGGCCGGTAACAAAAAAAAAGACATGGAAATGTGTCCTGTGGAAGATTATATTGGATGTGCGAAATGTAATGAGTGGTGGCACGAGGCTTGTACAAGCTGTGGTCGTGAATCTGACTTAGTTTGTGATCTTTGCAAATAAAATAGTTAATAGTTTCCAGCAGCACAAGCGCTGCGTACTCTTATCAATATAAATGCGAACTCTTACACACTAGCTTGTGTAAGAGTACGCATATTCCACTTTTGTCTTTGTTTCATTATTATAGAGATTTGAGATATTTTTAGTATTTTTGTGATTAATTTATGAAAGGTTAATTATCATAGAGTATAATAAAACTTATGTTGATTTTCTTTTACTTCATGTTTCTATTTAAGAGAACCTCAAACCTTAAGTGCGTACTCCTTGACCAGCCTACCCTACATTATTATATTTTTTAAACTGTCATTATGAAATTTTAAAATGGCAGGTAATGTCATGAGAACGCATGCGTTCAACTGATTTTATTCATTGCGCATGTGCAAAATCCTGCATATGCGCACAAAAAAATGCAACGAACACGACTTGGTGTGTTTGTTGACATGTTTGTATACGATAACGCAATAAATGAATATTGTATTTTACCACATAAATGATAGCACTTTTATACTGATCATTAAAGCAATTCGTGCGAAATTATTCCTTAACCATTTCAAAATATCAAAAATGACCAACGTTAATGTTCATGTTTTCACTTCTGCCGGCACTCCCGGAGTGCAACCCGTTGTTTTTTTTTTCTTGTTGAGACATTAAATAACAAGAGTTAAAATGCCTTGAAGCAAAACTATAATTAAAAAAATTCACCGATTATGAACTCTATTCCGTGTGAGATAAGTTGTACTTTTTGTATGTTGTCTTTTACATCATTCACGAGGAGAAAAGGTGTATTATCTACTTGTTACGAGCGATGCCTATCCATAACTACGATTTGAATTCATTTCCTAAGGATTATTGTTTACAAAATCATACAGAACAGTTGTCCTTAAGCGAAAATTATCTAAAACCGGACTATTTGAATAATCAGGTAATTCCCTTATAGGTACACATAATCGCATTCAAATTGTTTTGAAATCGACGTTTGCTGAAATCTCACAATAAATTTTTACCTAAATATATTGAGATCTATTTGCTTTTATGGGACAGAAACACAAAACTTTTTTCTTTATTTTGAATGGGCCCGCTCTCGATCCCAATCAGGTCCTGGGGCCAAGACAATATCCCCGAACGTGCCTTTCACCCTGGCTTGAAAAATTGACAGGTTATAAGTAGTCGGAAATAAAGATAAAGGGAGGGAGTTCCACTACTTTGCTGTGCGCATTATGAAAGATGTCGAGAAGTGCTCGGTGCGACAGGTAGGAATAGCAACCAAGAAAACTGGTAACTCATATGTAATGATGATCCTTTTGCTTGTATTGGATAGAAGCACAAGAGCATTCCTATCCGTCGTTACCTACGCAACTGTGGCGGTGCAGTGTGCTCGTCTTCTTTCTCCAGGCTTGGTTCTTCGGTGGACATACGCCAGTCGTTCTGTCGCTCCCGACTCTCCTGTTTGCTGTCCAGCCTCGTTGGGCTCTCTCTCTTGGGAAGTTCTACTCTGGAGCGGACGGTTGTCTGTAGCGTGTTGCGTGAAACGCACGCGCATTGTGTATGATTGAAGAATAACATCCGTGCTACACTGCGGTTACCGTCCGCTTTTTGCAGCTGAAACAAATACAAAACTTTTTATTGATAACACCACATTGAGGAAATAACAGAACAGAAGAAAAATAGTGTCCCAATGGGCGGTTTTATCGCTCTAATCTTTGCCAGACGATCTTTGGATCAATGGGATTGGAAGAAAGCGTAAAAAAGGGCGGTGTAAACAAAATAAAAAAAGATGAACCGCCCTTTAAAATTAGTTGGCATATTATGTACTTTAATTCTCCTTTTTTTATTAATGAAATAAATTACAGTTTTAAAATCGGTTTAATTTTGATTAATTACTTTTTGATTTCCATATTTTTTCGTTTTAATGAAAACATGTGATTTAGCGTTTAAATTAATATAATATAATATTTATTACATTCACACCAGTTAGCCAAGGACAAAGTACGTACTATGAGGCTTGTGTTATGGATACTAGGGTAACGGTATCAATATAAATATATATAAATTTCTATGACTAAGGTGCAAATAAACCCAGGACCGCTGGTGTAAAAGGCAGGATAGCTACCACCAAACGGTCGTCAATTGGATGATGAGTCAGCTAAGACTTACATAGAATGGTAAAGCCACGTAATCACCAGCTACGGGCGCGCAGACCTCTCCTTCGTCGTAACAGCAGCCGGAGTCTGGTGCACATCGATGAAGTTGCACGCAAGGCGGCATATAACTGCAATACACAGTCAACAAGTCAATTAATACGTATCGACTTTATATATATAATTCTACTGTACGTGTGTCACCGAACTCCTCCTAAACGGCTGGACCGATTTCAATGATTTTTTTGGATGCGTTTGGTTGACGCCTCAGATGGTTTAGATTCACAAATCAGCGCGGTAGATGGCGCTGCAGGCGGCACAGCAAAACGTGGCCGGTGTCAGCTAGTCTTATATATAATGAGAATGCTTTTCTTTGTCATGCAATCACGTCAAAACCAATGATGGGCCATGATCAATCGAAGCGGGAAAATCTGTAGATGGTTTAAGGCTACTTATTTTTGGATTCGATGAAGCCTTTGCCTTTTTCCGACTTACTTTTTAAACTTTTCCCGAATTTATTTTCGTATAATTTTATATCATAAATATCGTATCGTATTCATCACACAAACATCTGCCCCTTCCTGGGTTCGAACCCAGGACCGTCGGTACTAAAGGCAAGATCGCTACCGTTGCACCAAATCAATTGAAATTTAAATATCATTATAATCAATTGTTATGCATTAGTTTCGCAATAACTGGAAAAGCGGTCGATATATTTCAATGAAACCTTAGTAAGTTGTTGTATGTCAGATTTATGTATAATATATTAGAATTTATCATACATACATAAAACCACCCCTTTTTCCCGCGTAGGCAGAGATCACAGATTTCCATTTACCACGATCCTGACATACTCTTACATCTCTCGCTTCTTCGACTCACATCAGCCTTTTCATAAAAGCTCGTCGGTTAAGGGTACTTTTGACCTGGACTTTTTTCAGGAAACCCTCTATTTGATCCCTGAAGGTTCGCCTCGATCTGCCGTTACCGTCTTGCCATTGCATTTGCCTCATATATTATCTTTAATCTTCTTCCATCCTCTCTACATGTCCAAACCATCATTTATCATACAGGAAAAAGTATAGCTAGCTTTTTTTAATACAAAATAGGCATGCGCTTGACCTCAATCTCGCTTGATGCTAAGCGTCGATGCTATCTAGGATGTGACGCGCTTGCCTAGAAGACCTATTCACTCATGACTTGAAGAACCCTAAATTGTATTTGTCAGGAAACACAGACTCAGGCAAAGAGTTCCACTCCTTAGCGGTACGTATCACAAAATTGGAACCAAAACGCTTAGTGCGACTCTCTGGTATATCCACCATCTAACGGTGTCGTCAATTTGTAAGTCTGCTAAATTTAACATGTAATACACTTACACAATATTAGCTGCAGGAGCGAGTTGTCTGACGGTCAGCCATCGCGGTTGCGGCTCAGAGCACTTGCCCGATTTGAGCACTTGAGCAATATTCGCGAACGCTGCTCGCTTCAATGTTATCTTCTCCAAAGGTGTTAGTGATGCTGGAATTAAAATATAAAATTTCCAATTTAAAAACAATATTATACGAGGGTCATCCGGAAAGTAGTGCCTACATACATATGATTATAAGATCAATTGGGAGAGCAGCGGGCCGGATATCCAAGGGTTCGAGTCCCGCATGAGCACAACTTGTGAGCCGATACGATTTTTATAGTATTTTTCTATTATTTATAATAATATTTTTTTTATAAAGTAAAGTAAGGACTACAAGCAAATTTATTAGACGCTTTTTTCCGCAAAGGTAGGCAGACATCATGGATTCCCATTTCCACGATCCTGAGATATATCTTTCGTTTCTTCAACTCTCATCAGACCTTTCACACATCGGTTAAGCGTGCTTTTGACCTGGTCTTTTTTCAGGACATCTTCTATTTGGTTCCTGAACGTTAGCCTTGGTCTGACGTTACCGACTTGCCCATTCGCATTTGCCTCATAAATTTGTTTTTTCAATCTCCTTACATGCCCGGTATAAATATTTACAAACATTCATTCGGTACTATTCTTACAAGCTCTATTAATACCGCGATTAGAAAAGATTTTAGTTTGATTCTATCGTCGTGTCTAAAATTAGAACAACAGTTTTACACACTCGTGAATATCAATCAAGGTGCCATAATGGTGTCTAATCTGGTTACTGGAGTTTCATCTTATTTCAAGCGAGCTGTTCACTATCATTCAATGTTGTTTAATTTGAACAGTGCATTTATGTTGCCGCGGTGTTTTCTTATTTTTCATAATATCTACTCATCGAGCACATACCCCAATAGAGTGGTAATATTGGGCTGTCCGCCTCCGCAACTGATTAGTGATTTGTCACTTATAAATATTAACGCTCGCTCCCACTCAAACAGTACAAAACCAGTATTGGATCTGTGCGGACGTGTCTGCTTATTCCGAAATTAATTTCAATTAAATAGTTTCATAATGGCCTGTCGTTCTATTCGGTGGTGTGGAAAAAAGAGCAGAACTTCAAATTATAAAACTGACGGAATAACCTTTCATCGGAAAGTTATAGTTAAAAATTTCTTTTTATAAAAAATTGTCAGGGCTCAAGTTAAACTGGACAATCAAAGTGAAATGGTTGACGCACGTGTTCAGGTGTCTATGCGTCCTGCTTCCACATAACGTAATTTCTCATTACGCCACCTCTTTCTAGTCTACGCTCTCAACACTAGTGTTGCATTCAAAGGATCAAGGGGTGTATCGATAAATAACATTATTGTAGTTTATTACATATTTTTTTCAAACATAAAAGTAATTTTGAAATTATAATATTTGCATTAATGATCTAATTGATAGTGTTGTGCATTATTGATTATGTAAGTCTTAATAGTCCAGGAGCCGGTAACACTGAAAGTCCCGTCATAGCGGAATAAAAAAAAAATATTTAAATAAATAGTACTTAAGTATAGGAATAAATTAAGCTTGGTATGCGTGGATTCCTATTGCCGAAACAATGTTAAAAAAAATATTGAAAAAAAAAATGAAAAAATGTTTTACCGTCATCACGGATATATTTTTTTTAATGTATTCGATAGTAAATTTTATTGGCTATTAGACAAAATCACGCAAACCACTTTTTTTCTGCTGGAATGGTCTGGCCTATTTGAAGTGTGTGATGAGGGCTAAAATTTCTCCATCATGCCGGAAACATTTATTTATTTATTTTTAAGTAATTTTTAAAAATATCTCGGTATGCGCGCTCAAAAACTGCCGGAAAAATCCCGCATACAATTTTGAAGTGCATAAACTATATTAGCATCTACTCCAAAATGTACGATGTTCAATAAATTTATTTTGGAGTAAATGCTTTTTGTGGAATAAGATGTCTTTTTCTCTGCATAGATTTAAAAGAATATGAGGATTAATATGATTCAAGGAATTGTAGGGGAATCTTTATTTTACATAATGAAAACGATAAAATAACATTGAAATAATTGACAGGAGTTTATTCTCAAAATTAGTATATTTATTGATAATCATCGAAATCAATTTCTTCTATATCACAACGGTTTTCATTTTCTGATTCTTCACTTTCTTCCTTATTTAATTGGCCACTAAGAATTTCTTCAACTTTTGAAGGTGCCGTTGGGCCTTTATACCACAATGGTCCCAACTTATTTTCTTGATTCAGTTGCAATCCACATTCAGTTGGTTCAAATAAAATACAAATTGGCTCAGTGGCCAACCGATTTTAGCCCTCATCACACACTTCAAATAGGTATGCCAGACCCTTCCGGCAGAAAAAAGTGGTATTCGTGATTTTTTTCTAAAAGCCAATAAAATTTGCTATCGAATACATTAAAAAAAATTAATATCCGCGATGACGGTAAAACATATTTTCATTTTTTATAAATATTTTTTTAACATTGTTTCGGCAATAGGAATCCACGCATACCGTCCTTAATTTATTCCTATACTTATGTACTATTTATTTAATTTTTTTTTTTAGATTCCGCTATGACGGGAGTTTCAGTGGAACCGGCTCCCCGCCTATGATCGATTATACCGATATATTAGGTATATAGCGTATTTGAAATAAACGGTTGAACGGTTTTTATACTTTTTTGAATAAATGGTTTTTAACAAAGATTTTTTTTTGAAATTGCTTTTTTTAGCAATAAAAAGACATGATGAAAAACAATCAGTCAGAAGAATTTATACGAAGCTAATTCATTTTAAAAATCAGTAAACCAATAAATGGTTAATTGATCATTTAATTTTTACTTTTAATACAACTAATTAAATGTAATTTGGTAATTGGTTTGGTTCTTGTTGAGGTGCAATTCAGCGGTTAATATCTTCTTATTTGATCACTAGCAGCATTTATAGGCATTTATTTCCATAAGAGAACACGTATGTATTATTCACTATTGCTATAATTACTGATGTATTGGCTATCGATATCGATGAACCTTAGATACTTGGACACTACCACATCTCTAGAGTAATAGTTGACCTTAGGATAGCCAATCGGAGCGCAGTTAGATCAGCGTGAGTAGCGGCGAATTAGCGGAATTGTTTTCAAACAAAATGATTGACATTTCTACTCTATTGGGGTATGTGCTCGATGTATCTACTTAATCACCCTCATATTATTATTATTCTTTCTGACATATTTTGTTTTTTATTGTTTTTTGACATTCTATGCCCATTCATTGTATTAAAATTAATATCTAATTTTCTCGAGCAATTTCTATTTAACGTTTTTTTGAAGTGAAAACTCCTTTAGCATCGTTGTGATTTGAAAGTAGATGAAACGAAAAAGAGGCAGACACATAAATTCATAACATTTAACGTAGGAGAAAATGAGATAGGAAACATTGTACAGTGTTTCTTATGTTCGTGGTTCTCTTTGTGCTCTGCTTCGTACCTCCCCACTCGTGTTTATCAAGGCATAGTGGGAGTTTGCTTGGGCCTCAGCGTTATACGTGTGTTAATACGTGTTTGTGTGCGCATGCGTAGTACAAAGCTTGAGAGAAGGCATCACAACAACCGTGGTATTTTGTATGTGTGTACGTATTATTTTTGAAGGTTTCACTTCTACCACGTGTGAATCTTTTTCTAACTCTACTCTCCTTGACAATTTAATTGTATATGACACTGACTGCCGTTCTTCCTTATCACTTGCGCTCTCATCAGCCAGGGTGATGGAAATGGATGGGAAAATCGGTGCTTCACCTATTCCCGGGTTAAAGTTTGTTGTATCGAGTCTTGACCCTATTCCTGCTGTAGCATACATTAATTTAATTTTGTTATTTTTCTTTTAATGGTAATATATAAACGTATAACTCTTTAATAAAACGTGAACGTTAACGTAGTCGTAAAGACAAAATCCTTAAATTTATTAGCACCATCATCAGCTTGTTCTCTGAACAAGCATTTTTCTACTATAGGTGTGGCAAACATTTGTGCAAAGGTTGCATGGAGGCAGAAGAATACAGCATGTTCCTATGGAATGTACAACCGTGGCAGATCAGCGGGAACAGCTTCAATCGCCAGCATCGCTTCTGGAAGCTTGCAACATTTTGAAAAGGCTGCTTGCCTTCTGGCATGAACTGGGTTGGTCGGAGTAAAAAAGAAAAACCAAAACACGCATGGCCCAATCATGAGACAACTCGTAAATAACTCACCGTAGTCCTAGTTTAAATCTGAACGAATTTATATTTTATTTATATAACGTGTTACAAAAAACTCTGTAAAAAATGTAATAAATTATCAAAGCGAAAAATATTGTCAACCCTACTAAGCTGTCACCGCATAGAACTCAAGTTATCATAGATTATTTAACAGAGTGTACTCTATAACGGATTTTAAGGTTTAAGTTTAAGGATTCAAGAAGGTTTGCAAACTCAATAAGCTTCGAAAAACGTCAAGTCGAAAAAACGACGTTATGTTGTGAATTTCAAATCTTCTAATCGATATCTTACAATTATTGGATTTCGTGTTGAGCTGTGTCTGTAAATTTGTTGTTAGTTACAAGTTAAAGAGAGTGTTAGTTTAGGTTGAAAGAGACCTAACATAAAGGACCTATGTTAGGTCTTTTAACATTTTCTTTGACTTTTGTCGGATATTAGTTACAAATGTACATAAACATTCTGTGTTATTTACTCTTTAATTATATGGAAATAGGGTTGGCACATAAATTAAAAAAAATCTTTATTAATTTTAGCGGTAAGTCATACTGCGATACTACGGTTTTCAAATATTGTAAATTGACTTTTTATAAGGGACCATTTAACCCCGTTTCCGCTTTACGGGTATCTTTGTAACAACTTGCATTTCTCTTACATTTACACCAATAACCTAGCCCAAAGTAAGCACTATAAGGCTTGTGTTATGGATAGACATGCATATAATAATACATAGATTTTATTTATTTTTAGAAACATGACTCAGTCACAAATGCCCCTTTCAGGTTCCAAAAAGCATTGTGTTCCAGTAAGAAGTATTGTGTTCCATTGTCGCTACACACGGACTTTTCTGGGTACGATACGGAGTCAAGACCTACTCACAGTCATCCATGATCCTCGGCCTCTCGTTTGTAGCGGCGATGGGGTCCACAGCCGACACGACCGTCTCCCGATAGTCCGATCTTAGACGCGTGAAGGCGGAGGGCGTTACAGGCGCCGACGATGGTTTAACTGTGGTCTCCGATTCTTCATCATGGTACCAGTCCATAGGATAATCTGGTAAATCCTGAAATTGAATACATAAGGGAATTGAAACATTGAGTTTTACCGATATTAGCTTATTTAGTTAAAACCGGATCAAGGGCCCTTAATTCTTGTTTTTTTCGTAATATATGATAGACAAAATTAACTAACTTATAGGAGCCGTGATCAGAGCATGACTTAGGTAAAGTAAAGGAAAAGTTTAAAATAGTGTTACAATATAAGTAAAATGTATCAGAGAGCAATGGTAGACTCATCTCTAAAAGCGTTCTCTTCCAGCCTAATGGTGACTTTAAAGGTAAACGGGAGAACGAAGAGTGCAGTTTAAATAATATGCATAATGGCCGCTTGGTATATGTGTGTATGATGAACATAAGCAGTTGTTCCCAAGTCATGGTTATTTAGTACCCATAGTACAAGCTCAGCTGAGTTTAGGGTTAAATAATGAATATGAGTTGTCCGGAATGTAATATTAATTTCTATAAAAAATAGTGCAAAAGCTATATGCTATGTCAATCTTTCTATCTATATTAAGAAAAATCAGTGTTTGTATGTTATGTATTAATCAGATTGTGTCGAAACTTTGAAAGAGTGTTCTTGGGACGATCGCGAAGGATCCTGGCTCAAAAATCTATTTATAAATGAATATTTTTCCGTTTTTCTTTTTTACTTTTTGCACTATGGCATTGCAATGCATGCTGGGTACAGCTAGTCTGGTAAGTACATAAATAGTTACTGAAGAGTGGAACTCCTTGCCTCAGTCTGTTTCCTGGCACATACAATTTAGGGGTCTTCAAGTCACGAGTGAATAGTAAGTCACCTCTAGGCGTGCGACTCACATCCTAGATCGCGTCATCGCTTACTATCAGGCGAGATAGTGGTCAAGCGCTTATCTATTGCACATTACACACACACATTAAAATAAAACAACTTTTTTTTATAGTCTTTTGCGCATAATTTGTATTTAGTTCTAACATTTCGAATTCTTTACTGGAGCCGTCCTTTGCGGATCACAGAATAACAAGGCAATGATCATTTGCCGCAGTAAACCGTAATATAGTAATTTTTAAATGCTTAACTTTTTATTAAAATAAAAAAATATAAATTATCATTATAGAAAAAATCGAATCGGCTCACAAGTGAATTCTCAGGAGGGAATCGAACCCGCAACCTTTGGAAATCCGGTCCAATGCTCTCCCAATTGAGCTACCGAGCCTTGTGAACAACCGTCGAAATTTTCTAGTAATTTATGAGCCGAAACTATTTTTCTAATATTTTTCTATTATAATAATTTATCTTATAAGATAGCATTGAAAAAAATGCATAAAATATATAAAAAATATATACTTATTTTCTATATAAATACACAAATTAATAATTTTTTATAATGAGTGAATAAATAAAATAAATCACTATAGTAATGATTGTAAAGTGGATTATGTTCTGATTTGGTTCAAACATTCTAAAAGTCATTGGCTTGGTGCTACGGTAGCGATCCTGTATTCACACCAGTGGTCCTGGGTTCGAGTCCCGGAAGCGGCAGATGTTTATGTGATGAATACGAGCATTCGTACCTGAGTCAGGAATATTTATATATATTGCTGTAAATATTACATATTTATGTTTTAGATACCTATGTCCATCCGATACCCTAGTATCACAAGCCTCATAACGCTTACTTTAGGCTAGGCTAAATGTTTTGAATATAAGAAATATTATTGAAGTTATACTTCTTTAGGCGCGTTATGAAAAAAATATGAGAGTGAAATTTTAAGATGCGCGCGCATCACTGTGGCACAAAATTATCATGTTGAAGTTGGCCGCAAAAGCGACATGTAATAAACCAGCAAGATGAAGTTGGCCGCTAATTGGCTCAATGTATTTACTCAAATATTTATAAATGTGTGTGTGTGTGTGTGTGATTTTAATTATATGTGATGGTTAACAATAATTTATATAATATTATAATAACAGTTTTATATCATATAATAACATTATAACAATTTTATTTAAAAGTGGTTTGTATTTTATAAACTTTTTTTAATGTGTTTATTGATTTGAGGTTAACTCTTATGTACTCTTTTTATTTGTTTATAATATAAATTAAACTGTTTATTTTTATGGTTTTTGATATATTATATTTAACTATGGTAAAGGTTGTGACTGGATTACGTTCTGACGGTTCAAACATTGAAAATGTCGTTGAGTCAGTGTTAATTTGCCTAACCTTCAACTTAGAAAGCTCTTATGGCATGATGCAATCGTCAAACAATTCCATTAGGAGCCCGGTCAGTGTACAGGAATGCGACGGCGCCAGGAGTCGAACCAGCAACTCTATTTAAAGATGCTATTTTAAGACGCGTCTGTTCAATTTCAAAGAACGCGTGCTCATATCAAAAATATAATAAGGAAACTCGTATTAATTATTAAATATGTATACAGTATGAGATTAACTTATTTGAATAAAACATTTTTTTGCGGATTTTGCGCATAGTTTATTATATATTTAATCCGGACGTTTCGACTCTTACAGGAGCCGTGATCACAGGATGATTGCAATTGTAATAATTTAACCTTACATATATAAAAAAATCACAGAATTACTTACGTGGCTGATTTGCCCACAACAATAATATTATAAAAATAGAAAAATCATTTAATAAAATATAAAATCGAAAAGCGCAATTAGAACGACATAAATCACAGTAATAAAATAATCACGTTTTTTTCGTATTTCTTTTTAAATGCAAATGATTATTGCTTAATCATTCGCATTTAAAAATAAATGCAATAAATGCAAAGCAATACGAATATTATTTATTGACATACCAAAAAGTACAAATTTGATAAATTATTATAATAGAAAAATACTAGAAAAATCGACTCGGGTCCCGCCTGAGATTCACTTGTGACCCGAGTCGATTTTTCCAGTATTTTTCTATTATAATAATTTATCTTATAAGATCGCATTGAAAATGCATAAAATATATAAAAATTATAAATCTACAAATTTGATTGTTAGCATAACTGTGATTTATATGTAGCTACATATATGTTACAGTTACATATAAATCATAGTTGTGCTTACAATCAAATTTGTACTTTTTGGTATATCCCTTTCAGGCCCAAAACTTTTTTTCAGTAGATCCCGAGATTACCCCTTACAATTTAACAAATATACAAACACACAAACTTTACTTCTTTAGAATATTAGTATAGATAAAATTCGTATTGCTTAATAATTTACTTACGAAAGATTAATAGATAAGTTTTATAATATCAGATGTTCATGTCTAACTTAAAATTTGTATAAAAATCACAGTAATTTTTTATAACAATTCAACAGACTTAAAAATAATCAACAATATCTGACTCAAAAATCATAGACTTATAGCGCGGCCTAGACGACAGACATTGGCGGTGCATTTGGCGGCATGGCATAAAAATTTAAACTTAAAACAAAATTTTACAGCTCTTTAAAATGCTGCATGACATTTTAGTCATTTAGACAAGTTTTTTAAGAACTTCAGCCAGAGACATGTTTTCGTAATTATCAAGAATAGTTTTTAATTCTTTATCAAAAGCAATAGATCGACGGGTTCTTTTTTTAATGGTAATCATCTTTAATGGTATATCAAGTCGGAAATTACTTAATTTATAATCTATATGCTCAGCCTCCTTTTTAATGTATCAAGAAATAGAAGCATTTTAGGTTTTTTTTACCTATCTTGTTGTTCAATCGTTTATGCCATGCTTCTGCAAGATTTATTATCCTATGAAGAGCCCCATGTACATTCCATATAAACCAGTGCCGGATTTACCATAGAAGCTGAAGCTTAGGGCGGCAAAATTGGCCCAGAAAATTGGTACAGAAAAAAAGTAAGTAATAGTGCAGTAAAAACAAAGCTTTGCTTTTATTAGCTTAAAAATATACCCAAAAAGTTGTATAAATAATCTTGAAACTAGATTATTCCCTAAAAAAGGAATTAACGTTATTGTGAACAGTGAATCTAATTTGAGCTCAGTAGGGGCGGCAAAAATTTTATAGCTTTGGGGCGGCAAATGTGTAAAGTCAGCACTGATATAAACTGTATATTAGTGTTATCTAACCACTGGGCTACAGAATAGTCATTGAATTTTGTGACTGCTTCGGTCTGTGGATCATAGTCCATGATGAGCAACCATCTTCAATATCCTGCAACTTTATATAAGCCAATGCGGCACACGTGGCTAAGTGTCTCTTCTCTTCGATGTCATTCAACTGTAAGGCGTGAGCTTTTTTGGCCAGTGCTTCTTTGAAGTGGAAGTTACATCCTTGCAGTTTTGTTTGCTACCGGTACTTTATGCAAAAATGCGAATTTACAATATACCTCACCTGGGTCGTTCTCCTTTTTTACCGACAGTGAAACGACGTTTTTCTGTTTTTTTTAGTTTTTGAACTATCTATAATTGTGGTTTCTGTGTGTAATTCAAAATAAATTGCATCTGTGTTGTCATTAGGATTAATTAAAGATGCGGCAAATATTAATTCTTTTTGAATGTTGGTTTTTTTAAAAATTAAGTGACAGAGTGGTATTTTTCTGTGGAGACCACATGTTGGTTTACCACTCTGTAACGGCATTCTACGGAAAACAAACGAAAAAATATGTTGGTTGGAAAAAATGAAAAATTACATAATATAACCTAATAGATAAGAAAAATATGGACGTTTATTCGAACCGAATTAAAAAACCGTAAATATCAATACTCCAACGAGATGCCATAATAAGACGAAGGACAGAACATTGTCGGTAAAAAAGTAGAACGACCCACCTACCTGTGATGAATTAACTTTGTGACGAATGTACAACAACCCGTTTGAAACGCATACATAGGGGCGGAGGAGTGCAATAATAAAACGCGGAAGGCACAAGTGGCTACAGCGCGTCTGTATCGCTGTATCTGTGCGTATTCGCGCAGTAGACTTGATTCACGATCGCTCCCTGTGCTTAGATTACAAGGTTGCATTCGAATCTCGCTTGAAGCGCGTATGGGCGCGAAATTAGCGCGTTGTCTGCGCGTTTAAATGTGTCCTAGGGGCCTTACAGTACTTACATCAGGTTAGACTATTAGGAATGATAGATATATTATTATTAATGATTTCTAACATTCATTACACCACTGTTTTATTTGCCATATTTTCATTTCATCAAACGCCTTGAAAAATTTTATTACACTATTTCCAATTAGTAATCCAATCTCCAAGCAAACATTTATTGTCAGTATGACCAAAATATTCCTTTGAAAGTGAAATATTGATCAATAAAAGCGATCGATTACAAGAAAGCAGTAATAAAGTTAGCCTTTGATCTAATAAAGACTGCATTCAGACTCAATATTACTGTTTTACGATCCACAGATAGTGAAAGTTGATTGATGTTTAAAAGGGATCTACATAAACAAATAATGACCACTGTCTAAATATAGATTGTTACATCAATGATTTTGCGATAGATCGATACCTAGCAGAATCAAGTATTAGGTCACCTAAGTCTATAATTAGTGTATTTATATGTTTGTATATTATTATAACAGATATATTTTTTTGTTGATTATTTTAATTTTGATTTTTTATATATTTTATAATTATTGTGACATTGGTTATTGCAAGATATATTTATTTATTTTATTAATCAAATTAATTTTATTTATAATTTGATTTAACTTTAATTTGACTACACTAATATGGTTTGGTTACGACCTTTGGTGCAATGGTAGGTATCCTGCCTTTTGAACTTGAGTTCAGAGTTCGAGTCCCGGAAGGGGTAGTTGTTTGCGATAAATACTGTATCTACTTTGTACTTACTGATACTTTATATCTGAGTCGTGTGTGATATCTGAGTAATTTCTTTTTTCTATCAAAAATATTTCTAAGAGTACTAAATATCTGTGTATTTATTTTTTCGCATTAACAATGCCGTAATTTTATAAGATTGAAAATATTCCTATAAACAATCACATCTCCGAACCCTCAACCCACGACCTTCCGCTATCAGGGTAAGTGCTTTGACCGCTGAGCTACCGGGACGCTGGTAAACGCGTCGAAACTAAGGTACAGGCACATTTCAACTTCTACTAAGAATTAATTCAAATTTAGCTGTCTTTAGCGTCGAAAGGAGTATTTTTAACAAATATGTAGCAATCTATTAAGATGGAATAGCTATAATAGTTTATTTAATTTTAATTTTTAGCATTGACAATGCCAAAATTCTATAAGTTTTAAAATACGCTTGTAAAAATGTTGAAGGTCAACTGAAGTTGAACTTGAACCTGAACAAAGAAATTGATCCTCCTAATGATATTTTATAATTTTTCTTAGTGTTTTTATCAGAGTTAAATCCTTTGTATTCTCGTAAAAAGAGTAGCTCTTAGATGTACTAGACTACTAAGAAGTATCGTTTTATGTAAAGACAAATTATTACCTATAAATATATGGTTCTTTTTTGTTGCTACTAGCGGCCCGTCCAAGCTTCGCACGGGTGGAGAAAATTCTTTAATTTCTTTCTATTATTAAATATTTTTTCGTTAGCGCCATCTAGCTTCCGGTAGACGAACTACTTGCGGTTAATATAGTAACAAACACAAACAAAGTATTGTCATTATATAATTAGGATGATAAATTGTTTATTAAAATATTGTGAAGTTAGTAGAAAATATATGACGACCATTGCTTTAGTCATCCTGTGATTACAAGATTAAACTAAATAAGTTGTTTTATTCAAAGAACATTATTAAATTAAGATAATTGTCAAGATTTAATGTGAATCGAATGACGCCAGTACATACAGCGGTCGAGGGAAAGCCAGATTGTCTCATCACAGTTCAAAAGTTTATCAGTATGTTGTGAATCGGGATTTATATGTATCGCTATGTTAACATTCTGCGAGTATATATTTGAACGTTATACTTGTGGCTCGTAGCATACATAGATAAGAGATATAAAGATAGAACATGTTACAAATTTACGTTCATAAACACACGCGAACTGTGATAATCCGCATAACATATTTAGGAAGATAGGGAGCAGAATTTTTGCGTTTCTTGTAATGCTCCTACAACTCGGAGTCTCAAAAATAATGCTTTTATTCTTTCTTATATTTTCTTTATTTCTAAATAGCTTTTATCCGATGCTTAAAAGTTATAATTCTATCTCTCGGCAGCAGTACTTTTTTGGATTAAAGGTAGCCTATGTTATTTTCTGTAACCGTCACAAAGTTTATGCAAAGTTTCATGTTAATCGGATAAGTAGTTAAGGCGTGAAAATGCAACAAACAAACTCATTTTTGTATAGGATTTACTTTATAAATCGTTAAGCATAAATCGATACACACTATTTGATAGCTAGGTTAGATTTTTTTTCCATAATCATTTATAATGCGCACAGCAAAGGAGTGAAACTCCATCCCTGCTTCTGTATTTCCGAGTACTTATAACCCGTCCGTTTTCAAAGCTAAGGTGTATAGGCACCTTCTGGATTAGCTCGTTCCATCGTGGATCCTATGTTGGCCCCCGACTTGATTGGACTGAAGAGTGAACCCATTAAAAACCAGCCAACAAGCTTCATCAACTTATACCTAAAATATTCTGCTAAAAAATGTATGTCAAAACAAGGGAAAAATTCAATTTTGAACAAAATAAAAAAGCAAATGTAAATGACAACGAAAGGTAAAAACATTAATAAATAGTTTCTAACAAATCACACGCAATAATGAGTTTAGATCATAACTAAAGCTTATCGCTAATCTAATCAGCTGTCAAACCAATGTACCTTATACATTTTTAAACGTTTATTCTCACATTATAAACCATTTGAACCCAACAGAAACGTGCCGGGTTCTTCTTGTAAGGGTTTTGTGTCAAAATAAATCAACAAAGAATCCAGTTTCAACTTTTGTTATAATAAAACGGAAGCTGTGCCACAAGGTATGGGACTAATCGTAATGTCATGCTTGTATGTACGTGGTAGGGCTACGCCAAACCCATAGTAGTTTTGATTTAACGAAAATTTATTAAAGAAAAAAATAAAAGACAAATTTTGATTATTTTTGGGTGGATAGAAGAAAAAGGAGTTGAGTGCTATTTACATTTTTAACTAGATTATCAATTCTAATTGATTTTAAAATAATTGAGTTAAAAATTCTGTGCGTCCTGTGAAAACTGATACATCTCAAAATTGTTAACTTTACTGTAGAGTAGTTTTTGTGTTTAAAAAATCATAAAATTTGTTAGTATAATCATTATACAAAAATAGTAACACAGTTTGTCTTACTTTTTTATTGTTTATAAACTAATAAGTTCCTACTTAAATTCGTAATATAGAACAAAAGATATTTAAAAAAAAATATTGTATCAAAACACACCAAATGAGTTATCGTGTATAATTCTTAATAAGTTTTTTTTCTTAAAATTCCCATTGAAACAAAAAGCACGCGCTCATTATTATGGAATTTTAAAATTTACTAAACAATATTGATCTTCTTTCTTAAAATTTTACGATCCGCTCCAATGTATGGTTTATGCTAATCGACTGCATCGCCTAGTTAGAAAAGAGGAAAAAAGACGACTACTTTTGCTTAACCAACCTATGACATTATCAAGTTTAAATGACTACGCTGTATAATCATAGTCTTAGTTAACGATTTAAAGACCAATAGATCTCACAAAAGTTGCTTAACATGTTAAAACAAAACACTGCGCACTATGAGCTGCTCAAGAAGCTCAAATGAGATAGAATGGTTAGTTGAAAGTCAACAACTATGCAATGTCTTCGTAAGTCCTGTGTCGGGAGACTCTGTACCGTAAAAAATCAAGTTTTTTTCTCCCTTAAATGTGTAACAGATTTTTTTGGAATTAGAAAAGTTTTCTGACGCTTCTAAAATGCAAATTAACTTAAAATATTATTAGCAGTGAAGTTATTGCATCTTTTTCTTGCGGTGCCTCTCCACTAATGGAGGTTGGTCGTCCGTTCCGCATATCTCTTCTTGTCCCTCGTCAGACGAAACAGTTCTACGTTGGCGATTCCGGGCCATTGCCTAACGTTTCGGAGCCAAGACATTTTCCTTCTTCCGACGCCTTAATCTCCTCAATCTTTCCCATCATTATAGTCTAGAGAAGATGGTAACGCTCATGTCTTAATACTTATTATTGCAGTAAAAGTTATTTACTTCACGCGTTTTGTCCTTTAAATAACCATTAATTCTGTAATAGGTTTTGCTCATAAGGGTTTATTCAACACCCTTTTTACAGTATTATAAGTCGCAATACTAAAACGAGCTGCTTTTTTGGCAATAGGAAGTTTGAATGATCAAACAAATTATAATTCCAAATATGATTTTGCAGGTGACATCCTTAACTACAATGCGCAAGCTCATAGCGGCCATAATAATAACACTGGGTTGCGGTCTCCAGGTTTTGATTACACAGGCCAGCAGTCAAATTCCATTATAAACAAATCTTAAAATTACCGATATAGTAGAAAAAGTTAAGGAATTAATAGATAATTGTAATTATATGGTATAAATGCCAACTCTATTATAAAAATTCGAAGTGGGTTTTTTTGTATTCAGTGTTAAGTGTAGGTTTTTGGTAGATTTGAAAAATAATAATCTGTTTACTGTGCCATTTTGTTTTTATAACAGCTTTCTTCGGAGAATCACACCAATTAACTTAGCCCAAAGTAAGCACCTTAAGGCTTGTGTTATGGATACTAGGGTAACGGTTAGACATACTTATACGATACATAAATATGTAATATGGATAGAAATATATATAAAAATCCATGACTAGTATTGTACTGTATTGTCAATCCATTAGTGTATTACATGGGGAGTATCTTAATAATTACAACTTTTTTCTTACTGAACGACTGCTTTTGTAGAATTGAGCTTTCGGTGCCTTTAGATATTCTGGAGATTTTCAAAGTTTCTAATGCTGAGAATCATAGCAATAGGTTTCTTTCATGATTTTTTTTATTGTATAAATCGTTAAATCAAGTCATTTTTAATAGAAAAATAATTTAAATATTATTTTCGTACAATTATTTTTTGTTAAAAAATTCTTGGTTCAGTGCATTAATCGTAATTTAAACAGCCGCCATCATCGAGCACATCATTTTCACGCGCTTTGAATGTCGTCACATGACATGACTTGAAACTGAAAAATTATTTCTTAAAAAATAATAGAAATTATGGATTTTAACTAATGCCGTCAGTTTATATACATATTTGAAGAATTTTTAAAAAAATAATAGATTCTTTTTAATTACATGCAAGATGCGATCGATAATCGATATTGTATGTAATAACGTAGAATATGATATGATGCATTCGAAAGCTAGTATCTGAAGATGTATTTAGACATTTATTTCTCACACTTCCGCGCTGTAGTTTATTTAAATAATTTTTAAGAGGAGTCGAAACGTCAGGATTAAAAATAAAAAAAAAGAATTGACTCGTCGTGAACCCGGTAAAAGTTGTTTTACTAGAATGTTACTAGATGATTTAATATAGAGCCATTTAGTAAAATGGGTAATAGCTTTGACTAAATCTTGCTAGCTAAGTATACAATACAATACAAAACACTTTATTGATAACACCACATTGAAATAATAAGATAACAAGAGAAAACTTAAAATAGTGTTACAATGGGCGGTCTTATCGCTCAGAGCGATCTCTTCCAGACAACCTTTGGATGGATAGGACTGGAAGGAAGCGTAAGAGGCGGCGGTGTAAACGATAAATATATATTCACATATACATACATACGTATACATACATACATATACACACATACACATAAATACATAGCATACAAACACATAAACCTAAATTAAAAATACATACATACGTATATAATACACATACATAACGTCTAGTTAGTAGGATACATCATCCATACGTTGCTCGCCTAAATTGACAGAAAATATTCCCTTACGAGATTCTTAAAGACGCCAATGGATTGTGCACGCCTTATAGAAACCGGGAGGGAGTTCCAAAGACGAGCTGCTTGAACAGTAAAGGAAGAGTCATAGAACGTGGAACTATGTGCGGGAATATAAAGGCCAAGATTATCTGATGACCTCAAGGAAAACGTGTTTGATGTATGAAGAAACTTAAAACGTTCTTTAAGATAGTGAGGGGCTGAAGGATTAAATAGTATGTTGTAGAGCAGAGTAAGTATGTGAGTATTCCGGCGAAGACGAATGGGAAGCCATTTGAGCTGAGAACGAAACTGAGATATGTGATCATATTTGCGTAGGCCAAATATGAATCGAACACAAAAATTTTGAAGACGCTCAAGCTTATTAAGCTGTTCCTCCGTGATGTCAAGATAGCAGACGTCGGCATAGTCTAGAATAGGGAGCAACAGAGATTGCGTTAGTGCAATTTTGGTGGAAGTGGGTAAAAAATTACGCAGTCTTCTCAGCGCAGCTGCTGAAGCATATAATTTACGACTGACGGCCTCTAACTGAGGTCGCCAACTCAAATTATTATCAAAAATTAATCCCAAGTTTTTCACTGACGAGCTAAAAGGAATATCGGTGCCAGCAAAGTTTATATTTGGCAGCAATTGCCAGTCCACTCTAGCAATCATCCTGGAACTTCCCACGATAATTGCGGTACTTTTGTTGGGATTAACATCGAGGCCATAGGATTTGCTCCACTCTGCAATTCGACAGAGATCATTGTTTATAGCACGGACTGCATTATGCAATTCAGTGACAGGAGCCTGACAGTAAATTTGAAGGTCGTCTGCATACAGGTGATAGGAAGAAGATAAATTATTTGAGATAGAGTTGATAAAAATAGCAAAGAGAAGTGGAGAAAGGACACCGCCCTGCGGAACACCAGCAGTCGTGGGACTCCAGGAAGAGATACTCTCCTCCAGACGAACCCGCTGCTTGCGTCCGCTAAGATAACTGTGGAACCATTCAGTTGCCGATGGAGATATGTTAAGAGAGCGCAGTAATGCCAAAAGAATATCAAAATTGACAGTATTAAAAGCATTACTAAAGTCCAATAGTATTAAAACCGTGACATGACCAGCTTCCATTCCAGAACGAATGTCGTCTGTAATTTTAAGCAAAGTAGTCGTAGTGCTGTGTCCTGAACGGAAGCCGGATTGAAAAGGATTGAAAAGAGAATGACGGGCTAGGAAACAATTCAATTGATTGAGGACAAGACGTTCAAAAACTTTGGATAGAAAGGGAAGGATAGAAATGGGTCGAAAATCAGAGAATAACTGAGGAGTGGGTTTTTTAGGCAGTGGAATCACCTGAGCGTACTTCCAACCTCCTGGGAAGACAGCTTGTGATACAGAGCTATTAAAAATAAAGGTCAGAATAGGAAGGATGATATCAAGGATAGGAATCAACATGTTGCGACTAATGCCATCGTCACCGACCGCGTTGGAAGAGATTGATAGCATGCTCCTCTTAACACCACATTCCGAAAACTGAGTAAAAAGAAAAGGAGAATAGTCTGGAATTGGTAAAGAAGAAAGATAATTCAAAGTAAGATTCTTATCCGAATCAGTGAGGCTGGAAGAGGCACAGAAATGTGTATTAAGTGAATCGATGTTAAGGTTTTTAGGAATAGAGTGCAGATGTGATTTTCCAATTCCAATTGACCTAAGGAAACTCCAGACCTTTGTCGGGTCTTTGTCTGCGACAGAAACATGAATGTGGCGGCGTAAGGCATCCCTACACACCGTGTTGCAGCGATTACGAGCCTTGGTATACTTATTTTTATTAATATCGTTTGGACAACGTTTATATTTATTTTTTGCAACAGCTTTTTTGTGCATTAATGCCCTGATATCATTTGTAATCCAGGGAGCCGGGAGATAAGTATATGAATTATATTAATTCGAATTATTGCTTTATTAATCTATAATCTAAGATTACAGTGGTTTGTGTGTTTGTCTGTCCGCTCTTTTTCCCGGTCTTTTTCCATTGTATCAATAACGTTACCATAGCAACGCGTTAACCGCAAGTAGTTCGTCTACCGGACGCTAGACGGCGCTAACGGAAAATATTTAATAATAGAACATTTTTCAAGAATTTTGTCCACCCGTGCGAAGCCGGGACGTATTATACATATAATTATACATATTAAGTATATTAAGGTTAATTGATACTATGTTGTAATTTGAGACAACATAGTATCAGTTAACCAAATAGTAACAAAGATACGCTGACTGAATAAGAACGGTCAATTACATATTATTTCTTTTTATATCTTTCCCATTTTAAAATTATGGTAGTTTGTTTTTCATTATTTTTCACTAATATTTTTGGTTCAGGTTATTTAATTATTAATTAAAAGATGTTATCATATGATCATCCGATTGCATCACTCACAAATTTTTGCCACTGTATGTCGTGTCTCAAAAACAGGTGCAACCGCTAACCGGAAATGCACAATTACCTACCCACCAATCTCGTTGCATTACAACCCATCTGACAAGATTACTTGGCGACGAAACGAGCTTTTTCACTCGAGTAAGTCGTGTCGTTCGCTCGTCGGTATCATTTAATATTGACGCCCGAATCAATCAAGCGATGTAGTCTCGTGTGCTTGCATAATTAATTATCATTACTAGAGTAGTAGTAACTGTTTATTATTATTACTTGTATTCGTCCCGAGGTCAATATTCGCTAGAAAATTTATTAATTCATGCTTATTTTATTATTTAACTAGCTGACCCAGCCACGCGTTGCTGTGGCAGTAATATTACTTTTCTAAAATAAAAGTTTTTTTCTAAAAAAAAATTTTTTTTTTCTAAAATAAAAGTAGCCTAAGTTACTCCTTATTACATCAGTTACCTGCCAATAAAAGTCCCTTAAAATCGGTCCAGCCATTTGAGAGATTAGCTGGAACAAACAGACAGACAGACAGACAAAAATTGTAAAACATGTTATTTTGGTGTATGTACCGTATATACATATATTCATATGCATGTAGTAAAAAACGGTTATTTCAATATTACAAACAGACACTTCAATTTTATTTATATGTATAGATTACTAGCTTTTGCCCGCGGCTTCGCTCGCGTTAAATTCGGGGTAGCACACACTGAACACAGAAGAGAACTCGGAACAGAATTTTACACGTTATTTATTTTATTTCAACACTGCCATCTGTTATTAATTTTTGAACTAAACAATTAAACCTATCGTGAACATAACATACAATAAACATATCAGCGCCATCTATCGGAATCCATGAGTTACACTTATTTATGTTTATAATGTTTATTTTCTCAAAAGCTGATTGATTTATGGTAAGATTTAATGTTTTTAATATTGTTTTATTTAATTCGTTTTAATTAAATTATTTTAATATTCGTTTGTATTAAAGAACCTGTTCTAATTTTGCGGAGTCTCACACACATTTCCATCCCCTATTTTAGGGGCTGGGGGAGGATTTTTAAAAAATGGCAGGTATTTTCGTTAGTAACAAAGAGTCTGTGTGCCGATTTTAGCTTCCTGCCTTGAAAACTGCGAAAGGTCTCATATAAAATTTCATCCCCTCTTTTAAGGGGTTGGGTGCAGATTAAAAAAAAAATGATGGGCTATTTTTTTGGTAGTCATAAATAGTCATACAAACTTCCACCCCCCATTTTTGGGAAGTGGGGGGTTAGAAAGGGGCAAAAAGTAGCCTATGTTACTCTCCATCCCTTCAACTATCTCCACTTAAAAAATCACGTCAATTCGTCGCTCCGTTTTGCCGTGAAAGAAAGACAAACAGACAGACACACTTCCCCATTTATAATATTAGTATGGATGCTGACCACATACTTTGCACCGTGTGTCAAAACAAAGGGGGGCCAATTGAAAATCAGCGTCAGCACTCAAGCTGACAAAAGCTGATTCGGTCACCAATTTTTAGGAAATTGATGATTATTTTATTTAGTTTTTTTTATCTTTGTACTGTTTTTGTATTCTACAGGGTGGATCATAGTTCTGGTAGACTTTAAAAGAGACATAACTCTATTAAGGGACGACGGAGCGGGGGGCATCAATTGCTAGAGGGACTTGGAGGCATTAAGTGAAATGGCGTTGTTCACCGGTGCACAACGTGCGTTTTGCGTGCGCTAATACTATCTTAAACAAGTTTCTGTCGTTATATAGCGTGTAAATTATGCTCCAATCAGTCGCATGATCAAGAGGTGGGTGGAAAAATTTGAAGCACCCGTTGCTTCAACATTTGATAAGCCAAGATCTGGAAGATCTAGGACATCGAGAAGGTTCAAGAGTAACCTGAGCTTTCCAGTCGTAAGTGATCTAGTGTACTTTACTTGTCCAGAACTTACACCTACACCCATTCAAAAAACAAATCATGCAGGAACTAAGACCCGAAGACAATGTTAAAAGGCTTCAGCTTGCTAATGAAATGCTCGAGAAGTTCACCAGATTCAATAACATCATTTTCTCGGATGTGTGTAATGTACCTTAATAGTCTTATCAATCGGCAAAACTGTTGATACTGGAGCGACACAAACCCACAAATCAAGCACCAAACTCCACTACACTTGCCAAAAGTGACGGATAAGTCCGGACTATGCGTTCGTGGAATCATCGAACCGTTCTTTTATGAGGATAACAAAAGCCATCCTGTTACAGAAAATACTGAATGATATATTGAAATGATCAAGAACTCTTTGCACCAGCTTTATAGGGATTTTCAGGCTTTAACTGTTTAACTTGGTTTTGTTTAACAGTTTAACCCCTCAAACGAGGGGCATGCATTGACCAGCAGAAATTTTTGGCAAAAAAGTCATCTCAAAATGAGGTGACCTAAACTGGCCTGCTCGAAGCTTGGACTTATCTCCTATGGATTTTTTCCTATGGGGATACCTCAAAAGTAAAGTTTTTGAGAACAATCCTGAGTCCATAGAAGAATTAAAAGAAAATATACGGGATGAGATACGGCTCATTTCCATGAACACCTGCCAAACAGTCATTGACAATTTCAAATCTCGATTGCTGCAGCTCGATTGCTAGATTATTCAATGGTCCTCCATTTAGATGATGTCATATTCAAAAAATAATAACCCCTGTTTTAAGCTTATTTCAGAATTAAACATCTATTTTCTTTTGTACCTATTGTGTTTTTATGGTTATTTCAAATGTCCACTCTTTATGTTAAAGTCCTGTGTTAGTACCAAATTAAAAAGTGTTTGTATTTATGTAATTAAAACCTTTTCCATATTTTTTTACTGGCAACACTGGCTACTAAATAAAAAAAAAGAATATCGTTTAACAAAAAAGCAGTCTTTACCTAATATAGATATATCCCTACGACTTCGTTCGCGTATCATTAGTTAATTTTACTTAAATTTCCAAAACCAAGGTTAGATATCTATTTTTATTATGTTTAAATGTAAATATATTTATTAATAGTACCTACTCTTGTTTTTGCTTTGATGAATTTTTAATCTTTAAATGTACTGAATTTTAAGTTAAAATGTCAGTTTCCGTTGATCTTTTGGCATTTGATGTGATTACTTTTTTCAATTGGCCATACAAAAATACACTATATATGTGTTTTATAATATTAAAAAAATACGTAAAAATCTGTATTTTTTGTATAATCTCCAAATGGTTTTGTAATTCTAGTGAATTAAAAGCAATGTTTTTTATTACATGCTCCATTGAGAAGTATATGATCACACAAGAAGTGTCCTTAACCCCTGTTGACAAAAAAGGGGTGTTATAAGTTTGACTGCCATTTGTTTGTCTGTTTGTGGCACCATAGCTCCTAAACAATTTAACCGATTTGGATAGTTTTTTTTTTATTTAAAAGCAAGTTTTTTGGCAGTCGTTCTTAGCTATGTTTTATCAAAATCGGTTTGCCTGTTTTTGCGTTGGGGTTGTTTATTATATACCATTACTACATCTGTATTCTGTAGAGACTAAATTTCACATAGTATGTGCGTGAGTCCCACCGACATGAGCGTATATTGAGTTACAATAACCTCTTTCGATGAAGAGTCAGTGTTCACCACACACGACGCTTTTAAATCGAGTGCGTCGGTGCCGATTGCTTTTAGGGCTGTCAACTATTTTTTATTTGAATAAAACAACTTATTTAGGGTTTTTTCCGCAAAATTTATATTTAATCCTAACGTTTCGTCTTCTTTACAAGAGTCGTGATCACGGAATAACTAAGGTTATGGGCGTCATATATTGTCTTAATCACTCTAAATAAGGAGTCGAAACGGGATTAAATATAAATAATGTACAAAATCCTTAAGTTAATTGCTTATTTAATGTAATGTAATTTATGTGTAATGTGTGCGGAAGTGTAAGAAGTAACTATTTTTTTATTAATTCAATACCCACAAGCATGAATGCCTTCTCATCGATACAAAAAATGACATATGAAATACTCTGTCGTATTCGCACGAAATATGTTCTAGATTGCTAAGCAGTTGGTAGGTAGATTGGACAGTACACAAAACGCACTTTAGAAACGTATAATCAATCTTTTTCGCAGGAATAAGCGGTTCAAGTGATTTTATTTAAATCTTCGTCAAGGAAACCCGTTAACGGGTATATTATTACTATTTATTACCATTGATGACAAAAAAATAATAAATTGTGATTACGAGTTTTAATTACTTATTATTATTAATATTTTGATTAATAAATTGAATTTTAATTAATTTACTTTACAGATTTACACATATATTATTTGATGTCGGTAATTACAGTTATTAAAATTTTATAAAATTGTTATTTTTAAAATTTTTTGATGTTATTTATATTAATATTTTCCTGTCGATTATTATTGGTTATGTTTTTGAAGTGACACCCCTGTGAACTGAAGACTACTCTTGAATACAATAGGTCGAGCTTCAATCGCGACCCTTTTGCATTTCTTATCAATTTCATCACCGTACGTGGTACGAATATCTCATTTAAAATACTCCATACACTCGTCTGCTGATTTAGAGTTTAGTAGAAATCTTTTTATAAGATATAAAATACGTGTGGAAAAAACAACTACGCCTCCAAGCCCTCAGATGGGATTCGAACCCACGACCTTGCGCTATCCGGGCGACTGCTCTGACCGCTGAGCTACCGAGACGCTGGTCGTGGGTTCGAATCCCATCTGAGGGCTTGGAGGCGTAGTTGTTTTTCCCACACGTATTTTATATCTAATAGAAATATTGCATTGTGAATGCAAAAAATTAATAAAAATAACATAAATCTTTTTATCTACTCTGATACTATAATACAAAGATTCTAAAACTGAAAACAAAATGCTTATGACAAACATTACGTACAGGCCAAAAATAATAAAAAAAAAGTTTAATTACGATACAGGTCTTGTATGGACACCTGTATCATAATATAACTTTTTAATCATAACGATACACCTATACAACCTCCAGCTGGACCAAGGAGGTTGAACCTCTACTTTAAAAAGGTTTCAATGAACGAGTCCGCGACGACGCAACACCTCAGAGTAAACAGGACTGGAGTAGCCTTTGCCTAACATTACCCCTCTGCCAAATGCACAAGCGTCGGAATCCTGTGCGTTATATAAAACTAGTTGAGCCGCCATTTTAAAACCACAATAATCAGAACGTCTCACCGTGCAGAGCTCCCACGAAAATGCCTGCCTGTGCTGTTTTCTACTGTAAAAAAAATTCGAAAATATCTAGTATGCAAAAAGATGGCGTCACCTTTCATTTGTAAGTATAATTTTTAGGATTTGATTATTATTTAATTCATAATTTCATGTTTTAGCAGACTACAATTTCAAATTTCGCGCCCAAAGTTCGTTTGATGACGTCACGGCCGCACTCCCCACGAGACTACCTAGGGTTGACCATTATCGCATTTCAATTAATTAAGACAAAAATTAGAAAAAGTTTGTTGGTAATAAATAACTGTAATTTTGTATTAATTAATTACTAATTATAATTTCGATTTAACAATGTACGTTGCGTGTTTATTTTTAGTTTAGTATTAAGTTCATACCTACACTTTTGCGGCTGCTTGCCTATTCTATTCTTTGCCACACAACATGGAAATACAAAATAATAAATAAAATAATAAATTAAAATAATAATCAAACTATTTGCCCTTTTATTCATGCTGGGCGGCGCTCATAAACATTAAGAGTACTAATGCTGTATATACTTACAGTGTCCCTGACTTCATAAAAAAGCACGGTTAAAAGGGTACCATCGCCTAACCAGCACACCCGATCATTTCCGAGAAACCAAAATTATTTTTCGGGCCACAGGACAAATTGTTTTTATTTTGTAATCAGCAACCCTTATTAATTTTTACAATATTTATTTGCACAATAGTGATGTCAACTTCATCGATATTGTGATTTTACGAGTGAGTAATGAATGAATGAATGAATGCAAGTAACATACTTAAATTGAAAATATTTATTTTTAATTTAAATCTATATGTCGCAGGGAAATTGTATAATTCCGCAGTTTACATTCGGCGTCATCAGTTTAAAAAACACATACCCTTCTTAGTTCTTTTTCTTAACGATAATAAAACACAGCTTAGATAAATTACAGTTTGTTTCGGTAATTATTACCAGGTATTAATGATGATTTCAAATAAGAATAAGGTATGTGATTTTAAACTGATGACGCCATATGTAAAGTGCGGAATTATACTATTTACCTGCGATATTATACATACGAGAATAAAACTGTAAAGATATAGAATAATAAAGTCGGTTTTACGGGCGAAGATTTTACGTGACAACGTCTTTTTCTCGGTAGAATATTTATTGATATGAATATAATTAAATTGCACAATGCGCGCGGCAGACCGATCATAGTTGAGTGGGAGAGAGACGCAAGGCATTCGGCGGGCCTCTCTCTCGTTCGGTGACTCATCGTAACGTTACCGAGCGTTACACTTTTTCATAAGTGTCTCCCAGCCGCAACCTAATTTAAGACGTTGTCACGTCAATAGGTCAAGTCCACCTACAACCAAATGGCTAGTTATGAGCGTAGAGGAAGCGAAATCACTAATTTTTGAACATATTGTCTGTCTGTATGTATGTTTGAGCACGCATCACGCAAAAACTACGCGACGGATACATTTTAGTATGGTAATAGCTAAATGTCATCGTCAACATTTAAGTTAAGTTTTTTTTATTAATATTGTAGCATTTATAGCTCCTTTTAAAAACCGGCTTGTCCAACTGCAATACTTCAAGATACTAGGAGTAAGGTATGTAGTGCCAAAAGTCCTTTGTACATAAATGAAAGCTATTGGAAGATAGTATTGCAGTATTAAAATTAGAAACGATCGGTATGTGTATATGTATGAGGCAAATATACTCTACCCCTAGGCGGTATACTAATTGTTGGTATTTATATTTTAAGCTTTGACATGCCCGGAAACATCTAATTTTTCATATTCAGTTTTCCTAAAGAAAACAGCATACGAAAAAAATGGATTCATGCTTGTAATAGGTAATAGGGCATCTTGGGCATCTTCAAGAACAAGTATTATATGTTCCATACATTTTGATCCGTCTCAGTTTCAAAAATTATCTAACAATAGAAGAAGATTAGTTGCCCATGCTGTGCCAACGTTATTCTTGAATGATCCTCTTAGTTTTTTATATAACTAGTTATGTTTCAAATAGATATCAACATGTTATATTATAACAGTTTTAGTTTATTACATTTAAATGTATTAATTTTAGGTTAAAGAATAAGTTGAAAAGGAAATACCTGCAAAAGGTGATGTAAGCAAATCGCAAAAAAATACAAATAATCAATCGGTCAAAGTAAAAATCTGAGAAAACTAACTATATTCACTATCGCTTTGTTAAAAATAATGTTTCAGTGTTCCTCCTTTCCATTATGGTTATACGCGTAAGGGTCCACAGTAAATTCTATATATATAATAACACCTATTGTAAATATCTTTAAAAAGCAATAAACTATTAAGTTTCAATTTGTATTTTATGGATATAGCCTTCGAAACTGACTGTTGTAGCGTGTAATATCATCATTAATTTAATTTAATTTTTAATACATAATGTAGGAATACTAATGCAACGTTAATTGGAATACTAACGCAAAGTTCCACATGGATCAGCTTCAATGGCACAATGTCTGTTACGCTATAACTTCCCGAGATCTTAACCGATTTTAATATTTTTGTGTGGAATCGAATCAACAGGTTTAGGACCAGATTGTGACGGAGACCGAATTTTGAGATTCGCAAAAATTCCCATCGATTTTTTTTTTCTTTTTTTAGATATTACGCTCCGCTTCAATATATGGTGCTAGCGTAGCTTTATGCTTAACGACTGCATCGCCCAGTACATTCATTCATTGAACGAAACTGATTTATCGATATCGATATTCGCGTGCTATGTCATGTCACTTCTCACACAATGACATTCGTGTGTTTGAATAGAACGTTAACACACTATTTTAAGCACGTGTGCGTGTATTTTAAATATGTTTGTCGTATTAGACATGTGTGCGTTTGTAAACACGCAAAGAGTTTTTGTTCCTGTGTGCTGGCATTGAATGTAGTAGTAACCTCACCCCCCGCAAGAAATGGCAGAAAAATATGTACGAGAAATTGACTAATGGCTACTCCAGTCCTGTTTACTCTGAGCGCAACACGCATTCACAATCGATGTTTGCACCTTGGCGCCAACATTTGACATTTAAAAAATCTTTTCAATATTTAAACAAAGTTTGGTTTTGTTTGCAACATTGTTTTACGTAATATAGTATGAGAGTAGATAAAGTAGTGTATGACACTGTACATAACTTGGTCTTATAACACTCGTGTGATACTATAAAAAAACTCGCCTACGGCTCGTTTTTTTAAAACACACTCATGTTATAAGAACCCTTATTATGCAACAGTATCATAAACTACTATTATTTAAAGAAAATAGGTATGTACTATCTCGCCTGATGGTAAGCGACAATGTGATATACGATATGACGCGCTTGCCATATCATATTATTTTTGGAGACCTATCCATAGACCCACACGCATGGGTTTGATGAAAAAAAAAATTAAGTTTCAGTTCAGTTCAAGTATAGGGATCCCCCAAAATTTATTGTCTTTTTCTATTTTTAAAAATATCATCTTCACTTTACCGTGTAGAATAGAATTTTTATTTGTGAAATATAGGTAAAATACAATTATTATTGTTGTTAAAGTAATTATTAGAGCATTTTCACTTCTGTCAACGTAAATATCAATGGAATTTTGTTAGTCGTGTTAGTGTCGTGTAGGGGATTCTATAAAACAAATAATAATATTATAAAAAAATATTTTACCGTTTCGTCGGCGTCATCAAAATGTATCTCCATGCCAAAGTTCAGCTTAATAGTGCCGATAACCTCATAGCTAAGCTGGGTACAGATAGACAGACTTGGCGAAACTATAATTTGTTTATTTTTTTATTTGATTTGGAGGTCACTGTTAAGGTATCGTAATAAAAGATTACAAGATTATCACCCCGTTACACATGCATAAAACATGAGTTGACTAAAGAATTGAAAGCTATACAAAATTAAAACAACACAAAAATATACATTTTAACAGAAAATTATGAATAAAACAAATAACAAAAATAAAAGTGCAGAAATCTTAGAGGTTAAGCATAAGAGAAATAAGAGTTTTTTGTTTACTTCGTAAGTCTAAAATCCGGCACAGAGTATAAAACTATTTATAAACAGAAACTTTCTAAAAATAAACTATTCCAAAAAGTTAGCAAAATGTTATAACCGTCTAATATTTTACATTTTATCAAGTCTTCCCTCAAAAGCTATCATCAGTAAGAGATATTTAGGTCTATTTTGGTTTACAACTGTTTTTAATAATCTTTCTCTAGTAACA
Source organism: Calamotropha paludella (assembly GCA_927399485.1). NCBI lineage: Eukaryota > Metazoa > Arthropoda > Insecta > Lepidoptera > Crambidae > Calamotropha > Calamotropha paludella. The sequence continues at coordinate 1,901,758 of OV656806.1, read as the reverse complement.
GATAAGGCAGATTTAATATTTAATTCTGTTAAATAACAGGAAATAGGGTAGTAACGTATAAAAGTGCCTGGCAACTCTCTTACTGATTATAAGTTACTGAACTCACGCAAACTAATTTAAAGTTTGGTATATTTAGTTGTATACCTCCTTCTGAATGAAACTATTTCGAAGTTAAGGTATCACCCGCCATATTGACATCAAGATAGCGAGTGTTCTATAATATATCAATATTTGAATATAACACATAAAATATAATGGCGCCAAAAATATGTACCAAAAAAGTATATTTTATGGGTAATTTGTATAATTCAATGGGTTGTGATATACCCGCGATTTTGGCTCTCACGGTTTTACATATACACCTATAAATTTTAATTACCATAAAAAATGGAATGCAAAATTTAAGAAAGCATCAATATTATAAATATGCGAAGAATTTTTTTTTTAGTAATAATAGTAAAGTTATTCAGTTTTTAAAATTGCGGAAAATATCGCCAAATTTACAGACACAATACATTGTATTCAATGGACTTCCGTCAATGAAAACGTATCACACCATCTCAAGTGAAAATGAACTTACTGTACATGGCAATAAGGTAGAATATATGCTAGCAAGCCGCCCCACTACCGCTCAAGAACCAAAAAGCACCGATAGGTAAATACTCAATTAATAAATCAAACTTATCTTTCATACTTTATTGGGCGTAGAACCGACAAAATTACGTTTAGATAGGTATTAAGTTAACAAAATAACATACAATTTTTTTTTAACCAAAATGCAAATAGGTCATTAAATTATTCACGAGTAATTTTGGCGTATTAACATAGTTAGAATTAGCATATGTAAAAAGATTATTGTTATGTACATTACCTGTTCACATTAAAGTCACTGTCTTACAAATATTTCATTAATTGTTCAAAGTGTCCTCCTCCATTTTCAACACACACACTAGCCCGTTTTAACAAATTTCCTTTTAAAGAAATTAATACGTTTCTTTGCATTTTCACTTCATTAAAAGCGTCTATTATTCGCTGTTTTAGCACTTCAATAGTGTCAGGTTCACTTACATACACTCTACGCTTTATTTCACTCCATAGGAAAAAGTCTAAAGGTGTAAGGTCTGGTGAGCGCGCGGGCCACGGCACCGGGCCGCCGCGGCCGATCCATCGGTCACCGAACTCTTCGGTGAGGTACTCTCTCACAGCACGATGGTAATGTGGAGGTGCACCGTCTTGTTGAAACCACAACCCTCTCAAGTTCGCCAGTGGAATGTCATCCAACATAGTCGAAACCATCGTGCGGAGTAGATTTAAATAGGTTTCGCCCGTGAGTCGGCTCTCAATAAAATATGGACCGATGATTTCATCGTTCAATATGCCGGCCCAAACGTTTACACTAAACCTATGTTGAAACGAATGCTCTCGCGTGAGCATAGGATTCCTGTATGACCACCAATGTTCATTATGATGGTTAAACAATCCTATTCTGGTGAAAAGGCACTCGTCGGAGAAAAGCACGTTGGCGTTTGGATTACTTATTACCCAACGACAAAAAGTAATCCTCGGCTCTCGGTCAACGGTCGTAAGTTCTTGAACTTTACGATAATGGTACGGATGCATACCAGCCGAGAGAGAAGATAATAATCTTCCAAGCCGAATATTGATTAATACCAAATCGTCGAGCAGCATCGTGGGTGCTTCTTCGTGGATCTTCCTCAAAGTACGTCACCACGTCGTCATACAAGTTCTGAGAGATCGGTGGTCTCCCTCTTCCTTGCGCGTGCGATGGCACGTAAAATGAGCCATGGTCTAGGAGCCGTTGATAAGCACTTAACACTGTACTGTAGTTTGGCTGTCGAGCATTCGGGTACAGCTCTCGGTACATCCGTAAAGCCGTCGACACGTTTTCACCGCTCAAAAAATAAGCACGAACCATCATGACATATTCACGAGATGTAAACTGATAAGCCATGATTTTATTATGTACTTAACGAGTGTAACTGATCGATCACAAAAGCGTATGCGCACAGGCCGACTGACGAGTGGTAACTAAGTAATTAGGTCAAGGTCAAAGAAATGGTTATGTTCCCGGCATTTACGTCATCAAATCACGTGACATGCGCAGTAGCAAGTTTAGGTACATTATTTACTACTGCGCATGTCACGTGATTTCAAAATGCCGGGATTATACACGTGCAGAGTGGTGCGGGTTAGGGATATTCGATATACATCGATGCATTGAAAACATCGATGTTTACAATGCGATGCATCGAATCGATCCAATGTTTTGAAATGCTTTCGATATACTCGATGTATCGATGTTTTTTGCATTCACAATGCAATATTTCTATAAGATATAAAATACGTGTGTAAAAAACAACTACGCCTCTGAGCCCTCAGATGGGATACGAACCCACGACCTTTCGCTATCCGGGTGACTGCTCTGACCGCTGAGCTACCGAGACGCTGGCAAACGTGTCGAATTTTACAAATGTATTTCAACTTCTACTATGAGCTAGTATCGTTCCACCAATGTCGAATGCTTACTACCTTCAACATCGAAAGGAATATTTTTTACAAATATTTAACAATCGATTAAGATGGAACCAGCTATAATTATGTTTTTAATTTAATTTTTTCATTCACAATGCAATATTTCTATAAGATATAAATTCAAATCCCATCTGAGGGCTTGGAGGCGTAGTTGTTGTTTACACGCGTATTTTTTATCTTACCAATGAATTTCATAAAAACTCAAGTTTAACCACTAAAATTCTGCCTAATATTTTTTTCCCTATTTGTTTAATTAAAAAAGAAAAGTTGATGACTCAATAGTGGACTGGCATGAGATACAGGCTGGTGACAATCGGACAGCGAAATCTTAGTAATAGGGTTCCATTTTTCCTCTTGTCAGTCCGTTACCGCGCCTTACCCCTCTCAACAGTCCCAGTACAGTGCGAATTATGAAAACGATGTCGGATTCTTAGATAAAAATGCCTATTTCTCGCTTAATAATTAAGCCAGGACCAATCAAAAAATACTACCATAAAGCTGATTAATACAGAATCCACCACAGAATATTAAGATCTGTGTATCTTTAGGACGGTTCCGTCCAATATCAACTCCAGACGCTGGAGTCGAAGGCGAAGAAACTCATCGGCAATAACGAACTTTTTAATAATAAGCTGAAGGGCCTTGAACATTGACGGAAGTTAGCTAGCCTATCCGTTTTTTATAGGATACATTTCCGAGGGTGTGCAGCAGAATTGCACAGCCTTGTTCCGCCGTCCCCATTTTTTCATCGGACAACCAGACTTACGAATTGGCTTTATTTGTTTGATATACCAAAGAGTCGCACTAAGATTTTTGGTTCCAATTTTGTAATACGTACCGCTAAAGAGCGGAACTCTTTGCCTGATAAATACAATTTAGGATCTTCAAGTCACTAGTGAATAGGTTTCTTCTAGGCAAGCGCGTTACATCCTAGATCGCATCGTCACTTACCATCAGGCGTGATGGCGGTCAAGCGCTTTCCTATTCACGATAAATAAAAACTCAAAAATAAATCGTAATTTAAAGCCACACGGTAATTTGAATATGGTAGCAATTGCTACCAGGACTGATGAGGGATGTTGACTGGCAATTACTACCGTGGCTTGACAAGTAGTTATACCCTTTGGGTATGGAACCCTAAAAAAGTACTCGATGCGTACAAAATATCGCTGTTTACACCTGATACATCGAAAGACATCGATGTACAGTTCTGATTTATCGAATCGAGAAAAACATCGATGTTTTTCCAAAACGGACACCCCTAGTGCGGGGGAAGGGAGCAGCGGGGGAGGGGCGCAGCGGGGAAGGGCACGGCGGCGGGGGTTTTATGTTTGCACGCGCCAGGATTGGGTCATTGCGCACCGATACATACCTATGTGTAAGTTACGTATTCAATAAGATAGTAAAGTCGTAGTAAATATTTGAGATAGACCATTTTTCAAGTTTTTTAAGGATAAATTAGTTCATGTTTTTTTTTGCGCTTAAACCTAGGTCTATAGTATCAGTAGTCGATACTGATAACGCAGTTTAATTTTTTATGGTAATTATATTTTAATCGTGTATACAAGTATGTTTATCCGATACGTATCCGTAACACAAGCCTTACAGTACTTACTCTGATCTAGGATAATTGGTGTGAATGTAGGAAATATTATCATTTGTATCGTATGTCACTGTCAGTAACGAGAAATACCTTCCATATTCAAACTCCTTGAACTTATCGAGAAGAAAATAATTCAATGCTTAGAATTAATTTACATACTGTCTATATGACTCCACAAGACATCTCAATGAAGAAAGACCCGTGTTTTACATGATAGCACCATAAAAGGCAGACAGACGGGAATCATTGGCTGACGTAATACTGTGTTCGATGTCTATTGGGATAAATGTGATCCCCTACTAAGGATCTGTTTCTTGCAAATTTTTTTGAACGATAAAGTGAGTATTATATTAGTACTAGCGAGAGAGAGATTTACCTTTTTTCTAATGTGCATACATTATTATAACGATTGTACATACATACTGTACTGTACAAACGCATAATTATTATCGTTTGTACATTCAGCTGCAGCGCGTCGGGGGTGTTTGCGGAAACACGAGTTTGAAGGCTTTCACGCAATTTTATGCAAAAGAGTCGAATCCCTGTGTCGGGTGCATTCGGGAGAAATAAAAGCAATCAAGGTCACTTATGTTTTGGTATTTATGGAATTAAGGCACAAAATAGTGCCTTAAAGAAACTTATAGACTTATAAACAGGAACTGGTGGTACAGAATACATATACAGGAAAACTTGTGAATTATGCTTATGAGCTTATTATACTTGTGAGCTTATTATAACTGCTCAGCACTTTAAATATATTTAAATAATTGTTATCGGTGAGTCAACCGCTCTACGCGCTGACTCTGGTAAGAATAAACTTCGAACAAAACAAATAAAAAGAGACAGACAGTAAATTTAAAATAGGAAACCAAGAGAAAAGAAAATATGAAAAATGGCCAGAGAAGAGCGCAATGAAAGCAACGAGTCGCCAATATAGCTATGGCGCCTCGTTACATCCCTAATAAACTGGGTGCGGGGCAGCACTAACAGCATTTTGAACGTAGTGGTTGCTGGGTTGTGATGCATCTAACATTATACGCCCGAAACATACGTTATTTATACATTTTGTCAATTTTATTGATTTTAATAGTTTAGACGATAAGACAACCACGCTCCCGAGCTCTCAGGTGGTATACGAAGCCACGCCCTTTCGCTATCCGGACGAGTGCTCTGACAGCTGAGCTACCGTGACGCTGGCAGACGCATCGAGATTTACGAACGTATTTTAACTTCTACTAAGAGCTAGTATCGTTCCACCAATGTTGAACGTCAATTTTATTAATTTTCACGAATATTAAACTTTCGAACAAGATGGAACCAGCTATAATAATGTATTTATTCATTTTTTTACATTCACAATGCCATATTTCTATAAGATACTAGGCGATGCAGTCGCTTAGCATAAAGCTACGCTAGCACCATATATTGGAGCGGAGCGTAATACCTAAAAAAGGAAAAAAAAAAGTTTCGATGAGAATTTTTGCGAATTTCAAAATTCGGGCTCCGTCACAATCTGGTCCTAAACCTGTTGATTCGATTCCACACAAAAAATATTAAAATCGGTTAAGAACCGCTAAATTTGGCGCCAAAACTCACATCGTGGTCGTGACTAATGTGCACAAAAAGTTTCGAAATCGGACATACCATTGAGGAATAATCACCAAAAGAAAAATTCAAAAGCTGATCACAGCCACCCGCTGAGACTACATTGATGAAATTTGGCGCCAAAACTCACAAACGAAGGTAAGGTAGTGCTTCGCTCAGTATTTGCAAACAGAAGCATGCATTGCAGACCTAGTTTATATGGTTTTGATTTTAATGATTAAAATATTTACACTTAAACCTCTGGTTATAGTGGTAGGGGAATTGAAAGCGTACATATGAAGTGTCCTTATTGGACAACAATTTAACTAAGTATGCGAGTTTGTCACGTTTCTTAGAAGCACTTGAGGTTATTCCAGCTAATAAACAGTAACGACTTTATAACTATTGGCCGGACTTAATGTCAAAGTAACGTGACAAGTTGAACACTCAAACAGGATTCTTGTACGTGAATTAGCAAAGCTTAACTCGGTCAGTTAACATTTAATTTATACTAAAGAAAATGTATTAAATTAAACTATTTATACATCAATTTTCAGGCAATCAGTACATTATATTATGATAATACTTTGTTTGTTACCATATATAGTTACCATAAGCCTAAGAATAACAGTTTTTTTATAATCAATAAACGTTACCATAGCAACGCGTGGCCGGGTCATCTAGTAATTAATAAATACATAAATCTATACTAATATTATAAAGAAGTAATGTTTGTGTGTTTGTGTATTTGTTAAATTGTAAGGGGTAATCTCGGGATCTACTGAACCGATTTTAAAAATTCTTTCACCAATAGAAAGGCACATTATTGCCGAGTGTCATAGGCTATATTGAATGCTAGAAAAAATTTAAAGAATTTTGTCCACCCGTGCGAAGCCGGGACGGGCCGCTAGTAGTAGATAAATCACAAACATAAGTTTTAAAATGCGTGTTTAAAAAACAACCATATCTCCCGAGCGCTCAGGTGGGAGTGGGCTGCTGAGGACTCAGAGATGTGGTTGTTTATTATATGCGTATTTGTAATCTTATAGAAATATAGAAACATAAAATACATCACATATATTGTTTTAAGTTAAGTAGTTTAGAGACGATGGCAAGAGACCAGACGGTATGAGTTTGATTCCATGGAAGATGGGCCGGATGCTGGTATGGGATGCAACCTGTTCAGACACGCTGGCCCCTTCCCATCTACATGGAACCAACAACAGAGCTGGTGCTGCATGTGAAGCGTCTGAAAAAGCTAAAGCTTGTAAATACAGGGGTCTAGTCTAGGGGTATCTAGTTTTAGGTTAATTTAAGATAAACTAGCTCTGCAATACATGCTGCTGTTTGCAAATACTGAGCGAAGCAATTAGATTTTTGAAGGCTGATTATTCCTCGATGGTATGTCCGATTTCCAAACTTTTTTTTGCACATTAGTCACGACAACGATGTGAGTTTTGGCGATAAATTTCATCAATGTAGTATCAGCGGTTTGGCTGTGATCAGCTTTTGAATTTTTCTTTCTGCGACTAGACTAGATTTTTCCTCCTTGGTAAAGTCTATATTTTTTTTACATAGCCTATGTCCGTCAGGTTATAATCATCTATGTTTATGCCAAAATTAGTTCGAATCGGTTGAACCGTTAAGGAGCAGGAGGGAGACAAGCGAAATTTGTGAGTTGCCTAAAAGAGAGCTTCGCTCAATTATGTTTAAGTTTAATTTCATTTAATCAAATTGAATCAGTTAAGTAGCTAAAGCACTTGTGTTATGGAATGTACGACAGTACCACAATACCCAAACCAGATTCGATATAGAAGAGTTCGTTATCTACGTTGACCCGCCGGGAATCGAACCCGAGACCTTTGAGTGGCTTTATCATGAAAACCGGTATGCGAGCCATTCCACCACGGAAGTCGTTATTGCGTAACGGAATCGTAATGAAAAGTAATTACTATTACTGATTACTAGCTGTACCCGACAAGCGTTACAATATCATAGTGCAAAAAGTTTCATTTAAAACGGAAAAAATAATTTATTATATACGAGATGGCGCTGTAGCGCGTAGAAACATACTATCGATCGTATTGTTTTTGCAAGAGTAGGTAAGAGCTTTGCAATGTTAATATGCGAGGCAATATGGTAACAAACATACACACACACACAAAGTATTGTCATAATATAATTAGGATAGATTATTTGAGCCAGGAAACGTCGGATAAGTTAAATATTTTTATCTGCCAGCAAGCTTTTTTAAACTAGGCGATGCAGTCGCTAAGCATAAAGCTACGCTAGCACCATATATTGGGGCGGAGCGTAATACCTGTACGTACATTTGTGTATGTACATATATTTCTATTTATGTATCATATGTCTATGTCTATCGGTTACCCTAGTATCCATGACACAAGTCTGACAGCGCTTACTTTGGGCTAGGCTAATTTGTGTGGTGACAAGGTCATGACACAGAAGGAGGCGGCCGAGCGGATGAGGGAAAACGATCCCTCAGCAGACCCGATTAGGCGCAGAAGAACGGGAAGGAGGCAACGGCAATATGACCAACACCTTCCACTGGACATTATGGGAAATGGTAGGGTAGATTCGTACCTTCCCTCTTCCCGCGGGGGCCTGCGGGGGCCGAGCTTGGGTGACTCGACCTCTGCTTTGCACAGGCCTTTGCCGACGCGTCCCAAACGTCCAGGGACGCTCTGTCATTGTCCCCCACTGCCACTTATTTTTTTTTTATATCTTATTTGATCATTATGTCGGTATTAGGGTTTCAGTCAAATTTTTAAAGTTTTTTACAAGTTTGGTTTTCGTTATTAAAGAAGTTATTGCATCCAGTGGTCGCCGCCAGAGATACAGATCGCCCAGGGCAATAACTCAGAGAAAAGAAATTAGATAGAAATAGAGATAGTTTGGCAGGAAAGAAAGAGTGAAAATTGCCACATCAGTTTGATAATTCTGCTGACTATGTCGGTTTCTTTTTGTTCCTACTTATCTCCTTATTTCTGAACACGTAGGGAAACTTCGAGCATAGCTCGCTCCATTACCCTTGGGGTGACTTTGAGCCTTCTTATAAGGCCCAAAGTAAGGGAACACGTCTTCGTTCCGTGCGTCATCATTGGCAACACCCACTGGTCAAAGACAAATGATAAACAATTAAGTTAGTATAACTTAATTGTTGGAAAACAAGTAATTGCCAATTATGTGAATAAAATGCACAATGCTAAAACTACAGTCGACAATTGATCCACAAAAGACAATGTTTTTAATTGCAGTGACAGGTCAGGGTCAAGGATTAATGACACAACAGCGATAACCGTGGAATCCAATATTATAACGAGCATGTCTTTTAACATGGCTATTTTATCGTGAGTTTCTGTATAGAATGGATGTTAAACTTATTTTAAAATAATAATATTTCACACAAATTATTCTACCCAAAAGTAAGCACTATAAACCTTGTGTTATGGATACTAGGGTAACGGATAGATATACATCATCATATCAGCCGTACGACGCCCACTGCTGGACATAGGCCTCCCCCAAGGATCTCAACAACGATCGGTCCTGTGCTGCCCGCATCCAGCGCCTTCCCGCGACCTTAACCAGATCGTCGGTCCACCTCGTAGCGGGCCTACCCACTGAGCGTCGTCCGGCACGCGGTCGCCATTCGAGAACCTTTCCGCCCCAACGGCCATCAGTTCTCCAGACATACATATATGATACATAGATTTGTTAAATTCATAGAAATATATATAAATACCCAGGAGTCCGGTACAAATGCTCGTATTCATCATACAAACATCTTCTTCGGTAGCACCAAATGCTCGTCAGGTATGGAATGAAATTTATTTCATCTCAATGTTTTTTTTCCATTTAATTACCGTTTTAAGGATATATTATAACGTATTAAAATAAAAAAAATACATCATTATAGCTTGTTCCATCTTTATGATATTTGTAAAAATAATATGTAAAAATAAAATTATAGTATAATACTAGCTCATAGTAAAAGTTGAATGTGTTTGTAAATTTCGACGCGCCAGTCGATAGCAAAAGGTCATATGTTGGAATCCTACCTGAATAATTCTAAATCTTATATTCAGCGCAAAAATCCACAGCGGTTTATAGCAACGTTTAAAGCTTGCGTTGGGGTTAAATAAATACACGAGAAGAGAAATAAGAAAATTGATCAACTCTTTTACAAGGAGTATTTCTTCAATTCGGCTGTACTAAACCAGATTTGCAGGTAGTATTTATTAAGCACGATACTAAGTAAGCAATATTTCTTTCGCCATAGACATTATTCGCTTCGTCGTAGGAAGTTATTTTGTTAAGTCCGCAGTTTGTGTGTCGATTCGACCTGTTACAAGCAAAAGTTTTTAGACGAGTACAATGAACTGACAATTTGTATGAACTTATGTATATGAACCTCAGAGTAAACAGGACTGGAGTAGCCTTTGCCTAACATTACCCCTCTGCCAAATGCACAAGCGTCGGAATCCTGTGCGTTATATAAAACTAGTTGAGCCGCCATTTTAAAACCACAATAATCAGAACGTCTTACCGTGCAGAGCTCCCACGAAAATGCCTGCCTGTGCTGTTTTCTACTGTAAAAAAAAATTCGAAAATATCTGGTATGCAAAAAGATGGCGTCACCTTTCATTTGTAAGCATAATTTTTAGGTTTTGATTATTATTTAATTCATAATTTCATGTTTTAGCAGACTACAATTTCAAATTTCGCGCTCAAAGTTCGTTTGATGACGTCATGGCTGCACCCCCCACGAGACTACCTAGGGTTGACCATTATCGCATTTCAATTAATTAAGACAAAAATTAGAAATAGTTTGTTGGTAATAAATAACTGTAATTTTGTATTATTTATTACCAATTATAATTTCGTTTTAACAATGTACGTTGCGTGTTTATTTTTAGTTCAGTATTAAGTACATACCTACAATTTTGCGGCTGCTTGAAGCCTATTCTTTGCTACACAACATGGAAATATAAAATAATAAATAAAATAATTAATTAAAATAATAATCAAACTATTTGCCCTTTTATTCATGCTGGGCGGCGCTCAAAAACATTAAGAGTACTAATGCTGTATATACCTACAGTGTCCCTGACTTCATAAAAAAGCACGGTTAAAAGGGTACCATCGCCTAACCAGCACACCCGATCATTTCCGAGAAACCAAAATTTTTTTTCGAGCCACAGGACAAATTGTTTTTATTTTGTAATCAGCAACCCTTATTAATTTGTACAATATTAATTTGCACAATAGTGATGTCAACTTCATCGATATTGTGATTTTACGAGTGAGTAATGAATGAGTGAATGAATGCTTTTTCTTAACGATAATAAAAAACAGCTTAGATAAATTACAGTTTGTTTCAGTAATTATTACCAGGTATTAATGATGATTTCAAATAAGAATAAGATATGTGATTTTGAACTGATGACGCCGTATGTAAAGTGCGGAATTATACTATTTACCTGCGATATTATACATACGAGAATAAAACTGTAAAGATATAGAATAAAACAGGTCAAGTCCACCTTAAACCAAATGGCTAGTAATGAGAGTAGAGGAAGCGAAATCACTAATTTTTGAACAAATTGTCTGTCTGTATGTATGTTTGAGCACGCATCACGCAAAAACTACGCGACGGATTTTGATGACATTTTAGTATGGTAATAGCTAAATGTCATCGTCAACATTTAAGTTAAGTTTTTTTATTAATATTGTAGCATTTATAGCTCTTTAAAAACCGGCTTGTCCAACTGCAATACTTCAAGATACACTAGGAGTAAGGTATGTGGTGCCAAAAGTCCTTTGTACATAAATGAAAGCTATTGGAAGATAGTATTGCAGTATTAAAATCAGAAATTATCGGTATGTGTAGTTCCGATAATTTCTGGCGGTATACTAATTGTTGGTATTTATACTTTAAGCTTTGACATGCCCGGAAACATCTAATTTTTCATATTCTGTTTTCCTAAAGAATACAGCATACAAAAAAATGTATTCATGCTTGTAATAGGTAATCTTCAAGAACAAGTACTATATGTTCCATACATTTTGAGCCGTCTCAGATTCAAAAATTTATCTAACAATAGAAGAAGATTAGTTGCCCATGCTGTGCCAACGTTATTCTTGAATGATCCTCTTAGTTTATTATATAACTAGTTATGTTTCAAATAGATATTAACAAGTTATATTATAACAGTTTTAGTTTATTACATTTAAATGTATTAATTTTAAGTTAAAGAATAAGTTGAAAAGGAAATACGGTAAAGTGATGTAAGCGAATCGCAAAAAAAATACAAATAATCAATCGGTCAAAGTAAAAATCTGAGAAAACCAACTATATTCACCATCGCTTTGTTAAAAATAATGTTTCAGTGTTCCTCCTTTCTTTTATGGTTATACGCGAAAGGGTCCACAGTGAATTCTATATATATAATAACACCTATTGTAAATATATTTTAAATGCAATAAACTATTAAGTTTCAATTTGTATTTTATGGATATAGCCTTCGAAATTGACTGTTGTAGCGTGTAATATCATCATTAATTTAATTTAATTTTCAATACTCAATACTCAATAATTTATTGCATAAACCACAATGTACATAAAGATGTTAGAAGAATGGGGTTAAAGGTCATTGTGGACCCTGTCGGGGGATGTTTGGATGAGAGGGGGAGAACCCTTCACAACAATTTACGTTAACATTTTAAATTATTATATTTTATATATACTTCATTTTATATTTTAATTGTATTAATTTATTTAGTGTGTATTTAAATTGATTATGATAAGTATCGTATTATGATTATCATGAATTTTTCATCAGTATCTTTAATTTTTTAAGCCAGTTAATACAAATTTAATACTTCAAAGTTTTCTCATTTGGTTATTCTTGGATGCTATAGAGCTTAATGTTTATTCATTAATAATCAGTTGTGTATTCATCTATTTATTTAGTTATTTGATTATAAATTATTATTTTAGAGGTTTTTATTATTATTGTTATTTTTTTTAGAAATGATATTATTTTATTAATTTTGTCGATGTAGCAATGTTAGTTCTATTAAGTATAGTAAATGCTACTTAAAAATTTTTGTCATTAAGGTATTCTTGGATGCTATAGTAATGTTTATTTATTAAAAGTTCTTTTAGACGTGTTAAGAATTTTTTATCTTCAGATAGATCTCTTATAGAATCTGGTAACTTGTTGTATAGTTCTATTGACGCAAATAAGGGTCCTGAAGAGTGCAGCTTTAGACGGGAGGTTGGTAATCTTAGTTTGTTCCGTCTGCGTAGAGTGTTCTTTTTTGTTGATTCATCACGCGTTTCATATAGTTCAGGATGTTTTTTTATAAATGTACATGCTTCCAAAATATAGATACAAGGTAATGTAAGTATTTGATATTTGACAAAATATGATCTGCAGCTAGTTAAATTGTCTAAATTAAATATTATACGGAGCAATTTCTTTTGTAATGTAAATAAATTAAATTTTTAATACATAATGTAGGAATACTAACGCAAAGTTAATACATTCATTCATTGAACGGAACTGATTTATCGATATCGATATTCTCGTGCTATGTCATGTCACTTCTCACACAATGACATTCGTGTGTTTGAATAGAACGTTAACACACTATTTTAAGCACGTGTGCGTGTATTTTAAATATGTTTGTCGTATTATGCATGTGTGCGTTTGTATACACGCAAAGAGTTTTGTTCCTGTGTGCTGGCATTGAATGTAGTAGTAACCTCACCCCCCGCAAAAAATGGCAGAAAAATATGTACGAGAAATTGACTAATGGCTACTCCAGTCCTGTTTACTCTGAGATATGAACAGAGATGAGAGAACAGGGAAAGATTTGTGATTTTAAATTCCAATCCGTTTATAGTGCAACAGGGGGTAACTGCAGTAATCTCTTAGAAATTATTGGCGACAGTATTTTTTGTCACCGTGTCATATAAGTTGGTAACCGATAAGCGCTGAAAAAACAAGTATAAAAAATGTTATGTCCTTATGCATCATATGGTCACCCACACCAGCGCATCTTGATAGTGAGGGTGACCATATTTTTTTTCTTATTCCTAACTTCATAAAATACTGTTTAGTCTAGACGGCCAACTGTAACTCGTGTAGTAAACTTTGTAACCCAAAAACGGAAATCGCTACCAGTCCTGCGACACGAGGTTCAAAAAGTGCTTGGCTGCCCTCCTACATAATGGGCTATCTTTCAACCGTATTAAATCCCATGGCAACTAGAATCCTTATACTTTTGTATATATTTAAAAATCTTCACATAGTACCCAACCTAAAGTTAGTAAGTTTATTTACTAGGTTTTAGTCCAGTTATTCTTCACATTTCGAATGGGTTCGCTCTGAATCCCAATCGAGCACGGGGCCCAGTCAGGATCCACGAGCTAACCCAGATGGTGCCTATTCACCCTGGCTTTAAAATCGGACGGGTTTAAAGTACTCGGAAACTCCTTCTCTACGTACTAACGCATGGACGAGAAATATGTGAAAAATATCTGTTAGAATGTCGACAAAATGCTATTGCTACGTTAGAGTTAGTAGACAAAAATCCGCGGTTGAAACTACTCTTTTGACTTAAGAAGTCAGTTTCTAAACGCAACCATGTTTGAGACGATTGACGAGAAATGACTAAACACGAGAAAACGGGTCGAGAAAATTTTGTCGTGTTGCGTATGCTGGGCGAGCAGATGAGGCATGAACCACCTTCGCCTTGTTATAAAGAAATTGCATATGGAAGAACCAACATCCTTCTTTAAGTCTTATAAAGACATACTAGTACCCGTTTTCACCATCAACCCCTAACTTTTAGGTGTCACTTAAAATATTTTAGGTGACACTTAACATTTATTTTCTTTTCACCATCACTTAGGGGACATAATATTGTAAATGTCGTTATATCTGTTAAACCTGACGAATTTCTTGTGCCCATTCTTCTTGTCAGTTAAAAGAAGTCCTGAATGGGTGGAAGATAAAAATATAAGACTATTTTTAAGTGCATTTGAATAAAGTTATTTTTATTTTCATTAAATTTTGTGTGGACACAAATACCATTTGATATTGGAAGGAGTGTAAAGTATATAAACATGTTATATTTAAACATTGGAGCGAAATATCCTCTTTCTGTTTTGAATTGACCTATAGCCCAATCCAGAAGTAAATTAACTTCGCATTTGTCTTTTTTTAAGTCTGAATCCTACTTTATGACAATGATAATTGATTTTGATTACGCAAACACACTTGACATTAGCACTAAACGCGTTATAATTTGCACATACATCTAGAGATAAATCTACATAATAAAATAGACGTTCTTGAGTAATTTTAAATGGAATTTGATGTACCGACGCTATCAATTAAAGATTATGTTGTTTTAATAATGTCACGAGTTTCTTAAATAAGTAGAGATCTTGTGAATTACATAATGCAATTAATTTCTTATATTTTTCTGTTGTTACATAAGTAATATAGATAATAATCGTAACGATAAGAGCATCTTACAAATAAAACTATTTTTCGACGAATAATTGGAGTTGGAATGCAGTAGCGACCTGCTCAAAAACATACGAAATGCATTACATGAAGCTTTTGGACGATATGTCGCAGTTTGGACGTGATGAGCACAAAGAAAAAAACAAAATTCAAGAGATTATAGAAAGGATTAATCTGCCGTGCCATCATTTTTTTGCGTGTGGCGTTAGTCGCGGGAGCCGTGTCATTTTTTAATCGATGATAACTCCTTCGAATTAAGTTTTAAGGAAATCTACCCCGAATAAAACTATCTTCACTTCTCACGTAAATCAAGCTCGTAGCATTCGTTTCTGGTAATTGTATGCCGCAACGAATCTGTTAAAGCAATGTGCTGCATATAATTATGTATGTATCTTAAATGATTTTGATTCATTGCATTCTATGAACAGACGAGAAGATGATAAATTATTTTAATTAAAAAATACTAGAAAATATCGATTCGGCTCACAAGTAAATATTTAAGCGGGAAACCGAAACCTTTGGATGTCTGGTCCAATGGTCTCCCAATTGTGCTACAAAGCCTTGTGAAAAACCGTCGAAATTTTCTAGTACCTTTCTGTTTTTAAGCTGTAGTCTCATCAATGAGAGGATTTTCACGTATTCGAAAAAATCATTTTTACAAGTGTTTGGACAATCGATTAAGTTGAAACAGCCAATTAGTTTTATGGCTTTTGACGTGATAAATCGATAAATGCCGACTGCCCGCACGTAAAAGTGTAACGTTCCGCCTCAGCCAAGCGTGCAAGCGAGAGCGCGGATCAAGCGATAGAGAGGCACGATCGACCTAAGCGTTCGACTTTAGTGCATCTATCTCACTTCCACTTCATGAAGTGAAAAGTTAATGTGGTTTCCATTGTTTATTACAACAACTTAATGTTAATTTATCGAAAAAAAAATGTCAACTAACTCCTTCTTTGAATTATACAAAATAATGATAATTCAGTGATAATAATTCAATTCAGTTCATAAAAGTATGCAATTTTTATATATTCCATTCGACTCACACGAAGACTTTTTTATTGTTTTTCCATTAAAATAATTTTATATTTAAGATAGCATTGTAAAATGCTAAATATATAAAACCATAAGACGAGAATATATTTGACGCAGCTTTTGAAACTGTTCTACAAAAATACCAAGATCAAACCGAATTCGTCACTTATTTCAGACAGCGGTGGTGTACAAAATCGCAATTGATTCATGGGAGCGGCTTCCAATTATACATCAATCAACAACGCTTTGAAATCTTTTGGCAGAGTAATAAGGGATGGCAATATGCTCCTGTCTTTGTCTAGGTTCTTAAATATTGCTGAATATGATGCATGAGTCATCGTAATTTTTAATCCAGGGTCAAAATATTGTAACGACCAATTAATAGCACTACATTAGTAGTTGTGGATAACGAATCTTCGTCCATATATACAAGGTCAACAGAAAGTACAAGTGTAAACATGCCGTGATTTGACGTGAAGCAATACAAAGAAAATCTGAAACGCGCTAACAAAGTTATTGCGCCGGCTGAATTAAATACAAATTCCAACGCAGAATAGTTGGACCGACGCCGAAAAAGACATCTAGCTAGGCAGAAGTACTTCACTTTTCGCTGAGTCAAAACTGAACATAAACTTTTCTTGCAATGATATTGTATAAATTCAGTTGCTAATTATGATATTTATAAATTAATGAGTAATTCCATACAAAGAGTACACATATAGAATTAGAGGTTCTGTCATTATTATACTTTTGAAAGAGGACAAACCAGAAAGTGAAATAATAGAATTTATTATTTACATCAATTTTAGTTCTGCATCTCGCACAAATATCTATATATCTTACATAGAGTTGCACTCTATGTTCTCCCGCTAACAATTATTATGGTTGGCTAGAAGAGATTTATTTCAGAAATAAGCGCACGATTGCTCTTTAAAATACTCTACCGTACTGTTCCACTCTTGTAAGTGCAATGAAGAATATAATAGACACGCACCATAATAAAGAATATGCAAATCTTTCAACTCCCGGCATTTTTCGCAGGGAATTCTCAAATTTTTATTGGTCGTTGGCTAATTCTGTTGTATATGGTGTCGTGCTATGTACCTATTTGTTTATTGGTTTACCTAAAACTTATGCACAAAGTATTATGATAAAATGCTTAGATATAAAATACGTGTGTAAAAAACAACCACGCCTCCGAGCCCTCAGATGGGATTCGAACCCACGACCTTTCGCAATCCGGGCGACTGCTCTGACCGCTGAGCTACCGAGACGCTGGCAAACGTGTCGAATTTTACAAACGTATTCCAACTTCTACTATGAGCTAGTATCGTTCCACCAATGTTGAACGCTAACTACCTTCAACATTGAAAGTAATATTTTTACAAATATTAAACAATCAATTAAGATGGAACCGGCTATAATTATGTTTTTATTTAATTTTTTTTGCATTCACAATGCAATATTTCTATAAGATATAAAATACGTGTGTAAAAAACAACCACGCCTCCGAGCCCTCAGATGGGATTCGAACCCACGATATTTATATCTTATAGAAATATTGCATTGTGAATGCAAAAAAAAAAAATTAAATAAAAACATAAAATGCTTAGGTTTATATGTTGCTGTTAATTTAAGTACACACACAGATAAACACCGCAAGACAGTAAGACGATATTTTTATAAAAATAGACACCACAAAATATTTAGATTATAACACTAAGTGCCCGTTTCACAATCTGTGATTAAGCATTGACTTCTGGTTTAATCTAAAAGTGAAAAAGAAGTCTACCCTACACTCTAATGGTACTAACCACAAAAAAGGCAACATAGTTTTCAAAACTATGGTCTATCACCGTTCTTTGCAACCCGCTTGATAAGCGCAGCGATACCGAAATTACCTTCAGATTTTATGGGAGAGCCACGTGGCCAGCAGTGGTTACTTTTCGGCTACCGAATGATTATTCTGATGGTAACAACTAGCCAACGCTAACCACAAAATGGGCAGCAGAGTTTACAAAACTATGGTCTATCACTGCTCTTTGCAACCCGTCTGATAAGCGTAGCGATTTCGGAAATACCTCCCTATTTTTTGGGGAAAAGGCGTACCCAGCCGTGGTCACTTTTCGGCTACCGAATGATTATTCTGATGGTTTTTACCTTTAGTTTTTCAACTAGCCAACGCTAACCACAAAATGGGCAGCAGAGTTTACAAAACTATGGTCTATCACTGCTCTTTGCAACCCGTCAGATAAGCGTAGCGATTTCGGGAATACCTCCCTATTTTTTGGGGAAAAGGCGTACCCAGCCTTGGTCACTTTTCGGCTACCGAATGATTATTCTGATGGTTTTTACCTTTAGTTTTTCAACTAGCCAACGCTAACCACAAAATGGGCAGCAGAGTTTATAAAACTATGGTCTACTACTGCGCTTTATAACCAACCTAATAAGCGTAGCGATTCCGAAAATACCTCCACATTTTTTGGGGGGAGACGTGTCCAGCAGTGGCCACTATTCGGCTACCAAATGATTATTCCGATGGTTGGTAACTTCAGTTTTCCATTAAGCAAACTCAAAATAGATGTTATAGCGTTGGAACTAGATTTCTCGCTGCTGCAGAAACTTGCCATCTCACAAAAATAACATGTTACCATTATTACTCTTATTAAGGGTTCCGCACTCGATGAGTCCTAACCCTATTACTGTCACTCATGTCGTCTATCACACATGTATTGCAGCCAAACGATTGGAACTACAGTCTTATTCAGACTTTCACATTTGACTAATAGCCATACAAATAGTTAAATATTATTTTTTATTATTTTTAAAGAGAGCTACCAGATATATCTTAAGGAATATATTGTTTTAAACTTTCATGGTCACTAACATTATAGTAATATAAGTTATTTACGGGATTGCTACCATGTACCTTGTTTTTGAGTTTCCGATATTTCGGCACTGTTGCAAGTGCCATGATCAGTTCAGTCGCTCCGTGATCATGGCACTTGCAACAGTGCCGAAATATCGGAAACTCAAAAACAAGGTACATGGTAGCAATCCCGTAAATAACTTATATTACTATAATATCTTAAGGAATTCGAAAAAAAAAATTCCTACCTTATCCTTATAGCTCGTTGAGTACATAAATAGTGTTTTTTTTTAATAAAAAAAGGATCGAGAAGCTAAATTTTGTTGCTAAGAATTTTTTAACTTTTCATTGCCCTTTAAATTTGTAGATTATGTTTCTTTTAATGTATTTTTACTAAGAAACCAATATATTGCGTTATTATTGGAAGTCCAACACGCACTTGGCCACTTTTTTTAATTACTAACCCTAACACAACAAATATAAAATCAAGGAAATGCCTATCCTGCAGGCCGAAAGTGCGTGACCTTTTCAGTTGGCAGACGACAGACCGCGATATTTAAACTTAGATTCAAATCTTTCACGCTAATGTACAAAGCCAGGTATTGTGCCAGACGAAAATGCACTAAAACTTGCTATTTCGCGTGAATGGTTATCTAGTTAGTATTTCCTAAGATTTGTAGTCTAGAAGAATGTCTATCATAATAACATCACAAAGCATTGTTTTATGATTTCTAGAAATCTTGAGAGCCAACATAATATTGTGATTTACGGGCTGTAACATCACACGAACGGCGTAAATGTTTAAAGTTTATTGGATGAGGATGCATCCGTTGAGTTACTGTTAAATTGGCAACATTACATTTTGTAATCACCTATTTTTATAGCTTAAATTTTAACATATATATTAGTTCTTTCTTAAACTTCTGCGCACATTAAACATTTGAATAAAACGAATTGTTTACGGATTTGTGCCGTGATCATGGCTCCTGTAAAGAAGTCGAAACATCCGTAAAAAGTTGTTTATTCAAATATATGTGTATATTTTTTTTTGTAAATAGTACCGTTATCTCCCTTGATGGTAAGCTGAGATGCGGTCTAGGATGTGACGCGATTGCCTATAAGATAACTATTCACTCGTCACTTAAAGACTCCTAAATTGTATGTGACAGGAAACACAGACTTAGTCAAGGAGTTCCACTTTTTAGCGGTATATACTCTAAAAGTCCTATACTTTTTGCTTTTAAATTTTAAATAAAATAAAATTGTCAAATTCCTTAAAATGTTAAGACTAAAGTTTTAGTTGGCACAGGAGAAAGGTTTCGTCAGGGATAGGCTAACTCCGGCCCGCGATCAATATGAAGCAACTACTTCTTAACAAGAGCACATTGGAATTTTATAAGTCATTCCACAACTAAGACACAGACCCCAAATATAATTGTTACGTCCAAAGATAATTGCTATGTTTGAAACAAAATATTTGGCGAACAAAAGTTATCTTAAATGAAATTAAGTAAAAAATTGTCATCGCAATAGCTTTCGAATGACACCTTATTCCCTTGCTAAAAATTTCATCATCACAAAGAAGCCGGCTCATAATGAAATCAATAACAAAAAACAGATTCACATGGCCACACAAAGACCATCGATCCTCAATCTACTTCGCAGCGTACTTAAAATTTTATTGCACTTAGCTATTTCTTTCTTAATACAAAAGTTATTTTATAATATTGGATGGATTGGATTAATGAGTGTTTCATAAGATACATATTAATATTTTTATTAAAAAAAATAAAATTAGCCAGAAGTTCAACAGCTTGGCTCGACATATATTTCGTTAGTAAATATAGGCACGTGTCCCCATCACTGCTTTAGGTGATGAACACCTCTCCCCATCTCAAGATGAACTTGTTATAGAAGAGTTTAAGGTTATTTATTATTTTGTCGAATAACAATTTTATTTTTTTTAATTTTCTCTGTCTAGGAATCGTCTAAGTATTTTCTTGCTTAAAAACCGTACATGATGTAGATACCATGTCTTAATAGAAAAGATACATTCTATTAGTTGATTGCTGTTCATATTGGCTAGATCTCTCGTTCGTCGCAGCGACAGAAGCTATCAAAGGTAATACTCGGTAAGCAAAGCTCGCTTTGTGGGCAAAATACAGATAAATGAACGTACTACAATATCCATATAGTACGAAACCCAACTACGCGTGGCCGGGTCAGCTAGTATTTTTATATATATCAAACTCCTCAAAAATAGCTAATGGATATACTTAAGAAAACCAGACCTTAAGCTAATTATTTAAAAATACAAAGTTCCCCAATATAAAAAAATATATATATAAACATTAGACAGCATCACAAGACAAGTTCTGAACCCAAGTTAAGTAGCTAAATTCACATTCAGAAACTACGACGGTACCACAACACCTAGATATGACCCAGCCGGGGGTCGAACCCTAAAACATGAAGAGGCGTTACCATAAAAACCGGTATGTGACGGATCGATACACACGCGACCGTCTATAACAATAATTAAGTCGTAATTCATTTTAACGTTAACGACAAACAGACCATATTATTGTGATAATAATACTGTTTTTCTCTGAATCATGTATTTTTACTGTATAATATTGTAAATGTCGTTACTTCTATAAAAGCCGATGAGTTTGTTGCGCCTCTTCTTTTTTAAAAGATATCTTAAATTGATGTTTCTTTTATCTTTTTCTTTATATTTGTGGCTTGCACGATTTGTGCATTTAGCCAGTGTCGAGTAAGTATAATTGCCAGTTCTTGACTAATTTCTTAATTTAATGATGATGAATGAACAGTAAAATATATATATTTTTAAATTATTATAATAGAAAAATACTAGAAAAAATCGACTCGGGTCACAAGTTGATTGGGAGAGCATTGGACCGGATTTCCAAAGGTTGCGGGTTCGATTCCCGCCTGAGAATATACTTGTGACCCGAGTCGATTTTTTCCAATATTTTTCTATTATAATAATTTATCTTATAAGATCGCATTGAAAATGCATAATAAATATATAAAACATATTTTTTTTTTGGTTTCACTAAATGTGTGGGGTTCTACTGAAACCTCCCCGTGGACTTCTTTAGAGAGCAGGAAAAGACATTCCGCTGCTTTGTTACACTTGCCAACACTCTTTGTGGTTAATAATCCACCATTATTACGCACTAATATCCACAACGACACAAATTTTAACAAGAGAAATAAATCCCCTATGTGACGCTTCCCCCTCCCGCCAAAAAGTCTAAATTGATGTTAGTTAAAAATTTTTGGACGAAACAAAAGAACATATTTAGTCCGCATTTTTTTTATTTTGAAATGGTTCGCTCTTGATCCCAATCAAGCCCGGGGGCCAAAATAGGATCCACGATAGAACGAGCTAATCCAGAAGGTGCCTATTCACCCTGGCTTTAAAAACGGACGGGTTATAAGTATACGGAAGTACAGAAGCAAGGATGGAGTTCCACTCCTTTGCTGTGAGCATTATGAAAGATGTTGAGAAGCGCTTGGTGCGACAGCTAGGAATTGCAACCAATGAAGCCCGCAGTGCGTCTGGCTGTCCAATGAGAAAAAGGAAAAAGCGGTTCAGCATATGCAGCTCTTGAGCTTTTAAAAAACCACAACACCAGAAGCTTGTTTGTAATGAGAATTCAGCTTTTGTCTGTTTTTGAGATTCCATAAATTTCTTTGTAATTATGACAATATTTGCTTTCATTTATCTTTGTATTTTTATGGATAACTAATGATAAGCCTGTTCGTAACATACTATTGTTGTGATGTCGTTATCCTGAAGAAATAAAAAAAATAAAAAATAATCTTATAAGTATTACACATCGAATTACTGTTAATTGTCAATTCTACGACACATTATATTAAGCTTGAAATTGCAGTGATTATTTCCTATCATATATCAATAACGCATGTAGCAATCTAACACTTCTTTTAAATTTTTCAAATGTAATAACAAAATGCTGTCATTCAAATGAACTTGTTTGTTGTATGTAAACGTGAACTAGTTTTAAATTTCTGTGGTAACCCAGTTGATTTCCATAATACGTGACAGCTGCCACGTTAACTATGGGTGTGAATGTACCTTTGGATTTGTGTTGAACAAGTATGTTACCAACATTCAGCATTCATAGAAACTCTTTACTTTTGAGATAACTTCCTTGTATTTCTAGTAAAAATATGACTTAACACACCAATTAACTGAACCCAAAGTTAACAAAATGCTTCTCAATATCAAATTATGCCGTAACAAGAATAACCTCTGCATTATTTATCACCCTCCAATCCATACTGGTCCTACTTTTCTTGAGGATTTAGGATGTTTCATTCATAAGGAATCTCAGTGACCTAAATGTAGAGAATATAAGTTTTATGGTGAGTTTGAAATAAGAAATCAATGCAAGACAGTTTGGAAGAGTCAATTCAATGCAGCATCCATCAACTTTCTTATCGTCATGTTCTACATTAGAACAGCATTCCATGTTGGAACTATAATGATAGAAAGGGCTTTTTTACTTGTCTATGACAAATGTGTATACAACTTTTTCAGAAGACAAATTCTATAAAGTTCTTTCCTGTATAATATACTTGAAATGTTTATAAAATTCTATGTTGTCACAAAGTAAATTTTTATTTTTCAAAGTCTTTTAATTAATATTACATTAGGTAAAAACTTTATTCCAAATATTGAAATGAAATGAAAAATGTTTAATTAATTTACAGCACCATACAAAATCAGTATTGACACAACCCTAGTAAGCAATAATAATATATTTGTGTTAGGGTTGCCTCGTTTAAAACTTGCAATTTACAATGATATGTGAATAAAGTATTTAAAAACAAAAATACTTATTTCATAATTAAAATTTACAACAATCCAGCAGGAAAAGAAAATCCAATATTTTAATAGATAAAACTATTCTGTCTTCGTGTCACTGTAACCATTTAAATAATAATATTGAGCACTTTTGTAAGTTTCTATTATGAATTAAAATATATTTACGTAAGTGTGACCAGTTTTTGAGATATACATGCAGTTTTTTCAATAACCTAACCTAACCTGTAATGTATAATTTATGCTATTTGATTTTATGCAAAAGTAAATCTATACTAATATTATAAAGAAGTAAAGTTTGTGTGTTTGTATATTTGTTAAATTGTAAGGGGTAATCTCGGGATCTACTGAACCGATTTTAAAAATTCTTCCACCAATAGAAAGGCACATTATTGCTGAGTGTCATAGTCTATATTGAATGCTAGAAAAAATTTAAAGAATTTTGTCCACCCGTGCGAAGCCGGGACGGGCCGCTAGTTATGAATAAAAAGATTATGCAAAAGAAAGAGATCGTTCATATTTAAAAATGGCGACGCCACTATGGACAAACTCGACACTTTTCTTTTAGTATTGGATATTTTGTTTTTACTAGTATTCATTTTAGTTGTAGTATATTTTTTTTATATTCAAGTAAATCTTACACCTTCTCCATTAATACAAATATTTTTTAGAAAACTAGAATGTCAGCTCTTTCTACGACTGTGCTCTATATTGCTCTATATAAAATCACTATAATGATTGATCAGAGAGCTCACATAACGTTTTCAAAAAGACAAACTTATGGACTTTTTGGCGGGAGTGGGAAGCGTCACATTAGTGGATTTGTTTCTCTTGTTAAAATTTGTGTTGTTGTGGATATTAGTGCATAATAATGGTGGATTATTAACCACTAAGTGTCTGTGAACATTCAAGAGTGTTAGCAAATGTAACAAAGCAGCGTAAGTTGCCTTTTTCTTCTCTCTCAAGAAGTCCACAGGGAGGTTTTGTATAACCCTACACATTTACTGAAACCTAGGCAACAATATATTTCACTGTTAATTCATCATTATCAAATCAAGAAAAGAAAATACTCGAGACTGGAAATTATACTGGCTAAATGCACAAATCGTGCAAGCCACAAATAAAGAAAAAGGCAAACTTATTTATTACGTTTGAGATAACCTTTTAGTTTTAATTTTGAAATTTATCTCGTGGCATTAAGGTCTGTTGTATGTTAATTAAAACGCAATAATAATTAATGAATGAACCCAAGTAATTTAGCTACTTGTGTTATTGAACTCAGAAAAATATGACGGTACCAGAACCCCTTGCAATAGTTACGTCAGCAAAAAAAGCTTACACTAAAACCCCTGAACATGAATGAAGATAAGTTTGCTTCTACGTTGGCCATATAATTATCTTAGACCGTTTGGTGAAACGGTAGCGATCCTGCCTTTCGCACCGATGGTCCTGGGTTCGAATTCCCGAAGAGGCAGATGATTATGTGATAGATACGAGCATTTGTACATGTCGTCGAGTCATGGGTATATATATATTTCTATAAATATTACATACATATGTATCGTATATGTATGTCTATCCATAGTATAATAAGCTTTATAGTGCTTACTTTGGGATAGGCATGTATCAAATTTTATTATTATTATAATACGATTTCTTCTATGCTGACCATATAATTTATCTAAGATTAAAAATTTGTAATTAAAAGCTTAACTTGAAAAGAAGACTATAACGTTAATTTATATTTGGTCATGAATAGCAAGATTTTATGTTTAAGAAACCGATCTTAACAGCTGAATATTAACGCTGTAAATATATTAACGTGTATTAATTTTAACTAAACGAAAAGATAACTTTATCGCTGTGTATTTCTCTGACAATTAAATATTATTAATTTTCTCGTAAACCTCTCGTGGTAAGCTATAACACTTGTGTTACTAATGAGTCCACGTCCCTAGTACATCGGCGAGAATCGAACTTGATCGGCTTGGTTAAAAAGCTGATATCTCAACCAATGGACGCCAGACGCCTTTACAAAAGATACATCATTCAAATAATGTTATTTTTAATATTAAAAAGTCAATCTATAATCAAGATTAACTCAGCTATTTTCAATATTGAAAATCAACACGATCGTTATAGGGGTAACAAAAATAATAATAATGGTGGTGGTGCGGTTTAGTACAACGGTAGCGTTCCTACCTTTCCCACCGACAGTCCTGAGTTCGAATCCCGGAAGGGGCAGATGTTTGTATGATGAATACGAGCTTTTTGTACCTGAGTCATGGATGTTTGTATATATTTCTATGAATATTACAAAATTATGTATCATATATGTATGTCTATCCGTTACCCTAGTGTCCATAAAACAAGCTTTACAGTGCTTACTTTGGACTAGGCTAATTGGTGTAAAATTGGTGTATAATTGTCAAGGAAAAGTCACAGCGATAAAATTATCTTTTCGTTCAGTTGAAATGTTAACATCAAGACACGCTAAATATATTAAAAACTTTATTGTTACAGCTGTTATGAGCCGCGATTTTTGACAGGATTTTTAAGCGTAAAATCTTGCTATTTATAACTAAATGGAAATTAACGTTAACTAGCATTTTAGTCTTAATTATATCTTTATATAAATGTATTCAATCATTTAAATTAACCTTACTAACAGCGATAGAGTTTAACTGTTGGTTCGTATCTTTGTTTATTAATGTACTATTTTTAATTAGCGAAAGATAAATTTAAATAACTTTTTTTAATGGAAAATTTTTAATAAGATTCAATATCTGGTACTGTCTAAACCCAAAGTACGTGAATTTATTCAAAACTCCTTCGATATTCAGCTTAAAGATCACAATATAGTGTTTAATATCACTAAATAAATTTTGAAAATTTGTAGTTTGTGAGTATATGGACGAAAATCGAACTAGAAATGCTTTGGTTAAAGCTGACACCACATCAGTCAGCCTTAAAATCATCATTGGGTAAAATAAAAACACTTACCTCATCATTCCAGTCCACATCACTGTCTTCTTCATTAATCCGTTCACCTTTGCCGTAATCTTGAACATCCCTAACACTTTGGAGATCCTTCACCACTCCATCAAGCTGTTCCGAACTCATCATCCCCCACATCTGCATAGCCGTCAGCAACTCCTCATCATCGTCGGTAAATCCCCGATCCGGCGTCAAAGAGTTCAGCTTCTCTAACTTATCATATAGTTTCTCGCGTGGTGTTTGTTCTTTTAAATCGGTTGTGGTTAACTTTTCGAGTTTTTCGTAGAGACGATCGAGACGGTCCGCGAAAGATGGGGAATTTGTCACGTAAGCTGTGCGCGTGCGCACCGATAGGAGTATGAAGAGAATCACGAAACGCTGCATGACGTCCGAACGCGGCGGCGGTTGGAGCCCGACTGCCCGTCTGGTTAGCACATGGCACGCACATTGCACTCGAACCCACCACGTTTTTAGACGCTCTTTCAGAAAGCTTGGTAACAGATACAGAAGCTTGACATTTCATTCATTAGATATTTATCGTACTCACTGTCGTTGTGTTGTGTAATTCTGTTGTTGTTGTGCGTTTAGGAAACAGCCTGACATTTGGAGATACATACAGATATGATAGATATGAGCTTAAGGTATGCTGAAATATCAATTGGTTTACGTTGAGTATGTCAGTTAAAGTATTGAATATTATGTATCTGTCGTCTGAAGAAATTCAATTTGAACTTTTAAGAATGGTTAACTTAAAAGAAAAATAACCTATTTAGTTCTTACACTTTCGCGCACATTACACATTTGAATAAAACACTTTTTTACGGATTTTGCGCATATTTTATTTTATATTTAGTCCTGACGTTTCGACTCCTTTACAGGAGCCGTGATCCTGTGGCTCCTGAGACGAAACGTCAGGACTAAATATAACATAAAATAAAAGTACTAAATATAAAATGAAATAAAATGCCACAAATAAAATTCGAAACGTCAGGACTAAATATAAAATAAAATAAAATATGCGCTAAATCCGTAATAAAAGTGTTTTATTAAAATATTTTTAACCCTTTATCATTTAGCTTAAAATACAATAATTAAACATTTAAATAAAAAAATTAGTTGATTTATTGTTCGACTCAACTATAGTTATATCTGTTTGATCCCACGGTAGCGATCCTGCCTTTGGCACTGATGGGCCTGGGTTCGAATTCTGAAAGAGGCAGATGTTTGTGTGATGAGAAGCATTTGTACCTTAGTCATGGGTATTTTATATGTAGGTATTTCTATAATTATTACATATCTTTGTTTCATATATGTATTTCTAGCCGTTACTCTAGTATCTATAACACTTACTTTGGGTTAGGCTAATTGGTGTGAATGTAAGAAATATTGTTATTATTTAATAAATAACAAATCATAAATACCGATCATATGACAATTGTTTTTTTATTTATTATTATTAAATTTATTTAACTTATAGAGAGTTAATTATTTTTCTTTTAAACTCAAATTCGGAATTCGAATGAAATTGAGAAAAATCTTATTAATCAAAATAGGTTTATTTATTTTTATTATTATTATAAACCTTTCCTGCCCGCCTAGCATGCGCTACTCGAGCTATCTCGCGCACGATTGAAGAGAAGTTTGTCGACATCGACATAATATCTCGTTGTCCTTAATGTAGACAAACAGGTGTTGCCTCTTGATATATGAATATTAACTACTTTATTATCTAACATAGCAACACCGATATCGTTCATTTAATTTGTGTTGCGTGTTTTACCCTTTTATTTACTTTTTGGAAATGTGGATTACCTCAGAATAACATCAATTTTGACGTTGTCTGACGACTTACATGATCTGTGGTTGATCGTTTCTCACTAAGACAACGGTGTTTGTTTTTTTTTTAAATCGCCGAAAGTTTTTGCTGTTTATTCTTTTAATATAAGTTTATTCTTTTTACAATCTAAAATTTTAAAAAGAATAAACGAGTACTTTTAGTCGACGCAATATAATAGGGGTTAAAGTATGAAATTGCCGTTTTATTGCAATAGGTTCTTTGAATTGACATAGAATCTTCATGGTTTGAGGTTTTCGAATGAAACTTTTTTTAAATGGTTTCTATGATGTTCTTTTTTTAAAAAATGTAAAACATTTGAATATCGACTTTCAATTGTTTTTGTTATTCAATTTAGACAAGAAAGATGGATACTGCGAAAATTCGAGTTATTTTTGAATACGAGTTCCGACGCGGAACTAACGCGGCAGAAACAGCCCGCAATATCAATGCTGCGTTTGGAGAGGGGTCTACTAATGAACGCACCGTGCGATTTTGGTTTAAACGCTTTCGTGATGGAAATTTCGACTTAAAGAACGAGCCACGAGGAAGACCGCCCACACAGGTAAATAACGATGAATTAAGAGAGATAGTGGAAGCCGATCCTAGTCAAAGTACCCAGGAATTAGCGGCATGGTTTAACGTTACCTTACCCACAATATTGACTCACTTGCGTCAAATCAATAAAATAAAAAAATACGAAAAATGGGTGCCTCATGATTTGACTGATCTGCAGAAAGAAACGCGTGTTGAAACTTGTGTTGCCTTGTTGAACCGGTACAGAAATGAAGGAATATTGGATCGAATTGTAACATGTGATGAAAAGTGGATTCTTTATGATAACCGGAAAAGAAAAATGCAATGGCTGACCCCAGGTCAAATGCCACAACAGTGTCCTAAAGCAAAACTTACCAATAAAAAGGTAATGGTAACTGTTTGGTGGTCTCAGCATGGTGTTATTCACTATAGTTTTCTCCGATCTGGTCAAGCAATAACGGCAGATGTCTATTGTGCCGAACTCCGAACCATGTTGACAAAACTAGCAGTAAAACAGCCCCGACTCATGAATCGATCTTCACCATTATTGCTCCACGACAACGCGAGACCTCACACAGCACGAGAAACCATTTTGACCCTTCAGGAACTGCAGTTAGAAACCATTCGTCATCCTCCGTATTCACCAGACCTTGCTCCAACGGACTACCATTTTTTTCGTGATTTGGACAATTATCTACGTGACAAGAAGTTTTCTTCCCAGGAGGCAGTACAAAATGCTTTCACACAGTTTGTGCAGTCTAGATCGTCGGAATTCTATCGCAAAGGCATTAATGACCTTCCCATTAGATGGCAGCAATGTATAGATAATAATGGCAACTATTTTGATTAAATAAATTTGTTAAAAATTTAAAAAATAAACAATATAGATTTTCAGTACAAATCGGCAATTTCATACTTTAACCCCTAATACTAAGCGACTAAGGTTTGTAAAAAATGCAACGAGTTTTACAAGTAGATTGATAAATGTTACTACACAAAAAAATATTATTGTTACTATTACTAATCCGATTGTTATATAAAATATTGTTACAGTTTTGATATTATTAGGTTGAAATTGATTTTGATAGGTAGATGGTCAATAAGTCGAGGATCTTATTAACGAAACTGGGTAGTCACTGGTATTGTCCCCGTCAAATAAGTTGAACATGATTTTGAAATCACGTGACATGCGCAGTAGTGAATAATGTACCTAAACTTGCTACTGCGCATGTCACGTGATTTCAAAATCATGTTCAACTTATTTGACGGGGACTATACCTACGCTTGCCGTAGATGCGCAATTGCGATTGCACTGGCCCGACTTTCATATACAAGGTCATTATATAAACACCATCCAAATTTATAAATGATATTCTTTGAAGAGAGTTACGAAACAAGATTTTTTTCTTTTAATATCACTCAGTACTAAAATATTAAGTTAAGGCTATACAAAGTTATCCGAGGAAAACTACCGATTTACTGTCACAATCACGCTACGCACGGTGTTGGAGCAGATGATTACACAACCCCCGCCCCTCCCCCCGTATTTCATTGATACATTACGCTGCGCACGGTGTTGTAGCAGATGACTACATGACCTCCCCCACCCCCCCGCCGCCGCCGCCGCTCCCGCTCCCCGCTCTCGCATATTTCATTAATACATAACAATAATTGTCATAAGTTCCAAATTTTTCCTTCATACTTGATCGGGCTTAGGACCGTCAAATTGCAGAAGGTATGAGTTGTTTTCTAATAACAGATAAAAACTTTGAACGTAAAAGTAAACCATACTTTTTGCAATAAGGCGTGTTTAAAAAATCTGGAACAACTTAGGTACAAAAATTGGTTGGAGTATAGCAATGGCTGTGCAAGGCGTCTAGAACTTAAGATTTTTTTTGTCTCACTGAAACATACAAAACTAAGAGAACTATTAACAACAGAAACTAAAAAAACACAGGAATCGCATACGCAATACGAAAATCGGTATTAAAAAGCAATAAATTCACTGATAACACATTTCAATACTTTTCCTAGTCCTAAACATTAACATCGCTCATTTAATACTAATCCGAAGCCGGATGAAAAAATAGAAAGAGTAAAATTATTATTAGATTTTATAATTTTTATGACTCACCCGGATTGCGAAAGGTCGTGGGTTCGAATCCCACCTTAGGGCTCGGAGACGTAGTTGTTTTTTCATACGTATTTTATATCTTATAGAAATATTGCATCATGAATGCAAAAAATTAAATAAAAAGCACATAATTATAGCTGGTTCCATCTTAATCGATTGTTTAATATTTGTAAAAATATTACTTTCGATGTTGAACTCATAATAGAAGTTGAAATACGTTTGTAAAATTCGACACGTTTGCCAGCGTCTCGGTAGCTCAGTGGTCAGAGCACTTGCCCGGATTGCGAAAGGTCGTGGGTTCGAATCCTACCTGAGGGCTCGGAGGCGTAGTTGTTTTTTACACACGTATTTTATATCTCATAGAAAATATTGCATTGCGAATGCAAAATAATTAAATTAAAAACATATTTTTTGAAGTCTAAACGCCCTGCACACCTTTGCTATACTCAAACCCAATAATAAATAAAAGAACCAATCATAATACACTTACATAAAGTTTGAAAACAATCGTTTTAAGAGTACTTCATTAACTGTTCAAAATGTAGACCATTTCTCTCCAAACAGAGTCTTGCACGTTTACGAACATTGTCTTTAATTTTATTAAGCACTACAGTGTCATTTTTCACTTCGTCAAATGCACGGATTATTTTTATTTTTAAGTCCTCGAGGCTTTGGGCCTCCTCCACATAAACCCGCCGTTTAATTTCGCCCCACAAAAAAAAGTCACAAGGCGTGAGGTCTGGTGATCGGGGCGGCCATGGGACGGGGCCTCCACGACCGATCCAGCGATCACCATGTTCGGTGTTTAAATAATCGCGAACTGCGGCCGCATAATGAGGTGGTGCTCCGTCTTGTTGGAAATAAAACACGCGATTTTGAATAAGCGCGAGTGGTACTTCGTCCATAAAGTCGGATATTACAGTGCGTAACATATCAAGATACGTGCTTCCGGTCAACCGCCCTTCAATAAAGAACGGCCCCAGTACTTGGTTACCGATAATACCCGCCCACACATTTGCACTAAAACGCACTTGATGATGGTTCTCCCTTATCACGTGCGGGTTCCGGAACGACCACCAATGCTCGTTGTGTTGGTTATACAGTCCCACGCGAGTGAATAAAGATTCATCAGTCCATAAAATAACAGCACCAGGATGTTCAATCAGCCACTCACAAAAGGCACGGCGAGGCACGGCATCTGCTTCACCTAAAGACTGCACTTTCTGATAGTGATAAGGATGCATGGTTGCGGCGTTAAGTAATTTCCACACCGCGGGTTGACTTACGCCGAACCGTCTTGCTGCGTCATTCGTACTTGCTCTGGGATTTCGATCAAAGAAATCAAAGATTTCGTCTTCGATTTCAATTGCAAGTCTCCTTCTACCGTGATGGCG
Source organism: Calamotropha paludella (assembly GCA_927399485.1). Classification (NCBI taxonomy): domain Eukaryota; kingdom Metazoa; phylum Arthropoda; class Insecta; order Lepidoptera; family Crambidae; genus Calamotropha; species Calamotropha paludella. The sequence continues at coordinate 1,868,776 of OV656806.1, read as the reverse complement.
TCGTAAATTGTCCGTGGTCAAGTAAGCGTTGATTCGCAGCTAAAATGGTTTGACGATTCGGTGTTGTAGCATTTACGAAACCACTATTTCGAAGACGAGGAAGACTTTCAGCTTCGTACAGTGCACAGGCACCGTTTAAGCTTTCTCCACTTAAAATATAGCACCGTACCATCTCGTAATACTCGCGATTTGAATACATTTTGTTAGGTAGGTATTTATGTGATGTAAGCTCGCGGGAGCACAAGACGTACGTCGCGGGAGGTTCCCGCGTGACTGATTTCATTGCACAGGTGTCGCCACAACTAGGGTTGCCACCCGTACGAAAATACTTTATTTCGAATGATTTGATTTTTTTGGGATTTTGAAAATTTTAGTAGTACAGCTCGACAATAAAGAGTTGACAAAAAATATTCCGCAACTAATGTACACTTTTTGTTGGCAACACTTCCTTATCTGTCAAAACTGTCAAGAGGTTGACTAATTTTTTGCTTAGTTAAGAAGTCAATTGTTATTCTAGTGTGTTTTACGTGATATTTCTTTATCCTGGGTTTCATCATGAACAAAACCTACCGTATCGGTTCTCGCACAGAACAGAACTCTCTCTCGGAACAGATAGTGAATATGTTACACCGAAAAAATGTTTAAAAGAAATGATAGGTCAAAAAGAAAAATAAACGATTGCAGTAAAGTATAAAAGTACGTGGGAAAACGGACATGGTGATTGGTTAATTTATGATCCACAGAACGAATATAATGGAAAATGCAAATTGTGTGGAATTACATTTACAATTGCTTCAGTATAGGAGTAGGACAAGTAAGAAGACAAATTTTCTTTTTCTGTGTGTGTGTGTGAATTGATATGGTTGCATTAAATATCCAAACTAAACTATGCTATGCTAGACTGTAAAGATGCTGTGTTTGCAATTGTTTAATAGAAATACTAATTTGATACAAACTGCAAAAAGCAATAAAAAATATGCTTTTAAACATAATGATAAAGGAAAATAAATTATACTTTATTTTCATACTATGTACTTTTTTTTCTTACCTATAATAACCAGAGTACTTTAACTACAAAAATAAAAGGTGGCAACCCTAGCCACAACCTGCGCGCGCAGCCACGATCGCGGCTCGCCACATGCGCTTCGAGTATTTAAATTGAGTAAGTCATTGTTCTAACTTTTTGCAAGTTATAAAAACATCGACTTCAAAGTTATTACGGTTTTCGGCAAAAACAAACAATATTTTATTTCCCTTCATTGTTCTAATAGAAATAGTAGTATTTATAAGGCTATTGAATTATTGATTTTTATTTTTTTCTTTTATGAAATAATCAAAATTTACTATTTCAACGTAACATAACAAATTTACGGTAAACATTATTATTTTAATTTTATACAACTGTCCGTTTTGCAATAAATGGAAAAAAAATATTGATTATTTTTCCTCTTTTAAACAAACAGGCAACAGTATTTTTTTAATTATTTAGCAAGAAATGGTTTAATGCGAAACAAATTCAAATAATTAACAAATTTAAATTGTTAGAATGACATTAATTAATACAAATAAATGAATCGTGGTCAAAAAGTGCACTACACATGTGGACTTATACTGCAGGCAACCGTATTATTGGACTTTTCATTCTTTTTCGAGGTCCAGCTTCAAAACGGTAAGTTGTATAAAAAAATTGTTCAAACAAAAGTCGTTGACAAAATCCTAAGGAACAACTTTTACATTTACATTTTTGCAATAAAAATGTATTTTCAAGGTGAAAAATAAAAAAACACCGTTTGAAGACTTTGGCGCCACCTACTGTGTGCATTTGTTGGTGTACGGGATTGCAGCAATGACATTTTTTGTAGATCTTGACGTCCTCTACATTTTATAATCAATCGATTTTTCTGTGAAATGCATACATTCCGAGAAAAATGCATTTCAATTTTTTTGGCTCGTTTTTGGAGTTTGCAAAAAGACGCACCAAGATGGCGCGTGGCCACCTTCAAGGTAGATAACTAACACCATTTTACAGCAAATAAAACAACTTTCACCCATTCGGCAATTTTCTCACTCAAACGATTTTTTCTTCGACAGATTGACTTTCTAACAACTCAATTTTGGAAAAAGAAAGTTACGTCGTTCTTTCTTACTGTACCTCGGCATCAACACCCCGCGACCCCACCCCGCTGTTTCATTCAAAACATTTCGGCCGTGTTTGACCTTTCGGGCGACCTTTCTTTTGACCAGTAACCAGCTGTTGTAATAATTCGCTCGGACAAAATAATATTTTTGCGGAAATTTTACCTACCAATTTTTTTTCATAAATGAAGTGTTTGAATGATATCTAATGCCTAGAAAAAATTTGGATGGTGTTTATAAAATAACCTTGTATATAAATATATTGGCAAAGATATATTGCTATAAGTATAAATATATTCCTATAATTATAAGTATATTTATATAGACTTATGCTTATAGAAATATACCTTAGGCAATATATTTATATATGCATAAATAAAATATATAAGTATTTCGTTCGCCCTTAATATACTTTGAGCATAAATATATTCCTATAATTATAAATATAGTTAAATATATATATATATATATATATATATAGAGTACATAATTGTAATAAAACACCGCCATCGCTCCAATCGAAATAGCACACAAACCACTTGTCGTCTCTTCTCTACGTACTGACACAAAGACGAGAAATATGTCGACAATATCGGTTAAAATGTCGACAAAAACCAATTGCCATGTTAGAGTTTGAAGACAAAAATCCGCGGCTAAGTAAAAAAACACGTTTGACATAAGAAATCGACTTCTAAGCGCAGCCATGTTAGAGACGACTGACGACAAATGACTAAAACACGAGAAAATGGGTAGACAAAATTTTGTCGTGTTGCGTATGCTAGGCGGGCTGGTATGCATTCAACAACTTGACTTTCCATCACAATCTGATCAATGGCTTCGGAACTCATAGGGAACAAACATACATACTAAGGTTGCCTTCAAACGAATTAGTTTTTATTAATTTTAAAATAATTTATTTTTTTATTTATTCCTGATGTTTCGACTCCTTTACAGGAGCCGTGATCACAGGATGACTAAGGCAATGGTAGTCATATATTTTCTACTACCATCACAATATTTTATCGGGCACGTTCCTAATTGTTGAAATTTTATATAAATGAAATTGTTTTATTTTGTATTTTATTTAGTTATTAAGTTATGCGCATAATTAGTAGAAAAGTTGTTTTATTCAATTGTATAATGTGCGCGGTAGTGTAAGAACTAAATAAGGAAATTTTAAGCTTAGAAAACTTTTACTATCGATTCAGCGCAAAACACCATAAGGTTGCTATAGACCCCGGCATATAACTTGAACCTAGTTTTGAAATCACGTGACTCGCGCAGTAGCAAGTTTAGGTACATTATTCACTACTGCGCATGTCACGTGATTTCAAAACCAGGTTCAACTTACACGCCGGGAACTATACGTACCTAGCTATTTCCTTCACCATATCTGTTATGTTCATAGTTTTTGACGTGACAACGTCTTATAAATTGGTTTGCCGGGTGACACTTCAAGAAACTGCGTTACGCTCCGCTCACGTTATGCGCTCACAATGAGAGCGAGTGAGAGGCACGCGTCCCTTCCACTCGGGCATGGTTAGCCCGCCTAAGAGCGAGAGAGACAGACATAAAAAGTGGAAGGGACGCGTGCCTATAAATTAATGTTTTAAATATAATTCTTTGTATAATTACTAATATAATTCTTTATATAAATTGTTACTATTATTTCATCCTTCTTCCTACTATACGAATGAATATTCACATTTAAATTATTTTACCACTCAAAGTCGTTGTCACGTAAAACTTTCGCCCGTATACCGACTTTACAGGCAACCAATTTTTTTTTTTTTTATCAAACTTGACATTAAATGATGCATTGGACTGTAAGAATTAATAATAATTCAAATTATTTATACCAATCTCTTTATTATTTAATCAATTTATGTTATTTGTTATTAAGAATTTATTATAAATATGTATTGTTCATTTATACTAGCGGCCCGTCCCGGCTTCGCACGGGTGGACAAAATTCTTTAATTTTTTTATATTATTCAATATTTTTCAGTTAGCGCCATCTAGCGTCCGATAGACGAACTACTTGCGGTTAACGCGTTGCTATGGTAACGTTATTGATACAATGGAAAAAGAGTGGGAAAAAGAGCGGACAGACAAAAACACTGTGATCTTAGATTATAGACTAACCGTATACGACATTCTAGAAAATTCCCTGATTGTTCATGCTTTATATATATATGTATATACTAAATAGGAAGGCACTTGACCACTATCTCGCCTGATGGTAAGCGACGATGCGCTCTAGGATGTGACTCGAAAGCATCGACATATACAAATGGACATGCCGTACCTGTATACCGTGCAGTAATTTCTTGGTTTGAGAAGAGTGACGAAGATGACATATGCTTTCCGACTAACGCTATCTCTTTCCTTATAGCCGATCGGCTCATAACTTTCATGATAGGTACGGCATATATTATGAGAGAGATGTAGATAGTCCGACACTTAGTTTTATCTCTTTCTTTCGAAGTGCCACAATTCTCACCGCTATTTTTTTCCCCTTTAGTTTTTGTCGATGCTTGAAAACCTCTAAATTGTACATATTTGTCAGGAAACACAGATTCAGGCAAAGAGTTCCATTCCTTAGCGCAGGGCCGTCTTTAACCTATTGGAGACCCTGGGCATATAAGAATAATGGGGCCCCTATGACTTTGACAGAACACTTTTTATTACTAGAATAGACAATTTAAGTAGATAAACAAGTTTTCAGATTTTTTTTTATTGACAGTCAATAGATGAATAGATAATCTTTAATTTAAATGGGGAGATTTTCACGTATTTTAAATTATCTAAGCATGCTGAAATTGGATAGCCTTTTTTTGGACGAGTAGAGTAACTTCGCGCGTGCAAAAGCTAATTAGCAAGTTTATATATAGTCCCTAATTGAGGTTCGATTCACTCAAATTAAATAAGTTTTTCAGTAATAAATGTCGGTATTGGTTTAGTGATCCGGCAGCACTAGGGGGCCCATATCGATCGCGGGGCCCTGGGCATTTGCCAAGAGTGCCCAGTGGGAAAGAGGGGTCTGCCTTAGCGGTACGTAACATACTTAAGCTTACTTAGTGCTTTGTTTTTTATTTAATATGTAAAAGGAATTCTAGTTAGGGCGCGCATGTCACAGTCTCAGCGTCATGGCAATGTCGTGGTGTCGATATGCCGTGACATTAAGCTGAGCCGCGGACTTTTTCACCACTGCCATGCATCTTAGTAATCTCTGCAATCTGTTTTTTATTGTTTGTCACATTTTAAGATTTGTATTCTTTTTTATACAAACATTGATTTTATTTATTAAGATTATCATATCGTTTACATTTCGTTTTTGATTGTCAGTAGAAGTAATCTACCACGTTCTACGAATACGACCCACATAAATTCTCGTGAGTGTAAAAATAAATAGTTGATCGATTTAGATCTATCAACTATTCCCAGCCACAGCTGTATTAATATGACCTACATAATTGTTTAAATGTTAACTATTGTTCAAACATCATTATAGTTACTTAAATCAAACCTCTTTTAAGGGATACACGATGCGTTTATTTTTTTTTATGTTCAATCCTGATGTTTCAATTAACAGGAGCTATTACCAATTTTTTATTGAGCACGTTTCCAGCTACTAAAATTATAGAAATAAAATTGTTATACTTTGCGTTTAATAAGTTTTTTTATTAAAAAGAACTTAAACTAATTGAAAAATACTAGAAAATCAAGTTATTCTTAAGCTGGACTCGAACTTGCACCTGTTGTTTTTACTGCTTTACAGGAGCTATTATAACAGTATGATTAAAGGTCGTCATAAATGTCCCATATTTTTATTGAGCACGTTTCCAGATACTAAAGTAAAGCTTTACCTTGCGTTTATTTAATTAAAAAGAAACAAAAATGATATAATTATTTTTATATTTTAGCATTTTTTATTAGAATACCATTGAGCTATCATAACTAAAAATAGTAGAAAAATCAAATTATATATAACAAGCATCCTTTGTATGCCCGGTCCACTGCTCTCTCAATTGAGCTACCGAACCTTGTGAGCACCCATTGAACTTTTCTAGTACTTTTTACATTTTCGCTGCAGGCCGCGTTGCTTCATCAATGAGGGGAATATCCTCGCATTCAAAAGCAACAGAATGTTTTGACAATCGATTAAGATGATACAGAGATTTAATTTATGATTTTTATATTTTTCCATATCCAAGGCTATGTTATATGATAAATTTTAATAGAATAACACGGCTCACATGTCCCATCAAAAATAACTTGTGTGCTCTGTCGATTTTTCTAGTGCTTTTACTATTGAAAGTTATCATCACTGCTGGATGGACTCCTCCGCAAAAATGGTCTTTTAGCATAATCTCTAGGCTTGGCAGACGGTTTGGAGGCCGCAGTAAGACACCATAACTCGGTATCTTACTACTATGTTTAGTGGTTACCTGCGGTATCGTTAGGCGCATTTTACAACACTTAATTTTTTACACGTCTATTTCTTATTTTATGGATAGCTTTAAAATCTATAAGATTTTTGAACATGTCTTTGTAAATTTGGAGAGTTAAGTGACCGCACAAGTGTGTGACGCTTAGTTATTAAAGATTTGTGTTTCGTCGCGTGCAAACATAATTAAAACAAGACAGTATCATGTACTAGTTAAGTAACTAAAAACTCGTGTTATAGAATTCTAAAACAACATACCGAGGTCTGAGCCAATATAGAAACGTTTGTTTTCTATATTCACCCGGCCAGGAATTGAACCCAGGTCCTCGGAGTAGTGTAACCATGGAATCTGGTATGGTAGCCACCAAGGGCGGATCCAGCTTTGGCGCCAGGGGGGAGTCAAATAGTCGTGGTCAAGTCACAAGAAGTAATAATTAAATTTTGATAATAATTGATACAGGTAAAAAGTAGGTATTTTATTAATGTATGTCAGTACCTACCTACCTAAATTTTTAAGAACACTATTCGTTATATTAGAATTTTAAACCTGTGTGAACTTGGCACCCGACTTAGGAAAATTTGTTTTGTTTTTTTTCGAAAGATTTTGATTAGTAGTGGATAGTAGTGATGTTATTTCTGTTAGTAGTACCTAATGCCAAAAAAAAATGTAAAAAGATGTCATCCCCGAAATTAGAAAAATCTGTTTTTTCCGGTTGTTTCTCATAGATAAACGTTAGTAGTGGATTGTAGTGCAATTTTATTCGTTAGTAGTAAAAAAGAAAAAATAAAAAAATAAAAATGTTTCGGAGTATTTTTTAAAAACGATTTTATGACGTTAATACTGTTTCAAGGCTTATACGATTAGCTACTAACGGTAGACATGACAGGGGGAGGTTCGTTGACGTTAGTAGTGAAAGATTTTTTACATGTATTCTATACAATTTGTACATGAATTACACATCATCATCATCATATCAGCCGTACGACGCCCACTGCTGGACATAGGCCTCCCCCAAGGATCTCCACAACGATCTGTCCTGTGCTGCCCGCATCCAGCGTTTTCCCGCGACCTTTACCAGATCGTCGATCCACCTCGTTCCCAACATTTACTGGAGCGGGTGTAACATGGGCGTTGGACATAATTTTCGTCTTGTCCATGTTCATCTTAAGACCCACTCGTTGGGATGCGTTACTGAGATCTTCGAGCATGGTGCTCAGGTCTTCCAAGGTCTCAGCCATTAGGACCACATCATCGGCAAAGCGAACATGCGTCAGGTACTCGCCGTTGATGTTGATGCCAAGTCCATTCCAGTCCAGAAGCTTAAAAATATCTTCCAACGCAGCAGTGAACAGTTTCGGGGGGAGATAACGTCTCCCTGTCTCACTCCTCGCTGTAGTTGGATAGGATTAGAGCTCTGGCTCTGTACTCGGACCGACATGGTGGCGTTTTGGTACAAGCACCTTAACACTTCGATATACCTGTAGTCCACTTGGCACCTCTGGAGAGACTGCAACACCGCCCAAGTCTCGATCGAATCAAAGGCCTTCTCATAGTCCACAAACGCCAAGCAAAGTGGCCGATTATACTCTTCGGTCTTCTGTTTAACCTGCCGCAGCGCATGAATGTGGTCTATGGTGCTAAAGCCTTTTCGGAAACCGGCTTGTTCGGGAGGTTGGAAGTCGTCAAACCTGCGAGCAAGACGATTCGTAATGACCCTCGAAAACAGCTTGTAGACATGGCTCAGAAGCGAGATGGGTCTGTAGTTCTTCAGTAGGGTTTTATCGCCCTTTTTGAAGAACAAAATCACCTCGCTTGCTCTGCTGCGAGCCTGCCTGCTCCATGCCTTCGGCGTTTTGCCCTGGACGATGACAGAATTGAAGAACTTCTGGAGGACTTTAAGTACCGGCGTGCCGCCCGCTCTCAGAAGCTCTGTTGTAATTCCGTCATCTCCCGCCGCCTTGTTGTTCTTTAGCTGTTTGAGGGCCATTCTAATCTCGTACAGGCTGACGTCCGGGATATCTTCGGTATAGTGTCGGGTAAGCTTTGCACTAGGATCTCGAGCTCTGCTTTGGCATGGTGTGATACTGGAATACAGCTGCCTATAGAAACTCTCAGTCTCTCTCAGGATTTCAGGAGTCGATGAAATGATACTGCCGTCTTCAGTTTTCAGCCTCGTCAGTTGACTTTGCCCAATAGACAGATCTCTAGCGAACACTTTGGAGCCTTTGTTCCGCTCTATGGCCTCTTTGATACGCTCGGTATTAAATTGGCGAAGGTCGCTCGTCAGCGACTTCAAAATTTGTCTATTAAGCTGTCTATAACGTAGGGCATCCGCTGAGTCTTGCAGTCTCATTTCATGTCTCCTATCCATGAGTTCGAGTGTATGTGCGGAGAGTTTCTTCAATTTGGGACGGTGGGTTTTGAAGAATTTTGACCCTACCGTACGGACAGCATCCACCACCAGGTCGTTCAGATCGTCCACATCTATGCTGTTATCAAGGGTCTCGAAGCGGTTCTGGAGCTCGAGCTGAAAGCGCTCGGGGTTTTGAATCTGGGTCGGCACTGGTCGGAGCGTAAATTTTATCAGTCGCGATCTTTCAAGCTTTACGTTGATATTCAATGTGCCTCTTACCAGTCGGTGATCGCTCCCTGTCTTAACAGCGTTGATCACAGAGACGTCATTGAATATTTGCTTCCTCGTTGACATGATAAAATCGATCTCATTTTTGACCTTGCCGTCGGGACTTATCCAGGTCTGCAACAAAATTGCTGTCTGGATGTTTTCAACTGATTTCTATGTGTTTAGGTGTGCTGAAAACTAAAAAAATACCAAAAAAATCCAGAACGTCAGGTTATTTCGCAAAACGCAAAATTTTAATTTTAAAACAGGTGTTTTTGGGCTAACTCAAAGTCATTAATAATAGCTAGAATTTTATTTTGATTACTGTTTTTAATGTATACAGGTCATAACTATCATTTCTTTCTAAATAAAGAACGTCCTGTGATACCAGGGAAGATGGAGCGTCTACTGTTGGACGCTTCAGAGAGACATTCCAGATGCTTCCCACAAGCGAAAATGTACCAAAAGGATTCTAACTGGGGAAAAGATATTTAGTGCTTACTAATGAATGTATTTTAGATTAAAAAAAAGTTTTGATACGCAATTATAAATTAAAAAAAAATTTTAGCCTTTAATTTTTTATTTGAAGATGATAAATTAATTAACATAGATACCCACATTGTCAGAAAACGTGACATTATATGTCAAAATGAAAGTCATTTTCGGATTCATCACACCTAAAGTCATAAGACTTACGCAAAAAAAACAAAACAGCTTTCAATTTTTGTTTTTTGCAGACTTGTGTTATAAGTAAAGCATATAATAAAAATAATGGTTTTCACTTTGTCAATACATTTGTTATGTCACGAAAACGTTCAAAATGTTCTGATTTATCGCATGCAGAGTATAGTGGCTAGAGATGCAATGCTCTTCGAGACCGCACGTTGATCGCCACGGCTTTGACTAAGGACAGTCAGGAATCTGAACAATTCAACCTGAATCCACCCCGGGCCAGAAAAAACATCACAACCCATAGCTCTTGGGAGTAGACAACGCCACACATTTATTTTATTTATTTAAACCTATAGACTTTACGAAAAAAATTTAGTATCAAAAAAGTCTTAAAATTAGTCATGGAACACTCTCAAATTTAAAAAAAAAAATCATGTATTTTTGAAAAAATATTTTTTTTTAAATTTTCGAAAATCAAACATCCAAAAATTCTGAAAAAAATTGAGAATATTTTTTAACTAATTTTAAGACATTTTTGTTCTTAAAATTCTTTTCTAAAGTTAATAGTTTTTAAGAAAACGATAGATTAAGATTTTTATATTTTCTTTTTCATTCTCGCCGCCATTTTGAAAAAACGCGTCGATGAAATTTTCTAAAAAAAAATCCTCTTAATGTTCGAGTGCCATGATCACCTCTGATTATAGTGAAAAGTTGATACCTTTGCGGTATCATTGTGAAAAAAATTCGAAAAAAATATTTCTACGAAAATTTTCACGTTTTTCACGTTTCAATCAACCATATTTTTTTTTCTCGGTGTCTAATCGAAATTTAGAGCTCAGATTCTGAAAGAGCATTAAATTTCGCTTAGAAATGGAGATATTGCATTATTTTTTTGGTCCGATAACATAATAAATAAACACGTTGAAAAGTTAGTAAAAATATTGATCACCTCGGCGTTAATGGGTTAAATTAATTAAATATTGAAGGTACTTACATTAAATGTAATAATATCTTGTGCGAAAAATATATATAAACATTGTTTAACAATTTTAATTAGTGGTCTACCTAGGTCCTGGACCCAGCCCAGGGGGGGGGGTCATGACCCCCATGACCCTCCCCCTGGATCCGCCCTTGGTAGCCACTCTACAACGGAGATCGTCATTGTGTAAATAATTTTAAACATAGACAAGAAACGTATAGAGTTTTTGGATGCGTTCGGCCTATGATTGTAGAAGATCAATAGTTTCGTCTTTAGATGACGTCTGAAAATCGGTGTTTTGACAAGATGCAAAAATTACACAGATTTGACCCTTCTTGCTACTGCACACGTAGTGTATGGAGAGTGTGCTCAGGAGCAGCATGTGCTCATACCGCCATGTCCCTTTTTCCATCGGACATCCAAACGTACTGCAGGCTGCCACCCTTTCTTGTTTGCTATTTCTACCTGTCGCATCAAGCGCTTCTCAACTTCTTTCATAATGGGCACAGCTAAGCATTTCTACTCCTCCCTGCGTCTGTCTTTCCGAATACTTATAACCGGGTCTTGAAACGGGACTCAAAGCCAGGGTGAATAGGCACCGTCTGGGTTTGCTCGTTCCATCATGGATCCTGTCTTGGTCCCCGGGCTTGATCAATAGCGAACCTATTAAAAAAAAGGATTCCTCCTTCACACTATCTGTTTGTCATTGTGCTTATCAATAACAAAACAGAATAATAGGAGTAAAAGTCATTGTGGACCATGTCGGGCACAGCAATTTGGATGAAAGGGAGAGGACCCTTCACAACAATTTGAGATAAATCTTTAACTTATTAAATTTCATACATACTTAAACTTTTTTTAAGGGTATTAATTTATTAGGTGTTTATTTAATTTTATTATTACTTGCTATGAATTTTTGCAGTTACTCGCAAAACTTTCAGTACAGCTTGTTAAAGCTATGCAAGAAATTAATTTTGAATAAATATTCATATAATTTAGATAAAAATGGCATATTCTTCTAATCTGGAGCAGCTGGCTTTCAATTTTAGATTAGAGTATACATAAGCATTATTCAGCATTACAAAACAAAAGAAAATGTTTAGAAAAGTCAAGATTTGTAGCAACTAGAGGGAAAAAACCGTCACAGGGTGTAAATTTTATCGATATTTTAAATGCTAGATTTTTTTTTTTATTTTTTATATTTTTCTGATAACTTATTTGAGTTAGTCTATCACCCGCTTTCGGCTTGACGTCGGCTTCTGGGACACCCTGTATATCATGGCAACCAAAATATTTAATCGTATTTTAATTTCTCGGTATCTGTTGAACATTAAGATTTCACTTGAAATATTAAGGTCGAGTTGTATTTCATCTTTTTATTGTTATTAAAATCCCATCAGTCTTACTGTCAGATATTTTGAATAAGCCAGCATATTATTTCGATCGAAAGTCACGATGTTTCTGCCACATTATTATGTCGTACTTAAATCATGATTAAGTATTTATTTATTGTTAATATAGTTTAAAAATAAATCTGGTTTTATCAAAAACGCACAAAACATCATTTAACTGATATGTGATTTAATTATATTATTTAATAAGTTATTAAATAGGTACGAAGATTTTATTTTCATATTTTATAACAGAATCACTTAATTTTCTAAATGTAAGGCATAAGATAAAATAGGTTAAAAAGGAGAGGCGTAATAAAAATTGATTAATGAGCTACTTTTCAAATCTATTTTTTACTCCGATTTTTCACATATAACACGATTTTTGTTAGAAAAAAATCAACCAGTCCTGCGTGGCTCTTAAAGAAAGTTAAAAGTTTCTAGAAAATAATTTTATCCTATAAAATCTTGATTATTTGTAAATATTTTATTGACACGCTCAGATTCAAAAATCATATATTAAACAACACAATTACATATTAAAGACTTTACTAATACTAATTTTATTACTGATACAAAAGAAAAATTCGTATTTCTAAATTTAATTTAAATAATAATGAATTAAGAGAAGACAGCCCCATGTTGGGTTGTGATACATGTATTGCACTTACGTCCAAAACATACGCTTTTAAATAAATTTTGATAATTTTATTAATTTTAACAGGTATGATGATAATAATTATTTTCATGATTTTATAATATCACATATGGTTTTATAATTTTAATTACTTTTAATGAATTTAATTTTACAAACATATTATAAGAATGTATTATTGATACTAACACGATATGGGTTACTCCCAAAATAAATGAAATTTGTTCTAATTTAATTTTAATTAAAACAGGTGATTACAAACATATAGTGGCGAAAATTGATTAACGCTTCTTAGTAGTATCGCAACAAACAAATGCAGTTAGTGTATGCGTAATGCGCGCGCGCAGATCAGTGTTTGATCTGACGAGATGTGTGATTGTATGATGTAATGATGATACATTTCCCTTTTTAACATATACAAATTTATATCTTTTTATCTTATAAGAGATTATTTTAGCCGTTACAAAACTGAGATCGAAAACTATGGAAAGAATTATATTTGAATCGATTCTATAATCTATACATATAAATAAAATTGGAGTGTCTGTTTGTAATATTGAAATAACCATTTTTTATTACATGCATATATATATATACGGTACATACACCAAAATAACATTTTCACAATTTTTGTCTGTCTGTCTGTCTGTCTGTCTGTCTGTCTGTTTGTTCCGACTAATCTTTGAAATGGCTGGACCGATTTTGACGGGACTTTTATTGGCAGGTATTTGATGTAATAAGGAGTAACTTAGGCTACTTTTATTTTAGAAAAATTATTTATAATTACTGTGCCACAGCACCGCGTGGTTGGGTCAGCTAGTTAGTAAATAAAAACTATATTATTAAATGTTATATTTTTATACCATTTTTATTATACGACAAGACGAGTCATGCCCAATCCTGGTATCGCAAAAAAAACGGATTATGTAACACCCTTTCTGGTTTAAATAAAATAACTTATTAACGGTTTTTTGCGCATAATTTATATTAATCCTGATTTTTCGACTCCTAAAAATCCTTAAAATATCCTTAAAATAATAACAAAGTCAATAATCTATTTCAATAAATTGTTATTATAGATAGAAACCTAATGAATCTAGTTATCAGTTAATTTTTAATGCTGCATTTTCAATAAAAATGAGTGCCAAGATTGTTTACCAAATAGGACAAGTTAGGATGAATAGACTGTAAACTGAATACTGGGTAATCACAGTTTCCGTACTTTTACTTAAAAAAACCTAAAAATTTTCTGAACATTTCGACTGACAATTCAGATAAAATAAAAATTTAGATTTTGTCAGAAAACAATTGCCTCGCTTAAAAAAATATTAAAACCCGTTTTGATATTGGTAACTCTTAAATTACGCGTGGCAGGTGGTAGCCTTACACTTAAGACAAATTATTTTTTTCTAGTAATAGTTCAGTTAAAAATCAAGCAGTTAAGTATTTAAATAAAAGAAACATACATGGCTGTTTCTTCTATATATATTGTTAGATATTTGTAAAAATATTAAATTTGATGTTGTATGTAGTGTAAGTGTGATAATAATTATTATCGACGATATTTATTATTGTTATTATTACGATAATTATAAATTAAACATGAATTGTAGCGTCAATACTGAACTGTGAAGCGTAGATTCTACTGACATCCGGTGCTTAAAAGATAGTCTATTTTTTCGAGGTGTCAGTTGAATCTACGTCGTACTCGGGATGGGTAACTTAAAAGTGTTAAAGTGTGGATTATGTGTATGAAATGAAAAAAATGGAGGAAGTAAACTGTAGGTAATTGGTTTATTTAAAAAAAAAACTACCTACAAGGCTGGCATGTTTTCGTGTCATTGAAGGCAAGTTGCAGTGTCGGTTAACATTAGTTAACCTGGAACATAAAAAGATGGCGCTGATGTCAGCCTAATAAATCCTTGGAAAAATTCGACTAGCAATTAGAAGAGTATTTGCTTGGATAGCACACACACCCTCGATGTGGTTACGAGTTCTGCGTAACACCAAACACAAGTTAATTTTTATCTAGTAATAATATCTATACATATAAATAAAATTGGAGTGTCTGTTTTTAATATTGAAATAACCGTTTTTTATTACATGCATATGAATATATATACGGTACATACACCAAAAACATTTTTTACAATTTTTGTCTGTCTGTCTGTCTGTTTGTTCCGGCTTATCTCTGAAATGGCTGGACCGCCTTTGACGGGACTTTTATTGCCAGGTAGTTGATATAATAAGGAGTAACTTAGGCTACTTTTATTTTAGGAAAATAAAATAACTGTGCCACAGCAACGCGTGGCTGGGTTAGCTAGTCTTTACATAAAATAGCAAAAATATAATAAGACACGACTTATTAGGTCAAAGACATACCAGCTTAATCGTAATTGCTCAATGAAAATGTTTCGAATAAGCAATAACGCGGTACTGATAAATTGGTCAGTTCTACAGAAATCAAGTCAGGGGTCGTCCACGTTCTCTTTTACGTATTCAATATGACACGTTAACGGATAAAGATAAGCTGAGGTAAACTTACTTGTGTTTACACATTAACAGAGAATTTACATAAAATAATATTTTTTATATTTGTTATTATTTTCGGCTTAGCTAATTAGTGTACAAGGCTTGTGTTATGGATTATAGGAATCGCATAAATTACGCATAAAAGATTCAATATATATTTTTTTACTTTCGAGTTAGTTTAAATGCAGTTATTTCTCCATGACTTAGTCACCAGAAAAGTTATTATGGTAATGAATCATATTATTAACTATTTTCACAGAATTTTCAATTAATATCAATATAATAAATTCTCTTAATTAAGTTAAAAACATGGATAGAAAAATTGTCGGTTGGATCTTTTATGCATGACAGGGTCTAATATTAGGAAATATAAATTAGTATTTTAATATATTTAACAATACAATTTTCCTCGTCATGTGTATTATTTATTTATTTATATACACAACAACATTGCCTAAAATATATTTTCTTAACAGTACCAATAAAACCAATTCATTTAAAAAATTAAGTGGCCATCGATTTCAAACAGAACTGTATGACTGGCTCAGTAATAAAGCTTTCTACGATAAAAGAGAGCTTTTTAATAATTATGTGTAACATCAATTAAAGTCTTTGATAAGGGTGTAATTAATTTGCATGCCACAAAATTTGGCAAAACATGTGTAACTTAAAATTCATGTAAGAACTTTAATACCATGTTTTAAGCAAATAAATAGTATAGTATAGTATTCTATTCAGGATTAAGCGCACACTGTCTAACATATATCATCTTATTAAATTATTACATATTATTCAATAGATTATAAATAACTTGAACACATCTTAACTTAGTTGATCTATATTAAAAAATGTCAAACTGTTTTAATATAATTATAAATAACAATTTCAACCGTAAAATTGTGACTTTACGTAATCAAATAATTATATTTTTTACATTTACACTAATTAATCTACCCAAAATTAACAATGTAAGGCTTGTGTTGTGGATACTAGGGTAAATATATGATTCATAGATATGTTATATTCATAGAAATATATATAAACCCATGACTCAAGTAGAAATGCTCGCAGTCATCACACAAACATCTGCCCCTTCCGGGACTCAAGCTCAAGACATATATAGATAAGTAATATTCACAGACAATATCTATAAATATCCATTATTCAAATACAAATGCTCGAATTCATCATACAAACATTTGGCCCTTTCCGCGACTCGATCCTAAAACAATCGATACGATAGGCAGGTTCGCTACCGTTCCATCAATCGGTCGTCATACACATAATATAACTTAAATGCATATATTTTGAGTGACATATATACCGATTGTGGTAACGTCACTCTGTGGTCCCGGATTCGATCTCCGACCGAGTCAATGTAGATAGCGACTGTTCTATATCGCTTCGCATCTCGATCGTTCTTTCTGAATTCCATAACACAAGTGCTTTAGTTACTTTGGTTCAAACCCATGCATGTGATGTCATTTTATATTTCATATGTAATTATTGATATTAAGCTTATTTCTGGCACGACCACATGTATTTTTCCCACGTTTTTCTCAGGTCGCTTTCTTGTTTGTCTGTATGTCTGTCTGTCTGTCTGTGCAGTTCTTGCAACTCAATTTTGAGGCACTTCCCGGCCACCTAGCGAGCTGAAATTTTTGGAGCAAGTCAGAACCCGATGACAATGCATCCTAAAACAACTTTTAACTTTCTACGGCCACTTTCAGGACAATTTTCGGCAACTTTCACTTTTGTATGGTGCTTATCCGATTGTTGCGTAACACATGGTTACTTCGTTGAGTTCATAATTAAAAAGAATAAAATAATAATACAAGATTTAAAAATATAAAAATCCCACGTTTTTCAGTGACCAAAAAAGAATAAAATAACCCGGCGGGGCCAAGCGAGGGGCCACTCAAAACGTGGGGGCGCATCTTTACAAATACTCTCAACATCTATGCATATCATACATCTCATTACATCTACAATAGTAACATGCGCCCCCACGTTTTGAGTGGCCCCTCGCTTGGCCCCGCCGAGTTATTTTATTCTTTTTTGGTCACTGAAAAACGTGGGATTTTTAGATTTTTAAATCTTGTATTATTATTAGGTATTACTTTCATATAATGAGGTCAATTACAAATTATGTAAAATAAATTATGCTTTATTCTATGTGCTATTATTGCTTATTTTAATAGTATTTTAACAAAACTGAGGGCTTAGTGCGAATTGCATTCGATTCTCGTTATCGTACGCGTTACAGATATCTATAAAGATTCGTAGTACCTGATAGTTACCGCTAGGGGCGCTCATACAATAATTCATAGTAATATTTTACGCAGACGATATCGAATACCGACATGTAAACTCACACTAAAGCCTCTGGTCTTTTTTAGGAAACAGTGTCGATTGAAAAAATACAGCATTATTTATTTTAAGATATTATTTTTTTGACATTGTTGACTTAAAAGCTGAACAAAACACTGTTTGATGGCTGCCACGACATGCACAAATAAAATAAATATTAAATATAATTATGCAATATAATAAGCGATCAAAAAAGCAACTCAACTGAGTACTACGCCTGACTACATGAAAAATATTTCTTAGTACAACCACAATTTCATCGTTATCAACAACCTCTAAAAGAATTTTTATAAAATATAAAATCTGCCTGTTGAAAACAGCCACGCTTCCAAGTCAGGTGGGATTCGAACCTACGACCTTCGCTCACCAAAAATTTGATTCAGTTATAACTGAGCGATAGGTCGTGGGCTCCAAACAGAAAATAAAAAATGAATACAAGAGTATTTTTTTATTATTTGCAAGTGCCATAAATAAATTTTAAAATCATGAAAGAAAAAAGCACAGTTCTTCAATCTTGATCGGCTCCAAAATTAGACTATTATATTCATACTAGCTGACCCAGCCACGCGTTGCTGTGGCACAGTAATTTTATTTTTCTAAAATAAAAGATTTTTTCTAAAAATAAAAGTAGGCTAAGTTACTCCTTATTACATCAGCTACCTGGCAATAAAAGTTCCGTCAAAATCGGTCCAGCCATTTCAGAGATTAGCCGGAACAAACAGACAGACAGACAAAAATTGTAAAAAATGATATTTTGTTGTACGCACCTTATATATATTCATATATTACAAACAGACAATCCAATTTTATTTATATGTATAGATAGAAAACTTTTAAGAATTCTCTAAAGTCAGCACTTTGACTTCTAAGTAATTTACGTTTTTGGTTGCAATTATATACATTATTTTTTATACAATAATCTGCTATTTTTTATATCTAAAGAATTTATTACAAGAAAAAAATTAAATTGCCGCAAGTGTCAAGGGGGAATCGAACACACATCCTTCGCTATCCGGCCGAGTGTTAATTACGCTAACGAGATATCGATAGACCCGTTGAACTTTTCCAAGTATTTCTTAAGATGTTACAAACATGGTACCTATCTATGTCCTTAGTATTACTACCTACGACATCGAATGTAATATTTTTACAAGTATCCAACAATCGATAAAGAAGAAACAGCTTTGTAATTTTTATATTTTTTGTTGAAGCCCAGCTTTGAGTTGAATGCGTTATTTCTCTCTCTATCGGGGAGAAAATATCTTTCAATCAAAAGGAACCATTACCAAAGCCATAATAAGGATTAAATCAGACTGCGCGCTATAGAGCATTATATCATGCTCGCAGATTTTAGATATCGTTGTCACGCGTATGATATAATGCTCGCGGGGTTTTAAGGGGTAATGCTAGATTTTTATATTTAAAAAAAATATTATAAGAAAACAGTCAACTTGTCTTATCATTCGGGACTCGAACACACATCCCTAGCTATCCGGGCTAGTGTTGTTTTTTTATCTTGAATGGGATCCTAATGCAGTCTGGGAGCTAAGACAGAACCTACGATAAAAGATCCCTATTCACTCTGGCTTGGACTTGTTATAAGTACTCGGAAATACAGACGCAGGAAGGTAGTTTCACTCCTTTGCTGTGCGCATTATAAAAGAAATGTTTAGTCGCACCAAGCCCGCAGTGCGTCCGGATATCCGAAGGAAGAAAGATGATGGTAGTATGAGCTTATGGAGCTCTTAAACACTCCGAAGTATTTACTGCAAAAAACCGACAGACAGGCAACTTTGCATTTTCTGTCGCCAATGAGCCTGTCAGTTCTGAGCTGAATCGTGTCCAGCGCAACAAGTTGGGATCTTGTTCTTTCAATTACCACAATTTATGCGTAAATTCACCTTAAGTTTTTACGTAGTGTAAACTAAAGAAAAATAAATAAATAAAATCGGGTTAACAGTATTGTCTAACATTCATCTCAGCCAAAAAAAACGTCTACTACTAAACTTACTTCACCATAATCTCCACGCATAGAAGGCGACTACTATTAATTATGGTCCAAACCGAATCATGGTCTAGCTATCTCCACTATAGAAGACCATATTTCGGAAAACGCTGTTGCCTATTTTGTGGTCCACAGATAGTGTATGCCTTTTTTATGCACTAAAAAGCCCTAGTATGCACCCTCAACCTGCCGTTGGACCCGTTGGGCCGTTTCGGGATTTCGACACGTAAGCGTAAGGTAAAATTTTTAATAAATCGTTTTTAGTGTTTTAATGGTTAAATGTATAAGTTCGAGGTGGGCGCTAATAACTTATGTAATATAAAATATAATAAATTATACAATCTTATCATAATTACTTTTATATCGCTACTCGTAGGCAACTATTTCGACTTAAATTATTGATGTTAGCCAACTTTCAAATAATAACAAACTATAATTATAGTAATTATCAAAAGTTAAGTCATCAAAAGTTACTACTACATATATTTTAATTTACACCATATTATTCGTATATATAACAATTCCATGTCACAGTATTTGACCGCGATAAACTCCGAAACTATTCAACCGATTCTGATGTTTTTTTTTCATTTTGCAGGATTTGTTTCGACTAAGGACATAGGATAGATTTCGAATAATTTTTATCACAACAACGCGTTGCCGGGTCGGCTAGTATTAATTATATGTTATACCTACTATTTTATTATATCACTGGGCTTCTTGTGTTAATTTGTTAAAAAAGATTAAAAAACATCAATAGTTACCTATATATAATTGAAGAATCTTTATAAATTATGTTTATAATATACTTTTATTGCCTTAGGCGTCTTATTTATTTTTGGCCAAAAAGCTGCCAAAAATGTCATCCAAATCAATTTGTTTATTTAAAGACTTTTAGGCGGGAGCGGGAAGCGTCGCTTTGATGGTTTTGTTTTTCTTGTTAAAATTTGTGTAATGGTGGATATTAGTGCGTAATAATGCCTAATTATTTCCCACTAAGTGTTTGTGAGCACGCGAGTGTTTTGGCAAGTGAAACAAAACAGCGAAAGTTGTTGTTTCCTGCTCTCTCAAGAAGTCCACGGGGAGCTTTCTGTAAAAATCCTCACTTTTACTAAAATCTAAAGAAAGGGATATTTCACTGTTCAATCATTGATCATCTATCATTCATGGATCGCCCATTCAATATTATTTAATGAAGAAAAGAAATTACTTAAGAAATGGCAGTATGGCTTAGACCTTCGCCTGTTCCGAAAAGGACGAATACAAAAATAAACAAAAAAATATTTATAAGCATGGCTGTTTTTGTCAATTTTTTTGTTAATTTTTTGATACTTTATTCCCAAGTGACATAAGCTATATCAGATCGTGATGCGACGTGAAGTGGGCGCGGGTTAGCTAATCAATAAATATATTGTAGCAAACACTCAGTGATGTAATATTTTATACACTTACAATTTACGGCTGATCTGAATTCAAGTGAACCGTATGTATGATATAGGTATTTAGGTCAATAGCCCAGTAGTAAGCTCGTTTGAGTTATGATTGTTGGTTAAGTAACTCTGGTCATGGGAGGTGGTACATACTGCGAAGAAGATCTTCGGAAGGAGGCTGAGAAGACGAGAGTGGATGACGTGAATACGGCCCTTATAAGTTATTTATGAACTAAATAAAGTATATATTGAGTTCTTTTATTATTAGATTATTAATATATAATTTTAAGACATTAGGTGATCAATAAATATTAAGCAGATATGGACGGATAAAATTAATAAAAATTCCTTTCGTAAACTCTTGTTTTATCAATTACTTTTACTTAAATTAATAAAAATTAAAATCTTAAGGACCCCCGACACAAACAAATTCTAAAACACCTATTCACGGAGAGCATTTTATTGGATTCAAAAACGTCAAGTTACGAACAAACAGCCCGGTAAAACGCTGCTCACAGAGTAATTTAGAGTCGTGGGCCGGGCGATGTCTACGTGTACGTGGAGTAATAGATGCCTCCTGATCGCTCATAGATCATATTAAATATTTACTGATCCTCTTATTGTGGATGTACCTAGCCAACAGTTTCCAAAATAATACTTACAAAGAGCCTGTAAGTATTATGGTGAAAACTTGTCTAAAATTTATTTGTTTCGTGTCTTTTTTTAGAGCCTCTTTGAAAAATTTACTTAAAGATTCATGTTTTATAATTTTTATATTATAGATCTTTATATTATTATAATGCGGATTTCCAAAGGTTGCGGGTTCGATTCCCGCCTGAGAATTCACTTGTGACCCGAGTCGATTTTCTCTAGTATTTTTCTATTATAATAATTTATCTTTTAAAGATTCATGATCTAATTTTGTTGGATTACATATTTTTTTAAATTTTGTAAATATTTATTACATAATTTTTGAAAATCTCTTATCTAAGATCACAATGGTTTGTGTGTTTTTCTGTTCGCTCTTTTTCCCGCCCTTTTTCAATTGTATCAATGACGTTACCGTAGCAACGCGTTAACCGCAAGTAGTTCGTCTACGGGACGCTAGATGGCGCTAACGGAAAAATATTTAATAATAGAAACAATTAAAGAATTTCGTCCACCCGTGCGAAGCCGGGACGGGCCGCTAGTATATACTCTAAGAACATAATTTTTTTGTTTGTGTGTTTGTCTGTCCGCTCTTTTTCCATTGTATCAATTAACGTTACCATAGCAACGCGTTACAGGGTCAGCTAGTCTATAATCTAAGAACACAAATTTGTTGTTTGTGTGTTTGTCTGTCCGCTCTTTTTCCATTGTATACGCGTTACCATAGCAACGCGTTACCATAGCAACGCGTTACCGGGTCAACTAGTCGTAACAATGTTTACAAACTTCAAACATCAAACTTTTATTTGCTTACTAAGTGTAACATTTAGTTCTTAGTATCAACAAAAAGTACTTATAACTTAGACACTTTGTACCTACAGGTATGACAAATTAAGTAGACTATTAAAATAAAATTTTAAACATAAAGCAATTATATGAGAATTAATTTTACAATAAAATTTACTATACAATACATTTGATTTTTGAGCATTTTTGAATAAGATGTTTATTAAATTTGCTATTTAAAGATTTTACCAATGTTACTGTTATTGTTCCTCATTAATCAATGATTTCAAATTTGAACTAAATGTAAATACACTGTAAGGTCAACTTCTATTAAACTCGTATACTACATTTAATTAAAAGGTTTGTATTCACTTACAAATAGGATAAATTTTCATTGACGACTTCCGTGATCGAGTAGCTCGCATACCGGTTTCCATGTTAAGCCACTCCGAGGTCGAAAACGAACTTTTATTTTTTGGATCGTGTTTGGATGTTTTGGTACCGTTGATCTATAACACAATTGCTTTAGCCAACAGGTTCAGAACAATATTATGTGATGTTATATTTATATAATACTAGCTGCCCGTCCCGGCTTCGCACGGGTGGACAAAATTCTTTAAATAATAAATAAATATTTCTTACATTCACGCCAATTAGCCTAGCCCAAAGTAAGCACTGTAAGGCTTGTGTTATGGATACTAGGGTAACGGATAGACATACATATATGATACATAAATATGTAATATTCATAGAAATATATATAAACACCCATGACTCAGGTACAAATGCTCGTATTCATCATACAAGCATTTGCCCCTTCCGGGATTTGAACCCAGGACCGTCGGTGCGAAAGGCAGGATCGCTACCGTTGCACCGAACGGTCGTCGTTAAATTTTTTCTATTATTAAATATTTTTCCGTTAGCGCCATCTAGCGTCCGGTAGACGAACTACTAGCGCTTAACGCGTTGCTATGGTAACGTTATTGATACAATGTAAAAAGAGCGGGAAAAAAGGGGACAGACAAACACACAAACCACTGTGATCTTAGATTATAGATTTATCTTTATTTCTTTCTGCATGTAGATTACCTTGGTCAGTCGCCATTGTATCGTATGTTGTCTGTTCACAATGATATCAGATTGAATATTGAGTTAAATCCGGATTAGCAAGGTTCTGCTCAATGCTTCTTACATAAAGCATTTCTAACACGTCGTACAATAAAATACATACAAAAGCCTCAACTGCTTAATAAACCGATTTTAGGTATTGCGATGTTTTGTCCTTTTCTATAAAGCTTAACTTCAACGTGGAAAAAAGAGACAAAAAAGTAAATTATTTATAGTAAATTATATTTTTGATAGGCTGCCTATTGGGAATTTTAAATTCATTAAAACGAATCGAATAGAATCGTGTATCGATTCTTAAGGGTGCGCGCCTGAGGGTCTACAACAAGCCTAGCCCAAAGTAAGCACAGTAAAGTTGGTGTACATACATATATGTAATGTTGCATATGTAATATAAAGGTAACTAGCTGACCCGCCCACGCGTTGCTGTGGCTCAGTTATTATAATTTGCAATAAAAATAATTATTATAAATTAAAATCAAACCTATCCTATGTCCTAAGTTGCAACAAATCCAACAAAATGAAAATGACTTTAAAATTTCAACGGGTGCTCACAAACCGGACGTCCAAAAGTTTCGGGTTCGAGTCCCACCTGAGTATAACTCGTGAGATGGGTCGATATTTTCTAGTATTTTTCTATTAAAATATATCGTATTTGATAACATGGACAACATAAAATCATAAACATATTTAATCAGATAAGTACCTAAATAATAATAATATTACATTCACACCAATTAGCCTAGCCCAAAGTAAGCACTATAAGGCTTGTATTATAGAATCGAGGATAAGCGATATAAGTACATATAAAATACATAGATATTTAATATTTATAGAAATACATATAAATATCCATGACCCAAGTACAAATGGTCGTATTCTTCACACAAATATCTGCTTCCAGGATTCAAACTGAGGACCATCGGTGACTAAACAGTCATCAATGCCATATTCCATTCTTTTAATAAAATCCAGCAGAGTGTATCTCCGGAAATCATCGACATCTTTACAGAAACACAACACAATGCGATATTTGCAATCGCGACTGCATATGACTGCATTAGTATGCAGACAAGCGGGGTCAAAGGCCGTCATATATCTAAGACTTGTCGTGTATGTATGACTCTGCAATTATGCCTGGTTGCATCGTAAGTTATGAGTTAGAAACACATAATTTTGTAGGACAAATAGTATTGCATTATAGAGTGGGAATTAGGTTCTTAATATCTGCTAGAGTCTTGATACTTCGAAATTTACTTGTCATATTTCTATCTATAGATATAAAAATTCCGTGTAACAGTGTTTGACCGCGATGAACTCCGACACTAAATCAACCGATTTTGATGTTTTTTTTTATTTTGCTGGATTTTTTTCAACTTAGGACGTAGGATAGGTTTCATTTTAATTTATAATAACAAAGCGTGGCAAGACCACCGTTGGAAGCGTGATTGTTTTTTACAGTCGTATTTTATATCTTATAGAAATACTAGTTGACCCGGCCACGCGTTGCTGTGCCGACTGCAGCGCCATCTGCCGGGCGATCTAAACCATTTGTGAACACACACAAAAAAAATCATTCAAATCGGTCCAGCCGTTTAGGAGGAGTTCAGTGACATACACACTCACAAAAGAATTATATATATTAAGATGGCATTGTAAATGCATAAAATAAAAAAAGCATGTGTGCAATTCACACGTGGTAGAAGTGACACCTTCGAAAATAATACGTACACGTATACAAAGGCTCGATAGCTCAATTGGGAGAGCATTGGACCGGACTTCCAAAGGTTGCAGCCGAGTCAATTTTTTCTAGTATTTTTCTTTTGTAATAATTTATTTTATTATTGTTGTTATGCCCTTTAAAATTTCGTCTATGTACATATGTACCTTTAGGCATTATTAACATAGCTTGCTGACAAACATAATCTGCAATTATTAAATATGTGTATGTAAATATCACATATATTGTTTGGAACACAATTTAAGTAGCTAAAGCACTTGTGTTATGGAATTCAGAAACAACGACGGTATCACAACACCCAGACTCGAGTTAAAAATTTGTTTTCTATATTAAACGAGCCCGGGGCCGCAGAGTGGCATTACAATAAAAACGATATGCGAGCCGATTAACACGGCTATTTTCATTTCATTTTAAAATACACCATTTGGTGCAACGGCAGCGATCCTACCTTGCGCACCGACCTGGGTTCGAGTCCCAGAAGGGGCAGATGTTTGTGTGATGAATACGAGACTTTTTCCTCCGTCATGGACGTCCGAGCGAAGCTCTCATGGATCAGCTTCAATGGCGCAATGTCTGTTACGCCTTAACTTCCCAAGTTCTTAACCGATTTTAATATTTTTTAATGTGGAATCGAATCAACAGGTTTAAGACGATGTGATGGAACCCCTTATTTTGAAATTCGCAAAAATTCCAATCGTATCAATTTATTTTTCTTTTTTTAGGTATTACGCTTCGCTTCAATATATGGTGCTAGCATAGCTTTATGCTAAGCTGCATCTGCATCTGCATCGCATAGTTCGATCAGCTTCAATGACGCAATGTCTGTTACGCCATAACTTTACGAGTTCTTCACAGATTTTAATAATTTTTGTGTGGAATCGAATCTATACATTTAGGACCAGATTGTAGCCCGAATTTTGAAATTCGCGAAAATAAAAAAAATATGACCAAAAAACATTAGCCTTATGGGATTTCCCATTAAAACAAAAAGCGTGCGCTTTTTGAAAGTTCTCATTCTTATGGAATTTTACAAAAAAGAATGTAATGCAGCGCAAGCTGCGAAAAACGTGAGAAATTGTGACGTTTTCGGACCTAATTCAGCTTCAGTAAGAGTAGTACAAAGTTGGTTTAAGCGTTTTCAATCCGGGAATTTTGATGTCACAGATGCACCTCGCTCTGATCACCCTGTTTCGGACAAAATGGACGCTATTTTTGAAAAAATGGAGCAACATAGCTGGAGAACTGGAAATTGACCACAAAACAGTTTTGACCCATTTGAAAAAAGGCTGGGTATACAAAAAAGCTCGATATTTGGATGCCAAACGAGCTCACTGAAAGAAACCTAGTGAACCGTGTACTAATTTGTGATTTTTATTGAGACGTAATGAAACCGAACCGTGATTGATAACTGGTGATGAAAAGTGTATCACGTATGACAAGAAAGTGCGAAAAAGGTAGAGTTCAAATGTCGATCAGGCTTCACAGACTGTGGCAAAACCTGGGTTAACTCGCAATAAGGTGATGCTGTGTCTATGGTGGGATTGGAAGGGCATTGTTCATTATGAGCTTTAATCGCCGGGCAGAACCAATGATTCGGATCTCTGATAAGATTTAAGCAAGAAGTAGAGAGAAAGTGACCGGAATTGATTATTTGAAAGAGTGTGGTCTTTCATCACGATAACGCCAGACCACATACATCTTTAGCCACTCAGCAAAAATTAAGAGATTTTGGCTGCGAGGTGTTAATGCATCCACCATATAGCTCTGATCTTCCACCTGTTTCGGCCACTTCAGAATTCATTACACAGTGTCAAGCTAACATCAAGAGAGGACTGCCAAAACTACTTGTTGCGTTTTTTTTATCAGAAGTCCCAAAATTTCTCCAGCAACAGAATCATGTCCCTACCTACAAGATAGCAGAAATTCTACGAACAAAATGGCACATAGGTATATACTATAATTAAATGCAAACTAACTTTGAAAAAAAATATGTCTGGAATTTTTGGAGCGGAGCGAACGAAGTGAGCGAAGCTCCCATGGATCAGCTTCAATGGTGCAATGTCTGTTACGCCATAACTTCCCGAGTTCTTAACCGATTTTAATATTTTTTGTGTGGAATCGAATCAACAGGTTTAGGACAAG
Organism: Calamotropha paludella; assembly: GCA_927399485.1. Taxonomy (NCBI): domain Eukaryota; kingdom Metazoa; phylum Arthropoda; class Insecta; order Lepidoptera; family Crambidae; genus Calamotropha; species Calamotropha paludella. The sequence goes on along the minus strand of OV656806.1, from coordinate 1,841,093 downwards.
ATTGTGACGGAGCCCGAATTTTGAAATTCGCAAAAATTCCCATTGAAACAAAAAAAAATTTTTTTTAGGTATTACGCTCCGCTCCAATATATGGTGCTAGCGTAGCTTTATGCTTAGCGACTGCATCGCCTAGTAATTGGAGAGGAGCGAACGAAGTGAGCGAAGCTCCCATGGATCAGCTTCAATGGCGCAATGTCTGTTACGCCATAACTTCCCGAATTATTAACCGATTTTAATATTTTTTGTGTGAAATCGAATCAACAGGCTTAGGACCAGATTGTGACGGAGCCCGAATTTAGAAATTTACAAAATAAAATTATTTTTTTTTGGTATTACGTTCCGCTCCAATATATGGTGCTAGCGTAGCTTCATGCTTAGCGACTGCATCGCCTAGTATATAAAATGCGAAGAAACTTTTCCCCTAACCTATTAAACAAAGTTTAAAAATTCTTTTATGCGTTATTTTTTCAATATTCCATAGCACGTCTTTCCCTAGAAAGTTTAAATTACTCTTGTTAAAAGAAGACAAGCAGTTGAAGGATGAGTAAACTCTAAGGATAAATAACAACAGTTCGGTTCTCAGAAACGACACACTGTAACCGTCAAGATAACTCACGAGAACCCATACAGTAATATCCTTTGTGTTACCACTTTCACGGAATTCGAGAAATGAACACACTCTTAAATTTATACCATCTATTGTGACAGAATGGGCTTTTAAAAGATATAAAATCGAGATCATCGGCATCACCAAAGGACCGATTAGTGCAACCAACCAATGATATAGAAATATAGCTTATAAGGCTAATGTTTTTGGTCATATTTTTTTTTATTTTCAATACACTTTCTCACTTTTTTCGCAGCTTGCGCTGCATTACATTCTTTTTTGTAATAAAATGTATCTAATTTCTTCATTCGATTTGCTCATTTTGACAGAAAGAAAAACAAGTAAAAAATGGTGGGTAACAAAATTTTCCTAATTTGATTCTTTTTTTGAAATGTCACCTTTTTAATGTCATGAAAACCAGCCAGATACAAATAGTACAGCCAGAGATATTTTATTACAAGTTGATGCATATTATATGCGAAAAGCCTTTTCTCTCGACCTAATATTTAAAAGTCTATCTACTAGTAAAACTTTTACAAGTATAAAACAATCAATAAAAAAGAAAAAACTATGGTTTTGTTATATAAAAATTATTTAATAATTTTCCTACAAGGTTTTTATATGTCAAAAAATTATAACTAGCATATATCAAATAATGTAAATACGTAGAAATAAAAACCACATTAGTAGTTTATTTCAAAATACTGAATTAGTAAATATTATTAACCAGGACTTTTCATAATATTTATGACAACTAATATTTCAGTTGTCCTGTAAACACACCTTCTGAAAAGGAGTTAAAATGGCAGAGAAAGTAAATTTTTTTGGTGTCGCTAAAAATGCAAATTATGATTTATATATATTTATGTATATGTCGGAGGAAGAGATCGGAATAGAACTAGTTCCAAAATTTAATTAAATGGATTAAACATTTATAATAATTATTAATTCTTTAATATTGATTCATTAATTTTGTAATTACTGTAGGAAGATAATAATGATTGTCAGATTAAAAAGTAGTAATATTGTTTCATATTCGGTTTAACGTCGAACTCTGTTTAAGAGTAGTTGTTTTGGATTGTAGACGATTAAACGTCAAATCATTTTTAAAAGTTGTTGTATTGTACCATTTCCGTTTTAAAAATGGCATGTAGCCTGGAGCGTGGTCGTTACAAGCGGAGTGGGGCAAGGTTAGATAAGAGGAGGCAACTGGCAGTGGAGGCCATTATTTTGTGGAACCTTTGAAGAACCCATCGCTGTTACGAACTCGTTGTTATTTTAAATTACGTTTTAGAATTGATAACTTAATTGTTTTATTTTTTTATGTAACACGTGTCAGTAATTAAAGTGTTAAAAAAGAAAACTAAAATAATCGAATCTTTATTTCGCGTCTGCATTTACCCCGTAATGGAGCCCACAAAACCCGTGAACACTAATGACGATGTTGATGAGAATAGTCATTCTCCGACATATATATAATTTAATGCAGAAAAATCGGCCAAGTGCGAGTTGGACTCGCGCACGAGGGGTTCCGTACAAACTTTTAGTTAAGTAAAAAAATGTTCGCGTTTGTTGTGTGGGAGCCCCCTTAAATATTTATTTTATTTTAATTTTATTATTTGTTATTGAAGTAAAAATACAACTGAGTATTTTGTGAATATTTCAAGTGCCTACCTGAAGCCAATATAGATATTGTTTGCTGTATGGGCGCCCCCCTTAAATATTTATTTTATTTTGTTTTTAGTATTTGTTGTTATAGTGGCAACAGAAATACATAATTTGTGAAAATTTCAACTGTCTAGCTATCGCGGTTCTTGAGATACAGCCTGTTGACGGACAGACGGACGGACAGACAGCGAAGTCTTAGTAAAAGGAATCGTTTTTACCCTTTGGGTACGGTTTTTTTTTTTTTTTTTTTGTTTTCGCAGAAAATGCCTTACGCATTCACACCGTGTCGGGAGAACACGGTGGATATGTGGGGCTCTCCTCCATGCCTCTACCCGGCCTAGTGCCCGGTAAAGGCTTGGAGGCCTACCCACTAAAAACTGCGGCGTCCCAATACACATTGGAGCGGGTCGCGGGGCCCTTGGCCGGAATCGACCGCAACCCGCTCCAGTGTGGGTCCGCGCTCGTGGGCGGACCTCTCCTATGCTCCGTGAGGGACGGAGCAACGGGGTGAACCGTGACGCCCTGAACACCCCGCACGCCTGAGGGCCAAGTGCAATGCGACTGCCGGTCTCCCGTCCTGACAGCCGCTGGCCCCCTTTCGGTGAGGGAAGGAATAAACCACACCCCCCGACCGACCCCGACCCACACGGGACGAGACTTCCGCGCCCGCGATGATCACCCAAGAACAAGTCTCAAGGACAGGTTCCCGGGCGCCACCGCAGGCGGCGCGGTTGCCCCGCCCCGTGCAGGCCGGAGGCGGCCGAGGTGTGCTAACGGCCTTCCCCCCCCCACCTCATCGGGATGTGCGTCCGCGGAAGTCCCCCGGAAACAAAAGTTCCCGGAAGGCTTCCGCGGTCGCCATCCCATCGGACCCCCCCTCGGCCACGCCGGGCGATAAAGGAGAAAACTCCGTTATCACCCGTAGTTTTGGGTACGGAACCCTAAAAATTTACTCGGCACTCAAGTTGGACTCATGTGGTACTCAAACTAACATTTGGCTATCCGGTCCACTGCTTTCTAAATTGAGCTACCGAGCCTTGTTTGTAGGTACCCGTCCAAATTGGAAGAGTTTTTCTTTTTGTATTTTTTTTGTATTTTTCAATTAAAGTTTTCCATATAACAGTTCAATTTTTATTATCTGAGATACAAATTATATTTTTAATGTCCTATTTCGTTTACTTATGTTATTAATAAATTGCTTTGTTATATAATTTGTTTCCCGTTTATTCCTCATCATTTACCGGGACAACAGTCAAAGCAAGCGTTTCCGTTCTTTCGATCCCGCCATTTTAAATATCAAATAAATTCTGTCGAAATGTCCCTTTGTTCGTGTTTCAATATTGCTACATCGCCTGTCAGAGCCAAGAAAATCAGTCATGGCCCGGTTTCAAATAGAATTTATAAAACACATTGGATCTGAAATAATTTTGAAATACGGCATTTCTCGGATGTGGGTAGATAGGCAAAATTAGTTGATCAAAGAAACGATTGCGCATGCGAAAAATTAAGAAAAAACTATTCTTTTGATTGTTTTTCTTATAAAATTTTAATTTCGACACAGGCTATGAAAACTTGGCAACTGCTTAGAAACTCGAAATAGGAGTGCACAGTCAATTGAGCTGCAAATTTTTGGAGAGCAATACTGAACTCTGACGTCATCATACCATCAAAGCAGTTGATAAACGAGCGTTTGGTGTAACGGTAGCGATCCTGCCTTTAGCACCGGCGGTCCTAGGTTCGAGTCCCAGAAGGTGTAGATGTTTGTGTGATGAATACAAGCATTTGTACCTGAGTCATGGGTATTCTAGTATCCATAACACAAGCCTTACAGTGCTTACTATGGGCTAGGCTTATTGGTGTGATTGAAAGGCATACTTATTTAAACAATAAATGAATTCAGATTTTTAGAAATGAAATTTTTATATATTCTTTATATATATATATATATATATATATATATATATATTCAAATGCTATCTTTAGTATAATTATTTCAAATACTAGAAAAAATCGACTTTGCTCACAAGCCTGCCTGAGAATGACTCGTGAACCGAGAAGATTTCTAGTGTTTTCCTATGAAAAAAAATTTATTGAAACATTGGTGGTGAGTTACAACAAAGTAAACCGCTTAAAATAATTAAATGTACAGCAATGTTTGGGGCCAGTAACGTGCGCGGGCGCATGCAACAGAACTCCCTAATTCATAACAATTGGTTTAGCTTATAATAATAGTAATATTTCTCACAATGACACCAATTAGCCTAGCCCATATATCAAACATAAATTAGTATATACATTTATATAATTAGTAATACTGAATTCTGACCTCATCATACCATATATACATATAAATTATTTCATTTCGATTCTTCCATATTTTCTTCATCGCAGTTCTCGCTATTGCCATTTCGCTTTATTTCCTCAGTGCATCCGCCATTGTTCGAGATTAAAGCTCCAAGGTATATGTACGATTGGATGACTTCACAGTTCGCTATTATTGTAACTTCGGGCGATTATTGCTGGCTCTGTCTACAATTAGCTATTTTCTAGATATAAGACCTGTATGTAACCAATATGGAGAAAGAATACTATGACTATGATCATATACACTCATTTGCAAAAAAAACGGGCGGTTTTGATTTTCATTCATCTTTAAAAAGATACAATACAAAAAAGGTTTCAATCGTTTGTACACGTTACTGGCCGGTTTTAAAAATGCCGTGGTATTTAAAAAAGTACGTTCTAAATTCAAATTTTCATTTGATGCTCATTTTTACAGAAAACCCCTTTTTATCCTACATTTTTGGCGCGAAGTTCCAGAAGTTAACATCGACTTTTATAACTTTTATTTAATTTTCATCGATTAATTTCATATCCTTGACTGTCAAACCTTTATTTATTGCTGTTTGGCTGTATCAAAAATGGTAGATAAAGTGGTAAAAGCTACCAAAATTATCGCGCTGCTTGAAGAGGGTTTCAGCCAATGCTTCGTGGCTAGGAGGCTAAATGTTAGTCGCTCGACGGTCCAAAGGACCTGGCAGCGATATCAGGAGACTGGTTCCGTCGAGAGAAGGCCTGGTTCTGGAAGAAAACCATGTACCCAACCACAGAATGATCGTTTTCTTGTGAGTCGCGCATTGAGAAATCGCAAATCTTCGAATGTGGATCTTAAGAACAACCTCCAAGAAGTAAGAAATGTGCATATTAGTCTATGGACGGTCAGGAAGAGGCTTCTCGCTGCCAATATACGCAGTCACCGCCCGGCCCACGGCCCAAAATTACTCCGTGAGCACCGAGTTCGCAGGCTTAGGTTCGCTAGAAAATGTGAATCATGGACTCAAGAAGATTGGAATAGGGTTTGATCTCTGATGAAGCCAGGATATCTCTGTTCGGTGAAGATCGACGTCGGCGAGTACTAAGAAGACAAGGAGAACGCTTTGCAGAAGCATGTTTCGAAGAAATACACCTTATGGTGGGGGCTCTGTTATGTTTTGGGCAGGAAATTCAATGGATCGTACAGAGTTAGTCTTCATTGAAAACGGCTCACTGACTGGGCATCGATACATAACGGAAGTTCTAATTCCTCATGGACAACCCGCATTATCCGCTCTAGGTGAAGACTTGATTTTTATGGACAACAATGCTCGCGCCCACCGATCTCGCGATGTTAAAGCGTATGTGCAAGAAGTCGGCATTCGTCGTTTGGATTGGCCAGCTCGAAGTCCCGACCTCAATCCCATAGAGCATGTCTGGGACGTTCTGAAACGGCGTGTGAGATCAGTACAACCGGCTCCGCAGACCATCAGAGAGCTGAAGAATGTGATTACTGCGGAGTGGGAACGTATTCCGCAAGCAAGTATCCGGGATATACTCGCTAGCATGCCCATACGAATTCAAGCTGTGATTTTAGCTAGAGGGGGTCACACTCGATACTAAACATTTATCTGCTTTTACTTTATTAAAGAAAAACAAACAAAAAAAACTTTTTTATTTTTACTTCATGAGCATATGCACTACTAGCGAACATACACTACTAGTGAGGTTTAGCATTATTTCCCATAAATTGTATCAAAATTTTATGAAATACTGATGAAAACGATTATTTTCTTATTAATTTACCAAATTGTGAGGATAAAACTACTTATAATCATCAAACAGAGCAATATTAACATTTAAAATGGTTCATTGCTTAGGTGCCCGTTTTTTTTGCAAATGAGTTTATTTATGCTAAGTAATACTTTGGAACCAGCCAGTCCATCAAAAAGCGACACTCTTCCATCGAGCCTACACTACGTCTTCAGGTCCGTGGTCGCCACTCAAGAACTTTTCTGCCTCAATGGCCATCAGTTCTACGAGCAATGTGCCACTTAAGTTTTGCAACTCTGCGGGCTATGTCGGTTACGTGGTGGTGGTCTCGGACACAGTTTAGAATCAACCAGTCCATACTTGAAGAACTCGGTATGAAAAAGCGACACATGTCCGAATTCTTGCCTTCTTTGGACGTGTGTCGCGCGTGAAACTAGTCTGTAGAAGGGCTTGTGGTGCAAGGGAAGGTTGACGGCACTAAGGTACAGAGCAGAGGCCCTACCATCACGTTTTATTGCGATTCAAGTTTAGCTGTTAAAAAGAGACGTGACTATAGACCGCATATAGCGGTGTCTCACTTTGACAATCGAACTTGCATCGCGCTAAGACATCATGGTAAGCCCACGGGTCACCTATGCGCTGGACCGATCAAATAAAGGCTGCACTCAACGGTCTTCTTTACCACTGCACCAGGAAAGCGGCGAACAGAGAAGACTGGCGATGAATTGTGAAACGTGCCACCGACCCTGGTGAGACGACCATGTCCACGAGAAAAAGACAGTAGAATAGTTTGAGGTTAAATTATCTAATCCCTTAAAGTTACCCAGTTGGTTTTTGTCTTCCGTAAGGAACCTGGTCTTTGGAAACCTTCGTTTCGTATGAGCTTTAACCCTTACAAGAGCGCAATCATTTCAGCTGAAAGTATTTCGAAGTAGGATGGTAGCCTCTTCTGATAATGGAAGAGTCTTGCTATGCTTATCCGGTGAGTTGGAGATTGCTGTTTTGTGGTCTACTCCTGGGATGTTTTATCTCTGGTGTCATTAGTCGCCTTTTGACACCCTTAAGCAATAAGTTAAACAATATATACAAGGCGATGCAGTCGCTAAGCATAAAGCTACGCTAGCACCATATATTGAAGCGGAGCGTAATACCTAAAAAAATATTTTTTTTTTGTTTCTATGGGAATTTTTACGAATTTCAAAATTCGGTCTCTGTCACAATCTGGTCCTAAACCTGTTGATTCGATTTCACACAAAATATATTAAAATCGGTTAAGAACTCGGGAAGTTATGGCGTAACAGACATTGCACCATTGAAGCTGATCCATGGGAGCTTCGCTTGCTAATAACTAACTGACCCGCCCATGCGTTGGTGTGATTGAGTTTTGGTGTAATTTTAAACCATTGAATTAAATTCGAAATCAAACGCAGTAGTTTAGAATTTACTTCCTCTCTCCTATGCCGTGCCCAACAGGGCCCATAATTGATTCAAAATATTTTTTTGTAATATCTTTAAGTAACATTATGAAGTGCAATAAAGAATTGAATTGAACAGTTATTATAATTTGCAATGTAAAAAATATTTTAATTATAAATTAAAATGAAACCTATCCTATGTCCTAAGGTGGAACAAATTCAGCAAAATTAAAAGAAAATCATTAAAAACAGTTGAGTAGTATCGAAGTTCATCGCGGTCAAACGATGTGACATTAGAATTTTATATACAACTAGCGGCCCGTCCCGGCTTCGCACGGGTGGACAAAATTCTTTAATTTTTTTTCTAGCATTCAATATAGCCTATGACAATCAGCAATAATGTGCCTTTCTATTGGTGAAAGAATTTTTAAAATCGGTTCAGTAGATCCCGAGATTACCCCTTATAATTTAACAAATATACAAACACACAAACTTTACTTCTTTATAATATTAGTATAGACTAGCTGACCCAGCCACGCGTTGATGTGTTATAAATTAAAATAAAACATATCCTATCTTTTAAGTTAGATCAAATAACAGATAGTTACGAAGTTCGATCAAAATCGGTTAAGTAGTTTAGGAGTCCATCGCGGACAAACAACGTGACACGTAATTTATATATTTTAAGATGTGTCCCGTCACCAGTGTCGGAGCCTTTAATGGTGTGAAATATGGCATTTTTTATCGACAAATTGCCCCTCAAATTTCGTTTTTCTCTTACGGTTATAAAATGGCCGCCATTTTGTTTTCTTGGCAACCAAGACCTGGGCTCTCATACTGATTCGACCACCACTACTCATGTAAATGTCCTATCAACATTAAAAAGGTGTCATTTGATAGATAAACATGTAGACAACAGTTGCACAGCCATCATGTTTCAATTGTCATGGAATAAAATATAGAAAAAAATAATTAAAGAAAAACAAATAGATCCTTTTTTGTGTATTTTTTAATTATTGGCTTTTTAAGAAAAACCAAATTTGAGGAGCAATTTGTCGATAAAAATGCCATATTTAACACCATTAAAGGATCCGAAACTGGTGACGGGACACATTGTATAAAGATGATATTATATAATAAAGTGTAAGATATATTTCAATTCCCTTTGGTGTGAAGGGTCGCTGTTATTTTGATATGCCGAACACTACATTGCAGAGTGCAGATATTAATGGAAAATATAGTTCCTGGATAGTCAACTGCTTTGTGGAAATTAGAATCATTGCTTGAAAGTGAATCGCTGTTCTATTTTTCGGACCATTTGGTTTTATTTCGTTTGCTGAGCTTCCTAGAATATTAACTAAAATGAGATGGGGTCGCGCCAGACTGTGCGGCTACAGACAGCGCGAACTATGAATGACAATCGACAATAGGGCTCACACTTTTTTGTGTGAAAGCGATATTCTGCAAATTAATTTAATTATGTACGAATAAATTGCGGAAATGTCTTATAAGATCCCTTGATAATCTTTGAAAATATTTTGACGTTATATAATTAAAAATAATTATAAACTGACAATATAAAGTATTTAATAGGGATTGAAATTGTTATTTTAGATTAATGTTAAAAAAACTCTAATTTGTGTAATTTTGCACGAAAAGCACGGCAGAGCATGTTGGTTTTTATAATGTTTGTTATCTATTTCTACAATTTTCAATAAAATAAAATAAATAAAAAATAAAATATTTCTAACATTCACACCAATTAGCCTAGCCCAAAGTAAGCTCTGTAAGGCTTGTGTTATGGATACTAGGGTAACGGATAGACATACATATATTATACATAAATATGTAATACTCATAGAAATAGTTATATAAACACCCATGACTCAGGTACAAATGCTTGAATTCATCATAAAAACATCTGCCCCTTCCGGGATTCGAACCCAGGACCATCGGTGCGAAAGGCAGGAACGCTAGCATTGCACGAAACGGTCGTCAAAAAAAAATGCAATAAATCTCTTGGTTCTTGATTGATTCTTGATTCTAACAACAGGCTTATTAAAAAAACTGTCAACTATAAGTTGGATTGCATAATTCGTTTTTATTTGGACTAGGTATAGTCCAATTTAAGAAACAGAGCATGTTTCCATCAAATTCGGTTATTTTTGAGATAAAAATTGAAGTGTGTATCAGTCTCTAAGAAAACGTGTCGTTAACATATTAGCATAATTCTAAATCATGTCATTATGCATGTTATTTCCATAAATATCGAAACAATAGACAAGGAGCATGAAGTAAAGGTAATCAAACGAAGAAATTATTCAGTCATTAGTTTCAATTATAACAGTTTTTCATATTAAGAAATAAAAAAGTGTTATTTTAATAAAGTGACTTCAAAACTGTATTTTTATATTTTTTTATATATTTTATGCATTTTCAATACGGTTTTATAAGATAAAAATTTTTCTATTATGATAATTTATTCAAAACTGTAATTTATATTATTAATAACTAATAGGGAAAATAAAATAAATATGCCAATTATTATTTTGGGGTCGGTGCTTACCTTAATATTTGGAATAAACGATGTCGCTTGTGTAGACTGATGCAGGAACTCGTACAAATCAATCTCCCTTTTTCACTTATTTTATGTTTATTGCCCCAAAGAATACAGTACATAGTTGCTCACTTACCGAAATTCCGAAAGAAAAAAAGACATAATTACTGAAACAACTGCTTTTTATTGACATCAAGATGGCGGCAAAATGCCACCACCGGAAGTTATAGTTTTTAGGCGTTATTGCATTATACATTATTAAGAATATCTTGTTATAATAAATTATCATTATGGTGCTTACATTTTAGAGTTATTAATTATACAATATTAAATTAATATCCAATTGAATTTGAGTTAATATACTATAAAATAGGATTCAAACGACTTTGTCTAAAATAACAATATACCAATCAATACTTGTTAATGCTAATAAATTGAAATCGTTCCAAGAAATCACAGGTATTTACATCTACACTAATATTATAAAGAGGAAAGATTTGTATTTTTGTTTTTTTTTATTCTTGTATGTTTGTAATGAATAAACTCAAAAACTACTAAGCGGATTTCAAAAATTCTTTCACCATTGGAAAGCTACATTCACGCTGAGTAACATAGGCTATATTTAATGCTAGAAAAAATTTAAAGAATTTTGTCCACCCGTGCGAAGCAGGGACGGACTCTAGCGGTCCGTCCCGGTATTATATAAATGGATTAAGGTCTACTACATTGATATATGTATTTAACACTTGATACTTGGTAGTTGTGGTATTGTCCCCGGCAAATAAGTTAAATATGATTTTGAAATCACGTGACATGCGCAGTAGTGAATAATATACCTAAATTTGCTACTGCGCATGTCACGTGATTTTAAAATCATGTTCAACTTATTTGCCCGAGACTATATGCGATGTTTATTCCAAATATTGAGATTAGTGCCCACCACAAAAAATGGTTGGCATATTTAATTTACTTCTCCCTTTTTAGTTATTATTGTAAAGGTAGAGTCACAAGCAAGAAAATGTATAAATCAAAGAACCATGTCAGTCTAAATCAGCCGAAAGCAAAGAGACAACAGTTTAGATACATATTAATATGACATACTTCTACAGCGTTTATATATTATTTCTCGTGACTGTACACCTATTGTTCTGTCTTTTCTATCATCAAAGTTCTGGAAATAATGTTTGACGTACTAAGGTTACAATGTGACTTATTTACTTGTTACAAATACTAACTGAGCAACTTACAAAAAACGTTCAGTCAAAAATTTTTGTGAACATTGTGTATGAAAATTTGTTTATCCTGTAATTTTGATCTGTTTGCAAAATTTAAAAAGTTATGTCATTAGCAATAGTTCTACTCAAAACGTTTGCCTTAACATAAACATCTGTTTTTATTTTTTTTTCATTAAATAACTAAACTATATTTTCTATCAATAAAAAGTTTTTATTCAATTTTAATATTTTCAATGAACGAGCGGATGTTCCTCTCATTGATGAAACAACGCTGGCCTACAGCGTAAAATCAGGAAGGTACTAGAAAATTTCGACGAGTGTTCGCAAGGCTCGGTAGCTCAATTGGGAGAGCATTGGACCGGATTTCCAAAGGTTGCGGGTTCGATTCCCGCCTGAGATTCACTTGTGACCCGAGTCGATTTTTTCTAGTATTTTTCTATTATAATAATTTTCAACTTGTTTTTTTTAGGATGGGTTCGCTTTTGATCCCAATCAAGCCCGGGTGCCAAGACAGAATCCACGATGGTACGAGCTAACTCAGAAGGTGCCTATTTACCTTGCTTTGAAAATGGACGGGTTATAAGTTCACAGAAATACATACGCAGGGCCCTCCCTAGTTCCACTCCTTTACTGTGCGCATTATGAAGCATGTTGAGAAGCGCTTAGAACTTATCAAGCTCAAGTAATTTATGAAAGTTTTCTAAAACAAGTGACAACCCTATCGCTCATCGTCACCGACACATGCTCACCATATGTTAAGGTCGACACCCTTCCCACCAACTTACAAATGCACGTATTCTCTCATTTATTACCTAGACCGTAAAGTTCTAATTATCTATTTTAACTTATATAGTAGCGAATGTAACACAGCATATCTGTATGGGAATTTCAATAACAAGGACTCGCCATTCCTAACAAATTGCTTAGAAAATTATATGAACCGATTTCTACTTTCTTTTGGACTTGGTAAGATTAATAGTGATATTCAGTTTAAACTTTCCCATACACTTATTGAGAGTACTCTTCCATTTATCTAGTCAACCTGTGAACGACGCTTGGGAAAATTAGTCGAAACGTCAAGATACAAAATGAACAAATTTTAAACTACTTAACACATTTTAAAGACGTTTTTTTTCCATTTTGCTTAATTTGTTCCGAATTAATACAAAGGCTAGGTTTCATTTTTATAACACAGCAACGCGTGGCCGGGTCAGCTAGTGAAAATATAAAAATAGACAAGTTTAAACTTTTATTGTCACATATATTAGTAATTGGAGCGGAGCGAGCGAAGCTCCCATGCATCAGCTTCAATGACGAAAAGTATGAGACACCATAACTCTACGAGTTCTTAGGCGATTTTCGTATTTTTGTAATGAATCGAACCAACAGGATTAGGACTAGATCGTGATCGTGACTAGATAGAGTCCGAATATTGAAAATTACAAAAATAAAAAAGTTATGACCAAAAAACATTGGCTCTATGATATTTCTCATTGAAACAAAAAGCGCGCGCTGTTTGTAAGTTTATTCTTATGAAATTTTAAAATGTAAAATTTTCTTTCAATTAGGTTGATATAGGAGAATTTTGAACCTAGCTTTCTCTAGACTAGACTAGGCTTTACATAGATCCGTCCTTTCAGCTTGACAGGTTGAAAAAAATCAATGAGAATCAATCAATCAATCAATCAATCAAATCATTTATTTGTAGACACAGGTATTAAAACAGATGGTGACAATTACATCGTATCACTATGTCTGGCCATTAACAGGCATACAAATTTAAAGTACCTAACTAAAATATGTCAAGAAAAATGTCGAAATTATTATACAACAAAAAAAAACTATTATAAACAAAATCATGAAATTAATTAAACAATTTTAAAAATACTACAAAACAATCACAAATCAACAATAATAATAAGAAAAAAAAACAGTAAAACAGTAAATCAGTCAAAATTAATGTAAACTAGTCTAAACTACTAATGCACCCTAGTCCTAGATTATTGCTACCACTTTTCAGTCAAAAATTCAGTCAAGGTATAATAGGCTTTCTTTATTAGTAGTGACAACAAGTCCTTACGAAATGTAGTTAGGTTAGCATCTTTCAGTTTCTTTGGTAGTTTATTAAAAATTTCAGGTGCCATACAGAAAAAGCCATTTCTTTTCAACGCAGTTTTCGTAATTGGAAAGCGTAATCTATTTCCATGACGTTTGCTTACCTTTGATTGGCCATCGGACAAAGTGGGAAAAAGATGCGGATTCTCTCTGACAAACATTGCTGTTTCATATATATAAAGGGAAGGTACTGTTAGTATCTTTAAATCTATGAAATGTTGTTTGCAGCTATCTCTTCGTTTTAAAGACTTAATAGCTCTAATACACTTTTTTTGGGTTTTAAATATCACTTCTTTGTTGTTGCAATTGCCCCAAAATATAATGCCGTAACGCAAGATAGAAGCAACATATCCATTATAGGCTGTTAAAACTGTCTCTAAATTAGCAATTCTAGATAATGATCTAAGCGCAAAAACAAATTTATTAATACGTGTACACAAATTATTCGTATGACTGAGCCAATTGGTTTGATAGTCCACGTGTAACCCTAAGAACTTTGTTTCCGTTACAGGTTCTATTGTATATTGACCATAACGAATTGTTAATTTTGGTGCCTGAGTGTACTGGCGGAAATGCATTATTTTGGTTTTATCAATATTTAAATTCAGATTATTTATATCGAGCCATTTAATTATTTTGTTTAATGTAATTATAATTTCAGTTTCATATGTCAAATTGTTTTTACATTTAATCAATATTGTACTATCATCAGCAAATAATGTCATAGGGTGTTCAATGGATGTTGGTAAGTCATTAATATATATTAAAAATAATAGAGGTCCTAATATTGTACCTTGAGGAACACCGTACTCTACATCTCTACATTTTGAAATATATTGCTTTTCTACTAGTGTTCGTTTGCAGATACTTTTGATAGCAGTTTGTTGCTTTCTGTTGCTAAGGTAGGATTCAAACAATTTTAAAGCAATGCCCCGTATTCCATAATGGTAGAGCTTTTGCAAGAGAATATTGTGATCAACGTAATCAAATGCTTTTGACATGTCCATAAATATAGCGCAAATGTTTTCCCTTCTGTCCATAGAGTCAGTCACTAGCTTCGTGACGAAAGAAAGAAGAAAGGTTTATTCGAAAAACGTGCTGAACTTGAACGACTTATGCTTCTATGCTTAATTTATCTATCAATTTACATCAATATAAATATAATAAACTTTTAATTGAGGATTATCTGTTTATTAAATATTGTTAACATTTACAGGTTAATGATTTATCATTGATAAGAGTATTATGCTCCGCTCAAATATATGGCGCTAGCGAAGCTTTAAGCTTAGCGACTGCATCGACCTAGTATAATGTATATTTTTTGTGAAATATTAATTAATGTTAAATTTTATATATAGAATAATATTCTTTTGATTTTGTTGGTATCCAGTTATAAAATTTAATAATGAGTGTTTTTGTTAATGCATGTGCTTGTGTCAAAGTTTTTTGCTCAATGCCAACTAATCTCCCAAGTACCCATCTGCAGAATACCAGTGCTGTGATGTCTTGCAGTGTAACGGTTTGGCTCTATTGTTTTTTTTTCGCCCTTAGCGACGTGGGCACCCTCCGAACGCGGGGGAGGGAGGTGGTGAATCCTCGAACCCGCATCCTATCACTATCCAGACGAGTACCAAGACCTATATAAACCCGTCGAATTTTCTCTAGTATTCTTAAGTGATAGGACATGAGTTAGATACCAGGACAAATAACAAGGACGATCCTTTAGTAATCCACATTTATTATCATATAATTGCAATCATTGATTATAGTTATAAATGGTCACTTTTCAAATTACAAATTCATTGACACTTCCAATAGACTTCATCAATTATTAAGATAAATCATAATATACAGTTAGCACTTTTTCACTTTTCGTTTATAAAACTAGCTTTAATAACTAAAAGCTGTGACCAAAACTACTTAACACATTTTAGTAAAAGAATACTTTAACAAATAAAATTATTGCTATACTTTCCCTAAAATCCTTTACCAATAATAGCTACTACGCTAGAGACACTTATTTTAACAAAATACTTATCTTTTATAAGCGAGAAGAGTTCACAACATCACTATCGTTATTCAACTGAATAATAATTTTGCTCACAGTTAATCCTCTATTTTTAACTTGTAAGGTATAATAATAACAATCCCACAGAGTATTTTCCTTTCCACTGCTGCCGTGAAAGTCCCCCCAAAAATGGATTTCATCCCCTTATATAATCGATTACAATAGCATCATGGCGCTTAAAGCGCGAAAACACCAAATGTCAAAATGTCGGTGTTGTTTCCGGTTACATGATAATAATCTTTTTATGATCAGGTGTAAAGTAAGTACATATGTTATGAAAGCAATAATTATTATCTTTTTAAATTAAAATTTAAATTATTGTGATTATAATTTGTGGAATTAATAAGAAATATCATACACTAAAATTTCTAATTGCTGCATTTTCATTTCTCATACAATTTGCCTTTTTATTTCTTAGTTGTTAAAATTATTGGCTATTGGCCATATTTTATTACGAAATTAATAGTAATTTATTATATATAATATTATTTTTTGGATGAATTAATAATAGTATCTTCTTTTAAAAGCATTGTGAATAAATTCCTAGGATTATGGTATCCAATACAATGTTTTATAATAGTTTTGAATGTCTTTTTAATTACATATATGAAAAATAAGATTATTAAGTCACATTTCATAATAAAATCAACTATAATTATAATAATTTATAACGTAAGCTAACGCCAGAACCATCTCTACTTGGTCTAGGTTATACTACCTACAACATCGAATGTAACAGTTTATTTATTTGAATACTATTGAAGTTTTTAAATTGCTAGAGAATGCAATAACACTGATGCCTACTTAATCGATTCGTTGCTGATGCCACGTCTGTCGTGCCATCACTTTCTTTTGCGTGTGGCCACTGAAGCCGTGTCATTTTTAAATGAATTATAACTCCTTCAAATTAAGTTTTAGGGAAATCTACCCAGAATAAAACAGTCTTCATTTTTTACGTAAATCAAGTTCGTAGCCTTCGCTTCTGGTAATTGTATGTAGCAATGAATCTGTTAATTTATCAAGAGTATCCCGGATGTTGCTCCTTTTGAAAACGTTTGATGCAACGGTAGCGATCCTAACTTTTGCACCGACGGCCCTGGGTTCAAATCCCGGAAGGTGCAGATGTTTGTATGATGAATACGAGGATTTGTACCTGAGTGTTTAAATATATTTCTATGAATATTACATATCTATGTATCGTATATGTATGTCTATCCGTTACCTTAGTATCCATAACACAAGCCTTACAGAGCTTACTTTGGACTAGGCTAGGTAATTGGTGTGAATGTAAGAAATATTTTTTATTTATTTCATATGCAAGAATGTGTTATCATAATAGTCTTGACATAAATAAATAAAACTCATTAATGATTTAAAAGAATGTATTTAATTCTTAACATTAGTTGCTGGAGGGAGGTGGAGTCTGTCAGCCAGTTCTTTTGGGACGTCCAGGTAGCTTCTCTCCAGGCCAACGGTGAGCAGTAAAGCCCGCAGCCGGTCTACCTCCACGCGATCACCCTCGCTTGACCAAACTGTCATTGAGGAATTCAGGTAAGCTGTCTCGCGAAGTAAATCCAGCAGTACCGGTTGACTGTTTGACGCAATACCAGCTCGGACCTGGAAATATGATATTTTTAAAGCGTGTGTACCCATTAAAAAATGCCTCCAACACATTAGTGGACCTCCGGTAATCCGACAAACATTTTGGTAGGGTTTTATCGGACTATTGAATTTGTGGGATTATAAAAGGCCTAAGATCCCCTATAGTCTGGAATTTTTTGAAACATAGTACTTCGACATATTACACTCCTTTGCTGTGCACATCGTTTTCAGGGCGAGGGGATCTTCGCTAATAATAGTAATAGTTATTTTAGATATAATTAATCGTAATAAGTGGCTAGGTACTACAATAAAATGTGGTTATTTCGGGACAATTTTATTCCAAATCTCACTCTAATTCAACGAAAATAGTTTCAAAGTTCAGTGTGAAAATATGTGAGTGTCCTGTCAAGTAATTAACATGTCTAGTTAGAAATATGATCGCTGATTGCCAAACAGACAGAGCACGGTCAATTAATCTGTTGAGACAACATAAATCCCACGGCCAACTGCCATAGCAAATATTAACAGAGAAGGATTGGGTGGATTTCTTTTGTCTTACACATGAATATGCCTATATCTTCGGTGAGACCACTTGAGTTTGTGGAATTGATATGAAATCCAGACCATATTTTTGAGATAAAACTACAAATAAAATGATTTAAAGTTATTAAAAACTAGCGGCCCGTCCCGGCTTAGCACGGGTGGACAAAATTCTTTCAATTTTTCTAGCCTATGTTACTCGGCGTGAATGTAGCTTTCCAATGGTAAAAGAATTTTTAAAATCGGCTTAGTAGTTTTTGAGTTTATTCATTGCAAACATACAAAAATACAAATCTTTCCTCTTTATAATATTAAAGTGTAGATATATTGATTTTGCACGTAACATTTATCTGGTTCCTTTTTAAAATCGTAGAGTTGATGGTATATTTTTAAGTTTTCAAATACGTTTTCTTAGTTATATTCCTTTTACCAGTTAAACACAAACTTTGCAATGAAGTCACATGTAGTTAATACGAATTATGAATACGAAAAAATATAAACTATTCAGAAAACATCCAATATTAACGTCAAATGTTGTAATGACTATATGACGACCCAAAATAGGAAATGGATAGATATAACCATATATTGATCACATTATGAATTTTTGGAACGAAGTTTCTTGTGGGGCTTTGCGGAGGGGTACCCTAGCCGGGAAAAACCTCCGTAGCGGTAAAAAAAGCGTCAGATTATTATGTATAGTCTATGTGGGATGGTTATACAGTGTCTAATGTATAGTCTACGTGATGACTGTTATTTTTATTATATATTATTAAATATCATTGCAAATAAAATAAAGGTGTTAAGATAATTTTGTAAAGTAGTTTCTTTGCTTTTTATCGATAAAAAAATGATAATAAAAAATGTATACCCGGATAATTATTTTCTTTAAACCTCGAATAGAACTTAAAATTAATATTTTTATAATAAGGAACTTCCTATCCGGTGTCCCACGACACCACACGAATTTTTATTTTTTGTAAAAGTTTGACCAACGTTTAACCGTTTGGTACAACGATAGCCATCGTGCTTCTCGCACCGATTGTCGTGGGTTTGAGTCCCAGGTAAGGTCGATGATTGTATGATGAATACGAGCATTTTTTATAAGAAATATTAAGATAGCGAGAAAACACATCATTATTATTTCCGTTAACCCCTCGTAGTAATCTCAACTTTATTTTTCTAATTTGACAGAATTGATTTTGAATTTTATTTTGCAATGCATGATTCTTATTAGACGTTTGTTTTTTATATTGTTATTGTATTTGTAATTATGATAAATATTAATAAATTTATTTATATTATTGTAAGAATTAGCTTACTGGCGTCTTTGAGGATTCTTTAGGCCTGAAAGTTTTTGAATAAATAAATACATAAATTAATAAAGTGATGGGCTACAGCTGCTTTAATTTTCTTATTTGTAACTGAGGCATGAGTATATATATTTTCTTTAAATTTTAAAATCCATTTATCATATATGTATGTCTATCCTTTAGCCTAGTATCTTAACATAAGCCTCACAGTGCTTATGTTGGGCTCGCCTGATTGATGTGCATGTGAAAAAAATGTATCTAGGTTGTCACTAATACTAAATAGGCTTGTCTTCTCTGAAATAATATTTTCGGTTAAAAAAATTGGTATGTCAGTTTATGTGTATAAATTTAAATAAAACAATTTATTTACGCTGTTTTGCACATAATTTGGCTAAGGCCCGAGACATCCTGTGATTATTTGCAAAAAAACTAAATTAGGTATAAATTGTTAACTCCATAATTTCCATTCGGATGAGATTCATAAAGTTTTTCGTTGCACTACAGTAGAGCGAGGCAAGCTGCGGAGGCAATTAAAATAGTGCAGGCAAAACGACCTTCTGCGTTTCCTCGTTATGTGTCCCGGTAGACCAATTGTTCAATCAGGGGATCCCCTATAATTAAACAAGTCTATTTATAACGATGACTCGAAACGTCTACGAGTTGCATAACTCCACTTGTATATAATTCACCATTTATATTGAAACGTGATCGCATCTGGTTTTGTATTTAACTAATTTACTTTTTATATATGTCACCGTTAATGTGAGATTATAATCTATCTCGCGAGATTGTAGACTGTCGAAGGATTGTGAACCGTACCATAGTTGTTACAATTTCACGCATTATTATCAGGTCGATTATAATCTATCGAAGTGAAACCGCCAAATTTCACTTACCTTACCTCACCTAACCTAACTCAACGGACACAGAAAAATAATTCGTTAAATTGCTGTATGTTACGGTTCACAATCTTTCGACAGTTTACAATATCACGAGATAGATTATAATCTAACGGTATTTACAATTTTACGGTGACACATAGATACATTTCTCCGTCATTTACAAAGGGTACAGTCCGAATAGTATTCTGAGAGTCATTGCTGATGATTGGGTTTGCCCTTTAATGCGACATTGGGTCCAATTGCATATCATTTAATTTTGACTTTATTTATTAATTTATTTAGAACTACTAACATATTTTTTATTTAATTTTAATTACTAATACTATATGGAGTTGTGAAATTCTGAAATAAATGATTTTGATTGATTGACATATATAGAATTACGCCTTTTCTCCCGCAGGGTTAAACAGAGATTACAGTTTTCCACTTTAAGGGTACTTTTAGACATGGCCTTTTGTCAGGACATCTTCCCTGAAAGTTCGCCTTGGTCTGCCTAGATTTTTATATTTTACTAGCTGACCCGGCCACGCGTTGCTGTGTTATAAATTAAAATGATATTTATCCTATCTTTCAAGTTGGATCAAACTGCATACGGTGTACAAATTTGATTAAAATCGGTTAAGTAGTTTAGGAGTCCATCGCGGACAAACAACGTGACACGTTATTTATATATATTAAGATTAAACATAATTACTTATTTATTTCAAAACCGGATTATATACCGGATATTATTAAAAACGGGATTTCTACCTTTTTTTTTCATTTCTGAGGCTGCGATACAAAAAGTCTGTGTGCTCATACACGACAGGAATGAAACTTCAGAAAAGTAGCCTACGAGAATTTCACTGCTGTTTGTCTTTTTTGGTATTGCCTTTTCGTTTCATCAAATTTTCAAATCACTAAAAAACTAAAAAGTGTTAAAGAGTCACTTCAAAAATGTTTCGCAGTGTCTACGGTCAGCAATTAATAAGATCGACTGTAATTTTTTTAGTTCATACAAAGTCAAACAATGGAAGATTAGAAAGTCAAATGAAAGATTATAAGCGGTCAAAAACAACTCAAAAGTCGGCTATCGCTGAAAATCGCCAATCGGGCTTAAATAAAGACTGAAAAGAGACCTAGACCTAGATAGTACAGCGGCGCGGGGGTACGGCGACAAAGCGAGGTACGGGAAGAGGGGAGAGGGGGCGCACTATCTGCGCCTGCCGCCCACTCCTCACTCGATCCCGTTCATACCTTCATACCCCCGCGCGCCTGTACCGCACGGGCGACACTCATTTAAGCTGTCGACATATACCTGTCGTATGATGTCAAAACTAACTGATATTTCATTTGTTTTTTCTTGCTGGAGTTGAAAGGAGAACATAATCAAATTACAGAAAGTTCATAAAGCTTCAAGAAGAAATTAAAGACATTAACAATAAAATTCAGAACTTACTAGACCAATGTACTACTCTAGAAAAAAATACTTAACAATTTATATTGGAGTCGAATATAAGTAATCAATCTATATTTCCAAACATATACACCCAGGAAAAGACAAAGACCTTTGTTCTGTATAAACCTTTTTTGTTTTTGGTTAGTTTCGAGCATTTAGGCATTCTTACCGGGAAAGTGACAGTCTGGTTGATCTGATTCTCGTGCAGCTTGCGGAGCATGGTACCGATGTGTTCCCGACTGTATTCGCCCTCGGTGATATTCCCGCCATAATTGGTGGTCCATCCTACGGAGAGAACGGCGCGTGGATGCTCGCGACACAAGTGAAGGAACTTGTCGGCATCCACTGGTTTCGTGGTCGCCTTTACTGGACCCGGGAGGATGTCAGCATTCAACCATAGAGGGAAGGATACCTGAGGATGTTTAAATGTATTTGTAATAAAAAAAAACCGGATAAATACGAGTTGAATTCGCGCGGAAAGGGTTCCATATAAAGACAATTTACCATGTTCTTGATTCTAACCCAAAAAACTAACTTAACTTTGTAATTAAAATATATGAACTCCCATACATTTTAACCGCAAATGTTTGCATTAACGAATTTTTTTTATGCAATATATTAACGGTTTTCGATTTTTTTTCCTTTTTAGTATTTAGGTAATTGTAATCCCGCCTGAGAATTCACTTGTGGCCCGAGTCGAGTTTTTCTAGTATTATTCTATTATAATAATTTATTATTTAGAAGTATAGTTAATCAAGTAAAGGCCATCAAATCAACACTTTTTTCCTTTAAATAATCTTTAATTCTGTAATAGCCTTAGCTAATAAAATTTTATAACAACTTTTTTTAAATTACTCTAAATGCAGTTCAGTGACACGGTGTAGCATCTTATTATAAAACGCAATACACCTGCGCGTTGAAGCATAAAGACTTCAATCGAGATATGAGCATTTTAAACAAGGCTGGTGCAGTACAGAAGAATAAACAACCAAAAAAGAATTGATTGTGAGTCAGGATGCACACACTTTCGCCCTTCGCCAGAAAGGCGGCATCAAAGGCAAACGCCGCGTCTGAACACGCCGGCTGCGATACGCGGAAGACGCATGTGCATACCTTTGGTTAAGGCGACTGTCTACCAAGTAAGCTATAAATAAATAAATATCGAATCCTATTCTTACTCACATCACTACTTTTGATTTTGATACTAGTTTTCAAGATATCGATACTCAGTACTTATTTGAGTACTTTGAATTAAGTATCGAATCGATTAAATCAACCGACTATATTCTATGATGGAACGCATTGTAACCACAGGGGCTACTTTATGAACGAGTCTTAACTCATGTCAGCAGTAGCCACTTTGTTTGTTTTATGATTAATTCTTCCCGCTGTCTGTGATTTATTCATTTGTTCGATCGTCGAGCAAAGCAACAGTACTGATGAAGAGTGGAATGTTTAAGTGTAACTTTAAGTCCGTATACATATATTACATACCACAATGTAAAAAAGGATGGTGAACATAAAAAAATATCATTATGGACTTTGACGTGCTCCCTGCTAGGGTGTTAGAAGATTATAATGAAAGCAGATACTAAAATACAAATTCTAATTGTGACAAAAGTAAGTCATGATGGGACGTTTGAATATAAGTCTTTAATATCCTGCCTGTCGCACCGACGTTCCTGGGTTCGAGTCCCAAAAGGGGCAGATGTTTGTGTAATAAATACGAGCATTTGTACCTGAGTCATGGGTGTTTATATAAATTTCTATAAATATTACTTATTTATGTATAATATATGTATGTCCATCTGTTATCCTTCTATTCATAAAACCAGCCTTACAATGCTTACATTGGGCTAGGCTGATTGGTGTGAATGTAAGAAACATTATTATAATTATTTTATTTTTTTAACAAAGGCTCTTAATCTGTTATTAACAAAAACTTAAAAGCTATGTAAGTATTATAAATAAAGAATATTTATTTTCGTTAATTATTGAACAAGGATTTTTTTATATATTTTAATAAACAAGTTTAATGTACTTTTAGATGTTAACTTTAGTATGAAACTGGAAAATCTTGTCATTTTGTATAAAATTCACAATGCTTGCGTCCAAATTAGCGCAGAAACCAGTTTAAAGGTTAATAAAATTTAACAAGAATTTTTTGGTTTTGGTTTCGGCTACCGTTATTCTAACCTTTTTCATAATATTAATGTGCTAAATTTCAAAATTTACCAGTTACTTTAAACTCGTATAAAATAAAGTTCTCGTTCTACGTCGATTGCAAACGATACAATCTCGCGAATGCAGGCAGCTTTGGTCGTCAAGATTCAATACACGCGTCTGAGTGAAACCGGTTAATATGGGTTTTGTGCCAGTTATCCCCTCAAAATAACTTTAGAAACGAATCGATTTTTTTGTAATTTTTCTATTAAAAGAATTACTAATCATATAGCATTGAAAAATGCAATAAAATATATAAAAAATCATAAAAGTTACTGCAACACTTAAAATTATTTATAAATTTGTCAAAATTATTATGGAATAGTTATATCAATGATTTCTTAGTTAACCTATTAATCATTTAATGGATTAAAACAGTTTTTGTTATGTCAAAACTTGCCAAAATTACAAAATAATTGGAGTATTTCAAATAGAGTCCTCTAAAAGTTTTTTTTTGGTATTATTATGAGTAGAAGTTTCGGTCGTATCTCTTTCGTACCGAGTGTAATAAAGATTACACTATACCCGTACTATTGTCTGTAAATTCACTGTTCACACGAAACTATTTACGACATCCTCCTCCAAAAAACTTCAATTACTATCAGAGAAATATCAGAGCTTCAAAAAAATAAAGAACACAGTTGAAATAATGTTTTAATTTATACTAGATAATGACTATTTAAAAGAATGTATTTATATGGTTTTTATAGCAACGCGGCAGTAGACAGTGAGCTTAACTAGCTTTATGCACATATCACTATCCACCATTATCATCTCAAATATTTACGGCATCAACTCTAATGCACTTAAAACATGAATGACCCAGCACTCAGAAACTTTACGTTATTTGCAACCACATTAATAAATGAAGTGTAAATTCCTAGTTTTTACACTTCCGCGTCTAGTACTCATTTAAATTTAAATTTACCGGATTTAATAGCGAACAATTAAAGATTTAAACACATTCGAATAAACATAAAAAATTATCTCTTCACTTATATGTTATAGTCTTGTTTTTTATATACTTCCCTCTGTGTCTCTATTTCCGAGTACTTATAGCCCGTCCGTTTTTTAAACAGGGTGAATAGGCAGCTTTCAGCCTTTTGGGTTAGCTTGTTCCATTGTGGATCCTGTCTTTGCCCCCGGGCTTGATTTGGATCAAGAGTGAACCCATTAAAAAATAGCTATTTATATTTATTGAATCCAAATATATGCTTTTCTTTCTTTATTTTACATCCTGCCTTTAGCACCGACGGCCCTGGTTTCGAGTCATGGGCAAATGTTTGTGTGATAAATTCGAACATTTGCACCTTCACCGGTACCCGGGTTCATCGCGATCTAGTTGGGAACTGATCGATCTCTGAGCGGAAACCATGAAAACAAAATACTAATGAACTACATATCGATCTATCGTTTTAACTTTTTGTTTCTAGAACTAGATTTTTTTTTTATAGAAAATAGGCATGCGCTTGACCACTATCTCGCCTGATGGTAAGCGTCGATGCGATCTAGGATGTGACGCGCTTGCCTAGAAGATACCTATTCACTCGTGACTTGAAGACCCCCAAATTGTATTTGTCAGGAAACACAGACTCAGGCAAAGAGTTCCACTCCTTAGCGGTACGTATCACAAAATTGGAACCAAAACGCTTAGTGCGACTCTTTGGTCGATGTCGCCAATTTGTTTAGATTCGCAAGATTTAATAAGTAGGTTATTTATTTGTGATAATTGTGGTACATTGCATAGATGAAAGGTGCGGTTGAGCATTTTGTTAACATGTCAGCATAATAAATTTAAAAAAAAATATTTCTTACATTCACAGCAAATAGCCCAGCCCAAAGAAAGCACTATAAAGCTAGTAACAAACTTACTAGGGTAACGGATAGACATACATATGTAATATTTATAGAAATCTTAATATATATAATTCTTCTGTGAGTGTGTATGTCACTGAACTCCTCCTAAACGGCTGGACCGATTTGAATGATTTTTTTTGTGTGTGTTCAAGGGGATCTGAGAATGGTTTAGATTCACAAATGGTTTAGATCGCCCGGCAGATGGCGCTGCAGTCGGCACAGCAACGCGTGGCCGGGTCAACTATATATATATAAATACCCATGACTCAGGTACAAATGCTCTTATTCATCATACAAACATCTGCCCCTTCAGGGATTCGAACCCAAGACAGTCGGTCCGAAAGATAGAAATAAAAACCATTACCTTCATAAAAATTACAATATTAACAGAGGCGTCTTTACCTATGGTGCATAGTGTGCGTTGCACACGAGCGCCGCGATCCTAGGGGGCACTGAGCACTTTCAATCACTTCAATGTCAATAAATGGAAATCAAAATAAATGCACTCTCCATACAAAATGACCGATCGCTGATCGAGTTAGAATAGAAAATCGTTTGTTTACAATTTTTATTCTTTGACCTCGATATACCTAACATATTTATAGACATGTGAACATGGGTACATTTTGGCCTGTTAGGGTTGTTTACCCTGTATAATTCTTAATGCAATCAGTCAGCACATAACGGCATCCAAAACTGGAAAACTGCTTTATTCGATTTTCAATTTAATCTTCAAACATTAGAGTTTATTATCCACTGGGGAATTTTGACAGCTGTGGTAATGTGCTGTTATTTGTACCCATTCCATTTTTACCACGCGCTTACTAGAGGGCGCTAGGGAAATGATTGCACACGGGCTCTACATCGGCTAGAGACGTTAAAAACGTTAAATATTAAGAAAATATGAATACCTCAGGAACGCTATATGGAGCGATGATAGCTTGCGCCTTTTCAAAAGCTTCAATGGATTTGAAGTCCAGTTTGACGCCTTTTTGCTTCGAATTGAGGTTGTTATGCTGTTTCACCGTGGACAGGAATTCCGAGAGGCTTAGATCCGAGGTGGTGGATGGAGGATGTGCCATAACCGGGATTGGTGGGCCATCCTTGCCAGTGATGAGGCCCAGGACGATGTCTGCTTCTAACATCGATACATCACCTGCGCATTAATTAAATTGGATTTATTTTCTTAATAAAAATTATACAGCACTGCGGGCTACCACCTTTTCTTGTTGCTATTCCTAACTGTCTCCCGAAGCGCTTCTCAACATCATTTATAATGCGCACAGCAAAGGAGTGGAATTCCCTCCCTGCGTCTGTTTTTCCGAATACTTATAACCCGTCTGTTTTTAAAGTTAGGGCGAATAGGCACCTTCTGGGTTAGCTTGTTCCACCGTGGATCCTGTCTTGGCCCCTGGACTTGATTAGGATCAACAGCGAACCCAGTCAAAATAAAAATAATAAATACTTTGAAATTTATTTTATTTCTTTAGCGACCCGATCCAACCTTAAGTATTACAATGCACTTGACACTTTTCGTTTACTTTTTACTCAATCATTTTTTTTGGAATGATAATTAGCATTTAATTTGAATTTAAAATATTTTTTGTTATATTTACTTAATTTTTTTTTTCATTTTATTGTTACAATTATTCAAGTTACAGTAAGGTCATAGTTTCATCGAAATAAAAAAAAATAGGAGAATGGAAGTTGCTTTCATTATTTTTTAATGGGTTCGCTCTTGATCCCAATCAAGCCCGGGGGCCAAGACAGGATCCAAGATTGAATGAGCTAACCCAGAAGATGCGTATTCACCCTGGCTTTAAAAACGGACGGATTAAAAGTACTCAGAAATACAGACGAGGTTCCACTCCTTTGCTGTGCGCATTATGAAAGATGTTTGTTACTGTTAAAATTGTTTGGTATAGTTAAGGGGCCATTCATTTATTACGTAAGACGATTTAGGGGTGGAGGGGGGTCAACCATGTCTTATTTTTTCTTACAAGGGGGTGGGAGGGAGTCTTGATAGTTCTTACGTAAGATCACAAAAATGCGCAAAGTTAAAATTATACTTTGAAAAAGCGTGAGCAACCGAGCGTGTGCCAAAGTTTGCTCGGATGCGTATAGGTAAATGATTTCCATTTTCATGGCAACGGACCTGCGCCACCCGCACTACGCCTCCCGGGAACTCCCCGCTTCTGGACTAGTCGTCAATTGTTCGGTTCTTACCATTTTTATTGTCCATCATACAAGATGCGCACATAGAAAAATTGTTTAGTATGCTCTAAATACTTTGCGTCGAAAAAGGCAGCGCAACTTCACAAATTCGAGGCGAGGCAAAGAACGTTTGTGCTGCATCGGGGCTGATGTGGAATGGGTGAACGTAGACGAAGTCAAAATCCAGAATAACCAACTAGAAACAACACCTATTATTCCAGATGTTCCAGTGTCAGATCCACTTTCCGAGTGGGTTTTGAACCCCGGGACTGAAAATCTTATGTAGGTAAAGATGAATGAGTAAAACCAAACTTTATTCTACCAAAAAATAAAAATTATTTGTACCTTTGTAAGTATAAATAAACATTTCTAAAAAATGTTACTTTGTAAAATTAAACATTAAAACAAACCGAACGTGTATTCACTTTTTTCTTTAGATTCTTACGTAATCAATATTAAAGAGTGGGGGAGGGGGTCGGCATATTTTTATTTTTTCTTATAATAGGGGGGGCCAAAAACTTGCGAAAATAGTCTTACGTAATAAATGAATGGCGCCTAAGTCAGTCAGGCAGTTGAAACGTATTCTTCATTGTAGTTCTAAAAGTGCAATGTATAAATAATACATAACTATACCATAGTACCTTTAAACTTTTAAATGATTAAAGTATTTTTCGAACATATTTAGTGATTCTAAAAAATACCCGCTACACACAAACATGTTTATAAACCAGCTCTATCTCTCCTTGTTATAACAGGGTTGAAATGGCTGGTATACCTTTCTTTCTTTCTCTTACTCCCTAAAGAGAGAGAGAGGAGCTACAATTGGTAGACTTTGCTATTTGGCTTGGTTTCTCCTTAAGTTGATACTAAGATATGCTTTATATATTTTTATTGGATGTCCCGACCACTGCTCTCCCAATTTTCAGGCTCGGTAGCTCGATTGAGAGAGCAGTGGACCGGATATCCAAAGTTTGCGGGTGTGAGTTGCGCCTGTGAACAATTTGTGAGCCTAGTCTACTTTTTCAATTATTTATCAATAAAAAGGTCTATTATATGCTGAGGAATACGCAATTGCTATGTTTGAAAATACCGTAGGAATTGAGTTATTGTAATTATAACCGCGTGGTGTACTATTAACGAACAATTATAGGTGTAAACCTATATCCATTGCTCGCAATTGTTATTAATCGGTCGGTTCGGAGAACGGCCCCGAGGGACCTACCGGGAGCATTGGTTATTTCTGTACGCCTCAGAACAAGTCATAGGCGACCAGCGGTTTTCGTTTAATGCAAATTATTTGAGGAATAAAATTAATAGTTTTTTCCAATTAATGATAACTAAACAGGAAATACATAACTTTGATCTTTTTGCATTGATACAAAGATTTAAATTATAAAAATACAAGAAATAAGTAAAAAAATCAAATGCGAACGATTTAAATGAATGATTTTAAACGATTCACGCGTTTTATTTTTTAATTTTACCTTAGTCAGCTTGCGTGATCACAAGCTCCTGTATGGCAAGTTTAAATAAAAAAGAAACTTAAATTACTCGCGTCCTTAAAAGTAAAAGTAGATTTATTTAAAT
Organism: Calamotropha paludella; assembly: GCA_927399485.1. Classification (NCBI taxonomy): domain Eukaryota; kingdom Metazoa; phylum Arthropoda; class Insecta; order Lepidoptera; family Crambidae; genus Calamotropha; species Calamotropha paludella. The sequence goes on along the minus strand of OV656806.1, from coordinate 1,811,666 downwards.
GTTTGATAAGCACGGACGTGTGAGAACTAAATATAATTATTGCTGATTTATAGATCTACTAGCTGACCGGGCCACACGTTGCGGTATCATATATTTAAATGAAAATTATGCTATGTCCTAAGCTATGTTTGTTCCGAACAAATGAAAAAATGGATGAAAAAGTCATCAATTTTCAATTGAGTACTTTCGGATGTTATCGCGGTGGAACACTGTGACAGGGAGTTTTTATATATTTAGATATATTTCAATAAATATTTTGTTTTTCCTAGCTGTAAATCAGTAGTAGTCAGATAATTTTATAAAAAACACACTTAGTACTTAGTTTATTAAGCTAATATAAAAATAAACTTATTTTGTAACTTATTATTTATAATCCCACTAATCTTTAATGCTTATTGATTAAATAGAGCTAAAAACTTTCTTTCAAAATCATAAAGAGAATGATTTCGAGCAAGAAATAAAAGAGAAGGTACTTGCTTCGTTTTTTTATTACATATTCCGCATTTTATGAGATAAAAATTTGACGGAACTGTTCGTATTCTTAAATATTTGGTTTTTGCTTTTATCACGTTGTGTTCTGTACATGGAAAATAGTAAACGATCTATACCAATAGAAGTATGTATTTAATTTTCATAATACAAATAAAAGGGCAGTTACAAGTTACTAATAGTATTCTGCACTGTTCTTTGTTTATGGTTTATTAAAACTGTTGGTTTTGTTTTTCATATTTTGTTTTTAGCCTAGTTTAAGTTCATGTATGCTAATCTACAGTAATTATATTAATGATGCTGTGAGAACACATTTAAGGACTATAATCTGATTCTGTAACTTAGCCATGATATTTTCTATTTTGTACGATTGTAATCTGTTGAATTCTAACTAATATTTTAAATATGAAAGTAAGTTTGTTTGCTTCACTTTCACACTTTAACTATTTAACTAATTATCATAAAATTATACATATTTTTTGTCAGGGGTGCAGAAAAGGACATAGTATACCTTTCAACCAGAAAGAAATACCGTACTCTAGGGATAGAAATATAATTTATAACATATTATAATTAATCGGTACTCTACATTTACGCGAAAGGCGCCGCAGGTAAAACCAACAACAAATGTTTGAGAATTAATGAACTGAGACCCTACCATCACATCTTATAGCGATTTAAGTTGAGCTGTTGGAAAGAGATGCCACTATAGAACGCATATAGCGGTGTCTCACTTTTACTCGTACAATCAAACTTACACTACTTAGCTAAGAGGTTATGGTAGGCCCTCTGGTCATTTTTTTGTTTTAATTCTCTTAAGATTAAAAGCTCATAAATTGGACCAAATCCACAACAACTTGCGCCACCGTACACATATAATGTGTCCAGTAATATTGTTTTCACTCAATCCAGCATGCCTTCTCTTTCTAACGCGCATACAGTCGACAAAGAACCATGTTTTATAACCATTTAAATAAGCAAGTACATGAACCGCAGCTGCTAACCGTACCAGGAGGAATGCTGGATGGCTGAAGGCAGTTAAAATAATGCATTTCATTAGTACGTATAGCACTTCCTTTTAAGCATAAATTCTCAAGTACAGCCATTTGGTTTTGTTTCTGTTTTATCAAGTACCATTGAAGTGTACAGTCATAGCTTCTAGGAAATATCCGACTTACAGTTCTTTTAAACCAATTGCCTATAAAATTTTATTTGCGTCTAGATTGAAAACTATTTTTTTTTATTTAAGAGATACAACACAGTTCGTAACAAAATTTTACATAAAGCTCTACTTAAACTGATTATCTGATTTTATTATTTGAAATTAATTGTTAAGACCAAATAAAACTCGACTCGACCATTTTGAAATATTAAAGGTCTTTATAAGGTTTACGTTAACGCCATCTAGTGACACGAATATGAAGCAACCGAGCTTACCGTTACTTAGCACCACTAGGTGCTAAGTAATTTAAAAGCATAGTATTGTTACAAATACTTTTGTAATTTAACACGTGTTACTAACTAAAACTACAAATTATTGTTTATTTTCTAATTTAATAATAAAACTATGCCATAATTAGGTCTTTTATTAACTACAAAAAAAATCGACGCGATTCAAAAAGTATTCTTAAGCGGTCGTGAATAGATATTTTCTAGTATTTATTCTTTTAAAATATATTTTTTTAATTATTTATGTATTATTCGATGCTATCTTGTGTCAATTTATTTTTCTAATATTTTTCTAAAAATAATCATGAATAAATGTAACTTATATATATTTTTAGTGCTAAATTTGTTATTTGTAATCCACTAAGTTGCCGGTAATAATAAAATAAGATAAAAATAAACAAAGAATACATTATGCGTCCCGGCTGCATGTGCTCGTGTGTACGAAATAAGTACACTTTCACGCTTGAAAATCAGAAAAATACACATTATCAAAAATAAAAAATTATACTGACTTGCTAATGCTTTTTCCAGATACGCTTTATTGTTGACGGCGTGTGCCCAAGTAACTGTCGTCAAATTCTTCATCACTTCTTCTTCACAATTCGCCATGGTGGCTGTAACAAATCAAATTGTATTAGGTTTACTTTTCCTCAATACCTACTAATTAGTTTCGAATATAAGTAGTGCGTTTTTAATTTTATAATCCTGGCAACTCATCTCATTCTTTTGTCTATGTTATTATGTGGCAGGTTTAGCCTATGTTGTGTAAAGGAAAATTAACTGAAAACTAAACAAAATGGTTAGTGAGCTATATTTAATCTGATTTTAAGTACAAAAAAATCAATTCGTTACTTAAACTCAAGTACATACTTAAAAACTCCAATAGTTTTAAATTTCTGCGACAACTGTTTCAGAGATGATTCGACGAAGCAACAAATATCAGCTGATCGAGGTAAACTTATATGTTTGGTGGCGCTAGTAGTGTATCTGTCCGAATTTAGCTTCCATATCACAATATTATTGTGTAGAAATAATTAAAAAAATATTAAATCTTATAATTTTAATATAACAAAAACGTGTAGTTAATGTAACGCTTTTGAAACTTAAAATAATAATTGAATAAAATGAGAACCATAAAAAGATATTTGAAATGAACCTGCCTGATTTTTTGCTGCAACGTTACCTATCTACGTGTGTAAAACTTTTCCATCGCCTGTGTATTTTAAACAGCAATATTTTTGCTATTTCTTTATACTTAATTGCATACCAAACGGTATGGCGGACTTAATGTCATTAGAAATTCTCTACCAGTCAAACAGAAAGCTGAGTACAGAATTAGTAAAAAGCGGTGCTTAAATCAATACAGTGACATAACAGTACAGTGACATAACAGCACAGTAAAAATTCACAGTAAGAATTAACGGCGCAATATTAATTATACTTCTTTTAGTGCTTTAGAATAACCTCTTTTAAATGTAATAGGTTCAATATTGTTTAATATTATTAATTATTACTGGTACATGTATTTGTCTTGTGGTTGCTTCAAGATAGAAGATTGTATAATAAAAGTCGGTTTTTTTTTTTTTTTTTTTTTTTTTTTTTTTTTTTTTTTTTTTTGCCTGTAAAGTCGGTTTTACGGGCGAAGATTTTACGTGACAACGTCTTTTTCTCGGTAGAATATTTATTGATATGAATATAATTAAATTGCACAATGCGCGCGGCAGACCGATCATAGTTGAGTGGGAGAGAGACGCAAGGCATTCGGCGGGCCTCTCTCTCGTTCGGTGACTCATCGTAACGTTACCGAGCGTTACACTTTTTCATAAGTGACTCCCAGCCGCAACCAATTTATAAGACGTTATCACGTCAAAAATGTATTGACATGACACCTAATAAATAAATAAAAGATAATTTATTCAAGTTCAATTATCTTGAATAATTGATCCTAACTTAACACTAAGAAACAGATATGTTACCTGTTTTATTAGAGATGGTATTTGGGGTAGTGAAAGCAAGAAATATTTTATTATAAAAAACCGGCCAAATGAGAGTCGGACTCGCGCACGAAGGGTTCCGTACAAACGTTTAGTTAAGTAAAAAAATCTTTTAAGTTAAGTAATAAATATATATTGACGTGATAACGTCTTATAAATTGGTTGCGGCTGGGAGTCACTTATGAAAAAGTGTAACGCTCGGTAACGTTACGATGAGTCACCGAACGAGAGAGAGGCCCGCCGAATGCCTTGCGTCTCTCTCCCACTCAACTATGATCGGTCTGCCGCGCGCATTGTGCAATTTAATTATATTCATATCAATAAATATTCTACCGAGAAAAAGACGTTGTCACGTAAAATCTTCGCCCGTAAAACCGACTTTACAGGCAAAAAAAAAAAAAAAAAAAAAAAAAAAAAAAAAAAAAAAAAAAAAAAAAAAAAAACCGACTTTTTTTATTATTTATGTATATTGTCAGTATGAATAAATTATCAATCATATTTTGTTTATAACATCAAAAAATCTATACTACATATAAGTTAAAGTTTAATTTGTTTAACGTCATTCATATCTTTTAACTTCAAATATTAGACATATTATCAATACACTGCAGTCAACGCATACCTATACCATCTCTACTTAAGAATGCTACTAAAAATATCTAATTTAGATGACCTCACATAAAAAATATATATTATATTATTAAAAAAATATATATATGATAAATCACTATTGTAGACAGGTAATTGGATATTGATAAAACATATTTATTATTTCTGCCTCACTGGGTCAATTTGAAACTTGTAGCGCCATCTTTCGTGTAAAATCTTTACTAAATCTAAAATGTATGGAATTGGCACCTCATGCTTTAATAGCATTGCTGTTACATTCAATATTGTACGTAGTTACCCAGCACCTGAAAAGATGGCGCTGATATTCAGCTTCAAACCAAAAACATAAACGTCTGTCAGGGTTTCGTTCGCTCATTTAGAAGGGCAATCACCTGCATCGCGAGTGGTTGCGGGTTTGAGTCCTGATTAATGCGTGGGAATAGTTTTGATTATATAACTTTTAATATTGAAATTGAATTAAGTAATATTGAATTGCGGCAAAAGGCGAGAACCGCTTTTCTTTCAGTCCCAGAACAGATTATAGTAAACCTTTTATTTTATATTACAATCATTTTTATTATTATCAGTTAATGAATATTCCTACTGCCTTCTCTATGGACCATAAAGTTTTTTTATCATTATTGTATACAAATAAAGTTTTTTCTAAGGTGGAGCAAAAAAAAGTACATAGCAAAAAAGTATTGTTACTTGTTATTTCTTCATTCACTTTTCTTAATAAACATATTTTTACTCATAAAAGTAAATATTAAATATTCTTTAAAAGCAATTTCGGTATATTTGCAATTAAAATTTAAGTTAAAAGTATATTAATCGCGCTTTAAATTAAGTTCAGGGAAGGTTTGTTCCTTACATCTCTCTGCTTAAAATTCATATACATGTAAGGGAAAAAACTATTGCCTTAATATAATAAATACTATACGAATGCGTAACCAAAATAGCACCTCCTGGTTAGATCTGTAACGGGTACCCTTTATCTGATAGGATCTTGTGGGGCAGAAAGTCACTTGACATACTACTTAATGAAAAGGCATAAAGCAAACATTGCGTGTTAGTTTAGATTAGGTATTTCTTTATTCATTACCAGCCAGCAAGCTATTTCAAATTACGCCAAATGATAAGTATGCGTTGTATAGTTATGATGTAACATCAGTTTGAGGCGAGTGCAACTCCATCATTCGTCAGATTCTATCGAGATTGACTTGGTTAAAAGCGACACAAATTACTCATCAAAAGTTAAAAAGAAACATGAAATATTATAATCATCAGTACTCAGTCAGTGTTAATAGTGTAGTTTCAACTTCATAATTTTATATTAACTTTGTTTTATCGATAAACATAGTTGCCAATTAAAAAAATAATTAAAATCTATATTTATCTATCGAAATTAAACGCAATAACCTAGTACAGGCTCAATTTTAATAATAATTAATCTTTATATCAATAAGCCTTATACATACTAATTATCTCTATTCCCCACTATTCTATTCTATTTTCTATGTGCTATTTATTTGTCATTGAAATATGAATTATTTAAATATTTTGAGATTTTCCTCAGAAGTTATTCAAACTGTCTGATCAGCCAGAAATCATACTAAGCACTCTTCGCTACCATTTAATCACGCACTGAACATCCCTAATGCACTAGAGATGCGGAGCCATTCCAACCTTTATATCTTTGCAAAATCTTTCGGCAGTACTTATTGTTACGGAGCTAAAATAACTTTTCTTTTGTTAAAAAAATACTGATTTCTATAACGATAATTTAATCACAATTTGCATTACAAATAATGAATAATAATTGTGTTATTTATTTTATTTTTTTATTTAGGATGGGTTAACTCTTAATCGAGCTAACCCAGAAGGTGCCTATTCACCCTGGAATTGAAATTGGACGGGTTATAAATTCTCGGAAATACAGAGGCAGGGAGGGAGTTTCATTCCTTTGCTGTGCGCATTATGAAGGATGTTGAAAAGCGCTTGGTAGGAATAGCAACCAAGAAAGGGTGGTAGCCTGCGGTGCGTCTGGATGTCCGATGGAAAAAGGGGATGGTGGTATGAACAATTACAGCTCTAGAGCACACTCTCCAAAGTACAGTCTGTAGAAGACCGACAGACAGGCAACTTTGCGGCGATGAGCTAAGGTGTGAAGCTTGCTCTTCACCAATTTGATGTCACCGTTGAGCCTCTCAAGTTGGTATTTTGCTGATTCGATGTTGGCACCGAAGTTGAGGTCTAAAGACAACTCTATGCCATATATTAAATCAATAAAAGTAATTTGTTATAATTACGTAATTAAAAATCGGAGTGCAGGCAAATTGTTGCAATTAAATTGTAATAAAAATTCAGAAACAAAAATGTACAAAAATGTACCGTCCGAACATTACTCTAGTAAAGACACGTTTCTCGTTGCTCTCAAGAAAATGTAGAATCAAGACCAAGGGAAGATATAGAAAATTTATCAATAGAAAGGATTTTTGAGATAAGTGCGGTTGAGATAATTGGCAGTAATCTATTAATTATTAATTTGTACTGGCCTAATAGTAAAAAAAATAAGGACATATTTATAAGCAAAATAGAGAGCCTTCTCAAATTATTATCATTGAAAGATAAAACAAAATCGATTGTGATAGGCGGTGATTTTAATGTGGACTTCCTTACTAACAACACCACAAAAACGGTTCTTGAAAACTTAATGTTAACGTGTAATTTTAACCAGTTAGTAAAAGAACCCACGAGAATAACCCCCACGGGTTCTTCATGTGTCGATCTACTGTTCACTAATTTCTCAACTCATGAGAACTCTTTAAAAGTGAAAGAATGCGGTTTCTCTGATCATAGAGGAGTTCTTTTTACCACGCCAATAAGCATAGTACCCCAAAAACAATTTACCACAGAGAAACGAGTATTTAATAAAAATAATATGAATAAATTCAAAAAAGCACTACAAAATATAAATTGGACTGAAATTCTTATCCACAAAAATAATATAAACAAAAATTACGATGCATTTAACTCAAAAATTCTTCAAACACTAAATAAATGTATTCCTAAAATAATAATAAAATCAACATGTAAAAAAATCAGAAAACACATTACTGTCGGACTAAAAATATCTAGTAAAAATAAACGTCTATTAAAATTATTAAAAATGCAGACTAAAGATAAAACTATAAACACTTACTACAAAACTTACAGTAAAACTTTAAAAAAAGCTTTCATTATGTCAAAGAAATTAAATAACATTAAACTATTTATAAATTCGATAAACAAAAGCCGTTCTATGTGGCAAATAATTAAAAAAGAAACTAATCAAAAGCGTCCGAACATCAAACAAAATATAGTTTTAAAACAAAATAAGACAATAATTAATAACGCAAAACAAATAGCAAATATATTCAATACTTACTTTATAGAAATAAATAATACATGCAATGGAAGCTGCGTTAACATTAAGGCACCAAACTCTTCTCCTAACTCCCTCTACTTGAGAGAAGTCGATACCAACGAAATAAGTAAAATTATAAAAAAACTTAAAGTTAAAAGTAGTTGTGGCATCGATGAAGTTCCTTCAAGCTTGATTAAATCATGTATTGAAGAGTTAAACGTACCTTTGACACAACTAATAAACCAATCATTTAGAGAAGGTAGCTTCCCTGATGCCCTGAAAATATCGTTAGTTAGACCAATCCATAAAAAGGGTGACAAGACAAACCCCGTTAATTATCGACCTATAGCCTTATTGTCCACCTTTGCAAAAATTTTCGAAACTGCTATGGCAAACAGACTTTACGCCTTCTTTGAAAAATTTAAAATATTACACGATAGTCAACACGGATTCCAGAAGCACAAATCTACAACTTTAGCTATCTACAAATATATACAAAAAATTTTTAATGCAATCAATAATAAAAAATATGCTATCGGTGTACTGCTTGATATGAGCAAGGCGTACGACAGAGTAAACCATAAGTTACTACTAGAAAAATTGTATGGGCTAGGCATAAGAGGAGTTGCTCATGAATGGTTGACTTCTTACCTAAAAAATCGCTCACAATACGTTGAAATAGAGCATACTAACTTTAATACTGGAAGAACTGAAAATATAAGATCGGAACAGGCTACAGTTTTGGGTTCCATTCCTCAGGGGAGTGTACTGGGCTGTATCCTGTTTCTTGTGTACATCAATGACTTGCCGACACAAATAGGGCACTATAGTGTTTCGTATGCGGATGACGTCTCGGTAATGTTAACTTGTACAGATATATACACATTAAAAAATGAATTAAACCTACTATTTAAAAATATAACTAACTGGCTAGACAAAAACAATTTACAATTGAATCTTACAAAAACGAAAATACTTCAATTTAAACCATACCAGAAAGTGCCTTTAGAACTGAAGTACGACTATAACTCAACACATATAGAAACTGTAGATTCTGCGACTTTATTGGGTATAGAGATCGAATCTCATATCACTTGGAAAAAGCATATACAAAAGTTAGCAAATAAATTATCAACCTTGATTTACGCCATTAGTCAATTGAAACGAGCTACTAACCAAAACATTGCACTTGCAGCTTATTATGCTTATGCGCACTCGCTACTGTCCTATGGAATTGTCCTATGGGGAAACTGCACAGATATCCAGGATATCTTCGTCCTACAGAAAAGGTTTATAAGAATAATATGCAATATAGACCAAATGCAATCTTGTAGACCTTATTTTATTAAACTCAGGGTACTGACTATCACTTGCTTATACATATTTGAAGCTTGTAAGTTTACAATGAAGCATTTTGATCTGTATTCTCCACGAAAGGAAATAAGAAGAAATAACAGATATCAGAACAAATTAAAACTACCATTCTCTAAATTGAAATTATACGCATCTGCTCCCCATTCAATGTTAATAAAAATATACAACCACTTACCCACTGACTTGAAATGTATAAAAAAAGCAAAAATTTTCGAAGCGCAACTCAAAAACTTATTAGTTAATAAATGTTACTATAGAATCACAGAATTTTTTGAAGATAAATTTAACTAAAATCATTTAACTACCTACATTAATGAGTTATGAAATTTAATAATAAGACTGAATTTATCTTAATTTTCAAATTGTTATTTTACTTTATTATTGTATATTATTAATGATTAATTTTATAGCAATATTAGTTTTAGTTAATTTAGTAAAATATGTATAACTAATGAAATGTATGAAAATAATTTTATAAGAATTCGTTATAGTATATAAGTCACTCATTCTGCCAACACCCTTGCAGGGTGTCACATGTACTTTTAAATCAAATGTTGTCAGCTTTATACCATGTGACTGTGCTAAAGAAATAAAGAATAAAGAATAAAGAATAAAGATATGTACGTATATCTATCAGTTACCCTAATATCCGTAACATAAACCTTACAGTGCTAACTTTGGGCAACGCTTATTGGTGTGAATGGAAGAAATGCTATAATTATTATCGACAACCCCGTGGTCGAGTGGCTCGCATAACGGTTTTCATGGTAATGTCACTCCGCGGTCCCGGATTCGATTCCCGGCCAGGTCAATGTAGAAAACGAACTTTTATTGCCTCGTGTCATTGTGTTGTGATACCGTTGTTGTTACTGAATTTTTATATCAACAAGTTAGCTACACTCCGATTTTTATTATATTTTTATTGTTATATATTTTTTTTATTTATTTATAGTCTAAAACAATGCTATGGCTCCGTAACTCCTACGTCGAGGGACTTTTTACCGAGAAGAAACCGCAATCTCTCGTATCGTCTCGAACTTCCTCTCGTATTCGAAAGAATCATTTTTACAAATGTTCGGCCTCTCATTGTCCTCTTAAAATTAGAAAATTTCGACGGATTTTCACGCAAGCTCGGAAGCTCACTTAGTCTTCTAATTGAGCTAAACATTGCATTGGATCGGACTTCCAAGTTTTCGGGTTCGATTCCCGCCTGAAAATTCACTTGTGAGCCTTGTCGAATTTTTGTACTATTTTTATATTAAAAATATATATATATCTTAAAAAACGTTTTAATCAAATCCTTGCTTAATTTCCCTTATATACCTAATAAATACACCTAATCAAGTATTATATTACTTCTAGCATAGTTCACTAAAGATACCTTCCCACATACTACCTACGCGACTACTGCACGACCAATCGAGATGGAATTACCTTATATCTCGATATCAATTTGACCTCTGTTTAATCTCCAGGTATACAGATTATATATCTCTATACTAAACACTTGATAGATATATCGAAACTCAGATATGGATATAGAATTTAGACATAAATACATTCAAGACAACTCAAAACAATTATTTTGGCCTAAACTAAGGTAAGACTTGTAACTACTGTACTATGGGTACTTTTTAACGTATAGAATACATAAATTAAATAAAAATAAGTTTATTCAAATAAATTGTTTTGAATCGTCCAACATTTTTACCGGGACGTCTTTTTACTGACATGACGAAGCAAAAAACTCGTCAGCTTTAACAGAAGTAACGACATTTACGATATAAAATTAAATAAGTATCTTAACGATCATGACTCGGGAACTAATGCTTGTTCATCATAGAAATATATGCCCCTACCGGGATTCGAATCCATGACCTTTGGAGGAGATAGTAGGATCACTCCCGTTGCACCAAGCGACCGTATATAGAATATAAATAAACATATATAATCACCAATATTTTCAAACCAAATTACTATCGTATTAACTGAATATATAAAAAACAATTTTAGGTACATTTTGATGAATGTACCTGCATTTGATAAGTTATATCCATTTAGTATAATGTACCTTTTGATTTAGATAAAGAGATTTACAAATAGATCCGCAGATTTTTCCACCTATACGCAAATTCACACACCCGCACTTTTTAAAATATTTCATAATGTAAATCCTTTAAAATATATAAAGCTTGTTTGTTATTCTAAAATTTATAACATCCTTAACCAGTAAATGTGTTATTTTATATTTGAAAATATCAATTTATTTATCCTTATAAAATTCTCAGTTTCAACTAATAAAAAATAAATAAGATATAATAAAACGCACTTTTATCGATATAGTTATAAACTGGAAGAATAGACAACATAAATAAAAACTCTTTTTAAATTAAAAAAAAAGAAACCACATTAAAATATTTTTACAGACCTGCAACAGCCAACGTCGCCAACAGCCGCAACATTTTAAAAGGTAAAACAATTAAAAAACAAAAAGGATTAATGTTGCCAGCTTAGAAGCATAGTCGCCTGTTCGAATGCCCCGCTCGGTCTGGCGATGTTATTGGCAAATTGCTCAATTTAGCGGTGATTACAGCGGCAACTGTGATTTGTAGCAAGGCCTCGTGAAGTAGGGGAGTGATGTCTGGATGGATTTCTTTACTTATATTTATTCATTCCAATACAGCAATGAATTAATGAGAGACATTCGCATACACATACGAACGAACATACACAAAAACACGCAACCAAACACAAACATACACATACACAAAAGTATGAATAATAAATTATTTTAAAAGAAAAATACTGGAAAAAAATTTACTTGGCTCACATATGAAATCTCAGGCGGGAATCTGTTTCTTTCGCATACGAAAGCATGTTTCTGATAACACAACATTACTTTAAATAAGTAACAAAATTAACATTTAATAATTGAAACAACGCTGGCCTACAGCGTAAAATCAGGAATGTACTAGAAAATTTCGACGAGTGTTCGCAAGGCTCGGTAGCTCAATTGGGAGAGCATTGGACCGGATTTCCAAAGGTTGCGGGTTCGGTTCCCGCCTGAGATTCACTAGTGACCCGAGTCGATTTTTTCTAGTATTTTTCTATTATAATAATAAATATTTATAAGTGCTGATCATACTAATTTAAATAACTATTTTATATTAAAAGTACATTAAAATATATTTTCTAAATTACACCATTTGACATATTTTTTTTTTTTTACTTATAATTTTTTTTGGTAATTCCACTAAATTCTTGTTTGCTGTCACAAAGTTTTCACAGAAAAACGTTACACGTTTAAGTTGTTTAATAAAATTGTCTGAAAAACAAATTTAAAATTTTCTGTATTTAATAATTTAACTGCTAGCTTGTAAAGATCTTTTTATAAGAAAAAAATAACTTAAACTTGTCACTCTATCCGTGCGATTTCTTCCTATGTAATTGAGTATTTTATTTTTTCTATTTAATATTTCTTTTATAAATCAAGGAGTAAAAAAAAAACAAATACTATTATATTTATAACTTAAAAGTTTCTTCTTTGCTTATAGTTTGATACTTGTTAATACTAGGCCGGTTTGTGAAAATATCGACCCATCAAAAAATTCTGTCAAATTGAACTAAATATGCCAAACGGTCTTAAACCTTTGATATATTATTATTGTTATCGTGAACAGAGATGAACGCAGATATCGCGGCACCGTTCGCCAGAAAGAGATACAATTACATTTTTTGGTATGCGATAAAAGATTTAATAAGAAATTTAAAAAACCTTATTCTATTCAATCAAAAGTTTTAAGTTCCGTTCCTATTCTCTCAAAACTTAAATTTGTTTTTATTTTCAGAATTATAATCTTAATTATAATAACATTTACCAATTAAGCTACATCATACCATATCTGTATATTTTTGAACTGTTCTTATATTTTAATTAGATATATGTTGGTCAATGTTATATATGACTGAAATATAATTATACACATATCAGTAATATTATTGATTTCATTTGAAAGAAATTGAACTCTTAATATCAAAGATTTTAATGTAAATAATCGTATCTTACATAGCTTGTTCGATATTACTAGTAAACCAAACTTAAAATGAAACCACTTTTCCCATTTACACGATTATTACACGAGATTTAAACGATTGCTTAAAATCCTTAAGTTTAAATTTAAAATAATATTAATAAACACGTTTTTTATTCTGAAGTTGTTTTATATAATTGCGAAAATGTATAAACAAAATGTTAAAATGGAGATATAAACACTGTATTTACCTATTTAATTACTGAAAAAATTAGTGGCATTTTTCTTTGCATGTCTAAAACGGGAATCAAACAGGATTCTAAGACCTTAACAAACCGGTTGAATTTTTACAAAATTTTCTAGAGCTCAATTGGAGCTCAAAGCCTTGCCTTTCCTTGCGCTAGCGAGAGGACGTAAGTTCAATTCCCGCCTGACTCCTGAGATAACTTGAATTTTTTCGGATTTTTTTTATTTTAACTCTTGAAATTTAATACTTAAGTATCAAAAAATTAAATGAATACTCCATTTATCTAAATCTATTCAATCACTTAGTAAGAATCACACATACTAACATGAATCCTGAACATTACATAGCTTTTTTAGGCAATCGCCAAAGCAAATTAACTAAATCATTATTTTATTATTACATTGCATACAGTTTTTTATGGGAAACCCACGATACACAACAAACCATGATGAACTAGCTGACCCGGCCACGCGTTGCTGTGTTACAAATTAAAATAAAACCTATCCTATGTCCTAAACCGCAACAAATTCAGCAAAATGAAAAAAAAAACATCAAAATCGACTAAGGATTTCGAAGTTTATCGCGGTCAAACAATGTGACAGGGACTTTTTATATACAATGTGTCCCGTCACCAGTGTCGGAGCCTTTAATGGTGTGAAATATGGCATTTTTTATCGACAAATTGCCCCTCAAATTTGGTTTTTCTCAAAAAGCCAATAAGTAAAAAATACACAAAAAAGAATTTATTTGTTTTTCTTTAATTATTTTTTTCTATTTTTCATTCCATGACAATTGTAACATGATGGCTGTCTAACTGTTGTCTACAAATCTAGCTATCAAATGACATTTTTTTAATGTTGACAAGACATTTACATGAGTAGTGTTGGTCGAATTAGTGTGAGAGCCCAGGTCTTAGTTACCAAGAAAACAAAATGGCGGCCGTAAGAGAAAAACATAATTTGAGGGGCAATTTGTCTATAAAAAATGCCATATTTCACACCATTAAAGGCTCCGACACTGGCGACGGGACACATTGTATATAGATTTTTACATATAGTTTCCAGAACTACCTATTTTTCTATTTAAAAAGGAATTTTAATAAACATTGAACATATATTTTTCTTGCTAATAAATGTTAAATCAACGAAACGAAAATATAAATGACACTGTACCCGACTGTACCCGTCGGAAGAAGCGAGTAACGTCACAGACATGATACGTTTATCATCCGGTTTTTCTTAGCCACGAGCTTCTCAAAGGGATCTAGATTGTACTACGCAAAATTGCACATCGAGATGACCGGAAAAGCACTTTTCAACGACCAGTCCCAATAATGAATGAACGTTGTTAACTTTTTCGAAATTGACCATAATTGTTCGAAGAATAAAAGTTAACATGCACTTTTGCGCACATTACTCATTTGAATTATATTTTTCTTAAAATTAATTTAACTTTTATTTTTTGTATAAAAATAACTTTTTGACGGATTTTTCGCATAATTTATTTTATATTAAACCTGATGTTTCGGCTCCTTTACAGTCATCTTGTTATCACGGCTCCTGTAAAGGCGTCAAAACGTCACGATTAAATCTACACTAATATTATAAAGAGGAAAGATTTGTATTTTTATATGTTTGCAATGAATAAACTCAAAAACTACTTAGCCGCTTTCAAAAATTCTTTCATCATTGGAAAGCTACGTTCACGCTGAGTAACATAGGCTATATTGAATGCTAGAAAAATTAAAGACTTTTGTCCGCCCGCGCGAAAACGGGACGGGCCGCTAGAATAAAATAAATTATGCGAAAAATCCGTAAAAAAGTTGATTTATTAAAAAAAAGAAGGTAAATTAATTTTACTATTGAACTGTGACGAGATTATATAAGTAGATTATATACCTTTATTAGTCTTTGAAAGGATAATATCCGATATTTTTTTTGATAAATATATCAACCAAAAAAAATACATTTATATTTAATATATGACGACCATTTAGTGCAACGGTAGCGATCCTGCCTTGAGCGTTGATGAATACGAGCATTTGTACCTGAGTCATGGGATTTATATATATTTTTATTAATATTATTTTATATTTATATATTATAGTGCTTTGAGCTAGGCTTATTGGTGTGAACGTAAGAAATATTATTATTCTTCTGTTTTTTATTAATATACAATTGATCATTTCTATTATTTATATATGTATTATTCTCAGTTAATTTTACTTGTTAATAATTTTGCTTGCTTATTATAGAAATTCCTGCGGTGGCGACCTGTAATTAAAACAACACTCAAGTATCATTGGCGAATATAAATATACATTATTAGGTATATTATGACATTGTTGTCAGCAATAATCTTATTATTTTTAATAAACATATTTATTTTTGAACAAAACATTAATTGTGAGAATCTCATCAATTTAGTAGTCCAAGTCGGTAGCCCGTAGCATTTTTTTTCATTGTTGACAATGTTGATTTACAAGTGATCGTAGCATGTTCATTGTCACGCAAACACGTCCAAACTATTGAACCTATCGGTATGAGTCCATGACCAATCGACGCGAGAAAATCTGTAGATGGTTATAAGCTACCTATTTTTTGGATTCGTTGTACCTTTTGCCTTTTTTTTTCATTTTACTTTTATAAACTCTTTCCCGAATTTATTTTATTCGGTTGGTTGCTGTGGTAACGGTTTTAATTATTATTTTTCTTTATTTAACCTAAATAACTTTGATTTGACGTCAAAATAAAAACGTGAAAAGTTAAATAAGAAAACTAAAGATGTCAGTTCAAAACTTTGTTTATACAGTGACTAGCCGCCACCCGTGCGCTTCGCTGGGCTAATAATTATTTCTTTCCATTGCTATTTAGTTTATTGAATAATTGATTTGATGAGTGACGGCTAGTTTTATATAAAAGCATAGGAAATGCAAATATATAAAAATCTTGAATTTTTCTTCATGTTTCTGTCATCAAAGTAAGCAGACTTTGACAATTAACATTTATTTACTTATCCACAAGACATCACGGTACTCGAAAATGAACACTTATGTACACAAACGCAATGCTTGTCTTCTAAAGTTAAACTAATTGTTAATAATTGTAGTAATTTAAAGCAGAACGATCTCCCGAAACGCCCGTTCACGAGCATGACGCCACCAGCCATCGCCTCGCTGTATCATACTTTGGGATAGTAGCGACCGATACGCAACTACCTAAAATATGGTTTAAGAGAGCAGATACTCTGACAATCTGCAATAAATTAGTTTTAGAATAGAATAGAATTAATTTAGCAAGAATGTGATACATCATAATACTAGCCAATAGTATTGTAAAATGCAATACACATTCATGCAAATAATCATGAATCAAATTAGAGGTTTATACAATTAAAATTATATCTATATAGTTAATTAATCCATTTTACCACAATCCCTACTAATATTATAAATGTGAATGTAAGTCTG
The DNA here is from genome assembly GCA_927399485.1 of Calamotropha paludella. NCBI lineage: Eukaryota > Metazoa > Arthropoda > Insecta > Lepidoptera > Crambidae > Calamotropha > Calamotropha paludella. The sequence continues at coordinate 1,794,598 of OV656806.1, read as the reverse complement.
TTTGTTATGCTTTCACGCAAAAATTACTAAACCGATTATCTTGAAACTTCGTACATATATTCTTGAAGGTACTAGAAGTAACATAGGGTACTCTTTATTGAAAAAAAATAAAAAAGCCGCGGGAAAAAGCTGGTAATAATATATGTTTTTATTTATTTTTTTGCATTCACGATACAATATTTTATAAAATATAAAATAAAAAAGCGTGTAAAAAAACTACGCCTCCGAGCCGTCAGGTGGGATTCGAACCCACGACCTTACGCTATCCGGGCGAGTGCTCTGAGCGCTGAGCTACATAGAGAGCTAACTACCTTAGGTGGTTAGCGTTCAACATTGGTGGAATCATACTAGCTCATAGTAGAAGATGAAAAACGTTTGTAAAATTTGACACGTTTGCCAACGTCTCAAAATCAAAATCAAAATAACTTTATTTCATAGGCCCTTGCGGGCACTTAAAATCGTCAATTTTACAAAATCAAGATAATATTCTTCTATAATAAAGATAGCCCGTGCGCTAGCGGCAAGTACATCCGCGGAGTTGATGCCGCGCATGTAATCGCCACGAGCGACCCGATTCCGAACGTAGGGGCTAACATGAGAAGAATCGGGCAAGAAACTCATGTGCCAAAACTCTTATAAAATCGCCAAATGACTTACAACTTGTGTATATTACAAAACGATTCAGAGAACGAGCAATTCATTTCTTTTAGGTCCACGCTGCCTTATCATTCAAAAAATCTTTAACACTATAATAAGCCTTTTTGCATAACTGAGTTTTAATTAAAAATTTAAATTTATTCATTGACAAGTCATGCATGTTACATGGCAGCGTGTTGTAAATTCGTATACAGTGACCTGCAAAGGACCTGCATTGCTAGCTTGTCTTTATTTCTTAAATTGTAATTATGATAGTCACTATTTTTTCTGAATTTAATATCTTTACACTTGTGTGCATACAGTAGGTTTTCATAAATATATTGTGAATGTACAGTCATAATACCAATTTCTTTAAATTTTTCTCTTAAAGACTCTCGGGAGCCCATCCTATAGATCGCCCGAACAGCCCTCTTCTGCAGTACAAAAATGCAGCCAATATCGGCGGCATTTCCCCACAGTAGTATCCCGTACGACATAATACTGTGGAAGTAGCTAAAATAGACTAAGCGCGCAGTTTTTACGTCTGTTAACTGACGAATCATTTTTACGGCGTATGCTGCAGAACTGAGTCTGCTCGATAGGCATTCAATATGAGGACCCCATTGTAACTTAGAATCTAAAGTTATACCCAGAAATACAGTTTGATTGGCCAGCTCTATTTCCTCATCCCTAACCCTGACTTTGGCTTTAGCTAATTGAACATTTGGCATAGTGAATCTAATGCATTTTGTTTTATTTTCATTTAACAACAAATTATTGGCGCCAAACCAGTGAACGACCTTGGAGAGTGCAATGTTTACTTCGTTAATATTAATTTGTCCACGTTTAACTTTAAATATTAAAGACGTGTCATCTGCAAACAAGACTATCTCATGGTCGCGTCTTACAAGGTGAGGGAGGTCATTAATATATACCAGAAATAGAAATGGACCCAATATTGAGCCCTGCGGCACCCCCATTGTTACAAATGATCCAGGCGACTGCTCTCCATTGATGACCACCTTTTGAATCCTGTCACTTAGGTAAGAAGTGAGAAAATTCAAAGCGGTACCACGGATGCCGTAAAAGTGTAATTTCCTGATTAACGTCTGATGTTGGACACAGTCAAAAGCCTTTGATAAGTCACAAAAAACACCATAGGCATCCTGCGACTCCTCCCAGGCCTCATAAATGCATTCTAACAATTTTATTCCAGCATCAGTCGTGGACCGTCCGCGGGTAAAACCAAATTGTTTAATATGTAGTAAGTTATTATTACTAAAATATTTCTGTAATTGCTTAAGCGCGATTTTTTCCCAAAAATTTTACTGAATGTTGATAGTACGGATATTGGACGAAAGTTAGAGGGATCTGAAGTACTACCAGATTTAAACAATGGAGTTATTTTGCTAAGTTTCATCAAATCAGGAAACACACCACTATCAATACAGTTGTTGAAAACTAAAGCTAAATGTGTAGCAACTATTTCAATAACATTCTTTACCATATATACAGATATTCCCCAAAGACCGGCAGTTTTTTTAATGTTCAACGATTTAAAAGTGTCTATGATGTCACGTTTAGTAACATAATTAAATTTAAATACAGTATTACAACAAGGAACATTTTCTTTCAACAAGGATTCTGCAATAGGGGTGGAAGAGCCTAAAGTGCTTGTCAAATCTACTGGAATTTGAGTAAAAAAATTTTCAAATTCATTCGCAACATTTCTGAGTCCGAGCTAATAAATTTACCATCAATTTTAAGTTTATAATTATTTGCTGAAGCTTTTGTTCGGCCAGTCTCTGCATTTATAATTTTCCAAGTAGACTTGACTTTGTCAGTACTGTTATAAATTTGAGAACTAATATATTTAATTTTTGCAGTTTGACAAACCTGCTTAAAAATTTTTGAGTATGACTTGACATAATTTTGAAAATATTCCGTTCTATTAAACTGTCTTTCTGAGTACAGCTCATACAATTTTTGCCTACTTTTGTGTATTCCTGCAGTGGCCCATTCGCTAAACATTGGATAAACAGTAACGGTGATCTCTTTGGTTTTGAAAATTTTGTTAAATTGGTTGCAAAATGACTCAAAAAATAAATTATACATATCATTTGGTGGCATATCCGGTGATAAAAAAGGAAGTTTACAACATAATTCAATTTCTATACGTTTCAATCTGTCAGCAGTTACTGGTCGACATATAATTTTACGTTTACTGACTTGTTCTGTGACAATTTTGAAGCAAGCTAATTGCCCGCAATGGTCTGAATCTAAATTTGCAATAACTTTCTTACTTACAGGTACCAGATTACTATATATATTGTCTAAACAGGTTGACGTTGTTTTACAGAATCTAGTAGGCTCCATAAATAAGTTGAAAAGATTGTGTGATTTAAATAAATTTAAGATTCTATAAGTTTCACTGTTCTTTGTAAGAAGATCAATATTAATATCTCCACACACAATCAAGTATTTTTTTGACCTACTCAATTTGTTCAAGGCTTCATCCATGATTTCCTCAAATCTATCATAAGCTGAGGAACCAGGTTTGTTTACACATACCACAATGAGTTGCTCAAGTTCTATACATGATAGTTCTATTATGCATTCTACACAGAGAGAGACACAATATCTTTCCGTTCTTTAAATTTTAAACTTTTATTTAAAAGAATCAGTGACCCCCCATGTACTGTGTTGACTCTGCAGAATGAACTACCAACCTGGTGATTATTGAAACTAAACATGAGTTCACATCCCTCAAGCCAATGTTTTAATTATTCATGAATTCAAAACAAATTGACATTTTGTGTATAACAGATACACAAAATGTCAATTTGTTTTGAATTCATGAATAATTCCATCTCTAATTGTTTGCCCTTTGATAGTCCATTACTATTTTGATGCACCAGATTAATATTTTTTATTTTATTTAAATTACATTTATTTTGAGGGCATTTCTGAACACATTTTTTTTTATTTGACTCTAATGGTAATGTTATAAGAGGCATGTTCAAATCATTATTTATGTATTTATATTTGCAAGAGGATACCTCTTTTGTCTCTATATCTAATTTAAATAGCTTGGAACGAATTCCAATGTCATAATATTATTATACTGCTCAATAGAGTCAGTTTGTTTAGCCAAGTTCTTGGCTGAAGCTAATAAAAAATATGATAGTGAATTCACTATCTGTCTCTTATAATACTGAGGCAGGTAATATCTACCATTAGTAAAAGTATATACATTTTTACTAACAATACTGTTAGAGTCAATTACATTAAAATTATTATTATACTGACTGAATAAATTCAGAGTCATATTTAAATTAAATCTATAATTATTTTCCGCATCTGACAAATTTTTTATGTAGGGGAATGTAAACATTAAAATTTTTTTAAGCTCTAATTGTTTTAATTTTTCAAAGTAAGAGGTTAACTTTTTTTTGTTGACATTACCCCTATTTCCAATAAATATAATTAATTCATCATTCTTACTAAATGTGTAGTTGAATATTTTGTGCATAATTTCATGTAAATTAGCACAAGGAAAACAATTATTTATAATTGACTGCTCCGGTGAATTTAACCTTAAGCGCAAATTTGAGCCCATATCCTTACCAATATTATCGCTGAACATAATTATATTTTGAGAGGAACTGACGTCATGTATACTGTCACACAATGATGATGGAAGTAAAGGAGAGACCTGGGACTCTGAGATTACCGGAGTGCCTTGCCTATCTGGTGACTGTGGAAGACTGCCGTTGTTACAAATACTACACTAATTATTAACCAGTGAGTCACAGCGCTCAGAATTATCTTTGGATAACTTTAAAGTGTCATCCACTGCCATAGAATACTCCTTCATAGACTTTTCAGACAATTCATATTTCTTTGTAAGATTTTTTAATTCATTTTGTAAAATTTGTATTTTTGACTCTAAGTGTTGTGTGTCAGTTTCATGTTTTTTCAAGTTATTTTCTAGTTTAAAAGTAAATGATTGAAGTTGATCTCTAAATTCAAGATTTTTCTTTATTGTTTTAATATTTTTAGTTGATGATTTAAAATATTTCATAGCTCTTTTTGATTTTTTTATGAACTTATTTATTTTTATATATTTTTTTTGTTTATTTCTACTGCAAAATGCTATTCTTGACTTTTCATGTACTGACTCCTCTTTGGTGGGGTCTTCAATGGTCAAGTTAGAAATTGCAGGAGAAACCAACTGCGGGGCACAACTAACCAATTCTTGGTATAGGCTGTCATTCTGCTGAGCAGTGACTTTCAGAGCAGTCTCCTCCAGATCTGTGATGTGATGATGGGCCTCACGTAGTTCCTGTTCCAATTTGGAAGTTCTTCTAAGGGTCTGCTCGTACTCATTACTGCATTCATCGAACCTATCAACTATTGACTGGAGTTTGTCCCGCTCATCAACAATATCATTAAATCTTATCTGTAACGATGCTAGTTCACTTTTAAGCCTACTGTTATTATTCAAGACCCCTACTAGTTCCTTCTCATTATCCTCCCTTTCATCCTCCAGCTGGACACATTGTTCCTTTACAGCCTTAAGTTCCTGTAAGGCCAGTTGAAGTTTAGACTCCTCTTGGCGTGACAAGGCCCTTCGAGTCATCATTTTAAGATCGTAAATTACAACAAAATTTATTACCGAAGGAACAATTTGTCAACTAGAAACTGGAAGGTAGGTATTTCTAAAGTTACCGGTTAATCACAATATGATATTATAATGATTATATCAATGTAGAAACCGACTATATCTTCATTGAATATCCGCTTATATACGAGATATAATAATAATATTCAAGAGAAACAGCCAGTCAATACTTACTTTGACCGAGCTGAGCTCGGTAGCTCAGCGGTCAGAGCACTCGCCCGGATAGCGAATCTGACCTGAGGGCTCGGAGGCGTAGTTGTTTTTTTACACGCGTATTTTATACCTTATCGAAATATTGCATTGTGATTGCAAAAAATTAAAAAAGTTATTATAGCTGGTCCCAATCAGGTCCTAAATGTATTGATTCGATTCCACACAAAAAATATTAAAATCGATTAAGAACTCGGGAAGTTATGGTGAAACAGACATTGCGTCATTGAAGCTGATCCATGGAAGTTCCGCTCCAAAAAGCATTTTTATTTCGACGTAAATCTAAAGCCAGGTTTTAGATTTACGTCGAAATCGGGTCAAATGTAGCTTCTTTAAGCCACTAGGTAAATTATTATAAAGTAGTAAAAAATCATAAATACTATTACTTTGACACGTCTCAAATAAATTAGTGTTATGTTGATATGTTTTGCTTTCATAAATATTACTTCAATGCATCGAGATTTATTATGGGGCAAGTGCTCTCCTAATTGAGCTACCTAGACTTACAGGCCTATTGAATTTTTCCCAATGATTCTCATGCTCAATTGGTGGAACACTCACCCGGATAGTAAGAAAATGTTGGTTCAATTCCCGCTTTATTTATGATAAAAGTTAATTTTTTCTGGTGTTTCTTTTAAAGATAAAACAATCTAGCATTCAATTCTGAATAGAATTGAATTGAATTGCCTGAATAGGCATTTAGAAAATTATTGTGGAATAAACAGGAAGTTATGACACTGGTATTCAGCTTGAGAAACACTTCAATATGACGGGTCAGTCAAGGTCTCGATAGCTCAATTGAAAAGGCAGTTGCCCGGATAGCAAGACGTTATGAGTTCGAGTCCCGCAGGACTCCTAAAACAAATTAATTTTTGCAGTACATTTTTTTGATATTTTTTTAATATGAAAAATCAGTTTAGGAGTAAAATAAATTGAAAAAACAAAAGAAATTAAAACAAATGTAAATTGTGCTTTCAAAAGAATTTTTTATGCTTATTTATTCTAATTATTAATTATTTGTATAAACATTTCTGACAAAGAACAATATCCAACCTACGCTAATACTGTTTGGGAATGTCCAGTCAATCATAAATTACAAATTTCACTTGGGTGTTACTGATTAAGTCCAATGGTCATCTATATAATAAATATTTAAAAAAAAACAATTACAAGCTCATTTATACGTAAATAAGATGTAGTCTCATACTGTGATTCAAAAAGATATAGCGACATCTAGTAACTGACTTATGAACTAAAACATTTATATGGCCCTTCTTGATTTCGGATAAGTGAAACGATATCGCGATCTAGAGACACAACGCCATCTAGCGGTAAGTAATAACTTTACAATATGACCGGTTATAATAGAAAAAGGTAGTGTGATATTGTCCTTACTTATTAATCCCACAGCAAATAATTAGAAAGATGCAACGTGTGTATCTGCGAGCAAGCGTTGCATTTTTATAGTTTTTTGTTTCACTTCCGCCAAGTAACGCCTAATTCTATCAAATATATATTTAAAAGAAATACAAAAAATAAAACGAAATATGTATTTTAAAAATTTAATACTTATCAAATCAATAACGCATTAGGTTTCACAGTACAATTAGCTTAAAATTAAACAATTTATAAAATGATCGAATAATTGTTTTTGTCAGTATAAATCTATTTAATACAAACATATTTTTTATAATATGATTACATTTGGAATTGATTAATTTAAAATATGAATATTGTTTCAAACTTTAGTGGTCATTAAAATTAGTATAAATGAACAGGAGCTTATTATGATTTTTTATTATTTTTGAAGCTCCAATAATTCGGCGCGTTGTGAGAGCAGTGATGTGAGAGCAGAAGATGTTTGGGGGTAGACATATCGGCCTACTTTCCGAAATTACCCTCTTTTATTATACTGCAACAATGCCGCATTATCAACGCCAAAATACATGATTATGATCCCTTTTTATTTAAACTAATTTTATGAATAAAATAAGGAATGATGTGATAAGAAAGTGGTGTGGTGTGGAAGAAGATATAGTGACGAAGATAGAAAAAGGAATGCTTAGATGGTTTGGACGTGTAGAGAGGGTAGACGAAAAACAAATATATATGGGAAATGTGCATGGGCAAGTCGGTAACTGCAGACCAAGGCGAACTTTCAGGGACCAAATAGAGGATGTCCTGAAAAATGGCCAGGTCAAAAGTAACCTAAACCGACAAGCTTGTATGAAAAGGCCGATGAGATTTGAAGAAACTAATGATGTATGTCGGGATCGTGGTGAGTGGAAATCTGTGATCTCTGCCTACCCCTGCGGGAAAAGGCGTAATCTATAATCTAAGATCACAGTGGTTTGTGTGTTTGTCTGTCCGCTCTTTTTCCCGCTCTTTTTCCATTGTATCAATAACGTTACCATAGCAACGCGTTAACCGCAAGTAGTTCGTCTACCGGACACTAGATGGCGCTAACGGAAAAATATTTAATAATAGAAAAAATTAAAGAATTTTGTCCACCCGTACGAAGCCGGGACGGGCCGCTAGTGTATTGTAGAAAATATATTTCTCTTACGTTTATTAAGTTTCATGAAAAATGAGAATGTTATGTACCTGTTATCACAATTATTTTTAATAGGACAGATTGGTAAATTTTCGTGACTTTTTACGACATAAAATTATTGAAGTACACTTAATTAACTGCTTTTTCTTATTAATAATCATTAATCGAATGATATGAATTTATAATTTTACCTATTTTAAAACAACAGAAAATATTAATAAACCTACAAAGATTTTTTACTTTCTTATCCCATTGGCGATAACTTCTCTTATTTTGTTAGTAAAAAATGATTAACATTATTTTAGCTTACGATTTACAAATATAAAACTAGAAAAACTGGGGGAGGCAATGGTCAGGTGCATAATTTTTAAGTTTTTTTTTAATGTATAAAAAATACTATTTAACTTCCTCCCTGCGTCTGTATTTCCGAGTACATATAACCCGTCCGTTTATAAAGCCAGGGTGAATAGATACCTTCTGGGTTAGCTCGTTTCATTGTGGATCCTGTCTCGCCCCCGGGCTTGATTGGGATCAAGAGCAAACACAAAAAAATATATTTTTCCTTCCGAAATACCTAATTAGTAATTTTGATACATTTTCTCTTTTGCCCATTAATTTCTTGCTTATTATTACTTGTTATATAACTTCCCCCTTCCCAGTTGTACCCCGGAATTGACGCCAGAAAGTCTGGCAATCCTAACTTATTATGTTAACGGCTAATTTGCAAGAGATTGGGAATTAAGTGATAAAACTTACACTTACTAAAATTGTAACTAATAAATTTTGTCACGTTTAGTAAAAAAATATGAGTACTACTTACCAATGTATATTTATTAAGACATTAATATCTATTTTATGGATAAACACATTTGTTTTATAAAATAAATATCTTAGAGAGTATTCAGAGATTATTCTAAATCGTATTGTCTAACTATTAATACCCATTTAAATCACACTAAAAATATAATTTATATAAAACAACTTAATATTTAGGTACAGACAGCGGCAAATATTACTAAATATAATTATCCAAATTCATAAAAAAGCATGTGTGCAATTCACTCATGGTAGAAGTGAAACCTTCAAAAATAATACGTATACGTATAGAAAATATCACGGTTGTTGTGATGCTTTCTCTCAGGTTACTGTCGCTTTTTCGTTTCATCGACTTTCAAATCACAACGATTCTAAAGAAGATTTCACTTCAAAAAACAAAAGCTAACCTATTCAATCAGTATGTTTTGAATATCTTTTAAAAATGACCGTCCATCGGTTGAGATGTCAGTTTAAATCCAAACCATAATGAGTAATCTGTGCCCAAACCAAGTTCAATCTCGCTGATCTCACATTTATAATTCTAAGAAAAAATTAAAATAATAACTGTATTCTAAAATATACATCAGTATACTGACCAGCCCATACTTAGACCTTACCATGATCTCATAGCGCGTAGCAAGTTCGATTGTTATAGTGGGACACCGTTATACGCAGTCTATGGTAACATCTCTCTTCAACAGTAGAACTTGAATCGCATTAAGAGGTGATGGTAGGGCCTCCGGTCAGTAAAGTGTGACGTTCCTTGCCGGGCTTTTTTCCTCTCTCTCGCTATTTTAAACATGGCGTTGCTTTCTAACGTTAACGCCCTGGCCAGTATAATGCGAAACTCTTCAACAGCATGGCGTCGATTCATGACGTCATTATCACTAACCAGTGTATTTTCCGAATGTAACAAATAAATCTGTTTTAATATTTCGATCTCTTTGTACAATAAACTTCAAATTAACCTATTCAAAACAGTCGATTTTTTCTATTTGAATGTTCAGCTTTAGTTTATGGCATTTCTTATATTTATATGGTATCTGTAACTCGAACGTTGTTCGCCTCCAAATATTTGCCGCTGATTGTACCCACATTTAATTATATCGAATATTTGTTATGCTACATTGTGTACAAAAATATATGTATTACTTATTGTCATTAAACAAAATAATACTAAACGTTTTACAAAATTATTTATTTCGCTTAACAACAGCTGATTAAGAATATCAGCAGAATACAGAATACAGTGGCAGAAGCGAGCCTTTGCACACTACGTTTTTTTTTTGTTCCACAGAGCTATTTTTTGCATATCTAACGCGTTTGTATTGATAAAAATATGCAATGGTATTGTGTCTTTACTGATTCAAGTGCGATACTGAATTTATGCGGGTATTCAAAGTTTTAAAACAGGCCATTTCCTCCCGGATTACAATATTGCATTATAATGTTTGATACAATAATATTGTAATGATAATTGAAATTTTAATATTTTAATAATTGAAATTTAAATGACCCAATAATTATCAAAAAACTTTTGTACGTGCGTTTCATACTAATAAAAAAAAAATACCACCCAATGTATTTGCCACAATTAAACCAACTACAAGCTAAGAAACTTTATAACAATTCATTTTTCTATAATGGATGGAAATTTTAAAACAAACATCTTTCAAAACACCAAAGCTTTATAAAATACTCGTAAAACACGTCAAATCGCACGCACGTTAAGTTTAATATATCACAGAATATTTACAATGTAATATACAAAAATAGTATTGAAAATATATTTTTTATTTTGTATGCAATTGTTCCCATAATTATTTATAAGATATATTAAAGAGATATTCCAAATCATATAAATTTTGCATTCTAGACAACTAACATAGAACACTGTTAAGGACCCTAGCACACGGCGTATTTTAAACGCGCAGACGACGCGCAGATTACGCGCTTTAAGCGAGATTCGATCGCAACCTTGTAACCTAAGCACAAAGAGCTATCGTGAACCGCGCGTCTACTGTGCGTATACGCGCAGATACAGCGATACAGACGTGCTGTAGCCCCTCGTACCTTCCGCGTTTTATTATTGCAACTGTGGCGCGGGCGGTGAGGTGGCGTGAGCGCGCGCCTCCCCTCCGCTCCTTTGTGCACACTTCAAACGAGTTTCGAACGCGCTTCACACGCGCGTTTGTATCGCGTTTCAAGCGCCTTTGAATGCCGCAGAAAAAGCGCGTTCCTGAAACACTCGTCGTGTGCGCGTTCAAAATACGCCGTGTGCCAGGGTTCTAAGACGATACCGATTTTGTGTTTGTTTTAAATATCCAACAAAACTTTGCATTAGGCACCTCATACCAGACCCTGACTGTTATAATTTTATTCAAATTAGCTTCCCAAAGAACAAAATACGAAAATGCTTTTCTTTTACTTATAGTAAAACGTATATTCCAAATTATATAAAATCCTACATGTTTTTTTTTGTAGTTCTATAAATATACGTCGAATTCTTTGGTAACAAATTATTGCATGTCAACGCGTAGGTTAAGAAGTATTCAATCGTAATCGAATGATTGCTTATATACTAGGTGTAAAACCAACAGCATCTTTAATTACTTATTACAAATTATATATTGTAATGCCATATTGCATTATAAATCATTAAAAAACGAACAAATCTGTCTACATCTAAATATAAGACCTGATACTTAACAAATATTTTTGATAATAATAATAATAAGTAAGTTTAATATGGATAAGTAAGTTTTTTAACAATTTTATGCGTGGAATGAACTATTCTTCCATCAGATATTTCACAGGTTTGACGACGAAAATATATGAAACTGTTCCTTATAACATTTTCCATTTGATTAAGGCTTTGTTTATTTCTCTTTTTTCTATTAAAATCACTATCAAAGTTATATGAATAAAAAACTCGTCAAAACGCTAAAAACCTTTATGCTGGTTACTTGATATCATGACGTCATCTGCTTGTAAACAAACTCTTAGCTGACTAATCGTTATGTAAAATATGATATGTAAAACTTGACTGACACAATGTCAGATAAGTTTTACATAGACTACAGAAAAGGTAGCTAAACTGATATTTATTACTTATAACTGGACTTTTTTAAATAAGAGTAGGAATCAGACGTGTGACATTTCTGAAGATTGTGAGTCGTCAACACTACATGAAATATCGGAAAATACCATGCCATTACATAGTGTCAGTCCCGAACCGTCAACATCAAACACGAATAATTTTGAATTTGTATATTGTAAACAGCTATCTGATTCAAGTGATTATGATGATTAAACTACCAAGATGTTAATTTGTATGTTTGTATAACCCATTACCCATTTCTACTGATATCTACTGTAAACAAGCATGTGACGTCACCCTAGATTCAACGAACACCGTGTATTTTCATCCACGTGGTCGAACATGAAATTTTGATTTGTTTATTGACGACTTCTTTAAAAAATCTTATATATTTTAAAATAATGAGTAAGCTAATAGGTTAAAAAATGTTTATTGTTAAGCTAACAACAGTATGATCTATATTTTCATCGTAGTCAATATATTCACCCTATACATTAGAAAATCGTCTTTATTCCTAATTGCAGTGAGTTTTAATTATTTAGATTGTCACAATATTATGTTTTATATTTCGGATAGTTTAAAATAATTCATGAAATATAATGTACTTGTTATTATTCTCAAGAATGTACAATTTCCCCAATCGATTTGTACCCTTTGTAGTTAAAATCTTATACGTAAAGTTGATAATCAATTGTGGTCAATCAAAAATGTTTATGTAATGTAGTCCGTACCCTCATACGATACCTTTGGTAAAATCACACCCTGAATGTTGTGGTTTTATTTGGATCCGTTACAATTAAAATTATGCCTTATTGTACACAAAATATGTACCTATTATTTTTTATGTCTTCATTACTTAAACAATATTAAATACATAGCACTTATACTAATTACACATGTATACCTAACATTTATTACAAATATAATTCTTTGGTTAACAAAATATAACATTTATAAAATGCCCCATTTATTTTATCAAAAAACGTTTTATCTACTGTATATGGCACCATTAATTTTAATCATTCTGTTGGGTCAACAGCGGATTGTCATAATTCTTAACTGTCAAATTTCTCCATTCGATTTTCAGCTTACAATTTTAACATATAGAGTTAAATATCAATTGATATAAATTTACAGTTGACATTGACAGCTGTCCGTACATTTTAAAAGCAACCTTTGACGGTTGGAAACTGTTTTTTTATCTTTTACTATCGATAATTAGTTGTAAATATTCTCAAGTTAAATTTTAATTTGAAAACGATATTAGATGATTTTACCTCTGTTTAACATTAAGGCTTGTCTCTAGTCTTACAGACTATAACCATAGATTTATTTTATTTATTTCTTTATTTATGGCTTGCACGATTTGTGCATTTAGCCAGACTCAAGTAAGTATAATTGTCAGTTATATATTAATATATCTTTTGCGAGGTTTCAGTAAATGTGTGGGGTTTTGCTGAATCCTCCCCGTGGACTTCTTGGAAGAGCAGGAAAACACAACTTCTGCTGCTTTGTTACACTTGCCAACACTCTTGTATGTTCACAAACATTTAGTGGTTATTCATTCAACATTATTACGCACTAATATCCACCACAACACCAATTTCAATAAGAGAAACAAAACCACCAGCGTGATGCTTCCTCTCCTGTCAAAAAGTACCCCTCTAACCATAGATTATAATTATTAGTTTATTTATAATGACACACGTGTTGCCAGTAAAAAATAATCACCTTGTTTAATTCTTCCCCTTTCAAATCCAATCATTGAAGTGAAAAAGCATCAACGAACGGACTGTATGATTTTCGGTTTGTTTATCATAAAACATGAAAATAATCATTTGGTATTTATTAAGTGTTACATTCAATATTATATTTATTGTATTAAAACCACATATTCCACTATATCAAGTACACTCGTAGATAATAATATTCCTACAAACGAAAAACATTACGAAGTTTTCACAGAACATAATTAAAACTTAACTAATAAATTCGGAGGCTTTACTCGAACACAATACTAACTCTCGATTGTCATTCGTAAATCCATTGATTTTCTGTCTTTCATAAAATTAAGTGATGTACCATGATATGGATAGTTTCAGAGACTTGTCATTTTCAGCCTCAGATGATAACATCATATGGCGTATGGCCAGTTTTGATGGATGCTAAAGATTCCTGAAGCGGTTAGAACTAACCATTTAACTCTTCATAGCACGAAGAAGCTCTAGATAATTAATTTTTAACCACCGTATGGTGATTAACCCTTGTAAGAGATGCTTAACATACGCGATAGAAGGCCGAATTAGTTAAAACAATGAGTTGTAATGAAATACTGAGGCTCCGTAGAATTGCTTGTTATTAAATAAAAAAAGGTTAATATGACCTGTTTCACGAATGACTTAAGAGTTCCAAACGTGCACGTGTTGTACAGTAACTAAATTAAAATAACACATACTGGCAAAATTCGTACTTAACTAAATAGTATGGCAAAAGATCAGGTATTTTGTGAACACCATTCCTTAGCACAATTGTCACGTTTCAAAAACCATCAATCACATAGGATTCAATTTTAACTCGTCCTCTTTAACCTTCAAATCATCTTTAAACTCTAGCCTCATCGGACAGCAGTTCAATTTGAGCTCTTCTAGTGTGCTAAGGTCTTTTTTGAAGTGTCTTTTGGGACAGCAAGTGGCAATGGCTGCGGTGGCTGCGAGCAAGAGAGCGACGCCAGCACAGACGGTGGCGCCCCAGTCCAGAATACTACGGACGAACACCAGTTCCTCTGCCGTCTCCTGCAAGATGCTGACGCGCTGCTGAACCCAAAAAACTGGGAAAAGCATTCGGGGGGCGTGCTCGTACAGGCTGGAAACAATTATTTAAAACTGAGTGCTTCAGGATTGAATGGATGAAAGTGTACACTAAAGTGACTTGGTCCTCATCAGCCTACTTATATCCCCGATTTCCCGCTGTATGGAAAATTAATGATAACATGGAGGGAGAATAGGCTTTAACCATCACGCTGGGTCAGAGCCAATTGCTATCGACTTCAGATGCAGCCAGTTAGAACTGTCGCTGATATGTCTTTCGAAGCAGAAATGAGATGGTTTAGATCACCCATCCCATGACCGGTCTCCGTAGGAAAAATATGCAATTCATTTTATTTACTTTGGCTTTTTTGTATGTCTTTCTATATAGTTCACTAGCTGACCCGACCACGCCTTGCTGTGTTTTAAATGAAACCTATGCTATGTCCTAAGGTGAAACAAATCCAGCAAATGAAAAAAAACCCGCCAAGTGCGAGTCGGACTCGCGCACCGAGGGTTCCGTAAAGTATTTTTATTATATGATGTAACTAAAAATTTACGGTTTTCGCAATTTTTCCTTTATCTGTGCTATAAGACATTGCTTCGTACCAAATTTCAAGATTCTAAGTTCACGGGAAGTACGCTGTAGGTTTTGATTCCCTTGCGAATGTCGAAAATTTGCGGAATTTTGTGGCATCTTTTGATTGCGTTGGCTTAGAAGTTTGATTTTTTCACAGCTCCAAGGGATAGTATACCTGAGTATTTGCTATAAATTCCAGCTTAATACCACCATGCGTTCCTGAGGAAAAGGGTCTTGACAGACAGACAGACGGACGGACGGACAACGAAGTGACCTTATAAGGGTTCCGTTTTTTCCTTTCGAAAATGGAACCCTAAAAATCATCAAAATCGTTTGAGTAAATTCGGAGTTCATCGCGAACAAACATTGTGACAGGGAATTTTAATATATAAATATTATCAATAGCTGTTACATAGTTGTAATAGGACAATCATTGGAATTTTCATTTTAGCTTATATGCTTACCTACGCAACAGGACAAGGACTATTTACTTTTGTGAGATTAATATTTGGGCAAAGATTATTTAGATGAAATACATGTGGATAAGTCAAAAAAGGCTCGAAACCTATAGTCTATTTTGTTTCTATGAACATAAACCCGTCATATTTAGCAAGTTTATATAGGAATATAGACTATATCACTACATGTATGTGTGAATTACTCTATACCACTTAAGAATTAAACAAACTATCTAACGTAAAACCCTCAGTGATACATACGCTACGTTAGGGCTCGGCTCCAAGTACACGTTCACCTGGAACCTGGCCGCCACATCTACTGGAATCCCGAGTCTCTGTAACATCATCAAAAGAAGAGTCAGAGTTAGGTTTTCTTGAAAATTTTTACTAAAACAAGAGTCCATAAGTGATAAGAGCAGTTATTCCAGATTTTTTTTTGTGAACGTATAGAAACACTAAACAGCTAAAGAGTGGAACTCTTTGTCTGAGTCTGTAATTCCTGATAAATACTATTTCGGAGTCTTTATGTCACGAGTAGATAGGTACCTTCTAGGCAAGCGCGTCACACCCTAGATCGCATCGTCGCATACCATCAGGCGAAATAGCGGTCAAGCGCTTACAAATTCACGATAAAAAATGTTTTAGTTACTAGCTTTCAAATAACTCACAGGTTCCACAGCAAAGTAGAAGGAGTGCTTGTCTGGGTCGGGATCCATGCCAGTGACAGCCTCCAGCAAGCTAGGGTCTGCGTGAAGGAAATGTGGCAGGGAAATGAAGGTGGGCGAGCCGAAGCGGCACGCCGACACATTCATCACGCCACCCCACGAGCACTCGCCGTTGCAAAAACACGCGTTGCTTGATGATAAAGATGCTGCAAAATGGATGACAATAAAAAAGGCACTACAGAAAAATCAGTCTCCATAATTATATTTAAAACGCGGAAAAAGGCGCGACATATGGAGCTTGTAATAAAACTTACCAGGGAAATAAAGTGAGGTGATTCCTCAAAGTAATTATTGAAAGACACGTCTGCTTTTTTACCGCTAAAAATCCTTAGGATAAATCTAACTAGTGTGACAAGTAGATAGACAGTGGTGTACCATATCTGATCAAATTGCAAGATAACCCTCACATGAAGTAGTCCATTAATATACTGGAGTGCCCTTCTAAGCGAAATCCTAGCGTGAAAAACTCGAGAGAGTTTTCTCGAACCTGACAAAGCGCCCTTACCAATGGCAAGGCCTACGACTGGTAAACAGATTGATTGCCAGATTTGGCGGACTCAAAAAAACTCACTCAGTCTCTCAAGCGTAAAATACGCTTGCGAATCATATAGATTTAAGTTTACATACAGTTGAATTTACCACCATTCTTGGGATACAAGCAAAATTGTTTATTTCGTTACTGAGGAAGCGTGTGAAATTCTTGTAGTGGGAGATCCTGCTATTCCCGTGATTTACAGTAGAGGAATACAAAAGAGAAAAATCAGATGAAAAATAAGCTATTTTGTTTCTTTCTAAAACTATTCAAATGCTATGTGATTTAAGCAATGTTTTTTTGCACTCATAGAGTTGAAGATGGTTTATCTTATGTGTCTCATTTACTTGCGTCTAATTCAAACTCACAGTTATCAAAGCTGTTCGCCGATATCTCGTACTTATGGTACTGCAGTCCGGCCAATTCTCCGCTCGTTTGATAGTCAAGTTCCACAGTTCGACACAGGTCTGGCATGAACATTGTCAGACGCGACTCTTCTGAGAGGTCCCGAGGGAGGAACTCTCCCACGCTTCCCACTAGCTGGAAAAACAAGTATACACATTTACTGAAGTGTCCAGATCAGTAAACACAAGGACACAATTTGACAAATAATCCTAATTATATTATGACAATTCTCCGCGCTTTTCCACGCTTTCGCATTTCTACGAAAACAAAATACTATCTGCAATTGATACACTCCTGATGTGAGTGGCAAATTAGCATCGGTTGATGCTCCATATCGTATTACGGAGCTCGGGGCGCGCGTGTGGCTAGTTACTATAAATGTTAAGAGAAATTCTCATTTTTACAGAATGCTACAGATGATAATGTGCAGAATGTGCTCAATAGTAAAGAGACATGATTCGACCATGCGTATAAATAATTCACTACATTCTTGTTGCAAATAGTACGATTACACGCTTTCTCGGTAATCAGATTATGTATGGTGGCAACGTATAATATTGTAAATATCGTTACTTCTGTTACAGCTGACGCGTTTCTTGCGCACGTTCTTCTTGTCAGTTAAAAACGTCCCGAAAGAGTGGTAGTTAAAAAAGTTAGACGATTAAAGACAACTGATTTTAAGTGCATTCGAATAAAGTTATTTTCATTTTATTTCAATAGACGCGTTTCAATTCAAACTCTTTATTTGTTTTATGCTGTTACATGTAGTGTAGTATAAAATTATTATCAGGATCAAGCACAGAACTGAATATTCATACATAATATTTTAATTTATATAACTAATTGAAAATATGTCTAGGCAAAAATTATAATAAATATATGTTATTAGTAAGGTGTATAAGGATCTCCACAATGACCGATCCTGTGTTGCCCGCATCCAGGCGCTTCCCGCGAATCTCACCAAGTCGTCGGTCCACCGAGTGGGAGTTTTGCCTACACTTCGTCTACTGGTCCGTGGTCGCCACTCGAGAACTTTACTGCACCAACGGCCATTAGTTCTACGAGCTATGTGCCCCGCACATTGCCACTTAAGTTTGGCAATTCTAAGGGCTATGTCGGTTACATTGGTTTTCCTACGGATCTCCTCATTTCTGATTTAATCACATAGGCAAACTCTGAGATAAGATTTAGGCGTAATCAATTATATGACTATGTTTAGCTGCAAAAATTCATCTTGTCCTAGGCTCTTTTAAAGCGCTATAAATTGTGCGCCTATTAAGGACTATTATCTACACATGTAATCCTTACTCTGGAGCATTCTCCTTCGTAGTACGGCAAGCGACTTTCGTGGTTCCACCGTATTATCTGGCCTGGTAAAGATCCACCGGTCCTTCCTGTTGTCACCTCCATGTATCCGTCGGTATCCAACGAGTTGTTTCTCTATAAAATAAAAAATAAAACATATCAACGACGAAAAAGTCAAAATTATAAAAAAATGAGATGTAATATTTCTTACACTCACACATATTAGCCTAGTCCAGAGTAAGCTCTGTAAGGCTTGTGTTATGGATACTAGGGTAACGGATAGATGTTTTTTTATTTATTTTTTTGCATTCACAATGCAATATTTCTATAAGATATAAAATACGTGTGTAAAAAAACAACCACGCCTCCGAGCCCTCAGATGGGATTCGAACCCACGACCTTTCGCAATCCGGGCGACTGCTCTGACCGCTGAGCTACCGAGACGCTAGCGTCTCGGCGTAGCTAGTAAATCCCATCTGAGGGCTCGGAGGCGTGGTTGTTTTTTACACACGTATTTTATATCTTAACGGATAGATGTACATATATAATACATAGAAAATTAATATTTATAAAAATACTAGCTGACCCGGCCACGCGTTGCTGTGACTATGTGTTATTTATTATTATTTGCAATAAAAAATGTTTTGATTATCAGTTAAAATGAAACCTATCATTTGTCCTAAGTCGGAACAAATCCAGCAAAATGAAAATAAATCATAAAAATATATATAAATATCCATAACGCGGGAACAAATGCTCGTATTCATCACACAAACATCCGCCCCTACCGGGACTCGAACCCAGGAACCCAGGCCCATCGCTGCGAAAGACAAGATCTTCTACCGTTGCAACAAATGGTCGTACGGCATTGAAATTTGTCCGATGATTTCTTCTCCGGTAGTTAAATATAGAGAAAATTACAACAATTATGAGACGTTAACTAGACGTCATTTTTTTTGCCTATAATAGAACTCTTCGCTCACCTCATAAAACCAGCCGAATCTGTCGACAGGAGGTGCGCCACCTGTGGTACTGGGTGGTAGACTTTTGGCGAGATCCAGTAGTGGGTCCTCATAACCCTCGAATAGTAGTTCACGTGCTGTCTTTGATACTGATACACGTTGTCCGAACATAGCCAAGCCCATTGAAAGGCCTTTCTGTTGAAAAAAGCCCCAGAACCGCGACCGGAATACGGCTGACTAAAAAAAATACATTTTTTTACAGCAATCAGCCTAGTCTAAAGTAAGCACTGTAAGGCTTGTGTTATTATATCCTTTACCCTAGTGGATACTAGGGTAAAGGATAAACATATATATATATATATATATATACACACTTAGATATTAAATATTTATAGAATATATATATCCACGAGCCAAGTACAAATGCTCGTATTTATCACACAAACATCTGCCCTTTCCGGGACTCGAACCTAGAACCTTCGGTGTGAAAGGCAGGATCGCTATCATTGCACCAAACTTTCATCATCAATTCGTCGTCGTCAATTTAATTATAACATGTGAACAGTAAACACATTTTAAGCATTAATAAAAGCACAAATATTTAAACTTAAAAGGAGTCTCGTTTTTAAATATATGTTTAAATATTTAAAACAAATTAATAAGATCCTTTGGAGTCATCACCATTTCATTTCATTGGGTTTGCGCAAGATCCGGATAGCGAAGGATGGTTTACAGGAAGGTTTTCCAGGCAGCTGTTTATGTCACATGACACACAAACTTTGGGCATAATTGATATATGTAGTTGGCTGGTAATGGATAGAAAAATATCTAACCTAAACTTATGTGCACTGAATTACAATTTACCCCGTATTATTAGTGTGCAAAATAAGGACCAACATTTTTAGGTGAATGAAATTTTATTATATTGATATATTGTTTAGGGTGAAATTTCTCAAATTATAAGATCGAATAATATGATATATTTTAGTGTTAATTGTTCTTTAATTACTAAGCTACCATTACTGCTCTAATTTATGATGGACTTTTCAGTAAATGAACTTTTAAATTATATTTACAAACTTAATGTTAAAATGCAAGTCAAAGTCAGAATTTTAGCTAGTTTTGTTAAAATACGAAATTTAACGTAAGTTAAAGAAAAACCTACATAATGCCAAAATTGCGTCTCGATAGCGATGAATATTCATTATTTGAAGCAATCGAAAAATTATTAAGAATAATTTACACAACCAACGATCCGCAATAGGCCTATATGGTCCAAATAAGGAAGACTGATAACAATGACGTTGTTTCATTAATTCTACGTTTTTTTAACAATCACACACTTCAAGTCAAAAGGTCAATCTGTTTCTGTGAATGAGTCTTCGTCTCTTCCATTATTCTTATCTTAACTGAGAAAAGTCGAATTGCTTAACACAATCTAACATGTGAATTTATAAAAGAAGTATTTTAAAATAATAACTTATTATATTTCTGCATTTAAAAAGGTCGGTAAGCTTTATAGCGATCCAATGAGGTAAAATTTTGTCAATTACATTTCACAAATAAAATATTTCAACTAAAACGCCTGTTCGGGGCAAGGTACTCAAAAGACTGGCAGCATTGTACCTTTGAATGGCCAAGCTTATGCACTGAACGAAGAAATTGCCAATTCTCCGATCACCCGTTGCCTCAAACAGGCGAGCAGTCTTGGCAGTTCTTGTAATAGTAGCAAAGTAGTGTCTAGCAAAACGTATTTTTTTTGCGTTAATCTTTTTTTTATTTAAAATGGGTTCGTTCTTGATCCCAATCAAGGCCGAGGGCCGAAGACAGGATCCATGATGAAACGAGGTCACCCAGAAGGTGCCAATTCACCCTGTTCACATTGTCGGATTCGTTCCGATTTAGAACGTAGGCTAAATCGGAACAAATCCGACAATGAAAAATATCATATAAATCTATTAAGTAATTACGGAGTTCATCGCGATCGAACGCTGTGACAGGAAACTTTTATACATCTTAATATATATAAATTACGTGTCACGTTGTTTGTCCGCGATGGACTCCTAAACTACTTAACCGATTTTGATCAAATTTCGTAACTATCTGTTATTTGATCTAACTTAAAAGATAGGATAGGTTTTGTTTTAATTTAATACTAAATACTAATACTAGTATACATATATAAGACAAGCTGACCTGGCCACGCGTTGCTGTGGCTCAGATATTATAATATGTTATTTTTTATCATAAATAAAAATGAAGCTTATCCTATGTCCTAAGTCGTAACAAATCCGGCAAAATGAAAAAAAGAACATTAAAATCGGTTAGGTAGTTTCAAAGTTCATCGCAGTCAAATACTTTTACAGGGAATATATATAAGTTTTATTATATTTTAAAGAGATCGTTACGAGTTTTACGCACACCCACGCTTATAAGCTGTTATTTAACAGACAGAGCCACAATTAAAAGTTTTATGCCTGTTTTTAACAATGTATTTTTGACGTACTGATCAAAGGTGGATTTGAGAGCATTTACATGAGTTTGTAACATGTCCCATTAAATTAAAGCAAACGTTTTTGTTGAATGAAAAATCCTATAAGCCATTCATTTTATGTTAACCCTTTAACCGCTTTCGTCGGATTAATCCGACAAATATTTTCGTGTCGTATCGACAGGTTCGTATATTTACGACCGAATATTCCATCTTATTTAATCAGCTTTATTTATTTTATTACGCTGTATTTTATCAAAAAGAACAGTTACATGTCAAACATACAGCAAACCACCGAGATTTTTCAGCTGACACTTTCACAGACTTTTCGCCGATTTTGTGAATTTAGACTCAACCCACGCATCCTATATGTCATAAATTTACAGTGGACGATGGAAAATTAAACATGTGAGTTGAATGGCCACCCACCAAGGGTGTAGGCAGTGCAGGGTGGGTTAGGGCATGTACATTAGGAGTTATTATGATATAACCCACATACGGTCGCGCGCTAATACTAAGAAAAACATTTTATATTTGAGTGCAATAATCACATTCAGAGCGAACGGTCCTACTTTTACCTTCTTACCTCATCTGAGTATTATATACCGGGAAACATACAAATCCCTACAAACCCACATTTAATATTTATATTGGGTACGAGCCCCAATGTTGGTCCTTCGAGCCGGATCATGTATTATTACATCTAATGTACTACTTGTACAGCGCCTATAACCTTTTTTAACGTTTAAACAATGCATTATGCATACGGGTTATGTAGGACTTTGTTGTAATCAACGATGTAATGAATCCATAACATTGCTATTATTGTGATAAAATAATAATTTTGTTTTTTTTGTGGATTATATATGGTAACGACGTATATTGTAAATGTCGTTACTTCTGTTAAAGCTGACGAGTTTCTTGCGCCCATTCTTCTAGTCAGTTAAAAGACGTCCTGAATGGGTGGTAGGTAAAAATGTTGGACGATTCAAAACAACTTATTTTAAGTGCATTTGAATAAAGTTATTTTTAATTAATTACTTGGGGGTGTGGAGGAACACTCCCACCCGGCCTAATGCCCGATGAAGGCTTGGAGGCCTTCCCACTAAAAACTACACGATATACCCTCAGCTACGCTACCCTGGAAATCAATGGATTGGCCCAACTGCCTCCTCACGAAAGGGGACCCCGTAGTACATTACGGGGACCCCCCAGGTTGGCAAGGCTGTGCAAGGGCCTATATCCTTTTTATCCCTACGTACGTCCTGGACCACTACATATTCTTCTTGTCAGTTAAAAGACGTCCTGAGTGAGTGATTGGTAAAAAACTTGGACGATTCAAAAGAAGTTATTTTAAAGTGCATAATTGAATAAAGTTATTCTCATTTATTCATATGATGGGGTATTCATAGAAAATTATCTTATTATTTCGACATTAAACGCTATAACTTACAGCAGCAATGACGTTGAGGGTAGTGATGTTATCCTGAAGTGTACCATTACTGGTGGGGTCGAAGATCCAACTCCTGAAGGTGCGGTAGGCGATCGAGTCGTTGTTTTGATGCCACGTGATGTTGACATGGCGCCTTTGCTCCTTGAAGCGGTACGGACCTAGCCAGGAATCAGAAAGACAAACCAATTAATCACTACATAGTATAAAACAAAGTCGCTTTCTCTGTCCCTATATCCCTATGTATGCTTAAATCTTTAAAACTGCGCAATGGATTTTGATGCAGTTTTTTTTAATAGATAGAGTAATTCAAGAGGAAGGTTTATATGTATAATAAATGTATAATATTGTATAATAATATAATAGAGCATTGCATCCGTGTGAAGCCGGGGCGGGTCGCTAGTTATATCTAAAGAAAAAACCTTAAGATTTGAAAACTCTAAAAGCATTTAAATTTTAGATTTCTCAAATAATAAAACCACTTTTACCGGATTAATTGCACATTTAATTTAGTTTTTTTATTAAATCCTGACACTTCGACTCCTTTACAGGAATAAGGTAGTGGTCGCATTACATGTCCATGGCCGTCATACGTGGAAGACCCGACCACGTGTTGCTGTGTTACAAATGAAACCTATCCGTCTTAAGTCGGAACAAATCCAGCAAAATCAAAAAATAATAAAAAAATCGCTTGAGTAGTCTCGGAGATCATTACGGTAAAACTTTGTAACAGGGAATATATCGATATAAAATTTAAATGTTTTAATATAAGCAATTAAATTTACTAAATGAAATTACACTTAATACGCCAAGCCGCAATATTAGGAAATTAAAATGAAGCATCAAGAGTGTTAATAACCGATACAACCAATTACTATCAAATATAATCCGATTACACAGCTATCTCGGTTGTTTTGAGGTCAATAAACACATAGTTATGTTTAAAATAAATTAAACACTAAAAGATGTAACTAACCACTTCAATGTTTACTATCAAAAAAACCAAAGAGAATCAATTATTTGATGATTTTTTAATTATTGACACTAAACGATGCCAGGGCCAGGCCAGGAAAAAAGCATGAGTTCAATTCACAAGTGGTAGAAGTGAAACCTTCAAAAAGAATACGTAGGTACACGTAAACCAAATACCACGGTTGTTGTGATACCTTCTCTCAAGCTTTGTACTACGCATGCGCACACAAACACGTATTAACACACATTCATAATGCTTCCTATCTCATTTTCTTCTACGTTAAATCTTATGAATTTATGTGTCTATCTCTTTTTACTGTCGCTTTTTCGTTTCATGAATTTTCAAACCACAACGATGTTAAAGAAGTTTTCACTTTAAAAATATATATTTATTTTGAGAGTTTTAGTTCTTACTTAAATGTAACAACTTTTTTACGGATTTTTCGCATAATCGATTTTATATTGAATCCAGTCATTTCGATTTTTACAAGAACCGTGATCACCAGATGACTAAGGGAATTGTCGTCATATATTTTCTACTACCTTCACAATATTTGACATGGGCACGTTACTAACTGTTCACTCACGTTTGCTTGCTCTGTGTAATGTTGCGTGTTTGGGTGTTTGATGGGTTTTTACGATGTCTAGTTAAGCTTAAGAAATTATAGGTTATGTAAACTAGTCCTTCAAAAATAATCTAACCTCACTTTTTATAACGTTTTATATCTCAGTTCTCAGATTGTTAAAATTAGGCAATTTTCTGAACTATTTATCATAGCACTACCTTTTAAATAATATTACTTTTATTTGTTACACCCTAGGCCCAAGTTTGTACAGAAGTACACCCGTGAAGTAAAGAAGGGATGTATACTGATATAGTATTTTCGGAGTTTATCGCGGTCAAACACTGTGACTGGGATTTTTATATCTAATCGATATATTTTATCTTCTAATCGATATCTTAAAATTATTTCGTGCTTTAACCAATATAATTTCTAAAGTGTAAAAATGGTTATGTTTTCCAACTCTGAATATAACGATATGATGTTATGAAGAGGCCGTGAAAATGGCAACTTAAATCGTGCTCGCGAACTGTATCTTCAACGATTTATTGATGGTAGACGAGCGGCGAACCGACGAGCGAGGTTGTGCATTGAGCAAGGCGGAGCACATTTTGAGCCGTTACTGTAAATTTGTTGCTCGTTACGAATAAGTTAGTGTTACTTTAGGTTGAAAGAGACCTGCATGGAGGAGAGTCCCATATATCCATCGTGTTCTCCCGACATGATGGAATGCGTAATGCCATTTTCTGCGAAAAAAAAAAAAAAAAAAAAAAAAAAAAAAAGGTTGAAAGAGACCTAACATAAAGTACCTATGTCAGGTCCTTTACCACTTTGACTAGTATTATAATATCGATCTGAGCGGCTTCCGTACATTTTGTTATCGGCTCTATTCCGTTCCGCGGATATTAGGTAAAAAAGTACACAAACATTCTGTGTTATTTACTCTTTAATTATATGGAAATAGGGGAGGAATAAATATACAATTTAGTACAAATGTATTATCAACAAGTATGTTATGATATAAACTTACAATGTTATAAAATAATTACGGATACACAGCCCCTCCTTACTTCAAAAGTTTGATTTCGTAAAGAAATGCTCGCGTTCCACCTTACCCTTCATTTCGCAAATAAGTTTAATTATAGGTACAAATTCTGCTATTTCGTGGTTGTTCAAATTGCTCAATAGATGCTTTGTTACCATCAACCCCAATTTATTCAAAACTCAAAAAAACATTAAGCTGTGTTTGGCTTCAGGTTGCTATTAATTCCGTAGTATCTAAATATTTTAGTAATTTTAACTTGGTTCTTGTATGTTTGCATATGTGTATGTTTGTATTTTAAATTTATAAAATAATATCTATATTCGCTGCATAACTTACTTTTTACCTTCTTGGTTTTTATTTTGGGTTGTTGTTCTTTAGAAAACTTTTAAAAATTTTTGAGCTTCAACTTCGAAACTACTCGACCGATTTTGATGATTTTTTTAATCTGCGGGATTTTTTCCAAATAAGGATAAAGGACAGGATTAATTATAATTTAAAATAAAAAAAATTACTAATTATAATAATTCAGCCGGGTCAGCTAATAAAAAATACATGTCACAATGTTTGACCGCGGTGAACTCCGAAACTTGTCGACTGATTTTGATGTTCTCTTTTTTTCATTTTGCTGGATTTGTATCAACTTAGGACATAGGAAATTTTTTATTTCATTCATAACCAAAAATGCAAATTTTTATAACTGAGCCACAGTGACGGGTGGCCGGGTCAGCTAGTAAATAAGAAAATTAATCCTCTCTAGGTATTTTCCTCTTTGCAATTTCTTTTATAACACATAAATGATCATTTGAGTAATAACGTTAGTGGTAACCATAAGTAATGTAACCGATTATGATCCCATTTTATCAACTACGTGAAAATAACAACAAGCATAGGCCGGAGATGTTTTTAAATATACAAAACTTTCTAACGCGTTTAAGCTAAGATTTTAGATTTAAATCGTATTTTCATAGCTATAAGGTCTATTCTACAAATTTCAATAAATTGTATGTGTCAGGAAACAGACTCAAGCAAGGAGTTCATCTCTTTAGCGGAACAGAGGGCCTACCATAATCTCTTAGCGCGATGCAAGTTCGATTGTCAAAGTGAGACACCGCTATACACGGTCTATAGTGGCGTCTCTTTTCAACAGCTAAACTTGAATCGCTATAAGACTTGATGGTAGGGCCTCAGATCACAAAATTGGTATGAAAACGCTTAGTAACCATATAGTGGTGGCGCCTTTTTTAAAATTCTGGTTTTCCGATGAAAAAAAGGGGATGGCGGAACAGGGCTGTGCAACTCTGCTGCACTCTCCGAAATGGATCCTTTAAAAGAATATAGCATAGGCTAGCTACCTTACCTTTTGAGCTTATTATAAAAATATCCTCATTAGCGATTTGCCGACTAGCGAGGTCAAGGTCTCGATAGCTCAATTGGAAGAGTACCCGCCCGGATAGCTAGGGGATTTGGGTTCGAATCCCGTCCAATACTTGAGACAACTTGATTTTTTCAAGTAATAATTTATTTAAATAAGTAGGTTTTCCCGTATGAGATAAGTAGGTACATAATATTGTTTACTTATTAATATTACTGCATGGAAATTATATGAGTTAATCATATAATTAATGATTATATAATATCTTCACTTATCAGTCCAATACCGCGCGCCCCACCCCTCTCAACAGTCTCAATGCTGCGCAAATTGTGAAAAAATATTACAGTGCTTACTTTGGGATAGGTTAATTGGTGTGAATGTAAAAAATATTACAATTATAATAATAGTGATTAATAAAAAAATATATTTATTTTTATTTGTATGTATAATGGTAATGTAAAACGTATTTATCTATCTAGTAATCTTTAATATTAATTAACTGTAAAACACATACATCGCAAAAGTGGCTGGAATCTCCTCTTAAGCTAACCTTACTCTATAAGGGGGAACACACTCTCCACTAAAAAAGTTCTCACAAATTGTTAGTTTACGGTCAAATCGACTGCTTAAGATCTATATTTACTGGCAAAAAAAAATTGTTTTTTTTTTATAAAAAATAAAATAGGCCAAATACCACCCTTATCTACCCTCCCCCTTTAGTAATAGTCAATATATAATCCTAACTAATACAGGGTGTTCGCAAGAACGTTCAACATACGAACATGGGGGGCAGGTGAGGTGGTCTGTTAACTAACTAGCCCAAAAAAAATTACCTAGGTCTAAAGATTTTTTTCAACTTCGAACAAACGAGTACATTAGCCGCATTGGACTAAACCACTAAGATTTGTAAAGAATGCTAATGAGTCAGCTACAAGTCAATTGATAAATAAGTTAAATATATATATAAAACATAATTAGGTATTCTAACTATTATTAATCCGATTGTTATATAAAATATTGTTACAGTTTTGATATTATTAAGTTTAATTTTGACTTTTAATTCAGTAGGTAGATCGTTAACAAGTCGAG
This sequence comes from Calamotropha paludella, assembly GCA_927399485.1. Lineage (NCBI taxonomy): Eukaryota > Metazoa > Arthropoda > Insecta > Lepidoptera > Crambidae > Calamotropha > Calamotropha paludella. The sequence goes on along the minus strand of OV656806.1, from coordinate 1,765,845 downwards.
AAACTGGGTAGCCAGCGGTACCTACGCTTGCCGTAGATTATGTTACCTATACCATTACCTATACATATAACTATACTTAATAATTATAGGAATACATTTACACAAATATATTTATATAAGTATCAAACATATATCTACGTGTCTACGTACGTGTTAATATACTTTGAGTACCGATATAATTGTAATAAGACACCACCATCGCTTCAATCGAGATATCACACAAACCACATGTCATCTCCTTCTCTACATACTAACGCATGAACGAGAAATATGTCGAAAATATCGGTTAAAATGTCGAGAAAACGCTATTGCTATGTTAGAGTTTGTATACAAAATCCGCGGCTAAGTAAAACTACTCTTCACATAAGAAATCGAATTCTAAGCGCAACCACGTTAGAGACGATTGACGACATATGACTAAAACACGAGAAAACGGGTCGACAAAATTTTGTCGTGTTGCGTATGCTGGGCGGGCAGGTGAGATAGCGGTTAAACGCTTACTATAAAAAGGAGGCTTACCTAGCTCTACAAGGTTAGGCTTTTCGTCTGGGAAATCAGCTGCGTTGGTCCAGTTGTAAAAGAAGATCTCGAAATACAGTGGAACGGCTGGCGCTTCCCATTCCTTGAACGATCTCGAGGTCGGAGTTAAGGCGACTTGCTGTAAAGAACAATATAATAATTACCTCAAGTATTTCAAGAGCCCGGCAAATCACAGTCAATTACACCAATAGAGAAGCTATGAAGCATTGATTTCACGACTCTGGCTAGAATTGAATTTGTTTTGATATACGTAATCCTGAGCAGGGTTATTGTTGCTGTTCCTAACTTTTGGACTCTATGTTATCTGAACGTGACAGTTCAAAAGCCAAGCTTCTATAAGGCCGCTCGCATATAGGCATTCTATACGTGCTAAGCGTCAGATTTTAACGTTACACGAGAGCGTCAGATGTCGTACCGTTGCTAGATTTAGCTGCCTCCTCACCTCAATCTGTCTTGCTTTCACTCAATGGCTAGCGTGACTTTCTATCTCTTTTTTTAACGCTTAGTTCCTACGCTTTATACTATACTAGCGACCCGCCCCGGCTTCGCACGGATGCAATGCTCTACTATAGTATGCATGTATTATACATTTAAACCTTCCTCTTGACGGTTTATTTTACTATTATTAATTACTCTATCTATTAGAAAAACCGCATCAAAGTCAGTTGCGTAGTTTTAAAAATTTAAGCATACATAGGGATATAGGGACAGAGAAAGCGACTTTGTTTTATACTATGTAGTGAAATCTTCGCTTCATTCTGGCGTCTCTGGATGGCACTGTTATTTTTTTATTGTTTGTCACATTTATTGTAAAGATTGGTATTGCTGTGTGTGAAATAAATTACATCTATGCTATACTTTGACACCACACGGCGATCTTTATTACGTCAAGTAAATTCCCAACAATAAAATTAAATGTGTACATTAAATATTCTCGAAGTATTAAACGATTGTTTTCCAGAAGACCTAATGTCACTTTACGTAAGTTATTTGCTCGCCGTTGCATAACAAGTGTCCGATCATTAAATTGTCTCAAGAAGGATATCTTAATCATCGATCAATTGATGATGGCCACGTGTGCCAAATGGGTCGAAAGCTTATCCCGATTGAACTCATTGTTTTCAAGGAGAAGGGACGCAATTGAGTTGCTTAATTCTTATTGATGCTGACCATATTGACATGGCTTAGATTGTCACCAATTGAGCAGTCGTGGTTGTTAATGCGGCATTATTTGTTTTATTATGCTAATTGGCGGCACCGCTGTATGATTAACGTTTGTAATTAAATACTTTTAAGATACAGAGATATCGGATTAGTATAATTACGATGAAGCAAGTCCAGTAAAATTGACTTCACTATACTTAACACTTTAAAAGGTAATAATCTTACGAAAGCAATTTAGACTTTCTTGATTTTTTATTTGTTTCAATGAAACAAAGACCTTACGGTAGTTAAAAAAAAATGGTTGTCTGTAAAGTCGATAATTTTACGGACGATAATTTTACGTGATAGCGCCATAAGAAAACATTGATGAAAAATTGCATAATTTTATGAATTGAATTGAATTATTATCACTGAATTATCATTATTTTGTATAATACAAAGGAGTTAATTGATTGTTTTTTCGATAAATTATCATTAAATTGTTGTAATAAACAACGGAAACCACATTAACTTCATGAAATGGAAGAGAGATAGATGCGCCACAAGTCGAACGCTTAGTCGTCTCTCGCTTGCGCGCTCGGCTCAGGCGGAACGTAACACTTTTACGTGCGTGCAGCCGGCGTTCTTCGATTTATAAGACGTTATCACGTCAAAAAATACTGAAGCAAAGAATTAAATCAATATTAAAATAAATATAACTAAGAAATATTAAAGAAAGTGAGGGAACTTGTGCCATTTTAATAAAAATTTAAATGAGATATCTTGAAGTTAGTTAGTTATTATTCACTTTAACAGCTAAATTCATGGTGTCGCTTTTTCATTGCATGCTGCGTGTGCAACTTCAAAATGTTAATATTAATTAATCCTCGCAACGATTTTCGCAATTTAAGGCGACTGTAGTCTTTCGGTTAATATGTCAGCTTTTACTTCATAGACCGTGCTCTGAGGGTCGAGATGATGTAACAAACAACCAAATCATCCCTAGTCAATATTGGAGCTTCTTACAAAATTATATAACGGATTCTAAATACTGAAATCGGTAGCTAATAGCAACTGTGGAGGTTACATAAACACCCTTTTAATATGGGTGACGCAACAAAGCTTTGAAATGGTTGTTTTGTTACAATTGTTGTTCGACACACTATTGGAGGTCCTTGCAGAAATAACAAATGTCATAGTAACACTCGTTTATTTAAATATTAATGATAATATTTTTTCTTAATTTCACAAAAAATCGACTAGCCCAAGCATGTTTTATGGATACTATAGGGTTAGGGTTAGACTTACACATTTGCCACATTTATACATAATATTAATATCTATATACATATATATAAATATTCCCTATCACAGTTAGGGTTGCCAGATGTCCGGTATTTAAGCGTACAGTCCGGTATTTTCGAGGCCTGTTCGGTAAAAAGTAAATGGTCATACCGGACAGAACAATGTCCGGTATTTTGAGGAAAGTCGGTACTACTGGTCACAAGCGCCTACAAAAGTGGGCATATGAAATCCCTCAAACGCAATACTCGCGCGCGCTCCTCCGTTTCTACCTTTATTTTGTTAAGTAAGTAGTATTTGTGTTTATTATCTGTGTTTGTGTATTCTTCTGTTTTTGTGGTGTAATCAATAAAGTGTTTTTGTATTGTATTGTATTGTACTTTTAATGAAACATATTTTTAATATTTTGTGCAATAGTGACTGTTTTATGCAACGCCAATGATATATGTATGTCTATCCGTTACCCTAGTATCCAAAACACAAGCCTTACAGTGCTTACTTTGGGCTAGGCTAATTGGTGACAATAAAAAATCAAGCAAACACATATTTATTGTCTTTAAATTTTCACATTAAAAATACATTAATATATTTATATATCAAACGCGATCAACAGAACAACAAAAGGTCTAGTGACTCGGTTTCCATGGTAACGCCACACCGAGATTCGGGTTAGATGCCGACTGGTTTAATTTAAAAAACTATTAATTCTATATTGGCTCGCGTCTGGGTGTTGTGGAACCATCATTATTTCTGAATGCCAGTGCCTAAGCTGCTAAATTTAATTTTAATCAGCACATATATTTGATCATTTCTCACATACATGTTTTATGTAAAGATTACTAACAAAATTTTTATCTGTTATCGCTATCAAAAGATCACCTAGAGTCTGTTTTATTGAATCGGTATGTGTGTAGAAGGTGTTACAAAAAGAAGTGTAATCTCTTAATTATTAAGGCTGTATCTTCATGAGGCAAATAGTGAGCAGCTGACCAGATGCCTTAGGGACTATGTACATCGCGTTTTAGACATGCGCATCGACAACGCGTTTCTTTATATTCCATAATGATTTTTTTTAATACAATGTGTTCATTTGCAAAAAAATAGTGTACAGTTAGCGTTTGGTGTTAAAAACCGGCCAAGTGCGAGTCGAACACGCACACCGAGGGTTCCGTAAAATATTTTTATTATATGATGTAACTAAAAATTAACGGTTTTCGCAATTTATCTATAAGACGTTGCTTCGTACCAAATTAATTATTAATTTAGTAAAATTATTATACTAGGTATAAAAATGTTTAAACCAATTATTATCAAAATGATTCTGTCGTATTTGATTTGCTATTGATTTGCAAATATGTTTGATTATAACTATAGTTTATAATAAGGAACGTTTCTTTACGGAAATAGCATACCATTTTTGCCAAGAGTTCGCCAATCCAATGTCTTCGTAAAAACAAAACTATAGGACGTTTTAAAATACCACTAGCGCTATCTATTGTCAGCGTTTCGCAAAATATGCGTAAAAGCAATATTTTACGGATGTGCTAATTTGCTATAGTTCACCGCTCAATCAGTCAGCCGCTCGTCGTTAGCCTAATGCAGATACTGAAGTGCGTAATGGTTTATTACCGAAACTCACATACGTCGAGAAATAGGCGCAAAAAGTGTTTTCAAGATAATATAATGAGGTCAATTAACCATATTTACATTCAACTTCATGGTGTTCACATGAATTTTTATTTATTTATAAAGACCACCAATAAAACATACATTATAACAATTTAAAAAAAAAACATTCAAAAATCTTTAGAGAAAATTGTAATCACCTGCTTATCTCTACTATATAAAAGAAGCACTTTTTGTGTTTGGCATCATACCAGCAACGCGTGGCCGGGTTATACCAACAATTAATTCGCTGGATTTGCCCGGACTTAGGATAGGACAGGATATAATTTATAATAAACCAGAAACGCGTGGCCGAGTCATCTAGTTTATATAAACCCAAAAACGAGAAAAACTATTTAATCGAATTAAAAAATAATCCCAAATCAAACCCTTCATAGAAAAACGGCACAATTGGCTTAAAAAACACCAAAGATCATTTGTGTATATTTTTTATAACTAAAAATTGACGACCCCTAAAATGAATAAATAAATAAATTAATAGCGCGCCCTCTACAGTGCACCCTTTACACAAAATTGGTGACTTTGTTATGTCTGTAATCGACAAAAGATTACAACTTTATCAGAGTTGTAACATTTTATATAATGCTCAATGATAAATAGATGTCAACGAACGAACCAACCGTTCATTTTTAAGAAGGAACTTTGTACTTTGTCAAATTTGACAAATTTAAAGAAAATACTTGAATTCAAACACAAAGAGTTTACTCCTTGAGAACGATTGTCTTTAAACAAGCACAGAAAATAATAAAACAAAACTCCATAATAAAAGTGAAAGGTGCTCACGATAGGGTGCGCACAAAAAACGTAACGCTGTCATTCGATCACTAAATTTTACTCTTCATATTTTATTTCATACCTTATATGAAAATCAATTCTTAAGGAGTAAACTCCAAAATGGTCAGAGTTGTTATTACAGTTAGATACGTTGCATTATGGTAATGTCTTAGTTTTAAAACTAAAGAAATATTTACAGGAAAGTAATCATCAGGTATTCGGTGAAACACTTGAGACTTTTTTACATATAAATCTCTAGCAAGTTAATACCTACTTAAAAACAAAAATATAATGATTTTCAATATTTTCTAATTCAATCATTTTTTTATTTACATCGATCAACCTAGCCTTAAAGAATGTACTATAAGGCTTGTATTATGTATACTAAGGTAACGGATAGACATACATATATATAGATATTTATTATTAATAGAAATACATAAAAATATCGGGACTCGAACCCAAGGCTGTCGGTGCTAAAGGTAGGTTCGATAACACACGGTCGTCAAGCGATTATTCTGTGTAATAATCTATTGTTTTTAACAAAATAGTTCGTCTGCTTTGTTACCGTCTTTGTCAGATTACGAATCATAAGAGATAAGATAATATTTATTCATTGTGTACAAAATTCATTGTTATTATTTGTGATCTTCATATCTCTTACAAGTCTTGTTATTATTGGCGTGAATAATGATATGCAACTCTAAAAAATATAGAAGAAAATGCAATGCAAATGCATTCAAAATTAGTGCAGGTTATTTATATTATTAATTCATCTTAATCTCCTTATACGACATTTGTTGTAATAATAAATATAATAATAATAATATTTCTTACATTCACACCTATAAGCCTAGCCCAAAGTAAGCACTATAAGGCTTGTGTTATGGATACTAGGATAACTGATAGATATACCTACATATATAATACATAAATAAGTTATATATTAATAGAAATATATATAAATACCCATGACTCAGGTACAAATCGTATTTATGACACAAACATCTGCCCCTACCGGGACTCGAACCCAGGACCGTCGCTGCGAAAAGCAAAATCGCTACCCTTGCACCAAACGATCGATCGTAGAATTGTTAAAAAGAATACACCTTTCACGTCAGAAGGATCACATCAATTTTGCGAAGACGCTATAATCCATTTAAACAAGGGATTAATTCCATTTAAGGTTTTCGCAACCTTGACCTTGATAACAGGTACATATGATTGAATGTCGTCTGAAACCACAATAGCGAAAAGGACGTATGAGAACATGCTCATTTTATAAAGAAACTATGTATTACTGTTATGCATTTTTTTACTTAATGATGATAAATCTTTATACTTATCTAACTCAAAAGAATAATGAGTAAAATAAAACCACCATTGAATATATTAATTTTAAAGAGTCGCAAGGCGCATCACATCCTGGATCGCATCGTCGCTTACCACCAGGCGAGATGGCGGTCAAGCGCTTTCCTATTCGCGATAAAAAAAACTATGATTGGAAATATAAAAAAGGAAATTGTGAGTTTGATGATAAGTAGTGTTGCCATTGCGAGATTCAAGTGTTGCCAACATAAAAAAACACAGGTTTCATTATTTTTTTTACGGTAGACAATTAAAGTGGCATTGTAGTCTAAACGTCTTTCGTCGCGAAAAAACTCTCAGTTTTGCTCAGCTAATTGATAAAAATACGACTTTACTTACCCCGTATTCAATTTAATATATTTAGGCATCCCATAAACTTAAAAGCGAATAAACGAGGTAACCCGTAAAATTTGGAGCATCTGGCTAGCCTAATAATAGAATATGTCAATACATTAATTTAAAAATGAAATTAATTTATTTGCTAGAATATAGTCACAAATAAAGATGTTTTATAAAACCACATACCAACATGCTCTGCTGATTTATTCAACATGCAAATTTTTATACCGGTTTGAAATAGATTATTTATATCTAAAACATTAATGGAGAACGATATATAACAAATTGGTTTAGTAATGTCACAAGATAAAATAAACAATCAGTAATCAATATTTCACTTATACGTATCATGTCAAGACGTTTCTTTAAAATACTTTTTTATTAAATACTAGCTGATCCAGCCACGCGTAGCTGTGGCACAGTAATTTTATTTTTCTAAAATAAAAGTAGCCTAAGTTACTCCTTATTACATCAGCTACCTGCCAATAGAAGTCTCGTCAAAATCGGTCCAGCCATTTCAGAGATTAGCCGGAACAAACAGACAGACAGACAAAAATTGTAAAAAATGTTATTTTGGTGTATGTACCGTATATATATTCTTATGCATGTAGTAAAAAAAGGTAATTTGGGACTAAATATTGGTAGAAAGTTTTCCGAATATTTTCTTTTATTTAAAATAGTGAAAACTATAAAAGCTAAGCCAAGTCAAGCATAATAAGTTAAAATATACCTCATTTGAAATTGATTATAATTCACTAATAGATTTAACGTTCCTATTCCCGTGGCAACAGAAATTATGTCAAGATCGTTAGATTTAAGGAAATGGGCTTTGAAAACGATATATCGTATAATCACGTTAACGGAATATGGGGGGCAAAGTGTTAAGCCCCGTCGATTTGAAATAATCATTGAATATATTAATATTATGAGCTGTGGTTCCGCATGAGTACGTTATACTATTATACTTGTATGGTTTCTAATATCACGTGAGTTGTTCTAATTTAATTTCGTATTGGAAACGTGATGTCGCCGACAAATTATCTTTTCAACCGAAAGAATGTTAAAAAGCGGGCAAGTGTGGGTTGGTATTATTAAATAGGGTTTACTCCTTACAATTTTTCATGAAAAAAATATGAAGAGTAAAATTTAGTGATCGAATGACAGCGTTACGTTTTTTGTGAGCAACCTATCGTGCGCACCTTTCACTTTTATTTTGAAGTTTTATTTTATTATTTTCTGTCCATAGATAATCGTTCTTAAGTAAACTCCACTCGTATGTCGGAGCTTACACAAACACTTTTTGAAGTGAAATCTTCTTTAGCATCTTTGTGATTTGAAAGTCGATGAAACGATAAAGCGACAGCAAAAAGAGACCGACATATAAATAAGATTTAACGTAGTAGAAAATGATATAGGAAGCATTATGTACGTGTGTTAATACGTGTTTGTTTGCGCATGCGTAGTACAAAGCTTGAGAGAAGGCATCACAACAACCGTGGTATTTCGTATACGTGTACGTATTATTTTTGAAGGTTTCACTTCTTCCACGTGTGAATTGCACACATGCTTTCTTTTTTTATTTACAGAATTTATTATAGAAGTACACGCCATGTGGTTTACATTAAAAACAATGTTATATAAATGATAAATCTATAGTCTAAGATCACAAATTTGTTATTTGTGTGTCCGCCCTTTTTCCATTGTATACGCGTTACCATAGCAACGCGTTAACCGCAAGTAGTTCGTCTACCGGACGATAAAATTTAAAGAATTTTTCCACCCGTGCGAAGCCGCTAGTTTTAATAAAAAATACTGGAAAACGAATCTCCTCACAAGTTACTCTCATGCGGGATTCATGTTATTCTCCTCTTGTCAGATGAGTCAATTTGATATATAAAATGAAAAAATATATATACCATAAAATGTTATTATAACATTAAATATATATTAAATATAGAAAAACAGCTGATATACACCAAAATAACTTGCGTTAACTTAATTACGAACCAAATTTACGTTTTTTAAGCTATTAAGCCAATTGAGTAGTTCAATTGGGAGAGCAGTAGACCGGACATTCAAAGGTTGCGGGTTCAAGTCCCGCCTAAGAATAACTTGTAAGCCGTGTAGAAATAATAAAAACTAAATACGAAGAATAATATAGTGACTGAACTCTCTAACTTTATTATTTTGAATATTTTTTTATCCCCAACGCATCGCAATACGCATGGAGTGATGCCTGTTATACTCAGATGAATGGGACGCATCGATAAATAATGGCGCCTTCGGAAAACAAGAATTTACAGTTACTAAGTAATTGTGTTGTGTTTGCAATCGTCATTATATATTTTAACAAGTTAAAGACTGTATGCCCACACTCCACAACAACATTACCGGCCCTGGTGGACACACGACATGTTTTACCTGTGGACTGCTTGTACACCGGTGGGCATGATTTAAATTCAATTTATGTACTGTAGTCCATTCGCCGGTCCCTCGAAGAGATACTGCATATAGCGGACTAAGATTTGACATAGCCTCATTTTAAAACGATTTTTTTTAAATCAATGCCGGTCCCTATGTAAAAAATGAGAATTTCAATGCGTTCAACGTGTTTAAATAAAACCGGATCATTTGGGGTGAGTTTGTAAGAGTGACTGTCACTTATGTCAGACAACGACGTTAACACTTGGTATCCAGCAATTCGGTCAGAGATTATTCGGTCTTATTCGGTCATGTTAATCAGAGAGATGAGAAAGATAAGGTGATTTTTTGTAAATTACTAAAAATGTGACATATATTTAAATTTAAGTAATTTTGTAAGGTTAATAATAATGATATTTTTGACATTCACACGAACTAGCTTAGCCCAAAGTAAGCACTATAAGGCTCGTGATATGGATACTAGAGTAACGGATAGACATACATATATGATACATAGATAAGTAATATTTATAGAAATATATAATAGATACTCATGACTCGAACCCAGGACCGTCGGTGCGAAAGGTCGTTACCGTTACACCAAACAGTTGTTCTTTTTTGCATTAACAATGCCATTTTAAAAATGCAAAACTAAACAAAGTTTAATATTTTGACGTGACAACGTCTTATAAATTGGTTTGCCGGGTGACACTTCAAGAAACTGCGTTACGCTCCGCTCACGTTATGCGCTCACAATGAGAGCGAGTGAGAGGCACGCGTCCCTTCCACTCGGGTTAGCCCGCCTAAGAGCGAGAGAGACAGACATAAAAAGTGGAAGGGACGCGTGCCTATAAATTAATGTTTTAAATATAATTCTTTGTATAAATAAATGTTTTAAATTGTTACTATTATTTCATCCTTCTTCCTACTATACGAATGAATATTCACATTTAAATTATTTTACCACTCAAAGTCGTTGTCACGTAAAACTTTCGCCCGTATACCGACTTTACAGGCAACCAATTTTTTAAGAATATTACTTTCGATGTTGTTGTCGGTCAACATTCAACATTGGTGGAACGATACTAGCTCATTGTAGAAGTTAAAATACATTTGTAAATGTCGACGAGTCTGTCAGTCACGGTAGCTCAGCGGTCAGAGCACACGCCCGGGTAGCGTTAGGTCGTGGGTTCGTATCCCACCTGAGGCCTCGGAGGCATGGTTGCTTTTTACATGCGTATTTTATATCTTTAAGGTTAATATTTTGTTTTATAAGTCTTTTCAAATGCCTATGTTAAGTGTGTTTGTTTATGTTACTTGTTGTCAGCACTGTGCTTAACAAAATATCAGTGCAGCTGGCTTGCTTGCTGCTTATACTGAGATAAGCACAGGTTTTGCAATTGCAAGGCGTTACCGTGCTTATATGTACAATAAATAATAATATTTTTTCTTACACTCACACCAATTACCCTTGTAAGTAAGCACTGTAAAGCTTGTGTTATTTATACTAGAGTAACGGATAGACATACATATAATATACATAGATATTAAATATTTATGTGGTATATACCTATATATTCAATTCAATTCAATTTATTTTATTTCGAGTCACAATGTCTCATAATCTGTTAGTAACAAAGAATCTTAAAAGCCATGTTAGTATGTATATTCTATTTTGGTTTATATATAAAACCCACGATTCAGGTACAAATGCTCGTATTACATTTGCCCCTTCCGGGACTCAAACCCAGGACCATCAGTGCGAAAGGTAGGATCGCAAACGTTGCACCAAACGGTGATCATTGTTTTTTTGTTTTTGTTTTGTTTGTGATCAATATTATTGTGTGCATGATGACATGTGATGTCTAAAATAATGTATTTTATTTTAATTATTTGCATACACAATGTTATATTTCTATAAGATATAAAAAATAACAACATATCCATGCCTTCAGGCATTCTACCTGAAGGCTCGGAGGCATGGTTGTTTTTACAGGCGTATAACTTGTCAAAAATAAATGGTATTTCATTTCATATAACTTACGGAAGCGAGCACGGAATCGAATATGAGACTCCAGGCTAGCGCAGCGCCTAGTGCGGCTACGGCGAGTAGGGCTCCGCCCCCCGCCACCAGCCACCGCCAGCGGGGAGTGCGCCCGCGCATCGCTACACTGCAACAGCACAAGCACCAACTATTATAAATATGCTGTGGCTGTATTCATCAAAACTCCTTATAGTAGAATTTCATTAATCCGACACTTCAATAGACCAACACGGTCAATAATCCGACACCTTCCCCGTTGTAGAAATATTGGAACCACCAACTACTACCACTCTGAAAATAAAACCAGATACAGCATTTAAATGATTCAATGCCTGCATAACATGAGCTAAAGAAAGTTGTGTATCTGTTAAAGATATTTTAATTCTTCGTAACATGGTCAGACCTTAATTAAGCATTATTTTAACATTATGTAATTAGTTAATTGTGAGATATGTTACAGTTTTAAGTATTAAAACGTACAGAAAATCAACACACGTATATTTATGAAATGCTTAATTTTATTTATTATTTTTGTACAATCCTGTGATCCAAACATTCCAAGAATACGGCGCCCTAGATTTAAGTACCATAGATTTAAGAGTATGTTGAAAAATAAAAGACATAAGAAATCTCTCTCTCTCTCACTGTGACAGTCATAGGTTTGTGAATAAAAGCTGATTATAATAAGTAATTGATCTTTTAATCAAACATATTACACCAGCACACAGTGTTTTATGGAACCAAAAAAATTACACTTAGGTTAAGATATCTTAAAGAAATATTGCATTGTGAATAAAAAAAATTAAATAAAAAACATAATTATAGCTGGTTCCATCTTAATCGATTGTTTAATATTTGTAAAAATTTTACTTTCGATTGTGAAGGCAGTTAGCGTTCAACATTGGTGGAACGATACTAACGAACGATACTAGCTCATAGTAGAAGTTGTAACGTTGTACGTTTGTAAAATTCGACACGTTTGCCAGCGTCTCGGTAGCTCAGCGACCAGAGCACTCGCCCGGATTGCGAAAGGTCGTGGGTTCGAATCCCACCTGAGGGCTCGGAGGCGTAGTTGTTTTTTACTTACGTATTTTATATGTTATCTTTAGTAAATAGTTGAAAAATTGTGTGTATATTATAAAGAAAAGGCAGAGTTCCACTCCTTAGCGGTACGTATCACGAAATTGGAACTAAAACGCTTAGTGCGACTGTATGGTATATCTACCATATAATGGTGTCGCCTATTTGTAAGTCTGGTTGTCCGATGAAAAAATGGGGACAGCGGTTGTGCAATTCTGTTGCACACTTTCCAAAATTTATCCTATAAAAAACGGGAAAGGTCGTCATTGCCGATAAGCCTCTTGGCCCCCCTCTCAATGGACTCAAGCGTCTGGAGCTGGTATTGGTCGGAACCGTCCCAAAGATGAGTACTACTCCATAGGCGATCAAACTTACGCTTGATAGAGGATGAGCAACTGTTCCAGCGCACTATGTGGAGGTGCCTAAGAGAGCTTGGCCATAAATAAATTTTGTAAAAATCGGCGCAGGTACTTGTATTATACCTCAAACTATAGCTAAGAAGTTGATCTACTATATTATGTATAAATTATGTATGTAACTAGTACTTTTTTATAGTAAAGAGCATCTAAATACGATGATTGAAAAATTATCACGAAAACATCATAATTTGTATTTTTTTCAGGATGATTTTCTAGTAAGCTAGCAATGAAAATTATACAAGTATTATACCATTTTAGAAAGCTTACAATATATACTTTTTTTTGGTATACACAAATATGCTATATATTTATAAATATATTTACTAGAAATATTTATCTCATGACATATCATTTTTGCGTATCTGAAACTTTCAATTAGAGTTTTGACAGTTGCCGAAATTTGCCGAAGGTCTGTAAATGATGTTATTTGATAGGAAATTTAATATTTTTATACAGGAAGAAAAAAAAAGTTGCAACTTCATTGCACAACATAATGCTATCTATCATAACATGAAATAGTAATAATTTCTTAAAAATACGTGGGCGAATCTATTTGTTTTATTAGTTGATATAGGTTACACTTGTGATATATTATTAATTGCGGTTTATGTTTTGATAATGTATCGAGTATTTCTCACCATTTTTAGTTCGCCTACAAAATAAATTATCAATAAAACACATAGGAAACCGAGTAACCACATAATGATAAATAGTTTTTATTCCCATACTTTGCACACGTTTCAAATCAGTTATTTAATATAAAATAGAGCATCTGCATACTGAATAATTACATACTGTTTTTCGTTCGTTATTGTCGTTATTAAAAGTGTATCTAACCACCTACTCTCTCGCAATGAGTGAATTCCAATGTACCAGACGCGACCTATGTCTTGTTTTGATTGAAAGTGACGGGAATTATGTTGTTGCTTTAACAAGTTATATACGGAATAATTTTATCAACTTTTCTGAGGCAAATATCGCTAAAATTGTCGCGAGTGTACAAAAAAATCTTATTACGAACTTTCGTCAACGCTACACTAAATCTGGCAGAAATAAAGAAAAATTTTTAAATCAGAATAGCATGTGGTTGAATGCCACATTCACAGTAAATCTGGAAGATCCTACTTGTGAATCTGAACCTTCGACATCGACGGGGAAGCGAGGACGCCCTTCTAAAACCTACGAAGACAGTTCCGATAGAACACAAAGACGAAAAAACAAGGAGTTGCTTGAAACATGTGGCCTTGATTTTATACTGAATTCATATCTTCAAGGATTGAGATCTCAAGGGGAAACGGAAGAAGCATTCATTGTCGAAATTTTACGAGTATTACCCATAGATAAAAAAAGTGAAATACGTCAAAATCTTTTAAATGAACCGGCACATTTAACAGCGTACTCTAAAGATGAAGCTCTCAGTATTTTTATAGAGTTGGACCTTAACATGGCACAGTATGAAAACATGAGAAATTGCTTAATTGCGAAGAACTGCGTATTATTTCCGTCATATAAATCAATTCAGGAAGCTAAAGGAATGTGCTACCCACCAAGATCAAGCATAGAAATTAATAATATTACAGCAAAAATAAAACTGCAAGATCTGCTGGATCACACTATTGCAAGAATTTTGAAAATCAATGGTGTATACAAAGCTGGCAAAAAACATTTAATGCTGTATTCGAAATGGGGCTGTGATGGCTCAAGCGGACAAAGTGAATACAAGCAAGTCTTAACTGAAGAGGATGAGTTAATTTCTGACACAAATTTATTTATATCTTCATTAGTACCTCTGAAACTTGTTGATATTAATACAAATGAAACTTTGTGGGAAAACCCTGTTCCATCATCAGTAAGATTTTGTAGGCCCATTTTAATAGAATTTTCAAAAGAGACACCAGAGAAAACTACAAGTGTAGTTAATGAAATTATAGCTCAAAGAAACGCTCTCACAACAAGCTTAATCAATAAAAATGGTGAAAGTATTGAAATCAAACACACATTATTTTTGACAATGGTTGACGGGAAAGTGGCTCAAGTTTTGTCAGAAACTTCATCAGGTGCTGTATGTACTATTTGTGGTGCAAGACCTACAGAGATGAACAATTTAGAAAAAGTACAAAATAAACCTGTTGACGAAAATTCTTATCAATATGGGCTTTCGACTTTACATTGCTGGATTAGATTTATGGAACTAATTTTACATATATCTTATAATGTAGGCTTTGAAAAATGGTCTGCTACAACGACAGAAAATAAAGATTTGAAAAAACAAAAGAAGACATATGTACAAAGAAGGTTCAGAGAAGAACTTGGTTTAAATATAGATAAACCTAAGCAAGGTTCTGGTAACAGTAATGACGGTAATACAGCTAGACGATTTTTTCAAAATTATCAGTGCACTGCAGAAATTACCGGTGTGGATGAGGAATTGATAAAACGATTTTATGTTTTACTTCAAGTTATGTCTAGCGGAAAAGTAATTAATGCTACGAAATTTGGACAGTATGCTTTCGATACAGCACAACGATATGTTAGTAAATATATGTGGTATTATATGCCATCATCTGTCCATAAAGTCCTAATTCATGGGGAAAGTGTAATTCGGCATTATTCAGTGTTACCTCTTGGACAGCTCTCCGAAGATGCCCAGGAATCAAGGAACAAAGACTATAAACGATTCAGACTTCATCATGCTAGAAAATGCTCTAGAGTAGCTACAAATGAAGACGTTTTACATACACTTTTGTACACTTCAGACCCTTACATAACAAGTTTAAGAAAACCTTCCAATAAAAAGTCTATGGAACTTATAGATGAAGCTGTAGAGCTAGTAGAATAATATAATTCTATGTTATTTTCTTTTTCTTATTATATTTAATTAATAAGAGTAATTTTATGTGTTTATTTTGTATTAATTATAACATTTAGGTCACATTGTTTAAAATTAGTCGTAAATTTATGATAATTTTTCAATATTTCATGTTTTGTATTTTTTTACAATTATTAAATATATTTTTATATGCATAGACTGTATATTATTTTAAAGTACGTTTATCTCAGATTACCTAAAAAAAAAATCAGCTGTATATCTATAAAAACATGGAAGTTATAGATTTATGACCCGAAACCGACTCGATCTCCACATAGTGCAGCGTTCCAACCTTCTTACATTTGCCAGATTGCCAAGTTTTTTTTAAGCTTATTGAGCCTTGCTCTCAATGAAAGAGCCAAAAATAGCTTTAATACAGTAATCTTTGATTTTTTACCTATGCCTTACTTATTTTTATGGTACGTTTTCTATTTAATTGGATTATGAATTTAAGGGGAGAATCAAAACTCATATTTAAGCTCAAGCTTATCATTTTTCATCCGTAGATAATGATGAGTCTGCCGAAACGGGCAAGAACATAAGTATAAATGTGACGTACGTACTCAAAAAACACGGTTGGTATTTAAAAAAACACAAGATAAAATTACCATCGATAAAAAAGATTATTAAGTCGTCGTTGATTATTTTTTAATGGTTATGAAATGAAATGAAAATAACTTTATTCAAATGCACTAAAAAATAAGTTGTTTTGAATCGTCCAACATTTTTACCTACCACCCATTCAGGACGTCCTTTAACTGACAAGAAGAATGGGCGCAAGAAACTCGTCAGCTTTAACAGAAGTAACGACATTTACAATATAATATGTCGTCACCAAACATAATCCACAAAAAGAAAACAAAACAATTTTGCTATGACAATACTAATAGTGTTATGATAATTATCATTATTTCGTTGATTACAACAAAGTCAACAAGTATCTGTACTTACTTAAAGTTAGTATCCCTGAACATTGCAATAACATACAGGGAATAACGACAAGTTTAAGAAAGCAACAAGATATGTGTTTAGTATTAGTCAATAATACTAAAGATATTATATATTATGTGTTTTTATTCAAATAAAAATTAATCGAAATCAGAATACAACAAAACCGTTTATTTCGCACCGAACGTCCTGAGTTCGAGTCCCGGAAAGGGCAAAAGTTTGTGTGATAAATGCGAACATTTGTACCTGAGTCATGGTATGGGTATTTATATATTGTTTTATGAATATTACATATCTATATATCATATACGTATGTCTATCCGTTACCCTAGTATCCATAACACAAGCCTTACAGTGCTTACTTTAGGCTAAGCTAAATGGTGATAGTAAGTTTTTTTTTCATAGAAAAATATTAGCAAAAATAAGTAAAACCACTTTTCTCGTAGGAAAAATAAATATATTAAGTAGTCGAAACGTCAGGCTTAAATATAAAATTAAATTAAACATTTTGATAATCGGGTAAAACTAATTAATCTATAATCTAAGAACACTTTGTTGTTTGTGTGTTTGTCTGTCCGCTCTTTTCCCCGCTCTTTTTCCATTGTATACGTGTTACCATAGCAACGCGTTACCGGGTCAGCTATTCTATAATCTAAGAACATAAATTTGTTGTTTGTGTGTTTGTCTGTCCGCTCTTTTTCGCGTTACCATAGCAACGCGTTACCAGGTCAGCTAGTTTTTATTTAAATAATCTTAGTGCTGTAAAAACTATTATAGTTATCGTATCGTATCGTATATTGTACTATATATCGATAAAGTTATAATAATCATTATCAATTAATGAATTATTTATGAGGACCTCATAAACTGCTAGAATTTTAATATTAAGTAAATATATTCGTACACTTCATTACTATACTTGTAATAATCGCTACTCGGCCTCTTGGCTAAAATTAAAAAAGTTATAAGATCTATTTATAAAAATGTTTATAACACGATTTTATAAATATACCAAGTGTTTATCTGTTGTGTTGTTATTATCAAGATCCATCGAGTTAAATCAAGGATACGATCAACCATATTGTACATTTTCCGTGGCATCTAAAGGTCAGGTTAGCCTCATGTTATTAGCTTAATATGTCATGAAAATTTCTCCTGGGATTTGCTTAAGTGGATTGCGAGCGTCTGACCTTGCCATAAATAAATTGGAATTGAGTAACTGCACTCAGCATCGATTTCTTATTGTCCGTTTATGATTTTCCATAAAATTAATGAGGTTTCTTAATATAATAGCATTTTCATGTCCCCACTGTTAGTTCAAATAACTTCCGTAGGAACAAAAATACTGTAGGAAAAATAGGCCAGTCCTCGAGTACTACAGAACTGCTATTCTGTTAAATTGTGTATGCGAGGCCACACGATGCGTTAGGGCCAAAACACATAACGGCGTTGCGGCGCCGCACCGCTAGAATCGACAGTAGCGTCACTGCCGATTTAAGCGGCGCGGCGCCGCAACGCGGCGCTCGTTCCAGCGTTATGGTGTCATACTTGTTGACAATGATTCAGTTTGTTTCTGTCACTCTTGCAAACAACACATGTCAAATAATCAAAAATTAACATGTCTGACGTTGACATCGATTTATTTATATCTTTGGTTGAGGATCGCCCTTGTTTGTGGGATTCCAGTGATGAAACATAGAAAGACAAATTTATAAAACAAGAGGCATGGAAAACCATTTGTGAAATAGTTTACGATAATTACAACGAAAAAGACGCTACCGAAAAATCAAGACTGGGTAAGTCGTGTACTTAGTCGTTTCTTTTGAATAATGTTGTGTTAGTTAAGGAAAAAGACAGAACATGGCGGCGTTGTTATTTGCCTCACGATTACCCTCACTTATGCTTGTGTGAGCGAGAAACAAATAACAGCGTCGTTCCTTTTGAATAAAGTTGTGTTAGTTATAGAAAATATGAATAAAAATCGTATTTGTTTTACTTTACCTTACAGTCAAGCCCAACATTTCCAAAGCAGTAACAGGTTTTCTTCCTTTAAATTTATTTTTACGTATATATTTTGATAAATCGCTTAGTAGCTCTTCAAATGATGATATACTCATTCTAAAGAAGGCGAAAAATTTTATTTCGTCTATCTTTAATGCTTTGTATTTTCGAGAAAAGTACTCGCCGTGGGGATTCATAGCCTTAGTCAATGGATGTATCCAGTATCTTCTTTGTCTATTTTTTATACATTTGATCAACTAAAGCTGTTCAGATCAACAATTGCTAACGGATCAACAATTAACTGATGCTACAACCCGTTTGATAAACATTTACAGAGAAGAGATATCTATATATATAAACCTATTTGATACATAGATATGTAAGACATTTCATTTCAGTATCTATGGATTTTGAATATTGATTATTTGAATATTATGTCGTTACTTCTGTTAAAACAGACGAGTTTCTTGCGGCCATTCTTCTTGTCAGTTAAAAGACGTCCTGAATGGGTGGTAAATAAAAATGTTGGACGATTCAAAAGAACTTATTGTAAGTCCATTCGAATAAAGTTATTTTCCTGTTAACAATCCATGGTACAAAGAAGATTGTTATAAATCTTATTAGCAATGTGACTTGACCACGGACTTTGACCACGCATTCCCCGAATAAAACATCATGGTTTCATTATAATTACAAAAATATTATTAATCATAAACCTGCTTTTATCTCATTTTTTCTACATATTGCGTTTTGTTTTTGTAGGACGCATCACAACAAAGTTGCAACATGAATATTCAACGCGAATATTAAACAAAGTATTTGACCACGGCCGGCGTATAAATACTATTAATACGTAGTATTTACTCTATCAGACTATCCACGTGGACTGTCGAGTAGTATGAATCACGAGGTATCTGTAATAGTAACTCTTTTAATTAAATAAGTGGTACGAACGATAAATTATGAATGAAGTAACCATAATCGTAAATTTAAGCTGTTTTGCTTTGACATGTAATCGAGTTAATCGGTAGTCCTGAACACTAGTGTTGGCTGAAAATGGGTCCATATTGGGCTGCCTAAATTAAAAAAGCATAATTTGAAAACGCATACTAGTCAAAAGATATAATTTGATTTTTGTTGCTGGCTGTTTGTTGTTGTTTGTTTTGGACTATGTGTGGTGACGACGTATAATTCTGTAAATGTCGTTACTTCTGTTAAAGCTGACGAGTTTCTTGGGTGGTAGGTAAAAATGTTGGACGATTCAAAACAACTTATTTTTAAGTGCATTTGTATAGTCATTTCTATGTTGCTCTTTTTATGAAAATGGGTGACCAAACCTCTCCACGTGAGGACGGTAAAAAAAATTAAAGTAAGAAAATACGCGTCACATAAGTTGGATTTTTTTATCCATTACCAGCTTAATAAGCTATAAATATATGAAATTATGTCAAGTGATTAATGTGTCGAATGAAATTAGGACTAGGCACCCTATTTGGCGGTAAAATGGAGGAAAATTTGCTTTTTTTTAGGTTAACACTTTTTATTTTGGAACGATGTGATAAGAGAGCGGTGTGGTGTGAAAGAAGATATATTGACAAAGATAGAAAATAAACGCTTTGATGGTTTGGACATGTAGAGAGGACGGACGAAAGAAGATTGACAAGACAAGGTTATGAAGCAAATGTGCATGGGAAAATCAGTAAGGGACCAAATAGGAGATTTCCTGAAAAAAGACCAGGTCAAGCAATGAGCTTTGGAAGTCTAAAATCTGTTATCTATGCATACTCCTACAGAAAAAAGACGTGAGGCAGGCTCTTTACCACTATCTCGCCTGATGGTAAGTGAGGATGCGATCTAGTGACGCGCTTGCTTAGAAGATACCTTATCCAATCGCGACTGGAAGACACCTAAATTGTATTTGTCAGGAAACATAGACTCAGGCAAAGAGTTTCACTTCTTAGTGGTACGAATCACAAAGCTCGAACCAAAACTCTTTGGTATATAAACCATATAACAATGGCGTCTATTTGAAAGTCCGCTTGTCCGATGAAATATAGGGACGGCGGAACAAGGTATGTATGTAAAAGGTGATTTTTTAAGAGTTAAGTTTTTCAGGTTGGCGGCACTAGTTGTTAATGGCACCCAAACGTCATCTGTCAAAGTGAAAAGTTTTCAGTATACCCTGCCATTTCATCATGGAAAGACTTTCAAACGAGCAACGATTGAAAATTGTTGAAATTTACTATCAAAATTCGTGCTCTGTGAAAAATGTGTATCGTTTGTTACGATCATATTATGGTCGTCTTGATCGACCTGGTGAATCCACAATTCGTTCTGTTATCACCAAATTTCGCACCAAGTTTACTTTGTTGGACATTAAACCATTGTCTCGCATGCGTACAGTGCGTACTGAAGAGAATATTGCAGCCGGACCGTCCAGTGTTGATGAGGATCGTGAAATGTCAATTCTTCGCCGTTCTCAGCAATTGGGCATGTGTTACTCAACCACATGGAAAATTTTACGTGTTGATTTAGGTTTAAAAGCCTATAAAATTCAACTTCTGCAAGAATTGAAGCCGAATGACCTACCACAACGTCTAATTTTTGGTGAATGGGCCTTAGAACAGCTCAATGAAAATCCGCTGTTTTATCGAAAAATTGTGTTCAGCGATGAGGCTCATTTCTGGCTTAACGGATATGTCAATAAGCAAAACTGTCGCATCTGGAGTGATGAACAGCCACATGCCATACAACAATTACCGATGCATCCCGAAAAAACGACAGTTTGGTGTGGTTATGGTTATGGGCTGGTGGCATCATCGGTCCATTTTTCTTCAAAGACGACCGTGGAAGAAACGTTACCGTCAACGGCGAACGATATCGAGCCATGATACGCAACTTTTTTTTGCCCCAGTTGGCCGAGTTGAACTTGGTTGCATGTGGTTTCATCAAGACGGTGTCTCATGCCACACAGCTCGTAAAACAATGGACATGTTAAAGGATGAATTTGGTGAGCAGCTTATCTCTCGAAATGGCCCTGTGAATTGGCCGCCAAGATCATGCGATTTGACGCCTCTTGATTATTTCTTGTGGGGTTATGTAAAGTCGTTAGTGTATGTGGACAAGCCGAACACGATTGAAGCCTTACAGGATAACATAACACGCGTAATTCGTGGGATACAGGCCGAAAAGCTCGAAAAAGTGACGCAAAATTGGACCTTCCGAATGGACCATTTGAAACGGAGCCGCGGACAACATTTACTTGAAGTTATCTTTAAAATGTAAATGGCAAAGGCCAAGTTATCAATTTCAATAAAAAATTTGAATATATGATGCAAATTGAGTGTTTTATTCGATTTAAAAAAAAACTACGCTTAAAAAATCACCCGTTACTTTAGGTTGATAATCAATCAACTGTAGATGTTCTATTCAGTGTATGTGTTTGTTTACTAGCAACGCACGCTAATGCGCACGAGTGTCGATACTGTGTCATTCTAACACGTGCTGTGTTCTGCGTACCTATTAATTTATATAGGTACTTGTTTATTTATAGATTCACTATACAATACCGAATGAATGGGATAGGTGACAACTTCATTATTATCATAGTGATTTTATATAATTAGTAAATTAGCCCAGATTAAGTAAGTAATATAACTTGTTTTATAATTTTTATATGTTTCATGCATTTTCAATGTGATCTTGTAAGATAAATTATTATAATAGAAAAATACTAGAAAAAATCCACTCGGGTCACAAGTAAATTCTCAGGCGGGAATCGAACCCGCAACCTTTGGAAATCCGGTCCAATGCTCTCCCAATTGAGCTACCAGCTCCAAATTTTCTAGTACCTTCCTGATTTTATGCTGTAGGCCAGCGTTGTTTCATCAATGGGAGGAGCTTCCTCTCGTATTCGAAAGAAACATTTTTACAAATGTTTGGTTATTTGGTCAAGAAAGATTTTTACAAAGATATACAGGCAGTCCTCGTACTTACGGCACGTTAGGTTCTTGAATTACGCGACGTAAATCGAAACGACGTAAGTCGAGACATATTTTTTCATATATTTACATGTAAAACTCAAGGGTTAGGATCCACTCGGACTCAAAATTTAAAAAATAAACTGCATTTAAAACAAAGAATATACATACTTTATTGAAATAATTAGATATGTATTTATGAAATTTCTAGTTATTCTTGGTATTTGTGTGTTATTAATTTTAATACATATTACCTACGTCTTGATTGTCCGTTGTCCCTGAACTAACTAAACAAAATCAGCAGCATGTGCGGGGTAATCCCCGCTCGCCGACACCGCGCCCCGCCGGTCCCACGGACATTGACCTCGCGAAAAGTGAATTCTCCTATGCCGGAAATCGAAACAATTGACGTATTCTTGAGGAATAGTGTCAAAACATTGTTCGACGTAACTCGAAACGACGTAAATCGAAACGACGTAAGTCATTCATAATATTCATAGAAATATATGTAAATACCCATTACTCAGGTACAAATACTTGAATTCATCATACAAATATCTGGGACCGTTGTTTTGATCAATAGGATCAATTCAATTGTGAATCAAAACCATTTAGTGACCCACCCAAATACACACATAAAGATTATTAAATTCATTCTTTTGCTCAGGAGTTCAGTTACACACGCTTAAAGAAGCAAGTTATAATTTCTTATAATTACACATCTTATTTAAAAGTAATTTACTAATATAAAATTGTTACTCAAAATCATATTATTATTGTACGCTTGATTAGTTGACAAAACATTAATTG
Source organism: Calamotropha paludella (assembly GCA_927399485.1). Classification (NCBI taxonomy): domain Eukaryota; kingdom Metazoa; phylum Arthropoda; class Insecta; order Lepidoptera; family Crambidae; genus Calamotropha; species Calamotropha paludella. The sequence continues at coordinate 1,742,121 of OV656806.1, read as the reverse complement.
GGGTTAGTAGTGCATATAATTATTAGGTACCTAATCTAAGTAAAAATATTGCTTGTATCTTAGGTTTGCTTGGTGATACGATCAACTGTAGCTGACTCTGTATATATAAAAAATCTCTGTCACAGTGTTTGACCACAATGAACTCCGGAAATACTCAACCGATTTTGATGATAATTTTTTTTATTTTGCTGAATTTGTTCCGACTAAGGACGTAGGATAGGTTTTATTTTAATTTATAACGCAGCGACGCGTGGCTAGGTCATCTAGTATATATACAGGAAGTTATATATATCTCTTAACATAAAATATCTATGTGAAATATATGTATGTCTATCCATTACCCTAGTATCCATAACACAAGCCTTACATGCTAGAGCCTTTGTAAACGTATTATTATTATTCCTGAAAGACCATCGAATTTATCATAAACGGAGCCACTAAGAAAGTCAATGTCCATGTGAAAACGGAAGTTTTAATATCCTTAAATGACCAGTTCTTGGATCGAGTTATTGGTAAATAAGCCAATTTGTGACAGTAAATTGGCTTGCAGACACCTTCCCATCATATTATCTTTACCTAAATTATGATAATGATGTTTATAGTAATGCCACTCCAAAGTCTCGGGTTCGACCTCCGAAAACGTACTTTTCCCTTCGGTATTGCCTTCGGTCTGGGTGTTGTGGTATCGTTGTTGTTTTTAAGTTCCATAACACAAGTGCCTTGGCTAGTTAACTTGGGTTCAGAACAACGTATGCGATGTTATCTAATATGTAATTATTTATATATTAAGATTTCATAATGATAAGAAAAATTGGTCTTTGTCTCGCGAAAAATCAAGACCAATACCAAGACCAATACTAACATTAGACTAGCAAGACCAAGACTAATACCAGACGTATTTAAGCAAGATCAAGAGTAAGACTGTCCAAGCCTTATAATATTTAAATAAAATTAGACTTTTTTGAATTTTCAAAATAAATATTAATGCAAAACTCTGTCAAATCAACACTCCTAATAATTTAAACTAATACCTTAAATAAATAATTCAAGCATACTAAAATTCACACTTTGATAATAACATAGAATATAAGACAACTATATAACTGAATAGGCACCTTCTGGGTTTACTCGTGCCATCGTGGATTCTGTCTTTGCCCCCAGGCTTGATTGGGATCAAGAGCGAACCCATTCTAAATAAATAATAAAAAAGAAACTGTTTGAATTTAATTTACTTGTGGTTACCAAAGTTGGATTCACAATCAGCACTCTTTGTAATGAGCTAGTACATTTTCTTGTAAAATACATTTTATAGAGCCTAGTAAATTAAATATATATATTACACAGAAAGAAAGAACGGACAGGACATGTTGCGCGGCTAATAGATCATAGATGGACCAAAGTGTAACATTCTGAAACATCCCACTAGGTAAATAAACAAGAGAGAGAAAAAAAGAAGAGAGAAAATAAGAGAGACCTACATACCCACAAGATGGGAAGATGATATCAGCTAGGCTATGGCAATTTCTATGTGGTGTTTAGCCAGTACGAGTCTGACATAACTTCGAAACCGGACCGGAGTATCCATGCAGGATTCACCATCTCCCTCTCCCGCGTCCGGAGGATGCCGAAATTGCTAGGGGCGCAATAAAAAAACATCTTAATCCGCTTGCCTAAGCCTGTATACCCTTCACAGACTAAGGCACCTTCTAGCTTCCGTTTGGTGCAACGGTAGCGATCTTGCCTTTAGCACCAGCGGTCCTGGGTTCGTGTCCCGGAAGGGGCTAATGTTTGTGTGATAAATACGAGCATTTGTACCTGAGTCATGGGTATTTATATATACTCGTTTTTTTATAAATATTTTGTATCACATATGTATGTCTTTCCGTTACCATAGTATCCACAACAAAAGCCTTACAGTGCTTAATTTGGGCAAGACTTATTGGCGTGAATGTTCCTACATTCTTAATTAATTAAAATAATTATATTAAAATAGTTAAAATAATTAAAATATTATTTTTATATAATTCCAATAGATAAATTATTATAATAGAAAAATACTAAAAAAAATTGACTCGGACAATTGGGAGAGCATTGGACCGGACTTTAAAGGTTGCGGGTTCGATTGCCGCCTAAGAATTCACTTGTGAGCCGAATCAATTTTTTCTAGTATTTTTTTATTATAATAATTTATCTTATAAGATGGCATTGAAAAATTCATAAAATATATAATTCCAATAGGTCAAAAGCGCTTACCCACTCAGAGCTGCCCCATAAAACTCCTCCATTGTCCTGACTATCCCGTTTAAAACAAGTTAAACTTTATGATTATATATCAGCACAGGAAGAGCCAGTTACTACAGAATTTAACCCAGAGCTAAGTGCAGGAGAACCGAGAATCCAACTCAAGTAGGTAATGGGCGTATCCGCTGTTCCAAGATGCTGAGAGCAATAACCAGCACGCCAAAAGCGAGATTTGCCACGGTATTATAACCTTTATTGCGCAAGATATAAGAAGACACTGAGGATATAATGAGACATGATTTACCAACTTAAGCGTAAGTGTTCTGGTTGCTATCCAAGGTCGTGAAGGGATTTAAAACAGCACAGAAGTATTTATATAACATGTTGACGAAGATAACGCCATTTTATCTGACAAAATAAAATTAAATATGGATTAGTTAATTATTTCCAAGCAATAAGTAACAACAACCATGATTTGGTATTGGATATGTTCTTCTCACAAATATTAGCCCCTATCTGTATCTTGTAATGTTTGAATGATATGAATCAAAAATATTCCCATTTTTTTTATTTATGAAACTTTTTGACCACAATATAACATTGGTACAATAAGCGGACTTAATAATAGATGCATTCTTCATCAGTCAACCTTTGGTAACAACGAAATTCATGAATTCGGCAAAATAGATAACAAAAAAATACAACAGGTTGCACTCCGGGAGTGCCGGCAGAAGTGAAAACATGAACATTAATGTTGTGCATTTTTGGTATTTTGGAATGGTTAGGGAATAATTTCGCACGAATTTAATTATCAGTATTAAAGTACTATAATTTATGTAGTAAAATACAATATTCATTTATTGCGCTATCGTACACAAACATGACAACACACACCCACGCAAGCGCCCTGCGCCGCTTAAACGAAACAGCAGGAGCTGGCATACATTTTCTCCGCGCGGTCGGTCTACTCTCCCCGCGTCTTACGAATTTTCGATCAGGTCACGTGTCCTGTCTCGAGTTTAAAATTTTTTACCCATCCCAAAAGTGCATAACGCCGCTAAAGAACTTTCCACTCCAAAAATAAACTTATTGCTGTATATGTAAGATAAACATACATGAATTATAATAATGTATATACACACACTGGTAAGAAAGTAGCGAATGACGATTAATGTACTGATAATAAACAACCGTTTGGTGCAACGGTAGCGATCCTGCATTTCAGACCGACGGTCCTGGGTTCCAGTTCCGGAAGGAGCAAATTTTTGTGTGATGAATACGAGCGTTTGTACCTGAGTCATGGGTTTTCTATATATATTTCTATAAATATAACATATCATCGTATCATATCAACGGCGAAGTGCCAATAACACCTAACTGCTAATTTCAAAATAATACACAAGCAAAAAAATGTTTAATTTATTGACAAATTCATAATTAGTAAAAAAATTGTTTATTTATTTTTTAACATGATGTGCTTGCAACTGAAAAAACGCTTAGGAAATTTCATTAAAACATGCAAATAACGAATTCTAATTCGAAATTACAAAAAAGTTAATTTCTCGACGAATTTCAGTTAGAAGGTCTTGGCACTTCGCCGTCGATATATGTATGTGTATCCGTTACCCTAGTATCATAACACAAGCCTTAGTGCTTTGGGCTAGGATAAATTGATGTGAATGTAAGAAATATTATTATTTTAAGTTTTTAGAAGATACGCTCGAACTTGCCTTTGAAGGCAAATTTGTTAGATTCGCCAATGGATTCTTGAAGGCCGTTCAAGTATCGAATAGTATCAAGAGTAAAAGAATAAGCCATAAAATAAAAAAAAAAGAGAGTAAAGAGTATTAAGGAATTACATACATACATAAAATCACACTTTTTCCAGAGGTAGGCAGAGATCAAAGATTTCCAATTACCAGGATCCTGACTTACCTATCGCTTCTTAAGGGTACTTTTGACCTGGTCTTTTTAGGACACCTCTATATGGTCCCTTGAATTGATAAAACTGATAAAACTACGAACGATTGATAGACAGAAATATTGAAATTTTTGTCTTTATAATTTTCATTATTTTCTAACAACGAAGACACGCTGCCGGATTTTTGGACACCTTTCGCAACAGCAGGGGTAATGCTGATTTTATCTTTTTAAAGTATTTTTCCTATATTTCTTTTTGGAACGAAGTTCGAAAGAACGAAGGTCCGTAGCGTTAAACAAAAAGATTTTTGTGTATAGTCTATGTGGGATGGCTGTACAGTGTCTAATGTATAGTCTACGTGATGACTGTTATTATATATTTTTATAAATCATTGTAAATAAAATAAAGGTGTTAAGATAATTTTGTAAAGTAGTTTATTTGCTTTTTATCGATAAAAAAAATCAATAAAAATGTGTACTTGAATAATTATTTTTGTTATACCTCGAATAAAACTTAAAATTAATATTTTTATAATGAGGAACCTCGTTCCTATCCGGTGTCCCACGACGCCACACGACTTTTTTACCATATATGTTAGTTTAGTTTCATAGTTTAGGAACCAAATACAAGATGTCCTCAAAAAAGACCAGGTAACCAGGTATGAAAGGCCTTATGAGAGTTGAAGAAGCGAGAGATATGTCAGGATCGTGGTAAGTGGAAATCTGTGATCCTCTGTCTGCGCCTGCGGGAAAAAGACGTGATTGTATGTATGTAGGTTCATGCATGTTGCTTTTTTAGTAAATCTAGTTTGATAAAACATTCAAAATAAAGCTTAGTTATAAACTAGCTGACCCGGTAACGCGTTGCTAAAAACATTCAAAATTAAGCTTAGTTATAAACTAGCTGACCCGGTAACGCGTTGCTATGGTAACGTTAAAAGAGCGGGAAAAGGAGCGGACAGACAAACACACAAACAACAATTTTGTGTTCTTAGATTATAGACTAGCTGACCCGGTAACGCGTTGCTATGGTAACGTTAAAAAAGCGGGGAAAAGAGCGGAAAGACAAACACACAAACAACAATTTTGTGTTCTTAGATTATACTGCCGTGGTATAACTATAATGCCGTTAACTACCAATTAGGATTTGGTGGTTCACGACCTTATAGTTATAATCATAAGGTATTAATTGGTCCAATTAGAATTTGGTAGTTAACGGCATTATAGTTATAGCACGGCAGTATAGACTAGCTTACCCGGTAACACGTTGCTATGGTAACGTGTATACAATGGAAAAAGAGCGGACAGACAAACACACAAACAACACATTTGTGTTCTTAGATTATAGACTAGCGGCCCGTCCCAGCTTCGCACGGGTAGACAAAATTCTTTAATTTTTTTCTATTATTAAATATTTTTCCGTTAGCGCCATCTAGCGTCCGGTAGACGCATTTCTTGCGGTTAACGCGTTGCTATGGTAACGTTATTGTCACAATGGAAAAAGAGCGGGAAAAAGAGCGCACAGACGAACAACAAATTTGTGATCTTAGATTATAGATTTGATTCACAAGTTAAAGATTTAAACTTTCAAAATAAACAAATCAGTTTAAGCGTAAAAATAATCTTGGAATGTTTGTTCGTCATCGCGATAAAAATATCAAATTACTAATCAACGTTTTAATTAAATAGTCTATTGACTGCGACTGGCTAAAAGAACGTCGCGTCACAAAGACTAAAATGTATAGTTCAATCGGAATTAATCAAATAGTGAAGAATCTTGTTTTTTTAATAAACAACTTGGTGGCGCAGCAGGTACTGCGTTCTTCTTGCGATTGTGAATGTTAAGCTACGTTCGCAGAGGCCATATATGAGATGGGTGACCGAAAAAATTTAATTGGATTATGTTATTTATTAAATAATATCGAGTTCAAATGCATTAATTATTGCATGACTTAGTAACTGTTAAAGTTATGTCATATAATTAACTGTATTTTCACCACAGTTTAAATTATTTCCAATATGATTATTTCTGTTTTAAAATGAATTAAAAACATTGATGGAAAAAAATCGGTTGGATCTTTTAGTCAAAACAAGGCCCAATTAGTTTAGCCCAAAGTAAGGCCTGTAAGGCTAAGGTTATGGATACTAGGGTAACGGATATACATACATATTTGATACAGAAATATATAATGAAAAGATAAATAATAAAAGCAAACAATACCAAGAAATTGAAGATTTAGATAAGTTATCATCGTATAAGTCATAATTAAAACCTGAAATTATTTTAATAAAATCACTCAACGGTTCAACGACATGTTTATTCTTTTAGGGTCTGTACTCCGTACCGAAAACGGAAACCTTATAGGAGCACTTCGTTGTCCGTTTTTCAAGATCCTTTTTCTCAGGAAAACTTGAAGGATAAGCTTCGGATATGATATAGAGGTTAGTGTTATATCAAAACTTGATGTAGAAAACATTTTAAAAGTCATTAATCCTTATTTATCTTATAAACTAGGCGATGCCGTCGCTAAGCATAAAGCTTCGCCATATTTCGGAGCGGAGCGTAAAACGTATGTTAAGTAAATTTTAAAATTCCATCAGAAAGAAAACTTCAAAAAAAGCGCTCAATCGGAAATCCCATAGAGCCATTGTTTTTTTTTTTGTTCATAACTTTTTTATTTTTGTGAATTTCAAATTCGCTCCGTCGCAATCTGGTCCTAAATGTGTTGATTTGATTCCACTCAAAAATTATTAAAATCGGTTAAGAACTCGGAAAGTTATGGCGTAACAGACATTGCGCCATTGAAGCTGATCCATGGGAGCTCCAACTAGGCGATGCAGTCGCTAAGCATAAAGCTACGCTAGCACCATATATTGGAACGGAGCGTAATACCTAAAAAAAGAAAAAAAAATTGTGAATGTCTAAATTCGGGCTCCGTCACAATCACTCAAAAATTATTAAAATCGGTTAAGAACTCGGAAAGTTATGGCGTAACAGACATTGCGCTATTGAAGCTGATCCATGGGAGCTTCGCTTCGCTCCGCTCCAATTAAACGCAGAACACTTCGTACACCTTTTGATCGCTCTATCACTGAAAGTGAAATAAAAGCTGTGTCTATGATCCGTTACTATTTAATTTCTTTTTTTTTGTAATTCGACGACCGTTTGGTACAACGCCCTACCGTTGTACCAAACGGTATCCTGACTTACTCCAAGACTGTCCTGGGTTTGAGTCCCGAAAGGAGGAAATGTTTGTGGGATGAATACGAGCATTTGTATTATTTTTATTATATTTATTTTTACCTTTTTTTTATAGAAAATAGGCATGCGCTTGACCACTATCCCGCCTGATGGTAAGCAACGATGCGATCTAGGGGACGCGCTTGCCTAGAAGATACCTATTTACTCGTGACTTGAAGACCCCTAAATTGTATTCGTCAGGAAACACAGACTCAGGCAAAGAGTTCAACTCCTTAGCAGTCCGTATCACAAAATTGGAACTAAAATGCTTAGTGCGACTCTTTTGTATATCTACCATATAATGGTGTCGCCTATTTGTAAGTCTGGTTGTCCGATGAAAAAATAGGGACGGCGGAACAAGGTTGTGCAATTCTGCTGCACACTCTCCGAAATGTATCCTATAAAAAGCTGGGTTTGCTACCTTCCGTCTATGCTCAAGACTTTTGAGCTTTTTATATAAAAGATCCTCTTTGCCGATGAGCCTCTTGGCCCTCCTCTCAATGGACTCAAGCGTATGGAGCTGGTATCGGGCGGAACCGTAGAAGTCAAGTAATTTAGCTAAAGCACCTGTGTTAAAGAATTCAGAAACAAAGAAGGTACTAGAACACCTTAACTCCATTTCTGGCCCTCGGAGTGGTCAATGAAAACAGGCATTACCTTGTATCCAAAAAACAAGCCTTATAGTGCTTACTTTGGACTAGGCTAATTGGTGTGATTGTTAAAATATTATAATTATTGTCTTTGCTCAAACTACTAAAAAGGGTATTTATTATATTATATATTATATTATATCTACTTAAGAGTAAAAGCTGTAAAAAGATTCTTACATATAGTAAGATGTGTACATACATATTGGAAGTGAAAACTTCTTTAGCATCGTTGTGATTTGAAAGTCGATGAAAAGAAAAAGCGACAGTAAAAAGAGACAGACACATAAATTCATAACACATTTAACGTAGGAGAAAATGTGTCCCTCCACTTGTGTTTACCAAGGCATAGTGGGAGTTTACTTGGGCCTCAGCGTTGTACGTGTGCTAATACGTGTTTGTGTGCGCATGCGTAATTTCACATTTACCACGGTTGAATTGCACACATGCTTTTTTTTGTTTACACAGAATGTATATCTGTTGAACGTTTCTTGAGCGAGAAAATAGCTGATAGTTAGTTGGTTTCTCGCCTGGCGGGCGGTGGGATAACTGCCTGAGTTTGACGATCCAACGGGATAACGCTATCAGTCTTCTAGGCACGTTACCAACAAATAAATAATTTGATTAAAATTGCGCAAATACATATATGTATTTAAGTAAAGTTATTCAATTAGTACGCAGTATAGACGTTTTATGTTGTACCTGTATAAAATATTTGTACAGTTGTGTAAACACTCGCTTTACGATTTGAACAACTAACGCTAACGAATCTTCGAAATATATTTTTTGTCACTAAAAAATATGTAAGAGTATGTATTAATGATCGAATATTATAAAATGTAACTAGCTACACGTTTTCACTAATTTTTGTATGAACGAATGAAAGTTTATTTCACACAAAACAATATGTTTTATATTGTATTCACTGTTGTTTATAACAAATAATTGTTTAAAAGATCTATAACCATAAGGATGTATTGAGTATTATGGTCTTTATATATTTATTTTGCATTTTCTATGCTATATAAGAATTATTTTAACAGAGAAATATAAGAAATAATCGATTCGGCTTACAAGTTCTTCTAAATTTTTATAGCCAATTTTTTTAGTATTTTTCTTTTTAAATAAATTAGTATTATAATTTTTGTTTGAGAGTAAATCAAGCAAGCGTACCCTAATAGTAGTTTGAGCAAAGACAATAATTATAATATTTTAACAATCACACCAATTAGCCTAGTCCAAAGTAAGCACTATAAGGCTTGTTTTTTGGATACAAGGTAATGCCTGTTTTCATTGACCACTCCGAGGGCCAGAAATGGAGTTAAGGTGTTCTAGTACCTTCTTTGTTTCTGAATTCTTTAACACAGGTGCTTTAGCTAAATTACTTGACTTCTACGGTTCCGCCCGATACCAGCTCCATACGCTTGAGTCCATTGAGAGGAGGGCCAAGAGGCTCATCGGCAAAGAGGATCTTTTATATAAAAAGCTCAAAAGTCTTGAGCATAGACGGAAGGTAGCAAACCCAGCTTTTTATAGGATACATTTCGGAGAGTGTGCAGCAGAATTGCACAACCTTGTTCCGCCGTCCCTATTTTTTCATCGGACAACCAGACTTACAAATAGGCGACACCATTATATGGTAGATATACAAAAGAGTCGCACTAAGCATTTTAGTTCCAATTTTGTGATACGGACTGCTAAGGAGTTGAACTCTTTGCCTGAGTCTGTGTTTCCTGACGAATACAATTTAGGGGTCTTCAAGTCACGAGTAAATAGGTATCTTCTAGGCAAGCGCGTCCCCTAGATCGCATCGTTGCTTACCATCAGGCGGGATAGTGGTCAAGCGCATGCCTATTTTCTATAAAAAAAAGGTAAAAATAAATATAATAAAAATAATACAAATGCTCGTATTCATCCCACAAACATTTCCTCCTTTCGGGACTCAAACCCAGGACAGTCTTGGAGTAAGTCAGGATACCGTTTGGTACAACGGTAGGGCGTTGTACCAAACGGTCGTCGAATTACAAAAAAAAAGAAATTAAATAGTAACGGATCATAGACACAGCTTTTATTTCACTTTCAGTGATAGAGCGATCAAAAGGTGTACGAAGTGTTCTGCGTTTAATTGGAGCGGAGCGAAGCGAAGCTCCCATGGATCAGCTTCAATAGCGCAATGTCTGTTACGCCATAACTTTCCGAGTTCTTAACCGATTTTAATAATTTTTGAGTGATTGTGACGGAGCCCGAATTTAGACATTCACAATTTTTTTTTCTTTTTTTAGGTATTACGCTCCGTTCCAATATATGGTGCTAGCGTAGCTTTATGCTTAGCGACTGCATCGCCTAGTTGGAGCTCCCATGGATCAGCTTCAATGGCGCAATGTCTGTTACGCCATAACTTTCCGAGTTCTTAACCGATTTTAATAATTTTTGAGTGGAATCAAATCAACACATTTAGGACCAGATTGCGACGGAGCGAATTTGAAATTCACAAAAATAAAAAAGTTATGAACAAAAAAAAAAAACAATGGCTCTATGGGATTTCCGATTGAGCGCTTTTTTTGAAGTTTTCTTTCTGATGGAATTTTAAAATTTACTTAACATACGTTTTACGCTCCGCTCCGAAATATGGCGAAGCTTTATGCTTAGCGACGGCATCGCCTAGTTTATAAGATAAATAAGGATTAATGACTTTTAAAATGTTTTCTACATCAAGTTTTGATATAACACTAACCTCTATATCATATCCGAAGCTTATCCTTCAAGTTTTCCTGAGAAAAAGGATCTTGAAAAACGGACAACGAAGTGCTCCTATAAGGTTTCCGTTTTCGGTACGGAGTACAGACCCTAAAAGAATAAACATGTCGTTGAACCGTTGAGTGATTTTATTAAAATAATTTCAGGTTTTAATTATGACTTATACGATGATAACTTATCTAAATCTTCAATTTCTTGGTATTGTTTGCTTTTATTATTTATCTTTTCATTATATATTTCTGTATCAAATATGTATGTATATCCGTTACCCTAGTATCCATAACCTTAGCCTTACAGGCCTTACTTTGGGCTAAACTAATTGGGCCTTGTTTTGACTAAAAGATCCAACCGATTTTTTTCCATCAATGTTTTTAATTCATTTTAAAACAGAAATAATCATATTGGAAATAATTTAAACTGTGGTGAAAATACAGTTAATTATATGACATAACTTTAACAGTTACTAAGTCATGCAATAATTAATGCATTTGAACTCGATATTATTTAATAAATAACATAATCCAATTAAATTTTTTCGGTCACCCATCTCATATATGGCCTCTGCGAACGTAGCTTAACATTCACAATCGCAAGAAGAACGCAGTACCTGCTGCGCCACCAAGTTGTTTATTAAAAAAACAAGATTCTTCACTATTTGATTAATTCCGATTGAACTATACATTTTAGTCTTTGTGACGCGACGTTCTTTTAGCCAGTCGCAGTCAATAGACTATTTAATTAAAACGTTGATTAGTAATTTGATATTTTTATCGCGATGACGAACAAACATTCCAAGATTATTTTTACGCTTAAACTGATTTGTTTATTTTGAAAGTTTAAATCTTTAACTTGTGAATCAAATCTATAATCTAAGATCACAAATTTGTTGTTCGTCTGTGCGCTCTTTTTCCCGCTCTTTTTCCATTGTGACAATAACGTTACCATAGCAACGCGTTAACCGCAAGAAATGCGTCTACCGGACGCTAGATGGCGCTAACGGAAAAATATTTAATAATAGAAAAAAATTAAAGAATTTTGTCTACCCGTGCGAAGCTGGGACGGGCCGCTAGTCTATAATCTAAGAACACAAATGTGTTGTTTGTGTGTTTGTCTGTCCGCTCTTTTTCCATTGTATACACGTTACCATAGCAACGTGTTACCGGGTAAGCTAGTCTATACTGCCGTGCTATAACTATAATGCCGTTAACTACCAAATTCTAATTGGACCAATTAATACCTTATGATTATAACTATAAGGTCGTGAACCACCAAATCCTAATTGGTAGTTAACGGCATTATAGTTATACCACGGCAGTATAATCTAAGAACACAAAATTGTTGTTTGTGTGTTTGTCTTTCCGCTCTTTTCCCCGCTTTTTTAACGTTACCATAGCAACGCGTTACCGGGTCAGCTAGTCTATAATCTAAGAACACAAAATTGTTGTTTGTGTGTTTGTCTGTCCGCTCCTTTTCCCGCTCTTTTAACGTTACCATAGCAACGCGTTACCGGGTCAGCTAGTTTATAACTAAGCTTAATTTTGAATGTTTTTAGCAACGCGTTACCGGGTCAGCTAGTTTATAACTAAGCTTTATTTTGAATGTTTTATCAAACTAGATTTACTAAAAAAGCAACATGCATGAACCTACATACATACAATCACGTCTTTTTCCCGCAGGCGCAGACAGAGGATCACAGATTTCCACTTACCACGATCCTGACATATCTCTCGCTTCTTCAACTCTCATAAGGCCTTTCATACCTGGTTACCTGGTCTTTTTTGAGGACATCTTGTATTTGGTTCCTAAACTATGAAACTAAACTAACATATATGGTAAAAAAGTCGTGTGGCGTCGTGGGACACCGGATAGGAACGAGGTTCCTCATTATAAAAATATTAATTTTAAGTTTTATTCGAGGTATAACAAAAATAATTATTCAAGTACACATTTTTATTGATTTTTTTTATCGATAAAAAGCAAATAAACTACTTTACAAAATTATCTTAACACCTTTATTTTATTTACAATGATTTATAAAAATATATAATAACAGTCATCACGTAGACTATACATTAGACACTGTACAGCCATCCCACATAGACTATACACAAAAATCTTTTTGTTTAACGCTACGGACCTTCGTTCTTTCGAACTTCGTTCCAAAAAGAAATATAGGAAAAATACTTTAAAAAGATAAAATCAGCATTACCCCTGCTGTTGCGAAAGGTGTCCAAAAATCCGGCAGCGTGTCTTCGTTGTTAGAAAATAATGAAAATTATAAAGACAAAAATTTCAATATTTCTGTCTATCAATCGTTCGTAGTTTTATCAGTTTTATCAATTCAAGGGACCATATAGAGGTGTCCTAAAAAGACCAGGTCAAAAGTACCCTTAAGAAGCGATAGGTAAGTCAGGATCCTGGTAATTGGAAATCTTTGATCTCTGCCTACCTCTGGAAAAAGTGTGATTTTATGTATGTATGTAATTCCTTAATACTAATACATCTCATTACATCTCCATAAGTAACATGCGCCCCCACGTTTTGAGTGGCCACTCGCTTGGCCCCGCCGGGTTATTTTATTCTTTTTTGGTCACTGAAAAATGTGTGATTTTTAGATTTTTAAATCTAGTATTATTATTTTATTCTTTTTAATTATTATCTCAACGAAGTAACTATGTGTTACGCAACAATCGGATAAGCCCCATACAAAAGTGAAAGTTGCCGAAAGTTGACCTGAAAGTGGACCTAGAAAGTTGAAAGTTGTTTAAGCGTGCATTGTCATCGGGTTCTGAGCTACCCTGAAAGTTTCAACTCGCTAGGTCGTCGGGAAGTGCCTTAAAATTGAGAAACATGATTCCAACCGGATAGCCAAGACGACAGACGAGCAAACAGACAAGAAAGCGACCTAAGAAAAACGTGAAAAAATTACGTGTCACAGTGTTTGACCGCAATGAACTCCGAAACTACTCGACCGATTTTGATTATTATTTTTTCATTTAGCTGGATTTGTTCAAACTTAGGACATAGGATAGATTTTATTTTAATTTATAATTATAAAAATATTGCAAATTATAAAAACTTAGTCACAGCAACGCGTGACCGGGTCAGCTAGTATTATATAATTATTATAGTGTGCTCTATACTCGCCACTCCTTATAATCTCAAGTCGTATAATGTCCTCAGTTGGATTTCTCATAATGTGACGAGTGGGTAAGTAAATGAATATGTTGACATCTCGTTCATTGTTCCGCTTATTTAAATTGAAAAGCATTCAAAATTTATTACGTTTTATTATGGACATGAAGAACAGACAGACAAACAGGCTGACAGATTAATTAAATAAAGCATTAAACTATAACTAGCGGCCCGTCCCAGCTTCGCACGGGTGGACAAAATTCTTTAAATTATTTCTATTATTAAATATTTATCTGTTAGCGCCATCTAGCATCCGGTAGACGAACTGCTTGCGGTTAACGCGTTGCTAATGGTAACTTTATTGATACAATGGAAAAAGAGCGGGAAAAAGAGCGGACAGACAAACACACAAACTACTGTGGTCTTAGATTATAGATTACATACATCACTAACCATTTCTAGGTTGAACTGTGTTATAATTTGATAAAAATCTCCGAAAAAGAATGATTTAAACAAGATTCCATTAAAAAACCTTTTATAAAAACAAACCCTTATTATTACTTATTTATAAAACGAATTAAAAAGTTAAAGAACTAAGCAAAAGAGCCCAAAGTCGATGGGGTTATAGTCACTTTCCAGTTCCAGCATTAGGTCAGCTCCATGTCATCATATTGCATTGTCATGATACACATGCACGCAAAATTTCAGCTCAATAGGAAACCGGGAAGTGAGTCTTTGACGCAAGATTTCATTACAGACACCGGGACAGGTGAAAGTAAATGAAAGCTTGTAAAAATCTATCTGTCAGGCGGGATACGAACCCGTTCCTTTCGCTAGCCAAGGCTGCTGCGTAAATGTAAATATTGAAAATATAAAATCCATAAAAAAGCGTCATCCTTGATTGAATATTTATACTTTAGAAAAATATATATAGTCTTTAAGGGTCGTCCATTATTCACATGAGGTTTCTACCAATTTTTAAATCCCCCCTCCCCCCTGATACGTGGTGAGGTTCTAAACCGCTCCTCTCTATCATCTTATGTATTTATTTAATTAAAAAACTTAAATATTTTCAAAGTATTTTCCTACAATAAAAAAACAAATTCCGGTTTCTTCAATCAAGCCAGTTGCAGTTTACTATTTTTTTTTAAAGTAAATAGATCAGTTCTTGACCGCTTCTCTCCTGATGGTAAGCGACTATTTAAGATGTGACGCGCCTGCCTAGAAGCTAGCAAGGTACGGTTACAGAAAAAATATGCACTTGACATGTAATTGCAACCCTTCCTCCCCCATAGTGATGTTTCCGAATTTCCCCTCCCCTATTTAGACCTCACGTGATTATATTATGACTCCTTAGGTGTGCAAACTTAAGATTTGAAGAGATGATGTGGTTATCAACATATTTAGCAAAAGTGGAATCCCTTTTTTTCGTATAATGCTTTATCCCTAATGTACTTTGGCATCAAATCAAAAGGCATTAATTAAAATATACACAGTTAGGTTAGATATTTTAGGGTTCCGTACTCCGTACCAAAAACGGAACCCTTATAGGGTCACTTCGTTGTCCGTCTGTCAAGACCCATTTTCTTAAAAACTCGTGAAGATATGAAATTGAAATTTATATCGAATATTTTAATCTACCGTCCTTTAATTGTATAAAACATTTTAAGCTTCTCAATCAATGCAATCAAAAGGAATTACCATTTATGCTGCAAGGGAATCAAAACCTATACTTCTCCGTGACCTAGAATCATAAAATTTATTAATTAACCAATAATTTGCCATAACATAATGTTTTTGTAAATGCAAACTAACATTTTAAGTCGAAAAGTATAAGAATTCATATATTTCAAATAGAAAATTAAGTTTCTTTTCGTGTTACAATCAAGAACGTGTAGATCTATATTTCATCACTTACCAGCAAGCAAGTTATATCAAATTATGCCTTTAAATGACAAGAGAACCCTGACAAATTTTGTAGATGAGCATAAGTAATTAATTTCGTTAATCAAATAAATAAAAAACACGTGTTTGTGGCAAATAAAACTAAATTATGCAACAAAGAACTTGCCCATTTTGATATTTTGTAATTTTTGACATTTTGGTGATTTGTCAGTTTGGCGTTCTTGATATTGACAAATGGCGGTTTTGACATTATACCAAAAAATGTCCCAACCGATGAGCGGGCTTTGCGAAAGTGGTTTATCTCTAGAATTATCGGCAGAACTTGCCGTTAAATCCCATAAAATAAATCAATGTCTTTGATTCGTATACCCAAACTTGGTAGCATTCATTGGAACTTTCTATGTTATGCTGTTTTAACAATATTTCTTTCTTACATTCACACCAATAAGCCTCGCCCAAAGTAAGTATGTAAGACTTGTGTTAGGGATACTAGGGTAACGCGTAGACATGCATGTTTAATATTAACATATATATATAAAGATACTCATCACTCAGGTATAAATGATCGTATTTATTACACTAACTTCTGCCCCTTTTCTGACTCGTATCCAGGACCTTCGGTTAGAAAGTAAGAATCGCTACCGTTGCACCAAACAGCCGTCAAATTTAAAATTCGATGTTAATAAAGGCTTTAAAAATGTTCAATTTTGATTTACCATTTTATTTTAAATATTTTTATGTTGCAAACTCAATACCATTAGCCTGAGTGTAAGTTTTGATACAGAAAAACCATAACTCATGAGTTTGCGTTAAACACGCAATATTTGGATAGAAACATAACAGCGCCATCTTGTGTCGAAAAGAAGAATTAACCATAGCAATTTGTATCATCAAATACAAATAATCGAAATGAGTAGAGTTAGAGATTTTAGTTTTCGTAAAAGATAATTTTAAAGTTTGTTTACCGTTTAGAAAAGTTTTTGTCTCGTCACGTTATGAGTTCAACAATACTAAAGGTTGTTTCTTCTTTGTGTCTTGACGTCGTGTTTTTGGTAGAGGGATATTTCTTCGAAAATTTAGTTTCAAAAATAGGTTTAGAAATTCTCTATATGCATTTTATTATCTACTTTGTGCCTATACCGATGGCTTGTCGGACGCAACTATAAAGCAGTTTCTTGATGACAAAAACATGCTCTCATCTTAGATCAATGTAATGAAATTAATAATAATTATATTGTGTAATTCATATTCCTAAAATATCGAAATACTTGATTTTTTATTTGACCTTGATTAATTGATAAATATTAACATTAAACGATATTCAATTATTGAAATACCTATGTGATTGATTTATTTGTGTTCATGTCATTTAATTGTTACTTTAGATTTAAAAAAAAATGACTATTTTTTTTTTCTAAAGTTTAAGTATCGCATTTGTATGCCTACATAAATAAGGCGAATACTGTTGATTTACAAAATTGATATAACATATTAATGTAACGGTATTAGCAAATAAATATTCTTCAACTTTTCTGTGATTTTATTTTGAACCAGTTGTAGGTATGTTATTTAAATTGTTTTTTGTACACAATATTACTTATCGCAGGATAATCGTTGCAATGTAATCTTTATCACGTTTCATTTCATATTTTATCAACACAAGCGCATTTTTTGTAGCGAAAAATGTTGAAATTTGAAATTTAAAATAGCAATAACATTGAAATGTTTTATTAAAAACTGTAGTTATGCCCCTTTTTTTCACAAATTCTAAAACTCTCCAAGTTCTCAAAGGGAAACCTTTTAAATGGGCGAATTGGGCTCTACAAAGTTATTTTAGAATTTCTTTTGTACTTTATATAAGATGTTTTTCGCAATTCCGATTTGTTGTTTAAAGACTTACCTATATATTTCGGATATCCGAAGGTTGCGGGTTCGGTTCCCGCCTGAGAATTGTAAGCGGAGTCGATTTTTTTTTAATATTTTTCTATTAAAACAATTTAACAATTTTTAATTCAAAAGTTAAAAAGTCGACGACAGATATTAGTAATATAATCAATCGAAAAGCATAGAATAGCAATAATCAGGTGCTATCAGTTGAATGAACTGCTTGCCTATTAATAATAATAATTCAAATTACTTACCGAATTGATATTGCCATACCCATAACATCACAAAAACTATAACAGAAAAAAAAATATAAAAATTTAAAGGACGAAGTTTCTAGAATATGGAAATAGATTAAGTTTTTATAGTTCCAATATAGTGCTATCGACTATCGGGGCTATACCAAGCCACCTGCACTATAGCCTTAAATTATCCTTACTAATATTATAAATCGGAAAGTGAGTTTGTTTGTTTGTTTGTTTGTTCCGCTTTCACGCCGTAACTACTGAACCGATTGCTTTGAAATTTTGCAGACGTAAAGATAAAAGTCCGGATTAAATAATAGGGTACTTTTTATCATGAAAAAAAAATTATATTCCCGAGGAAAAACAAAAATATTGTTTGCTTGATGGATGGATTGTAGATGGCGCTGTGTGTCGTTTAAAACAAGGTGAAATATTGCAAACGAATATAAACATGTAAATTTAGAAACTAAATGATACGAAAATGAATCCTCGAAAATGAGGAATTCTCGAGGGATGACGTACAATTTGTTTTATCGTCTAAATTGTTTATTTTATTATTATTCAAAAATATTTATTTGTAGACAGAATATTTATCTGTAGACACAGTGATAGAAACAGAATATAGTACCTCATATCCTGTGAAGTTCTTAAATTCTTTGGAATTATCTGGGGTGCCTTCTCATAAATTAAAACTAAAAGTAGGTGTTCCGGTGATGCTCATGCGTAATCTCGATGCCCCTAGACTGTGTAATGGTACTAGGCTGCGTGTCACTCAGCTTGGGCGGAACATTATTACAGCCACTATTTTAACTGGCGCAGCAAAGGGTGAAAGTGTACTCATTCCTTGGATTCCGATTATTCCAACAGACCTCCCATTTCAATTTAAAAGACTACAATTTCCTATAAGGGTTTCATTTGCAATGACCGTTAATAAAGCACAAGGCCAGACTCTAAGGGTTGCTGGAGTACACTTGGAAAAACATTGTTTTTCGCATGGTCAGCTCTATGTGGCGTGTTCCCGGGTTTCCAGTGCCCAAAATCTGCATGTTGTTGCTCCACAAGGGAAAACATATAATATAGTGTACTATTCAGTTTTGGTTTAACAACTAATTGTATCCAGCGTTACATCGCACTTCTTAGATTTTTACGTGGGAATGAGAAGTTTTCTTATAGTTGTGCTTTATACCGCAATATAACCGAATTCCACGCGGGCAAAGCCGCGGGCGGAAAGCTAGTTAAATATAAATCATTATTTATACATTAAAATTCAGAAAGCAGCAATAATAAATACATGTCGCATAGTTCGGAAATTTTTAGAAATAGATGAAAATCCGGCTTTACTATAATACAATTCAATACCGGCCAGTATTAAAAGCTGAGTTTAAAAACCCATAATCTATAATCTAAGATCACAGTGATTTGTGTGTTTGTCTGTCCGCTCTTTTTCCCGCTCTTTTTCCATTGTATCAATAACGTTACCATAGCAACGCGTTAACCGCAAGTAGTTCGTCTACCGGACGCTAGATGGCGCTATCGGAAAAATATTTGATAATAGAAAAAATTTAAAGTATTTTATCCACCCGTGCGAAGCCGGGACGGGCCGCTAGTCTATAATCTAAGAACACAAATTTGTTGTTTGTTTGTTTGTCTGTCCGCTCATTTTCCCGCTCTTTTTCCGCGTATAGAACGCGTTACCATAGCAACGCGTTACCGGGTCAGCTAGTTATAATAATAATAAACTGCCGAAAACCACGGATTTATTTACTATTTCTTATATTTATATCTACTAAATATTTTGTACTATTTGTGTAAACAAATATTAATTGTATATTCCTACTGATAAAATAGTCAACAACAAATTACGAAGTCATTAATGCATGCAGTTGAACGCATACAAGCAATGAACTTTAGCCGAGCATTAACAGATAATTATCACAAGGCAAATAATATACTTAATATTGATAACGATTTTAAATTAAAAATAATATATTATTCACTTTCGATCATTATGATCGAAGATTATTCACACATTTTTTGTCAGGGCTAATTTCATGATTTATCAACTTCTTTGTAATTACACTTATGAGGTAATTATGCGGATGGCATTCGCTCATAGTCCCCCCTTCTCCGTACCCCCGCGCCTCTGTACCGCGCGGGCGAAGCCTCTTTAAGAGATCGACCTTTAAGTTTCAATGTTTTTCCAAGTGTACTCCAGCAACCCTTAGAGTCTGGCCTTGTGCTTTATTAACGGTCATTGCAAATGAAACCCTTATAGGAAATTGTAGTCTTTTAAATTGAAATGGGAGGTCTGTTGGAATAATCGGAATCCAAGGAATGAGTACACTTTCACCCTTTGCTGCGCCAGTTAAAATAGTGGCTGTAATAATGTTCCGCCCAAGCTGAGTGACACGCAGCCTAGTACCATTACACAGTCTAGGGGCATCGAGATTACGCATGAGCATCACCGGAACACCTACTTTTAGTTTTAATTTATGAGAAGGCACCCCAGATAATTCCAAAGAATTTAAGAACTTCACAGGATATGAGGTACTATATTCTGTTTCTATCACTGTGTCTACAGATAAATATTCTGTCTACAAATAAATATTTTTGAATAATAATAAAATAAACAATTTAGACGATAAAACAAATTGTACGTCATCCCTCGAGAATTCCTCATTTTCGAGGATTCATTTTCGTATCATTTAGTTTCTAAATTTACATGTTTATATTCGTTTGCAATATTTCACCTTGTTTTAAACGACACACAGCGCCATCTACAATCCATCCATCAAGCAAACAATATTTTTGTTTTTCCTCGGGAATATAATTTTTTTTTCATGATAAAAAGTACCCTATTATTTAATCCGGACTTTTATCTTTACGTCTGCAAAATTTCAAAGCAATCGGTTCAGTAGTTACGGCGTGAAAGCGGAACAAACAAACAAACAAACAAACTCACTTTCCGATTTATAATATTAGTAAGGATAATTTAAGGCTATAGTGCAGGTGGCTTGGTATAGCCCCGATAGTCGATAGCACTATATTGGAACTATAAAAACTTAATCTATTTCCATATTCTAGAAACTTCGTCCTTTAAATTTTTATATTTTTTTTTCTGTTATAGTTTTTGTGATGTTATGGGTATGGCAATATCAATTCGGTAAGTAATTTGAATTATTATTATTAATAGGCAAGCAGTTCATTCAACTGATAGCACCTGATTATTGCTATTCTATGCTTTTCGATTGATTATATTACTAATATCTGTCGTCGACTTTTTAACTTTTGAATTAAAAATTGTTAAATTGTTTTAATAGAAAAATATTAAAAAAAAATCGACTCCGCTTACAATTCTCAGGCGGGAACCGAACCCGCAACCTTCGGATATCCGAAATATATAGGTAAGTCTTTAAACAACAAATCGGAATTGCGAAAAACATCTTATATAAAGTACAAAAGAAATTCTAAAATAACTTTGTAGAGCCCAATTCGCCCATTTAAAAGGTTTCCCTTTGAGAACTTGGAGAGTTTTAGAATTTGTGAAAAAAAGGGGCATAACTACAGTTTTTAATAAAACATTTCAATGTTATTGCTATTTTAAATTTCAAATTTCAACATTTTTCGCTACAAAAAATGCGCTTGTGTTGATAAAATATGAAATGAAACGTGATAAAGATTACATTGCAACGATTATCCTGCGATAAGTAATATTGTGTACAAAAAACAATTTAAATAACATACCTACAACTGGTTCAAAATAAAATCACAGAAAAGTTGAAGAATATTTATTTGCTAATACCGTTACATTAATATGTTATATCAATTTTGTAAATCAACAGTATTCGCCTTATTTATGTAGGCATACAAATGCGATACTTAAACTTTAGAAAAAAAAAATAGTCATTTTTTTTTAAATCTAAAGTAACAATTAAATGACATGAACACAAATAAATCAATCACATAGGTATTTCAATAATTGAATATCGTTTAATGTTAATATTTATCAATTAATCAAGGTCAAATAAAAAATCAAGTATTTCGATATTTTAGGAATATGAATTACACAATATAATTATTATTAATTTCATTACATTGATCTAAGATGAGAGCATGTTTTTGTCATCAAGAAACTGCTTTATAGTTGCGTCCGACAAGCCATCGGTATAGGCACAAAGTAGATAATAAAATGCATATAGAGAATTTCTAAACCTATTTTTGAAACTAAATTTTCGAAGAAATATCCCTCTACCAAAAACACGACGTCAAGACACAAAGAAGAAACAACCTTTAGTATTGTTGAACTCATAACGTGACGAGACAAAAACTTTTCTAAACGGTAAACAAACTTTAAAATTATCTTTTACGAAAACTAAAATCTCTAACTCTACTCATTTCGATTATTTGTATTTGATGATACAAATTGCTATGGTTAATTCTTCTTTTCGACACAAGATGGCGCTGTTATGTTTCTATCCAAATATTGCGTGTTTAACGCAAACTCATGAGTTATGGTTTTTCTGTATCAAAACTTACACTCAGGCTAATGGTATTGAGTTTGCAACATAAAAATATTTAAAATAAAATGGTAAATCAAAATTGAACATTTTTAAAGCCTTTATTAACATCGAATTTTAAATTTGACGGCTGTTTGGTGCAACGGTAGCGATTCTTACTTTCTAACCGAAGGTCCTGGATACGAGTCAGAAAAGGGGCAGAAGTTAGTGTAATAAATACGATCATTTATACCTGAGTGATGAGTATCTTTATATATATATGTTAATATTAAACATGCATGTCTACGCGTTACCCTAGTATCCCTAACACAAGTCTTACATACTTACTTTGGGCGAGGCTTATTGGTGTGAATGTAAGAAAGAAATATTGTTAAAACAGCATAACATAGAAAGTTCCAATGAATGCTACCAAGTTTGGGTATACGAATCAAAGACATTGATTTATTTTATGGGATTTAACGGCAAGTTCTGCCGATAATTCTAGAGATAAACCACTTTCGCAAAGCCCGCTCATCGGTTGGGACATTTTTTGGTATAATGTCAAAACCGCCATTTGTCAATATCAAGAACGCCAAACTGACAAATCACCAAAATGTCAAAAATTACAAAATATCAAAATGGGCAAGTTCTTTGTTGCATAATTTAGTTTTATTTGCCACAAACACGTGTTTTTTATTTATTTGATTAACGAAATTAATTACTTATGCTCATCTACAAAATTTGTCAGGGTTCTCTTGTCATTTAAAGGCATAATTTGATATAACTTGCTTGCTGGTAAGTGATGAAATATAGATCTACACGTTCTTGATTGTAACACGAAAAGAAACTTAATTTTCTATTTGAAATATATGAATTCTTATACTTTTCGACTTAAAATGTTAGTTTGCATTTACAAAAACATTATGTTATGGCAAATTATTGGTTAATTAATAAATTTTATGATTCTAGGTCACGGAGAAGTATAGGTTTTGATTCCCTTGCAGCATAAATGGTAATTCCTTTTGATTGCATTGATTGAGAAGCTTAAAATGTTTTATACAATTAAAGGACGGTAGATTAAAATATTCGATATAAATTTCAATTTCATATCTTCACGAGTTTTTAAGAAAATGGGTCTTGACAGACGGACAACGAAGTGACCCTATAAGGGTTCCGTTTTTGGTACGGAGTACGGAACCCTAAAATATCTAACCTAACTGTGTATATTTTAATTAATGCCTTTTGATTTGATGCCAAAGTACATTAGGGATAAAGCATTATACGAAAAAAAGGGATTCCACTTTTGCTAAATATGTTGATAACCACATCATCTCTTCAAATCTTAAGTTTGCACACCTAAGGAGTCATAATATAATCACGTGAGGTCTAAATAGGGGAGGGGAAATTCGGAAACATCACTATGGGGGAGGAAGGGTTGCAATTACATGTCAAGTGCATATTTTTTCTGTAACCGTACCTTGCTAGCTTCTAGGCAGGCGCGTCACATCTTAAATAGTCGCTTACCATCAGGAGAGAAGCGGTCAAGAACTGATCTATTTACTTTAAAAAAAAATAGTAAACTGCAACTGGCTTGATTGAAGAAACCGGAATTTGTTTTTTTATTGTAGGAAAATACTTTGAAAATATTTAAGTTTTTTAATTAAATAAATACATAAGATGATAGAGAGGAGCGGTTTAGAACCTCACCACGTATCAGGGGGGAGGGGGGATTTAAAAATTGGTAGAAACCTCATGTGAATAATGGACGACCCTTAAAGACTATATATATTTTTCTAAAGTATAAATATTCAATCAAGGATGACGCTTTTTTATGGATTTTATATTTTCAATATTTACATTTACGCAGCAGCCTTGGCTAGCGAAAGGAACGGGTTCGTATCCCGCCTGACAGATAGATTTTTACAAGCTTTCATTTACTTTCACCTGTCCCGGTGTCTGTAATGAAATCTTGCGTCAAAGACTCACTTCCCGGTTTCCTATTGAGCTGAAATTTTGCGTGCATGTGTATCATGACAATGCAATATGATGACATGGAGCTGACCTAATGCTGGAACTGGAAAGTGACTATAACCCCATCGACTTTGGGCTCTTTTGCTTAGTTCTTTAACTTTTTAATTCGTTTTATAAATAAGTAATAATAAGGGTTTGTTTTTATAAAAGGTTTTTTAATGGAATCTTGTTTAAATCATTCTTTTTCGGAGATTTTTATCAAATTATAACACAGTTCAACCTAGAAATGGTTAGTGATGTATGTAATCTATAATCTAAGACCACAGTAGTTTGTGTGTTTGTCTGTCCGCTCTTTTTCCCGCTCTTTTTCCATTGTATCAATAAAGTTACCATTAGCAACGCGTTAACCGCAAGCAGTTCGTCTACCGGATGCTAGATGGCGCTAACAGATAAATATTTAATAATAGAAATAATTTAAAGAATTTTGTCCACCCGTGCGAAGCTGGGACGGGCCGCTAGTTATAGTTTAATGCTTTATTTAATTAATCTGTCAGCCTGTTTGTCTGTCTGTTCTTCATGTCCATAATAAAACGTAATAAATTTTGAATGCTTTTCAATTTAAATAAGCGGAACAATGAACGAGATGTCAACATATTCATTTACTTACCCACTCGTCACATTATGAGAAATCCAACTGAGGACATTATACGACTTGAGATTATAAGGAGTGGCGAGTATAGAGCACACTATAATAATTATATAATACTAGCTGACCCGGTCACGCGTTGCTGTGACTAAGTTTTTATAATTTGCAATATTTTTATAATTATAAATTAAAATAAAATCTATCCTATGTCCTAAGTTTGAACAAATCCAGCTAAATGAAAAAATAATAATCAAAATCGGTCGAGTAGTTTCGGAGTTCATTGCGGTCAAACACTGTGACACGTAATTTTTTCACGTTTTTCTTAGGTCGCTTTCTTGTCTGTTTGCTCGTCTGTCGTCTTGGCTATCCGGTTGGAATCATGTTTCTCAATTTTAAGGCACTTCCCGACGACCTAGCGAGTTGAAACTTTCAGGGTAGCTCAGAACCCGATGACAATGCACGCT
This sequence comes from Calamotropha paludella, assembly GCA_927399485.1. Taxonomy (NCBI): domain Eukaryota; kingdom Metazoa; phylum Arthropoda; class Insecta; order Lepidoptera; family Crambidae; genus Calamotropha; species Calamotropha paludella. The sequence goes on along the minus strand of OV656806.1, from coordinate 1,716,569 downwards.
TAAACAACTTTCAACTTTCTAGGTCCACTTTCAGGTCAACTTTCGGCAACTTTCACTTTTGTATGGGGCTTATCCGATTGTTGCGTAACACATAGTTACTTCGTTGAGATAATAATTAAAAAGAATAAAATAATAATACTAGATTTAAAAATCTAAAAATCACACATTTTTCAGTGACCAAAAAAGAATAAAATAACCCGGCGGGGCCAAGCGAGTGGCCACTCAAAACGTGGGGGCGCATGTTACTTATGGAGATGTAATGAGATGTATGATATGCATATATGTTGAGAGTATTTGTAAAGATGTTGTCTTAGATAAAGATACAAGATTCCAACCGGACAGACAAGACGACAGACAAGCAAACAGACAAGAAAGCGACCTAAGAAAAACGTGGGAAAATTACGTGTCACGTTGTTTGTCCGCGATGGACTCCTAATTTATATATATGAATAAAATAACAAACATTGTTCTGAACCGAAGTTTATCCTGCCTTTTGCACCGACGGTATTGGGTTCGAGTCTCGGAAGGGGCAAATGTCTGTGTGATGAATAAGAGCATTTGTAACTAACTAATGGATGACTAATGGAATATATATTTCTATAATTAATATATATCTATGTATCGTATATGTCTATTTTTAGTTACCCTAGTATTCATAACACGAGCTTTACAGTGCTCACTTTGGGCTAGGCTAATTGGTGTGAATGTAAGAAGATTATTATTCATAGCTAAAGCAGGTTGTGTTATGGAATTTTGAAATAACAAAGGTACTACAACACCCAGACCCTAGCCAATATAAAATAAGTTTGCTACATTGACTTAGCCGGAGTTCGAACCCGGGACTTCGGAGTGGCGTTACCATGAAAACCGGTATAAGACCACTCGACAAAGATCGTCAAATACCATTATTGTGCTTTTTACTTTTTAAATAGGTACCTACGTACAATAATTTACCGACCGTTTGGTGCAACGGTAGAGATCCTGACTTTCGCACCGACGGTACTGGCTTCGAATCCCGGAAGGGGCATATGTTTGTATGATGAATACGAGCATTTGTGCTTGAGTCATGAGTGTTTGTATATATTTACAAACACCCAGCCACCCGGGGTTGATTGGGATCAAGAGCAAACCCATTCAAAAGAGTTATATTGTTTATAATAATAATAATTCTTACATTCACACCAATTAGCCTAGCCCAAAGTAAGCACTATAAGGCTTGTCTTATGGAAACTAGGGTAACGGATAGACATACATATACATACAATACATAGACATGTAATACTTATATAAATATATATAAAATACCCATGACTTAGGTACAAATGCTCGTATTCATCACACAAACATCTGCTCCTTCCGGGATTCGAACCCAGGACCGTCGGTGCGAAAGGTAGGATCGCGATCGTTACACCAAACGGTCGTCATATATCTGTAAGATTATTGTTTTTGTTGGACAATAAAGTATTTATTTAATTTTACAAATTATTTCTTGTAAATTTATAAACATTTTTCTTTATATTCATTCTTTAATTCAATTCAAATATTCATGTAGTTCATAGAGGGAATACAAAACTATGAATGCGTATACAGTTCATTTAAATAAAAGCACTTTAATCACTTAAATACCTTAAACATTGCAATACGAATTATCATCATTTTGACGACCTCTTGGCCAAGGTTGGTGGCCTCTGACTGCGAAACCTGCGGTTGTAGGTTCGAATGCGGTAAGCGGAAAATATTTGTACATACAGCAATAGTAGCTTCAGCGTAAAAACCAGACTACCGAAGGTTTTGGATTCGAGTCTCGCCTGATAACTTATAAGCGAAGTCAAGTGTTTCGAGTGATTTTTTCTATTTAAAAAAAATATTATGAAAAATAGTATTAAAATGTAAAAATTTATTAATTAATATTTTACGAATCTTTTCTCTTCTTTAGAGAGACCCTATTTTCCAATTTTTTTTATTGAGGATGACAAATGGAAAACAATCACATCAATCGGAACTCGAACGTGAGTCGATATTTTAAAATACATATCGAATAATTTAAAAGTTTAGTTTAAACTGATTGAGCATTACAAAAGTAATAATACAATTTACTTTATTAGACTTTTTTAACGATGTTAAGAAACTATTTTATTATGATAAAATAATAATATTGTTTTTGTAACGACATAAAATGTTGTAAATGTCGCTACTTCTGTTAAAATTGACGAGTTTCTTGCGCTCATTGTTCTTATCATTAAAAGATATCGTAAAAGTGTTGTGACAATTAAAAACAACTTATTTTAACTGCATTTAAATAAAGCTATTTATATTTTATTCCTTTTTTATAATAAACATATAATTAACTAAAAAAATCTATAAAATAGTTCGTATAACGTAATTTTAGGCAAAATATATCTATAAACATTTTATCAGTAACTAATATGACTTTACAAAGGTATAGATAAACTAAGATAAGTGTTTAATAATAACAAATACTTAACAATACATCTTACCTCCAAATTGTCACGATAAAATCAAGGAAATACTTCACAAATCCAACTCTAATGTATTGTATGTAACGCACATTATTAAATACACTTTACCACTTAAAAAACTTGATGAACACTTAAAGAATAAATTCGTAATAAAAAGTATCTAAATTCCGATTGTCATTTTATATTTACGAGTCAAATGTACGGAATGTTTTGAGTAAGGCGCGACCGTTCGCCAGCGAATGCAGAGTTCGACTAAATGGACTCGAGATAAGACGATACGAGTCGATATTATCACCTACTATCTATTAGTCAACGACTAATAAATAACAGTTAGTTTATAGTCAATAGAAGCTGTGATGCATGTAATTTGTACGAAGATATTTATTTTGTATGAATAATTATAATATTTCTTATATTCACACCAAATAGACTGTAAAGCTTGTGATATAGATACTAGGGCAGGGATGGCGAACCTTTACCTATTAACGTACCATTTTTCTAAAGAAAAGTTTAATTAGGTGCCATCAAATAATTTTGACTTTGTGATTATTGGGACAATAATAATAATAAATACAATCAACTTAATACTCTTTATTTACTTAAAAAATAGGTATATAGGCAATGAAATTACATAGTAGGTACTCGTAATTTTAATAAAATTAATGTGACTTCTGTTGTTGCAGATTAGATGATAAATAACATATGTAACGGTTGTAAGATGTTACTTTTAGCTGAATGCATGCTGAACTGGAATCTGTCAGGTTTCTAACTGAGTCTTTAATGTTATTCATCTCTGAAAATAATTATTCACAGGCAAAGGTAGATGAAAATATTGTTAAAAGCGTAGGTATAGTTCCCGGCATTTAAGTTGAACATGATTTTAAAAACACGTGACAAGGCAGTAGTGAATAATGTACCTAAACTTGCTACTGCATTTGATTTCAAAATCATCTTCAACTTGTTTGCCGTATATTATATCACTCGCGGTCGCTCGTCATATAAAACCTACTTTACACTTTTTTTTAATGTGCCTAATGAATTTTGTTATAAATGACGTGCCCCAAATATTGGTTCACCATCCCTGTACTAGGGTAAGGGATATATATACATATCGTCCCTTAACTAACAATACCGCATAAGTCATTTTTACCAAATTAACAGGAGACGAAGAAAACCGTCTATTTAAAAAAAATCGGTGGAATTTTAACTTAATTATATATAATAAGTATATTATAATAAATATATTATATAAACTTTAATTAAAATTCGACCGATTTTTTCGTCTCCTGTAAAGTTGATAAAAATGACTTATGCCGTGTTGTTAGCTAAGGAACGATATATGATACATATTGGTCCTTTCCGGGACTCGAACATAGGACCGTCGCCATTCACGTGAGGTTTTTAAACTCCCCCTCCCCTCTAGTGATACGTGGTGAGATTCTAATTTAACCCCCTCCCCCCTTCTTACATCGTATTTATTTCATTAAAAAATATATTTCCATTTTTTATACAAATAAATTAAAAAACAGTAACTTATATAAATTATAAATATTCATAAAAAAAACCATATTAATCTGAAAAATTCTCTGTCAACGGATTTCCTTGACTGTGTTCAACATTAACTTTATAAGAAACTAGCAGCCAAAATTCTTTAAATTTCTTCTAGCATTAAATATAGCCTATGTTACTCAGCGTGAATGTAGCTTTCTAATGGTGAAAGAATTTTTGAAATCGGCTAAATAGTTTGTGAGTTTATTCATTGCAAACATACAAACATACAAAAATACAAATCTTTCCTCTTTATAATATTAGTGTAGATAATAACATAAAATATACACGTGATATGTAATTGTAACCCCACCTCTCTCATTGTGATCCAGTGGCGTAGCATGGGGGGGGCGGAGGGTGCGGTCCGCACCGGGCGGCACTTTGCCGGGGGCGGCGCTGCGGAGGTGGCAGATAGAGAAAAAAAAATTAAAATATAAAAAAAAAGTTAATTTCTTTCAGTTTTTTTTTCGTCATTTTTTTGTTGTTGTTACCAAATACCCAGGTACCTATGCAGGTTCTATGCATGGGTGATGCAAGCGAATATTTAGGAAACTTATTTCGTTTTTAAGTTTCAATGTTATTTTAAATAAATATGTCTCCTTACGCATTCTTTGTACTTCACCGTGACGGTGACGGAAGTACAGATGCTGGTTTGACCTACGAAAATGAGTTGAGAAGAACACTGTTTTCCTCTTTGGATAGAGTCATTTCTGAGATTCGATGGAGATTTCAGCAGCTCGATAATTTGGCAGAGAAATTGTCCTTTCTTACACCAGCAAAACTACTGGATGTTACTGGAAAATGTAACCTTGACCATGCTACCGACATTGACAAGGAGGAGTTTGAACTTAAGCGAGGGCGACTTCGAAGTTTTGCCATTGCTACTGGAGATCTTGATAGATTGGGCAAAGCTAATGTAGGTCCACTTGAATTATTGAAGTTCATTGTCGAATCTAAGCTCGAAATCTCCGTGCCTAACATTTTCATAATGCTCAGAATATTTTTGACAACTGCTATAAGTAATGCTAGTTGTGAAAGGAGCTTTTCGAAACTGAAATTGATAAAGAATTACTTGCGATCTACAATGAATACGCTGAGATTAACTAATCTAGCTATATTGTCGATTGAACAAGACCTGACTGATGCAATCGATATTGAAACTGTGATCAAAAACTTTGCTGAAAGGAAGACTAGAAAAGTTAAATTTTAATCTTTCAGTTGAGGAGTTGAGGTTGTAATCAGTAATGATACTCGTGCGCGAAAGAGCGTTCGTGGAGTAGGCGATTTCTCCATTATTGTATTACGTTTTCTCTGTAATTTTTCTAAGTGATATTGTGATAGTCTACCTTCAACTCTATGTCAAAAAATGTTAATTTTACTTTTCAGGTAAGTGTTATTCAATAAAAGTACTCTTTTTATCATGCCTCAATTTTTTTATAATGGATTGCAAAAATAAGAGGGCGGCAAATTTGGAATCCGCACCGGGTGCTAGTGACCTATGCTACGCCACTGTTGTGATCCAAAGTGATGTTTTCCGAAACCCCCCCTCCCCTATTTAGACCTCACGAGATTAATGGATGTTCCCTTACTTCAAAATGAATAAACTATTTAAAATTCAACAACTTACCTGCGCTTATCTTTATTTATTAGACTTTTCGACTAGTTATTGAGTGGCCTGGATACCTCTTTTCATGATGACGCCACTCCTGGGTCCCCGATTCGATTCCCGATGTAGAAAACGAACTTTTCGTGAGCGTTGTGGTCCCCTCGTTGTTTATGAATATTTATTTATTTGTTTATAGGTACACAGACAGATTATTATCAATACATTCATAGCATTAGGATTCATATAAGTAAAGTAGACTAGTCAATAATCCACAAATAGTGTACACAACCTGATTAAAATTAGATTTGAGATGCTGTGTTACTTAAACATTAATATACACAACACGTGGTAAGTTAGAAGCAACAAGTTCTAGGAGAAGAATAGCATAATACAAGTGCTTTGGCTTCTAAGGTTCAGATTCAGAACAATCTATGTGATTTTCTCTAATTTAATTTTTTTTATATTTGACGACCAGTCAGTGCAACGATAGCAATCCTGCCTACTGCGTCTATTTTAATTTTTTATATATATCAAAGTATTTCTCAAGCGGGATTCGAACCCGCAACCTTTGGATATCCGGTTCAATGCCCTCCCAAATTGAGTTACCGAGAATTGCGAAAGCAAAGCAAGCAAGCAGTCGCGGATTCGAATCTAACCTGAGAATAACTTTTCAGCCAAGTCGATGTTTACTAGCATTATTCTATTACATTATTGTTAGGTAAACCGGAAATAAGGCAGAAGTCGTACAATTTACTTGTATACGTATTAACATAATTTACAACCGCTTGCTTCAAATTTTAAGATGTGATTGGCGAATTTAAAAAGCACTGAGCACTTTATTCATTGAGAAATAATAACATTTCTTAATTTTGACCATAGCATCTCTAACAGCAGCCTTACGGTACTTACTTCGGGCTAGGCTAACTGGTGTGAATATAAAAAATAATATAATAATATTTACATTCACACCAGCCTAACCCCCCAAAGTAAGGACTACTAGGTCTGCAATGCATGCTTCTGTTTGCAAATACTGAGCAAAGCACTACCTTACCTACGTTTGTGAGTTTTGGCGCCAAATTTCATCAATGTAGTATCAGCGGTTTGGCTGTGATCAACTTTTGAATTTTTCTTTCGGTGTTTATTCCTCCATGGTAAAGTCTATTTTTTTTACATAGCCTATGTCCGTCAAGTTGTAATCAGGTATGTTCATGCCAAAATTCGTTCGAATCGGTTGAAACATTTGACGACCGTTTGGTGCAACGGTAGCGATCCTGTCTTTCGCACCGACGGTCCGGGTTCGAATCCCGATAGGGGCAGATGTTTGTATGATGAATACGAGCATTTGTACCTCAGTCATGGATATTTATATATATTTATATGAATATAACATATTTATGTATTATATATGTATGTTTATCCGTTACCCTAGCATCCATAACACAAGCCTTACAGTGCTTACTTTGGGCTAGGTTAATTGGTGTGAATGTAAAAAATATTTATTTATTTATTTATTAAGTAGCAGGAGAGAGACAAGCGAAATTTGTGAGTTATCTAAAAGAGAGCTTCGCTCAATAAAGCTTGTGTTTTGGATACTAGGGTAACGGATAGACATACACATATCATACATAAATAAGTAATATTTTTAGATATATATATATAAATATCCATGACTCCGGTACAAATGCTTGTCTTCATCACACAAACATCTGCCCCTTCCGCGATTCGAACCCAGGACCATCGGTGCGAAAGGCAGGATCGCTACCGTTGCACCAAACTGTTGTCAATTATTATTGTATTTTATTTTTGCGTTCAAAACGCCTTATTTCTTCTGTGTCTCATGTATAGCGAAAGGTCGTAGGTTCACATCCTACCTGAGGGTTCGGTAACGTGGCTGTTTCACACCACACCATCGACATATACTAATGGAAATTCCGTACCCGTATAACGTGCAGTAATTTCTTGGTTTGAGAAGAGTGACGAAGATGGCATATACTTTCGGGCTATCGCTGTCTCTTTCCTTATAGGCGATTGGCTCTCAATTTTCATGACAGGTACAGCATATTTTGAGAGAGATAAAGATAGTCCGAAACTTAGTTTTATCTCTTTCTTTCGTAGTGCGACAATTCTCATCGCTAGGGCATGTCCGTTAGTATATGTCGATGCACCACATATAGCACGCCATTTTCGTCGGGTAACCTCTTTTTAACGTCTAGTTTTAATTGCAATTACATGAAAGCAAAGGTCAAAAAATCCATACTGCCTGGTTTTAGTTATTGCTTTCTAATTATATTTAAACTTTCTTCTTTCGTGGTTCTGGATTGTCTTTACAATGTTAGGGGGGTCGTTCTACTTTTCTACCGACAATGGTCTGTCCTTCGTCTTATTCTGGCATTTCGTTGGAGTATTGATATTTACGGTTTTAAATTCGGTTCGATTAAACGTCCATATCTTTCTTATATATTAATATTATGTAATTTTTTGATTTTATCCAACCAACATATTTTTTCGTTTGTGATCCGTAGAATGCCGTGACAGAGTGGTAAACAGAAATGTGGTCTCCACAGAAAAAGGCCACTTTGTCACATATTTTTTAAAAAACCAACATTAAAAAAGAATTAATATTTGCCGCAAAGGAAACTTTAATAAGTCCTAATGACAACACAGATGCAATTTCTTTTAAATCCACACAGAAACCACAATTATGGATAGTTCAAAAACCAAAACAACAGAAAAACGTCGTTTCACTGTCGGTAGAAAAGAAGAACGACCCAGCTGTATTATTTTTAATTTTTGACAAAAATTTGACATTTAGACATATTTAATTATTATTATTATTATTGTCAAACATATGATGTGATGTGTGATTATCTATAATTAACATCTGTTAAATATAATATTACTTCAAGTTTAAAATAATTTGATTTAATAGTTACAAGGTCGGGTTCAAGCTAAATGTCGTTTCGCACCGCACCTGTGTCACCGCAATCTCAAACCACAATCAGTATATATCTGAAGTAATACCGTAACTAGGCCTAGTAATAGGCCTATTTGTTGATGTAAATGCCTAAATTCCATCATAGCGTTAGGGGTGGCACTGATATTTTTGTAAATATATACAGTCGAACCTGGATAAGCGAAAACTGGACAAGTGAGAAAACTCTATAAGCGACAATAATGGTCAGGTTCCGTCATTTTTATTCCGAATACCTCTATGAGTGACAGTGTAGGAACCTCTTTAAGAGAGAGTAATTTTTCACATCTAGACCTCTGTAAGTGACAGTTTTTTTACTTTAGACCTCTGTAAGCGAGACTATTTACGTCATTATTAGCGTCACTGTTTTCTATTTACGTCATTATTAGCGTCATTGTTTCCGATGGAATTACAAACGGCTGCAGCGCAAAAGTGCGCTTGTCTCTACCTGATATCTTTAACATTTGGTTCCAACACATTCACTGATAAAAATGAAGGTGATGTCGAAGATAATCACACAAACGGGGACATAGATTTAGAAAAACAGCCTATTACAAGAAAAGACGCCTTAAGCGCAATAGAAACGCTCCATAGTTTTTTTGAGTATTGTGAAATTGATCTCTCAATTTTTGATAAACTTTATGAAATTAAAAAACTGATTCATAATTGTAAGAACGACACTCAGAAAAAAATAACGGATTTTTTCGGATAAATAAAATATGCCATGTTTCTCGACTTTTGTTAACCTCTATAAATGAGAGTAACTACTCCCAAGCCTTCGTAAGTGACAAACTGCTTTAGTGAGAAACCTCTATAAGCGAGAATAACATTCGGGTCCCTTGGATTCTCGCTTACTCAGGTTCGACTGTAGTTATATTTGAAGTAAAACTTTTTTACGCACACATGACTTGGGGGAGTAAGCTGGTGAATGTGTGCGAATTTTTTCCATTTCTTCTCTCGCAGTTGACTCGAAAACCTCTAAGGAATGGGGTACTCAAACAATTTTTCAAAGTTTATATGTATTACGTCACAAAATGTGACAAGAAGCGAGTTGTTAATACGAGCGCCCATATTTGGGGTAAGTTCTAACATGTTAATACTAACCCCGCCGATATGTTAATTTTGACCCCAAAAGTACATTTTTAATTTTAAATAACATAAAAAAAAATTTGGAAGTTAGTAAATACAGCTACATAGCATTATTAAGTATGAAATATGCTTCTGGGAAAACAATAAACAAAATTAAAACGCCCTATACTTTGAGCAAGAATCAAAAAGTAAAGTTAAAAACGACGACCGTTTGGTGCAACGGTGTAACGAGGCGCCATAGCTATATTGGCGACTCGTTGCTTTCATTGCGCTCTTCTCTGGCCATTTTACATATTTTCTTTTCCCTTCGTTTGCTATTTTAAATTTACTGTCTGTCTCTGTTTCCTATTTTAAATTTACTGTCTGTCTCTTTTTATTTGTTTTGTTCGAAGTTTATTCTTACCAGAGTCAGCGCGTAGAGTGGTTGACTCACCGATACCAAATTATTTAAATATATTTATAGTGCTGAGCAGTTATAATAAGCTCACAAGTATAATAACCTCATAAGCATAATTCACAAGTTTCCTGTATATATATTCTGTACCACCAGTTCCTGTTTATAAGTCTATAAGTTTCTTTAAGGCACTATTGTAAGTAGCCCTACTTTTTATAATATATTTTAGTGATAAATGTGAAATTGTTTTTGTATTCAGTGTAATTTACCTTTTTTTATATAATTGTTTCAGTTGTGCCTTAATTCCTTAAATATAAAAACAATTGACCTAAACGAGCTTTTATTTCTCCGGCTGCACCCGTCACAACGGTAGCGATCCTGCCTTTCGCACCAACGGTCCGGGTTCGAATCCCGGTAGGGGCAGATGTTTGTATGATAAATACGAGCATTTGTACCTGAGTCATGGATATTTATATATATTTATATAAATATTACATATTATCTATGTATTATATATGTATGTATATCCGTTACCCTAGCATCCATAACACAAGCCTTACAGTGCTTACTTTGGGCTAGGCTAACTGGTGTGAATGTAAAAAATATTTATTTTTTTTATTATTATTTATTAAAAGTGTTCGTTATTAGCGTAATAAAGATTACGCAGAGATCAAATTTGGTGTGCCACAAGGAAGTGTATTAGGTCCAACGCTGTTCTTGACATACATGAATGACCTGTGTTCCATAAAAATAGATAATGCAAGAATCTTTACCTTTGCAGATGACACTGCTATAATTTTCCATGCAAACTCTTGGAGCTAGGTTGGTCATATGGCTCAAAAAGGAATAAATACTATCAGCTTATGGTTACAAAACAATTTATTAACCGCTAATGTTAGCAAAACTAAATTTATTTCCTTCAGGATCAGCAATAAGACAGCACCTAAAGAAGCTCTTCAACTTAAACTCCACTCCTGCCAAAATACAGATCACTCAATATGCAGCTGCGAACAACTTGAACAAGTCCAAACTTTTAAATACTTAGGCGTAGTTATTGATCAAAAATTTACGTGGCTAGCACAAGTGGAGGCAGTCTCAAAAAGACTTAAAAAACTCATGCATATTTTTAAGAAACTTAGCCGTGTCGCAGATCTGGACCTGGTTAGGATGATTTACCTTAGTTTATGCCAATCGATAATAAACTATTGTATAGTGGTATGGGGTGTAGCCTGCAAAACAAATTTACTCATACTTGAGCGTATCCAACGAGCCATTTTAAAAATAGCCTACCGTCGACCTAGGAGATATCCTACTATTGATCTCTATTATGACTGTCAGCTTCTCAATGTTCGTCAACTGTATATATCTGCGACAATAGTGCTCTTTCACAGACAAGCTAAGCAAAGGGCACGATCCTCCCATAGAACACTTAAATGGGATCTGCCTTTATCCAAAACTGCCTTTGGTTGTAGATCCTTCAGATTTATGGGCCCCTATTTGTATACTAAAGTATTTAAAATGAACAATAACATCCTTAACGTGACTAGAACAGGCTGCAGAGTAACGGTACACAAATGGATACAAACGAAGAGTTATAATGAAACAGAAACCCTACTACAAATTATAACATAACGGTAATACTACAGGACTGTGGATGCTAAATCTCACATATATTGGATTGTGTATGTATGTATGCATATAAGGATATGCATGTATATAAATATAAATACATTAATAAATAGATCATTACAACACACACACATACACACAACAATTCACAAGCACATGAATACATGTTTAGTTCAAATAGAAATACTGGTCTTCACGACACAGGGAATCCTAGTGTGAAGTCCAGTGAAACTGTAAGCAATTTAAATATTATTGTTACGATAATACTTCATGAACCTTTGATTGTAACAGTTACCTATTTACGTTCTGTGTTGTAAATTTAAGTCAAATAAAACTTTATTTATTTATTTAAAGTGGTCCGGTACACAGCTCAGTCGGATTATGCGCGGTGCATAACTGACCAATCTGGAATCATGTGGCGTGATCTAGGCTGGCTTCAAAATCACTCTCTGTAGGTTTAGTATGTATAGTTTTTGAGAAATTCGCTTGTTAATACTTACCTCCGTTAATTGTAGCTCCTATCTCCCCTACATATAGATGGAATTAAAGAAGTTTGACTTCAATCGTGTGCTCTAAAGCTCACTCATTTTTTATTGAAACATCTTTAATTTTTACACTTCCGCGCACATTACACATTTAAATAAAACAACATATTTTGGGTTTTTTGCGCATAATTTATATTTAATCCTGAGATGTCGACGTTTACAGGAGCCGTAATCACAGGATGACTAAGCGTCATCGTATATTTTCTATTACCTTCACAATATTTTAATCGAGCACGTTCCTTTTAAAATTTATTTATATCGTAATTGTTTTATTTTGAATTTTATTAAGTTATAAAATATTCACTACGATTACGGTATACACTACTGAGTCTATTACCAGTTAAGAGGCCCTTGCGAGAACTGGCGAAAGAAACTCGGGCAGGGGGACCGACCTCCATCTTACTTTTAATACGTCTATTGAAATTCTATAATGAACAAATAATTGAATGAATCAATTAGTTTATTCATTCAAATTAAAATTAAATATTAAAAAACATCAATATTTTAAGAAATCTTTATTCTTCCATATTACAAATTGATCACTGAAAAACACTTTCGTCTGGTACGACACGTCCGAAATGGTTTATTATTAAATTTTATACCGTAACAATCCTCTTTTATAATTTTAATATATTTTTTCCCTTTTAATAATTAAAAAGCATTAAATGCTTTTTTTATAAGATAAATTATTTAATAGAAAAATACAAAAAAAAATTACTCAGTTCCCGCCTGAGAATTCACTTGGTAACAGAGTCGACTTTTCTAGTATTTTTCTATTAAAATAATTTATTTTGTAAAAATCCTCATTCTAATGAATAGCAAAATAAACAAACGTGACCAGTCCTGTCGATGTGGTACCCGCACTGCGACGTTCGCTTAGGGGTCTTTATGAGGCTTGTGTATGTGTACTATTATCTATACATACAAATATGATACAAAGATATACATATTATATTTATAGAAACATTTATGAACACCTATGACTGAGGGACAAGGCTCGTATCCATAACACAAATATCTGCTCCTTGCAAATCAAGGGCGGTCTGTGCGAAATCCAGGCTCCCAACCGTTAATTTATAAGCGGATGCAAAATGAGTTTCAATACGCATACAATTCATTAATCAAAACATAAGTTTCTAGTCGTAGTATAGTTAATTTTTTCGATCTACCGAAAAAGGTAATTAAATAATTAGGCAATGAAATAAAACACACGCTTCAAAAACGTTATAAAACTTTTATTTCACTCACCCTGTATATAACAACAACGGAATGACAATAAACATTTATTTAATAATAGAATAGGCTTTCATCTCTTTCTTTGTTTAAAAGTGAGTTGTTTATTTTAATATCAAAGGGAACAAAAATGTATAATTTACAAAAAATCCACTAGTTTTCGATATACACTCATAAAAATCATATTAAAAGGCCTAATGATACCAGACTAAATATAAAACTGATCTGTAAATTTCTGTAATAAAATCAAATATATACAAGTTCATTATATATGGTATATAATATTTACATTACTTAAACTATATCTTACGTCGAAGGAAATAAGACTACAAATATAACAACATATTTATTTAAATGAGACATTTGCCAAATGTAAACGATTATTAAAATAAAAATTATTTATTTATTAAAAAATATTAAATAACTTGGCCGATGCAGTCGCTAAGCAAAAAACTTATATTTGAGCGGAGCGTAGTACAAAAAAAAGTTAAAATTCAATAATGTTTGGTAAATTTTAAAATTCCAAATGAATGGAAATCCCATACAGGTAATGTTTTTTGATCATAACTTTTTTATTTTTGCGAATTTCAAAATGTGTTGATTCAATTCCACACAAAAATTATTATAATCGTTAAGAACTGGGGAAAAATTATGGCGTAACGGACGATGCATCATTGAAGCTGATCCATGGGAGCTCCGCTCCAGTCACCCTATAAACCACCATATCTTGAGTGGTATATAGAACTGCAATTTTTTATCAAGGTAATTTACCAATATTTAAAATAGGTTTCTTGCATGTAAATTAAAAAAAAATCTAATTTTTTTTTTAATATTCTTCAAATATGTAATAAACTAAGAGCATTCGTTAAAATCGATAATTTCTATTATATTTTAATAATTTTTTTCGGTTAAAAATTATGTATAAACGAAAGTAAATTTCAAAACAAACTGAACGCCTTCCCATTGGTTGTGACGTCACATGACATGAAGCCATGCGTTTGCCGGCAACATATATCATTACAAATGTATAATCACCCATAGTAACGTAGCGAGTCATGTCATGTGACGTCATTCAAAGCGTGTGAAAATGGCGGCTGTTTAAATTACGATAAAATTCTACAATTTTTTTAAGGATTTTTCTATTAAAAATGACTTGATTTAAAGACTTATACAATAAAAAAAAACATGCAAGAAATCTATAGGAAGAACAACGCTTAGATAGCGTGAGGCTGCAAGTTCGTATCCCGTTTGAAACCTGAGCCAATTTTACTTAATTTTATATAGATATATAAAGCACTTAAATAAGTAATGAAGAAGCCAGATTCGCCAAATTTAAATACTTGCGAAGTAATAGAAGACGGCCACCATTTGCTGGTTGAGTGTGCCCAGAACGAAAGCATCAGACGAATTTATTATTGGCAGAATTAAACATAGTTTCTAAAAATGTAAACATGTTCCATGACATTCAGTCTTGTTACACGATGAAGCCAGATTACTTTATAGTTGAGTTTCAGATAGTTAACATAGGCAGATAAGGTTATGATGGGACTGGCATAACCTGAATGTGTATGAGGCCCCTAAAAAAGAAAAAAAAAACAAGTAATAAAAAAATGGCGAATCCGCGTAAGCCGTCAGTTCCAGTTGCTTCTGCCATCTTTTACGAAAATGTCTCAAATAGTTTTTATAGATAGAAAGAGTTTTTTTTATATAGCTGGCATTTAAAACGTATAATCGACGCCTGAGGCCCCATTTTAGCTAACGGCAGCATATTGGTTAAGTGTGAGTAAAAAATGGAATACACTTTTTTTTAATTTTGCCATTATAAAAAAATTGTTTACATTTGGCAAATACCACAAGCTTACAAATAGTTAAATATGGCAAAGTCAGTAAAGCTAGTATAAGGCTTCGTCGCTAACATTCTTTGGAGCAAAATAATTACTAAAATATTAAGTATTTTTATATTTATCTGGATCTGAATGATTCTACAATTATTTGGTGTTTAATACTTTAGAACCTTTTCGGTTTAAATTATTGCAAATTTAACTTATAATAGCAAATATATTTTAATATGACAAGGTGCTATAAAGAAATGACTTTAAAAATTAATATTATCTTTTGCGACCCAAAAACTTTCTTTTTATTAAAACCACATCAATAAAATAATTGATTATGGTTTGTTTTTATAGTTTAGGAGCATAAGGTAAATAAAATAGGTAAGAATGTAAAGACGCGATGTCAAGAAGTATCTGTGTCAGCTCTGTAATTTACTCCTTAAGAACGATTGTCTTTCAACAGACATATAAAATAAAAAAAAAACTGTCAATCGATCATTAAATGATCGAAAAGGAATTTTTTTTTTTTCAAATATTTCTTTTTGATGTTATACATAATCTATACTTAAAAAAAACAACCATATTCAAATCAAGCTATGATTGTAATAGTTTATAATAAATATTAATATAAAACCATAATTTATTTCCCTTATGCTCATTAATGGTATCATTAATTACCAAAGACAAAAATAAGGTAATTTCAGCATAAATCAACTAGAGTCGATTTTATAGCTTTTTATATTATAGCTTTCTCTGTCTGTTCTACCTCTCTAATGATATAAAACTACAATATATTTAAAAAATCATACAAATATATATGTATAAACAGGTGCCTATATACCTTTTTTCATCACCTCTTACTCTTCCTTTCAATACTATCCATCTAAAGGTTGTCTGGCAAAGATCTCTTTGAGCAATAAAGCCATAGTAACACTCTACTTTAAGCTTTTTTATTCTGTTATTTCCTTTATATCGAACACTGTTCAGTAACTTTACCTCTGTTCGTAAGCTAATTTTTTTTATGTTACTACCCATTGGCTTCAGTGTTATTAATTATATGTTGGTAACAGTACTTTTCTACTACCTTCGCGTTAATTAAATTGCTATCGAATATTGGCCTTTAAAAAATGATTTGGCAATATTAATAGCTAAAAAAATCGTTTGTAATTTGAAACAAACGTTTGGGAGCTTTGGCAAATTATTATTAGCAATTCAACTTCAATGCACAATATATTTTTTATTCATTAGGCCGTGGAAGACTTTCACCATTTTAATTATATAAAAAACGTCATTTTTCGATTATATTTACAATAAATATTACAAAGCAAAATAGTCCGTAAATTAAAGATATAGCGAGTTATTTTTCTTTGAAAGCGAATGTTAAAAATGACGTCATTTAAATTTATTCAAATTTGTGACTTGCCCTCTTTATATTAAGGTAACATATAAATGAGCAAACGTTGCTTTGTATCGTTAACCCTGACCCAATCCTATCCAACTAATTATTAAAACCTTATTTCTTATACTAATTCATTGGCAGTCTTTAAGATCCCATCCCAACTAAAATTCAAGGGCACTTAGAACAATGAATCATAGCTATTTCGTCTTTTTACGTCTAAAAACAAGTCCATATTCACCGGCAGATGTCACCGCCTTCGTCACTGCTGCGCGAGGGTTTCTGATGAGGAGGTCTCCTCCAAAATGGGGGTGGTTTCTGGTGATTTCATCATCTTCATTGTCAGCAAAACCACGCCCCATAGCAGTAGAATACCGCCGATTCCCTACGAGACAAATATTTATTTATAAAGGTGTAATTCAGTATCAGTAGCCAATTACATAAACTCATTATGTTTATAAGGAATAAAAAACCAAAAAAAAACATAAAATGATTAAATTTGAACCAAAGGTACAAATAAAAGAGAAAAAAATAATTTTATAAGCATTACGTTTTCAATGTTATTTAGAAAGATACTTTATGCTTTGATAACTGAAAGAAAATTACATAATTTCGCATTCGATGACCGTTTGGTAGCAATCCTGCCTTCCTGAGTTCGAATCCCGGAAAGGGCAGATATTTTTGTGACGAATACTAGCATTTGTACCTGAGTCATGTGTATTTATATTTTCTATCTTATATTTATTATCAATGTATCCTTTACACTAGTATTTATAACACAAGCCTTACAGTACCTTTGGGCTAGGCTGATTGTTGTAAATAAGACATATTTTTTTATTATTATTATTATTATTGTATCTAACGTACCGTTAGCACGTAAAGGCCTATGGGCGTCCAATCCCGGAAACGGAGAGCCATCCGCGCCAAGCTGGCGTATTCCGGAGTTATCTGCAATTCTTGTCTAAACCAGAACATTGGCACCAGCGTGTCATCTTGAGGAAGCTGGTTGTTGATCCTGAAATAGATTAAGTAAACATTCAGGGACCAAAAAAGGCCAGGTTAAAAGTACCTTGAACCGACGAGCTTTGTAAAAGGTTTTATGAGAGTTAAAAAAGCGAGAGATGTGTGTCAGGATCTTGGATAGTGGAGATCTGTGATTTTGGCCTATCTCTGAGGGAAAAAGAGAAAGATAAAAGATAAAGTCGGTAATGGCAGGCAAAAGCAAACTTTAAGGGACCAAATAGAGGATGTCCTGAAAAAAGACCAAGTCAAAAGTAATCTGAACCGACGAGCTCGTAAGAGGTCTGATGAGAGTTGAAAAAGCGATAAATGTATGTCAGGATATATAGGATGTATAGGAGATATAAGCGATAAATAATGTATGGAAAATGGAAATCTGCGGGAAAAAGACAAGATTGTATACAATGTGTCCCGTCACCAGTGTCGGAGCCTTTAAAATATGGCATTTCTTATCGACAAATTGCCCCTCAAATTTGGTTTTTCTCAAAAAGCCAATAATTAAAAATACACAAAAAAGAATCTATTTGTTTTTCTTTAATTATTTTTTTCTATTTTTATTCCATGACAATTGAAACATGTTGACAGTATAACCTTTGACACATTTTTGATGTTGATAGGACATTTACGTGAGTAGTGGTGGTCGAATTAGTATGAGAGCCCAGGTCTTGGTTACCAAGAAAACAAAATGGCGGCCGTAAGAGAAATACAAAATTTGAGGGGCCATTTGTCGATAAAAAATGCCATATTTCACACCATTTAAGGCTCCGACACTGGTGACGGGACACATTGTATATATGTGTGTAGGTATAAAAGTCGGTAATGGCAGACAAGGGAAACTTTCAGGGACCAAATATAGGGTCCTGAAAAAAGACCAGGTCAAAAATACCCTTAACCGACGAGCTCGTAAAAGTTCTGATGAGAGTTAAGGAAGATAGAGATGTATGTCAGGTTCGTGAAAAGTGGAAATCTGTAATCTTTGTCTAAAGGCGTGATTGTATGTTCATGTATATATAAAAGATACAATGATTTATATTCGATATGAGCATCTGCAATATATGTATTAAACGTCAACAGCTACGCCATGGCTTTGTAAGTTCTATATAAGACTTTGTCTCGAGAAGAAACCGTAAAAAACTCGACAGGGGTTGTTTTTTTCTTCCTTTTATTATGTGTTACATTACATAGTTATAAAAATATATAAGAAAAGCTTTTCTTATGCTACCAAGACGTGTAAGAAAACTTTACTATTACAGTGAACGGATTTATACGAAGTTCCATTACAAAAATAGAAATAAATAGAATCAATTTTATTAAATCTTCGCATTCTTGCCTTTTAAATAATTACCGATGATGATGGTAATAGCCTCTGTTCATGAGTGTATTTTTAACATTTTTAATCATTTTAAAGGATCATTC
Organism: Calamotropha paludella; assembly: GCA_927399485.1. Lineage (NCBI taxonomy): Eukaryota > Metazoa > Arthropoda > Insecta > Lepidoptera > Crambidae > Calamotropha > Calamotropha paludella. Next base: position 1,697,410 of record OV656806.1, on the reverse strand, counting down.
AGTGAGTTTGTGTGGAACTTTGTAATAAAAAGTTAAACCTCTACCCAAAATAAGTATCTTGTTTTTTGAAAGCTAAAACTTGCAAAAACAAAAATACATTGATTTTTTTTTGTTGTCATTTCTAAATAAATTAGGACCCCAAAAAATTGTCTCAGGTGTTAAGCCGGACTCGTATCAACATCCTCTCGATATCCGGGCGAGTAAAATTGTCATTGTCACAGTCACTGCCAATGTCACTGTCATTGCCATTTCCACTATCACAATAATTCCTTGTGTTTGGCAGAAAAAAGCGATTGCGAGCGCTTACTAGCGCTGAGAAACAAAACTGTCAGCTTTCGCTTTGTCAGGACACGTTTGCTAACTTCAGTAGCGCTGACACAATCCGCCATTTTGCTTAGATAAATTTGTTTACAAACTTAAGTTAACCGGTGGTTTTGTGCAATCATTAAAACTAGGCAATGCTGTCGCTAAGCATTAAGCTACGCTAGCACCATATATTGGAGCGGAGCGTAATACCTAAAAAAAGTAAAAAAAATCTTTTTCCATGGGAATTTTTGCGAATTTCAAAATTCGGACAACATCTGGTTCTAAATCTGTTGATTCGATTCTACACAAAAAATATTAAAATCGGTTAAGAACTCGGGAAGTTATGGCGTAACAGATATTGTGTCATTGAAGCTGATCCATGGGAGCTTCGCTCCAATAATAGTAGTAAACTCGTCTTCTTCAATATTGTCATTCACTAAATTATTCAATATATTATTCATAGTTTAAAACTTTTCACTGCATTTGTTAAAAATGTATTTAATTGAGATTATGTTCCCCAGTGACCGCTAAGTTTGCGTCCTAGAGGAAAATAGCTATTTACCATTTGACAACGCTTACCGCTTACGATAGCCATTTTGTTTACAAGCGCTTCCAAGCCCTTTTTTCTGCCAAACACAGGTTAAAAGTAAAAAGGAATGTCACAGTTAGTCATTTTAACTGTCAGTGTCACTTTCATTGTCATTGCCATATCCATTATCACAATCATTGTCACAGTCACTGTAATTGACAAAGTCACCGTCAACGTCATCGTCATCATCTTCGTCATTGCTTTTGCTATTACTATCGCCATAACCACTGTCATTGTCATTTTTATTGTCATTGACATCACTGTCATTATTATTATATTAAAACATGCACACTCACGTAAGTCCCGGCACGTTGCGTACGAGGAGGTTGATCTGCAGCTGGGCCTGCACTTCCAACGGCATGCCGGTGAACATCTCCAGCGACAATCTGAAGTTGTGCTCCCTGAAAGAACAACAAGTAACAACGCATGATTACGATCCGAGCCAAAAGGGTTCAAGTTCCAGATTGTGAACATGTTTGTGTAATGAATACGAGCATTTGTACGTGATACGTTCGGAAATATTTATGTATAATTTTGTCACATAGAAAGAAAGAAAAAAAGTGTGTCGCGGTTATAAAGTGTATCGCGAAGTCAGTTAGATATAAAAATAATAAAATAAGTATAGAATATGGAGCGACCAAAAGTGTGTCGTGGCTAAAAAGTGTATCGCGAAGTCAGCTAGATATAATATAATTAAAATAAGTATACAATATGGAGCGACCAAGTGTGCCACGGCTAAAAAGTGTATCGCGAAGTCAACTAAATATAATAATATTAAAAATAAGTATACAATGTGGAGCGACCAAAAGTGTGTCGCGGCTAAAAAGTGTATCGCGAAGTCAACTAAATATAATAATATTAAAAATAAGTATACAATGTGGAGCGACCAAAAGTGTGTCGCGGCTAAAAAGTGTATCGCGAAGTCAACTAAATATAATAAAAATAAGTATAGAATATGGAGCGACCAAAAGTGTGTCGCAGCTAAAAAGTGTATCGCGAAGTCTAAAAATAATAATAATGAAATAAGTAAACATTATTGTTTACGACCAAAATTATCGCGGCTAGAACAGTGTTGTTAAGTAAGTTAAAAACTATGGTGGTGACTAATAAAGAAATATATTAATAAATAACTACTCACGGCAACGGATGCATCCCCTGTATCTTGCTAGGATAATAGGGGTCTGAATTCAGCATTAGAGGGAGGGAGACGAAAGCAGGCGCCCCATAGCGGCAGGCAGACACGTTCAGGAAACCAACGGGTAGACAATTGTTGTCACGCACCGCTTCACAGTAGCAAGCCTGAGATAAAAATATGATGATATAATATAATTAGATTAAAAATAATTAAAAATATATAAAATCGTAAAACTAATTGGCTGTTTCATCTTAATCGTTGGTGCAACGGTAGCGATCTTGCCTTTCGCACCGATCGTTCTCAGTTCGAACATATTTGTCATGAATACGAGCATTTATAGTACCTGAGTCATAGGTATTTATATATATTTCTATAAATATTACTTATCTATGTATCACATATGTTTGCTACCGTCCTAACGAAACACACAGTTAGAAGTAGTGACGCGATTTGGAGAAAATGGCGGACAGTTTTTTTTTTTGCTATTTGACTAGTGTTTAGAATTTTTTTCAAAAAATTGAAAAACGTCACTACTCCTTGCTGGATTTTTCTTTAGGACTGCAGTATGTCTATCCGTTATCCTATTATCCATAACACTAGCCGTATAGTGCTTACTTTGAGCTAAGCTAATTGGTGTGAATGTAAGAAAGTATGATTATCACTACATAGTATAAAACAAAGTCGCTTTTTTTGTCCCTATATCCCTATGTATGCTTAAATCTTTAAAACTACGCAACGGATCTTGATGCGTTTTTTTAATAGATAGAGTAATTCAAGAGGAAGGTTTACATGTATAATACATGCATAATATAGTAGAGCATTGCATCCGTGCGACGCCGGGGCGGGTCGCTAGTTTGTTTTAAATCTACTTAAAATAGCTGTCTTTGAGCTTGGTACCGCTCACATCCTATCTAAAGATGATGCCTCAATTTGTCTATATATTTTTCTATTGGCTGTATTTATTTTCTTAGTCATATATTCTTTATTTAATCAAATAAATCTTACCATATGCGGGTAGTTATGGCCGTTGTCAAACACAGAACGGTTGACCGCGTATTGGACGCCCTCTATCCCCTGAATTGTCACCGGTTCGTCTTTGCTCACTATCAAGTATCTGTGGAAGATTAAAAGTATCATAAATAACATACATATATTTAGGGGGCCAAGACAGGGTCTTCAATGGAGCGAACTATCACAGAACATTATTCTCCCAGGCTTTGAAGACGCACGGGTTCCTCTTCTTTGCTGTGCGCATTATGAAGGATGTTGAGAAGCGTTTGATACGACAGGTAGGAATAGCAACCAAGAAAGGGCGGTAGCCTGGCGTCTTGATGTCTGATAGAAGAAGGGACATGGTGGTATGAGGGTATGCAGCTTCTTAGCATTCTCTAAATTAATATGTATCGGTGCTTCTCTATGAAGTTGCATATTTTAGATGTCAGGGACTCAAACCTACATTCCGATCGCTATCCTAGCAAGTGTTCTTCTTTTTGAGCTACCAAGACCTTGAAGCCTTCAAAAGCTGATGCCAGCGCCATCTTTTCGTGTACTAAGTACTACTACCTACAACATCGGATGTAATATTATTTTGAAATTGAAATTTAAAGTGTGTAATAATCGATAAATTAAAACAGCGAGGTAATTGTTGTTTATTTTTCAAGTCAAGATCTCGATGGTTTAATTGGAAGAGTATTTACGATTCGATTCCCGCCTGACGCCTTAGACAATTTTTTTTAAAGTGAAAACTTCTTTGGCATCGTTGTGATTTGAAAGTCGATGAAACGAAAAAGCGACAGCAAAAAGAGACGGACACATAAATTCATAAGATTTAACGTAGGAGAAAATGAGATAGGAAGCATTATGTACACGTGTTAATACGTGTTTGTGTGCACATGCGTAGTACAAAGCTTGAGAGAAGGCATCACAACAACCGTGGTATTTTGTATACGTATAATTTTTGAAAGTTTCACTTCCACCACGTGTGAATTGCACAGATGTTTCATTTATTTTTCTAGTAACAATTTCTTTAGATATAAATATAAATGTCAACCAAAACAAGGTCCAATGATCAACATGGGTTACAATAAACATAGTAATATAGCTGATAACTGATAACATATAAGATTAGATTTTGTTCATTACCTTTATACTCACACGTTTAATCCTAAAAGCTATTCATTTAGATAATCTAGAAAATACTGATAGACACACTCTAGGAGTCACATGTAGAATCTTAAATCATATTATTTAATATAATCTATTATATAATCGGTTTTAATGTGGCTTTTTTGTTTTAGGGTTCTTTACTTGAAAAGGAAAAACGGAAACCTTATTATTAAGTTATCCGTCTGTCTGTCAAGTCTTTCCCAGGAACGCCTAGTGGTATCTAGTTGAAATTAATATCAAACACGAAGGGTAAAAAAATCTAATTTTTTAAGAAAACGCTATCGAAAGAAACGGCCACATGTTTTGACAATTACAAGGGAATCAAAATCTGTAGGGTACTTAATTACGTACTCTAGAATCATTTAATTTGACAAGAAGCAAGTAAAGAGAAAAATCTGAAAACCGTAAATGAGTAGTTACACCAAAAAAATGTTTGTACGGATGCTCGGTGCGCGAGTCCGACTCGTAGCTGACCAATTTTTTGACCTGAAGTTTGAACTCCTTTACATAAGGCGTGCTTGCGGAATATTATATATTTTGATGCAACGACGCAACGGTAGCAATCGTGCCTATAGCACCGACAGTCCTGGTTTCGAATCCCGGAAGGGGTAGATGTTTGTGTGACGAATTCTAACATTTGTACCTGAGTCTTGGGTTTTTACATTTATTTCTATTAATATTACTTATTTATATATCATATTATGTATGTATATCCGTTATCCTAGCATCCAAAGTGCCTTACAGTGCTTACTTTGGGCTAGGCTAATTGGTGTCAATTTAAGAAATATTATTAAAGTTATAATTCTTTTAGCGCGTTTTAATGACGAAAGTGAATTTTTACGATGCGCGCGCGATTTATCTTTTCATGCTTTCTTACTCATCACTATATAATTAATTTTCTATTTCTTTTTTAAGATGCTTTTGTCTAATGTCGAGATGTGTAAAAAATATCCATCTAGGTACTTCAAATTCGCTCATTCGCGTCAACTTCGAATTTCGGATCATCAACTCTGCTATTACTACCAGTATCATAGATTCACACCAATTAGCCTAGTCCAAAGTAAGCACTATAGGGCTTGTGTTATGGATACTAGGGTAACGGATAGACTTACATATATGATACATATATATGTAATATTTATATAAATACCCATGACTCAGGTACAAATGTTCGTATTCATCATAATAAATCTACACCTTCCGGGATTCGTGGATCTCTACCAAACCAAACTGTCGCCGTATAACTGGTGTGCGTACATAAGTGCACACAAGCACAGACCCGGATTTGGACGTGTGGAGGCCCTGGGGCAACAGACGACTCTAATTATATTCGAACAAAAAGTCAAAATTGTTTATTGCGAATATGAGTGATACAGTTTTTTTAACAATGTTAAAAGTTCGTCTATATCCTACGAAAAAAAGAATTGGCAAAACTGGATAGTCGAAAGTAACCCGTCGAATTTTTTTTTATCTCTGTTGTGGGGGCTCCTTTCTTGTGGAGGCCCCAGGGCATGGCCCCGTCTGCCCTCCCCCAAACTCAGCTCTGCACATGCAGTTTTTTATAATTTCTATACCTTTATAATCAGCAAGGAGTCCTGACTCTATCATTAATCACCCTTTAATAAGTTACACTTACGTGCATATATCCGGTACAAAAACGTAAAGCTCTGGTTGGCCCAATTCTGGTGCCCACAGCTCGCCAGTAGAGCCGCGCACCATACCACACTCGTTCCTGTACATTGTGCGGTTGGAGTTTCGCCACATTTCTATATTTCCCAACTGTGAAAAGTCTGAAGCACCCGTGTTCATGACGAATACACCGTCATACTCTATTGATCCGTTACGCTGGAAAACAAAAATTTAAATTATTTATTTATGGATTTTATTTTTATTCATTAATTTATTCATAAATTTTAGTTTTATCTTAATCGATTGGCAAAACATATTTAAATATGTTTCTTTCAAATGCGAGGATGTTCCTCTCATTGATGAAGCAACACTGGTCTACAACGTAAAAGCGTAAATTCGGTTGCTCAACTGGTAGAGCAGTGGACCAGACATCCAAAGTTCGATCGATTTTTTTCACATAATATGATAAATTATTTTAATAGAAAAATACTAGAAAAAAATCGACTCGAAAAGTATATTTTCAGGTGAAAATCGAATTTCGGACCCTTTGGGTATTGATTAGACACTGCTGGCCTTCAGCGTAAAAAGTAGAAGGGTACTAGAAAATTTTAACGGCTGTACACAAGACTAGAGTTGCTCAATTGGGAGAGCATTGGACCGGACATCCAAAGGTTGCGTGTTCGATTCCTACTTGTGACCCGAGTCGGTTATATCTAGCATTTTTTCTACTATTAAAATATATAAAAATCATAGCACTAGCCATCATAAAGTGATAACAGCAATTCATACACGTGCAGATAAATCTTATTATAAGATAACCATTACGAAAGAGAAGTTCTGTTTTCTTTGCTAATTACAAAAAATTAAACAGAAGGCATTATTAATCGTCTCGATGCGATTTCGCTATCTCATCATCAGAAAATATTAATTACACTAAAAAACGAAAAATATTAATTAGTGTAGATATTAAAGTAAAGGCCATTAGCTCTACGCATTTTTGTCTTTTAAATAATCATCAATTCTGCAATAGCTATTGTTTATAACCTTTTCAATTTCTCTAAAGGCTACAGTTACACAGTTTAGTTACATCGTATGAAACCTTTTTATAAAACTCAAAAATGAGTCACCTGTTATGCAATCTTCAGTTTGGAACAACCAAGTTTCGCAGGTGAAATCCCGCTAGATCAAACCTATCGTTTTATTCAAGGATAAACAATAAAAATAAGGTGTAAATAAAGATATAATAATAAACTGATCAAGGAACATCTGAAATGCGACACCAAAATCAACAAATAGCACTCTCAGTAGCACAATTAAAAAAGCAGTCGCCCGGATATCGAAAGTTTGAGCTTCATTTAACACTTCAAAACAGTTGATTATCTTTTAGAAAAAAGGCCTTTATATAAGCTGTGTAAGAATGTTAATAAAACAACTTTTCTGCTGTTTTTGTGATCACGGCTCCTGTAAAGGAGTCGAAACGTCAGGATTAAAAATAAATTATGCGCGGAAGTGTAAGAACCAAATATGTGTAAAAATTGTTTTAAATGCTGAAATACTTGTTATTTAAGTGAAATTTGTTTGTGAACAATTGTTTGGTCTCAATGTTGCGGTTAGTAGTGCCTAGAATATAAAAGAGGGCGCTAACATTAGCTTGAGAAAAATTGAAAATGTCTGTCAAGGTTTCGGTACCTTAAAGAAAAAGGTTTTTTATTTTTTGACGTGACAACGTCTTATAAATTGGTTTGCCGGGTGACACTTCAAGAAACTGCGTTACGCTCCGCTCACGTTATGCGCTTACAATGAGAGCGAGTGAGAGGCACGCGTCCCTTCCACTCGGGCATGGTTAGCCCGCCTAAGAGCGAGAGAGACAGACATAAAAAGTGGAAGGGACGCGTGCCTATAAATTAATGTTTTAAATATAATTCTTTGTATAAATAAATGTTTTAAATTGTTACTATTATTTCATCCTTCTTCCTACTATACGAATGAATATTCACATTAAAATTATTTTACCACTCAAAGTCGTTGTCACGTAAAACTTTCGCCCGTATACCGACTTTACAGGCAACCAACCAGTTTTTTTTAATTAAGAATGGGTTCGCTCTTGATCCCAATCAAACCCGGGGGCAAAACCAGAATCCACGATGGAATAAACTAACCCAGAAAATACCTATTCACCCTGGCTTTAAAAACAGACGGGTTATAAGTACTCGGAAATACAGACGCAGGAAGGGAGTTCCACTACTTTGCTGTGCGCATTATAAAAGAAGTTGAGAAGGTAACATGAAGAGATGGAGCTGGGCTGAGACTTTTAAGACGAAACTGACGAAAAAAATTAACAGTTTTAAATATTATTAAAAAAAAGCAGTCAACTCATCTCACAAGTTATTCTTAGGCGGGGTATGTGAGCTAAGTTAATTTTTTCTAGTATTTTTCTATTAAAATTCATCATATAAGTACCCTTAACCGACGAGTTTGTATAAAAAGGTTGATGAGAATTGAAGAAGTGAGAGATGCATGTCAGGATTGTGGTAATTTAAAAATCTGTGATCTCTGCCTACCCCTGCGGGAAAAAGGCGTAATCTATAATCCAAGATCACAGTTGTGTGTTAGTCTGTCCGCTCTCTTTGCATTGTATCAATAACGTTACCATAGCAACGCGTTAACCGCAAGTAGTTCGTCTACCGGACGCTAGATGGCGCTAACAGAAAAATATTTAATAATAGAAAAAATCTAAAGAATTTTTTCCACCCGTGCGAAGCCGGGACGGGCGGCTAGTACAAAATAACAAGTCCGACAAGTTCTCTGCAGCTCAATCGAATGACCAGTAGCCCGGATAGCGGAATGTTCCTAATACAAGTCCCGTTGAGACAAGTTATTTAATTTTCTAGTAAAAATAGCTAAAAACGATAGCTGTTAAAAATCTCGGAATGGAATGTCGTAATTAATCTAGTGAAGCGAGCGTTACGCGAAAGGCAAACGTGACGTAACAATGAAAGTTAGCAATCCGTAAAGGAATTCGCGTAACGGTCATGCAATCGATTACTGCATATAACGAAACGCTTTTCAATACGGTTTTACTATCTGTGGAATGTTTATGTGTAGCTGAAATTCAGGGAGCTCAAACGAGGCGGTTGGCGCACACAGCCTGAAATCACAGCCTAAAATTATGGATTAATTTAAATAATGTAACTTATCAATCTAAATCATTATCGATCAATAATAAATCTGATTCTCCGTTGCCAAGTCATATATGATTTATAGTTTTTTACGAGACCAAAAAGCAGTGTTTTCCATGTTCTTTTACTTTGACCGACAACCCTTTTACCACAATCATGAAGCTTACGGCATAATTCCCCTATTTTTAGGGGAGGCCTCCTCCCAGCAGTAGATATTTAAAATCTTAGCCGAAAAGATTTCGAATATCCTGTTTACCCCTAGTTGCGATCTCTGTATAGTCTTCTTAGGTTAATAGCATTTTCTAGGTAGTGTTTAGTAGGACGAGTCTGACAAAACTTTAAAAAATATCTATTTGATGACCTTCATGGTCGAGTGGCTCGTATACCGGTTGCCATGGTAACGCTACTCTAAGTTCCCGATTCCAATCCCCGATCGGTTCAATGTAGAAAACGAACTTTTCTTTATTGGCTCGAGTCTGGGTGTTGTTGTCCCGTCGTTGTTTTCTGAATTCTATCACACAAGTGCTTTAGCAACATAACTTGGGTAATTTTTTATTTCATCTCGCCTGATGGTAAGCGACGACGCGATCTAGGATGTGACGCACTTACCTAGAAGATACCTATTCACTCGTGACTTGAAAACCCCTGAATTGTATTTCTCGGCAAACACGTCAGGCAGTACCACTCCTGAGCGGTACGTATCACAAAATTGGAACTTGGAGCGCTAATTCTATCTGCCCACACTAGTGTGTGCAACAATATATACAATGTGTCCCGTCACCAGTGTCGGAGCCTTTAATTGTGTGAAAAATAGCATTTTTTTATCGGCAAATTGCCCGTCAAACTTGGTTTTTCTCAAAAAGGCCAATAATTAAAAAATACACAAAAAATAATCTATTTGTTTTTCTTTAATTATTTTTTTCTATTCAAAATTCACAAAATTGGAACTTGGAGCGCTAATTCTATGCTGATACCTCCAATCTACCCACACTAGTGTGTGCAACAATATATACAATGTGTCCCGTCACCAGTGTCGGAGCCTTTAATTGTGTGAAAAATAGCATTTTTTTATCGGCAAATTGCCCGTCAAACTTGGTTTTTCTCAAAAAGGCCAATAATTAAAAAATACACAAAAAATAATCTATTTGTTTTTCTTTAATTATTTTTTTCTATTTTTATTCCATGACAATTGAAAAATGATGGCTGTGTAACTGTTGTTTACATGTTTAGCTATCAAATGATACCTTTTTAATGTTGACCACCACTACTCATGTAAATGTTAGGACAGTGGTGGTCGAATTAGTATGAGAGCCCAGGTTTTGGTTACCAAGAAAACAAAATGGCGGCGGTAAGAGACAAACAAAATTTGAGGGACAATTTGTCGATAAAAAATGCCGTATTTCACACCATTAAAGGCTCCGACACTGGTTACGGGGCACATTGTATAGCACAGTTTCTATCACTATCATCTTAGTTCTTTAAAAGTTACTGAATCTACCTTATAGATTATCCAGCTCAGGCTAATACAATCTATTTAAAATTCTTGTTTATATAAATTATCATCAGCTTAATTATAATAATATGAAAAATTCACATATCGTCACGATCCTCTTCTATCGTAATACCTAACATGATTTCGAATATTTCTTAGAACAAAAAAATATATTTATCTGATAATGAGATTTCTTAATTAGGGTAAATACCTACTTTACATTATGCAAGCTCATTGAGATAACAGCGATAAAAGGAATTAGGTATTAGAAAATATATGATTAACCTATTTCTAGCATTCTAGGGGGGATTGATTATTTAAAGCTGCCGACCTACATACATTATTCAATACTAGATGGCGCTGTAGCGCGTAGAAACACGCTATCGTATTGTTTTTGCGGGAGTATGCAAGGGCTTCGCAATGATAGGATAGCGAGACAATAAGGTAACAAACACACACACACACACACACACACACACACACACACACACACACACACACACACACACACACACACACACACACACAAAGTATTGTCATAATATAATAAGGATTTAAAATTTGATAACCCTATCATTTAACTTGCTCGGCAGTCTTTAATAGCAACGCTCACAAACAAAGAAAAAAGCAGTTGTGCGATTCACACGTGGTAGAAGTGACACCTTCAAAAATTATACGTACACCTTTACAAAATACCACGGTTGTTGTGATGCCTTCTCTCAAGCTTTGTACTACGTATGCGCACACAAACACATATTAACACACGTACAACGCTGAGGCCCAAGCAAACTCCCACTATGCCTTGGTAAACAATAGTGGAGGGGGTAGGAAGCAGAGCACAAAGAGAACCATGAACGTAAGAGACACTGTATAATGCTTCCTATCTCATTTTCTCCTACGTTAAATCTTATGAATTTATATGTCTCTGTTTACTGTCGCTTTTTCGTTTCATCGACTTTCAAATCACAACGATGCTAAAGAAGTTTTCACTTCAAAAGTTTTCAATTTAGGGTGATTTTCGAAAAAAAGTAAAATAAAAAATAGATAAATAAATATCAGAAAACATCACATAAATTGTTCTGAATCCAAGTTAAGTAGATCAAGCACTTGTGTTATGAAATTCAGACACAACGATGGTACTACAACACCCAGACACAAGCCAATATAGAAAAGTTCGTTAATTAAGGCGTCACTATGAAATGTGTCTCATAAAATGATGTATATGCCTGTAATAAGCAGTGCTACCAACTCTTAAAAATATTTATCCCTAAAACTAAATTAAAAAATCCCTATAATTGCCCTAATTACTTGGAAATCCCCCTAAAAATAAATTGTACGATATTGATCATATTTTTGTTAAATTTTTATTAACAAAAATAAATTAAATTTATAACGTCAAATATTATTTCATTTTCTTCTGGCAAATCACATTTTACAAAGTCATACGTTGACATTGAATAAGCCTAACATTTGAGGAGATAGGTTGAATATTGTACAAGATTCACCATTTCGAATTGACAATCCAACTTCTGTAGTTGGACTTCTACTTATGTACACTATATGTCGCTAAGTCTCAGGTCGCTAGGTAAAAAATAAATTTGATTGGCTAGTTAGGACTGTCCCAGGGTGTATACTTTACATCTTTATTTTTCTCGATAAATTAAAAAAAAAATTGGAAGGGTCACAAAAACCTTAAAAATATCCCTAAATATATAAAACCCCTTAAAAAATCCCATCTCACTTATTTACTCCCTAAATTTAGGAGGAAAACCCCTAAGGTGGGAACGCTGGTAATAAGTGATGGTCTTGTTGGTTGTCCAATACATAAATAGCCATGACTCAGGTACCAATGCCCGTATTAATCACCCTTCCGGTACTCGAACCCAGAACCGTCGCTGCGAAGGGTAGGATTGCCACCATTAACTAATATAGCTTGAAAACGACTGAACTGTTTCATACATTTTAGACAATGCAAAAACATCATACTACATAATGAATCATCTCCTAATGAACTCTGTCCTATTTAAATAATGATTATCTTTGCATTCACGCCACGCAATTTTAATTCTTATCGACCTTCAATTAAAGAACAAATTAGGTAATAGTGCACCGACAAACGTTGAACAAATTATCACGTTGTTATGGGTGAACATCGCGTCAACACAACAAAACAATTTTCTTCAAATGATTTTAAACCTAAGCTCACATAGACTTAAATTCTAATCGAGATATTATAAATCTTGCTGTACTGAACATTGTAGAAAAGATAAATAAAACTCAAAATTAAACTCATTTGCACCGTTTGGTGAAACGGTAGCGATTGTGCCTTTCGCACCGATGGTCGTGGATTCATAGCATTTGTACCTGAGTCATGGGTATAATACGTATCTATCTATCATATATGTATCCACTCGTTAACCTAGTATCCATAACACAAGCCATATTGCTTACTTGGGACTAGGTTATTGGTGTAAATATAAGAAATATTATTATAATTTATATTTAATATTAAAGCGTTTACCTTCTAGATTTATATATCCAAAGAAATCATCGTTAGAAAAAAACAACTCGTGTCAAATGTCGATGTTCGGGATTCGAACCAACATCCCCTCGCTGTCCAGGTGAGTTTCCCAATATCACCTGATTTGACGCCTATCTCAACTGAAGGAGTAGTCACCGGGATAACGCGATTATATTGGCTGTTAGCACCCTCAATATGCTACTAATATGCGTGGTGAATTACAAGGTATAGCCCATTGTTCCCTAGAATTTATCCATAGGCTTAGCCTGGCCCCCATAAGTTGACACATTAAAAGACAAACCACGTTTCGTAGTGGTGATTCCTTAAAAGGCTCCCACAAAGCCAACCGATGATGTGTAGTACAGAGAGGGGTTTTAGTAGGTATGCCCGTCAGCCTTTTACTGACGGCTGAGTCCCACACACCCCCCTCCACCCAACAATACACCCACCAAAAAAGGCTAACCAGGTTTAGAAGAAGTAAGGATGTATGGTTAATGCAGTAGAAATAAGAGCTTTAAGAAATATATCTGGAGTGAACTTGATGATAAAATGAGGAATGATGTGATAAAAGAGTGATGTGGTAAGGAAGAAGATATAGTGATAAAGATACATAAAAGCTTAGATGGTTTGGACATGTAGAAAGGATAGACGAAAGATTGACAAGACGAGTTTATGAGGCAAAAACGCATAGGCAAGTCGGTAAAGGCAGACCAAGGCTAACTTTCAGGAGATGTCCTGAAAAAGGCTACGTCAAAAAAACCCTAACCAACGCGCTTGTTTAAAGATCTGATGAGAGTTGATCGTGGTAAGTGGTAATCTGTGATCTCTGCTTCTCAACATCTTTTACAATGCGCACAGCAAAGGAGTAAAACTCCCTACCTGCGTCTGTATTTCCGAGTACTTATAACCTCTATATCTTATAACCTATCCGTTTTTAAAGCCAGGGTGAATAGTCACCTTCTGGGTTAGCTCGTTCCACCGTGGATCCTGTCTTGGCTCCCGGGCTTGATTGGGATCAAAGCGTACCCATTCAAATTTTATTCAAACATTCATATCTACACTAATATTATAAAGAGGAAAGATTTGTATGTTTGTAATGAATAAACTCAAAAACTACTAAGCCGATTTCAAAATTCTTTCACCATTGGAAAGCTACATTCTCGTTGAGTAACATAGGCTATATATAATGCAAGAAAAATTTAAAGAATTTTGTCCACCCGTGCGAAGCCGGGACGGGCCGCTAGTGTATGTATAAAGAGATAAAAACTTACATTATAAAACCAACCAAACTTGTCAAATGGTATGTCGATGGGTAGGAATGGTATCGCGTTGGCGATGTCCAACACTCGGTCATCGATACCGTCGAACAGCCAATCGGATACGTTGGCAGACAGGAAGATATTCTCGTGGAACAGCCTCATGAAGCCGTCAATCGCGACGGTGATCGGCACCCGCTGATACCGCATTATGTACGCAATGGTCTGGAAAGATAATAAATAGCGTAATAGTGTATTTGACTACAGTGAAAATATGAAACTGTTGTCAAAATTTGAGAACTGAGAATAATATGTGGACTACATATTATTTTAAAATATACTAGCTCATCCGGCTACGCGTTGCTGTGTTATAATTATAAATTAGAATGACAATCTTATGTCCTAAGTCGGAGTAAAATGAAGTAGTACTAGATAGATAGATATGATTTTTATAAAAACTCATTAATAATTTTGATAAAACAATTTTTTACAGATTTTGCGCATATTTTATTTTATATTTAATCCTGACGTTTCGACTCCTTTATAGGAGCCGTGATCACAGGATGACTAAGATAAGGGTTGTCATGTATTTTCTACTGCCTTCACAATATTTTAATCGGGCACGTTCTTAATTGTTAACATTGTTTTATATAAAACAAATCGTTTTATTTTTACATTTTATTTAATAATTAAATTCTCACTACGATTACATTGTATACTACTGAGTCAACTGCCAGTTCGGAAATTGGAAAGCCAGGGGCCGGGCAGGGGGACCGACCTCCATCGTACTGTTATTGAGAGGAGTTGAGGGGGTCGGTCCCGCTGCCCGAGTTTCTTTCGCCAGTTCTTCTCGGAAGGGCTTCCCAATTTCCGGATAGGTTTCATTTTAATTTATAACAGCAACGCGTGGGCGGGTCAGCTAATTATTATAGGAGTTTTAAGTACCTAATAACATTGTTTTATAGAGCTCATGTGAACTAAATTATTAAATAAGATATATATTGTTCTAATGAAAAGTAAAAGCTATTCTACTTTATTCAAAAGATAAAGGAAAACTGAAACACGATTACACAAGATATAATTATATCTTTAATTTTTATCTTTATTTATATTATAATAATTTATATCTTTTTGTATCTGTTAAGTAGGTTCTACCGTATGATTGATTGCGTACTGCAGCTGCATACTTTCTTCATTCTTAATCGTAATACATACGTCGACGGCTAAGTGTAAATACCTATCTCCTAACTGATATTTTGCGATAAATTCACTTTTTTATTGCTTTTAATTTAAATACTTTCTCCACTTATATATTTTAGTGAGATATCCTAAGCGTATTTTTAGTTGCAACCACATAAAATTTAACTTAAAAAAAAACTCTTCAATTTATCAAGAATTTGAATTTTTGAAGTGAAAACTTCTTTAGCATTGTTGTGATTTGAAAGTCGCTGAAACGAAAAAGCGACAATAAAAAGAGATAGGCACATAAACTCATAAGATTTAACGTAGGAGAAAATGAGATAGGAAACATTATGTACGTGTGTTTATACGTGTTTGTGTGCGCATGCGTAGTACAAAGCTTGCAAAAAGCAAAAAGAATGCATCACAACAACCGTGGTATTTTGTATACGTGTACGTATTATTGAAGGTTTCACTTCTACCACCTGTGAATTGCACACATGCTTCCTTCTTTTGTTTTTTTTACTTTTAACGAGTGTTATTGCCACTTCGCTGTCGACATGTAGAAGATACACAGCAGTAAACACGTGAGCAAGTGAGACAGATTGATAAGCATTGCTTTCTGTGGTAACGACGAAAAATATCTACAGTATGTACATTGCTTTAATTCTATTCGACCTTTCTGATTTTTTGATGAAGGCCAGCGTTGTTTCATCAATGAGAGGAACATCCTCTCGTATTCGATTGGGAAAGCATTGGACTGGATTTCCAATGGTTGCGGGTTCGATTCCCGTCTGACAATTCGCTTGTGACCCGAGTCCATTTTTTCTAGTATTTTTCTATTATAATAATTTATCTTATAAGATCGCATTGAAAAATGCATAAATATATAAAAAAATTAAAACAAATTAAGTGGGTAGCTAAAGCACCTGTGTTATGGAATTCCAAACGACGGTACCACAACACCCAGACGCGAGCTAAAATAGAAATGACCCTTTCCTACATTGACCCGTCCGAGGGTCGAACCTGGGATTTAGGAGTGGCGTCACTATGAAAACCAGTGAGCAAGTCACACAAAGAGGTTTTCTTTAACATATGTATATGTCGCAGCCAACTGGTTAGAATAGCCGTTCAATCAAACAGCTAGCCCTTTGACTGAACAACGCCATTCAATCACACGGCTATACGTCGTTTAGCCGACGTTTTGACTGCAACGTTCAACACTACAGCTAGACGACGCTAAGTCAACTGGTTAAATGGCAAATAAACTGAGGTGACCATAAGTTTAGTATGTAATTTGAGAGAATAGGAAAACTTATTGTAATTTCTTGGGAGATTATTCTTGGATTAAGTTTAAGAGGTGACCAAAAGTTTGATGAAATAAGTAAAAATGAAAAACCTAACCTAACGTTTTTTTTTTTTCGTAAGTGCCCCCATAATTTCTGTCTCTTTAATGACACTAGTAACGTAAATTAACTACTTTCTTTCCGAAAAATATCTTGAAACAATCACAAACACCGGCTAGTTGACGCCATATTGAAAACAAAACGTACCTAGCGCCGCGGTGGTGAGCGCTGAACTAATTCAATTACACGGCGGCTTTTGAATCAGCTGTAGTGTTGAACGTTTTGAGCGACTCAAACATTCAACTAAAAAGCTAGACGTGTGGTTGATTGGCGTTGTTCAGTCAAACATTTATAAGTATAAAACAAATATTTCATTGAAGACGTCGCTATCTTCAACAGACAAGATTTTATTTATCTTTTCATTAATACGCAAGACAGATTTCAATTATTACAAAGATAATTCTATAGACTTTGAATGCAGAAATGCAATCCAAAGGTATACAAAGAAACCAAATAAGATTAACCCTCTACTGTCTACATAATATATGTATGAAAGTTAAGCTACAGTAGGTCTTTTACCCTAACTATAACACAAGCCTTACAGTTCTTACTTTAATCTCGGCTAATTCGTGTAAATGAAATAAATTTCGGACATTTCCCGACAAGCATTTAGTCCTAAACTAAGCAGAGCTATACTTAATAACGTATGGAATTCATAAATAAGTATAAAAACGACCATAACTGAAGGTAGAAGGTAGAATCTCTACCGTTGCAACAAGCGGTTGTCAAAATTATTATTTACTGAAAAAAAATTAGGTAATCCTTGTAAAGATCTGATTTTTTTGTGATTATTAAATGTATGCACCGTAGAACCATATCACACTACATCAATTATTTATTTCTATACCGTTGTCTCTTTGCTTTCGGCCGATTTACTGTGACATGGTTCTACATGTAATACAAGAAGCTTATGAATGTATTAGCTGATGAGCACTCACCACTATCACTGGGTTGACATTGGTGACAATGTCGGAGAGGCTTCCATTAGACATCTCCTCCTGGAAGTGCCACCACTTCTCATTGAAGTATGTCACCGTGCTGTTGGCATTCCACGTGATATTCACCTGGACAAATATAAGACATGATTATCAACGACATACAGGTAGCATACTAAGGTAACGGATAGACATACATATATGATACTTAGATATGTAATATTAATACAAAAAAAATATATAATGTGTCCCATCACCAGTGTTGGAGCCTTTAATGGTGTGAAATATGGCATTTTTTATCGACAAATTGCCCCTAAAATTTTGTTTTTCTCTTTATTATTTACTATTTATATATTTACGGTTATAAAATGGCCGCCATTTTGTTTTCTTGGTAACCAAGACCTGGGCTCCCATACTAATTCGACCACCGTGTAAATGTCCTATCAAAAACATGTACACAACAGTTACGCAGCCATCATGTTTCAATTGTCATGGAATAAAAAATAGAAAAAAAATAATTAGAGAAAAACAAATAGATTCTTTTTTGTGTTTTTGGCTTAAGAGAAAAACCAAATTTAAGGGGCAATTTGTCGATAAAAAATGCCATATTTCACACCATTGCCACATTGGTGACGGGACACATTGTATAAATACCCATAACTCAGGTACTCGTATTCATCACACAAACATCTACCCCTTGCGGGATTCGTGGACCGTCCGATGCTAAAGGCACCGGTACCGTTTCATGAAACGGTCGTCACTTAAATAGGTCTTAACTTAAAATACATCAACTGCAACATATTTGGTATGTAACAGATAAACTCTTTTGCGGAAGTCTAGTATTTCCGAGACCAATATCCATTATAGCTTGGCATACGAACAGTGATTTTTACCCCAAGCTGACAGCTCAGATATACTGGTCTTTCAAAGCGTTGGAAATTAATGACAGTACATATTCATATATACACATAACTCATATTGCATGTATGTAAGATTAATGCAATATATCTGGAGTGAATTTGATGATAAAATAAGGAATGGTGTCATAAGAGAGTGGTGTGGTGTGGAAGAAGATATAGTGACAATGGAAAAAGGGATGTTTAGATGGTTTGGACATGTACAGTGGATGGACGAAAGGAGATTGACGAAATAAGTATATCAGGCAAGTGTGCATGGGCAAGACGGTAAAGGTGTGATGCTGTGATCACGGCTCCTGAAAAGGAGTCGAAACGTCAGGATTGAATATAAAATAAAAAATGCGCAACATCCGTAAAAAAAGTGTTTTATTCAAAAAGTAGAAAGGTACTAGAAAATTTTGACGGGTGTTCACAAGGCTCGGTAGTTCAATTGGGAGACCAGTGGACTGGACATTCAAAGGTTGCGGGTTTGATTCCCGCCTGAGAATATAACTTGTGAGTGGGGTCGATTTGTTCTAGAATTAATAATATTGAAGATACTAACATCCGCCACTTAAGCCATTTGCAACAATGTTCATTTAAAGGTAATAATGTAATAACACTAAAAGTAAATAAACCTATTTGTACAACGGACAGACATCACGTATTATGTACAATGCAGATAATTTGTATGTAATGGATATACGAGAATCGAGGAGAATATCCAAAGATGTTTTAGAGGACAAACTAGCATAACAGTGAATGTTATCACGTTCAGAGATACTTGCGAGGTTAAGCAATTTTCGTGATGCCAGTCATTGGATTGGTGTCCAAAAATTTACTAGAAAAAAAAATATATAAAATATCACATACATGGTTCTGAACTTACACAACTTTATGGAACAGCTTAGAAATTAAACAAAAAAAACTGTAACTATGTTGATATAGAATTCATGTTTCGATAGCACATGTCAGAAAGAGCAATCTACTTGAAGGGGTCAGTCCCCTACTTTCGAATTCCGAATACCTGGTACAGATGTACCAGGTACTACGGAATTCATTGCTGCGAGGTTATTTGTAACCGCAGAAATAATGACTTGTATTCATGAATACACGAAGATTGGTATAGTAACGATAATAAAATACAAATATACTACTCGCCGACAGCAAGCTCGACTCGACTCGGAAGACTAAAACACTTAATTCTATTCTATAACTGCATAAACCAAAAAGTTCCTAATAGCGCCCTGGCGTTGTATATAAATTCGAAAAACAGAGATCTATTTGCAATTGCTAGAATTTGACTCGCTGACCATCTTGAGCTTCTCGGTATGTCACTCTGTATGTAATTGTCACTAACTCTCAATTATGGCAAGACTCATATAGCTTCAAAAAAACTTGGCATTCTAGCAAAGGTGAGATGGTACTTTACGCCGGAACAGTTACTTGACCTTTACCATGCGCAAGTTTGATCGTTTATAGTACTGTTCCCATATTTGGGACGGTTCTACCCAATACCAAAGGGCCAAGAGGCTTATCGGCAGTGACGATATTTTTTTAAAAAGCTAACGATATTTTTTTTTTTTTCGGAGAGTGTGCAGCTGAATTGTACAATCTTCTTCCGCCGTCCCCATTTTATCATCGGACAACCAGACTTACAAACTGGCGACACCGTTATATGGTGGATATACCAAAGAGTCGCACTAAGCGTTTTGGTTCCAATTTTATGATACGTACCGCTAAGGAGTGGAACTCTTTGCCTGAGTCTGTGTTTCCTGACAAATACAATTTAGGGGTCTTCAAGTCACGAGTGAATAGGTACCTTCTAGGCAAGCGCGTCACATCCTAGATCACATCGACGCTTACCATCAGGCGAGATGGTGGTCAAGCGCATGCCTATTTTCTATAAAAAAAAAAAAAGCTGAATAGCCTTGAGCATAGACGAAATGTAGCTAACCTATCCATTTTTATAGCTTACATTTCGAAGAGTGTATACAACCATGTTACGATATTCCTATTTTTTGGACAACCCAACTTACTACTTAATAGGCGCCACCATTATATGGTTGGTACAAATTTTTTGATACATATCGCTTAGGAGTGGAACTCTTTGCCTGAGTCTGTGTTTTCTGACAAATACAATTTAGGGATCTTCAGGTAACGAGTGAATAGGTATCTTCTAAGCAAGCACGTCACATCCTTTATCGCATCGTTGCTTACCATCAGGCGAGATAGTCGTGAAGCGCTGCCTATTTTCTATAAAAAATGTGTGCCGAGGACAGTCCCCACTGTCGGTAATGTATTTTAGAACAATGTTACAGCTGCCATGGACACGACGCAACAAATCCTGACATACAGATCCTGCCTTTTTACGCAAAATAGCCGGAAAACTGTCGACACACTGTACCGAATTTAGCAGAGTAATTTAAATATTTAAGACACTTTATCACCGATGACATGTCTGATTATTGTGATTTTGAATGTTAGTGGAGAGTGTTGGCAGTTAGATGCAACATTTAAGTCCTGTAGCCTGAAGGCCAAAAATACGCAAAAGACTCAACGAACTACGCGTGCAATATAATAATGGCGTCCGGATGTTGAGGGGTCTTCCTTGATAATGTGATGCGTTAAGTATATTTGTGGAGGTTCGGATTATAGACTTTTACTCGGATAGCTGCAATCGCACAGGTTTTAAAAGATTGACTGTCCTATTGTTAAACGATAGACCCAAATGAATATAAATGGGTCAAGCCAATAATTAAGCTAATAAATGTTTGTTAACGGTACTAACATTATCTATATTTGTCAACAAATATGGATATAATTTGTGTCGCAAATAAATGTTGATTTTATTATTCTTGTTAATCATAAAAACATAGCTGTAATTTGGAGGCAAAAAGAACATCGCTGACCTATTATTGTGTGGCATGCGTGGACTGGTTTACATCATCAGACTATTGACGTACCGCGATGGTGAAGCGATATAAGGACGGAAAAACCGAGCAAAGTACGGGATCCAACCCGGATTCATGGATACTAACGACACTATTTGCAACCGGAATCAACCAATTGACGACTAAGAGCAACTTTAAATGGCACATCTTCTTTCTAAGCAAAAGTTAGATACATCGTTTAACACTTTCGTGGTCACTTACATTATACGGGATTATTACAGAAGCGTCTGTATAAGTTTAGTTCTGACAGCCATCAATAGATGGCGCTGTCTTATTTTAGATCGCGGTATGGTTTCGTATCGTCGAGCACATAAACCATATCATTGCACAGATATTATTTTTTGCTGTCTATTTTCCAAAAAAAAAATCACGTGCAGTATCTTTTAGCACACCTTACGTCCTAATACTGCTTAATGTTTTACCTTAGTCGTAGGAAATAATTGGAAAAGTATTTAGTCAAGCTTAAGAGTGTGTACACGGTCAAAAACAACGATTCACAGAAGTCAGGCATTACTGAACCTTTTAATAGTGCTCATATCAATGGGTCGAGTCTCATACCCACATTATTATCACAACAGAACGTCACTACATACCAAGTATGATCAAGGAAGCAATTAAAATTACCAAAAACATAAATTAAATAAAGATGGTTTAAAATTGTCAAGCTTCTGGAATACAGTAATCCATTTGTGAAAGACCGCAAGTGCTAGTTGAACTCGCGAGGTGAGGGTTCCGTATGATGAAATTGATATAGATACTACCGCAAAAACAACTTTGTAGTTGAAATATATGAACTCCCATACATTTCATCTGCAAATGTAACTTTGGATTCATGTGATACCTCTAAGACCTTGCTTCGTGCCATATTTCATGATTCTAGGTCAACGGGAAGTACCCTATAGGTTTTGATTCCCATGCGAGTGTCAAAATTTGCGGTATAAATGGTAATATGTTATGATTGCGTTGACTTAGAAGCTTGGTTTTTTTAAACCACCAAGCGACCGTAAATTTGAGTATTTGATATAAATTTACTTACCTGATAAAAAGGGTCTTGACAGACAGACAGACAGACGGACAAACAGAAAACACAGAACCCTTATAGGATCACTTTGTTGTCCGTCTGTCAAGACCCCTTTATCTTGGGAACGTGTGGAAGTATTGAATTGAAATTAAAACCTCAACTAAGCTGTAAAGCTGTGAAAAATCAAACTTCGAAGTCAAAATAAGTTACGGCCGTTTATTCTACAAAAAAACGGATATTTCGATACTCTTATGGGAATCAAAATTTATAGGATATTTTCCGTTGACCTAGAATTATAAAATATAACATGAAGCGAGGTCATGTAGCACAAGTCAAAATCCGAAAACCGTAAATTTGTAGGTGCATCACATAAAATACCTTTTGGGATTACAAAGTTATTTGCAGTTGGTGAACTAACCGCTTCGTGCGTTGATGTGTGAGGACAACAGTTTTCCAACGGCAAAGTTGTCCCTCAATCCGTTGACATTTCGTTAAGAAAATATTCAGTACTTTTATAATTTACTCTTAACTAAAAATTTGTACGGAAACCTCTGTGCGCGAGTCCGACTCGCACTTGGCCGGTTTTTGGTACGGAGTACGGAACCCTAAAAACAACAATAGTTCAATTTCAGGATCTGATATCTCAATATACAATGATACGCTGATATTTGTACCTTACCATAGCGAACCGCAAAAATAGGTATTGTCTGTTAAGAATAATACACAATCGCTTTAGCAGTAATAAGGTTGAAGAACATTACGGCTTCACAATCCAAGGCCAGTGTTGCCGTATCAAATTTCATATAGGTAACCTATTTACCTCACAATATTGTTTCGTTTTCTATAACGCAAATATATATACAGTAGAACCTCGATGAGTTAAAGTCCAAGGGAAACACAAAATATTTTAAGTTATAGAGGTTTTTAAGTTACCGAGGTTTGAGTTATCGAGGTTTGAGTTATCGAGGTTCTACTGTATTTATATATTATTTTGAATGGGTTCACTCTTGATCCTCATCAAGCCCGGGGGCCAAGATAGGATCCACGATTGAACGAGCTAACCCAGAATGTGCCTATTCACCATATCTTTGAAAACGGACGGGTTACAAGTACTCGGAAATACAGACGCAGGGAAGGAGTTCCATTCCCTCTGAATATATATATTTTTATACTTTAACATTTCACGTAATTATATCTACACTATAAAGAGGAAAGATTTGTATTTTTGTATGTTTGCAACGAATAAACTCAAACACTACTAAGCCGATTTCAAAAATTCTTTCACCATTGGAAAGCTACATTCATGCTGAGTAACATAGGCTATATTTAATGCTAGAAAAAATTTAAAGAATTTTGCCCGAGCCGGGACGGACCGCTAGTAATTAATAAAATAACAGTCGTGTGGATTTTTATACGAATTTCTCCCATAAGAAGTATTTGACGGCCTACATGGTGGAGTGGCTCGCATATCGGTTTCCATGGTAACGCTGCTTCGAGGCCCTAGGTTCGATTGCCAGACGGCTCAAGGAAAAAAGCAAACTTTGCTTTGTTGGCTAAGGTGTCGGTATTATGGTGCCGTCGTTGTGTCTGAATTCCATAATACAAGTGTTTTAGCTACTTATTAACTAGGTAAATTATTATAATAGATACCATTGAGAAATGCATAAAATATATAAAAATTATAATACTCAACTTGGGTTCAGAACAATGTGTGCATCGACAATAGCATTTCAAATTACACAAAATATCAACATTTGTAAATATTAGATATAATAGAAAAATACTACAATTAATCGACTCTGGTCACAAATGAATTCTCAGGCGGGTCACAAGTGAATTCCCACCTGAGAATCTTATAAGATCGCATTGAAAATTGCATAAAATATACAAGAGTTATAAAATTTGTCAATATTGTTTGTGATATTGAATTTTATAACTTTCGTTGTAAAAACGTTTCTTTAAAATACGAGATGTTCCCCTCATTGATAAGAAAAGGCTGGCCTACAGCGTAAAAAAGTAGAATGGATGTTCACTTGTCTCGGTAGTTCAATTGGAAGAGAATTGGAACGGACATCCAAAGGTTGCGGGTTCGATTCCCGCTTGAGAATTTACTTGTGAGCCGAGTAGATTTTTTCTTCTATTTTTCTATTAATATAACTTATAATAATAATAATATTTCTTACACTCACACCAATTAGCGTAGCCCAAAGTAAGCACTATAAGACTTGTTATGAATACTAGAGTAACAGATAGAAATACATATATGATACATAGAAATATAAAAATAAATGTAAAAAATAAATATAAAAAATTAAAGGGATTCAAAACCAGGACCGTCGGTGCGAAAGGCAGGATCGCTGCCGTTGCACCAGACGGTAGCCAAATGCATTACAAATTGATAATTTATTGTGAAACTTAGACAATCCGGACAAGGTTATCTCAATATTTAATATTTATTTATAACCACGATAAGATTACCTAGATGTTATAGGTATTCACATTTTATACCTACATCGTATCTATAAAACAATGAAATGAAATATTTAAAATTTTTAAAACAACATAACCCTAATAAAACTATGTACTATGTAATAAAAATTAGCAATTAAATCTCTGATATAAACAACATTATTAATTCAGACTTTTATAATAAGACTAGCTAACCCGGCCACGCGTTGCTGATATAACTCGGCCACGCGTTGCTATGGTAACGTTAATTGATTATAAAAACTGGTATTCTTAGGCTTATGGTAACTCTATATGGTAACAAACACACAAAGTCCTTCTTTTATATAGTAGAGATAGTTTATTTTTTAACAATAGATACGTCCGACACCACTCAATTTCTATAGATTCCTTATTTATTTATAATAGCCACATATATAATTTTCTTATAATTAGAAAATGCTTCTTTTTTCCTTACACCAAACGCTTGTTTTTTTTTTAATTTAGAATGGGTTCGCTCTTGACCCCAATCAAGCCCGGGGGCCAAGACAGAACCCACGATGGAACGAGCTATCCCAGAAGGTGCCTTCACCCTGGCTTGTCTGGTAGAGATGAGAGACCACCTATTGTAGTACCCCTTTTCGTTCTCTATTTTTTTAAGCTTCATGTTTATCTGTGTGTGTTAAAAATAAAGCATTATTCATTCATTCATTATTAAAATACAAAACATAGTAATAACATCACAATCTAGACAGACAATTATAGGAATTTGGACCGAGTAACGATGAATCATATAAAGTTTTATTAAGCGATATCGGTTCCGTTTTCGATATCCTACTATTGAACTCATGCAAGGTTAAATTTAACTCAATGTTTTTTAAAGCGTGAATTTTGTATTATATTTAATGATAATAAACTTTTTCCTTTCTTTTTTGTTCATACTTAATTTTTGGACGTATCAAAAAATAAACAAATTTCAATGTAAATTATAATAAAAAGAATGTTGTTATTTATTTTTTAAAAATCATTTTTTTTCTATAAGATTTATAAACAGCTATAAAAACAACCAATTCTTAGTCCTGAGTTGGATAATGAGGTGGATAACAATCATATACCTATTTATTTTATTTAAGTTTTATTATGCGATATCGGTCCAGTTTTCAATAACCTACTATTGAACTAATGCAAAGTTCAGTTTAGTTCAATGTTTTTATAAAGCGTGAAGATTGTATAATATTTAACGATTAAATTTTTTTTTTCTTTTTTGGTTCATACTTAATTTTTAGACGTACCAAAATATAAACAAATTACATTATAAAATTGAATTAAAAAAAATATATTTATTTATATTTTTTGACATTTACAATGCCATATTTCATAAAACAGACAACATCTCCAAGCCCTCAGATGCAATATTTTTTCTTTTAAAAAATATGATATAAGATAGAATTGAAAATTCAAAAAACATAAAATAATATTCTTATTAATTTTATTTATTTAAGAATCAGGAATAAATTCATGTTAAGAGTAATTTCTAACAAATTCGGCAGGTTTAGTACACAACTGAGATAGCGGATTTGTTTGGGAACTTAGAACTCGGCATGCTTTGCATTACTCTTTTTTGCTGACTATACATATAAACCTTCCTTGGCATGGATACAACAATTTAGCAAAGTTTCATCATAATCTGATCAATGGTTTAGGAACGCAGCGAACAAAAATACAAACATAGGTTTTAATTTATACCTATAGAAGACCCGGCCGCACGTTGCTGTATTAAAAATTAAAATGAAACCTATCCTATGTCCTAAGTCAGAACAAGTCAAGCAAAATGAAAAAAGTATCACCAAAATCGGATGAGCAGTTTCGGAGTTCATCGCGGTCAAACACTGTGAGAGGGAATTTTTATAAATAGAGATGTAATGTTATAATGAATACATTTAAATAATTAAATCTCGGTTTAAATTAAATAT
Organism: Calamotropha paludella; assembly: GCA_927399485.1. NCBI lineage: Eukaryota > Metazoa > Arthropoda > Insecta > Lepidoptera > Crambidae > Calamotropha > Calamotropha paludella. Next base: position 1,670,328 of record OV656806.1, on the reverse strand, counting down.
TTTATTTAACTTATTGTATAGTCAACACAACACGTAAGAATATAAAAGCAAATGGACAATTACAAGGCACTTTTCTATGTGACTGTTTCACATAAAGATAAGAAAACTCCACCTTCAGTCTTTTCAAGGATAAAAAGATATGGAGTTAATGGCCTTTACTTTGATAAATATTGTGCTAAATAATATTTTGTAAAATTAATTTTTCTTATGCATTTAACGCTAGAGTTTTCTTAACCCTCCAGCCGCGGGCCGATTTTCATTTTTTCTGTCAAAAAATGCGAGCAATTTTAATGCATTATTTAAGTTGAAAATATGACTTGTTTGAAAAAGACAGAAAAAAAATTGGAATTAGTGAAAAAAATTATGAAATGTATACATATGCGGGAAACGCGTTTACCGCGTTTGACGTAAAATAAACGTTTCCCGCTGACTACATTCAATCAAATTATTGTCCCCGGCAAATTAGTTGAACATGATTTTGAAATCACGTGACATGCGCAGTAGTCAATAATGTACCTAAACTTGCTACTGCGCATGTCACGTGATTTCAAAATCATGTTCAATTTATTTGCCGGGGACCGTATGTGCGAGACGGATATAGTGTGGCCCGCAAAAATAAACCAAATAAGCAGAACGCTATTTCCACGTCGCCCGCGGTTGGAGGGTTAATAGAGTATTTCAAAGGTTTTACAAATATATACCAAATTGTTAGTTTTTTAGTTACACTTACGCGAATATTACACATATAAATAAAACAACTTGTTTACGGCGCGATAGGCGTTATAATAAGTCTGCAGTGTGTGAGCATGCTTTCGAGAGAACAAAAGACTAAATTAGATTTGATAAACCTCAAATTCTTGCTAGAGAACAAAGATTTGTTCCTAGAAATGCTAGTAGAGGAAGAGCCAGTGACCAATTTTAGGTGGTCATTTCAAAAGTCACGAAACTTTCTACAGTTAATCCTCCATACTTACTAAAAATAAAAAGCCACTTCTGGCAGCTTTCTTTTCCTAAAATTGTATGACTGATACTTTAACTGAAATAACACTTATTTCTTACCCTCCTTCAAATTTTAGGGTAGTCTACCCCGGCCACACTGGGCTGCCAGAAGTGGCTTTTCATTTTTAGTAGGTATGGTATGTATGATGGATTAACTGTAGAAAGTTTCGTGACTTTTTAAATGACCACCTAAAATTGGTCACTGGCTCTCGGTCCATACGCGAGGCTATTAAAATCAGGAAACATCCTAATTTCAATGGAGATGAAGTTGGAGCGTTCCACCGGCTAAAGATCCCATAATTAATAAATTTATATCTCCAAAGACACGTACTGCAAGACCTAGTGATGTAGTTAGCTCTTTTTGCAAATAATAAATGTAAGATGGACCTGTGTTTTTTTCGCCAGTTTTTCTAGGAAGGGCCTCCCAATTTGCGAATTGGCGGTGTGGACACAGTAAACTGTAATCGTAGTGAAAATTTAATATATAATTAAAATCCAAAATAAAACAATTTTAATTTATATAAATTTCAATTAAGGAACATGCCCAACAAAATACTGTCAAAGTAGTAGAAAATATATGAAGACCATTGCTTTAGTCATCCTGTGATCCTATTCGAATTCGAAGGAGTCGAACCTAAATATAAATTATGCGCAAAAAAAGTGGTTTTATTTAAATTGTTCGTTATACAATGATAAATTTGCCATTTGAATCATTTTTTGTTATAAATAATAATACATAAATAAATAAATATTTCTTACATTCACACCAATTAGCCTAGCCCAAAGTAAGTATTGTAAGGCTTGTGTTATGGATACTAGGTTAACGGATAGACATACATATATGATACATAGATATGTAATATTCATATAAATGTATAAATAAACCCATGACTCAGGTACAAATGTTCATAATCATATAAACATCTGCCCCTTCCAGGATTTGAACCCAGGACCGTCGGTGCGAAAGGCAGGATCACTACCGCTGCACCAAACGGTCAACAATTTCTCTAATCGTTAATTTCTCTATTTTCTATAAATACCACCATCAAAGTTTAAATGAATAAAACACCCGCCAAATTGCTAAAAACATCTTTATGCAGGTCACTTGAGGTCATGACGACGCTTGTTAACAAATTTTTAACTGTCAAATCATAATACGTAAAACTTAGACTGACATTGGGTGCGTTTGGCAGAAAAAAGCGCTCGACAGCAAAATGGCGACCCCGCTCAGCAGTAAGCGGTGCTCAGCGCTAAATGACTCTTTTCTGTTAGGACGCAAACTTAGCGGTCACTGGGGAACATAACCTCAATTAAATATATTTGCTTGCAGTGAGAAGTTTTAAACTATGAAATACTATATTGAACAGTTTAGTGGATGACAATATTTAAGAAGACGAGATTACTACTCTTATTTAATGATTGCACAAAACCACCGGTTAACTTAAGTTTGTTAACAAACTTATCAAAGCGAAATGGCGGAAAACGTCAGCGCTGCTAAAGTTAGAAAACGTGTCCTTGCAGAAAACTGTTTAGTTTGTTTCTCAGCGCTAGCGAGCGCCGTCAATCACTTTTTTCTGCCAAACACACAGAACACTTCAAACTAGTAAGTGGCGTCACTATAGTATCAGCCAACCCCGTATGTTTTTGACGTGATAACGTCTTATAAATCGATAAACACCGGCTACAGGCACGAAAAAGTGTAACGTTCCGCTTGTGCCGAGCGTGCAAGCGAGAGCGCGGAACATGCGATAGAGAGACACGATCGGCCTAAGCGTTCGACTTGTGGCGCATCTATCTCTCTTCCACTTCATGAAGTGAAAAGTTGATGTGGTTTCCATTGTTTATTACAACAGCTTAATGGTTATATACCGAAAATAAAATAATTTTCAATTAACTCCTTCTTTGTATTATACAAAAAAAGATAATTCAGTGATAATAATTCAATTCAATTGATAAAAGTGTGCAATTTTTCATCAATGTTTTCTTATGAAGCTATCATGTAAAATTATTGTTCGTAAACTGACTTTACAGACAACCATTTTTTATCCATGTTGTCGAACACGAAGTTATAATTATATTATTAACAATTTCTTATAAAAATCTTATATATTTTAAAAGATTGTGTGGGCTAAATTGATTTAAAAAAAGACAGTAAACACTGTTACGTTAACAACAATTTGATCTATATTTTCACTGTAGTCAAAAACCCTATTCAAAAACTATCTATAAACATATCAAAAGAGAGAAAGACCAGCCCTTGCCGAATTTTTGCGGCTTCTTCTCAGTAAAAGGTCTCCCGTAGTAGGACTAACGAAGCGATGGTATAATTGGACCCATTTTTGCAAAAAAGAACCAACCCACAGTTTGAGTGAAATTGGGTTCAGTACATAGATGGCACGCATTCTATCTTCTCATAAAAAATGGTTTCTTTTTACCGACTAACAACAGAGATACAACACTGTCACTTGCGGAACAACCCACTGGCCACCTTTTGAAAAACTATAAAGAACTATGGTACCTAAACACTTATTATTTATAACATTTATAAATCTGATATTCCTAGATAGGCTACACTATTCCACATGAGGTTAACAAGTATTCATTCATTAATATACTATGTATGTATTTTTCACACTCTGTTTACAAAAGTCTCGTTTTATCGAAACCAACCTGCTGTGGGTTGGTTCTTGTTTGCAAAAATGGGTCCAATTGTTGAATTTCAATGAATGCATTGTAAATGTTTATATTTAATAAAAAACAATGTATCTTTTATCTTATCTTGGACGAACAGCAGACGTCGACCTACAAACGCTTAAATTTACACAATTAATATTGAAATCTATATGTTGAACTTTACGCTGAATATCGAATAAAAAAATTTCGTAATTTTGTATGGGTAATATATTACTGTACATTTTGAGGTTAAAACTCTTTTTGTTTCGTCCTTCGTTCTTGAAAAATAAAAAAAAACATTGACATAGACGATAAGAGTGCTAAAGCCACAGATAAAAAATCTATACATTTGATATATTAGGAAGATTGAATATACTAATTGCCTTATCAAAATATATTAATTAGTAAGTACAATACTGACCTTCACCGTCATATGGACTGACACGAGTATTTTTAACAAGCTAAAATATTATTTATTGATTTTATAAGCATTTAACAACTAGATTTTGTGTTAATAAATAATAACTTAAAAAATAATACTTCGCAAAATTTAGACGGGTCTCTTAAGACAAGTAGTGATATGTTCAAGTTAAAAGTACTGAGACCCTACCATTACCTCTTACCGTGATTCAAAATCAGCTGTTAAAGAGAGACGCCACTATAGACCGCGTATAGCGGTGTCTCACTTTGACAATCGATCTTGCATTGCGCTATGAGATCATGGTAGGCCCGGCCGTCGGGTGATTGTTAACTAAAAGGTGGCTTAATATTTTGTTATGATATGAACGAAAAACGCAGAAAATATCCAAAATTAATATTTTTGCTAGAATACAATTCTGAGACAGGTCAAAAGAGATTTTTTAGGGTTCCGTTCCTCGAAAGGAAAAACGGAACCCTCATAGGATCACTTTGTTGTCCGTCCGTCAAGACCCTTTTTCTCTTGAACGCGGGGAGGTATCAAGCTGGAATTTATATAAAATACTCAGGTCTACTGTCCCTTGGAGCTGTGAAAAAATCAAACTTCTAAGCCAACGCAATCAAAAGATACAGCCGTTTATGCTGCAAAAATCCGCAAATTTTCGACACTCGCAAGGGAATCAAAACCTACAGGGTACTTCCCGTGAACTCAGAATTTTGAAGTTTGGTATGAAGCAACGTCTTATAGCACAGATAAAGGAAAAATTGTGGAAACCGTAAATTTTTAGTTACATCGTATAATAAAAATATGTTACGGAACCCTCGGTTGCGAGAGTCCGACTCGCACTTGGCCGATTTTTTTTTCATTTTACATATACAGCTAACGGAGGAAAGACAAGCGTGTAAAATGACTTCAAAATAATAGTTTGTAATGAAAAAAAAATTCAAACTAACAATACAATCCATTATTTTAATATCCCTCTAATGTTTACTATAAATTGCTTTTTTTTGTACACCGCAGAAAAATATTCTAAAGTTAAACATTATGTGATGTTACGTTCAATTATGGCAGTTAGTCATACAAATGCATTAGTCACTCGTTTGACGATAAGTGTTCGGTGTAAAAGGTCATGTTTTTATCTGACGCAAAACAAAAAGACAGTATTTTACAACAACGAACAAAGGCGATTATTTTAAAACGGGTCGTACTCTACAATTGGTAGGTTGGTGTGTGCCCAAAACTAGATAACGTCACCGTTTGTTGCTTTTTTTATAGAAAATAGGCATGCGCTTGACCACTATCTCGCTTGATGGTAAGCGACGATGCGATTTAGGATGTGACGCGCCTGCGTAGAACATAAATATTCACTCGTGACTTAAATACCCTTAAATTGTATTTGTCAGGAAACACAGACTCAGGCAAAGAGTTCCACTCCTTAGCGGTACGTATCATAAAATTGGAACTAAAACGCTTAGTGCGAATCTTTGGTATATCTACCACATAATGGTGTCACCTATTTATAAGTCTCGTTGTCCGATGAAAAAATGGGGACGGCGGAACAAGGTTGTGCAATTCTGATGCACACTCTCCGAAATGTATCCTATAAATTAGGGATAGGCTTGCCACCTTCCGTCTATGTTCGAGGCTTTTGAGCTTGTTATAGAAAAGATCCTCATTGCCGATGAGTCTCTTTGCCCTCGTCTCAATGGACTCAAGCGTCTGGAGCTGTTATAGGGAGGAACCGTCCCAAAGATGAGAACAATACTCCATACACGATCGAACTTGTGCTTGGTAGAGGATGAGCAACTGTTTCGGTTTGAAGTATTTAGCTTATTTAGCGTATATAGCGTATTTAGCTTTAGCTATTTAATTTGGACTCGGAAACAATGTATGTGATAATAATAATAATAATTTCTTACCCTCTCACCAATAAACCTAACCCAACATAAACACTATAAGGCTTGTGTTATGGATACTAGGGTAACAGATAGACATACATATATGATACATAGATAAATAATATTTGTAGAAATATATATAAATAATCATGACTTAGGTACAAATGCACGTATTCCAGCCTTTCGCACCGACGGTCCTGTGTTCGAATCATAGAAGAGGCAGATGTTTGTATGATGAATACGAGCATGAGAGCACGAGATGTACCTGAGTCATAGGTGTTTATATATATTTCTATGAATATTACATATCTATGTATCATATGTATGTCTATCCGTTACCCTAGTATCCATAACACAAGCCTTACGGTGCTTACTTTGGGTCTAGCTAATTGATGTGAATGTAAGAAATATTTATTTATTTATATCTTACGGAAATATAGCATATATGATAAAGAGAAAGGTTTTTTCTACACCGATCTAACGTCACATAATGAATTGCTTCCAACGCGTAAAAAACGTGACGATCCTCAGATAAGATAAAACAATTGTTTTTCTTTATATATGTATGTTAAATAATTGCTTTTAGATTATATAATATAATTATCAGTAAACGAAAGTTCACGCTTATTTTACTCAAGGTCTGTAGTATATTCTTAGCACTTAATCTAATAAAGTAATGTTTCACTTAAAAAAATATGCGTTAAAACCCTCTTTTTCAGGTCAACTTCAGGGCGCATAAAAGATTAGATTCGGTATTTATAGTATTTATGCGCCCCCCGTTTTTCGTATTAGACACATGGCAGATAATTATTTTTTTCTTTTTAGTTTTGTGTGCATAATTTCCAATTGCTCGATCTAAAATGACAAGTAGCAGTAAGTATGTTATTATGCAACATTTGCTGCCTCGATTTTAGCGCCGTCTGTGGATTTTTTCGGGACTAAAATTTTTCCAATTGAAATTAAATTTTGTAAATATTCTCTCTGAAATTGTGATTGAATCATGTCGGAAAGTATAAAATCATATATTGTCATCGTGTTCTGAGCTATGTTTAAAGATCCAGCTAGTCGGGAAATGGGAGAACCAAGAGAAGTAGAGAAAAACGAGAGATAAATTATAAACTCGAGAGATGTCGTGTGGTAAGTGTTCTTCGCCTCTAGTAAATGGAATTAGAAAAAAAAAATTGGCGGGAGTAATGTATTATATATTTTTTAAATGGCAACCTTGTTGACGATGACAACAATTCTGCCAGAGTCAAAAGTGATGGCTAAGCGTGTGTTTTTGAATATTAATATGCAGCAATTATTTTTTTAGTAAAATCGCCAACAAGTATTGCCACATTTTAAGCCTACGACTCTACCAGATATCTATTTATTTTTAATGGGTTCGCTCTTGCTCCCTATCAAGTCCGGGAGCCAACATCAGATCTACAATGGAGCGATCTAACCCAGAAGGTGCATTCACCCTGGTTCTGAAGGGATCTAAGTACTCGGAAATACAGACGCAGGGAGGGAGTTCCACTCCTTTGCTGTGCGCATTATGAAGGCTGTTGAGAAGCGCTTAGTGCGACAGGTAGGAATAGCAACCAAGAGAAGGTGGTAGCCCGCAGTGCATCTGGACGTCCGATAGAATAAGGGAGATGGTGATATGAGCATATGCAGCTCCCGATCACATTCTCGAAAATACATACTGTAGCCAAATGTTATACAAAACCATCTTGGATTATGAGAAAATATCTTACCTTGGTGTGTATCTCCCTGAAGACATAAGGCCCCATCTCTGCCACGTTAATGGTGTCTGCCTCTCCGGCCAGGATCTCATTCACATTGGTGACATTGAACAGATAGAATTCAAGGAACATAGGAATAGGGACTTGCCGCCACAAATTGTAGGTTGCCGAAGTTGGACTCAGAACCATAATCTGAAAGGAATAAGATACCTACATTATACCTCATCTTATCAATTGCCTTATTATTTTTCTGTCACTCAGTAACATATTAGAACAAAAAGTTCACCGGCAGTTTGACCATGACTGATGATGATAAGGCGCTTGTGAACAAACTTTATACCAAACTAAGGTCTTCCAAACCTTGGATGCATTAAATACAAAAAAGACTCAGTGAAATTATAATTGAAAAATATTGTCTAAAACGAAAACTGAACTCGCGACTTCTACTATCACCACAAATCTACCGAAATACTGACCATAAATACTAATTTTTTTGACACTTGGCAACACTTAATGTTTTTATGGCAATATTATTAAAGAAAATCATTAGTTGTTTGCATTGAGAAATAATGTTTCCAATCAATAATTTTCACTTACTTACTAAATGTATTTTGAGAATTATAATAACAATAAAAAAATACTAAACATTTGTATGCCTCAATATTTGGTTTTATATATAGAATGCTTCGAGAAAAGTTTTTATAAAAAAACAAAATATAAATACCCTTTGTAGTTGAGTCATGAAGAGGGTATCCCAATAAGCTGCTATTACAGCTCCAATAACCACAAATGCGGCGCCAAAGCCCACAAGCAACCCACTTTTCAACCCCAATGCTACCATTTTGGTAGTTTTTATTTACCTAAAACAAAAACACTAAATCAGTATATTTACAGATTTTCACCATGGCATGTAAGATATAACGAGCATGATTAGTCGCTTGTAACGACATTATGGGCAAAGGGAATTAAAACTATTATGTTAACACTAGCAAAATAGAGGCACTGGCAACATCGTATTTGAATGATGCTGCAACGCATCTGGAATTTCACACTGCATTTTTTGTCAATGTATATTTTATAGATTGTAGATTTTGTTAAGGGTTGTTAACTTAAAGCCAAGCCTTTTCTATGGTGTACCTATTGTGAAACATGATGTGACCACTTAAATGGGTATTTACATTTTGCTAGCTTTCTTTTTTATATAGAATGGGTTCGCTCTTGATCCCAATCAAGCCCGGGGGCCAAGACAGAATTCAAGATGGGAAAAGCTAACCCAGATGGTGCTTATTTACCCTGGCTTTAAAAACAGTTGGGTAATAAGTACTCGGTAATACAGACATAGGGAGAGAATTTGTAGGAATAGCAACCAAGAAAGGGTGGTAGCCCGCAGTGCATGTTTTCATATTTTATATTATTAATTTAAAAATTAATGTAATATTCTCTGGCATTCCAAATTAAGTAAATAAATACATATCTAACGTAAATAAAAGAGGACCAACAATACATTTCGAAATAAATAGGTCAATGTCTCAATTGATCAATGTACATTAATCAACAAGACTAGTAATTATTAGAAAATTTGCTGCTCTGCCTCAAGGCAATTACTTCCCATTATTTCATATGTGTATGAAACAATGAATGGCAAGCATATGTCTGATTGATTTAATTGCATATTGTAGCAGAATTTCATGAGACAACATGAGGACTGAATTTTATATTAAGCACTCTTATACTCTGTGTTAATTGCCTCAAAATAATCTATTTACAATGCAAAGAGAACTTTTCTGCAATGTCATTACTAAAGACATTTTAAATGAACCAGACAACTAATAATAAAGTTCTAAAGTGTTACCATAAATTATTTACTGGATCATACCATAAAAAAAATCTAATCTATGAATTACTTAATAATATTTCATGTAAGTTATATTAGTTAATGTAATTCGTTTTATGATAAAATTCATGTATATAAAGAAAGTTTAGCTATTATTGAAGGGTTAATAAAGTTAGTTCACAGAAGTAAATTATTTAACATATTTATTGCAGCTTCCACTCTACCCAAGTACCGAGGATGGTAGAATATTATTAGTGATAAGGTTCAAATAGGACAGTGGAGTGTTGTTTCTGATAAGGTTAACATTGGATTTTATTTTTAATCCTATTTATTAAATTTTGAGTGGCTGTCGTTCTTATTTTAAAAACTTTTTAAAATTAGGGTACTTATTATGATATAATTGCGTCTAAAAGTCAAAGCTAGAGTTACCTCTCGCCCAAGAGCAAAAACAAAAAAGAAGAAAAAGTATGTGTAATCAATTTTTGACAGGTTCTAGAAACAACTTGTTTAAAGAAGTAACAAAAACAATGTGGAAATGGATTGTAGTTCAGCTACTTTGTTACTTTTGTCAAATTCAATATCTTTTAATTATAATATATTTCTTACATACATTTAATTAAATTAAAAAAATCTTTTACCAGATTAACCTTTTTTATCCTGTTTTTTAACATGGACAATGTAACTCCTTTACAAGAGAGGTGAATCCAGTAAAATTGGTATCTTTTACAATTGTGGGCGAGGAAGTGAAATATCTAAATATCCCTTCCACCTACTAAGCTGTTGATAAGTGTTAGTTTGCTATTTTAGTTCTTATTTCAAGATTTAAATTCATTTATCCAGTAAACTTTCAGGTCACTGTGTAACTTATAGCATTATATAGCCATAGCCATATATTTTATCGCACTTAACTAAATGTGATGTTTACCTAACCTAACCAATAAAAACATAAAACTATTACGTTATAAACAATTTGAAAACATTTAATAATAATCATATTCGTGTAAAAAGTCTTATCGTCAGTTCATCTATAAATTTCATTAAATTTTTATGATACCCACCTACACAGTTGAAATAGAATTTATTTATTACAGTAATAAATATGGAGTAACAGAACAACTAAAGAGTCAATAATAAGAGAGAGAATTAAACAATGACAAACAACAAACCTAATAAAGAATTAAAGTTAATTTATGAAGTATAGAAACTTACTTTTTTATAAATTGCAATTAAAACTCTGCTATAAAACTTATCACTTCACTTATGGATGCAAAACCAACATTAAACATCACTATCAATTCTAATAATGTGGACATCCCAACATAATTAAACTTTAAAATAGAAGATAATAAAATAATATGAATATAAAATGCAAAATAAAAACTACCAAAACACGTCTGCCTCTTACTAGACTTTGACAGGAATAAAAAGGACAAATGGACAGATAAAACAAAATGTCTACTTGACAAATGTCAGCTGATACCGTGAAACGGTCCGAATCGCACTTTTTATAAAGCAAACATTGTTTCTAAGTTATATAAAATAACAATAATAATTACGATAATGACGACAAATATTTTGTTGATGTCCGGAATTTCTTAGACTCGACTCGACTCGATACGTAATGTCGAGTAAAATTGGCTCTGGAATCTTTAATCTTGCTTTAAACAACGAAGGTCAACTATTTCGGCTTCGTCTTCGTTTATTGCAGGTCGAAAAAAATATGTCCGGTTAGCATTTATCGAGATGTTGTCCGTCAGAAAACTGGTAACATTAAGCTGATTTATGTAATGTTCTCGATGTATACCGCTAGGGGCGCTGATACAAAAATCCATAGTAACATTTTAGGCAGACGATATCATGTATCGACGCCTAAAGTCGCAGTGAAGCTGCGCATTGACGATCAGTTTTTCGCGTCAGTCCAGACGTAGAACTGAGGCGCCACTCCAAATGGTTTAGGCCAACTCGATTTCCGCATTCACTCCAGGTCTTCAGTTTTCAGTTTCAGCTAAGTTGGATTTATATGTAGTCTCGGAGTATTCCATGGCCCGTCGTCAGTTAAAACTCTGGAGTGATGATTCGACATTCACGATCAAATTTTGGTTGGACCTCAGTTTAAATGTCTCGAAAAACTGATCGTCAATGCGCAGCTTAAATCCAACTCGGCGCGTCGCGCCAAACTGATCGTGAGTGCGTGATTGCGTGCGTGTTGTTGTATATACTATTAACTCCGAAACTAAGAAATAAGTAGTGGCAGTCAATCTGTTGGGAGATCTGCCCGGTCGAGCGAAAACTGAAGACCCGGAGTGACGCCAGTGAATGCGGAAATCGAGTTGGCCTAAACTATTTGGAGTGGCATGGCGCTAAAGTTTTACGTTTAGACAGACGCGAAAAACTGATCGTCAATGCGCAGCTTTAGGTTTCTTGCCGCATGAGTGAAAAGTTCACATCCGATTCTGTACTGTATATTTCGGTGTAACGAGTGCATAAACGCCATAGTCATTGCTATTTAATCCAAACAATATTTTCTTTCTTTTTATCGTATTTATAAAACTACAAAAAAAAGAAGTTATTCTTGATTATATATAATGTTTTCCAATTAGATTTGTGTATAGAGAAATTAAAATAAAATAATATCGTCACAGTTGCACTTATTTGCAATATTGAGTTGTAAGTAAATGTTATAATAATTGTGAAGTGATTGAATATATCTGATAATCCTCTGATTTATGAAAAAATCAGAATTGCTGATAAACCATTTCAGATAAGATTATTATATTTTATATTAGTACAATATTAAGAATTCCATAGTATTCCATATAACCATTCCAAAAATGGTTTCAACTAACATTTTTCGACATATGTATCTTATTTAAGTTTACAAAATGTAACACTTTCCTTATTTTACAGTATTGGGATTTGAAGTTATAACATTCGTGTGCGTTAACTCCCCTTACAAGTAAAATAAAGGCTAGTTTAGGGGCCATTCATTTATTACATAAGACGATTTAGGGGGGGAGGGGGGTCAACCATGTCTTATTTTTTCTTACAGGGGGGTGGGAGGGAGTCTCGATAGTTCTTACGTAAGATCATAATAATACGCAGAGTTAAAATTATACTTTGAAAAAGCGCGGGCAACCGCGCGAGTGCCAAAGTTCGCTCGGATGCGAATAGGTAAATGGTTTCCATTTCCATGGCATCGGGGCTGATGTGGATTGGGTGAACGTCGACGACATACTGAAAATCTTATGTAAGTAAAGATGAATTAGTAAAACCAAAGTTTATTCTACCAAAAAATAGAAATTATGAGTACCTTTGTAAGTACTAATAAACATTTCTAAAAATTGTTACTTTGAAAAATAAACATTAAAACAAACCAAACGTGTATTCATTTTTGCCTTTAGATTCTTACGTAATAAATATTAAATAGGGGGGGAGGGGGTCGGCTTATTCTTATTTTTTCTTATAATAGGGGAGGAGGGTCCCAAAAACTAGCGAAAATAGTCTTACGTAATAAATGAATGGCACCTTATTGAAAAAAAAGTTTATTCTTGTTTAATTTCATAACAGCGACTTAGAACTTAGATACGGACCGCAGCACGTCAGCCTTACAGATTTGCTTAATTGATATTGATCGCTATTTATTGGACTTTAAGCTGAAAATTGAATGGATACTTTGTATAGGTTAGTCTGCTATTGTACTTTAAATTAAAGAGGATTAGCGACTTTCTATAAGATATAACATACCTACGCATACGTATTTTATATGTTATAGAAATATGCATAGTGAATGCAAAAGATAAAAATTAAATCAGTAACAAGTTTTTTTATCTTTTGAATATTTTTGACGGATATGGATTATAATACTGTACTAGGTAAGTAACTAGTACGGGACGGGGAAGTGCCCTTTCTGCAATCTTGTATATGATCGAAAATACCGGTATACAACCCTCGAAAATTATCATGATCGCCTAAAATGTCATGCACAGCTAGTTTTTAAAAAAATGCGTTTGTGCCATGTCTACTGTATTCATTCGGGAGTATACAAGTGCTAATACCGTTTGGTGCAACGGTAACGATCCTACCTTTCGCTTCGAAGGTCCTGGGTTCGGTCCCGGAAGAGGCAGATGTTTGTATGATGAATGCGAGATACAAATGTACCTGAGTCATGGGTATTTATATATAATTATTTAAATATTGCTTATTTATGTATGACTAGCTTTCCGCCCGCGGCTTCGCCCGCCTGGAATTCGGTTATATTGCGGTATATAGAGAACAACTATAAGAAAACTTCTCATTCCCACGGAAAAATCTAAGAAGCGCGATGTAACGCTGGATACAATTAGTTGTTAAACCAAAACTGAATGGTACACTATATTATATGTTTTCCCTTGTGGAGCAAAAACATGCAGATTTTGGGCACTGGAAACCCGGGAACACGCTACATAGAGCTCACCATGCGAAAAACAATGTTTTTCCAAGTGTACTCCAGCAACCCTTAGAGTTTTGCCTTGTGCTTTATTAATGGTCATTGCAAATGAAACCCTTATAGAAAATTGTAGTCTTTTAAATTGAAATGGGAGGTCTGTTGGAATAATCGGAATCCGAGGAATGAGGCATTTAGTGAATCATTTAGCTTCAAAATTTACATGTTCATATTCGTTTGCAACATATAAGTAGATGTAAAAAAAAAAGTTAAGACGATAAAACTAATTTAACGTCATCCCTCGGGAATTCCTCATTTTCGGGGATTCATTATCGTATCATTTAGCTTCTTAATTTACATGTTTATATTGTTTTGCAATATTTTACCTTGTTTTAAACGACACACAGCGCCATCTACAATCCATCCATCAAGCAAACAATATTTTTGTTTTTCTTTGGGAATATTATTTTTTTCCAGGATAAAAAGTACCATATTATTTAATCCGGACTTTTGTCTTTACGTCTGCAAAATTTCAAAGCGATCGGTTCAGTAGTTACGGCGTGAAAGCGGAACAAACAAACAAACAAACTCACTTTCCGATTTATAATATTAGTAAGGATATATACAGGGCCATTTTATAAACACCATCCAAATTTATATATTATATTCTATGAATAAAGTAACGAAACAAGATTTTTTTCTTTTAATATCACTCAGTACTAAAATATTAAGTTAAGCCTATACAAAGTTATCCGAGGAAAACTACCGATTGCTGTCACAGTCACGCTACGCACGGTGTTGAAGCAGATGATTACACGACCCCCGCCCCGCCCTCCCGTATTTCATTGATACATTACAATGATTTTCATAAGTTGCAAATTTAAGCGAAAAAAAATAGGAACGTCAAATTGAAGAAGAGATAAGTTGATTTGTTCTTTGATTATAACAATATTAATCGATAACACTTTTAATAAATAAAAAATGAACATAAAAGTAAGCCACACCTTATGCACTTACGTCGCATTTTTTAAAATTTAATCAACTTATGTACAATAATTGGTTGGAGTAAAGCAAAGGGTGTTTCTTAACCACAGAATCTAAAAAAACACAGCGATCGCAAAGGCAATTCGAAAATCGCAAAAAAAAATGCTGTGCCAAAACCTTAGTACCTACCTACCTAAGTTATTTTTGTCTATTTTACACGATAGGATAAAGAAATGTATAATTAATAGTTCTAAAAATATTTTTGTGAAAAATTTCACAAGTCTTAGCCGCCCTGCACACATTTTGCTTTACTCCAACAAAATAATTAATTAAAAATCCAAACAAAATACACTTACATGAAGTTTGAAAACAATCACTTTACCTTAAAGTGTAGGTAATTTCTCTCTAAACAGTATTGCACGTTTATGAACATTGTCTTTAATGGGTCCCCGTATCAAGTCGGAAAATGCATATATTATCTATATAATGCTGTTACTTTAACTCGTTTAGGTACGATACTTTTTAAATCATTGAAATCGGTCCATTGGTTGCGAAGATATTACACATTTTGTACAAGCCGAAAGCGGGGCGGCCGAATAGCTTATGTGACGTCACGATTACCTTTCCACCCGCGCGCGCGCTCTCCGCCATTCATTTATTAAGATTCCCTCGATCTGCGCGGGTGGTGTTGTGGTTTTGCAGTTTTTAAGTGAAAATATGCCGGATTATAAGTACTGTATAATACCGAAATGTACTAATACTTCAATTAGTACACCGAAAAACTGTTTTTCAATGTGCCAAAGGACTCAAAAGTGCGCAAAAAATGGTGTACTGTTATGAAGAGGGATGACAAAAATTCCGCTTTCGTGCCAAGCTTCAAGATTTTGTTGCGGGGATCCTTTTTTATGTAACTCCCCACCAACCATTACCTTGTATACAACACAACAATTGTATACCAACTTTTATCATCATTACTCGTGTGGTAAACAAGTGGGTAGGTAACTTAGTAAAACTTGTTTACGAATGTTAAAAAAAATACAGGGTCGTATTATATATATTTCAATGAGTAAATGAATGATAAAAAGTGTAAGTAGTGAAGTTTCTAATAACCCTTCCTCGGGTAAAAACCAGGGTCTTACTCAGGTCTAACTACAATAAAATGTGCCGTTCCCGGGAATATTCCTCGAAGTTCCCCGGAACATAGGGGAATATTCCCGCCTTGGCGAATATATATATATCTATCTATACATGTAATTAAACTGTAGCCAAAGTGAATTCTGTACATTGAATATTTTTTTGAATAATCGCGTTAGGAGGGCTCCATACACGCAATAGAAACCAAAAACATTGTTATTGAGTTTCACTTTCCATGTGAAAACAGTTAGACGTATTTAAATCAAACTTTTTGCGTTCGAGTGTCCTTCTGCCTCTTAAACATAATTTTGTACAATAATCACGCCTTGACCCCAAGGGACTAGGATGACCACAAGTGTAGTTTGTATGGAGAAGTAAGTTTTCTTGCTGCTATCACCACGAAACTTGCTGTAAATATAGTAGGTACTAAGATGATAATAAATAAACCGGATTTAAGAAAGTAGTACCTACCTACCTGCCTAGAAACAATACTAGTACTTAACAAAGCGATTTCGTTTATTCATAGATCAAAATTACGTGTCCAAAGAACGTAGGTACATTCCTTTCAAATGAAGTATTTAAGTCTAATTTTATTTATTGTATACATAATATTTTTTGAACAGTAAAGTTTCTACACACTCATCTTCATAATAATGTTAAAATAACGGCGTAGGTAGTTACAACAACAAACACAACTGACCTGGCTGACTAACCTAAACCTTTTGGGTATTTTATAGGCTAGTCCAAGTACGTGTACCTACCTATATACTTATTATCCTGCAGTTCTAATTAGGTTGATAATGAGATTTGCCTACCTCTGAGTTTCCAACTACGAATTTCAGAGTGTGTCTAGTTTAAATGATTACTAAGATAATCAAAAACCATGAAGGTATCCACTTAAGGTAGATTATCGGATTGCGCTTGCCCAAAACCGATATCTACCTTATTTCACTCATTTGTTATAATATAATAACAACCTTCTAATATTAAACAAATAAAATCAGTTATTAATCGATTGGGTATAAACTGGTGAAGTTACGCTCCCTGTTGGACGAAAATCGCAAACAGAATAAAACCGCGCAGTGGTTCGGCGGCATGCGCTGGGTCATTGTGACGTCATCGCATGCGTTCGCGCGGTCTGTGAACCTCGCTCGGTATTTTGCTCATAACTTTGTCAATTTTGGTCGTAGAACAAAAATTTTTGCACTTTATGTTTTAGTTTCTCAATGTCTATAGAACTGCATTCATAATAATATAAAACGTGACTGGTCCCCATTGTATTACTTGTTTTTTCACTTTGTCACTTCGTTAAATGCATATTTAAGTTCTCGAGGCTTTGGGCCTTCTTCACATAAACCCGTCGTTCAATTTCGCCCTCGATTTCAATTGCAAGTGTGAACACATTTCGTTAGGTAGATAATTATGCGACGTAAATGCGTGAACGCAACATTGTACATCGCGGAAAGTCCGCGGGTGACTGATTTCATTGCGCCGATGTCGTTACAACTTGCGCGCGCAGCTCGGTGGGGCGCTTCGGGCGGTCGGTCGTTCAACTGTAAGTGCCTATTTTGCCAGTAACCAGCTGTTGTAATAATTCGCTCGGACAAAATTTTTTTTTGGCGGAAATTTTACCTCCCAATTTTATTTCATAAATGAAGTGTTTGAATGATATCTTATGCCTAGAAAAAATTTGGATGGTGTTTATATAATAACCCTGTATATACGCCAGTTCGTGACCCTAGTATCCATAACACAAGCCTTACAGTGTTTACTTTAGGCAAGGCTAATTGGTGTTACCTAATGTAAGAAAAAATATTATTATTATTACTAAAATAGTAGGTAGAGTAAACAAATGTATCAGTAGAATCAATTAATCTGGGCGATCTAGGTGCTTTAAGTATTGTAAACAATATATTTTACTAATCCAGGTGAATAAAATGCACTCTTCCTTATGGCCAGTGTATTCAGGCTTCCTAGACTATTGTAAATAATTTTCATAAAATTTATAGACTTTGTGTCTGCTACGGGTTCTTTATATGCATTTAACATACAGAATTTTATTATATAACCACAGAATAAGGAAATCGTGTGTATAGAAATAGTAGTAAGTTACCGGTAATTCTATTTTAAAGTAAACTTTTAATTTATTTAAGGTTGTTTTTTTTTATTTTACTATAATTGTCTTCATAATTATATCATTCACATCTGTAAAATAATGAAGATATCCACCAACACCAATCAAACATAAAGATTATGAAAATTAATAAAAACTAGAGCAATAGAACAAAATGTTTTTCATCGTATGCGCCATCTAGTTAAAAAGTAATGTAACACGATGAAATTAGTTTTAGTTCACAGTTCCTCAAGACAGCTAGATGGCGTTATGAGTTTTTGCTACTCGACCATAGATGACGCTGTCAGTATTTAACAAAAGGTAAAAAATATCTAACCATATTATCTATATTGTTACATATTTGATTAAAACCAGATATTAACTTATTATTTGTTATAAAAACTATTTTAATTTCCAACCATTTATTTTTTTTATTAAAAGGAAAAATGTTTGTATGAGACAGGGCTTTCTTTATCTTATTTAGTTTTTATGCTTCCGCGCACATTACACATTTAAATAAAAAAAAACTTATTTACGTGTTTTTGCTCATAATGTATATTTATTTTAATCTTGTAGTTTCGACTAGGTACTTTACAGGAGCCGTAATCATAGGAGGACTAAGGCAATGGTCGTCATATATTTTCTATAACCTCACAATATTTTAATCGGGCACGTTCTGTCACTGTTAAAATTTATGTAAATCAAAATTGTTATAATTTTGCATTTGATCTTTATATTAAATTTTTACTACTTTTTCTTGCTGGTTGGTAGGTCCTCCTTGATGTCGGAATTTTAACAGTGCATAATTGTCGATAATAAAGACATTTCTACAATGCACACTTCTCAACAGCACATAGCAGGACACAATACAATGTCAAAAATCAGATTATTCCGCGACGCTGCGCACGAGTGTGTGAACGTGGGAAGCTCATGGCGACTCGTCAAGTGTCGCCAAAACTTTACACGGTCCACCAATTCTCAAATGGACCGACGACAAAACGTCAAGTTAAACGTGCTCATAAATGTAACTATTTTTATTATATTCTCATAATTCACATAAGTAAAATATTTCTAAAGTTATATTTTTGACACTTGTCGAATACACAAGTGTGTATTCATTTCAAATACTTCGACATTTTGCACTTCTTTTAAATAGATGTTAAGGACACAGATAATAAAAGCAACGAAAACGACAAAATTTCTATAATATTTGACTTACGGCGAAGAAGACATTGGAGCAAATTGTTGTTTTACCAGTTTTATTATAATATATACTGAAATATCTCTTTTATCCCGTCATTGCTAAGATATTAGTTTGAAGTAGCTTAGTTATTCCATGAACACAGCTCTTGTAAAGGAATCGAAACGTCGGAATTTGATATACAAAAAATCAAGAATAAAATAAAATATAAGAATATAAAGAAACTAAAAGAAGGCTTTTGAAAAAAAGAGTCTCGTTTTTGGATAATAGATTTTGTTTTTTATAACGAAGTTCGACATAATCTTACTGAACTGGGATGATACCTTTTAAAAGTTTAAAAATGTTGTTAAAAATACAGTCTTGAACAAAAGCTTCAAAGTTCCAATTTTTAGATACGTCGTTAAGGAGTGGAACTTTTTGCCTGAATCTGTGTTTCCTGACAAACACAGTTTAGGGGTCTTCAAGACACGAGTGAATAGGTATCTTCTAGGTAAGCACGTCATATCCTAGATAGCATCGTCGTTTACCATCAGGCGAGATAGTAGTCAAGCGCCTTACAATAAAAAAAAATATTACGATATCAGTGATTATTTAAAAAATAAGAACGTGTTAATTGCATTGTTTCTATTTTTTATAATAACAGTACTGTATAATATCCATAAATGTAAAAGTAGTTTGTTCTTACACTTGTAAGTAGTACAAGAAAAGATTTTTTTAATGTTTTATAACTAAGTATGTAATTTAATACATAATTAAATAAACAAAAGAAAACAGCTCTTGCCGAGTGTCTTGCGGCTTCTCGGTAAAAGGATTTGCGAAGCACGAATAAAAAGCATTTTTTATCTTGCGTCCAGGTCACGACACTAGGATCGCAGCATTGTTTTTTTAAATAAGCACGTAATCAATATCTATATCTATCTATCTACTCAAATATTATAAAGAGGAGAGATTTGTATTTTTGTATGTTTGCAATGAATAAACTCAAAAACTACTAAGCCGATTTCAAAAATTCTTTCACCATTGGAAAGCTACATTCACGCTGAGTAACATAGGTTATATTTAATGCTAGAAAAAAAAATTTGTCCACCCATGCAAAGCCAGGACGAGCCGCTATATTTTTATAAAATCACTGTCACAGTGTTTGACCACGATGAACTCCAAAACTACTTAACCAATTCAAATGTTTTTTTTTTATTATTCTGGATTTGTTCCAACTCAGAACATAGGATTTTTCATTTTAATTTAATGAAAAAAAAATTGCAATCTATAATAACTGAGCCATTGCAACGCGTGACTGAATCAGCTGGTCTTTATATATAAAAGTTCCCTGTCAAAGTGTTTGACCGCGATGAACTCCGAAACTACTCAACCGATTTGGTTTTTTTTTTCATTCAGCTGGATTTGTTCCAACTTAGGATATAAGATAGGTTTCATTTTAATTAAAACCACAGCGACGAGTGGCCGGATCTCGTATTATATAATCACTATTGTATTAAAATCATTTTTTTATCATGTGTCCATGTCACATAAAACTTTTTCAGCAGGATTTTTTTTCAGGATTGCAGCATTTTTTTTAATAAATAAGTAGAATCACAATCTACAATATAAAATAGTAAACTAACGACGTACGTAACAACGTGATTTCACTACTAAAATACACTTGTAATCTGTCCTTCCAGTAAACTTCAACACCTGAAGTCTTTCAAGTTCTTTAAGTGTCAGCCAAATGTATCCAATATGTCTTGTTAGTCGGTAACCGGAGCTTTGTTTGTCGAGATGTTTTTCTCTTTGATTCGGCAGATCGGTTACAGACATCCTCGTTTAGAGACATCCAAAGGGGATCCGGGTTTGTCAGTCAACATCGGCAAATCAAGAGATCACGCTGTGAAGAGAAATGCGAAGCTGATGAAATTATTTGACAAAAAAAAACCGTGAAAAGAAAATATTTTTAGTCTGTATAATATCTTGATTTTTACTTTTTCTTACTTTAAATCAAAATCAATTATATATATATTTACTAGCTGACCCGGTCACGCGTTGCTGTTTTAATTGAAACTTATCCTATGTCCTAAGTTGAAACAAATCCAGTAAAATAAGAAAAAAATCATCAAAATCGGTCGAGTCTATTCGGAGTTGATCGCGGTCAAACATTTTACAGGAAATTTATGTATGTATCTAAATAGATATCTTTTATTATTCAAGCATTTTATTGCAACATTTTTGTATTTACACTAATTATTACTAGCAAAAAATCAACGTATCAAAGTTTCAGCGTCAGCTAAGGAAATACTTAAGAATATTCGACAGATCCGGCATGGTCTTGGTTTATCTAATTTACGAGTACTCGCCTGGACAGTGAAGGAAAGTCGGTATCTGGGTTCCAGTCTCGCCTGAACCTGAGGACAAGTTTAGCTCTTACTATACTTAGCTTAAGCTATTTATTCATTTATTCATTAGTTGCAACATGTGGTATTTTCAGGTAAATGTACATATGATAACCAGTACCATGACATGACCCTGCAAGGGCACCGCAACATACAGTTACAGAAAAAACATAATAAATTTTAACAATAATTTTAACATTACAAGAAAAGTATTAAAAACATTTATAAATTAATTACATACAAATAATTTTCATACATTATCATAGCGTTGATAGTAAAAATACTTATAAAGGATTATTTTACTTTGTTTTCGTTGTCACTAAAAAACTCCTGCAGTGAGTAGTAACATTTCTTTATGAGATACTTTTTAAGGTTAATTTTAAATGATTTCTCATTACTTTCATCTTTAATATGCTGGGGAAGTGGGTTGTATATTTTTATAGACATATTCTGAGGTCCAGAATTAACCATTTCTAATTTTGCTATTGTTAATGCCAGCTTTCGTTTCGGTCTTAGTTTTTCTAGACGAGAATACTGAGGATATGAGTGAATATCATTCTTTACCATAACAAACATTTGTAAGATATATATGGATACTATTATTTATGCTTTTTTGCGCTTAATTTATATTTAATGCTGACTTTTCGACTCCTTTACAAGAGCCGTGATCAAATGGTCGTCATATATTATAAAAAAAAAATGTTTTATTTTGCATTTTTTTTAGTTATTAAATTTTCACTACGATTACTGTGTACACTACTGAATCTACCACCAGTTCGGAAATTGGGAAGCCCTTCAAAGAACTGGTGAAAAAAACTCGGGCAGGGGGATGGACTTCCGACTTAGGACAAGATCACATTGTTCTGAACCCAAGCTTAACCCTTTTATTATGCAATTCAGAAACAAACACTTTACCACAACACCAAGATCCTAGTCTAGAAAAGTTAGTGTTTTAAATTAAGCCGGGGATCGAACCTCGGAGTGAATTTGCCACTCGACCACGTACGTCGTCAATGCGGATTGATTCGAATTACTCGCTCCTTGAGTCCTTATAAGAAACGTTAGAAATATTTACTTAACTTTTTTACTCAAATAAAAAGTTTCACACATCTCAGTGACAGTGAAACTCGATATGATTATTTACACAACTGCTTCTTAACATCTGTAACTTTTTCAAATATTTTATTTTAACTTTGGAATCTATGGTTTGTTTAACGAACATTTGTTAATTTTTTATAAGTTAATTAATTAAGTTTACTTCGAAGTGTTATTTGACTTATTGTTTTATTTTATAAGTTGAATTTTCATTTCATTCATTAACTGCAGAATTATGAAGCAGAAATGGATTTATTTATATATATTTTTTAAATTTAATTAGTTAATAATACCAGTTCACTAAATTGCACAGCCTTGTTCCGCCGTCTCCATTTTATATGTTTACTAAGCGTTTTGGTTCCAATTTTGTGATCCGTATCGCTAAAGAGTGGAACTCCTTGCCTGAGTCTGTGTGACAAATACAATTTAGGGGTCTTCAAGTCACAAGTGAATAGGTATCTTCTAGGCAAGCGCGTCACATCCTAGATCCCACCATCGCTTACCATCGAGGCGAGATAGTGGTCAAGCTCTTACCTATTTACAATAAAAAAAATAATGATTCAAAGTAGACCAAAAAATCTCTGGGATCTTACCGATGGATGCGCTAAGTAATAAAAAATAATTCTCATATAACATTTCGGTATTGGAATGGGTAAATCATATCAAAATGTCTTCTAATTAAAGTGAGATTTAGTTTGGGAACACTTTTTAATGAAAAGAGACAGCAGCAGCAGACGAGCAGACTTCTGAACTGCTATGAAAATGCTATTGACATAAATGCCGTAACTTTCTATACATTTCGTAAGCATTTGCAAGAAACCATCGTTGATTTATAGGATTTTGATTATTGTTATTGTTTTATTGTAATTAAGAATTATTTCTATCCTCAAGTGCAATTGTAATTTCGTTTTTATGTTACTCGTAACAATATACTGAGCATGTTGTGTTTGCCTTTAATTAATTGTGCATTTAGCTATAGAACTGAGTTACTCACTGTTATGTAATAAATGTATAATTGTAACAATTGTTGGTAAACCAAATAAAGAAAATAAAATAAAATGAAATTTAGTGAATATTTATAATAATAAACAACTTAAATCATAAGTGTCTTTAATAATGCATTTTATCCGACCTACAATTTAAATCTTCTGAATACCATTTTAAGAGCACACACCCTTGGTTGGCTGGTAGAGATCTCCTTTAGAGATAAGACCCAGTTGCTCACTGTACTGTTCCACTACTTTCCAAGTACAACACAGAGTTATAACATTTTTTTTTGTCATAGTAATCAAAATAAGTGTCATTATGCTAATTTTAGAATTAAAAGAATTATCACTATTAATTAATTGCTAATTTAGGTTGAAACGGTGATCAGCAATTAAAACATAAAATGGTTCTATAAATTTAATATATTTTATGCATTTTTTCAATGCTATCTTATAAGATAAATTATTATAATAGAAAAATACTAGAAAAAATAGACTCGGGTCACAAGTGAATTCTCAGGCGGGAAACTAACCCGCAACCTTTGGAAATCTGGCCCAATGCTCTCCCAATTGAGCTACCGAGCCTTGTGAACAGTCGTCGAAATTTTCTAGTACCTTTCTGATTTTACGCTTTAAGCCAGCGTTGTTTCATCAATGAGAGGAACATCCTTTCGTATTCGAAAGAAACATTTTTACAAATTTTTGGCCAATCGATTATTTAAATCGATTCCCGCCTGAGAATTAACTTATGACCCGAGTCGGTTTTTTCTAGTATTTTTTTATTATAATAATTGAACATGAAATGGTAGTTTTAATTTGGCCGACTTATCTTATGAGCGAGCGATCGTCACAGAACAATGCATTCGGTACAAAATACAATCGTATATATTAAGTAGTTGTAGGGTGAAATAAATAAAACTGTAAGGAGGTGACCTTTAATTTAGTTGTAGTAGATAACACATATGATATAATACGAATAATAATTGTAGTTTTGAGTGCGCCTATTTACCTATAGCCTGTTCCGAGCATTATTTATGGGCATGAGAAATTAAATATGTTACTAGCGTTTAAATTTTTTCTTTTATTAAAATTTTTTCCGTTAGCGCCATCTAGCGTCTGGAAGACGAACTACTTGCGGTTAACGCGTTGCTATAGTAACGTTATTGATACAATGGAAAAAGAGCGGACTGACAAACACACAAACCACTGTGATCTTAGATTATAGATTTATCATATTCACACCATTAGCCCAGTCTAAATTAAGCACTGTAAGGCTTGTGTTATGGATACTAGGGTAACGGATGGACATACATATATGATACATAAATATTTGAAGAAATAGGTATACATGAACCCATGACTCGATTTTAGTGTTTATTTATTTCCATATTAATTTAATTTAATTTAAAATATGCAGAAATTTTTACAATACTTTATGATCATTATTTTTATGATATAAGGAAATATACCTACCTAAATACAAAATAATAAAATTTGTGCTTGTTATGAGTGTTTACATACAGTGTGCGCGAATGTGTGCGTGTAGTCATAATTGCATTTGTTATGACTACACGCACACATAAATATGGTGATAAAAAAAATAAACATCAAAGTCACACCCAATAATAAAATTGTAACGAACAAAGAAAAGAACTTCATTAATTTCATTATACATCGACATATAACAATTAATCATTCTAAGAAACACCTTGCTAAGTCAAAATGTTTTCTTAAAACATGTCAGGTTTCTAGTGAAGCTGTGCGGCATCCTTTGATGGAAAACCGGATCGTGGGACCCTCCCCCGGAGTAGAGTTACCTGCCCTTAGCTCTCAAAGGGTTATATGAAACCATCATATTGTCCTCTTTATAAACTCTTGGCCTGTGAGTGTGGAGTGGTTCAATAGTTTTAATTAATTAATGCAAACGGCATTTTCCTTTTTGTGTAGATATATTCACATATATAAAAATACTCTGTCACAGTGTTTGACCGAGATGAACTCTGTAACTACTTAACCGATTTTGATGATTCCTTTTTCATTTTGCTGGATTTGTTTCGACTTAGGACATAAGGTATTTTTCTACTAAATAATAACACAAGCCTTATGGCTTACTTTAGGCTAGGCTAATTGATGTGAATGTAAAAAATATTATTCTTTTATTAAGATTATTAACAATATTGTTAGCGACCTCATTTGATAGTACTTTTCTGTTTTTTTAAACAGACTTTTTTTTTTGATTTTTTTTAGACTTTTGGCAGAGCTTAACATACTTGGCGAGATCAAGGCTCACAAGCTGCGCTGGCTTGGCCACGTTGAGAGGATGGGGGAAGATCGGGCGGTGGAGAGGGCGTACCTGGGACGACCGGACAGACGAAAACCGGTCGGATGTCCCAGGTACTGCTGGAAAGACCAAGTGGAGGAGGATCTTCGCACACTCCAGGCCACCCTGTGGCAGGAGAAGGCGCAAAACCGTACCGAATGGCGTCTCGTGGTATCGGAGCCCAAGACCCAATTTGGGTCGCTGCGCCAACTTAGTTAGTTCTTCCTGTAATAGAAATCAAAGTACAGAGCTAGTTTTGGCTCCTTAGATGCGAGGGATGACCTAGCCCTGTATACTTTACTATCCTCAACTAATGGAACTATAACATGAGTGGACTGACCATACCTTAAGTCCATAAGAGGGTATCAACTCAAAACTATAAATTCTTTTCTTTTTAATGTCACAGTGTCTAATTACACAATATTTTACAAATTGAATAAAAATAATAACTATTCAAAAATACTGTTCAATGTGGCTTAAAATGGTTTCAATCCATCTTTTTTTAATTTTTGAGGCTCCGAGATATGTCGGTTCATCCATGGCAATGGGGAATGCAACTGCGCTGAAATGTCGGATCTCGAAATTGAAAAAAGGAACCATTTTAATATAGAGAAGTTGTTAGTTACTGTTTTTTATTTCTGTCTTATCGCTGACAAGGTTTTATTTTGTTTTTTAATCCTGACGTTACCACAATTTTACAGGACCCGTGATCACAGGATGACTAAGGTAATACCTTACTTATAAAAATATAAAAAAACAACAATAAATGCGCAAATAATTCGGTAAAAAACTGGTTGGTTGCCTGTAAAGTCGGTATACGGGCGAAAGTTTTACGTGACAACGACTTTGAGTGGTAAAATAATTTTAATGTGAATATTCATTCGTATAGTAGGAAGAAGGATGAAATAATAGTAACAATTTAAAACATTTATTTATACAAAGAATTATATTTAAAACATTAATTTATAGGCACGCGTCCCTTCCACTTTTTATGTCTGTCTCTCTCGCTCTTAGGCGGGCTAACCATGCCCGAGTGGAAGGGACGCGTGCCTCTCACTCGCTCTCATTGTAAGCGCATAACGTGAGCGGAGCGTAACGCAGTTTCTTGAAGTTTCACCCGGCAAACCAATTTATAAGACGTTGTCACGTCAAAAATGTATGTACAAATACAATTAAGGGGCTTCAAGTCACAAATGAATAGGTATCTTCTAGGCAAGCGGGTCACATCCTAGATCGCTTACCAAAAAAATGGAAGATAGTATTTGAAATTGATATTCAGAAAACAGTGTTTTTTAAGAAATCAAACAATCGAAAACAATGATATTAGTACGAAAGGATACCCATTCAATGCGTTTCTGTTTATGCATTCAAAACACTCATTAAAGTAGGGGAGAGATTGAATGTTTCCTCAACTCTTTCGGCACTGAACATCATCAAAGCATTATCTCTTGTGTTGTAAATAAAGGCGAGATTGTAAGCGGATACCAATTGTAAAATCGGAGGCGGCGGTCCAAAAACGACCATTTTAGCACAGCGAAGGGTTGGTGTTGCTTAAACGCGACATTCTTCCACTCAAAGCAAAATTGTAGTCTTAAAGCTATGAGAATAAGGTGCGGTGTTGATCGTGAAAATTCGCCGTCTAGGGGGCGTGGTCGCGGCGTTTGTGATCCGCACTCAACCCTTGCTGTGTCGAAGGAAGACGGGGATCGTGTATCCATTTCCGCTTTGCAACACATTGGTTAGGATTCCTGACAGCAATTTGTGTTTAAAGGATGTTCGGGTTACGGTTTTCATATACAAACATTAATAAATTAAATATAGACTTGTAAATTGAAGATAATTTCATACATAGCTTTATAGTAACAGCTATATAGTTAATAACCCTTTTTTTTTTGTGACGCGGGGAATGCGTTAATAAACCTACTTTTTACTGAAATTTTAAGATTCTGTATCTAGTTACTGGAAACTCTACCAGTTTTGTTAAGTGTGTTAATTTGGAAATTCTTTCCAACTTTTAATTTGCTTTTTTATTATTGAGACTAATCTAAGTAATATTAATAGTAAGCTTTTAATTTAGTTAATAATTAATTAAATCTAGATAAAATAAAATAACAAAAAAAGCATGTGTGCAATTCACACGTGGTAGAAGTGAAACCTTCAAAAATTTTGGTTTCAAGATAATGAGAATGTAAAATTTCGGGAAGAGGATAATTGTAGGTTTTAGTAATGATCATAGTGATACAAAGTTAGATAATTATTTTACATTTTATTCTCAGACTCAGAGCTTACATTTTCGATAAATGATACAAGAGGCTTATGGGTAACTAAAGTACATACCACGAACATAAGAGACATTGTATGATGCTTCCTATCTCATTTTCTCCTTGGTTAAATCTTCAATCTCCCCTGTCTCTTTTTACTGTCCCTTTTTCGTTTCATCGACTTTCAAATCACAACGATGTTAAAGAAGTTTTCACTACAAAAAGGTGAATACTTTTAATAATATTGATGTATTAAATGCTAAATGATCTACGTATTTATAAAATAGGTATTAAACGTATTGATGTGATTTTTAAGAGTCAAAAATAAAACTAGGTAAGGGTAAAGTATGTGTTTTTAATTAGATTTCAAATTAGTAATTCGGCGAAGCAGTAATAGTATTTCTCTTATATTAAGTTCTTACACTTCCGCGGATATTACAATTGAATAAAACATCTTTTTTACGGATTTTGGGCATAATTTATTTTATATTTAATACTGACGGTTAGACTCCTTTACAGGATTACAAGATGACTAAGGGAAGGGTTGTCATATATTTTCTACTACGTTCACAATATTTGAATCAGGCACGTTCCTAATTGTTAAAATTGTATATAAATGAAATTATTTTGTTTTGCATTTTATTTCGTTATTAAATTTTCACTACGATCACATTAAATACTATTGAGTCTACTACCAGTTCGGAAATTGGGATGCCTTTCCGAAAAGAACTAGCGGAAGAAACTCGGGCAGGGGGACCGACCGTCATCTTACTTTAATTATTTGCAAAAAGAGCTAACTACATCACTAGATCTTGCAATGTGTGTCCATCAGGATTAAATATACCTAAAATAAATTATGCGCAAAATCCGTAAAAAGTAAATTTATTTCAAAAATCTTTCCGTAAAATATGCGTCTAATGAAATAACTACAGACAATATTTCAAATTTGACTAAAAAACTGTGAGATGTTTTTAAAATAAACAGCGTTTTACTGAGACAGGTAAATTAGCTGAACGATCGTGTGAGCGTTTCATTTTTTCACGTTGCAATCAACTTGCCAGCACGACCCTAAAAAACATTATTGCAGTGTTTTTACCATTCGAAAACACACTATAATTTAATACGAATAATGTTTATAATTCATTGGGAAATTCCGAAATTGCAACCTTTGCTTTACTGTACAGCAAATTTGACTTAAAAATGGTTACAACTAGAGTTGAGATTGTATTGAGGGATTGTAGGTCTGGGTGGAGCGGGCGAAGGCCCTTTGCTTTAAAATAAATTGTCCCCGATATATCCCCACGCGTATTTTACAAGGCATTTACACCTCGTTAGGCGCGGCGGACACAGGGTTAAGGAAACGCATAGTGCGTTATGCGTTCGAAAAGTCATTATATTTCCAAATTAACTTACATAAACGTATTAAAAACATGTTCCCAAATTGCAATTCACTTGTGAGCCGACTCGATTTTTTCTATTAAAATAATTTAAACTGCAAAGCAGTTGGTTGGCGAGACTATACGCTTATTACTTACATTTAATTTAAGTGTTTGTTCTATAAAAAGTTGATTCCATTTTGTCGTTAATGTATTTAAGTGAAGACTATAATAAAAAGGTTTTAATGTCTACTTTCGCTCTTTCTCAGTGAAATCTCATAATTTATTTTAAACCTGTTTTAGACAGAATTAAGCATTTAGCAATACGTACCCATTTATGTACTAAAAGTACTTTTTAGGGTAAATTAAGAGTAATATGTATCTCTTACTTGCTGAATGCATAGAATTCGTATGTTTTTCTTTCACAGTTTGCGCAAATGCTGACTGTAATAAACTAAGAAAAATGCTGACTGTAATAAGTTAAGGAAAATAAGAAGGTATTATCTAAACCAAATATAACGTTCGTTGTATTACTTAGATAGTTTTATTTATTTGTGAACATATGTGTATTTTTGTATATCTATATAAAATTCCCTGTCACAATGTTTGACTGCGATGAACTCCGAAAGTACTATACCGATTTTGATGTTTTTTTCATTTTTCTGGATCTATTTCAACTTTAGACATAGGATAGGTTTCATTTTAATTTATAACATAGCAACGCGTGGCCGGGTTATCATGTTGGTCTATAAATATTTTTCTCTGTGTTGCATATTCACCAAGGTATAATTTGCAAAATCCGACAGACAGGCAACACTAAGGTGTGAAGCTTGTTCTTCACCAATTTGCTGTCACTAATGAGCCTTTCGGCTCTACGCTGAATACTGTTCGGTGCGTTTTACATTTGGAAAGCGCAGTTCCGCGGCCCAGTGTGCGCTCCTCGATTCACCTTAAGCGGCGTATCAAAAAGGATTATTCGAATGCTATAAATATGGTCGGGAGATTATAATAATTTGAATAATAACATTAAAATAATAATAATGCGCTTGTGAGCCGCCGATGGAGATGTCAACCGCTAATAGATTTATCTCCGGCCATACATCAACATTATTGTACACGGATTTGTGATGATGCTGTGTTGCGCATGCGCCGGTTCATTAGCGATCGGTGATCTACGCCGACGTTGTGATTAACGACGCCGATCGATACATATCCGATACAGTTATCAATATCGGGGATCGGATCATTAGTGGCCTTATGTTTGTAATTGGTGGATTAAGTGATATATCATTTCAATAAAGCATTACCGAGGTCCGTGAGCTTTCTAAGCGAGCACAATAGATCAGATCGGGTCGATTTCTTTGATTTAGTATTGACTCAATTTGTAAGAAGTTTATAGTACATTCAATGGGCAGTATATTGCATCAATTAACTGATATCTATGTTATTTTGGGCCGAATGCGTAAACTTAATATATCCTTCTAACTATATTGTTTGTTTATACATGTGTATGTTTATGTGTGTGTATTGTATATGTTTACTAGATGACCCGGCCACGCGTTGCTTTGCTATGCATTAAAATGTAACCTATCCTATGTTGGAACAATTGCTGTTTGTATAAAAAAAAATCATCAATATTAGTGTTCGGAGTTCATCGCCCTCAAACAGTGTGACAGGAAATTTTTATATATATGTTTGTGTTTGTAAATTGATATCTTTAATTAAACCGTTCAAATTTTTGTTTAGACTGCCGTCTCTTAAGCTTTCTGCCAGTCTTATCAATCTAAAGGTTATCTGGAGAAACGCCTTAACTCCTTAATCGATACAATTCATACACTTTATAATGGGTACAGAAAAGAAGATCAGATACTTTTTTTAATTCGTGAGTAAAGCAAAGGATAAAAGTTACTAAAAAAAGACAACTTAGTGACAAAGTCAATATAATATCCTAAAGTTTTGTTTAAAGAATATGTGTATTTAATTCAATTGTTTATTAAAAATTATTGGTCACCGAAATCCATTTAATTAGAAATCAGAAAAAAACTGTTTCCAAATATTTTGTACTGATAACACTAAAGCTAGCTAAAAAAAAAGAAAGTCGCCTGGTAAACAAGGCAGGAAAGGGTACAGAGTATTAGTTATTATTTCAAGATTTTTAAATCTATATATAACTTTTACTTCAGAGCTTATTATTAAAAAAGATATTAGTTTTTTTCTCACTTTCATGAATGCGATGTACTTTTATAGGAAGTTACTAATTTTTCTAATTGCATTCCGAAGTTATTGTATTAATAAACAAAACTGGTTTGTACAAGGATAAATATAAGGCGAGGTGGTATAAATCACCTCTGTCAATACGTCAGATCAATTGCACAGATAAACAACGCAATTTAATGAAAACTTTATCGTAAACTATGCTACTGGCTGCATAATTGACGAAGTCAGTTCTTTGATTGTGTAAAGAAAAAAAGGTTTGACAATTGGCGAGCTTTTGTGACATTTCTCTCGATATTTTGGTACGTTCGAAACTTGAAATTACAATAGCCGCGTTTCGTTCGTGCTGTGACTCGAGAAAGCATATCCTATGGGTGGTTTATTGTTTTATTAGGGGCATTACACGCTTCTCCGGGCCCTTGTATTGAGTTTTACGACACAATGACGAACAAATCGTAGGAATTCGTCCTACGTCAGATCTGTTGATGTAGTGATGTAATCTGTCTTCCTGTCACATGCTGCTTTGTAACGGGCATGTTGGCTTTTCAACACATGTTTTCATTTAAGATATGACTCGACTAAATATTTTTAACATTTTTGTAGTGAAAAATTCTTTAGGTGCCTTGGGCATTTTTTGAAATGGTAAAAAACCAACTCACGACTCTGCTTCTGACACCGCTTTTGACAATATAAAAAGTAAACATAAACATACTATAATCCAAAAAAATTTTATTTCTAAATTCAAAGATATTGGCCGCTTATTTTTGACGTGCATACGTCTTTAAAATTGTTTCCATAGGAAAAAAAACGAATGATCACAAAATCGGGGGATACAGTTTAGTGTTGTAGCTACATATCTATCATCGCCATCCAAATTTTAATTACACCACTGGATAGCTAAGCTAAAGAATCAAATTTTTTTTTTATCTGCTTCGATTCTTGACCTACCTATTCTACATTTAAAAAGTAAAAATTGCGCTAATTTCATTGGTTGACTTTTTTCACTAATGCTACTGTTTTTTTATTCGTTCTTCTTTTGTTTTCTGTGAAACACACCACAGATAATATTTTCCGATTTATAGCTAGACTAACTCGTTGCTCTTTTTTCAAAAGAGGTCCCCAATCTTTTTAAATTAAAATCCAATGATATATTTTACAAGTTATGATGACATTACAATATTCTAAAATTATATTGCCAGTTTGATTTCTGTTTGGAATCAAGAATTATGTATCCGTTTTGTACGGATTCAATATTCAATCTGCGCGTTCCAGCATCAACTTTCCTAATTAAAACATAAATATTTCCAATATGGTCCGATTATGCAAATTAATAGCTCTAATAATCTCAATAACACATAAATCACAGTGTTTATACTTCGAGTTTTTACATTAAATTCGTTTATTTAACTGTTTATTACGAAACTCGTTCGGATTGAGATGTTACGAGTTACGATAATACCAAAAGGGGATTCTTAAAGGAAAAAAGTTTTGACAACGCATCGCGTTAAAGATGATATTAGTTTATTCTTTTTAAACATCTGTTAAGGTGTACAAGTTGGTGGGGAAGATACTCCATCCAATCAACCAATAGGTATTATATTTATTTTTCGAAATATGGTAACAGAGAATCTTTATTAATTGCATTCCATGATATGCTACTGATCATAACAATGTACAAATATTGTCTTGTTGATAAGGGTAGGTAATTACCTACACTGATACAAAAAACTACTCATAATTAATTATTCAATAACGTCAATTAAATAATAGGTAATATCAGGAGAATAATTATATTTCAGGATATAAGAATAATAATTGCCCACTGATAATATTTAATTCAATACAAATTCATTTGTTTCAAAGAACAAGGATCATAAATACACTAAATAAATTACATGAATAAACACTAATTAAAATAAAAAGCATGTGTGCAATTCACACGTGGTAGAAGTGAGACGTTCAAGAATAATACGTACACGTATACAAAATACCAAGGTTGTTGTGATGCCTTCTCTCAAGCTTTGTAGTACGCATGCGCACACAAACACGTATTAACACATGTACATAATGCTTCCTATCTCGTCTATTTAACTATCGCTTTTTCGTTTCATCGATTTTCAAATCACAACGATGCTAAGGAAGTTTTCACTTCAAAAGTTGTAACTACCTTATTAAATAGTTTTGGTTTTATCAATATATTGACTAATAATGTAATTAATAAAATTCAATTATACTGATATAATGGAACTGGTAGTGTACCCTCATTACCCTATTTATTATTATTAGGATACCCTTATTATGATCTTGTTAAGGTGTCAGATCTGGTATGCCAGACGTGGCTTGGAGTCCTGCTTAGGGCTAGAATCAATATTAGATTGATGATTTGTGATCTCCGTGTCCGAGTGGTTTATACACTGGCAAATTTTATGATTAATATTCGTTTTACGATTCAGTTATATCAGTTCTGTCTGTATGTTCTTTCATAAGTTAAGAACAAATTTACCGATTTCAATGAAATTTGGTATGTAATAAGATAATATTATTGCGCAAATTATAGGTTATATATCATATCGGTAAAAGCCTTGTAGTCCTAATATTATAAATACGAAACTGAGTTTGTTTGTTACATTCTCACGCCTTAACTACTCAATCGTTCATCATGAAATTTTGCATACACTTCGCCAGGAGTACAGAAAAGAACATAGGATACCTATTAGGAATAGAAATATAAATTTTAATCGATAGTCCACATTACAAATCGTAACATTCCGAATACTTACTCGAAAGTTTGTTTACATTGTTTGCAACAACCATAAATAAGGCGAAGGTTCTCAGTCAGTTTTCGCGCCATTTTTACTCACTGTTTTTGCGAACTGGCATAAATTAAGAGGGTCGTTTCGGTTAAGCGCCCCCCCGTGCACGCCATTCATTTGCTTGTTTTGTTGTTTTTTTTTCTGTCGCGTATTGTCTTAAAGCTGTTTGCTGGTGGAGTGAGCAAAGCTACTGCGCGGTTAGACGTTGGGCTCCGTTATCTATTCATAGGGTGTTTCGGGTTTGTATCTAATTGTAGAGCATGTTAAATTTCTTTTTAATATATCTAATACTAGCTGACGGTCACGGGTTGCTGTGTAAATAATTAAAATAAAAGCTATCCAATGTCCTAAGTTAGAACAAAACCAGTAACATTATTCCATTGACATTATGTCCATACCAGGATTCGAACCCGGGCTCGTATTATGCAGGATCATTGATCATAGCAATTAATTGTTATTTCACTTACCTAAAGTTTATTTTTTTATTTACATCAGACACGCTAATAGTATATATTTATATGCATATGTATTGGCTAAACTTTGAAAAGGCGTCTACAAAATTGAAAAATTTGAGCATCACTGTCAACAAGGCGGGTTAAAAAAAAATGAATTGTTGAATAAATTAATAGCAGGGAATAATATTTGAATAGTTTCTACACGAAATAGTGACTAAGAATCAGTATAAATTAGAAGTATTTTTATGTCTTTTTTCTAAAAGTTTAGTACAGTAAAAATCTTTATATTATAAATGTCGTTACTTCTGTTGAAGCTTCAAAATTTCTTGCGCCCCTTCTTGTCAATTAATGAATGTGTGGTATGTAAATAATGTTGGACCATTCATAAGAACTTTAGTTTAAGTACAATCGAATAAAGTTATTTTTACGTCTCAATATCGAAAAAGAAAGTAATATATTCGATTGATTAGATTTCTATCAAAAGAAAACTAAACGCACTAGCGTAGCACGTCAGGGTCGCCAATAATTTTAATTAATTTCTGCAAATCACTGGTTTAACCTAATCTCACTAATTACGTTTATTTTAAAGTATTTTATTACAATGACTAAAAATAATTTAATGTATTAACTTATTTACCGGCGTATTTTATATAATATAAAAATAATTTACTAAAATCAGAACTGTAACCAGCAAAATTTAAAGCGATATTTACCCGTAACATCCTGTATGAATCCTAGTACATCGTCGCTAGCTACAGTTGGTCACATTGTCCGCACGGTGGCTCCACTGCGCCCTAATGGTTCATTGTGCAGTAACAAAACGCAACGCGCGCCACACGCCATCACCTTCCTGGAATGGATGACTCTATTTGTTTGATTGATTATTTTTATTGACAATGAGTTTTTTGTAACCCTTTGAATCATGCTCATAATTAAACAAACTACAAAAAATATTGAAACTATTGTTAAAATTGTTTTTCGTCATTTTGTAATGACAATTATTAATTTTGATGCAACGGCAGCCATTTTGCCTTTCGTACTGATTAGTCTACAGGCTAATTACGTACGTCAGTTGCTAATAATTCTAGTTTGAAATCAATGAAATTGCCATTTATTCGATTATTCACGGACGATTTCAGGAGTAAATAAACTATTATTTTTACTCAAAACTAGGTGATCCAGGCACCCGTTGCTGCATAGGCTCAGTTACTATACATACTATAACTAACAGGCCCCATCAGAATACCAGCGTTGCCTACACAAGCTGAGGCGGGGACCTGATTGACCTGTTGTGCTTTTGTACTATAATTTTTGTTTGTATAATTTATTTCATGTGTTGTGTTGGTCAATAAATGTCTCTCTCTCTCTCTCTTTTTATTATAAATTTAAATGAAACTAATTCTATGTTCTAAGTAGGAACAAATCCATCCAAATAAAAAAAGAATCATTAAAATCAGTTAAATAGTTTCGGAGTTCATCGGGGTCAAACATTTTGTTAAGGCTTTTTTATAGATATAGATATAGCTAAAATAAAAACACGTTAATGGTAGGTATATAATGTTATATTAAGAACAAATCTTTGACGATAGTTTGGTGCAAAGAGTTTCCTGCCTTTCGCACACACTTTTCTGGATTCGAATACTGTTTGTGTAATAAATACGAGCATTTGTACCTAAGTCATGGGTATTTAAATATATATAAAAAAAATTGTTGTGTTGGTTGGTGTTTATATATATTTCTATTAATATAACTTATATATCTTATTATGTACGTGTATCCGTTACTCTAGTATCTATAACACAAGGCATAAAGTGCTAAATTCTGATATGCTAATTAGTGTTAATGTAAGTAGTATTATTAATTTATTGAAGTGAAAACTTCTTTAGCATCGTTGTGATTTGGAAGTCGATGAAACGAAAACAGCGACAGTAAGGAGAGATAAATTCATAAGAATTAACGTAGGAGAAAATGAGATAGGAAGCATTATGTACGTGTGTTAATACGTGTGCTAATTTGCGTAGTACAAAGCTTGAGAGAAGGCATCACAACAACCATGGTATTTTGTATACGTGTACGTATAATTTTTGAAGGTTTCACTTTTACCACGCGTTTTTTTGACGTAATATCAATTCCACAGGAGATTTTAATTGCTCAAATTAATAATGTAAGTTGACAGAGTCACGTCCCATCGCATATATAGTTCGTTTTAACTAAAACATAAAAATAAACTTGAATGACATTTACGACTCATTATACGAACAAATAAATAAGAGAGGCGAAGTTAGTTTCTTTTACGACCATTTTACAATTAAAAACCACGATTTGATTGATCAAAATCAACATTATGGTACACCCTATTATATTGGTCGTTAAATTTAAGGCTAAATTTTATTACTTAATTCAAATGTCACCTGGGATGTGGAGCGTCCGTTTACAGAAATTCTGGAAGGTGAAAATTATATTTTTATATTTTCTCATAAACAAGCTATTAAAGTTTTTTTTATCATTATTTTAATCGTTACTTCGTATTATGTAGACTGATTTTTAATGACTTCTAAATCATTATCAAGAATTAATATTTGGAGTTGTATCCGAACATAATTTATATTGCTGACATGTTATTATGAGTGGAATGGGACGCCGATAATAAGTTGTAAAAGTATGTAATTTATAGGATTGTAAAAAACCTTATGATTACATTTAAATAAGAACTAAAATTCCATGTAATTAAAAAAATAACATAAATTTAACTAAATCTAATTGCGGGTTGTCCAACGAGTTTTAATTTTGTAATACCTTGTCATTACCTAGGTAAAAATAATATTGTAGTTTTTTTAAATATATTTTTTACGCTATTGCGCCAAAAAAAGGAAAAATCGATATGCTCATCTCTTTTTTTATTTTTCTTTTATAGAGCAGTAGTAAAGGTTACATTTTAATTTATATAAATAAAAGAATTTTTACCGGATCCACGAATTTTTAAATCCTGACCTTTCGACTCCTATACAGGAGCCGTGATCACAGGATGACTAAGGTAATGGTCGTCTTAGATAGACCATTCATTGGATAAAACAATTAGCTTGTTAAATACGATGTTTGTTGAAGAAAATATTTATGAATATTTCTTTATTGGAGTGGAGCGAGCGAAGCTCTCATGGATCAGCTTCAATGACAAATGTATGTGACGCCATAAATCTAAGAGATCTTAGCCGATTTTCGTATTTTTTGTAATGAATCGAACCAACAGGTTTAGGACTAGATTGTGACGGAACCTCGTAATTCGCAATAATAAAAAGGTTATGACCAAAAAGCATTGGTTCTATGGGATTTCCCATTGAAACAAAAAGCGCGCGCTTTGAGAAAGCTGTCATTCTTAAGGAATTTTAGAATTTTACTTCGCTTTAATTTAATCATAAAACATAGTGATTTATCATTGATAATAGTATTACTCTCCGCTCCAATATATGGTGCTAGCGTAGCTTTATGCTTAGCGACTGCATCGCCTAGTATTGAGAGCTTATTACTCAACAGTTTACGTTTCGGGTTAAACGGTTACGGGTTAAACGAAATGAGCGGGTGTAAATTATGACATTTTATAATTGTTTACGTTGATGTTGCCATGAACAATGCCTTGTTTAACAATTGTAAAGTGCCACAACACGGCCCTTTATTCGTTTTGTTGTCATAGAGCTAATAAATTTCCGTTTTGGTCCAACCAACTAGACCACTCGCTGCTACTTATATTACAAAAACAATCATTACAATATCAACTCTAAATTTTGTGATTTAAAGTTGAAACTTGCTTTATACCATTTCCAAATTGCTCAGCCAAAGTTTACAATTGTCATAAATTATTTTTTTTCATAGAGTCAACGTTTTATGGTGCCTCTGAATGGTCACTATATTACAAAAGGAATGCTATACAATAGTTTCCTTAATTTGTTTTGGTTATGTTCAATTGTACTATTGTTTCAGTCATTTATTGTGCTGATCTCACATTTATATTACCACTGCGGGGGTCACAGTTTCATTCCTGTAAATACACGTTTCTAAAATAGAAAGAATTTCTCTAAAATTTGAATATCTTCTTAGTATACGCATGAAAACAATCTAAATTGTTTTGTTTATGCCATTTTAGTCACTAAAGACCCCCCTTCGTATTATGCGAAGCATTTAAAATTAAAAGAAACTTATATTCACACCAATTGGCATAGTCCAAACGGATGGGGAAAATCTCTTAATAAATTCATCAACAAAAAAATAGCAAGTTTGAGCGTATCTCCTAGGCGTTAAGCTAGCTTAACTTATCCAGGCATTATTCTTCATTTGTCACTTATATGTGTGTTTTTTTTTATTATTTTGAATGGATTCGCTTTGATCCCAATCAAGCCAAGCCAAGACTGAATCTACGATGGAACGAGCTAACCCAGAAGATGCCTATGCATCCTGGCTTTGAAAATGGACGGGTTATAAGTACTCGGAAATACAGACGCAGGGAAGTTTCACTCCTTTGCTGTGCGCATTATGAAAGATTTTAAAAGCGTTTGGTACGACATGTGGGAAATGCAACCAAGAAAGGGTGGTAGCCCGCAGTGCGTCATGTAGCTCCTGAGCACACTCCAAAGTACATTCTTATATTCACACCAAATAACCTAACCCAAATGAAGCAATGTAAGGCATGTGTTATGGATACTAGGGTAACGAAAAGACATACATACATGACACATAGATATGTACTATTTTTTTTTTTTTTTTTTTTTTTTTTTTATTTAGAATGGGTTCGCTCTTGATCCCAATCAAGCCCGGGGGCAAAGACAGAATCCACGATGGAACGAGCTAACCCAGAAGGTGCCTATTCACCCTGGCCCTGAAAACAGACGGGTTATATGTACTCGGAAATACAGACGCAGGGAGAGAGTTCCACTCCCTTGCTGTGCGCATTATAAAAGAATTCGAGAAGCGCTATCCTTAGAAATCCTTAGAAAAGTACTATCCTTAGAAATATATAAATATTTATGCCAAGCGCCGATTCCTCATGTTCTAGGTATACTTTAATAATAAAGAAAAACAGCTACGTATTTATTTTTATTCAAGCATTTATCTGCTATGAAATGAAATGGAATTATTTATTCACAGAGAACAGAGTATGAGTATAGGTTATAATTTGTATTTTTGTCCGTCTGTCTTGCCATCATCGGGCATTTGAATGTATGTTATTGTGTTTTTTATGTGTTTTCTGTTTTGTTAGATGTTTATATAATTTTATAAAATTAAACATGTTCCAAGCAGGACACTAATTCACATATTTTGATATCCGGGAAAATAATGCTATACAATGTGTCCCGTCACCAGTGTCGGAGCCTTTAATGGTGTGAAATATGGCATTTTTTATCGACAGATTGCCCCTCAAATTTGGTTTTTCTTTGAAAGCCAATAATAAAAAAATAAACAAAAAAGAATCTATTTGTTTTTCTTTAATTATTTTTTTCTATTTTTTATTCCATGACAATTGAAAAATGATGGCTGTGTACAACTGTAACTGTTGTCTACATGTTTAGCTATCAAATGGCACCTTTTTAATGTTGATAGGACATTTACATGGGTAGTGGCGGTCGAATTAGTTATGAGAGCCCAGGTTTTGGTTACCAAGAAAACCATTTTATAACCGTAAGAGAAAAACTAAATTTGAGGGGCAATTTGTCGATAAAAAATGCCATATTTCACACCATTAAAGGCTCCGACACTGGTGACGGGACACATTGTATTTGAATCCGGATATAAAAATGGTTTATACATGAGGGTCGAATAGCTCGACTTTTACAATTGGCGTTACCATGAATAGAGATATGTGCGCCACTCGACGGAATCGTAAAATAAATGTAATATTTTCCACTTTTGACTTGAATTTTGTTTGAATTATCACGCCATGTTTAGTAGGATAGTTGTGAGTTAAATTAATTTTGAAGATAACGATCTCCACCGGATAATGGGCGTGACCACAACAGCTACACAAACATCTTTATTTGTAAACTAATTATGCGGGCTGCTGATTCAAAATGATAGTTACACTGTGACCGAAAGCCAAGCTCTTTTTTAAAGAAATTTCGAGCATAAATTGTAAACCGTTGAATAGTCGTAATTGGCCTAAAAATACAAATTAAAAATTGTAATTAGCAATGATGTACTATCCCGATTATAAATAAACAAAATCGCAACTAAGGTACTGGGTTCGAATCCCAGAAGGGGTAGATTAGATATGTGTGATTAATACGAGCATTTGTTTTTAAGTCATGTGTATTTATATATATTTCTTTAATATTTGAGTATCATATATGTATGTTTATCCGTTACCCTAGTATCCATAACACAAGAATTATAGTGCTTACTTTTTTCTGTGTTAAAAGTGACTGGCATTTCTTTTGTTTTTCTTATAATTTAGTTTTGGAACCTTCGAAAATAGTGTTTCATTAAATCATCAACATTTAAAAAAAATGATACTTCTATTAAAAATACTGTTTCACAATGGAATCCATAGTATGGAACCTATTTGAAGACGGTTTGGTGCAACGGTAGCAATCTTGCCTTTCGCACCGACGGTCCTGGGTTCGAATCCCGGAATGGGCAGATGTTTGTGTGATGAATGAACATTGTACCTGAGTCATGGGTATAATTATTGCATATCTAGGTATAATATATGTATGTCGATCCTAGTATCTATAACACAAGCTTTACAATGCTTACGTTTGGTAGGAATGTAAGAAGTATAATTACATTATTATGTAATTTAATTGTTGTATCACTAATGAAGACATTTGGGTTGATAGTCTGATGAAGACGTTAACCCCAGCCACTGTCCGATCTCTTGGTTCTCACTCAAGGATGACTGTGCAAGCACCTGTTGATGCGGCGCGCGGGTAATTGATGAGCGAGCCCCGATGGACCCCCGTCGACAACGAGGGTCACGCTTCTGATATGCCGTAAGTAATAGCATGTAGCGATCTTCAATTATTTTTATAGGCCACTAGCTAAATAATTTCGAATATTTTTTTTATTTTAAATTAAATTGAAACCTTTCTATGTTCTAAGTGAGAAAAAGTCCAGCAAAATAAAAAAAAACATCAAAATTTAAGCAGTTTCGGAGTTCATCACGGTCAAACATTGTTACACGAACAGTAATTAGCCCATATATTGTTTTTAACGTTCATGATTACTAACGTTAATAATTATTTTTGGATGGATTTGCTCTTGATCCTAATCAAGCTCGAGGGCCAAGACAGGACTGAAGGTCAAGC
Source organism: Calamotropha paludella (assembly GCA_927399485.1). Classification (NCBI taxonomy): domain Eukaryota; kingdom Metazoa; phylum Arthropoda; class Insecta; order Lepidoptera; family Crambidae; genus Calamotropha; species Calamotropha paludella. The sequence continues at coordinate 1,627,728 of OV656806.1, read as the reverse complement.
GTGCTTACCCAGATGGAGCCTATTCATCCTCGCTCTGAAAACTGATGGCTCGGAAATACAGACGCAGGGAGGGAGTTCTACTGCTTTGCTATGCGCATTATAAAAGATAGTAGTAGCGCTTGGTGCGATAATTAGGAATAGTAACCAAGAAATGGTGGTAGCAGTGCGTCTGGATGTCCGAAAGAAGTAAAGTTGTGGAAGTATGAGTTCATGGAACTCCTGAATACACTGTCCGAAGTACAATTTATAAAACATATAGACAGACAGACATGTAACTTTGCGGCGGTGAGTTACGGTGTCTTCACCAATTTTACGTTATTCAGCTCTGAGCTGAATCTAGAATTTTTAATTTTTAAGACTCCGGTATATCGGTGGAGTTGCGCCATCGTCACGGAAGAACTGAAGTTTGGTCTATCAGAGGGTAGAGGGATTATTCTCGCCTAGCCCAAAGCTCAACCCAAAGTATCATCACCAACATCTGCCTCCCGGGACTCGAACACATGATCGTCGGTGCGAAAGGCAGGATCGCTATCACACCAATTTTTTAATTGGTAATTGGTAGAGCAAACGTTAAAAGAGTTTTATTTCAAGGAAAGTATGAACCTTTTTTTATTATCTCTTTACGTTTTAATGTTAATTATTTTTAAATCTTCATTGAATAATAGAGATACAAGTGGTCTCCTGGTACAAGTATATAAATACTTAAAAGGAGATCCCTATGAACAGTTGTAAATGTAATATTAAGTGAATGAATAAAAATTATTTTATTTATATTTTTTTCTAGTTCTCAATCGCTAGCCGCTCGTGACTTAGATGCAGCTCTTTTCGAGCAAAGGCTAACGTCTTCTTTTGCCAAAATAAAACATTAATATTATATTTTAACGTTTAAATAAAACAGTTATTAAAACGCGGCACCTGCCGCAGGCAAAAACTTATTGTTTATAACACGCTTATAAGCATACGGTGGGCGGTTTTCTCGTTTCGGTCAAGTGTAGGATGGTAGTGAATCACTAGTGATAAATAAGAAAGATCACAAAAACTACAATATCATTTTGTAGAACCTGGCATAGGCCATTTCTCGGTGAACACTCACCACTACATTAAAATTATAATATAATTATAACCAAACCGTATACTGTCCAAAGAAAAAGAACTGAAGTTATAAATATAATAAACGTAACGTTTTGTTTATTTTTTTTATTAAGTTTACTTTGCAGCTTTTATAAATAATTAAATATTGTTCAATGCTGTCATTAACAAATTAACCTATTTTAAGGTAAGCACTGTAAATCGTATGTTATATTATTACATATATATATTTAATATTTGTACATTATATAAACATTTGCAAATTCTGGGCCTCGAACCCAGAACAGTCGGTGCGAAAGGCTGGATCGCTATTGTTGCATGAAACGGTCATCAAATAAACGGTAAGTTGAAGATTACATTTACTCAAAACAAAGAGTTATTTTGTAAACTAGATCCAAAATAATTCAGATTAACAGTCTTATAAAGACCGTTAATCTAAATGTCATGTGGTTTAATAGTTTTCCTTTATACCGGTTCATATACATATTTGACTGAATAAATCTATTTTATGCCTTTAAACATTGCATTTTTTATATATATGACTGGTTATCATTAGGGCATAGGATATGTATGGCAATAAAAGTGAAAACATATGCAAATACATTTCAGGCTTGTGGTCATTACTATAATAAGTAGTTGTGGAAAATAAAGGAATGCTCAAAATGTTTAATTCGGTACAAATGTTATGGAAATTGAAGACTATGCCAAATTCCAAGTTAAATTATGATGCTGACGACTGTTTTCCTGGCCATTGCGAAAGCTAAGGAATTTATGTTGAGGTCTGAAATTGGATGGGTGACCAAAAAGGATGTGTTCCTTTTTGACTAAAAAAATATGTAAAAATTACCGCAAAAACGCTTGATTTTTATAATTTAGAAATCTATGTAGTTATTATAGTAATAAAAGCTATTGGACGCAGGAAGAAGTCATGTTTGCGTAACATTCGGGAATGGACCGGAACCACAATTGTCGAGGAGCTTTCCAACCATCCCAAAGACCGGGTGTAATATGTGGAGCTGACAGCCAGCCTTCAATAGTTGGAGAGACACTACAAGTATAATTACAGTAAATATATACAAAATTATATAGGCACGTAAGAAGTTATACTTCTTCATAGTTACTAATAAAAGATAACTAATATTATAATTTTATATAAGTTATTGTTAACTACCATTTATAATTTAAAATCACACACACACAATCATAATTAGCGGCCAACTTCATGCTGCTGTTTTATTCTGTCGCTTGTGCGGCCAACTTCTACATGATAATTTTGTATCACATCTTAAAATTTCACCCTCATCATTTTTTCATAACGCGCCTAAAGAAGTATAACTTCAATAAAAAACAAATCATATATATAAATGACGTAAGAAAAACTTTCTAATGAGTGACTAATTATTTATCGCAGCCGAAAAACTTCTACCGCTGGACAAAACTCTCCTCTAAAATGGGTGTTTTTTTAAAAGGGTAATTCGTTGGTGTCTCAGCCAAATTATGTCCACTGCTGAAACAAAGACATCCCCCAAGGATCTCCACAATGACCGGTCCTGCCCTGCCCGCATCCAGGTGCTTCCCGCGACCTTCATCAGATCGACGGTTCACCGAGTGGGAGGCCTGCCTACATTACATCGCCTTCTGTCCGTGGTCGCAAATCGAGATCTTTTCTACCCCAACGGCCATCAATTCTACGAGATTTTTGTCCTAGGAGCTGTCAAATATGGTTTTATTCAAATAGAGTATGATTTTTATTTCTTTTACGTATCGAAAAAGGTTAATAAAACTTAATAAAAATATTATTAGTAACGGCCGTGTAACAAGAGTGTTACAATTACGTTACTAACAGGGGTTGTAACAGAATAAAATTAAGGGCACAAAAGACCCAGCGGGGCGCCTGTTAAAGAAACATATATCGCCCTAATCGAAACACAAGGGAATTTCGACCTTATTCCCATCGAGTAGGAGATTTTCTCATCCCTTATATATCATTGTGTGGCGTCAACTTCTTTGTTGTGAAAATAGTCATTCGTTAACAATTGTAGCGTGCTGTTGGTTCAGATAGTTATCGGGTAGAGAGAGTGGTATAGTTTGTTTTTCTTTACTTTAGCATTGTATAACGAATTTAATAAGATGCAATTATTCTTATTGATATGGAAAATAATGAAAGAACAACACAGTTTTAAATAACACATTTTTAATGGGTTCTCTCTTCACCCCAATCAAGCCCGGGGGCCAGAATCTACGATGGAACGAGCTAACCCAAAAGGTGCCTTTTCGCCCTGGGTTTGAAAATGGGCGGGTTATAAGTACTAGGAAATAAAGACGCAGGGAAGGAGCTCCACTTCTTTGCTGTGCGCATTATGAAAGGTGTTTAGAAGTACTTGGTTAGATAGGAATAGCAAACAATAAGGCTGCGGTTCCACTGAGGCGGAGCGAAGCAGAGCGGAGATGAGCTGTGCCGCGATTCACCAATCACATAGCTTGAAATCCACATATCTTCTCCACTCCGCTTGAAAGGAAACAGCATTGGCGGAGAGGAGCGGAATTGTTTAAAATATCGGGAAACAGGACGGGTTTTTGGGATACACAAATACCTACCTGTTGCTGATACAATATTAGGCGTTAATGTTTAAATTATTTCTCGGAAGAGTGGCCAACGTAAGCGAATAAAAAATCGGCAAATATTTTATAATAATATAATGAATGACACTTGTTTCTTTTTTTTTTCTATATAACTAATTTACATTGACATTTGACAAATAGAATAAAAAGTATTTACTAAAAACTATTGCTTCGTCTATACTACCTATAAATGCAATGAAACGAAGGATGCAGCGTGGGAGATTCCTATATTTTGTTTAACCAACAACATCACATGTGTTCTGACTGAGAGAACACGTGTCACTGGGCACTCCGCCCCGCTCCACCCCACTCCGCTTCAGTGGAACCGCAGCCTAAAGAGTAGCCCGCAGTGCGTCTGGATGTCCGATAGAATAAGGGAGATGGCGATATGAGCACATACAGCTTCTGAGCACTCGTCTCCTTCATAGGAACTGTAATCACAGAACGTCAGGATCAAATATACCTAAAAAAGTAGAAAAAGCATGTCCTTTATCCGGTAGAAGTGTAAGAACTAAGCCATAGTTTAATTATAGAAAAATACACCAAATTTCATGCCAGTAACGTGCTGATTTAGAACTAGGAGCTCATGGCTACCTGAATCACCCCATGTATATTCCGACATTTTTAGTAGTTTTTGAGTTGTGCAGTTTTTCATAAATATTTTTTGAAAAACCTTTGAGGCAATTTTTTCTTCTTAATTTTTTTGTAGCGTCATGGTATTTAATAATTATTTTTTGTTTATTATATGTTTATTTCTGAGGAAATATTAACTGGAAAACTAAGAATAATGGCGGAACATACATGGCAATGATTCGGGTAGCCCTAGTAATGCTCTTTATCTGGACTTCCGCTTTACCCAATTTTCTGGGCACCTATATGTTTGAAACTAAATGCAATAAACAATTAAGTGACAGTTAAAACAACTCGTAATGTTAATAAAAGCACATTCTAAATGCAAAGCGCATTTCTCAATATAAATAAACAAATAGGTAATGTAAAAACTTTAAAACTGTTGCTTCTTTTAATAACAAAGATGTCGTTGAACAGTTGCAAGCGTTATCCACCAATTAAGGGGGAAGAAATCTAAAACAAAGCGATGAATGAATAATTATTGAGCATAAAACTTATTTTACGACACAGGGTATATTGATGCGAGTATTATTAAAAAGATAATGTTTAATGGCGGCGTATATCACCCTTAAGTTTTTACGATTGTTTTATTTCATTTTGTTGACGCGTAATGTGGTAGTGGGCACTTTACAGACGGACAGCTTGACTGTATTCCAATTTCACTATTACTTTATGAGTGACGAAATACATACATTAAATGCGTCAGTGTAATGGGTGGTCAAAAATATTGCTAATTAAAGATAAGAAAAAGAGAAAAATGATTTTAATATGCATATCAGGAACCCTATTGAGGGATCTCAGGAAACCTATAAAACACGAATAGAAAACTTACAAAGACAGTTTTAAGGTACTTAGACTTTAAATCCCATCAATACTCCAATAGAGTAAGATCCCAGTGCCCCCAGACCTACGTTATTTTAGCAAAGCTGCAATATTGAGGATTTCTAATCTACTATGTAGTTAAGACAGTATGCGTACTAACTAGCTCGAAAGCAGGGCCCCGCTTTCTCAAAATTTCAGCTTTGCTAAAATAACGTAGGTCTGAGGGCTCTGGGATTTTGGACTATAACGATTATTACCATAGAAGGTACCATTTTCTACCGCTTGAGACCAGACGTAACATTAACGACACCGCTAACCTTACTTATTGAATCTGTTGATTGTCCAGAGCTGCTCTCTAAAATACATATGAAAACTTACTTAGGTATTAAGATTTAGGCAACGACCATATCTAAGCATATCACCAACTAGGACCCGAAAGCAAACTACCCTATGATATTGACCAGTTTCGTTCCAGTACAGCCTCAGTCTTTTCTACGATAAATTTCTTTTCCATGGAGAAAAGTTAGGTTTTGTTTATTTTTTAATTTTCTCCTCTTTGCAGCTTTTATAAATAATTTTATCTACTCTGATACTATAATACAAAGATTCTAAAACTGAAAACAAAATGCTTATGACAAACATTACGTACAGGTCAAAAATAATAAAAAAAAAAGTTTAATTACGATACAGGTCTTGTATGGACACCTGTAACATAATATAACTTTTTAATCATAACGACACACCTATACAACCTCCAGCTGGACCAAGGAGGTTGAACCTCTACTTTAAAAAGGTTTCAATGAACGAGTCCGCGACGACGCAACACACATGCGCAATCGATGTTTGCACCTTGGCGCCAACATTTGACATTTAAAAAATCTTTTCAATATTTAAACAAAGTTTGGTTTTGTTTGTAAAATACATAAGTTTTTGTGTAAAAACATGTCTGAAAGCGGGGATAGTGGTGATTGTACACCACCAGACATTCTGGAAGCTGCGTCAAACATGACCATGAACCCGTTGCCGGCGAAATCTAGGAGCAACTATAATAAATGTTACCACGAATTCATGGAATGGAAAATGAATTTACGTATTATAGTATGAGAGTAGATAAAGTAGTGTATGACACTGTACATAACTTGGTCTTATAACACTCGTGTGATACTATAAAAAAACTCGCCTACGGCTCGTTTTTTTAAAACACACTCATGTTATAAGAACCCTTATTATGCAACAGTATCATAAACTACTATAATATTGTTCAATGCTGTAATTATTAAATTATAAGCAACTCACTTAAATCACTTGTCAGTCCGCTACCACGCGCCCCAACCCTCACAACAGTCCCAATGCTGCGCGAATTGTGAAAAAAATGTCAGACTCCCAGACAAAAATGCAATTTTCTCGCTAAATAATAAAGTTAGGACCAAACAAAAAATACTAACGTAAAGCTGATTAAATAAGAAATCCACCACAGAATATTTGAATCTCTGTAACTCAAAAATTAATTGTCATTTAAAAATAAACAGCAGTCTACGCGGTAATTTGAATATGGTTACAATTGCTATCAGGGACTGAAGGGGGTTTTGACTTTCGGTAGCAATTGCTACCGTGGACCGACAAGTGGTTAAAATAATATCGTGGAGATATCTAAATGCCATCAACATTAGCTACCGATTACATTATAGTATATGATATGTGTCTGTAATTCTTCCAAAAATAAATAAAATACAATATAAGCATTTGCAATGCATGTATTAAACGTAAAAGCTTCGCCGTAACTCCTACGGGATACCTTGTACCGAAATGAAGACATAAGAAATTCGCAAGGGTTGTTGTAATGTACTATTATTACAATGAATGGATTTTATATAGTACTCTTATTAAAAAAAAAATAGTAACAAGGTTAACAACTTCACGCATTCTGTCTTTTGAATAATCACCGAAATAGTAATAGCATTTGTTCATAAGTGTATTTTTAAACATTTAAAGGGAATTTCAGTCAGCTTGTGTAGAACTTAGTTGACAAAAGGTAATTCTCTACCATTCTTTTTTTATTTTTTATTATAAATAGGTAAGCGCTTGACCGCTATTTCGTCTGATAGTAAGCCACGATGCGATCTAGGATGTGATGCGCTTGCCTAGACTATTTACTCGGACTTGAAGACCTCATTCATTCAATTACTTATGATCTAACCTATCGTAATAAAGATAGTACGCATACATATAATTACGTCTTTTTTCGTAGGGGTAGGGTCATTCAAATCACAGATTTCCACTTTCTAAGATTCTGACATAAATTTCTCGCATTTTAAACTTTCAAGCTCGTCGTTTAAGGTTGCTTTTAATTTGATATTTTTTAGGACACTTCTATTTGGTCCCTAAAAGTTCGTTTTGATCTGCCTTTATTGACTTCCCATGCACATTTGCTTCATAAACTTACCTTATTCTATCGTCTATCCTCTCTACATGTCCAAACCATCGAAGCATTTCTTTCTATCTTTGTCACTATATCTTCTTTCACACCACCCCTCTGCTTATCACATCATTCTAAGAAATGATGATAAGTCTTACCCACACCTACATCCTCTTAATATCCGTGCGAGTACCTTCAATCTCAAGGCTGTTCAACCATAGGCCCGCGGGCCACACAATGGCTCGACGACGCATTTTGAATGGCCCGCGCAGACAAGATTAAGAAATTCCCGCCAAGTTGAAAATATGGATCCCCTTAAAGTAAAAATCATTGTTCCTCTCAGACATATCTTTCCATACGTACCAGAACTTCAGCCATACAGTACCTACATCGAACTCATACACACAAACGCAGACACGCACGCAGCCACGCACGCACACACGCACGCACATACACACGCATACACACACACACACATACACACACAACCATATACATAAGCAAATAAAAAAAAAGTATCTGTAATGCACTTAACTGTAATTTATTATAAACTAGTTATACCATCTGATATTTGTAACTAAATTTTGATTGTCTCGGATTTCCAAGATGGTGGGAGCCTGATGACCTGTACTAACGGGTAATTTCTATTTACCTATTTCGGGCATCAGTCTCACACAAACTTAGCCTAAGATTTGTAATGTTAAGTATTGTAGTAAGAGTTTGTGGTGAGAAAATAAAGATTTTATTTATTTATTTATGGATTTTTTTTATTGCACAAGTCTATAAAGTATGAGTTTTTGGCGGATTATTGACCACTTGATTTCATTAGATAGTTAAGTGGTTAGTGGCCCGCCAAAGATTTTTGAATCATCCGTTTGGCCCGACTGTTAAGAAATTGAAGCAGCCTTGTTCTATCTAATTGAGCTACCGGAACCTTGTGAGACCTGTTGAAGTAAAATAAAAAAATAATTAAAATATAAATTCGTACCAAAATATTGGATTTCCTTACTACTTAGGGGTCATCGCATGAATTCCGAAACCCATAAACGTCAACAATCTAAAACTGTCCCCTAAAACCACGGTGACATATCAAATTGATGACTTCCATTTTTAATGCCAATACGCTTTCCCACTGTTTTAAACATTTTATTTACGATCACTTTTTTGAGTAAAATTTTATTATGTTTTCGTTAATAAATGTGACTCTTTATCAAGAGGCGATCGTTTAGTTTTTAAAGCGAGTTTTGTTTGTTTTTTTTCTGTTATATAGTATTTTCAGTTTAGATTACCTTACGACATCTTTATAAGGGTATAAAGTTTAACAATAAAAAGTGTAATCGCATTTTTATGCGGTATGTATGCGGTGGGTAAGGTGGGAATTGGAGTTAATTCGACAATCGTCTTGATATAGTAATTTTTGTAGATGAAATTTCAATAAATAATTGCTATAAAAAAAATTAATGTCAGGTAAGAAGTTGATCTGGTTTTTTTCGACCGTTTTGTGCAACGGTAGCTATCCTGTCTTTCCGACGGTCCTGGGTTCGAATACCGAAAGGGGCAGATGTTTGTATGATTAAAAGCATTTGTACCTGAGTCATGGGTGTTTATATAAATATAAATTTCTATGACTATGACATATATATCATATATCTATCCGTTACCCTAGTATCCATAACCTTTATATAATGCTTACTTTGGGGTATACTAATTAATGTGAATGTAAGAAATATTTTTTTATTTATTGATGTTTAAGTATACCTATATCGATTGTACAATTTTTTTAGATATAAAAATCTTGCTACATATTTAGTGATTTAATGACAAAAAATTAAATAATAATCAACTTAAATAACTGCTTTTTGGTTGAATAAGAAAATATTAAAATGGATTCCTAATTGATTCACAAATTGAAGTAATAATTTGTCTCACAGGCATAATATAAAGTGTGTAGTATAAATTGACAATTATATAGATTTAATATTAGGAGGTATAACCATAAAGGACAATTACGATCACTAAAATAAAGGTAAACAGCATTGTGGCATCAAAAAACCAGTATTAAAAGTATATTTGACACGCGGTAGGCTCGCCCTCCCGTCAACATATCGCGGCCACAAGTTTATTGGCCATTAAAATAGGGGGAATGTGTCTATTCCACGGTTAACTACACCCCGTATCAATTACAGACAATATTGTTAAGTGCTATTATCTCCTTACAGTTTGAAAACTTTATCTAGTCACAGCAATTTTAACAGCCATCTTTTTAGTTAGGCGTCACCGATAGCCCTTTATGCAGAGAATTCATGGAAACAAGAAATAGCCACACACATCATTATTGAACGCAGAGAAGTGACCTACCCGGGGAAACTCATCGGCAATGACAATCTTTTTTGATGTGTAACATCTTTCCTCTCGCTTTCCTGCAATTTGTGGGAGTGATTTCGTGAAATGGGACGGAAGTGTGTAATAGGAAGTCGTGAAAGCGCGCGCTATTCGATTTGGCGAATGAGCGCGCGGTTTTAGAGTTGACCGTCAGATAGTACCAACCAATTTTCCGAGAGGTCGGTACTGTCAGCCATCAGCTGTGCACTTAAGTTACAGTGTTGTAAGTGTAAAAACGGTGTTTAAAGTTTGCTGTTATATAAATCAATTTATTTACTTCAACTACATAAATAAACATTGACTGTTGATAATAAGTCTCAATAAAGTGCAGATCATTGGGAAAAATTCAAGTAAGTAATAATAAATAATTATTCGAATAAAGTATTTCAGCATTGAGATTTTTTAAATTTATAGGGTAATATCAGTCACTGCTTAAACAAAATCTTTTATAAAATTAGTCTTTTTTTATGATCTTACGAATAAAATATTTCAGTATTTAGCTTTTTTAAATTTTCAGGTTAATTTCTTGACCCATTTTTTTTTTCAGAATATAATTTTAAAATTGTTTGTTACTACTTTATTATAAGCTCAATAGCCTTGAGCATAGGCGGAAGGTAGCTAGCCTATCCGTTTTTATAGGATATATTTGGGAGAATGTGAAACAGAATCGCACAGCCTTGTTCTGCTGTCCCTATTTTAAATCGGACAACTAGGCGCCACCGTTGTATGGTTGATATATCAAACAGTCGCATTAAGCGTTTTGGTTCCAATTTTGTGATACGTACCGCTAAGGAGTGGAACTCTTTGCCTGTGTTTCCTGATAAATACAATTTAGGGATTTTCAAGTCCCGAGTGAATCGGTCACATCTTAGATCGCATCGTCGCTTACCATCAGGTGATATAGTGGTCAAGTGTCTGACTATTTACTTAAAAAAAAGTTAGTTCTAAGGTTTTTGTGTATTTTTGTTACAGCATGTCGTGACTGCCTTTAATTAAGACAGCACTTAGCTGTAGGATAAATATTTTTGTTTTTTGTTAAAGTGTACATTTTGTTGGTAGTTCTTAAAAATAAATAATTTAAATAGAAAAATACTAGAAAAGAATTTTAAAAATAAAAAATATATTTGATCTCATTGTCTAATATTTTTATAATATAATTCTGCTATTGTAATAAAATGCAAAACAACGGTGACTTATATCTGTGTGAGACCGAATTTTCACAAAAATTGGAATATTTTTCTTATTTTCATTTGATTTATTGCTATGATTTCATATAGCTGCCTCATTGGGCATAGTCCTTCGACAATTAGTCGTATGAAATATCGAAACTTATATTCCAGTGTTTAATAGATATCCGGTCGGTGATAATAATAACTGTGTCACCGATAATGTATTCAAAATAACCGTATTTTTTTCATTAAATTTTTCTCATACAATTTTTTTTTATCGTTCTAGATTTGAAAACTTTTTTAACAATATTTTAAATTAAATGTATAAAAAATAAGCTTTTTAGTTGCTCTTGTTATTTAAAATTGTGAGTAATAAACATGTTATAATTTTTGGTATGTAAGGTAATTTTTTTTCTTTTTATTTATAATGGGTTCGCTCTTGATCCAAATCAAACCCGGGGGCTAGGACCTCGTAGATCCTCTACGATGGAACGGGCTAACCCAGAAGGTGCCTAACCCAGGAGGTCATAAGTTCTCGGGAATATGGACGCAGGGAGGGAGTTCCACTCCTTTGCTGTGCGCATTATGCAGGATGTTGAGAAGCTCTTAGTGCGACAGGTAGAAATAGCAACCAAGAAAGGATGGTAGCCTGCAGTACGTCTGGATGTCCGATGGAAAAAAGGAGATGGCGGTATAAGCAAATGCAGCTCTTGAGCACACTCTCCAAAGTACAGTCTGTAGAAGACTGACAGACAAGAAACTTTACGGCGATGAGCTAAAAAATGAAGCTTGCTCTTCACCAATTTGCTGTTACCAATGAGCCTCTCAGCTCTGCGCTGAATCGTGTCCAGTTTATTATTTAATTTTCAAAATATACTGAAAGTTGTATTCGATTAAGATTTTGACTTAAAATCCTAGTCTCTGAAACCGGGGTCACTAACAAATTAAATAAGTTTCAGGTATAATAAATAAACTGCAGTATTTAAGTGCATTCTCATAAATTACCAACATACGTCAAAGCAGAGATGTGTAGCATCTGCTATGAGTCAGATTAAACAATAACACACAACAGCTTTTTGTAACAAATCAATTTGAATTGCTTTGATGTTTCTTTGTCTGTCGCCTGATTTTTCTTACAGTTATCGCTTCTATATTCGATAATATGACATTGTCGACCGTTTGGTGCAACGGCAGCGATCCTGCCTTTCGCACCGACGGTCCCGGGTTCGAATCCCGAAAAGGGCAGATGTTTGTGTGATAAATACGAGCATTTGTATCTGAGTCATGGGTATTTATATTTATTTCTGCAAATATTACATATCTATGTATCGTATATGTATGTATATTTGTTACCCTAGTATTCGTAACACAAGCCTTACAGTGCTTACTTTGGTCTAGGCTAATTAGTGTGTATGTAAGAAATATTATTATTATTACATTTTTTATTTATTTTTTTACTAAGACAACAAACAGTCTTTGAACCAAAAGACATAACATTTAGTGACACATACAGCCAGTTAAGGTCTTACTTTAAATACACAAAAAAAGATGGAGCAGAGTATTTTATTATGTGTAGTGTATGTTGAAGTGTGGTGTGTTTTAGTATAATTATGTACACTAACATTTACCTATATTGTTTAAAATTATGCTATGTAATATGTGAATACTCCGTGTGTTATTATAATTTCTTTTTATTGTTTTCGAAATAAAGCCAACAAATCATAATTTAATAATAAATATGATCATATAAGTGTGTATATAATAAGTTTGTTTGTAATAAAGTTAGTTAAAAATAAAAACATGTGTGCAATTCATATGTGGTAGAAGTGAAACCTTCAAAAATAATACGTACACGTATACAAAATACCACGGTTGTTGTGATGCCTTCTCTCCAGCTTCGTACTACGCATGCGCACACAAACACGTATTAACACACATACATAATGCTCCCTATCTCATTTTCTCATGCGTTAAATCTTATTATTTATATGTATACAAAGCACAACGATGCTACAGAAGTTTTCACTTAAAAATTGCAAATATTTGTTATTTATTTATTGTTAAGATCACCAACAACGTATGTACAAATAACAACACAGAAGAAATTAAAGTACAAAGGTACGTTTACGTTTAAAGTTACGGGCTAAAATAACAATCAAATGTTATGTTATTCATTTCTTATTAATTTATTTCAACCAACAAGGATCATTAATACATCGTTATAATAAATACAAATTACAATTAAATAAAAATATTAATATAATCAAAAATGATAACTGTAACTGCTTAAATCAAATAATAGATACGAAAATATGTCAATTTGGTCGTCATAGCATAATACCATTTTCTCATTCAATTATTCTTTGACAATTTCTCTATTATCTAAAAATCACCATTAAATTAAAATGAATAAAAAACCCGCAAAAACGCTAAATACACCATTATGTAGGTTACTTGATGTGATGACGTCACCTGCTTGTAAACAAACTTTTAGCTGTCAAATCGTAATACGTAAAACTTGACTGACATTTACTGAAAACGTGCATTTTCAATTATGCGGTCAAATATGAAATTCATTATTTTAAGAAGAATTTCTTAAAATTTGTTTAAAAAATACTGTAAAGTTAACAACAGTTTAACCTATATTATTATGGATATCATTTAAGCTATCGCCACTTTAATGAGTTTTGTGTTTCTTAAATAATAGGGTTTGCCCGCAAAATAGTAGATTTGTCACCAAAATGTAGTTACCAAACAATATAAAATCAATTCCACAATAAATCACCTTAAATCATGGAGATATAGGGTCTAGTACCAAATAAATGTTTTTGTATGTATTATAATTGGTTTGTAAGTATTTAAGCAAATTAATTTTAAGAGAGCGCCGATAAAAAATATATTACGTCACTAGAAAATTTCATTAAAATCCAAAAAAAAAATGTAGGGTTGTCGTCATCATCGTTTCAACCATAAGAGTACTACTTAACTGGACGTATATCTCCCCAGGGATTTAAATTAACACAGGTAGTATAAATATATTTAAATAAAATTTCTAACAGAAAAGTAAACTTAATTACAGTCAAAATAATCAATATTTATTGTTTTTGAGGCTGGATTGGTCAATTTTTAAAAGCGCGCCAATTTGTCTCTGCCTCTTTGAACATATTTTCATTAAAATTATAAATTGACGTATTAAATTGGTAACGAATACAATTATTTTAATAATTGAACGAAATAAAATGTAACTACTGTATTGGTGACAAAATAACAAATAAAAAGGAGTCGCAGTCAGGGATCGATAATCGATTTATTTGGTGACAGATCTATCATTCTTAGCACAAAGTTATTATTTAAGTAATAAAACTGTTATTATAAGAACGAAGTTTATATTCATCTTATGCACTACAATTTTATTGGTAATCCAGCTCTTATTGTACACATACTCGTATATTAACATTAATTTGATAATTCATACCTGGGAACATTTTTTGTTTATCTGAGAAAGAAAATATTTCGTGGCGATAGATCTATTTATTAGGTGATACAATTTGGTGACAAACATAAATTTTGGTGACAAGAAATATAGTCCCCTAATTTTATAGTAGTCAAATACCTTATTATGTTATTTGAGGTACAAAAAATCTTATCCAAGATGTCTCCTACTAAACTTAAAGACTTGAGTATCCACCACAAGTGTGTAAAATATAAGAAAAAGTTTCCTTTTTTAAGTATTTGGACTTGAAAGTTTATATCAAACTTAATGCAGCGATAAGGCCTAATAAAAGCTGGCAGAAAAAACCAAAAATAAAATTTTAAAGTGTTAAAAACTCTTAGTAAAATTAAGAATATATAAATAAATGAAACCAAAATGTTGTTGAGATCTCTGTTTCAATTACCAGTTAATTACAAAATACTAATTAATTTAACGATTTAAAGCTTGAAAAGCAATAAGAGATTATATCTGGTCGAATACCAGCCAATTAGCCAATAAATAAACGCAACGTGCGCACGCGCCGCGCCAGCTGACTCGACGCCACTTCCTCTGATCTTTGACTCGGCCAATTACCAGCATCTGCCGTCTTGGCTTCTCTGACATAAGACCTGCTCAATTGAACCTCCCCTCCCTCTAAAGCTGACGTCGAGGGGATAGGTACACCAACTAATTCTATCTTGACGATGTCGAGTACAAACTACTTCTTTCGTGACATATAGTATCTATTGGTAAGGTATTAAAGTTGTTTATTAAATATGCGGCTGTAAATGTATGTTTGTAAGGCGGTATGTTACTCAATCTGTTATTGTCACGACTCACGAGGATATGAATTGAAGTGGTTCGCGATCAACTAGGTGTTTCCGTCGCATCAGCTGTTTGTTTAGTTCAATGTGTAATTGAACAGCGACTGAAATGAAATTTGCAAAGATATTATAATTCTAAATATCTTTGGTGCAACGGTAGTGATCCTACGGTTCGAGTCCCGTAAGGCATCTGCTACTGCCATATTCGTGTGAGGAATACGAGCATATGTACCTGAGTCATGGGTATTATATGTATATTTCTATAAATATTACATATCTATGTATCATTTATAATCGTTACACCAGTATTTATAACACAAACCTTACAGTACTCACTTTGGGCTGGGCTAATTGGTGTGATTGTAAGAAATATTAATATTATAATTTACTCTATGATTACAATGATGTTTCTTTCTTCTATACTCTTTTTTGCGCTTTTCCACATGACAGTATGAAAGACGGCATAATAATAAACTTGACAAAATTAAATAATGTTAAAGTAAAATTTTAAATTAAATATAACACTTATTAATTCGTTTGCGACGTTTGGGCGACACACGACTCTTCGTGGGTGATGATACAAAAATTAATTGTGGTTTTTTAAAGATTTCCTAAAAGATTAGTGACATGAAGCCAGTTCTGAGTAGCCACCAAGATGTTATACGTTTGATCGAAGAAGGCTGCAGGGCGAGGCTGATCTCTCAGATTGTAGGCTATCCTGATAATAGCCCCAATGAATTTACTTCTTATTTTCATGGCGCCGAAAAAGAAAAAGACCCACCATGCTTGCTCACTTCACATGGCAAACAAAGTGTAAAGCCGAGTAGAAATGTCACAATTCCCACTTACCAATCTCTTGTC
This sequence comes from Calamotropha paludella, assembly GCA_927399485.1. Classification (NCBI taxonomy): domain Eukaryota; kingdom Metazoa; phylum Arthropoda; class Insecta; order Lepidoptera; family Crambidae; genus Calamotropha; species Calamotropha paludella. The sequence goes on along the minus strand of OV656806.1, from coordinate 1,611,441 downwards.
CAGACCTTACGTTGGAGTCCTCATGTGGAACTATCCTCGGCTACTGACTCAAAAACAAACATTATAGAAGATAAAGAGTATTCCAAGTGTAAATGTGATAGTTGTAACGACAAGAAATGCCCGTCAAAAGCATCTTTACCGCATACTTTGAAACAAAGCGTTTTCAAAGATAATATTATGACTTTTTCTGACCAATATACGATGACACCCCGGCTCAATGATGTTTGCTGTGGGGTTTGTATACCAGGGATGTCTACTCCAAGGTCGTCCAAAGTTTCTATCGCAGTTAGAGATACAGAAGCTGAGGCAATTTGTCCGAAAAATCTTCCTCAAAACCCTATACCAATTCTCAAGAGATCGGATTCTAAAGCACCGACTTGCCCGCATGGATACTGCGGCCACGCCGGTCACGTACCTGCTGGGATCCGCCAAGAAGCTGTCAGGGACACAGATATGAATGCCGAGGAAGATTATTGCGAGCCCATCAAGAAGAAGTCATACAAGTCCTTTTTCAAGTTCAAGAAAAAAGCTTCTTTTGAGAGTGACAGCTCTAACAGCAACACCGTCAGAAAAATTATTTACAACGAAGGTATAAGCGATGACGTTGCCAATTTCATACCGCCGGTAAGCGTACCATTACCAATCAATGTGGAAAGAGAACCCAGTAAAGTCTCCATTAAGAACGATTACGATAGCGATGGGATTCCTTATAGCCATAAGATCGAATCTAGGTACCATCATCACTGTAAGAAGCCTGATATAAGGCCTCATTACTGTACTTCAGATTATGATGATGTGAGGCATTTGGTGGAGAGTCCAAGGATTAGTAGGAAGACTCTAGCAGCTAAGCTGCCGGTAAGGCAATATAAGGCACAGAAAATATCCCTTCCGAGAAAGGTGCTTACCTCAGAGATGGACATCGATTCATTTGTGGAGAGGAGCAGGCCCACCCCTTCACCGCCACCCATGTGTCGCCGCAAGAGGAGTAAGAGATTCTTTTGAATAAATAATATGTTTACCTATTTTATTCATACAATCCTCTATTGAAGAACAACACAACAAACAACTTTGTGTAAAGAATGGTAAACTCATCGTTCAAACAAAATTATTTCTAAATTCAGAATTTTTAGAAAAACAGTAAAACAAACTGATAAACGATAGTAAGAACTGTAATGCAGATAGTCACAGAGTAATAAACTTATACTGTGAAGGAAATTAAACTGATTAAACAATGTTAAATCCTGTGTTTTGAATAATCGATCAAACCCGATACAATATTTCCCGAGAAACGAGAAGCTCGAACGACAGTTTAAATCGCGTCTAGTTTATTATAGTGACCTTTGATCTGTAGCAGGGGCCAGTCTTTAAAGTTATCTGAATGCCTTCAACTTAATTTGAGGATTTAATATAGTGAATTACAACCTCTATGATGGTGCATATATTATGAATGCATGCATTAGGTAGTAAGTTAATCTATAATCTAAGATCACAGTGGTGTGTGTTTGTCTGTCTATTCTTTTTCCCGCTCTTTTTCCATCGTATACGCGTTACCATAGTGCCTAAGCATAACATTCAAGAAAGCTTAAAACGGTTAGCTATATGTGTAGTCATAGAACCGAAACGTTAGCGCGATTCATTTCGGTACAGCGACATCTATAACTGAGACACAACAACGCGTGACCGGGTCAGCTAGTAAGTTAAAAAAAATAAGTATAACATGTGGGCTTCACTATAAGCAATAATCATTGTAAAAATTAGGATTTTAATATATATTGTGAACGCAGTTTGTTACCCCAAATAATTAAAATAATTAAGTAATGTTAAAACGACCGTTTGGTGCAACGGTAGCGATCCTGCATTTCACATCGATGGTCCTGAGTTCGAATCCCGGAAAAGGCAGAGGTTTGTGTGATAAATACTAGCATTTGTACCCGAATCATGGATATTTATATATATTTATTTCTATGAATTTTATATATATCATTTTATAAATGTATATCCGTTACCCTAGTATCTATTATACAAGCCTTACAGTGCTTACTTTGGGCTAGGCTAATTGGTATGAGTTTTATCTTTATATATAAAAATTCCCTGTCAAAGTGTTAGATCGCGATATACTCCGAAACTACTCAAACGATTTTGATGTTTTTTGTTCATCTTGCTGGATTTGTTCCGACTTAGAACATAGAATAGGTATGATCTTAATTTATAACACAGCAACGCGTGGCTGAATCATCTAGTTATATTATATACAGATGGTAAAAGATCATTTCGTCAGTGGTGCATCTCGGATAAATATGAACAGCAGCTGCGGAGACAGTGTTATTTGATAATCTGACCAATTGCTTGCAAGAGGAGCGCTCAACAGTTCCTGTTTCTTATATCATTGCGAAGTTTTATTATGCTACATACTCCATTATAATCTCAACATAAGTCCCAAGACCGTTCGATGTTCGAGTTTAGTTTGGTTGCTATAAATCAGTAAAAATGCATAAAAAAATTAACTGGTTAATATATCTGTACCCAGAATCAAATAATATATCTAAAACCATTAAAATAAACTGTTTGTCCAATAATCATGTAAAAGCAATAATAATTTACATTATAAACAAATTAAAAGAATAGGTACATACCGACAGTTAACCTCAAATCGATAAACGCACTTAAAAAGTTTATAAAATAAAAACCACTTTTATCACGGTTATTATATAACATAAAATTGTTATAATAATATTATATAAATAATTGATAACCACTACATATAATTTAAAATCAAACTCATTCATTAATATTTGAGTAACTTGAATCAGTTCTCATGAAAACCGAAGATGACGAAAACTTGAGACAATTAGCGGCCAACTTCATCCTGTCGTTTTTAGGTGTCGGTGTGCGCGCGCATCGTAAATATTCACTCTAATCATTTTCCCAAATGCGCCAAAAAATATATAACATCAAAAAGCGAACTTTGAATTACGGATTAGTTTAATAACATTATATCCATACTCTGTGTTTTCAAGTTTTCTTTATTTAGTAAGAAAACCAACCAATAATTTATGGTTCCTTATCTTTATTTTTTCTTTATATTACCAATTGTACATACTTACACATGACAGCTATGCTTTAAATTAAAATGAAACAATACTTATAAATAATAAACTTAACCCTTTTAAACCGGATGGTAGTATATGTCCCAGTCTATCAAAGACTGATGGGATAATACGTCCCACGCAATTTTATTACAAGACTGTAACTCAGTTTTACTATAAAAAATGAGACATTCTCCCTAATCGTTCTAGGATTTATCGATTCATAACTTGACAGCGGTAGTTTTCAGTAGTCAGAAAATAATTTATCAACTCTTACAAGCACTTAGCCTCTTGATTGGACCATTGTGCGTGTTTTGGATTTTCTTCTTACTTCAACCAACCCAGTTTATTCCAGAAAGTTAGCAGCCTTTTCAGACTTCTACAAGCTTCCACGAGCGATGCTAGAAACTAGAGAAGCTGTGCCCGTTGGTCTGCCACGGTTGTACGTTCCATAAGTACATGTTCTGGAGTTGCTTCTGCCTAAATGCAACCTCTGCACAAAGGGCTGCCTGTCACTCCCATAATAGATAGGAGCTTGTTTAGAAAACAATGACCAACTTTTGTAGCAATAATTTTAGAGACTTTGTCCCTATTTAATCTGATGAGGTTGTGGGCAAGTTTTTTAAATGGCTCCAGAATTGCATTCTTTGTTTGTCAACAATCTTCACTGTTTTTCAATAATTAAGGTAACCCACCCAAATAAAACATGGCTACCTCTATGGCTACCGTAGCCATGTTTTTTTTGGACTGGGGGTATAGGCAGTAGTAGTTCTGGTCCGTACACTGTTGTATTTAAGCCCCTTTTGACTAGTTCATCTGCTGCATAGTTACCGAGCGAGTTACTGTTTTCCTTAATCCATTGGAAAGTAGGTAATTATCAGCAAATTACTGTTATTGATGGCAGATGGTATTGATCAACGGCTTGACGTGCATTTCAAAGTACGAAGGAGCATTGGTCACCCATCAAAAATTAATCTTCATAAAATCGCAATACCTTACGCAAAGCGCTAACCACTGCGCCTCGTGTTATAAGTTGTTATTTAATTATATTTGGTGAATACATTGCTATAATTGTATCTTGTTTTCAAAGGGTTGATGACGACTGGCCCGCCGGCACGCGCTGCGCTTGCGCATGATCTCACTCCACGCTATCTTTTTATTCAATTCAAATTCATAAAGCTATATACTTAAAGTGTAAAAAGAGATTTATCTAAATCTGTAACCATTGAAACTTCCCATCATTACGATTATTTTATTGTACTCGATCATATTTCACAACCTTCGTTGTCGAATAACTACCATAACGATTTTTTTATAGTGAGTCCACTCCGAGGTTGGGAGTTCGTTCCCGGTAGGGTCAATTTAGAAAAAAGAACTTTTCTATATTGGCTTGGGTCTGGGTGTTGTGGTACCGTAGGTATTACTGAATTCCATAAAACAAGTGCTTTTGCTACTTTACTTGAGTTCAAAACAATGAACATCATCACGATGTCCAATATTTATTTATTTATACATGGAAAATGGGTAGTTACTAAGTTCTTGTTCAAATCGTAGCGATCCTGCCTTTTGCACGGGTCCTTGGTTCGAGTCCCGGAAGGGGCAGATGTTTGTGTGATGAATACGAGCATTTGTACCTAAGTCATTGGCATAATATATATGCACTTTATAACCGTTAACCTAGTATCTATAAAACAAGCCTTAAAGAACTTACTTTGGCTAGCCTTATTGGTGTGAATGTAAGAATTGTTTTTATTATTATAAATCTTTTTTCATGAAATTATGATCAAGATATCATAATTATATATTCCAGTAAGCCCACCTAGGTTACCAGAACAATATACGTAACCACACATTAAAGTTGAAAAAACTAAGTTGTTTTGTGTCCAAAATATACAAGGGCCATCCGGAAAATTGTAGGTACCTGTTTAGAAAATAAATAAATTTGTATGTATTTATATATACTAACGTTTTATTTGTAAAGAACATATTTAAAACTACTTCTCGACGTAGTCACCATCCTTTAAGCATTTATCGCTACGTGTGAGCAGTTTTTGACGTGATAACGTCTTATAAATCGATAAACACCGGCTGCATGCACGAGAAAGTGTAACGTTCCGCCTGAGCCGAGCGTGCAAGCGAGAGCGCGCAACAAGCGAGAGCGCGGAACAAGCGATTGAGAGGCACGATCGGCCTAAGCGTTCGACTCGTGGCGCATCTATCTCTCTTCCACTTTATGAAGTGAATAGTTAATGTACAACAACTTCGTATTATACAAAATAATGATAATTCAGTTCAATTCTTAGAAGTATGTAATTTTTCATCAATGTTTTTATGACGCTATCAAGTAAACCATAAACTGACTTTACAGACAGCCAATTTTTGTATCCCAGTTACATATTCATGGGATGTCAACCTATTGAGATACGTTTATCAGAGCTTCTTTCAGAGCTTCTTTCAGTTCTTCATCTGTTTCAAATTTCTTTGCTGCCAAAAACTCTTTTAGCTTTATAAATAGATAGTGGTCTGAACAAGCAGTCAGGTATATAGCGGACGGTTGAAAGTTCGTTGTAATCGTAATTTAGTCACAGCTAGTACTTTAGAACTGGTGGCGTTCTCTTGTTTCTCAAACGTTATTAGTAACACTTACAAAAATAATACAGTCAATATCAGCGAGTTGCAACTTAGCACACAGAGAGCTTGGACTTCGACAAATATGGAACCAAAATTCTTAGTGCGATTTTTTGGTATATCTCTTTGGCACAATAATAAAAAAAGCATGGATGCAGTTCACACGTGCTAGATGGGGATTTTACTGTCGCTTTTTCGTTTCATCGACTTTCAAATCACAACGATGCTAAAGAAGTTTTCACTTCAATAACTTTTTTTTAATAGATTTTTTTTGGATGGGCAGCGACGATGCGATCTAGAATGTATTAATATTGAAAAAGTTAAACCACTGTGTTAGGGCCTATGCACACTGCGTTTCTTTTAATTCTATATAGCAATTTTTTATATGTCTAATACGTGAAGCTTACTTTCATAATTCCTTCTTCCTTTGCACTCTTTCTTTCCTGTCGATCTCTCGCTCTTTTTTTTAAATTCTTTCTCTCTTTTTGTACTTGCGTTCTAGGCGAGAGGCATCTCTAGCCCCGACCCTTGGATGCAACTACTTTATAATAACTAAACCCTTGTGAAAAACTTTAAATAAAAAACTTAAATCAGTTACTCGAACTTAATAAATAAGTAAAAAAAAATACGTGTGTACGTAAATCGGTTTACTTACTTGTAATGTTATTGTTTTCTTTTTGTGTATCGCATGCCGTGGCCATTAATTAAGGTTTCACTTGATCAAGTAATAAGTATTAAATTAAGTAAGTTAGTGTGTATATGTTTTATATTTTTATTAGTGCAACCTTGATGGTGATCAGTTTAATAAATAATATCGATACAATGTGTTTAACACCGGGCAACTGTTCCGAATCATTCGGATATTTAAAAAGCGACAGACAACTAAAAAATGTTAATGAGATATACGACATTTGTTGTGGGCGTACGTAACGCAGTCATGCCATACATCTAAAGACCTTAATTGAGTTATTGTAATCAACTGAGTGTCATTTACGCCACCGACTAATCGTTTTAACACTTACTTTAATAGCTTACTGTTTGATGCAGTAGTTGATAAAATTGGATGTAATTAAAAATATGCACCATTTATATTTTTGAAGTAAAACTTCTTAACGTTCGCTTGACTTACTCCCCGTAAGCTGATGAATGCGTGACGAGAGCGATACGAACTAAAAGTTTTAATTGGACATTCCTTCCTCAATATATTTAATTTTTGGCAACTTCTACTTTGCCTTTAAAAGAAAAAAGAAAAATGTCAAAAATCCACAATATGATGTGACAGGGCTCCATGTATATATATATATAGCATGGAAGTTAGAGAGAAGGAGAACGATCGGTATGAGTGCGGCCTAGATGAAGGATCCGCCGAACACATGATTTTTGCCTGCTCCAAGCTCCTCTACTCTCTTTATGATGTCCTGCCCCATACTATAGCCCGACCACTAAATGTGAATTGCATCCTACGCTTAGTTAACACCCCACTTCTAAAAACTATTTAAAAATTCATAACTGATAATAAAATAAAATTGTAATTCCATATATGTGGTTCCATATGTGTCTATGTTTGTATATCCCCTACCTTGAATGCCCGCTTTGTCCACAGTGCTATGTATGCTTTGTGTGTAGTTGTGTTTGTCCAAATATGTGTCATTTTGTTCCAGAATCTGTCTTGTGCCATAGAAAGGGATAGTGCTTTCCAAATTCTTTGGTTATTACTAGGAACCCTTACCGTGTAATGGCAAACCACGCGAAATTGGCAGAATTGTACGAAAAGTGCAACTGAGCCATTGTAAAAGGAAGAAGAAGAAGAAGAACGATCGGTATGTGCTAAAGCATTAGCCCGCCTGTGTCTGAAAATTTGTAGAATTTATAGTTCATTTTTCAGCCACCAGCCGCGCTGCCGTCGGTAAGTACTATATGAGAAGTCAGCTGTTTATGAGTACAAGTAGATGAAGTTAGTTGAGTAATGTACAAATTTAAGAACAGCCGGCTTTTATTGAGTCAACTTAGCGATCGCAGCACCACACTTATTTTGTCCATATTTCTGAAACACTATTTTCTACACCGATTGTTCTCCTTCTCTCCAACCTCCATGATGTTTAGTGTGGTTATCCCTACTTTTTGTATTACAACATTATCCTAACATCTAAAGAGGAAGCTGAAAGGAGTGAAAGCTTTATGCTTATCTACTCTGGCAGACGCAGTTTCATTTTGTAAGTAATGTTAATATTTTCTAATTATTTCCTGGGAAAATATTTATTTAACAAAATTTCTTCCTAGTTTAATACTTATATTTTATCAAATTTATTTATTTCGACCTACAAGAATCATAAATATATAAACAAATTAAATAAAAATTGTAAATGTGCAGTTTTTATTTGTGTATTTCTCTGTCTGCTATAATATTATTAAGAGTTGACAGACCAGAGTTCGAGTTGGCAGACCAAGGCGAATTTCCAGGGACTAAATAGAATATGCCCTGAAATTTGATCAGGTCAAAAGTATCTTTAACCGTCAAGCTTATATGAAAGATCTGATGAAAGTTCAAGAAGCGATAGAGAAGTCAGGATCATGGAACGTGGAAATCTGTGATCTCTCCCTATTTCTTTTTTATACTAAATATGCAGGTGCTTGACTCCTGATGGTAAACGAAGATGCAGTCTAGGATGTGACGCACTTGCCAGGAAGATACCTATTCACACGTGACTTGAAGGCCCCTAAATTGTATTTGTCAGGAAACACAGATTCAGGCAAAGAGTTCCATTCCTTAGCAGTACGTATCACAAAATTAAACCTAAATCGCTTAGTGCGACTCATTGGTATGTCATGATTTGGTATAATATGATTAAATAAATAAATAAACCTATTTATTATACTCGACCATGATTGGATTTATTTCGGGAATCAGTTTTAAATATAAGTGCCACAATAGGATAGGAATCCGACAAAAGCCGATCGAACCCGAATCTCGTGACAGTCAACAACTCAAACGCAAAGTATTCAATCATTACTCGACGCGAACCTTCCGAAAAATCAATCGAGTACACCGACCGTACCGCACGAAAAATACACACCACTTATAAAAGAAAATCTAAATTAACCTTATAATAACTGCATAAGAGATATTCTTAACGATGTATGATCTAATAATTTTGTTATTATTTGTCGGTGGATATCAAAAGATGTCAAAATGCTGACAGATCTGGCCGTTTGAAGAGCGCCGCGGCAGGGGCGACCAACCCGCCTCATTTACATAGAAATAACTTTTATTGTGTGCCACACGACGTGTTAATTACAATTAATTATGGTTTAATTTTACTTAATTTAAAGTTCAAGCTTTATGTTGGGGTTCAGAATTATGAATATTTTTTTATTATTCATATACAGTAACTTTAGTGCTCTTGCAATCAGTCAATATATAGCCTTTATCAAAGTATAAGGTGAAGTATGATTACTGATCCATTTGGTGCAATGGTAGCTATCCTGCCATTCGCACCGACGGTTCTGGGTTCGAATCCCGAATTCATAAAAAAATTACAAGTTAAATCTTATCGTTCCAATAGTCAGATACAATATATTACATTCTGTCTGTATAACAAAATAAATAATATTTATTTATATGACTGCTGTTGTATGTGGGTTTTTTACAGACTAATTTATATTATACAATTAAGAGTGCCCGGCTTGCTTTGTAACTCTCTTTTTTGCTGACATGCCAATTTTCTCTGACATGCGTACAAATACTTGAAAAAGTTTCATCTATATTTAGAATTTTTGTGAAACTAACTCACGGTATTTATTTTATATACTATTGACACAAATAATGGCGATTTAAAAAAACGTACAAAACTATTTTTGTTTTAGTATTGTGACATGTTCTGACATTTTTTCTGATGTTAAGTGGATAAATGTGAGCCATGAATGTAAGTAAAAAGGGATATATATACATACTAGCTGTTGCCCGCGACTTCATCCGCGTCAATTGCTGTTATTACGATTTTTCACCGATGCTTCGCTCCTATTGATTGCAGCGTGATGTTATATCACTTAAAGACTTCCTTGATAAATGGACTATCCAACACAAAAAGAATTTTTCAATTCGAACCAGTAGTTCCTGAGATTAGCGCTTTGAAACAAACAAACTCTTCAGCTTTATAATATTAGTATAGATATAAATTATTTTTGACTTATGATCATAGTATTTATGATTTTTTTGGCATTTTTATTTAAAAAGAAAATAAAAATTTCGGTGGGTACTCACAAAGTTTGGTAGCTCAATTGGGAGAGCAGTGGGTCGCACACCTAAAGTCGTTGGTCCTACCTGAGAATAACTAGTGTGCCGAGTCGTTCTTTTCTCCTTTTTCCTTATAAATAACTTATTATAATCAGAAGTATTGCTTGCATTCACTATGCCGGAATGAATATTAACGCTAATAATTGTACTGTGGCTATAACCTTTTTAAAACAAAAAATAAGTTTTTACCTAATCAGACGTAAAATACGAAGAAACATTAACTTTTGTAATGAGATTCAGACAACATTCACATTATAAAGTGGCTGGCGTGCAAACCGCAAAAACATTATTATATTGCTCAATATTTTTTAATGAAGTTCCAATATGATGCAAAAGCTTTGCAATAAAATATAATATAAATATCGAAAATTTAAGAAAATATGGAAAAAAATCAATTATTTCAAAATTTTTATTCGTCGGCATAAGTCTATTTATGTTCTTACTGCTAAGGATAACAAGTATAGGATGAACATACCGTAAAAGTTACAAGCATAACCACACTTATTGGTAAGTGATAACGACTTCAGATTAAGAAACACGAAGAAGATCAAGTTTATATTCTTTTGCTCACCTATCCGCTGACAGTTCTTTGTAAACGTTGCTTAATCTTCGCAATACGATGCCGAACGTCGAAACCCCTGCGCTAATGAGTTAAATTGTATTCCCAGCAGTACAAAATTGAAAGACGATTTTGTGAAATCATAACAGCTATTCACTTACCAAATTACTAGACATGTGGTGTCTAGCACAGTAGAATAGGACCAACTCCTCAAATTAAAGGGTTTCATAAGAGGCAACTAATGATACCGAAGGTAAGCATACCTACACCTTAAGACCACAAAATAGGTAGCGACGTTTGACTAATTATGGTCTTTTATTGCTTAAGTGGCAGTAGGCGGGGCACATAGCTCGTAGAACTGATGGTCGTTGGGGCAGAAAAGTTCTCCAGTGGCAACCACGGACCGGAAGGAAGGAAGGACTCGGTGGACTGACGATCAGGTGAAGGTCGCGGGAAACATCTGGATGTGGGTAGCGCAGAACCGGTCGTTGTGGAGAACTTTGGTCTTTATCCAGCAGTGGATGACATTTGACTAAACGACAACTGCGACCACCAACCCGCCTGTTAAGTGTGAATATTATGGCAAAATTGTCCCATTTTTAGAGGTAGGCTTCGACAGTGGACGCCTTTCCGTTAAGATGATTTACTTATAAATTTTGTACACTTGTAAGAATTGTACAAGAACGCAGCTTATTCCAGAATAAAATTTCCTTTCAGCCGGACCTATTCCTGGTAAGGTATAAGAGGAAAGATAATAATAAAGCTTAATAGTATTAGGGGGATAAGCAGTGTTTTTTCACACTATTTTAAACAGAGAAATCGTGCAACTATATCTAATCTTTGCTTGTATTGAATTTCATAGGCAATCAGTATGGATGGAGAAGCAATAAGAGATGAATGGGAAGGAAATTTGAGCATGGACATAAGGTGGGATTTTCAAGGTAAATGAAAAATGCTTACGTAGTTACAACCGGAAACAAAATATATAAAGCATATTCTAAAGGAGACAAAGGATTGTAACATCCTGGCACAAACGTATTAGTAGTTACATGAACTTCTTCAGATAAGCAGAATAGTGATCGTACTTGAGAAGACCAAAGATAAAGCGGGTAGCAAGGTTTTATAAGCGCTTAAACTCATTCAATAAGCTTCAGCGGCATCCAAATAATGAGCATCACCGTGAGGTATAATGAGTAAAGGAGTAATTAAGATTTTAAAGTTGAAAACAAATTGGACAGTTTTGGGATTGGAAAGAAAAATACATTTTACGGTTGACATCAGGAACACAAGTCGTCAAGGGAGGTTTAGAATCAATGGTAATGCCAATGCTTTGATCGGTATAGTGCTACATGAGCAATATGAAGAAAATGGACTAAATTGCACGTTTTTATTACCTACTAGCGGCCCGTCCCGGTTTCGCACCGGTGGACAAAATTCTTTAAAGTTTTTCTAGCATTAAGTATATCATTAAGTATGTAGCTTTCCAATGGTGAAAGAATTTTTAAAATCGGCTTAGTAGTTTTTGAGTTTATTTATTGTAAACATACAAAAATACAAAAAAATCTTTCCTCTTTATAATATTAGTGTAGATGATGGTGGACTGAGATTTGCTTGGAATCATCTGGAGACGGTAAGATGTATGTTAATTTTGTGGTTATACATTTTCATTAATTGAGTTTTATTACTTGAATTTAATGTCATTGAATGTAACGCGTGTAAGGAATTAATATTTAAATGATTTATTTTAGCACATTAATTATATATTAAAGTAACTACTACTAAGTTTCGTAGTTATCGTTGGTTTAATAATCGATTGTTCAATCGATTATTGACGTTAGTAGTAACTATTAAAGTGGCTAGTCTGTGGCTGTCAATTAATAGTCTGACTTTTGATACCTTTTTGGTCGCTGGCGGCATTCACTCGGGCAACGCGGTATTGTACGGTTGTCTGGCCATTTACTTAACGGTTACAATCTTCGAAAAGCTAATGGAATACCAAACTGCTGAAGTAAGTAGCATTGGCTGATTATTTTATTACTCTGAGTAAGTGTAGAGCTTGAAAAGGGTTAGGACTAGTAACTATTCTTATAAAACATGAAAACGATGTAAAATAAACGTTGTCAAGAAGTTAATTTTTGTATTATTTCACGGTCTCTAATAATTCAGAAGTGGGATAGGCAGGTATTCTTCCGAATCACTTGCTTATCCTGCCCACGTGATTTTACAGACCAAGCAAATGTTCGTTCCTTTTTACTTTAAATCTAGCAATAGGTATCGTGGTCGCCATTGGTTTTCATGTTTTATACTTCAGTTTAACAGAACGTATCAAAGTTTTTTTTTTACCCCTGTATCAGTTTTGTTACGCATTTACTAAGATAATGTTAAAGTAAAAAAAAAAGTGTAAGATTTATATTTTTGTAATATATGTGATGTGAGGGTCCAACTCAGACTTGACCGTTTTTGGACCTATATTATATATCTTTAGTGTACCTCTAGGGTTTCTAAGGGGGTCAAAATTTCATTATTTTTACGCTACGATGCTTACTTTTTGAGATATTAGCCATTTTAGTTAGAAATATAATAATGTTATGCTCTATGAAATCAAATTATTTTGCGTTTTTTCTCCTTTTCATTCACCCGTATAGTTTTAATGTCAAATGTTTGAGACAAATATACAGAATTTATCGAAATAGAATTTGATCTCATGGTTACCCTTACGGTTGCGAGTTCTAGATATGGAGTATGGTGCTAAAGAAATATAAACTATCGATCATGATGGCGAAGGTGTGCATACCAACACGGAGACGGAGAACGCCACTGCTAGGTGCAGTACCCGTGGACGTTCTCGGCTGCGGTCGACTGGCTTGATAAGTGAGGGAGCGGAAGGGAGCCTGAAAGGTAGGCAAAGCCGCAAGCACTTATACAATAGATTAATATACTTATATAATGATAAATCTAGTCCCGTAATCCCGTTAAGCGGGAGGCCATCGCTTTTATGAGGGCGTCAGTTGAGAGACCCAAGCAGTATGGGCGTTTTTTGAAAACCGTTACGTAAAGGTTTTGAAGTTTCCATAACGTTATTAAAAGCCGTTTTCAGTTTTGGTTATCACTACCGCGGTTGACGAGGATTTGGCTACTTCAAAACGAATGAAAACTAAATCGCTGTTAGCTAACGTAACGCAAGTTTTTGTTTTAGTATTACGTAATTATGGTTATGACGTTATCTCTTCGTGCTTTTACTAGGTTAAGGACTAGTTTGTTAAAATTAAAATGTATGAACTATTAATTTTTAATGTAATGTGAATAGACGAGAAAATTAAAGCTTTTTTTTTGGCGCATTTAAAAATAGTCCTATTTACAATAATTTTTATTTCGAATTTTTTGATAACATTTCTGATAAAATTACAAAATTATTTGTTTTATTATTGCGTTTATAACTATTTTTGCGTATTTAACCGATCATGGCAGCGCGGTTTTCAATTTTGGTTGTATTGCGTTGGTTATGAGAAAAACGGTTTTATGTTTTGCGGTAAGGTTACGTTTTGGTATGAAATTCAAAACGGTTTTTAGTTATGTTTTGGTGAAACTTTCTCATGCGTACCGAGCAGGGAGTCATCGAGGCAACGTCTTAATGGCGGGGAGTCTCGATGGCAATGCTCTAGAGTTGATCTATATCTATTGAGTGTATATCGCAATGTAGTCGAGTTGATGATGTAAAAGGACGAACGTATCGTAGATTACGTAGAGGATCAAAGCATAAGTCATTCACGTAGCAGTTCTGAGGAATGCTCACAGAATAAATTTCGTAGCAGTCCGTATGGACGCCAACGTAACAAGAAACGCCATCCTAGTAGCAGTTCAAGTAATGATCGTTATTCAGATAATAAATGAAAAAAAAAATGAATTCTCGTTACCCTGACGTTAGTACGATTAGACAAGAGCTTGAAAGAAATAATAACATAGATATACCAAATAATATTTTAGATAACTTTTTAGACATCTAAAAGAGTATGAAGGGTCATACTTCCCCAAAGTTGCCCTTGAATAACGTTCTATTAGAATTTGACCCAATGTCTCAGGGTCAAACTGTGTTAATGTGGCTGACAAAAGTGGAGGAGTGTGCTGACATTATGGTTGGAGTGAAAAATAAATTATTTACTTTACTCTTCCAAAGCTAACTGGCGTAGCAAAATCCTGGTACCAGGGGCTCAGCACAGTCCTCTACTCTTGGTCTGAGTGGAAGAGAAAATTAGTAGAGTCCTTTCCTTGTCGCGATGGTTATGCAGAGTTGTTGACGGTTACGCTGGCAAAAAAGGCACGCTATGGGGAGTCGCTCGAACAGTATTTTTATGCTAAGATGAATTTATTGAATCGATGTAGTATTAAAGGTAGAAAAGCGGGCGATTGTATTTTAAATGGAATAGAGGATAGTGCTGTTCGCGTTGGCGCGCAGGCTGCTCAATTTTGTGAACCCGAACAATTGCTAATGCATTTAAAAACGGTTAAAATAGGTATTCTTAGGGATGCGGGGATAGGCAAAGACAGGATAAAAGAATCAGGGGTACAATCCTGCCCTCAGTTCTTCGAACGTTTCAACCAAGAAATTTATATGTTACAAGTGTAGTGATCATAAGAGTTATCAATGTGCCAAACCATCATCTAAATGCAACAACTGTAAAAAAGTAGGCCACATGAGTAAGTATTGTAGATGAGGGCGTAGCAATGACATTGTAAACAAGCAGGATGAAAAAACAAGTTTTTGAACTAGGGTCATCAGGGGAGTTTAATTCTAAATATATTTTTGACATTTTAGTCAATGATATACAAATATTGTATCATATTGATTTAGGTAGCCAATGCACGCTAATAAGAGTATATGAAACAAAAAAAAAATTGAATCCGTTAATAGATACCATAGATTTACCTTTAATGAGAGCTATTGGAGGTTATCATGTGAAACCGTAAGGTAGGTCTAGGGCTAAGATATCCGTACAGGGAAAACGGGAAAACGTTGAAATACTTGTTGTTGTTGAAATAGTTGAAGATCATGTTTTAAAATATCCTGATTTGTTGGGACATACATACGTTTACTGAGTTACCTAATATCTTGATCATTAAAACACTTGAACAACTGATTTTCAAAAGCACAATCCTAATAAATTAATTTTACGTGTCTGGGAGACAGTGACATTGACTTCGCGTGAAATAAGTTTAATAAAAGTCGACTCACATGATGGATATGAAGGTGGTGTGTATGTTAGTGGTCCTTTGAGAGGATGTAATAACCAAGAATATTACCTTTTCCCAGGGAATATTCATTTAAGTCTGGATTAGGTGTTGTTATCGTTTAGAACGCGTGCGATCAAGATTTAATTTTTGCTAAAGATACGTTAGTTATGCGAGCCAATCAGGTGACTGGTAACTGTAAAGTATATGCTGTGACTTTAGATAACGCTTACTCAGAAGACACTTTAGTTTTCGGGCACAACATTACTAGTGCAGAACGGGCCTTATTACGGTCGCTAGTGTTAAAATATAACTGTTGCTATTAATCAGGACTTAAAGATCTAGGTTTAACGAACGCGGGGGAGATGGTGATAGAGGTAGAGAATAGTGAGCCAGTTGTATACAGACCATATAGAATGTCCATTGCCGAGCGCAATGTTTCTAACGATATAGTTAGTGAAATGTTAGTTGCTGGTATTATTCGAGAATCTTCCTCACCATACGAGCCCTATTGCGCTCGTTAAAAAGTTACCGCGCCTTGAACAGACGGACAAAGAAAGATCATTATCCTCCACCCCGGGTTAAAGACCAGCCGGATAGGCACGCCGGTAACATATTGTTTACTTGTTTACATTTGGCATCAGGATATTACGAAATCGCTATCTTTTCCGTGTCTCAAGAGAAGACTGCGTTCATTACGCCGGATGGAGTGTATGAGTTTCCTCGAATGCCATTCGGTTTAGTGAACGCACCTTCCGTATTTCAAAAAACTATGAATCAAATATTAGCATAATCAAAAATAAATTATGCGCTTATATATATGAATGACATATTGATTCCATCTCGTACGTTTGAAGAAGGTCTTAGTAGGCTCGAAGAAGACCTAATTCTTCTACAAAATGGGGGTCTCACTTTGATTCTAGTGGTAATAGGCCCGGCGCCCGAAAAACTGAGGCAGTATCTATGTTCCCAACCCCACGGAATCAGCACGAAGTAAGGCAATTTATCGGCCTGGCCGATTTTTTTTCAGAAGGTTTGTTCGTGATTTTACTGTTATCTGCAAACTATTGACGGACCTTTTAAAGAAAGATGGCACGTGGAAATGGCTGGAAGATCAAGAGCAAGCATTCAAATCATTAAAAGATGCTCTTGTTACCAGACCGATTTCAGTCCTTTATGACCCTAAACGCGAATCGCAACTTCATACAGACGCGTGTAAATATGGGTAGCAGTAATCTTATTGCAAAAAGGCGATGAGGGTCTGTACAAAGCGGTCTCGTATTTTGGCCGTAAGACTACATCCGATGAACAACGGTTACATTCGTTCGAACTAGAAACTCTTGCTGCGGTAGATTCTTTCGATAGATTTCGCGCGTATTTAATAGGTATACCATTTAAAATATTAACTGATTGTAACGCGTTACGGACTACCTTAACGAAACGTGATTTAATTCCTCGTATCGCCCGTTGGTGGATACAATTTACTGAGTTTGATTGCGACATAGAGTATCGGCCCGGAACCGGCATGACCCATGTTGATGCTCTTAAGTCGAAATCCAGTAAGTAAAGCAAATATAGACAATCGTATTCTAGACGTACTTACCACTGAGATTGAAGATTGGATTGCGACCGTGCAATCCAGTGGCGATGTATTATCCCGTATTAAGCGAATATTATGCTGATCAGAGTCAGAGAAGGTTGTCGAAATTGTAAAAAAAAAATTATAAATAACGGTAAGGTATATCGTATAACTGGTCTTAGTGGGGATGATGGTTTACGATAGGTTGTGCCGAAGGTAGCCCGATGGCAAGTAGCAGAGGTAAACCACTTTGGGTAGGATCCAACAGTCCTTCTGGTTTCCTAAAATGAGACGTTTTGTAAAGATGTATATGCGGGCGTGTTTTGAGTGCGAACAGCCAGGCGAATTGTAATTCGTCTATCCTATCCCAAAAGTCGAGATTCCTTTTCACACGATCCACGCTGATCATCTAGGCCCCTCCATACGTAGTAAGCGGGGCAACGTATATCTTCTCGTTATAATTTGTGGATTTACCAAACTCATTAATATTACGGCCTTTAAAAATACTAAATCGGCCACGTCAATAAGAGTTCTCAAGGAACACCTGAGTTATTTTGGTACACTGGTTAGGCTCATCACTGATCAAGGCATTTCATTCACAAGTAATGATTTCCGTTCGTTCTTGAAACCTTAAGGTGTCAAACACATTTTTAACGCAGTATCCACTCCGCGGGCCAATAGCCATGTAGGAAGATTCAAATGGACGCTTTGTCTACTAAGAGTCATGGTTAAGATGACAAAGGCTGGGATGAGCATATACCAGACATACAGATCGGGTTAAATACAACGAAACACGAAACCACAGGTTGTAGAAACAACATTAGTTGTAGGATTAAAAGTAGTTCCGAGAATATTCTCAATGAAGTTATTGATGAAACAGTAAACTGGGGAGCTTGATAATATTAGACATGAAGCGGGGGATCGAATCCGTATTGAACAAGCTAAAGATAAAACTAATTTCTATGCGAAACGTCTAATTAACTAACCCCTACGAAAAGACGTAGCTTTTTCAGTAGGAGACTTAGTAAGCGTTAAACGAAAAACGCCAAGTGACGCTAGGTCTAAGAAATTGGTAGTAAAATTCCAGGGACCCTACAGAATTAGGAAAGTCCTGCCAAATGACCGGTATTTAGTTGTAGATACAACTCTTACACAAAAAAGGGTAAACGTCATTATGAAAACGTGATAACGGTAGATAAACTAAAACCATAGCTTAGTTTTGATAATAATTACGGTAGTTCACAATCAGATAGCGACGAAAGTACTCATGAAGTCTTTGGTTCTTTATAGCTAGTACGACCGTTACTTTACCCTATGCTATTAATCTGTTTATTTTTACTGTCAAAGTTATTGTAACAAAATAAGTAACACTTGTTTATTTTTATAATTTGTTATCTATCTCCATTGAGATTGCATGATAATGTTCTATGACGTAAGTAGAATCATTTCATATTTTTATTTTATATCTTATAGAATCATTTCGTTTAGTGAAATTCTTTGAGTGTGTAGTTATTTGATAACTACATATTTGATTTATCATTAAATTTTTTCATTAATTAAAATAAAATCCAGAATTTAACTGTTCATTCAAAAAATAATAATGTGATTGATTATAATAGAAAATTAGGAAATAAGTTATTTATTTATAGTTTACTAAACCAACCTTAGACATTGGGACGTCATTTAGAATTGATCTCTTGGTCATCCTAGGTACCATTAATTAATAATGTTTAGGTTTTATAATTTAAAAGCAAAGGGACTTGCTTCAGCAGGATGGCCGAGCTGTAAGGAATTAATATTTAAATGATTTATTTTAGCACATTAATTATATATTAAAGTAACTACTACTAAGTTTCGTAGTTATCGTTGGTTTAATAATCGATTGTTCAATCGATTATTGACGTTAGTAGTAACTATTAAAGTGGCTAGTCTGTGGCTGTCAATTAATAGTCTGACTTTTGATACCTTTTTGGTCGCTGGCGGCATTCACTCGGGCAACGCGGTATTGTACGGTTGTCTGGCCATTTACTTAACGGTTACAATCTTCGAAAAGCTAATGGAATACCAAACTGCTGAAGTAAGTAGCATTGGCTGATTATTTTATTACTCTGAGTAAGTGTAGAGCTTGAAAAGGGTTAGGACTAGTAACTATTCTTATAAAACATGAAAACGATGTAAAATAAACGTTGTCAAGAAGTTAATTTTTGTATTATTTCACGGTCTCTAATACGCGGTTATAATATTTTTTAGTTCACTTAATTTGTAAATTGTAAAATTTAAGCTACTTACTTTTATAATTCGTAACTTCAGTTGTCCATCTCTGTTAAGAAGCGGAATAATCAATCAGATACGTCGTCGAGTGGCGTCGTTAGCACAGATCCAGAGCCGGCAATTTATTAAGCGACCAATAACAGGTGGGTTTTGATTTAATTCCGTTGACTCTGGACGGTATGCTGAGATGAGCTATCCGATAATTCCGACAAATCGGTAACAGCTCATTTTCGGTTGTGAGGGTTCGCTGAGTGACGAATAGAATAGAAAAGAAATAATTATTACACACACAGCAATCCAAATCTAAATAAATGAGACAAATAAAAAAAAACATATCGGCACCACGACATTGCCATGATGCTGTTTTTCAGACGGAGGCTAATGTGTGATTTATTGACATGCCCGTCCTAACTAGAATTTCTTTTACATAATAAATAAAAACAAAGAAATAACAATCAGGGAATTTTCTAGAATGTTGTTTAATATGGTAAATATATAGGGACAATAGAGATTTATAATTATCATGATAGTAGAATCCCTTTATGGGGTTCGGGTTTAGTTAGCTGCGAGAGGTATTTATATTTTGTTATATCATACGTATTCTTTTTTTATTTAAAAATGTTTACAATATTCTCACACAAAACCCTTTATTTTGTGTCAAATTTAAAACAAATCTATTCTATTTTCTACAACGTTTCTAGAATCGTTTGTATCGTAGCGATCTTGCCTTCAGCACTGACCTGGGTTCTAGTGCAAGAGGCAGATGTTTGTGTAATGAATACGAGTATTTGTAACTTTGGGTGTTTATATAAATATTAAATATCTATGTATCGTATATGTATGTCTTTCCGTTACCCTGGTATCCATAACAGAAGCCTTACAGTGCTTACTTTGGGCTAGGCTACTTGGTGTGAATATGTGAAATATTATTATTGTTATAGAATGAATTAAAATGATCTAAATAGCTCACAGGTACTACACTTCTCGCGTACTGGTGAAAATTTAATTTTTATCGGAATAAATTTATATTTTGTTAGCCTGTTTTGTGCCTAACAGACCACACTTAACCAGCCTTCCTATACGGGGACGACGTCATAAACACGTGACGGGACGTACGACAAACATCTAATCACAGAAAATCAATTATCTATATACGTATGTATATTAATTCTCTGTCACAGTGTTTGACTGCGATGAACTCCGAAACCATTCAACCGATTTTGATGATTACTTTTTTCATTTTTCTGGATTTGTTCCGATTTAGGACAAAGAATAAGACCATTTTATGTGCGCTATACGCATCCACGTGTAAAACCTGCAATTCAGCAGAGAAAAACAAAAATGAAATGACTATATTTAAAACCTGCTTATTTTTTAGGATACTTGCATTGCTATTTACATAAAAGAATTGACGACTAACAGATGATTGATTCGTTCGACGTCCGAATTTTGTGTTTATGAGTAAGGAAATATTAAAAACTAGAAAATAGTGGTTCTGGGTTGCGCACCAAAGCTTTTGAACAAATTGTTTATTATTAGTTAGCTTATAACAGATATCGACTCTTAAAGATTTTCCAACAAAACAAAAGTAAATATTCTTTGAAGTCATCTAACATTATTGAATCATAAATAAGTTGGATCGAATAACAAACATTGTAGATAAAGAAATGTTTACATAACCAATAATTTTCCTTGTATTACATTATTTGCAGCTGCAATGGGATCCTCATATTGAGGCCTTGTTACGTAGAACTGCGGCGTTTTTAAAAAATAAGGCTTGAAAGCTCTCATTATCTTTTATTATTGTCTAATATTGAAACGCTAAGGTTAAATTATTTTCGCTATTTTCACGGTGTAATGTACTATGGGTTGTGGGGCTCAGCTGCTAATATTTAAAGTGTTTTTGTAGTACAAAAAAGATCTTAATAATTATAACGATTTTTTGTGTTTCCACTTTTTTACGGATTTTGCGGGTAATTTATTTTATATTTAATCCTGACGTTTCGGCTCTTTTACAGAAGGCGTGATCACAGAACGACTAAGGTCGTCTACTACTATCACAATATTTTAATCGGAAAAAATAAAATAATTTGATTTATATAAAATAATTAGCAATAAGGAACGTGCTCGATTAAAATTTGTGAAGGTAGTATAAAATATATGACGACCATTGCATTAAACGTCAGGATTTAATATAAAATAAATTAAGCGCAAAATCCGTAAAAAGAGTGTTTTATTCAAATGTGTAATGTGCGCGGAAGTGAAATAACTAAATAAGTAATAATCCAATTTGTTTTCATAAATTTAAAAAAGAATTGAATTGATGAAATGAAAATAACTTTATTCAAATGTACTTAAAATAAGTTCTTTTGTATCGTCCAAAATTTTTACGTACCTTATATTCAGGATGCTTTTTACAAGAAGAATGGGCGTAAGAAACTCGTCAGCTTTAACAGAAGTAACGATATTCACAATATTATACGTCGTCGCCATACATAATCCACAACAAAAAATAAACAAAATTACTCTGTTATCACAATAATAGTAGTATTATGGTTTCATTACACCGTTGATTACAACAAAGTCAACAAGTATCTGTTTTAGTAAGTTAATAAATGTATATACTAAGTCTGTTTATTCAGTAACTAATAATTATTTATAATAAATTATCGAATAACATTAAAATTAATTCTGGAATGTTGTTTACACGTTATTTGGTACAATAATAAACAATTAACTAACAGATTTATTTAGTTCTTACACTTCCGCGCACATTACACATCAGAATAAAACACTTTTTTACGGATTTTTGCGCATGTTTTATTTTATTTTAAATTTAATCCTGACGTTTCGACTCCTTTACAGGAGCCGTGATCACAGGATGACTAAGATGATGGTTGTCATGTATTTTCTACTACCTTCACAATATTTTAATCGGGCACGTTCCTAATTATTAAATTATTTTATATAAATCAAGTTGTTTTATTTTATATTAAAACATTATTTAGTTATTTAATTACTAACTAAATTAAATAACTAAATTAATTAAATAACTAAATAATGTTTTAATATAAAATAAAACAACTTGATTTATATAAAATAATTTAATAATTAGGAACGTGCCCGATTAAAATATTGTGAAGGTAGTAGAAAATACATGACAACCATCATCTTAGTCATCCTGTGATCACGGCTCCTGTAAAGGAGTCGAAACGTCAGGATTAAATTTAAAATAAAATAAAACATGCGCAAAAATCCGTAAAAAAGTGTTTTATTCTGAAATTAACTAACAGATTTTTTTTGGATGGTAAGCGACGATGCGATATAGGATGTGACGCGCCTGTTTAGAAGATACCTATTCACTCGTGACTTGAAGACCCCTAAATTGTATTTATTAGGAAACACAGACTCAGGCAAAGAGTTCCATTCTTTGGCGGTCCGGCTTACAAAATTGGAACCGAAACGTGGCGCCTATTTGTAGGTCTGGTTGTCTAATGAAAAAATTGGATCATCGGAACAAGACTATGCAATTCTGCTGCGCACTCTCCGAAATGTATCCTATAAAAAACGGATAGGCTAACCATCTTCCATCTATAGGTATTCAAGGCTTTTCAGGAGTGGAACTCCCTCCCTGCGTCTGAATTTCTGAGTATTTATTACCCGGCCATTTTCAAAGCCAGGGTGAAGTTAACCCAGAATGTGCCTTCTGGGTTAGTTTGTTCCATCATAGATTCTGTGTTGGCTCCCGGATTTGATTGGGATCAAGAGCAAACCCATTGAAAATTAAAAAAAAAAACTAATAAATTAATTAATTTAATATCGTCGGTCGGAAACAGTAGTGAAACATCTCCGAATATTACGTTTTCCACAAGATGTGGTTTTGTTCAGTATCAGAACAAGACGAACTTCGCATAGAAGTTAGTTAAAAATATACGTTCCACATCTGCTGTGTACACATACTCAAGTTCAGCAAAGAAAATTATCTCTATTCTCGGAACAACTGAATTTGAAATATTCCACTTTTGTTTTCGACCGACGATATTTGCACACCTGCTTGCAAATACACTGTACCATAATCTGTATTCCAACTTCAAATTACTGTATTCTGCCATACAAATATTATTGTTTTAAAAAAAGGTTGTATATTTAAGATTTGTCGACAGTTGAAACGAAGACAAAAAATCACACTGAATCGACCGTCGCTCAGTCGATTGAGTGAATCATATATCTTTTTGCTTGGGGCAATTACTTTAAATGAGACATCAATACAAATTATGATTTATTTGCATCGTCGGTGACACGGACTTCCTTTTTTATTTTGGGACATGAATTAATCCATAATTCTGTCATATTTCGTAATTGATTGAGAAACACTACATATTTGTGCCTGTGTTTCCTGATAAGTACAATTTAAGGGTCTTCAAGTCACGAGTGAATAAATGAAATGAAATTAAAAGAAATGAAAATAACTTATTCAAATGCACTTAAAAATAGGTTGTTTTGAATCGTCCAACATTTTTACCTACCACCCAATCAGGACGTCTTTTAACTGACAAGAAAATGGGCGCAAGAAACTCGTCAGCTTTAACAGAAGTAACGACATCTGTACATATAAATAAAATTGCAGTGTCTGTTCGTAATATTAAAATAAACGTTTTTTACTACATGCATATGAATATATATACGGTACATACACCAAAATAACATGTTTTACAATTTTTGTCTGTCTGTCTGTCTGTTTGTTCCGGCTTATCTCTGAAATGGCTGGACCGATTTTGACGGGACTTTTATTGGCAGGTAGCTGATGTAATAAGGAGTAACTAAGGCTACTTTTAGTTTAGAAAAATAAAATTACTGTACCACAGCAACGTCTGGCTGGGTCCGCTAGTTTACAATATAATACGTCGTCACCATACACAATCCACAAAAAAAAACAAAATTTTGTTATGAAAATACTAATAGTGTTATGATATTCTTATTTCGTTGATTATAACAAAGTCAACAAGTATCTGTACTTACCTTACCTGAACATTGCAATAACATACAGGGCATAAACGACAAATTAAAGAAAAAATAGTCTTCTCGGCAAGCGCGTCATATCGGTGATAGCGGTCAATCGCTTACCTATTCACGTTAAAAATACTCGAGTACCATAGTGACCTAATAAGTTACTAATACCATTGCGAAATCATTGTTTTTAAAGAGTTTATATAACTTAATTTAGAAGTGATGTAACAACATTTGAAAGAGTACGCTGCAGTTTGTAAAGTCATCGCTGGACTCATACAGTCGGGCAGTCACGGTCGATTTGCAGTGAGATATCGGTCGCATCTAAAAGACGGCCAAACATTTTGATAATATTTTTTTTTACTTACGTTTGTCCCCGCGAGCGTGTCGCTGTCGTATGATTGGTTTTGCCTGTAATGTCCAACGGATGCCGCCGCCTTTGATCTCACCGCCCACCTTAAAACGCACAAACAAATTTAAACTTTATTTGGTTAATCATAAGGTTGGTTTTCCAATGTTAATTGTCTAAAGAAGGCATTTAATATCTTTATTAATGTGGCCAAGTTCAGATGATCGATGATAACTAATTATTAGAAACATTTCGTTGACCGTGCGACCCGACTCGGTTTATTGTCACCGCTAAAATGTGCTTTACACTGTTATAATAAAGGTGGGATTGTATTGTTTGTTATTAGCGAAAGATAATCGTCTGTTATTGTTTGGTTATCGTTGAGAAGCTTACCTGCCATAGAGCTTTGGGAGATTAGAGCGGGCATAGCTTTTAATCTGTTTGTTTTTTATAGGTCTGTGACATATAGTCAAGGATTCGGTTACAGACGAGGCTTATCTTAAACCTTTGTGCTTGTTCACTTATTATAAATAAAAGATTTAGTATAAACACGTAACGTCTAAACAATCGGATAATACTAAAATAAAGAATGCTTATAATACTAAACCTACAATGCAATGGATATTATAATCTAGGCAAAACTTCTTTTTTTCTTTTTTTGTTTCAACTGTATACTTAAGGGATTTCTTTTTATAAAGCCGGATTGGCAACTGAACCTGCTTGAAAAGAGATGTTTTAAAAATATATAAAGTTTATGTTGGGGTAAATGATGTTGATAAAAAACTAAATTAGTAATTATTTAATTACAAATTAGTTATTAGTTAATAGGTAAATTAGTTTTTAGTACCGTTTTCTTAACTAAATAAATAAAAAAAAACCTACTTTTATAATATCGTAGCAAGGGACTATTATGAAAAGCAGAGTTAGCTAAACCCGATTTAAACTGATAACTACTGTCACTTTTATTTGATAAAAGGAAGAAAGAGACAGCATTCATTTTAAAGCAGTGTAACTTAATCAAAAGATATCACTTTTATTAATTTTTAATAAACTTTGGTAATCGTTAAACACAGGATGACTAAGTCATATATTTTCTACTACCTTCACAATATTTTAATCGGGTACATTCCTAATTGTTATGATTTTATACCTATTAAACAAATTTTAACAAGTTTGAATCCTGTGATTACGGCTCTTGTAAAGGAGTAGAAAAGGATACAGTAAAAAATAAATTATGCGCAAAATCCGTAAAAAAACGTTTTATTTAAAACTATATACTATCTATCTTTTTAAATTTTTTGAAGTTTACTCCTTAAGAATTGATTTTATATGAAGAGTAAAATTTAGTGATCGAATGACAGCGTTACGTTTTTTGTGCGCAACCCTGTCGTGCGCACCTTTCACTTTTATTTTGAAGTTTTGTTTTATTATTTTCTGTGCCTGTTCAAAGACAATCGTTCGTAAGGAGTAAACTCCAGTCGTGCGTCGGAGCTGACATACATCTTTTTTACTTCTTTTCTGTATTATCAGAATTCACACAATAACAAGTGCGAGTCAGACTCGCGCACCGAGGGTTCCGTACAATATTTTTATTATATGATGTAACAAAAAATTTACGGTTTTCGCAATTTTTTCCCTTATCTGTGTTATAAGACGTTTCTTCGTACAAAATTTCAAGATTCTGAGTTCACGGGAAGTACGGTGTAGGTTTTGATTCCCTTACGAGTGTCGAAATTTTGCGGAATTTTGCGGCATAAACGCAATCAAAAGATACAGCATCTTTTGATTGCGTTGGCTTAGAAGTTTGAGGTTTTCACAGCTCCAAGGGACAGGAGACCTGAGTATTTGATATAAATTTCAGCTTGATACGTCCACGTGTTCCTGAGAAAAAGGGTCTTGACAGACGGACGGACGAACAACAAAGTGATCCTATAAGGGTTCCGTTATTTCCTTTCGAGGAACGGAACCCTAAAATTCAGCATAAGTAGAAGACAAAAATTGATTAAAATAGTAGAAAATAATATATTCTTTTAAATTTTCATGATAACTAACTATTTCGACGACTGTTTGGCGCAACGGTATCGATCTTGCCTTTGCACCGACGGTCCTGTGTGCGAATCCCGAATGCGAATACGAACATTTGAACCTGAGTCATGGGTATTTATATATATTTTTATAAACATATCTATGTTTCATATGTATGTCTATCCGTTACCCAGATATCCATAACACAAGCCTTATAGTGCTTACTTTGTGCTAGGCTGGTGTGAATGTAAGAAATGTTATTTTTATTAGAGACTAATTCTATTTAAACTGACTAACCTGTATATAATACTATGCACATAAACACACATAACACAGACACAACACACCACACCACAAACAAACATACATGACACTCTAACGCACAACATACATACACAAAATGTTATACATTTAATCAATTCAGCATAGAGTTTTATTTTTATTTAACTTTTGTATTTTTGCCTTTTATAACTCAAGAACATATTTTTTTAAAATACTTGTTTTTATGGTAGGTAAAAACAAAAGAAACACGTATTTTTTTGTTTCGCTTTTTCTATATGTAGAAAATCTTTTAAAAGGGAGTGTTACAGATATGTCACACTGTGCTATACTATTCCCCTAGGATATAAGAAATGCCTTGAAACAATAGTTTAACTTATCATAGCATAATGCTACGCCACAGTTTTCAAAACAGTTGTGTAGTTTTTTTTTATATTTTCTATGTATTTTGCAAATTTTACCCACGAACGAATGTCACAAATAGGCGCGAAGTGAATTCAGTACGAATTTGACACAAGTAAAGTCATCTAGTTCATGACTATTGCACTAAAATGCATAGACAGGTATGTTACCGATACGACACATTGACTTACAAGGAGATTAAATGCGTGTAGTGGAAATTCTTAAGAATTATTTGGTTTGTTACAGTAATGTTTTACGGGGATATAAAGGATTGTCTTACAATTAAATTATCCTAGTGAAACCGGAAAGGAAGAGCGGTAAATTCCTAATACAGGTATTATACTTACAAGTACTTACTTACTTATATACTTACAAGGAATGTTACCAAAAAAATATTTTAAACAAATGGTTTGTATTTGAAATAATAATTTTTCATAAGTAATTTAATTTACTATATTTTTTTTAATTTAATTATAATATAAGATTTATCTATTGTTTGGTCCGCGATTAATAGTTTGATTGGATTGCGCACGTGTCAGCTTTTGTGTTGCTTGGCTAATGGTTTTTGGTAAAAACCTGGTGGTAAAAACCTTTGAGTTCTTAAGATAAAAGCAATCTGCCTACTTATCGAAAAACAATATAGACTTTAAAGATAATAGAAAGAGATAAATATTTTTTAATGTATTTTTCTGAAAATTTTGCGGTGAAGAAGTTATTTTTATAGAGACAACTAAGTTAGTATATTATTCTACAAATATTTGTTAGCTCCAAAAAATATTTGTGTTTTTTTTTTGTAAAATGTTTGGCACAAATATATTTAAAGAATGTGTATTAGTAGTAATAAAAATAATACAATATAGAAATAGCTTTTATGAAAAGACGCATGTCTCATAAAAGTTTTCGTAAATTCATGTTGATTTACTTTAAAAAAAACCGGACAAGTGAGAGTTGAACTCGCGCGGAAAATGTCATAAATCTACCATGTTCTCGATTCTAACTCAAAAGCAAACGCAACTCTGTAGTTGAAATAAATGAACTCACATACATCTCAACTGCAAATGTGACTTTGCATTAATTTTTTTTATGTGGTATAAAGACTAATTAATGGTTTTCGGATTTTATCTTTTACTTGTGTTGTAAGACGTTGCCTTATGCCAAATTTCATGATTCTAGGACAACGGGTACTTCCCTATAGATTTTGATTCCCTTGCGAGTGTCATAATTTGCGGCATAAATGGTAATATATTTTGATTACATTGACTTAGAAGCTGGGGTTTTTTTACACCACCAAGGAACTGTAGATTTAAGTATTCGATATAACTTCATATCTTCACTTGTTCCTGAGAAAAAGGGTCTTCACAGACGGATAACAAAATGAGGGTTCCGTTTTTGGTACGGAGAACGGAACCATAAAAAAATTACAACAAAGTAATTTAAAGGTTTAAAATGTTCAAGAGCACTGAGCTGTGTATTGATGCGAGTTGCGTGCGCGCAGCCTTTGTGGCGTCGACCGACGCTAAAACATATTTCGTGTACTGAGCTATTTTTTTTAATTAATTAATATGTCGATTATATCGTCATGTACTTACAGTTAACAATTCATTTCACGGAGTAATTTCAAAAAAATCTTTTGATATGTATTTGTATGTTACGTAAGATATTATTTTTCGTACTGTATTTTTTGTGTGTAACATCATTGAATGCTATTGTTACTTTATTTATTTATACTTTATTAGACAAAACGTTACAAATATCAGACTTAATGCCTTTTTTATATCTTATTTTTCAGGTAACTGATTTAATTTTTTTGAAAAACAAGTTTTTCTCGTGAGATTTGTTATTATAACGTAATTGCCTCCAAGGGTCAAGGCCAGGGATACCTCTCGCCTGGGCGCAAGTACAAAAGAGAAAAAGAATTTAGAAAGAACGAGCGACAGATCGACAGGAAAGAGAGAGTAAAGAAAAAGAACTGAGTTAATTTCCTTTAGGCATTCTCTACAACCGAAGAGCTGAGTACAGAAACAGTAAAATAGAGTACATAGTTATTTAACTTTATGTAGTTAACTGGTCAATAAATGTCTCTCTTGTGTGTGTGAGCTTTTTTTATCGAAAATAGATAAGCGCTTGACCGCCATCTCGGATGATGGTAAGCGACGATGCGACCTAACGCTTGCCTAGACTCACTTCACTCATGACTTGCAGACCCTTAAATTGTATTTAACAGGAAACATAGACTCAGGCAAAGAGTTCCGTTCTCTAGCAGTACGAATTACAAAATTGGAACAAAAACGCTTAGTGTGAGTCTTTGGTATATCAACCATATAACGGTAGCGCCTATTTGTAAATCTGGTTGTCCAATAAAAAAATAGGGGCGGCGGGACACGGCTGTGCAATTCTGCTGGGCACTCTCCGAAATATATGAAAAACGGATAAGCCAGCAAACTTCCGTCTATGCTCAAGGCTTTTGAGCTTATTGTAAAAAAATCGTCACTGCCGATGAGCTCCTCTCAATGGACTCAAGCGTCTGGAGCTGGCATTGGAGGGAACCGCCCCAAAGACAACTCCATACACTATAGAATTTGCACTTGGTAAAGATCGAGCAACTGTTCCGTCGTGAACTACCTTTTCACCTTCACCAGAATGCCAAGTTTTAATTTATCATTGCATTTAAAATAGTATAATTATATTTAATAGTACATGTCTGTAAAACTTTCCTCAAAAAAAGTTATTTAATCATGTTTCCAACAGTTCTTTCTTTATGAAGAAATGGGTCTGAAGATGCTGGGTCATATGACCCTGCTCATTCGGTTATTACGGGTAACACCTTCGCTGTGGTAATCAGTTAGGGTTGGCAACTTACGCTGCAATTAAAATATGTAACAACTTCGGTGATCCAGTGGCTCGCATACCGGATTTCATGGTAAAACCACACCGAAGTCCCGGGTTTCAAAATAGAACTTTTTATTGTTAGTTATATCCATAACACAAGTGCTTCAGCTACTTGGGGTTAGAACAATGGGATTTGACTAATTTTAAATGTTGTGGGAAACAATACTATGGCGGTTGTACCTGAACTCTATAACTACATATTACATATTTGACGTTTTCTTGCAACGGTAGCGATCTGTCTTTCATTCCAACGACTGTCCTGGGTTCGTGTCCCAGTAGGTGCAGATGTTTGTATGATGAATACGAGCATTTGCATCTAATTCAACATTTTTATGAGTATTAAATATCTATGTATCATTGTTTTTTTTTAATGGGATCGTTCTTTATCCCAATCAAGCCAGGGGCAAAGACAGGATCCACGATGAAACGAGCTAACCCAGAAGGTTCTTTTCTCCCTGGCTTTGAGAAAAAACACAAGCCTTACAGTGTTTATTTTTGGGCTAGCTTAATTTGTGTGAATGTAAGTGATTTTATATTGCTGATTGAGTTTTTTTAACCCCTTATGATGTCCAAAAACTTGACTTAATATTAATAGCAGCAAACCCTGGCTCTATCGCGAAACTGAAGACGTCGGTAATTTGACTCCATTTTGAAATCGACTTAGTTCGGCTTAATATTGGCTCACTGCGCACACTGCACCCGTGCATAAGTATTAAACTTGGAACGTCATATGCTACTCGGGTGCTGACGATTGTCCAAAAGATTTTTCTAACTTATTAAACCAGTAAAAAATTATATTTACATATGTCTACTTGGATCTTTTAGTAAGGAGTGGAACTTCCTTCCTGCCTCTGTATTTTCGAGAACTTATAACCCGTCCGTTTTTAAAGACAGGGTGAATAGGCACCTTCTGGGTTAGCTCGTTCCATCGTGGATCCTGTCTTGGCCCCCGGGTTTGATTGGAATCAAGAGCGAACACTGCATAGACCTTGTTTGCGTTCCAAGCAATGTTGACTACCCGACAAGTATAAACAATACTTCTATCCCTCCTTGAACCAGACATTGACTAAATCATAAGACAGAGACAAGCAATTAAAATAATCAGGGGTGCCGTTTTTAAGCTTAGTAGTGCATAACAGTTTCAATTTATTAAAAAAAAACAAAATATTCGATCGTGATTTTTCACGTCATTAATAAAATTTAGCATAGGTAACTTTAGTTTTATTTAATTTTTTTTTCATTATAAATGCTTATAAAATGGCACTTATTAACTAAATCACAAGGATTTGTATTTATCAGGATTTTACACCATCTTTTTATTTGCATAATTATAAAATTTAAAATTGCAATTTTTTTTTAAGTTTTGTAATAAGGGGAGGCAAAAGGTATAAACCCCATACAGCCCAGTTTCTAGTACTCTTTTCTTAATAATATGATGACGAGGGATAAGCTGAAAACTTGAAAATACAAAAATACTGATGATTTACATTCCAGTTGCATGCACTTCAGTTTAATAGTATCACAAACTCTGAGATCCCGTTTTCGATTTCCGACCGGGTCAATTTATAAAACACACTATGTTATATTGCCAGTATTATTAAGTGGTTGTTTTTGTGGAAAAATTAGAGGCCATAACCAGTTTTCATGGCAATATCACTCCGAAGTCCCGAGTTCGATCCCCGGACGTAGACATAACTTGGGTTCAGAACTATGTACGTGAATTGTCTAATATATATGTTTTAATTATAATTTATAACCAAACATGCGGGAGCCATTGCACTGCAATGGCGCTACCTTCCGAATCATCGCAAAAGTAATTTAACCTTTACAATCATAGGCCTAACCCGCTTACTTCTGCGCCATCGTTTCGTATTACCTAAATGTATTAACTATTATGGTTTTCAATCACGCTTTTTTGTAAGCAATACAAAAAAATTGCAAAGTGCCCATAACTTTTCACATTCAGATAGCTTTTTTATTTGATGCGTAGGCGCATGATCGGCATTGATGCATTCTCACCCTTGACATAAGTATTCTTTAACACATAAGGATTTGCGGATTAAAGCCATTGTGCGATCTATATCGTTTTACTCCCGGTTTTAAGTGTCAAACGCGCCGTATGTTTGAGAACCACCGCCCGCTGTGAGAAAACTGTACAGGTGGGAACGGGTAATGTCAAAAAAACCCGCCAAAAAAAGCCCGCCAAATTTCGCTAAAGTTACACATTGTAAAAATCTATTACAACAAAAGAAAGTAGGTATTAGCCTTCTCGAATGATGCGGGTGATATAGTGTTACAATTTTATTTATTAGTAATCGCAATAAAAGCAACAATGATCCATCACGCCGGCGCGGCTCGTCAACAATATAATCGAGTTTACCCATCATTAATCAAAAATATCGATTCCCATACACTGCACCGAGACGATTTATTTTTTAATAATATGACAGGTAAATGCTTGGCATTTAGTGTACAGCTTTTTCTTTTTTTTCCGTTACAAACTCTAAGACAACACTCCAATCAACCAGCCAAGGTTTCTCATATCTAAATACGTTGGAAGTAGGTTGAAATTCCGACTACATAACAGATTTGTCTGTAAAAATAAGTTTGTATTTTATACCTTTTGTGGCGGCTTGACTCAATTAGAGTGGCCGCGTGTACCGATTTTATATCTCGATCGATTCGAACCCGATTTATTAATTAATCGATACACAAACATCGGGCCGTCATCGTAGCAGACGGATCGCTTTCTATAGCGAGATATGGAACAGGCATTTTAAGACCTATTAGCCTCAACAATGATGAATCTTCGGCATATCTCGACAAACACGTAGCTATTCTGTCGTTTTGTTATATTGAAGTGGAACATTCCGTTTCTATACAACTTGAGAATTGCAGTGTAATAGATCACTTAATTTCTTTGTTTATCGATTTTAGTGGTGATTGAATTTGAGGGTCATTTATTTTGTTTTGAAATTTGTTCCACTCATCGAATTATTTTTTTATGGATTCCGATACATTTTTTTTCCTTATTTTTATTTAATACTAAAGATTTCATCTTATTTATGGGGACATATATATATATATATATATATATATATATATATATATATATATATATATCAAACATAGTCACATATACAATTAGATGTAGTTTATTGTGACAGCAATTATTTTTCTGTTGTTCAAAGCATTTAACCATATACACACCAAAAAATGATTACTAGAAAAATTCAATTTCTTATGAAAAGGATATATAATAACTTTCATCCTGAACACATTTTTTCCGGGGATATCAAATTAAATACCCCAGGAAATTTCAGATACCGCGCTCATCAGACACAAACCAGGGGTACGACTTCTGTTATGTTAGTTTTGCTTGGTTTTATATCTAGCTATTTATTAAGAGTATGATACCACGGGTCTGGGTGATTGTGGTTTAAAGCTGTGTACTTACTAACATCTAAGCGCAGTAAGGTAAGCACAAAATATCTTAATATTTAAGTAAATTAATAATAATCTTACATTAACATCAATTAGCTTACCCCAAAGTAAGCACTGTAAGGCTTGTGTTATGCATACTATGATACTTACATAGATATGTATGTAGACTCCAAATGCTCGTATGTATCACACTAACATCTGCCCCTTCCGGAATTCGAACCCAGGACCGTCGGTGCGAATGGCAGGATCGCTACCGTTGCAACAGACGGTCGTTAAATTGATAAAACATTAAATTGGTTATAGAAATAATTTAAATAGAGACGAATTCTCTGACAAATGATAAAATGGTTGTTTCTTATTTTTAACACAAATCTATAGGTTATCGGTTATTTTTGTGAAAGCTAGACACTTTAATATCAGGACAAAGACAGACATTTTTATATTT
This sequence comes from Calamotropha paludella, assembly GCA_927399485.1. Taxonomy (NCBI): domain Eukaryota; kingdom Metazoa; phylum Arthropoda; class Insecta; order Lepidoptera; family Crambidae; genus Calamotropha; species Calamotropha paludella. Next base: position 1,576,958 of record OV656806.1, on the reverse strand, counting down.
TTATTTTGAATGAGATATATTGAAGTTAGCCGTTTCACTTTAACAGCTAACTTAATAGTGTCGCCTTTACGTTGTACGATGCTTGAGCAACTTCCGATACATGGAAAATTTTCCCCAATGCGCTAAAATAAGTATAACTTCAAAACAAATCACAAACAAAAAAAAAAACAATACAAAACTGAAAAACAAACTTTCTTCCGTTAAAATAATCATAAGGGGAAGAATAAAATTTGTTTAATAAAAAGAACTTAAGTATATCTCTCAATTTGTTTACGTCTTATTATTCAGTAAAATAGAATGTATAGAAGGGGTTTAGGACATAAGATATTAAATAGCTTATATTAAAAAACAAAATTTACACCTTAATGAAAAAAACTAAGTAATTATTCGCTATGCAGACCAAGAAATTAAACATATAATAAAACTTATTGTTCACGGTATAATTTTTTTAATGCCATTAGGAAATTCAATTGACTTATGTCAATCTTACGTAAACAACGATAGGGTTATAAAAAATTATGACGGAAAGGTAACTTATTATCATAGCAATATAAAAATGCGTTGATAAAGTATTTATTATAATAAACCGCAGATATTATAATAATTGTTTTTAAATTGTATTATTATACTTTGTCCAATGTAGGATGATACTTTTGACAGGTGTCACTTCCTTATTGCTACGTACTAAGGTTGCGTTTGTTTCCTTATGTTTGGCTTGACATTGCAATAGCAACTTTATACCCTTCATATAGGTGTCAACTGTCAAAAGTATCATCCTACATTGGACAAAGTATAGTTTGCAAATTTTTTTACAATGACCAAAACACTTCAGTTTTGCTAATAATTTTTAACTCAACTGGTAAAGCATTAAGTAATTTGATTGCTCGGAATCTTACGCAGTGGCTTACAATTTTTAGTCTTGGTACTACAGCAATTTGCGATCTTTTCGACATGTAAATTCCATTCGTATTCTATTATCATTTCTCTCAAAATTGTTAATTAGGGTTCCGTATCCAAAGGGTAAAAACGGAACCCTATTACTAAGACTTCGCTGTCTGTCCGTCCGTCTGTCTGTCACCAGGCTGTGTCTCAAGAACCGCGATAGCTAGACAGTTGAACTTTTCACAAATTATGTATTTCTGTTGCCGCTATAACAACAAATACTAAAAACAAAACAAAATAAATATTCAAGGGGAGACTCCCATACAACAAACGCGATTTTATGCCCTTTTTTGCTCGATATCAATCATGGCAATAGGGAAGCAACTAGAAATATTCACAAAATACTCAGTTGTGAATATTTCTAGTTTTTACACTAGATCAGTTTGTAAGGTATAAGAGATGAATATTTAAGAAAAAGAAGAATATATTATTAGGTACCCATTTTTGTACATTATCCTAATTATATTATGACAATACTTTGTGTGTGTGTGTGTGTGTTTGTTACCATATTGTCTCGCTATCCTAACATTGCAAAGCCGTTACGTACTCCCGCAAAAACAATACGATAGCGTGTTTCTACGCGCTACAGCCAGCACCATCTAGTTAAAATAAAAGATACAATGTTTTTCATTAAATATAAGCATTTACAATGCATTTATTGAAAGCCGACTGGACGGGAGACCTTATCCCGAGAAGCCGCAAGACTCCTCTCTAGAGAGGCGGTTGCCTCAGACGAAGGCTTTTGACTCTTCCCGGGTACAAGCCAACCTCAGGTGGTGTTTAGTCAGTACGAGCCTGACATAACTTCGAAGCCGGGTCGGATACCCATCGAAGATTCACCACCTCCTTCCCCGAGTCCGGAGGGTCCCAGTCGCTAGGGGCGCATAAAAAACGCTAGAAACTCGGCAAGGGCTAGATTTTCTCCCTTTAATGTGTTACAGATTGTTCTAGAGCTTGTAAAAAAGTTTTAAAAAATTAACTTTACAAAATGCTAGGTCGTTTCAGTCGCTAAGAATAAAGCTTCGCTAGCACCTATTGAAGTGACACGTAATATTAAAAAAATAAAATAAAAAAAATTCAAAAATGTTTAGTAAATTTTAAAATTCCATAAGAATGAAAGTTTCAAAAAGCGCTTTTTGTTTCAATGTGAAATCCCACAGCGAATTTTAAAATTCGTGCTCCGTCACGATCTAGTCCTAAACCTGTTGGTTGGATTTATTACAAAAAATACGAAAATCGGCTAAGAGCTCATAGAGTTATGGCGTCACATACATTTCCTCATTGAAGCTGATCCATGGGAGCTTCGGTTGCTTCGCTCGCTCCTCTTCAATTAAATAGAAGTATAGTTCATTGACTCCACGCCTTCTTGTCTTTTATTATGTACATTATATGACTATTTTACTGTTTGCATCATTTACCACTAGCGTGGTCTATTACTTAAAGAACACTTCAAAAATCCTTAAAAAAATCCATAAAAGCTTTACTAAATCCGATTATAAGATACATTTACCTCTACCCCACAGAGCTAATACAGCGGAAACATATTCATACTTTATCAGTTAAAATATCGTTTTGGATACTTCAACAGTTTTTTTTAAAGAAAACACAATAGGTTATTTCTAAAACATGGTACGATGAATGGGGCGTATTTTTATCAAGAAATTAAGCCTTTGACAAAAAGGTCGGGTTTAAAAAGTATGGTTTAAAAAAAGTTTCTTTTTACTCTGTGGCATTTAATGACGCGTGGAGATTGGAGTTGGCTTGTAGCAACCAGGGCTGAGGTGGTTCTTAAAGGATGATTCATTTGCGAAGTATAGAGGGTGCCCATATTACTGTGTCATTAAGTTATACAGTATTAAATATTAATATTTTAGGTACCGTTCAAATTTCTAACTACATTTTATGCGTATTCTGCCAAGTTATTTTTACTTTAGCCATTGTAATTTTACAAAGTAAATCTGGTTATATATAATTAATTGATAAATAAAAATTGACTTTTTTAAATAATAAATAGGTGAGCGCTTAACCGCTATCTCGCCTGACGGTAAGAAACGATGCGATCTAGGATGTGACACGAATACCTAGAAAATACCTCACTCGTGACTTGAAGACCCCTAAATTTTAAACACAGACTCAGAGTTCCACTCTTTGATGAACGGATGGTAAAAGTCAATACTTATGCTTTAATAATAATATGTAATTAGAAAGTTTTCCCATTGCTTCCGTTTATATACATTCCAAACGATCAATAAAACACATAAACTTTCGTATCAAAGGATCAAATAACAAATAAAAACACATTATCTGTTAAAATAATTCATCATATAAAATAGTATTGAAAATGTCAAAAATATATGTAAAAAACCATACAATAAATGGCTGCTTCATCTTGTATTTGTAAAAATGCTTCCTTCGAATGCGAGGATATTCCTCTCATTGAAGAAACAACGCTGGCCTACGGCGTAAAAAAGTAGAAAACTATTAGATAATTTAACTAGATAACGAGTGTTTACAAGGCTAGGTAGCTCAATTGGGAGAACAGTGGACCGGACATTTAAAGGTTTCGGTTAGTCTCCCGCCTGAGATTACTTGTGAGCCCAGTAAATTTTTTCTAGTATTTTTATCTATTAAAATAATTTATAGGAATGCCTACGTCGTTTTGTGAAATAACTGAACTGAACTGTGAGTGACAATTAAAGAAGCGGCGATATATAAAATATCGTTATTATGGATGTCCTTCGATTCGCCTAAATAATGAGTTCTGAACTCATTACTTGATATATGTTACAGGTCAGTTTAGGTAGGATATGTTTTTATTAATTACTAGCGAGCAAGCTATATCAAATTACTCCAAAAGCTTGTGTGCCGAATGAGCGACGAATAGGGCTAAAAGTGATTCGGCGATTATATTTAAACTACCGCATTCTTCAACAGGTAATTACTTACATTTCTTGGTTTATTCTGTTTAATAATTAGCTTACTAACTTTTCTGAATGTTGGAGAATCTACTAAGTTGTTCACGATTATGTGTTCCTCGGATAAACTTCGAGAAAGAGGTCAATCGTCGAATCCAAGTCGGCTGGTCAACGTTCGGGAAACTTCGCGATATCTCTTTGACCAAAATACAACATTATCTCAAGACTAAAGTCTTTAACCAGTATGTGTTGCTAGTGATGACGAAACGGAGATGTGGTCCCTTACTATGGACCTCATAAGAAGGCTCAAGGTTGCCCAAATGCGATGGAGCGATCTATGCTCGGAATTTCCCTACGTGATCGAATAAGAAATGAGGAGATCCGTAGGAGAACCAAAGCAACCGACATAATCCGCATAACTGCCAAACTTAAGTAGCAGTGGGCGGGGCACATAGCTCGTAGAACTGATGGGGTAGAAAAGTTCTGGAGTGGCGAATAAGGACTGAAAGAAGAAGTGTAAGCAGGCCTCCCACTCAGTGGATCAACGATCTGTCTAAAGTCGCGGGAAGCACCTGGATGCGTCATTGTGGAGATCCTTGGGGAAGCCTTTGTCCAGCCGTGAATGTTATTTGGCTGAGACGATAATTAGTTTAAAAGTTTAGCCTAACAATAGAATGCCTAATAGTATAAATTATTATTGGTATCTGTACTTAATGTTGATTAATTATAGACAACTATTTTGGTCACAAATCTTTTGTTTCTTTATTGTCTTAATTATTAGTGTCTCATTTTTATTGTTTTAATCTTTAGTGTCTCATAATGAGTTAAATAAAAATAAAATAAAGCAGTGTCTGAGCATATTATAATTAGCAACAATTTCCACCTCGTGTGGTCACCCCAAGCCACTCAACTCGGATTTATCTGCGCCGTTGCATCCTTTGCACTTATTAAACATATCTTATATCAATAAATCTTCTTAGCTCCGCAATTTAGCGCCTCCTTATCGCATTGCAATAAGGTTGCAATTCGTTGTCTCAATATAAGTGTTGTTGAAGTAAGTATATGCGCAGGCGCAGATGTGTTAGGTCTTTGTTGTATAATTTGCGCTTTCCGGTTTAGTGGGCGCGTCGAGAGGGATCACGGGCTATGTGGAAGGGTTAAGATTACAGTATGCTGTGTTGTTACTGTATCGTATCGTTATGGCGGTAATAACATCAAAGGTAATTTTAGATGCTTTGCCGTTGTGTGATTCGAAAGACGGTTAGATTGTGTGTGTTAAACCGATGTGGATGTTTTTTATAGTAAATAGGAGAAGCTTGTTTATTAATGAACAGCGCAAAATAATAATATGTGTTAATAACAACTTAACTAAAACCAAACTTAATCTCTTACACTACCTACCAAGTTGGGTATCCAAAAGGTAAGCCTTCACTTTAGTTCTGAAATAAGTGATTATTTTATTTCTACTTCAGCCGAGAATCGAATCCGGGACCTCGAAGTGGCGTTACCCTTGAAAACTGGTATTCGAGCTACTCGACCACGGAGCTCGTCAAAAAATAACTACATGTTTTTTCGTTAAACGATTTTTTTCGAATCTAAACTCTAGATTTGACTTTACGTATAGCAAAAACAAGAAGCTCTGAATATGATAAATAATTTTAATTGAATTTTTTTTTATCATATGTAAGAAAAGTGCCAAATTTTCCATAAAAATCATAAAACTCTGTATATTTAAAAAGATACAAATCATCGATTACGATTTATGATCAACTAAAAACAATATATACCTAGATCGTATTTTAAATCAATTTATTGGATATTTTTTTTAAATATTTCAAATATAGGGTCCGGATTTTTAATAATTACTAGCTTTTACGCCCGGTTCCGTTCTCTTTGATGTTGACTACCGATTAAAAATTACAATTCTATCTCTCGGGAACAATACTTTTTTCTAAATAAAAGGTGCCCTATATCCTTTTCTATACCCCTGACAAAGTGTATACATAATTTAATGATGAACAGTTGAGTAGTTAAGGCGTGAAAACGTAACAAACAGACAAACATACTATCATATATAATACTAGCTTTTACCCGCGTTTTAGCCTGCATTTATTTTATTTTCAAAAATAAAGTATCCAATGTTACTTCTAATACTTCCAAGAATATAATGTAAGAAGTTTCACGATGATCGGTTTTTGCGTGAAAACATAACAAACAAACTTACATTCACATTTATAATATTAGTAGGATGAGTCAGAATAAAAAAATGATGTTACTATTGCCTTACATAAGTATATGTATAATTGTATATAGGCCAATAAAAAACTGTTCCAAAAGTAAGCAATAAGGCTACTACAAGTATACTAAAGTGTACTAAAGTCGTCAAAGTTTCTCCGCATCCATCAGATTATGTTGTGTAAAACATTTTAATACACAATTATGTATATTAAAGAAATAACAACACGTTGAATCCGTGTTAACAGAACAATAAACATTATTTAAAAACTTAATCCCAAATACTCATCTTACAGTTACATGAAATTCAACCTTAAATTTGAAGCAACTGAGTCTAAAGTTCATTTTTCACTGTGTCAGGGTAAAGGGTTATAGTTGTCGTCACCACATTAACCCTGTCGTCGCTCATCCTTGATTTATCGCGAGCGATTCGTTCTGTGGTATACAAATGACCCCGTCTGTTGTTATACAAACATATGGTATGTAACATCGGGTATTTTCTTGGCGACACTGTCTGATTGATTATTCATAGGTTGGCAAAGGATTATTCTTATATGGCTTGATTATAATGAAATAACATTTTAGAATTTCATATCGATTCATATCTAAAATTATTATTTTGTCACTTGTGTAGAAGGATTTAAAAATAATGGATGTTAAAAAACCCATTTTAACCGGATAAACGACGCCATTATTCTCGTTTTTTTTATATCTTAGAATAATTATTTACTAACTTAGAATAACTATGTACTAAAGAACGTAAATAATACATGGTTCCTGGTACATGGTATTTTGGTTCCAATTTTGTGATCCGTGTAAGTCCGTGTTTCCTGAAACATACAATTTAGGGGTCTTCAAGCCACGAGTAAATAGGTGACTTCTAGGTAAGCGCGTCACATTCTAGATCGCATCATCGCTTACCATCAAGCGAGATATCGGTCAAGCGCTTACCTTTTTACAATAAAAAAGCATCTGTGCAATTCACACGTGGTAGAAGTGAAACCTTCAATAATAATAGGTACACGTATACAAAATACCACGGTTGTTGTGATGCCTTCTCTCAAGCTTAGTACTACGCATGCGCAGACAAACAAGTATTGACACACGTACATAATGCTTCCTATTTCATTTTATGTGTTTCTCTTTTTACTGTCGCTTTTTCGTTTCATCAACTTTCAAATCACAACGATGCTAAAGAAGTTTTCACTTCAAAATATATGAACATGAATCATCTAGGGACCAAGCAATAATAGTAGTCGTATTAACACCAAAATTACCGGCATTGATACATTTAAAAATAATTTGATCCATTAAGAAAAAAAATTGACCATTTTTTCATTCGTATGTCACAAAAATGGCGGAAATTCAAACAAATATTGTACAATCACAATTTAAATACACCGCAATAGTTAAGATTCGTGACAGAGTTCACAAGAAACTTATTAAAAATAATTGCATTAAACAGTTATAATAATCTGTGGATATTGATAAATAATTATGAGACAAATCGTTATAATTGCTACTTAAATTTTAAAGATAATAACAGAAGCATATTTTAAATAATTACTACCCTTTCCTTCTGAATCATGTGATTTATTTTCCATGAAAATGTTAAACATTACATTTAGAAAAAGAAGGGTGTTTTTAATTAGTCAGTGTTGCACTATGTAAGAAATTAGTTTACTGTAAATACAATAAAATATCCAAAAAGCGCGTACACATATTAAAACTAAATTTCGAGGAAAAGCTTCGCTGTTTGTATCATTAAAATAGCTTTCTTCTTTTATTTTATACTAGTTTTTACCATTTACATTTTTTTTAATAAAAAGTATCCTATATTACTTCTAATACCCCAAAGAATATATGTACGTAGTTTCATGATGATCGGTTTAGTAATTTTGGCGTGAAAGCATAACAAACAAACTTACATTCACATTTATAATATTAGTAGGGATTAAATTTTTTTTAGATTTTATATTAATTTTTAATTTTAAAAGTTGATATTATTCGATGACCCCTTGAAATTAAATGTCTATAATATAAAACTATTTTTAACTCAAATTTCAATTTAAACGTACTAACTTGCTTCCTGCTTGTTAATAAGTGTATGTTTTAAGTTACAAAAGATAAATAAATTTGCATCACAAAATAACAAAACTACAAAAGAAAACAGAGTTTGGTCACCCAATAAAAATAAAATACTAATGAAGCTATCGTTTTGTGTAAAGTTTTTAAAAAAGTTGTATCTTTTTGAGATATTTTAGTAATATACAAAATAGGATCTACCTCTGTCAAATTTGTTTGTACAAAAAGTTTGTCTTCTCGTATTATTTTGTTTTTAATAAAAATAAGTTTAAAATATTATTTTAGTTATAAGAGAAAGATAAGAAATTATATTTTAAACCTATTCATAATAAAGTTAAAGCAGCAATTGAGAAATCAATTGGACTAGACTAGGACAAATTGTAGGTGGACATTTGTTTTCACTATAATTTTGAAGCCTATACTCAGTTCACCAGAATGCCTACATATTACAGTAGGGTCTATCTTTTTTCGCAGAAATTAAAAATGCATAATTTAGAACGCATTTGGCATAATTTGATATAGCTTGCTGGCTGGTTATAAATAAAAAATACCTAACCTAACTTGCAATGTATTTGAATTTATACCTTTTGATTAGTATGCCTGAATTTATGTCAATTGAAATTATGCGTAATGAATGGCTCCCATTACAATAGTATCTCTATTTAATTTTCGTTAAATAATAGTTCCATTTCCCAAGACAATGTAAATTACACAAAAAACCAAAGAATTTTAATACCGCGATGTAAAAGAGTCGGTGCTTTTAACATCTATCATGTTTCACGTAAATATTTAAAGCATTGTCTTCATTAAAGCTAGCATCCCGAATTCCCGTCGTATCCACACAAAAGGTAATCTACAGAATAAGGACGTGTGTTACAGCCTTCCCGATTGAGATATCCGACACGGCATCAAACGCGCCGCCCCGTCTATAGCCCTTTTACTATCAACCATACAACCATCACGATTTACCCTAATCAAAGAATGAAACTTATGTTGAAGGTGATAGGGTTGTAATTGTTTGGACTGTTTTATATTTTTTAATACTCCTTATCTTGGTACGACGTTATCCATTTAACCCTTAGATGGGTCATTGTTGGAAATTTGTCTGATGTGTGAGACATTTTTTTTTGTTGTTGTAGATTTGAAGAGCGTTGGCGGCCAGTGCTAATGTGTCGAAAGGCACAATGCTACATGTAATTGCTATTGTTGTTATGTGACTATTGTTGATGTGTGTTTTTTTATCTTTTTCTTAGATAAATACCGATGATATAGATTTGGTGCATTTGTCACTTACATTTTTTTATCTGTTGCTTTTTTGTTGGTTTGGCCTTTGATCGAGATCGAAGCGAATGATGAAATCGATATAAAAATTGGTTAGGTTACCTAAAGAGAACTCATTTTACTTTTTTTTCAGATACCCGCAGTACTTTGTCTGCTCGAATAATAATTCGTTTTTTTTGTTCATATTTATTTAAGGTAAGTATCAATTTTTTTCGTAATTACATTTTATTGAATTAGTGGGTAACTGTTATTGATCTGTGTTATTGTTACTAGAATTTGAGTAAATAGAGTAAAGTTGTTATTGACCCGAATAAAAGAAAACGAAATAAAAATACAATTTCGTTTTTCTTTGTTAGCAACAATACTATTTTTTAAGCAATTATTAAAAAAAAAACAAAAAGTGTCGAGTGCGAGTACTTAACCTACTCGAAGTATCTGTCTAGGTCTCGGTAGCTCAATCGCAGAGTACTCGAATAGCGAATGGTTCTAGGTTCGACATCGGCTGACACTGTAGCAAGTTGATTTTTTTCTTGTAACGCTTGTTGCCGCTTGGTGTAACGATAGCGATCCTACTTTCTGCGGAAGGTAAAGGTCCAGGGTTCGAATCCCGGTAGGCGCATATGTTTGTGTGGTGAACATCAGCATTCCTGAGTCATGGTCGTTTATATACTTATTTATGTATTCTATACATTATTTAGCACCCATAGTAAAATCTTGGCTTACTTTAGGACTAAATAATTTTTGTGAGTTTTTTTGTTCTTGAATGACCTAGTTTATATTTATAATAGGTTTGAACTCATAATAATTACATATTGTATTACTATTTTTCGTCCTAGCGATAATAAAATTAAAAATTATAAATGTAATGTTTCTGTGCCATATTTTCTGCATCACAATTTTTTTTTTAAAGACACTTCTAGAACTGAAGAACCAGATTACCTTACAATTGAGAAAAAACTACAACTGAACTTTATTAAATAAAAAAATACCGCGTAGCAGAGTCGTTTTTTAATAACAAATGATGTAACAAGTAGAAATTATTTACTTTGTTAAGGAGGAAAGCTTAATTAAAGAAATAGGGTTGTCCAATATAAGAATCGATATACTTAGATAAATTACATTTAATAGTTAGTTTATCATATCGATGAAGTATTTAACGATTTGGTATAAAATTAAAATTATCAAAATAGGTCAGCTTCGTTTTGATTACAATTTAAATTGATGAAATAGATTAGCTAGGTTCAGTTTACAATTTATATCAGTCACTATATATAGGTATATATTTAGACAAGTCATTTTTTGAAAGGAATTATTTGATATAAATTGCTGTCTGGTAATAGATAAAAAATATGTAACCTAACTTCCAATGAAACCTGCAATAAAAATATTATGAAAAAAATGCGATTCCTTTACTTCAAAATTAACATGCAGTCGGTAGACCAAAGAAATAGCTCCAAAGATCTTTGCATCAAATAGCTCCAAAAACTTTCATCAGATGTGATATGACCTGTATGAAGATTACAGTAACCCTAGTTTGAATCCTGACGACAACAAGTCTTCTCATAACCGTCTCCAGCACGACATATTAAGAATTTGGTTGTCCAGCACTGGGCTAAGTGTAAGTTAAAATTTTAAATTAGGACCTTATTTTCATATTATTAGAGTCTATCGTGCAAATATAAACTCAAATGCTGTAGTTAGGTTTGCACATTCCAAAACTTACACCCACAAAATTCGTTAGTTGCGTAAAAATAATAATTTCTAATTTACTTCGATTAAATTGGACTTTTAACCGCAGACCGAACGCGTTAATAGTTGCATCACCAAGTGGATCGATTATCGATACTACTTGGATATCGTATTGTTAGGTCGTCCCCTCTCTAAAGTAATCATCGCTGTAATTAGATTGAGCGGCGCGTGCGTCGGTCGCGACCTGACCGCCCCCGCATCCCTAATGATGTGCCTTCAACGACAGCGATAAGCGGGACAAATACAATTAGTAATAAAATCAGTGAAGGAATCAATAGTATACTAATATTATAAAGAATATGCTAATATTATAATATGTCAATAATTAAAAAAATAACAGTGCTGTCTAGGGATGCCCTAAAGAAGCGAAGTTTAATGGTATAAAGTATATATATTCAAAAGTGTGCGTGGCGTGAAAATTTGATAAAAAGCCACGCCAGCCACGCACAGTGACATGAGTGAAAGTGAGACAGAATGCCAGGCACACTGAGATGGGGAGGCAGCTGGCTCCTATACATCTATATCGTGTCACGGTACAAAATCTGACACTCTGGTGTAACGGTGAAATCTGACGCTTAACACGGATAGAGTGGCCGCGTGGCGAGCGCTTATAATAGGCGAACGGCCCAACATCCGTATAGAAACTTCGCTTCAATATACAATCTTTTTATTTGGAGCTGACACATTTACACCGAGGATACGAGACGAGAGAGAGAATATTGACGCACTAGAAATGTAGAGTTGAAGACGTCTGCTCCGAAATCCGTGGAGTGCATACCGTACGAATATTTTAATAATGAGAGAACTCAACATCAAAGAGAAATTATCGTCAACTATGCATATAGGAATCCCGAATGAAATTAAACTTTACCGGATTAATCGCGCATTTAATTTATTGTTTTCATACTGTTTCGACTCCTTTATATGAATCCTGATTACAGGATGACTAGGGTAACCTTACGTCAAGTTGAGAATGAGAACGGCAAATTACTCAAGTAAGAATAAGCAAATTTGAAAATTAAAATTCCCTTTTTTCGAGATAACTTTGCTGGCTTTTACTAAAAACCACAGTTGAATAAAAAAATTAATTAGAACCTCACTTGAAAAACTAAGTGTTCCAGAGTTGCAATTTTTGTAGCGTTAAGTGCCTTTAAATGTATGTAGAGTGTATTGGGATATCTGATGGCATTTTCACCAGTACGCCCGCTACCATGGCTTCTTTCTTTAATTTTGTATCACAACTCCAAAAGCCACATAATCGCTATCAGTGAAACCACGTCCTTGTTAGACTGCACCACTGCTGTGCCAATTGACATTGATTCAATTGTACTGGTGTCTGATAAACATGAGATAAGCTTAGCTCCAACCCACTTCTTATTATACTATGCATTTCTATAACTCTAAGGTACCATTTTACCTTCATGTACTGTAATTTTTGTTTGTTCAATTTATTTAATGTGTGAACAATCAATGTTTTTCTCTCTCTCTCTCTCTCTCTCTCTCTATTCTTAGTGTTTTTTCAGCTGTCATCATTCCAGTTAAAAACTTACGCTGTTGGACAGACGCCTGACCCAAAAAAGGGAGGTTTTGGCAATGGAGAACGCAGTATGAGACCGTAACTTAGAAATCGCTGCTGCACATTCTGGGATGTTTCTCTATCTCTTTCTCTATTCTTGTGTTTTTTCAACTGTCATCATCCCAGCTAAAAACTTACGCTTTTGGACAAAAGCCTGACCCAAAAAAGGGAGGTTTTCGAAATGGAGAACGCAATATGAGACCGTAACTGGGAAATCGCTGCTGCCCGTTCTAGGATCTAGATAGACTCGTATTTTACAGGTTACCTTGTTTCTTTGGCTACAAGTTTATGGGAATCCTTAATATTTAAATAAAATTACTTATTAACGGTTTGTTTAGCATAGTTTATATTTAATCCTGACGCTTTGACTCCTTTAAAGGAGCCGTGATCACAGGATGACTAAGGCAATGTTCGTCATAAATTTTCTACCACCTTCACAATATTTTAATCAGTCACGTTCCTTAACGTTAAAATTTATATAAATAAAAAGTGTTTTGTTTTGCATTTTATTAACTGATTAAATTTTCACTACGTTTACGGTATATACTACTAATTCGGGAGTTGGGAGGCCATTCCGAAAAGAACTGGCGAACGACACTCGGGCAGGGGGATCGACCTCCATCTTACTTAAAATATATGACAACCATTGCCTTAGTCATCCTGTGATCACGGCGCCTGTAAAGTCGAAACGTCAGGATTAAATATAAAATATCTGTAAAATAGTTAATTTATTGAAATGTGTAATGTAAGTGGAAGTGTAAGATCTAAATATATTAACGGGTAGTTCATTATTATTGTTACATCTTTTCTAATATCTTATTTAAAACAATGTAAGTGTTAGTTTTTTTTTCTTGTAGTACGTTATGCTCTGCTATACAGCCTGCATTTGAGAGGCAATTGTGTTTATGATTGTGGGTCAAACATTGTGGCTTGACTGGAAGGTAGCGACGTGACGTGATGTAAGTCAATTGCGCCGTACACGGGGGCCACAACATGCCCCCCGCCGCCCCCTCGGACCCCGCACCGCCCCCGCGACACAAGGAATACAATTGTTGACACATTCCTTAATAGACACTTGGTGGGATTCTCAAACTTTTGTAATAAATTTAATAGTTACGACCTCCATCGCTGGTTTTAATGGTAAATCCAATTCGAGGTTCAATCCCCGGCGAGTTCAATATTTAAATCAAATGAACACACACACATAAACACAAAAATACACTATCTATATACATATATAAAAATTCTCTGTCACAATGTTTGACCGCGATCAACTCCGAAACTATTCAACCGATTTTGATGTTTTTTTTTTCATTTTGATGGATTTGTTGCGACTTAGGACATATGATAGGTTTCATTTTGATTTATGATACAGCAACGCGTGGCCGGCTCAGTTAATGAACTAATATAATTTTAAACGCAAATTATTTGGTATCGTTAACATTATATTTTTAACTTATTTCTTATTATTTAAAAGAAACTAAAATTAATCTTATGAATAAAGACTTAGAACTCCCAACGAGACATTAACGATTGAATTCAAAATGAGAACAATATGTTTAATAATAAAACAAAAGAATTTTCCAAAAATTGTTAAAATATGGCAATAATATTGTACACTGTGTTGGCCTTAACTATCGTAGAGTTACCAGTAAATAAATTTAATAATAGGTTATTCGTTTTATTGTATGATCTTTGTATATATAATTTTTAATGTACTCTTATAATTTTTAGTGACATTGCTTAATTTTTTTTATTATTTAGTAGATAGTGTAGCATTTAGCTACACTACTATCTCGTCTGATGGTACTTTACCAATTATGTATTACGTAGGGATTTCGCTTCTGATACTTTACTTATATGACTTCTTTTCATTTCAGTACTAGTACTTATGACGATTGGTACTTTGTTTTTACCCTGTATTAGTTAAAGTACTCTGAATCAAGTATCGAATCTATTCAATCAGGCAACCTTTTAATGCAATTGCAAATATTTATTGCACTTTTGTCATTAATATGCGGAGGGCGGAGTGTCACTTCTGAAGTGAAGCGTCTCCTGTGCCGTTTTATCGTGTTATCTTACATGCATGGTGACTGTACTGATGAAGAATGGTGTGTTTAAGGTTACCTTTGGTCCTTTTTCTATAAAGTTATCGATTTATTAATTCGAGTTTATTATATTCAGAGAGCGATGCGATGTTCGCCGATTACATACTTACTCATATTGATAAGAAGGCTCAAGGTCACCTAAAGAGCTATGTTCGAAGTTTCCCTACGTGATCGACTCAGAAAAGAGGAGAGCCGTAGGAAAACCAAAGTAGACGATATAGCCCGCAGAATTGCCAAACTTACGTAGCAGTGGGCAGGGTATATAGCTCGTAGATCTGATGGCCTATGGGCGGAAAAGTTTTCGAGTGGCGATCACGTACTGGAAGAGGAAGTGTAGGTAACTCGGTGGACCGACGATCTGGAGAAGTTCGCGGGAAGCACCTGGATGCGGGCAGCGCAGGACCGGTCTTTGTGGAGATCCCTGGGGGAGGCCTTAGTCCAACAATGGATGTCGTTGGCTGAGAGGACGCCGATAAGAATGAGTTATCGATCTGCCAATCGTAGGTCTTACTTTTGGAATAAACGTCTGGTCAGTCTGTGCTAAGTTATCTGTGTAACTTGTACTTTTCATCAGACATTACATAGTTTGCATAAATCTTATTCTGTATATATTGTGTGTTTATTTTTCACACAAATAAATTGAATTGAATTATAAAAATGTCTTAAATATAACTTGTTATACGAGAAAAACTTAAACACTTTGGGAACCGCTGGATGTAACTAGCCGAAGGATGTGGTACAGGACTGCCAGCCAACAATTGCAGCTCAAGTGAACACATCCTTATAAGCAGAACGGTTTGCTTGAGGAGCGGCGAACGCGCCGAACGCGGCCATGCCACACGATTTATTACGACCCACACGTTTCCAAACAAAACAACACAATTAACATTGTTTTAAAAACAAAACAACATAGTACTCACATTATTTTTTTAACCGATGTCGAGATTTATTGCAACCCTATGTATAGAATGATAGAAACATAGAATCTATATAAAAATAATATAATAATATTCGCATTGACCTGTACTGGGTTCGAATATCGAAAGGAGTAGCTGTTTATTTGATTAATACAAGCATTTGTATCTGTTTCTAATTATTGTATATATTGTTATGAACTTTATATATCTATGTATCATATAGGTATGTATATACGCTACCCTAGTATCCATAACACAAGCCTTACATTGCTTACTTTGGGTTAGGTTAATTGGTGTTACTGTAAGAAATAATATTATTAAAAATATAAACTTTAAAAGACAAGTTAGTAAAAATTAAACTTTTAACTGATACCAAATTCATATTTACTTAATTCTGACGTTTATTTGACATTAATATTTCATAACGTCACGGGTAAATAGAATAAAGAAAATAATTGGGTAAATTACGGTATCGATTGAAAATGATTACATTTAATATATTTTTGAAGTGAAAACTTCTTTAGCGGCGTTGTGCACTTTCTGGAATAAGTAAAAAATGTTGAATTTGCATCAGGACACGTAAATTGATCGAAAATTCTTAAGACGGAGGGAGAGTAGACTGCCGGCGCGGCGTAGGAGAGGAAGTAATATCTCTCTTTCTACCGCGCAGCGAAAATGTATGCCTGCTCCTGCTGTTTCGTTTTAGCGGCGCAGGGCGCTTACGCGAGTGTGCCTGTGTGTTTGTTGTCATGTTTGTGTACGATAGCGCAATAAATGAATATTGTATTTTATCTACTCTAATACTATAATACAAAGATTCTAAAACTGAAAACAAAATGCTTATGACAAACATTACGTACAGGCCAAAAATAATAAAAAAAAAGTTTCATTACGATACAGGTCTTGTATGGACACCTGTAACATAATATAACTTTTTTATCATAACGATACACCTATACAACCTCCAGCTGGACCAAGGAGGTTGAACCTCTACTTTAAAAAGGTTTCAATGAACGAGTCCTCGACGACCGACGCAACACGCATGCGCAATTATTGATGTTTGCACCTTGGCGCCAACATTTGACATTTAAATAAATTTGTTGTTATATTCAGCGTTTTATTTGCAATATTGTTTTACATATTATAGTATGAGAGTAGATAAAGTAGTGTATGACACTGTACATAACTTGGTCTTATAACACTCGTGTGATGCTATAAAAAAACTCATGTTATAAGAACCCTTATTATGCAACAGTATCATAAACTACTATTATAGCACAAATGATAGTACTTTTCTACTGATAATTAAAGCAATTCGTGCAAAATTATTCTCTTACCATTTCAAAATATCAAAAATGCACAACGTTAATGTTCATGTTTTCACTTCTGCCGGCACTCCCGGAGTGCAACACGTTGATTTTTAATCTTTATTTATCTAGTAGCTTTTGTTTGCTGCAGAATGCATTTTAATTAATGAACGGGACAGTGTAAAAACTTAATATAGTAATATATACAAAAGAAAACAGGTAGGTATATAAACAAAATATTCTGTGGTTCCGGTATAAAATGCCAACAATAAAACTTCTTAAAACTAAATTCCAGAAAAAGCAACCGAAAGCGCCGACCAGATTAGCTCGTCTTGTAGCCTTTGAACCACCACGTTGATTTTCAGATGGACTCGCTAGGAAAATTATAACCAAAAATGCTTAGAACTGTTGTTTCTTCGGAAAATAATTTTAGTTAATTTTTACCATCTAGGTCGTAATAACTGCTGCTCTTTAAATTTTTTACCTAACTAAATTCTCACTATTGTCTTTTACGATAAATACCCAATTCCATTTGAAATATCGTTAAGGTTATAAAACAATATGTTATATTAGCTAACAGCAGACGCTTTCGAATCAATTAAGATGTTGTGCAATCAAACAATCAATCACTAATGATAATATTACTTATCTGTATCATTGGTATACTAAATACCGTCTCGTCTAAATATCAGTTCTTCGGAAACCACTGCGGTCAAATTGAAGTGTCATTAATTTTTTTTTTATTAAGCATTCCAATACACGATTGTAGGAAAAATCATGTTTCATAATGGGTCTGTTACAACAGACAAAATAAGGAAAAAATATTCCTTTCTTTCTGTTTGTTGTTTTAAACTTTTGTAAACAGTAATGTCAGCCCCATCGTAATATAAATATGGGGTAATGCACTAAAATTGAAAGCTAATTAATCTTATTCGATCTAAGAATAATGCTCTCTGCTGCGAATCTGAAAGTCAATGCTGCTTCAGAAGTAGAGTTCGAATAAGCAATCGGGAAGACGTTAACTGACGGTCTCTAATATGAGTACTTCATTATTGTGTGTCATTAGTTTCTTTCGTTATTTAGCATTCTTATAGGTATGTGATAATAGGACCAAAGATGTTGCATTTTGTGTCTGCACTTGTAGCAGATAAAATAAAATAAAAACAAGTTATGTTTTAATTATTCTAAACAAGCTTTTATTATTAACTAAATAGTAAAAAAGCCCAAACAATAAAAGGCCTATAATAGGCTGACTATCCTGCCAAGGTTATTCCTAATCAGTCTAATTCCTAATCCTAATTCCCCTGTAGCTATAATCAGCTAAATTATAGCTACAGGGGATTTTAGTGGGTATGTCCCTCAGCCTTTTACTAACGGGCAAGTCCCACGTAAAGCATTTTCTCTCATCAAAAACAGGATCGCTACGGTTACATCACCAGGCAATGTACTGCTGGAATCATAAGATTGTAGACTTTTATAATTTAGACGATGCATTCTTCTTGTTTTATTTATTTATTATGGAAACAAACAACATTTAATAGAATATTGTTAATTAAAGACAAAAGAGTTTCTACCACTAACTAATACATAATAAGAAAAAAAACAAGTATTTTGCGGATAATTTATTTTATATTTAATCCTGACGTTTCTGCTCCTTTACAGGTGTCATGATCACAGGATGACTAAAGTAATGGTGGTCATATATGTATTTTCTACTACCTTCACAATATTTTAATCGGGCACGTTCCTAATTGTTAAATAAATCAAATTGGATTTATTTTTCTTTTTATTTAGATACTGTTTTGTATCTGTGATTACTGTAAACTATTGGGTCAACAACTAGTTAGGAAATTGGGAGGCCTTTCCGAGATGAACTGGCGAAAGAAATTTGGACAGGGGACCGACATCCAACCTACATTAATTATTTCCAAAAAATACTTCATTAGATTCATTAGTTAACGCAGTGTGTGTCTTTAGAGGTATTGTTATAAGTTGTAAAAGCAAAAGCAGGTGAAACGCTTAAAACTTCATTTCTATTGAAATTCGGATGTTTCCTGATCTATAGCCTCGCGTAGTATTCTAGAAATAAATCTTTGTTCTCTAGCATGAATTTGTAAATTATCAGATCGAATGAAGTGGTCTGGCCCTTCAATAGCACACTCACACACTGCAGACTTATTATCGCGCCTATGTTTTATGTCAGCTGCATGTTCTTTAACGAGCGTTTCATATTTCTTTAAGTTCGCCCTATATTGCATATAATGTATATAAGTGTATGATTTATTATCAACAAAATGCGATAGGCGCGTACGTATAAGAAATATTTTGTTAATGTCACAAGGAAAACTTACGCACCCGCCTAATAGGTAGAAGAGTTTTTGGAATCGCGACATAAAACTCTAATTAATAGCAATTAATAAACAATTAATGGTGCCCATTACTGGTGTGTACGTGACTGCCAGCACGTATCGAGGGTGCTAATCAAAACAAACGATTTGTTTCAAAGAAATATCGATTAGTTTGCAATTACCAATGTTGGGTAACTGAGGTGGGATTTCGTATTAATCGTTTTGGGCGATGTGAGCTATTTAAATGACCTGCAATTAGTGGGCATACCAGCAAAGTCTAATAGTTCCGAAGTATATTCTATTGGTACTTTATTATAGGAGAATGATGTCTGCGCAAAGGATGCCATCATATACATAGCTTATGTTATCTAGGTAGGTCAGTCCCCTGTCTCAATTTCTTTTGCCTGTTCTTCTCGGAAGGGCCTACTAATTTCCGAACAGTTTAAATTAAAAGATAGATGTGATCAATTTATTTTCATAGAAAAGTATTAAAAAATCGACTATTCACAAGTAACTTCTCAGGCGATAAACAAGTAAAGTCTTGATGTTTCTCATTGATGAGACAACGCTGGCCTACATCGTAAAAAGTACTAGAAAATGACAGATGTTCACAAGGCTCGGTAGCTCAATTGGGAGAGCATTGGACCGGATATCAGAAGGCCGCTTGAGATATAAAAAAATGATTTATCATAAAATACAAAAAACTAAAAATCATAAAATATATGAGTCTATGAAACTTATAATATATATAAATAAAAATAAAAGATATTAGCTACTTAGATACATTGAGAACTTTCCTGCTGTACTCCAGCAGTGATGACATTACATTTATTTTTTATCAAGGCAGCAATATTTAACATAAAATATGGCGGTTTTGATACCATCAGGAAAATTACGTTATTAACTTAATAATAGTAACAATATTTTTTCCTTTATTCACACAAATTAGTTTAGCCCAAAGTAAGCACTATAAGACTTGTGTTATGGATACTAGGGTAACGGTAGACGTACATATATGATACATAAATAAGTAATATTCATAGAAATATATTTATATACCCAGGTCTCAGGTACAAATGCTCGTTTTCATCACGCAAACATCTACCCCTTCCGCGACTCGAACCCAGGAGTCAATATTGAATCAATTATACCATAAATCTTTATCTATATATTTTGTTAAATTATTATTCTCTTGTTTTATTATTTATAATGTTGCTTTACAATTAAAGAATGACCACATGTATGGATTTGAGGAATTAAATTAGAAATAATCGATTATGTTAGTTTTAGGCATGGTAGGTCGGTAATAAATCTAAGATGGAGGTCTGTCCCCTGTTCGAGTTTCTCTGCCAATTCTCGAAAGGGCCTCCCAATTTCCGAAATGGTAGTAGACTCACAAATTAATAGTTATCTTAAATATAATAAAATAACTGATAAAAAAAGACAATTTTATTTATATAATATTAAATAATTAGGCACTTGCCCGGTTAAAATATTCAACGACCGTTTGGTGCAACGGTAGCTATCTATCAAATCGACGGTCCTGAGTTCGAATCCCGGAAGGGGAAGATGTATGTATGATGAATACGATTATAATAGAATTTTATTATAAAACAATAGATTTTCGAGTCATAATTTTTCTTGCATTCAAAATAAATACAAAACCCGTATTTATTGCAACCAGATTCTTCCATATAAATAGTTTCGTGTTATCTGTGTCAAAATAACTTTAAGAAATTTATTGTGAATTGGAAACAAAAGTGTTGTTTTAAACCGACTTAAAACGAGAAAATTCTCTATATGACTGTATGTTTTCTTGTTATGTGTTTCAGTTTCGTGGAAGATAACTCCGTCAATACTAAACCAATATTAATTCATATTTTATATTAGAAACATGTGTTAGTAAGAATATGCTTACGAATTATGTTAGTTCGAAAAAATAATGGAGGAATTAATGGATTTTTCTTTGAATTTACCTAAATTTAAGCTATTGTCTATCTCTTATTGCTATGACGACCGTTTGGTGCAACGGGAGTGATCCTACCTTTCGCACCTACGGTCTTGGGTTCGAATCCCGGAATGGCCATATGTTTATGTATGTTCTATTATTCACAGATCTATATATATATATATATATATATATATATATATATATATATATAATATAAATCGATCGTAGTATTGATAGCTCAAAACGTGTCAATACTATTGAAGGAGTGCAATACTATCGACAGTGTTGTTGCCCGTAAATAACAAACTATTGATAGTATCGATAGGCCTATCGATAGCATATTATTTTTCAGATGAAAAAATCGATAGAAATACTATTGATAGTTTGGCAACACTACACTGAAGCAACGTAGGTGTAGCCAAGTGAAGCCATACTAATTGGTGTGAATGTAACAAATATTATTATGATTATAATAGTTTTTAAAAAGCTCTTTGGTTCGTTAATAAATGATACAATTAACACCGCCCCGTTGGCGCCAAACACATCCAGACCGGGTGCTAATCACCAAGTATTACAGCAAACAAACATTCGCGATGGCGGCTAACGCTGGCGTTACAAGAAATCAATCAATTAATCTAATTACAAGTTAATTATACCACGTTCGATTGCTGTTGAACAAATAACGAATGACGCGATCGGTTAGCTGAATGTTTCCACAACAAATTTCGTGGAAATTTCAACTTTTCAAACTAGACCGCGCCTAATCGCTTTCAAATAAAAAAATGTATAATTAAATAGATATTCTAGCGTCATAAATAAATGAGAGAAAACTTATGAAATTTTGATAATTATTTAACAGTCACGTATTATAAAAGAAATACCATTTTTTTCCATTAAAATTGTAATAGAATAGTTTACATAAGTTTACAAAAATAACAAAAAATCTTATGTCTTAGTTTTTATTAAATAAAAATCTAACGATTTATTGCTTAAACAACAAAAAAATAACATACAATTTATAAAACGTATCATAAATAAGGTCTGGGATAAAAATGTGGGAGATATAAAAAAAAACAATCCTGACACTGGAACTCAATATTTTTTGGCTTCGTCATTGAAAATGCACAAAAGTAATAATGCTTATAATATGAATTTTTTTTTTTTTGCATTTTTACTGCTATTTTGTATGATAAAACAGATATAAAAAACATAAAACCAAATATTCATCTTAATCGATTGTCCAAACATTTGTAAAAAAGTTGCTTTACGTAAAATGGACAAAGTACTAAAAATTTTCGATAAGTGTTCACAAGGCTTAGTAGCTCAATCGGGCCAACATTGGACCGGAAATCTAAAGGTTGCGGATTCGATTCCCGCCTGAGAATTTACTGATGAGCCGGGTTGATTCCTTTTCTAATAACGTTTAACTGTTAAAACAAAACAGTTGAGGTAATGTTTTAGGGACACGATTCTAAAGTTAACTAACAGTTTTAAATTTAAAATTATTTAACTTTAAACGCATAAAGTCTTGATAAGATTCTAAATCTGCAAATCTATTTTAATTCCTTTCAATATTGCAATTATAATAAAAACAAAACGAGAAAAATCCATTATAATTTTACTTCTAAGTCTCTTGCAAAATATAATGGACATCCCTAGAGACCCATCGGTTATAAGCGACGCTGCTCTGAGGTGGCCGGTCGAAGACCACATACTGATTATTCGATAGGGTTGTCACAAAATGAATGTTTGTGATAGGTGTCGTGATAAACGACTACTTGATAGACCACTTGAGAATATATAAAAAAAGTTAACAATATCAAAGATTTCTCGATGACATAAAAGCAAAGGATAGATGATCTAAAGAATTTGAGAAGTTTTTTGACAGACATAATAAATTGTAAAATGATGCTAGTTAAAATAACACTGTTAGCCGCAGGAAATGGAATTTATTTATTTGTTGATTAATTACGATCATTTGTACCTGAGTCATGGGTATTTATATATAAATAATAAAAAAATCTTACATTCACACCAATTAGCCTAGCCCAAAGTAAACACTGTAAGGCTTGTGTTATAGATACTAGGGTAACGGATAGATATACATAGATAAGTAATATGTATAGAAATATATATATGACTGACTCAGGTACAAATGCTCGTATTCATCATACAAACATTTCGAACCCGGGACTGTTCATTTCAACACAAGCTCTATTGTACATACATTGGACTAGGCTAATCGGTGTGAATGTTAATTTTGTTTATTTTCATTTTAGTTGGTAATAAACCAACTTAGTTTTATTACGGTCTTTTGAATAAAACAACTATTTTACTGAGTATTGCGGATACTTAAAATATAAAATAAAACAATTTCGATTTTTATTACTCTCAACAGTAAGGAACGTGCCCTTTTAAAATATTGTGATCATGTGATCACGGCTCCTTTAAAAACAACTTTTTTGCGACTAATTTATATTTAATCCTAATGTTTCGACTCTAGTAGATAGAATAAGTACTTATTTATAATAATAAAAAGATCCTGTTAAATAATTCAAAAGTTATCAAATGCCATTTTAAATTTAAAATCTTGTAATTATTAACATTGCACCACTATTTATGGTTAAAAGAATATGCACTTCATTATTTTTAAAAACATAAATATCGTATTGTATTTAAATAAATTATTTCTGACTGTATGAAGTATTTAATAGATTTTATTAAGTCATTATTGCAACGAAGCGAGCGAAGCTCCCATGGATCAGCTTTAATGGAGCAATGTCTGTTACGCCATAACTTCCCGAGTTCTTAACCAATTTTAATATTTTTTGTGTGGAATCGAATCAACAGGTTTAGGACCAGATTGTGACGGAGCCCGAATTTTGAAATTCGCAAAAATTCTCATCGAAACAAAAAAAAATTATTTACGCTCTGCTCCAATATATGGTGCTAGCGTAGTTTTATGCTTAGCGACTGCATCGCCTAGTACTCATATAAGATTTCTCTTCTCTTCAGTGTTTTTTTTTAAATAAACAAAATGAACCTACTTAATGGCTTGATTGAATAGCTTATTAAAAAAGTTTGGTAGACATCCTTTGGACATTGAACAATTTTGAAAGTAGCGTATTTACTGTAATCGATTTTACGTTTCGATTGTGAGAAAAAAAAACGAGTTTATTCGGAAGAACGTGGGTCCCCGAAGCTTGGGAACTGTCCGAGTTGATGGATGATAAACGACTTCTCGCATCGACAGCCCGCCGTGATTGTCTGTTTGTTTGTGTGATTGTATTCAAACAACACCTAACAGGATTAGGGTGGGGTCTAAGTTAAAAGAAATAGTTTTAATTGAAATAAGAATAATACAATATTTCTTTCAATCACACTAATTAGCCTAGCCCAAAGTAAGCACTTGTGTTATGGATACTAGGGTAACGAATAAACATACATATATGTTATATATACCTCTGACTCAGTATTCATCACACAAAAATCTGCCCCTTCCGGTATTCGAACCCAGGACCGTCGGTGCAAAAGGCAGGATCGCTACCGTTGCACCAAACGGTTGTTATTTAATTAACTTCTTTTGTTTTCTGTAATTAAAAGGTTGATATAATAATTATAATATTAGACAATATTCATTGTTCTGAACTCAAGTGACTCTAAATGACTTGTGTAATGAAATTCAGAAACAATGGTGGTACCACAACACCCAGACGCGAGCCAGAAGAAACGCAGAAAGTAATGTTTCCCACATTTACTCGGCCCGGACTCAACCAGGAACCTCGGAGCGTCGTTACCATAACAACCATCATTAGGTTCAATAAATAAAATTCAAATGCCTGTTACTTTTTTCAAATTTTATCGAGATAATAGGAATAATTTATTTTATAAGGTCACGGTGAGAATTACGTCTCTTAATATCGATTTTGCTTTACTAACCACTAAAGCTGTAATGATAAGGATAACAAAAAGAGAAGTGCAGGTAAGAAGTGATTTATTAGCTTCTTAGCTTTTATTTTTATTATTGACTATTGCTCATATTTGTTAACGACTCTTTTTATTCATTCGATTTAAAGGTACGAGTAGACAAAAAACATTTTTTAAATAATAAATTGGGATATTACATCGAGTCCTGTGACATTTATTTTACAGTTCGCTATCAATCGCTCACCGCTTAACACTTGAGGCTCACGGCTACTGATGATGGCTCATCAATGAGTTTAGCACCATAACAAGTGTGCATTGCTGGTGGAATTTCCAAGACTCCCCGAACTATCTGAACCATTGTGACGGTCAAAGTGCTACCAAGTAACAGATTTGTTATGCTAATCCACTGTTTTTATTAAGTAAGTAAAAATATAGCAGAAATTGAAACATATAACCTAATTATATTATGACAATAACCCTCGACGCAAAAAGAGGGGTGTTATAAGTTTGACGTGTCTGTCTGTCTGTCTGTCTGTGGCATCATAGCTCCCGAACGAATGAACCGATTTCAATTTAGTTTTTATATTTATATTATTTTTATATTACAGGTGTTTTACGGGCGAGTGTTCTTAGATATGTTTGATGAAAATCGATTGAGCCGTTTAAAAGTTATAGGGGGTTAAAGTGGGGAAGAAAATCCGAATGTCTGCAAATA
Source organism: Calamotropha paludella (assembly GCA_927399485.1). NCBI lineage: Eukaryota > Metazoa > Arthropoda > Insecta > Lepidoptera > Crambidae > Calamotropha > Calamotropha paludella. The sequence goes on along the minus strand of OV656806.1, from coordinate 1,550,902 downwards.
TGCTCAAGTGGGGTCTCAAATGAATTTGAAATCGACAAGAACCTATGTATTTACAACTTAACCAGAGATATTATAAGTATGTTTACCTTTAAAAAGTATAAAATAAAAAATGAAATTAAAAATTTTAAAAACCCCCGACACAAAAAACATAAGCTACCTTTAAAAAGTAAAAAATAATAAAAGAAAATTAATCCTAAAGTACCTATATGTATAAGTATGTATTAATATTTAAAAAAAAGGTACTTTAGGATTAATTTTCTTTTATTATTTTTTACTTTTTAAAGGTAGCTTATGTTTTTTGTGTCGGGGGTTTTTTAATTTTTTATATTTAATTATTTTTCTATTTTATGCATTTGGTTTTTTTTGTTTGGCAGAAAAGTATACCTTTGTTTTGATCGGAGAAATAGACATGTTTTGATTTTTTTACCAATTCGATAAACTTGAAAAACTTGGAAGAAATTCTACAGGTCTGTTAACGTGTCGGTAGTACAATTGGAACAAGGGTTGCCACTTGCTACTGCTTGATTTAAGGGTTACAAACTTTAAAAACGGTTTTTATTTTTTTTTACGGGAGACATTTCAAATATGTATCATTGTTTTATTACAAAATCTTAATTATATTAATTCTGTATTAACTATAATTCGAAACGTATAAAAAGTTCTCCATTTTGCTCAGCCAATTGATAAAAATACTATCCGTATTTGGTTAGCCCGTATTCAATTTAATTAATTAAGAGTTCCTGTAAAGTTGTAGCCGAAAAAACGGGAAAACAAGGGGCATCTGGCAAGTCTGATTGGAACAGTGCTCACCCGGATAGCACCTGAACCCGTCTTTATATATATAATGATTGTGAAAACGTTCAACTGCAATGTGATCATTAATGCTGTCGACTACTAAGCGGAATACTGGCAAGTCATCTGTACAAGATATAGAAAAACCTCATATTGAAACAGAAAAAGCCCAGAGCAAGACCGTATCGCTGGTTAGCGAGAATATCGACGTAACTCAAAAATCTGTCAAATTGAACTAAATATGCCAAACGATCTTATATCTCTGATATTCTATAGTGAACAGAGACGCATCGCAGATATCGCGCCACCGTTCGCTCGAAAGAGATAAAATTACATTTTTTTTGTATGTAATATAAGAGATAAAAAACCTTATTCTATAAAATCACAAGTCCTACACTAAACTGATATAATTAATAGTAATATTATAGGTAGAAAGAAAGGTTAAAAAATGATAATAACCTATTCCAACGAATGCGTAATTAACACTGATTTAATTGCATTTCTCATAATAATTATAATATGCTTAACTAAAACTTACATAACTAGTAAGACGACTCGCACAACGATAAAATAAGATATGAGATATTTTAATAAATATAAAATTTAGACAGCATAAGACAAGTTCTGAACCCAAGTAGCTAAAGCACTTGTGTTATGGCATTCAGAAGCAACGACGGTACCACAACACCCAGATACGAACCAATATACGATAGTTCGTTTTCTTCATTGATCTTGGGACCTCTGAGTACCATGACACTGGTATGCGAGCTACTCGACTACGGTGGTCGTCAAAATTAAATACTAAAACAACAACAAAAATATTTTAAAGAAAAACTTAGTTCTTTACAAAATCGAAATAACAACAAACAAAAAGAACAATTTAATGTTTTTAATAGTCACACTACTTGACTTATGTCACGCGTTCCTGTGGCTCAGTATATTATATTTTTAAAATTTATTTTTTTCGTTTTAAATTAAAATGAAACCTATCCTATGTCCTAAGTCGGAACAAATCCAGCAAATGGAAAAAAAAACATCAAAATCGGTTGAGTAGTTTCGGAGTTAATCGCGGTCAAACACTGTGATAGGAAATTTTTATATATTTAGTTAATTTCTTTTCTATTCAAAATCGAAATAACAACAATTTACTATTTTTTATAGTCACACAAAGAGCATGTTTTTTTTCACAATTACTTTATACAATACGTGATAATGTTAAAATAATATAAGAATAAACAAATTAATAGAATTCTATAGCACAGACAGATAAAGATGGTTCGTACGAGCTAATCAATGCCTTTGTGTGTAAAGCTATTCTGGATGTTTCTTTGAACCATAGGCGAGCTTTGAATCCAATTATACAGTAGTTTTTAATTTATGTTTGTATGAATGTTATAAGTCGAATTGTTACTTGTAAAAGTATGATTGACTTCTATCCTCGCGTGAGGTCTTAATTGAATGGTTTTTTTTGCGACCTGCACTTTCTTTAGCTTTAATTGGAGCGAAAAGATACAATAAAAAAATTTTTTTTCTTAAAATTGTTTACAAAATTAAAACTTAGTTGGAGCCTTCTTATAAAACTTGAATAAATTATTAGTTACTGAGATACATTTAGAACTCCCATTCTATGTACATCAAGGCAGCAACATTGAAAATAAAATAAAAGTAGATTTCTGAATAAAACACTTTTTACTAATTTTACGCATATTTTATTTTATATTTACCTGACGTTTCGACTCCTTTACAGGAGCCGTGATGACAGGATGACTAAGATAATGGTTGTCATGTATTTTCTACTGCCTTCACAATATTTTAATTAGGCACGTTCTTAATTGTTAAAATTGTTTTATATAAACCAAATATTTTTTTTTTACATTTTATTTATTATTAAATTCTCACTACGCGATTACATTGTAGGTATACTACTGAGTCTACTACCAGTTCGGAAATTGTGAGGCCCTTCCGAGAAGAACTGGCGAAAGAAACTCGGGCAGGGGGACATATTTTCTCCAGTATTTTGCTATTAAAGTAATTTATCCTTTTATGCTGTTATCATAGAAACGAAGGTAGTTTTATTTAAATGCACTAAAGGCGTAGAAGTGTAAAAACTAAAAAACATATTTTCTGAATTATAAATACCAAAATTACAGTTCGAGCCACATATATCTTTCACGTTAAGTAGACAGATCAAATATAGCAATGAAATTTCGCCAGTATTATAATGCGATAAAGTATTTATTTAAAATACCACTTACTAAAAATGTAGGGTGAATTTAAAAATCTGACATAATATGACGTAAAAAAAATAATACGATATCATATCTTGTGGTTTTTGATTAGATTTTTAACATTGGAACCTGTACTTAAGTCAAAGATCATTAACAAACATGAAATCAACAAAACGCGGACATTTTTTTATCTATAAAATATTGATAAATATTAAACATTGCTCCGATAACATATTACGTGTCACCAAAAGTATTTGTTTTATGATTCAGCATTTATCATAGAATTTCGCATTGAAAAATAAAAATGACTTATCGACAATATAAAAAACTTACTAAATAAAGACATTAGATTAAGATATGATATGAAGTTTGCCTAAAATAATATCTAGCATAGACTTTTTGCTAAGACAACACACAGTTTATATTTATACTAAATATAAACTGACTGAAAAATACTAGCTGACGTGGCAACGCGTTGCTGTGCCGACTGCAGTGCCATCTGCCGGGCTGATTTGTGAATCTGAACCATCCAGGGCGCTGCCCAAACGCATAGAAAAAAAATCATTAAAATCGATCCAGCCGTTTTCGAGAAGTTCAGTGACATACACACTTACAGTAGAATTATAGTATGTCACCGTAAAATTGTATACACCGTTAGATTATAATCTATCTCGCGAGATTGTAAACTATCGAATGATTGTGAACCGTAACATACTGCTTACAGTTTAACGCATTATTTTTCGATAGATTATAATAGTAGTTTATGATACTGTTGCATAATAAGGGTTCTTATAACACGAGTGTGTTTTAAAAAAACGAGCCGTAGGCGAGTTTTTTTATAGTATCACACGAGTGTTATAAGACCAAGTTATGTATAGTGTCATACACTACTTTATCTACTTTCATACTATAATACGTAAAACAATATTGCAAATAAAACGCTGAATATAACAACAAATTTTTAAATGTCAAATGTTGGCGCCAAGGTGCAAATATCGATTGCGCATGCGTGTTGCGTCGTCACGGACTCGTTCATTGAAACCTTTTTAAAGTAGAGGTTCAACCTCCTTGGTCCAGATGGAGGTTGTATAGGTGTATCGTTATGATAAAAAAGTTATATTATGTTACAGGTGTCCATACAAGACCTGTATCGTAATGAAACTTTTTTTTTATTATTTTTGGCCTGTACGTAATGTTTGTCATAAGCATTTTGTTTTCAGTTTTAGAATCTTTGTATTATAGTATTAGAGTAGATAAAATATCTAACCTAACCTAACCTTATGGTTAGGTTAGGTTTATCATAAAAATATGCGTTAAATTATAAACAGTATGTTACGGTTCACAATATTTAGATAGATTATAATCTAACGGTACCTATTTACAAATTTACGGTGACATATATAAAGATTTCCTTAATAAAATAAAATACAATTTTAATGAAATTAAAGCTGTATTTTCTTTTACCTGTACATAACACGGTTTGTTTAAGAAGAGTGACTTTTTCTGACACAGGTGTATTTAAAATTACCATTTTTTAGTGTGGTAACTTATGTTATTATTCTGTCACAGGTGTTTTAGAGTTTATTTTATTTAATTTAGCACAAAAAGCAGTTGTGTAATTAGTATAAATTAATAATTTATTATGTGAAAACTTATGTAATAGCAAAGCCAACTTCATTATTCACTAATTACTCTGAACAATCTTAACTTAAAGGCTCCGACACTGGTGACGGGACACATTGTATTATTTCTATAAATCTATGTATCATATATATATGTCTATTCTGTTACCCTAGAATCCATAAGACTTACAGTGCTATCTTTGAGCTAGGCTAATTGCTGTGAATGTGGGAAATATTATTTTTATTGATGATAAATTATTATAATAGAAAAAACCTATTAGACTCACAAGTATCAATATATATTTTTAAATTTTTTGACTATTAAAATATATCATCATATGACTTATAAGTATTGAGTTGTATTAATACTTTGTTTGATAAAATCCCTATCAGTCCGAAAGTAGGATTAATTGTATAGAATTATCATTTCTATCTATATGTACGATAGGAAACGACAGGTTTTAAACGTTTCGGAAATTTTTTAATATTATCGCTGACCCGGCAATACTGTGGCTCAGTTATTTTAATTTGCAATATTTTTTATTATAAATTAAATTAAAACCTATCTTACATCTTTAGTTGAAACAAATCTAGCACATTGAAAAGACATTAATCGAAATCGGTTGAGTTTCGGAGTTAACAGGAATTTTTTATTAGATTTCTTTATGCTGAAGACCTCCATGGTCGAGTGGCTCTCATACCTGTTTTCATGGTGATGCCACTCCGAGGTCCCGCGTTCTATCCCCGGCTGAGTCAACTTAGAAAACGAGCTTTTGTATATAGGCTCGGGTCTGGGAGTTGTAGTACCATCGTTATTTCTGAATTTCATAACACAAGTGCTTTAGCTACTTAACATGGGTTCAGAACAACATATGTGTTGTTGTCTATTTTGACGATTAGCTCTTCGTACTGACGGTCCTGGGTTCGACTCCCAGAAGGGGCAAATGTTTGTGTGATGAATATCATTTGTACCTTAGTAATGAGTATTTATATATATATTTCTATGAATAGGTATAATTTATCTATTTATCATATATGTATGTTTATGCGTTAAACTAGTATCCATAACACATGTCTTACAGTGCTTACTTTGGGATAGGCTAATTGGTGCCTATCCTATGTCCTAAGTCTTAACAAATCCAGCAAAATGAAAATAGAATCGTCATAATCGGTTGAGTAGTTTCGGAGTTCATTGCGGTCAAACACTGTGACAAGGAATTTTTATATATATATATATTTTAAACAGTGTTGTGTAAGGCAGAGTGGAATAACGCCAATCTTTGACACTTAAGGGTGTCTTAAAAGTGACTAATGATACTAGGTAATCACTAAACACCATCCGTAGACAACAAATAGCCAGCAGTAATTTCTGAATGATTGTCTTTCACTGTTTTTTCCAATCTGTCTGCCAAACGTTGAGATTAGGACAAAAACCTCATATTTTAAGGCCAGCATTTAACCCGCCAGTGGTGACGTGAAATCATCTTTCATAATTTGTGACCCCGGGTCTTACTGACCAGGATTTTTAATTTTATCTTAACCTAACAAACCTTTTATTACATTTTTACTGATGTTATAAAAAATTGTACATTTTATAAATAATATAACTTAAATATATCTAAAATTACAACATATTTATTACTAGCACAGATAAAAATTATGCAAGTCATTGAAACCTTCTTCTGTGAACATGTAATTTAAAATATTACTGAAAATGATTTCACAAAAAAAACGGGTAATGGAATCCTAAGTGATGCCTAAACATCAAGAATGATTAAGAAAAAATTAAATATGACAAAATTTATAGACAAAAATGGCAAATTATAAAATTTATAATCTGTGACGCACGGTCATCAACGACTAGGTATCACTGAAACTCCGGAATATAAGTCTCCATATTTTCATACGACACGGAATCATAGCACAAATCACATGAAAATAAGGAAAAGATTCCTATTTTTGTAGAACCCCGGTCCCACAGACATATAAGTCACTGTTGGTGGGTTAAAAATCAAGATAAAATGCTTAATAATAAATAAAGCATTTAAGAACATTTAAAAAGCATTCATTGAAAGTCAACAACGATTGCATGGCTTCGTAAGTCCTACAAAGGAACACCTTGTACCGGGAAAAAGCCGCAAGAGATTCGGCTAAGGCTGTTTTTCTCCCTTTAACATGTAACATAATTTAAATTAAGTGTCCTGTAATCCTGACGTTTCGATTCTTATACAGGAGTCGTGATATTTTCAAGCGCTAATAAAAGTCAATAGAAAAATGTTTGTTATAAACTATAAATTATCACTGTAGTTATTAAAATAAAGCCTACAAAGGGAGACCTTGTACCGGGAAAAAGCCGCAAGAGATTCGGCTAAGGCTGTTTTTCTCCCTTTAACATGTAACATAATTTAAATTAAGTGTCCTGTAATCCTGACGTTTCGATTCTTATACAGGAGTCGTGATATTTTCAAGCGCTAATAAAAGTCAATAGAAAAATGTTTGTTATAAACTATAAATTATCACTGTAGTTATTAAAATAAAGCCTACAAAGGGAGACCTTGTACCGGGAAAAAGCCGCAAGAGATTCGGCTAAGGCTGTTTTTCTCCCTTTAACATGTAACATAATTTAAATTAAGTGTCCTGTAATCCTGACGTTTCGATTCTTATACAGGAGTCGTGATCTTTTCAAGCGCTAATAAAAGTCAATAGAAAAATGTTTGTTATAAACTATAAATTATCACTGTAGTTATTAAAATAAAGCCTACAAAGGGAGACCTTGTACCGGGAAAAAGCCGCAAGAGATTCGGCTAAGGCTCTTTTCCCCCTTTGTATTATATAATTTAAATTAAGTATCCTGTAATCCTGACGTTTCGACTTCTTATACAGGAGTCGTGATCTTTTCTAGCGCTAATAAAAATGCATTGGATTTTTTTTATTAACTTTAATTATCAGTGTTGTTATTAAAATAAAGGCCATTAACTTCACACATTTTTGTCTTTACTTAATTATCAATTGCAAATAAGGGTTTTTTTAACAACTTTTTTAAATTTCTATAAAAGCAATTCAGTTACATTTCACCTTATTATAAAACAATACATCTATCCAATAACAAGCCCCCTGTTTTTAACTTAAGCATTGAACGTGTACCGATTAATATAATAATATGTATTACATTATTTAAATAAAGTTCTAAGTCCAACGTTACGTTTATTGTTAAATTAGTTAAATATCAATGTAAAACAATTATATGGTACACAGAAAAATATTTATTCTTCCCACAGTTTATTGCAATTAACTTGTAGTTCATAGTCGTTATTTTCCGGCTTTTATTAAATAGAGGTAGTAATTAAAAGCAAAAAATATTATTTGTCGTAAATACTTTTTAATAAAACAACTTTTTTACGGACACCCGACAACACTTTATATTTGATTCTGACGTTTTGACTGCTTTCCGGGAGCCGTGATCACAGGATGACTAAGGCCATCCTAACTTGTCCTATTTGGTTAACAAACTTGGCACTTCTTTTTATTAAAATGCAGCATTAAAATCGACTGATAACTAGATTCAATAGGTTTCAGTCTACAATAACGATTTATTGTAATAGACTATTGACTTTGTTATTATTTTATTTTTAAATGGGCGATTTCGTTAAAAAGTTATGCCAAGATTGTTTACCAAATAGGACAAGCAAGAATGAACAGACTTTACATGTGCTACCTTCACAATATTTTAATCGGGCACGTTCCTGTTAAAATTAATACGAATCTAAATTGTTTAATATAAATTACGGCTCTTGAAGAAAAGTCGAAACTTCAGGATTAAATATAAAGTGTGAGCAATGATCCGTTAAAAGTTTTGTTTAAATGTGTAATTGTTTTGTTTAAATGTGTATTTGTTTTGTTTAATTGTGTAATTCAAAGTTTTGACCATAGAAAAAAGTATTAAAATGTAGTAGTAATAATCAAGATGTAATGATGAAACACAGTTAACTGTTTCTAAATTAGAATATATAAAATAGAAGAATTGATATTAAGAAAATGTTTTTGAATTTTTTTTTTTAATTACAACAGATGATATTGTTTTTCCCCCGGAAGAGACAAGTTGTTTTGTTTTGTAAAATTTGTCATAATTTTTTTAATTATTATAATTGTTTTCTTTTTATTAGCTAAAGAAAGAAAAAGAATTACGTGCTTCAAATAAATATTTTATCAATCTTGAAAGACACGGCTATTGATAAGATGGGATCAATTTCTTTATCACACAGTAATACTTATTTATTTTTAGTTTAATCATTAACACTGTTATCTTGTCTCAAAAATTAATCAATCCTTATCGTGTAGACTTTTTTGCGCAGATATTAAAGATTTGCGGGTATTCCGATTCTTTAATACCTACCTTTAAAATTAGCGGAATAAAAGTTAAGAGTTTTCCTCCTGTATTTAGTGCACACAGATCGACTATGAAATGTCTTTATCAAGGTAATTAAAAAGCAGCTATAATAAGTTATGATTATGTCTAAAGCATTAACTCTGCAAGGTCAAAAATAAAAGATGGCGTTAAAGGGAACAATATTATTTAATTATTGTATTTAACTCTCATAATACTTATTTATAATACTAATCTCAATAAATACCTATACACTTTTGGTTTATTTACACATATTAACTATAAATTGTACAATAGCGGAATGCTACGGTGAGGTAAATTAACGACGCGCCTAATATTGCAAACATCTTGAGATTCCTCTCACGTCCACTGGTCTACTATAATTAACACTAGATCACAGATTAAGTCTCAATAGTTAGGAGTCCATCACTGTCGAGAGATGACGGTTACGGGTTTGTAGATGTGTGGCGTTAAAGGGTGATGCGACGGCGAAGGTAGTTCGGGACTCGAAGCGCCAGAAGGAGGCGAATGTGGTGACGGTGGAAGAAGATTTGACGATTGCAGCAATGGTGCTTGGCTCAGGAATGGCGCTTGCATGCGCTCGGCGTACAACGCAGGGGAGTAAGGTAGACCACCGTATCCCATCGACTCTGCGCTACGGAACGCCGGGTGTAAAGCGCTTGGAGCTACTGGAGGCGTTTTCATCTGCATTGGCGCGTACCTCTGATAGAGTAGCTGTGAGTACAGGCCGACGAGTTGGGAATATGTTGTTGGAGTATACGCGCCTGGAAGTGGAGCGCCTGGGAAGAGAGGACGCTTGAAGCAGGCGAGTCGCGAGCGCCCGTTTAAGGCCGAACGCCGTCTCAACTTGCCAGTGGTGCCTCCGATGAACACGTCCTCTGCAGATGCGTCCAACATCCAGTAATTGCCTTTTCCAGGGTCATCGTAGTGTCGCGGAACTTTCACAAAGCACTTGTTGAGACTCAGGTTGTGACGGATCGAGTTCTGCCAGCCTTGTCTGTTCTCTTTGTAATACGGGAAGTTGTTCATGATGTACTCATAGATTCCGTTGAGGGTTAGACGCTTTTCCGGGCTATTCCGAATCGCCATCATGATAAGAGCGTTGTAGCTGTACGCAGGTTTTTCGTGTTTTTTATCCTTTTTGTCGTCGTCATCTTTAGGTTTTGTGCAATCGACGGGCTCGGTGCCGATCACGTCGAGCTCCGAGTCGCTCAAATCGGCTTCCGAATGCGACGCGCCAGTCGACGACGTGGTCGGCGACGGTGGTGGTTTGCTAACAGCGTGGTTCATTAGTATAGAGTTTATACTAAAATCCCCTTCGAACTTCACCATGTTGTATCAATCACTTGTCAGCACTGAATTGGAACTGTAGGAGAGTACGGTGCGCGCGTGCGCTGTCACTGCGGCGAGTGGACTGGCGGGAGCGGAGGCGGGCGGCCCGTTTTATTCGAGGCTGACGAAACTCCGCCCTTTCTCGTCGAGAATGCTCGCCGTCCCAATACCGGCGCGAGCTTTTTGATATATAAGACCACGCCTCCATTCCAGTAAGCTCCCCTCTCCCGCTCCCCTCAAGCTCACTATACTTTTATAGCTGCGATGCGCACACGCCGACGGACGTTTTATTTATTGTCCCCATACTCCTTTTATCGGCCGCACCGTGGCAACAATTACACCATGGTGGTTTGAAATGTGATTAATGGTATTATCAAACTATTAAAACCGTACCGAATGTTTTAAATCAGCTTGTTAACATGTTTGGTCCATTGTTTTAGATGTGTTAGACTTTTGATGTAGTATTGTGTTTTAATGTTGACCCGATTACCTGTGTTTATTTGGTTAGATGGTCGCATAATCCGCATAGGACTGGTATAAAAGACGGGTTGTTAACATTTTAATTGATAATGCAGATTACTGTCCATTTCGCTCTGGGACAATGGCGCTTAAGTGCTTATTCTAATTAACTGATTTGATAACGCAATGAAAATTTATTTTTATTTCCGATATGATATAATTACCATGCTACATTATGGCTTGGAATCACGAGAATGTGACATGATATATTCATTAAATAAACGGCTTTTTTATTTTAACATTAAAGAATGCATTTTTGTGATACGAAATACTATCTGTGATGTAGTTATCTTTTAACAATAGCAAGCTTTCGTTTGTTGCAATTTTGACAGTCAAAAGTTTTGTGAAAGCCGGAGATTTCTATGTTTTATTTAAGTTAAAATAGATAGGTTGGTAAGTAAATTGTCTATTGTGTAGGGATTTAAAATTATGTAAACTATTATGAATGTATAGGAATAATAAGTAATAAGTTAATCCTTCCATTTCAGATACCTATAAACACAAAAGTACAAAGGTAGTTAAGTTTATATCACAGATCAAATTAAAATAACAATATTTTATACTTGCAGCTATACATGTAATATTAATATTTCTTTAAAAAATTAGACAAGGCTGATTTTCAACTTTTTTCAGTGTTTTTAAATATATTTTTTACTTACGTCCTTTTATGTTATGTTTCGTTATTTATTTTGTTTTTATATGTGTTGTTAGCCGAATAAATGTTTTTTTCTTTCTTTCGTTCTATCAACACATACCAAAATTAATTACGAAGTCACCCGAACAAAAACAACCGCCCAAAAATTATAGAATTAAAAAAAACTTACATAGTCTAGTATTTTATAGTTTGTGTTCATACATCTTTTATCTAGTTTATGTTTAATCTAAATATATAAAAATTCTTTGTCACAATGTTTGACCGCGATGAACTCCGAAACTAGTAAACCGATTTTGATGTTTTTTTTTTCATTTTGCTGGATTTGTTTTAACTTAGGACATAGGATAGGTTTCATTTTAAATTTATAACACAGAAACGCGTGGCCGGGTCAGCTAGTACTATTATAAAAGCAAAGGCAGGTAGTTTTTAATTGCATTTTTAAAGGTAGATGTTTTGTGTCATACTATTAGCATTTCTACTCACTATAGTGACAACAGGTCTAGTGATAATAATACTGATCGATGACATTGAAAATACGTGTTATTTTTAGAATCTATAATTGTATGTACCTCAGTAATAAAACGTATATTGATTTCTGTTAAATATAAGAAGATGGTTTTGTAAAGAAAACTTATTTAATTAAATGAAATACGTTTTAACGATACCAAATATTTTTTTATATATACACATATAAATTTATATATATTGTATGAAGTACTAGCTGCACCCGGAATGCTTTGCAAATGCTCTTTTTTCTCGCCTTCTTGCTCTCCATAAACCTCCTCGCATGAATACAATAATTTAACAAGGTTTCATCATAATCTGATCAATGGTTTCGTAACGCATAAGGAACAGACATATAAACATTGATTTTAATTTATATAGAGAAATAACCTATCTACTTTTTTATTGTTTACAAAGCAATATACATAATAATTTAAATTTAAATTTAATGTTTAATTAAAGATTTTTAAGTACAACAAGTAGTACAGTCGCTCAGGGATATATTTTTATATCCCTAAGCGACTGTAATATTAACTGTTTTTGTGAAATCATTTTAGTTGTTATACTCAAGCAGGGAAGTATGTTGTTACTTAACTTTTAATTATAACTTAAAGTAAGTAAAATTTCACAATAAAAATTTTAGTTAATCATATCACACCACACATTTAAAATACATGAATTTAATTAAGTGTAAAAAATATCGGCAGGCCTATAAAAAAACTACCTAATGACATTGTTCATTGCACGTAAATTTGTAACAATATTATATAAGAGATCTCTTCCAGTCAAACCAAATTTATGTATGGTTGGTCGTATAAGGATGTTTAAAATAATGTATGATTAATAGGTTCACTTATTAAAACATAATTACCTTTGAATTTCTTTGTATTTTAAATGAGTCAAACATTTCATTAATTACCTACGTACGTTAATTACGTATAAACGGAATGCTATTATTGTCAACGACAATTATTTGAACAATTATAATAATATTTTTTATGTTCACAACAATTTGCCTACTCCAAAGTAAGTATAGTAACTTATATTACTTGGCTATCGGATAGATATACACATATGATTCATATAAACCCCTCTTAAACTTTCTTGTTTTTCCCACGTTTTCCTTAGGTCGCTTTCTTGTCTGTCGTCTTGTCTGTCGTCTTGTCTGTCCGGTTGGAATCTTGTATCTCAATTTTGAGGCACTTCCCGACCACCTAGCGAGTTGAAACTTTCAGGGTAGCTCAGAACCCGATGATAATGCACGCTTAAACAACTTTTAACTTTCTAGTTGCACTTTCAGGTCAACTTTCGGCAACTTTTACGTTTGTATGGGGCTTATCCGATTGTTGCGTAACACATGGTTACTTCGTTTGGTTAATAATTAAAAAGAATAAAATAATAATACTACATTGAAAAATCTAAAAATCCCACGTTTTTCAGTGACCAAAAAAGAATAAAATAACCCGGCGAGGCCAAGCGAGGGGCCACTCAAAACGTGGGGGCGCATGTTACTTAAGGAGATGTAATGAGATGTATGATATGCATAGATGTTGAGAGTATTTTTCTTTTTTGGTCATTGAAAAACGTGGGATTTTTAGATTTTTAAATCTAGTATTATTTATTATAATTTTGAATGGGTAATCTCTATCGAACCCGGAGACCAACACAGGATCCAGCTAACACAGAAGGTTAATCAGGAAATACAGACACAGGGAGGGAGTTCCACTCCTTTGCTGTGACATTATAAAAAATGTTGAGTAGCGCTTGGTGCGATAGTTAGGAATATCAACCAGGAAAGCGTGGTAGCTCGCATTGCGTCTGGTACAACGGTAGCGATCCTGCGTTTCGAGTTCAAATCCCGGAAGGGGCAGATGTTTGTGTGATAAATACGAGCATTTGTACGTGAGTCATTGGTATTTATATATATATTTCTATAACATATCTAGATATCATATATGTATGTCTATCCGTTACAAAATTATCCATAACACAAGCCTTACAGTGCTTACTTTGGGCTTTGGGCTATTATTATTATTATAAAAGGAAGCAGATGATGGTGAGGATACCTAATAATGCAGCTCCTGAGCACACTTTCTGAAGTATATAATCTGTAAAAGACCGACAGACAAGCAACTTTGCGGCGGTGAGCCAAGGTGTGAAGCTTGCTTTTCGTCAATTTGCTGTCACCAATGAGCCTTTTAGCTCTGCGCTAAATCGTAACAATTAGTATTAAACTATTATAAAAATGTTTTCGATTTTTGAGATTACGGTGCAATTGCATTCGCCATCGTCTTGGAAGTTGTTCCGTGTTAGCGTTATAATTTAAATAACATAGACAAGACATATTAGAAGAGTGAGGTATCTAAAATAATTAAGCATCTGTTTTTATTTGCTTTTAATTGCCATTTTTATGTCAACATTGTGTATAACATTCATCGGAATGCAATTTTAAATATTAATATTTGAAATCTTTCTAAATTTGTATTAAATTGTATTCTGTAGTTGTGCTTTTACGTAAATAAATATAATAAATAAAAAGAACAAAAGCAACCACTAAAATACTGTTGACGACCACCGTAGTCCAATGGCTCGCTGACCGGTTTTAGATCCGAGGTCCCAGGTTCGTTCCCGATCGGGTCAGTGTAGAAAACTAACTTTTATATATTGTCTCGGGTCTGGGTGTTGTGGTACCGTCGTTGTTTCTGAATGCCATAACAGAAGTGCTTTAGCTACTTAACTTTGGTACAGAATAATGTATGCGATTTTGTATTATATTTATTTATTACTACCAGACCTTGGCAACACAATACTTTACTGTGAACCGAGGATCTCGATCGGTGATCTATGGGCTCGATGAGTCATGACGTCATGATTCATAACCCGCCGGAGCTGACGCTAATCCGACACTACTCCTGTCATGAGTTGTCACTTTGACAGATGACAGATGTTCAAAATGTCTGTCACTCCGCTGATCTGTACTTCAATCAGGGCCCATATGTGTACACTATAAAACTATTTCAGATTATATTTTTCGACAATTTCTTTAACGCTGTTTGTTTATAGTACACTAGCTGACTCGGCCACGCGTTGCTGTGTTATAAATTAAAATTAAACCTATCCTATGTTCTAAGTTGAAACAAATCTTGCAAAATGAAAAAAAAACCATTAAAATCTGTTAAGTAGTTTCGGAGTTCATCGCGGTCAAACACTGTGACAGAGAATATTTATATATATAGATAAGCAAGTGGTTGACGGCTTTCTCGCCTGATGGTTAGCGTCGATGTGATCTAGGATGTGACGCGCTTGCCTTGAAGATACCTATTCACTCGTGACTTGAAGACCCCTGAATTGTATTTGTCAGGTAACCAGGTTTGTCAGGTAAAGGCAAGGAATTTTACTCCTTAGTGGTGCATATCACAAAATGGAACCAAAACGCTTAGTGAAAATCTTTTTTTATTCTGATCGACGGTCCTGGGTCAGAGTCAGATGTTTGACTGATGAATACGAATGCTATTTATACCTGAGTTATTTGTATTTATATATTATGAATATTACCTATTTATGTATCATAAATGTTATACATTTGTTACCCTAGTATGCATAACACAAGCCTTACAGTGCTTACTTTGGACTAGGATAATTGGTGCGAAAGAAAGAAATATTATTATTATTATTATCTAAGTAATTAAACATGTGAGTGCGTGTGTATGTGTTAGTGTGTGCATGTATATATTTAGTATTATTGGATAGCTTTGTTTTTTTTTCATAACTAGCAATGAATATTCTGCTTGTAATAGTTCAGTGGCAGAAACCAGGTGGCTAGTTTTTTTACGCACTTTTTTAGTAATCTACACACTTTAACGGACATTCAAAACTCAAAATGCGTCACTTAATATGTTTTTAATATCATCATATCAGCCGTACGACGCCCACTGCTGGACATAGGCCTCCCCCAAGGATCTCCACAACAATCGGTCCTGTGCTGCCCGCATCCAGCGTTTTCCCGCGACCTTAACCAGATCGTCGGTCCACCTCGTAGCGGGCCTACCCACTGAGCGTCGTCCGGCACGCGGTCGCCATTCGAGAACCTTTCCGCCCCAACGGCCATCGGTTCTCCTTGCTATGTGTCCCGCCCATTGCCATTTCAGCTTCGCAATTCTTTGAGCTATGTCGGCGGTTTTTGTTCTCCTACGGATCTCCTCATTTCTGATTTGATCGCGTAGGGAAACACCTAGCATAACTCTCTCCATTGCCCGCTGGGCGACCTTGAGCCTTCTTACAAGACCCATAGTGAACGACCACGTTTCACTGCCAGTTTTTAATATATTCGCAACGAAAACACATCAAAATATTAATTATAAAATATAATTTAAAGAAATATTAATTTTCATTGTTTGCAAATAAAACAAACGAGCAAGTTTCAATAGGTTTATTGTTTTAATGTAAATATTAAAACACAAAACAAACAGTTAAAGAGTTACACGTGTAACTGATACATAGATATTATTTGTACAGCCGAAATACCGAAACAAGATATGCAAAATAGGGATTACGCATAGACAACTACAGATTATGTCAGACGAATTTAAAAAAACAGAAAAATAATCACCATGTTGATTATGGTGATAAAAACTAATGATAAATTACTCGATAAATCCTATCAATTTTATTTATTTTTAGCTTTCACCCGCGGCTTCCCTCGCGTTAATGTAGACTTCTGATTAAAAGTTATTTTTCTGGATAAAAGCTACCCTATGTACTTTTCTGTACCCCTGGCAAAGAGTCCTGTCAATTGTCGACTGACCCCACTTCAGGGAGCCAGCCGACCTAACTTTTCCTCGTCACGACCGACCGATCTGGCAGCCGGTCGATTTTTCTATGCGCATCCTCACCTAGGTGAGTAGAGCTTGCGCCGCTCCTCTCTAGGTCGCCTCAGACGAAGACTTCTGACACTTCTAGGGTACAAGCCAACCTCAGGTGGTGTTTAGTCAGTACGAATCTGACATAACTTCGAAGCCGGGCCGGAGCATCCATGTAGGATTCACCACCTCCCTCCCTCGAGTCCCGTGCATGGTGTATACATTTATGTGGTATATGTATTTGTTTTTTACACTTTGCTTACATACAAATGCGAAAGTGTAAAAAACAAATTTATTTCGTATTTATTCGTTATGACAATGTTTTTACCGATGTAAAATATAACCTATAATTTGTACAATCACAAATTCTTAGTAGAGTTAATAGTAAAATGGGTATTAGTCAGTCATTGCATGAATATTCATCATAAAATTTGACTCCTATTTTGTACTATACAAAATAATAATAATTCAGTGATAATAATTCAATTCATAAAAGTATGCAATTTTCCATCAATGTTTTCTTATGACGCTATCACGTAAAGTTATCGTCCCTAAACTGACTCTACAGACTACCAATATTTTTTGAGTTTTTAATTTATAATTTCAGGCTTACTACCATTACATATATTTTCCTGTCCGCGGCAACTTGTAATTAAGGCAGCGAACCTGTAAACCATCCACTTTGTTAATCTTAGCTGTTACGGTTTATATCCTTGTTGGTTTTCAAATCAATGAAATAAAAATAAAATTATGACTTTAGGCATTACGCATACATTTAAGATGACCAATCTGTTATCATGATTCACACGTTAAATGTTGTTTGTGACCCGCACCTTGACTAGGTCAAGTGGAACAGCAGAGAACCAACACGCAATCAGACAAAATTACCTGATGAGAAGATCTCAAAATACAAACAACTTAAGTGCCTGAGCGTACGAACGCTTGTACGTTAATACTCTTGCTTTGCTTTTCCAGAATGTTTGTTTTATACATAAACTGGCCGTCACCAGCTTCGCTGTGCTAAAAAGAATCAAAATAACCTTAATTATTAGGTAATCACTATATTTTCTATAACTCTAAAATGGTTTAGAAATAAAAAGCATCTGTGCAATTCACACATGGAAGAAGTGAAACGTTTAAGAATAATACGTTTTTTTTTTTTTTTTTTTCATTTATTATTTAACGTATTAAAAATAAATTACATTGTATTGTTCAAAAAACAGCGTATAGAAATCCACAAAGGTTTATAGCAACGCTGTTTAAAGCAAGCGTTAAGATAAAATAAATACACTAGAAAAAAGAAATCAAGTTGATAAACTCTTTTACAAGAAGCAAATTAGGTGCATAAAAAGGTCTTGAAAAAGTACTTATTCAATTCGTACCTTAAATTCGATTGAGTCAAACCATCAACAAGATCTGCGGGTAGTTGATTTATCAAGCGCGGTACGAGGTAAGCGGTAGTTCTTTCGCCGTAGACATTATTCGCCTTTGTTGTAAGCATTTTGTTTCGAGCGATCCCACGAGTAAATATAGGGTGATTCAATTTTTTTAAATTTTTATTGAAAAAGTTTTCATTTAAAATGTTTTTCTGAAATTGAAATTGGATAGGTAATATTTCACATAGTTGAAATAATTTAATTTCATCCGAAGAATGTTGTTTTTTGATGTTTTTACTTACAATAGTTTTATTATTCGTAATTGGAGATTATAAATTAGATTTGTGTATGTTTTGTAAGTTCGTCCGTAGCTACTTAAACCATAACGTATGTATGAACCAGCAAGTGCGTTATATAACATTAATTTTACTTTAAAGGGTATTCGAGTCCTTAAAATAGTCATATTTGCTAGAAATTGACTAAGTTTATTGCAGACATGAGCAATATGAAGGCCCCAATTAAACTTTTTATCGATTTTTAAGCCAAGATATGTATGAGAATTTACATTTTCTATGTGAGGGCAGTTGCAGATGCTGTCACTGGATGAATGGAGACAGGAATAATTATGGGCCATCAGATTCTGAATACGTACACGTATACAAAATACCACGGTTGTTGTGATGCTTTCTCTCAAGCTTTGTACTACGCATGCGCATACAAACACGTATTAACCACACGTACATAATGATTCCTATGTCATTTTCTCTTACGTTAAATCTTATGATTTTATGTGTCTCTCTTTTAACATGACGCTTTCTCGTTTCATCGACTTTCAAATCACAACGATGCTAAAGAAGTTTTCACTTCAATAATGATAACTAAATTGAAGTATTTGTGCCTGAGTCATGGGTATTTATTTATATTTCTGTTACCATAGTGTCCTTATCATAATCCCTACAGTGCTCCTAATTTGGTCTTGGTTAGTTGGTATTAATGTAAGAATTATTATTAATTTTATCAGAAAAGCAACAATGTTTAGTTTATATTCCAACAATATAGTTGTGTACGGAGTGTGCATGGAATGAAATTAAGTCGGCGGGTCGCGTGGGCGATGTCACACACTTATAATGTTTCGAGAAGTCCTTACTACGAATACTCGACTCTATTATCCACCGAGCAGGTGCGTAACTACCGACGAGCTAGACTGCCCAAGCTCGGACCGCTCTTGCCACTCTTTCAGGAGAAGAGAGTTATAAGAAGCGGCCAGATTATGCTCAGTGGCTGCATATGCTACTGAGCACAATCTGGCCATCCAGAAGAACTGCGGGCTACCACCCTATCTTGGTTATTATTCTAACCAGTCGCACTAAGTACTTCTCAACATTTTTTTGAATACGCACAGCAAAGGAGTGGAACTCCCTCCCTGTGTCTGTATTTCCGAGTACTTATAACCCGTCCGTTTTTAAAGCCAGGGTGAATACGCACATTCTGGGTAAGCTCGTTCCATCGCGGATGCTGTCTTGGCCTCTGAGCTTGATTGGGATCAAATGGTTCCCTGTTGATCCGCGCGGGCGAAGATGCATTTAAGAGGTCGATCTAGATTAGTGTAGGTGAATTCCAATGCAAGCCGCAAAAACGGCGTAAATAACATTCATAGTTAAATATTAGATTACTACTTAAATATTTCTTTGAATCGTACACAAGAGAAAACAATAAATTGTTAAACCATATTAAATTAAATTAATATAAAATAAAATTAACGCACGTATTAAAGATACTTTTGCTTCACCTTTGTGCAGGGTTAATTATAGGAAAAATAGTTTTTAAATAAGAGCCGCAAACGAGTTCAATGAAACATTTAATCACATCGACCTATTTCACGAAAAACTTAGTCGTTTTCGAAGCCTCCTGTGGGGTATTGATTAGTGTCATTTAATTGCTTTTTGTAGATTACGTCTTTATAAGTATGTATTTGTTGTTTTTTTTTTTTATCTAATGTATTAGTTTTAACTAAATAGTTTATAGTATATTCGCACTTTTGTCACTCAACATACCTTTATCTGTACCAACTAGAGGTGGTAACTGTTAGGCTAATGTGCAGACTCTTTTTTCTTAATTAAGTATTTATGTGTTATGTAAAAAGTTGTTGTTTCCTGAATAAACAAATTAATATAAAGTACCGCGCCGGCACACACACACACACATTTAAGCGGTCGATTTATAGTCTGCAGCATGTATTAATGTTTGCCACGTGGCTTTACTAGAAGAAATAAATAAACTGTCAATCTCGAACGTGAAACTCGTGGTAGGGCCGCGACAAGTGGGATCAATTAGATCATTGGCTGTACAAATGACATGCCTTGATCTTACTTAGCTGACTATGCTTCCTTCCTGCGTTGACTTCTTACTAATACAGAACGTTTGTAAATAAATCATATAATTATACTAAACCACCAAATAATAACATTATTTCTTACATTCACACCAATTAACCTAGCCTAAAGTAAGCACTGTAAGGCTTGTGTTATGGATACTAGGGTAACGGATAGACATACATTTATGATACATAGACGAGTTATATTCGTAGAAATATGTATAAATACCCATGACTCAGATACAAATGCTCGTATTCGTCGCATAAAAACTTGGTCCTACAGTGACTCGAACCCAGGACCGTCAGAGGAAAAAGTAAGATTGCTACCGTTGTGCCATACAATACATATATTATTCAGCAGCAAGTTATTCTGTATGAAAATAAAGTTTTAAATTATGCACAAAATACACATTTTACAATAATAATATTAAGGATTGTCTTTTCAGATAAAATCCATACATATGCCACGTATCCACACATACACCACCATACACATACATATATATTTCAGATAAAATCCATACATTATCACAAAAATCTAAATTTAATTAAAATATTAATTTATTATATAATAATTATTCTTCTTAATATTATAAAGCTATAATAATTTCAATCAAATATGTCAAATAAATAAAAATAAATACAATTTCACAAAATAATAATCTTTAACTCTCAGGGACTGACGTGGTAGTCCAACAAACACCGCGAAGCTTAAAATTCGATTGATTACAAGTTCATTTAACATTGAAAAAGGCTGATAACCTAATAAATATAAACAAAATAGCTGCCTAACCTAATTCTATAAAAAATATTTGCTGTTGGAATGATGTCTCGTGAACTACCACGTCAGTACAATTGTACAAATTTAGCCACTTAGTCGCAGAGGTTTAAATGCCAAAAATTAATGCACAAAATAATAATCAGTAACAATATTAATAATATATTTAATTCTTAATTATTTAAAAAAATCATATAGGATACCATTAAAATGCCGAAACACCAAAATCATAATATTAAAGATCCTAGAAATAGTTGTTCAGTTGTTTTTAAGTGAAGAAGGTGACGACCTCGAGTATGTTGTTGGAAATAAGTAAAGTGTTGATTTAGCTGAAGCGTAAGACAATATTTTGAAACAAAGGCATTCATTGTATGTTTATAATTTAAGTATCATCTGTATGCATATATTTATATGCATATAGAATACCAGTTGCTGCCTGAAAATTGCAAATGACAACATTATTTTTAAATACTAAAGATTCATATGAAAAGTGAAATAGTTGAAAATATCAGCTAGGCTAATTGTTCTCAGGCGAGAATCGAATCAGCAACCTTTGGATTTCCGGTCTACTGCTCTCCCAGTTGAGCTACTGAGCCTTGTAAGCACCCGTTTTTTTATTTTTGTTTTTTGAATGGGTTCACTCTGGATCTCGATCAAGCCCGGGGACTAAGACAGGATCCATGATGGAACGAGCCTGAAGCTTACAAGCACCCAGAAGGTGCCTATTCACCCTGGCTTTGAAAACGGACGAGTTATAAGTACTCGGAAATACAGACGCAGGGAGGTAGTTCCACTCCTAAGCTATGCTCATTATAAGGGATGTATAAATGTGCTTGGTGCGACAGGTAGGAATAGCAACCAAGAAAGCGTGGTACGCATGCAGCTCCTGAGACTGTCCGACAGTCAGGCAACTTTGCGACGATGAGCTAAGGTGTGAAGTTCGATCTTCACCAATTTGCTGTCACTAATGAGCCTCTCAGCTCTGCGCTGTTGAAAACTGATGGAATTTGTCGGGATAAGTTGATAAAGTAAGTTGTTCGGTTTTCGGATGTAAAAATTAACGTACAAATGACTTTTCATTAGTTGAAAAGAAAGATGTCAGCGATTTTTTGAGTGTGAAGTTAATTGCTGCGACTAACAAGGATGGCGCCCCGCTGGTTTTGCGCCGCGAGAGCCCGAGTTCCAGGCCCGGTCACACCAATAGATATGTCGTTGTTATATTTCAAAACAATGTAGTATCATTAACGCCGATAACCTTGAGTTTCGGCGTTCTAAACAAACTTGGAGTCAACCAGTTTAAGAGAGACGTTTCTTTGCGTAAGGATATAAGCAAAGTAAAGATAAAGATGTTAAGTAAATATCTGCATCTACAACGCATTTATTGAAAATCAATAACTATGATATTCGTAAGTCCTACGAAGGGAGACGTACCGAGAATCCACCATTCGACATGGGCTGTTTTTCCCCTCTTTTTAATTTGTAACAGATTTTTTAATTTAGAAAACTTTTCTAGGACCAATAGAATAGGAGAATAGAATATACGTAGCATAGTATTAACCAGTAAAAATGTGAAAATTCTAAAGACATATAATTATTGTATATGTTTTATTAAAAAAAATATTTAAACGGTTTCTATAATAGGTAGTTTATAAATTTACAGTCAATGGACTTCCTTTTCTGGTTTAATACGCTACATGTTTGGCCTTCCCTTAACTTCAAGATAGAGAAAGCCATTTTAGGGTAAATAAAATATGTAAGAGATTAAAATACCTAACTTTGTTTCTTGAATCCTAAACTCATTATAAAATGAATATACTACGTCGAGGCAGCACATCTTAATTTATTTAAGTCTAGCTCTTAAATTAACTTGTATTATGCGTATAAGACGCCTTCGCTAACTCTATTAACTTGTAAATATTTTTTAGTTTCAATGCAGAAACAGCTTGTAACTGCGTATGCGCAGGTAGCTATAAAAACGGTAATGTAATTGTTGCTATAGCGACAACAAAGTCTGAATCTAAATGAGTCTGCAGTTGTACTGTGTGATGCTCGATGATTCGGATATCGATAGATTAATATAATTATTAAAATAATTGCAAATTTCAGATTTATTAAACAAAAGGCTGTTTTTGGGTAGACGTATTACATTTTATAATAAAATTCACTGAACTACCGTTTAAAATGTCAAAAATACACTAATGCATAAAGGTTGTTGGAATTTATTAAAAAGGAAAAAAACATGGTGGTAACGGCTTTCTTTATGTAATAAAACTTTATAAAATCTGTTCATTATAATAGCAAAATTTTCTTTTACGTTTTAGTATACAAGAAAAGTTTGAAATTAACACTTCACATATAAATAAATAAATAAATATTTTCTACATTCACACCAATTAGCCTAGCCCAAAGTAAGCACTGTAAGGCTTGTGTTATAGATACTAGGGTAATGGATAGACATACATATATTATACATAGATATTTAATATTCATAGAAATATATATAAATACCCATGACTCAGGTAAAAATGCTCGTATTCATCATACAAACATCTGCCCCTACTGGGATTCGAACCCAGGACCGTCGGTGTGAAAGGCAGGATCGCTACCGTTGCACCAAACGGTTTTTTTTACATATTATATTATAATAAAACATCCCTTGCCGAGTTTTTTACAGCTTCTTTTCCGTATATAATTTCTCCAAGTAGAACTTACGAAGTCATTGCTCATATTGAATAAAATACATTTTGTGTTTTTATAACAAACATTATAAAATATTGAATAAGTTAGCGATTTTTTTTATAAATTTAATATGAAAATTTCCAAAATTGTCCATTTTCTCAAATCACAGTAAACAGATGCTTGTTATTATTACTGTCATCAATAATCGATACTATCGACATTCGATACTTACTTTAACTCCCAACCCTATTGTATAGAGACGTGCGCAGGCTCGGTATATTATAACTATCGTGTAATTTTAATTCCTCCATGGTGTGTACAAGATTAAATGTCACTGTTATGAGAAACATTGCTTCGTTTATTGCGGTGAACACGTGTAAAGTTTGGTTTACACAGGTGATTATTGTTATATTAATATATTTGAATACGTTTATTGATTGTTTAAGTAACAAACACTTATGATTTTAATAGAAAAATATGATATATTTTAATAGAAAAATAGGTACTCCAAAAATTGATAGGCTCACACGTTATTTTTACGTTGAACTCAAACCAGCAACGTTTGGATGATCGGTCCACTGTTCTCCCAATTGAGCTACTAAGCCTTGTGAAAACTCGTCGAAATTATCGCTATACGTCAGCGTTGATGGCCGTTTGGTGGGAAAATATATAGCGAATCTGCCATTCGCACCGTTTGTGTGGTGAATACGAGCATTTGTACCTGAGCCATGGGTGTTTATATTTATTTCTATGAATATTGCTTATCTATGTATCATATATGTATGTCTATCCGTTACCCTAGTATCCATAATACAAGCATTACAGTGCTTCCTTTGGGCTAGGCTAACTGGTGTGAATATATTTATTTATAATCCTCGCATTTGAAAGAAACATTTTTACAAATGTTTTGACAATGAATCATTTTAATAAAAGAATTATATTGATTATGAATGCCGCTATGTGTGTTAAAGCAAATGAGTTTCTTGCACGTGTTTTTCTTGTCAGATAAAAGACGTGGTGAATGGGTAGTTGGTAAAATGTTGGGCGTTTTAAAAAACTTATTTTAAGTGCATTTAAATAAAGTTATTTTCATCATTAGTCATCATTGTGATGACTAAGTTTACCACAAATGTTGTATTTATTTTCTCTATGCCACTAGAGTTAAGAAAGAACAATAATACTTGAGGTCGTTCAAGTTCTATATTTCATTCATATCTATTCATAAATTCCCTGTCACAGTGCGCAGTGTTTGACCGTGATGAACTCCGAAACTACTCAACAGATTTTTCATTTTCATGTATTTGTTCCGACTTAGGACATCAGGTTTCATATTAATTTATAATAAAAAATTTTTTTTATTGCAAATTATAATATAACTGAATCACAGCAACGCTTGGCCTGGTCAGCTAATAATTTAATATGATTCAAAAGGTAGTGAAAAAATATGTTTCTAAGATATTCACAAAACATACATACACATTCTAATATTGTAATAATAAAATAATTGTTTTTTATGGATTATATATGATGACGATGTAATATTGTAAATGTCGTTACTTCTGTTAAAGCTGACGAGTTTATTGCGCCCGTTCTTCTTGTCAGTTAAAAGGCGTCCTGAATAGGTGGTAGGTAAAAAAAGTATAAATAAATAATAATAATAATAAGTTTTACATTCAGACCAATTAACCTAACCCAAAGTAAGCACTGTAAGACTTGTTTTATGGATACTAGGCTAACGGATAGAAATACATATATGATTTATAAATATGAAATATTAATAGAAATACCTATACATAAATACCCATGACTCAGGCACAAATGCTCGTGAACATCTGCCCCTTCCGGGACTCGAACCCAGGACAGTCGGTGCGAAATGCAGTATCGCTACCGTTGCACCAAATTGTTATTTGCAACGTTGGTTCAACAGAAAATATGGTATGATTTAAAACAATTTATTTTTAATGCATTTGAGAAAAGTTACTCTCTAAAGTTCCTTTTTTTAAGTAAGTAAAATATTTCTGCATCCAGCCTAACAATTATTGTTTTAATTCGCTGCGCAGGCGCAGTTTTATCCCGCGCCCCTCGTTTCACACCTCACGATATATAGCGGCGTTACCGTAATGAGAGCCGCGACCAGTTATACGCAGCACGACCAATGCATAAAATTATTTTAGCCAGAAATCATAAGAGTGAATACCAATGGGGTGTCTCATGGTTACGTGTCAATTTGATAAGATGTTCATTAAATAAAACAACTTTACAAATCTTGTGTTATGACTTAATTTAAAACAACAACTATATGAATTTGAATAAAACACTTTTTTACGGATTTTGCGCATATTTTATTTTATATTTAATTTAATCCTGAGGTAACGACTCCTTTACAGGAATTAAAACCTCTACTTGTGTACATTATGGTTTTGTCTTTTACCTTGAGTATTTTGACGACCGTTTGGTGCAACGATAGTGATCTTTATATATAATTCTAATGTACGTGTGTATATCACTGAACTCCTCCTAAACGGCTGGACCGATTTGAATGAATTTTTTTATATGCGTTTGGGTGACGCATGTATCGTATATTTATGTCTATTCGTTGCAGTAGTATCCATAAAACAAGCCTTACAGTGCTTACTTTGAACTAGGATAATTGGTGCTAATGAAAGAAATATTATGATTATTATTATTATTATATATGTTTTTATTAAAATTTGGTTATATATATTATCTACTATAGCAGTTTGTTGACCACAAGATTTCAATACAGACACCGAGACATCTAAAAGTTTGTGAAAAATAATAAAAGCTTGTGAAAAATAATATTAAATTAAAATTGAATTCCTACTTTTTAGTCTGCTTATAAAAAGTGGTTTTTAATAAAAAAAATTACTTTTTTTTTCTAACAATAACTGATGCTTACAGTCTTTTAAAATTCAAGATTTCCGAAAGGATGTAATTTTTTTTAACGTAAATCCCAAGACAATTCAAGATTTTTTTTTAATTTCTTCAAGGATCACATAGGTGTATTTATTAATTTATTGTGGCTTTTTCCAACTATTAAGTTTATGTTGGTCATGACTGAATAATGAACTGTCATCCATGATCTACGTGTGGTCAAATTTTGAGCTCTTTAGGAGCATCAAAAGTGGTCTAATTTTGAGTAATAAGATTAGAAAATTTTGCGGACAGACACGAACGTAAGCAAGTTAATAAAAACGTAATAAAAGCGCATCGTTCACTAAAGTTATGGAAAATATATCATCATAGACCATACCTTTTCTATACGGAATAATATCTCTCTATATATTTTCGTATAACGTGAATAATTTCACACTAGGTAAATACGTCTTAAGATAACTATTATTAATAAATATAGATACATTATATTTACGTTGTCATTTAAAAAAAGGCCTGATGTTATCGCGATTAAAATTATTTTACTGTGAAAGATTATACTGATTAGATAACAATAAGTTTTCATGTAATAATATTGGCAAATAGAAATATATAATAACTATGCGATGCAGTCGCTAAGCATAAAGCTACGCTAGCAACATATATTGGAGCGGAGCGTAATACCTAAAAAAAAGTTTTTTGTTTCGATGGGAATTTTTGCGAATTTCAAAATTCGGGCTCCGTCACAATCTGGTCCTAAACCTGTTGATTCGATTCCACACAAAAAAATATTAAAATCAGTTAAGAAGTTATGGCGTAACAGACATTGCGCCATTGAAGCTGATCCATGGGAGCCAAAAATATTTCTTACATTCACACTAATTAGCCTATCCCAAAGAAAGCAGTGTAACGCGTGTGTTATGGATTATTATCCATAACGACACAGGTAACGAATAGACATAGATAAATAAGTTATATTCATAGAAATACTAGCTGACCTATCCTATGTCTTAAGTTGGAATAAATCTAGCAAAATTACAAAAAATCATCAAAATCGATTTAGTATTTTCGGAGTTTATCGCGGTCAAACACTGTGACAGGGAATTTATATATACATATATTTAAAAACCCATGACTCAGGTACAAATGCTTGTATTCAACACGCAAACATCATCCCCTTCTGGGAATCTAACCCAGGACCGTTAGTGCTTAAGGCAGGTTCGCTACTGTTACACCCAACGGTTGTTAATATATATATATATTTTTACATTTAGTTATTTTTAACCATTCTTCTATGCGAAAGGTCAAGTAAGATTCGTGACTACAGAAGCGTCTCGCCTATCAAACAACTTACGAGAATAAAAAGAGTTCTTGGAAATTTAAATTCTATTGCCTTAGAAATAAGGTTCAGATATACATGTTATATGATAACGATAATGTCTATACATGTTTTTGAGGTGTAGTTTAATAATAGATAGATATGTAAGTGGTTTGATGGTGATCAAGGTGTCTGATTAATGTGTTTTGTGCACCGATATGTCCAGTGTCCAGATCTTGAGTGTATTTACCTTTGTAAGACCGCTGACCAGTGGGTCAGCATCGATTTTCTTGATTGGAATCCATAGATCTTAGATATTGCATACAAATTTAATTGAATTATTGACTGTTTATTTTTCATTTCGTATTTTATTTTCAAGTGTCCGGAATATGCCTTGTGATTATGTGATCTTTAACTATTACTTCATCAAAGAACCGATTAATTATATTATACAAAGATGACTTTTTAAATTTACATTCACATCAATTAGGCTAGCTCAAAGTAAGCACTGTAAGGCTTGCGTTATGGATACTAGGGTAACGGATATACATACATATATGATACATAGATAAGTGAAATTCATAGAAATATATATAAATACCCATGACTCAGATACAAATGCTCGTATTCAGCACACAAACATTTACCCCTTCTGGAACTCGTACCCGGAACCGTAAGTGCGAAAGGACTTATTGTAACTTTTGTGATTTCTGCTGCAAATAGTCCTTGGCAGAATTCTATGACTCAGTGTTGCTAGTAGCTGATAGTCAAAAATAACATAAGCCTACTGAAAAAGTGATATTTATACGAGAAAAGTATATATATATATAAAATCCCTGACACAGTGTTTGAAAGCGATGAACTCCGAAACTACTCAATCGGTTTTGATGATTCTTTTTGTTTTGTGGGATTTGTTCCGAGTTAGGACATAAGATAGGTTTCATTTATAACACAGCAACGCGTGGCTAGTTCAGCTGCTTTTATATATAAAATGAGTTTCATACTGTACACCTCGTTAAATTTAACTTGTAGCAAAGAGAACGTAAAACGAAACAAAATTCTACTGCCGAACTGACTTGTACTAAGCTTGAAGTTTTTTATTAAATTCCTGATTCCCTAAATGCTTGTTTTAAATAATTATTTGCCAATTATCGTTAGCATACTCAAATCGATAGCAAACGAACCATTTTAAAGGAATCATTTAAAATATGTAAATTAATTCTTCAAAGTTCAACCACACATGATTTTAATAATTGTTACTAAATTTAAAAGAAAATACAACTATCCCACAAGTTATTCTCAGGCGGGAACCGAGCCCGTAACCTTGGATGTCCGGTTCAATGTTCTCCCATTACATGGAAAAATGCAAAAATTATATAAAATAGTTATGTCAAAGTAACGTAAAAATTTAGAAAAATAACATTCTTGCAACGAAAAGAAATGTTATTAAGTTTAACAATATCTGTATTAAAGAAAGTCTTAAAACTTAGAATCACGATAAACTGTACGATGTTTTATGCCTCTTTTACCGCAAAAGTTTTGTCAATCAAACAATACTGTTTACAAAGCAGTCCTCATAACTCTTTTCAAATTAAAGGCAAGGAACGTTTCATGTGTCGGTGAATAATATATCAGCGTTGGTCAGTGATCGCGTCGACCGTGGGATATCGTACAACTGACGACCCAAGCACGCTACCTAATTCAAAGATACCTTTAGCAAAATAGGCAGCAACTAGGAAAATATCTTTGATATTTAAAGATTAAATATGTGTAAGAATAAATAGGCATAAAAATCAGTAGCTCAATTTGGAGAGCAGTGGACCGGACTTACAAAAATTTTGAGACCTGCCTACCTTTTTCTAGTATTTTTGTGTTAAAATATATCATAATTCCTTGTCTGACTGTTTGATCGCTATGAACTCCGAAACTACTCAACCAATTTTAATGATTCTTTTTTCATTTTGCTGGATTGGTTCCGATTCAGGACGTAGGAAAGGTTTCATTTTAATTTATAATAACACAGCAACGCGTGGCCGGGTCAGCTATTATAATATAAAAATCATAAATTAAATGGCTGTTCCATCTTATAATTCAATGAGAAATTGTTTATATCGAATGTGAGGATATTCCTCTCATTGGTAAAGCCACGCTGGCAAAAAAGCAAAAAAGTACTAGAAAATTTCAACGAGTGCTCACAAGGCTCGATATCTAGCTTAATTGGGAGAGCACTGGACTGCATATCCAATGGTTACGAGTTCAAGTCCCGTTGAAACTAACTTCTGAATCAAGACGTTTTTTTCTAATATTTATCTATTAAAATTTATCATATTATAAGATATCATTGAAAATAAAATGTTATAAACGAATAAAAATGTTAATAATATAATCTGAATATATTTTTACAAGTGACAATTTTGAACTGTGTAAAATAATCAAATAAATTTTTACTCTCACAAGGGTCGACTCTAGATCCCATTTTATTTATGATATCTCAACAAGTTAATGGAATGCCTTCCTGTGGTGCAACGGTATTTCTCCCAGGGCTCTCGGGTACTATTCCGGTACTTGAGTGCCAAATTATTTCGCAGGAGGAGGGCGGAAACGAGCAGATCCCTAAGATGAATTGGATATTTCGACGGATGACTTTTCAAGTAGTTGGATGGTAATTGGATTGTATCAAGCGATTAGACTCACGAGATTTGTGAGAATTGTAAAATACATTGTTGATTCAGTTTCTTATTCTTGATTTTCTCATGGTATTGAAGCAGTTTCGTTTAATATAAAACTAATAGAATAATTTTCAGTTTTTATATCTAAAGAAATTAAGGCAAAAAAATCTTTTTTTTCTGGGCTTTTTTTTTTGATGTGTGATTGTTGTTAGTCACGGATGACCAACGATACCGGGTTTTGGGACGGCGAGATCCTTAAATGGACTTTAAACCTCGAGAGTAAACCTAGAGAGTAATAGAGTTGAGAGAAGTTGGCCGCTTTTTTCTTTCTGCGTCGATTACTAACCTACTCGAAATAAAAAAGCAAGAATTACGCAAATTTTTGGTTGGTTGTCTTTTTTGAAATATATTGGTGTTCCCGTTTTTTCTATGAATTTTTATTTCATATTTTTTTGAAGTTAATATAGTTGTGACTAATCTACTTTGTTGTCTCTATTTTTCATCTCCTTCTTTATGATGTTCACCATATTTCTACCCTTCTGAGCTATCGATAACATGTGGTATGGTATAAGTAACAATGTCATTGAAACATACCTATCTGAGAGGGCTACAAATGTAGTAGCCCACAGTGTTGCCATTAAAAATTCATAGACAGGTCTCCCCAACGAGGCTAAATAACAGTTTTGTTCGGTTTCCCGTCAAATTACCGAACGATTTGCCGTCTATAATGATAATGAACGCTTGTTCGACGTTTAATCGCGTGCATATTTGAGTGGATTATTTTATTATGGAAACAAGTGTGACACTGTCGTTGTATTTTGTGTTTTGCGGTGTGTGTATAGTACATCGATCACAAGTAATGCTTGAATTCTTTACTTATCAGTTTCTATTGCTAAATATGTTTAATCACAAAAGTATTATTCAAGAGTATCAACTATTGATGATTTTAACTGATAGCATTTCGTCTTTATCTTTTGTTTTGCAATGACGATGTAGTCAAGTGGTTCGCACACCCATTTTCATACCTTACCTATAGCCTGTTCTATAATGGCTCGCGTCTGGGTGATGTGGTACCGTCATTGTTTCTGAATTCCCACAAGTTTTAATACCAGCGCTTCTGCGTCACTCTGTCCATCTAAGAGTAACGCAGACGCATATGCTGAGGCAGGGTCCGAATTGGCCTCGCTGTATTTTATGTTATGTTAGTGTTTAAATAAATGTACTTTTTGTGTTTAATGTCAAAGTTATTATTTTTTTGTAATTGTTTTTTTGTATTAATATAATGTGCTAGAATGTGTTATTTGCGAAGCCAATAAAGGTGTTTCTTTCTATTTCTAAGTGCTTTAGCTTGGCTTCAAAACAATGTATGTGAAATTGTCTTATATTTATTTAATAAAACAACTTTATTACGGTTTTTTCGCTAATTTATATTTAATAAATATAAATTATGTTCAAAATAACCGTGAAAAAATTAATTTCATTTAAATTTGTAATGTGCGCGGAAGTGTAAGAAGTAAATATTTATTTATATATTGAAGAAAAGA
This sequence comes from Calamotropha paludella, assembly GCA_927399485.1. Lineage (NCBI taxonomy): Eukaryota > Metazoa > Arthropoda > Insecta > Lepidoptera > Crambidae > Calamotropha > Calamotropha paludella. Next base: position 1,518,353 of record OV656806.1, on the reverse strand, counting down.
GGTTATAAAAATGACCTGAAAAGCCTAGAACGTAAGTCTTTTACAAATATCTATAGCAAATTTATATTTTAAAGTTAGTAATTTTGGAGTTGATTGACTATTACAATATGAAAAAAAAAGAAAATTGTCGATAATACTGAATCATAAAGTTTGACCGCGATAAACTCTGAAACTATTCAACTGATTTTGATGACTCTATATTCATTTAGCTGGATTTGTTTCAACTTAGGACATAGGATAAGTTTCATTTGATTTAAAATAAAAATAATTTAAATTATAATAACTAAGCGACAGCAACGCGTGGCCGGGTCAGCTAGTAATTTTATAGTGTATTCTAAAGCAGCAATGCATGTAGTTCCATGTCTAGCGTCGTTTTGTTTGTGGGTGATCCATGGGAAGCGAACCAGGTGTCCGCAGGACGAGCAGGCTGTTTTAATGTTGTGGTCACAGTTTATTTCATTACCCTTATAAACTATGAATACGGACATCGGCCGTCGTAATTACAGTTTAACTCACAGTTTACTGTAAAGCAAGAATTTTTTCGGTACCAACCGCTTTTTAATTTAATAACGGCTTTTGAGGGCAATTAAAACAAATCAATTCAGCTTTTTTCTTTATGTGTATTTCTGTATTTTAAAAGGCTCTTCATGTTTTAAATAACACCATGATTACTGATCAGGAAATTTGTGATCACGGCTCTTGAAAAGGAGTCGCAACGTCAGGGTTAAATATAAAAAAGAAAATTAAATGCGCAATTAATCCGATAAAACTAACTTCATTCAAAACCCTATGGACGCCTATAGACCCGACCTCTTCGGTCGCTGCTGTGCAAACACATTCAGCAGTCGTCGAAGACCAGGACTCGCCTCCATTACTGGACTTCCCAATCAAGATGGGTGCGAGCAAATCGAAGGTGTGCCTATCAGTGACCTGCCGTCAGTTTCGGGCCTGTAGCAGGCTTTTTTGGAGTCAAATTCTTTTTTTTGAATCTTCGACGAAATGTCTACTCGCTGGCAGATACCCCACGAACATTTCTGAACTGCAGCTGGACGTCGACACAAATGACGATTTCGAAGAGAACCTGACACGATAAAACGGTCATCCGTCCCCGATGTTCACCGGCGCCGTTCAGATCTTGGTACCAGTACAAAGCCAGCAGTCTCCCGAAAGTGTTTATAAACTTACACTTTCGAAATACAGGACTGGCTTATGTAGTAGTGCTGACATGCGACAGCCCGTTGGCTGAGCCCTTCTTGCAATATGGTGACGACTTGTGCTGCTACAGTAGATGTAGTATTCATTTTCATCCAAGGTCAAGGGTTAAAAGTAGCGGAGCCGTGTCAGCCGTGCCGTAAAGGAGCGGTCAACGTGTGAAAGCCGACTGATAAACGAAATCCGATAACACGTGCTTTTATAGAGTATTTTTTCCTTACTTCTTCACGTAATCGGGAATAGCTTCTTAAATACTAGTGTGATTTAAGTAAATTTGGTGTCAATTTAAAGTTAACAGTTAAGCCTTTAAAATTGTGCCATTTTTATTATTATTAACTAGTTATTTAGTGCTCAAAATCGCGCGGAACCAATTTCAAGTAAGTGATTCCATATTTTTGCTCGGGAGTGTATGTTAGGAATAAATAAATATAAAATATGATCAACAAACCTAAAGAATGTCTAAAATAGTAAAATTGTAGTCACTTTTGAAATAATATTAAAAATACATAATCGATAATTGTAGTGTAAAATGCAGATATATTATTACAAATTACAACACTGGCATAACACGTAAGTGGGGAAGCGAAGATATAACATACCTACCCAGTCATTACTGAATACTGTTAATAAACGTAATGGTTGGAAGAGTATCCCGTAATGCATAAAAACACAGAACCTTTGATTTAAAATTAAGATTAATAGTAATGTATTTTTATTTGACGACCACTTGGTGCAACGGTGATCCTACCTTTCTTCTTTTTACGTTGCCATCAATGAGAGGAACATCCTTTAGTATTCGAAAGAAACATTTTTACAAATGTTTGGACAATGGATTAAGATGAAACTGCTATCTAGTTTTTTTATTTATATATATTTTTTGCATTGTTCCACGCCACCTTATATGATCATATTATATATATTAATGTTTTTTTACTTTTACGTAATTAGTTTAACGCAAGTGTTATGTATGTTATTATATTAAGTTAATTTGGTGCATATCAGAAATGGTTTTTTCTAGATTAGGTTTTGTATTAATGATATCAAACGAAGGCGGATGCATAGACGAAGTCAAGCGGTGTATGGTGGTCACTAGATTTGCTATGGGAAAAATGCGAAAGATTTGGAGTAATAGGAACATTACCAAGACCACGAAAACCAGGCTCGTTTATTGCCATAATTCCTCTATGCGCTGGAGGCATGACCACGTCGTGAAACCTAGAAGAAGAAAGTTGACGCATTGGAGAAGTTACTGGAGACGAATGCTAGGAGTGTCGTGGACCGAGTTTCGTACAAATGAGTCCATATTAAATGAACTCGGCATCAGACAGCGCCTATCTACCATAGTCCAGTCACGTATTTTGGCCTTCTTCGGCTATGTTTCTCGTCGCGGTAATGATGAAAAAGTTGAGGGCACCAGACCACGTGGTAGATCACCAATGAAATGAATAGACCAGATCAAGGCCGCAACTAAGTGCTCGGTTTCTGAAAGTACCCGGAAGGCTGCAGTCCGTGATGAATGACGCCGTTTAACTAAAATCATCACTCATCGTGATTCATAATGATGACCACGACCACTTTGGCAAGAGTGTACCGACTAAGAAGAAGAATTGTATTATTGTTTTAATATGTACCATATGGCCTTTACTTATAAAAATAAATAAAACCTTCTGTCTTTTTATTTCACGTGGCTGTTTCACAACGTACCCTGTGTTTAGCTATTTAATATTAAGAATGAAAATGGCCAACAGCGACTTGGAAATCGACGTAACCGCATTGGCCGATACCGCTTAACTATTCAGGAGGGGGAATACCTATACCTTGTAGGGGGGCATTTCAATGTGGATCCACATTAAGGAGTACATAAAAGAAGTTAAGAAATGTGACAATAATATTTTTTACGGGGTGTATAAAAGCGTTAAACGAATTTACACATACTTATAACGCACCCGTAAAACAAAAAACATGTGAGTAAAGATTTTTAGTTTTCAATAGTTTTAAAAAATTCCACTGCTTCTTTTTAGATTTACCTGTAAGACGAGTCGATTTTTTCTATTAAAATAATTTATCATATAGTAAAAAAAAATTAAAATGCAAAAATAATATCAAAATCATTGTCATTTGTGATTTGTATAAAAGCCTTATTCAAACGGCATAACTACTTACAATTTTTAAATAAAAAATATTATACCTCTTGAGGATAATCTTACAGAAATAAACGCACTTAAACTAATATTACTGTCGAAAACTGTCATTTACATCACTTTTTCTGGTTTTAGAAATTTGCATAAATCCATACCTACTAGATCGTGGACATACCAAATTAAGTCACATTCAATCACTATCACCACTTTATCATTACGAAGCCCACAGTGGGGCTTAAGCATCCCCATTGATACCACTACGAAAGGTCCTGCGCTTCCCGCATCCAACAGCTTTCCGCTTTCATTATCAAAGATTAAAGACAAGTAGATTCACTAAGTCACTGTTTGTCGATCTCTTCGCGGTTTCTATTCAAAAACCTTTTGCCTGCAACGGCCACTGGTTCTTGTCATTTTCTGGCACGCCAACTATTCAGGTGATCCTTCAAGAAAAGTCGGTAATTTTATTTAGTTCTTCACTTGCTCGTTTAAATAAAACAAATTATATATTGTTTTTTGCGCATAATTTATATTTAGTTATATTTTTTAAAACTACCGTTGGTTGCCTTAGTTTGCCTGTGATCCTTTACAGTCGAAACGTCAAGATTAAATATTAATTATGTGCAAAAACTGTAAATAAGGTTTTTTATTTAAATCGGTAATTTTAGTTCTCTTACGGATTTCTACTGTTCAAAAGAGACACCTAATCTATTTATTTTTCAAATGTTTAGGTAGTTGAGATCAGAGCATGAATGTGATGTAGAGAAAAGGAGAACGATCGCTGTTGAAAATAGTGTCCCAAAATTATGGACCAAATCAGTGAGGCGCTACAATCGCTAAGTTGTCTCAACAAAAGCGGGCTGTTGTTAAATTTGTACATTATTCAACTAACTTCATCTAATTGTATTTAAAAAAAACTAACTTCGCAGGGACTACATACCGACGGCAGCGCGGCTGGTGGCTAAAAAATGAACTATAAATTCTACAAATTTTCAGGGACAGGCGGGCTAATGTTTTAGCACGTAGCGATCGTTCTCCTTCTTAGAATTAAAACCACGTAGCATAAGCTGATAATAATATGCATAGTGATACGTGAAACTAAGCGAGATTAACGAAAACGATTAGATATAATGTATGATATATAAACATATGCACATAGCAATTGACTTCGTGTATGACGTAGAGTATGCGCGTAGGCACTGCGTGAACTTATACTGGAAGCAAAGACATTCGACATCGTCAACCTCTTATTTTCATTATCAAAAAGTTACTTGGCATAGGTACTTATTAAAAAATGATATACACTGCAGGTAAGGTAAGATTCGATATTTATTTATCCATTATTAGCCAGCGAGCTATGCTATGCCCTATGATTATTATGCGTTATATAATTATGCTTTTTAAATACAACCCAATATGGACAGTTTCAAATTTTTGATTTTCCCTACTTCGAGATACTAAACATTCCTGACTCATGTGCATCGTTGTTTCGACTAGCAGAGTGACGATAGCTCCAAAATAACACAATCAAAACCTAATGACAGTTGCACCTTCTTTTTTGTCAAGGGAAAACCCTATTTATCAACCCACATCGTTTGGTGAGACCGACAGGACCCTAAGACTTAAGTACCGACCAGCTCTTGCTGGAAGAAGCCCTTAAAAACTCTCCGATATACCCTCTGTTCCACCGCAACTCTGGTAAAGTCATCTTCTTTGTTTGTATTTAGTTATTATTGATTTATCTTATCAACGGTTCTGCTCCTAGGCTGATTCTATTACTGAGAACATCAAAGACAAAAACCCACCGCTCGTCCGCAGTACGGATTGATTGGGGCAACCAAGACCAACCTGCCTTCAAAACCACGACGGAGCTTAAGAAAATAAGTTTTTGCCATCTTCACCATCGGCCTATCATCAGCCACTTCCGCGTCATCCAGCTCTTGCCAGCCACCCTGCGAAAATCATGCTCGTTCATGAGGGCATTCTCCAAGAAAGAGTTTTCTGCCACTTTATTTTTTAATACAGTGGGCTATGTCGATTATTTTGGATCAGGCCCCGATCCGAACCAGATATTTCTGGTTAACATCTAACTTTAAATCACTTGTCAATCTGCGCCACTAAATTCCTTGAAATCAGTATTTATAATACTTGAATTTTCCCTAAAAACTCCTGATTTCGAGTCTAGGAAGGTGCAGATGTTTATGTAATGATTACCAACATGTGCACCTGGGTCATGGTTATTTATATATCTTTATATATAAAATTCTTCTGTGAGTGTGTATGTCACTGAACTCCTCCTAAACGGCTGGACCGATTTGAATGAATTTTTTTGTGTGTGTTCAAGGTGATCTGAGAATGGTTTAGATTTACAAATCAGTCCGGCAGATGGCACTGCAGTCGGCACAGCAACGCGTGGCCGGGACAGCTAGTATTGCTATAAAAATTAAATATATATGTATCATTTTACCTTCCTACTTGACGGCGAAACGGCATTGACGTCCTTTAAAGTAATATTTTGAAATTATATATATTATTAATTAAATTATGTAGATACGTATACAAGTACGGTATCGTGTTTAGGGAAATACAATATCCTTTATTGATAGCAACAATCAGTTATTTATCTATTTTCAACTGAAACCGATATGGTATCAGGTAATTGATTGTAGTTTTATCATAAACCTATCTAAATATTATGACAAATTCAATAATAATAGAGCGTGTAAATGTTAATAATAAGAATAATATTTCTTACATTCAAACCTATTAACATAGCCCAAAGTGAGCACTGTTAGGCATAAAATAACGGATATAAATATATATATATAGCATAGCCTTTTAGTTTTTATAGAAATCCATTACACAAAAATCTGCCTTATTCGAAACTGGAACCTAAAACCGATAATGGTTTTCATATATTTTTTAATACCTTCACGATATTTTAATCGGGCACCTTCCTAATTGTTTTTTTTTTATATAAATCAAATTGTTTTATTTTTACATTTCATTTAGTTATTAAATTCCCACTACGATTACATTGTATACTACTGAGTCTACTACCAGTTTGGAAATTGGGAGGCCCTTCCTAGAAAAACTGGCGAAGGAAACTCGGGCAGGGGGACCGACCTCCATCTTACTGTTATTATTTGCAAAAAGAGCTAACTACATCGCCAGGTCTTGTAATGTGTGTCTTCGGAGTTAAATTAATAGTAAAAAGTGTTTTATTTTTAATGTGTAATGGGCGCGGAAATAATTACGAACCAAGGGTCACTTTTATGTCACTTTAGTTTAAAAAAAATCATTTTCTTTCAAAATAAAACAATTAAAAACATTTGCCAATCTAAAATGAATATTAATCGCTTATTTGGTTGTTATTTTATTTACAAAAACAATTTTCTACTTTGATATACTTATCACCGCAGATAACGAAGGATTTTCATAAGTCACAATTACGGTAAACTTTTATTATCATAACATGAAAATATTTTGTGACAATAAGATAAATACTTAAGCCGTTCGACAGATAAAAAATATGATGGTCAAATATTATGATTCATATCGTAATGCTCACATAGTGTGAAAAATGTACTTATGCTACTTTGTGATTGGATTGCCTTGTGGTATATAGTGACATACCGTTTGTCAAAAGATGTCTTTTTATTGTAATAATTTATTTAGATACATTGTTTATAATAAAAACACAAACTGTGGCAAAACCTCAAAACATAAATCAGAAGGCCAAAGCCCTATTTTTGGTTGCTCGATCCCAACTCGCCTGCGAAATTTGCATACCGTCTCTTTTATTCCCTGCATTGCGAGAAAGAGATGGTCCATGCTCGTAGCAAGCGAATCGTGCTCGAGCGATTCAAAATAGGATCCCTGCGGCCATTCTTGTGTTTCGTAAGAAACGCAGACAGTAACTAGTAAAATGATTGGCACATGGTGACCACGGGTGCAGCGGTAGAAAACGGGTCGCTGAACACAAGCACGAATTATTCAAAATCAAAAAATCAAATCAATATTTATTCTTTCCTCATAATAATTATTAAAATTATTATTATATATTTAGTTCTTACACTTCCGCGCACATTACACATCAGAATAAAACACTTTTTTACGGATTTTTGCGCATGTTTTATTTTATTTTATATTTAATCCTGACGTTTACCTGACGTTGACTGAAATATAAAATAAAATAAAACATGCGCAAAAATCCGTAAAAAAGTGTTTTATTCTGATTATTATTATAGCTATATCGATGCAGACGCTAAGCATAAAGCTTGGCTAACACCATATATTGGAGCGGAGCCAAATACTAAAAAAAATTAAAAGTAGAGTAAGTTTACTAAGGTCTATGATATATTATAATACGTTGTTTGTTACCTTGAATAAATAAAATAAATCAATTATTTTAAAAGAAAAGTTCTATCAAATATCGACTCGGCTAAGTTATTCTCAGTTTTCTAGTATATTTCAATAAAATTAATTTATCATACAAGATGGCATTAAAAAATGCAAAAAATATATCAAAATTATATCATGATATTATTGTTTTATAATAATTAAGATTAACTTAATTTAAGCTCATTTTAGAAATAGCTACGCTAACTCGAGCAGTGTGAATCTTTTATTAGCTTTTTAATCTATAAAGCTTGTTGTTAAGCTATTTCCCTCTTCTTTTCTTTCTTTCCTGTTTGTCTGTTTCTCTTTCTTTCTGGATTAATTTTTTGCGCTATCGAATCTCTCATTTTTAATATAATAAGACTTCTGTCACTGATACTAGGGTAACGGACAACATACCTATATGATTCATATGTAATATTAGATAGACATATATATCAATACACATGACTCAGGCACAAATGCTCGCATTCATCACACAAACATCCGGGTTTCGAACCCAGAACCGGCAACTTTCGCAGGTGCGAAAGGCAGGATCGTTATCGTTGCACCAAACGGTCGGAAATGTAAGAACAAAATATTTATTTATTTAATAGTAACTTAGCTAATTGAAGGTAAAAAATATAGTTTTAATTCAGGAGATCTTTATTTTAATTAAAACAAAGGAAGGTAAGAAGTACAGTTTTAACAAACCTGATTTATAGAACATTAGATTTGTTCTTGTTTTTAGTTCATTCTAATAAAATATCAGGGTGTCTATCAATTCCATATCTGTTCGGAGGCGCGGCTGCTATCAGTAGCGCATGCGCGCGTGAACTGTCAAAATGATCTACTTGAAGTGACAGCACACTGAACGGACATCGGTGAACGTTTCCAAGCGAATGTGACCTCTAAATAACCGAAAATATATGAGCGCGTGAATGATAATAGCTTGCCTTTAGTTGGTTGTGGTGATGGAGTAGTTTACTTTGTTTCACACCGCAGGGTGAGGTCATGAGTAGGGTGCCAACACGTTAAGAAAAAATTTAAGATCGTTTTAAATTAATATTGATTATTACTAAGTATATAATTAATGTCTACGTTACGTTATCAAATGATTTGCATTTGAAAAGAGATATTACTGGGATGGTGATGTAAGTGGCTACTTACATTTAGTTCTTACACTTTCGCACTTCCCACACATTTAAATTGAAACGTCAGGATACAAAAATATACGAAACTAATCAGGTAAATGGTTTTATTTGGCCACTTACATATTTAGTTAAATATTATTGTGAAAACCATGGCAGAAATATAAGCAATTATAATTTGAACAGACACACACCAATGCTTATGAAGATCTCTGTTCTTTCTTGATGACTGTGCCAGTGCCCTTTCTATCTTGATGATGGGATAAAAGGGAATCCTGTCCTATGCAACAAAATAAATGAGAGTGGACTGTAAAACTGTAATAGTATGGTCAAATCAGAAAATACAGTGCAAACCGTGCCCGATAATAAAGTGCGCTGATCTGTTCGCGCTGAAGCGAAGTGTCCTTGTCCTTCGTTTATGCCGTGTGTTCCCCGTGCCCATCCTCTGCGGATTTTGAACCGGTTGTCGCGATGTTAAGATAGGCAACGGCCTCGTCTTCACCAATAACAGTGCATGCAACTAAGCCGAAATATTGGAGTCAGAAAAAAAATTATCTGGTTTTATTTAATGCTAATTCCAATGACAATAAAAGTTTAAAACAACGAATTATCCTATTTCAATGAGATGATGTGTTATGATCACACTAATTTACTTAATGCTGAGGTTCTCAGTCTGTCATGTACATCTTTTAATTTTTATCCTAAATCCTCAACTTATTGAATGTGACTTCCTTGACTCCTCGTTTATTCAAATTTCTCTGTCACTTATCAATTTTCTTTGAATAGTAGGTACTTCCAATTATTTAGTTAAATGAAAACAGTTTTCATAATGTAACTTACTTTAGACCGAATTACTTTATTACTACTGAAACACAGAGTACAATGATACTACAAAAGATTGAAATATTTTTTTAATATGATATTATGACATTTGTTTTTAATTTTTTTATCCACTTAGTTACATATCGCATGGTTGCCTCAGGTCAAGTGTCAGAACGTTACGCGGCAGACAACACAATATCTGTATCTCCATATTTACCGTCACGACTCTGTTTGTGGCCAGTGTTGCTCCCCGCCCGATTGACGGCTCTGGCACTGTCAGTCACGGGTTCGAGTCGTACACGTGTTACTTTTTTTTCACATTCTGTTTATACCGCTGCTACTTGATTGGAATTCTTGGCATGTTTTTTATACAAATGTAGCATATATTTTAAGAATGTTTTTGAACTTTATTTTATAGTATCCAACTTCCAGGTTAGAGAACACCAGATCTCCGCACTAAAGTAAGTCGTAATAGGCGACTTATGACTGGCCTGACCCCTGCACTGCACAGGCTTCCGCTAACGACGAGCGTCCCAAACGTCCCGGACCGCTACTTCACTCTCCGATTCCCGGATACAGGGGAACATAGACGCCTAGGGCGGACATCCACCGGCGGGGCTGTGGTAGTGTCTGCAAGGGTTTCCGTAACTCCGCCTCGAGTCATTGCTTCGTCGAACGACCTTCCGTCTGATGATGATGAGTGGTTCGACGAACCAATGGCACTAAGGTGAATGAGGGGACGACGTAGATTTTTTTTTTTTTTTTTAAATGATGATGGTAAGAGCTCGTCAGCTATGTGCCCTGCGCACATAGCTGACGAGCTCTTACCATCAGGTAGGTCTGCAAGGGAGAGTCCTTCCAATGGTGGGGTATGCGTAAAGCATTATCTCCACTTAAAAAAAGGCGACGTATGACGCTAGATGATTATGGTGATAGAAGGTAACCACCACAGACCACAAAAAAGACAGTAGCATGTTACGAATTATGATGACCATCGAAGTCGAGTGACTTTCATACCAGTTTTCATGGTATCAACGTAGAAAATTAACTTTTCTATATAGGTATACACAAGTGCTTTATTTCGAACCACCCTCTTCCTTTTTAGGGTAAACCTCTATCCAAGAGTGAACACCTTACGATTAAAGATATTACTAAAACGTAGTGATTCCTTGCTCAGTGGATATTACATATTATTATCTTGTACTACACTCAATGTAGCAACAAACTGCGTATATATCGTAGAACCCATGTTTATTAACTACTAGCGGTCCGTCCCGTATTGGTGGACAAAATTTTTTAATTTTTTCTAGCATTAAAAATAGCCTATATTACTCAGCGTGAATGTAGCTTTCCAATGGTGAAAGAACTTTTTAAATCGGCTTAATAGTTTTTGAGTTTATTCATTGCAAACATGCAAAAATACAAATCTTTCCTCTTTATAATATTAGTGTAGATGTAAATATTTATTAATTAGGAAGCGCAACTATGATGTGACTTAAGATTTGTATAGGTATTATAACTTACTTATACTTATACTTATTATAATATTTCCTAAACTCACACCTGTCAGTCTAGCCCAAATAATACACTTTAAAGCTTAATATGTTATATCGACTGCGAAGTGCATAGACCTTCTTACTGAAATTCGTCAAAAAGTTCACTTTTTTGTCGTTACGAATTAAAACTCGTTATTAAAATTTCCTAAGTGTATTTTGAGTTGCAAGCGCATCAAATTAAAAATAACTAAACATTTTTTTTGTTAATAAATTAAACGATTTTTTCAGCTTGTGTATTATTTTGAATTTAGCTAGCGATATGTATGAAACAAAGATATTTAATATTTATATAAATAATAATATTTCCTACAACCTATCAACACCCGACAACAGAGGCCGACAGCAAATTTAATTTTGTTAAAAGGAAACCATTTTTATTAAAATACATTTTAACGGAGTACATTGACAATATTCAAAAACAACACAAAAAAACACTCTTTCGCCCTATTTAATATACGAAGGCATATTGTTTGTAGATGAGATAGCAATTCCCCCAAACAAACCCCTACTATTTGAACAGTACTAGTGAATAGAACGCTCTCTGAAAACAGTAACTTGATACTAAGCCCGGTAGCAGCGATAGTATCTTGGAACATATTATTTTTCACTCAACTAAACAGCGCCCTTAGATTGTTATCTGTTGCGTAACTATTTGTCGTGAGATCGACCATTTTAAACCTATTCTTTAAGTCTGAACGCCTCATATGGTCTAGCCACCAGCTTAAACAATGGCTATGTCTTAAAACAGACGAAAGTGTGTTTGGTATCTTTATATATAAAAAAATCCCGGTCACAATGTTTGACCGCCATGAACATCGAAACTACTAAACCGATTTTGATGTTTTTGTACACAACACAGCAACGCGTGGCTGGCTTAGCTAGTATTTAATTAAATATGTTTCGTTAAAAATGGTTGGTTCGTTTTTAAGTAAGTTTTAAATTTTTAAGTAAGCATTTAGAAAAACAGAAATTCAGTAAGCTAAGAACCGGTTAGCAAAGCCGTAGAAATTGTTTTAGCGAAGTTATCAGTATAAAAGTAACTTTCTATAAAAAAATAAGAATACTTTTTCGTGAAAATTGTAATTTTGACTATATACTATTGGCAGCACTGAAAATGTTGATTTAACTAATAATTGATGCATACATTAATCTGTATTAATTTTAACTAGTCTGTACGTGACCCACACCTCCCCACTCTATTCTGTTTTTTTCTGTCTACCCTGTGCTAAGTTTTGGAAGTGTAATTGTCATTATCTTTTTTAGTGCAAAATTAAAAAGGAAATAAACAGTTTATTTAAAAATTCATTTAATCATAAATAAGTGTTTTTATTTATTAACCATAACTCGATTACACTTTTACCACACACACACACTCGCAAGACACAGCTCACTTGTTTGTAGTCCCTTTTAAGGGTGCCGTACCCAAAGGGTAAATACGGGACCCTATTACTAAGTCTGTCCGTCCGTCTGCCTGTCACCAGGCTGTATCTCAAGAACCGCGATAACTAGACAGTTGAATTTTGAAAAACAAAATAAAATAAATATTTTAGGGGGCTCCCATACAACAAACGCGATTATTTTTGCCCTTGTTTGCTCGAAATCAATAGGTAATGGCAACAGGTGAAACACTTGAAATATTCACAAAATACTCACTTGTATTTTACTTCCATAATAAATAATAAAATTAAAATAAACTAAATATTTAAGGGTACATGATTTTTTACTTAACTAAAAGTTTGTACGGAACCCTTCGTGCGCGAGTCCGATTGGCACTGGGCAGGCTTTTTTATATAAAGACCTAAATTGGCTGTATGCATCACTAGATGAATATTGTATTGATTAGTCAGGGCACCTTTGTAAATAAATAAATAAAACCAATCCTGGTAGTATTTTGGAAGTACTACTTAATTAAATAAAATACAAACACATAAACCCACGCCTTTTCTCCGCAGGGCTGAGACATATCTCTCGCTTCTTTAACTCCAGTAGCTTTCGTACAATCTCGTCGGTTAAGGGTATTTTTGACCCCACCCTTGCCAAACATGTTTGATACATATATGTAATGAGAATCAAAAATTGCAGCTTCTACAGCAATATTCACACTGCAATCGCCTGGATAAGTTCCAAATTTAATTGCAGTATTTTTCATACGATAGCGATCCTGCCTTTCGCACCGACAGTCCTGGTTTCGAATCCTGGAAAGAGCAGATATTTGTGTGATAAAAATGACCATTTGCACCTGAATCATGTGTATTTATATACAAGTATATTTATATAAATATAACATATCTAATCTATTTATCATATATGTATGTCTATCAGTTACCCTAATATCCATAACACAAGCCTTATAGTGCTTACTTTGAGCTAAGCTAATTGGTGTAAATGTAAGAAGAATTATTAATAAATTTATTTTTTTATCTTTTTCAATTATTACCGTATTATACTTTTGTTATACTTTACAAACCAACTGAATATCGTTCTTTCTACATCTAAATTATTATCAACGCGTCATTTGAAACTATTTAACACAAAAAAACAGCTTTTTTCCCAACAAATCCTATTAAAAATCAGTAAATAATACAATACAAGACGCAAATCAACACTGGTTCTCAAATTGCATAACAGATTATAATACAGACGACCGCAGATAGGAAGGAAGACATTTAAAAGACAGTATTGTCGCCAAAGCTTCCCAAACTATCCAATATAAATTGTTGTTGGTCACCCCAAAAGATCACAATCTCCATTCACAACGGGAAATATGATCGGCTTGTTATAACGATATTTGCTAGTTTTCGGCCGAATCTTTTGTATCGAGATTGGCCGATAGCATTGTGTACGGCCTAATGGATTGTATTAAATTTCGGCCCAACAATAAGGTGGTTTGTTTGCGATTTCTCTGATATGCAACTGTCATTCGATTTTGAATGGCGCGTTGAATTGTTCGAAAAATGTTGTTAATTTTGTATTAAATAGAAATATTAAATGTCAAAATGTAATATGAGCGTTGAATAAAAGTTTAAAGGAACTTGTTTGTGACGGTATAATTTTCAACAGCTATTTAGAAATTATGTGGCTTGGTACAAAACGTCAAAACGGTTTTAGAACATGAAAATCAAGACTTTCTTAAATTAAAATAAAGTTAAGTTAAAAAAAAATATTTCATTTATTTATTTAACACTAGTGGCCCATCCCGGGTGGACAAAATTCTTTAAATTTTTTTCTAGCATTAAATATAGCCTATGTTACTCAGCGTGAATGTAGCTTTCCAATGGTGAAATAATTTTTGAAATCGGCTCAGTAGTTTTTGAGTTGATTCATTGCAAACATACAAAAATACAAATCTTTCCTCTTTATAATATTGGTGTAGATTTAATGCTAAAAAAATTCTTCCTAATAATAGGAAGAATTTAAGGTCTGTCGAAAGTTAAACCAAAGATTTTTTCTTTTATTTTAAAATAATTATCAATTTAGTAAAGCTTACTTAATCTTACTCATGGTAAGTACAAGAAGTACCATTCAGTTGCAAAAGATAAGCGTTTTAAATTTTCATATTATTTTCAATTTTTTTGGTTATTATTATTTTTCAGGTTGGCTAATTATAATCTATTTTAATAATAATATATACGAGTGAATAGGTATCTTGTACGCAAGAGCTTCACATCCTATATCGCATCGTAATTTACCATCAGGCGAGTTAGCGGTCAAGCGCCTGCCTATTTACTATATAAATATATATATAATAATTTAAAACCCGAAAAAAAAAATTAATTCTTTGATAAGTACTGACGATATACAAAGCTGTTGCCTCTGGTCATCGTCTTTATCATTCTTTTTAATAAAAACTTGATTTTCCTACAACATTTTTCAAAAGAAACTTTTAAAATAATACTATTGCTTTAACACATACATAACTGAAGCATTTCCTAAACAATATTACATTGTGAAAGTAATATAATGATGACCAGAAGAAAACTGGCATTGTGTGTATGCAAATAGCGTTAGAAGGCTTTCGTACATTATAATCACGATTATATGGCTTTCGTGTTAACATACAGTCCATTTCACGATTATTCAAAATGCAATTAAGTCAAAGTGTTTGTTCTCATATTCTTGTTACGTTGAAAGCAATTATTTTTAATGTGGATTCGTTTTCTGCTGTGCTGTTAAAGTAAGTTGTTTAATTATTACTGTTTCTGTTTTTTTTTATTAAAGGTATATTTTCAATATGTAAATTATATGTGTTAAATACGTTACGTTAGTTTATAATAAATTAATTTAAATTCAAAGTCAACAATTAAATGAAATAAAGTTCAGCGTATAATAACATTATTAGCCCGTAATAATAATTATTATAAATTATAATAAAGGAGGAGGGTAGCTAAGGCTGGTTTTTGGCCTTTTTTTTTACAAAAAAAAAACATTTTTTTTGCCAGTAAATATCGATCATAAGCAGTCAATTTGACCATAAACGGAACCTCAACCCCCCCACCCCCCCTTATTCACCCTATACTCTATATTTTTACTTTTTCAAACTTTTTCCTATAAATCGACAAGTAATAAACAGATTTCTGCGCAAGGAGTATTTTTGGGATCTGGGCAAGAAGCCAAGTCCATGGACACCATAAAGTGCAAGAAATAAACTTATCCTAGAAACATTTACATCTTATTTAATAACCAATTACTATGTACATTATATTATGTAGACGTCACTTGGTTTTTTAATAATATTTGTTATAGGCACACCAATTAGCCTAGGCAATCGAACCCGCAACCTATGAATGCCTCTCCAAATTTCACTCATAGATAGGACAACGCTGGCCTACAGCGTAAAAAATTGGTTGTCTGTAAAGTCAGTTTACGTACGATAATTTTACGTGATAGCGACATAAAAAACATTGATGATAATTGCATTCTTTTACGAATTGAATTATTATCACTGAATTATCGTTATTTTGTATAGTACAAAGAAAAAGTTAATTGAATTTTTCGATAAATTAACTTTAAGTTGTTGTTAACATGAAGTGGAAGAGAGATAGATGCGCCACAAGTCGAACGCTTAGGCCTATCGTCGCTTGTTCCGCGCTCTCGCTTGCACGCTCGTCTCAGGCGGAACGTTACACTTTTTCGTGCATGCTGCCGGTGTTCATCAATTTTTAAGGTGTTATCACGGCAAAGTAGAAATGACTTAGAAAATTTCGGCAGGTGTTCACAAGGTTCGGTAGCTCAATGGAGAGACCATTGGACCGAGTTCGATTCCCGCCTGAGAATTTACTTCTGACCTTATAAATATGATTAATTTTTTTTTTGTGATTACAACCTCAAAGGAAGACGAAGGCACCGTCAGTTCATAAATCCACGACTTAAGACTCTCACGGCTAAACCTAACGGAATGAAGACAACCAAATTGGTACACAGTTTCGGCGTTGAAAATGACAGGGAGCGTCAGCAAACAAAGCGGCGTCACGGTCATTACCCCGCCCCGTACCGTCAGCGGCGCAGGTGACGCCATTGTTGCTGTTGACGTCCAAATAACAGCGGTACGTGATAATTACGCCGGTTCGATACCCGCGTGAGGTTGTGAAAACAAGTAGGTGCCGCCGTATATCGTAAATTATAGCCTTTTTGGTTCATTAATACAACCATTTTGTGGGCGCCTTCCATTGTTGAGGCTCTATTTCTATTTATTAGATTCACACCGATATGTTGCTTTGTAGTTCCGATCTAGATTAAAATATGCTAAGACATTTCCTGAGTCTAATTTATACCAAAAGCTTTTATTGTATTTATTTTATTTTATTATTTTCACTGGAGGGAGACTCTGTACCAGGGTCGTCTGCTTAGGTACCTCCGTCTTGCCTATTTCTGCCGCAAATCAGCAGTGCTTAAATTGCTGTGTTCCGGTTTGAAGGGTAAAATATGGCAGTGAAATTACTGGGTACAGTGACTTTACATCTTATGTCAAGTTGGCAACGTACACTGTGGTTCTTGTGGGGGTTGCAGTTTTGCTGCGAATCTCACAAGAGCCACATGTATTATAGGTGACTGTTACCACTTACCATCAGGTGGGCAGTTTGCTTGTTTGCCAACTTTCTGCAATAAAAAAAAAAAATTGGTATTTACACACGTACACAATGCTTCCTATCTCACTTTCTCCTACGTTAAATCCTAAGAATATATGTGTCTGTCTCTTTTTACTGTCGCTTTTTTGTTTCATCGAATTTCAAATCACAACGATGCTAAAGAAGTTTTCACTTCAATAACAAAAAATTATTGCTTATCATAATAATTAAGTTATAGCAACGCGTGGTCGGGGCAGCTAGTATAATATTCTCTTTCCCTATAAATAAAGTATATTTATTTACTTGAAACTATTAAATAAAAACGTCACTGCCATTTTTTTACTTAAACGTATTCGCTAAGAAGGGTCTTTAATTTAAATTTTTATACTCTAACATACCACATACATCCAAACAAAATAGGCGAAAGGACAATAATACTTAAATTGATAAGTTTGTATAATGGTGTTTTGGAATATTTGGGCCGATGTTTCTCCTTTTTAGTATGACAACATTATAGAGTCTTATGGAGGAGCTATTGATGCTGTAAATAATTATTACCGTAGGGTTGCCATACGTGCGGATAAAGCCGGACACAGTCAGGTTTTTTGTTTCCGTGTCCGGACAAATTATTTGGTAACCGGCCTGTCCGGCTTTTGTCAGTCTTTTTAAGTTTGACCGTTTTTTACATTTGTCTTTTGCAACTTTTGCAATTATCAATGTTAATATTGTAATGAATATTGAATAATTAATAAAAAAAAGACAAATAAATTCAATTTTATTGATGTTTCATTAAAATTCAAAAAGATTTTATGGTAAATGGTAAATGATAAGCCTAGTCTTACATGCAAGAAAAGTGTTGCCGTGTTTTAATAAGACTAAAAACTTAAGGATGTCCGGCCTTCTTACCCAATTGTCCGGCTAAACTGACTGGTCTATCCGGCTTTCCAGGTTTAAGACCTAGCAACCCTGTTGACGCGTCTAGCTGTCCGATTTACATCCGATTAATATGTATTTAAGAAGATACAGTGCGCCTTTCCAATGTATCCACTAAATAGATTTCAAAAGTGACCCAGTCTCCACCGTGACCTCATGACTGTAACATAAATCATTTTTTCCTAGTAGTTCGATTCATTTGTTCGACCATCGAACTAATGGGAATTAATTATAATTCTACAAAATATAAATGCTTTACAAATTTCTTAAGAAAATAAATATATGCTTGTTTGTTTATGAGCGTGTGTGTGCAGGTGTGTGTGTTTGTGAAAAATTGTGAATTATTGAAAAAGTACAGGGCACCTCCTGACTTCCTCAACAGTATTTTTGAGCGTTTTTTACATGTGCTATATTATTTTTGTTTCTAAAATTGCTTGATTTTATGTTTCCGAAAAACAAGTTCACTAACTTTTGAAGGTAAATGCAGGCCTCACAATTATATAAGTCTCAATTATCAATATAATAATTGAGATGAAACCGTCTAACATTTTACCGAAACATTGTTAGCTAAAATCACTTCGATAAATAACGACATCATATTTTTGGGTTGCGTACCCAAAGGGTAAAACAGGACTTTGCTGTCTGTCCGTCCGTCTGTCTGTCACTAGGCTGTATCTCATTAATACTCGATATCATTAATGGCAATAGCTAGGCACTTGAAATATTCACAAAATACTCAGTTGTATTTTTACTTTAATAGTAAATAATATGAAATTTGTATACCTACCGTTGTTTACCTAGTCAGTGGTACGGTACCCTTCGTGCGCGAGTCCGACTCGCACTTGGCCGGTTTTTTAAATACGGCAAGATGCGAAACTCATTTTAATTTTAACTCAAATTTAGTAGGTTATTTTATGTTGCATCATTATAATAAAGACAAAATCGTTACAGACCTAACACTCAATTCGCAGGTTATGGAAGTGAAAAGCCTTCACAAATGTCACTACTCAGATTGGTAACCAAAACTGGATAATTAATTTGATTAGCAGTCGTTAATTTGGAACTATTTTATTGGCTAAGCGTTATTTAGAAGTTATTAATTAAGAACGAATACGTAATAAAAAGGCTGTTGAGTTTTATAAAAAAATAATAAATAAAATAAAAAAATTGATCATCTTATTAGATGCATCCATTAAATTATAAAAACTCTTATAATAATCATTTAAATGTAAATTTTTCTGATGCTCAAAAAGTCTCAGGATAATTGCTGGAAAAGGGCTATACTCCCAATGAATGGTGGAGATAAAAAGAAATAGTTTTCAGCCCTCTTCTTTCATCGGACGTCCAGACGCACCGCCGGCTACCACCCATTTTTATTTGCCAATATTCCCAACTGGTGTACCAAGCAATACCCTAAATCTATAATCTAAGAACACAAATTCGTTATTTGTGTGTTTGTCTGTTCGCTCTTTTTCCCACTCTTTTTCCATTGTATACGCGTTACCAAAGTAAAGCGTTACCGGGTCAGCTAGTCTTTTATAATGCGCACAGCAAAGGTGGGAACTTTCTCCATGCGTCTGTATTTCCGAGTACTTATAACCTGTCTATCTTCAAAGCCAGGGTGTATATGCACCTTCTGGCCTACACACCCTGGCTCGCTCCTTACATTTGCCTCATAAATTTGTTTAATCAATCTACTTCTGTCCATCCTTTCTACATATCTAAACCATCTAAGCATCCCTTATTCTTTTGTCACTATATCTTCTTCCACACCACACCACTCTCTTATCACATCATGCCTTATTTTTACATTAAGTCTTTATAAAGTCCATACGTTAATAGTGTCTATTATCGCCCGGCGTAGTGGAGAACGGCGCACGGGCATATCTCGAACCGCTTTCCCAACAGCAAAATATTTACGATACAGTTTGTTAACGAACTGTTAATATGTGATTCATGCAAATCAATACGCGTTTGTTTTCAAATAGAGAAGCCGCGGTAATGCTCTTAGTTCTGCGCAAGGCATGAGAACACAGCGATTAGAAATCGCCTGTACAAAAAACAATATAAGGCATTTCTAAAAAAAAATATTGCAAAAGAAAAAATGATATTGGCTGAGGTGTCAAGCAGGCCCTGAACCAACGATTACTCTTTCATTTGAGCTACGGAGACCTTGACAGACCCATCGGAATTTTCCAGGTTTTTCGAAGATATGCGTCTTTTAGCGCTTTGAGGATGAATTTTTTCAAGTAACGGAAGTTACGCACGCAGCATGCAACGAAAAAGCGATACCATGAAGTTAGCCGTAAAAGTAAATAGGCTAACTTCAAGATATCTCATTTAAAAATTAAACAAAAAAGTGTAACTTCTGCCGCATGTACAAAAATACACGCACGCTTCTTTTTTTTAAATAGGTTCGGTCTTGATCCCAATCAAGCCCGGGGACCAAGACAGGATCCACGATGAAACGAACTAACCCAGAAAATGCCTATTCACCCTGGCTTTGAAAACAGATAGGTTATAAGTATTCGGAAATACAGACGCAGAGAGAGAGTTCCACTCCTTTTCTGTGCTCAACTACTTTGAGCTAGAGCGAGAAGTTGATTTTTTTGAAGAACAGGAACGATATGATATTTTCTAATGATAAAGAGAATAATTGGACTAACTGAGAAAGGTATAGCAAGTTTAAAATACAAATTAAAATAAATTTTTCGCGAAAAAAAAATACTAAGATAATATTCCTCACTTCACAATCCATGACAGTTACACAGACTAACATCCAAACGAGATTTGTATCCTGCAAATGATTTTAGCTTGTGGAAAAAAGAAAATCATTTATTTTACTTAAAAACATATAGACAAGGTAAAGGTTGATGTCCCCCTTAAGCTTATAAAGCCTGTGTTGGGAGGCATCGCTCTTCCGTAATGTTAAAAATTACAAATTGTTAAAGTGTCAAGCTTGTCGACTTTATAAACGCTATTACACACACCTTGGACCACCGCAAAACCTATCACCACCATTTGAAATGATGGCGTCGTATCAGTAATGGCGTCTATTAAAAGACCGAGTAGGGAACCAAAGTTCGATCGCTTAGCGGACTGCGGCTATTACCACGCTAATAGAATTCGGTAACTGTCGCTTATTACCAATGCCGCTACCTAAATATACGGCGGCGTTGTTAAAACACCGACGTTCTTAATTTTAATACGCCATGTAGATTTTTATTGGCGCGTAATTTTTAACGGTGCTATCTTCGTATGGGTGGATTAAGATGTTGGTGACAGTGTGATTGGGGCAGTATAATTAGGGACGCGTTATCAAAAGCAAAAGTATCGATATCCTCTTGGTATCGGTATCAAAACAAAGGTATCTAATGAGTAATATGAGTACTTACTCATCTAAATATACAAAACGATACTTACCAGTTGATATATTTAGATGCCGGCGACACGCATCTGAATCTCTTTCTCTCAATATTTAGACAGAAAATGTTTCTTATCACGAATTCATATCTATCTGATCGACGGATACTGCAAATAATATTTGTTTTTATTGCTTAAAAATTAATTTTGTATTTATTTGTATGCCATAATGGCAGAAACCAGTATAATTTTTGCAACAACTTCACTTACCTTTGTTTTACAATAAATGATTTTGATTTGATTATCTCTGAATGTGATAAATGTAATAGAAAAAAAAATCTTATTGAAATCATATCTGCTAATTTGGACACATGGTTGAACATTCCATTCTTTATCAGTGCAGTTGCCATACTTGTAACGCGACCAAGAAGTTTTTCTACAGATGTCCAGCCCCTGCACTTTAATGACAAAAGTGAAATAAATATTGGCAATCGTATTAAAAAATCACTCAACAAGACGCTTGATTCAATAAATTCGATACTTGAGTAAGTACTCAAATTAGTACAGGGAATCGAAATAACCGTGGTGAAAGCCACCAACGATCCCACTGGACCAACGACAGTGCGGAGGTGCATAAAGTTTTTAGTGGGTAGGCCTCCAATCCACCATCGGGCACTAGGCCGGATGGGGAAATGGAGGAGAGTCCCATATAACTGCGCAACTCGCCCGGCGGCGCAGTATGCGAAGCGCATTTTACTAAGTTTAATAAAAAAGGGTATCGAATTAAAGTATCGACATTTTAATTACCAGTATTAAAATAAAAAATAATACTCTCTCTAGTAACAATAATATGATGCAAATAAACTATCTTTCATCCAATATTTTGAGATGTTCAAAAGTTCTTTATGTACTTGAGCTTATCAAGCTTCTGCGATAATATGTCACATGATACCAGGTCAAAAGCCTAGTGACGTCGAAATAGCTTATAAAAGCTGCTATCTTGCGCTCTATATAGGAAATGACGTATTTAACGGACAGAACGGCCATTTATTATGTATGGTGACGACGTATGATATTGTAAATGTCGTCACTTCTGTTAAAGCTGACGAGTTTCTTACGCCCATTCTTGTTCTCAGTGAAAAGACGTACTGAATGGGAAATCAAAACAACTTATTTTTAGTGCATTTCGATAAAGTTATTTTTATTTCTTTTGACTACCCAGGGCTAAACCCGAACTGGTTATCGTGGTGTGCGTACTTATTTAGCTGTGTGTAATAATAGGTAGTAACTGTCTTACGAATCAAACCCTGAAACAACCATTTTAACTTTAACACACTTTTAAATAACTCAAGCTTTTATTAAGAGGCGCCGAAGCCGCTGTCGCTGATATGGAACAAATAAATGTGTCACACGTTTCAATAAGATATTATTATGTAGGGCGTATTGGCAATAAATTACATCATATTTATTAACTTTTTCCTATTCACATATCTTATTTTTGGAGGAATGGTTTCGCCATTACACAATTTCCGGCAACCCTAACTTTGACAACAATAAGGAGGCGCTAGTGCATTCATTGCCTCCTTTGTTAATTCGCATAAGAATGATAAATCAAGTAAGCATTCAATGTATGCCGCGCAATGTGTTCATTTCGCCAAGGGTTGTGAAATCACAGTGATTTATTCATGAGGGGTGGCATTGTGAATAGACAATGTCGGCAAATTGAGATGTCCCATTTGCCATGCATCCGTTGCACATAAGCTGTGGGAGCGATACAAAACCCCTAATAATAGATAAATAAAGTCAAATATTACAACAAAAGTAACTCAACAATTACTTAATTTAAACTCTAATGTGATAGGGATACAGCTCAAAATTGAACACTTGTTACTGATGTTGGTTTTAAAGTGATAAATCAATATTTTTTGCGCAAGGGTTGCGCTATTATAACACTACCTGAGCGGCACCTTTGTGGCACAGTGGTTATAAATCAAATTTTAACACCTATAAAAGCTTGTACCACACGGTCATCATCGACGACGAAAGATAGAAATATTTGGAAATATTCAACACCATTTTTTTGGTTAGAAATGGCGATGTTTTGTCGCTTGTGTAGACGTTAAACATTTTTTTATACTATTTAAATATAATTTGCGTTTTCACTTAATAATTAACTGATAAAATCATGAGCTCGGTAAGTATTGTTTTTATATTTCTGTTTTTGTCAATTATTATTTTAAAGGCGGTTTTTCTATTCAAGTCTGCACTGCTAGCAGTTTCAAAAGCTAAAAATCAAGAATAATTGTTATTTTTTTGTAAAAACCCAATTGTATTTCAGGAGAGGCAAAGGTTAGACTTTCGCCATACAGCCAGTTCTTGAGTAATTTTCTTTTTTTTTTTATTGCAGAAAGTTGGCAAACAAGCAAACTGCCCACCTGATGGTAAGTGGTAACAGTCACCTATAATACATGTGGCTCTTGTGAGATTCGCAGCAAAACTGCAACCCCCACAAGAACCACAGTGTACGTTGCCAACTTGTGACACAAGATGTAAAGTCACTGTACCCAGTAATTGCACTGCCATATCTTACCCTTCAAACCGGAACACAGCAATGCAAGCACTGCTGCTTTGCGGCAGAAATAGGTAAGACGGAGGTACCTAAGCAGACGACCCTGGTACAGGCTTCGGCTCTCATCATCATTAATTATTATCTTATTAAGATAATAATTATTGATATACATTCATTCATTCATTCTTATTAAGAATGAATGAATGAATGAATGAATGAATGAACAATGAATTATCTCTTTCCCAAGGTTTCTGAAACCTTCCCGTGGACTACTTGAGAGAGCAAGAAAAGACAACTTTCGCTGCTTTGTTTCACTTGCCAACACTCTTGCATGTTCACAAACACTTAGGTTAATAATCCACCATTATTACGCACTAATATCTACCACAAAACAAATTGTAATAAGAAAAACAAAAACACCAAAGTGACGCTTCCCACTTCCGCTTATTAGTTATTAAAAAAACAACAAAAGCTAGGTATATAAGATGTCCACAAAAGTGACGTCAATTGAGACGATGGTGGTAGTCTCGATTTCCGGCCATTTTGGACATAAATAGTATATGATACACTAGGCGATGCAGTCTCTAAGTATAAAGCTACGCTGGCACCATATATTGGAGCGCAGCGTAATACCTAAAAAAAGAAAAATATTTTTTTTGTTTCGATGGATATTTTGCGAATTTCAAAATTCGGGCTCGTTACAATTAGGTCCTAAACCTGTTGATTTGATTCCACACAAAAAATATTAAAATCGGTTAAGAACTCGGGAAGTTATAGCGTAACAGACATTACTCAGTTTTAAACTAGGCCTAGAAAAAACTCTGAAAACATATGAAGACAGACTATTACGATTTAATCTAGATTCCCTTCTTATGCGACGGCAACTTGGTGACTTCTCAACATTACATAAAATCCTCAATTCTACCCTTGATTCTGAAGTATTAAGCCATGTTTCATTGAGATTTTCACTTAAATCCAACCGCAGACAGACACAATAGCCCATTAATACTAATGTGTAGAAAATTTAATGTTTTATGTAAAGACCTTGACATATTCCATCAGAACTTGAAAACATTTTTAAACAGTGTCAAGTGTTCAGACAGGATTGGTTTGCTTGTTTCTGTTAAATAAAACAATAATATTATATTAAAAGTACCTAATTTGTTATACTAATATATTTGAATGTTGTGCTCGGTTGTTACTGAAGTACAAATTTAGCAATATATAACAAGTTTAAATAAGTAATTGAATGTTATGATTTGTATTTGTTACCGTGCCAAATAAATAAATAAATAAACACCATTGAAGCTGATCCATTGGAGCTTCGCTCGCTCCGCTCCAATTAGGAGAATCTTGTACCGAAATACCATAAACTTCACAGAGTAAGGTCACATTTGCGTCGGTGTAGATACCTAAGCTGTGATCGGTCGTTTCGTTTTTCTTCATTCATATCAAAACAAAAAAACAAAAAATTATATTATTCCGAATTGAAAACTGCATATATTTATGGTTTAATTTTTAGTTCCATAGGTTCTTTGATGCTACTAATAATGTTATTCCAGGTCCTATACAAAACTGAATATCTCCTTTACATGTCAGTTTGATGCCAAAAGAAGCATGCATGTAGTTATGTACGCGCGGCAGAAGTTATACTTTTTTATTAAATTTTTAAATGAGGTAATGAAATTAGCCTATTCACTTTAACATCTAACTTCATGGTGTCGCTATTTCGTTGCATGTGTGCGCAACTTCTGTTACATTAAAATTTCACCCTCAATGCGCTAAAAGAAGAATAACTTCAAAAGATTCCATATAAATGGTTGCCAAACACATAACCCCGTATGAGCCGGTAATCCAGCAGTACAGTGTCACCAAATCGGGATTATAACAACAAACATCGAGCCATTATCGACGGAATGTCTACGCCAAACTCTCAGTAATCTTCAAGGAATTAAAACGTTAAATAAACTCTTCGGAACTGGAAACACTTGTGGGATGTCTATTTTCGGTTTAAAAATAATAAAATCAAATAACAATTGACGAGCGTTTGGTGTAATGGTGGCGATCCTGCCTTTCGCACCGACGCTTCTAGATTCGATTACCAAATGATGCAGATGTTTGTGATAAATGCGAGCATTTATACCTGAGTAATGGGTATATATTTTCTATGAGTATTACATATGAATGTATTATATATGTATGCATATCCGTTACCAAAGTATCCAAAACATGCCTTAAAATGCTAGCTTTGGGTTAGGATAATTGGTGTGAATATGGGAAATATTATTATAATGGTTTTATTGTAAGTTGGCAAGATATAACTTGTTGCGATGAATTAAATTCAAAGACTAGATAATTATTTTTATTCGATATGAACATTTAAAATACTAGTGAATGTAACGCCATGGCTTCTTAAGCAGTGTTACTAATAGCCGGTAGTCAAAAGTAGCATGATACAATTTATATTTTCACTGTAATATTTTAAACCTCGCTAAATTACACTTGTAGCAAAGTGAACGCAAAACAAAACCAAATTTTTCAGCTGTAATGACTGGAACTTCGCTTGGACTTTCTTATTGAATTAATGATTCCTTAAATGCTTACTTTAAATATATTCGGAGTCACGGAAGAACTGACGATGGCAAATACATTGCGCCGGAACATATAAGATGAAAAAATAAAAAAAACATGATCATCTTGTTATGATTAATACTAATTTATTATTTATTTTAACGAAAATATCGCCTATGTTAGCTGTAAGTTGTTGTTTCGTAAGTAATTACGTAGCGAGCTACTAGATACCGATGACATCGCGGTAACCCAATTCAGTTGACGATTTGTGCAACAGGATGGAACTGCCGACGCTAAACAAAGTGAGGTCGCCGCGTTCAACGCCTTCGCCTCACTTCGACACACATCGATAGGGTTAATAGTTATAAATTAATTACTGATAATTCAATATAATTCAATTTATTTAAAATCATTTTCTTTATTATGTTATTAAAACATATTACTTCTAGATTTTTATATTCAGAGTAATTGTTTTAAAAAAATTAGTCAACTTCAGTTTAGACTTTTTGGCGGAAGCGGGAAGCGTCACGTTGGTGGTTTTGTTTGTGTTGTTGTGGATATTAGTGCGTAATAATGGTGGATTATTAACCACTAAATGTTTGTGAACATACAAGAGTGTTGGCAAGTGTGAAAAAGCAGCGGAAGTTGTCTTTTCCTACTCTCTCAAGAAGTCCACGGGGAGATTTCAGCAAAACCCTACACATTAACTGAAACCTAGGCGAAAATGCATTTAACTGTTCATTCATCATCATCAAATTAAGAAATTACTAAAGAACTGGCAATTATATTTACTTGACACTGGCTAAATGCACAAATCGTGCAAGCCACAAATAAAGAAAAAAGTCTATGGTAAACAGAAACCATTTCTTTAAATTTTAGATATTTTTATTATAAACTAGCTTTTACCCGCGGTTTCGACCGCATTTTTTTTTCAATAAAAAGTATCCTATGTTACTTCTAATACCTCCAAGAATATATGTACGAAGTTTTATGGTGATCGGTTTAGTAGTTTTTGCGTGAAAGCATAACAAACAAACTTACATTCACATTTATAATATTAGTAGGGGTGTTTAATAAATCCAAGTTCAAATATTTTTATTTATATATCTATCTTATTCCAGTTACCTCGTTAATGATTTTTAGTTGATGAATTGATGACTTAAAGTATGCATTTTACCACTCGAGTCATAAATACGCGTTTAACAAATAATTTCATTATAAAATCAAAGATTATTGATAATAAAAAATATATATTTTATACTCTATTTTGTTTCAAACAAAAATTTCACATATGCGCATAACCCTGTATAAAAAAACATTTGTTTGATTCGCAAATAAGAAATAAATTACACATATTATCAGACTCCTGTGTGCGCCAGTTCGTCACACTGGCTATGTTATCCAACATGGCTGTTGGGGCTAAACCCCACCACACCATAGTTACAATTTGAATTATTTTCGTTCCATTATTAACAAAAGATTTCACCCGTTTTGAAATATGATTTGTTGGCAGCCATATTTTCGGCTCCCCTGCGCGTACGCACAACCCGCGCGCATTTTATAACAAAAGTGCGTAACGAAAAATATAAAAACACGGTGTCGTTTTTTAATGGGCCTCGACCGTGAATAATTCGTATAAGTCGCACTTTTATAGGGTTTTGTTGGGACAATATTGGATGTGGCTGAATTTTAAATCTAGTCCTATATACCTGAGGAAGCTGAACTGATAAAGACTGTCGAAATAATTACAATAATTCTTACATTCATACTAGTTAGCCTAGCTCAAAGTAAGCACTGTAAGGTTTGTGTTAAAGATACTAGAGTAACCTATATACATACATATATGATACATAGATATGTAATATTATATTGTTGAATTCATTAAAGTATATAAATATCCATGACTCAGGACTTAAAACCCTGGACCTTTGATTCGAAAGATATGATGGCTACCGTTACACCAAACTGTCATAAAAAATACTATGTCCAAGATTTATTCTATGTATGAAGAAAACATAGTGATATAGTATACAACCCGGTTACAATATCTGTGGACCTGATGACGTCACGTCAGCGCTTAGGTACGGTGAACAAAACAAGCATAATGGGGATAGTATTGTAAACAATAATAATTATGAACTATAAATAAAATATATTATACTTTTACTCTTTTATTCTTTTATTATTTTATTTTTTTATTCTTTTTCAAGAGAACGGGGAGGGGGCTTAACATTCCAGCGAGGTCCACAGATATTGTAACCGAGTTGTCGGTTTTTGCGAAATAAAGTATGATTCAGATTTCTCTCACATTTAATCAATTATGACATTAATATAGGTTATAATTATCACATTTAAATAATATCCTGTCTTGGCCCCTGGGCTTGATTGGGATCAAGAGCGCACCCATTTAAAATAAAATAAAAACGGTTAAATGTGATCGAATTCGAATTTGGAATAATACTTTTGTAATAACCGTCTTTTGATTGATCGATTAATTGATAGAAAGTCATTGATTTATTTTCCACTTACGTCATTTGGGTTTTTACTAATTTTAATAAAAATCTAATTATCTTTTTAAACAAACTACCTAAAAGTAAGCTAACTTGTTGATAATTTATTGATTATAAATTGACTATAGCATATCAACTTATTAAATCAATAATTCTACTTTATCTCTTGGAATTAGAGTTGGAAATTATTTGATAATAAGTTCCACTAAATAGCATTACACGTGTAAACTACAAAATCATTTCGAAAACTATTGCGGTTTTATAACTAGAGATACACAACAAGGAAATAACGAAAATAAATCTATATGTTTTTTAAAAGCTCACTAACAAATCGACTGACAAAATGAAAATACAGATCGACATTTAAAAAAGTCTATTCGATACGAAATCTACTCTTGTTTTTTTCCTTATATAATTTTATAATATCCTTAAAACTAAATTTATACAGATATTGATAAAAATAAAATTTTGTAATTTTGTGAATATAAAAAAATATTATAAACGTGTCGTATATCCGTCAAAAGTGATTTAAAAAAAGCAATAATTATCATTTTAAAATAATAATAACTTTTTTTAAAATTATATATCATAAATTATATTCCATCATATACTCTATGAGCTGGCTTTTTTTTAGCGGGAGCGGGAAGCATCTCATTGGTTGTTTCGTTTATCTTGTTGAAATTTGTGTTATTGTGGATATTAGTACGTTATAATGGTGGATTATTATTAACCACTAAGTGTTTGTGAAAATACAAGAGTGTTGCCAAGTGTAACAACGCAGCGGAAGTTGTTTTTTCCTGCTCTCTCAACAGGGAGATTTATGTAAAACTCCACACATTTACTGAAACCTAGGAAAAAATATATTTTACTGTTCATTCAACATCATTAAATTAAGAATTTCCTTAAAAACTGGCAATTATACTTACTTGACACTGGCTAAATGCACAAATTGTGCATGCAACAAATAAAGAAAAAGACAAAAAAAAGCTTTGTATAAAAGAATATTTATGATTTTTTTCTGTATTTTCAATGCTATCTTGTATGATAAATTATTTATCATATAAGATAATGTTTTAAGTGTAGTTTATGGATTAAAATTAATTTAATCAACAAAAAATACATTGATCTGATGATTTTTAGTCTATATTATCTATGGATTCATGATAAAAACTAATCAAGCGATAAAATAATAAAAAAGATCATATGATGCTTCAAAACATTTTATAGATAAAAAATACAGATAGCGAAACCTGTGATGTGCCATCACAAAATTGAAATATAATCTAATCTGCTATTAAATATTATTGCAGTTTCGAATTTCCGGAATTAATTTTAAAGTAATAGTGTTTATTAAATTACCCAATTTATTGAAAGTTATATTGGAACAGTAGTTTTAATTTAAATCTAAAATGGTTTTTATTAGAACAATATTATTATACAAAAGAGGAATATATTAATAATGCTGGACTTAATGCCATTGAGCATTCTCTGTCAGTTAATTGAGCTGAATTCAGAAAAAGTAAAAACGGTGTATACATATTTAATTTGTATTATTGTAACCGAATTCAA
The DNA here is from genome assembly GCA_927399485.1 of Calamotropha paludella. Taxonomy (NCBI): domain Eukaryota; kingdom Metazoa; phylum Arthropoda; class Insecta; order Lepidoptera; family Crambidae; genus Calamotropha; species Calamotropha paludella. Next base: position 1,487,514 of record OV656806.1, on the reverse strand, counting down.
CTTCATTGTAAAACAGATATTATACTTTTATGATGGGACATATTGTATATCTAAAATTATGTCCATAAATATATACATACCTAGCTGAAACCTATCCTATGTCCTAAGTAGGAACAAGTCCAGGAAAATGAAAACAGAATCATTAAAGTCTGTCGAGTAGTTTCGGAGTTCATCGCGGTCAAACACCGTGACAGGGAATTTATATAAATTTTCTTCTTCAGTCTTTCGCCACCCAATGCTGAGTGTAGGTATCCTGCATTGCCCGCCATTACAACTCTATAACTTCTTCCGTGTTCTGGGCCTTCCTCCCCCAGAACTTTCCGGACACTTTAACCAGATCGTCGGTCCACCTCATCGGCTGTCTACCCACACTCCGAAGACCAGTTCTTGGCCTCCATTCAAACACCTTCTTCCCCCATCTTCCATCCGTTCTACGCCCCATGTGTCCCGCCCATTTCCACATTCGTTTGGCTATTTCTACGGCTACGTCGGTAAGTTTAATTAATAAATAAATAATGCGTCCAGTTTCCTTTCTTAGATATTTTATTGCAGCTATTTCCAAATATTAATATTAATTAAAACAGAACCATTACCATGTTTTTTAAGGCACCGATATTTCAAAAATTCTTCCGTTACAAAATTCCCTACAAAAAAGTATTCTGTTTTAATTAATACTATTTTGAAAATATTTGGAACTTTTTGCCTGAATCTGTGTTTCCTGACACATATAATTTAATAGTCTTCAAGTCACGAGTATTATTACGATATCTTCTAGGCAAGCGAGTCACATCCTAGATCTCATCGTCGCTTACCATCAGGCAAGAAAGTGGTCAAACGCGTGCCTATTGAGCATAAAAAAAATCTTTGAATATAAAATAGATGCATTATATATTTAAAGCATATTTTTATGATAAGCAAAATGATTATATAACACACTAGCGGCCCGTCCCGGCTTCGCACGGGTGGACAAAATTCTTTAAATTTTTTCTGGCATTCAATATAGCCTATGACACTCAGCAATAATGTGCCTTTCTATTGGTGAAAGAATTTTTAAAATCGGTTCTGTAGATCCCGAGATTACCCTTTACAATTTAACAAATATACAAACACACAAAATTTACTTCTTTATAATATTAGTATAGATACATTTGTAGAGTTTTTGAAGTTTACTCCTTCAGAAATAATTTTCATATAAAGCGTCCGGTATGAAAAAAATATCACAAGTATAATATAGTGACCGAATGACAGCGTTACGTTTTTCATGCGCAACCTAGTGCGAATCTATCACTTTAAATTTGAAGTTTTGTTTCATTATTTTCTGTGAACAGATTCAAAGACAATCGTTCTTAAGGAGTAAACTCCTGTCGTGCGTCTTAGCTAACACACGCACTTTTATCTATTTTGATACAATTTTTTACTAACTTTCTTTGGTTTGAGTCCATGTTGGGGATTGATTTAGGTAAAAAATGATCTGAGATGAAGTTTGTTCGGGCCATAGATGACAATTTTCTCCACAAACAACGATCCTTCTTCAACTCCCATCAGTCCTTTAATACCAGCTCGACGGTTCAGGGTACTTTTGACCTGGTCTTTTTTCATGACATTCTCAATTTGGTATATGAAAATTCGCCTTGATCTGCCCTTACCGACGTGCCCCATAAACTTGCCTCTCTACATGTCCAAACCATCATAGCATCCCTTTATCTATCTTTGTCACTATATCTTCTACCACACCACTCTCTTATAATATAAGTAAATCATTAAAGAAATTCGTTCCAAAAACATAAAATAATCTGTGCGAATTAAAACTTTAAATTATATAGTATTTATGCCTTTTATAATTCACTCGTTAGTGACGTTTATGCGATCCCCCTCTGTCAGAATAATACTGGCAAATATTTATAAATGTTGTGCGGGACAGAGCGGTTTCGATGGGGGCTGGCGGAAGTAATAAGTTGTAAGCGACTTATACAAAAAAAAAATGGTTTCCTCTTGAAACAGAAGAATACAAAAAACAGAAGAATATAGAAAAACAGAGTATACTTTAATGAGTGGAAAAACAGAAACAAAGAATGCAGTTCCAGAGACATCTAAAAATCTTCATCAGATTGAACAGGGACAAGATCTGCAAAGTTATTAGTAAAATAACTGGCGATTGTTCGCTAAACAAGCTCTTATCTCTTATATGTAGGTGTGACCGACAGCCATCTGTGCAGAGGTTGCATGCAAAGGAGACTCCGCGGCATGTACTCGTGAAATGTACAAGTGTGGCAGAGCAACAGGCTCCACTACTCCAATCTCCAGCATTTCTCCCGAAATCCTGCAGTAGCCTGAATGGCTTCTAGCATTTTGGGGTAAATTATGTTAGCTGGAGTAGGAGGAGAACCCAATCATGAGTCTAAGTGCGTATATAGCCCCGTTAAACACACTATATAAAAACAATACTGCTATCAAACAAGAGTAGTATATTTTTAACTAGAAATACAAATAGTTAATTGATTATATGGAATGAAAATACAATTTGTATACCTTAAGCTAGCTTACCTACAAAACACTAATGCAATAATGGGGGTTATTTGAAAATTTGATGAAGAATTAATTGTCTGTTTGAAATAGTACTAAGAAATTGTACAAACAAATGAATACTATAAAATTAGTATTTTTTGTTATTTAATTTATACAAATGGTTTTATTGACTATTAAAAAATACATGTGTTTACAGATTTGTAAGAATATTCATACGTACTATTCCTAAATACTTTGAGAACGCTTCCCGCTTCTGCCTGTACTTTAACCCACTTTTGACACTATTGTACGTTGCAACTATATTCCCCGTTATCAATAATGTCTCGCTGTTGCCGACTGTACCCCATTCGTGTTTGCACACATGTTTACAACTCATAATGTCACACGAGTGTACCCTGTCGGATTTGATCGATCTGATTATGAAAAAATCATAATTTTGGGATCAACGGTTTTGATTAGCGGATTTTTAACCGACTTCATAAAAAGGAGGAGGATTTCAATTCGACTGATTGTTTTTTCAAATAACCGTTCCAAAAGGCTGACACTTGCGACAGTAACTTTATCTCTGAGGTCGCAGCTTAAATCAATTTCTAAGATATTTCAATGTAAAATTAAAAATGTATAAAATCTAATGTGTTTTCTTATCCAACGGTGATATCTTAAATTAGCACCGTTATAATTTCAGATCAATTAATAAAAATTAAAGAAAATTAGAACGTATTTTGAAAGGAATTAGATTGTATCGCTCGCGAAGTGTTGATGTATATGTAAATATTAGATAAGGAAAGATCGTATCCGCCATTATAACTGCTTCTTGATGGGTTTGAAGCAATAATATCAATATTCAATGTTAATGGTTATTTTCAATTTAATGGAGAGGTCATTGGCGAAATTTTAAAAGCTTTTGATGAATATTCATGTGTGCTACTGTTTACTGATAAGATTATGTACTATGGTTCTGACCTGTTGCTTTTTTTCTCGATTATTTATAACTAGCGACCCACCCCGGCTTCGCACGGATGCGATGCTCTACTATATTATACATGTATTATATATATAAACCTTCCTCTTGAACTACTCTAAAATCTAATAAAAAAAATCTCATTAAAATCTGTTGCGTAGTTTTAAAGATTTAAGCATACAAAGGGATATAGGGACAGAGAAAGCGACTTCGTTTTATACTATGTAGTGAAGATCGTCATTTTTTCCTATCCGTTTTTTATAGGATACATTTCGGAGAGTATGCTGCTAAATTGCATAGCCTTGTTCCTTCGTCCATATTTTTTCATTGGATAACAATACCTACAAATAGACGATAAATATGATTTATATACCAAAGAATCGCACTAAGCGTTTTGATTCCAATTTTGTAATCTGTATCGCTAAAGAGTGGTACTCTTTGCCTGAGTCTGTGTTTCCTGACAATTAGGGGTCTTCGAGTCACGAGTGCTCACATCGTAATCTCATTGTCGCTTACAATCTGGCGAGACAGCGGCGGTCAACTGCTTACCTATTTATTAAAGAGGTAGGCTTATATATTTATATAAGCATGATTAATATAGTGCCATGTGGCCACTTGGCATATTCCCTCCTGCACCCCATTTTGTGGAAGGCTTCTCATAAGCAGGACGTTCTTTCAGCTAAGATGATAAAGCTTTAAATATAGTTACTCTACCTATTCAACTAAGTTCTATTTTTTTAACTTTAGCTTATTTTTTAACTTAAGTAAGGTCGTATTATCTTAGTTTGTCTATGACACTTAGCAATTAACTTTCGAATCGTGATTGTAATTAAAAAATCTTCTTAAGTAGTCTTAAAAACATGCTAAAATTCGACTTTACAAAATTAAATAAAATTGATAAAAAAATCTTGCGAGTACTTATGTACGCACGGCAGAAGTTATACTTTTTTAAATGAGAAATCTAAATTAGCAACGCTAGTGAAGTTAGCCTATTCACTTGAACAGCTAACTTCATGGTGTCACTTTTTCGTTGCATTCTTTGTGCTGAACTTCCATTACATGAAAAATTTCACTCTAATGTGCCAAAAAAGTATGACACATAAAAAAAATAAGAACTGTAGCGTTTAAAAGTGCAAATTCAATGAATTTAATGTAGGTGATGTGACACAGAAAAAGCATGGAATTATATTAATCCATTCCTTTTAACTGAGAAAAATGTATGAGTCCTCGCTAAACCCACACGCCTTAATTACTAATGATAAAGTTAGCTAAGCTATATATTCAATGGTAAAAGATGAAAATAATTATGTTTTGATTTGATTTTCACAATTATAAAGACGGCTATTTATTAATGCTATGCTTATGAGTTATGCGATCGGTGACAGAAAACAAACTGAATTATTATCAAATATTTCATTTATAAAAGTGCTGATTGATAGATCAATGCTATATAACGGATTTTGCGCATAATTTGTTTCATATTTCATCCTGACGTTTCAACTCCTTTACAGAATCTGTGATCATCAAATGTGTAATGTTCGCGAAAATAAATAATATTAAGTAAACACATTGAAAAAGATATTTAAATGCATTTATATAGAGTTTAATTTAATTTAAAATAAACCATGAACAATACTTTACATTTTAATTTTATTCCTTTCGCCTTAAGCGATGAAGGCGCGGGTTCGAACACATCACGGGAAACATCAAAGTGTAAATATGAATTTTAACTAAGTTTATCCGCGTTTAATAGCTTGACACCACAAAATGTTCGCGAACTAATATTTATAGAGGTTTATTAATACAAATTATGCTTATCAGTCTTAATTTCCTGGTTTATTTTAATATTCGTTGGATTTCTCGTAGAAAGCGGAAAAGTTCGACCAAAACAGTTGTGGGTGTTAATTTACATATTCAAATAATGTTGCTATGTCAATATTCTCTAATTCCTCGGCCCAAACTGTTAATTGAAAAAGACTCCTTTAAGTTTTTGACCATATTATTTATGGTATAGAAAAAAATTCACTTGTCAGGCGGAGACACAGACAATTTTTTTTTGTCAATTAAAAGTAATTCATTTCTTTTTTTTATTACACTCTTCAGTTGGCCAGTATTTTAAGAGTATTTTATTTTTAGGCGTTAAATTTACAAATGATTGGTGTAAATTTTTTTTTAACAAGTGTGTTTTTTAGCACCCGACGCTTTATGAATAGCCACAAGCCAATATTTCAATATAATTTCAAGTTGATCAACTTGAAGTGGCTTTACCATTAAACCGGTATGCAACCCACTCTACCACGGAAATGAACAAAAAAATATTTATTTCCCACCACCTAATATTATTATACACATTTACTTTTTATCGCATTCAAAAAATATTCATCCCCTGACATGCGCAGTGTCACTCACAAAGCGATGCCATCAATGCGAGCTAATTTCTTACGGTCCCGCGCTTTCATACAATACAAAAGCTAAACTTATTTGACAATAAAAACTCTAAGTGTCATCGCAATATGAATAAGTGACAAGCGAAAATTTTCTCTACACTTCAAAGAATAAAGCTGAAATTTTTTTACGTGGAATCAACAAGGGTGACAATGATTTTGACTTCCGCGCGGACGATCATGGCCGCACATTAGTGGCGTGTGAGTTGCAGATAACTTCATTATAGTCGTTTAGACACGGTTGAAATTCCTTGCAGTGATAAGGGTCGATTCATTGTCTCATCCCTTTTATTTGAATGTTGTCATGTCGGATGTCATTTTAATAACAATGTCAATATACTAGGTCGGTGCAGTCGCCAAGCATAAAGCTTCGCTAACACCATATGTGAATATATGCTGAAGCTTGAAAAAAATTTTTTTTGCTCATGCCATAGAGTCAATGTCTTTAAGTCATAACTTTTTTATTTTTGTGAGTTCCAAATTCAGGCTCACGTCCGTCACGATCTAGTTTTAAGCCCGTTGGTTCGATTCATTACAAAATTTACGAAAATAGGCTTAAAACTCATAAAGTTATGGTTCACATATTAAATGTATGTGAATATTTCACCATTGAAGCTGTCCCATGGGAAAACTATGAAATTTATAATTCTAAATTCAACCGTAATGATAATGATAATTCGTTTATTTGCAAAAAATATAGTACATAAAACTTTGTTAAAAATTTTTTTTTTCATATTCTGTGAAATGATTCGACGTGCAAATATTCCGCTAATGATAAACAATAACAAATTTTAACTAATGTCACATAATACAAAACTATTAAATTTGAATTATAATGTTACAATTCATAATTTATATTATTAAATCTCAATATAATATTTCCTGTATGATAATACAGGAAAACATTAACACTGTTATATGTTTTTCCTAATCATATTAGGGATAATTTGTCTTTAAATTTATTTATAGGTAATTCCTTGACACTATTTGCTAACTTATTCAAAATACCATTTTGCCATATAATAAGAATTTTTTTAATGTAGCCTCAGTTTTTGGCGAGGTATGCATAAATCGTTAACATTTCTACTTCTATAATAAGAATTTCTTTTATTTTTAAACTGGGAATTATGTTTTTTTTACAAAAAAAAACAAAGTTCATAAATGTAAAGTAAGTGTAGAATTGTTCATATCAATTTTATCTTTTGACATTTATATCGTCCTTCAACCGATTACGCTGACATTTAATCGAAAATATCATTATTTTGGTTAGTTACTGAGAACTGTCAAATCCGAAATTATTGGAGCGAAGAGAATGAAGTGAGCGAAGCTCCCATGGATCAGCTTCAATGGCGCAATGTCTGTTACGCCATAACTTCCTGAGTTCTTAACTGATTTCAATATTTTTTGTGTGGAATCGAATCAACAGGTTTAGCACCAGATTGTGACGGAGCCCGAATTTTGAAACTCGCAAAAATTTCCATCGAAACAATAAAAAAATATTTCTTTTTTAGGTATTACGCTCCGCTCCAATATATGGTGCTAGCGTAGCTTTATGCTTAGCGACGGCACCGCCTAGTTTATTACATTGTTTTGGTGAAAGATATGTCAATTTATTTTTCTGTACCAGAATATGAACGCTGCAAGGCCACCGCAATATACATTATTTAAAAATAATAAGACAAATCATTTTAAAATACAAAACAAATATTAAATTACAAAAATAATTCATAAATTTAAAGAAAAGTTACAAATTTTTATTACAATACATGTGAAACTGTAAAGAATGTTATTATATGGCAAAATCGTAGTTTACACAATCTTCTCACTTTAGTGTATACACGCGGAGGGATCCAAATAAGATTAAGGTTCCTAACTGTAGAAGCATGTTAAGTAGAAAAAACTCAAATGTTATGTCTTCGTTAATCTACAACCACATCCCTAAGAGTATACGAGAGCTACCAACAATGTTATTTACAAAAACATTAAAAAAATGGTTAATAGACAAATGCTTCTACTCAATTAAAGAATACTTTGAATTTAGAACATGATATAAATTTGATATTTTTGACATTATATTTTATTTTTTCTCCGTGCCATTATAATACTAGACTGTATTGATCTATAAATAGACATCTGAATTTATTATGAATGAAATATTATAATATAAAGATTGATTGTATATGAATTGAAAGAACAAGGGTTTGATTTATGTTTCTTTTATTTTTATTATTTAGATTAGATGTATATTTTTATAAATTACTTTTATAAATTCTGCTTGCCAAATATTTGGTGTGATGTGTAGTGGTTGGTGACTATTTGTAATAACATCTATTGATTGTACCATATTACTTGCAGAATAAAATGATTTGATTTGATTTGATTTGAAGAATAATTAAATTTACAGATTACGATGTGTTAGTGCTATGGTCTTTGCGAACAAAGAAATAAAAAAAAATGTTCTAATGCCAATAAATAACAACATACGTGTTGTTATGATTTAATATTTAAAGTAATTAAGTTACTATTACTAAATACATTTAAAATTGTAAGTAATTTTTATAGCGACTCCATCTTCTATCAGAAATATTTAAATTGTACACATTCACTTTCCCTCTCCCAACACCAACATTAGTCCAAAATAGTCCAATAAATGGGAAACAGCGTGAAATAACATGTCCATCGATTCAAATCTATGAAATGCGTAATAAAATTTTATGAATACAGGAAGCCAAGGTAACTCGGTGGTGAAAACGTACCTTCGGAACGGGTTCCTGGCGAGCTAATCCGGGCGGCATCCACTGACACATTATAACATCTTAATTTCAATCTCGATAAAAAGCATAAAGAACAGTTTTATAAAAGCGACGGCCTTTTTAAGGCGGGGCGCATACGGTCAGACTTTATACAGAACTCTACAAAAAACTTGACAGTGAAACAAATATAACTTGAATAACTAGGTCGATGCAGTTGCTAAGCATAAAGCTTCGCTAGCAACATATATTGGAGCAGAGCGCAATACTTAACAAAAAATTCAATAATGTTTAGTAAATTTTAAAATTCCATAAGAATGAAAACGTTCAAAAAGCGCACGATTTTTGTTTCAATGGGAAATCCCATAGAGCCAATGTTTTTCGGTCACAGGTTTTTTATTTGTGCGAATTTTAAAAATTCGGGCTTCGTCATCGTCTAGTCCTAAACCTGTTGGTTCAATTACAAAAAATAAGAAAACCGGCTAAGAACTCATAGAGTTATGGCGTCACATACATTTCGCCATTGAAGCTGATCCATGGGAGTTTCGCTCCAACTGTAATTTTCTAAAAAATAAAATAATTGATTAGAAAACTTCTTCAACATCGTTGTAATTCGAAAGTCGATGAAACGAAAAAGTGACAGTAAAAAGAGACAGACACATAAATTCATAAGATTTAACATAGGAGAAAATGAGATAGCAAGCATTATGTACGTGTGTTAATACATGTTTGTGTGCGCATGAGTAGTAAAAAGCTTGAGAAAAGGCATCATAACAACCATGGTATTTTGTATACGTGTACGTATTATTTTTGAAGGTTTCACTTCTACCACGTGTGAAATGCACACATGCTTTTTTTAATGGTATTCCGTCTGAAAAATAAAAGGTAGAATAATATTTCTCGTTATATATTGGTGCTTACGTTATCTGTATACCTACGTATTATTGACTAATATTTAGGGGAATGGATGAAAAATTGAATATCAATCTTATCAACTTTCCTATTATAACAGAAACATAATCAACAGTATCCTTCAAAAACAACATAAAATATAATAATAATAATATTATTAATAAGCCACTCGCACCAATTAGCCTAGCCCAAAGTAAGCACTGTAATGTTGTAGATACAAGGGTAAAGGGTAGACATACGTATATGATACAAAGATAATTAATATTTATTAATGTATATATAAATAGTCATGACTCTGGTAGAAATGCTCGTATAAATAACACAACAATCTGATATTTAAAAAATATAAAATTAGTAGGATATATAAAAGTATAAAATAAGTAGGAAAGCTACTTATTTTATACTTTTTAAAGGTATTAGTAGATTTATTTATCAAGCTGATTTGTAAATAATTTATTTTGAATAATATTAATAAAAGTTTGATTCGTTCTGCTCACTATATCTTATTAGATACAATTATCTATATATAAATCTTAATATAGATAAATTACTTGTCTCGTTGTTTGTCCGCGATGGACACTAACGTAACTATCTGTTATTTGATCTAACTTAAAAGATAAGATAGGTTTTATTTCAATTTATAACACAGCAATGCGTGGCTGGGTCAGCTAGTAAAATATATAATAGCTAAATTTATAATAAACCTACTAATATTATAAATGTGAATGTAAGTTTGTTTGTTATGCTTTCACGCAAAAACTACTAAGCCGATCATCATGAAACTTCGTACATATATTATTGGAGGTATTAGAAGTAACACAGGATACTTTTTATTGAAAAAAAAATTGCGGGCGAAGCCGCGGGTAAAAGCTAGTATATATATATATATATATATATATATATATATATATATATATATATATGTGACAGGGATTTTATATATATATATATAAAATCCCTGTCACAATGTTTGACCGCGATGAACGCCGAAATTACTCAACCGAATTTGATGATTCTTTTTTGTTTTACTGGATTTATTTCTACTTAGGACATAGGATAGATTTCATTGTAATTTATAACACAGCAACTCGTGGTCTCAGTTAGTATTTTATAGATATCATACTCTCAGACTTTACTTACTCTTTATTTTATATGATTGTTTGAATTATGTTTGTCTTTACTGCTGGTTTTGTAACTTTGTAAAAAACATCCAGCATTTATCGGAGTTACGGGGACACTGGTGACCTGTAACACGGGTTTTGTATAATAAACCTACCACCTATGAGGTTACAGCTATGCTTATAACAGTGTCCCGCCCCAATTTTACTCGGGTTAAAAATGTTGTTAACTTAATAAATAGCCATGTTTTTTATTTTTTTAGCATTTACAATGCTATCCGGGCGAATAGCGAAAGGTCGTGGGTTCGAATCCTACCTGATCCTACCTATCGTTTTTTGAAATGTGTATTTTATACCTTATAACCTATGTCCAGTTGGAATACTATAGCTTTTAAAGGGTGAAAGTATTGTTTATATAGTATTGTAACTAATTCAGTGATTCAAGTATACTCCACATATAATACAATACAATCATCATTTTATTTGCATAAAACACATAAAATTGCGTTATACTTTGTTATCCAGTAAATTCTGCAAATTTTTCATGCAAAACCGAATATAAACATTTGTTAATTGATTAAGATTTATGAAAATAATTCTCGAAAATTATAACTTAAATGCAATATCAAAACAGTTGTAAATTATTTACGTAAGAATAACAAAATAAATTAGAGTGGCTAATCTCATAATACCCACCAGCCCAAAGTTTGGTCTGATAAATACTCCAAAATCACAGGCTAAATTTTTTTTGCGAAATATATCCAAATTAGTAGTAGCAATAATAGCTCAGCAGAAAGAAATTCTGCTATTAGCCAAGGGAAACTAAACAAAAAAAATTGTTAAGTTAAAAACTAAAAAAGGTATTGGTACGTGTGTGGCTACCCTAAGCAGGCGTTAAGTCCACTAGTACAAGGCGACACTAACACGGCGCGACACACCGCGCGCGATTATAGTAATGATGCTGCGTCCCTCTCTCGCGAGCCTTTGATCTGCCGACTAAGGTGACCATGCGTCACGCCCTTCTTTGACCATCATTAAAGTATCTGAAGCGAAAATTAGAACAAAAATTTTCTTTGTAACCTCTGATGATGTCATTATCAGAATTTTGATGCATCGTTTATTAAGATATGAAGCTTGAATAATTCAATAGTTTTCATTTTGATGGTTACTTTTGATATAATAACTTTTGAAATATGAACGATATATTAAAAAGCACATCATTAAAAAAAGATATTCTCCAAAGAAAAATATAGAGACTATAGAACTAATTAAATAAATATATATTTATACTAGCTGACCCGGCCACGCGTTGTTGTGTTATAAATTAATATGAAATTTATCCCTCGTCCTAGTCGGAACAGCTCCAGCAAAATGAAAAAGAAACATCACAATTTGTTGAGTACTTTCGGAGTTCATTATGGTCAAGCACTTACAGTGTATTTACAGGGAATTATATGTATATATATATATATATATATATATATATATATATGTGGGTGTGTGTGGTATATATTTATTTATATATAAGACAACATCCTACATTATTTTGAACCCATGTTTAGTAGATAAAACACTTGTATTATAGAATTCAGAAACGACGATGGTACTACAACATCCAGACCCGACCCAATATAGAAATAACTAGCTAGTTTAATTCGAACCAGTAGTTCTTGAGATTAGCGCGTTCAAACAAACAAACTCTTCAGCTTTATAATATTAGTATAGATACGTTTTATACATTAACACGGCTGGGGATCGCACCCAGGATATCGGAATGACTTTAACTTTATTAAATATTAATTTTTCCACTCATTTCAAATTGGTCACCTTATTACTGCCACGAATCAGATTTATATCTCAATTTTGCTTCGAAACCGGAGTGTTGAACTATTCTATTTATTTTAATTTACAGATCTTCAGTATCGAATTAATATCCCACTGTTGGGACTCGGGTTTTGCTCTATTTATTTATTCGATGGAAGATTGACAGACAAATATCACAAACTATAATTGGCGGAGTTGTATTCCACGAAACTCTGTAATACAAGAAAACATAGTCGTATAGAAAACCTTGCTCATTTTAAGTCGATTTAAAACATAATCTTTGTTTCTAATTCACAATAAACTTCTTAAAGTTATATTTTTTCATTTAATTTTTTTGCATTCACAATGCAATATTTCTATAAGATATAAAATACGTGTGTAAAAAACAACTACGCCTCCGAGCCCTCAGATGGGATTCGAACCCACGACCTTTCGCTATCCGGGCGACTGCTCTTACCGCTGAGCTACTGAGACGCTGGCAAACGTGTCGAAGTTCTTAAAGTTATTTTCACAAAGATAAACGAAACTATTTATATGGAAGACTCCGGTTGTAATAAGTATGGATTTTGTATTTATTTCGAATTCAAGTAAAATTATCATTGTGTTCAAAATACAGCTCGAAAACCTAATCTTTTTCACGGTGGTCTTCAAGCTCAAGTGGTTATTTACCATAATATACTCTTCGACTATCAGCGGAGCATCCACCGTGGGCAATTTACAGTTGAACAATGCCCAAGATTTAAACCAGATCAACCATGGAGGGATTATCAAAGGCCGAATAAGACTGAATAAGACTATCAGCCGTTGTTTGCAGTTAGCCTTTCGCCGGCACCAATGAGTCCCCAAGATAATCCTTCATGAATAAATAGCTTGCTTTGTCATATGACGTATTTTGTATTGACAACTTTTTGCGTATACTTTACAAATGCATGCGGTATTTGAAATAAATTTCGTACGATTTTGAACTTTATCATTTTCGACGTAGAAACTTAAGGAGTTTTTACTAATAGACTTTTGACGAATGCTAAACAGATGATGATGGATTTCAGGTAGTGTAAACCTTTTTGTGATTAGAAATACGGTTTCAAATTGCTTGAGCGGTTCAGTTAGCGTACAAATCTTTAGTGTCGCTTAATCTGCCGGCGCTTATTTTTGATGTTTCCAACGAGGCATTTTTTTACAAACATCGTGACATCTGTCTCAATAATTAGCGCGTGGGTGGCCCACCGCTGGGGTCCCACTCTTGCAACATTATTCTCCTTAATAACCGCCTTTGTGACTATTGTCATCACTGTTTTCACTTTCAAAGTTAATCCTTTAGACTGGTAAACAGAAATCGATATTCTGTTTGCTTTAGAATATTGCAAGTGACGAACTTGTTTAGCTAATGAAATTACTTCAGAAACTTATCAACCCAAAAGAGGTTTAAGTTTCGTCGTTCGAAGAAATCGGAACAAAAGGGTATTTACATTTTAAAAAAATCCGAACACTTTCTAAAAGTTCATATAAATTATTTCAGCGTAATATTCTTAGAAAGCGAATACTAATAAAAACATTCACTTAAATAAATTTCATAATAGAAAACAGCTTCACAAAGCACCGAGTCATCCAATCATCAAAGAGTTTCAAAAACAGCCGTCGGTCGCCTCTATATATTTATCTAATTATATCTAACAATGGCTGACATTCAGTTGTAATATTTCCAAATTATTTACCTTCGCGGACCGTGACGTACAGGTGTTAAAGCAAATACTGCTCCCTGTTACACGGAGTGGGCGGGAATCGAACGTGGCTCCTATCGCCGCAATTATCGAGATTACTCAATTATTTGCTGAACGTTAAGGCTTATTAGTGTGGATGACGCAGAGTTACTAAACGCCAAAGATTATACAATATAAAAGCAACACTTCACACATGGCTACATTTCCGCACATTACACGTTTAAATAAAAGAAACTTATGCGCAAAAAACAGCAATGAGCAAAAAACCCTAAATAAGTTTGTGTGGTAGTGTATTTAGCCTTCTCTTAATTCCCGCCAAAATTGATAACTGTCTCCTACTGCCGTTCGTTAACTAAAATGGCCGCTAAGCCTCAGACTCATTTTGAATAGGTATATATATATTTCATACTAGCTGATCCGGCGACGCGTTTCTGCGTTAAAAAATAAAATGAAACTTATGTCCTAAGTCGGAAAAAGTCCAGCAAAATAAAAAAAAACATCCAAATCTCTTGAGTAATTTTGGAGTTCGTCATAGTGAAACACTGTGATATGGAGCTTTTTGTATATACAGATAATATAAGAAAATAAAGGTTGTCTGGAAGAGATCGCTCTGAGCGATTAGACCGCCCATTGTAACACTATTTTAAGTTTTCTCTTGTTATCTTATTATTTCAATGTGGTGTTATCAATAAAGTGTTTTGTATTGTATTGTATTGTATTGTATTGTATATAAGAAAATACTTTAGACCTGTCTAAGAATCATATTTCTATTACTAGTAGTTTTTGAACAAGAACAAACAAGAAAAATATAAATTTGAATTAAATTTAAAAATATAAATTTAAATTACTTTCCGCGTATTTTACTCATATCTCAAAATATGGTTTTGTATCTTAGCGACCTTTTAGCAAAGGCAAGGAAGCATACTAAACATAAATTAAATCATTGGTTATGGTACCCATACAATTAATTTATATGGAGTGTACAGAATTATTAAAACACATGGTTTTTCCAGTTATCTTGATATATAAACGTTTTGAGATTGTCTTTGGAATCGTACTATTATTTACGTTAGCTTGGAACTATCAGTAATAGTAAAATTTAATGATTTCTTTTGCATTCTACTTTTGTTTACCCTTCTTTCCCTACTTTTCTTAAGCTATACTCTCTCTGAATCTAAAAATACTACAGGAGCCTTAATCAGAGGATGACATCCTGCTGTCATCGGGTCCAGTTGTCTAATATCTAATATTATTAAAAATAAAACTGTATCAATTAAAACGAATTCATATCACTGACCTATATTTTAGTAGTATCTTAAAACCACTGTCACTGATCTATCTTCAAAGCACTGTCTCGTCTGTATCAGAAGCTAGAAGGCGTGTCTTCCGCTCGGCTATTCCCCGCCGCCTTATAATAAACGTATCACATCGCCGCACAAAGGGGCAAAACAAAGACTTCGCTAATAACACCAGAAGAAGGACGCCGCCCGCATTACACCGCTAGACGGTGTGAAACGGCACTTTTTATTGAATGCCGTGAGAATGAAAAAGTCACTAATTTTATTTCACTTTTGTGTTTAAGAGAGTTTGCCCCAAATCTCACTATGTTCAATTACTTGATAAATAATTTTATATATCGTCGGTGCGACTTTAAGACCTCCTATGTGTAAAATTCATTTTTGAGGGATAGTCGATATAAAGTGTCTACTGAGGGGATGTGAGGAAACTAACTCCAACATATTTGTTGGAGTTAGTTTCTTCACATTTTTTCAGTAGACACTTTTTATCGATTGGTCGTGAACGTGAATTTTACACATAGGAGGTCTTTAAGTCGCAACGACGATATTCTGTTTTATTTCTGAGTTAAGTGTCGTTTGGTGCAACGGTAGCGATCCTGCCTTTCGCACCGACGGTCCTGGGTTCGAGTCATGAGGGGATGATGTTTGTGTGATGAATACGGACATTTATACCTGGATCATGGTTCTATCTCTTATATCGTATATAATCTCTTCGGGAATTGTATACGAAGGTGGCTAATAATCCGACGTCACTTTCTCTTCGTTCTCTCTATTTCCTATCCCTCTATCACTCTATCTGTCTACCCTCTTTCTCTCCACCGATTTTCACGCTCGGGCGAGAAGTATCTATAGCTTCAACCCCCGGATGTGACTACGACCACTAAAAACTTATGATGATGAACGAAACAGTTATCTATGAGAAACACTTATACCTCAAATATTGAACGAATAAGATAAAAAAAACAAAACCGGCCAAGTGCGAGTCGGACTCGCGCACCGAGGGTTCCGTACAAACCTGTAGGTATATAAGTAAAAGTTCACCCATCACGACAATAGAGTCATAGTTATGGTATTTTTATTGCAAAATGAAGATATAACAAAAAATTTAAGGTTTTCGAAATTTTTCCTTTATATGTGCTGTTAAACATTGCTTCATGCCAAATTTCAAGATTCTAGATTGACTGGAAGTACCCTTTAGGTTTTGATTCCCTCGCGAGTACCTAGTTGCGAGTTCGAAAATATGCGGCTTAAATTACTATTTTTTTAGATTTCGTTGACATAAAAGTTTGATTTTGTTACAGCTCAAAGGTATTATAGACCTGAGTATTTGATATGAATTTCAATTTAATACCTCTACGCGTTCATGAGAAAAGAGGTAGTAACTTTAAAATTTCCAAAAATATTTTTTATTATATGATGTAACTAAAAATTTACGGTTTTTGTAATTTTTCCTTTATCTTTACTATAAGACGTTACTTCGTACCAAATTTCAAGGTTCTAAGTCTACGAGAAGTACCCTGTAGGTTTTGATTCCCGTGCGAGTTTCGAAAATTTGCGGAAATTTGCGGCATAAACGTCTGTATCTTTTGATTGCTTTGGCTTAGAAGTTTGTTTTTTTTCACAGCTCCAAGGGACAGTAGGCCTGAGTATTGGATATAAATTTTAGTTTGATACCTCTACGCGTTCCTGAGAGAAACGGTCTTGACAGACGGACGGACAACAAAGTGATCCTATAAGGGTTCCGTTTTGTCCTTCTGAGGTACGGAACCCTAAAACTGTATGTCATGTTTTCAATATTATCAATCAGAAGAAACTATTAATAATATTAATAGTTTCTTCTGTATCTAATATATGCATTAATGGTCATAAATATTCGCAGGTGTTATAAAATGTATGTTTCTCAATGTTTTTATATTAAACATGGAATACAACGGCACACGATCGCTTTAATCTGACTGCTAATAAAAACTAAAACAGACAGGACAAGACCGAGTCGACTGGAGGACCTCAGAAATTATGATGACGGATTAATTAAAACGTAAAGAAATTATTACAAGAATCCATGTTCCCTTGCTACCTGAGCGAGAATTCTTCTAATTGAGCTACCGAGAGCTTTCGCACCGATGGTCCTGGCTTCGAGTCCCGGAAGGGGCAGATGTTTGTGTGATGAATACGAGCATTTGTACCTGAGTCATTTTTATATATATTTCTATTAAAATAATATATCTTTGTATCATATATATGTCTATCCGTTCCCCTAGTGTCCATTGGAGTGGACTTCCATAGTTGACGGGTTCGATTCCCGTCTGAGATTTCACTTATGAGCAGAGTCGATATTTCCTAATATTTTTCTATTAAAATAATTTTTGCTATATTTAAAACCTTTTGATTACCTACTGCGTTTTGTTACTAAAATAAATCTTTGAAAATAATAAATGTATATCTCTCTCGCTTCCATCGAGGTTTCCTAACAAGACAAATAAAAAATTCTCTAGAGTTGATTAAGTTACGTCCACACGCGCGGATGATCGCCACTGCCGTGTCTAATCACTTGGCTTACTTAAAGATTCAATTGATCCACCTTATTGCAACGGCATAAAGCTCATTATAGCTTAAAAGTACCGAATATGCTTCGCCTTTTATATTCTCTTTTGTTTTTCATATCTTTATGATGTGTCATATTTTGTTAAAAGTTATTTGAGGTTATAATTAAGAGGTTGATATGAGAAATATTTGGATGCCGATGCATTTTTTTACTTTTCTGTACAAGGATTCTACTTATTTGATGATTTTTGTATTTTAGCATTTTTTGTGCTTCCTTGTATGATAAATTTTTATAGAATAATATTGGTAAAAATCTACACGGGTAACAAATTATTCCGCCTGAAAATAACTTGTTCTAGTATTTTCCTATTAAAACTTATCATATAGGGGATGAACTATTTATCAACTTTAATAACTATATATATAAAATCCGTGACCCAATGTTTGACCGCGATGAACTTCGAAACTACTCAACCGATTTTAATGTTTTGCTGGATTTGTTCTGACTTAGGACATAGGATAGGTTTTATTTTATTTTATAATTTTTCTGTTTTGCAAATTATAATAACTGAGCCACAACAACGCGTGGCCGGGCAGCTAGTATATATTCTTCTTAAAGGTTATATGTTTTAAAATGAAATGTTTCGTTAAATAAGTGTTGATAAAATAGGCATTTTTTTACTTAGGTAACACTCCTTATCAAAGTAAACTTGCAAACTTATTATAAGTCCTAGGCTACTCGATTGGTTTAAAATTCAAAAAAAGAGAGGCTTAAAAAAAGTTGCTAAAAACCAAAAGCAATTACGGAATTATTGATTACTAAATGACAGAGAGGCGTAGAGATAATGGTTATTACCTTTATAACTATTGTGCTAATTAATATTTTGTAAAGTTTTTTTTTTTCTAATGCAAATCAATTTTATTTGACGACCGTTTGGTGCAACGGTAGGGATACTGCTTTTTGCACCGACGGTCCTGGGTTCGAGTCTTGCATTTGGCATATGTTTGTGTGAATACGAGCATTTGTACTTAAGTTATGAGTATTAATATATATTTCTATAAATATTACATATCTATGTATCAGATATGTTATCCTTGTATCGATAACTCAAGTCTTAATTCGGGCTAAGCTTGGTGTGAATGTTAGAAATATAATTATATTTTTATCATAGAAGTTATAAAATTGTATTACCGAAACTCTTCTATAAAGGTGGTCTGTGAGTACTCCCATTGAAGATATGTCTGCAAACGGTTCCGCCTCAGATCTGCTCAAGTGATACCACGTGACGGAAAGACAGACCGACGTCACATATGCATTTTATTAGCTTTGACACCCAAGTAGCAGCCCAAGCGTGGGATAAGAGAAATATGTTGACTTACATTGGTAATAATCAATATACCACTAATATATAAAATTGGCAATTGTTGATTAAGGGTCATCTATAAATTATGTCACGGGGCAGGGGGGGCAAAGCTCTGTGACGTCACATGTTAAAATTTTAAATACTAAAACGCGAAACTTGGTACAACGGTAGCGATCCAGCCTTTCTGACTGACGGTCCTGGGTTCAAATACCGGAAGGGGCAGATTTTTGTATGATGAATACGAGCATTTGTATTGAGTCATGGGTATTTATATGTACATATTTCAATTATTATTACTTATTTATATATGAATAAGTATTTTTAAAACTTTTTAAACCGTCAAAATGAAACAGTTATTTCAATATTTTTCTAATTTATAATAAATTATTTTGTATAAAATCAACTTAAAGTCAAATGTTTTAGATAACAGTGAAAACAAAAGATTACTTAGGAAACAATAAGCTGCTAATTAAATAATAATATTTCTTAATAATAAAATAATATTTCTCATATTCACACCATTTAGTGTAGCTTGTGATATGGATACTAGGGTAACATATACACATAGATATAATATATGAATTGAATCATGCACACGTAGAAGGGTATATATCATACATCGTCACCAAAATGTATTTTTTAATTTGTAAAAGGGAGGATATAACATCACGTACATTTCTGTGTATAGCAACATCTGCGCAATTGCAACAATGCAGAGATATTCTTATTTTAATTTTACTGTTTATGGTACAAGGGTATATATGGCAATATATTATTCCATAACTCCGAATAAAAAAAAATCATATTACCCTTCTACGTGTGCATGATTCAATTCATATATTATATCTATGTGTATATGTTACCCTAGTATCCATATCACAAGCTTTACAGTGCTTCCTTTGGGCTACACTAAATGGTGTGAATATGAGAAATATTATTTTATTATTAAGAAATATTATTATTTAATTAGCAGCTTATTGTTTCCTAAGTAATCTTTTGTTTTCACTGTTATCTAAAACATTTGACTTTAAGTTGATTTTATAAAAAATAATTTATTATAAATTAGAAAAATATTGAAATAACTGTTTCATTTTGACGGTTTAAAAAGTTTTAAAAAGGTTTACAGGGCAGGTTTATTCCAGGCTTCCCGACGATTGACAAGCTTTAGTTGCCTGTCTTTAACTGAACTGACTTAAGATAAATTTAAAAAAGTATTCAAAAATACCAAAGAACTGATGATTATTTAAAGGACTTTAATACGGCTAATTAAAATTTTGTAAAGTTATTTTTTCTAATACATTTTATTACTGCTAGAAAAGTGTCCTTGGTCCAAAAAATCTGTAACACATTAACGGGAGACAATTCAGCCCATGCCGAGTTTTTTAAATGAAATGAATATATAAATGTCACATTTTTTTTCAATATTCTTACATATCAATTACACTTACAAAACTTTTTTTTATATAATAATATTTACAAGTATTTTAATTGAATAAATAACTATATTAATAAATAAAAGGCGTATCAAAATAATCTTGAACTCACAACCCTCTCATCAACCACTCAAATTTACTCTTAACATCTAATCTAAGTAGGGTAATTCGTTCAATGTGACAGCTATTGGCAAACTCGTCCCATTTTCTAAGTTGGCACTTGGTATTGAGAAGTGGAGGGTTAAGTCGTAATTGATATAATCCTTAAGAGGGTACAGGTGGCGGTGCAAATTGGCGCAAATAAATTCAGAGATACTTCCTTTCATTGACATCTATATTCACAATTGTAAAGAGATCATGTGTTACTCGTATATAGACGGAATGTTTGTTAAATACTTTTGTAATATCTTAAATTGTAACGATATGCTTTTGTGAATATGTTTCGCCAATTATTTGTAAATGCTTTCAATGTCACAGGTTTCTGTAATATCAAATTTGTGTTTATTTATTGTAAAGAAATTTAAAGATTTTTATTGTTTTATTTAAGTATGATGTAATAACATATTATATGAAACAATAAAATGTAAAACAAATGCTTTTAATGGAGATTTAAAGCAATCTTTGTATACAGAGTTTACCACGATCCTGACAAACATCTCTCACTTCTTCAACAGTCATCAGTCTTTCATACAAGCTTGTTGGTTAAAGGTACTTTTGACCTGGCCTTTTTTCAGGACATCCGTTATATAATACCTGAAAATTCTCCTTGGTCTGCTTTTATCGGCTTGCACATGCATGTTTTCAATTTCTTTTTAAAGTTAAATTGATATTATGCAAAATAATATTTAACACCAGTATGTTGTGTTTCTATATATTAAAAATATTTAATTCTCTGAACAGAGTCGAGATCATGCCATATTCGTTAAAATTACGTTTGAGGTTATTTATACCATACCAGGTTATTTATATCTGACATACTTGGGTGTCTTAATAAGCTACTACACTTCGCCTACACCACAAATCCGGCGTTTTCCAAGTTTTGGTCTTTCACTGAGACCTCCAACCCACTTGCCAAACGCGGAGATTATGGCATGGAGATCATTTAGTTTGTATTTAGCAACCTTATTTTAATATTGTATATTATAAATTTATTTATTAAATTGAAATAGAGAAAGCAATCGTGTTAACATCGAGACAATTCTTGGTCATCACTACCAAGATAGACAAGACTATATCTACTGTTTAATGTTTGTCTAATAAGTTATAATATCTTAGTTTGTGTAGTTATGCCTGAGTCATGTTTCCTGACACATACAATTTAGGGGTCTTCAAGTCAGGAGTGAATAGGTATCTTCTAGGCAAGCCCGGTACACCATTCGCTGAAGAGCAAAGCGGTGAGAGAGTCATTAGTGACAGCAAATTTGTAAAGAGCAAAACTCACACATTTGCTTACCGCCGCAAAGTTGCCTGTCTGTCGGTCTTCTACAGAATGTACTTTAAAGAGTGTGCTCAGGAGCTTCATGTGCTCATACCGCCCTCTCCTTTTTTCCATCGGAAAACCACACTACGGACTACCACTCTTTCTTGGTTGCTATTCCTACCTGCCTCACTAAGCGCTTCTCAACATCTTTTATAATGCGCACAACGAAGGGGTCCCCCTGCGTCTGTATTTCCGAGTAGTTAAAACCCATCCGATTTTAAGCCAGGGTTAAAAGGCACCTTCTAAGATTAGCTGACTCCATCGTGGATCCTGTCTTGGCCCCCAAGTTTGATTGGGATCAAGAGCGAACCAATTCGAAATAAAAATAAAAAACATCATAAGAGATAGCGGTCAAGCGCTAACCTATTTATTATAAACCATAAGGAAACTATCCTCATTACAAACCGACGTAAAGATAACGGTCAATATTTATTTATTCAATAAACAATTGTGCAATTGTGACCACCTCAAACAGAGTCCATGGAGTTGACACACTAAAGTAATCACCTCGTTTTACCCGATTGAGGGTTTGTGTAACGGAGATCGTTACTCCCTTGAGTGAACCACAAAGCTTTGTCGCCTGAGATGTAGGGGTCTTACCGGTTGAGATAAGGGTTACCAGGTCCAAAAACACAAATGCCGGACTTGTCGCTTAATTTGGCCGGATTTTTTTTTTTAATTGTAAATAGGTAAGCGCTTGAGCGCTATCTCGCGCTTGCTTAGAAGACACCTATTCACTCGTGATTTGAAGACCCTTAAGTTCTATGTGTTAGGAAACACAGAGTTAGGCAAGGAGTTCCAGTCTTTAGCGGTACGTATCACAAAATTAGAACCAAAATGCTTAGTGCGACTCTTTGGTATATCAGCCATATACTGGTGGCGCCTATTTGTTAGTCTGGTTGTTCAATGAAAAAAAAATTTACCCTAAAATTGGAACGTGTCTTTTAATATCTTATCATAGCCTTTTTTAAGCCGGATATTTTCCGAAAGCCAGACTGCGCTGCACACGAATTTTGACATAGCTTGGCAGCCACACAAAAACCTAACAAATGAAAGTCCGGCCTAGTCGATAAAATATTTATTCTTAGAGTCAAGCGGGAAAGCTTAGGAAATAGTCGATGGGCCTATCAAGGTCTGGGTAGCTCAATTGGAGGAAAACTCGCCCGCATAGCGAGGGGATATGGGTTCGGATCTCGACTGAAGCCTGAGACTAATTCAAGTTTTTCTACTTAAAATTGCTTTGTACTTAAAAATTTTGCAGAATATGCTTAAACAGTTGTTTCAAACCGATTTCAAATCACACTTGTTTGCGGCATTCACAACCCTCGTGCACCGTCACTAATTGGGCACACCCGGGAAGCGATCCGCCACCCATACAGCGCTCAATTATCCCGGACTCCGGGACACATTGTCAACTGTCATCGGGTTAGCGAACGTGCCAATGAAATATTGAAATGTACCAACCCATTTGGGAGACAAGATGTTAAATTAAAAACTTTATTAATTAAATGTTAAGTTTGTTTAAGAAAACCTTTAGGTATTTCCAATGAATTTGTAATTATGCACTAAGTCCATTTACTTTTATTCGGTTGAATTTTTTTTGCTAATCTATATGTATCTATACTAAAATTCTCTATCACAGTGTTTGACCGCGATGAACTCCGAAACTATTCAACCGATTTAGATGGTTTTTCATTTTGCTAGATTTGTTCCAACTTAGGACATAGAATAGATTTCATTGTAACTTATAATTAAAAAAATGCAACTTATAATTACTGAGCCACAGTAATGCGTGGTGTAGTCAGCTAGTACTATATATGATGAAAAAAAAAATATTATAGAACCTAAAATATGCTTAGTGGCAGCCATTTTTGTTTGACCCTATACTATATTAATATACTTCTATTTTCAAATCAAATCATGACCTATTGAAACCAAATACAACTTTTTAATTTCTGTCGATCTTAATTTCGATGTAGGTCTAGATTATAACCAAGAGATCGTATATAAATTTGGACAACACATTGCAAAGGTGATCATAGAAACAAATCACTCACCACCACTGTGAGCTACTTATGTCAAGGAAACGGAACTTCTCCCCCCGACATAACAAGTCAACCGATACTTCCAAATCAATCATTCATACACATCCGTCTACCTTCCGAAAAAAGATGTCAATTTACCACCCCCAACATGTCGGTTGTTCACATCTATAATAAACTATTAATGGGCCGAGCGCGGAATGTGTGTGATGTGCGGTAGCGACAAAGACGCGCGACTTTTTGCGACGTGGGCGACAAAATTGTCGCCCCACTAATGAGCCGATGACGTTGACGAGATGATATTAAACCGAATTTTCTCATGTCGTCTGGTCCCAATTAAAACTTGAAATAAAACACAGCTTTGAATGTTAGTCACTGCATATTTATATTGTATAGTAAATGACTCGGCCACGCGTTTCTGAGTTTTAATTTATTTATAACGAAACTTATCCTATGTCCTAAGTCGGAACAAAAATAAAATGAAAAAAATCATTAATATCAGTTACATAGTTTCGGAGTTCATCGCGGTCAAACACTGTGACAGGGATTTTTTTATATATCTAGATAAGTGAGCTCGCTATCTCTGATAGTGAGCGGTGATGTGATCTAGGATGTGACACGCTTGCCTAGAAGGTACCTATTCACTAGTGACTTGAAGACCCCTATATTCTTACCTGCCAGGAAGCATGGACTCAGGCAATGAGAGCCACTATTTTATTTAAATAACACTTTTAAAGCGTTTTATATAATAGCTACGAAATTTAGTAATTAGGAATGTGGTAAATTAAAATAGTTTTGTAGTGAGCTCTTTTTATAAATAATAAATGTAAGATGGAGGTCGGTCTCACAGTCCGAGTTCCTTTCGCCAGTTTTTCCCAATTTCCGAACTGCAGAGTAAGTAGTTTACATTAATTGCAGATATAATAAAAAAAAGTATAAAATGAAAAATAAAACAATTTTATTTGTAACGCCTGCAAATGTGGAATCCAGCGGAACTGCATTTACCATAGTTATACAATCTGACTTATTTCAAATGTACCTGTGTTTCGTGCGCTCTATAAATAATTATGAATTGTAAATATTGAAGTTAGAAACGTGCCCGTTTAAAATAATGCCCATATGAGTTTATGACGAACACCTTAGGTACTCGTCCTGTGATCACGATTCAAGGAGTCGGTCAAAACGTACATATTTAGTTAGAATTACCACCCAAGAAATAAATACATCATTTTCCACAGCCATAAAAATTCCTTATGGTTTACCAGCGAGTTATAACAGTGTGCGAAGCTATTTGTCCCGTTCGTTCAATCGTTGCACATTGCTTGTCGCCTGCTCCCGGGGCTAATTAGCAGGGGACATTTAAACCCATATTTTATTTTGAAGATATTAAAATCGATTGAATTTGTGTGCGAAAGAATAGCTCTTAGATGTGTTTATATGCCGAAGTGATGTGCCAACATATATTTAGGATTACTATATAAACAACTATAGAAAATGTAATATGAATATTATTGATCACAATTTATATTAATTAGCCTAGCCCAAAGTTAGTACTGTAAAGCTTGTGTTATGAATACTAGGGTAAGGCGTAGAAAGCATACGTGATACAAAGATATATCTATAGAAATATATATAAATACCCATGACTCAGATACAAATGCTTGTATTCATCACACAAACATCTGCATTTTCGTGGATTAAAACCCAGGACCGTCGATGTGAAAGGCAAGAACGTTACCACTGTCTCCACAGAAAATTGCAAGCATATACCTAATTCATTTCTTCTCGTGTGATAAGCCTGGCCCAAAGTAACATACAACAATATAGAGTTATTTCAGAAAGTGTGCAGCAGAATTGCGCAACCTTATTCCGCCGTACCCTATTTTTCATCGGACAACAAGATTTACAAATAGGCGCCACCTTTATATGGTAGATACACCAAAGAGTCCCACTAAAGAACTCTTTGCCTGAATCTGTGTTTCCTGATAAATACAATTTAGGGGTCTTCAAGTCACGAGTGAATAGGTATCTTCGCAGGCGCGTCTCATCCTAGATCTCATCGTCGCTTACCATTGGACGAGATAGTGGTCGAGTGCCTGCCTATTTAGTATTAAAAGGAAATCAGTGATAAGTACATCCTAATTAACACCTCCTAATGGAGTGTCGGCGATATTAATGACGTCACGACCCTCCTACCTTCGCCGACATCAAAAGGATGCGCAGGAGTGACATATTACACCATAAAATTAACCACGTGTCTGGTTATACTATTATTAACAGTTAATTGATATTTTAACGTGATAAATGGGATCGAGTTGAATTCTTCGCATTCCTTATTTGGACCCACCGGGGTTGCGGGTTCGCCAGTTTATAGATACGCGTTTAAATTTGTTTCTATATCTACAGGTTGTTCGGTAATACCTGTTTAACGAATATGATAGATATTCAACCCTTGAAAATAATCACATTGTAAGACAGTCACTTTTTGGTTGTGATCTTTTGTCGAATTGTCTTTGGTCCGACAAAAACTATACTCCATTTTTCTAGAGTTGTCATTATGTCGATTCACATACATAAAGTATAATATCATTTCTATTTTGATTTTAATCCAGACAATTTTTTTTGTATTCTTTTAGCTATAAATAATATATCGCAATATTGATACGAATGTGTAGAAAATTTATGTTTCATGGAACGAACTTGATATATTTAATCACAACTTAAAATCATTTCTAAAGATATTCAATTGGCCTCAAGTAACAGGTTGGCCTGAGCTACATTCTCTTGCTATACGAGCGAGTACTCTTCTAACACTAAACCTCAAAAGGTGTTTGATAATTTTTAAATAACTAAAAAAGTATTGAAAGTGAAAATCTAACATTTGTATGAAATGAATTGCGTATCACACAAGCTTTTAAAAAATTCAATATTATCAATGGGTGGTCTTTCCATTTCCAGTTTTTATGCAAAACCAGGTTAAACATACTGACGACCTTTCAAAAGCTCATGTCAACACATGTTCAAAATTCACTTCGAGTAAATCGCTATGTCTGCCAGATCTGGCCTGCGAGTGTTTTGCTAATCTGTAACAAGGGTGATTTATGGGTTAAGCTAAGGGATGCCCGCACCACCCAACGAGAGTTCGAGTGGTTGATAAGGGATGCGCGCGCGCCGCTATCTTAACTATCCAGTTTTGCTAAGTACTGCGGCTGCTTTGTGCTTGTAGGGATCATTTGGCAACAAATTCATTTTATTCCAACAAAGATTTTATGAAGCAAACGCCAAAATATGAACATATTTAAAATTATTTCTTACAATTTTGCTGTAACTAGTTGATATATCAAAGACCCGCACTAAGCACTAAGCGTGGTTCCACTCTACACTTCCATTCTAAAGAGTGGAACTGCTTACCTGAGTCTGTGTTTCCTGACACATACAATTTAAGGGTCTTCAAGTCACGAGTGAATAGGTGTCTTCTAGGCAAGCGTGTCATATCCTAGATCGCATCATCGCTTACTATCAGGCGAGATAGCGGCCAAGGGCTTATCTATTCACGAAAAAAAACAATCTTTACAGTGAGGAAGCACGTATATTTTTTTGTATTTACTTAGTCATCTTGTGAATGTTATGATAAGAGAGCAATATGTTGTGAAAAAAGATTTAGTGGCAAATATAGAAAAAGGCATGCATAGATGGTATGGACATGTAGAGAGGATGGTCGAAAGAAGTTTGACAAGACAAGTTTATGAGGCAATTACGCATGGGCAAATCAGCTAAGGTAGACCAAGGCAAACTTTCAAAGAATAAATAGGAGATGACCTGAAAAAAGGCCAGCTTAAAAGCATCCTAAACGATGAAAGGTCTGAGTTGAAGAAGTGAGATCCCTTCAACTCTCATCCCTACGGGATCCCTACCTATCCCTATCCCTACGGGAAAAAGGTGTGATATACCTATATAGGTGTGTGTATGTATCTTTTGAACAAGACTCCTGAAAAGGTCAAGTCGTCAGGAAGAAAAAAAAATGTTACAAATAAAACACTGAGATCTGTATAGCCGTTATATCACTATTGATCGTATAATAATTTCACCATGATTACACAATAGAGAATAATACACTTGAAAAAGGTAATTATCTGTATTTATAGGCTGAGCATAGTCGATGTATCCTACTAGATAGAAAGAAAGAAAGAAAGAAAGAAAGAATTTATTGATCGAAGGCAAATTAACAATAACAACATATAAAATAAAAACAATTGTGCTTAAAATAACTAAATTACACCTACGATCAACCAGGACCCTGCCTCAGCATAGGCCACTACGAGCAGAGATCCACCGCAGCAGCGCTGATATTCTGCCAGGGCCTGAATGAGTGACGCCCTACTGATAATATAATTATATATAATAAAAAAAAATAAAAATAAAGTAGAAGAGAAAACAAAAAATATATAAACATTATAAATGTACATATACACATATAAAAAAGTAACTAAAAAAGGAATACATTAAAAAAAAAATAATAATAATAATAAAAAATGTTCTTCTTTTGTCTTACGACAAACAAACCTCATGACAAAGGGACGTGATTATGGTGCGTTCTCTGGCTACCATTTCTTTCCAGACATTTCTGTCTTGCGCCATTTGGATGGATGATTGTAGGGTCCTGATTATAGCGTCCTGAGTTGTGTGTATCCATCTTGTAGGCCCTCTCGCGCTCTTTCCTTCCACACAACCAGTAATACATATCCCTATAATAAGATAGACAATACATATCTCGAAACACCCAAAATATAAAATAAATTTAATATTAAGTTTTTGTTACCTAATGAACATAAAATAAATAATTAACTATAAAAAATACTGTACGGAATCCCTAAAGATTCCAATATTTTTTTGCGATGAAATCTTTTTAGGAGCAGTGTATGGGTGGTTTGTTTTTTAGCGGTGACCGGCGCCATGTTGTTGTCGACATAATTGGTGTTTTAGTTACGACCGCTATGATGGGAGCATTAACTATTAGGGCTGTCAAATCCTAGACATACACGATCACAAGACGTTTTAATTGGGCGAGAGTTGAAGTGCCTTTAGAAACCAAAAGGATACGAGTTAAAAACCTTTTGGCTCTTGCAAAAGTTATTTAACACTCTAACCAGAGCGCTTTAAAGCTCTAATGGGCACAAAAATTAGGTTGTCCTTTTTCTTTATTTAATTTAGCGACTAGCAAAAAGGACAATGCCGATTTTTGTATGGACTTGTGACCGGAAATGAACAGAGACGATACAAACAAATATAAGTAGCTAAAGCCTTCCAGATTAAGAATTCGTTGGTTTCAGTTTAATTTTCAGATTTGTAATGGAGAAAAACGAACTTTTCTGAAAACATAACCTAACATTTCAATACCTATTTTATAATACTTGAATTAGTATTTTGCCTATTATTTCGCTCTTATCTCATACTAATCATGTAAAAGAATCGAATAAAACACTATGTGACTATAAACGTCTTCTTTTCATGACTCATGACTGGTTTATAGATTTATATTTATGAAGATACCTATCCTAGTTTTTTATCCATTATAAAACTAATAATTATTCATCATGCAATGTAATAACCATAACATTGCATCGGTAAAATGTAAAGATATAGATATAGTATGCGTGTAAGAAGAATTTCAAGTATGTACCTATGGGAAACCTCCCATAGGTACATACTTGAAAGTCTTCTTACATGCATACATACAGCTCACGCCCGTCCTGTAGGAGGGGTAGGCAGAGACTGGAGTCTTTTTATCAATACAAAAACATACTTGTTTTTATATTAAACTAAGTTCAAAAAATCAGATGTGTGTAATACATACCTATGTAGTACACATATCTGATTTTTATAGACTTAGCTTTAAATTGCAAAAGGAAAGAGGAAATTGCTATTATTCATTGTTTTTAATAAAACATTGCATGTTATTAGTTCTCATATTTTATTCTCTATATATATAGTACTCTTATAGTGTTGAGTTTCCAATATTCAATTGGATATAATCAAATAAGGCAATTCTTAAAATAAAACACCTGCGGTAATTAAAACAACTTTTTCACAGTTTTCAGCGCATTTATATTTAATCGAGACGTTTCGACTTCTTTTACAGGATCAACGATGTTTAAACTTCTTTAGAGGAGCCATGATGACAGGATGATTAAGGCAATGGTTGTTATATATGTCTCACTACCATCACAATATTTGAATCAGTTATATTCATGCTATTTCTCTATTAGCTCTCACAGAGCAAGCATGACAAAGAAAGTTGGCTGGTCTCACGTGTAAAATAATGAAAGTGCTTAATTTAAAGTTGTGGCAATATTTTGTGTTCTTTTAATAATCACATTATATATATATGAATAATTAAATGTAAATTATACACATTCATAGAAAGGTGTCAATGAACAACTAAATAGGAAACAGGTCAATAACATAGAAAAATGTATTGAAAAGATTCATAAGGGGATTTCTAGTCAGATGCAACACTTCACACATGGCAACTGATAAGAAACTATGACAATAATATTATAATAATAGTGGCAGATATGGGCAGTACTTACAGTTCTTTTCACACTCTTTACAAATTTCCTTCTTGTTTTGTATGGAATCTTCTACGTATGATTCTGCTACATTGCTAGATCGCCACCTGCCATGTCGCTTCAAAGTCATTATATCAGCTCCTGAATTTGCCAGCAATGTAGCTGAAGTTCTTCTGGAACTATGTCCAGTGTAGCTCTCAGCATCTACTAAACCCAAAAACTTAGCGATTTCTTTAGGCATAGAACCAAATTTGTTTATACCTATAGGCTGACAGGTACATTTACCATTCTGGTAATTTAGAAAGAAACGGTCATTTTTTGTTTTTGGCGAACGCAAACTTTCATACTTCTTAACAATATCATAGAATGGACCGTGTATGGTGAATGACCTAGGTATTTTATTTTTCGTGATAGGTATCTTCACTAAAAGCATCTGGCCATGGTTCTCTATATCTTTTACAGTTATATTTGTTAATTCTTGTATCCTACAGGCACCAGTTACACCAAATATTAAAGCAACCTGAAACAAAAGAAACAATAATTAAGGTCAACACACAACACAAGCTGCTATTAAATATTTAATTAAAATTAATTTAACTAACCTTTGTAGCCAAATATTGGTTATCTGGAGCATCTTTAATAAATTTTTCAATATCATCAGATGATAAAACCTTTGATTTTTTGCTTCTAAATCCATCAGATAGTCTCTTTAGATAAGCTGACAAATTCGAGTATGTTTTTAAGTCCACTCCATTCTTTGTTCTGTACTTTTTAACATTGAGTAAATACACCACAAAGAGCTAGGTTTGTACTTAGAAGGTAATTCTTTAAAGTACGCCATGAACACATTTTCTGAAAAAGACTGCGTATTCTTGTTGTTCTGCCATTGTATGAAATTTTGGTACGCTAATAGATATTTTTTCCTTTGAGTTTTCTGGTAGTAAACTTTCCATAACGTTCTGGGCTTCACATCTTATATCGGGCGGTGTACAACATAAATCATTTTCTTCATAAATTTTATTTGCAGACATCTTAATTAATAACTATCTAAATAACTTCAAAAGAGAAAACGAGACGAGTTGTGAAAAATGTTTCGTAATGGCGGGAAAAATTAATCAGTTTTCCTATGCGCGCGCATCGGCCATAGACTAATAAATTTCGTAATGGCGGGAAAAATTAATCAGTTTTCCTATGCGCGCGCATCGGCCATAGACTAAAAAATGAGGTTTCTTTTTTTTGGGCTTTTCTCGGATAGCATTTTAGCGCAAGTGTAAGCGTAACTCAACCAATAATATTAAAAAAAAACTATTACTCACTCGTGAATAATAGTAATGAAAAAGTCACAGTTTGATTATAGGTGTCATTATGTGCCTAATTGCCATGGGATTAGAGCCACTTTATGAGGAAGTGTGTTGAAAATGATTTGGCATACGTTCCTTGGCGTTTGGACTTAGGGATTTTTAAATGGATTTAGGGATTTTAAAACGTAACCTTCCAAACTTACAATGCATTATCAAATAAACTATATACAACATATATACATTTTAATTGCAAATGTAGTTTTACATGCACAAAAATGTTTTTCGATTGTACTATAAAACCTTGCTTCATTCCAAATTTAGTGATTCTAGATCAAGGGGAAGTATCTTATAGGTTATGATTCCCTTGCGAGTGTAAAAATTCGTGGTAATTTATACCTTTTTCTTTTGATTGCGTTGACTTAGAAGCTTGGTTTTCTTACACCATAAAGAATATTTTATGCACTTTAACTTGATATCTCCACGCGATTTTTGAGAAAAAGTGTCTTGACAAACAAAGACATTTATTCTCATACAAACATAATGCAAAATACTAGAATTACTTAATTTAAACTGTGTTCAAATGTTTGTTTTATTTTGTTCTAAAATTTATAGATAACGCTCAATTGTACTAAGTATTGTAATAGATATTCATATTACTGGCACTATAGGTCTATAGTTACCTAATTGTTATTACTATTTTAATATTACCATATACGATTGTTTGTTGCCATAAATAAAAAGAAAAAAAAATACTAACATCGTACCTCTGGCGGGGCAACAAACAAAATTTTGAAAAAACAATGACAATTTCTTTTAACTGATAATGATAGCTACAATGGGCTTAGAATCCCTTAGTTTGAATGTAAATGTATTAATGTGATCATTTTTTTTATTTTGTTAGGTAACTTATTATAGTATTAAATACCGGGTCTTTGATACAGAGTACGGAACCCTAAGAAAACAGTCTTTTTAAATGCCGCCTCTTTGCTAATCGCCGATGTTTTGAGAACATCTTAGCATCGATCACGTGTACTCAAATCAGGTTGTTTCGCGAGATTAGG
The DNA here is from genome assembly GCA_927399485.1 of Calamotropha paludella. NCBI lineage: Eukaryota > Metazoa > Arthropoda > Insecta > Lepidoptera > Crambidae > Calamotropha > Calamotropha paludella. The sequence continues at coordinate 1,454,166 of OV656806.1, read as the reverse complement.
CTTGCGGCCCACCCCGGTGTTACTGTTACACGAAATAATAATGTTACACAATGCGCTGTGTTACAAAGATACGGGCTGTTTGCAAACGAGAAGTGATGCGATCGTAATTGGTTTTTTTAAACGAAACTTTACGTGATGGCGGCATCTTTGCTTTTGCTAATCTGCGTCTCTGATTTCATGTTTTGGAAAAAACCGGTAAAAAATGTTTTTCTTTTTTATTACTCAGTGTACTATTTGTGCATTATTAAATAATAAGGCAATACGGTTATAAAATTTCATACAATTCAGTTACTTATAAAAAAATTACAATATACAACCGTTTTTAACATCGCCAGACCTTACTTTAATTTTATATGAAACTAAATGAAATGAAAATAACTTAATATTTAAATGCACTCAAAATAAATACAAAGTTTTGAATCGTCCAACATTTTTACCGACCTAATTTTAATTTGACAAGGAGAATGGTCGCAAAAAGCTCGTCAGCTTTAACAGAAGTAACGACATTTACAATATTATACGTCGTCACCATACATAATCCACAGAAAACAATATTATTCTGTTATCACAATAAGTGTTATAGTTTCATTACATCGTTGATTACAACAAATCTTAATATTATTATATCTTATATAATAATTACAAAAAATTATCTGTTAAAAATAAGTATCCATAGAAATTGCAATAATATACAAAGAATAAACAAATTTAAGAAAGCAATGTATAAGTACATGTACTATAAACAACTTAAAGTATTTAGTTTTTACACTCCCACGCCTTTTATTTATCATTCTGCAAAATAATTCAATATCATTTATATAAATTTAACAGTTATGAACGTGCCCGATTAAAATATTGGAAGGTAGTAGAATATGTATGGCGACCATTATTACCTCAGTCATCCTGTGGTCTCGACTCTCGTAAAGCAGTCGAAACTTCGGAATTAAAATCAAAATAAAATATGTAACTAATACAGTAAGAATAGTTTTATTTAAATAAAACTTAACGATTAAAAATTCAAATTATGGAATATATAAACCACTATCTAAACAGGTTACGCTTTGCTGTGTTATAAATTAAAATGAAACCTATCATTTATCCTAAGTAGGAACCAATCCAGAAAATCATCAAAATCGATTGAATAATCCGGATTTCACACTATGACAGGGAATTTAGTTGAGATAGATTGATAACTAGCTGACCCAGCCACGTATTGCTATGTTATAAATTAAAATAAAACCTATCCTATGTCCTAAGTAGGAACAAATCCAACAAAATGAAAAAGGAATCGTCTAAATCAGTTGAGTAGTTTCGGAGTTCATTGCGGTCAAACACTGTAACACGGAAATTTTATATACTCGTAGATAATGTTTACATGTTTTTAAATATCAATGTTAAAAGACGTATTAATGTAACAAGCCTTAAAATTATAAAAATAATATTATAGTAAGTATAAATATTCTCGTATTCTCGGAGTTTCTCTTTCTGCCAGACGATGGACCCTGGTCAATCGTCTAGCCCGATACGGAGGCACCCGCACGGTGAATCCATAGAATGCAAAGAAGTTCGTCTCTCTGATACTTATAATTAAATTTAAGATTTTCTCAATAGATATATTTCGGATTTAAAGTTTTAAATAGATCGGGGACATTGGATATTTTAATAGTTTATTCCACATGAAACGAGAAAACAAAATCCCCACTCTATATCACTGCAGATGTGGTAGTTTTGGAAATTTGTAAACAGACAAGCGTTGCTTGTAACAATATTATCTATCAATATTAGCCCGATTGTGTCTTCATGAGGGTTTAGCTATTGTTCGACCCTCTGTGCGGTTTGGGACCAAACAACTTTGGGCAAATTACAACCGTTTCCCATCGTGTTAAAGTCCACGAATACTGCATCGAAATACAGAAAATAATGGAGCGTGATCGTGTTTGCAATTCACAGCACATGTGGGAACGCGGGGTTTTTCAATTTTATGAACGTTTTGTAAACTTGATTTATTTTAATACTGACTGACTCGTATTACATTGGGCGTTATCAGAAATGGCTCTATTAGTGCCGACACCGTTACATTGGATTCTCATTTTTTTACATTACAATCATTAGGGTTCCGAAGTGACGGACGACCGCTTGGTACAGTGGTATTCCTACCTTCTCCGCCAATGGTCCCGGGATTAAATCCTGGTAGAGGTATGTTTGTGTGATGAGCACCCGAGTTATGATCATTTATATACTTATCTTTTGTACTTAATTTGGGGCTAAATAATTGTCGTGAATGGTCTGAAATTTGTTATTTAACAATGAACCGTTATATTTTTACTATGTGTAAGAGAGAGACAAACATATACATAAACATACAACTATGTCTGTCCCTCTATCTATCTCCGGCTTAGCTCCTAAGTTATCATCAATATGACCACCGTATGGTGCAACGGTAGCGCTCCTGCCTTTCGCAATGACGGTTCTCGGTTCGAAACCCGGAAGGAGCAGATTTTTCTGTGATAAATACAAGAATTTGTACCTGAGTTATGGATAAATACGCATGTAATAAGCAACCACGCCTACGAGCCCTCAGGTGTTGTTTTTTACATGCGTAATTTAATCTTATAAAAATATTGTGAATGCAAAAAATTAAATAAAAAACATTCTTTCTATGAACATAACATATTTTTGTATCATATAGGTATCTATCCGTTACCCTAGTACATATCCATGACACAAGCCTTACAGTGCTTACTTTGGGCTAAGTTTATTTATTGTGAAAATATTATATTAGTATTATACTAAGCGATGCAGTCGCTAAGCATAAAGCTACGCTAGCACCATATATTTGAGCGGAGCGTAATACCTTAAGAAAGATTGTAACAGAAATTGCGCCATTGAAGCTGATCCATGGGAGCTTCGCTCGCTCCGCTCCAATTAAACCTTATAGAGAGGAAACAAAGGTAACCTTATCATTAAGAGAGAACATTCCAGACAACCTTTGCTGTGTAAGAAAACCTAATACTTAAATGTCACTTAAAGGTAAGTCACGAAACATCTATGGTAAGTCTTCTCTTTTTTTCTTTTGAAAAACTCACACAAACCGACGCGTTCACTCGAGCGCTTTTAAAAGCTTGTAACTTACACAACCCCACGCCGGACCAAACCCGCGCTAATGACTCCGAACATCGAAAATTCGATACGTTCGATTGATCATCGACAATGCGATTTCCACCCTAACAGCCGAATTTTAACGGTCCAAATTATTCAGCACAAATAATGTTTTATTCAATGTCTTTACGGTCGTATTTCGAGTGTCACCAAATATATTATAGAAATTATGATACGTGTATTGCCATAAAATATTACCATTTATCATGTGGATGTGTTTGTTATATTGCAATAGTGGTTATTGTGGTAAACGTCGGCGTTACCATTATTAAGAATCGACAGGCGACATCTGTGTTACAGTTTCTTATTGTTTGCGAATCGTAACTTTTTTTTTATTGTAAAGATGTAAACGTTGCGAAATAAACTCTATTGACGTGCCCTTTGTCCGCGAACGTAACGATACAACGAGAAAATACATAATTATTTTATTTAAAGAAAGAAAGAAACACCTTTATTGGCTTCGAAAAAGAATTACACATTACAGCACATTATATAAAAAAAAATTATTTAGGAAAAAAAACACAGTGTACATTTATTTAAACACTAACATAACATACAGCGAGGCTAATTCGGCGCAATAATATTTCATTATTATTATAAGTATTAATGTAAAATTATTATGAATAGAAAAATACTAGAAAAGGTCGTCTCGGCTCACAAATAAATTTTCAGGCGCCAAGTCGATTTTTTCTTGTGTTTGTCTATTAATAATAATTTATCATATAGGACAGCATTGAACAATGCAAAAAAAATTATAAAATCGTAAATCTATTAATGTTCCCAATGCTGTGACAAACTTAGCAAAAACCGTTAAAATAATAAGTATTTATTTATTTCATAAGGTCACAATGATCCATATTTATTACTAACAATTTAATACTTACATCTATGTTAGTATATATATATATATATATATATATATATATTTATATATCTTACTACGATCCCGACATACATCTCTAGCTTCTTCAACTATAATATATACCTACCTATAACGTACCCATGCACATTATGTAAATAGATTATGATAATAAAATAATTCTTTGTAGCATACATGTACTATACAACTCAATATTAAAAATATATATTTTAAACATTATTATTTTAATTTATTGCTACAATTATCAATCGCAAAAAAGTGAATGCCATTTTTTTTGTCATCAGTTGGTAGTTGCAAATAATATATGTTGGCACCACTGTACCTTTTATAATAGCTACCATTTTAACAATGCTTTTTTGCCGCTACAATATATTCACTTTTATATCAAAATCTTTTCCATGTATTATTAATTTAATTACAAATCCTAAAAAAACACCTTACGGAGAAATAAATATTGGTGCTAAAGCCTACAGATGCAGCTAAGTTCAACGACTAAGCTTACGTAACCCGAAGAAGTTAAAGATGTTTTTTTGTCCCATATCTGAACCTAAGTTAAGTAGCCAAAGAACTTGTGATGTGAATTAAAAATAACTATTGTAAAATCAGACCCGAGCAAATAAAAATATAAACGACCCTTACGAAAATAATTTAACCGTGTTCGCCTTGATACTCCGAAACTTATTAGGCATACAAATCAAAAAGCGTAATTCACATACATTGCATGATAGGTTAGGTAAGATATTTTCTTAATCTATTATCAGCCAGTAACTTTCATCAAATTATGCCAATTATGTTTTACAATTAGGTATTTTAAAAATATACGTACAAATAGTTACCTATTTTAACCATAGCATAGGTCGAATGCGGTAACCAAGCTTATTAATCGACTTATAACTTTGACGTTCAATACACGCATTATAAATGCTTATATTGAATAAAAATTGATTTTAATAAAACGCATAATTACGCATAATTTATATATAATACTGGGGTTTCGTATCCTGTAAAGATGACAGGATGACTAGGGCAATCGTCTTCATATTTTTTCTATTAAATTCATAATATTTTAATCGGGCACTTTCCGGTTAAATGTTATGTAAATCATTATTGCTTCGTTTTGCATTTTATTTATACATTAAATTTTGCACTACGATAACGGTATACAATACTGAGTCTACCACCAGTTCGGAAATTGGAAGGGCCTTCCGAAAAGAACGCCATTGCCTTAATCATCCTGTGATCAACGCTCCTGCAAAGGAGTCGAAACGTCAGTATTAAATATAAAATTATGCGCACAAAACCGTAAATAAATTGTAACCGTAAAAAATATTTTATTTTGACAAAATTATTATGTAAAAATTATCCAATCGATTTTTTGTGGAAGTTAACGCTAAAACATTAATAAAGAAAGAATAATATAAGAATAAATCTGCCTTAATCCTTCCCGGCTTTACGCGATTCCGTGACATCTAAATCAACACGTCACACATCGATTAATCATCGCGAATGCAACAAACGAGTTTGGTAAACATTCATCTAATCCCGGCTATTTATTCAATTGGGCTGCGTACGCGCAGCTTTCCCAAAATGGCCGCGCTAATGTTGCAAAACATCTATTTAAATAGGGGACCGGTGTTTATCGTTATTATTAAGTTGTAAGGGACTCAAATTTGACTTCCGCACATTTATCACGTGGTATAAAGCCAATTCGGTCAACCGCTACGCTATAGAGCGTGCCAAATCTTTAGAGCGAACATATTGCATTTTTTTGTATGCGCCGTCAAGATCCCGAACCTCTGTCCATGATGGTTTTATTGCGGGTGCATTTTAAGAAATTATTGGACCTCATTCAGTTATATGGACGCTGTAAAACAATAAATTGGACCATTGTTTACGGTGTTGGTGGTTTTAGTGTATTGTTCGGACCCCATGCGAGTTGTTTCGTCACGGTTTACAATGTGAAGCTTGAAAAATGATGATGGTGTATTAAAAGCTATTGAAAAGTGGTCGGATGCGATGAGTAGAAGCATTCTTCCTGGTCAAGGTGATGAACGTCGTTTAGTAGTTCTCGGAGACAATTGAGGACGTTGTGGTCGTGCGGTTCCGTTGTTTAACCACGGCGGGGTTTTTATGGATACCTTATGTCATTATTGTAGTAACATTTAAACCACAAATGAATTTGCTATGGTTGGTTTTTTAAAGATTTTGTTTTATTTTCCTTGAAATTGAATTAGTATACTCACAGTGGATAGTTACCTTCTTTTACTAATAATAAGCTATCTAAAGGGTATATATGTTACCGGAAATGTATGAAATCAAGGAATTGTATACAAATCCTGGGATATGTGAACAAATCCGGTATTATTTAGGAAATGTATAAAATATTGTTTGAAAACTATTAAATGCATAGATATCCTAGGAAATGTGTAAATTTCCTCGGAATTGTATATTATATTACCCTAAGACTGCTCTGGAACTACTACAATTGTGGTTCGCTTAGATGTTATAAATAAAGCCGCAAGTAGTTTGATCTAATATATTTCATCGCATTTTTTTATGCAAAATGTACCTCCGGACGTGGGGGAGGGAGGTGGTGAATCCTCCATGGATACTTCGGGCTGGCCCGAGAGTTATGTCAGAGTCGTACTGACTAAACACCACCTGAGGTTGGCTTGTACCCGGGAAAGGTCATAAGCCTTCGTCTGAGGCGACCGCCCCTCTAGAGAGGGACGGCGCAAGAAGGTTTCATCGCATATAACCAAATGAACTTATATAATATAAAGAACGAAACCATAGCGTGTATCAGAATAGCACAGCGCCATCTATGATCTAATATAGGAAAACTAATTGAATACTGTCTTAACTGCTGTAACTTAAGATGTATAATCATATGTAATTTGCCGTGTCCTTACAGGGCTCTTGTTTGTGCTTTCGACGGTTGCACACGAGGTTCAGTAGCTCAATTGGGAGAGCATTGGACTAAATCTCCAAAGGTTGCGGGTTCGATTTCCGCCTGAGAATTATTTGTGAGCCAAGTGGTTTTTTTTTAATATTTTTCTATTAAGATAGCATTGAAAAATGCGGAATATATAAAAACCATAAAGTCACGGTTTCGCTTATCTCATTCCTAAATACTTTATAACAAACAGTTACAAACAGCCGCCTCAGGGGAGGAGTTGATAATTTGCCCACTTTGTTCACGGGCTAAGATAAAGGTGGTCCCTTAGGGCGCATCTTAATGTTGGGCCCATTACTTTGCAGTTCGAAACAAACACAGCTTCTGGGCTTAGCCGCTTGTCATTGGGGCTTTTTCTCTGTCACGTATTTAAGTAATCTCTGGAGAATATGTTAAATTGTTTTTCGGAAATATTTTAGATAATAACATCGGTAAATCATATTTAAAGTTCTTCCGCTTCTGAAAATATTTATAAAACTACTTATTTATGGGTTATATTTAATTTATATTTAGTCCTGACTTTTCGACTCCTTTACAGTAGCCATGATCACAGGATGACTAAGGCAATAGTCGTCATATATTTTCTACTACCTTCACAATATATTAATCGGGCACTTTCCTAAGAGTTAATTTTTTTATATAAATCAAATTGTTTTATTTAGAATTTTATTTAATTATTAATTTTTCACTACGATTACGGACGCTACTGAGTTTACCACCAGTTCGGAAATCTGGAGGTCTTTCCGAGAAGAACTGGCGAATGAAACTCGGGCAGGGCGACCGACCGCCATCTTACTTTTATTATTTGCAAAAAGAGCTAACTACATCATTAGGTCTTGCAGTATGTGTCTTTGGAGATATTCATTTTTTAACAATGGGATTCCAAGCAGGTGGAACGCTTCAACAAATTGGAATGTTTCCTGATTTCAATAGCCTCTTTAAGAATTACAAGTAAATTCACGTACAGGAGAAGAACGAAGATAAGGAAATTTAGTTCTAATACATTAAAAAATATTTACCTCAGACAAATACCAATAAACAATCTTAGTTACAATGATAAGATTAATCACAGATGTTAACATGGAACTAACACAGATTAAAATTTATTTTGTACTAATTGTTTTTTTTAATAATACATCTTTAATAAGGCAATGTCGTAGTCATCCTGTGATCACAGCTCCTGTAAAGGAGTCGAAACGTAAATATAAATTATGCGCAAAAACCGTAAAACCATGTTTTATTTAAATGTGTAATGTGCGCGGAAGTGTAAGAACTAAATAACTAATTGATTCTTTAAAGATTTCAAACAATGAGGTTTTTAATGACCCGAAATCTATTTGTTTTGTCGATGCAGCAGTAGCTCCCGCCACGTATATGTAAATCATCCATTATGAAACATTCTATACACTCAGATTTTACGACTGTGCACCTATTAAAGCTTTTGCCTGCAACAATCACCATTTTTATTCTACAGAGTCCACACAATCAGCTTACGGAAACATTTAAGTTAAATCGTGAAAGTCAACAATCGCCGCCGCCTTGCACAAAACCGCCGGGTCGCTTACCGACACTCTAATACTATTGTCATCAACACGCATCTACTAAACACATCAACGAAAATCCAACGCAAATAGGACCCAACTCCAAGGAGAAGCTAAAAACAATTTAAGCATCTCACACAAAGCATTAAATTTCAGAATTCTTTGCAAGAAAACTCGAAGCCGGTGTTCCTTTGCCTAAAGGGATAAATAGAGATGTCTGAACCGAACTGAGGACCAAAGCGGCCGACGCAAAAAACTCACAAAAGACCCAAGTTTAGGACACAAAGCGACATTGGGAAATAAATTATTTCATCTGTTCATTCCTTTCACGATAATATTGGCAAATGTTTCCATTTGGGACGGGCCACGCCCCGTTTGACTCCAACAGGAAAAAAAAGGTTTAGACAAAAACAACAAGTCCTAATTGTGATAGATTTTAAGTTCTATTTCGTTCGACCCGACGCATTGGACAGTGGGTCGCGGTATGTCACAAAGTCGACACAAATTCAAGTTTCTTTTATGCATTTTTTCATTAACGCCAACATATATTTTGACTGTGATGTTTTTATTATTTTTGTTCGTGATTCCTTTCAGTATGGCCAATATCGGCAGATTTTTTGTTAAAGTCGGTGCAGACGCATGTCGAATGTTTAGTCAGTCGCGTGAATCCCGTTCGAGGAATAGCCGACAAAGCTGTGATCATCTAATGGGACAATGTTGACTTTGTCAAGTATTTTGGCTTCCGTTTATGGGTTTCCCTATTAATCAACCCTAAAAGGGTCCGTTAAGCGACATTGAAACAATACTGATTCAGCAATATCACCGTTAGTTGGCATTTTTATTGTAACCTCATCACTTGTCTTTTATGTAATACGTTTAGTTCGAAATTAAGGAAATAATTTTTGCATACTATGTTTAGTTGGATTCCAAAATGAATAAAGGAAATGATATATTCTTTTTAAAGTACCTAGGTAAATAACAAGATTAGGTATATAATTTATCGTGTTATATATAAGCAGTCTCTGCCGGATAACTTTGGATGGATATAGCCTAACAGACGGCGGTGTAAACGGAAATTAGAACGGTAACGTTGAATATATAAATATGTAATTATATGTAATTTTGTATAATAAGTAATATCTTATATATATAAAAAATCCTTATCATAGTGTTTAACCGTGATGAACACCAACACTATTTAACCGATTTTGTAGTTATTTTTTTCATTTTGCTGGATTTGTTTCAACTTATAACATAGGATAGGTTTCATTTCAATTTATTATAAAAAAATTGCATTATTTTAATAATTGAGCTACAGCAACGCATGGTCGGGTCAGCTATATGAATATATAATTATATGTATGTATAAATGTTTTTATATTTATACATATTTCCAACGTTACCGTCCTAATTTTCGTTTACAAAATCGCCATATCGTTTTATCCATCCAAAGTTACATAACCAAAATTTTTTTATATAGAAAATAGGCATGCGCTTGACCACTATCTCGCCTGATGGTAAGCGTCGATGTGATCTAGGATGTGACGCGCTTGTCTAGAAGATACCTATTCACTCGTGACTTGAAGACCCCTAAATTGCATTTGCAGGAAACACAGACTCAGGCAGAGAGTTCTAACTAGAAGAATGCTTCAACAACAACGCCTAAAACTACATGATTTCTAAAAACGCTAATGGATTGAGCAAGCCTAATAGAAACCTAGAGGGAGTTCCAAAGACGCGCAGTCTGAACGGTAAAGGAATAATCATAGAAAGTGTAATATTGTACAGGATAATTCTGTGAACCTCATGAAAATGCGTTTGATTAATTTCCTCAAAGCATATATACTTTTCGACTTTCGCGTTACAATTTCCCCTTTTCCATATAGTGTTATTTAAACACTAAAGTTAAGATAAAATATGATATAATTCTATTCTTCTGACGACCGTTTGGTAGCGGTAGCGATCCTTCCTTTTGCACCGACGGTCCTGGGTTCGAATCCCAGAAAGGGCAGATGTTTGTATCATGAATACGAGCATTTCTATGAAATTTACATTTCTATGTATCATATATGTATATCTATCCGTTACTCTCTCTAGTATCCATAACACAAGCCTTACAGTGATTACTTTAGGCTAGGCTAATGGGTGAAAAAGTAAAAAAAATCATCATTACAGCCCTTGGTTTGTCCGCCTTCGAACATAGGCTTCCTCTATTTTGATCCATGATCTAATTATCAGTTTTAAAATGTCGCATCAAGAAACAAGGGTAATGATTATGCTTCTCCACTAACAAGCTATAATCACTGTCAAAGAAAAAAACTAGTTTCGAAAATTGCAAACAAAGAAATGGATGCAAACATTAATCACTCGTCCAAATTATCACAAAACAATGCACGAAAACATTTCCCGAAACCGTCTCTTATGGCCATTGGTTATTGTCCTGTGATTTATGCCAAGAGTGGACTAGCTTGCCCAGCGGGTGTTATGCAATGGATATATTATTTACCTTACAGATGCACATTAAACTAGGGCCCACTACCGTAAGGTTCCGGGCTTTTGTTCCAGTGTCGCTTCGTGGAAAGACCGTTGTGAGACTGACTGACAGATGGAAGCATCAATGATTCGAGTCCTCCGACAAAGAGTTGGAGACCAAAAGCCACTTTAGATGGAACTGTTTGGCAAACTCAAAGTTTCTGTTGTTGTATTTATATGTAACAGTTCTTTTGTGTTTACCTTGGCTTTTATTAGAGTAGACATGTGTTATTTTTTAAACCGAAGAAAATAAGTAGAAATATTCTTAAAGATATCAATACATTTTCGTATATAACTGTAATAAATTATTATTTTGCCCTGTGTATTTATATCCACAAAACTCGAAGTTCAAAATGTTGTAGTTTTACATAATTTTTATCTCAAAGTTCCTACAGGACGTTTAATCCTGACGATTCAACACTTTTACAGGAGCCGTGATTAACAAGCTAAAAATATACAACAAATCCGATTTTATTTAAGTGTGTAATAAGTGCTTAAATGTAAGAACTAAATATTACTCAATGTGTTTAGTTAGCTATAATGGCTGGCTATATATAAAATTTGGCTTGGAGTTGGGGTATAGAGAACCCAATAACTATGCTAAAACTCATCGATGCACTATTTATACGTCTTAAATTATAGGAATCTTAATCACCTATCTTATATCCTACTGTTTGAATAGGAACAATGCACTGTGTTAACGAAATACTTATTTAATATAAATAAAATTACGAACAGAGAAGTGAAAACAACTTTTACAAGACCAATACTTTTTTTAGTTTGAATCGGTTCGCTTTTGATTCGAATCAAGCCCCAGGGCGATGCCAGGATCCACGCCAGCAAAATGACAGAAAAAACATCAAAAACGGTTAAGTAGTTTTTTTTTATTTAGAATGGGTTCACTCTTGATCCCAACCAAGCCCGGGGCCAAGAAAGAATCCACGATGGAATGAGCTGACTCAGAAGGTGGTTCTGAAAATGGACTGGTTATAAATTCTCGGAAATACAGACCCAGGGAGGGAGTTCCACTCCTTCGCTGTGCGCATTATGAATTTTTATATATAAATATTATCTTTAAAAGTATTTCGATGAACTGAAAAATATTTATTCTCTAGCCCACCCTCAGTGAACCCAGTGTTTCAATATCACAGACCTCTATTCATTATTCATTATGTGTTCGTTTTCACGGTAATTACTCCTGTTCAGTGTGAACAGTAGTCGTAAAAATTTGGGCGGTCGCACAATGTGCCGTGACTCGCAAGCTATGGAACTTTAGAAGAAAATTAAAAAAAAGACAAGACACTAGCTGAAATAATAAAAGTGCATTAGATCCGTGAAATCAATTAAGACGTGCAGTAGCGATTGGGATCTTTTAAATACTGGAAGAATTTGCATTGTTTACATACAAAAGATGCTAAGTTAGATTTAACATTTTGTTTGCAACTTTCTATACAGAAACAAATTTAAAAAATAAGGCGGGAATCGAACCTGCAACCTTTGGATGTCCGATCCGTAATCATTCACCATATAAGATAGCATAAAAAATGCAAAAAATATATATTTAAAAGTTACTTTTGAGGTGGTTTTTTGAAAATAACTTTTACTCAAAGAGAAAATTTGGACATGTTAGTTAAAAATGTATATATATAAATCAATATTTTACATATTGTCATTAGATATAATAAATATTATATTTATAAAATTATATTGTGACAATACCTTGTGTGTTTGTTACCATACCAGCAAAGCGTGACCGGGTTATACAAGCAACGCGTGGCCGGGTTAGCTAGTATTTATATAATGAACATTGTATGATTTTTTTTAATTATTACTTGACTATGAAAATATTACTATTTTAAGATTAATTAAGAAATAAATACAGTAAGTTTAATTACCTGAATATTTTTTTGAATGCCAGAAATTGGCAAAACATTATATCTGCTTATAACTTACAATGTGTCAGAGCAAAAATATACTACTAAGTGACATGTTTGAGAGAAGATCATACAAACTTACAAGATAATTGTCACAAAACAATGCGCCGCAGGATAGAATGGTGTGCTTCAACAAAAAAAAACTAGCGCAATAAATCAGGCACATGTATCCCGCGGTGCCGCCATGATGCGTGAAAATTAATTGATCAATGCATCTTTGTCGAAAGCGCATTGTCCGAAAAGTATTTTAAGAGATCAGTAGCTAATTATGTACAGTAAATTCGCCGGAAGAATACATTACTTCTAAAAAGGAATACAAATTCAACTCTATTTCTATAAACGTATGTATTTTACTTTATTTATTAATAAGCGATAAGCGATAATAAGCTCCCATGGATCAGCAACATGCATTGGACGCGATTCAGCGCAAAGTTGAAATTGGTGAAGAGCAAGCTTTATGCCTTAGTTGCTTGTCTGTTGGTCTTTTACAGACTGTGCTTTGGAGAGTGTGCTCAAGAGCTGCATTTGCTCATACCGCCAACTCCTGTTTTCCATCGGACATCCAGAGGCACTGCAGGGTACCACCCTTTCTTGGTTGCTATTTCTACCTGTCGCACCAAGCGTTTTTCAACATTGTTTTGACCCCCGGACTTGATTGGGATCAAGACCTTATCCATACTAAATAAAAAAATATATTTTGATGTGTCGCCAAACTCTATGAGTTCTTAGCCGATTTTTGTATTTTTTGTAATGAATCGAACCAACAGGTTTAGGACTAGATCGTGATTTTGAAATTCCCAATAATCAAAAAGTTATAACCAAAAAACATTGGATCTATGGTATGAGCAAAAAATTTTTTTTTTCAAACCGAACTCTCTAGAACTTATATTTTTGAAACCACCAACCCGCTCCGCTCCAATATTTGGTGCTGGCGAAGCTTTATGCTTAGCGAATGCATCGATCTAGCATTATTTTAATATTGTGATTTTTATATCTTTTCATTTTTAATGATATCTTCAACAGTTAGGAACGTGCCCGATTAAATATTGTGAAGTTAGTAAGTAGAACATATTTATGACGACCATTGCTTTAGCCATCCTGTAATCATCGTTCCGGTAAAGGAGTCGAAACGTCAGGATTAAATATAAAATAAATTATACGCAAAATCCTCAAAAAGTTGTTTTATTCAAAAAGTTTATGCCAAAATATTGGGAATCTATAACGACAAAGGTTACACTAGTAATTCTGTAAACACGGCTAAATATGATCAATAAAACAATATGAAAATAATTAACACTTATAAAAACACTTCTTTGTTTGCATGTCAGTTGTCCTCCTCAAGTAAGTGTTTCACACAATTATTGCAATTAATATTAAAAAGTTACCTTGCGTCACCTACGTCCTTTTGCATTTGTAAAAAATAACAAATTCTGAGTCAACGCCATTAAAAAGGTTCAAGCACATACTTCCCGATGATAGACGAATATGAAATCCAACAAGAAGTAAGGTCACAATCCGAAATATGTTTAAGTGTTGTAACCATATTTAGTATTAAGTGGTTTTTTATAAGACACATGTTTCAGTCACTTCGTTAAAGATTTATAATACAATGTATTCAACACCATTCCTTCTCACAGACAATTTATAATAACAGCACTTCGTTAGTTTATTCATTATTTAACTAAAAAATTCAGTTATCTCATGAGAAAAATAGATTATTCAAACTGTGAAACTCGTGGCACTGTTGACGACATCCACATGCTTTTGAAATGTGTCAAATACAGTAGAGCAAGAGTCGTTCATACAGAAACATAAAATAAATAGATTATATGGTAGATATACCATAGAGTTGCACTAAGCATTTTAGTTCCAATTTTGTCAAACGTACCGCGTCGTACTCTTTGCCTGAGTCTGCCTGAAAAATACAATTTAGGGGTCTTCAAGTCACGAGTGAATAGGTATATTCTAGGCAAGCGCGTCACATCCTAGATCGTATCGTCGCTTACCATCAGGCGATATAGTGGACAAGCGCCTGACTATTTAGTAAAAAAAATGTAGGGACTTTTTTGGCAATACTAGCAGACCCATACCAGCTGTGTTCAAAGAACTTTTTAGTATGTTTTTGTATTAATGACCTAGTTGTTCCCGTTTATTTATATTTGTTTTGTTTAAGCTATTCTAAAAGGGTATGATGAGACTAAATAAAAATTAACTATGACACAAAAAAAACTAAACGAAAATCGGTTTATCCGTTTGGAAGCTATGATACCACAGACAGATCTTTTTGCGTAGGGGGTTTAAAACTAAAAAAGATTCCTACATGCATCTTTGTATAGTCAACAACATAATAATTATAAAAATATTTTTTTATACAATTGAAAATCAAATTCCAATTTAAATAGAAGTAATTTTTTAGTAATATAATTTTAGGTGGCAAATAATGGTCAATTTCTGCAATCAATTTTTAATTTACAGTGAATTGAAAGTGATTCCCATTTTTTCATTGGACAACCAGAATACCAAAGAGTCACAAGTGAATAGATATCTTCTAAGCAAGCGTGTCAAAACCTAAATAGCATCGTTGCTTACCATCAGGCGAATTGTGGCCTACCTATTAAAAATATTGTTTATATTATAACCATCAAATAAATAACAGAAAATGTCAAAGCACTTTAACACTTGACTGAGTGGTAGATAAAAAATGTTAGACGATTCAAAATAAGTTATTTTAAGTACATTTGACAAAAAATATATTTTAGTTTTCTCACGATCATTATGTGTTTACCAAATTAAATTATTTTTATAAAAAGGATATAATTACAATAATTTCATATAATTTATTAATTTATGCTTTGTTTTCATTTTACTCAACATTATTGGAGTTATACTTCTTTAGGCGCGTTATGAAAAAAATATGGGAGTGATATTTTAAGATGCGCGCGCATCACTGTAACACAAAATTAACGGGTTGATGTTGTCCACAAAAGCGACATGGAATAAGTCAGCAGGATTAAGTTGGCCGCTAATTATCACAAGCCAACAAAATTTGACAAAGTTTCTTACCCAGACACCTGAGTATATTTTCCCGAAGGATTTTGGTGTGCTAAATCCAAATGCGGTCGCAGAATTGCTCTATCACGTCAGGTTTATGAGATCTGAAACTGATCTAATCTAAACTGGTTACAGTATAGGTAGCATGAAGCAAAATTGAGAAAAATGAACTTCAAAATACGATATCTCAGCAAAAAAAAAAAGAATTTGTAAACAAACTCGACGCCATTTGAAAGTTCAAGACTTTTACTTTAAGATTACCCCTGTAGCTTTTTAGGTATACTAAAAAATGAAAGATCACATAACCTCAAAAATGGGCGAAAACGGCGTTTTTTGCACTTTTCGGTTGGAATATCTCAAAAACCTGACGTGATAGAGCAATTCTGCTACCGGATTTGGATTCAGCACATCAAAATCCTTCGGAAAAGTATACTCACGTCTCTGGGAAAAATTTTTGTTGACCTGTGTTATGAATGTGTGTGTGTGTGTGTGTGTGATTTGAAATTATATATGGTGGTTAACAATAATTTATATAATATTGTAATAACTATTTTATGTTATAAAATAACATTATAATAACTGTGGTTTAAAAGTGGTTTCTATATTATAAACTTTTTAAAGTGCGTTTATTGATTTGAGGTTACTGTCGGTATGTATTATTTTTATGTGTTTATAAGATAAATATTTAATTTAATGTTGCCAAAGAAGTATAACCTCTCACTGTATACTTACGTACATGCACCCATAATTTTTATAATGTAAGTATTTCATAGTAATTTAATCGTTCTTCAAAAATGCATCCAATTAAATGTTATGTAAATTTTTATTTAATTAATTTTTCGTTTAATTCATTGAAATTTAATTTCAATTTTTATTTTAATCAACTCAATTAAATTAATTTTTTTATTTGATTTTAGTTTGTATAATTTGTATTTGTTTAATATAAATGTAAGATATGCCTGTTTAAACATGATTAGTGTCTGTTTTTAAGGAATCATAAATATTAAAGAGGGAATACAATATGCGATAAGTCATTGAAAGGAAATTTGATTTTTTTTAACCGGCATCACTTTTATTAGGTAAATTATTGTGTAAGTAGTTGACCACACTTGTAAAGATTTTCCAGCTGGTAACTTCGTCTGCTAGGCATCAAACCATTAGAAATTTTAAATTAACAAGTAAACAACCAATCAGAAGCTACATTCCAATTACAAGTTCATAATGCTCCTACACACATCTTCTCACCGAGTTGTAAACCACCGATACTAGGGTTGCCGTTTTCAAAAATTAATCACTCAAATTGAATATGTATATATAATTCATTGTCTTTACCATAAAAAGGAAGGGGCTATTCTTTCGTAGCTAGAGCTAGAGCTTAGGTATATTCAGCTTAGGTAATTGAACTTACAGCTACAGCTTGACCTCCTTGGTCGAACATCTTGCATATCGGTTTTTTGACACTCAGATCATTCCCGGGACATTGTAGAAAATAAAATTTTGATTTTTCTCAGACCCCAGCTAAAGGTCCGGTTATTTTGAATGCCGTTGTCATTACCGATTTCCACAATACAAGGACTTTTACTACTTAACTTGGATACAGAATAATGTAGGATTTATTTTATTGCGTGCATGCAACTTCAATTTTAAATAGCCGCAGCATGCGCCATCAATGGTCAAAAATCCAACAATTTTTTACTGTTTTTTTAACAAATTCCCAAAAATTTTCAAGTGAAAAGTAGTAAAATGTCAATAATTGTGGGTAAATTTGTGTAATGATTCTTCAAGTAAAAGTTTAATTTATAAGGATAATTATATGTTTTTTATGTTGAGATACTGTACTCGGTAAACAGATCTGGGCTTCCCGGGTGAGTACGTGAGTATAAATACTTGTTTTCAATTATATGTCGTATCTGGTCACGACTACGGACACTTATCGAAACGCAACCGCGCCCTCTAGCCGGTGAACATGAGAAACTACGGTTTTCCGCGCTTCGACAGAGTCGTGACGTTGTCAACGTGAGAGCCCTGATTCACTTTCAATCGAGTTGCCTTCAAGTCTTAGACATCGTCATGGAACTGTCCTATGTTTCGCTTAGTGCCTTATTTTAATAAGTTTTTTACGTGCTACGTGTCTCTTAATAGTGTGTTTCAAATTAAAACATCTTCTTAGTGTACGATTTCTAACACTGCCCATCCCGGAAGTTTTGGACCAAAATCCTGAAGTCTCCCCGACATATAAATATAATTTAGTCCTATTGCTCCTACAACATTTTGTGCTGGCAACCCTACAGTGCCAACGGTCGCGGCGTGTGATCGCGGCCTTATTTATCGGCATGCGATTTGTTGCCGCGCGACACGACATCTCACCTCTAGTGAGTATACTTCGGATAGGGCTGTCACTCAAATTCATAATTAAATAGATGTGTGCAGTGAAAAGTAAATACCTAAGTGAATGCAATTTTACTCAGTAACTGGTAAAGAACGTCGCAAAATGGATTTAAACGAAAAAATGCTAAAATCTTATCCAAACCTCATATTAGATGTGTAGTTTATAAGTCACCTGCCCCTTCGTATTATCAGACAGTTATAAAGAATTTGTAATAAATCGTACATCTAGAGATACACTCGTTTTTATTGTGCTCTCCCAGTCACCACATTGCATATAAAGTACAGTAACTTTCATAGTGACTCACCACCAATAAGTTATATGACGTTTAGGGGAATTAAGTGATTAAAAATGTGCTTTGTTAAATATAGGATGATAGAAGCAAACTTATAACAGGCTCTTAAAATAGAAATCGAAACGTGGAGATTGATTAAAAGCACAAAACTACCGCATATTTTTTATTATACTTTGTCCAATGTAGGATGCTACTTTTGACAGTTGACACCTATATAGAGGGTATAAAGTTGCTGTTGCAATGTCAAGCCAAACATAAGGAAACAAACGCAACCTTAGTACGTAGCAATAAGGAAGTGACACCTGTCAAAAGTATCATCCTACATTGGACAAAGTATAGCAAAATAGGTGACATATTTTTAATATCTCGACAAAAGGAAAGAAAGTACGTATTGATATTTATAATAATACTCTCACATATACACCTAATAACCTAACCCAAAACAAGCACTTTTATTCTTCTTTTATAGATACTAGGGTAAACGGATAGACATACATTTACGATTTATAGTTTTTTTAATGGGTTCGCTCTTGATCTCTTTGGAAATCTAACCTAGAACCGGCAAAAGACAGGATCACTATCATTGCATCAAACGGTGATCCTATTGCTGTAAAATTCGCCAATATTAGTGAGTATCAATAGCATAGCAGTTAATGAACCTGCTGTATAACAGATCATAGAAAAAAGAAAAACTAAAATGTAAAAATAAATGTAAGTACCTAATTAAATTCAATCTCAGCTAATCTAAATGCGTTTTTCCATCGTAATTAAATAATATATATAAATAATTAAATACTAGACAACATTACACATATTGTTCTGAACCCAAGCTAAGTAGCTAAAACACTTGTGTTATGGAATTTAGAAACAACGACGGTACCACAACACCCAGAGCCGAGCCAATATATAAAAGTTCATTTTCTACATCGACCGTCATCAAATATAATATAGTTGTTACTAAATCAATCAACTATAATTTTATTGAGATATAAAAAACATTATAAAAATATAGTTTTCACGTTGACAACCCTACAAACAAGCGTGGAGCACGCAATCACATTAAAATATTCCACTGCAATCCAATTAAAACCTTATTACTTTGTAAATAAAGTGTGAAAAATATTAATAGTTAATTGTAAAGTCAGTGAGCACCCATTAAACATTGGTGCGAATCCATTTGACGCAGAAATAATTGCAACACTCGGATATTCGGTAAAGTTTCGTATATTATATCGGTGTTTTTCTTTATTTTAAATTGATTATTTAATAAATTACCAACAAAAGTGGTGGACCGGACATATGATGCGTAACAACCAAGGAAAATAGTGCAAAGCAGTTTAAGAGTTTAACCGATTCGTTGCTATATACGATTACCAGAAACGAAGGTTACGAGCTTGATTTACGTGAAAAATGAAGATAGTTTTATTATGGGTAGATTTCCCTAAAATTTAATTTGAAGGAGTTATCATCGATTCAAAAATGACACGGCTCCAGTGGCTAGCGCCACACGCAAAAGTAAGTTATGGCACGCCAGAAATGCCATCCTCAACGAATCGGTTAAGCAGCAGTTTAAGCGGTTTAAGTTACCCAAGAAATGGGAAAAAAGCCATGGAAGACTGTGTCTGAGATGCGAGGATGATATCAAAATCACTACTGGCCCAAAGTGGAGACGACGACTCAGGACAAGCCACAATGGAAACTATTCGAGCCGGCCTATGCCAAGAGGCACACTGAGATTAGGGATGTTTACAGAAAATTATAGTATTTATAATTTATTATAATTAATAAATTTTTGGTAGGAAAATACTAGAAAATATCAACTCGACTCAGAGGTTATTTTCAGACAGGACCTAAAGGGCGAGTCGATATTTTTTGTATTTCTCTATTAAAATTTATCATAGATAGAAAGATAGCATATTTAGTTCTTACTTTCGCGCACATTACACAGTTGACTAAAACCCTTTTTTAAGGATTTTACGCATTTTATTTTATATTTAATCCTGACGTTTCGACTCCTTTACAGGAGTGGTGATCACAGGTTTACTCAGATAATGGTTGTCATGTATTTTCTACTACCTTCATAATATTTTAATTTAGCACGTTCCTAACTGTTAATTTTTTTATATAAAACAAATTGTTTTATTTTTGACGTGATAACGTCTTATAAATTGGTTGCGGCTGGGAGTCACTTATGAAAAAGTGTAACGCTCGGTAACGTTACGATGAGTCACCGAACGAGAGAGAGGCCCGCCGAATGCCTTGCGTCTCTCTCCCACTCAACTATGATCGGTCTGCCGCGCGCATTGTGCAATTTAATTATATTCATATCAATAAATATTCTACCGAGAAAAAGACGTTGTCACGTAAAATCTTCGCCCGTAAAACCGACTTTACAGGCAAAAAAAAAAAAAAAAAAAAAAAAAAAAAAAAAAAAAAAAAAAAACCGACTTTTTACTTTTTATTTAGTAATTAAATTCTCACTACGATTACATTGTATAGGTACTACTGAGTCTACTACCAGTTCGGAAATTGGGAGGCCCGTCCGAGAAGAACTGGCGAAAGAAATTTGGGCAGGGGGACCGACCTCTATCTTACTGTTAATTGCAAAAAGAGCTAATTATATCATCAGGTCTTGCAATGTATTTTATTGCAGGTATTTGATATTATTCAAAAACAAGATAGCGTCGAAAATGCAATAGGTATGAAATTATTAATCGATTTATTAGTATTGCAAAATATAATAATTAATAATTTGGTATTTACTTAAGTAAATTCCTGTATTTGTATGACATCTTAATGTATGTACTTTCACATTAGATTTTTCTCTTAAAAAAATCTTTTTAATAACTACCTAGTTAGTTTAAGTTTATAAATTAAATTGTCGTCTGTTTGGTACACCCGTAGCGATCCTGCCTTTCGCACCGACGGTCCTGAGTTCGAATCCCTGAAAGGACAGATGTTTGTGTGATAAATATGAGTAGTTTGTACTCGAGTTATGGAAATTTATATTCTATGAATATGTGTATCTCTAATATCCATAACACAAGCCTTACAGTCCTTTGGGCTAGGCAAATTGATGTGAATGTAAGAAATATCTATATTATAATACTATAAATAAACAAATGCCGACCGCTCAGCAAGATTTAATGTACTTTTTAAATGACAGGAGTTGCTAACTACAATTCCTGTAGTGTTAAACTCTATATTGTCTGTACCATTATTGAGTTATACACACCAACCCAAGCTACTAACATTTGTCTCTTTCCACTCATTTCTCCATCGTAAGCAGTAGGAATGCTGGCTATTACATTTCTAAAAAAACAATCGATTACAGTAACGACAGTTCCAATCCGTACAAAACAATACGAGAGACGTGGCCACCATGACACGCACGTCCGCCATTATTTAAGCAGAAACAAAAACATCTGCCTAACCGTATTAGCTTACCATTGACATTCAAATCAGTAGCAGCCAACTCATTTATTTAGAATTTCGAACGAGTCATAGACAAAAGACGAACAATACGGTCGTTGGAGCAACACTAGTTCGGCGCAACAGTGGCGCCACGAAAACGCGCGTACATCTGTCAAAATTTGACAGTTGTATGTGTGTTTAGAAAGTGCGTGGAGCAATGCGTGTACTATGAAAAATATATATTTAAATATTGATCAAATAAATAATAGTCAAATAATTTGATTCCATAGCCTCAAGGGATTCTTTAGTACCCTAATACGATTATTACATCACTTACAATATCACACTAAAAAAATTGAATTATAAGACTTGTTTCTTTAGCAGTAAAATGGGAATGGTTCCACTCTATCTCTGAATCTTAACATGAAGCTATTTAAAGATCGTCTTCAAACCTTGCTTCACGAAAATCATATTATTCAGTTATTTATTTTTTGGAAAATAAATCATTAAATAAAATTAATTTAGAACTTACCTCTATGACGTCAAATTGACGTGATTTTTACCAATATTTTTATATTATTCTAATGTAATAACTATTAATTTGAAAACTTTAATATATGGTAATTTAATAAGTAGCTCTTGACATCGAAATAATAATTTTATCAATTATTTTTATTGTCTATTAACAATATTTAAATCTATTGTAAATTTCAAATGTAAAAACATAGTGAGACTCTGATTTGAGATTGTGTAAAATATATACTCTGTGGTAACATCTATGGTTAAACCTCAGAATACAGAATAAACCAGAAGGAGCATAGAGTCGATAACATATGCCACTTACTAAGTCCAAAAACAAGTCGCAACCCCCGCATTCCACATACTTCCCCCCTGTAAAGTGGTGCTAGCTTAGGGAGAGTTCCCTTATTGTAGGGTAAATTAAAATTCATATTTCAAAATAATGCAGTCCGAATAATATTTTTGTGTGAAAATATCACTATTACAATTATACTGTTAGGTAAATATTAATATACTATTATGCATAAAAAACCCTAAAGTGATATAAAACTTAAAATGAATTTATCTACATATAGGGCATGGCGGTTTTGGCAATCTTAACAATACCGGTATTTTTACCGTATTCAAATTTTCAAAACCTGGATCTCGATATTTTGGTGTTATTTAAGTATTTTTTAAATACAAAATTTACCCAGTTATTAGCGATCAAGTTAATATTTATTGAATAAGATTATGTATTTTTTTGTTAAAAATAGTATCAAAAATTACAGGAATCAGTAAAGATAGATAAAAATTAAACTTCAATTTACCATAATTAATCCACATGTTTATATTTTGTTTATGTCACTATTTTTAAAATTTTTGTTTAAATCCTATTTATGTATAATTAAAGTTAGGTATGAAGATAATCAGTCTTTGTTTAAAAATGAAATTACGTTAAGAGCTTAATTACTACAATATTTAAAAAAAAAACATTTTATTGGGCAAAATTAACGAAAGTTTACACAACATAAATGAACTCAATTTTAAAATCGTATTTTTTAATGTGTTCTTCAAATGTCTAAAACGCCATTCGCCATCTTGGATTCTGCGATGACGTTACTCCGATAGTACACAGTCATAATTAGGGAAGCCAAATTCAACCAAGTGTTTCTTATTTTGATATCATTTGGCAGTTGAAACCATTATTTATGAAGTATTATTAAGCTCATATTTATGCATTCAGGCACAAGCCACCAAAGATATTTATTAGAACTCATTATTTTCAAAATATTGGTTTTTCGCAAAATTGTATTGTTTAATGTCTGATGAAACATCATGGCGGCTAGCGTTTCTACGCGTGATTTCAAAATCATAAATAAAAAAGGGATTTATGGCATTTTTCGGATTAATAAAATTAAAATAAAAAAATTACTGGGTCATTACGATTTTAGCATTGATTTTTATTGGTTTAAAAAAAGGTGGGTGTAATATCAAAACTATTTTGACACTAAATTAATGAATATGTATTTATATATTTTGTAATATAATAAAACGTTAAATTATTTTGTAAACATATTTTTTCTTAATCTACTTAAAAATAATCCAATAAAAGTAGGGAATCATCCAGCAAAACTGACAACATTAATAAAATGGACTCGACCAAATTGTTTACAATTTGAACAAGTAAAAAAACTTCATTATTTAAACAAAATTAGATGAATATACACATGAAATGTGATCGTATCTAGTTTTTCTATTTTTCCAACTGCATTCTTACAGGTGGGAATCGCACAAGACGGCATTGTAAATTAAAAACTGAAAGAATTTTTCAGATGTACGTCACACGGTGGTCACAGATAGACTAGTCTTCCAAATTTCAAACTACTCTCTTTTAGAGTAGTTTGTGTGGCTTCAGTATAAGACGCGTTCGCGGTTTCTGGTTTGTTCTGTATTCTGTGGGTTAAACGCAATTGTCGAATTAAAACTCTTTGGTAGAAAAGGAACGTTAATACGAAATAAATATCATAATCAAACCGCCATCTTAAATAATTGGTTACATTTTGTTACAAAAGAAATTGGATATTATGTAATTTAAATTCATTTTTACTTTGAATGTACACTATAATATTTTCAGAAGCTACAAATTGAATAAGTTTAAACAATCACACGACACGACGAACAATAACTGAGTTTCTTTCATTAAATATTTAAACAATTTCATTACACAACAAAAATGTAGGTTTTTGTATCTAGTGTAATTTTCTAACGCAAAATATGAATGTTTTATGCAAATTAATGATTCAGTACTGAGAAAAACAGACCACGTACAGTGTTCACCACAAAAGAAGTAACTCATCAGCGTCATCAGACATATTACGCATATAAATAATAACTTCGACTCAATAGAAGTTTGCTAACTGAAGCGTGTTAGATCTGGAGTATCGATTAAAGTTGACAAGTGGTAGCCATTTTTTTTTGTGTGAAACAATTCTCGAGACAAGCGAGAGTTGCCATGTGAAAAATAAGAGACGAAACAAAAGATTGCCAGTAATTATTTATGGAACACAAATAAAAGACGACTGCTACAATACAGATATTGAAGTTACATAGTTATTTTTGGAATCATAGTGAATAACGATTATACGGACTTCAAAACACAAACGTTGAGGTATTTGTTTCCGTTATTTAAGTAGGTTTTTTTCTGAGTCAGTCTTTTACTTCATATATTGTCTGCTTACATACACAAGGTTCCAAGTTAAAACTCTGGTGTTGGTTGGTCTGGTCTGGTTGGTGCAACGGTAGCGATCCTGCCTTTCGCACCAACGGTCCTGGGTTCGAATCCCGGAAGGGGCAGATGTTTGTATGATAAATACGATCATTTGTACCTGAGTCATCGGTGTTTATATATATTTTCTATGAATATTACAGATTTATGTATCAAAGATGTATGTCTATCCGTCGCCCTAGTATCCATAACACAAGCCTTACAGTGCTAACTTTGGGTTAGTCTAATTGGTGTGAATGTAAGAAATATGTATTTATATGTAATCTGTCTGATGCTTTAT
This sequence comes from Calamotropha paludella, assembly GCA_927399485.1. NCBI lineage: Eukaryota > Metazoa > Arthropoda > Insecta > Lepidoptera > Crambidae > Calamotropha > Calamotropha paludella. The sequence continues at coordinate 1,428,452 of OV656806.1, read as the reverse complement.
TAAACTGAGTCGCACTTAGCGTGTTAGTTCCAATTTTGTAATACGTACCGCTAAGGAGTGGAACTCTTTGCCTGAGTCTGTGTTTCCTGACCAATACAATTTAGGGGTCCTCAAGTCACGAGTGAATAGGTATCTTTTAGGCAAGCGCGTCACGTCCTAGATCGCATGGTCGCTTACGATCAGGCGAGATAGTGGTCAAGCGCATGCCTATTTGCAATAAAAAATAACTTAAGAAAACTAAGTCGGAAAAAATCCAGCAAAATGAAAAAAATACATCAAAATCGGTTGAGTAGTTTCGTAGTTCATCGCGTTCTACCACTGTGACAGGGAATTTTCATATATAAAGATTTCCTTGTGGTTGCACTGTAACAAAAACCAAAGCATGCAATACCCTACTGAAGTGGAGTTGTTTGGAAACTGAAAACGTTTTAAGGTCATCAAATGAGACTAAAGCAATCTCATGCGCACAGACACACAATTGCACAAACACACACATCAAATATACAATTTTTGTTTTTTATTTTATAAGTTTTCTCATTTATATTTAATTCCATTCAACTGGCGGTTGCTTGGTGCAACGGTAGCGATCCTGCCTTAGCACCGACGGTCGTGGGTTCGAATCACGGAAAAGTAAGATGTCTGTGTGATGAATACTAGCATTTGTACCACAATCATGGGTATTTATATTGATTTCTATGAATAACACTTATTTATGTATCATATACGTATGTCTAGCCGTTACCCTAGTATCCATAATACAAGCCTTACAGTGCTTACTTTGGGCTAAGCTTATCGATGTGAATGTAAGACGTACTATTATTATAAATTGTAAACAAATGGTATCCTGTTTTGCCATAATTTGCCAAATAAACTGTTTATTTTACCCACAGATAAAGCCGAGGCAGAGTAAGGGATAGTAATATTTTGTTTTTATAAAGCTCACTAAAATTGAGATTTAATTTATTATTTATTTTGTTATTACAAGCACGGACAAAACGATTACATATAGACTACCACACATTGGAAATCGCTTAATATTTCCAAACTCAAATTCAATTTTTTATTTGCGCAACATTCTGTGCATAACTCATATTCAATGAAATGTTACAATTAAATGTAAATAATAAACTATTATATATCAATAACCAACCCACTTTTTATATAGATATAAATATTATTTTCTCAAAACATAGCATCTTTTGAAATAGTCAAGAATTTAAAACAACATATCTTTTCTTCTATCTCATCAAACAGATGTTATAATATCTTTGTCATAATAAAATGCATTGGGACAGAAGTGTTTTTTTGTAGAACATCCATTTAACACGGCTTGTCCATCACTGTGGCGACATCTATACGTCATTTTGATAAAAATCGATAACAGGATCATGATCGATTCGTCGCTTAAAATTCCGTATTTAAGGAACCAAACTTTACGCTTCTATCACGCAACTTTAAGTAAAAAACTACCTTATTTTATAATACGGAAAGAATGAAACGAATGTTTTAATTGAATTATAATTTTGTTTTAATAGAATTATAATTTTGTTTATAACATTTTTGTATAAAAATGATTAATATCGGTTTCGAAGGCGGAAAAATATTAACCGCTCTTGTGTCAGTTCTAATAAAACAATTTTTTTCTAGAAAGGGTAAAATTTATGTCGTCGTCTCAGCCAAATGATGTCCACTGCTGGACAAAGGCCTTCCCCAAAGATCTCCTCAACGACCGGTCCTGTGCTGACTCAATCCAGGTGCTTCCCGCAACTTTCACCAGATCGTCGGTCCATCGAGTAGAAGGCCTCTCTACACTGTGTTTTCCGATCCGTGGTCGCCACCCAAGATCTTTTCTGCCCCAGACGAGCTATGTGCCCCGCCCACTGCCACTTAATTTGGCAATTCTGCAAGCTATATCGGTTAGTTTGGTTCTCCTACAAAGTTGCCAAGATTTCGAAATGGAACATACCTGAAAACTCAGGTAAAGGTCTATATTTAAATTTCTAAAATTATCATTGAACGACTTTTAGCCATTTGGCAAATAAAAAAAAAATATTCAAAATCACAGGCACACCATTGCCATGTCATTTAATAAATTATTACACTTCCATTTTAAAAACTGTAGGAAAACAAACAGGAAGAAAAATCCAAACTATTTATGTAGCTTTTCAAATGCTTGTAATGAGCTACTAAACAAATTTTAAAGTTCAAAAGACATCCATCAAACAAACATCGTCGTGTCTCGAAAATAAGGAAGCGAAAAATCGTTATACAGACCAAATAACACAAAGCATGAACTTTGTTACAAGGATTACTTCCTAGGGAAGAGATAGACATGCAGATTGGGGTCGGAACAGGCCGGCCGATCCATCATCGCGTGCCACGAAAATATTTGTACTGGCCGCGGTCAGTAGGGACGTTTCCGCCCTCCTATCTTTACATCTATCAAATACAATGAATTACACGCGATACAGACTAATTACAAATGGCACATATAGACTGATCGACCGATTTGTTTGGTGACCGACGCCAAAATCTTCTCTGAAGTGGGATTTTTTTTTCGGTCTGGTCTGTTCACGCGGTCTGGTGAAATTGCTTGGCATATGTGAAAAGGACGCTGACGATCATGGCTTGACTGTGAAAACGTGAATGCATGGTCTTTCTACGTCTGGGGAAAGCGTCTGTATAATATGCCAATCATTAAAACAGTATAGAATCTGGAAAGAGTTGATACATTTCAATAACTTGGGCATATCATAACCTCGGACTTCAAAATACAGAAAAAGTAATATTTCTTATATACACACCAATTAGCTCAGCCGTACGAGTATATGATACAAAGATATTTAAAGTAATATTTAAAGAAATATATGTATATAAACACCCACGACTCAGGTACAAATGATCGTATTCATCACACAAATATCTCCCTCTTCCGGGATTCGAATCCATGGTCTTCGGTGCGAAAGGCAGGATTACTACCGTTGAACCCAACGGTCGTCGACATGTATATATATTATATAAAATATTATTCTCAGGCGGGAATTCCCGCCTGAGAATTCACTTGTGACCCGAGTCGATTTTTTCTAGTATTTTTCTATTATAATAATTTATCTTATAAGATCGCGTTGAAAATGCTTAAAATGTATAAAAAATATAAAACTGTATATATATTTCTACAAGTATAAAATATCTATTTACCATATAACGACGGCGAAGTAATAGGAAATTTCATTAAAACATGCAAATAACGAATTTTAATTCGAAATGACTAAAAAGGGAATTTCTTCACGATTTCAGTTAGGAGATCTTGGCACTTCACCGTCGATATGTATGTTTATCCGTAACCCTAATATCGATAAGACAAGCCTAACAGGGCTAGGCTAATCGGTGTGAATATTGGAAATAGTATTATTATTATAAATATATTAATCTGGTTACAACTTGAAATGAACTCCACGTTTTTTTCCGCTTTACCCATCATAGCGAGTGTCGGCGCACATCTCAAAGGATTATTTATTTATTTTCATTTGAACCCAAAAAAAACTCTCATCAAAACAATAAAAAGCGTCTGTCACAGCCCGTCATATTTCCGCGAGAGTGCGCCCGCGCAGCAGACAGCGTGTGACAAGGGACCAGCGAGTCTTAATTGATCTCCTCTCGAGTGTGAACACGTCCTTATAAAGCACTTTAATCGAATTTTATCTTTTGACCATAATATCTGAATTAATTTGACTTTGATGACTTAATGCAATGCGTCGCACACTAATATATTGGAGTTCAGATAAAGATCAAGCGATAAATAATTTTCTTTTTCTTTTTTAATTTAACAAATTGTTGTTTTATGTATAACGGAATACAAAGTGGATTTTAAAACACTTTGGTTACTATATTTTGTTTGATTAACAGAATATAAGGTAATAAAGAAAAAAAATAATTTCAATTGACTGTGACCTAGTGAAGTCTTGTCAAAACAAAACCGGCCAGGTGCGAGTCGGACTCGCGCACGGAGGGTTCCGTACAAAGTTTTAGTTAAGTAAAACAATTACGTTTGTTGTATGGGAGGGATTACATGTTTATTTTATTTTATTATTAAAGTAAAAATGCAACTGAGTATTTTATGAATATTTCAAGTGCCTACATGTTGCCATTATTGATATCGAGCAAAAAGGGCAAAAAATATCACGTTTGTTGTATAAGAGCCCTCCTTAAATATTTATTTTATTTTATTTTCAGTATTTGTTGTTATAGCAGCAATAGAAATACATAATTTGCAAAAAAATCAACTGTCCAACTTTAGTGGTTTTTGAGATACAGTCTGGTGACAGACAGAGGGACGGACACACAGCGAAGTCTTAGTAATAGGATCCCGTTTATACCCTTTGGGTACGGAACCCTAAAAACGATAATATATATTTGAAAACAACATACTTAAAGGTAAAGTACTATTACTTTCACCAGTATTATAGTATTTTATACAAGTATGTACTTAATCAACTAGCTTATATATACTTCTTAAATTGTTACATAACAGCAATTAGCCCAGCCCAAAGTATGCACTGTAATAATTGTCTTATGGACAATGGTCTAGGGTAACGGATAGACATAAATAAATGATACATAGATATGTAATATTGGTCATATTCATCACACAAACATCTGCCCCTTCATGGAATCCAGGAACGTCGACGCTAAGGGCAGGATCGCTAACGTTGCGCCATACGATCGTCGAAATGTATATTTCTTTAAATATCAAAGGAATTTTATTTGGACCCTACTTATATAATAATATTTGATATAACCCAACCTAACCTAATCTAAGCTAATTTTTTTTTGTACATGGGGAAATGCGTTCCGCATAATCCCCCGCAGGTGATAGCGTAGTTACGTGGAAATCCCGTTCACGCACTACTCGGTATAAGTTTAAACCCAATAAAAACACTTATATCACCATGACCCCTGACGGTCAGGGTAATGATCAGGTAACATTGTGCATCCCCCAACCTAACATAACCTATTTTACCCAGTGAAACATCCTTTATGGATTCTATCTGCCGCAGGTTGGCAGCAGGGATATATATTTTTTGAATGGGTTTGCTCTTGATCCCAATCATACCCGGGTGTTAAGACAGGATCCAGGATATAGAGCGATGCCTTCCTTCCTCCTGGCAAGACCAGCTGGCGAAGGATGGCGTCTTGCCCATCTGGGGGGATGCCCACACCCGGGCATCCTACTTTATGGTGCGGCCTTCGGGTCAGTTTTCCAGGCACCCCGTGGTATAAGCCACCAACGATACCACGGGACTAACGGCATTGCGGGGGTGTATACTTAGGTTTTTAGTGGGTAGGCCTCCAATCCTCCATCGGGCACTAGGCCAAATGGGAAGACTCCCACATAACTGCGTCGCTCGCCCGGCGGCGCAGTAATGCGGGGCGCATTTTCCTAAGGTTAATAAAAAAAAGGATCCAGGATAGAGCGAGCTAACCCAGAAGATGCCTAATCACCCTGGCCTTGAAAACGGACGGGTTATAAGTTATCGGAATATCGGACTCCCTATACCTCGCATGGAGCGGAGCGTCAGAGGTATACCAAGAAATAAAAAACCACTGGGTTGTACCCTCTACGCCCACTTCTACTACCTTCTATGGACTTCTGTGGGGCGGCTTTAGGAAATCCTATCAGAAACTAACCAGAAAAATTACTAAAACCACATACACCAAGTTTAGTTTGCAATTAATTACTCATTATCTAGAAACTCTTACCTACAATGACTTCAAGAAAGAATAAAAATACTTCTTACATTCACATCAATTAACCTACCCAAAAGCACTATATGGCTCGTGTTATGGATGCTAGGGTAACGGATAGAGATACATAAATGATACGTTGATATGTAATAGTTATAGAAATATATATAAATACCCATGACTTAGGTACAAATGATCATATTCATCAGACTTCCGGGATTCTAGCCCAGGACCGTCGGTGCGAAAGGCAGGATCGCTACCGTTGCACCAAACCATGATTGTGTAAAATATATCGTTGTTGATATGCCTTGATCTAAATAAATAAGTATCTGAAATCGAAAATTCATTGCCGAAGTATTGCTACTTCAAAATCTTTTAACATAGAACTTACGAAACCGTGCCGTATCCATCAATATTCAATATACACAACGTAAATACTGATATCGAAAGAAAATCATTTTATCTTTGAATCCTTATTCAACAATCAATAGCTCCACTAATCGATCTCTAAAAACCCTTGCGTCACAAAACAGTACAAACCGATGCTTTCAAGAACACAAACAAAGAAGGATTCCTAGCAAATGTCAAAAAAATCATAGCAAATCGATCGTTTGATCTGTTCTCTCAATCGATACGTGTAAAACAACGGTTGCGATCAAACAAGCCGATGGGCGCGCGCACTTCCTGCGATCGTTTAATTACTGCCCCGTAAACTGTGGTTCCGGGATATGTTTATTTTAAATATACATCGTAACTGTACTTACTTGTAAAGTAGAGAGTTTATACCTATCTCTAAATACTTCTATTCACTATCTTGGTACGAGTCCTTGCTGAAGCCTTAACTGCTAATGATAAGGGTGGCTATATCTTGAATAATATTTACTCTAAAAACACAAATTTGTTGTTTGTGTGTTTGTCTGTCCGCTCTTTTTCCATTGTATCAATAACGTTACCATAGCAACGCGTTACCGGGTCAGCTAGTATATACTCTAAGAACACAATTTTTTTGTTTGTGTGTTTGTCTGTCCGCTCTTTTTCCATTGTATATGCGTTACCATAGCAACGCGTTACCATAGCAACGCGTTACCGGGTCAGCTAGTACGAGATAAAGATAACTATGATGTTTTTATTACGTGTTTCCACAAGTATAAAGCGGCTATCAATAAAAATACTGATGCTTATGAATTAGTGTTGCCCAAATTCAGTCTTGGTCTTGCAGTCTTGGTCTTGTTCTTGCGTTTTTGCAAGACCAAGACCAAGAACAAGACCGCGTATTTTTAGCAAGACCAAGACCAAGACTGACCGTGCAAGACTTGAGCAAGAACAAGACTAAGCCTGCAAGACTCTTGCGTCTTGCAGCTAGGACTTAGCGCTATTTCACGGAGTAGTTAGGTGTAACAGTTCGGTGTATAGGTACGCTTAGGAATTCTATGAGACGCAAAAAACTGTATCAAAGAATATGAAAAACTGGATCTATGCGCATTACGACTAATACCATAAACATACCTACATAGCGAATAAAAAAATATCCATTAAAATCAAACTGAGTGCATGCATAGTTATGTTTTAACCATCGGCACTTTGATAATGCGGCATCAAAGGTTTTGTACTTACTTCTCAAAGAAATTTGCTGCTTTTCGGAAGCACATGGTTATAATACACGCGCCGGCGGCTTCTTTTGAAATCATATACAACAATCGTTGCCGCCGCGCCGAAATCACAACATTTGACACTATTTGATTGCCGCCACAGGGCGTAGGCGTAGGTATACTCATGCAAAATAATTTCGAATTTTAAGAGTACCTACAGGTGTTCCAAAGAATAAATAAGTTTCAGAGTGCTTATAATGAAAATGAATACATTATACTGATCACGCAAGTAGTATTATGATTAGAATAAAATGGTAAGGATAGGTAGTAGATGTCATAATAATTTATTCTAGTAAGTATATATTATAATATTGATTATATGGTTTTAAACTAATTACTTAGGTACTATTATTGTACATTTAGTCATTATATTTCTTAAGTTTTTACAAGAAAAAATAGCAAAAAAGTGTTCAAATATCACCCGTTTGATAAATATTGTAGCCACTTTTAAATATACTTGAAACGTGTAAAAAAATTCTACATAATTAATAAAATAATATAAAAAGCGTAGGTACTTACCTACTAATAAAATAAAAAGCCTGCGATTTATTATTAGTAAATAATCACGGCAGCCGAGAGTGTGTCTCCACTTTTGAATACATAAATCATAACCAGATCACTAGAGCCACTTCAAAAAAGAAATTTGTAATTCCTAGGGTTCAAAATTATTTTGGTGACAGAACTTTACAGAAGCGTATACCATATCTTCTTAATTCGTTGCCCGAAACTATTAGATGTGAAACGGATAAAAATAAATTTAAAAAAATATTAAAAGATTATCTGATGACTACTATTTAACACAACAATTGTATGTTTTTATTTATTTTTTTGCATTCACAATGCAATATTTCTATAAGATATAAAATACGTGTGTAAAAAACAACCACGCCTCCGAGCCCATCTGAGGGCTCGGAGGCGTGGTTGTTTTTTACACACGTATTTTATATCTTACAACAATTGTATCTTATTATTATCACCGCTAAATTTTCCTTCAGTTTGTTGTAATTCAGTCTAAATCCAATTATTGTGCACTTAACTTTACCTGATACAGTTATAGTTGTATTATATACCTACATAATTATAATTATAAGCTAAGAGACTAAAGATCCCTCAGTCAAACCGACAAGTCGGTTTTGTGGGACTAAATTGTATCTTTGTATTTTTTTTTCTTGTATATGAAATAAATAAATAAAAAAAAATAAATAAAAAAAAAAAAAAAGTATTTACAAGCAGTGCCCGCGACTTCGCCCACGAAGAATAGTAACTTTGGAGGTATAGTGACGTTCAGGATTTATTTATTTATTTTAAAACTTCTGTCATCAAACATACAAACAAACTCTTCAGCTTTATAATATTAGTATAGATTAGTATAGATGTACGCCAAAACATTCACTTATATGTAAAGAATAGTGATTGGCACTAATTCTTTACATATATTTTATTCACGCGTCGCGTCTGTACAAGTAGGTAATAATCTGTGTTTGTACGCCGCACGCGGCATCGTTTGATTTGCGGCGGCATCCTTTTAATAGAGCCGGCACGTGGCGAGGCGGCGCGGTAGAAAGCAAGGAAACGTACTATAAACAAAGGAATTATTTTAATTCCAGTCATTTCCAATTGAGCTGTGCTTCGAGTCTAACTTAATAATTGTTTTTACTAATTCTTGTTGTTTTCTAAAAACGTATCACGTGTACAATTTAATATGAGTGACGAAGATTCAAATTATTCTAGTCCGAGTAACGAGAGTTTGAGTCACAGATCTAAAAGACCCAAAAGCAAATTTGAGGAGTTTTTCGAAATAATTCATGCATCCCAAACTGCCTTGTGTAAATTGTGCCAACATAAAAAGACTGAAATAAAAATGAAAAACAGAAACACTTCAGGCTTAAGGAAACATCTAATATCTTTCCACAAAAAGGAATCACAAATATTTCTTCCTGTTAAACCAAAATTAAGTGGAGATATCACAAGCTTTTTAGTAACCGCTGGAAGAAGTGGACAGGTAAGAATATATTTTTTTTATATGAAAACTCCAGGAACTCAAAAAAGTCTTTTTTGAACAAATGACTTTAAACTGACTTCGGAATATTTTATAGATATTGATAAAATAGTAATACATAGGTACATATTTCGCGTCATTTTTAACAATGGTCGAAATTGTCGCTACGGGAATTTTAACTCCGCGTAGCTGTTCATGCGATACTTTCAAAAACGCCATTAACTTACGTAAGTATTTTTGAGTTAGTGGTGTTTTCATCTAGGGGTGCGACATATTAAGTATGTAATTATCGTCTTAAATATTTTTATAAACACCTATATTTTCATTTGTTTTCATAATCGGCCAGTAACAACTAAGTACTTTATTTTGGTAAATTACAGTACAGTGCAACCTTAATATAACAAATGTCAATTTAACGATTTTCTCGATTTAACAACAACAAACCTCCTCCTCCTAAACGCTCAAACCTAGTATGTTTTAAATAATAACACAAGATTTATTGTTTTATTTCAGTCGGAAAACAGCAGTGACAACATCACGACAGCTACAGTTGATTGGGTAGTGAAAAAATATCTTCCCTTCTCATTTTTCGATGACGAAGCTACACAAGTATATTTTCGACGTATTTGCCCTAATATGGAGTTTCCTAAAAGGTCTACACTTAGAAGGAAAGTCAAAGAGCGATTTGAAGAGCTCCAATTTAATCTCAAGGAACGACTTCAACAATTATCATCTAAAATGTCATTTACCATTGATGGGTGGACGTCAATTGCTGGTAGGAGTTACTACGGGGTTACTATGCATTATATAGACAACGAATGGAAGTATCGATCTGTAGTTCTTGATTTTATACCATCACGCGGTCGACATACTGGGGAAGATATTGCAACGATTTTCCATGAATGTTTATTGGAATATGGCATAATTGATAAAATACAAGGTATCACGGTCGACAACGCAACTGCAAATACCAAATTTATGTATGAACTGGGCAAACAGTTGCCACACTTTGATTCAGACAATCAACATTTCCGGTGCTTTGCTCACATTTTAAACCTTGGTGTACAAGATTTATTAGAGACCTTAGCATTACACTGTGAGTCTGACACTAACGCGCAAGATCAGCAGTATGAAGACTATGCAGACGAAACTGAGGAAGATGAAGAATATGCACCAAATATTGCTGACTCGCGTACATCTGTAACAAAGTTACGCAGTATTTCCAGTAAAATAAAAAGAAGTGAGATAGTGAAGAAGAAGTTTCAGTCTGCTTGTGAAGCAGCTGGCGTGCCATCAAATCTAAATGCCATTCTTGACTGTCCAACAAGATGGAATTCCACACATGATATGATTGGATTTGGTTTAAAAGTGAGAGCGGGCATTAACATATTGTGCAGTTCTGTCACCGAATTGAATGATTTTCAAATCACAGCTAGTGAATGGCAGGTACTCGAAAAATTACATAAATTTCTAATAAACTTTAAACTTTTAAGTACAAAACTTGGTGGAGACAAATATGTTACATTACCGCTAGTCATTGTATCATTCAATCTCTTGCTAGATAAAATTGAATCCATGGTAAAACAGTTAGATGAGAAACCTAATCGATCTGAAGTGGATGAAAGGCTCATTCTAGCTTTCCAAGCAGCTCGAGACAAAATGCTTAAACATTATAAGAAGAGCAACTGGATTTATTGTACTTCTTTAATTTTAGACCCAAGGCATAAGGCTCAGACTTTTGACCTGACAATGTGGGGGAAGCAACTTAAAACAGAAAGTCTGCGCAAGTTCAATGAACTTTATGAAGAATATAAAAGTCTACACTCACTGAACAAATCTCTGGAATTGCCAAGAAAAGAAAATAAAGTATGTGATGAAGATGAAGACATTATAGACTTTGATAAACTCTATGAATGTCCCTCGACGTCATCTGGATCTTGTCTTCAAGGCTTAGTGATAGACGAGTTGGAGGAGTACCTGAGAAAACCAAGAACTGCCAGCTCGGAAGACATTTTAGATTGGTGGAGGACGCATGAGACAGAGTATCCGACTTTATCGAAGATGGCCCGTGATTTTCTCTCAATACCTGCAACTTCAGTACCTGCTGAGAGATTATTTTCTAAAGCATCATTAGTAATTAGAAAACATAGAAATAGGTTAAGTGATGAGTCAGCCAGATGGTTACTTTGTATTAATTCTTGGTCAAAAGAATTGATATAAAGTAACATAACCTAATGATAAAGCTGTTGTGTACTGTTATGTTTGATTTGTGTTGTATTTTATTTTTGATTGAAATAAATGATAAATCATAAAACTCTTTTATTAAATTTCATGCAAGTTGAGGGTTCAATCTCTTTCTAGACAGACATTGTTATTTAAAATACAGTCAAGTTATTGTAATTAATTTGTTTTTTTACATGTTTTAGCAAATGTAAGCTTATAAATCATAAATGTTTATTAAGAAACAGTTACTTCCATGGAAAACGACATATAGGTCAGTTGATTTTTCGACTTTCTTATCAAATCTTCAGTTATTTATTAATCTGATTGATCTTTACTATGGCTATGTTAATTCAAGCTCACAATGTTCCAATTCTAATACGTTTTTCTAAGATTTAAAGTAAACTTTAATAAATAGCAATAGACTAATAGGTAATTGCAAGACTTGCAAGACTCTTGCTGCAAGACCAAGACCAAGACCAAGACTGCAAGCGCAAGACCAAGACCAAGACCAAGACCAGGTGTATTGGCGCAAGACCAAGACCAAGACTGGCTAAGTCTCGTCTTGTTCTTGCATTTGGGCAACACTATTATGAATAATGCGATCGGTGACGGAAAGCAAACTATAAATTATAATTTAATAATATTTCATTTACAAAGTGCTGATTGTCAAATTGATACTATTGTGCGGTTTAATGACCGTACAATCTTTTTTATCAATTTTAAAATTTGACCGCTAAATGTTCATATCTAAAGTAATTTTGTTAATATGACATTGAAAGAAGAGTAAATGCAAGTAATCGAATGAATGGGTCGAAAATCGAATGAGTGTTTTGCACGCTTTTCTGAGCAGCCAGAAGGTGTCAAAAAAGGCCTGAATGGCTGTGCATAGAGGCGTGTTGGTACCGACTCTAATGTATGGAAGTGAATCTCGAGTTTAGCAGTAGAAGCACGAATGTATGATTAATGCAGTGGAAATAAGAGCTTTAAGAAGTATAGCTGAATTAATTAGATGGATAAAATAAGGAATGATGTGATAAGATTGTGGAGTGGTGTGGAAGAAGATATAGTGGTAAAGATAGAAAAAGGGACGCTTAGATGGCAAATCGGTAACAGCAGACCAAGGCGAACTTTCAGGGACCAAATAGAGGATGTCCTGAAAATGGCCAGGTCAAAAGTACCCTTAACCGACGAGCTTGTAAAGGCTTGAAACGGAGTTGAAGAAGCGAGAGAATATGTAAGGATCACAGAAATCTGTGATCTATGCCTAACGCTGCGGAAAAAAGGCGTAATTTCATTATGTAATTTTGTTAGAAATAATTCAATTGTTCTCAGACGTGAGATGCGACTAGAAATCTCAGCGATAAATAGTATTCCAAGTCCCCAAAGACTCTTGAGATTTTTTTTTTTTATCTAACTAGCTGACTTGGCTTAGCGTTGTTGTGACTCAGTTATTATAATTTGAAATAAAAACATTTTTATTGACAAAAAAATCCTAAAAATTCAAATCAAACAAGTCCTATGTTCTAAGTGGGAACAAATCTAGCAAAAACATCAAAATCGATTGAGTAGGTTCGGAGTTCATCCCGATCAAACACAGGGACATGGACTTTATTTATATATATAAACTTTTAAATTGTAGTAATTTAATTGTTTTTAAAAATCGCCAGAATACATAATAGGGCTAACACCGCCGTAACCATTTCACTACTTAAGTGGTAATAAGTTCAATTCTTAACAAGACATTTTATTTATTTATTTAATAGGACAACCAAAAAACATGAATTAAACACAAACACAGACATAAGTTGGGCCATACCTAAAAGTCTTAAATTTTTTTTTATTGTTAATACCTAAGTTGATCGCTTTCTCACCCGATAGTAAGCGATGATGCGATGTCGGATGTGACGCGCTTGCCTAGAAGATACCTATTCACTCGTGATTTTAAGACCTCTAAATTGTATGTGTCGGGAAACACAGACTTTTCGCATTTGTAATGTCAAAAACAAAATCAAAAAAACAATGGCAATATATAATTAAAAATTTCATTGGTAGGCTATTAATTCAACATTACCATATTCTTGGAAATAAACGCTTATCTTATCTATCTTATCTTACAAAAGTCAAACTAATCGTAAATATACACGAATTTTTTTAAACGGGAAATATTTAAAATATTCTCAAAAAAATAATAAATGACCACCTCAACAATGCAACTGGTTACCTAAAGGTTAGCTTAAGTTACTAATTGTATTTTTTGACGATTAATTACTATTTTTCGATGATCATTTAAATATATGCCTTTTTAATCTACCCACAGGTTAGTTTTCATTGATCATGTATTGAGATTTAAAACACTAATAAACGATAAATGTGAACAAAGTTGACAATAACGAACAGCGTAGTAAAAGCTGTTATATCACCATTGAAGATCCATCTGATCGATAGTTTTTCTAAATTAATGTTCATATATACTGAAATGCTATATATTTTGACTTCCCAAAACCCGGTATCGTTGTTAAAGTCACCTGCGACCAACATCAATTACACATAAAAAAAAATCATTGCTCACCATCAGTTACAGTACCTATTTACAATAAAAAAAAACTACCCACAAGTTAGTTTTCATTGATCGTGTATTGAAATTTGATGGATGAAACACTAATAAACCGTAAATGAGAACAAAGTTGACAGTAACCAACAGCGTCGTAAAAGCTGTTATATCGCCATTGAAGATCCATCCGAGCGATTGTTTTTATAAATTAATGTTTCTGATATACGGGTCGGCGCAGATACGCATCCGGCCCCTTTGATCCGTGGAAACATACGTCATTACACCTCAAATCTAAGTCAATGACAGATTTACGGCGTATTTAATACGGATAAAGTAACACCAATGGTTTTTTACTGGTGCAAATTATGAAACCATTTTATTGCTTCGATCACCATAATCTATAGATATATAAAAATTGTGTCACAATGTTTGACCGCAATGAACTCCGAAGCTACTCAACCGATTTTGATAATTATTTTTCCCTTTGCTATATTTTTTTTGTAACTTAGGACATAGGATAGGTTAATTTAAAATAAAAAAAATATTGCAAGTTATAACAACTGAGTCACAGCAACGCGTGGCCGGGTCATCTAGTCTATATATATAAAACATTCTTGTCACAGTGTTTGACTGCAATTAACTCCGAAACTACTCACCGATTTTGATGATTTTTTTTTCATTTTGTTGGATTCGTTCCGACTGTTATGTTCGGGATAAAAGTATTTTCCTGTTAGTTTGTTAAAAGTCATGGGTGGTTATGGTATGTTTATGTATAAGGTACAAATGCTCGTATTCATAACACAAACATCTGCCCCTACCGGGGTTCGAACCCAAGACCGTAAATGCTAAAGGCAGAAATCAGGCGAGACAGCGGTCAAGCACTTGCCTATTTTATTTCCTCTATTAATCGTCACGTGCGTTTTTTGACATTGTAGCAGCTAACAGCTTCCTTATGGAGCTTGGAATTATATACACATATAAACATAAAAAAACATGAAAAACTAAGTCATTTTAACTTTCTAAGGCTTCTTAATTAATCATTGCCATAAAAAGCGCAAGAATAATACGGTAATCATGTTACACGGCAACTTGCTAAGGTTTTATTAAAGACGTTAATTCTCTACAATATTTCCGCGTGGAAATAATATGGTTTCGATACGAAGCCGCCAAACGCTGTATTACCATAATCACACGTATAGGTAGGGTTGTCAAAGTCGAGAGAGCATTTAAAATGTATTCAAAAACCCTTGTCAAAAGATAAAGGAATTTATTTGGTAAGGAGTTATCGAAAACCGAAATGGAAATCTTTTACATTTTTTTTTGCCTAGAATATCATTACTTGACACCATTATTTCATTTATTACTTTATACATTTTTTCCCGCAGGAAAACGCTGAGATCACAGATTGCTACTTTACACGATCCAGACATACATCTTTCGCAGCTTCGATTCTTATAAGACCTTTCATGGGAGCTCGTCAGTTAAGAATACTTTTAACCTGGCCTTTTTTAAGGACATCTTCTATTTGGTCCCTGAAAGTTGGCCTTAGTCTGCCTTTACCGACGTGCCCATACACATTTGCCTCCTAAACTTATTTTGAAAATTTCCTTTCGTCCATTCTCTCTATATGTCCAAATCATCTAAGCACCCCTTTTTCTATTTTTGTCACTATATCTTCTTCCACACCACACCGCTCCCTTATCAGATCATTCCATATTTAATCCATCAAATTCATTGCAGCTACTCTTGTTAAAGCTCTCATTTCCACTGCATTAAACATACATACGTGCTTCATACATTTCATTACTTTAGCACATTCCCAAAAATAAGTACTTTTATATAATATATGCTTGACACATATTCATTTTTGCTATATAATTTTTATTGTGTGTTTTATTATAATTTAAATAAAACAGCCTTTATACTGATATTTGCGCATAATTTATATTTAATCCTGACGTTTTGACTCCTTTACAGGTGCCGTGATCACAGGATGACTAAGGCAATGGTCGTCACCTTCACAATATTTTAATCTTTCATTTATTTTTTAAGTTTGACTATTAAAACCACTAGATGCTAGAATACAAGAGTATGCTATTAGTGAGACTTACCGATTCATATAAAGCTTAAATTAAGTCTTACTTATATATGCTTGAGATTTTCGTGCGGTCGTGACGCTGATATTTTGCTGCAGAGGAAGCGTTCAATGTCCCTTTATTGTCTTTATTTTATGTTTTGTATTACTACTTAGTTTGTTATTTTATTGTCATATTTTATTATTGTAGAGATTTATTACAACTAATAAATAATGCAATTCATTTGATATTGAAAAAAAAATGTGATCCCAATTTTCTAAATCTTTATTAAATTATCAGTCACTCTTATCTAATTTTTATTACAGAAATAATTATACTTCAATCAATAAATAAGAAAAAGAATTGCTTTCCATGTTATGTACTTTTTATATCAATTGCATAATTTCAATTAAAATTTCAATTTCAATAATATAATAGACAACCCTATTTTGCCAGCTGGCAAACGTCAACTATTTTATATGAAACCAACACAATTTATTGAGACAGTGCAAAAAGGTGTTTAATAAATGCTTAAGCTTGTCAAATACATAGCACATTTATAATTGTAATTTTACTTAATTAAAATTTCATGTAAGTATACATGGTGTCAAAGAGCCAAATGAATGATGATACGTAGCATCATCCCATCATTGGAAAGCTTTTTTGACGTGACAACGTCTTATAAATTGGTTTGCCGGGTGACACTTCAAGAAACTGCGTTACGCTCCGCTCACGTTATGCGCTCACAATGAGAGCGAGTGAGAGGCACGCGTCCCTTCCACTCGGGCATGGTTAGCCCGCCTAAGAGCGAGAGAGACAGACATAAAAAGTGGAAGGGACGCGTGCCTATAAATTAATGTTTTAAATATAATTCTTTGTATAAATAAATGTTTTAAATTGTTACTATTATTTCATCCTTCTTCCTACTATACGAATGAATATTCACATTAAAATTATTTTACCACTCAAAGTCGTTGTCACGTAAAACTTTCGCCCGTATACCGACTTTACAGGCAACCAATTTTTTTTTATAACATGATACGTACGAAATTGGTATTTATTTATATTGGGATACAGACGTTATTATATATGTTAGGAGACATAATGATAACTAAGTCGGTTTTTCCTGAAACATACAATTTAGGGGTCTTCAAGTCACGAGTAAATAGGTATCTTCTAGACAAGCGCGTCACATCCTAAATCGCGTCATCGCTTACCATCAGGCGAGATCTCCGGTGAGATAGTTGTCAAGCACTTGCACAATTTAAAAAAAGTCTAGTTTTTCACAAGCGATAAGAGTTTCCACTAATAATTATTCAAAGGTGCTGCCAATCTTTTCGGTACTTTGCCTCGAACAGGAGATTGAGTTGAAATAATTTATTTGGGAAATGTAAAAAAATAATATGAAAATTTTGCTTATAAGTACTACATATACATATATAAATTTAATTTTTGGACAAATTTATGAAAAATATTCGTTTTATAACTCACTGATAGTAATTTTGTAAAATTAAATTTGTAAAATTTTTGTCCATTTCTCTGTCTATCTATATATTTTGGTACTTATAAGAATATGTGATTGCGCAATGACACGCTATATATTAATATCAAAACCTCACAGTTCTAACTAATATTATAAATATGTAAGTGAGTTTGTTTGATACACTTTTACGGCTTGACTATTTAGTAGTTAATCATGAAATTTAGCCTGCACTTTGCCAGGGGTACAGAAAAGTACATGGGACATCTTTTATCTATAAAAAGTACTGATCCCGAGGAATAGAAATATAACTCATCCGCGGGAGAAAGCTAATTTTATTATAAATATTTATTACCGTTCCATAATTTTTCATGTCTAATGGTGGAGGCATTTTTACCAGACGTATTTTTTCGGACATAATGCGGGTTTTTTTTGTTTTTGACGTGATAACTGTCGTGAAGGGACAAAATGTAAAGACGGAAGATCAGGGTAAAGTACAGTTTATCTATTTACAAAATAATTAAAGAATAAAAAAAATGGAGGTAAGAAGAGTGAGGGCGAGAATGAGTAGTGTACAGTGAAATTGTGAGTAGGTGGTTGTGGGTCGTCGGCGATCTTCTGTATAGGTGGCTTGTGGCCCGGGGCTTTAGGGCCCAGAGGCGGTGACACCGTCGGATGAAGGGTGGCGTTGCCGGTAGACAGGTGGCGGGGCAGACGTCGGCCGGAGCTGCTGATAGACGGGCAGCGCTGCTGGTAGGTCGGGAGGCGTGACAGGTAGGTTGGGCGGCGCTGCTGGTGGACGGCCTGCACCGATTTACTGCCGGCGCTGCTGGTAGACGGGCGGCGCTGCTGGTAGGTCGGGCGGCGTAGCAGGTAGGTAGGGTGGCGCTGCTGATGGATGGCCTGCACCGCTGGTGGTCAGGCAACGTTAGTGGTAGAGAGTGGCTGAGTTGAGTGTAAGTTCTTGAGCCAAAAGTTTGCCTTACGGCGTTGAGGACTTTTCTTGAGTCCCGGGGCAGCCGGCCCCGGGATAAGGCCTTTAAGAATTTTGAAGAGCTCGGTAGCGAGCTATAGATGTTACCGTGGCAACTTTTGCCGAAGAACTGCATGACTTGGCAGGTCAGCTCGGTCTTTTATAGGCCCAGAGCCATTTAAATTTAGATTGTCTTCGAGAAGACATAAAAAGAATAAAATCTGGTTTTCTTTGGAGGTTGAATACCATAAATGAAAGATCGTGTCATGGAGAGCCATGGCAACGGAGAAAAACTTATATGTCAATAAATTAAATAAATACATTTTAGTAATAAAATGGAAAAATAATAACGGAATAGATTAAACAAAAAGACAGGTTAAAATAACAAGCAATGCCGGTAAGTGTGTAGCATTCTGAATAGAAGTTTTGAGTGGTTGCGAAGCTCTATATGAAAATTCAGTGTTTCTTCTCAGCAATGAAGAAATTATTGAGTAAAATATTATTGTATATATATATATATATATATATATTTACAGAGATTAAAACGTTTACAAATGACGATGCAAAATGGAATGATAAAATATACAATTTAACGAATGTTATGAATGAAAATCGGAGATTATAAAGGTACATATTAGTATACATTACATAACGTCTTACAAATCGATAAACGCAGGCTGCACGCACGAAAAAGTGTAACGTTCCGCCTGAGCCGAGCGTGCAAGCGAGAGCGCGGAATAAGCGATAGAGAGACACGATCGGCCTAAGCGTTCGACTTGTGGCGCATCTATCTCTCTTCCACTTCATGAAGTGAAAAGTTAATGTGGTTTCCATTGTTTATTACAACACTCAAATATAACTTATCGAAAAAAAAATGTTCAATTAACTCCTTCTTTGTATTATACAAAATAATGATAATTCAGTGATAATAACTCAATTCAATTCATAAAGTATTCAATTTTTCATCAATGTTTTCTTATGACACTATCACGTAAAATTATCGTCCGTAAACTGACTTTACCGACAACCAATGATGATATTGATGGCTCCAATTTACGTTCTAACTTCTAAAATAACATACGATAATTCTGAAACTATGTATTACCATTGGCCCTACCGCACAAACGAATACCTTATTTTTATCCAAGGGATTCCCCAATAATATAATTCCGATGCTGCAAAGCCGTGGAAGGCATTCAGTGCAACTTTTTCATCAATTGTATGTCTAAGCTGTTTTAATGCATAAACAAACATTACTCATCTTTGTTCCAACGCTGTTATCGTGTTTTTTTCCTGTTACAATTTTTGTCTACAACAACTTCATTTACTTCCTGTATTTTTCGCTCATCACATTCTATGTTAAGATTAAAACTGTCTGCTTTTAAAGCAGACAGTTTAGTATCCTTGTGTGTATAGTTGTGTATCCTGCGAGGGGAGGGGTAAAACAACTGCCTATGTAAAGGATTCCTACCATTTTGTTAGTGAGATACAACACCTACGTCTCACAGATGATGAAACTATGGTTAGCTTCGATGTTCAATCTTTATTCACAAGCTTACCTGTTCAAGATTGCATTGATGTCACTAGGAAGAGACTAGAGAAACACAATATACCAAGTGAATATTCAAAATTACTGGAACACTGCCTAACATCGGGCTATCTCTTGTGGAATGATGAATTCTACCTACAAGTGGATGGTGTAGCAATGGGCTCTCCTGTATCACCCATAGTCGCCGACATATTCATGGAGGACTTTGAGGAAAGGGCCCTAGCGACGGCACCGGTGTGTCCACGCTTTTACAAAAGGTACGTATATTACCAAGAGATATGGTTTCTGTCTTTTTAAGTCACCTTAATTCCGTTCATCCCAACATACAATTTACTATGGAATTAGAGACAGACAATAAAATAGCCTTCCTAGATATTCAAATCAGCAGGAATCCAAATCAAACCCTTAGTCATACAGTGAACAGAAAGGCAACTCATACAGGTAGATATTTAAATGGTGACTCTCACCACCATCCTATACAGTTAGCTACCGTAGGGAAATCTTTGTTTCAGAGAGCTCGCGGCATCTGTGACCAACAACATCTGACTGCTGAGCTTCAGAATGTCAAGCGAGTACTACAAGATAACAAGTTGCGAGTACCAAGACTGCGTCACAGAAGCCGCGCCAAACCAGCCACAGTAGAGCGCCAACCTGCTGTCCTTCCCTACATTAAGGGGCTCACTGACAAGATTGGGAATATTCTGAAGCGGGTTTCTATTAATACTTACTTTGAACCAGCCAGGAAGATTGACCAATTCTTACGATCGGTCAAGTGTAATATACCCCTTCAGGCAGCGGGTGTCTACAAAATTGATTGTGACTGTGGGCTCTCATACATCGGGCAAACAAAGAGAAGTATAGGGACGCGCATAAAAGAACACGTAGCTGACATGAAACATAGGCGCGATAATAGGTCTGCAGTGTGTGAGCATGCTTTTGAGGGGCCAAACCACTACATTCGTTTCGATAAACCACAAATTCTCGCTAGAGAACAAAGATTTGTTCCTAGGATGCTACGCGAGGCTATTGAAATCAGGAAACATCCTAATTTCAATAGAGACGAAGGTTGGAGCGTTCCACCTGCTTGGGACCCCATAATTAATAAATTAATACCTACAAAAACACACATTGCAAGACCTGATGATGTAGTTAGCTCTTTTTGCAAATAATTAAACAGTAAGATGGAGGTCGGTCCCCCTGCCCGAGTTTCTTTCGCCAATTCTTCTCGGAAGGCCCTTCCAATTTCCGAACTGGTAGTAGACTCAGTAGTATACAATGTAATCGTAGTGAGAATTAATTAAATAACTAAATAATATGTAAAAATAAAAAAAAAAAACAATTTGATTTATATAAAATAATTTAATAATTAGGAACGTGCCCGATTAAAATATTGTGAAGGTAGTAGAAAATATATGACAACCATCATCTTAGTCATCCTGTGATCACGGCTCCTGTAAAGGAGTCGAAACGTCAGGATTAAATATAAATTAAAACATGCGCAAAAATCCGTAAAAAAGTGTTTTATTCTGATGTGTAATGTGCGCGGAAGTGTAAGAACTAAATATGTCTGCTTTATAACTTGTAAATATTATTTAGATAGTTCTTCAAATGTTTGCACTGTCTCTATTACGAATAAGCTATTCGTTAATATTTTCAACGCACATGTTTATGTCATACACGTAATTAACTGCGCCTTTGTCTGCGAATGAAATACTCCGATTTTATTTTAATAAATAAATACTAGAGAAAATAGACTCCGCTCACAAGTAAAGTCTCAGGCGGTTCACTTGTTAGCCGAGTCGATTTTTTCTAGTATTTTTCTATTAAAATAACTTGACATATCATTAAAGAATGTAAAAAAATGTATAAAAACCATAAGATACTCTGATTGTTCATTGACTTTAATAAGTTTTTGGTGTAAAATAGAAAAAAAGTGGTCCCATTATACATCCTTGAGGTAAGCCTTGTTTTTTAATTGAACAAGGGAATTTATAAGAAAATTCATTGTAAGCATTAAGTCTAAATATTTGAACACATGGCTTTCGATTATCAAAGAACTAGCGAACCAGTTTGGAGCTATTCCTCTGATCCCATATTTTTCAAATTTACTTAAGAGTATCTGGTGAATTAAAGAAATCAAACTCTTTGGTCGTAACAAAAAATACAGCCACTCTGGGAATTTTATTATCAATCTTTTCTGTAAGTTTCCTTGTTAACGAAAATGAAGCGATGTTAATGAATTTATTCTTTTTCAATCCATTTGGTTTATCTGTGATTATTTTGTGCTTTTCAAAGATTCAATGATTTAATAGTTGATATTTTAAAAGTCTCGGGAAATCTTCCTTGCAGTAGTGATAGATTTACTGAAATATCAACACGAGCAAGTATGTCAATACACGGTTTAAAAGATCTATCGCGAGCTTATCAATACCTTCCTTACTAATATTTAGAGACTTTATTATTTTCCGAATTTCTAGTCTAATGAGTGTTGAAAATGGGCTTTCATTTGAAAGATTTATATTATAACAGATTATTAACTTACAAAACATAAACACATGATTTCAGCGAGAGTACGTTTAAATAAAAAATATGCTTACAATATTTATGAAAGAAACCCAACATAGCTCTATAATTATCAATGTGTAACTGTTCCAGATGAGTTAGGGAGTGGGAGAGGGGCGCGAGTTCATAAGCGGCGCGAATATCATAATAAACAAACACACGTAAACATCCCGAGAGCACTTCAAAAGCCACATTCCGCCGACATTGGTGGTCAAAACATAAACTAACAGCGGATATCAAACTTAATACTGTAAATAACAAAAAATTTAATTAATTTAAAAAGCTTTTACCGGTTGCAATAAGTTAATTATATATAAGAGACTTCCAAATTAATCAATCTATTCAATACCAAAAGCCATATCGAAATCTTTATAGTTTCTAATAGTACAATTTCTACTTTGTACACAAACACAAGCGTTTGTGTACACAAACCCTATGAAATTGAATCAAAAATGATCTCAAGGCAAAAAACAACTTTTGACTAATTTAGTTTTTGAAGGTAAACAATAGCTACTATTAAACGTAATTCCACAAAATACTAATATATTTATATATCTTTTGATAGCATAACCTAACATCGTCGTGACCTAACATGTTTATAATAATATTAAACAATATCACACACATTTTCTAACCAAAATCACGTAGCTAAAACACTCGTGTTAGGATATTCAGAAACAAAGACGATACCAAAACACCCAAACCTAATGTAGATACGTTTGTTTTCTACCTTAACCCGGCCGAAGATCGTACCCCTTATAATATTAAATAAAATAAAAATGCAAAAGACAATCTTCTGCTTCTTAGGCCACAAGAAGCCCGGCAAGTGTATCGCAATGTTTACACACAACACCGACCATGGCGAACCATACACACAACTATAACTAACACCTTATAGAACGCTCCTTCAGGAAATGGACAACTAATTCAAATTTTTATTGAAAGTAAAGGAAACCGAAAATTAAATTTCCTCTAAAATAAATCAGTCTATATCCTAATGCATATTATTAGTTTTTAAGAGTATTTTTACATCTAGAAGTTTCTCGCATGTAGGCTAAGAGCAAGAATGATCAAAATTGGTAACATTTTTCTCGTTCACGGCAGTTAGACTCTCATTGATAACTGGTTTGGCAGAGGGACCCTACCTTCAAACGGTGTTTGTGTGACGTGCTTTTCTTTTTTTTACACATGGGAAAAATACACGAATACTCCGCCGTGGGTGGATGGCAGAGTTATGTGAGACTCTCTTCCATGATTTGATCTAGTCCCCGGTGAAACCATGGAAGCATACACCACAAAAAGCCTATGTGTGTAGCCTCAGTTCTGCCCTAATCCAGCAGGGCAGGTGCACAAATATTTGAACCTGAGTCCTGGATATTTATGTGTATTTCTTCTGGCGGAACTGGCAGACGTTACCCTACTCAGCTACAGCGCCTACCATTTCAAATATACACAACAAATAACATCAAAATCGGTCCAACCATTTAGTATGGCTTCAGTGACATACACACGTAAAGAAGTATTACATATAAAAATATAATTAATATTTACTTATTGAAGTATTATCATACGGTGCTATAACGTTACTTATGAAATTTTAACTGAGTATGAGAAAATACTCCTACCTCTACTCTACCTCTTTACTTGGTTTGCTCTTACTTTAAAATGAAGTCTAAAGTTGTAGCTTTATTATTTTATTTGTTTAGCCGAGAATACCTTGTAAGGATGTTCAAATTTAACTCCTTTTCAGGTCCTGTAAACACACCTTATTTTAGAGACATTGAAAAGTCTGACACAATATAACTGACAATGATCCCTGTTTGCAAGAATCGAACCCAGGACCGACGGTGCGAAAAGCAGGATCGCTACCGTTGCACCGAATGGTCGTAAGTAATTTTTTTTGTGAAAATGATTATTAATCAATCATAGATAATGTTACATAAAATAAGTCTATACCGCATCAGTGCGATCGGTTTCGCATACGTCGGCATGTCCAAACGATGCTGTGTTTACCAGCAACGCTCCGTATTCGTAAACAGAATACCATCAAAGGTGCGACCGCCTAAGAGCAACACCTTCTTGATATTTTGAATAAAACCAACACCGCCGCATCATATTATAACCATCCCAAAAACTTTAATGGACAGTGTTTCTTTGAGACGTTTACAAAACACCACGGTTGTTGTAATGCCTTCTCTCAAGTTTTGTACTTCGCATGCGCACACAAACACCTATTAACACACGTACATAATGCTTCCTACCTCATTTTCTCCTACGTTAAATCTTATGAATTTGTGTCTGTCTCTTTTAACTGTCGCTTTTTCTTCTCAGAGAGACACTGTATAATGCTTCCTATCTCATTTTCTCCTACGTTAAATCTTATGAATTTATGTGTCTGTCTCCTTTACTGTCATTTTTCGTTTCATCGACTTTCAAATCATAACGAAGCCATAGAAGTTTTCATTTCAAAAAAGATATGCTAAAAATAGCTTTTGTATTCAATATGCATTCATTGTAAGTCAACAACTATTCCTTGGCTTCTTTAGTCGAACGACGGAGGACCTTATACAGAGAAGCAGTTTTTGATTAGTTCTCACACATTTAACCGATTCGTTGCGACATACAGTTACCAGAAACGAAGGCTTCGAGCTTGGTTTACGTGAAAAATTAATATAGTTATATTCTGGGTAGATTTTCCTAAAACTTAATTTGAAGGGGTTATTATCTATTTAAAAATGACACGGCTCCCGTGCCCAATGCCACACGCAAAAATTTATGGCACGGCAGACTTGCCTTCCTCAACGAATCGGTTAAATAAAGAAAGAAACACCTGTAATATACATAATAAAGCAAAGAGAGTTGGCGTAATTAACGTATATACACACAAATAAATAAAACCTATACAGGTTCTTATACATATTTAGTTATATAAAACAAGAAAAAACTTTTATCGGATTAACGATGGGTTTAAAATTTTTTTTGACGTAACGTCGTTTGATAACGTCTTATAAATCGATGAACGCCGTCTGCACGCACGAAAAAGTGTAACGTTCAGCCTGAGCCGAGCGTGCAAGCGAGAGCGAGGAATTAGCAATAGACACGTTCGGCCTAAGCGTTCGACTTGTGGCGCATCTATCTCTCTTCCACTTCATGAAGTGAAAAGTTAATGTGGTTTCCATTGTTTATTACAACAACTTAATGTTAATATATAGAAAAAAAATCAAATAACTCCTTCTTTGTACAAAATAATGATAATTCAGTGATAATAGTTCAATTCAATTCATAATAGTATGCAATATTTCATCAATGTTTTCTCATGACTCTATCGCGTACAAATTATCGTCCGTAAACTGATTTTACAGACAACCAATGTTTTTTTTTATATTTAATCGTACCATTTCGACACCTTTATAGGAGCCGTGATTACAGGATGACTAAAATAATCTATTAAGAATTATATATTAAGAAAATAAGATAATAGATCATACATTGTTGGTACACAGTTGTTTTCGATTTAAACGAACTTGCAACACCACACAGGTTTATCTATTTCAATCGTATCAAATTTAAACGATAGTTATTCCGATTCAAATATACGCAACTAGCAACACTTATTTTTTTCCATCAACACATAAAACATTGATTTACCACAACAAAATATAAATTTAGATTTGCTTACGAATTAATGTCTACTTTAAAACAAGTTGTCAGTTTTTAGGGTTCCACAAAAATAGAAAACCGTAACACAATTTTTTTTTTATTTAGAATGGTTTATCTATCTCTACTATATAAAAGAAGGACTTTGTGGGTTTGTTACCATATATAGTTACCACAGTTACCATAAGCCTAAGAATAACAGTTTTTATAATCAATTAACGTTACCATAGCAACGCGTGGCCGAGTTATACGAGCAACGCGTGGCCGGGTTAGCTAGTTATACATAAAATTAAAAATGTGTGTGAGTGATGGGTTTTTAAAAATATCTATGATCAATCAAAAGTCTATTAAATAAAGGTTTTTTTTATGATTTATACATATTTTTGCATAGATACTAGAAAAAATCGACTCAAAAAAATCGAATCACAAGTAAATTCTCAGGCGCGAATCGAACCTGCAACCCGGTTGCTAATATATTTCTATTATTTTTTTTAATAAAGTTTTTATTTTTATATCATAAAATATGTACGGAATCCTCCCGTAAGAATACAATTTGGATGTTTCATTTGATTAAATCTAAATGAACTCATGTGCAAACGTCTCTAAACGTTTATACTGATTCATACAAGTACCGAACGCATTCGAATATTACTAAACACCGAAACTGGTTCGAAATTGATATGCCACGGATTTTTTCTTGTCCGACCATCAAAGTATCAAGACGTTTTATTCGCGCTCCACAGCACATCGGCGGATTGATCAAAACCCTTTGATCTTTAGATCGCGCGCTCTTTACTTATATTACTTACAGTTTAGGCACCATCAAAACATATGAATAATTACGTTACACACGGATTTTAACCTTTACTGTTCACAATATGATTCAAAATTAAACGAGTTCGATAGAGATATAATTCGATTGGAAATTTGAGATCTGGTGCAGGACTCTTTCCGAAAAAGATATCTATATACATCGAATGCCAAACCGTTACCAGTCTTATTTTATATGAGATAAAGTTGTTACTCTAATGGTTGTGTGACGTTGTTTATGACCTTATTGATTGATGTATTAAGAGTGTGATCTGTCAAAACTGTGAGGAGTAGCAGGCGCAGGGTGTAAACATTTACACGTGGCGGCGAATGCGGCTTCTATTACAATCTAGTTTAAAAACATTCGGTTTGGTACAGAAAGCGGCACATTGGGAATGACACTTTATACTACTAACTTGAAACCACAAGCGAGAACACCAAGTTCCTAATATTCACACCAAATAGCCTAGCCCAACATAAGCGCTGTAAGGCTTGTATTGTGGATACTAAGATAACGGATAGATATATGATACATTAAGACCCATGACTCAGATACAAATGCTCGTATTCATCACACAAACATCTGCCTCTTCTGGAATTCGAATCTAAGACCGTCGGTGCGAAAGGTAGGATCGCCACCGTTACACCAAACGGTCATCGAGTTCTTACACATCCGCGTCTTTCACACATGAAATAAAACCACTTATAACTGGTAAGTTGCGCTTAATTTTGTTTTTTTATATTTAATCCTGACGTATATAGTATACTTTATTTATTCCTCCTTCTTTAACTCCTATATCGATAGCTACAGCAGAAAGATTTATTTCCTAAATGTTTCGCTAGCTATTTAAATCAGGAAACCTCTGTGTAAATAAAATAAAATCCTTAATTAAATAAAGTAAAAAAAATCAGGAAACATCCTAATTTCAATAGAGATGAAGTTTGAAGCGTTCTACTTGGTATCCCATAGTTAATAAATTAATATCTCCAAAGACACACACTGCAACTATGTTCTTAGCTATTATGTAAATGATAAAAGTAAGATGGAAGTGTATTGTATGGAGGTCCGAGTTTCTTTCGCCAGTTCTTTTCGGAAGCATCCCAATGGTACAATAAAACATGGTGTAAAAGAACAAGTAAATAAAATGCAAAATAAAAACAATTTTATATGTATAAATATAACAGTTAGTAAATGGATAATTTTATTACATGAAATGATTCAGCCGAAGATATGTGTAAACATCAGTAAACATACCACAAGACCACGGCAATTGATTGGGAAATCCAAACCTATAATGATTGTAAATGGCTCACTCTTGTACACAAGAGATAGATATATGTATGTATATCTACCAACCATTTTACATAGAAATTGATAATATATTTATTTAATAATCAATTATCATCACCGATCTTGAAGAATCGACAATTCAACATAATAATAATAATTCTTACATTCACACCAATTAGCCTAGCCCAAAGTAAGCACTATAAGGCTTGTGTTATGGATACTAGGATAACGGATAGATCTACATATATCATACATAAATAAGTTATATTAATAGGAAATATATATAAATACCCATGACTCAGGTACAAATGCTCGTATTCATCATACAAACATCTGCCCCTTCCGGGATTCGAACCCAGGACCGTCGGTGCGAAAGGCAGGATCGCTACCGTTGCACCAAACGGTCGTCAAAAAAAATTAAGTTTATTTCCAAATTGTGTAAACACACTTAGTAAACTTTTTTTTAAATTTTAAGGCCAATTTCTTAACGCAATGTCATTAAAAAACGAGTGTGTTTTGAAAACCACACGACTGAAAAAAAATTCTTTCGCTCCATATTCATATTTACAGATATATATTAGATATACGAAACTGGCTATGAGAGAAAGATAAAAATAAAATGTGTGCTCGCACTTCTCTCTCTTGCCCCTACAGTAATATACCAAACGCAACTCTCTCTCTTTAACTTCACTAACTTATGTCTCCCTCTCAACTTCCGTTCGCCTCTCCCAATCACACTTTTCGTAACGGTCTTGTCACGCATTTACCAGCTTACCCCCCAAGTTAAGCGTGCCTAAAGAAGTTTTACTTTAAAAAGTTACTGTATTTATTACGTATTATTTATCCGTGATTATCTGTCCTCCAATAATGATAAAATCAATTAATTTGTAATTTAATGAGATTATTATTATTGGTGTTTACTCTATGACGGTAGGAAAAACATGAAGAGTAAAATTTAAGTGATCGAATGATAGCATTACGTTTTTAGTACGCACCTTTCACTTTTATTTTTAGAGTTCCGTTCCTCGAAAGGAAAAAACGGAACCCTGATAGGATCACTTTGTTGTCCGTCCGTCCGTCTGTCAAGACCCTTCTTCTCAGGAACACGTGGATGTATCAAGCTGAAATTTATATAAAAAAATACTTAGGTCTACTGTCCCTTGGAGCTGTAAAAAACTCAAACTTCTAAGCCAACGCAATCAAAAGATACAGCCGTTTATGCCGCAAAATTCCGCAAAATTTCGACACTCGCAAGGGAATCAAAACCTACAGGATACTTCCCGTGGACTCAGAATCTTGAAATTTGATACGAAGCAACGTCTTATAGCACAGATAAAGGAAAAATTGCGAGAAACCGTAAATTTTTAGTTACGTCATATAATAAAAATATTTTACGGAACCCTCGGTGCGCGAGTCCGACTCGCACTTGGCCGTTTTTTAAGTCTTGTTTTCAAGGAGTAAACTCCAGTCGTGCATCGGAGCTGGCACACACACTTTTTTCATCTCTTTTCATCGGTCATCGTTCCAACCTACTTTCATAAAGATATAAATACGCGTGTAAAAAACAACTACGCCTCCGAGCCCTCAACTGGGATTCGAACCCACCAATTACGTTTGTAAAACGTTACGTTGAAATACGTTTGTTAAATTCGACACGTTTGCCAGCGTTTTGGGTTGCTCATCGGTCAGAGCACTCGCTCATTGTCCCGACCGAGGATCGAATCCAGACCTCGTAGTACAACCGGTATGAGAGCCACTAGACCACAGACATCGTCAAATTAGTTATGTCATCATTTTATTCGTTTATTCTTCATTTTTAACCTATTATTAAGCGCAAAGTTTTCCACTTCTCTAGGGTAACACAATCCCCAAGAGTCCAAGCAATGACAACACAATTGTGTTACAACATGTACACCCTTCGTTCCCCGGTGGTCCGCATCAGGTTACGTGATGTGGCCAGCGTCCTACTTAATACAATTACACCAATTACCGGCGTCTCCCGACAGACATACTGCTTATTTTGTCATTACAGTGAGTAATGCATGCATAACGAAGTATAATTCACAGGAAAAGGTTTTGTTCATTGGAACATCAGTTTATACATGGTACAATTTGGTTTTGGTGATATTACTAGCTGAAGGTCCTAGGTTTGAGTCCCGGAAGAGGTGGATATTTTTTTTTACTTAGCCTGAACTTACTTTTAGCAGCCAGAAGGTGTCAGAAAGGCCCGACCGGCTGTGCATGTAAGTGAAACTTGGGTTTGGCAGTTGAAGCACGAACTTATGATTAATGTGGTGAAAATATAAGCTTTAAGAAGTATAGCTGTAGTAAATTTGATGGATAAAATAAGGAGTGATGTGAAGAGAAAGTGGTATGTTGTGGAAGATATAGTGACAAAGATAGAAAAAGGGATGATTAGATGGTTTGGATACGTAGATAGGATGGACGAAAGATTAACAAGACTAATATATAAGGCAAATGTGCATGGACAAGTCGGTAACAGCAGATCAAGGCGAACATTCAGGAGCCAAATAGAAGATGAGCTGAAGAAAAGGTCAGGTCAAAAGTACTCTTAACCGTCGAGCTTGTATGAAAAGGCTGATGAGAGTTGAAGAAGCTACTAGAGATATTTGTCAGGATCGTGTTAAGTGATTAAAAACAGGCGTAATTTTATGTATGTATGTAGCACCGACAGCCCTCTATGCAGAGGAAATGGAAGAAACAGCCACCAATGACAAAATATAATGTAAAGGAGAGACCCACTGCCGGGCGAAACGTCTCGGCTCGCTAGACAGTCTCTGGAAAGCTCTTACCAAAGTGAAAGCGCTTGGAGCGTTCCTGATAGAGCTGGGATGGTTGAAATAAACAAGCAAACATCCTCCAGACGCAAAACAGGCGCTTGAAGTAGTCGAGTTGCGGATACCGCACGTAATGGACGAAGAAGAAGAAGTAGATTTTGTGTGTTGAATACGAGCATTTATGCCTGAGTCATGAGTACACATATATTTTTTTAATTATTACAGATCTATGTATCATAAATCTCGATCCGTTACACAAGTATCCACAACACAAGCCTTACCTACAGGCTAATTGGTGTGAATGTAAAAAATGTAATATCATTTCGGAGAATGTGCCGCAGAATTGCACAGTCTTGTTCCGCAGTTCCCAGTTTTCATCGGACAATCATACTTACTAATGGTCACCACGAATATATGGTTGATAAACCAAAGAGTCGCACTAAGCATTTTGATTCCAATTTTGTAATACGTACCGCTAAAGAGTAGAACTCTTTGCCTGAATCTGGGTTTCCTGACAAAAACAATTCAGGGCTTTAAGTCACGAGTGAATAGGTATCTTCTAGGCAAGCACGTCACACTTAGATCGCTTCGTGGCGTACCATCAGGTGAGATAGTGATCAAGCGTCTAACTATTTACTAATAAAACATTTTTTTTTTTTTTTTTTTTTTTTTTTTTTTTTTTTTTTTTTTTTTGCCTGTAAAGTCGGTTTTACGGGCGAAGATTTTACGTGACAACGTCTTTTTCTCGGTAGAATATTTATTGATATGAATATAATTAAATTGCACAATGCGCGCGGCAGACCGATCATAGTTGAGTGGGAGAGAGACGCAAGGCATTCGGCGGGCCTCTCTCTCGTTCGGTGACTCATCGTAACGTTACCGAGCGTTACACTTTTTCATAAGTGACTCCCAGCCGCAACCTAATTTAAGACGTTGTCACGTCAAAAAGAATCTTGGTTGTGAATGGTACGAATTTGCGAGGGATATATTAATAGTTCAGTATTAATCATAATGTGATTTTTATAAATGTAAATATAATATTTGTTTGTCAATAAAGGTCCTGTCCGAAATAACGTTAGGTACAAACCTATTAGTCATATTGAAACAAATACTTAACCGAGACTTTCTCTTAAACTGATAAGAAAGCTAACTGCGTTGAGTTGGACCCTGATTGAAGTGAATTAGATTATGCTAAGCTTCCTGTTCTTGATCTATTCATCTGGTTCAATCATAACATATTCACAAAACAAATAGCAGAAATATATTTGAATAAAATTTTATACCTATATGATATATAGCTTATAATTTGCATGATCACATTTTATTACCATATACCAAACTTCATCGAAATCGATTTACTTGTTCTTGACTTATGGAAGGACATACAGACAAAATTTTCAAAAATAGTAAAATTGGTACCGGTGAGTAAACGAATTTATCAAAAATTTTGTCGTAAAAATAAATGTACAGATAGAACCTACAGATTTATTTAGTAGCACTAGCTGACCCGGCCACGCGTTGCTGTGCTATAATTTAAAATGAAACTTACCCTATATCCTAAGTCGGAACAAATCCAGCAAAATGAAAAAGACTCATCATAATCGGTTCAGTAATTTCGAAGTTCATCGCAGTCAAACATTGTGACAGGAAATTTTTATATATATAGATAGAAACTCAAAACGGTCCTAAATTATCTATGAATAGCCATATTTAATACAATTAAGTCGAAATATCGAAAATCGTGTGAAAGCATTTATTGATCAAATGTATCCAACGAAACGTAATAATAACCCACGATGGGGTAAACAGGCCACAAACATCCCGCATAATAAAACTAAGACACTAATAGATCAGCGACAATTGTCAGGAATGTTACAAAACTGGGAATCGAACCCGCCTCCATTTGTAGCAATTCCGACAATTTTGTAAAGAATACGATGATAATAAATTTGATTGAATTAGGGTGGACGCCGTTGGGATTGTATAATTTATTTGATTCCAGTCTTTATTGTTATTATAGTTTCTAGGTCTGTATTATATATATCTTAATATATATAAATTGCGTGTCACGTTGTTTGTCCGCGATGGACTCCTACACTACTTAACCGATTTTGATCAAACTTCTTAACTATCTGTTATTTGATCTAACTTAAAAGATAGGATAGGTTTTATTTCAATTTATTTCGTTTTGCTAGTATATATATAGGTATATAATTAAAAAAATAAATGTTTAAAAAAAAAAAAATTTAATTCCATGACAGTGTTTGACTCCGCGATGAACTCGAAAACTACTCAACCTATTTTGATGTTTTTTGAAGTGAAAACTTCTTTAGGTAAAAAATGTTAGTGTCGTGACTGAGGGAGAGTAGACCGCCGGCGCGACGTAGTAAAGGAAGTATTATCGCCTCTCTTTCTACCGCGCGGCGAAAATGTATGCCTGCTCCTACTGTTTAGTTTCAGCGGCACAGGGCGCTTGCGCGATTGTGCGTGTGTGTTTGTTGTCATGTTTGTGTACGATAGCGCAATAAATGAATATTGTATTTTACCACATAAATAAAAGTACTTTTATACTTATAATTAAAGCAATTCGTGCCAAATGATTCCCTAACCATTCCAAAATATCAAAATTTACAACGTTAATGTAATGTTTTCACTTCTGCCGGCACTCCCGGAGTGCAACCCGTTGTTTTTTTTTTCACCTTATTGGATTTGTTTCAACTTAGTACATAGGATAGGTTTCAGTTTAATTTATAACACAGCAACTCGTGGCCGAGTCAGCTAGTAATATTATATATGAAAGGTAAAAGATAAATCAAGCAACGGTAGCTATCCTGCGTTTGCACCGACGGTCCTGGCACAGTAAATACAGAACAGTAGGTTATCTAAGGCCGCCCGCCGAGTTATTAGCCTACTCTTGCGTTGATCCCCAGGGTTGTCACTTTTACTTTTAGTTAATATTTTCGAACAAGCAGCACTTGATCTAAATTTATGAAATAAAAAGCATATTATGATTGAATATTTTACCAGTTTATAAATTTAGTAAAAATAAAAAGCCTCTATTCACATAACATTTATTATATTAAGTTACAAATTTAATACCGAGAAAATTTTTCTCCGGTTTCTGCACGTCCGGAACGCTTTATTATTATTTCTTAATGTAAAGTAAATTCTCATTTACGATCGCGAGCGGTCATGTGACGTACGCGCATGCTCACAGTCGCGCGGCACAGCCCGTACTGCCGCCACCTTATTCCCCCATATATTATGCTAGCGTGTGCGTAAAATCGCGTGCCGACACGGCGCGCGGCGCGCACGCACACATTCAAACCGAGAGCGGCACGTTTGTATGAAGATATTTTACTGTTCTTTACTGTGGTCCTGGGTTCGAATTCCTTAAGGGGCAGATGTTTGTGTGATGAATACGAGTATTTGTACCTGACTCATGGGTATATATATTTCTATTAATGTTACTTATATATGTATCCTATGTATGTCTATCCGTTACCCTATTATCCATAACAGGAGCATTACAGTGCTTACTTTGGGATAGGCTAATTGGTGTGAATGTAAGTAATATTATAATTGACTCGTACGTAACTTAAAGTGCTTTGAGATTTTACACATCCCTTCGTCCCATGATAAGTCGTACAATCGAATGATTCTTGTAAATCTCTTATGCGGGAGAGGGCAGCAACCTCATAAATACAAATTATTACATACTCGTTTACTAACTATTAAAGGAATTTCCGTTATGTTGATAATTTTATTTGTGTTATTATATAAAACAGGGGGCAAAGGGTAGGTACATCACGCATTAATTTAACAATAATAGATATTAAATGGCAAATAACTCGCTATTTGATCATAAGAAAACTAACATACGGAAAAATATAACACTTTAAACCAAAACGTAACTATTAGAAATCTTTTTTATATATATTTTATATTTAATTGGGTTAAAGCGGTTTAATTAAAATGTGTGGTAATCCCGTCAGTGTAAGAATAGTTTACTTAAAATGTATAAGTACAAAAAATCAAATTTTAATTGTAACTCAAACAATTCATCTGTTTTCTTTATCTCTTTCGAATACTTCAAGATTTAACTGTGATACCATGCAAAGTTTTTGCTCCATAAAAGATGTTTTTTTTATATAAAAAATAATAATTAGTAGCTTATTAAAAATACACTCATCCTGATTGATTAATAAACTTAAGATAAAAACGAAGCGAATGTTAGCGTAATACAAAATGACCCTAGTACAAGCAAACTCCCGTCTTTATTTACAAATATCATATATTTAGATTACATTGAAAATTTTAGGAACTGGCCACTTACATAAACAATATTTAAACAGTAATAACAACATTTAAAAATGGAACACTTTAGTTGTTAAATACAGTTTGTTTTATCTAACTGTAGCTTGTTATATCGGCGCGTCAATTTAAAAATTGCGAAATTTAATGAAGGAATCAACTTTATTCAAATGCACTTAAAATAAGTTGTTTCAAATCTTCCAACATTTTTACCTACCACTCATTCGGGACGTATTTTAACTGACAAGAAGAAAGGGCGCAAGAAACTCGTCAGCTTTAACAGAAGTAACGACATATTTTACAATATTATACGTCGTCACCATACATAACACAGGTCTGCAATGAAAAAACTGCATGGGTTTTTTATACATTTTCTTATAGATTTTGACGTCCCAAAACCGAAAAAAATATTAAAAAAATTCCATCACAGCAATTTTTTTTACAATACTAATTATTATATTTTTTTTTGTGTAAATTCTTGTTTAGTTTAAATTTTTTTAAGCTACAAATTTAATTAACATTAGGATTACTTACCTTAATAGTATAATTATCTAGGAATAAAGACAAAATAATATGGACGTAAACAATTGCAAGCAAGTGCAAACGTGCAGTTGCATTATTCTAACAGACTAAGTCCATTGACTCTATATTGCTACACTCAGTTGAAATCCAGCATTCAAACGCTACTGTGCTCTTGTTTTTATATAATTGTTATGGCTCATAGAGGTTGTGTTATTTCTCTGGACAGCTTCTGTTATATTTGTGGTGAATATACAGTGAAAGAAGTTTAAGTGATTTTATGAAGAAGGTATATTTTGCTTACTTCAAATTAATACTTGATGATCTTGGATCACCTCCCTCCTTCCTGAATCCCACTTTCCTGAATCAATCGAAAAAGAAGCATGGGAAATGTAGTGCTTTTGAGCAATATTAAGGATCCCGAATATAAAAGTATTGTACAGCGCATGCTGGCTGCGTATAAGGCTCAAGGGTGCAAGATGAGGTTAAAAGTTCACTTCTTACACTCCCATATTGAATATTTTCATGAAATCTTGGGCGCCTACAGTGAAAAACAATGGGAAAGATTTCACCAAGATGTACGCGATATAGACGTTATAGACGTTACGTTATAGATATAGACGTTACCATGGAAGACTGGATGTCAGTATGTTAGCGGACTACTGTTGGATGCCTAAGCGAGAAACCAAAAACGAGTTCGGAGAAGCAACAAAAAAAGAAAAAAGGTTTCACAAGGAAAGAGAGTAAACATAAATTAATGTATAAATTAAATAAAACAATTGGTTGACAGGTTGTGATAAATATTATGCAGTGTGTTTGTAATAAATAGTTGATTTTTCTCAAAATTTTGTCATCATTTTGCAAAAAAACTATACGTGATGGAGAGTAATAGAAGTCATTTTTGAAATCAGCGTACCTTAAAACATATAATTCAGCAAAAATATCTCATGCAGCTAAACTTTTTGTTTTTTTGCAGACCTGTGTAATCTACACAAAATATATTATTCTGTTATCGCAATAATAGTAGTGTTATGGTTTCATTATATTGTTGATTACAACAGAGCCAACAAGAATCTGTTTAAAGTATCTTAAAACATTGCAATAATATACAGGGAATAAAGGACTTTAAGAAAGCGTGTCTACATACCATAGATTTTACTCGTAAAAAATTTCGTAGTATGATTTTCTAGTATTATAAATTGAATGTGACAGCTAAGCAAAGCGTTGTTCTGCTGCAAGCTGCTTTTGGTGATGCAGCACCATGCAAGACGACCATTTAAGACTAATTTGCAGAATTCAAGCTCGGTCGTGTCAAACTCAGTGACGAATTTTGTGATGGTCGCCTGTCTACTGTTGTGTACAACAAGAACAACGCTGTTATGTCCATCATGTCATGTTATGTACATGTATCGCAACAGACCAGGATGTGACCTATCATGATATACGAGTATCTTTAGGTATACGGAGGAGTCAATTATGAATCCTACACAAACATTTGGGTCTTGTACGGGTTTAAGTGGTCCCACGTTGTTGGAGATGGATCAGCTTCAATGACGCAATGTCTGTTACGCCATAACTTCCTGAGATCTTAACAGATTTTAATATTTTTTTTGTGGAATCGAATCAACAAGTTTACTACTAGATCGTGATTAAAATTAGCAAAAATAAAAAAAGTTATGACCTAAAACATTACCTCTAAGAGATTTCCCATTGAAACAAAAAGCGCGTGCTTTTTGAAAGTTGTCATTCTTATGGCATTTTCAAATTTACTCAACATTATTGAATTTATTTTTTTGTCGTGATAACGTCTTATAAATCGATGAACGTCGGCTGCACGCACGAAAAAGTGTAACGTTCCGCCTGAGCAAGCGAGAGCGCGAAACAAGCGATAGAGAGGCACGATCGGCCTAAGCGTTCGACTTATGGTGCATCTATCTCTCTTCCACTTCATAAAGTCAAAAGTTAATGTGGTTTCCATTGTTTATTACACAGCTTAATGTTAATTCATCGAAAAAAAAATATCGTCCGTAAACTGACTTTTTTTGTATTACGCTCCGCTCCAATACATGGTGCTAACGAAGCTTAGCGACAGCATCGACCTAGTTTAGAATAAATATTATTTAGATAGAAGGATCCTAATCTGTCTCGCGTCTGTGTGACTGAAGGAGTTCCACTACTTTGCTGTCCGCATTACAAAGGATGTTGAGATGTTGATTTTATAACGTTTTATCATTACATTACAGATTATTACTTCATTATCTTATAATGGTATTGAAACTCCTTACGATGCCGATTCTCAGCCAATCAGAGTGGCATACGGGCACATTCCAACTCAATATGCTTCTGCGCACACAATAGTCGCTTTGTAGCGCAATTGAGCGACTTCGGATTGCTTTGTGCTCGAATTGAGGGCCACATTGTATACTAACAGTAGTCTTCGCAGTTAGGAGTCTGTGCAATAAAAACATTGGCGATCATTTAATAAAACAACTGCATAAAATATAGAAATTATAAAACTAAATGGCTGTTTCATCTTAATCGATTGCCCAAACATTTGTAAAAATGTTTCTTTCGAATATGAGAGGATGTTCAACGTTCAGGAGACAACGCTGGCCTGCAGCGTAAAATTAGAAAGGTACTGGAAAATTTCGACTTGTGTTCACAAGGCTCGGTAACTCAATAGGGAGAACATTGGACTGGAATTCCAAAGTTTGTTGTTCGATTCCCGCCTGAGAATTCACTTGTGAGCCGAGTCGATTTGTTCCAGTATTTTCCTATTATAACAATTTAACTTATCAAGGGTTTTTTGCGTATTATTGATATTTAGTCTTGACGTTTCGACTCCTTTACAGGAGCTACGGCTCCTTATCCTTATCCGTAATCACAGAATGACTAAGGTCGACATATATTCTCTACTACCTTCAAAATCACGGGCACCATCATTTATAGAAAATAAATGACAACCCTTACCTTAGTCATCAGATCACGACTTCTGATAAGGAGTCGAAACGTCAGTCATATGAATTATGCGCAAAAATCCCTAAATAAGTATATTTAAATGTGAAATGTGCGTGGATGTGTTAGAACTAAATATTGATGATCATTTTGCATTTATCTAATATTTAATGTTGTAAACACGCGAATTTCCTTATTAATAAAGTATTAATAAATTTCCGAGAACTTATAACCCGTCCATTTTCAAAGCCAGGGTGAATAGGCACCTTCTGGGTTAGCTCGTTCCATCATGGATTTTATCTTGACCCCCGGGCTTGATTGGAATCAAGAGCTAACCCATCCTAAATAAATAAATATGGGGTTTTTGAATAAACTCATGACCATAACCCACGATTAAAATATGTATATACATAATTCTTTTTTGGTTTTGTTTCTGATGGAATTTTGATATATTTTCCGTTCATTATTCGGTGGTTTTCTTATTCCTTATTTTATATAAGATTCTGAGATAGATTTAACTCAAACTGATACAACCTTCTTTCCTTTTTTGTTTTTGTCACGATCTTCAATTATTTTTTTAATAATACTGCGATTACGTGCTGCATCAATAAATTAATCAATCTTTAATAGATAAAATACTCACCCAGAACGTTTTTATCTTAATTGTGGCCAAAAGCTTAGCAAAAATACATAAAAAGATTAAAAAATATAACACAAGGTCAGGTCAACTTGAAATTTAATAATTCTTAAAAGTTGAAAAACCACAATAAATTGTATACTTTCATTAATACCAATAACATAATTCTCTATTTAATATTATGACATAAAATAAAAAAGAAGTATTTTTTAATGTTGATTTACGAGATGTGGTTAACGAAAGCGATTGTTATTAATTGTGATGTGACCGAGACCTTCTCAATAAACCATTTGAAAGTACCGTAACTGACCGGGCGAAGGGTTAAGAACTGGGGGAGCAGTTGGGCCCCAGGGTATTCCGATAAAAAAATATTTTTATCACTTATATGCCTATATTTCGTGAAAGCAAAAATAAAATGTCCTGAATTCTTAAGTATGTATCTAATAAGATATCTCCTTGTATACATTGGAGAGACATACATATATCATACATAAATAAGTAATATTCATAGAAATATATATAAATAACTCACTCGGCTACAAATGGTCGTATCATCCTAAAAACATCTGCCCTCTTTTGGGACTCGTAAACAGGAACGTCAGTACAAAAGGCAGGATTCCTGCCTTTGCACCAAATTTGCGTCAATTATATATTTACAATGGGGCTGACATGTAACTGTGTACAAAAAGCTCCGTAAAACAATAAAGAATAAAAACTCTCGAAAGAGTTTCTCCAGATCCAGCTGATTATTTTACTATTTAAACAATTGTTAAGTATACCCTTATTTACAGTTTTGTCATCAGATCAGCGAGTAGGGTGCGAACAAGCAATGCTCGCGCAAACGGATGGCGTGCTCCATTCATAATAATTGCTGTATTAGCGAGACATGCGGGCGGCTGATGGTCAGCGAGGGGGTCGACAACCATTTGAACTCTTAAACAATATTTATTGAACAAGTCGGTAATGGAAGACCAAGGCGAACTTTCAGGGGCAAAATGAAGGATGTCCTGAAAAAAGGACAGGTCAAAAGAGGAGCCTGAGAACGCTGACGAGTGTTGAAGAAGCGAGATTGTATGTCAGGATCTTGGTAAGTGGAAATCTGTGATCTCTGCATACCCCTGTTGGAGAAAGGCGTAGTTTTATGTATGTAACAATATTTATAAAGATATCTCTTATTATACTTTTTTGCTAGATTATTATATGATTTTTTTAAAGAAAGAGCTGTGTGTTAGCTAACTGGCACAAAAATAAAACAAAACTTCAAAATAAAGCGAAAGGTGCGCACAAAAATCTTAGCGCTGTCTTTCGATCACAAAATTTTACTCTTTATATCAATTTTGTACTAAAATTAAAATCAATTATTAAGGAGTAAACTACAACTAGAATAAACCAACTCGGCCCGCGTGTTATTTTCAGGTGGTCCACAGCTCTCCCAATTGAGCTCCAAAGCCTTGTGAGTACCCGTCGAAGTTTTCTAGTATTTTTAACTTTTTTACGCCAGCATAGCTTCGCTTCAATAGGAAGAATATCTGCGGATTTTAAAAAAAGATTTTTGCTTACGTAAAGAAATTATTACAAGATAAAATTCAACTTGTCTCAGAAGTGAGGCGGGACTCGAACTCACGCCCCCTAGCTATCCGGGCGAGTAGCCTTCCAATAATAAATAATAAAAAAATGTTTCTTACATTCAAACCAATTAGCCTAACCCAAAGTAAGCACTATAAAACTTGTGTTATGGATACTAGGGTAACGGATAGACATACATATATGATACATAGATTTGGTGGATTCATAGAAATATATATAAACACCCATGACTCAGGTACAAATGCTCGTATTCATCATACAAACATCGGTCCCTTCCGGGATTCGAACCCAGGACCGTCGGTCGGTGCGAAAGGTAGGATCGCTACCGTTGCACCAAACGGTCGTCCAATTGAGCGACCAAGTGCTTGTCAGAGACCGAGACCGTCAAGAAAAAGACTATTGCGAAAAAGTCTTAAAAAGGGTGAATCACCTATTCACAAAAACCATTATAAACAGTAATCTTTATTTAGTACTAGCTGACCCGGTAACGCGTTGCTATGGTAACGCGTATGTAATGGAAAAAGAGCGGGGAAAAGAGCGGATAGACAAACACACAAAAAACAAATTTGTGATTATAGATTAATACTTTTTCCGATTCACAAATATCAAAAGATACCAAAATAATATTAAAATATATTACCAAGTAAGCAAGTTCATATTTCACAATAATTTCCCCCAATCAAGTAAGCGATTAACACCCTTGATTCAAGGTTGAGTAGCCCTGAACTCTCATCCCGAGTTTCGTCAAGCAGGGGTGCGAACTAATCGCTATGAGTGGTGTTTAAAATTATTCAATTATGAATATTGACCGACAGAAATTGTGCCCGTCACGTTGTTGAGGGCAGCCATAAGAAACTAACGACCTATTTGCCTTGTCATATGTGAAGGACAAAAATAATAAACGGTATAATTAACAATTATTTCAATATTTTCCATTTTGTGCATCCAAAAATAATAAAAAAAATGTGTGTGTATCAACTCCGAAACGATTAGAGTTTATTCCTTAAAAACGATTATTTTATATAATTTTATGACCTGGTAACATAGACCTTTAAGTCATAACTTATTTGGAAAATGTTCGTTACTTTGGAAATGATGATGAAAGTTGATATATGAATGATAGATTATCAATGGATGATGAATGAATAGTGAAATACCTTAACCTAGGTTTCAGTAAAGATGTGGGGTTTTACTGAAAATATCTCGTAGAGTTCTTGAAAGAGAGAGCGAAAAGACACCATCCATTGTTTTGTTTCACTTGCAAACACTCATGCATATACATACACACTCAGTGGCTAATAACCCACCATTATTACACAATAATATCGACCACAACACAAATTTTAACAAGAAAAACAAAACCACCGATTGTCTTTGAACAGGCACAGAGAATAAAAAAACAAAATTTCAAAATAAAAGTAAAAGGTGAGCACGATAGGTTTTGCGTCGCCCTTCATTCCCGGGTGCGATCGCTCATATAAAGCCTGTATAGCCTTCCCAGGCTAAGGTACCTACTTCAGGTGGTGTTTAGTCAGTACGAGTCTGACATAACCTCTCGGCCGGCCGATGTATCCATGCAGGATTCACCACCTCCCTCCCTCGCGTCCGGAGGGGAAAAAAAAAAAAAAAAAAAAAACGATA
Organism: Calamotropha paludella; assembly: GCA_927399485.1. Taxonomy (NCBI): domain Eukaryota; kingdom Metazoa; phylum Arthropoda; class Insecta; order Lepidoptera; family Crambidae; genus Calamotropha; species Calamotropha paludella. The sequence continues at coordinate 1,385,437 of OV656806.1, read as the reverse complement.
GGTTGCTCACAAAAACGTAGCGCTGTTATTAGATCACACCAGTTAGCCTAGCCCAAAGTCACACGTTAGCAATTAAGGGTAAAAACCGTAAAAAAGTTAATTTATTTCAATGTGTAATGCACGCAGAAGTGTAAGAACTAAATTTTTTTACATCTTTCTTGTATTTATTTATTCACAACATCATATTTCTCCTACCTAGCTCGGAGATGTTTCTTATTGTTTTAAATCTAATAGAAACACTAGTTTTTACCCGCGGCTTCGCTTGCATTAATGGAAACTAACGATTAAAAGTTACATTTCTATCCCTCGGGAACAGCACTTTTTTCTGGATAATACTGGTACCCTATGTCCTTTTCTGTACCCCTGTTAGTGTTTACAATTTTTTTTAGATACTCGATGGAATAGTTAAGGCGTGAAAGTGTATTAAACAAATTTACTTTCCTATTTATAATTTTAGTTAGAACTATAAAATTCTTGCCAATATGATATATAGTCTATTATTTGCATAATCATATGTTCTTATAATACACTAAATTTCCTTGAAATCGGTCAATCCATTCTTGACTTATAGAAGAACATACAGACAGACAAAAAATTAAAAAGTTATAGAATGTAAAAGTAATAATAACTAATATTGCTATACTTATTAACCAGTAGTATCAGTATAAAACGAATATTTATCATAAAATTTGTCCAAACATAATAATGTACAGACAGAGCCTACAGATTTATATAGTAGTATCAAATAGTTCTTATTTTATTTTACATTAAATAAAAATAATAAAAAAGACTTGTTTGCCGAATAAATAAAACTTCTTTGAACAGCATCACTTTACTTCAGACATATTATTTCCCGATGGATGAATGTTTACTCAAAAGACTTTCACCCAAAACTTTTTTACGCACAATTCCATTTCGATGGATTTTTAGGGTTCCGTACTCCGTACCAAAAACGGAACCTTTTTAATTACTTTGTTGTCCATCTGTCTCTCCGTCAGTCAAGACCTTTATTCTCAGGAACGCGTGAAGGTATAGAGTACTTCCCGTTGACCTAGAATCATGAAATTTGCAAAGAAGCAAGATCTTTCAAAACAAGTAAAATAACAAATCTGAAAACTTTATTGTTAATTAATTTGTAATAATATCACATAAAAAAATCTCAATGCAAACGTACATTTCCAATTTAAATGTATCAGAGTTAATATATTTTAACTACAAAGTTAAGTTTGTTTTGGGTTACAATAAAGAACATTCAAATGTACTTAAATAGGTTGTTTTGAATAGTCCAACATTTTTAACTACCACCCATTCAGCACTTCTTTTAACTGACAAAAGAAGTGGCCCAAGAAATCGTCAGCGTCAGAAACAGTCGTCACCATACGCAACCCACAAAAAACAATACAATTCTATTATCACAATAATAATAGTGTAATGGTTTCATTACATCGTTGATTACAATAAAATCAACAAGGATCTGTTACAAATAACAATATATTTAAATAGTTTTTGTAAAGTTTTTATTTAATTAATAGACGCGATAATGTAACGACAAAATGTATGAAAAAAAATATTTTGAAATTGACTTATTTAGTTGTTACACTTTCGCGCACATTACACATTTGAATAAAACAACCTTTTTTATGGATTTTGTGCATAATTTATTTTATATTTAATCCCGACGTTTCGACTTCTTTACAGGAGCCGTGATCACAGGATAACTGAGGTAATAGTCGTCATATATTTTCTACTACCTTCTCAATATTTCATTCGGGCACGTTCCTAACTGTTATTTTTTTTATAAAAATCAAATTATTTTATTTAGTTTTTAAATTCTCACTACAATTACATCGTACACTACTGAGTGTAACACCAGTTCGGAAATAGGGAGGTCCTTCCGAGAACTGCCGAAAAAAACTCGGGCAGGGGGACCGACCTCCATCTAACTTTCATTATTTGCAAAAAGAATCTTTAAAATTGACAGTCATAGCATATTTGACAATGATCTGTAACATTATCATCGTACGGAACCCTCTCCACGCGAATTCAACTCGCACTTTTCCAGATTTTTTCTTTAGAATTCCAACAACACAATTTTTACGCAAGAACGCATTCTGAATCAGATATAATGTCATTGTTTGCTATAATTGCTATATCGGCGTACACCCATATCGAGTTTCCTGTGTTTCTAAAATATTTATGTTCTATACAATTGGTGGAAATTTGATACTTTCTAAGGGGCTATTAAGTATAATTAGGATGTTATTTAAATTTCAGATTACTATATTCATTGGACCAGGTAGGATCAGCAGGATAGATAAGCGCGTGCAGAGATCGTCTAACCAATATTGTCTTTGCATAAATCGTTCATTATATTTTTAGTTTTATTAGCTGTAAATAGGGTTTACAATGGATAAGCTGGTCATGATAAATATAATTTAGGGATAACAAACAGTTGTACAATGTATTTAACACGTTATTCTAATTGTACAGACAATACACAATAGTGTATACGATATTTAAACCAGCGACGACAGTCAAAAATTTCAATTGTCAATTATAAATTTATAGAGTTTATTTTCAACCTCATATATAAAGTACTAGAAATTGTTAAAATAATTTCAGGTAACTGAAATGGATGATTCACTAATCCACTCATAAAACAAGCGTTTAATAAAACAAGGCGTCAACGAGAATATTAATAATGCAAGTGCAACGGTGGCGATCCTGCTGGTTGCAACGCAAAGGTCCGGGGTTCGAGTCCCGGGAAAGGCAGATGTTCGTGTTATGAGTACGAGCCTTTGTACCTGAGACACAGGTATTTATACATATTTCTATTAATTTTGCTTATCTATGTATGATATGTGTATATCTATCCGTTACCCTAGTATCCATAACACAAGCCTTATAGTGCTTACTTTGGGCTGGGCTAATTGGTGTGAATGTAAGAAATATTATTGTTCTCCGAACAGATTACTCAAGTAACTTTTTAATTGACTTTATCTTATGATTGCTCACGATACGCTTGATTATGGACAATTTTGCTATATTTAAAGATTTCTCATTAATTAACATAAGGCTTAGCTATTTTTAAATTTTCTAAATAGTTGATAATCTCAGCATTTCTTTTTGAATGATTTAATTTGAAATACCTGTGCATTGTCAATTATAAATCTTTCTTCACACATGTTGTCGTTACATTATCGCTTCTATTAATTAAAAATAAGACTACAATACTTTTTGTATATATATATATATATATATATATATAACTGTGATAATAAGATAACATAGGCGAAGACGTATCATATTGTAAATGTCGTTACTTCCGTTAAAGCTGACGAGTTTCTTGCTCCCATTCTTCTTGTCAGTTAAAAGACGTCCTGAAGCGGTAGTTAAAATTGTTCGACAATTCAAAACAACTTATTGTAAGTGCATTTCAACAAAGATTATTTCTATATTATTATTTATTTAATACTGACATTTTTACTCCATCATGCTGAGAGAAAAACTCCGTGAAAAAGTGTTTCATTTAACTTTATTACAGTTGTCAACTGATGCTACGTAAATACAAACTAGTGCTACGTCTCAAACAGTTATGAGATCAATTCTATTGTCTCGTAATTGGTCGGTAGGTGTATGGAGAGCGTAGGCCACGGTTATTAAATTAGATTGTGACCCCTGCGCCGAGGTTAACTAAAGCAATTGTGATGCCCACTGAAGCAATAGGGGGCAATGCCGATACCTAGTCTGTGAGAATGTCTGGACAATCGAAGAATTTAATAATTTAATTGATGACAACGTCACTAGCATTGTTACGTAAAGTAGGTTAAAAGAATAACTGTAAATATTTGCTAAATCTATAATCTAAGATCACAGTGGTTTGTCTGTCCGCTCTTTTCCCCGCTCTTTTTCCATTGTATCAATAACGTTACCATAGCAACGCGTTAACCGCAAGTAGTTCGTTTACCGGACTCTAGATGGCGGTAACGGAAAAATATTTAATAATAGAAAAAATTACAAGAATTTTGTCCACCCGTGCGAAGCCGGGCGTGCCGCTAGTAATAATATTAATATTTCTTACATTCACACCAATTAGCCCAGCTTAAGGATACTTAGATATTAAATATTTTTAGAAATATCTACAAATGCTCGTATTTATCACAAACATTTACTCTTTCCGGGACTTGAGCCCAGGATCTACGGTGCGAAAAGCAAGATCGCTACCGTTGCATCAAACGGTCGCCAATGTCAGACTCGTACTGACTAAACACCACCTAGAAGGTGCCTTAGCCTGGAAAGGCTACACAGGCAAGATCTTCCATCCACGAACGAGCTATTGAACGATGACTCGATTAGCTTTCGAGTTGTTTTTCATTTGTTCGAAAGAACAATTGGATATTACACCTTATACATTTGCAGGCCCGCAAGTATTTATCATCAGCTTATTATTGTGAGCCACTGCAGGAACTTCCTTCCATATGCCATTCATCAGTTTTCATATGAAGACCTTCTTAAGACATTTAATGTGTCGAATCTGAGTTTGTGATGTTTGCACGCAGATATTCTTTATCTTTACAAAATCCTACATTCAAAAATTAACTTCCAATATTTACTAGCAACAATTAACTTGATCACCAGATTTAGATGTCATACTAAGGTTTTTGTAAAGAATATTTATAGGAATAGTACGTCCTATTATAACCCTATTGTACGTATGTGTAAGGTGCACAATGAAATAGTGAAAAGCGACCTGGAACTTGACGTTTTTGGTCAGCAGTACCTTTTTTTTCGAGGAGAAATGCTGTTATTAACTAAAGTCGGATGGGTAGTCCAACAATGAGTTTGGGCCTAGAACAGGTGTTACAGGAGTTAAAATTAAGATGACTAGGGATGAGTAGTGTAGAGCCGGCGAACTTACCCACTAAAACTCCCCTTTTGGGAAGTTCCTCTACAGCCCGATGATTAGCCCGCTTCGAGCTGCTCTACGGATCGGCGATGCCTGTTATAGACAGGCATCACCACATACTGATAAGGTGTATGCAATGACTCCATCGGATGCCCGGTCTACTGATGGCCACCCCTCCCTATCTTCTTCAGTTTATACAGGGATATGTGCATCGTACATGGTACTACATAAAGGAGAAGCGAAGAAGAAAAACTTCCGGAATAGAAATACCTAGTACTTATCCACCTCTTAGAAGATAATGGTTTTTTTTGTGGCAGCAAATAGTCGTACATTATGACATAGCTCTTAACAAACATAAATATGAGTAAAGACCTACAGTGACAGCAATTATGTAACTCTACAACAATAAGACGCGAAACTCACTTCTTCTAATTACCAAATCTATAAATATAATATAAATTCCGTAACACAGTGTTTGACCGCAATGAACTCCGAAACTACTCAACCGATTTTGATTATTATTTTGATCTAACTTAAGACATAGGGTAGGTTTCATTTTAATTTATAACACAGCAACGCGTGGCCGGGTCAAAAATAAACTAGACCTAATTTAGGCATAATTATATGTGTGTCATTTATAAATTTCAGTATTAAAGTTATTTGTCATTTCTCGAAGAGGTGTTAAGAAGATCTATACCAGTGATTTTTTTTTGTACGTGTATGATTTCTCTTGAATATTTGGTAAAGTATTATACTTCAATGCACAGGTGATAGAGAATATGAACAGCCTAATATAAAAGTAAATTATGTGATATAATAACAATGAAGAAACTGTGATATAAATAATTAAATAAAATCAAATTATTTATTTTTCGGACATCAATGATCCATAATTGCAATTGTTAGAATTAGTAATTAGGGAAATGTATGCCAACAGAGGACAGTCCCCACTGTCGGCAATGCTTTCTAAATAAAACAGTCTATGATTAAATTATGAAACCACAAGTTGCGTAGGTTAAAGAGAAACTTCCGTTGCTAAATTCCGGGAAAGATTAAATCTCGCACTTGCTAATCCACCAGGTGTCTTATATGAAATATAAGCGCCATTAACAGCTAATGGATACAGTTACTAGAAATGTTAACGTTTACTTTTTTGTATATATTTTACACACAAAATGCAAAAGTAAGAAAAAAATATTTACGAATATTTGCTTCTTACACTTCCGCGCAAATTATACATTTAAATAAAGCAATTGCATTGCAAGCAATAAATGCAAATACCTGTATCACTTAAGTTGTAAGTATGCTGTGAGACCGTGACTGCATTAGTGAGTTTAGCTCGATCCCAAGATGACTGCATTGTAGGGCTGTGCGGCTGCCATGGATCGGTGCAGTACACTGTTCAGTTCTTTGTTAAACCAATAGTTTTATGATCTCTTTTTTTTAATTATATACATATGTTAGCTTGCTGTGTATATCGAAGCGGCCTTTAATTAAGGCGTCACTTTGAAATAATAATAATATTTCTATCATTCACACCAATTAGCCTAGCCCAAAGTAAGCAATTTAAGGCATGTGTTATGGATACTAGGGGTGACGGATAGACATACACATATGATAATACATATATGTGTAGTGTTTATAGTAATATAAATAAAAACCTATGACTCAGATATAAATGCGCGTATTCATCACACAAATTTTCATTTTTAAATTTTGAATCAGATACCCAAAAAATTTAACAAATAAGACAAAAAAAAATATCTACCTAACTTATGCAGCAACAATCAAAATGGAGCAAAATAAATTTAAGGAATTAGTGCTTGATACTGCACGGTCTAACATCTCCTGATGATGTTCCGTGTGGGAGTGAAACACTTGGTGAAGGTGTAAGGTGTTTGGACGAACAAGAGGACCATCACTTGACACACAGGCATATACATAATTTTTGACGACCGTTGCAACGGTAGTGATCCTGCCTTTCGCACCGACTGTCCTGGGTTCGAGTCCCAGAAGGGGTAGATGTTTGTGCGATGATACATTAGTACCTGCGTCATGGGTATTTATATATATTTCGATTAACATTATTTCTTTATGTATGACATATGTATGTCTATCCGTCACCGTAGTATCCATAACACAAGCTTTAAAGTGCTCACTTTGGGCTAGGCTAATTGGTGTGAATGTAAGATATTATAATTTATTATTGCTTATAAATTGGCTTGCCTTTTAAGTTTTCTCTTACGTTGCGCAGTTACCTATTATTGTCAATTAAGCATTGTTATTTCGTAGCCAGTTACAAAATGTTGGCTCACAATTGGGAACACAATGATACAACTTTCTAACAGCCACATTAAAGTCGAAGATAACACAGCTCTGCCACTGTCTGCAAAACGATAAAAAAGATATGGTTAAGTGGGAGATGTATATTTGCACCGATGGTTCCGTATTGTACAACAAATGATTAACGATGGATGAATTCCGAAACTAATCAACCGATATTGATGATTATTTTTTCATTTTGCTTGATTTGTTCACAATTAGGATCTTAGTTAGGTTTCGTTCTAATTTATAATTAAGTTTTTTTTATTGCAAATTATAATAACTGAGCCACAGCAACGCGTACCCGCGGCAGCTATTCACTAGCTGACTATATATTGTATATTAAAAAGAAGAAGAAAACATTCATTTGAACTCGAACACACAACAACAAAATATATACATATATATATATATATATATATAAAAACAAATATAAAGGGAATAAACAATAAGTATATATATGAAAAAAAGAAACAAATTAAAAAAAGATATAATCGGCAATATTTCACTTTTTTACTGACTTAACTCACAAATATACATTTTTTTTATCCTTTGTCTTTTAGAAAAGTGCTATATATTCATTTATTTTTATTTTTTTAAGGACCTTCGTGGTGATTGTCACATTTTCTTGATTGCACCACTCCAAGGTCCCAATCCCTAGCAGGGTTAATGTAAAAAACGAACTTTTGTATGGGTGGTTTTGATGGTCATTGTTTCTGAATGCCATAACAAAAATGCTTTAATTACTTAACTTGGACACAGAATAATGTATGCGATGATGTCGGTCACAAATGAAGTATTTATTATTATGGTTGCAAGAAAATACCTCCGACATAAATAAATGATAATGGCAAAATTTCATTTTTGTAAGTACCAGTTTTTTACCCATTCAATTGAAATTATACATATACGTTTACATACTTTGCCTCTTAGAATAGATGCATATATGTGCTAATATTTTATGTTTTTTAAGTAAGTTATTCCATTTCCTGAATATTTGAGGCAGAATAGCCATTTTAATGCAAGCCATAGAATTTTTATTTATTTATTTTTAAATGATAATTAGATTGAGGGTTTTCTCATTATACTGCGGAACCCCAAAAAGAGCAGATAACTATCGTAGCTAGATTAATTCACCGCACAAATTTCTTTACAAACAAAAAGTCAAGTTATCGATTGCCGACCTTTGCCGCTCTTTGATCTCGCCGATTATCCGTTTGATGTTGCCGCGGCTGGTTCGTGTTAGTCGATTACAAAAATCACTGTAAACACGTATTCTGCTGAAACTCTGAAATTCGGGTGAATCGTGGTTGGGGAATATGTTCAAATAGCCTGACTGCGTTTGTACTCGTCTGATGGTACTAATAGTACACAAAACCAGGGCATCACATATATTGGAAGATTGTGTGTGTAGCATTTTTTTTCAGTACAATTTGAGCAAAGGATAGCGAATTTTATGAGTTTTTAAATAAACAATGTATAAATATATAGATAATAATGATATTTCTCACATTTATACATTCAAACGACCACTGTGGTCGAGTAGCTCGCATACCGGTTACATGGTAACGCCACTCCGAAATCCCAGATTCGATCCCGGTTGGGTTAATGTAGAAAACAAATTTTCTATATTTACTCCGGTCTCGGTGTTTTAGATACTGAACACAAATTCAGAACAAACAATGTGAGTTTGTCTAATATTTATTAACTTATTAATAAAAAAAAATAGCCCAGCCCAAAGTAAGCACTGTAAGTTTTAATTTATAAGGTTTGGTGCAACGGTACCGATCCTGCTTTTCGCACCAACAGTCGAATCCCGGAAGGGGCAAATTTTTGTGTGCTGTATACGAGCATTTGTACCCGAGTCATGGTATTTTTATATTTCTATAAATATTACACATCTATGTATCATATATTCAAACTTTTATTAGTACTAAAAATTCATTGCACTTAACTTTTTTTTTTATGAATCATATATGTATCTCTATTCTTACCCTAGTCTCCATAACACAAGCCAAATAGTTGCTTACTTTTGTTTAGGCTAATTAATGCGAATGTCAAAAATATTATTATCATATAAGTATTATTATTGATTACTTAATTAAAACAATTGAAGCCAGCTCAATTTAAATTACTAAGATTAACGTTTACATACATTTGCATGCATGCTATGTCTGCTTATCATCAAGAAGACTTACAATTGTAAATTTCCAATAAAAACTGAAAAAAATAAAACTTTTACTCCGGATGAAAACGAATAAAAACCAAACTGACTTCACTAGCGATAACTGCCAAAATGGCAGATATTTATATTCACTAATCCGTTTTAGTTGCATCTCAGTACAAACCAAACATCTTGTAGACTATCAAAAGATTCTTCAGGTCAACAACATTACCATTCAAACACTAGGCGAGTTCCAAGAACCGACATCACAGGCGAAGAGTTCATAACAGCCCAGTTTCCTATACCAAATGCCATAACAGAAGGAGGATGGTAAACACACTATGTTCTATGTATATCGATGCGTTTGTTAGAAATTGTTAAAAAGTTTTAAAACTAAACAAAGCAATGGTTAATAAACGAGATTTTACATCATCGTTTATAGGATTTAGTGGTAAGTGTCTTGTTTACAAACAATGAAACGTGAGTGGGGGCCACAAACGGTGGATTAATTTTGTTTACAGAAGTCTGGTAAGTTGGTTTTATGATAAGTCAGTGTTGAAACTCACCTACGCTCTAAAATGATTCATAATTCGGTAATTCTACTGTCTCCATTAAAACTACATGTATACCTCAAAAAAAAAAAGAAAAAAAAAAAAACTTGCTTCTACGACATATGAGAGTTGACTCTCATCAGCCTTTACACACAAGCTCGTCGGTTAAGGGTACTTTGGACCTGGCTTTTCAGGACATCCTATTTTAGTCCCTGAATGTTCGCCTTGGAGAAGTGAATGGTAAGATTGATGAAGTAGGTATCCTATATCTGGCAGAATCTTGTTACAGAAAGTCACTTGGCATACAAATCAAAAGGCATAAATTGACATACATTGCAGGTTAGGTTAGGTTAGGTATTTTTTATTCATTACCAGCCGGCAAGCTATTTATTTTTTTTTTATTTCTTATTTGTTAAATTTTTGAGCAATTAAATAGTATAAGTTTTTTTAAAATTTCAAAGGTTCGTTGTTGTAGTGTTATTGCTTCTGGGGGTCAGAACTAAAGATACCTCTAACCCTAGAGCAATAGCAAGGAAAGAGAAAGAAAAGTAGAAAGATAGAGTGATAGTGAACATAGAAAAGAAAAGCTATTTCTAATTATGCCAAATGATTAATATGCGTTCTAAAATTATGAATTTTAAATTAAATAAAAATTTACCTGAATAAAAAAGTAGACCTTTAATGAAGTATGTGATATAATGGATGAGAGTCAGAAGATAGAATAAGGGATGCCTAGATGGTTTGGACATGTAGAGATGTTGGACGAAAGTAGATTAACGTATAATTTATCTTGATTATATACATATTTTTGTTAAATACTGTCATTTTGACTACTTTACAGGATCTGAAAAAGCAACAAGAAAACAAGAATATGGAAATGGCTGTCTCATCTTAATCGATTGTCCAAACATTTGTAATACGTTTCTTTCGAATACGAGAGGATGTTCCTCTCATTGATGAGATAACGCTAGCTGTAAAAAAGAAGAAAAGTACTTGAAAATTTTCGTAGCTTAATTAAGAGAATGGTGGACAGGACATCTAAACGTTGCGGGTTCGAGTCCCGCCTAAAAGTAAATTGTGAACAGAATCGATTTTTTCTTGTATTTTTCTATTAAATTATATCATTTAAGATGACACTAAAAATGCAAAATATTAAAGTTACAAAGGAAACAGAAAATCTGTATGCGAAAGCATAAGAAATAAATATTATACTTTTTTATTTAGATGATTCAAAAGTGAATCTTCCACCACATTTATAGCGACCAAGACCAGGTCCCTGTCACAGTGTTTGACCGCGATGAACTCCGAATCTACTCAACCGATTTTGATGATTTTTTTTTACGTTTTGCTGAATTTCTTTCAACTTAGGACATAGGATAGGTTTCATTTAAAACACAGCAACGTGGCAGCTGGAAATATATAGAAAGATATTTAGAATTTTCGTAAAATAGTAAAAATATTAAAACGGTATACGAGCCACGCGTCCACTGAGGTATGCCAAAAATTTTTGTGCAAATGATATGACAATAACAATTATAATAATGCTTACATTCACAGCAATTAGCCTAGTCCAAATTAAGCACTGTTAGACTTTTGTTATGGATACCAGGGTAAAGGATATATATTCATATATGATACATAAATAAGTAATATTCATAGAAATATATATTAATACCCATTATTCACGTATAAATGCTCGTACTTCTCACACATAAATCTGCCCCTTCTAGGAGTCGAACCCAAGACCGTCAATTCGAAAGGCAGGATCGCTACCATTGCACCAAACGATCGATATATCCGAACTATACTGTTTTAATAGTGACAAAATTCGATAAGCGTTATTTGTATGTTTGACAAGGCCGACGTCGATGCATTTAGCGCCATCTTGCGCCAAAAAGCATCAACAGCCGTCAATAGCGATAGTGATTGATTAAATTAATAATCTATTTATAGGCCATTAGATGTCATTGTATATGTCTCAGAATTTTAAAAGGCTTAAACAAAGTATATTCTAACATAATTTTAGTAGTAACAAATATGTTGGAACTAAATAAATTATGAAAAAACAAGTCATATAAAACGGACACTCATTTTCTTGCAAGATTGTCTATTTGCATCCCTTAAAACTTCAAAACTGTCTGACAATGTCCACCTAATGCTTTAAGAAGTATAGCTGGAGTGAATTTGATGGATAATAAGGAATGATGTGATAAAGGAGTGCTGTGGTGCGGAAGAAGATATAGTGGCAAAGATAGAAAAGAGGATGCTTAGATGGTTTGGACATGGAGAATGGATGGACGAAAGGAGATTGACGAAATAAGTATATGAGGCAAATGTGCATGGGCAAGGCGGTAAAGGCAGACCAAGGCGAACTTTGAAGGATCAAATAGAAGATGTCCTGAATACGGCCAGGTCAAATGTACCCTCAACCGACGAGCTTGTATGAAAGATCTGATGAGAAGAAGCGAGAGATGTATTTCAGGTTCGCGGAAAATGGAAATCTATGAACTCTGCCTACGGGAAAAAAGCGTGGTTGTGTGTAAACGTTTTCTTTATGTTTACCTCAAGTTATACCACTGCCACTAAGACCAGATTAGATTGGCAGAAAGATAAGTTTCCTTGGCGTATAATTATACCACCATACTTTTAAATATACAAATGAAAAAAGATATAACTGCAAGTGATATGTTAAAGAAGATTTTGCCTTTACTTTCAAACTGCTTAAACCGGAAAAGAGCTTTTACAGAATACTAACTAAATTATGATTTATTTCATTAAACTTAACAAAACAAGTGTATTATAAAGATGCACTTATGAGTCCATCTATCTGAAACAAAATCGTTTCACGAAAGTCTACATTGTCCATTTCAAATAAGTATTATAATATAAAAATGACGAAATTATAACATCTTATTGTAGCAACATTATTCAAGTTCAGAGCGAAAAGAAAAATTTATAATGCCACTTTGTCATCCCAATTCTCGAAGATATTTTGGTATACGCGATTGGACAAACATTAAATTTTGTTACTAAACATTCTTATGAATAGATGTGGCAATGTCAAATAATAAAATAACCCATTTGAAATTCAAAGGACATTATTGGTTTGAATGAAATTCACATTGATGTTTGCAATATTTCATTTTCTATAAAAACTTTAATTATATACTTTCCTGGTATAATAAGATCAACGTCCGTCCAAAGGGTTTAGGAGCAATGTGTGCAAATAAACATTGAATGAACGTGGACAAACAGACAGACAATGACACACAGCGGCATGTATAAATATTGGCAATAGTTCCATTTTGCGAATAATCCTTTCTTATTTTTCTACGCACGGATTAAGCACAAAAGAGTTTGGAGTTTGCATTCGTATTTCTGGCAACACAATTTCTTAAATGTACCAAATGGTCACACAATCTTATAATAACCATACGATAATTCTTATTAATTTAGAAAAACTAGCTTTCAATCTTTTTTGGGTGGTTGAATACGTCAATTCTGGACGATAATATGCTTTAAATTCCCGTACGATTTTCCATTGCAATTTCTTTATATGAATACAATTAAACAATATTTTTGTACATTCAAATATGACAATAAAGACAGGACAGTCGAATGATAAAGAATAAATGGCTATCTTATCGTTAAAAAGCAATATTTTCGAGGGAAACTTTAGATGAAAAGGAAAATAAGCTATAAAATAGTTCAGGTCAGTAGGTAGTACTTTATAAAACTTAATAAAAAATAAGTAGTGCTTGAATGCAGTGATTAAAATCATAACAACCTTTTTATTACCATATTTCTTTTACATTTCTAATAAATGGCAATATAAAGTAGCCATTGCCCATCGGTTAAAATGTAGCTTTAAAATAAATGGACAAAGTCCAATCCACGTCGTCGTGTATGGCCCACGATGTGCGCTAGCTAATGAGAAAACAAGAGCTGAATGAGAATTTTAATAATTGTCCATATTATTAAAAAAAAACAAGTTACCATAGATCTATTGAACTTAACAGTTCCTGTTTCAAATTTAGAACGAAAAGTGATCGCTATTGAGTAAACACTGCTCTAAATGACAATCCACGATAATGGGGAGCTCAACTGCTGTCAGTTTAGAAAACACTCGAGCTTTTAAATAACCCACAAAAACAAACGAGCAAAACCGCTGCGAGGACTGATACCCAGAAACGGTATCACACATGACCATATTTAAAGAGAGATTAACAACAGCCATTTTGGCGGGAAGTCGTCGTTTCCGAACCGACCTCCTCGTAAAACGTCTCGAAACGGGTTAATACCACCCTAATCCCATAACATATGTATCTGTCGTTGCATTTTGACATAGATTTACAATTATTTAGAAGAAATTCCGTATGCACCGCCCGTCTCTTCTCACGATAATCCAGAGATTATCTCGCCTAATGTTTATGGTGTGCTTTAATTGTCTGTGGTCGTGAAAAAGTAAAAACGTTAAAACAAAATGGTGGATTGATTTATAGGGGGGCGCGATCGCTCCAGCTTTTCACAATATTTCTAACGCAAGATGTTTTGTGTCGAATGAGAGATGGCAGAGCTTACTGGGATTTAGCGATGTCACTTTACAATATGACATGTTTTTGTTGGCACCATTTGGCAAAAGTTTAATTTCAGCTCGTATAATCAGCTACTTTATGTCACAATTAACATAGTAAATGTTTGGACCTTGCCGCCATTATTGCGCAGTGTTGCCAAATAACGAGTCAATATTTACCAATAATGAGACTTTTTGGCATAATCTACAAATCTTATTTTATTATGACGTGTTTGGCTCGGTGAACGACGAGTGTCAACAATTCCCCTGTATTATATGGTGCTTTAAATAGGTTGTTTTATAGTAACAAATGGCTATTAAGTCATTGGCTTTATAGGCAATAAGTAAGCAATAAAAGAGTAACAAAAAAAATGTTGTTTCATTGACTTACAGATACGTTATATTCCTTTTAAGTACACACAGTGCCTAATTTCTATTGGAAAGAAAGAATTTTTATCTTAATTGTTTATCAAATTTTTGTAAAAATATTAATTTTGATGTTGAAGGTAGTTTTACTTTCAAGATTGATGGAATGAGCTTATAGCTCTTTACTTTACTAGCTGATAAATTAGTTTAATAGAAAAATATCGACTCGGATCAAATGTAAATTCTCAGGCAGGGATTTACTGTGAGCAGAGTCGATTATTTTCTAAAAACCATCAAACGATACTAGCTCATATAGTAGAAGTTGAAATGCGCTTGTATGTTCTACGCATCTACCAGCGTCTCGGTAGCTCAGCGGTCAGAGCACTCGCTCGGATAGCGAAAGGTCGTGAGTTCGAATTCCACCTGAGGGCTCGGAGATGTGATTACTTTTTATGGACGTATTTAATCTTATAAATACGTTAATAATATATAGGTACTTATATATTATTATTATTACAATAGTTGTAGTGTTTTAAATTCAAAAACTTGAAATCATAGTACAAACAGAAGTGTAACATATATAACGCGTTTTTTTTCACTAGATATACATATATGACACATATATCTATACTAATATTATAAAGAAGTAAAGTTTGTGTGTTTGTATATTTGTTAAATTGTAAGGGGTAATCTCGGGATCTACTGAACCGATTTTAAAAATTCTTTCACCAATAGAAAGGCACATTATTGCTGAGTGTCATAGGCTATATTGAATGCTAGAAAAAATTTAAAGAATTTTGTCCACCCGTGCGAAGCCGGGACGGGCCGCTAGTAAATCATATTTATAGAAATATGTATAAATACCCATGACTCAGGTACAAATGTTCATAATGTATCACACAAACATACGCCCCTTCTAGGACTCGAACCTGGGACCGTTTAACATAGAAGCTAGGGTCACTCCCGCTGGGCCAAACCGGTTATTAAATGATTAGAACAGCTGACTTATGAAGAATAGATGATCAGAGGATGATCAATTAGTGATGAAAGAAACCCTTTTTCCCGGATTTCAGTTAAGGTGAGAGTATTTTCCGCGGGCTTCCTGAGAGCTTAACATTCTAAACATACATCTTGTTGCTTTCTTAATTTTGTCGTTTATTCCCTGTATGTGATTGCAATGTTCAGGGATACTTACTTAAAACAGATACATGTTAACTTTGTTGTAATCAACGAAATAATGATATAACACTACTATTATTGTAATAACATAATAATCTTGTTTTTTATTTTATTTTGTGGATTATGTATGGTGACGACGCATAATATTGTAAATGTCGTTACTTTTGTTAAAGCTGACGAGTTTCTTGCGCCCATTCTTCTTGTCAGTTAAAATACGTCCTGAATGGGTAGGTAAAAATGTTGAACAATTCAAAACAACCTATTTTTAAGCGCATTTGAATAAAGTTATTTTCATTTCATTTCTTTCGCTGTTTTGTTTCAGTTAATCCTAACAAATATTATAAATACGAAAATAAGTTTGTTTGTTTATTACAATTTCAAGGCTTAATTACTAAACAGATTATCATGAAATTTTACATACACTTCGTCATTGGTACAAAAAAGGACATAGGGTACGTTTCATCCAGGAAGTACTATTCCCGAGGGATGAAAATATAACTTCATATCGGTTAATTTGCACACATTAAGGCAAGGGTTTCCGCCGATAAAAGCTAATAGCTAGCTTGCCACTAAAACGTTGACTACCACAATATTTATTTTTAATAAGACTAGCTGACCCCGCGACGCGTTGCTATGGTAACGTTAATTGATGACCTGGCCACGCATTGCTATGGTAACGTTAATTGATGACCTGGCCACGCGTTGCTATGGTAACGTTAATTGATGACCTGGCCACGCGTTGCTATGGTAACGTTATTTGATGACCTGGCCACGCGTTGCTATGGTAACGTTAATTGATGACCTGGTCACGCGTTACTATGATAACGTTAATTGATTATAAAAACTGTTATTCTTAGGCTTATGGTAACTATATATGGTAACAAACACACAAAGTATTATCATAATATAATGTACTGATTTTGTGTCCTGGATACCACAAATTTGAATAGGCCATGTTCACATTCATTAATTTCTTTGTTTAATAAAATGATACTTATTGATCACGAGAGCCGATCCATGAATGATAGATGATCAATAAATAATCAATCAACAATGAAATACTCCTCTCCAAAGATTTCAGTAAAGTTCTCGGTACTAAAACATCCCCGTGATCTTCTTGAGCGAGCGTGAAACGACAACTTCAGTTGTATTGTTTCACTTGCCAACACTCTTTCATGTGCACTAGCATTTAGTGGTTAATAATGCATCATTATCACGCACTAATATCCACCACAACACAAATTTTAACAAGAAAACAAAATTAAAGTGAATCCTGCCAAAAAGTCCTGACCACAAACGTCTAAAGAAGATAGTAGAGAAAACATGGGTAGGTATTTCTATGTTGTCTTTGGTCATATAGAAATCAAACCTACGCAGAGGTGCTGACCCCATCACAATTCTCAAAGATAACTTTTACTTACTCGTTATAAAACAAAAAATGTGCTAGATGCACCGACATTTTTTTATTCTACTTCAGTTTTTTCGGGTGCAAATAAATGCATATGCGTTTTATTGGGTCTGATAATCCCAAGATCTATCAGGTTACATTCTTCAAAAAATGCTATTAAGTTTTTTAGCCATTTAAGTACGGTCGCATTGTCCTGATATTGTAAGTAACCGTAGGATGGAGCACAATTTTTTTTATTGATCAAAATGCAACAATACGGAATATTGTATTTTATTTAATTTTTTGCATTCACAATGCAATATTTCTATAAGATATAAAATACGCCTGTAAAAGCCACTATGCCTCCGAGCTCCGAGGGTGAGTGCTCTGATCGCTGAGCTACCGAAATGCTGGCAGATGGATACGGAATATTGTAAACTGAAAGCCAACCCGTCTATTAAAAAACTTAAAAAATCGTCTTAAAAATGCTAATATGTTGATACTTAATAAATATCTCTATGATAATATAATTCAAGAATCGCATCAGTAATAAATCATTAAAAAAGCATGTGTAATTCACACGTGGTAGAAGTGAAACCTTTAAAAATATTTTATACACGTATACAAAATACCATGGTTGTTGTGATGCCTTTTCTTAAGCTTTGTACAGGTATTAACACTCGTACATAATGCTTCCTATCTCATTTTCTCCAACGTTAAATCTTATCAATTTATGTGTCTGTCTCTTTTTACCATACCTCTTTCGTTTCATCGACTTTCAAAACGAAACGATGCTAAAGAAGTTTTCACGTCAAAAATAAATTGCAAATATAATAAAAAAATACTAAGTTGCACAGCGTCTCAAAATGTGTAATAAAACTTATTTGATAGAGCTTTATGAAGAGTATATATAACAAAAATATATAAATAATAAAAAAAATATTAACAGTTAAGGAAAACCATATTTTCACAGAGCATAGTGACATCTAGTAATACTATTTACAACTAATAATGTATGAAGATTATTTACGTAAGTTTAAAAAAACCTTCTAAACTAAACAGACACTAGACTATTAATACTCAATAGTTATTAGATATCACAGAGTATATTATAAAAATAAGTGTTATAGTATATAATAAATAAACAGCTGTGACTCGGGATGAAATGCTTAAGCTCATCATACAAACATATGCCCTTACTAGGATTAAAACCTGGGACCTGCGCGCTAGATGCTCTCTGCTCCGACCGACAAATTAACTGTAGAAAATATGATGGTTATATTTATAATGACAACCTATTTTTTACCAAATTCATAACCTAGTAAAGTCTTTTTCTAATTCAACACTCACTAGTAACTAAGTCGATTATCATCACAAAAGCGGATCCAAGGTATGTAAAGCATCTGAGTCCACAATTCTCAAATTAGATTTCATATTAAACTAATGATATTGCTTACATTCACACCAATTAACCTAGCCCAAAGTAAACACTGTAAGGCTTGTATTATGGATACTAGGGTTACGGATAGACATACATATATCATACATAAATATATAATACTAGATTTTACCCGCGGCTTCGCCCGCATTTTTTAATTTTTTTCAATAAAAAGTATCCTATGTTATTTCTAATACCTCCAAGAATATATGTACATAGTTACATGATGATCGGTTCAGTTGTTTTTGCTTTGAAAGCATAACAAGCAAACTTACATTCACATTTATAATATTAGTAGGGATTCATAGAAATACATAGGTATAAAAACATATAAATACCTAAATACATATAGGTACAAATGCTCGTATTCATCACACAAACATCTGCCCTTTTCGGGATTCGAACCCAGGAGCGTCAGTGCGAAAGACAGGATCGCTACCGTTGCACCAAACTGTCATCTACTATATACTCCATTTTTATGTATTGATTATGGCAATATACATGAAGCGATTTTAGTTTATAAAAAAATAATTATGCAAAAACCTCCATTAAAATTTTGCCTTCAAACCAAAATTCTATATATACAGTGTGACCTAGTAACTCAAGTGAGTTATCATATTTCCGAAGCAATTGTAAGTCAAGATTATAACACCTTGATCACTCATTTAAATTAAACCCATTTATCGGATCTACGGCGTTAATTTTGTTTTTTATATTTAATCCTGACGTTTCGACTCCTTTACAGGAGCCGTGATCACAAAGTCACAATCGAAAAGTCAGGATTAAATATAGAGAAACAAAATTAAATGCTTCTTAGATCCAGTAAAAGTGGTATTTTTAATTAAAATCAAAAATACCTTGTAAATACAGGAGTCTAGGCTCCGAATATGATTTTGTCCCATTCGGTGTCGAGACCCTTGGTCCGTGGGGTCCTAGCGCTATAAGGCTTTTTAAAGAAATAGCAAAAAGGTTAGTCAACATCACAGGCGACCGAAGAGCTGGCAGCTACCTCGGACAAAGAATCAGCCTAGCTTTTCATAGGGGGAACGCTGCCAGTATCTTCGGAACCTTGCCTAAAGGGACTCCTTTTTATAATATACATATTTGAGTTGTTATATTATACTCGTATATATATTTTAGTTTTAGGTTAATTTAAGATAAATTATGTTTTAATTTAATTTCGTTTATAAATAAAATATAATTATTTTTATTATTAACAAGCTGTTTTTCACAATGTGTGACTCTCTTGAGTTAAAAAAACCCTGTATCAGAAGAGACTTCGGTATGGTTGGGATTTACCTCCTAGCGGTCCACCCCGGGCAACGGCACCTGGGACCCACTCGGCCCGTGATGACGGCTGATGATCCCAGCGGCGGTGAAAGGCTCCGCAAAGGGCCGCCTAGCTCGCGACCATCATCCTGCCGAAATCCGTTGCCCAGCAGCTTTGCTGCGTTCCGTCAGAGGGCTGGGAGTGTCAGTGCCAATGAGGTTGGTAATAAGTCAGTAGCGAAACTTAGGACTGGTCTTGGTATCTTGGCAATGCTGTACCAGGTAACACTTTCTAGAGAGTAGCGGGATCCGAACTAGCGCGCTAGCCACCCATGAAAGGCTGCCCCGCCAACTCGCGAAAAATCCCGAAATGCTCCACCGTGCCAGTTGGCGACTGGACGGGAAACTCGGTGGCTATTTCGGGGGGGTTCAGGCGTCCCCGCAGTCTCCAGATGAGTAACTCATCTGGAGACTGCGGGGACGCCTTATAGGTCAGCTTAGCCCA
The DNA here is from genome assembly GCA_927399485.1 of Calamotropha paludella. Classification (NCBI taxonomy): domain Eukaryota; kingdom Metazoa; phylum Arthropoda; class Insecta; order Lepidoptera; family Crambidae; genus Calamotropha; species Calamotropha paludella. The sequence goes on along the minus strand of OV656806.1, from coordinate 1,364,777 downwards.
AGGAAACATTTATGGTCAACTAAATTATAAGAGCTCCTAGCGGTTATTACTTATCAGTGCTATTATATTACTTGACTACTTGTATCACCTAACTTTTAGTCAAGTTATAGCAAAGAAGTGGAACTCCCCCTTGCGTCTGTATTTCCGAGTACATATAACGCGTCCGTTTTCAAAGCAAGGGTAAATAGGCACCTTCTGGATTAGCTCGCTCCATCGAAGGTCCTGTTTTGGCCCCCGAGCTTGATAAGGATCAAGAGCGAATCCATTTAATATATTAAAACAATTGCCAATATGACATCAATATTTGCGATTGCAACTTTAAAAAAAACATGCAAATGAAAAATTAATAAAAGAATTATACTATCAAAATCCTATTAAATAAATAAATAATAATCAAAAGAGTTTTATTTCTAACCATAGTTCTTTTCAAAAAAATACATCATTCAATTAACAAAAAAAAAACCATTCGTTCATCAATTCTATAGTATTGATTGAGTGTGTAGCTAATTTCCGTTCAATTAACATAGTAACCAGGTAGTACCAACCAATCTCATTGACCCGCATTTTCTTTATTAATTAACTAGCGACCCGCCCCGGCTTCGCACGGATGCAATGCTCTACTCTATTATGCATGTATTATACATATAAACCTTCCTCTTGAATTACTCTATCTATTAAAAAAAACCGCATCAAAATCCGTTGCGTAGTTTTAAAGATACATAGGGATATAGGGACAGAGAAAGCGACTTTGTTTTATACTATGTAGCGATATGCTTATTAAACATTTGTGTGGGTTTTACGCTTAAATTATTCTTATAATATATTCTAAGTTGATAATACAAAAATAATAAAAATTATTGTTTGTACGTTTGTTCCGTATGCATTCTTAAACCATTGATCAATTTGTGATGAAATTTTGTTGAGTTATTGTATGCAAAACAGGGATGGTTTATATGTATAGTCAGCAAAAAAAGCAGAAAAGATCGTTGCAAACCATGTTCAGTGCAGTTAGTAAATAAATTTATATTAACTAGCGGCCCGTCCCGGCTTTGCACGGGTGGACAAAATTCTTTAAATTTTTCTAGCATTAAATATAGCCTATGTTACTTTTTCAGCTTTCAAATGGTGAAAGAATTTTTGAAATCGGCTTAGTAGTTTTTGAGTTTATTCATTGCAAACATACAAAAATACAAATCTTTCCTCTTTATAATATTAGTGTAGACAACATCAAATACATTCTTCTGAATCCACATCAAGTAACTAAAGCAATTGTATTCAGAAAACAATTCAGAAACGTCGGTACCACAACACCCAGACTGTAGACAATATTGCATAGTTCGTTTTCTACGTTGACTCGAAAGGGTCAGATGTTTGTGTGATGAATACGAGCATTTGTACCTGAGTCATGGGTATATATATATATTTATAGAAATATATATATATTTCTATAAATATTACATATCTATGTATCATATATGTATCTATCCGTTACCCTAGTGTCCATAACACAAGCCTTGCTTACTTTGGGCTAGGCTAATTGGTGTGAGTGTAAGAAATATTATTATTACTATTATTACTATTCTTCTTTATAAAGTTTATTTACAAAGAATTATACAGAATTTTATAAATTTTCAAAACGGCAATCGACAATTGTCCTAGATTTTTTTTTTATTTTGGTCATATGAGGTTCAATTTCGGCTTGATTTATGCTTCTTTTCACTTCACCTACAAAAATTCTTACTAGAAAACATCCTGGCAGAAGGGATATGCCTCCCTGTTCCATATACCATGTATAAAGGTTGGCTAGCTTTAAACTATTTTATGGGATAATTATATCATGGCATGAAATTAAATCATGTACTAAATCATTTTAATCAAATATAGTTTACTAGCTGACCCGGCCACGCGTTGCTATCTTGTAAATTAAAATGAAACCTATCCTATGTCCTAAGTCGGAACAAATACAACAAAATGAAAAAAAAAAACATTAAAATCGTTTAAGTAGTTTCAGAGTTCATCGCGGTCAAACACTGTGACAGAGACGTTGTGTTTCATCACCATTATCATCACCATCATGAACATATTATGTCCCCACTGCCGGACACTGGCCTTTCCTATAAATGAGACACCGTAGGTATCATTTCATTTAGTATTTTTTTAGGGAACACAACGTATGTAAAAACTGCTATAAACAGAAATTACTGTTGGTATAAAATAACTAACTTTGAGTAAGATGATTTTATCTTAATACAAAAGATACAGGGATAAAATGAGGTATTAAAATAGGTTTCGGTTTAGTTATAATAATTATAACTCGTCAGTACGTAGAGTTCAACGCCATTTGAGGAAAAAAATAACTTTTTATAAAAAGGTTCAGTATTTTTGAATTTACTACCTCTTAAATACATTTACCAGTCTTTTTCTCTCTTCTTTATCTTGCGTGTACTAAATGCTTTAATTATAAAACTTAATTTAACTATTTAATTGCAATAAAATACGGATAAAATAATTTTAACTCTTATTGGATTCCAGGCAAAAATAATAAAAGATAAATTAGTATAGGCAATCAGCTTATCAACTTTTTTATTACGCCCAATATAACTCAGATCTCTTAAATATTAAATTAAACTCGTTAAATATAATCTTAAGTTAATAATAAATAGCGATACCATTTTTACAGTCTACGCGATTATAATACACTCGATTTACACTCCTATCACAGTAAGAAACGAATATTTCACAGTCATTGCCTTTTCGGAAGTATATAAGAATACTAGGAGAGGCTCAGCTTTTAACCATTAGCTCCGTCACGGCACTTCGACATATTTGACTCCGTACGGTGGCAAACCCTGCGTGTGTTTCGATTTACGTAACAGTTTCTCCTTCTATCAACTGTGCTTCATGTGAGGATCTGGATCTTGCGGCGGACTTGGAGGCAAACCGTGGATCCGGCGGTACAACTGGTGGTACGGGGGCGGCGGCAGGCGAAGTAAGGGCCCCGGCATATACCGCCCGTACACAGATAATAATGGCGGGTATAAACCCACCAGGGAGGCATACGGGGCCCCGAATACGGGATGCAGCAACGCTCCCCGTTTGAACGCTGCCAACCTCGACCTCGAAGCAGCTGTCGACCGCCGTCTCAACTTCCCCGTCGTCCCACCGATAAACACATCATCAGACGACGGATCCAACATCCAGTAATTGCCCTTCCCAGGGTCGTCGTAATGCCTAGGCACTTTAACAAAACACTTGTTCAAACTCAAATTGTGTCTTATCGAATTTTGCCAACCTTGCTTGTTCTCCTTGTAATAAGGGAAGTTTTTCATTATATACTCGTAGATACCGTTCAGCGTCAGCCTTTTCTCAGGGCTGCTTCGGATCGCCATCATGATCAGCGCGTTGTAACTGTATGCAGGCTTTTCGTTCTTCTTCTTATCTTCGTTCGTATCTTTCGAGGAGCCGGGAGGTGGTGTTTCCGTGCCGGTGACGTCTAACTCCGTGTCTGATGGTGAGGGTGACCGCGACGATGCTTCTGGAAGCAGGTCTCGAATGGCAAAACTGTGCGGAGGACTCATAGTGGTGCGGCATTGCGAGCCGCTCGCTCCCAACTAAACGGCGTCGGAACTCGTTCATACAGCCACGCCCTGCGCCCCGCCTCCTTACTGCCACACCCCTCGATACGTCCACTCTCCACAACCAACACCGATCACATCAAAATTGAGCTCTATCTTTTGACACATAAAAACCGTTTTCAAATGTCGGATTCAAAATAAGCTCAACTTTTTAAGATCACGCAAGGGAATGCGCATTTGTAAAGCCGGATGGGGTTGCATTAAACATTAAAAATTGAAATTAACCCGATCCGTCACACGCGGTAAACATAGGTTTTTGTGATTTTTCACGCGTTGTTTAGGGTATATTTAGTGTGACCGGTTCGCTTTAATAAATATCTGTATATGGATGGAGAGTGTAATTTATTAATTGTGTTTTTTAAACATTAGAGCAGATGTGTTTTCATGATAAATTACATTTTATACGATGACAAATATGTAGTGACTTGGCACACTGTTAATGATGTATCTGACAAATTTCACTGGTTCTTTTATAACATATTGTAATGTACAAAACTATTAGTGTATTCACAATTTAAAGTTATGTATTCACGTGTACTATTGTTTACAAAGATAAAGTAATAAATTATAAACCTTCCTATATAAATAGCTGAGAAATATACTGTTTTGCAAATGTATAATTAAATACGAATATAACTCAAATTTCAAATTGTTGGTAAAATGTACTTACTTAACGTAACGTATCATAACTTTTTATCATTTTACTGGATTTGTTAGGACACAGGAGATATGATAGTTTTCATTTATATTAGTAACATTTAAATAATATTTCAAATTATAATAATTGAGTGACAGCAACGCGTCACTGGGTCAGCTAGTGCATATACCTATATAAAAAAAACAACGGGTTGAACTCCGGGAGTGCCGGCAGAAGTGAAAACTTGAACATTAACTTTATGCATTTTTGAGATTTTGGAATGGTTAGGGAATAATTTCGCACGAATTGCTTCAATTATCAGTATAAAAGTACTATCATTTATGTGATAAAATAAAATATTCATTTATTGCGCTATCGTACACATGACATGACATCTTGCGAATTTTCGATCAGGTCACGTGTCATGACGCGAGTTTAGCATTTTTTACCCATCCCAAAAAGTGCATAACGCCGCTAGAGAAGTTTTCACTTTAATAATGAGAACACACTAACCTTAAATAAACTTTCATTCTTTTACTTTAAAGCGGCCGTTGTAGGTACATTTATTTAGATGTGATCTAGAATCCCAGCGGGCCGAGTTCGATTCTCAGCGAGGTGCTCCATAAAAACGCATAGTAAAAATGAGATTAATGAATTGCTACTTTTCTTTTAAAATTGTTGGTTAAAACTTACAAAGAAAATTCTGATATTTTTGAAGTGAAAACTTCTTTAGCGGCGCTGTGTACTTTTTTGGAATGGGTAAAAATTTCTAAACTCGCGTCAGGACACGTGACCTGATCGAAAATTCGTAAGACGGCGTAGGGCGCTTGCGCGAAGTGCGTATAGTCGTGTCATTTTTAAACTTCATAGTGACAGTTACATTATTATTTTTTTTAAAACTGTCATTATGAAATTTTAAAATGGCAGGTAATGTCATGAGAACGCATGCGTTCAACTGATTTTATTCATTGCGCATGTGCAAAATCCTGCACATGCGCACAAAAAAATGCAACGAACACGACTTGGTGTGTTTGTTGACATGTTTGTATACGATAGCGCAATAAATGAATATTGTATTTTACCACATAAATGATAGCACTTTTATACTGATCATTAAAACAATTCGTGCGAAATTATTCCTTAACCATTTCAAAATATCAATAATGCACAACGTTAATATTCAAGTTTTCACTTCTGCCGGCACTCCCGGAGTGCAACCCGTCGTTTTTTTTTATTCTTACATTCTTTCACTCATTGAAGATTTAAAAATGTTATTAATAGTATATTTTCACACTTTAGTTATTGCATAATTAAAAAAATACATCTGTATATATTTATTATTACTAAATGCTGTAACTGATTAGCTTATAACACTCAATATTCCTAAAGATTATGTAATTATAGACTTTAAGGATAGAGGCAATAAGGTAGGTAACCGTAAGTTACACCAATAATCTAAAGATAAAAATATAAAATAATTTTTGAATATTTACAAAATGTTGTTCACTTAACGACATCAGCTACGCCATGGCTACCTACATAATTTATGACTTTAGGAGACCTTGAAGCCGTAAGAAACTCGACAAGAGCATATTTAACTTCTTATAATAATGTTTTGTAAGTTTATATATTTTAATCGACTCGGCTTTAAGTGAATTCTCAGGCGGGAATCGAACCCGCAACATTTGGAAATCCAGTCCAATGCTCTCCCAATTGAGCTACCGAGCCTTGTGACCATCCTTCTTTTAATAATGTTATGTAACATTGATCCTGACACTGAGAACTACTATTTTACTCCAAAGTATGAATGAAATTGTACTATAGTATTAAATAACATTTATACTATAGTACAATTTATATATAAAAATTCCGTGTCACAGTGTTTGACTGCGATGAAGTCTAAAACTACTCAACCGATTTTGATGATTCTTTTTTCATTTTGCTGGATTTGTTCCAACTTAGGACATAGGATAGGTCTCGTTTTAATTTATAACACAGCAACGCATGTCAGCTAGTATTTATATATAAGATCACCATATTACACTTTGACACACTTATTAATAAGAAAGATTTGATACAATTATAGACGAGAAATAAAAAACATGAAATTACACATACCAAATTTCAAATAGCGGTACCGATTCCGGGTTTCGCATTGATGGTCCTGGCTTATAATCCCGTAAGAGACAGATTTTTTTGTAATAAATACGAGCACTCATACCCGAGTCATGGATATTTATATATCTCTATGAATATTAGATATAAATAAACAATACATATAAGTTTTAAAATTTCCTAAACTATTAAATACAATTAAACTAAAACGTAAAAATTATTGACACTAAACTTAATAAAGCAACTATAATCGAAAATGATATTAAGCGAAGAAATAAAAAAAAACTATCAGAGGAATATCCTCGCAAAGAAATATTTTTACAAATCTTGGCAAATAGATTAAGATAAAACAGCCATTTATTTATAAAGATAAAATGATTTTTATTCTAACTGAGCATTTTTAATGATTTTTTTGAAAGTCATCACTATGCTATGGCTTCGTAAATCCTAAGAAGGCAGAATAAGTAGCAAAAAACTCGTCGAAGGTTGCTTTTTCTCCATGTAATGTGTTGTATTTTCTTTTTAATTAAGGAAACTTTTCAAGCGGTTGTAAAAATGGATTAGAAAAATTAACTTCACAAAATATTAGTCAGATGTATAATTATTAGAGCAAAGGCCATTAATCTCTAGGTCTTTCAAATAATAATCAATAATTTATCATCTTTTTACAATTAAAAAGTACTAGAAAAATCATAAAGTTAAAGCTAAAAATTTATTGTTGTACAACACGACTACATACATAACTATATTCATTATATATGAACACCGTGTTGTAAAATAGACAAGTACAACAGAGGTCGAAAGCCTCAAGGCTGAAATTCAGTGCTCCAGTGAAAACAGGATTGTTACGCCACACCCCTAGCCACGCCTACGCAGCTGTCTACGGCCTACGAGAGTTACACATGTTGAACTACGAGAGTCAAAAGTTGCTACGACAATTTGATAACAATATATTATTGCTTTGAACTTTTCTGGTCATAATTAGAATAGTTTTTATTTAAACTAGCTGACCCGGCCACGCGTTGCTATGGTAACGTTAATTGAATGTTATGGTAACAAACACACACACACACACAAAGTATTGTTATAATATAATTAGGATAGGATTTAGTTTTTAAACTTCTTCGCACGGAAACAACTGTTATCGGATTTATTGCGCATTTGATTTAGTATTCATCATCACAGTGCGATGTGGTTGATTCACAGACTTGCACAGCCTTGTTCCGCCGTTCCCATTTTTTCATCGGACAACCAGACACAAACAGGCGCCACCGTTATAAGGTTGATATACCAAAGAGTCGCACTAAACGTTTTGGTTCAATTTTGTGATCCAATGTTGTGGTCTTCAAGTCACGAGTGAATAAGTATCTTCTAGGCAGGCGCGTCACATCCTAGATCGCATCGTAGCTTTATCAGGCGAGATAGCGGTCAAGCGCTTACCTATTCACGATTTAAAAAAAACGATTCGTTGGTGTGACAGGCAAACCAAACGGTCGTCATACTAACTGACCCGAACATGTGTTACTGTGTTATAATTTAAAATGAAACCTATCCTATGTCTTAAGTCGGAACAAATCCAGCAAACTGAAACAATATCATCAAAATCGGTTGAATAGTTTCGAAGTTCATCGCATTTAAACACTGTGTCAGGGATTTTTTATATATATAACAAATAAATACTTTATACTCGCCGAAACATGGAAGCGAGCAAAGCGACACAGTAATGAGTCAGTAAATAAGCGCCAAGTGTAGGTACATAGAACACAACAGCGAGGGCAGCTGTAACACCATCGGGAGGGCGACCGCGGAACGTGTTTACCACACGATTGGGCCAATTGCTGTGCGCCAAGTACGCTCACCATGCATCACTACAAACTAGGACAAATGAAAAAAAGTTGCAACATGGAAACATAAAGATTAGGAACTCTATGCAAGGTAGATTAGCCCGCCTGCCAGAGTGGTGATTCCTAAAAAGGGACCCACAAGGCTGAAGGACAGTGTATGGCACACGTGGGGTTTTAGTAGGCATACCGGTGGCGCCACACGACTCGTCACTGAGTGACGACTCTTGTGGCGCCATCGGGGAGGCCTGGACTCGCCGGCGGAGCTGCCATTGCCGCCGCGGGTTAATAATCTTATTTTACCCTCAGGTTAAAAAATAGGTAAAGTAGCATACTGTATCTCAGTTGTGATAAAATTCTTACATTAACTATTTTTATTACCTATTCTTACTTGCGCTGCTGTAACTTTGTACCATCTTAATATACCTATTATTTTTTAACCTTTTTCAAACTGGCTTCTAGTATACTTTGTTTGCCAAAAATACGTTGCACAACTACAAATACATGCAGACGTTTTTATTATATTAGTGTAGGCAAATTAGATAAAATAAAATGCTTACTATGCAAAAATATATTTATAATAAAATTAATAGAAATAAAGGCAATTCAAAAATAAAAGTTATGAAAACTACTAATCTTGTCATCAGATTCGAGTTTCTTCGTTCTGCAGAAGACATGTTGAGTCATGGGTCTTTTCATGCATAGAGAAGACCGGAAGCGGCAGTAGGAACAGCTAAGTCCAGCTATAGTTGGTATAACGACAAGTAGTGCCCAGCCACAAATCTAATGTACTGGACTACCTTTTGGTACCTCGGAGGGCAGATTTTTGTGTGACGAATACAAACATTTATACCTGAGTCATGGAGATTTATAAATATATCTATAGATCCTATATATCTATGCATTATATGTGTATTATCGTAACACATTATATGTGTATTATATCTAATATCAATAACACAAGTCTTACAGTGTTCACTTTGGGCGAGGTTAATGGAAATATTTGTCCCACATTCAGTTTGAAACTTGGAAGCCCTACACTCGCCACGTCGCCCGAGGCTCTACCATGTTTCGTACCGGCGTGCAAATATTTAACAACCATCGCAGATCACAGGCACGTTCCCAACGAACCAGAATTTTGTCTCTTCACATATTCGTCTTGTTGGTGTACAAGGCAAACATTTGGCTATTCTGATAACTTAGGTAAAATAATAATCATAAAATCTCAAAATTAATGTTAGTTTTTATTATGATTTTTTTAAAATATCCTTAACATTTCAACAGTTACAGTTATATATGAATAAAACAACTTTTTTACCGATTTTACGCAAAATTTATTTTATATTTAATCCTGACGTTTCGATTCCTTTACAGGAGCCGTGATCATAGGATGACTAAGGTAATGGTCGTCATATATTTTCTACTACCTTCACAATATTTTAAACGGTCATGTTCCTAATTGTTAAAATTTTATATAAATCAAAAGAATCAAAAATAAATTGTGCGCAAATTCCGTAAAAAAGTTGTTTTATTCAAATGTGTAATGTGGGCGGAAGTTTAAGAACTAATTAAAGTACAGATATTTTTAAAACTTGTTACCTTGATATCTCCTAATCGTCAGTTAAAAATACTATAGTTAATATAATAACAATATTATAATAAATAAGGCGTTTTGGTTCCAATTTTGTGATACTAACCGCTAAGAAGTGGAACTATTTGCCTGAGTCTGTGTTTTCTAAAAAATACAATTTAGGAGTCTTCAAGTCACGAGTGAATAGGTATCTTCTAGGCAAGCGTGTCACATCCTAAATCGCATCGTCGCTTACCATCAGACGAGATAGTGGTCACGCACCTACCTATTTACTATTAATAAAAACTATTCTAATATATATTCAAGATGACCATCATGTAATCATGTCTCCTGTAAAGAAGTCGAAACGTCAGGATTAAATATAAAAAATAAAAATTAAATGCGCAACTTATCCGGTGAGGTTTTATTTAAATTGTGGTATGAGAATGACTTCCCTCAAAAATCGTCGCACAATATTGGATATATTATATGTTAACAGACTCCTTAATAACAGTAATAATATTTTTTACATTCACACCAACTAGCCTGGCCAAAGTGACCACTATAAGGCTTGTGTTATGTGTACTAGGGTAACGGATAGACATACATATATATATATGTAATATTTATTTATAGAAATTAAAGATGGCCAGGTCACGCGTTGCTGTGGCTAAGTTATTATGATTTACAATGTATATTTTTATTATAAATTCAAAAGAAAACCTAAGTTTCAACAAATTGAGCGAAATGGAAAAAAAACATCGAAATCGGTTGTGTAGCTTCGGAGTTTATCGCGGTCAAACATTGGGATTTGAACCAGGATTCGGACCCAGGACCGTAGGCGCGAAAGGCAGGATCGCTACAATTGTAACTATGTAAGCTTATTATACCTGCATATTTTTAAGTAATTTTAAAAGTAATTTTTAAGTTGCCTATTTCTGTAACTAAATTGTCATTACGTGTTTTTCTGTATAACTAATTAAAAAAATGTTAAAGTCTCGAAAGTGTTAAAACTATATAAATATATATGGATCTCATTGATAGTGAACATAAAAATCTTAATCGCCGCTTGATTGACGCTTTCCTTCTCTTGTTGAGGATTATTGATGTGTCACTCTCTTGAGAAAGTCACACCATTGTTACGGATAACTCAATTTAATTCTGTTTCCCCTTATCATAAATAAGCCTTTTTAAAGATGAGAGAAGTACTGGAGAGAATTGAGAAGAACTCCTCAAACTGGCAGGTAACAAGATTTGCATTTGAGATAATTGTATTCATTGTTATTAAGACAGGGATATATGAGATATTTATTTAATGGATATATCATGATCTGCAATAATTTTTAAATATTATGATCAGTCATATTTTTTTATTTATTACTAATTTATTTAATTTATTCTATTATTAATGCAATTTTATTTAATTTTATAATCTAAGCTCTTCTTAATAAAATCTTCTCTTAAAAATAAAATTTCAGCTTTTATCTTTAACAGTCATCTTTTTTATGTGTTTCAGTATAAAATTTGTGTTGTTTTATGTAGTCTCGTGTGTTCTCTGGTTATGAGCTGAAAATCAGATGTTTGCTCTGAGAGCAAAGGAATCGCTGAGCTTTGCCTCTTTGCGTCGTTGCGGCACGTACTTTTATACACACAGCATATATGTGTGATTTGATGTTAATAAACTGATAACCTATTTATTTTATATTGTTTAAAAATCTTGATGATTTTTTAGCCAGAATCTATTTCTTTTCTTTTCTCTGAAATATGAAGTTGTCATACTAACTCATTTGAGAATCTTAACAACATAGACAGATACTAAACAAAGGCTTAAATGAAGGTTTTAATACGTCAATGGGAGTAAAAACCATTGTGATTCTTAATTAGAGTAAGTACTCACCAGGAAAATAAGCTTTGGACTTGCGACTGGCGGTGTACTCATTCAGCCAGTCATTGGTACCGAGAATATTTCATTACGCTTAAGTTTTATTATATAGCTAACCCGGCCACACGTTGCTGTGGCTCAGTTATTGTAATTTGCATTGTTTAGGGTTCCGTACTTAAAAAGGACAAAACGGAACCCTTATAGGATCACTTTGTTGTCCGTCCGTCTGTCAAAACCGTTTTCCTCAGGAACGCGTGGAGGTATCAAACTAAAATTTATATCCAATACTCAGGCCTACTGTCCACTGAGCTGTGAAAAAATCAAACACCTAAGCCAAAGCAATCAAAAGATACAGACGTTTATGCCGCAAATTTCCGCAAATTTTCGAAACTCGCACGGGAATCAAAACCTACAGGGTACTTCTCGTAGACTTAGAACCTTGAAATTTGGTACGAAGTAACGTCTTATAGTAAAGATAAAGGAAAAATTACAAAAACCGTAAATTTTTAGGTACATCATATAATAAAAAATATTTTTGGAAATTTTAAAGTTACTACCTCTTTTCTCATGAACGCGTAGAGGTATTAAATTGAAATTCATATCAAATACTCAGGTCTTTAATACCTTTGAGCTGTAACAAAATCAAACTTTTATGTCAACGCAATCAAAAGAAATAGCAATTTAAGCCGCATATTTTCGAACTCGCAACTACTCGCGAGGGAATCAAAACCTAAAGGGTACTTCCAGTCGATCTAGAATCTTGAAATTTGGCATGAAGCAATGTTTAACAGCACAAATAAAGGAAAAATTCCGAAAACCTTAAATTTTTTGTTATATCTTCATTTTGCAATAAAAATACCATAACTATGACTCAATTGTCGTGATGGGTGAACTTTTACTTATAACGCGAGTCCGACTCGCACTTGGCCTTTTTTTTTGTTATAAATTAAAATGAAACCTATCCTATGTCCTAAATCAGAAGAAATCCAGCAAAATGACATAAAAATCATCAAAATCAGTTGAGTAGTTTCGGAGTTCATCGCGGTCAAACACAGTGACAGGGGATTTTTATATATAAAGATATATTTTATCGATAGATTTTATATATACATACATATATAAAAATACCAAGTCAAACACCAATTTTGTATAATAATTCACGTGAAAAAACTGTCGGAAAAGCATCTCGCTCGTGTTGCGAAGTAAATAGTAAATAAATAAATATACTGGCGCGTGTTATTCACAGATTGGAGCAATTACAGCCGGCAGCCGGCGAGAACTGTTTCCATTTGTTGGTCGCCTTGTCAAAAGGTCCTTGTTGTTTTTCAATCATTATTTTGAGTTTTATTTTAGGTGTAAGATGCAGACATAGGTCCCTTCTTCGAAGCACTAACGATTTGTAACTATTTTATAGAAAGATCACGTTTTGTAAAGTGATTCTGAGAAACTTTGAAAATAGACTTTATCTGATCTGTGAATACTTCGTGAATGTATCTACGTAGACTTTTGGCGGGATTTCCTCTCCCTTCCGCATTTAGTTTGGTGGTTTTTTCTTATTAAGATTTGAGTTATGGCAGATATTAGTGTGTAATAATGGTGGTTGGTAGACAGCAACGCGTGGCAGGGTCAGCTAGTAAAATATTCTATCATCTCACATAAAATAATTTGATCAAGTGTAAATTACATAATGTAATCAAAGAAAAGTAACAATTTCATAATTATATAAACTAACCTTATCTACACTAATATTATAAAGAGAAAAAAATTGTATTTTTGTATGTATGCAATTAATAAACTCAAAATCTACGAATCCGATTTCAAAATTTCTTTCACCATTGGAAAGCTACATTCACTCTATGTTACTGAGAATGAATGTAGCTTTCCAATGGTGAAAGAAATTTTGAAATCGGATTCGTAGATTTTGAGTTTATTAATTGCATACATACATAGCCTAAGGGCTATATTTAATGCTATAAAAAATTTAAAGAATTTTGTCCACCCGTGGGAAGCCGGGACGGGCCGCTAGTTATCTATAAAAAACTCAAACAGTAAAACTGTTTTAGTAATAAGCTTATTTTGACTTATTCTTTCAAACTGGTCACTTGGTGCAACGGTAGCGATCCTACCTTCTGCACCGAAGGGCTCGGGTTCGAATCCCGGTAGGGCCATATGTTTGTGTAATGAACATAAGCATTTGTTTCAGAGTTATGGTCATTTATATAATTATTTATGTGTTCTATACATTATTTAGCTTATAGCTTAATTTAGAACTAAGTAATTGTTTTCATTAAGTATCAAACTGAAACCATAATAAAACTTATATTGACTAAATACTTTTTAAAATAAATAAGTTTTTTAAGCGCTTAGTTTTTTTATATTTATAAAAAATTATACTGCAATTATAATACTGTAATATATAATAATAATACTGCAATAATAGAACAAATTGAAATTGTTATAAAGAATGTACTGTACACAATCGAATAAGAAAAACAGGGAATCAAATACACATTTTATTAATATATCTAAAGAGAAATCTTTTGTGACTCTTGAAGATTATGTTATCAATACTTCGCTTTACCAAATATAATTATATTGATTTTATTATTCTGCATTTTGATACAAATCCATATGAACAAAAACATTTTCTCTCATATTTGTAGACGTGGCAATTAATTCGGGATTATGACAGGACATTGTCGGGTTGGTTCTGTATTGTGCATGGAGGTTAGAGAGAAGGAGAACGATCGCTGTAGAAAATAGTGTCCCAGAAATATGGAAAAAATAAGTGAGGCGTTACGATCGCTAAATTGTCTCAATAAAAGCGGGCTGTTGTTAAATTTGTACATTATTCAACTAACTTCATCTACTTGTACTCATAAACAGCTAACTTCGCAGATACTACTTACCGACGGCAGCGCGGCTGGTGACTGAAAAATGAACTATAAATTCTACACATTTTCAGGGACAGGCGAGCTAATGCTCTAGCACGTAGCGATCGTTCTCCTTCTCTCTAACCTCCATACACAGACTAATATTACTCTATGGATATTAAATCCGGTTATACTTTTTATTTCTTTTTTTTAATTCTGTTTTTGTCTTATTTTTGTTTTGTTTGTGTAAATATAAGCAAACTTTTATTTTATTTGTACGCAGTACCTCCTACAGGCTTTGCCAGAATACCAGCGCCGATGCACTGTGACGTGTCACAGTGTAATGGCATTATGCTGAGGCAGGGTCCAGATTGGCCATCATATGTATATTTTTTTTATTATTATAAATAGACCAATAAAATTCATTCCTTCTTTCTTATAATTTCTGACACAATATATTAGTATTTAATGAAATAACTTAATTAAACCAAATTAAATATATAGAAATAAATAAATAAACGATACGTAGTCATCTCATATAATTATCTCTAAACAACAAGAAGCCGTAAAAGTACCACGTCACGAGAAAACAAAGCTACATAAAATGGCTTCCATAAATAAACAAGTCGCAATGAAAAACATTAATTTCGTTCAACTATTTAGGCTTCTCTGTTGTTCTAATTAAACTTAATGTTTATGTACAGTCTATCGAATATTGAGATACTATTTTTGTATTTCTCTCTTTATAGTTGACACTTAGAACGAGTAAGGAACGTTTGTTGACAACAATCTATAATCTAAGATCACAAATTTGTTGTTTGTCTGTCCGCTCTTTTTCCATTGTATCAATAACGTTACCATAGCAACGCGTTAATCGCAAGTAGTTCGTCTACCGGACGCTAGATGGCGCTAACGGAAAAATATTTAATAATAGAAAAAAATCAAGAATTTTGTCCACCCATGCGAAGCCGGAACGGGCCGCTAGTCGTTACTATAAAAATAATATTTCTTATACGTACATACATAAAATCACTTTATTTTTTGCAGAAGACAGAGATCACTGATTTCCACTTACAACAATCCTGCCATACATCTCTAGCTTCTTCAACTCTGATCAGCCTTTTCATACAAGCTCGTCGGGTATGGGTACTTGTGACCGTTTTTATATTTCTTATATTCACACCATTTAGTGTAGCCCAAAGTAATCACTATAAATCTTGTGATATTTGATAGGTACTAGAGCAACGGTTACATATTTAATATGTATAGAAATCAGTGCCGGATTTACACATTTGCCGCCTCAAACCTATAAAATTTTTGCCACCCCTACTGACCTATAAAGTTAGATTCACTGTTCACAATAACAATTAGGTTCACAAAACTGGTTTATTGTAAACCACAATGAACAACTTAAAATACATTTATAATTTATCAAACTACATTGAGACCTACTCGATGTAAGCACAACATGCGTCAGCAAACTATACCAATAAGCACGGACTAATTTCTGGCCTAGGAAGCACTCTAACATTAATTATCAACAATCAAATAACTAGAAATTCTAGAGATATAAAATAAAAACATTAACAAAAGTTTTACAAAATAATATTTATAATATAATATTTAAAATAATGAATTTAAGGCCTTCTTTGCTGAAGCCACGGAACATTTATTATATTTCTTACCCTTGGTACTTTTTTCTGGAAAAAAACTACCCTATATCCTTTTCCGTACCCCTAACAAATTGTATACTAAATTTCGCGATGATCGATTAAATAGTTAGGCTGTGAAAATGTAACAAACAAACAAACTTTCGTATTTATAATATTAGTTAGGATATATATAGGTACAAATGGTGTTTATCATACAAAAATATCTGCCCCTGTCGGTACGAAAGAGAAGATCGCTACCGATGCAAAGGGTCGACAAATTCATAGTTCATTAACTTATATACCAAGTTATAATTATACAAATTAATAGGATGCGTCTACATTTATAAATAGTACGGTAAATGTACGGTTTTCCAACCGCACAATTGCAACTTGACGATTATGCATTTACTTCATTGTATTGTTATTTTAATATCATAGTTTTTAGTACGCATCCGATCGCCTCGGTTTCTACTCATATCATCATTTAATATAATTGCCTGCCTGTCGGTATTCTGCATACTGTACTTTGGAAAGTGTGCTCGGGAGCTGCATACACTCATACCAACCTTTCTTGGTTGCTATTCCTTCTGTCACACCAAGCGCTTCTCAACATTATAATGCGCAGAGCTAAGGCGTGGTACTCCCTCCCTGCGTCAATATTTCCAAGTACTTATAACCCGTCCGTTTTTCAAGCCACGGTGAATAGACAACTTCTGGGTTAGCTCGTTCCATCGTAGACTCTGTCTTGACCCCGGGTTTGATTGAGATCAAGAGCAAACCAAACTTCTTTTTTTAATTTGTTTAATCAAACTTCTCATCGAATTATACATTGTACAGCAGCGATTCTAACAGGAAAAGTATAAGAACAGTGCACTAATAAAATAGTATGTACCCATACCGTGATCGCTTCTATGACGTCAAATCTAATTAAAAAAATCGACGTTTAACTTTCTCACTGGGCCATCAAATGTGAAGTCAATTTGGGCGTTAACATGGGCTTACAGACTTCTAGTGAACAAAAGACAAACAATGCACCTCTCACTCGGACGATTCCATCACAACAATGGGAAAAAAACAAACTAAATCTACCCTCATTATTTGACGCTATTGCGATCAAATCGCCTGCGAAATGCGTCGCTATTGTACGCGCGACTGTCGAATTATTCACAACTAGGGAGAGACGTTTCTCCCAAAATTGGGTTATATATTTTTTAATTTCTTACACTTATTTGAATAAAACAACTTTTTACGGATTTTGCACATAATTTATTTTATATTTAATCCTGACGTTTCGACTCCTTTACAGGAGCCGTGATCATGGGATGACTAAGGTCGTCATATATTTTCTACCACCTTCACAATATTTTAATCGGGCACGTTCCTATTCGTTAATTTACGATTACATTGTATACTACTGAGTCTACTACCAATTCGGAAATTGGGAGGCCCTTTTGAAAAGAACTGGCGAAAGAAACTCGGGCAGGGAGACCGACTTCCATCTTACTGTCATTATTTGCAAAAAGAGCTAACTACATCACCAGGTCTTGCAGTGTGTGTCTTCAAGTCGCTAGTGAATAAATATTTTCTAGGCAAGAAAATTAAATATAACTTTAACGCATTCATATTTCTTTGTTTTCTCTACATCATTATATTGTTTGTGGATCGTGTGAGTAAACAGAATGCCTGGTGCGAGCTCCCGCCCTTGGGTGCGCCTGCGCAGCGGGACGCGGGACGAAACGATCCACTCGTAATGAGACCGATGTGATCCATCTCCAACGGTTATAAATTTCACTTATTAATATTTATTTATTTAATTTTTTATTGCAAACAAATAATTTAAATACTAGTTTTTTATCGATTAAAAGTTATATTTCTATCCCTCGGGATCAGTACGTTTTTCTGGATAAAAGTTACCCATGTACTTGTCTGTACCCCTGGCAGTGTTTGCTAAATTCCATGATGATCAACTGAGCACTAGTTCTAAATACTGCTATTAGTAAAGAAATTTTATTTATAACTATATTACATTATTTGGAAGATCTATGTAAGTTTATCCGTCGTCAGTCCGCTACCGCGCGCCCCACCTCTCTCAACACTCCCAATAGTGTCGGACTCTTAGATAAAAATGCCATTTTCTCGCTAAATAATGAAGCTAGGACCAAACAAAAAATACTACCGTAAAGCTGATTAAATAAAAAATCCATCACAAAATATTTGGATCGCTGTAATAAAAAAAATCAATCGTAATTTAAAAAAAACAGCAGGCTACGCAGGAATTTGAATATGGTAGCAATTGTTACCAGGGACTGGCGAGGGCTATTGGCTATCGGTAGCAATTGCTACCGTGGACTGACAAGTGGTTATAGAACAAAAAATAATAATATATTATTATATTCATTAATTATCTAAATTATCAAGACTCAATAATAAAATTAAACAGCCTTCTGACTAACGTTTGGTGCAACGGTAGCGATCCTGCTATTCGCATCGACAGTTATGGGTTCGAGACCCGGAAAGGGTATTTGTGTGATGATCACGAGCATTTGTACCGTAGTCATGTGTATTTATATATATTTCTATAAATATAACTTGTCTATGTATAGTATATGCATGTCCATCCGTTACTCTAGTACCAATACCACAAGCCTTACAGTGCTTACTTTGGGCGAGGCTAATAATAACAATAATAATATTTTCTTACAATTACACCAATTAGCCTAGCCCAAAGTAAGCACTGTAAGGCTTTTGTTATGGATACTAGGGCAACGGATAGACATACATATATTATACATATCTAATAATTGTAGAAATATATATAAATACCCAAGACTCAGATACAAATGCTCGTATACATCACACAAACATCTGCCCCTTCCGGGACTCGAACCCAGGAGCATCGGTGCGAAAGGAAAAAATACGCATGAGTGTTTGTGTATGTGTATAAGGAATAAGGCAAATTTTACTAAACAATTAATGTACCGGTGATACAACAGAAAAAATTACACTTTTATATATTTTGCTTAATATCTTTCTTTTAAATCACGTTTCTCATAAACAACGAACGATCAAACTCGATGTTGTTCAAAAATATATCAAAGATTAAGCTAAATTTAAAACCCTTGACTTAACTCAAAATAACACGAAAGATTTTATAAGAAACAAGCAGAATCAAAGACAAGTAGCTGTCTCAACTTGAAGTGACTCTCAGCTCCCAGCTATAATGTTGTTGAAATATTGATTAATATTGTAGCCATCTTGGATGGCCTCTCGAGCGCTTCCGCCCCCGAACCGGAAGCCAGTGCCCTCCGCATAACGTTCCGGCTTACATACTTTTTTTCCGCCATTGTTGTTCGAGACCACTCGGAAAAATCTTTTTTTAACGCTGCTAAAATTGAATTAAGAGTATATTGTAAACAATAGAAAATATTAGCCAAAGGAGTACTGCTCTCGTTAACGCCAATTGAGCAACGTTTTCGGAAACAATACCGTGTTCGATTATTCGATATTCAATTTTATTGCAAGTTTTTATTTCATTGTGTGCCAACCTCCTTTCATAGCAAATGAATATATCGATGTAAGCAACGTTACTGGCCTTTTTAAATTGTATTTAGAGAAATAACAAAACGAATTTGTATTCCAAATTCAAATTCAAGTGGCTTTTGTGGAACAAATGTGTTTGTCGTCGAATTGCACCTGGGGCCGCGGCAACAGAGTAGGAACACGAGAACATTTTTCTTTAGTACACTGTTAAAAATAGGTTGTCTATGTATTGGAAGTTAATTGTTCTGTGATGCTAAGGTAGTCAGGTGTGGAAAGTACGTGCTGACACTTAACCACTGAAAGACGCCACTGGAAAGCTATTAGTGCGCCCTATTGTTCACCAGAATTTATTTTTGCCCTTTGTCATTCCGTTATAAGCAGCTGACGGGCGTTTTAAGTAAGTACATAAATCTTTTAGCCCGATGAAGTAAGGTAACAGAACAAAACAGATTAATTCTTTAAAATCATTAAAGATTTATTTATTTAGGTATATTTGAAATATATCTAATTTCAAATTGTATTTTACCTTTATTAAGATCTATACATCACTCATGTAAATAGAAATGTAATCTAAACTATAGTCTGGTGGTAAAAGCAACCCCCCTTAAAGACGTTACAAGTGAGATATTCCAGGCTAACGTACTATTAATATTCAAAGGATCATATTTTATATGTAAAAAACATTTGTTTAATGTTTTTTTTATTACTTGTTGTAGTTATAAGCTAATATATATTTTCATTTGAATAAAAGCTTAAAAATAACAATTGTTAAAAATCGAACTAATGCGTAACCTAAATAGTTCCAATAAAAAAGTAATTGTCGTAATCCTTCACCCTCCCCCAATCAACGAGCGATTTCTCTCGATTTACAAAACAATTCGACCCCCGCAAATCGTCATAATAACGAGATTCCACATTCAAACTTTTTGCAGCATCTGGCGAAGACTCGTGTCCTTTCTGCCTTGTTGTTTTTTTTTACTTTTTTCTTCGCAACTACAAGTCGATCCGATTTGCCGCCAGGGGGTCCGAATTGTACTAACGATTGCTTTGAGTTTTGTTAACACTTGCACGTTGTTCGCTTTGATTGTCCGAATGTGACGGATTTGCGATTATAACGCCATTCAGAGAGGCCATTTGGAAACGAAAAAGGATTAGTGAACATTTGCTATTTGACGTATCATTATATTTTAATGCCAAAAAATAAGTGAGCGATTCCTTGAAATCGAAGTTTTAATAGACTCCAACACTTTTAATACAGAATTACAGTATGTAATGTATGCTTAAAGTAATTATAAATTATATAAATAAGTGTATTAGTTTTCAATTACAATTTCGAATAGTACTGTCTGAGAAATTATTTTTATATTATACTTTTGGCATCAAACTACAATCAAAATTTAACATATTATTCAGTAATTTATATGATTTTAATAAGAATTCGTTAGTAAAATAATTAAAATTTAATGTTCGACCACGTGATTAGAAATGTGTGGAACAGGCTGAATGACAGATTGACATCACCTGTTTGTTTACAATAAATGTCAGTCTCAGTTTTATGTATTACGATTTGACACCTAAAAGTTTTCTTACAAGCACGTGAGGTCATGAGATAAATTAACCTGCATAAAAGTATTTTAGCATTTTGACGGCCATTTTGTTTATTTAAACTATGATAGTGATTTTAAAGAAATTAACAAAGAAATAATCAAATGGCAAATCTTTTATGCTATAACGGACTACTTGAGATATTTTCCTAATACCTGTCAAATACCCTATATAAAAACTCCTCGAACATGTTATTGTGTTCCATAATTTTCATCAGGTTACTATTATTTCCCACAGCTCGGACGAAATTCTTCCCTTAACATGAAAACACCACAAGGCCGTATGTTTCCAGACTATTTTATAACTACTCCAAAACATTCCTCAATAGCAAATATAAAATATCTAAGAACTTATATAATAGGCACATCATAACGTAATAACTTAGAGTACATTCAACTTTATTAACCTACCTTAAGAGCTATCACTAGTAAACGTTACTATAGGGGAAGTTAAAATTAAATAGAAAATATTAACTTTTGACTCTGTACATACTACAAAAATAGTTACGTGGGAAACTTTGTACCATCTGACTTTCTTTAAACTGAATTGTACCAACAAACCTCAAGAGACGAATCAGCTATTGACACATTAATCATCTGCCCACATTCCCTGAGTTGTTCCGATTTAATTAAGTCTTCACGTCCGCGACACATGATGGCAAGCGGCGCATTGTAAGGCCAGTGTCGCATTGTTGCGAGTCAGTGGGAGGCTGCCCTGAGCGCACCTGTCACCATCCCGTGCAATTAAAAAGTAAGATTTAAAATGCCCGTTATAGAGTCGAATTCGGAACGCAGCCGTGTAGGCGAAGGAGCGTGGGCCTTTACAGCCTAACAACTCAATATAGTGATGCGACGACGTGCCAAGATGGCATTGTCGGTTACTGACAATACCCATAATTGATCGCGTATCCACCTCAAGCAGATGTCGACGTCGGTGCACCCTTTATCCGTTGCGAGATACAAAATTTATTTCGTTTGTTTAGATGTCTTTATGTAGGTTAGGAGTAAATCTTTTGACACTTTGTAGGCTGGCGACGATAATGCTTGTTTTCCATTGTCAGGGCTTCCCTCAGGGGCCGTAAGTGACTTCCACTGTTTTCTGTGTCATGGTGGTCAATAAATGGAATACTGGGAACATCTGGGAAGATCTTTCCAGGGAAATCGCTAGCGCCGTACAGCTGCCGTATGCAATAAATATTTCGCTAAAAACTTTTAAAAAGTTTTAGTTGTAAATATATACGCTCACGAGCAAAAATAAAAAGAGTTTTTAGAGAGACAATTGTTTTTAATGTTTCAATGTCTTCGATAGGGTTATTATAATTTTGTTTTGGAGTTATTTTCGTCTTGTATGTAAGGGACCAGCTATTTTTGCTATCAAGCATAAAAGAATAAAAAACAGTCTCCAATATTTGTGAGAAGGGTCGATTCTAAATATGATATAAATACAGAATTTTTCTACTTATTCATATAATTAAAATCACCAGTACATTTTTGAGTAGTAGGGATTCGTGGGTTCTGGCGCACTTCCCCCCAACCCAGACCCCTCTCTCCTCCCTTCCCTTTGGTATCCTCCAAACTCGATCCGACCAGCGTCACCGCCTAAAAAAAAAAAAAAAAAAAAAAAAAAAAAAAAAAAAAAAAAAAAAAAAAAGGTAAGCACCCCCATTTGGAGCGATTGCGCTGGGTCCCAGCTTCGTATCTCTTACCGTTTCCGAGATACGTTTTTGCTGAACTCATTCCTACTTGATTAACTAATGAACCCCTGTTAATGACACCTCGACGCTAATGACACACTCGACTTAAGGCCTTAATGACATGATTCTAATCACCTTCCCCGATGCTTCTCATTAACATATCGTTCATGGCTAATTGTTTTTTAGCAATGCTATGTACTCTGTACCTAAATAATAAAAATAATTTATCATGGAAATTATTTCCAAATTTGGAATCTGCTCTTCATCGGTCATTCTCGTGATACATTTACTATTATTTCATGCTCCTAAACTTATCAACTACGTATGAAATATTTTTAAAATTATGTTTTATTATTACAAGTAAAAACACAATATTTCTTTGTCTTAAACGTATACTCATTCAATATTGAAATGCTTTATCAACTACCTGTTACCGCAGTCCATGGTCGAGGACAATGAATTTGTACCATTTTTCACCCCATGCATTCAACATCAAAGCAGTACAGATAATGAATTCGAGATCGATGGGTTGAGAATGATGGTTAATTGCACCTTATGCGTGGAGGAAAGAAATAGTGGACGTTTGGTTGCTGGTTACTCACGCCCATCATCGCCGATTCCGATGGAAGCCGCACCAGTCAACCCCCTCTTGCGGGATTGGACCGCAGAGGAAGATGAAGAAATCAACGAAATTGTCGCCAATACCGATACCGACATGTGGAATAGGGAATATCGTATTCTCCAACAACCACTTCTCCAACTTTGTTTTAATAAATACGATGTTTGTAACATATATTAAAGAATTGTAAATTAATTAAAGCATTTTTCTCTTTTACTCATCTTATCTACAGGCTACATATTTGGTCATCACTTTGAAAATACGGGACCTTGTCTACACAATTGCAACAATAAAATCTTGGCGATGCATACTATTATTTCATGCACCTAAACTTATCAACTACGTATGACATTTCTCTTTGCTGTATTTCAACCAAGTTAAACGACATGAAACTTTTTAACTTATGTTTTATTATTACAAGTAGATACTCGTTACCATGCGAACACCATATTTCTTTGTCTCAAACGTTTACTCATTCAATATCGAAACGCTTTATCAACAATTTGAACTATTTGATTCCGCAATCGTAATGACTCGCCATTAACTTTCACTAATTTTGTTTTCAGAATCTTAATAACCTTGTTCATTATTTTATCAATTATTTGCTTCCAGTATCATGACAAGTTTTGTTTACTTGTATAACTACATTTTATCAATTATTGACAAACACATCTAATGATCTGAACTAGTATAAGAACAATCGCATCGTAGCATTTGCTAACAAAGTGCTATCCACTGCCATCGAAAACGTAGACTACTGCTCAAGTCAAGTCACGACAACCGATATGGATGTGAGTATTATTTATTATCTACATACTTTCATTATGCTTGTTTCTGATTTTGTGACTTGTTTGTCTAAACTATCAACCTTCAGCGTATTCCATAATGTTGATGTGTATTCATTGTTGTACTTACTATTCTTTGTATTCATTGTTATAGCTTACATCATGATCAGAGCTAGACAGATCAAGAGGTACCTTATTTTGAACGATTGCATATTTGAATATAAGCCACTGAGTAACATCGTTAAAAAGTATCATGACTAACGATACTATCATAGTGGATGTGCAAGGCTTTAAAAATGAAAAAAATGAATTTATATTAAAAGAATTAGTTATCGGCACAAAAGAGCACAGTCAAATATTTCTAATAAAACCACCATACCCATTCTCTACTCTGACTCTGGAAGAAAAGAAACGTGTCAAGTGGATAGAAAGAAATAGAGGATACCTTTGGAGTGAGGGGCACTTTGATTACATAGAATTTAGAAGACTCATTAAGTCCTACTGTGATAAGCGGAGCATCATAGTGAAAGGTAGAGAAAAAGTTGATTGGGTGCGAGAATTATGTGGACACGAAAACGTTTTTGATATAAGTGATAAAGGTATACCTAATTTAGAAACTTTAAGTGAACTCTATTGTAAAGACATCTACATATAATTGTTTTAACCATACGAAATATTGTGCATTAAGAAATGTTATATGTATTAGAAAATGGATTATAAAAAATAATATATCATTGTATTGACTATTAATAAATAACTGTTTTAATTTATTACCTTTGTTAACATTTACTTGTTTTTATTAATTTCAAGGGTTTTTAAAATAAAGACCAAAATAAATTTAAACATATTTATTACACAAACTTAAAACAGGTCACAAGTAAGTACATCATTTATAATCAAATCAATATAAAAGACTACATATTATTGACATTGTTCAAATTGTAAAGTTAGTAATTTTGAATACAAACTTGAACATTTTTCAAAAATTTGACACAAATCCTGTTTTTCCACTGCCACTAGGCCCAGCCTCTATACAAGTTAATAGATTGTTAAAATGAATCATTGTTACATCTTACTATAAGAACGATTAATTGGGCAGTGCATAAGAAAGGAAAGCCGACTACAATTTACAATTATAATAAGAAAGATATAATTAGTAGGCAAATACATACAAAATTACATTGGTAATAAGATCATTTTTGATACACAATTTCTTTATAAATTAATAAAATACATATATTACGAGCGACCCGTCTCGACTTCGCACGGGATGACGAAATACTTTAAATTTTTTCTAGCATTAAATATAGCCTATGTTACTCAGGGAGAATGTAGCTTTCCAACGGTGAAAGAATTTTTCAAATCCGCTTAGTAGTTTTTGAGTTTATTCATTGCAAACATACAAAATACAAAAATGCAAATCTTTCCTCTTTATAATATTAGTGTAGATGTAGATAGAAGTCACAAAGATTATTCATAATTATATGTGAAACACTAAAAAACTGAAATAACACAACATTAAAAACATAAGACAAATCTTACATATTTTTATTACAGATATTAAAACTACTTACAATAAAAAGAATACTATAAATAAAAAAAACACATTGCTAATTAAATCATGCTATTTACTTAAACACAAAAAAATTAACATTTTCTTAAACTATATTGACCCCAAGATGATATGTAACAAATTAGGATAGTTTTGTGTGAATATCACATGTTTGATTGATCAAAAACGATGCATATTAGAAATCAACCTTTTTTTTTTTTTTTTTTTTTTAACCTTAGGAAAATGCCTTCGCATACCACCCAGCCACGGGGAGACTGAGTGGTTATGTGGTGTGTCCACTAAAAACCTAAGGGTGTTCCGTCTGCCGCAAGTGCGGCGAACCACGGGATCGGAGTATTCTACCGCGGTTCGTCGCCGGCGGTCCTGTGGAAGACCCCATCATATTAGAGCTTCAGAAGCTCCTCCAACGGTGCGGGCGCGCCGAAACACAAACGCGCCCTGCCACCACGAGAGCCCTAGTGTGGACGACGGAAATTCCCCGTTTCCGCCGCCCGGCCCTCTCAGCGGGGTTTGCCTAGGCTACCCCGCTACACATAGCCGCCTCTACTGTGGCAGCCGTCTCCATGGCCTCCGCTGGTAGGCTGGTTTCAGCTCTGGGCGGAGGGGCCGTGGACGCCTGCTTTTGCTTCTCTGGTTGCGACCGGGGGGCTTTGCAGGACTTTCCCCCCAGTGTATGGCCTGCGCTTAATTTTGCCGCCGCACACAGCACGCAATGCGGCTTGGCCGTACAATCTTTAGCCTGGTGGTCAGGCTGGCCACACCTATAGCAGAGGCCACTCCTGTCCACCGCAGCCCAGCACATTTCCTGGGCATGGCCCACCTCGAGGCATTTATAGCACCTCATGGGTCTCGACGGTAGGTGATGAATAACCGCCGAGACCCAGCCTACTAGTAGTTTATTGCCGCCTACAGATAGTTGCTTGGCGGCGGCAACCGGGCACCGCACCAGAACGGTACCGAGACCGAGGCGACTTCGGCGTATGGTTCCGACTGTTACGGCTGTCTCTGGGCACCCTCCCGTTGTGGCTACGGCCAACTTTACTTCCTCGGCCGTGACTGCATCGTCGAGGCCAGACACTCGAAAAGCAGCCGTCTTGGTTGGCCTCGAAACTTCCACCTCCGGGCCTGCAATTTGGGCCAGCTTTTCAGCCAGCCGATCAGCTCTCGCGCTGTTGTCGTCACCAGCGATCTCAATTTTGCGGGCTCCTGTCGCGGCAACCCGTATTTTGAGACCCGAGCCAATGATGGTGCGGTCTACTTTATCCTTCGCCTGAGCCAGGATATCGGCGTACGTCACCCCCTTATTTATGGCTTCGGGCTGCAGCTTAAGCACAACCACAGCCGTCTGAGGTGGACGTAACGTCACTTTCTTCTTTTGTTTCTTTTTCTTGGGCGGCCGTGGGATCCCCTTCGTCGGCTTCGACGGAGCTCCCTGTTTACCGACCGTCTCCCAGCCACCATTAGATGGTTGAGGTGGGGGAGGTGCCTCCTCTTGAGTAGATGTGGCTTGCAATCTAGCTGCAGCTGCTGCAGCAGCAGCCAAGCTGGTCCTTTTGGCCTTGCGCTTCTTCGCTCCCTTAGATGAAGCGGGAGTTACTCGAGAGCGCCCTGCCGAGTCTTCTCCTGATGGCGTGGCTTCTGCCACAGTCTTCCTTTTATCGGCTGCCAACAGTGGCCGGATGTGTTCTTCCGGCGGCAGCCTTCTTGCCAGACCCTCTATGCGGGCGTTCAACATAGGGCCCGTTTGGTCGACAATAAGCCGTCGTAGTTCCTCTACGGTCATATCGCTCACGGTGTTTTGTGGGCGACGTTGTCTGCGGTCGGTGTTGGAGACCTGGATTGGTTCACCCCGCTGCCTGGTCAGCTCCTCGCGCACCAGCTCAAGTTCTCGCCGGAGAGCTGCCATATCTTCTTTGAGCCGTTGATTTTCGGCTGCTAAGCGTGCATTCTCCGCGTTGATGCGTGAGAGTTCCTCCTGGGTTTTGAGGAATCGTTCCTCTAGTCGCTTAGTGTCACAACTAGTGTTGCGGCCGTATAGCTCCGTGAGCATCTTCTGTATCAGAGATGCTGCGTCTTTGAGCGCCTTAATACTGGTGCCCTTTAAGTGACCGGACTTCGCAGCGACTTCTAGTATAGCCTCGGCGCCATCCAGGCCGAGTTTAAGAAGTTCGCAATTTGCTAAGTCCTCGGGCTTTCCTTCCTGTGATTGGGCCACCCCTTTTGATTTTGGTATGGATGGGGGGCAAGGCTTAGTGGCCAGCTCTGCTACCTCGTTCTGCACTTCAGACTCCAGCTGAGTTTGCCTGAGCTCTTTATTGGCTCGAGCTAGTCCTACGTAATGGCCAGATGTTGGAGGCCTGCCTCTTCCTCGTTTTTCAGTAGCTGCACTAATTTTTGCAACTGGAGCAGCATCTTCCTCTGAGCCGGTACCGCCCGGTTGTTTGGGCTCTCTGGTTCTCTTTCTGCCAATTGAGTCAATCGTCATGTCCATTGGCGTACTTCTCGATTCTCGAGAGCTACTCCTACTTCTATCCTGTGCCGCGGATGTTGACGGCAATTCTAAACGCGATAGACGTACAATCGGTTGACGGGCCGCTGCAGGTTCAACGAACGCAGCCTTTTCGCTGTCGTCTTTCGCTACTTCCTCCTTCTTCTTCTCACCGGACTTCTCGTCCCTACCACCACTTTCAAATAGTTTTTTAAAATTTAACGTTTCCATCTTGTTCCCACGAGTGTGGGGGAATTAAACAGTCCACCCGGGCAGTGCCCCCTGTACCCGGGTAACCCTAAGTACACCACGGAGGACGGGCGGTATCCGTGGGTGACGCTAATGGGCTGACACACTCTGCCAGCCACCCGCGCACGGGCGCCCCGACACCACGTTTCTCAGCGCCGAGACTTTGAGGTTTTTTAGAGTGGTTTTCTCCACACGGCCCCCACCGAAGTGGCGGCCCCCACTCCCTGCACCACGTACAGGGCTGCGGGTTGGCCAGAGCTGGTCCTTGGACCAGACACCGCCCAAGAGGAGTGATTTTTTAGAGAGGTTTTCTTCCTCGCGGCCCCCATCCCGAAGGATGACAGCCCCCGGCCCCGCACCACGTACGGGGTTACGGTATACCCCTGCTCGGCTACCGTTACCCAGGCTACCCGGGTCAGCTAGCCGAACTCACCCCCTGTTGTCGGATTATTAGCCGCCGTCGTATGCAATCCCCGAAGGAATTATATACGACGGCGCCCAGGATGCACCGGCCCGAACCCATTGTCGTTCCCACCGCACATATGAAGTGAGACCTACAATGGGCCGGACACACGAGGAGGTTCTATCCGACCTTGCACCCCATTAGAAATCAACCTTTTTTTTTTTTTTTTTTTTTTTTTACAAGGGGAAATGCATCATGCATACCCGCCTATCAAATGGGGGAGACAGACGGGTTATGTCAGACTCGACTGACTAAAACCCCTTGGTGTCCTCTTTTATCCATAGCCAGGGGACGCGGGAGGCTGAGAGGCTTCTCCCAGACTACGTCCGCGATCCGACGAAGATGTTGATCCTATACGAATCCCAACTCGCTGTTGGAGAGAGAGGTGTTCCTCTCCCTCGCTGCTGTGTTTTGAATGGCACACGGGGACACCGCGTACGCCATCTCAAGCCAGGTGTTAAGAGCAGCGGGCTCCCCCAAGCCCACTGCTCACGGCTCTTTAATGAGGCATTTGAATGCGAGAGAAATCTCGCCTTCTGCGCCCTATTCTACGACGGCGGATTGCGAGCGAGGAGTTCGACTCTCTCACTCGCTCCGCATCCTCTTTTTTCTCCATTACCCTTTCGCTAAATCGCGATAGGGCCTTCCACGCCCTCTCGCTGTCGACAATGCTTCGGACCACTGTGCCTAACGAGAGATCTCTACCTATAATAGCGCATAG
The DNA here is from genome assembly GCA_927399485.1 of Calamotropha paludella. Lineage (NCBI taxonomy): Eukaryota > Metazoa > Arthropoda > Insecta > Lepidoptera > Crambidae > Calamotropha > Calamotropha paludella. The sequence continues at coordinate 1,334,836 of OV656806.1, read as the reverse complement.
CGCTTATTAGAAATCAACCTAACCTAACCTAACCTAACCTAATTTAGAAACTTTAAGTGAACTCTATTGTAAAGACATATCTACATATAATTGTTTTAACCATACGAAATATTGTGCATTAAGAAATGTTATATGTATTAGAAAATGGATTATAAAAAATAATATATCATTGTATTGACTATTAATAAATAACTGGTCTAATTTATGACCTTTGTTAACATTTACTTGTTTTTATTAATTTCAAGGTTTTTAAAATAAAGATCAAAATAAATTTAAACATATTTATTACACAAACTTAAAACAGGTCACAAGTAAGTACATCATTTATTATCAAATCAATATAAAGGACTACATATAATTGACATTGTTCAAATTGTAAAGTTAGAAATTTTGAATACAAACTTGAACATTTTTCAAAAATTTGACACAAATCCTGTTTTTCCACTGCCACTAGGCCCAGCCTCTATACAAGTTAATAGATTGTTAAAATGAATCATTGTTACGTCTTACTATAAGAACGATTAATTGGGTAGTGCATAAGAAAGGAAAGCTGACTACAATTTACAATTACAATTATAATAAAAAAGATATAATTAGTAGGCAAATACATACAAAATTACATTGGTAATAAGATCATTTCTGATACACGATTTCTTTATACATTAAAAAAATATATATATTACTCCTCGTGCGAAGTCTCGACTTCGCACGGGTGGACAAAATTCTTAAAATTTTTTCTAGCATTAAATATAGCCTATCTTACTTAGGGAGAATGTAGCTTTCCAACGGTGAAAGAATTTTTGAAATCCGCTTAGTAGTTTTTCATTTTATTCATTGCAACCATACAAAATACAAAAAAAAAAACAAATCTTTCCTCTTTATAATATTAGTGTAGATGTAGATAGAAGTCAAAAAGATTGTTCATAATTATATGTGAAACACTATAAAACTAAAATAACACAACATTAAAAACATGCATAAAACACAAATCTTACATATTTTTATTACAGATATTAAAACTACTTACAATAAAAAGAATACTATAAATAAAAAAAACACATTGCTAATTAAATCATGCTATTTACTTAAACACAAAAAAATTAACATTTTCTTAAACTATATTGACCCCAAGCTAAAGTGTCTGTTGAGTTAGGTAAAAGGCATCGTTTTGTATCCATTATAAGATAAACCAACTTTGGATATTTTTGTGTGAATATCACATGTTTGATTGATCAAAAACGATGCATATTGGAAATCAAAACATTTTTTTTTCAGTAAACAATTCTTATAATCGTCCATAGTATATTTTTTTGTTGTACATTTATTGACAACTTTAGCCTTAGCCATAACTTTGTTTTCTACATTCATTACATACATTTTTGATCTTAAACCAACAAATTCCCTAAGTTTTTTTTTCCATTATTTTCATCTTTAAAATAACCGATTTTTTTATTTATCTGAGGGAAACCATGTGGATTATCAGCTGAATAATCGGAAGTATCGAAGTATGAATATAAATCTTGTTTTATATCAACATAAAAATCATTAGTAAAAATTTGATACACGAGGCTGTCGGTATCTGTATACAATAATTTTATATTTTCTCTAAATTTAGCTTTCATATAGTTATAGTGAAAGTTATATATTAAAATTTTTGATAAATCTAAAATACTAAAACCTAAAAAATATATATTGGTTTATCATAAATTATGTTGGTTTTTTTAACTGTATAGCTACAAGGTTTTCGCAAAATACAGCTAAACTGTAAAAATCAGGGCGAGCAATAAGGCTTTCCGCACCTTGACTTTTACCTATATATTTCCAATGAGTTAATAATAATTTCAAATTAACACCTTTATCGACATTTACCATTGTTTTACTGAAAACAGAGTTATCCATCAATTTGTAAAGTCTTTTTCAAATTATGATTTTTGCTCTCTCTCTTAATTGTATATTTTGTAACCACGATCCTCGATTGAATTTTAACACTATGAATTTTTATTCGCAACTTTAAACAAAGCAAAAGATTTTGTAAATGAATAACATTTCTTTTATTATTTATATTGGCTATTTTTTACTATTTCCTGGTGTACAAATATTTTCTGGGTAAAGAGGAAGATCGGAATGAAGGTCGTGTAAATTATCGGAATAGTCTAAATCTACTTCTATTATGTTACCTACATCTGATGTTGGTGAAATATCAGAATTCACATTTGTGTAAGTCCATTCAAAACTACCATATGGAAGGTATTGAGACATCGCCCAACCATAAAGATTGTTTGTATCTAGATAAGTTAAAAAGGACACAGGTAGATTGTCGTCAAAATCATCTAAATATTTATTATTAGCTTCCGCATATCTATTACTACACCGAGAAATACCACCTCTTAAACCACACTTTATAAAAGCTATCATTTCAATATCACTCAAAAGTTCAAATTCAATTTGAGTTTGTTTTAACATAGCATCCCAACTAAGCCCGGGTAAAGTGTAATAATGTGCAGGATCTTAACGATATGTACTAATACAAATATCGCGAAAATTTTCAAAAATGTCTGTTAAAAGCAAAACATCCGTTTTGAGATATAAATTAGAGTAATTACTCTAATTTAATTCATTTGATATTTGTATTAGTACATATCGCTAAGATCCTGCACATTATTACACTTTACCCGGGCTTAGTTGGGATGCTATGTTAAAACAAACTCAAATTGAATTTGAACTTTTGAGTGATATTGAAATGATAGCTTTTATAAAGTGTGGTTTAAGAGGTGGTATTTCTCGGTGTAGTAATAGATATGCGGAAGCTAATAATAAATATTTAGATGATTTTGACGACAATCTACCTGTGTCCTTTTTAACTTATCTAGATACAAACAATCTTTATGGTTGGGCGATGTCTCAATACCTTCCATATGGTAGTTTTGAATGGACTTACACAAATGTTAATTCTGATATTTCACCAACATCAGATGTAGGTAACATAATAGAAGTAGATTTAGACTATTCCGATAATTTACACGACCTTCATTCCGATCTTCCTCTTTACCCAGAAAATATTTGTACACCAGGAAATAGTAAAAAATAGCCAATATAAATAATAAAAGAAATGTTATTCATTTTCAAAATCTTTTGCTTTGTTTAAAGTTGCGAATAAAAATTCATAGTGTTAAAATTCAATCGAGGATCATGGTTACAAAATATACAATTAAGAGAGAGAGCAAAAATCATAATTTGAAAAAGACTTTACAAATTGATGGATAACTCTGTTTTCAGTAAAACAATGGTAAATGTCGATAAAGGTGTTAATTTGAAATTATTATTAACTCATTGGAAATATATAGGTAAAAGTCAAGGTGCGGAAAGCCTTATTGCTCGCCCTGATTTTTACAGTTTAGCTGTATTTTGCGAAAACCTTGTAGCTATACAGTTAAAAAAACCAACATAATTTATGATAAACCAATATATATTTTTTAGGTTTTAGTATTTTAGATTTATCAAAAATTTTAATATATAACTTTCACTATAACTATATGAAAGCTAAATTTAGAGAAAATATAAAATTATTGTATACAGATACCGACAGCCTCGTGTATCAAATTTTTACTAATGATTTTTATGTTGATATAAAACAAGATTTATATTCATACTTCGATACTTCCGATTATTCAGCTGATAATCCACATGGTTTCCCTCAGATAAATAAAAAAATCGGTTATTTTAATGATGAAAATAATGGAAAAAAAAACTTAGGGAATTTGTTGGTTTAAGATCAAAAATGTATGTAATGAATGTAGAAAACAAAGTTATGGCTAAGGCTAAAGTTGTCAATAAATGTACAACAAAAAAATATACTATGGACGATTATAAGAATTGTTTACTGAAAAAAAAATGTTTTGATTTCCAATATGCATCGTTTTTGATCAATCAAACATGTGATATTCACACAAAAATATCCAAAGTTGGTTTATCTTATAATGGATACAAAACGATGCCTTTTACCTAACTCAACAGACACTTTAGCTTGGGGTCAATATAGTTTAAGAAAATGTTAATTTTTTTGTGTTTAAGTAAATAGCATGATTTAATTAGCAATGTGTTTTTTTTTATTTAAAGTATTCTTTTTATTGTAAGTAGTTTTAATATCTGTAATAAAAATATGTAAGATTTGTGTTTTATGCATGTTTTTAATGTTGTGTTATTACAAAGTTATGGCTAAGGCTAAAGTTGTCAATAAATAACAACAAAAAAATATACTATGGACGATTATAAGAATTGTTTACTGAAAAATTTTTTTTTTTTTGATTTCCAATATGCAACGTTTTTGATCAATCAAACATGTGATATTCACACAAAAATATCCTAATTTGTTACATATCATCTTGGGTCATTATAGTTTAAGAAAATGTTAATTTTTTTGTGCTTAAGTAAATAGCATGATTTAATTAGCAATGTGTTTTTTTATTTATAGTATTCTTTTTATTGTAAGTAGTTTTAATATCTGTAATAAAAATATGTAAGATTTGTCTTATGTTTTTAATGTTGTGTTATTTCAGTTTTTTAGTGTTTCACATATAATTATGAATAATCTTTGTGACTTCTATCTACATCTACACTAATATTATAAAGAGGAAAGATTTGCATTTTTGTATTTTGTATGTTTGCAATGAATAAACTCAAAAACTACTAAGCGGATTTGAAAAATTCTTTCACCGTTGGAAAGCTACATTCTCCCTGAGTAACATAGGCTATATTTAATGCTAGAAAAAATTTAAAGTATTTCGTCATCCCGTGCGAAGTCGAGACGGGTCGCTCGTAATATATGTATTTTATTAATTTATAAAGAAATTGTGTATCAAAAATGATCTTATTACCAATGTAATTTTGTATGTATTTGCCTACTAATTATATCTTTCTTATTATAATTGTAAATTGTAGTCGGCTTTCCTTTCTTATGCACTGCCCAATTAATCGTTCTTATAGTAAGATGTAACAATGATTCATTTTAACAATCTATTAACTTGTATAGAGGCTGGGCCTAGTGGCAGTGGAAAAACAGGATTTGTGTCAAATTTTTGAAAAATGTTCAAGTTTGTATTCAAAATTACTAACTTTACAATTTGAACAATGTCAATAATATGTAGTCTTTTATATTGATTTGATTATAAATGATGTACTTACTTGTGACCTGTTTTAAGTTTGTGTAATAAATATGTTTAAATTTATTTTGGTCTTTATTTTAAAAACCCTTGAAATTAATAAAAACAAGTAAATGTTAACAAAGGTAATAAATTAAAACAGTTATTTATTAATAGTCAATACAATGATATATTATTTTTTATAATCCATTTTCTAATACATATAACATTTCTTAATGCACAATATTTCGTATGGTTAAAACAATTATATGTAGATATGTCTTTACAATAGAGTTCACTTAAAGTTTCTTAATTAGGTATACCTTTATCACTTATATCAAAAACGTTTTCGTGTCCACATAATTCTCGCACCCAATCAACTTTTTCTCTACCTTTCACTATGATGCTCCGCTTATCACAGTAGGACTTAATGAGTCTTCTAAATTCTATGTAATCAATGTGCCCCTCACTCCAAAGGTATCCTCTATTTCTTTCTATCCACTTGACACGTTTCTTTTCTTCCAGAGTCAGAGTAGAGAATGGGTATGGTGGTTTTATTAGAAATATTTGACTGTGCTCTTTTGTGCCGATAACTAATTCTTTTAATATAAATTCATTTTTTTCATTTTTAAAGCCTTGCACATCCACTATGATAGTATCGTTAGTCATGATACTTTTTAACGATGTTACTCAGTGGCTTATATTCAAATATGCAATCGTTCAAAATAAGGTACCTCTTGATCTGTCTAGCTCTGATCATGATGTAAGCTATAACAATGAATACAAAGAATAGTAAGTACAACAATGAATACACATCAACATTATGGAATACGCTGAAGGTTGATAGTTTAGACAAACAAGTCACAAAATCAGAAACAAGCATAATGAAAGTATGTAGATAATAAATAATACTCACATCCATATCGGTTGTCGTGACTTGACTTGAGCAGTAGTCTACGTTTTCGATGGCAGTGGATAGCACTTTGTTAGCAAATGCTACGATGCGATTGTTCTTATACTAGTTCAGATCATTAGATGTGTTTGTCAATAATTGATAAAATGTAGTTATACAAGTAAACAAAACTTGTCATGATACTGGAAGCAAATAATTGATAAAATAATGAACAAGGTTATTAAGATTCTGAAAACAAAATTAGTGAAAGTTAATGGCGAGTCATTACGATTGCGGAATCAAATAGTTCAAATTGTTGATAAAGCGTTTCGATATTGAATGAGTAAACGTTTGAGACAAAGAAATATGGTGTTCGCATGGTAACGAGTATCTACTTGTAATAATAAAACATAAGTTAAAAAGTTTCATGTCGTTTAACTTGGTTGAAATACAGCAAAGAGAAATGTCATACGTAGTTGATAAGTTTAGGTGCATGAAATAATAGTATGCATCGCCAAGATTTTATTGTTGCAATTGTGTAGACAAGGTCCCGTATTTTCAAAGTGATGACCAAATATGTAGCCTGTAGATAAGATGAGTAAAAGAGAAAAATGCTTTAATTAATTTACAATTCTTTAATATATGTTACAAACATCGTATTTATTAAAACAAAGTTGGAGAAGTGGTTGTTGGAGAATACGATATTCCCTATTCCACATGTCGGTATCGGTATTGGCGACAATTTCGTTGATTTCTTCATCTTCCTCTGCGGTCCAATCCCGCAAGAGGGGGTTGACTGGTGCGGCTTCCATCGGAATCGGCGATGATGGGCGTGAGTAACCAGCAACCAAACGTCCACTATTTCTTTCCTCCACGCATAAGGTGCAATTAACCATCATTCTCAACCCATCGATCTCGAATTCATTATCTGTACTGCTTTGATGTTGAATGCATGGGGTGAAAAATGGTACAAATTCATTGTCCTCGACCATGGACTGCGGTAACAGGTAGTTGATAAAGCATTTCAATATTGAATGAGTATACGTTTAAGACAAAGAAATATGGTGTTTTTACTTGTAATAATAAAACATAATTTTAAAAATATTTCATACGTAGTTGATAAGTTTAGGAGCATGAAATAATAGTAAATGTATCACGAGAATGACCGATGAAGAGCAGATTCCAAATTTGGAAATAATTTCCATGATAAATTATTTTTATTATTTAGGTACAGAGTACATAGCATTGCTAAAAAACAATTAGCCATGAACGATATGTTAATGAGAAGCATCGGGGAAGGTGATTAGAATCATGTCATTAAGGCCTTAAGTCGAGTGTGTCATTAGCGTCGAGGTGTCATTAACAGGGGTTCATTAGTTAATCAAGTAGGAATGAGTTCAGCAAAAACGTATCTTGGAAACGGTAAGAGATACGAAGCTGGGACCCAGCGCAATCGCTCCAAATGGGGGTGCTTACCTTTTTTTTTTTTTTTTTTTTTTTTTTTTTTTTTTTTTTTTTTTTTTTTTTAGGCGGTGACGCTGGTCGGATCGAGTTTGGAGGATACCAAAGGGAAGGGAGGAGAGGGGTCTGGGTTGGGGGGAAGTGCGCCAGAACCCACGAATCCCTACTACTACTTTTTTGCAATTCCAATTTGAAAAAAAAAATACTTTTCTTATGTTTTAGTGGCTATCAACGCGTTTCAAGGCGTCGCCATTTTATACGAAAATATTCTATAATATCTTAATTCTGGCTATCTATGGTACCTTAGCTATATCCAATTGTCATGGTATGTATAAAATATATAGGTATATATAACATATTTAGCTTGAGATCGGTGCAGTACAAGTACATTTTATGATTGCATACGACCTTCTGAAGAAACTTCGCTGGCGTATACTTAACGGTCAAAAATTAAAAATAGAATGCAACAATTTTTATTTGATTAAAACATGGGATGAGGTTGATGAAAAAAAACAGAGTGGACATGTTTTGCTGATTATGTAAATAATATTATATATTTCTTTTTAATTTATTCATATCAAACGAGTTAACAAATGAGACGATATCATGAGATAAATTTTTAATTACAATCTATACATATAAATAAAATTGGAGTGTCTGTTTGTAATATTGAAATAACAGTTTTTACTACATGCATATGAATATATATACGGTACATACACCAAAATAACATTTTTTACAATTTTTGTCTGTCTGTCTGTCTGTTTGTTCCGGCTAATCTCTGAAATGGCTGGACCGATTTTGACGAGACTTTTATTGGCAGGTAGCCGATGTAATAAGGAGTAACTTAGGCTAATTTTATTTTTTAAAAAATCTTTTATTTTAGAAAAATAAAGTAATGTCGCAATGTTCCACGCGGACGAAGTCGCGGGCGGCCGCTAGTGTTAAAATATAATTAAACGACTTAACCAGATCCACGATCTTGTTTTTTTATTCACTCCTGACGTTTCGACTCATTTATTGGAGCCGTGATTACTAGAGAGGTTGACTAAAGATAAATGATTTTAATAATCATTCTGTAATCACAGCTCCTGTAAAGGAGTCGAAACGTCAGGATTATATGCTTTTATTTTAATATCCACGGAAGTGTATGAACTAAATTACAGGATCATAACAATTATAATTAATTAAAATATCAAAAAGATAAAAAATCAATACAGCATAAAGTATCCATTATATCAATTTAAATTATTTTAAGAGAAAAATCCAAATTTTATCATAACTTTGGTTTGGGAATTATTTCTTTAACTAAGTATATTCTTTTTAAATAATAGCTATGCTTACCTACCGCAGCCATGAGCTGTTTACCACAATACAATTGTGGATCAGAAACATTTGAATAACTGTTGTTTTCGTCGCGGCAATGTCGCCGGTTCGCTTTGGTTGACGCGCCACGTCACTCACGACGCGAGGATGACTGCTTTGTTAACAGTTAATAGGTTACATTTAAATATTTATTATATATTTTTAACTACTGAACACAGAGACAAAGATTTTAGACAAAGATCAATTAGGAATATGTAAAATTGTGCTGAATTTATATTACAATATCCACATTTTTTGAAGTGAAAACTTCTTTAGCATCGTTGTGATTTGAAAGTCGAAGAAACGAAAGAGCGACAGTAAAAGTAGACAGTCACAAAAATTCATAAGATTTAATGTTGGAGAAAATGAGATTATGTACGTGTGTTAATACGTGTTTGTGTGCGCATGCGTAGTACAAAGCTTGAGAGAAGGCAACACAACAGCCGTGGTATTTTAAAATCTTATTATGTATTGTGTTGTGATCTTATAAATACAGGAACATACATTTTGCTATTATAAAATAATAATATTTCATACATCCAATGTTCAACCAATTAAACTAGCCCAAAGTAAACACTGTTAGGCAAATTATCATTATAAACCTACAGTATTCAAAGAATTCAAGTATTAATTAACTAACAACAAATACAACAAAATATTTGAGAAGAATACAATATATATATTTTTTTGTAGATTATTGCTGGCACCGACTCCAAAAATAACTATTTGTAGTAATGTAGTAAAAGAATAGAATAGACAAAAAATATATTTTTAACTTTTTAGTGGTGCTTGCAATTTTATTGTAGAGTAATTTTTGAAGTCGGTTTATATTTTTGTTATTTTTTTTTTATTTTGCGTTAGTTAGTTAGTTTTACGGGGCATTTTCCGCACTTAGCCTCCTGATTGGGCCATTGGACGTGATTGAGTATTCTTCCTTTACTCCAGCCATCCTAGTCTATTCCAGAAGGCGAGTAGCCTTTTCAGGTTACTACAAGCTTGCGGTAGTGATTTTGGAGACTGGAGAAAACGTGCCCGTTGATCAGCCACGCTCCTGCACTCCAAGAGCACGTGATGTGGCGTTTCCTCCGCCTCCATGCAGCCTCTGCACAGAGGGCTATCTGTCACACCTATGGTAAATAGATGTTTGTTCAGAGGACTGTGTCCGGTTATAGTACCTTGTACTTTGCGGATTTCGTCCCTGTTTAGTCTGGTGAGGTTGCGGGCAAGCTTCTTCGAAGCCACCGGAATGGCATTCCTTGTTTGCCTACAGCCTACACTATTGTTCCATTCTGTTTGGTGGTTTTCCTCTGTTTTTTTACGCATCCATGTTCTAATTTGTGCCATGGGTATAGGCAGTAATGGTTCCGGTCCATACACCGTTCCATTTGAACCCCTTTTGGCTAGTTCATCTACCGCGTTGTGCTTAGTGAGTTGCTATGTCCTTTGATCCATTGCAAAGTTACGCTGTTTGTGTTTGCAATGTACTGGAGTGTATTGTGACACTCCTGTACTAGGACAGATGTTATGGTGTTGCTTTGCAGAGCTTGAAGTACGGATGCACTGTCGGAGACGATTTTGATATTATGGTCTCTGACATCTCTGGCTGCAACCACCTGTGCAGCTTTGGTGATACCTATACTTTATTTTGCGTTATTTTGCAACTAGTTTTTTGAAGTGTTTTTTATTTATTATTTAGTTTTCTATAAACATCGAAATCTTTATATGTTACCTATGATATAAGAACTAAATTTTATGATATGAAAATAAAATGGGACCACTCTGAAGGTATACTCTTTCAAATAAAAAAAGTTTTTTCCAAATCGGTTTATAATTGACAAAGTTATGAAGTAATAAACATTTAAAAATAAATACAGCCGAATTGAGAACCTCTTCCTTTTTGGAGTCGGTTAAAAATAAATAACATCCCTATGTGATATCCATGTGATATAACCATCGACATATACTAATGGACATGCCGTACCCGTATAACGTACAGTAATTTCTTGGTTTGAGAAAAGTGACGAAGATGGCATATGCTTTCGGACTAACGCTATCTCTTTCCTTATAGGCGATTGGCTCTTAATTTTCATGACAGGTACGTCATTTTGAAAGAGATAAAGATGTATGTATGTATATCGATAGATATAACCTTCTTAAGTTGTCCACTATTCATGTTCATTTATATTCGAATAAAAAACTCTTCAAATTCAACTGTTACTCAGTTAATTTTCTATCTATACTCACAATAGCCGTGTTATACAAAAGACTATTTCTCCAACTTACCTAATCCATCATAGCACAACTAAAAGAAAGGAATCTTGTTACAAAAAAATACCTTCACGATTTCCCAAACAAAACACCGTATGCCTCACCAAAATCGGATGCTAACACATGTAAGCTTCGTATACCGGTCATCCATCACCGTCTACCTGTCAGCAGTTTAGCTACCGTTATCTACCGATCAGTATAGTTTCTTACTAACAGAAAACTCAACAATACACATAAACTCGGCGTCAAAAAAATCGCACCTTATAAAAATCTTATTCAAAAATTCCTAAACCTTATATAGAGGATAGTGTTAGGTATCATTAGAAAGGTAACAAAAAGGAGCATCAAACAACAATTAAGTGCAATCTTTTTTTTAATTAAAATTATACAAAAAGCATAAAAATTTGAAAAATAATAAAAAATCTTAATTAAGTCCTAATTAATAATCGATAATTTACAAAAAAAATGTACAAAAAGTGTCTTAAAATTAACTCAAAATCTAGTGTTACCCCCCCTTGCCCTGATGACGGCTTCCATACGGTCCCTCATAGACCTCACCAACTTCAGGAGCTCTTCTTGAGGGATAAGACCCCATTCTTCAATCACCGCGGTTTGGAGTTCCTCTAGAGTCGAAGGAGCCGGATCCCGAGATCGAACCTTACGTTTAAGATGGTCCCAGAGGTGCTCTATCGGATTCAGATCAGGACTTCTCGCTGGCCACTGCATCACAGGAATTTGGGACCTCCGCAGGAAGTCGTTCACGATGGCTGCAGTGTGTGCGCGAGCGTTGTCGTGCATTAATGTGAACCCCTCGCCAAAAGATTCGGCAAAAGGGACCACATGCACATCCAGGATCTCTGTGATATAGCGGCGCGCAGTCAGCGACCCTTGTCCGCGAGCACCTCCGGTCCGGGAGACGCAGACCAGGTCGGTTTTGCCGGCAGCCGACATACCGCCCCAGAACATGCAGGATCCGCCTCCATATTCCACCGTCTCCTGGATGCAGGCTTGAGCGAAACGTTCACCCTGCCTCCGGTATACTCTTCTTCGTCGGTCGTTGCAGAAAAGACACACTCGTGTCTCGTCTGAGAAGAGAACAGCTCCCCACTGCTCAATGGTCCAATCGACGTGGTCGCGAGCAAACTGCAAGCGGGCTCGTCGGTGCGCTGCAGTCAATTTTGGACCTGTAGCAGCTCTGCGGGCTGCTATGTTCTTCTCCTTCAGTCTTCTTCTAACCGTGGATACACTCACGGTGCGTCTGCGAACTGCCTGGAGCTCCTGTTGCAGCTGAACAGCGTTTGAGAAGCGATTTCTCAAAGAGTACGACACAACGAACCGGTCGTCTCTTTCCGAAGTGCAGCGACGTCTACCGGACCCATGTCGCCGGATATAGCCACCGGTCTCTAAAAAGCGCTGGTAGACTCTACGAACCGAAAAACGGCTCAGATTCAGTTGCCGGGCGACATCACACTGCCGCACCCCTGCTTGCAGTAGTGCAACCACTTGAGCGGCCTCATCAGCTGTAGTGTCCATTTTCCAGATGTTCTTTCTTCAGTAAAATCAGTGCGTGTGTCCCCTTCAACGGTTTAATAGCGAATGACCCACATTGAACCCGTGTTGACCTCTTTATACCCACAAAGTTAGCGCAACTCGCGACTCTCCCGAGCAGCAAAATTTCCTTAGAATTTTTGTGACCCTTTATTTGTTGCTTTAGGTTTTATTTGATAATGAAAAATAATGTTTTTTTATTAAGTTAATTAAGTAACCTTTTAAATAAAATTATAATTAATACGACTGCATGTGCATATCCAGAGTTAATGCCATTTGAACGTGATTTTCTTAGAGGTGCGATTTTTTTGACGCCGAGTGTATATTATGTTGCTTTAGAAATAATGACCGATTATGACATATCTGACCCGATTTTGTAGGCATCAGTGCGTGTAGCAACTAAGATTTGCCAAACAAATACACCTCTTTTGTTAGTGGATACAATTCTGATTATAAGACTGGTAAATACGTAAGTAGGTGCTTTGGCCAAACACTTGAAAAGGTGTCGAAACATTTTGGCGGGAGCGGAAAGTGTAACTATGGTGCTTTTTTTCTTTTTAAAATTTACGTTAAAAACGTCAAAATCGGTTGAATAGTTTCGGAGTTCATCAAACACTGAGAAATTTTATATATATATATATATATATATAAAATATATCATATCAAATATATTACTTTGTTCGTTTTAAGTTAATATAAATATAAGTATTAGAGATCACATAGGTACATTGTCCTGAAACCAAGTAAAGTAGCTAAATCACTTGTGTTATGGAATTCAGAAACAATCACGTACGGAAGGAATAAGACGAAACAGCCATTCAATTTATGATTAATATATTTTTCATCTCATCTCATTTCCATCGGGAGAGCAATGGACCGGATATCCAATCCAAGTTCATTTCTCTAAAAATATTTTTTTTAATTTTTCATATTAAAATCAAAAAGTTGATAATTAATAAAGTGATAATTTAAAAACGAGTTAAGAATTTTAAATTACAGTCTGTTTAAAATAAATTCTATTTCTGCCACCACTATTTTTCTAACGGTCTTAATGATATGTCCTGAGAGACACTCTTTGCCTGAATCTGGGTTTCCTGATTCCAATTTAGAGGTCTTCAAATCTCTAGTGAATAGGTATCTTCTGAGCAGGCACGTCACAACCTAGATCGCATCGTCGCTAACCGTCAGGCGAGATAGCAGTCAAGCGCTTACCTATTCACAATTATTAAAAAAAATGATTATCCGCACCACAGAGCAGAGTGCACAAACAAGCAACCACTCCACAAAAAGGATGTATTTATTTATTTATTCAAATCCTGCTATTATTTGCGCAACAGACTCGCCCCCACAAGAGCTTAAATCTGGAAACAAAAACATAGTTGGGATTCGAACCTCGGACAATGTGAAGTGTGATTATCACAACAGAGGCGCGCGCGGCCCGCGGGGCGCCAATTATTTCGCTGGCAACCCCATCACGCGGTTTGCTGGCAACTCTGTCGCGTTCGTTATTTTGGTGCGTCGCGTGCGCATACGTTCGACACGCGACCCAGCACTTTGATATTTTAACGAATTATAAATGATCATTATTGGCGCTGCCCGTTATCAAAGTTCTACAAAACTAAAAACATTAGAATTATCTTTTTTTATTTATCTATAAGAATAGGCGCTAATTAAAACATCTAAGTTTAACAGACAAAGAGTTACAACCGTGTATATTAGGTAACTTCTTAGGTCTGGTTTGTCGGTTAAAGAAAAAAAATACTAATACCTATTTTGTAAAAAGCCTGTATTTATAAATAAAAAGGCATGAAAAAGGTTTAATATTTAACACGAAAATAGTAAATATATTTGATTGTTTATATCTATTTAAAAAGAAATAAATAAATAATTCTTTACAAAAAAGATTTTTTTAAACAAGTGTTTATTATTGGTTGCTAATAAAACGAACTAAAGTTGAACCAACTTCAGCATCAGACCCTAGCTATCTTATAGGTCCAAAGTACTCGTACTACTAGTACTTAGTAGTCAAAACGAATCAAATAAGCCCAAACTCAATGCGGTTGCATTTTATTTTATTTTATTTATATATTTTTAATTCAGAGTTCCTATGGCTTCCATCTCCAGCATCAGATCAGCTCCATATCATCATAATATTGCATTGTCTATACATATGCATACAAAATTACAGCTCTATCGAAAACAGGGTAGTGGATCAAATTTAACTTGCAAGATTTCATTACAGACACCGGAACCGCTATCTGTAATGAAATCGTAGATATTGTTCTGAAACCAAGTAAGGCAACTAAGCAAGTTGGGTTATGGATAAACAGCAAGAAAGTTAGGAAAGTTCTTTCGAAGTCGGGTACAAATAAAAAATTGCTTATTACATACATAACAATAAGCCAGGATCGTTAGTCATCAGTCAGCCAAACTTCCATCAACTTTTGCATTGATAACCTATAGATACCTATTCTAATAATCCAGTTATTTAAAACTGATTTATATTGAAAATTACAGTTAAATAGCTTATTTTTGCAGAATTTTATATTATATTCAGTTTTTCTGTATATTTATTATGCTACGTATGCTTAGATAAATATCAATAAAATACATTTTTAAAACGTAGAATCATATGAGAATATGTAATTGTCGTCAGTTAGAAAAAACAAAGAAATAATCAAACAAATCACCAATTTCATAGCTTGAAAAGGATCTAATAATAACAT
The DNA here is from genome assembly GCA_927399485.1 of Calamotropha paludella. Taxonomy (NCBI): domain Eukaryota; kingdom Metazoa; phylum Arthropoda; class Insecta; order Lepidoptera; family Crambidae; genus Calamotropha; species Calamotropha paludella. The sequence goes on along the minus strand of OV656806.1, from coordinate 1,319,438 downwards.
CTGAATATCTAATCATTTGGAAAAAATCGCAAGTTTCTCAGGGTTGTTAGTTAAAGGCGAGCAAACAACGAGTCGGCGACACATGAGCGCCTATAAGAGCAATTAATGAGCACTCGCGAGCGTCCAGCGAACCGTACGAGCAGACAAAGCGCGCTGTTTGGCACAAATAGCGTTAATCTCCCTCTGTTTGTGACGTTTTCTTACGATCGACCAATATTCGCTCCAATTTCCTTTGTAAGAATCGCCACTCGATTCATATACTTGCTTTATTCATCCGAATTGTGGGAAAAGACCACTTGTATACTGCAATTTGATTGTGGGAAATATTTCTTTTATAATTTCGACTTTCGAAAGGCGATTGGACTATTCAATGCGATATCGTTAATTGTTAACGGAATTCTTAATCTATTGTTCGTACGAATGTTGCGGAATCAAAATTAAATAGCTTTCGTTTCAATTAAAACGTTGCTTAATTAAAACTGTAGTTTTTTTTATTGAGATGATTGCACGCTATTTAATTGAAGCTCATCGTTTGAACGGATTTAAAAGACACCGTTAAAATTGGGGTAAGTTAAAATCGCTGTGTTTAAAAATATTATTATAATATTTCATAATCAGTTACTTATTTGGGTTTAATAGCTGATTCGTATTAATCTCCCAGTACATTATCAAAACAACCTCAAAGGGTTGATATACATTGTTACTTTGTATGTTTAACAGTCATTAATCCGGACAGAATAAATGTGGATCAAACTACACTGTTTTTCCTTTACATGCGGATCGGTTGCGCGCAACGCCTATGGGCATTACCGCTCTTTCAAAGACAATTAAAAAGGTAAAAAGCGCTGCAAGGGCGTCTACTCTATGGTCCCGTGGGGCTGCCCGGCCGCGCCTGTGGGAATCGTACCATTGTTTTGGAACACCACCATTGAGTATGCTCACGCGCTTGCATGCTTCCGTATATTTCAAAACAACCGAGACATGCTTCAGATCACATATGGCGAATCTCGATATTGATTGAAAGTCATAATGTGTTCAACTTTTTACTAACAATAGATGGGATTAATTTGGAAAATGACTGAGCTCATTGTGTGATTCTTTTGCAGATGGCGTGCAAAAACGATCTTATAATCTTCGCCGTTGTTGATTTAGAAGCAGGTATGTATTAATTAACAATTTATAATATATTAGATGCTTAGATGGTTTGGACATGTAGAGATGATGGACGAAAAAAGATTGATAAGTTTATGATTTTTTCATTGGACAACCACACTTAGCAATAGGCGCCACCGTCATTTAGTTGATAGAGTCGCACTGACCGTTTTGGTTCGAACTTTGTGATTTGTACCGCTTAAGAGTGGAACTCTTTGCCTGAATCTGTTTCCTGATAAATAGAATTTAGGATCTTCAAATCACGAATAAATAGGTATCTTCTAGGCATCACATCCTAGATCGCATCGTCGCTTACCATCAGGCGAGATAGCTGGTCAAGCGCCTACCTAATTACAGTAAAAAAAATGTTGATGGGCATTCGACAAGGCGAACTTTCAGGGACTAAAAAGGAGATGACCTGACCAGTTGACCAGAAAAAGGCCAGCTTAAAAGCACCCTTAACCGACCAGCTTATATTAAAGGTCTGATGAAAGTGGAAGAAGCGAGATGTATGTCAGGATCGTTTGATGATCGTCTGTGATCTCTACCAACCCCTGCGGTAGTAATATATGATTTTATGTATGTGTAACAAAGTTAAAAACTTTTTAATAAAACTTTAATCAGTATTGTATTAAAGCATAGATATTTTGTATCCGGAACTTTAAAAGTCAAACGGCGGTTGTCCTACATTTTAGTGTATGTTAATGGGTGCCATATACATGGAGGTTAGAAAGAAGGAGAACGATTGCTGTAGAAAATAGTGTCCCAGAAATATGGACAAAATAAGTGAGGCGCTGCAATCGCTAAGTTGTCTCAATAAAAGCGGGCTGTTGTTAAATTTGTACATTATTCAACTAACTTCATCTACTTGTACTCATAAACAGCTAACTTCGGTGGTACTACTTACCGCGACGGTAGCGCGGCTGGTGGCTGAAAAATTAACTATTACAAATTTTCAAGGACAGGCGGGCTAATGCTTTAGCACGTAGCGATCGTTCTTCTTCTCTCTAACCTCCATGGCCATATGGAATGCCACAGATTATATTAGTATCTTTTTTATTTAATTGACAATATTCTTACGTTCCCTTTACCTATTATAAATTACTATACAAAAAATACTTTTGCATAAACTAACCTCCAATTAATTTTGGCTGATGAAGTTTCTTATAGTTTTTGAAAAAAATACATTTACAATTAGGACAATCTTGCGTTGAATGATTATTATATAAATTAAGTATTAAGATTTAACTTTTTTAATATTTTGTAGATCTGTACCAATGTCGCATATTAAAAATCGTTTATTTGTAATCATTATAAAAATTAAATTAAAAATTGTTGAGCGTAATGTTTCTAGAAATAAAGATTTTACACGATATATTGCTTTCAGAAACTATTAATTAACATTTAGAATTGTATGCTGCTTATTTATTTATTTATTGTTTAATCAAACAGCAATTATTTTAGTAATTGCAATTTACAAAACCAGTTTCTCATCGACGACGCTTGTTTGTCTTAATTTTATAGTAAACAGTTTATCATAACAAAATCTTTTCATTCAACACGAAAACGACAATCGAGCACTTGCGATTCCGCATCGATTCAAGAGCTATCAATCAAATAAAGAACTTATCTCCCCACACGATCTCAACGACTTAATCAATACGCAACCGCGAGTACTAAGTACTTGAGAGGGCACGTGCTAAAACAACCGGATGCGACGTATCGGAGGATCAGAGACAATCGCGCTTTGCCTCCCCGCCCACTCGACAGAGGGCGCGTGCCGAATCGCACTATGCCTTTGCCTAAACAACCCTGAAGAGGCTAATTGACGCACGTGTCTCTATTGTAAAAGCATAGACAATATTTTTTGTCGTTATACAAATTTGAATGTCAGCATAACGTGTCGCTATTAATGCTTGGTAGTTAGTTTGCAATTTTTTTCGTTATTTTGTAATCTTATAATATTGTAAATGTCGTCACCTCTGTTAAAGCTGACGAGTTTCTTGCGCCCATTCTTCTTGTCAGTTAAAAGACGTCGTGAATGGATGGTAGGTAAAATGTTGGACGATTCAAAACAAATTATTTTAAAGGCATTTGAATAAAGTAATTTTGATTTCATTTTATTTCATATCTATCCGTCAAAGGTTTCCAGTTACACTAACTTGCAAAGAGTCACAATAGATTTTCAAGTCCACTATAGCAGTTTACATATATAATAGGTACTCAGAAAATACTAATAAGTTACAGTGAATTATGAGAGATAAGTAAGATAAGAACGTAAATATATGTAAAATTAAAATATGGAAATAAAAATGAGTTTTATTTCAATGCATGGCGTATAAGTATACTATTTATGTGATATATATATAATTCCTAAGCAACGATAACGATACAACGCATACATGCCAAGTTATACAGAATAATAAACTTTTTTCTTATCCAACCCGGCTAATTGTCAGAGTAAAATATGATTTTTTTCTTCTCCCTGATAATAACTTCAGGAATATTCGACAAAATTCCGAACGTTACTTACAATAATAATATTATAAATATTGTTTTTTGTGAATTATGTAAGGTAACCACGTATAATTTTGTAAACATCGTTACTTCTGTTGAAACTGACGAATTTCTTGCATGCGTCTTGTCATGGGGTGGTAGGTAAAAATGTTGGTTGATTAAAAACAACTTATTTTAAGTGCAGTGAAATCCAGTAAAAAGAGTACCTATATAAAAAGGCATAGATAAAATAGAGTATACATTAATTTAGCTCTGCCTTAAGGAAATCTTATCCTCAGCTAAGCGGAATTCGAATGGTATGGATTTTAACTAGGTCTGCAATACATGCTGCTGTTTGCAAATACTGAGCGAAGCAATTAGATTTTTGAAGGGTGATTATTCCTCGATGGTATGTCCGATTTCAAAACTTTTTTTGCACATTAGTCACGACCACGATGTGAGTTTTGACGCCAAATTTCATCAATGTAGTATCAGCGGTTTGGCTGTGATCGGCTTTTGAATTTTTCTTTCGGTGATTATTCCTCCATGGTAAAGTCTATATATTTTTTTTTACATAGCCATGTCCGTCAGGTTATAATCATGTATGTTCATGCCAAAATTCGTTCGAATCGGTTGAACCGTTAAGTAGTAGGAGGGAGACAAAGACAAGCAAAATTTGTAAGTTGCCTAAAAGAGAGCTTCGCTCAATAAAATAGATCAGTCCAATTTGTAACAAATACAGCAGTTACCTTCGGTGTCAAATGAAAGAGCTCTTTTATAAATATATCAATAATAAATACTTTTACGCCTCTTCATATGTGTGGGTTTCCAGTTCCGCGAATCCAAATTATATGACGTGGCTTAGATGCCTAATTTAGGAATCTTCAAAACATAAATATCTAGTTTACTTCACCAAAAGCTATAATAACTAGTCGACTACCAAGAAGTGAGCTAAATCTTGGTAAGATGAATATAAAATGTCCCCAAGTGTCGTCTGATCCTATGAAATAGTAATATACCTAGGAATCATTTATTTAGATTAAGTTACCGATGAAAAATGTTTTTAAAAATAAGCCACCTAAATGAAGAATATGTTACTTTTTTTAATTAAAATGTAAGATTTCTATTATTAAAGCGTACCTTTTTTCACTTGAATGTATCACTATGGAGTTTCTTGTAATCATAAAAAAAAAATTCGTTTCACATCTTGTGACTGTGTCGATAGATGTCGAATTTTTTTTATCAAGTAGGTACCAATATTTCTTTCTACATTATTTAAGACAGCCCAGTTTTTGCTAAAGTGATAATGTATCAAATAAAATACAAAAACTTGGCGGTTCTATGTTTATTTAGCGCGTGGTTAAACTTTGTGATTTTATATTACTGGAAAAAAGTACAATATCTAAATATTTAGTAATTTCACCTTACAAAGTCGGTATGATTTGTCGTGAACCGTAATTTCTTTTTATAACCCGTTTCGCTGTCTCTTGAAAGTGTTATTTTTCTTTTTATTTGTTAAGATTAAAATGTTATCAATTTATCTACTCTGTATTACATATTTTTTTTACAACTAACGCCATCTACTTCACCAAAGAGTAAAAGCCTAGCGCTACCTAGTGACGAGTAGCCATACTTTTTAAAGCGTGCTTTTTTATATCGTACTATGCTCTTCTTTTATTTTGCGTAAAAAAATAATATATATCTATAATATTTATTCATTTTGTGTTATTGTTCTCACCAGCCTTAAAAATAATGGACATCTATCAAAGATTAAATATCTCTGATTTTCTTCCTTCGGTCGTAGGATATGAAATGTAAAAACTCAATAACGTATCTATTGGCCACACGAAACCAATTTTCTCCTTTGACAAACCCCGTAATATTTTCTTCCAAATATCACCCACGAGTCAGCAAACAAGCAACCCGATAACTCGTAATCTGCAAAAATAAGCAAATTGCCTCCCCTAGCACGTGAAAACATCCAGCTTAAAAAGAACTACGATAACAGAGTCCATTTTCTAAACCTGGGGTCTAATTACGTTGGCGTTGTTCGACGGTCAAGTTACGAATTACGACCGACAGAGGGCCAGCAAATATTTGATGCCGGTAATTGTCACATGAGACTTGGTGTCTCATTTTACAAAATCCCCTTGACGATTTTTTATGTTTCCGGAAGATGTATGTAGGTAAGTTGGACGTTAATATATCACAAGCAACTTTTATAAAGAAAAACACTCCCTGCCTACTTATTTAGTTCTTACACCTATTTATTTTTTTATTTATTTTTTAAACTCTGTACCTACGTCATAGCAAATTTTTAGTAATACGTGCTTTTATGGTTTTTATAGATTTTTTGTGCATTTTTCAATGCTATCTTAAAAGATAAAACATTATTAATATAGAAATACTAGATAATAATCAACTCGGCTCACAAGTAAATTCTCTTCTTTCGAATACGAGAGGATGTTCCTCTTATTAATGAGACAACGCTGGCCTACAGCGTAAAAAGTAAAGAGGTACTAGAAAATTTCGACGGGTATTTACAAGGCTCGGTAGCTCAATTCGGAGAGCATTGGGCCAAACATACAAAGGTTGCGGATTCAATTCCCCGCCTGATAATTTACTTGTGACCCAAGTCGATTTTTTTCTAGTATTTTCTATTAAAACAATTTATCGTATACATACCTACTTATTTAAAACAGATACCTGTTAACTTTCTTCTAATCAAAGATATAATGAAATATTATTGTGATAATAAATAATATTGTTTTATGTGAATCATTTATGGTGATGATGTATAATAGGAGATAGTTTGGTGTAACGACCTGCCTTTCGCACCGACGACGGTTCTGGGTTCGAGTCGCGGAAGGGCAGATGTTTGTGTGATGCATACGTGCATTTGTACCTGAGTCACGGGTAATTATATATATATTTATATAAATTTATATAAATAGAAAATATCTATGTATCTTATATGTATGTCTATCCATTACCCTAGTATCCGCAACACGAGCCTTGCAGCGCTTACTTTTGGCCAGGATGAGTGGTGTGAATAGAAGAAAAGAAGATTTATTTTATTATATTATATTATAAATTTCGTCGTTACTTCCTTTAAATCTGGCGAGTTTCTTGCGCCCATTCCATTTGTCAGTTCAAAGACGTCCTGGATAGATGGTACGCCAAAATGTTGGACGATTAAAAACAACTTATTTTAAATTCATTTGAATAATATAATTATTTCCTGACTTCCGTACATTAATAAAAAAAACTACTTTTTCCGGATTCGTGAAGCATTTATTCTTATATTTTTTGTATTCAATTTATTGTATTCCAGTTGTGATTACCAGCAAAAACAATAGCAAACAGCCTCCTTTGTCAACTGGTTTTGAAGACAATATTACCAAAAAAGTTTCATCATAGATTTTTGACGTATATTACACAATTACTGTCAAGCTACTACAACAGGCGATTTTTAATTAAACAACAATGAACGTGCACAAGCTTTGGGAATACAGAGAGTATGTTAATGTGAACGGCATGATGCTGACCAGTGAACTTATCTCGCTGCTGCAAAACTCATTGACGTTGCTGCAAGTTGAAAACCACTTCACTCATATACAATACTGGGGACAATTGTATGCAATCGACGCTGATTATCACATAGCCGTCGGCATCACCGGGGACGCCATCTCCGATCGCAAGTATTTCTACACCACAGACTTCAAATTCTGGGGACTACTCCCCAAACCGAAGAGGAAGTACAAATTGCTTTCCTTAATCACAACTTTCCCGTTCCGTGGTGATCCTGCACTAAAAATCAAGGTTTTAGACGAAGCCCTTGAGGAGACCCATCCAGAGAGATGTCGTTTAATGAAAGAGGAAAGCCGATTAGCCGCCACCATAAGCAACATTTCTGATGAAGCGGAGATTTGCGCACGAGGACAGTTGATTCAACAGCCAGACGGATGCGTGGTGATCAACCCCCATTATTACGGGCTTACGGGTCCTGAAGCGAAGCAATTAAAATCCTACTTACACATACGTCAGCCTCAGCAACGATGGAACACAAATCTTTTAACCCGTCAGGATTACAACTATAGCATGGACTTTCTTGACTCTGTCGACCAAGACATACCGATTGGTTGCTGGAGTTTGTCCGTGGAGAAAAACGGCACTGTGGCGTACCTTCGGAGCTTGTATTGGCCAGGGATGACGTTTTTCCATAAAGTGAGAACTCCTGACGCGGGGTTTTTGTATGTCGGCAATGGCAGAAAGAATTTGGACGTGCCCTTCCTTCTTTAACGTCGTTGTTCGTTAGCTAATGTAATCGAGATGAAAATTTGCATAAAGTTGTATCAACAATGATGCAGCTGGTCAGAAAATACGCGCCAACTTAATTATTTTATATTCGTTCTCATACGCGACGTGACTTTCGCTGTTTCTCAAGTTCGTTAGCTCTTTTAAAGGCCCAATAAGAAGACCCTTTCTACAAGGCTTTAGTAGCAAGGGTAACCAAAACTGTATCAGATAATATGCGCATCGGAAGGCACGTAAAGTTTATAGTTTCGTCAAAATCTCTCTTTCCTGCAATTATTATCATTATATTAATACAGAATATTGCACATAAACATTGATTTATTTTACTAAAACTTTTTACAAGTAATAATAAGATTTAGATTTGTGTCTAAAATTAATGAATGTTAATTACTAACCCCTCTACCTACCTAAATGATAACTCCCTTTGTCACCTAGTTTTACTATTGTTTTCCATTCTGTTCTACTATCTCTATAACTGATAGAATAAAAAATACCATAGATTTTTCGAGTAGTTCCTATTTCATCTATGGAACGTGTCGTCACAGGACATATTAAAACTTTTTTTGTATCTAAAGAGCAAGTAATACATACTTTTATTTCGCAAATTATTCTATAGCACAAGGAAATTTATGAATCTTCTCTGTTATTATCAAACTTAGCCTTTAGAACGTAATTATTTACAGAGTTTTTATGAGTAGGTTTATTTTTTTTTTTTAACCTTTGTCGTAGCATTATCTTGTAACATCACGAGAATTCTCTACATCGGGATAGTATTTCTACTAATATAAATTATTTTAACTTTTGTAGAGACGCTTGACTTGGGGAGTAAGCTGGTGAATGCGTAACGGGAGCGTTACGAAAAGTGTGATCGGGCGGGGCGGACGTAAGTTGAGAGGGAGATATAAGTTAGTGAAGATATAAAAAGAGAGTTACGTTTCGAATTTTAGTATAGGGGCAAAAGAAAGGTGTGAGCACACATTTTCTTTCTCTTTTTCTCTCATAGCCAGTTACGTTTCGTATATGTAATATATATCTACATATATAAATGGAGCTAAAAAAGTTTTACTTCAGTCGTGTGAAAGCACACTTTTTGACGTGATAACGTCTTATAAATTGGTTGCGGCTGGGAGTCACTTATGAAAAAGTGTAACGCTCGGTAACGTTACGATGAGTCACCGAACGAGAGAGAGGCCCGCCGAATGCCTTGCGTCTCTCTCCCACTCAACTATGATCGGTCTGCCGCGCGCATTGTGCAATTTAATTATATTCATATCAATAAATATTCTACCGAGAAAAAGACGTTGTCACGTAAAATCTTCGCCCGTAAAACCGACTTTACAGGCAAAAAAAAAAAAAAAAAAAAAAAAAAAAACCGACTTTTTTTACTTGTCAAATTAAACCATAAGATGTATGTATTAACATGAAAGAAAACATTTTCATTATCAGTATTCTTTGGTGAAAAGTTAGTATGTAGTTGCAAAGAATAAATAGGAAAAAAGTGTGTCGTTTTGTCCGATGATGATATGGTTCATAGATCAAATGGGAGTTATCGGAATTTGGACCATTCAATCTTATTAATGAGTGTATTATTTTTAATATTTTATAATTATATTATTTGAATAAAATATGAAATCGTTTTCTTTATTTTGCCATTTCATTTTAAAGCAAATTGTGTCAAAAGTATAAAATTTGATATCGACATTAAAGACAACACTACCTAACCATATAGTTTTGTCCACAGTTGACGTAACTAAATCTTCGACACCAGCGCTCTCACATCATTTCGACATACACCAGAACTATTTATAATTACCTCACAGGCTAATTCCTATTAAGGCTTTCATCCCGGGAGTCTCGGTCTCGAAAATTCCGAGAGTCTCGACGATTTTGTCGTATTTTCGAGACTCGAGACCTCAACTCCAGTTTTCGAGACTTTCGAGACTTATTTAAATAATTTACAAAAAATAACAATCTACTAAAAAAATCTACTAAACTACCATTCTTTTCTTAATTCGGTTACGTGGCAACACTGTAAAGTGAAAGTTAGGATAATCTGTAGATTAGGGCATTCGATACCTCATTTGATACTTTAAATAACGAAGACATCACACTATTATTAAAATAATTATACGAAAGATTGAATAAATCTACAACTGAAAAATCAACTGACAGTTATTCAGTAAATTCCAGTGCCAATGATTATAATTATTTGTTATCCACCATTTTAAAATTCGGTTCCACACAAAAAACATTAAAATCGGTTAAGAACTCGGGAAGTTATGGCGTAACAGACATTGCGTCATTGAAGCTGATCCATCCAATAAACAGAAAGACTGGCGGATGTGAGACGTTACGACTAATCCACTAATCACAGACACGCACGCACACACATCCTATTTCAATTTGACTTGTTTATTATATTTACTTAAGTTTAGACTTAAACATTATTGTCCTATTTATTAGTATCTCAATTTCTTTTGAAATGTATTCTTCATAGGCAACACCAAAAGAAGGAGGGGCTCCTAAATTGAGGAAACCATCCCTTGTAATTTATGTACCATTTACGATAAATAAAAAAAAAAGGAATTTTTCGAAATTATTTGAAACCATTGAGCCTTTGTCATTGTCATAGAATATACTATATCGTGTTTTATATTCACGTCTATAAGTTTAGAGAGGTTTTAATTTTAGAATTTAGGCTTATAGTTGAGTCTACTATAGTAGAAAATATTGTACATAGACTAAGATTATTATTGTAAACTGGTAATATTATGTCATTTCTTGTCTTTACTCTGTGGATGGTTAGCCAACGGCGGCGGACTCTTGGCGGTTTGTCTGTTTGCTCACCAAACCGGCTTTTGGCCAAATTTTCGCTTTCTTTGTAGTAACACTATTTATTGCGCGAATCTTCCTCTTCTGCAAAGGTAAAATGTCGGCCAACGGCATAAATACCACTGAAGACGCGGACATGACCGAATGCGACGGAGAAAAAGTCGTCACAATGATGGACGTTTTGCAAGAACAAGAAGAATTCGAAGAGGACGCTAATGCAGTCCTTGGAGCCTCTGACGATAAAAACTGCACTTATCCCAAAGTAAGACACAATTTATTTTATATTTCGCCACGAAAATCTTTGTCAAAATGGCTGGCCAACTAACAGTAACACCGAACTAAAATATGACGTTGCCAGCCCCATTGCCACAATTTCTATTTTCGCGTTGAGGTGTCTTGACCCGAGTTAGGCGCTAAAAATCATGTTATAGCGAGAATAGTACGTAATATCTTGAATTTACATCAGCCCATGGTTTAACATATCACGTTCATCTAATATATTGACCTTACCTTATGTTCTCTTGTTCACTTGTTCAATTAATTATTTGTAACTTGTATTTTAGTGTTATTTATAAAGGCATTAAAGCTGCCTTAATAATAATAAATAAATCTTATCTTCTATAAATTTTATTATGAAGGGTGTTTTAATGCTTTAACAAGTATGTCCAAAGAGTAAACAAGAGATAATAATAAAAATCATATAACAACTTAACAAACTTTATATATTATCATCAAATTGAAATAAACTCACATTTTTATTTAATTTAGACAATAGATATTAAATAACATCTTGTGTCAGAACTAAAGAAATCTAAACAGACTTGATGAAATGTAAGGTACTTACTTAGATTAACACGTCTTAACAATAAAATAATTTGTCTTCATCACCTGCATTATCACTTTATAGGACTTTCCAGGCATATGCCTGGTGGGGACTGTGGGAATCGCATGCGCTTTATGCACGTCTTTCTATCTCACCTGCTCGGAAGCAAATGGAGCACTTTCCGGGCTTAATAACAGACAGCTGTTAAGCAAGATGAAGCGCACAATTCAAATTTGAATGAACTATAACAGATCATGCATTGGTGTGGGTCTGACAGACTCCACCAGGCATGCCGAAGGTTAACTATCCCATCTATTCCTAATTACAAAGATTGAAGTCAATAGTTGATTGCCAAAAAAAATATACTACAAAATTAACTGTTTTTTTTTATTTGATTATTTTACTGTAATTGTTAATGAGATTATAAGTATAATTTATCCATCTAGAGTCTCTTTGTTTATGGCCTTTGTTGGAGCGGAGCGAATGAAGTGAGCGAAGCTCCCATGGATCAGCTTCAATGGCGCAATGTCTGTTACGCCATAACTTCCTGAGTTCTTAACCGATTTTAATATTTTTTGTGTGGAATCAAATCAACAGGTTTAGGACCAGATTGTGACGGACAGGAATTTTGAAATTCGCAAAAATGAAAAAGTTATGAACAAAAAACATTGGCTCTATGGGAGCTTTCCCATGGCTTTCCCTTTGAAAAAAAGCGTGCGCTTTTTGAAAGTTTTACTTTTTTATGGGATTTTAAAATTTACTTCACATTGATTTAAAGGAATTTTTTTGTATTACGCTCCATTCCAATATATGGTGCTAGCGAAGCTTTATGCTTAGCAACTGCACCGCCTAGTATATATATTACTATTGCACATAATATTTAAGATTAACAGCATGCTGTGGTCTCCTTTAACCCGGTGAGCATGTGGTGAAAAAATGTAACAAGGAGTATGTTGTGGCTGGGTATGTCATACCCATATACAAATTTGACTATAAAACTTGTTTCTGAAAAGCATTACATCAATCATTATTTTTTTATTATAATGAGACTATAAAATAACATATTTGAAATAAAACATTTGCGCTTTTTTAACAATTTCTTATATTTTACTAAAATGAAAAAAAGTTATTATGAATTTGAATCGAAAAGTTTTATGTAAAAAACCTTTAATATATGATTGAACATGAAATACGTAACAATATAAACTAAAAAAAATAAATATAATCTTAGGAACTGGACTTTAAATCAGTGCTATTTTTGCATGCAGAAAATACATGCATGCTCCATACATATAGCCTTTCTACAACTTGCACATGTATATTTTGTATGGGCAATCTCCACATTGTAAGCGGGCATTTTCTCGCCAAATCGCTCCGGTCCCAAATTAATTGTATCGACAGGTACCGCTTACAATAGAAAATGCGTAGTCCGTCACCCGTTTGGCGCCCTTGATTACAAGTTTTCTGCGCCCCACCGCTTAGCGAAATAAAACGAGTTAACTCGTTTCCCGCGCATTGGTATGAAAAGCGATATGAAGAATTAACTCGGGACCCGCAAACAATGTGTTAATATAGCTACCAAGGGCATTTTAAGTCGATGAAAGTGGTTCGGTGATCTGGCAAGAGATATATATACCAGAATATTTTTTTGGTCTTTTTGAAATTGATTTGTTTGGTGTATTTGCAATAATTTTCACGCGACAAATTGTAATTTCCACACAGCTCGTCGACAACATCTACTCAAGCTTTAGTAGAATAGTGGAATGTCATCAGCTCTGGCTTTTTCTGGTCTCCTATAGCGCTATCAATTTTGTCGTCAGCTGTAAGCTTGACTATGACTACTTTATTCTTTTTCTTTACTATCACTATCTGCATTCATCTCAGCTTCGTCGAAAATCATTTGCTCTGTATCAGATTGAAGAATGTATTCACTACAATGGTCAGATTCTGCAGAGCTCGCTTCATCGGAATTATTTTCTAGTACTTCTTCCAGAATGGACCGAAGTTGACTTTCTTTACTGTCAACATCCATTTTCTATTAAAATCCACAATGCAACAAAGAAATCTAAAATAGCAGAAAATGATAATGTTAGTTTTTGTCACACCAGCTATGTGGCAGGGTATCACGCTTTACGTTTATATGTTTGTAAACGTATAACTCGAGCGCAGGTTACCGGGACATTGCGATCACGCTACCTTCCCCTTCCGCACTCTATCCACTCCAGTTACTCAAAGCAACAACAGATTTAAAGGTCATAAACAAAAAGTACACGTAAATTAGTAACATGGTGGGCGTGACATACCCTGCCACAAGCTAGCAGGGGTAATCGGAGGATCATGCATATTGTAATCTTTATCTTAATTCTAAGCATGTACCATGTACTTTATGTAAATAAATAGTTTCAAGTAATGCCAACTTCTCAATGCACCCATTCAAATCTACTCTGCTAACAAGTTATTCTCAGGCGGGATAACTTAACTTAAATCTTGCTATTAATACAATAATATAAATAGTAGTACAAAAAAAAAAAAAATAATATATGTTTTTATTTAATTTTTTGCATTCACAATGCAATTCACATTTTTACACACGTATTTTATATCTTATCAAATAATATTTTCAAATGGCATTAAACATAAATCACAATTCAGAATAAAACACTTTTTTACGGATTTTTGCGCATGTTTTATTTTATTTTATATTTAATCCTGACGTTTCGACTCCTTTACAAGAGCCGTGATCACAGGATGACTAAGATGATGGTTGTCATGTATTTTCTACTACCTTCACAATATTTTAATCGGGCACGTTCCTAATTATTAAATTATTTTATGGGATTCCGGTTCGCGAGTGCTAGTTGATACACGTGTTCAGGGAATTTGGTATTTTAGGCTATTAAATTATAGTCTCTTAGCTGTTTTATCCGCAATATTTGTTGTAGTTTGTGTTGTTCTACCTGGGTAAGTGTTTAATTAATAACTATTTGTCGCACCCTGCCATTGTTTGCGTTGTAAGCAACGTAAACAATGGATAGGGCCCCTGATCCACCTGACCCCCCGGATAGGGGGCTGTCACCGTCGCCGATGGAGTTGTCTCCGCCAGTATTTAGCCAAATGGCCACGAAACGTCGTCTAGATCCTGAATCTTTTGAATCACAATTGGAACCCATAAAAAAAGTAATAACGAACCATACTCAAAATTCGCCATCTACATCCGCGACAACAAATCAGTCGATTTACATACATCCATCTGTGACTGAATCCCCTCAATGTTACTATGAACAGGATAAAGGGCCTTTCATAGTACATGTGTCGAGGGAGGAGACAACCCCCTCATCTGGCACCTCTATCCGACCTATTATTTTTGGACAATTTTTAAAGAAAAATCGCGTCCGAAATGTAACTAAAGATGGTGTGAAAAAAGTTGGACGTAACAGAATAGCTGTAGAATTTTCAACATATAAAGATGCTAATGATTTCCTTAAAAACCCCTTTCTACCGCTTTATAAATACAATGCAGTGATACCAAATTATAATGTCACCCGCATGGGCCTAATCAGAGGTATCCCTACTGAATTGACAATGGAAGAACTGGTGGAATCCCTTGTTACCCCGGATTACTGTGGCATGGTACTCAAAGCAAGGCGCCTTAACAGAAAGCAAGTAACTGAGGGTATTATTTCATGGACCCCCACACAGACAGTGGTCCTCACATTTAAAGGCCAGACTCTCCCTACGAGAGTCTTTCTATTCTATACCTCAATAGCAGTGGATGCATATCAATACCCTACTATACAGTGTAATAACTGTTGCCGATTTGGGCACATAAAGGCTCAGTGCCGCTCTAAACCTAGGTGCTACCGATGCGCTCAACCCCATTTAGGTGCTGATTGTGATGTCACAGAAGATAAGTCTACCTGTCTATACTGTTCCAGCAACCATTTTGCTACAAATAGAAATTGCCCTGAACACTCTCGTCAGAAGTCTATAAAGATGCGTATGACTCAAGACAATATCTCATTTCAAGAGGCATCAGAATTCTTTCCAAGCGTTAGGAGGTCCTATGCTGACAGTACAAAGACACCAGCCATAGTTCCTTCCTCAACGCAACACCCTTCCCAGCTCCTCTCCCAGACCCCATCTCTACAGTCTTATAGAAAGACAGTCACCACTACTCCCCGCCCCCGAATAGTATTAGGTAAAAGCTATGATAAAGCAGCTCATCAGGAAATAATTAGTGACTGCTCATCATCACTTCCCAATGGTTGTGCTATTATCAATTCTGGCTCTGAGGTCACCCCAAATGAAGACTGTCTGGACCTTCTGTGGCTACTTGTTATTAATATTCTTAAAAAATTCAGTGATATCCCACTACCGCCCAACGTTGCACCACAAGTTCTGTCCCTTCTTAACTCTCTCAACAAAAATGGCTCTGAACATACTGCAATGGAATAGTCAGAGTTTAAAATCTAAAAAACATGAAATCCTATACCTCATACACAAATTCTCCCCATTAGTCCTCGCCGTTTCGGAGACGTGGTTTCCCAGAAA
This sequence comes from Calamotropha paludella, assembly GCA_927399485.1. Lineage (NCBI taxonomy): Eukaryota > Metazoa > Arthropoda > Insecta > Lepidoptera > Crambidae > Calamotropha > Calamotropha paludella. The sequence goes on along the minus strand of OV656806.1, from coordinate 1,303,267 downwards.
ATACTGTTTTAATATTGCTGGTTTCTCATGTCTCCGAGATGATCGGGGTGATGGATATGGAGGAAGTGCTCTAATTATTAGTAACTCCCTACTCTTTTCACAGTTACCCCTTCCTGCACACAACAAGGATGCCATTAATGCAGTGGCCGTGCGTATTAATGGTATTTCTTTTTTGTCTTTGTATATTCCTCATCCCCATTTCTCAGTACTACAGGAGCTTAAGTCCATTGTCTTAGCACTACCTGCTCCCATACTTGTTATGGGGGATTTTAATGCCCATCATGAATCCTGGGGCTCTTATCAAACAGACTCTTTTGGTTCTTTACTAATTGATATGTTTGATGAGTTGAATCTATGTGTTGTAAACACTGGCAGCCCCACTAGAAGACCCACTCCATCGCAAACCAATGGAAGCGCTGTTGATCTGTCAATCTGCTCCCCACAATTAAGCTCTCTACTGACATGGAGTACTATGAGAAGCACTTTTGGGAGTGATCATTTTCCCATTCTTATCTCCCTACCAGATAAAACTTTGACCACCTATAACACCCTACCCCTTTTAAAATTCAAATTAAATAAAGCTGATTGGCCATCTTTTTCATCAGAGACAGAGAAAATGATAGAGTTATTACCGGAGGTAACCCCTAGCAACTGTCTGGCTGTATATGAAAAATTCTCAGACTCTCTTTTGACTGCTGCTCATTCGCACATTCCCCCAAAACAAGCTAGTCGCAGAAGAATTTCGCCCCCATGGTGGGATTCAGATTGCACAAATGCTGTAAGAAAAAGAAAGGAAGCAGAAAAGAAATATAACAAATCAATGACCATGGAGAACTTCCTTCAATACCAACAGTCTGCTGCTTATACTAGAAGAATATTGTCTCAAAAGAAAAAATTAGGTTGGTCAAAATTTTGTGAGAACATGTCACCCCGTACTCCCTCATCTGTGGTTTGGAGACAAATGAAGAGATTCAGGGGCTCTCTGGATCATATAGGATATACAGCTAATGATCCTACAGAGTGGATTATGGCATTTGCAGATAAGCTTGCGCCACCCTCTGCACCAAACAAAGACTGCTTTCCACAGGACTCTTTTGTTCCTATATACTCCTCCGGTAGTTTAGATGGATCCTTTACTCTTCAGGAGCTTGAGTTGGCTCTTAAAGGGTTGAAAGATACTTCCCCCGGGGCTGATGGTATTCCTTACTCGTTCCTTATTAACTCTCCTGAAAAAGTTAAACTATATTACTTAAAGCTGGTTAATACGTTTTTTGATCATGGAATTATACCAGAGGCATGGAATAGGCAGATTGTTATCCCCTTACTTAAACCAAATAAAGATCCATTAGACCATAATTCATACAGACCTATCGCTTTATCCACAACCCTTTTCAAAATAACGGAACATATGGTAAGAAATCGCCTGGAATGGTTCCTGGAAAACCATGACCTCTTAGCTAAATCTCAGTTTGGTTTTAGGAAAGGATTTAGCACCATAGATAGTCTGAGTATTTTGACCACTGACATTCGCGTTGCTTTTAAAAAAAGACAATATGTTATAGGCGTGTTTCTCGATATAGCATCCGCCTATGATAACGTCCTTCTTCCGGTGCTCAGGCATAAACTGCTACAGCTGAGTGTCCCAGTGAAGCTGGTTCGTTTTATTGTCAACTCCATTTCCTCTAGATCGATAGAGATCAGGTGTCACGGACCCTCCATTCCTCCCAGATCTATTTGGAAGGGACTGCCTCAAGGTTCAGTCCTTAGCCCTCTCTTGTACAGTGTATACACCTATGATTTAGAAAGGACTGTCAACTCGTTCTGCCAAGTCTTGCAGTATGCGGACGATGTTGCTCTATATGTTATATCGGATTCAGTACAAGAGGCCACCACGCGCTTAAATGATGCCCTCAGATATATGGGCGATTGGCTGACAGAGCATGGTTTGTCACTATCGGTTCCGAAATGCAATTGTGTGGTATTTACTAGGAAACGCGATAACACTTCTCCCCGAATATCATTTCAAGGGGAGCCTATACCAGTTGACAAACAAGTCAAGTTCCTGGGAATCTTCTTGGATTCCAGACTGTCGGGCATCCCTCATTTTAATAGCGTTATTGGTAAGTGTGAAAAGGGTATTAATGTCCTTCGGGCTCTTGCTGGTGTTTGGTGGGGGTCTCATCCCTTCACTCAGAAGCTGATCTACAATGCAATAGTACGTAGCCACCTCGATTATGGTACATTTTTACTAGACCCATGTAATAAACTTCCTCTCGATAAAATGGTCAAAATTCAGTCCAAGTGTTTACGTATCATCTTAGGAGCTATGAAATCATCGCCGATCAATGGTCTTCAAATCGAGTGTGTCGACCCACCCCTATACCTTCGCAGACAGTATTTGAGTGACCGGTTCCTAATTAAAGCTACACAGCATGCTTCGCACCCTATTTTTGATAGACTGAAAGAATTGTCTCGTGTAACAAAGCCAGCTTCCGATTCTGCATCAAATATCCCATGTATTCTACATAGCTACTATAAATTTAACAAACCTTCTTTACCTATAGAGCGTTTTCCCCGCCTGCCCCTTTTTATGAACAATTTCGATTCATTAACCTTCACTCCAAAAGTCATCCTCAACATAGGGATTAACAAAAGTACCCAATATGCCTCTAAGAACCTCCAAAAAATTTTAGCGTCGGATTTTGAAAACTGGCTTGTGATCTACACTGATGCCTCTAAATTACAGGATGGGGGACCGGTAGGATCAGCCGCATGGATACCTGCTTATAGACTGGTGTTGAATTTCAAACTACCCCCTTTATCCTCTGTATTTACAGGGGAAGCAGTTGCACTCCTTGAGGCAATTTTATTTGTTGAATCCCATAACGTAAACAACACTATTATCTTCACAGATTCTCAGAGCTCCCTACAGGCCATTCTATCTAATCCATTTAGGTCAAAAAATCGGTTCCCAATCATCCTTAAAATAAGACAAGCGTTGTACCGCTGCAAGCTCAAATCATTAAATACCGTTCTGGTTTGGATCCCCGGGCATTGTGGCATTTCGAGAAATGAAACTGCAGACTCATGCGCCAAACAGGCAATCACTAACGGGTCCTTAGTTTACGAAAAGGTGTACCATCATGACCTCCTTACACTAGCCCATGCTCATTTGATGAGGTCGTGGCAGACTGACTGGCAAAATACTAGAAACCGCGCAGGTAGATATTATTATGAAGTCCAAAGATCTATTCCAAATACGCCCTGGTTTTTCAAACAGAAAGTAATTAGTAAGAAAGCTGTGTCAACCATCTGCCGTCTGAGACTAGGTCATGCCTGCACCCCTGTTCATCTTGCTAAAATCGGCGTAAGGGATACCTCTCTATGTGAGTGCGGCATGGAAGAAGGAACTACAGACCACATCTTTTTCAATTGTTTAAAGTTAACCGTGTCCCTCTATGATGTCCTTCCTCATGACACCCCTCGTCCTACTAATATAAAATGCGTCCTTAGTACGTTAAACCCTCCTCTTATCGAAATTTTGTCCAAATTCCTGGCAATTAACAATATTAAACTATGAACTAGCCTGATAACCCCGCCTCATTTAACTGCCGAATTTTGGGATTTTACTAAATTTCTTATATGTGATGCTTTGTGATGTCCAGTGCTGTTATATATTTGTTTTAGGTAAACCTGTGCTAAGAGCTTACATAAAATCTTTATTATAATTTAATGCAGAACATTCCCTTACGTGTAAAGGCTACTCACGTGACATTGGCGGAATTGTGAAGGCACAAAACAAGCCACTTACCAAAAGAAGAAGAAGAAGAAATTATTTTATATAAATCAAGTTGTTTTATTTTATATTAAAACATTATTTAGTTATTTAATTAATTCTCACTACGATTACATTGTATACTACTGAGTCTACTACCAGTTCGGAAATTGGGAGGGCCTTCCGAGAAGAACTGGCGAAAGAAACTCGGGCAGGGGGACCGACCTCCATCTTACTGTTTAATTATTTGCAAAAAGAGCTAACTACATCATCAGGTCTTGCAGTGTGTGTTTTTGTAGGTATTAATTTATTAATTATGGGGTCCCAAGCAGGTGGAACGCTCCAACCTTCGTCTCTATTGAAATTAGGATGTTTCTTAATTTCAATAGCCTCGCGTAGCATCCTAGGAACAAATCTTTGTTCTCTAGCGAGAATTTGTGGTTTATCAAAACGAATATAGTGGTTTGGCCCCTCAAAAGCATGCTCACACACTGCAGACCTATTATCGCGCCTATGTTTCATGTCAGCTACGTGTTCTTTAATGCGCGTCCCTATACTCCGATAGATATTTAAATGGTGACTCTCACCACCATCCTATACAGTTAGCTACCGTAGGGAAATCTTTGTTTCAGAGAGCTCGCGGCATCTGTGACCAACAACATCTGACTGCTGAGCTTCAGCATGTCAAGCAAGTACTACAAGATAACAAGTTGCGAGTACCAAGACTGCGTCACAGAAGCCGCGCCAAACCAGCCACAGTAGAGCGCCAACCTGCTGTCCTTCCCTACATGAAGGGGGTCACTGACAAGATTGGGAATATTCTGAAGCGGGTTTCTATTAAAACTTACTTTAAACCAGCCAGGAAGATTGACCAATTCTTACGATCGGTCAAGTGTAATATACCCCTTCAGGCAGCGGGTGTCTACAAAATCGATTGTGACTGTGGGCTCTCATACATCGGGCAAACAAAGAGAAGTATAGGGACGCGCATTAAAGAACACGTAGCTGACATGAAACATAGGCGCGATAATAGGTCTGCAGTGTGTGAGCATGCTTTTGAGGGGCCAAACCACTATATTCGTTTTGATAAACCACAAATTCTCGCTAGAGAACAAAGATTTGTTCCTAGGATGCTACGCGAGGCTATTGAAATTAAGAAACATCCTAATTTCAATAGAGACGAAGGTTGGAGCGTTCCACCTGCTTGGGACCCCATAATTAATAAATTAATACCTACAAAAACACACACTGCAAGACCTGATGATGTAGTTAGCTCTTTTTGCAAATAATTAAACAGTAAGATGGAGGTCGGTCCCCCTGCCCGAGTTTCTTTCGCCAGTTCTTCTCGGAAGGCCCTCCCAATTTCCGAACTGGTAGTAGACTCAGTAGTATACAATGTAATCGTAGTGAGAATTAATTAAATAACTAAATAATGTTTTAATATAAAATAAAACAACTTGATTTATATAAAATAATTTAATAATTAGGAACGTGCCCGATTAAAATATTGTGAAGGTAGTAGAAAATACATGACAACCATCATCTTAGTCATCCTGTGATCACGGCTCCTGTAAAGGAGTCGAAACGTCAGGATTAAATATAAAATAAAATAAAACATGCGCAAAAATCCGTAAAAAAGTGTTTTATTCTGATGTGTAATGTGCGCGGAAGTGTAAGAACTAAATATAAATCACAATTTATTCATATCGTAATTCACAATCATATTTGACCGTTCCAATATATTTGTCATTTGATAACTGATTTTGATAAACAATTTAAACTATTTTGTTTCAGGGCTACATTAAACGTCAAGCTATCTATGCTTGTCTAACCTGCTGCGTAGAAGCTAGGGATGATACTACAAAGAGAGCTGGGGTGTGTCTCGCCTGCAGTCTTATGTGCCATGAAAACCACGAACTTGTTGAATTGTACACAAAGAGAAACTTCCGTTGTGATTGTGGTAACCCAAAGTTTAACTCTCATCCTTGCCAATTTACTTCAGATAAAACAGAACTTAATGACGATAACAAATATAATCAAAACTTCAGTGGCTTATATTGCATATGTCACAGACCTTACCCTGACCCAGAAAGCATTGTAGAAGATGAAATGATTCAATGTATTATCTGTGAAGATTGGCTACATTCTTCACATTTGGATGCTACTGTACCTACTAATGAGCAATATGCTGAAATGATTTGCAAAGGATGTATGGATAAAAATGAATTCATTCATGATTACAGTGAATTTGCAGTTAATTGTGAATCAAATGATGTTGACAATATGACTATCAATAAGACTGAAATTACAGTAATAAACACTACTGGAGCGAATGGAACTTTGGAACAAACATTGACTAATGGCATTACTAGTAAGGAAGAATCTAAAGAGGAAATGCATGTTGATACACCTGAAAAAGATGAAGATGTTACAAATGTAGAAGATAATTGTAATGATTTAAATAATAAATCCTGTATGAATGAAAGTAAATCTTCCAATACTCCAGAGAACACTGATGTTTCAAATGAAAACATTATGGACACAGATGAAACTGAACGAAAGCTTACTTCTGATGTAAAAGACAATGATAAGTCTGATGAAATAACCACAGAACCTAATGATAAAAAAGCTGGAACTAATATTACGGAATCTGAGACAAATAATAGTATATTACTTAGTGAATCTGATGGCAAACGAAGTGATATTACAAACAATGTTAAAACAAGCTGTGAAGAAAATAGTATTGATACGGACAGTTCAAAAGAAACTTCTGAATTAGTCTCAGAAACTGAACAAAATAATATATCATTACAACCAAATATCCAACAAAACAATACAACTGAAAATACAGAAGAATCTGGATCTAATAATAGTAACGAGAATTCCGTTAAAGATAATGGGGAGAATGGTGAGAATTCCGCAGAGCTAAAATCCATTGAAACTGACATTGAAAAAGGACAAGCAAGTAATAATGATACTAATGAGGGAAGAAATATAGAATGCAGTCAGTCTACTGCTACTGAAAATGATGATATAATTCGAGATTTAGATGATAAAATAAAGGAATCTTCATCTACCGAAAGTGGAATTGAGTCTAAATCAACTGAAAAACAAATTGAGGCTCTCGCTACAGAAACTGCTTCAGCGCCTTCTGGCACTGGCGCTGAGACACAATCTACTGAATGTGAAACGAATCCTACACCTGCTAAAACTACAAATGAGTCCCAGTCTACTGAAAGTGAAGTTGAGGCTGAATCCACTAAAACTACAAATGAGTCTAATCCTATTGAAAGTGAAGTTGAGGCTGAATCCACTAAAACTACAAATGAGTCCCAGTCTACTGAAAGTGAAGTTGAGGCTGAATCCACTAAAACTACAAATGAGTCTAATCCTACTGAAAGTGAAGTTGAGGCTGAATCCACTAAAACTACAAATGAGTCCAATCCTACTGAAAGTGAAGTTGAGCCTGTACTGACTAAATCTACAAATGAGTCTCAACCAACTCTAAGTAAAAGTGAGGCTCTTGAAACTGAAACCCACTCTACACCACAGGGTACCACTGACCAATCTTCTGACAAAAATGAGAATGACAAAATAGAAGATTCCGAAGTAATACCAAATGTACTAGAAAATAAAAGGAAACTTTCTACAGAACAGTCCGAGACAGATGAAATTGTTACCAAAAAAGCCAAATTAGATTATTCTAAACAATGCATAAGACCCAAGGGTATCAAGAGAAGATTTAAAGGTGCAACGTTTTGGCCATCGAACTTCCGCCAACAGCTATGCACCTGCAATGAATGCTTATCTATGTACAAAGATCTCTCAGTATTGTTTTTAATTGACCCAGAGGATACAGTCACAGCATATGAGACGTTAGGGAAAGAAAAGATTAATGGAGCTCCAGCATCTCAGTATGAGAAAGGATTGTTAGCATTATCGTCTTTAGACAGGGTGCAGCAAATCAATGCCCTTACAGAGTATAATAAGATGAGGGATAAACTTCTAGATTTCCTTAAGAGTTTCAAAGATCGCAAAGAGATTGTAAAAGAAGAAGATATCAAAGCATTCTTTGCTGGAATGAAACCCAAACGTGAGCCAGACGGTGTCTACTTTTGCCGATGATTCTTTAATTTTATTATAATTATTATAAGCATTCATTTTATACTGTTCAGTTACTGATTGCATTCCCAGTGCTTAATTGTTTTAATATTTTAGTGACCTTCTCATAGAAGATAGAATTATTGATGTCTCATTATAATCTTTTTACATGTACTTGCTTTTTATTTTCCACAATTAAGATTCATAATATTTACAATTTTAATATGTGCTGGAATTTCATTTGGGAATTGGGCCTCCAGATTTTAGATGCTCATCGAACACTCGAGTGAACTTAAACATGAAGTTTATTTGTAAATAGCTTATATTTAAACCTTAGTTTTTTTTTGTGACTTTCTACGTTTCTCACAGAAATTTCGCGAATGTCCTGTAGATACACGAAATGTGAGAGATACACGAAATACTGAGATAAAAGTACCCAAGCACTACTTGTCTGATGCCTAGTTTCTTGAGGTAACTCTTTCTGGGTTTTAAAACAAAACTTTACCAACACAGAGTTATTAAAATATGGGTACATAAATGTTGGATTTATCATACAGTAAACAGCTATAGGACATGGACTAGTTTTATGCTATTTTTTAAGGTGAGAAACAAAAAGCCAATTTGTTAGAAATTGATTGACCCTCTTGGACGCCACATTCACATAGGGGACCACTTAAAATGGGTGTTTTTTCCCAAATTTGTTCTATGGAACGTGACGTAAAGAAAATACATTTTTTACTCTCTAGAACAATACTATCTTGTGTACTGCTTATAAAACAAAATAGTAATCACATTTTTCCAAAATCTGCCATGACAATACTGATGATGACTGTCATATTAGTCCATTATACATCTTATTATCTGGTAGGTAGTCTCAAAGTATTCTACCATCTTCTTCTTTTTATACAGACGCAGAACTCGATGTGTTTTGTTTTTATAGTTTGTAAGACACACGACCACTTAGCAAAAAAGTTAACCTCAAAAGAAAGTGTTTTTGTAAATTATGCATGCATAAGTCAATGAAGATAGTTTCCCATTCGCCGATCAAATCGCTTCAACAAGTGACGCTATAACTATATAAAGTGGCTATTTTGATAATCGTAATGTCTTATTTTCCTTGTTCCATAAAACAATTTTGTTAATAAAAGTATTAAATGAGAAGAAAATGCCTTATTGTGTTGATGACGTCATATTTCATAAAACATATTCAATATTATATTTAAATGTTTATTTTAGTAAATGGTTTTGATGAAATCAGCATAATAGGAGTGTAATATTATGTTCCACGGGCATTTAACAATTGAACATAACTACCCGAAATAACTTATATTGGACATTATTACCCACATTACCTACAATTGGACAGTACTACCCACATTACCTACAATTGGACATTTGCAAATTAGAAGTTAAAAAATAGAAAGGGTAGATATTTATAATATAGGCAGTTTACTCATAATTTATGCAAAATGTTAATTATAGGTATATTTTCCTACAAATATCTTTCACTACACAATTTTAGTACAAAGATGTTTCTACTCTAAATAATAAGAATTAAGAAGTTTTCAAGTCACTTAGATTGATCCACGGCATTTTGTTGAAAATTAAAATATACCTCTGCTTCCAGCCTAGATTTATCTTTCGATACGATTAAAAGCTATTAATAATCAATAGCCATCGACACCTACACCTAATTACAAAAAAACACCGTGAAGTGTTTAACCGCGATGAACGCCAAAACTACTCAACCGATTTTGATGTTTTTTTTTGTCATTTTGCTGGATTTGTTCCAACTTAGAACATAGGATAGATAGGTTTAAATTTAATTTATAATAAAAAAAAATGTAAAATATAATAAGTCAGCTAGTGTATATAATTGACTGCAAATTAAATACCTTGTACTGACAAAGGGTTTTCCGTAGCCAGTTTCGACAGCACTTTTTTAACGAAAATGTTTGCCAAATAAGTAAATACGTTTACGGGAAAAGTTGCGATTAATATTTTTAAAAGACGTTCAAATAAAATAATTGCACTAGTGTAAGATAATAACTTTATTGTAGTAATGTACTGCAGAATAATCACGCGTACAAAATGTCATAATGTCCGGGCCGGTACAACAGATGGACGAGTGGCTTAGCTCCCTCGGGGAAAACGTGGGCGATTACCTATGAAAAACAAATTAAATTTCACATTGAATAATAATGACAAATATTGATACAATCGACAGCACATAAGTTATATAAAATATATAATAATATGAAATGACCTCTATTACAATGGTAAAAGGTACGTTTTTATATTTTATAAGTACAATCTTTGCATAGTTCGGGAGTAAGTAATAGCGTGGGTTATTCGAAATTTATTTATATGGCTACGTACTGGCACTTATAATAAAAGCAGTAACATTAGCAGCGAAACTGCCAAGACGAGGCACAAGACGAGGCCGATATATCACCAACTTCGCTGTTGAATGAATACTGAATAAAGATTATTACAATGTTGGATTTTTTAAATGTAATGGTAATAGTATTCATTTATCCTAACATTACCACTAACTACAGCTTTGCTATCAGTTGTATTATTTCTGTTCATTTCACTAAGTTGATAAAATGCATTTGCTAATTAATAGCAAATTATTGAGCGAAGCTCTCTTTTAGGCAACTCACAAATTTCGCTTGTCTCCCTCCTGCTACCTAAAGGTTCAACCAATTCGAACAAATTAACATATATGTTTATAACCTGAGTCAGGTCAGGTTACCTGACGGACATAGGCTATGTAAAAAAAATATAGACTTTACCATGGAGGAATAATCACCAAAAGAAAAATTCAAAAGCTGATCACAGCCAAACCACTGAGACTATGTTGATGAAATTTGGCGCCAAATTTCATCAATGTAGAATCAGGTTAGATAAGGTAGTGCTTCGCTCAGTATTTGCAAACAGCAGCATGCATTGCAGACATAGTTTAAATGAGTATTGGTGAACTTGAACAATCTTACTATCAACATTTTAAATAATAGGTCTATTAAAAATTGATAGATATTCGCTCTTAGGTAAATTATTTTGGAAAGTAAATAATGCAACTACATTGATTGCAATTAAAAATATAGTTTTTTTTTCAATATATAGACAACTTACACTTGAAAACACAAATTGAAGCACAAAATGAGATTCTGAAAATGTCAGATGTTGGTAACTTATCTAATTTTAACACAGATTTGCATAATAGCAGATCATCAAAATGTCATATGCATAAAAATTACTTACAAAATATCAGTTACATAGTATTTAGTAAAAAAATTGATAAAAAATATATTAAATTATAAATAAATACATATACATTCTACTTTCTTTTTACAAATGTGATTGTTATCAGTCAAGAATATAATCTAATTCAATTTAATGCAAGTATAGTTTAGTGGCTATAATTATGATAATGTTGAATTGATACTGAAGAAGGTTCCTAATCTATAATTAATATCACTCTATAGTTATTATATCTGCTTGTGCTATGTATACTTACTTTCTATTGATTTTAATATTGTTGATTTTCAATAAAGGAAAACGAAAAAAATGTTTTGTGCACATTATTAGAAAGTTAATCTTAATGGCCAAAAGTTATGCAGACACCAATAAAATGAATATAATATACTCTCTTTGTTTTTAATAATTTCTTGTTAGTTTTTATTTTTTAGTATGTATTTTGTTGTGCGCAGTTTGATGTAATTGCCTATTATGCTGTGACCATTCTTGTTACAGCCACAGCCTACCATTCTTTTCTTTTGTTTCTTATTGTTTGACTTGGATTTATTGTAAATCTGTTTTGTGTCCCAAAGTAAATAAATAAACAAGGTTTAATTACCTGACTGCCCTCTCCACGATCCATGTATTCTACTTTCACTCCTACATTGAGAGCATTACTGAGTGCTATTATATGAATATGATCAGACTCCTTATACATAGGTTCGACCTCCTGTCAAGACAAAAAAATATATAAAAATATATTCTTCACATAATTAAATCATGCTTATTTGTAACAATAATAATATGGATTATTACCTGTCTACAAAATTCAGTGACTGTACGAGGGCCTTCAATAAAATTCTGGTAAAAATCATGCTGCGTCTGCAGCTGTCCAGAGGTAACTAGACGCAAATACACCACAATGTAATCAGAATAGCCCTGCTTATTGAACTTATCGTGGAGTTCGACTCGAACTGGCTCCAGGCCGTCAGGAGACCCACCAGCTTGCTCTCCCACTCGCTGTACTACTTCCATAAACTGAAATTTGTAAATAAAGAAAAGTTTAAAAAATACATACTATTTTTGCAAGTTTTTTCCTGAGAATAGATGCGCAAATGGAAAACATAACCTAAGTTATTCAACTTACAGTCTCATAAAAGTCTTCAACAGTGAACTGAGAGAATCCTAAAGCTAGGAGAATTTCTTTGGAGTTTTTCGCTATTTCATAAAACTTTTCATATTCGTCTTTGTTTGTGAGAAGGTGCTCTAAGTATGCGTATGAAAAGGCCCGGAAAAAGCAATTCCCATCGGGACGCGTTCTCCTAATATGTTTATACTTAGAAGAGAGATCCTTTACTTTTAACAGATAAACTGGATCTTCATTATATTCTTTTTCTAGTGATACTAGAGGTTCAAGTTCACCAACAAGAGGTATCGTCTCTGATATCTGAAATGAAAAACAAACACAAACACACGTCAGTACAATAACATTAACAAATTAACGACCACATTGCAGACTAACTTCAAACTATTGCAACACGTATATTACCTCTTTCTCTATCTCTCGCTGTTGTTTCATAATCAGTTCATCTTGATTTATTGAATTATCCACTAAATTACCGGCACAACCGCTACTGCTTGATGCATCGTCCGCCATTTTTAAATAGAAATTGACAGTGACGACAAATGACAATCGAACGAACGTGATAATTGGATGCGTTCAAAGGAGACAATCCTTACAGCATTCAAAAATTATTATGTGTATTCAACCTTAGATATGAAGGTTTAATTTATGCCAAGTTCTGAATCTGATTTTATGAAAACTACTTTCGTTAGCTATCGAAAACTATCTCTACTGTACCGTTGCAAGATACCATCAGCAACCCGTTTTTGTAGTATTATGGAAGCTACCTTAAAATTACAAAACAGGTATTTCTTTCTAATAAAGTATTGAAACTTCGGAACGTTGACGAAATGTCAACAGACGTTCAATACACGCATTCTAAATGTTGATACTCATATTGAATAACAAGCATTTCTTTTTTCTTTATCTTTAAGTACTCCATTGGCACAGTTCTACTTGCAAAGACCTTTTAGAGAAACTTGTCTTAACGTTTATTTTTATTACTATAAGAGTTTAGATCTTTCCATAAATAATATTTAGTTCTTACACTTCCGCGCACATTACACATCAGAATAAAACACTTTTTTACGGATTTTTGCGCATGTTTTATTTTATTTTATATTTAATCCTGACGTTTCGACTCCTTTACAGGAGCCGTGATCACAGGATGACTAAGATGATGGTTGTCATGTATTTTCTACTACCTTCACAATATTTTAATCGGGCACGTTCCTAATTATTAAATTATTTTATATAAATCAAGTTGTTTTATTTTATTTTAAAACATTATTTAGTTATTTAATTAATTCTCACTACAATTACATTGTATACTACTGAGTCTACTACCAGTTCGGAAATTGGGAGGGCCTTCCGAGAAGAACTGGCGAAAGATACTCGGGCAGGGGGACCGACCTCCATCTTACTATTTAATTATTTGCAAAAAGAGCTAACTACATCATCAGGTCTTGCAGTGTGTGTTTTTGTAGGTATTAATTTATTAATTATGGGGTCCCAAGCAGGTGGAACGCTCCAACCTTCGTCTCTATTGAAATTAGGATGTTTCCTAATTTCAATAGCCTCGCGTAGCATCCTAGGAACAAATCTTTGTTCTCTAGCGAGAATTTGTGGTTTGTCGAAACGAATATAGTGGTTTGGCCCCTCAAAAGCATGCTCACACACTGCAGACCTATTATCGCGCCTATGTTTCATGTCAGCTACGTGTTCTTTAATGCGCGTCCCTATACTTCTCTTTGTTTGCCCGATGTATGAGAGCCCACAGTCACAATCGATTTTGTAGACACCCGCTGCCTGAAGGGGTGTATTACACTTGACCGATCGTAAGAATTGGTCAATCTTCCTGGCTGGTTTAAAGTAAGTTTTAATAGAAACCCGCTTCAGAATATTCCCAATCTTGTCAGTGACCCCCTTCATGTAGGGAAGGACAGCAGGTTGGCGCTCTACTGTGGCTGGTTTGGCGCGGCTTCTGTGACGCAGTCTTGGTACTCGCAACTTGTTATCTTGTAGTACTCGCTTGACATGCTGAAGCTCAGCAGTCAGATGTTGTTGGTCACAGATGCCGCGAGCTCTCTGAAACAAAGATTTCCCTACGGTAGCTAACTGTATAGGATGGTGGTGAGAGACACCATTTAAATATCTATCTGTATGAGTTGCCTTTCTGTACACTGTATGACTAAGGGTTTGATTTGGATTCCTGCTGATTTGAATATCTAGGAAGGCTATTTTATTGTCTGTCTCTAATTCCATAGTAAATTGTATGTTGGGATGAATGGAATTAAGGTGACTTAAAAAGACAGAAACCATATCTCTTGGTAATATAGCAAATGTGTCATCTACATACCTTTTGTAAAAGCGTGGACACACCGGTGCCGTCGCTAGGGCCCTTTCCTCAAAGTCCTCCATGAATATGTCGGCGACTATGGGTGATACAGGAGAGCCCATTGCTACACCATCCACTTGTAGGTAGGTAGGTAGGTAGGGTAGGTAGGGTAGGTAGGTAGGGCAGGAAGGAATAAGATAGTTGACGTCAAGATCTAATACCTCGGAATGCGTCTTGATGAGTTCACTGGTTTTCTTCAGTACCTTAGAAGAACCAAAACAATCCTTGTTGTTAAAAATAACTTCAAAAAAGAGGATATGGAGGCAATCCGTCAAGACATTTCATCTGTTCTACGACGTAGTAAACCGCCGAAACCTAACCTCTCTTATAATGAATATAACGCATTAAAAAACCTGCGAAATAAATCAGATCTTACAATCCTCCGAGCAGACAAAGGCAATGCCACGGTAGTAATGGAAACGTCAGATTATAATGATAAAATGCTCCAGCTCTTGTCGGATGAGAACACATACAAAAAAGTTAAAAAAATATTTTAAAAATTAAAAAACGACCAAACTTCTAAGGTACTGCAGAAAACCAGTGAACTCATCAAGACGCATTCCGAGGTATTAGATCTTGACGTCAACTATCTTATTCCTTCCTGCCCTAAACCGCCGAAGTTGTATGGGTTGCCGAAAATACACAAACAAGATGTACCGCTACGTCCCATCGTTAGCCAAATTGACTCACCAACCTACCGTTTGGCTAAACACGTAGCTAAAATACTATCACCACTAAGGGGTAAAACAACTGCCTATGTAAAGGATTCCTACCATTTTGTTAGTGAGATACAACACCTACGTCTCACTGATGATGAAACTATGGTTAGCTTCGATGTCCAATCTTTATTCACAAGCTTACCTGTTCAAGATTGCATTGATGTCACTAGGAAGAGACTAGAGAAACACAATATACCAAGTGAATATTTCAAAATTACTGGAACACTGCCTAACATCGGGCTATCTCTTGTGGAATGAGAAATTCTACCTACAAGTGGATGGTGTAGCAATGGGCTCTCCTGTATCACCCATAGTCGCCGACATATTCATGGAGGACTTTGAGGAAAGGGCCCTAGCGACGGCACCGGTGTGTCCACGCTTTTACAAAAGGTATGTAAATTACACATTTGCTATATTACCAAGAGATATGGTTTCTGTCTTTTTAAGTCACCTTAATTCCATTCATCCCAACATACAATTTACTATGGAATTAGAGACAGACAATAAAATAGCCTTCCTAGATATTCAAATCAGCAGGAATCCAAATCAAACCCTTAGTCATACAGTGTACAGAAAGGCAACTCATACGGATAGATATTTAAATGGTGACTCTCACCACCATCCTATAGAGTTAGCTACCGTAGGGAAATCTTTGTTTCAGAGAGCTCGCGGCATCTGTGACCAACAACATCTGACTGCTGAGCTTCAGCATGTCAAGCGAGTACTACAAGATAACAAGTTGCGAGTACCAAGACTGCGTCACAGAAGCCGCGCCAAACCAGCCACAGTAGAGCGCCAACCTGCTGTCCTTCCCTACATGAAGGGGGTCACTGACAAGATTGGGAATATTCTGAAGCGGGTTTCTATTAAAACTTACTTTTAACCAGCCAGGAAGATTGACCAATTCTTACGATCGGTCAAGTGTAATATACCCCTTCAGGCAGCGGGTGTCTACAAAATCGATTGTGACTGTGGGCTCTCATACATCGGGCAAACAAAGAGAAGTATAGGGACGCGCATTAAAGAACACGTAGCTGACATGAAACATAGGCGCGATAATAGGTCTGCAGTGTGTGAGCATGCTTTTGAGGGGCCAAACCACTATATTCGTTTCGACAAACCACAAATTCTCGCTAGAGAACAAAGATTTGTTCCTAGGATGCTACGCGAGGCTATTGAAATTAGGAAACATCCTAATTTCAATAGAAACGAAGGTTGGAGCGTTCCACCTGCTTGGAACCCCATAATTAATAAATTAATACCTACAAAAACACACACTGCAAGACCTGATGATGTAGTTAGCTCTTTTTGCAAATAATTAAACAGTAAGATGGAGGTCGGTCCCCCTGCCCGAGTTTCTTTCGCCAGTTCTTCTCGGAAGGCCCTCCCAATTTCCGAACTGGTAGTAGACTCAGTAGTATACAATGTAATTGTAGTGAGAATTAATTAAATAACTAAATAATGTTTTAAAATAAAATAAAACAACTTGATTTATATAAAATAATTTAATAATTAGGAACGTGCCCGATTAAAATATTGTGAAGGTAGTAGAAAATACATGACAACCATCATCTTAGTCATCCTGTGATCACGGCTCCTGTAAAGGAGTCGAAACGTCAGGATTAAATATAAAATAAAATAAAACATGCGCAAAAATCCGTAAAAAAGTGTTTTATTTCCATAAATAAGTTGAAGACCAGAAAGTTAAAGAAAGGTGCACCCAGTTACTGGGTTTGAGGGGTAACAGAGGGTGGAGAATAACGGATGGTTTCATATAGCGAGGCATAAAAAAATTAATAAAGTATTTTTAGATACTAGATTGTTCCAAATACGATGGCTCCAGGATTAGTTATGTATATATCGTATTTATCGGTTTTCCATGCAAGTGATATTTACGACGTGGGTGATTAAACATCCCATTTTTTTTAATATTAACGTTTTACTTATGTTATCTCGGTTTAATTACGTAATATATTCATTATCGCTAACAACTTTGCCAGCATTATTTAATAGTTAAATTATTGGATCATCCCATGGATCAGCTTCAATGGCGCAATGTCTGTTACGCCATAACTCCCTGAGTTCTTAACCGATTTTAATATTTTTTGTGTGGAATCGAATCAACAGGTCTACAACTCGGTTACAATATCTGTGGACCTCGCTGGAATGTCAAGCCCCCTCCCCGTTCTCTTGTCACCTCCCCGCGCTCGCCCTGTCGCGTCAGTACGGTTAGCAGTTTCGTTGCCGATACGCGTCGTCTTGTTTTCGTCTTATTACTGCCATATTTTTGATCATTTCATTGTTACGTTTGAACTTTTATTGTTAAGTTGTTATTGCTGTTACGTTAAAATATTGTTTTTGTTGTTACGTTAAACATTTTCGGTTAAGTTTGGACTATTTTGTTACTGGTTTCCGTTGTTTTGACGACGCACTTAATTCCATTACACCATCCGACTGGAAAAAAGAAGTAAACCACGTCAAAAGACTTCAACGGGAGTATTGGGAAAAAGACCATCTTGAAGAAGAAACTGTACCTACGTGAAATAATCATATGCCTAGGCGAGAAGAGTTCCGACAGCGAGATAAGCGACAGCGACAACGAAGAGTCAATGACAGGCATAGAGCCAATAATTTATTCTGATGACGAATTTTGATTATTTTTTTAGAATAATATTGTTTTGTGAAAATTAAATACTTTTTGTACTTAACCAAGATTATTTCATTATTTTACTTGGATTTTTTTTATACAGCACCGGCCGGCGACCGCCGTTAAAAAATTTTACTAAAAACTATTGAGTTTAAAGAAAAAAATTACAAGGATAAAAACGTTTTATTTTACGTTCATTTATCATATAAAAACATAAAATTAATCACATAAATATTATTGTTTACAATACTATCCCCATGATGCTTGTTTTGTGCACCGTACCTAAGCGCTGACGTGACGTCATCAGGTCCACAGATATTGTATCCGGGTTGTAGGACCAGATTGTGACGGAGTCCGAATTTTGAAATTCCCAAAAATTCCCATCGAAAAAAATTTTTCTTTCTTTTTTTAGGTGATACGCTCCGCTCCAATATATGGTGCTAGCGTAGCTTTTTGCTTAGCGCCTGCATTGCCTAGTTTGAGTTAGAAACATTTTTATTTTTTCTATTTTTGTTAACCTACTGTCTTGTTTACTGTCACGTTTCTACTTGCGCCTTTTTTGTCATTTTCTTATTGCTCTTTGTTAATTGACCAGTACTGTAATATTTGATGTTAATGATACAGTAGACAAGTAGGTAGCTTTTTTGACTTTGCTAGCACTGACATGAGCTAAATTCCGAAATATACGTCAATATACTGGCCAGTCGTTATGACGTTATGAACGTCGCCATTTTGTACTGGTCAGTAAAATGTGACGTATCTTGCCGGGCTTTTCTCTCTCGCTCTCACTATTTTAAATTTGGCGTCGGTTTCTAAAGTCAACGCGTTGACCAGTATATTGCGGAACAAATCAACAGCACAGCGTCGATTCGATGACGTCATTACCAATGGCCTGAGGGCCTACCGATCTCTTAGCGCGATGCAAGTTCGATTGTTAAAGTGAGACACTGCTATACACTATCTATAGTGGAGTCTCTTTTTAACAGCTAAACTTGAATCGATATAAGTCGTGATGGTAGGGCCTCAGTTTAGTGCTTATCATATATTTCGGAATACAACCAAAAAACTTCAGTTTCTACCTACACATAAGGACTCAAAAACTATTCCAACAAAAGCTTATTAAAATTCTATAGTTTAATAAAATAAAACAAATTGTATCAAAATTTCTAAAATTTAATGATATATCTCTTAATTAAAGTCAGCTCGCCTATTTACTTACTCAACTGACAAATAGACTTGAGTACCTACACCATTAATTTTGTCAGTAATACACATGCTGCCTTCACGCTACGCAGGAATATATTGCTCATAGCACAAAAGCATGTTTGTTAAGCAAAAATAAGTTATTGCAACCTCTAGTTACATTATGGATCCTAACTGGCACAACTAATTCTAGCAAATTAAAAGACGAAACATTCATTGGTTATGTATTTAATGACTAATCATTTACTTAATAGTTGATATTTTATTTATATTTCACATACAAAAAGAGTTCGCTTATCAGTCATCCCTATGGTACTTAACTAATTTTTGTACTATCTAACGCACATGTTACAAGTGAATTCTAAAAGTCTGAATGTTTTGGTTCACTACGAGCATACCACTTACATAACATTTGTTTGTATGTAAATATATCTCTAGCATACACAAGTTTGTGAAGTATAGTTATTATCACTATGCTTCGTAAACCTCTGATTTAATAAAGTAAATATACATATTTGGGTTTTTCTATCAATTACGTTTTAAGAAACAAGTTTTCTAATAGTAAGTGTGTTACGAGCATTATTAAATATTACATTACTATTTCATGAGCTGGAAAAATGAAGTGTTTAATCATTAATAATTTGTGTTAGTCATTTTCATTTCATTTAGGTTGACGAATAGGCCAGTTGAGATATTTCAAGTCAATTTCTATTCAACTATAAACGTCCTTTTCTTGAGATGGTCAGATGCTCAACTAATTGTTACATAATTGTCTAATCCGCAAACATATCTTCAATTTTCTTTTGTACTTCCTTTTCAGATTCCGAGTTAAGTTTGTCCGGTAGTAACTTGACTGCTTCCAAATCTGCTGGGTCCCCATCATCAGTTGGTGTTTGACCCTGAGCCTGATAAAAATCAAAGAGCATTTTCAACACCTGTACTTTTAAAATTAACTGCAAAAAGAATCAACTAGAAAAATTCTATTTTATGTTATAAGGTTATGTTTAAACAGAACCAAGTTAAATGTGTGTCGTTAACCTTTTTATGCCTTGAACGTGATCCATATTACTGGCAAATGAACGTTAGACAGATAGTCACTAAGACCATGAAGTGGGCCACAGTATTTTCAGAATTATGGTCATTTACTAAGATCTCCAATCTGCCTGCCATATTTTTTTATTAATAGGTATTATGGCAGAATTCCCCAAATTTAGGTAGATTTCTTGCATCTGAGATGATGATACATTTACCTTTTGAAGTTGTATTTCAAGTTGCATGACAGCTCGCTCTAGCCTGTAGTTGTCTGACACAAGATGTGCCCATCTTCGCCTAAGCGCACGTAGCCGCGCTCCGCTTGCTGTCTGAGACCTCTTGCGCTCCCAATTTACTGAAGCTATTTTCTTTCTGTAATTTACATATTTTGTTTGTTTTACTGTCAGAAGACCAACAGCTAAATTAATTATAATAATCAGTACTGACCAATAAAATGTGGTTTAGCCCACGTTACGTCCCATTGCAATTGTCACACAATTGGTTTACACTCGGCAGACATACAGTGCATAATGCGGGATTTACACGGGTCGATTTTCGTCGTGCGGCTAGTCGCTTCACAAATCGCCTCACCAAGCCGCATCGCTAGCCCATTTACACAGGTGACTAAAATTGCATGCGGCTCGGTCATTTCCTTCGAAAATGTTGTGAAGAATAGGTGTTCGTGCCGGAATTGAAATAGTTAGTTATGATCGCTTTACACGGTCGATTTTAGTCACCAGCCGCATGCGGCCAGTCGCCGTGCGGCCGAAGTCGGATCCCTCCCAACTTTGGGGCTTGCGGCTTTAGTCATTTGCGACCTAGTTGAATTGCCATTTAGACGGACGATTTTTGCCGTGTAGCGGAAATCGTGCGGCTTTAGTCACCCGTGTAAACCCCGCTTAACCTGAACTACCATTAAAATTAATATTAAAATTTTCCAACCTCCTGTTTTATTGATGCTTTTCAAAATATAGTAAAAAAAATAATATTTAACATCAATGATCATTAGGCAAAACACTTTGTCAGAAAAGTAAAAAACTTCTGTCAGCATAAGTCAGAATCATTATGCTGCATAAGTCAGAATCATTATGCTAAGTTAAAGTAAGTGACTAGGACAAAGCAACAAATACTGATTCTGCCTAGTAATATACAATTTTTTTACAGATAACTTGATCTTAAATAAAATGAGAACAAAAATTTTATTTAAAAAAGCAGATTTTATATACTTAAGGCTGCCATATTTTAGGGCAGATTCGTGAGCCAACATCATGGAAGAACTCAGTGTAATGAAATATGTATATATAAGCATATCAAAACCTTTGGAAAATTTTTAAAACACATATAGAAAACGGTTTTGACATCTTTTTAAATGAGTCAATAAAAAAGTGTTGCAATAATTCAATTTTGTCAATTGTCAGATTATTTTATGCTTTAAAATGTGGTGGAGCTGGGTTGTTCAGACCTTGTCAGAGGAAATAAGGCAGTATCAATGTTCTCAAAACCACTTGATAAGAATTATTACACATTATTTTTCAACTCAATTCCCCATCACATATTCTATATCAGTTTTCTTCATAGTACCTTTTTCCATTCATCTTTTTCTTTTCCATGATGATTAATTTCATTGAAATGATAATATTAAATAAAATACTATTTTTTCATTAATTCCAAAAAGTACAGATCTTTAATAATGACAAAATAATCTAAAAAAAGGAAACAAAGAAGTATTCAGCATGAGAAAATTGAACACTAACCAAAGGACATACACACTACTGAAGGTATCAGGGGGACATTGGTGTTATCTGACAAATTATAATTGGGTTGGTTGTTGTGTATGCCACCAGCATGTATTTCTAAAGAGAAACATGAATATCCATATTGCTAGCATAATAGAAGGTGGTATAATCAAATATATTGTATGCAAACTTATAAGAATATTATTATTGGCACTAAGTTTAAACCTTGAAACTTGCTCTAGTTATTACATAGATAAAAAAAGGAAATACTCATTTCTCTGATAATAAAATCTAAATTTCTCTCCATTTTAACTTTTTGCTAGTTTATATCTTTGTCCATTTAAATAAATAATAAAATAAAAACTTTTTATTTCGAACAACAAAGGCTCATATTGGGTTAGTATTACACAATTCTTAACTACTAGGGTTAGTAAAAGACAATTTATTAAATCACCCTGTGTACCATACCTGTCCACAAGGGTGTAGTGAACCTATCGGCCACCGTCTGCAGAATGCTGTTGCGACTACCACGCAGTCTGCGCATCAGAGATGCTGTCTTTTTGCGAATTATGGCATGGAAGCCATCAGTGTAATAATGTGCAAACATCTCTGATGCACTGCAGAAGCGCGGCAGTCCCAACAACATCCTGAAGATATTGTTATATTGGACCCGCAGGGCATCAAGCGATCTTTTGGCATAATTAATCCACAAACTCCCCGTGTAAAAACTTTGACAGTATGCTTTAAAAAGCGTGATTTTCACTTCAGTGCTGCATCGGGAAAATCTGCGAACCAACATGTTACCACGAACTGCCAGCGCCCTGCGCTCCCTTTCAATATCAAAATTGTCTTTAAGGTCGTCGGCAACGAAATGTCCCAGATACTTGAATTTATTCACCCGATTAATGTGCAAGCCGTTAAGGGTGATGGGTTGGTAATTATCGGGACATTTGCCGGCGGCCCCAAACACCATATATTCTGTTTTCTTAACATTATAAATGAGACCATGTGTGACGGCATAATTTTTGCATACTCCTAACATTTCGCAGATTGATCTCGCAGTTGGGCCGAGCAGCACCATGTCATCAGCATAACTGATATTATTTACACTAATGCCATCAATATAACACCCGACACGCATGCTGCTCAACTCAACTATGAGATCATTGACATAAAGGTTGAAGAGCTTTGGGGACGACAACCCTCCCTGTCTCACACCACACTCTAACCTATACGCATCAGTGAGAGCATTAGCCCATTTGACAAAATTCGTTTGGTTGGCATACCAAAACTGAAAAATGTTCAAGATTGAAGCCGGTACACCCCTATTCCTCATCTTTCTCCAAAGGACTTCATACGATACAAGGTCAAAGGCCTTGGAGAGGTCAAGGAAACAGGCGTACACCGGCGTCCTACGGTCAGTATAATACTGAACAGTATTCTTGACACAAATGATTGCGCTCTCAGTCGACAGTCCAGATCGAAATCCAAACTGAGCGTCATGAAGATTTAGGTATTTGTTTAAATACGAGTCAAGCATACTGTCCAATATCTTAGCCATGGTTGTCGCTAGTGAAATAGGGCGGTAGTTCCCCACGTCCGAGATGTCACCTGTCCTGTTCTTAACTAAAGGTACCACAATTGTTTTCATCAAGTTCTGTGGAAGGTAAGAATGACTAACGCACATAGAAAAGAACATAGAAAGCACTCTCGGGAGGTGAACACCCGCGTATTTGAAATGCTCAATACTGAGCCCGTCATGTCCCGGAGATCTGCCACCAGCCATTCTCTCCACCGTCGATCTTACCTGAGCGGCGGTGAAGCGAACAAGCGGCGACTCGTCCCCCCGACACTCGGTCACAGTATTGGTCTTTGCAGTCACAGAGCAAAGTGGGGGTTTTACTCTAAAATGGTCCTTAAACAAGTTTGCTATCTCTGCTGTCCCATGTTTTCCTCCTACACTCACAGGAAGGCCAGGCCTGACATCATGCTTACTAGTCTCCTTCCAGAACTTACTGAACTGCTTTGCGGATCTGTGTTTTGCTAGTATATTCATTCTTATTTGCTCTTGGTTATTTTGGCACCATTTTAAGCGGCTCTTGAATATTTTTCGCGACTCATTCATTTGCTCAAAAATTATACCAGTAGATGGTCGATTATGTAAAACCCAGATATTGAATATAAGCCTGGCCTCCCGATGAGCATTTTTGACATGATCATTCCAGCCACACAAGTTCCGCGCTCTTAAACGCCCACCACTAAACTTATTTTTAGTTTTTATAGCTGCATCACACAACGCATGAACAATACTATTATAAAGCTTGTCCAAAGTGAGGTTATGGTCCGTTATCTTACATGACCCACTACTGCACCCTGTATAATCCGAGGGAAAGTCAATCTCTCTTAAACTCTGATTACACAAGTCGCGATAGGCGTTTATTTGAGCCTGACTTCTTTCACCCCATGTAATTGAACTGCTAGGCACCGCATGAGATAGTAATTTACCCCTAACTATATTTAGGTCACACTTAATATTTAGAGGTATGTGATCTGACATGTAACCACCCTCGCTGGTACTAGCATCAACAACGGTCTGAGAAGCAGATAAGGACACAACACAATGGTCTAGCCAACGTCTACATCCATGCGCGTCACTAACATAAGTATAGGTATCAGATTCCAACCCCAACCTATGAATGTCTGCACATATCCAAGACTGATCCAAACAAAAGTTATTAAGCTGGTTGAAAAATAGTTCATTAGGGTGGGCATTATAATCACCTAAAGCAAACATACATTCAACATCATCACTTGCCATGATTGCACTCATCTCACCCAAAACCTCAGTAAATGAAGGTACGTTGTCTGGCAAATCAATTGGCATGTACACAGAAAATACAATAATCCGTCTATCATTAAGACGTGCCTTGATAGCAGCTAGGCGATTGCTGACACATTTTATCACAGTGACTTCTTGAAAAATCCCCTTTCTCCATAGAATGGCCACCCCCCCATACGGCCTTCCTATTAATAGGCCTTTAGAAGTGTCTATTGCTGACTTACCCGTATACTCAAAATCAGATGAAATCGTTCCTAATAACGGGATATCATGGGGAAGTAGCCATGTCTCTTGGAGAGCTACTATATCAGATGATAGACAAATTCCACGAATATCATCAATCGATCGTTTAAGAGATTTACAATTAAATGTCGTAAAATTACAATATTGTTTTTTATCCATTAAATACAAGACTAAGTGACTTTAACTGGTTCAACAGATTTGGTTTTGTACTGAAAGTGCACAAAACGCCTAAATGTTATGCCGTCAGGCCACAAATGATCATCCAGAAATAAATTTAATTTACTCTTCGAAACATACAGCTTGAAAGCATTATAACTCTTAGCCTTTCTCATATTTATTAATTTTAAGGTAACAATTTCATTAGTTTTATCTTTTATATAACTAACAATATCTTCCTCTTTAGCATCTATACAGACGTTTGAAATAAAAAGAGGCACTTTTAAGTCTGCAGCCTTAAACTTCCCTCCTGGTTCAGTAGAAGCACACCCTTTTTGACCTATTAGCTTGTAACGCTTTGCAGTCTTTTTTTGCACTGTTTGCCACTCAGAGTTTTTGGTGCCTACTAATTGCTTACAGTTCTCACTAAAGTCCGACGTGAATGTATTGCCGTTATCTCCGAACTTATCAACTTTGTCTAAAACCGGTTTCGTAACACTGGTAGGAACATCGAATGACTTGCATTTATCTGACGTCATAACTTGCTTAACCGAAACCGCGGTACTCACTGCGGCCTCCTCGCGCTGCGCTGTCCTTGTCGTTTGCACCGCACTGTAGCGCTCCTGTCTGTCGGCACAACTACTCGCGCACTCACCAACCGAAACCGAGGTGCCGAGCGCAGGCGCCTCCGTGTATCGCTCGTCGCCGTTATCCTTGTGAAGAAAAGAGACAGCGTTTTCGTCGCTATCGGTGACCGCAGATTGCCGAGTAACATATGATCTATCGCTCACATTAATAGTTGTATTGGCGGGTATTTTCGATGCCTTTGTGTCATCTTGAACGTATTGAAGACCAATTGGACCGCTATCGAATTCAAACCTACTTTGAAAACAAGTACCTCTCTTCTTGTTTATATTTACGTTCGAAGGGGAATTCTCTAAAATAGATGCATATTTTAAATTGTCAACTTCACGTTTGAGCAGTTCAAACTTTTCTACGGTAACCATTCTTTCCTCTACAACACTAATTTGGTTTTTTAGGCGAAGCATATCCTTTAAAAGGCGGGTCACATCAATATGATCGAACGTGACCGGTGGTAGTTTGTGTAGATCCTTAGCCACGAAAATGGGAAAAACCTCAGGATTGGAACTTTTCATCAGGCTAATGATATCGTCCAAATCTCTAGCTGTTTTCTTTTTGCCTTGTTTTCGACGAACTTGCATTTTCTTTGTACTAGGCATCGATTCAAAAAGTAGTACTTTAGCCGTCACTATATCTTCTGGCGAGAAAGAGGAAGTACAGAGCTGATGAATACTTTCCTCGTCCATAACATCAATCACATTTTGCAGAAATGATAACACTTCGTTTATCACAACATTACAATTAGAACACTTGATTCTATTAGAGGTCATTGTCCTCAACAACGGTCGCCAGTCAGCGACGGAACGCACGTTCGCACTCACTTGGTATAGGTATAGGGAAGAGGACAAGGAAGACCACGGAATGGATCCCCAGAACAAACACTAATAGTAAACGTGGACGACAGCTGAAAAGATGGTCGGATGACATAAGAAGGGTAGCTGGCCCACTATGGCTGAGGTTGGCCAGAGATAGATCAGGGTGGAAAAGACTGGAGGAGGCCTATGTGTCTGCAGGACACACTGAATTATAAGTAAAGTTATTGATGTGATTTTTATGTAATTATCAGCAATTAAGGCGTTTGTATTGTATTTTGTATTATATCTTTGTCCATTTACCAATTTAATTGTAAAAGAACTTCCCCAGTCAATGTTGTTGTATTAAATAGAGAGTAAAGCTAAAATTATAAGTACCTGAGTTGTGAGTGCACATTTTGGGCCCGAGCAACCAAAGCCTGCAGAATGTTCAAATAAGACCTCCAAGCTTCTGAGCCATACTGAAGCTGTAGTTCTAAATTTAGCACTCTAATGGCTTGATGTGACAACTGAGCATGGGAGTTATCTACTGACTCTGCCCATGCTGTTGGTTCTCCTAAACGACCCGCTGGAGGGGGTGGTAATTCATATCTGTAAGATTTTACAATACAAATATAGAAATTCATGTTATAAGAATCAATGCTCTTAGCCTAAGCATTACTTAAATACCTTTTCATTGATAATGGTTCCATGGGTAACCGTTGCTGTACTCTTTCCATTTCCCTTTGCAACGCTTGTGTCTCAAATGATGTACTTAACTCAGGTCCAGTGTTTTCTAGATAGTTTTTGGTTGGTCTGTAGCGTCTACATTCTTCTTCCACCATTGCTAAAGCCTGGATTGGACCAAATGAATATTTATTAGGGTAATTTTCGTCAGTGTACACACAATCCTGAGATAAACATTTCAATCTTACCGCTTCCCTGACTCCTGGATCATCGTAACCCTGATCAATGTAAGGTAATGCGTCGACAACTACTTCTCCGGCCATACTTTTTAATTAAACTCTGACAGTGAAGTGAATAGGATTGACCGAATTGAAAGATGTTATAGTCTTTTTTCAAACTATTGCTTTTGTACGTATCATGCAAGTACCATAATAAATAAATAACACAAAATTCCAGAAAATTCAGAAAATGAAAACAAACACTTAAACACTCATGTTTTTTTTTTTTTTGTGAAGTTTCCCTTAAGTTAAGGCAAAGTTTACAAAGCTCATACAGCATTGCTTTCAGTAATTACTATCATGATAAGAGTTAATTTATAAATGATAGATGATCAATCGATGATGAATGCATTTGTACGGGTTATCATCCCTTTCGATTAATGTGTCACGATTGCATGGTTGTGCTTGTCATATCTTTTATATAATACACATAATACATACAGGTAAAGATTAAATACCTTGCTTGCACCTGTTTTCAGGAGAATATAAAAACCCAATTATTCATTCACTATCCATAAATCAGCTATCATTTCATGTAAGAAATTACTGAAGACGTGGCTTCATGAACGTTTGTACATTTTGTCTTGCCTTATGGGGAAACAAAAACCAATTTTTTTAACTTTTTGGCGGGAGCGGGAAGTGCCACTGGTGGTTTTTTTTTCTTGTTAAAATTTATGTTTTGTTGAATATTAGTACGTAATAATGGTGGATTATTAACCATTAAGTATTTGTGAACATGCAGGAATGTTGGCGTGAAACGAAGCAGTAGAAGTTGCTTTTTTCTACTCTTTCAAGAAATCCATGGGAAGGATTCAGTAAAACCCCACACCTTTACTAAAACTTAGGGAAAGAAATATTTCATTCATCAATTATGGATTGGCTTTCGTCTTCATGCAATGAAGATATTAAACAACTGAAGACCGGGCTGTATGGGCTTTGTACCCTTTGCATTCCCTTACTGGAATACTACAAAAAAAAACAATTTTGCGAATGAGATATATTTTTGATTTTTAGTTTTACGAAAATAATAATAATATTTTACCAATGATCATTAGATTTTTAAATCAATAATTAAGATACATACCTTAATATGACACGTGACGTGGCTAACGTGGATCTTTCAACGGTATACAAAATTAATAATTTTGATTACAATATAATTGTAAATATTTATTTAACAAAATGTATATTCATGTTATAGATTGCAGCTCTTCAACAGAAAAGGACACTTGCATTCGTTAATCATTTTATTATAACTACTGTGCAATTCTTGAATAATTTCTCAAAGAAATGTGAACAAAACCTGATGAGATTTGAACGAAAGCTGGAGAAAGTTGAAGCCGCTATGGTGCTTTTAGAAGCAAGGGTATGTTGTAGTTCATTGTTATAACTTTACCTGGTATCACTTTTACTACATACAAAATAATCCATTTCCAGTTATCATCTATTCCTGAGGTAAATACTACTTCTGAAGCTAAAAGGCCAGATGAGATTACAACTGGAGTAATTGCAGATGAAACAGTAAATGAAGTAGAAACAGTGGCGGAGGATATGGATGAGAATCATGAAAACATTCAGACACCATCATACCCAGAATATGATAGATTTGTAAAAATGGTTCAAGTTGGAGTGCCTTTACAAGCAGTCAAGTTGAAGGTTTCCATTGAAGGCTTAGACCCAAATGTTTTGGATCAAATAGTTAATAAATGAATTATTTTAGTAATTTACTAATATTGTTCCTAAATTGTTACATTATAATCCTGAACATGATAAAATATGATGATCTTATATATCTTGGTTGAGTTATCTGATAGGTTCAAATATTGGCAAGTGATCAGGAAATAAATTAAAAATTTTTGAAAACTAAATTGTTTAATTTTACTCAAACCTCTTAGATCATAAAAATTGTAAAAACCAATTTTCCAACATAAAAATCTGATATTTCCTAAACCCACATACCAAACAAAGTACACAGATCCATAGTTCATTCAATAAGAGTTTACCACATAGGATGCTGGCACTCATATGCAAATACTTTATGCAAGATGCTTCAACTTATAGTAACATTTCTTACATTCACATCAATTAGCCTAGCCCTAAGTAAGCACTCAAATGGATAATAGGGTAACAGAAAGACAGATTTAATTGAGAAATATATATAAACTCATGTACAAATGCATCGCACAAACATCTGCCCCTTTTAAGACTCGTACCCAGGATTACTGGTGCAATAGGCATGATAGCTACTGTTGCATCAAACGGTTGATTGTATGATGCATCTTGAGTGACTAAGTACTATGATGACAGTGTGGACAGGACAGTCCACAAAGAAATTGAAAGAAATTCTTCCCATTACTTTGTGGATAGTCTTCTGAGGAGAAGAAATAATACAACATTATGGATAAGACTTATTTATTACAACCAGCCTAGAACTGGATCATCTGTCCCTTCCTCTTCTTGTCACCTCCAAGCTCAAAGTGCTTGCATCTTTTTAGAGCAACTTGGGATCGCACTTTGCAATCTGCACACTCGAGACGGAGCACAATTTTCTTTGTGGTTTTCGCCTGAAATCAAGAAGTGAATATGTTAACAACGCAACATTTAAGTCGATATTTATCAAATATTTCACTTAATGCTTATTTGAGGGCTAGATTTGGTACTGAAGTGAAAGAATGGCACATTTTGAAAACTGGATGTCTTCCAAGAGTATCGATAGGTATATCAAGTGAGCATAATAAAAATAATAACATGTCCATGTCTTTAAAGGTACGTAAATAAATATCCAATCTGTTTAACGAAAGACTGAATACACATTACGTTTTACTGTCGACATATCATCAAACCGGTGTACTATCACTGCCCTTACCTTCTTTTTGAAAATGGGTTTGGATTGACCACCGTAACCCTGTTGTTTACGGTCGTAACGTCTTCTGCCCTGTGCAGCATGCCTTTCTTTGGACTTTTTGTACTGAGACACCTTGTGGGTCTTGTGACATTTGCATTTTTTGCAGTAAGTCCTGCGCTGTTTTGGTACGTTCACCTGAAATTGACATTATAAAATGATGAAATATCTTCTCGGTTTTACAGATATATACACAGTAATTCATTTCAATATTCATTTCGGCGATTTCATTGAGAAATCAAATGGATTTTTACGGATATTTATATAGAAAAAACACGAACCATTTTTGTTTCTGTTCAACACGACTTCTCAAACGTCAAAAAGAATCTAATTGTCAATTTTAGGGATACCAGTAACTGTGCCCCTAGATCTGCTATTTTATAAATACATGACTCTTTTTGTGACCCTATCATTATAGATGTTACATATCATTAACACGATTACTATTGTAACGAGGCGCCATAGCTATATTGGCGACTCGTTGCTTTCATTTCATTGCGCTCTTCTCTGGCTATTTTTCATATTTCTTTTTCTCTTGGTTTCCTATTTTAAATTTATTGTCTATCTCTTTTTATTTGTTTTGTTCTCGAAGTTCATTCATACCAGAGTCAGCGCGTAGAGCGGTTGACTCACCGATAACGATTATTTAAATATATTTATAGTGTTGAGCAGTTATAATAAGCTCACAAGCATAATAAGCTCATAAGCATAACTCACAAGTTTTCCTGTATATGTATTCTGTACCACCAGTTCCTGTGATATAAAAGTCTATAAGTTTCTTTAAGGCACTATTGTAAGTAGCCCTACCTTTATAACATGTTTTTAGTGATAAATGTGAAATTGTTTTTGTATTCAGTGTAATTTACCTTTTTTTATATAATTGTTTCAGTTGTGCCTTAATTCCATAAATACAAAAACATAAGTGACCTTGAGTGCTTTTATTTCTCCCGACTGCACCCGTCACACTATTGCTACCCTTATAACTCATACCAGTTTTTAAGCATGAAACTACTTAGTTTTCATTCGTCCATCCATTTCGATTAGGCTGGAAATAAAATTTGTGTCGATATCATCACTTCTTAATAATCATATTTTCAATGGTAGAAAAAAAACACCCAAATAATAATCATTATTATTATATCGTTGGTGAAATATTTTTTTCAGTGTTAAAAGCTGTCCAAATATGATAGAAACAATATTAAGTTCTCATATCAGTTCGCAACACCCATATTGTATTTTTAATAACTGCACGCACTCTATAACTCACGAGAGTTGATGATGAAATGAAGTAAGGAAAAGAGATAAAGCCCCTTAAAGGGACGCCATGCAGGTCCCTTATATTTGTTTCAAATTAAAATTTATATCAGTTTAATTTAATATGATAATAAGCTTTTTAGGGATTGGTTTGACCCTAATTGTGTAAACCAAATAATAGATGGGATAACTGTATACTGTGTTTATTAAAAGTATACACAATTATACAGTGCCAAAATCTTTACAGTTTTATACTAAAATATATATGACCTAGCGAGGCGGGGTTCCGTAGACGACTCGCGAGCCGAGCCACTGTTACGGGCGACTTGGAATTAGCTGACTTGACAATTGCAACATTGTAGGGCCGCTACATCACACCCCCTCTTTTTTGAAAAAAAATGTTACACAATTTAAAACATTTTTGGAAGTTACAGAAAAATAATCTTATTTACTAAATTATTATACTACGCATTTACAATATGTCTCTCTTATGGGACGTACACATTCAATTTTAAAAATATGAAAATCTCAAACAATTTCTACTTCAATAATTATCTAAAGTTTAGTTATTATAAACATGCACAAGGTGACGACAATTCGCAACAATTGCTGACTCTAAGTCTCTATGCTTGTTTACATTATAGGTCAATCCAACGTATCGGATACCAACGCTTAAGGCGACGACGCTACAATCTATTGTAAAAATTAAGCAAGGAAGCGTTGCGGCAAGTTAGCGACATAGTGCAATCTCCGCCGCCAACCGCAAAGTATGAAACATTAAAACAGCGCCTATTAACAGCATTTGAGGAGAGCGCAGAGTCACAGTTCCAGAGGTTAGTAATTGATATGGACCTGGGTACACAAAAGCCCTCTCAGTTACTAAGAAAAATGACTTATGAAATGAATTACAGACGAGCCGTTAAGAAAACTGTGGTTGAGCCGCCTGCCCCCCAGTGTTCGAGCAGTTCTCACAGTAAGTGGAGACGTAGGTTTAGACAGCCTCGCATTTATGGCCGATAAAATATTAGAGAACTTGAGCAGTGGTCAGGTAGCAGCGGTAGCATCTTCGAGCAACGCGCCAGCAGCTACTAGTTTCGAAGCTGAGTTAATCAACCATATGCGTACCATGTCCCTGGAATTGAAGTAGCTTCGCGGAGAATTAGATGAAATCCGGTCTCGCGGTAATAGCTTCAGGAGACCGCGGGAAAGAGAGTACGACGGAGGTCAATGGAGGACCAGACCAAGAAGTAGATCCGCACCACGTCGTCGGGAATCATCGGAGCGAGTTTGGCTGTGCAGACATCATTTCCGGCTGAGAGATAAGGCAGCTGAGTGCGAGCAACCCTGCGGCTGGTCGAAAAGGCTTCCGGTGCAGCCGAATTCGGAAAACTAGTGGCGGTACAATCTGCGTCGGTGAGCGATTGTGCCGCAGGTAATCACCGATTGTGTGTCAGAGAACAGAAAACTGGTTTAGTGTACCTGGTAGATACCGGAGCAAATGTGTCAGTGATTCCAGTGAATAAAGTGTTAGACAAAAGCAAGGTAAAGGAGTGCCCTTATAGACTATATGCTGCAAACAATACGGACATTAAGACTTATGGTGTAATAACGTTAGAAATTAATCTAGGTTTACGACGTAGTTTTAGATGGAACTTTATTATAGCTGATGTAAGACAACCCATAATCGGAGCGGACTTTTTAAAGGCTCATGAGTTAATAGTCGATTTACATAATAGTAGATTGTTAGACGGCCGTACCCAGTTAGACACACAAGGTATACTCGTCATATATAATGACCCGGTAATTACTAGTATTCAAAATAATAACCCATATCGTGAATTGTTAGAGCAGTTTCCGGAAATAACTAAACCAATTTGTTTTAAAGAGCCAAGCAAACACGGTATTGTTCATCATATTGAAACCAAGGGTCCACCCGTTTTTGCAAAAGTTAGACCGTTACCACCGCAAAGGTATAAAATCGCTAGGGAAGAGTTTAGGCTAATGCAAGAATTAGGTATCTGCAGGCCCTCCAAGAGCCCGTGGGCCAGCCCTCTACACGTCGTGCCGAAGAAGGACGGTCAGTTCAGGCCCTGTGGGGATTATCGTGCACTCAACGCGATCACGAAACCCGACAGGTACCCAATTCCAAGGATACAAGACTTCACCGACGGATTAACAGGTAAGTCTAGTCTAATAGTAATTTTTTCCCGGCTCGACATAAATAGGGCTTTCCATAATATATGTATAGCAGACGAAGACATAGAAAAGACTGCGATTATAACGCCTTTTCGGGTTGTTTGAGTTCCCTAGAATGACCTTTGGACTTCGTAACGCAGCTCAAACGTTCCAAAGGTTCATGAACAATAGTGTGTTGCA
The DNA here is from genome assembly GCA_927399485.1 of Calamotropha paludella. NCBI lineage: Eukaryota > Metazoa > Arthropoda > Insecta > Lepidoptera > Crambidae > Calamotropha > Calamotropha paludella. The sequence continues at coordinate 1,269,122 of OV656806.1, read as the reverse complement.
AGGAATCGAATCCTGGACCGAAGGTAACGATAATAGTAATTGTTCTAATTTGTTCTGTTATATTGATGATGTAATAATTGCGAGCTCATCGGAAAAAAGCCATAAACAGCACCTTAAGCAAGTGTTTGCTAGGTTCGAGGAGTTCGGAATTACAATCAATCTAGCAAAATGTAGTTTCGGTAAGCCTAGTGTAGAGTTTTTAGGGTATGAGGTGAGCTCCGAAGGTAACAAGCCCATGAAAAGCAAGGTAGAGGCCATCAAAGAGTTTCCTAGACCAGAAACGGTCGAGCAACTTCGTAGGTTTCTAGGCATGGTAAACTTCTACAGGAGTCACCTAGAAGGCGCGGCACACCATCAAGCGGAACTAAATATTTTCCTACACGGCGCAAAAAAAAGGGATAAAACAAAGGTTAAGTGGAGTGATAAGGCTATAGCCGCATTTGAGCAATGTAAGACAGCCCTAGAAAACGCGGTAACCCTGTCGCACCCAGCAGAGGAAACCACCTTATTTTTAATGTGTGACGCGTCTAATGCGTGTGTCGGCGCAGCCCTTCAACATAAAGTAAAAGGCGTCTGGAAGCCCTTAGGTTATTTTTCCAAAAGGCTTTCAGAAGCGCAAAAAAAGTACAGTACATACGACAGAGAGTTATTAGCAGTATATTCAGCTATTGTTCATTTCCGCAATATGATTGAAGGTCGACAGCTCATAATAATGACCGACCATAAGCCGTTAACCCATGCTTTGTCTAAAATAGGCTCAGATAACAAAGAAACGCCTAGGGGAACAAGACAGTTATTGTTTATAAGCGAGTTCACGAGCGATATTCAATACGTCAAAGGTAACGATAACGCAGTTGCTGACGCGTTATCTCGGGTCGTAGAAACCATTGTTTGCCCGACCATATTAGACTTCGAAGAAGTCGCCCGAGCACAGGAAGCGGACGATAAGCTCATGGAAATTTTATCGCAGTCTCAAGGTAAGTTAGTAGTTAGAAAATTTTTTTCACCCTTGTGTAATAGTAAAATTTATTGCGAAACTTCAGAGAACCGTGTAAGACCGTACCTGCCGGCCGAGTTCAGAAAAGCAGCTTTCGAATCGGTTCATAATAATAGTCACCCGGTAATTCGAACCACGCGAAAGATGGTGACTAATAGGTATTTTTGGCCGGGGATGAATAAAGATATTGGTATGTGGGCCCAAGCGTGTACACACTGTCAAAAGGTGAAAACGCACAGGCACACAAATTCGGAAATAGGTACCTTTCCCCCCGCAGGCCGTTTCGAGCACTTACATGTAGATATTGTAGGCCCCCTGCCTACCACTCAGGAAGGATGTAGGTACCTAGTAACTATGGTAGACAGGTTTTCAAGTTGGCCGGAAGCAATCCCGGCAGCCGATATTACAGCCGAGACCATCGCTAAATTAATATACGAAAACTGGATTTGCCGTTTTGGATGCCCGAGCAAATTAACAAGCGACCAGGGGAGACAATTCGAAAGTGACTTGTTCGCAAGCCTCATGAAAGTATTAGGTACTCATAGGATTCGAACCACAGCATACCACCCCCAAAGTAATGGCAAGGTAGAGAGATTGCACCGTTCTCTGAAGGCCGCTTTGAAAGCTCGTTTATTGCAAAACCCAACCGGGTCATGGGTTGATGAACTGGCTACAGTCATGTTAGGGCTGCGTGCAGCCTGTCGTAGCGACAGCGGCGTCAGCGCAGCAGAGTTAACATTAGGTCACACGTTACGCTTACCTGGTGATTTTTATACCGATTGCGTTAATGCAAAAACGCCAGACGAAACGTATGTTAGCAAATTGCGTAAAATTATACAGAGTTTGCGGCCTCAGTCACGAGAAAATAGCGATTGCAGAAAAATTTTTGTACATAAAGATTTAAAGTCATGTAGTCATGTTTTTGTGCGAAATGATTTAGTGCAGAAGCCGCTAACGCCGGCTTATAGTGGACCCTACTTGGTAGTTAGTAGGTCACCAAAACATATGATTGTTAAAATAGGGAACCGACAATCAACGATCTCTATAGACAGAGTTAAACCCGCGTATTGCCTAAAGGAATCTATAACAATTTTTTACGAGGATGTAGAAAGGAAACAATGTAATACTGGTACGAGTGTCAGCGTAGGACGTCAGATAAAAGATAATTCGGTACCAGTGGGCCGAGAATCGCTGCCGCCTAAGACTTTCTCCACGCGCAGTGGTCGTGCAGTTAAGCAACCGGTGCGTTTCTTAGTTCCGTGATCTAGATCGCTTTATATCGAAAAATATTTATCATAACTTATGCATTTCGACGTTATTATTATTTGTAATAGCAGAACAGCCGGTCAGCTACCGACACTAGTTTCCTTAAGTCATTTAGGGGCAAAATGGGTAAAAGTTATAGTAAGGAAGAAGAAATAATAATAGCTCAAAATGGCGCGAATAGTGCTAGCACCAGTGACGTAGTAATGCAATTTAAACTATATGGAGCAATTTTTTCGTAATGTTTATAATGGTGGCGTTAATGTTCGTATTCTTTTGCATCAAACAATGCCGTAGTAACACTTGGAAGTGGATGGATAACAGGATAAGGGCCATGTGGAAAACAGCCGAAAGTGCAAACGGTACAGTCCAGTCCCCGCAGCAGGTAGTGTACTCATCCGGGTAAAGTAGGTTAGGAGCTAGCAGGCTATTGTCGCGAGAGGGGGCTAGGGGGTCCTAAGGGATGATCGTTTTATTATTGCAGACCCGCCTCTCGGACAATATACCCTTAACGTCTATTTTTATTGTTTTTACCTCAAGTCGGTCCCTTAAAATAAACAGGGCCCGCAAATGTAAATTAAATTAATTTTATTTTATTGATAGCAATATGTGTTAATATTTTTGTTTCAAATACTTTTTTTTTTTGGGGAAATTAAATAGTTCATGTCATAGTTATACGGAATACATTATAGTAAGAGATCAAGTAAACAAATAATAAGCGTTTCAAAAATCACGTCGGGGTCACCAGTTTAGGGATTGGTTTGACCCTAATTGTGTAAACCAAATAATAGATGGGATAACTGTATACTGTGTTTATTAAAAGTATACACAATTATACAGTGCCAAAATCTTTACAGTTTTATACTAAAATATATATGACCTAGCGAGGCGGGGTTCCGTAGACGACTCGCGAGCCGAGCCACTGTTACGGTCGACTTGGAATTAGTTGACTTGACAATTGCAACATTGTAGGGCCGCTACAGCTTCATAAATTAAAATTGAAACTACGCTAGCGATACAAAATAAACAACAAATAAAAAATACAGTAGGCGTTCTGGAAAATTTAATGGAAAGAAGATCATTATTTTCTTTTTTTTTTTGGTAGGAAAGCAGCAGCCAATAGACCTGATAAATAAGTTTAAATTACATCTACAACATCACAAAATCACCTCAGTCGGAAACTCAGCCCGTAGTCCACTCACCTACGTGGGTGAAGAGACCCGAAGACCTCAGTCTTTTATGTTATTTTCCCAATTAATATTGTTATTTTTTTTTTTTTGGAATTCCATGTGACCTAATAGTTTTATGCAGAAGATGTCAAAGACCTCTGTCTTTGACCCCAAAGACGGTATAGGATTTTTATCATGTGCCTTCTTTTAAAGAAAATAAATGACCTTTTTGGCGGGAGCGAGAAGCGTCTCTTTGGTAGCTATATTTTACTTGTTAAAGTGTTGTGGTACATATTCGTGTGTGGTGGAATATTAATCTCTGTTTGTGAACATGAAGGAGTGCAACAAAGTAGCGAAAGTTGTATTTTCCTGGTCTCTCAGGAAGTCCACGGGGAGGTTTCGGTAAACTCCGTATACTTACTAAAATCTAAGTGAAGAGAAATTTCATTCATTATCTGTCACTCAAAGATCGGCTTTTATCATCATTCATCATCATCTAATAAAAATAACTGAAGACTAGCTTAGGCTATATACCCTTTGCCTTCCTTTTATAGGAAAATAACAAAATCAAAAAGAAAAAAAACTGATGTCATTTCAAATTGGCGCCAAAATCTGACAAATCGTTGTAGAATTTTGATTAAATTTTGGTCCACTTATTTGTCTTTTTCTACTGTTATTTTAGATTTTATTTGTTAAATATTAATAAGTAGAATTTTGCTTGTTATTTCAAAATAATGAAGTTTACCATCCCTGAAATATCTTGGCACAATAGAGATCCTGTTCTCAGTGTAGACTTCCAGCCAAAATCCGAAGATAATGGACCTTTACGACTTGCAACTGGTGGCACTGATTCACATGTTTTGGTTAGTATTTACCTACTCTCTTGGTGTAATTATTTATACGAAACATTATATGTTAAATCATTCAGACGTTTGTAAATGGTCAATGAGAAAATAGATTAATCAAAAAAAAATATTTTTCTGTATGTTAGATTTGGTATCTAATAACTACAGATTCTGGAGCTGTTAATATTGAAGTGGCTGCTGATTTAACTCGTCATCAAAAAGCTGTAAATGTAGTGAGATGGTCACCAAATGGTCAGTTGTTAGCTTCTGGAGATGATGAGTCTATTATATTTATATGGCAACAGAAGACTGATAAAGAAACTGCTCCAGTATTAGAACAAGGAGAAGAACAGTACAAAGAAACATGGGTTATTTACAAGGTGAGTTATTATTTACCTACTTTACCTGAATAATTAAAATTGCTTCTCCAAATGTATTGTGTGAGATTTTTTTTTACTCATACTTTTATTATTCAGATTCAGAACTACCATTAGTAATTGTGATTATGAAATTTGAATAATCATTTGAACTTTATTTAAGGTTTTGTCAACTAATTATCTTTCAATAGATATAAAAACTGAGTATAATCTGATTTGATATTTGAGAAAATCTAACCCTCTTGTTAAAATTAAACAAATGACTCGCTTAGTGAAACCATTGATTTTATTTTATAGTTTTTCCAAAGGATAGTTCATTACTTAAGAAAATTCTGAGAACTTAACCTAATTTTTTTATAATTTTTATATACTTTATGCATTTTCAATGCGATCTTATAAGATAAATTATTATAATAGAAAAATACTAGAAAAAATCGACTCGGGTCACAAGTGAATCTCAGGCGGGAATCGAACCCGCAACCTTTGGAAATCCGGTCCAATGCTCTCGCAATTGAACCCGGCGGGTTCGATTCCCGCCTGAGATTCACTTGTGACCCGAGTCGATTTTTTATAGTATTTTTCTATTATAATAATTTATCTTATAAGATCGCATTGAAAATGCATAAAGTATATAAAAATTATAAATCTTACATGGCTGTTTCATCTTAATCGATTGACCAAACATTTGTAAAAATGTTTCTTTCGAATACGAGAGGATGTTCCTCTCATTGATGAAACAACGCTGGCCTACAGCGTAAAATCAGGAATGTACTAGAAAATTTCGACGAGTGTTCGCAAGGCTCGGTAGCTCAATTGGGAGAGCATTGGACCGGATTTCCAAAGGTTGCGGGTTCGATTCCCGCCTGAGATTCACTTGTGACCCGAGTCGATTTTTTATAGTATTTTTCTATTATAATAATTTATCTTATAAGATCGCATTGAAAATGCATAAAGTATATAAAAATTATAAATCTTACATGGCTGTTTCATCTTAATCGATTGACCAAACATTTGTAAAAATGTTTCTTTCGAACACGAGAGGATGTTCCTCTCATTGATGAAACAACGCTGGCCTACAGCGTAAAATCAGGAATGTACTAGAAAATTTCGACGAGTGTTCGCAAGGCTCGGTAGCTCAATTGGGAGAGCATTGGACCGGATTTCCAAAGGTTGCGGGTTCGATTCCCGCCTGAGATTCACTTGTGACCCGAGTCGATTTTTTCTAGTATTTTTCTATTATAATAATTTATCTTATAAGATCGCATTGAAAATGCATAAAGTATATAAAAATTATAAATCTTACATGGCTGTTTCATCTTAATCGATTGACCAAACATTTGTAAAAATGTTTCTTTCGAATACGAGAGGATGTTCCTCTCATTGATGAAACAACGCTGGCCTACAGCGTAAAATCAGGAATGTACTAGAAAATTTCGACGAGTGTTCGCAAGGCTCGGTAGCTCAATTGGGAGAGCATTGGACCGGATTTCCAAAGGTTGCGGGTTCGATTCCCGCCTGAGATTCACTTGTGACCCGAGTCGATTTTTTCTAGTATTTTTCTATTATAATAATTTATCTTATAAGATCGCATTGAAAATGCATAAAGTATATAAAAATTATAAATCTTACATGGCTGTTTCATCTTAATCGATTGACCAAACATTTGTAAAAATGTTTCTTTCGAATACGAGAGGATGTTCCTCTCATTGATGAAACAACGCTGGCCTACAGCGTAAAATCAGGAATGTACTAGAAAATTTCGACGAGTGTTCGCAAGGCTCGGTAGCTCAATTGGGAGAGCATTGGACCGGATTTCCAAAGGTTGCGGGTTCGATTCCCGCCTGAGATTCACTTGTGACCCGAGTCGATTTTTTCTAGTATTTTTCTATTATAATAATTAACCTAATTTTGTATAGTTTTATACTGTAAATTGTTTTAAATAAGCAAAGCTGAGATGCAAAAAAAAAAAAGAATAGTATTCTTTACATTTACACCAATAACCTTAGCCCAGCTCAGGTTTGTGTTAGGGATAGATGTGGCAAAAATGCTCTTATTCATCATGTGAACATGTGTATCGTCTGGGACTGTAACCCAGGACCATTGTCTTTGAAGCTAACTCTCTTGTTGTCAATGTGTAATTTTGTAGTGGAAAATATTTGAAATGGAATTTTCCATATTCAAAGCTTTTCCCATTTTTTATTGCTTACAATATCTAAAATGTTTAAGTAATAAGTGAAGTAGTTTAACTGTAGATATATTTGAATGCAGTTACAACCTTCCTCATAATCTAACTTTTGCTCTAGACACTGCGGGGACATATGGAAGATGTTCTTGATCTATGTTGGAGTCCGGATTCATTGCACATTGCATCAGGGTCTGTTGACAACAAGCTGCTGGTATGGGACATCACTCGTGGTAGATACAGCTCCATCATAACTGACCATAAAGGATTCGTTCAAGGAGTGGCATGGGACCCTCAGAGCAACCTAATAGCTTCTGCTAGCACTGATAGGTAATGTTCTGTAGTAATTAGTTTTTACTGCATAACATTGAGTGAACTCATAACAAATGTTTTCTATTTAATGAACACAATTATTAAAAAGAAAATTAATTTTACAGAGGAAATTGACTAGGCTCACATGCTCTTCATCATTGACAGGAGTGTCCTCACTTTCATAATAAAATATTTTTACAAATGCTTGACAATAGACTCAGATGAAAAAGCCATTATTGTTATATTTTGCATTTACAATTTTATGTGATAAATATTAATGGAAAAATACCAAAAAAAAATCTCCGCTCACAAGTACTTCTCAGGCAGCATGAACCTGCAACCTTTGGATGTCCAGTCCGCAATAGGCAATATTTATAGAATATATTATAAATACTCACAATTTGAGTACAAATGCCCATTATTCCTTTTACAAACATTTGCCCTATACGGACTATTAACTGAGACCATTTGTATTTGAAGGCCATGCCTGCTTAGCCAACCCAGTCGTTATTAAATGCATATTTAAAACTTAAATTAATTATTATACAATTTCTGTTGCTTTTTTGAATTTCAGAGTGTTCCGTACATTTGATGTCAACACAAAGAAAGTTGTTTCCCGAAGCAGTAAAGCCACACTGCCGTTCCCCTCAGACCATCCGTTGCATGAAGTGAAGGTTCGCTTGTACCACGATGACACCCTGCAGACCTATTACCGTAGGTTGCAATTCAGCCCTGATGGTCTGTTGATTGCAGTGCCAGCTGGAAGGATCGAACCGGAGCAGGGCAAGATGGACTTAAAGCCTATCAACGCTGTATACATTTATACTAGATACTCTCTTAAAGTGTAAGTGTCTTCACAGATTATATTTTATAATTGAATGATTTCTTTACTTCTCGCTTTGATTATAAATTATAGATAATATTATTTTCATTTTTGAATATTGTAATTTAAAATTGAAATATTGTAACTATTTTAAAAACTTTGATATATTATTTTAACAGGTAAATATTAGAAATAATTGACTCACCTCACAAGTCATTTTCAGACAGGAATAAGGCTGCCTCAAGTTACATGAGCATATTGAAAATGCAAAAAAATATAAAAAATCAAAAATATCTCAAAATATATTCCAATTACAGACTTGATTGTCTGAACCTCAAGTTATTCTGATTGGAAGTATCTGTATTGTCGATCGTCATCAAATAACTTATAGTTTCCATACATGCATGTTTCAAGGCTGTGTGCTTATTTTTACTTTCACCTATTACTACCTGTTACACCAAGCGGTGCTCAACATCTCTCAGACCTCACCTTCGGCGCCAACATCGAGTCCAAGGCTCAAACTGCAGCTAAAAAACTGGACGTCCTAAATAAGGGCAAGCGATATCTCACGCCGGGACACCTTTTAACTCTCTATAAAGCTCAAGTCCGATTTTGCATGGAATATTGCAGCCACCTGTGGGACGGCTCAGCAAAATACTAACTTACTGCACTGGACACGACTCATTGGTGACAGCAAATTGGTGAAGAGCAAGCTTCACACCTTAGCTCACCGTGTCAAAGTTGCCTGTCTGTCGGTCTTTTACAGAATGTATTTTGGAGAGTGAGCTCAGGAGCTGCATGTGCTCATACCGCCATCCCCTTTTTTCATCGGACATCCAGACGCACTGCGGGCTACCACGCTTTCTTGGTTGCTACTCCTACCTGTCGCACCAAACGCTTCTCAACTTCTTTTATAAAGCGCACAGCAAAGAAGTGGAACTCCCTCCCTGCGTCTGTATTTCCGAGTACTTAGCACCCGTCCGTATTTAAAGCCATGGTTAATAAACACCTGAGTTAGCTCGGTCTATCGTTGATTCTGTGAAGTGAACAGCGAACCATATTCACATCCACATTCATTCATCCCATGCGTGACTGGAGTTTGCTCCTTAAAAACGATTATCTTAAAATATATATAATAGGCAAAGGAAGTAAATGAATTCATATATTTATTCATATTAATTTCATAAACATATGTTACTTAAATTATGGTATTATTATTTATATTTTTTTATTTGTAATTAGTAGTGAGAAAGAAAGAGAGAGAGAGTTAATATGTACTTGGGACTGAGGAGCGGGGAGCGCTATAAGATGTGCGAGTATATTATGCAGAGGAAATGTGACCCTTCACTGTTTGTTAACGTTTGATTTTATTACCCATCTATTTTTCATACCGTGCGCTATCTAGGAAACGATTCTTAAGGAGTTAAATTCCAAAATATATTCATATATGTACACACACACATGTAATGTGTAATTGAAGAGTACGCTTGATTGTAGGCCTGCGTGTGTCCTGCCTTGTGGAGAGCCAGCCTTAGTGGCCCGTTGGTCGCCTCTCGTCTACTCTGCGAGGAGCGAAGGCCCGCCTTCCGCCTTCCCAACGGCCACCCGCATGGTGCTGGCCATCGCTACCAAACGCTCCGTCTTAGTCTACGATACGCAACAGAAAACGCCGCTGGCGGTCATCTCCAACATTCACTACACCAGGTGAGCTATATATATATTTCGAAGAATCACTTTTGATATAATAATAATAAATTGTAAATACAGTTCAATACCGAGAACAATAATTGTCATTACTTGTTTTAGACCATTACGGGGTAAATGCTGGCGCGAAATAAGGATTCGATTATTTATTAAGGTTTACACTTAACTGACTTTTTAAACACTAGCACATGTAACATAAAAATAAAGACAATAATTTAGTTAATAATTTCAATGCAAATTATAGTGAGCTCCCAACACCGTGAAAATTACTAGTTCACGTGATCATACGTTGCTGTGTTATAAATTAAAATGAAACCTTACCTATGTCCTGTGGAAACAAATCTAGCAAAATGAAAATAGAATCATCAAAATCGGTTGAGTAGTTTCAGAGTTCATCGCTGTAAAAACACTGTGATAAACATAAAATAATGAAAATATATTTTATGCATTTATCAATGCTATCGTATAAGATCAATTATTATAATAGAAAAATACTAGAAAAAATCAACTCGGGTCACAAGTGAATTCTCTCTTCCCGCATGAAAATTCACTTGTGACCCGAGTCGATTTTTTTCTAGTATTTTTCTATTATAATAATTTTATTTATAGTTGACCCGGCCACGCATTGAGGTGATATAAATTAAACTGAAACCTATCCTATGTCCTAAATTGGACCAAATCTAGCAATATGGAAAAAATGAAATAAAAAAGAAACAATCAAATTGGTTGTAGGTAGTTTCAGAGGTCATCGCAGTCAAACACTGTGACAAGAGAATTTTTATATATATAGATACAGCTCCGAAGCACTTCAACTGATTTCGATGATATTTTTTTCATTTTGCTGGATTTGTTCCAAATTAGGACAAAGGATAGGTTTAATTTTAATTTATAACGCAACAACGCGTAGCCGAGTCAACTAGTAATTTTCGTTTTTAGTCTGAACGGATTTCCCCCAAAAACTCCAATCTGTACATTTATTTCTAGTCCTTTTATTTGTAAACTAGCGTTTTCATCAACTTTTGTATAGACCAGTGATTGGATGTATAGCTGACAATTTATTTACTTAAGCTACTCCATGCCGCCATTTGTACGTCTCGTTGTGTGTATATAATCATTAATGTTAACTGTTAATTACTCGTTTTTATAAGTGTTAAACGCTGTGAAATCGGGCATGGATTTCCCATGGTGGCACTTTTCTTACAATCATAAGTCCCAGATCAGCTACTGTTAATATTTTCTTGTTATCTTCTAGACATGAGTAACTCAGCTTTGAACCAGTTCAAATATTCAGATCAAATTGACTTGAGTCGTTGATCTGCAGCTCAACGATAAAATAAACAGGTCACTGCTCACCAGGTTGGGTATATTCATCCATAGAGTCACAGACACCTGAGTATTATTATCGGCGAACGACCCGCAGACGGCGAAACGAAACGTTTAGGTTTAGGTACTGAGGGAGCTGATCTGTGAACCGTTATCTGATCTGCGGCTCACAGTTTTTTTGTTGAGTTACTCATGTCTATAATCTTCTATAGAAATTAGGTTCAAATTATTCAGTTTTTCTCCACTTATAATAACACTTTGCTATTGCGACTAATTTAAAAATTTATTAGTACTTTTAAGCTTAATACATAAATTTACAAAACAAGCAGGCGCGATGTAGAACGGTACAGCGCCATCTATTGCCGTGTTTAACAACTAAACAAGTATATTCTTATAAATTTATACAAAGATAAGTCAACCTTACCATATTTCCTATACAGGCTTACAGATCTAAGTTGGTCAGCGGATGGACGTAGGCTGGTGGCTTCCAGCACTGATGGGTTCTGCTCAGTCATCTCCTTCGGGGAGAAAGAACTCGGGGAACCGCTGTCTAAACAAGATGTCGTTTTACACACACCCGCAGGTATGATTTTTTATTACCTTTATTCTAAATTACAAGTTGGTTTTTTTCTGGTCGAGAGGCTAGATTTGTTTAAAGACAGATTTGCCCTGGGTACAGATCGTCTACTTTTCGTGGTAGTTTCCGCTACTCTGACACGAAGTGCTGGAATAAAATTGCCACTCCGAGGTCCCGGATTCGTTCGCCGGCCGGGTCAAAATCGAAAACTTATTGCTATGAAATAATAAGCAGTCCTAGGTTTGAGTCCCGGAAGGTGTAAACGTTAGTGTAGTGTTGTGCAAACTGAATGAAATTATCTAAGAGGCTAGTCTTAGAGCTCTAATGTTAGAATCAGCATTTATTCATGTTCTTATAAAAAAAAAAAAAACTGTTAAAACAAATCTGATATACATACCAATTTATTTTAACGTAAATTATAAAGTATCTATAGTAATTATTATCATTGTCAGTTGAACAATTAAGGATTGTGTATTTATTTGACTCATAACAGAATTTTAATATGCATTAATTTTTTTGACAGCAGCCCCTATGGATGTTGAAGAAACTGAACCTCAAAAAACTGAAACAAAATCAGAGAAAGCGCCCGAAGAAGCCAAAACAACTGCCAACCTGCAGAAAATAGATTCGTTCATCAAGTTTAAGACCCCTTCGCAGAAATCCCCGAAGAAACAGAAAGTTCAACAAGACAAACAGAAAACACCTGTTAAAAGAGATATTTTAGAAGAAGTGGCTATGCCCTCATGGTCTGACAATTCGAACAATGAAATTGTTATACCAAAGCAGGATGAATCTATGGATGTTGACACCCCTGATATACCATCTGCTGTAATAGAAATTGAAGATAGTGAAGACATCAAATTAGTTTATGATGAATCGGAAACAAGAACTGGAGAAAGCCAAAGCCAGCCTTCAAGTGATAAGAAATCCATGCCCGATGAAGCAAAGACAAAATCGATTGAAAGTGAACCTCCAAACGAGAAGAAACAGTCACCTGAAAGAAAGGAAGAATTGCAGAAAAGTCTACCGAGTACCCCAAAAAGTTCATCTACTAAATCAGATGGTAGCAATTTCTTCAAGCAAGCCAAAGTGACCGATATCAAAGAGCCGGTCACAGTAAAGGCTGCTCCAAGCCCTAAAGCACCACGAAGAGTCAGTTTCGTTACACTCTCAAGCCCTAAAAATGCAAAGAAAAAGTGAAAAAAAATCACTTGTAACCAGGGACTCGTTAATTTTAAGGGTAAGTGAAAACACAATCAGTTTTTAAAGTAAACATTTATAATAAATATTTACAATTCAATGCTATCACATTTCAAATAAAAGAGAGTATAATAATAACAAAATATATTCCATCAAAGTCATACTTACCTAACTTATCAGTGACTCGTCTCAGTTAAATTTTTCTTTCCAAATAAATCTATACAGATATCAAAAACAAAGTGTTTAATTAATATCTGCGAGTGAAATCAACTTATCGAGGTTCAATTGAAACCGATGTTAGTCTGTGTGATATGAGATATTTATTTACTTCAGTTCGTCTACCTAAAGCTACCTACAACATAGCAAATGTTCTAATTGAGATGTATTAATATATAACTCGTCACTTTAAAATGCACCGATCAACTATATTTTGGAGAATACTCTGCTCTGTGGCATATACGAATACACCATTTTGTCCCTTTCAGTCTTGGGTTTGATCCGCCGATAGTTCGGCGTAGAATCGCTGACGACTCATCGTTTATCTATAGAGCCGCGCAAAATCTCGTAGAAGTCGCGTTAATTCTTTGCATTTCTCTGCTCTGAAACAAGACATTACACATTTTACTGTTACTGTTAATACAAAGTTACTAACATTTTATAACAAGACTAGCGGCCCGTCCCGGCTTCGCACGGGTAGACAAAATTCTTTAAATTTTTTCTAACATTCAATATAGCCTATGACACTCAGCAATAATGTGCCTTTCTATTGGTGAAAGATTTTTTAAAATCGGTTCAGTAGTTCCCGAGATTACCCCTTACAATTTAACAAATATACAAACACACAAACTTTACTTCTTTATAATATTAGTATAGATATAGTTCAAAATAGTTTTATCAGAGCCTGTAAGTATTATGATAAATACTTGTCTATAATTGATTCTTTGAAAGATTTACTTAAAGACTCATATATAAAATTTTACTTGATGTTATTACATTGTTTTCTACATTTTTGTAAATCGTAATAATTGTTACAACTTCCAGTGTTTAGCATATTTTTCTTAGTTTTACGAGTTGTATTGATTATAGGTATACATTGAGGTAACTATGGGTCTATACCCACAAATATTATTTGAATGACTGTTTATTTCTATAAGTAAATAAACATAGATGATGAAAGTGTAGCAGAGTTCGGTTGCTAAGCGTTTAAGTCTCTCAGAAATAACTACATAATTATTAAAAATAATTTGTGTTTTATGGTAGTCCATTTTGGGACATCTCTGTTCTATTCCAGATCTGTCTTAAGTTATTGAATGTAATGTAAAACTTCCATATAGGCAACATGCATACATATTGAAATATATTTTTTATAAAAATGTAGTTTCCTTTTTTTTTCCCCGCGTATTGGTCTGTTACTCTCTTAATTTGCTGTGCCCCACAGGATACCGTATAAAACAAAATTTGTGGGGAAAGTAATAAAATATATATAATATAATATATATTGAGTCTTTCATCACGCTTCCCTGGGAACTTAAAGGTTCTGACCTCATTGTGTGAAGGTAGAGATCAAGTTTACCCCTCTAAATGATATCAAACATGACTTAGATCTAAGTCTGATCGAGTCAGTTTTCAATTGAGATATATCCACAGAACAAGCTCTGCTTAAAATAGGTCATTTAGAATGAACAGATTCAAGGCACCATTTAGTTTAGCTCGTTTAATTGTAGATCTTATTGGGCTCCCAGATTAAATTAAGATCAAGAGCGATATAGAGGCCATGCGCTCTATTCTAAGGAGGTAGCTTAAAAGGAGGTTTTGGTCCCTAACTTTCCGTTTGGTGAAGGTATTTTCCGCGCATGGTTGCTTCGGAAAATACCTGTACCGGATAAGGAGAGAAGAGACCTCTGCCTGTCACGAGTGCGGCGCTGCAGAGGACACCGCACAGTACACCCTGGAGGTGTGCCCGGCATGGTCTTCGCAGCGCGGCACTCTGGAGGCGGTGATAGGATGTGACCTCACGCTTGCCGCTGTGTGTTGATGTTGACAACCGAGAGTTCTAGAGACGCGGTGGTCTTCTTCTGCGAGGAGGTTATCTCACAGAAGGAGGCCGCCGAGAGAGTGCGAAGAGAGCGCTAATGCATCTCTCCTAAGGCGTAGGTGGAGAAATGGGAGAAGGCGGCGCAATGCGCAGCAAATCCCAACGTAGCACGGGTAACAGGCCGTGCTAAGAGGTGAGAGGGTTGTCCGACACCATCTGGACACCCCAGCCACCCTGAAAGAACTGCAGGGGATGTGGGCCGCTCTTCCCTCTCTTCCAGGAGAAGAGAGTGCTTAGAGGCGGCCAGATAAAGGAGGCTTCAGGTCGAACCAAACCGGGAGAAAGGGGATAAGGGCGGCTTGCGGTAATACAACTAGCCCCCGAGCCAGGCTAGTCGACAGAGGACTGGGAATCCGACCGTCGGCAGTGCACAGCTTTGCGAGTCTGGGGAGATGCCCAGTGTGTCGGGTACACACGGGCATCCCCCATTCGAAAGGGGGCCATCAAGCTGCCTGTCGGGGTGGGCCCACGGATCTCAACAGCTGCGGAGAGAGTGCACCGATGGGTTTTAGTGAGTAGGCCCGCCACACTCACACTCTGGCGGGAGAGTCTCACATAACCCCACTGCTCAACCAGCAGTGGGGTATGCGTAAAGCATTTTCCCTCGCTAAAAACAAGGATCAAGAGCGAACTCATTTAAAAAAAAATGGATTACCCACCTCATCGCATACTGGTGGAAGTGTGCACACTGTTGAGGAGTGGCAGCAGCATGTGTTCTTGGCAATCTCTGAAGCGCCCCCTGGAGCCAGTCTCGGCCGTTGGCGCGTTGCCAGATGACCAGCTCCAACATTGCCTCGGCCACCTCTGACAGCATGTAGGAATGCAGGTGCAACACGCTAGCCTCCAATAGTGCGTATGTCAGTTCTTCGCCGTGCGTTGACAGAGCTTCGCTGGCTAGACCTGAAAACGGAAGCCGGAGAGCTATTTTAAACCATTATTCAACATAAATAAATAAAATAAATCACCACAGACTAATGGCGTGAGTGCAATGCCACAAGCTGATACTCAGTCTGACCTTTTTTTATTATTTTGAATGGGTTCGCTATTGATCCCAATCAAGACAGGATCCACGATAGAACGATCTAATCCAGAAGGTGCCTATTGCTTTGAATATACGAGGGTGGGTCAAAAAGTTCGCGGAATGGAGGGTAAAAAGTAAGAAATAAAACACAAAAATATTTTTCCTTCTCAATGTATTCCCCCTTAACTCTAATACATTTATAAGACCTATCAATTAATTCATTAATACCTTCGAAAAAAATGATTTCTCTTTGTCGTCAAAATTGGCCGAAATTGCCCTCTTCACTTCTTCATCGCTGGAAAATTTCTTCCCTCGAAGCTCTTTTTCATTTTTGGGACTATTTTGACTTCAGACTATTTTGGAAGACATCTCTTCCAAAATAGTCTGGGGAGGTTTGCCTAGTTTGGTAAGGAACTTGATGACTGCGCGAAACTCAATTTTCTCCATGTTGCAAATTTTCTTCCGGATTGACTTTTTGATTGATGTGTAGCTCAGGTAATTATGACCTCTTTTTTTTGAGACTTTATTAACGCTCTTAATGAGCGTCACAACTAGCGCAGGTAGTAAAAAGTCACCTTTTCCCCCTCCATGCCCCTCATTCCGCGAACTTTTTGACCCGCCCTCGTAAGTACTTGGAAATACAGACGCAGCAAAGCAATGTTCCACTCCTTTGCTGCGCGCATTATGAAAGATCTTGAGAAGCACTTGGTGCGACAGATCGGAATAGCAACCAAGATAGAGTGGTAGCCCGCAGTGAGTCTGGATGTCCAATGGAAGAAGGGTGATGGCGATAAGAGCACATGTAGCTCCTGAGCACACTCTCCAAAGTAGATTCTGTATTACCTGAATGGTGGTGGCGATGGTTGGCAGCGCTGGCCAAGTCGTAGAGGAACTTCATCACGGAAGAGTTGGCATCACGGTGGTCGAGTTTGGAGGCTAAACGGGCGCATTCGACTGCCGCACCCGCCGCTCCACAAGATAAGAACTCCAGGGGAATCCGTTGCAAAAACCTATGGAAGGAGAGCTTACATTGATGATTTAGTCAAGTCACAATTGATACATACAAAAATACAAAATATAAATAAATAAATTACATAATATAATTACATTTTTTGTGAATTTTTCAATTGATAATTTGTTTATTGTACATTTTTATGAAGTTGGTCTGTGGGATTAATTTGTTCTGTTTATTAGTGATTCGTAGACTTGTACCTTGTATTACTGTATACCTATTAAAATGCGTTTTAAGTACTAAACATCACATTATATTATAATTTTTAAA
This sequence comes from Calamotropha paludella, assembly GCA_927399485.1. NCBI lineage: Eukaryota > Metazoa > Arthropoda > Insecta > Lepidoptera > Crambidae > Calamotropha > Calamotropha paludella. Next base: position 1,251,952 of record OV656806.1, on the reverse strand, counting down.
CTGTTTTTATTTGTGAGGGCCCATAATTAGCTTATAGCTGTTAATTTTTCTACCTATTGTAATTAATTTAGCCATTGGTCGTCCGACAATAAAATAAATAAATAATTACCTGATGCAAAGTCTAAAAAGGTCATCCACCGTGTCCGGGTTATCTTGCAATCCATTAGGCTGTTGTAGCAACTGGAATGCTTTAGGCATAAGAGCTTGTAACATGGCTATGAGATCCGGAACGCATTCCGGCGTCGAAGCCAATTCGTCTAATAGAACAGATCCTAGGTATAGCAAGCAGGAATGTGCCTGAGCTTCGTATAGGTGGGTCAGAGTCTGTGCTAGAGGTTGTAGTAATCCGCTTGCGTGTTTTCCCGTGCATCGGATGGCGAAACGAAGCGCTCTGCATGATCGTTCCATTACTCTGCCGTCAGCGTCATACCTGAAAAGTGGAATTTAGTGATAATACTGTAATAAAAATCTAATTTTTATGAGACATTGCCCAATTAGTTCTACCTATTTCGGTAAAGTTAACTAGTGACTGAATTAGTAAGGTTTTATATTTTTTATGTTAAATGCGTTATTTCTCTCTCTATCGGTGAAAAAATATCATTCAAAAAGCTGTAATAAAGATTAAATCAGACTGCGCGCTATAAAACATTATATCATGCTCGCGGATTTTAAGGGGTTAATATGTACTATTGTTTCTTAACTCCTAGTGTCAGAGGGTAAATTTATTTAAACATTATTATTTAGGCCACAATTTTGTTCGGATTAGTAGCTAAACTTGGTAGACCATGGTCATTAGCCTTAACAGTATTTTTCCTAAAAAGTGGAACTAACTGTTCGGGTCTTAAATTTAAATCCTAAAGAGAGGATGAGAATTGTGAACGTTAAAAATATATAATACTAAAAATAGAAGAGCCTCCATTAAGGTTATTAATTTAAAGTATATTGTCAAAAATACAAAAAGACAAATTTTTTGTAAATAACTTTTGCATTTTAAATCAACACGCACACGTTTTCACTTGGGAGTTTCAACTTACTTGTACATAATATCCCTAATGACTGGCCAAGTGTCCGCTAACGCGGGAAGACACGGGTGCGTCCCACTAGTGGGCGACGACACGTCCACGTCCCGGAACAGAGCCGCGATCTTGTCCAGGCACACCACGGGGTCTGAATCTGTGCCTTTCTTCAACTCTTTGTCAGATTTCCAGAGTTCAGTCAGCGGAGTCAGCTGCACTGCGACCGCCTCCCGCATTGCTACGTTTAACTGTGAAATAAAGGTGTTATAGATTTAAATATTATTACTCTTGGATGCTGTTTTAGAGTTGTTACCTTTATTCCTCTATTTTTGAAGAAGATAAGTGAAACGATAGCGGTCCTACCTTCTGCGCCAAAGGTATCCTGGTAGAGGTATATGTTTGTGTGATGAACATAAGCATTTGTTCCCGAGTCATGGTCGTTTATATAATTATTTATGTATTCTATACATTATTTTTAGTTTAGGACTAAATAATTGTTGTGAGTTGTCCAGAATTTATATAAAGGGTCCGCCAAATAACTTTTTTTTTTCAACTAGTGCTTATTTCGTGAATGGTAACACTTAGCTCATGTCTGATTTGACAGATAATTAGTTTTATCCCTCCGCTGAACGAATATGGTTGTGTATACGCTTGAACAACGCTGGGAAATATTGCGACATTACTTTGAAAATCATGGTAATGTTGCAGAATGTGTGCGAAAATTGCGTACGGTTTTTGGAAGAAGAGAAGCACCGTCAGCTCCGTATTTTCGTTATCTTGTGAAAAAAGTGAAAGAAACTGGCATCCTCATCGATAAACCAAAGCGTGAAAAGCCAAAAACAGTGCGTACACCCGAGAATATTGATGCTGTGGCAGAAAGTGTGCGTGAAGCGCCATCAACATCAATTCACCGTCGTTCTCAACAATTGAACATTTCGGAGACATCATTGAGACGAATTTTGCATAAAGACCTTGGTATGACGCCATACAAAGTCCAATTGGTTCAGGAGTTGAAGCCAACTGATCATCCAATGCGTTTTCGCTTCGCTGAGTGGGCCTGCGATCGACTTACAGAAGATGCCGATTTTGCCAAAAAAAATCATCTTTTCGGATGAAGCTCATTTTGATCTTGGCGGGTATGTAAACAAGCAAAATTGTCGCATTTGGGGCACAGAAAACCCGCACGCATACATTGAAAAGCCGGTACACCCAAAACGAGTCACTGTTTGGTGCGGATTTTGGTCCAGAGGCATAATTGGGCCATTTTTCTTCGAAAATGAGCAAGGAGTGGCCGTTACAGTCAATGGCGATCGTTATCGGGCCATGTTGAACGAATTTTTGTTCACAAAAATTGAAGAGGAGGATATTGGCAACATTTGGTTTCAACAGGACGGCGCTTCGTGCCACACAGCCGAAGCTACACTCGATGTTTTGCGCCCTGTTTTTGAAGATCGCATTATCAGCCGCAGAGCTGATGTCGTTTGGCCACCTCGGAGCTGCGATTTGACACCGTTTGACTATTATTTGTGGGGTGCCCTCAAAGATAAGTGTTACGCCGACAAGCCAGAGACAATTGACGCTTTAAAGGACAATATTCGTGAAGCCATTGGTGAAATACAGCTGCACACAATCGATGTGCTTAAAAATTGGACCGATCGTGTAGGCTACTGCATGGCCAGCCGTGGCAGCCATTTGAATGAAATTATTTTCCATTATTAACCGGAAGGATTGTACTTTCAAATAAAAAAAGAAATTTGAGAAAATATTCAGTAGTTTTTTTTTTATAGCATTTTCAAAAAAAAAAGTTATTTGGCGGACCCATTATTTATATAATATGTCTTAAAAACTCAAATGTAATTCTGAGGTGAGATTAGAGCTCTAATTTTGGCTGAATGAAGTTACGAAAGTGATGTGACTCGAAGTTGGAATGGACCATTCTGTCGTGTTGTTGGGTACAACCACCCCGGTTGTGTGGCATGGAGTCAAGTGGTGCCGCGCCGGTCGTGTTTCATGAAGCCAGGTGGGACGGACCAGTAGTGTCGCATGGAACCAGGTGGGGCTGACCTGGTAGTTCAGCTTAACGCTTATTTAATACTAGCTGACCCAGCCACGAGTTGCTGTGGCACAGTAATTTTTTTTTTGATAAAAGATTTTTTCTAGAATAAAAGTAGACTAAGTTACTCCTTATTACATCAGCTACCTGCCAATACAAGTCCCGTCAAAATCGGTCCGGCCATTTCAGAGATTAGCCGGAACAAACAGACGGACAGACAAAAATTTTAAAAAATGTTATTTTGGTGTATGTACCGTATAAATATTCATATGCATGTAGTTAAAAACGGTTATTTCAATATTACAAACAGACACTCCAATTTTATTTATATGTATAGATATACTCGTATATTAGACACTTTAGTATACACTCCGCCATGCTACATTTCATAATTTAGAACTTGATTATTGAGCTTTTATTGTTTTAAAATGTCACACACATCTATGTTGCTCATCTTTGTGGTCACTCTTGATTGTAGGTAAAAATCAGCAATTTACTCGTGATGTGAGTAAATGCGAACACACATATTTGTTAATTACCTGAATTTGTTTTTAGTTCTAAGACATATTTATAGTATATGTTATGTAGTATAGCATGTAGCCAGAAGAGACCAACCCGGTAGTTTAGCATGTAACCAGGTGACACCGACCCGGTAGTACAGCATGTAACCAGGTGTAAAAGACCCGGTAGTTTAGCATGAAGCCAGGTGCAACCAACCCGGTAAACTAGGTGGGATCACCTAGTGTGATATGGAGACGAGTGGGGCCAGGTGCAATAGACCCGGTAGTGTAGCATAGAGCTAGGTGGGATCGCCTCGGTTGTGTGATATGAAAACAAGTGGTAGGTGGAACTGACCTGGTCGTGAGGCAGGGCGCCAAGAGCGGCAGCTAGCGCCCGTGCCAGAGCCGCGGCTGCGGGAAGGGGCAGAGAACAAGAAGCCCTCGTAGCCTCCAGGAGAGAGCTCGCGTGGGCAGACGCAGCGGCTCGACACGCCTTACAAATGTTCTGCACGGAAACCATTCACATTGTATGTTATGTTTTATATAAAGTAAGACCATAAAGAAAATATGTAAATAAAAGAAAGCAACATAAATTTGTAATTTATTTAGATGTAGAATAAACACATCAAACATCATTATAATTATATAGCACCACTCTTCTATAAGGCCAATGATATTTATTCTTTAAATTATATCAATTTATGACCCTTTTAAGAAGCTTCTCAATCTTGATTTTGTTTGTTTAAATAAAGAAATAATGATAGGTATTTCGTTTTTAGGTCGACATTTACACACACACAATCTTCATTCAATGTTAATAATATTAAAAATTATTACATCTCATGTTTTTTAAATGTCTGTAACGTCTGTCCTAAAGGTGAACGCTAATGACTGGGACACAGTACACGACTACTCTGGTCATTAACGCTTCAATAGTTTTTTTAGAAAAATTGTTTTGTTTCAGATAAAGATTTTTTATTTTTTTATACGCGACTTCTTACGCGTGGATTAGATGGCCACCCTTATCACCTACGGGTATAAAAATAGCGTACGACCAATTCGCAGACCTAACAAATATAAAAAAAAAAAATCCGTAAAGCTGTTTTAAAGTAATTCGATAACAAACACTATGACACAATATTTTTATATGTATAATATACATATAAAAATATTGTGTCATAGTGTTTGTTATCGAAGTCCTTTACATTACATTTGGTTTTATATATCTAATATACATTCTATATTAGATATATAAAACCAAATGTACCAAAATTAAAAAAATTCTCACACGATTTTCGTCTTAAAACTTTAACGAATAGAGTTCAATATAGTAACGTAGCAATTGATACACATCAAGTTATGATTTGGCATGAAATGATTAATAATTTCAATGATTTTTTTGAATTTTATCTGAACTTGCCTTAGGTTGTTTTTTATTATTCAAAGGAAAGTATTTTCATACTGCTATGTAAACGAATAATGGTGCAAAATTGTTTCTTACGTTTCAATTCCTATACTGGAGCCGTAATCACGAAATGTCGGGATTAAATATAAAAAACATGAATAAACATATTGTAAAACCTTATACCGGATAAGTGAGTTTATTCAAAAAATCAATTAAGTGAGTTGCAATAGGCGCAATGTGTAGGAACTAAGAAAAAATAACCAATTATTACCTGCAAAGATATAGCAGCCGCATATGCCAGTTGTTCCTCATTCAATGCCCTGATGAGACAGCGAAGGCTCGGTTCTAGGGCTTCAGTGTGTTGTTCGATCCATTCGCATAGCTCTCCTAGCAGAAGTATGCAAGTCTTGCGAACTGCTGGGTGGCTGTTTTCGGGCATTGATAATATTGCTTCCACCACTTTAGGAACATATTCATACTCTTCCCTGTAAGTCAAAAGTACAATTAACTATTAAAGAAACATCTCTAAAATAAATAATAGTTTTTAAATATCAAGTGAAGATTTTTATAAGACCTAATTTAAAAACAGTTTAGAAAGGATAATCTCTTTGAATTATCAGTGTCAGACAACAAAATCACAGTAACAAGAGGATCAAATTTCCTTCCTTAGCATAGAAGAAATGTTTTTGCTTGTATATTTGATCAAAAAAAATTTTAATGATCACTCCAGTCCTTTTCCATCATAGTCGCCCTTAATTATATACAAATAAAGCCCATGTTGTTGCCAGTATTAAAGTATTACTCGCTTAAACTAAAGGTTCAGTTAGAAACTTTGCAATATTTTAAGAATGTCTAAATTTAAAGTATGTGATTGCTACCCAACATTTTGTGTCTAAAGTATGCCATCAATTCATAAATGTTGACTCACGGTAATATATTTTTGGCGACAGACTGCATCACAAAGAGTGCAGCCTCGGTCTGTTCCCAAGATATGTCTGCATGTAAAGTTGCGAACATCTGCCGGAAGACAGAGCTGGAGCCCACGATGAACACCACATCCTTTATCAGACCCATTACCTTCACACGGAACTCCTAAAAATAGCACATAAAAAAAAATGATGAAAACTAAAAACAAAGTATTTGCAGATTAATCCAATTAATTTTAGGAAGAAAAAATCTTGATAATGCCATACATTTAAAATGAATTTACACTCGAATAGGTAATGTAGCTTAGGTTTATACAGATCCATCTAATGACCAGGTTTTGTGAAAGTATCATGTGAATCCCAAAGTAAACTTGATTATTGTCACTTAAGCTTAACATTAGAACAAATACTCTTGAAAATGTATATAAAAATCAATAAATCACTATATATCAATCAATCAATGATAAGTTGTGTCACTCATGCCAGAGGTTTTATGTATTTTCACACCAGCTAGTATACATATACACGATTAAAATATAATTACCATAAAAAATTAAACTGCGTTATCAGTATCGACTACTGATACTATAGACCTAGGTTTAAGCGCAAAAAAAAACATGAACTAATTTATCCTTAAAAAACTTAAAAAATGGTCTATCTCAAATATTTACTACGACTTTACTATCTTATTGAATACGTAACTTACACATAGGTATGTATCGGTGCGCAATGACCCAATCCTGGCGCGTGCAAACATAAAACCCCCGCCGCCGCGCCCTTCCCCGCTGCGCCCCTTCCCCCGCACTAGGGGTGTCCGTTTTGGAAAAACATCGATGTTTTTCTCGATTCGATAAATCAGAACTGTACATCGATGTCTTTCGATGTATCAGGTGTAAACAGCGATATTTTGTACGCATCGAGTACTTTTTTAGGGTTCCATACCCAAAGGGTATAACTACTTGTCAAGCCACGGTAGTAATTGCCAGTCAACATCCCTCATCAGTCCTGGTAGCAATTGCTACCATATTCAAATTACCGTGTGGCTTTAAATTACGATTTATTTTTGAGTTTTTATTTATCGTGAATAGGAAAGCGCTTGACCGCCATCACGCCTGATGGTAAGTGACGATGCGATCTAGGATGTAACGCGCTTGCCTAGAAGAAACCTATTCACTAGTGACTTGAAGATCCTAAATTGTATTTATCAGGCAAAGAGTTCCGCTCTTTAGCGGTACGTATTACAAAATTGGAACCAAAAATCTTAGTGCGACTCTTTGGTATATCAAACAAATAAAGCCAATTCGTAAGTCTGGTTGTCCGATGAAAAAATGGGGACGGCGGAACAAGGCTGTGCAATTCTGCTGCACACCCTCGGAAATGTATCCTATAAAAAACGGATAGGCTAGCTAACTTCCGTCAATGTTCAAGGCCCTTCAGCTTATTATTAAAAAGTTCGTTATTGCCGATGAGTTTCTTCGCCTTCGACTCCAGCGTCTGGAGTTGATATTGGACGGAACCGTCCTAAAGATACACAGATCTTAATATTCTGTGGTGGATTCTGTATTAATCAGCTTTATGGTAGTATTTTTTGATTGGTCCTGGCTTAATTATTAAGCGAGAAATAGGCATTTTTATCTAAGAATCCGACATTGTTTTCATAATTCGCACTGTACTGGGACTGTTGAGAGGGGTAAGGCGCGGTAACGGACTGACAAGTGGAAAAATGGAACCCTATTACTAAGATTTCGCCGTCCGATTGTCACCAGCCTGTATCTCATGCCAGTCCACTATTGAATCATCAACTTTTCTTTTTTAATTAAACAAATAGGGAAAAAAATATTAGGCAGAATTTTAGTGGTTAAACTTGAGTTTTTATGAAATTCATTGGTAAGATAAAAAATACGTGTGTAAACAACAACTACGCCTCCAAGCCCTCAGATGGGATTTGAATTTATATCTTATAGAAATATTGCATTGTGAATGCAAAAAATTAAATTAAAAACATAATTATAGCTGGTTCCATCTTAATCGATTGTTAAATATTTGTAAAAAATATTCCTTTCGATGTTGAAGGTAGTTAGCGTTCAACATTGGTGGAACGATACTAGCTCATAGTAGAAGTTGAAATACATTTGTAAAATTCGACACGTTTGCCAGCGTCTCGGTAGCTCAGCGGTCAGAGCAGTCACCCGGATAGCGAAAGGTCGTGGGTTCGTATCCCATCTGAGGGCTCAGAGGCGTAGTTGTTTTTTACACACGTATTTTATATCTTATAGAAATATTGCATTGTGAATGCAAAAAACATCGATACATCGAGTATATCGAAAGCATTTCAAAACATTGGATCGATTCGATGCATCGCATTGTAAACATCGATGTTTTCAATGCATCGATGTATATCGAATATCCCTAACCCGCACCACTCTGCACGTGTATAATCCCGGCATTTTGAAATCACGTGACATGCGCAGTAGTAAATAATGTACCTAAACTTGCTACTGCGCATGTCACGTGATTTGATGACGTAAATGCCGGGAACATAACCATTTCTTTGACCTTGACCTAATTACTTAGTTACCACTCGTCAGTCGGCCTGTGCGCATACGCTTTTGTGATCGATCAGTTACACTCGTTAAGTACATAATAAAATCATGGCTTATCAGTTTACATCTCGTGAATATGTCATGATGGTTCGTGCTTATTTTTTGAGCGGTGAAAACGTGTCGGCGGCTTTACGGATGTACCGAGAGCTGTACCCGAATGCTCGACAGCCAAACTACAGTACAGTGTTAAGTGCTTATCAACGGCTCCTAGACCATGGCTCATTTTACGTGCCATCGCACGCGCAAGGAAGAGGGAGACCACCGATCTCTCAGAACTTGTATGACGACGTGGTGACGTACTTTGAGGAAGATCCACGAAGAAGCACCCATGATGCTGCTCGACGATTTGGTATTAATCAATATTCGGCTTGGAAGATAATAAACTCGGCTGGTATGCATCCGTACCATTATCGTAAAGTTCAAGAACTTACGACTGTTGACCGAGAGCCGAGGATTACTTTTTGTCGTTGGGTAATAAGTAATCCAAACGCCAACGTGCTTTTCTCCGACGAGTGCCTTTTCACCAGAATAGGATTGTTTAACCATCATAATGAACATTGGTGGTCATACAGGAATCCTATGCTCACGCGAGAGCATTCGTTTCAACATAGGTTTAGTGTAAACGTTTGGGTCGGCATATTGAACCATGAAATCATCGGTCCATATTTTATTGAGAGCCGACTCACGGGCGAAACCTATTTAAATCTACTCCGCACGATGGTTTCGACTATGTTGGATGACATTCCACTGGCGAACTTGAGAGGGTTGTGGTTTCAACAAGACGGTGCACCTCCACATTACCATCGTGCTGTGAGAGAGTACCTCACCGAAGAGTTCGGTGACCGATGGATCGGCCGCGGCGGCCCGGTGCCGTGGCCCGCGCGCTCACCAGACCTTACACCTTTAGACTTTTTCCTATGGAGTGAAATAAAGCGTAGAGTGTATGTAAGTGAACCTGACACTATTGAAGTGCTAAAACAGCGAATAATAGACGCTTTTAATGAAGTGAAAATGCAAAGAAACGTATTAATTTCTTTAAAAGGAAATTTGTTAAAACGGGCTAGTGTGTGTGTTGAAAATGGAGGAGGACACTTTGAACAATTAATGAAATATTTGTAAGACAGTGACTTTAATGTGAACAGGTAATGTACATAACAATAATCTTTTTACATATGCTAATTCTAACTATGTTAATACGCCAAAATTACTCGTGAATAATTTAATGACCTATTTGCATTTTGGTTAAAAAAAATTTGTATGTTATTTTGTTAACTTAATACCTATCTAAACGTAATTTTGTCGGTTCTACGCCAAATAAAGTATGAAAGATAAGTTTGATTTATTAATTGAGTATTTACCTATCGGTGCTTTTTGGTTCTTGAGCGGGAGTGGGGCGGCTTGCTAGCATATATTCTACCTTATTGCCATGTACAGTAAGTTTATTTTCACTTGAGATGGTGTGATACGTTTTCATTGACGGAAGTTCATTGAATACAATGTATTGTGTCTGTAAATTTGGCGATATTTTCCGCAATTTTAAAAACTGAATAACTTTACTATTATTACTAAAAAAAAAAAATTCTTCGCATATTTATAATATTGATGCTTTCTTAAATTTGGCATTCCATTTTTTGTGGTAATTAAAATTTATAGGTGTATAGCATACACAATTTTTTACATCTCACTGTTCTTTTTAAAACTCCTCTTAAATTTTAATGAAACAACTTTGCATATCGTCATTGCGACTTTAAGACATCCCATGTGTAAAATTAGCGAGATAATCGATAAAAAGTGTCTACTAAAAAAATGTGAAGAAACTAACTCCAACTTTTTGTTGGAATTTTTTCAGTAGACACTTTTAATTGATTACCTCGTAAACATTAATTTTACACATAGGAGGTCTTAAAGTCGCAACGACGATATATTCTTTGTATTTAATATTTAATCCTGATGTTTCAACTTCTTTAACCGTTAACATTAGAATAAAAAACATTAAACAAGAATAATGTGTTGTGAATCTGGTAAAACTGATTTTATTTCAATATATGATAGGTGCAGAAATGTTGCAGAACCAGAAGGCTGTTGTGCCCTTCTCACTCTGCCTATATGAGTCATCAGTAGGTAGTGGATCAATGGTTCAAACAGTTAACAATATTATTATCAGCAAAAACTTTTAAAATGATTACAGTATCTATTTGAGACATAGTCTTATCACAAATATAATTACTCTGTAAGATACACTTGTAAAAAACAATAACACCTCCGAGCTATCAGATGGGACCCCACCCATCCCAACTGAAGGCTTGTAGGTGTGGTTGATTTTAACAGATCTATTTTATATCTTAAGAAAATATGGCAATTTGGATGCAAAAATAAAATGAATTAAAAAAATACTTTATGTTATGGTGTTTGGACCGTCGGGCCTGGTTTTCCAAGAGGATGTTATTTTTTTCTCCTCTGTCAGTTAGTCAAAATGAGTACCATTGCATATACTAATCTGTGAGTGATACTTACAAAAAACTCATCACCCTCATCTGGCAGCTGCGTGTGGTCAGGCTCACACTGGCAGTGCCTCGCCAAAGCTTCTATCAATCTCTCAATATGTGGTTTGAACACATCCGTCAAAGACTGGTAATTCCTCTGATATACTTCATCTGACAATTTATACCATAAATTGAATGTTATTTCAGCTACCTGATGAAGAAACATCAATAATTATTTTATATTGTAATATATGACAAGTTATAGTAGAAATTAAACATTAAAATGGTGTTTTCAGTATAAAAAAATATTGGCAGATAGATGTCAATGCCGATGAATAAAATTTTACTAAAGAAGAAATAAATAATACATAATAGAATAAATAACATTCACTAGGTAAAGCAAGTTAAATCATATTTCAAAAACTTACCTCATAATCATGATGACCCACACACACAAGTGCCAATTCCAAGGACCGTGTGGCAAAATGCGAGCTTCCGTTAGCAGCTGCATTTACAATCTTACTAAGAAAAGACTCAGCAAGCTCTGTAAAAACTCTAGCATAGTTTGCTGCCTTTTCTTCATCTTCATGGGCAACTGCCATATGATAGCTCTCTTCTAAAGCAGATACACTTTCAAATAATAGCTTTTCAACATCTTCACTATTGTTGTTTTCTTCTAAACAGTGAAGCAAAGAACAAATACAGTCACATGCTGCATCATGTAGAATGTTAATAGAATTATGATCCCTTAAAACTTGTAAGCTAAGTCCTACCACAGCATTTTGAGGTACTTCCTGTATGTTGACAGCCCTCACTTGTATCCACGAGGTCAAACACTTTATGACCTTTAAAGCTACATGAGTGCTTTGGGAGTTTACAATACTTTGTTTTAAAAATAAGTTTACAATTTGAGCATTGGCTCTTAACTCTTGTTTGATATCTTCTCTTCTATTTTCACCAAGCTTCAGATTGGAAGAATCTATTTCTTGAGGTAATACAGTTAAAATTTCTAGAAGGGCATAGTCATTTTTGTTAGAAAACGACGTAATTAGATCTGTTAAACAGTTTTGCCATGTAGGCATTTGTAATGCTAAATCAGCCAATGCAAGACTGAGTTGAGTGAGTATAGCAGCACTGGTATCTGGCGAGATTCTCTCTAGGTGGGCGACCAAGGAATCTCGCAGAGAAACTAAAGCTTCTGAAGGCAGCTCTGATAGATTGTGCTGCACCTTGGATCTCATAGTCTGAGCCGCAAAATAACAAGAGTGAATATCTTTTTTCTGTTGTAATAACTCGTCAGCTATTTTCCAAGAGTGTATCTGTAAACCAAACATGTAATTTAATTATTTATGTGGTTTTTATTTTACTACGAAATAGACCAATACAGTTAACTGTGAAGCATTATATGATCTAGGTCATGAATTGCAAATAAGTTAGTAATAACCAGAAATTTATTGTGCAACCAAATACTCACAGACTTCTGCATATCTCCAAGCCAAAGAGATGCCTTTTCCTTTTCATTTGCATTGGGGTTATCGTATAAGGCGCTTATGGCCTGGTATACCGTATCCATTGTGGGAGTATCCATGTTGTATGTTTAACTTACGATCGGTTTCAACGTTTAACTTTCTCTGAACTAAAACCATACACTTTCATATCTAAAATACAATACGGAATATTTTAAAAAGAAATAACAAGCAGAAACCGCAACGCAACGAAATGCTTCATAAAACTTGACATTTGATTTCAGTGTTACCAGGAACTTAAATAACGTTTTATTGTAAACAGTTTAACCAAACAAGTTCCAAGTCTGACAGAAAAATATGATACATTATATTATTATTAATATGATAATGATTAGAACTCTTCGCAGTGGATCATATGTAAGCAACGAATTGGTCACATTTAATCAAATAAATATGCCCAGAATCAGAAATTGCTGAAACTATAAATTGTGGTAGAAAAAAAGCGAACAAAATACCATCCTAAATTGCCGTTTGATACAGATAAATTCTACAGAATATAATTGACACGAACACATTTTATTTTAATAAATAGAAAGTTCATACAGATTTACTAAACTGTGGTTCAGATTTTGCTTTCACTGATCTGGCAACACTGACTGTCACTGTCAGCGAGTCGAGTGACAAACAAAAGTGACCTTCAACTGAAAATATCGAGCATCTGTTGAGCGAGCGGATCGGATCGATAGACCGAGTTGTCAAAGGGTATAAATACTGTAATCATCTACAAATGTTTCTACCGTGCCGATCAATTGTACGCGTAATACCGGCATTCACTAAGCACCCCACCTGCCGTTCACTACACAAGACCTCTGTAATTATGGCGCCAATAAAGGTAAAATTTGTTTGTATTAATAAATTACATAACTGGAATTTTTGGAGATTACGTTTTGCTGTATTTGTAGGTCGGTGACCAAGTACCCTCAGCGGATTTGTTTGAAGATTCGCCGGCAAACAAGGTGAATACCTGCGAATTGACAGGTGGCAAAAGAGTTGTACTTTTCGGAGTGCCCGGTGCATTTACTCCAGGTTGTTCTAAGACACACCTGCCAGGATATGTCCAGAATGCTGACAAAATGAAACGCGAAGGCATCTCGGAGATTGTTTGCGTGTCTGTCAATGATCCGTATGTGATGTCTGCTTGGGGAGCTCAACATAACACCAAAGGGAAGGTAAAGAACCAGAAGAATAATTTTATCGAAATCAATTATGATTGGTATTACAGTATCTGTGTTCTTCCATATTAAGGAAATAATTCAATGACCAGTAGGGTGTATTTATTCTGCCATCTTTGCTGCTATTATGAATATTTTATTACTATTGACTGTTACTTCCCCCACAGCAACAGCCTGAATCATAATACACAAGTTGACCTTGAGACCTGTTGATAAATAATGCAAACTATTATAAGATACATTAATAGAAAATACTAGAATAAATTGGACTCATTGGAATTCTCGGGCGAAAATCGAACCCACAACCTATTAAAATAATTTATCTTATAGCATTGAAAAATATGCAAAAAAACAATAAACAAACTATTATACTCAAAACTCCTTTGATAAAGTTAGTTAAAAATATATCTCTTTTCATCAAAAGTCCTAGTAATCATTTTAAAATCAGAAATAATTATAAATAATTTCATTTTGTACTATTAAAATAGGTGATATTTTGACTTCAAGTATCTTGTTCTTTTTATCTTGTTATTTATTAGTAAGAGGTCACATTATCTGGAATCCTAGGTGGTCACCAAACTGAGATTATTAATGCCCAACTGATTTTCTTACATTACAAATTAATTTAATTAAAATTAATCATGTTTAGTTAGATAGATCTGCAATAGATATTTCATTTAGCTGCAGTACCAATTTCAATGTTATTCATACACTTTTTTTTCTATTATGGGAAGTGATTGTCTCAAGGTTCATTGTAGTAAGGTTAGAAGATCTCATATTTTTTTTCTATTGTTACTATTTTATTGCAGGGTCATCTAAAATTGCACTAATTTTTTATCAATTATTTTTTTAATATATTTTGAATTATTTTTAGGTTCGTATGCTAGCTGACCCTAATGGTGTGTTCATCAAGGCTCTTGACCTCGGCACTAACTTGCCACCTCTCGGGGGATTCCGATCCAAACGCTTCTCCATGGTCATTAGTGACTGCAAAGTTGAGGAATTGAATGTAGAACCTGACGGTACTGGATTGTCCTGCTCCCTTGCTGACAAACTCAAGATCAAAAAGTGAACAATACATATCTCTACGATTAGATGTTAAGACCCACTCATGTGATTACTGTCAGCTTTACACAGCATAGACTGTTGAAGCACTCCTTGTGATATGCAAATTAATCAATTACAATGTAATAGAGTTTTACAAACACGAACTTTTTTTATTTCACTCCGGCTTATTAAGTATACCCTCATATGAATAGCAAATCCTCCATTAATGTTATAAACATTCAATCCTTTATATGCTTGTAAAAAATTTATGGAAATGAGTTAATGAATTGGTATTGTCCCTGCCAAACAGTTAGAACATGATTTTGAAATCACGTGACATACACAGTAGTGAATAATGTAGCTAAACTTGCTACTGCGCATGTCACGTGATTTCAAAATCATGTTCAACTTATTTGCCGGAGACTATACTATACTTTGTCCATCACCGAAAATATATTTAGCAGCAGAAGTTCAGTAAAAAAAGCGATAGCGCGTTGCTCTATGACCTCAATTGTGTACGTCCAGGTACGAAACGCGATAGCTATACTTTAATATTGTTGGAGCGGGCCGAGCGAGCTCCCATTAATCAGCTTCAATAACGAAATGTATGTGACGCCATAACTCTGAGTTCTTAGCTGATTTTCGTATTTTTTGTAATGAATCGAACCAACAGATTTAGTACTAGATCGTGACGGAGCCCAAATTTTGGAATTCGCAAAAATAAAGAAGTTATAACCAAAAAAACATTGGCTCTATGAGATTTTTCCATTGAAACAAAAAGCGCGCGCTTTTTGAAAGTTCCGCTCCGCTCCAATGTATGGTGCTAGCGAAGCTTTATGCTTAGCGACTGCATCGATATAGTATTATGGTTTTTCACACGAGTTTAATAGTCTGTCTGTTATTTTCCATGATTATTAATGCAATAGTAAGAACGATAGGTAAAACAATATAGATCTCTATAGAATCCATGAAAAACCATAAATATTTTAAAACCTTACCTATTTCTGCCGCAAATCAGCAGTGCTTAAATTGCTGTGTTCCGGTTTGAAGGGTAAAATATGGCAGTGAAATTACTGGGTACAGTGACTTTACATCTTATGTCAAGTTGGCAACGTACACTGTGGTTCTTGTGGGGGTTGCAGTTTTGCTGCGAATCTCACAAGAGCCACATGTATTATAGGTGACTGTTACCACTTACCATCAGGTGGGCAGTTTGCTTGTTTGCCAACTTTATGCAATAAAAAAAAAAACCTGTAAGAAAATCGACAATTAGAAGTAACTTCTCACTATTGCATTAACAATTTTTGAGACCAAGAACAAAGTAATAGCTATAGCCAACCAAAGTTCATTCTTGCATACTCACCAAGTGACTTTAACAACTTCTTTCTCCTTAGGGCTATGATGATGATGGAATGATGCTAAGACTTCGTGTGTTGCTAATCTAACTGACTCAAGCATTATATAATATGAAAAAAGGAAATTGCCGTCACGTTACAACCCCACATCGCTAAAAGCCAATGATGAATTTAAAAACGATCTTCCAAGCCATCAAGTAAGGAAATGGCGTCTTTCGTTGTTTCAGAGCCATATATCGTCATCGAACAACCATGTTCATTAATGTAATGTATCTTCCAATGACGGAACGATGCACGCTTTGTGCACTATTGCCTATTACGATTAAACCGCAATGTGCTAAGGTACGTCCTGTGTTTCACTTATCTCCCGTTCACACAATTAGCCTTGTACCAAACACAAAGTAGCTGTCAGACAGCTTCTAAGGGTAGGTATCAAAGACCATAATCATCCTTTCAGATTGCTGTTGACCGACACAAACTATTAATATCAAATAATCTATCAATCATCAACGTCATCATATCCCAAAACACAAAATCCACCTTTCAAAGAACAGTAACGAAATTGAATCAAATACGCCAAATGTAAAATTGGAATCATAAATGATTTTTCTATATAAGAAGTGTTAAATATATTTAAAAAGTTAGCAAGCTGATTTATATGAGACTTAAAATAATAGTAAGTTACTTATAGATTGGTTCTATAGGTAAAAAAACAACTTTTCTCAAGAACCATTCCAGGTTAACGTCGTGACGTTATATGATGTGGCCGAGCTCAGTCTTATGAGAATTTCTTTATATTTTATCAGTGCCGGATTTACCATAGAAGCTGAAAAAGCTGAAGCTTAGGGCGGCAAATTTGGCTCAAAAAAAATTGGTCTTAGATTAAAAATATACCCAAAAAGTTGTAAAAATAATCTTGAAACTAGATTATTTCCTAAAAAAAGGAATTAACTAACGTTATTGTGAACAGTGCATCTTATTTTAGACCTCAGTAGGGGCGGCAAAAATTTTATAGCTTTGGGGCGGCAAATATGTAAATTCAGCACTGTATTTTATAATGATACCAAAACAAATCATCGATATTAAGGGAAAGTTAGTAAATGTAATGTACCTATGTATGTATTATCGATATATCGGTCCTTCGAGTCAACTCATGTTGTTAAAACCTAAGTGGTTGGTAAAGGTCCTCAGGTCAGTAAATAGGTATCTTCTAGGCAAGCGCGTCACATCATTCCTGCAGCTATCTGTTCGAGTGCCAGCATGCAAAACCGATTAAACCGCCCTCCTATGTATCTACAACTCTATGCTGAGTTCGATTTCGATGAATCACTGGAATGGGTTCGATAAAGTGCGTTCCGTTGGACTACTTCTGCACCGGCTACTAAATCGAACTCAAGCCATTGTATGAGATGAGGCATGAGAAAATAAAATAAATACTTTACAAAAAAATATTTATTTTGATATACCTAGGTACATATTTACATCTAAGTTTTAAGGCAGAAGCTGTAAGGTAACCACAACGTTATCGTTGGATTTAAATTAAAATGCACAAACTTTATTAACTGTGTTTATTAAGTGTTTAAATTAACTGAATTTAAACACTTCAGTTTATATTATTTGATATTTATTAATTTTTAAATAAGGTAAATCTATATGTTATTAGAGAAATTGAACTTTTCTTGTCTTTATGTTTGCAAAATTAGCAATCAAGTTTTTTGTATCCAAGCTGTCTATAACTTCAAGTTCAATCGAAACTATAGCTAAATTACTGAGTCTGTTGAAGCATTGTTGACCTTAAATATTTTTTAACTTTGAAAAGGACCTTTCACCGGATATAACTGAAACTGGCAATGTAAATTATATTCTTAGGGCTATTGCTGTGTTTGGAAATGATAAAATTAAATCATTAGTAAAAAGGTATTGTAACAAAGTATGAGAATTATTAGACTGATTTTCTGGTGTCTAGTAACACTTCATCACGTCTTCATATTGAAATTGGGTTGGTCTACTTCTAGGACAAATCGTATTTAGTGGAGGAAAATTTGTTTTTACATTGAGAACCTGAACAACATTGGTAGCTTCTTGTAATATTTTCTCAAAGTGCTCATCCGTGCGATATTTGATAACAAGATCACTCTTAATGTTAATACTAAAAGGCCAAAAACCCGGGGCCAGCCATTAAATGATGAGTAAATAAACACCATACCTACTTACCATGTTTATAATAATTTCACATTAATCCGACTACCTACTTAACACTTACTATGAAATATTATAAATGTTCGTTATAATCACAAAACACGAGTGCGTTGTGCGTCATATCCAAATAAGTGCAATAGGATCCCTCCGGCCGGTACGGGCGAGCAGTGTCACAGGTACAGGGATTCCCTGAACGTCTTAACTTAAAAATAGGAGCTCTATCGCGCGGCAACTGATTTAAAAAGTGATTTATTTTATACAAACGATTAATACCCCTTCATAGAGTGTTGTGAAGCTTACAAACGTTTGCGTTTATTTTCATATCAGACCTATAGATGTCGTTATTATGATATGATAAAAATATATGACATTAAAGTTATAAAAAAGGTTTTGTTTTCGTTTTGAGATCTGTTTTAGCCGCTACCTTCAATGTGCCGCCCTTGTCCGCACGCTCTACACGCCGGCATGCAGCGGGCATGCGTCACATCCTAGATCACATCTTCACTTACCATCAGTAGTCAAGCATCTACCTATTTATTATAAAAGAAAGAAAAGAAAAATCACCCCATTTTCCTTAGGCAAAGATCACAGATTTCCACTTACCACGATCCTGACATACATTTCTTGCTTCTTCAACTCTCATCAGCTTTTTCATACAAGCTCGTCGTCGTTTTTTCAAAACACCCCTATTTAGTCCTTGAAAGTTTGCCTTGGTTTGCCATTATTGATTTGCCCATGCACATTTGCCTATATTTGTCTTATTAATCTTCTTTCGTCCAACCTCTCTACATGTCCAAATCATTAACATTAACTGTCAATACTAATAAACTACACACGGGCGTAGCCAGGTTTTAGTTTCGGGGGGGGGGGGGGGGGGGGGGGGTTAGAAAATAAAACTACTGAAAGTGCATGCATTTTTATATATTATATGAAATATGTAAAAAAAAAGAAACAGAAGGTTCATTTGACTACATAGGTCCTACAGAATTAACCTTCTGTTTTTCTTTTTCAATATATCCACTACTTCATTCGCATCAATTTCTATCCCATAGTGAATATTTATGAGAGCCAAGCCGTTCACTCTGTTTTTACTCATTGTGTTCCGCAAGTAGCTTTTAATTCTTCGTAGGCTTGAAAAAGTCCTTTCTGGTGTAGCAGTGGAAACAGGTATGGTAGCCAATATTCGTAACAACGTGTTAATATTTGGACATAAATTTTGATCGCACCCAAAGCAGATTTTGGAGTAGGGGGGGGTGATAGTCATAGCTGCTTTCCACACTTCAAGTTCTGCTTCGACGACAGATGTACTACTATGTCAAGAAAGTACCGGGAAAAGATCAATCATATACAAAATAATTGTTATTCGTCCATTTATTTTATCACCTTCAAAGTATGCTCCTTCAGTAACGATACACTTAAGCCAACGAATAATCCAATCATCAAAACATTTTTTAAACGCTGTTTGAATTGAAAACGGGTGCCACGAAGTGGTAATGTGAGTTTAGGAAAAGAAAGAAATCAGCTGGAGCCATATCTGTTGAACATGGTGGTTGCTCGATGGTATTTATTGAGTGTTTGGTCAAAAATTCGTTCACAATGATGGCCTTGTGCGAAGGCGCATTATCGTGGTACAAAATCCAAGAATTTTCTTTTCACAAATATAGCCTTTTTCGTGGAATTTGCTGTCTTAAATGCCGCATTACGCTTAAATAATATTCTTTATTTACCATTTGACCTTCCGGCAAGAATTCCGAGTGCACAACACCGCGATTGTCAAAGAAAACAGTAAAAATGTCTTTGACTTTTGATCGACTTTGGCGTGGTTTTTTTCGGTTTCGGTTTAGTTGGAAAGCGCCACTCCGAAGTTTGTCAACTAGTTTGCATGTCAAACTCGTAAACCCACGTCTCGTCAACAGTAACAATGCGTTTCATGAATGTTGGGTTGGAATTGACTCGTTCTAGCATGTCCTCAGCGACACTCATGCGATTGAGTTTTTGGAGAAAATTCAGGTCTTTGGGACTAGCCGAGCGGTAACATGTTTCATAGCCAAATGATTAGTTAAAATGGTACGGATAGACTTGTGAGATACAAAAAGTTCGGCGGCTGTCTCTCTTAAAGTTAAATAAGGATTTTCAGTCATTATTTCCTTCCCTTTTGCGATGTTAACTTCAGTTGCAGACGTTGATGGCCTACCAGAGCGAGGCAAATCTTCCATCACATATCGATCGCTTTTGAACGCTTTGTACCACTCATAAGCACGTGTTTTTGATAAAGTCGATTCAACGTAAGCCTTCTGTAACATTTTCAGTAACACCGAATACGAAATTCCATTGGCGATGCAAAATTTTAAGACGAACTCTTTGTTCGATATTTTTGTCCATTATGAAATTCGCAATACACACTAGATGTGATATAACTAAAAACAGCACTGTATTTTATATACATAACAGATGCAACTCAAACTCCACGCCAAAATGGAAAACAGTTGTGCCAATCTAACAACAACAAAAAAACAAAAAATTGAATTTGGAACCATAAACAAATCATCCATTCCCGAGACTTTATGTAATTCTTTCGGGTAGGACTTCCGAATAGATAAAAATTGCGTCTTCTATTATAGAACTGACCGCAAAATTTAAAGGTAACACACCAGATAATGTCCCAGGCCCGCGTCGGACGCCGGAGGCTCGGAGCAGACGCCTGCGCCCTAAATGACGACGGGCAGAAGCGGGTGGTAAAGGGCTTATCCAAAATACATTACTAGTGTAAAAATTAGTAATAAAATAAGTTATGCCGCTGGCCTCTCCTTATTTTGATATTATTGATGTTGATATCTTAACATTTCGGGGGGGGTTTGAACCCCCAAAACCCTCCCCCTGGCTACGCCCGTGAAACTACATATATTTATTATAAACATAATATTACAATTATCAGAATGTTTATTTAAAAAGATGATTGTCTTCTTCTGCTGCAAAGACAGTTAAACATCATAAGGTTTAACATAGTATAGAAATAATTGAGTTAAAATTACTAAGTCTAAATCTAAAAAATAAAAACCCTAAAAATATAATATTATATCTAAAATATATTACTAAAAGGAGTCACTTTAGGCAAGGTTCCAAAGATACTGGCAGCGTTCCGCCTTTGAATAGCTAAACTAATTCTTTGTCCGAGGTAGCTGCCAGCTCTTCGGTCTCCTGTGATGACGACTAACCTTTTTGATATTTCCTTAAAAAGCGAAATTGCGCTAGGACCCCATGGACCAAGGGTCTCGACACCGAATGGGACAAAATCATATTCGGAGCCTAGACCCCTGTATTTGCATGCTTTAGCTTTTTCAGCCGCTTCACATGCCGCACCAGCTCTGTTGTTGGTTCCATGTAGATGGGAAGGGGCCAGCGTATCTGAACAGGTTGCATCCCATACCAGCACCCGGCCCATCTTCCATGGAATCAAACTCATACCGTCCGGTCTCTTGCTATCGTCTCTTGCAATTCCAGTCGGCTCAAGTAGACTTGGCACGTTGACGGTGGCAAGGGACCGGCGTATGATATCGTTAAGTGCGGCATGTCTCGAGAAGCGGTCTGCACTTTTTTGGCATGACAGTCCGTGATGTCCTAGCTTATCGACATCACTGCCACAGGGACATTTATGAGGAGCGCAGATCCCCAAGCCGTAGTCAGGTTGCGATTCGGAGCGTGTCAGGCTCAAGAAATGTTCCTGTATTTGACGAAGGGTACGCGTGAAGCCAGTAACCGGCCTCATGCGCACCCACGGCCAAAAGCCTAGCACGCACCGAACCTGTACTACAGCTCAAAAGATTGTCAAAAGTCAATTTACAGTTTATGTCATCCCAGCTCCTTTGTGAATTTGGAGAAACTGGAAAATTTTGACCTGGGCATGCAATTGAGAAAGCGTTTCTAGCTTCTTCTAACCCAGCAATCTCAAAGTTTGAAGGGAATGCCCTTAAAATTTTACTTATGAGATTTGCTGAACTATGGACAGAAGATAGGAAGGCTGGTAAAGCGACACTGGAAATTTTGCGAATCCCTAAACCACCATAACGGATGGGTAGGGATGCTTGGGTCCAAGATTGCTCGTTCAGCTGCATATTAAGAAACGATTCTAAGCTAATTTTGATTAAATCGTCTACTTGTGTCAAAAGATCTGGGTGATTCCAAAAGGAGCAGCAACGGATCACATACGTAGATTTTGGGACGAAAAGACAGAATTTTAAGATGTAAAGTGCATAATGTGGGCTAATTTCAAGGAGACGGTAAGCAGAATTTTGAAATTTAGTAATTGAATTATTAATATATTCAGAAATAGATTCATCAAAAATTGGAGAAACAAAAGTTAAAGGGAATTACTGTTAACTATTTTAATATTTGGAGCCAAAATATTAAATTTATAAAATATCTTATGTATCATAAAAAAAAAACATATTACAATTGTTTTTGTTTAATGTGGACTTGAATAGCAAAGATTTATAAAATTGTATTAAATATAAGCAAATTGCAGATAACCAAAAACAAAACTGAATTAAGGAAATTATCCATTCGCTAGAAACAAGTATTAGAATTGAAGCAGTTTATTCTTTTCACTGGTGTAGGTAAGTAATTTTGTACAAGAAAGTTTACCTGTAACGGAACGCCAATCGTCAATATTTTTAATTTCAATGTCAAAATAAATATCGTATGATGTTGTCAAATTGTCGACCAAAACAAACTCGGCCGTCCTTATTTATTTTCAAATTATTTAATAATGTTATGACTAAGTACAATTATGTATCAGGGTGTAAATTATTTCGGAACAACTATAATTTTGTGTTCAGTTTTGTACTGGGGACGAGTGGCTGTGACGGAGATATTTGAAGATGAAACAGCTTTAGTGGACGAATGGCTGGATCAAAACGATCTTGGCGATTTTAAGAAGCTGTTCAGAGAATATGGTGAGTTTTTGCAACACAAGCCGTTAGTAGTTTCCGTAGTTACTCTTAACATTAGGGGGTTTATAAAATAAGGCCACGAAATTAGGTTGAATCAGTTTTATTAGTTGAGTTTACATTGCATGTGTAATTTATGATAATTAGTTTGTGTACACTTTCGCGGGTGCAGCAAACAAGTTCTTAAGCTAGTATTGTTTCACTATATTCTCGATCCTTTAGTTACTACTGCAATGAAGTAAAGAGTCAGTGTTACTTGTGTCCATTTGTTGGGTGCCCCTGAGATGGAGGTTTCAGCAAAAACACCTCCAACAATAACAATATATTTGACAGTTGCAACCAACTCTGATACAACAAAAAAGTAATAAGTATGAACCCAAACTAAGACATAAGTAAGACAAAAGAAATATTGGAAAAAACTTATCAAAGGTGATCAGTCTTATCAGCCTCACAGCTGCTGTTAGGAAAGGTTGTACACCTTTCTCATAGGCTGGCAGTGTTTCTTCGTCGAATAGCTATACTTATATGTTGTTTGTAGAAGCTGCTTGTCTCCAGTTGCTTAAATTAAATAATTGGATATTTCTTTAAAAAAGAGCTTGGCTTTTAGGCCCCATGACTCCATAGTCTCCACACCAAAATAACAATGCTTAAAATTAATAAATTTAATAAACCATATCATTTCATATAAAGAATTAATAAAAGGATATTTTTATAAAAAGTAGAAAATCTGGAAATCATTGTATGTTATTCTATGCTATCTTTAGGGCATACTGTTTTTATCTTAGAGCCAAAAAAATGTTTTAAAAAAATATACATGGAAGAATGTCTTTGTAAAGTTGTAGGTGTATATTTAATTGAAGCCCTTTCTTTTAGGAAAAAAGTACTGAATCTAAATCATATTCAATATGGATATTTATTGATAATAATAGTGTCTGTTTTTACACTTACTAATGTTATAAAGAGAAATAATTTGTTAATTTGTAAACAATAATTCTGAAGTCATTTTAAAATTTCATTATTTTTTTAATATTTAGTTTAATTTTAATTCTCTACCATACCATTATATACAAAGCTACATCATTCAAATGTAGCATTAAACACAACTGTAAGTAATAAAATTATTGTGTTCTCTCTTATTATAACTCCTTTAATAAAAGCTTATTTATACTTAAATAATAATCAATTTACACTCAAATTCTAAACTCAAGTTTTAATTATGGTGAACTCATATTGGATTTTCATTACTTTATCTTGTTTGTTGATATTATACCTACAATTTGATTTGAGTATATTTTTATGACCTACTAGCTGATCCGGCCACGCATTGCTGTGTGATGAATAATAAAAAAAAAACTATCCTATCTCTTCAGTTGGACCAAATTACACATAAATACCAACTTTCATCAATATCGGTTGAGTTGGTGAAGAGTTCACTGGGAACATACATTGTGACACTGGATTTTTATATATTAAGCAGATTGTATAGGCTTTAACTTGATTTGATCTCATCTACAGAATCATACATTCACACCTCTTTCCCGAAGGGGTGGGCAGAGATCACAAATTATCTACTTTCTATCATCCTCTCTCGCTTCTTCAACTCTCATCTGATCTTACATATAAGCTTATCAGTTAAGGGTTCTTTTTGCTTTTTACAGAATTTTATATCGTACAGAAATATTATTCTCATAAATATATAATACCTAAATAATAATCAGATTTTATTTTTACAATATTTAGTAGTTTAAGCTAACAATAATATAATTTATCAAAACATTTATCACAGAAATTAACATAAAAATAATATTATAAAAGCTTTGAGAATTTATAGTCTCCATTCTGTTAATACAGGATGTTTGGAAGCTGGGTGCAAAGCCCTAAGGGGGTGATAGTATAGACCATCTAGAACACACATTAGGCTAATTAAGAACATTAAAAAATGGACATTTCCACTAAAACTTTGCGTTATTAGCACTTAATTGGAAATTTTTGTGATTTTGGTACTAAAATCGTAAAAGTTCCCTAAAAAAAAACAATCAGACTTTGGTCAGCACAAATATGGCTCAAAATGTTGTAGTCTAGATGGTCTATACTAACACCCCCTTAAGACTTTGAAACCAGCTTCCAAAAACGGTGTATATTATGTAACTAGGCGATGCAGTCGCTAAGCATAAAGCTTCGCTTGCACCATAAATTGGAGCGAATCATAAAAATTTAAGAAAAAAATAACAATAATATTTAGTAAGTTTTAAAATTCCATAATAATGCACACTTGAAAAAAGCGTTTTTGTTTCAATTGAAAATCCAATAGAGCCAATGTTTTTTGGTCATAACTTTTTTATTTTTGTGAATTTCAAAATTCGGGCTGCGTCACAATCTAGTCCTAAATGTGTTGATTCGATTCCACACAAAAATTATTAAAATCGCTTAAGAACTCGGGAAGTTATAGTGTAACAGACATTGCGTCATTGAAGCTGATCCATGGGAGCTCCAATTAATCTCCAATTACAATTATATCAAAAGGCTTACTTTTTTGTTTTTATACTTCTAGTGTCTGTTACATGAAAATGTTATTATATTGTTTTTGTATTGTATACTCAATTGCATACAAAATTTATTGAATTTTAACAATTAATTGTTGCAATTGGCTAATCACATTGTAAGTCAATGAGTTAAAATATTTTGTTATTTTTTTATTAAAATCGTTTATTTTGTCTTGTATGCCCAATTGGGCAATCAATTGATTCTAATTTGTTATTTGTATTTATCATGAGTACTAAGTGATAAATAGTATAAATACATCGAGGCTTTGAGGCGGAAGGCATTTCGCAACAAATTCCATTATTATTATTAGGTTATAATATCATTATGGAATTATGACCTTAGTCTTGGAAGGCATCGATATTTAATTTAGTCTTGGTTCTATACTGTATTTTAGGGTTCCGTACCTCAAACGGATAAAACGGATTCTATCGGATCACTTTGTTGTCCGTCCGACCGTTCGTCTGTCTGTCAAGACCCTTTATCTCGGGAACTCGTGAAGGTATCGATTTAAAATAGACATATGTCATTGGTCTTCAGTTCCTTCAAGCTGTGAAAAAGTCAAACTTCTTAGTTAACGTAAAAAAATACGGCTGTTTATGCCGCAGAAAACGTATATTTCGACCCTCAAGGGAATCAAAGTTTATAGGGTATTTTCCGTTGTCCTAGAATCACGAATTTTGGCATGAAGCAATGGCATGTAGCACAAGAAAAATAAAACTAATCAGAGTACCTTAAATTTGTAGTTGCATCACAAAAATATTTTTTTTTTTGCGATTATAAACTTATATTTTACTTTAATATTTCTTTTATAATTCTCTTATTATTTGTTTAGTAAGAAATAAAGTTTAAAATTTGTGTTTCAGTGCTAAGTGAGCACACTCTTTGCATTTATCGTTTACAAATGTCCAGAATTGTTAATTTTTTTTTTGTTTAAATAATTCGCGAAACAAGCTTGTATGCCGTCACATTTTTTTTTAATTAACGTGGAAAAATATTAATTTGTAAATTTAGATATGTCAATGAAGTTTTCATTTTACATGAAATTGCTAAATTGTAATTTGAAAAATCAAAAGTAATAAATTATTACTAGATTTTACTTGGGATTATCTTTTTGATATATTTGTTCACTTCTGATGATGTCATATTAATAACTTTTGGGTAAACTTCTAACTGAATTGTGAGAAATAAAACACACATGACCTGAACATAGCTTACCACCCTCTATTAATGATAAAGGTGTCAATTTTCCTAAATTTCTTCATGATTTCTTTAAGTGTTTGCTATTTACTCCTAAACTGCTATACTAATGTAGATAGATTAAATTTGACAACTTTTTTTTCAATTCATTCTAATAGGTGAACCGTGTTCAGTCTTCTATAATTAATTGTATTATGATAAAGAAAGCTAGAATGATTGCCATTGATGTCCCTCGGGTTAGGCGGCGCAGAGCCCCATGACGTCGCCCCATCGCCCCCACCTCCAACCGCCAACGCGGTGGGTGGTGGGGAGGCCCAGTCGCGCCGCAGCCACCGCGCCGTGCGCACGTCTCCACACCCATGCATATCCCCGCACATCACTTAACATGATCGCTTTAATTGTCTTTGTGATAGAAACTAACTAATCTACCCTGTTTAATTCACTAACAGACCATAAACCCTTTTGTAACACCCTTTAAGCGAAGTGTTGTTTGTATTTGATGTATGTAACTCTATAGACTGTTGTATTCAGAAATTAATGTTTCTTGGTTTTCAAATACAAAAATTGAATATTCGTTTCGCTCCCGGGATGTGGCAATTCGAGGACTCGGAGATATGTTCCATAGGGATGATACACCCGTCTCACAGCCGTCACTCCGGCCTGTCGATGCTGTCCAGCGTATCGCAGTTTTCAGGTATTTGTTCTAATAAGATAGAAATATTTAGGTTGAAAAAACTCTATGATAATTCTTCATCGCCAATAAGTGTCTCTGCATTTTTCCAAAGTAAGCATGAAACCTTTGTCCACAGATTATAAAAAAGAGTCATAATATATGCCGGTCTTTTAAAGCAAGGAAATTTAAACTGATGACTTGAGGCGTATAGTATTTTCAACACAATCCTTTATTAATTATTTATATTATAGATAGCTTATTAGATAAGTTATTTTATTTGCTTTAAAATGTTTTATTTGATATGCCCATTTAATAAATCACAACAAAAATATAGTTTACGTTTTTTTTAATTATTCCACTTTTAGGAATTACATGTATGTCTATGAATAATGTATTGACCGAATTTACTGAGAAATTAATGTAAATGAAGGTTAACTAGGCGATCGGTTTTGGATTGCGAATTGTCTCTGGTTCAAGTAATAGTTGTAACAGTATAACGCGAAGTATTATATACGTATAACATATTATATATTTTAATTCTGTTTATGTGAGTTTAGCTTTTTGCATTGTGTCATCATATATAATAATAATAATATTTTATACATATACACCATTTAGCCTAGTCCAAAGTAACCAATATAAGGTATGTTATGGATACTAGGGTAAACGATAGACTTCACATACGATACATAAATATGCAATATTCATAGATATCTATATAAATATCCATGATTCAGGTACAAATGCTCGTATTCATCACACAAACATCTGTCTCATTCGGGACTCGAACCCAGGATTGTAAGTGCGAAAGGCAGGATTTTAAATAATTTTTAAAGGTAAAATAATATACGTAAATCATATAATAATAATATTTTATACATTCGCACCAAGCCTAGCTCAAAGTTAGCACTGTAAGCTTCTGTTATGGATACTAGGGTAACGGATAGACAAACATAATGATACATAGATATTTAATATCTTCAGAAATATATATAAATATCCATGACTCAAGTACAAATTCATCACACAAATTCCCGGACTTGAACTATTCCTGGGTGCGAAAGGCGGTCAAATATACGTATATTTGTATAAACAACATAATATACTAAATAAATTACAATATGACGATGATTCAATTCAATATAATTATATACCTTCAGTGAGAAAAGCGTTAACCTTTTTTTAAATGTGAACTTACTGGGAGAGTTATAAATAGATTCTGGGAGAATATTTCAGACACGTTCAGTTTGGAGAGTGAAAGTTTTGGGCATAAATAACTTATCATAATAATAAACAGTTCACTGATATAGATCTTTTTAACATACATTAAACAAAATCTTAATAATAAAGTTTATAAGTGGCGCTTGTTCAGATTTAGATTTGTTCCAGCTTATTCTTATAGTTTACCAGCTGACTCGGCCACGCGTTGCTGTGACTCAATGATTATAATTTGCAATATTTTTTAATTATAAATTAAAATGAAGGCTATTTTATGTCGTAAGTCTAAATAAATACAACATAATGGAAAAAAATATCAAAATCGATTGAGTAGTTTCGGAGTTCATCGCGGGCAAACATTGTAACTGGGAGTTAGTTTAAATTTCTAGGCCTCATTTTTTTGTTGTTTAGAGTTACATAACTGGCGTTAAAGGTCTAATTATATATCGACGGCGCAGTGCCAAGACCTCCTAACTGAAATTCGTCGAGAAATACACGTTTTTTGACATTTCGAATTAAAATTCGTTATTTGCATGTTTCAATGAAATTTCCTAAGCGTATTTTCAGTTGCAAACGCATCAAATTAAAAAACAAATAAACAAATTTTTTTACTAATTATTATTATGTCAAGAAATTAAACGTATTTTTCAGCTTGTGTATTATTTTGAATATAGCTGTTAGATATTATTGGCACTTCGCCGTCGATATAATTATGTTTATTAAGAGCTGAATGAGCCTGTATGACTATTGCTGCCACAAATAAAAAGAAAATTAACAATAAAATAAAAAATGAAACCATAACGTAAGAGAGGAGTAAAAAGAGTAAGAGAATCTTGCTTTTTGATTATGTTTAACATCATTTTTAGGCTTCCGCACCTCGAACGGAAAAACGTAACTCTTATGGGATTACTTTGTTGTCCGTCCCTCTGTCAAGACCCTTTATCTCGGAAACGCGTGGAGGTATCAAGTTGAAGTTAAAATCATATACTCAGGTCTACAGTCCCTTGAAGCTGTGAAAAAATCAAACTTCTAAGTTAACGTGAATAAAAGATACGGCCGTTTATGCCGCAAAAACCGTATATTTGGATACTCTCAAGGGAATCAAAATTTAGGGTATTTCCCGTTAACTTAGAATCATGAAATTAGGCATGAAGCGATGTCATGTAGCACAAGTAAAGGAAAATATCCCAAAAACCGTAAATTTGTAGTTGCATCACAATAAAATACTTTTTTTGCGATGACAAAGTTATTTGCAGTTGGTAAATTAACCGCGACCTATATTTTTGTATGGGACAACAGTTTTCGAACGGCAATGTTAATTTTGTCCCTAGATCCGTTGTTCATTTCGTTAGAGCAATGTCCGGGACTTTTATAATTTACTTAACTAAAATTTTGTACGGAACCCTTGGCTTGTTTTTTGTATTAGAAAAGAAAAGATAACTTGGAGACTCAGTGACCAGTTACAATGTAATGTTGAGTAGAAAAGTATTTCGTAAATTAGTAATCGAATTTAGCAGAGTAATCCTGTCGCTTAAGCTTTAATTGATTCCTAACTTAAACTAGGCAAAGGAAATGGATCCGGGAGGTTTTGATCTATCGCTTCTCAGATAAGCTTCAAATATTAATTAAGGTAAATTGAAACGTATTGAAATTCCTTTATATGAATAAATTTATCGGCCAGCCCTAGTTTCGCTTAGATTATACATATGCACATTTGGTATAATGTAATTTACAAATAGTGAAAAAACCTTTTCAAATATATTTACTAGTTCCGGTGATTAGTAATAGAAACAATATAAACTACTTTAAAGCAAATATGTTTCTGCTTTATTAATAATATTAAAGATGCGTAAAATAGCATCGGTATCCCTGTTAACCCTTCTTGGTAAGCTAAACCGTGTGTTGCGGCTAGTTATACGCCATTAGTACATCGACGAGGTACAAACTCAATCCATTTGATTCACAGTTGACTACTTATAGCCGTTTTCATTAACTTATCTCTAGTAGGTACATTATATTTAGTTAATACACTTCTGCACCTATAGTTCATTTAAAGAGAACCATTTTGTATGAAGAACATTTATACGAGCGTATTCATACAATCAGTACTCGAAACAAAAATTTACTTGCTGTTCCAAGTTTCAGACTTCATAAAACAAGAGGCTTATTTTTTGGGTAGAGGTTTAACTTTTATATCAAAGTTTCACACAAACTGACTGAACTACCCTTTGAAAAGTTTAAAAAGGTTGTCAAAAATGCATTCATGGACTAAGGCTATGGTAATCGCGGTGATTATTTAAAAGACGAGAACTGCAGGGAATTAATAGCCTTGTTTTTATATTTTTTTTATCATTTTTAGGGTTTCGTTCCTCAAAAGGAAAAAACGGCGCCCTTATAGGATCACTTTGTTGTCCGTCCGTCCGTCTGTCTGTCTGTCTGTCGGTCGGTCGGTCGGTCGGTCGGTCTATCTGTCAAGACCCTTTTTCTCAGGATCCCGCTGAGGTATCAAGCTGGAATTTATATAAAAAACTCAGGTCTACTGTCCCTTGGAGCTGTGAAAAAATCAAACTTCTAAGCTGAAAGATACAGCCGTTTATGCCGCAAATTTCTACTAATTTTTGACTCTTGCAAGGGAATCAAACGTACAGGGTTCTTCCCGTGAACTCAGAATCTTAAAATTTGGTACAAAGCAACGTCTTATAGCACAGATAAAGGAAAAAATGGGAAAACCGTAAATTTTTAGTTACATCCTATATTAAAAATATTTTACGGAACTCTCGGTGCGCGAGTCCGACTCGCACTTGACCGGTTTTTTTGTTATGAGAGCAGATAACTCTGTAAAATCCGTTCATTGTAATAGTAAATTTTAATTATACGTCTTGATAGTAGAACGAGTGTCATCAATCCTTACTAATATTATAAATCGGATAGTGAGTTTGTTTGTTTGTTTGTTCCGCTTTCACGCCGTAACTACTGAACCGATGGCTTTGAAATTTTGCAGACGTAAAGATAAAAGTCCGGATTAAATAATAGGGTACTTTTTAACCTGAAAAAAAAAATTGATATTCCCGAGGAAAAACAAAAATATTGTTTGCTTGATGGATGGATTGTAGATGGCGCTGTGTGTCGTTTAAAAAAAGGTAAAATATTGCAAACGAATATAAACATGTAAATTTAGAAGCTAAATGATACGATAATGAATCCCCGAAAATGAGGATTTCCCGAGGGATGACGTACAATTTTTTTTATCGTCTAAACTGTTTTTTTTACATCTACTTATATGTTGCAAACGAATATGAACATGTAAATTTTGAAGCTAAATGATACGAAAATGAATCCTCGAAAATGAGGAATTCTTGATGGATGACATACAATTTGTTTTATCGTCTAAATTGTTTTTTTTACATCTACTTATCCTGAAATCACTAAAGACAACGAATTACTAATTGGTATAAGCATTAGTTACGTTATTTAGTTCTTGAGGTATGCGATAGATGGCGCTGGGTGTTTTTTAAAACATGGTAACGATGTGTTTTTTAAAATACGTAAGAAGTGGAATGATAGCTTACGCTATTGCTTTATACCGCAATATAACCGAATTCCACGCGGGCGAAGCCGCGGGCGGAAAGCTAGTATTATATAAATATGTTATGACACATAATAAAAGGAAGAAAGAAAGCCCTTGCCGAGTTTCTCGCGGTTTCTTCTCGATACAAGGTCTCCCGACCTAGGATTTACGAAGCCATGAATTCAATTTCACCGAATTGAAAATGCTCATATTAAATTAATCTTTATATTTATCATTACCTTA
This sequence comes from Calamotropha paludella, assembly GCA_927399485.1. Taxonomy (NCBI): domain Eukaryota; kingdom Metazoa; phylum Arthropoda; class Insecta; order Lepidoptera; family Crambidae; genus Calamotropha; species Calamotropha paludella. The sequence goes on along the minus strand of OV656806.1, from coordinate 1,219,278 downwards.
GAAATCTTGTGATCACGGCTCCTGTAAAAATATCGTAACGTCATGATTATTTATAAAAGAACGACAATAAACGTGTTTGATTTTATTAAAATAGGGCTATTATAGTTTTATTGTTGAGATATATTTAATTAATAGTTGCCCAGTAATTAAAATGTTTTTAATTTTATCAATTGATTACATTTAGGTACCTTGAAATCAGGAACTATATTAAACTTTTTCAGAACTTATATATTTAACTTTGAAGTTATAACTAATTAATTACCAAAAAATAAACATTTAACAAACTTAAAAACAATACTCTAGGAACTAAACTAAAGAAAATATATCTGTGAAAGGCTGTTTATCGACGAGCTTTATTAATATTAATTATTAAAGTAAACAACTTCTCTTAAGTCAATACGTATTGAGTTATCTAAACATATTGCTTAAGTAGAAATTAATAGGATTACCTACATTATCAATTCTTATTTTTATCCTATAAATATTATACGTAAAATATATTGGCAATTTTATTGCTATCATTTAATTTTTTTTTATTGAAAAAATCGAGTCGGCTCGCAAGTTATTCTCCAGCGGGATTCGAACCCGCAACCTTTAGATGTCTCGGCTGACTGCTCTGCCAACTCTCGCCTGAGAATAATTAGTAAAAAGAAAGTAAAATATGCTTTGATTGGTCGCTTGCCCGGACTGTATGTGCAACAGCACACAATGGTGAATGCGCTTTAATGCACTTTGTGTATTCCAAACCTTATAAGTAGCTCTTCATTAATTTCATGAATTCTTCATGAATTTACATAGCCTAAAGGATCATCTGAGAGTTGAAGGACCGAGAGATGTATGTCAGGGTCGTAGAAAGTGGGATTCTGTGATCTCTGCCTACCATTCGGGAAGAAGGCGTGATTTTATGTATGAACGATTATACTCGTATAAGAAAATATATCGCCGGAGAAATCCAGTCGCAACACAATAAGTTTTGTTTGAAAAGTGACAGAAGAAAATGTTGCGATCGTAAAAGTAAACGGTCCACAGCTACACCGTCACCTGGGACCCTCGCGAAAGCCACTTGACGTATTATGCTATCCCTACTCTGTAGAAACGTCGAAAACGAAATTAAACAATCATTTTTTTGAAGTACAACTTCTTTGCGCACGGTTGACTTCGAGAGTGAGCTGGTGAATGCCTGACGAGAGCGTTACGAAAAGTGTGATCCGGCGAGGCGACAAGAAGTAGAGAGGGAGATATAAGTTAGTGAAGGTAGAAAGAGAGAGTTACGTTTCGTATTGCTGTAGGGGTAAGAGAGAGAGGTGCGAGCACACATTTTTTCTCTCTCTTTCTCTCATAGCCTCCGTTTCCTATATTTAATATATATCTACATATATAGTGAGAGCTAAAAAATTTTACTTCAGTCGTGTGGTAATTATTATAATTTTGTAATTTAGTAATTTTAAGTCTATTGACATTTTAGAATTATCTCAATTATAAACAATTTCCATTCCGCTGACGGAGGCAGAATGTGCTGTACTTGAAGTGTTAAAGAACCAAATAGGGATCATATTCTTGGAAATAAAGTTCTGTATATGTCTTTGGTACAGTCAACAATACATGAACGTACACAAAAATAGCAAAAAAATAAGCCTTTTAACGTTAAATCTAACTAAGAAAAATTGGCAGGTCGAGGTTATTAAATCCGTAAGTAATACTCTATTTATCCTATCCTTTATGTATATGTCGTTTAAATGTATATGACAACCGTTTCGTGCAACGGTAACGATATAGCATTTCGCACCAACTATCCTGGGTTCGAGTCCCGGAAGGGGCAGATTTTTGGGTTAATTGTAGCTGAGTTAATACTAGCGGCCTGTCCCGGCTTCGCACGGGTGGACAAAATTCTTTGAATTTTTTTCTATTATTAAATATTTTTCCGTTAGCGCCATCTAGCGTCCGGTAGACGAATTACTTGCGGTTAACGCGTTGCTATGTTAATGTTATTGATACAATGAAAAAAGAGCGGGAAAAAAAGACGGACAGACAAACACAAACCACTGTGATCTTACATTATAGATTACATATCCACATATGTATCCGTTACCTTAGTATTCATAACACAAGCCTTAAATTGATGATTTTGGGCTAGGTTAATTGATGTGAAAGTAAGAAATATTATAAAGGGGAAAAATAAAACGATGGAATTTTTATTCCAAACTAAGCGACTGATGATGAGATACTATTTTAATAACTTGAGCGGTATGAATTTGAGTAAGCGATAAATTTACTAAACTGACGACGGATATTAATTAATAAAAAAACCAGAACGAGCTTACAAAAGTGAGTTGTATATCACTGTATGAATAATCCACTTTGGATATTAAAATTTTAAACGTGCGACTTAATTACTACGTGAGCGATTAGAAATACAGAGATAGGTTGGGTTTTATTTATGTTCACAAGAAAATTTTGAAAAAAGTTGAGACAAAGTATCTCTGCTCATTGTAGTATTTTTCAATGTGGTTTTACTATTCGAAACACTCAATTTAAGATAAAATGTCGCTCACTATAAATAACTAATTTGTTAAATATTTAAAAAAATGGCGGACGTAACGTTGATACTCAAACAAATATTAGGTCGCCCAAATATTATGAAGCTTCTCATTTTGTATTTCAAGTAACTCGAATGAATCAACAGAACAGTAATTTACAAACAAGTTACTGTTCTGTTGATTTATCGTCACTTCATTTAATAATACAATAACCCAAATTAATTATTTTAGCCAGACCCCTCCTTCCTATTGGGCAATCTGGGCAAATGCCCAGGGCCCCGTGATCGATAGGGGCCCCCTAGTTCCTGCCAGGTCACTACAGGAATACCGACATTTATTACTGATAAACTTATTTAATTACAGTAAATCGAACCTCAATTAGAGATTATATTATCGACTTGCTTATTAGCTTTTGCATGCGTGAAGCTACCCTACTCTCGCCCAAAAAAGGCTATCCAATTTAAGCATGCTTAGAAAACTTTAAATATGTGTCAATCGCCCCATTTAAATTAAAGTCTATCTATTATACTATTGACTGTCAATAAAAAATCCGAAATCTTGTTTATCTACTTTCTTTGTCTATTCTAGTTATAAAAAAGTGTTCTGGCAAAGTCATAGGGGCCCCGTCATATGCCCAGGTTAAAGACGGTCCTGATTTAGTCACTTAAAATTTTAATTTACAGTCACTCGTTCAAATACTACCCTATTATAAATATGGGGAACAACCTTCACCTTCCAGATCAGATGAAGATGTGTTGACAATCAAAATATCTGCATTCATTGTTTGCCGAAAGATATCATTACTCCTTGAAGTAAAGGTTGGAGAGCTAGCAAAAGTGATGACCTCATAACGGTGTCTATATATGTGCCAAATAACAAAAACAATGTTTGTAAACAAACCATATGTCTTAAAAACTACTTTCTTATTGGAGTTTACTCCTTAAGAATTGATTTTTATATAGGATTCAAAATATGAAGATTAAAATTATGTGATCGAATGACAGCGTTACGTTTTTTGTGAGCAACCTAACTGTTTTATTATTTTCTGTGCCTGTTCAAAGGCAATCGTTCCTAAGGAGTAAACTCCAGTCGTGTATGAACTCATTATTTTTTTTTATGTTTTTATACTGAATACTATTTTAATTACTCCACTATACTTTCTCCAATGAAGGATGATACTTTTGACAGGTGTCACTTCCTTATTGCTACGTACTAAGGTTGCGTTTGTTTCCTTATGTTTGGCTTGACATTGCAATAGCAACTTTATACCCTCTATATAGGTGTCAACTGTCAAAAGTATCATCCTACATTGGACAAAGTATAAGCTTTCATACTTTGAAATATGACACGTTTCTTTTTAAAATTTGTATACTTCTGTAACTATGACAAAAAATGTGTGATGTTTTGCTCACAAACATTTTTTCCCTAATTTCCCTTGAATATATTACCAGTCATACGGTATTTTTCAAACGCAATATCACTTTTGCATATTTGATACGAGCATACGTATAATGAACGCCTACGTTGGAGAAATGCCAACACGAAGAACTTTATGGTAAGGACGCAAAGTTTCGGTGTCATTTCTTGTGTACCATAATATTTTATCGTTGGCAGAAGTTACCCTTTGTTTTTGAGATGGATTCTACGAAGATTGGTTGCAGAATTCCGATTCTGTAAATCCACAGTGGGCTCCGTCAATAAATTATTCCATAAATTCTATGGTATTTATATCAATATCATTTGTGAAAGTGAGTTGGAAAAGACGGGAGATTATGAGAAACGGTTATTATGAGTACTATCTTACAAGGTTGTGAGACGAGAGGTTTAGTCACGTGCGAGTGATCCTAATTTTCGAAGCCAAATTATCTTGGGTTCGAGACCTGTATTCATGTCTGTATGATGAATATGAGCATTCTTACCTGAGTTATGGATATTTCTATAGATTTCAATAAATATAACTTAGCATATAGGATTGGAAATGTGATGCTTAGATGGTTTCGACATGTAGACAGGACGGACAAAAGAAGATGGACATGTTTATAACGCAAATGTGGATGGGCAACTCGGTATAGGCTGACAAAGAAAAACTTTCAGGGAGCAAATAGAAGATGTCCTGAAAAAAGGCCAGGTTAAAAGTACGTACTTAACCGACGAGCTTGTATGAAAAGTATGATAAGAATTGAAGATGCGAGGGATATATGTCGAATCGTAGAAAGTCAAATCTGTGATCTCTGCCGGAAAAACGGCGTGTTTATATTTATGTATGTTTATATTACCCTAGTATCCATAACACAAGTCTTTCAGTGTTCACTGTAAGAAATAAAATTAACACGCTTTTTATTAGGTGCACCATTAACTTAAAAAACAAATCAAATCTAATATTTCACCCACTTCTTGTTCTTATATTGTTTAGTTGATTGCAATAATATGGATATATGCTGATCTGATGAGATGATAGATAAGAAATGGAACCTTTGGATTACTAGAATACACCTAGAATTATTATAAGTTTGTCGTAGAAATCGTAATTGTCCAGCTTAAATTCAAATGGATTTGAAAAATGATGCCAAATTTAGTCGTAGAACAAATACGTTTGCTTTAATAACGATCGTTATCAGCCTATTACTGACCTCATTGATGGGGAACAGGCATTATTATAGCACAAAACACATAAGAACTAATGGGTCTTAACGTACTATTCATACATGTCCAAGCAGCGCTGTAAGGTGGATGCTATAATGATAACAGATGTACCCGGGGCTAGCTCCTGTGTTGGAATCCCGGAAGGGACAGATGTTTGTCTGATGAATACGAGCATTTGTACATGAGTCATGGGTATTTATATATATTTCTATAAATTCTATAAAGGCTAATTGGTGTGAATTTTCAACAATTATATCGATGTTATAATGGCCAATTAAATATTTTTTGGTCCTTGCAAAAATTTGTATAACCCTTCCAGCACTTCCACTTTCATGTGTTAATTACGTTAGCACTGCTAAAAGCTTAATAACTGCAATAAGCTAATAACTAGCTTATCCCAGTAATGTAAGCTTTCGCTAAAACAAAAGTGTTGGTAATAGCAGTGAAGTGAAATTGTCCATCTGCAATGGCGCGCTGGCCGCCGGCCAACCTGCCGCGACTGGCCGGCGGCATAACGAGTAGGGTCGCCAACTTTTTTACAATAAAAAAAGCATATTACGGTGGGACACAGAAAAAGAAAAAATCAAATATAACAAAAATAGAAGTTACGCGTAATAACATTAGTTTTTGAATTTAATTTAATTTCTTGCATTCAAAATGCCATATTTCTATAGAAAACTGGCTGAACCGGTTACGCGTTGCTGTTTTATAAATTAAAATGAAACCTATCCTATGTCCTAAGTCGAAACAAATCCAGCAAAATGAAAAAAAAAATATATCATAGTCGGTTGAGTAGTTTCGAAGTTCAAGTTCAATTCATAAGATTTAACGTAGGAGAAAATGAGATAGGTAGCATTAGCACGTGTATTAATACTTGTTTCTGTGCGCATGCGTACTACAAAGCTTGAGAAAAAGCAATAACAACAACCGTGGTATTTTGTATACGTGTACGTATTATTTTTGAAGGTTTCACTACCACGTGTGAATTGCACACATATTTTTATTTTATATATCGATAAAATACGCCTGAATAAAAAACCACGCTTCTGAGCCCTCAGGTGGCTCAGTGGGATATCGCCTTCAGGTGGCTCGGAAGCGTAGTTGTTTTTAACACGCGTATTTTATATCTTATACAAATGTGGCATCGTGAATGCGAAAAATAACATAAAATACATTATTATAGCTGGTTCCATCTTTATAGAATTTTAAATATTACTTTCGATGTTGAAAATAATTAACTTTCACTGTTGGTGGAACAATACTAGTTCATAGTAGAAGTTAAAATACGTTTGTAAATTTCGACGCGTCTGCTGACGTCTCGGTAAGATAACTCTCCCGGATAACAATAGTGTCTGTCATATTGATAGTTAAAATTTTAAAATAAGACATAAGACTATACAAAACCGACAGATGTTCATGTGCATATCCGGGTTTGCTGGAATCATTACTTGTTTTTTCTGGGTCTCGTTTTTTTACTCTTCTCATTAGATTTATAATTTTTATATATTTTATGCATTTTCAATGCGATCTTATAAGATAAATTATTATAATAGAAAAATACTAGAAAAAATCGACTCGGGTCACAAGTGAATCTCAGGCGGGAATCGAACCCGCAACCTTTGGAAATCCGGTCCAATGCTCTCCCAATTGAGCTACCGAGCCTTGCGAACACTCGACGAAATTTTCTAGTACCTTCCTGATTTTACGCTGTAGGCCAGCGTTGTTTCATCAATGAGAGGAACATCCTCTCGTATTCGAAAGAAACATTTTTTACAAATGTTTGGTCAATCGATTAAGATGAAACAGCCATGTTAGATTTATAATTTTTATATATTTTATGCATTTTCAATGCGATCTTATAAGATAAATTATTATAATAGAAAAATACTAGAAAAAATCGACTCGGGTCACAAGTGAATCTCAGGCGGGAATCGAACCCGCAACCTTTGGAAATCCGGTCCAATGCTCTCCCAATTGAGCTACCGAGCCTTGCGAACACTCGACGAAATTTTCTAGTACCTTCCTGATTTTACGCTGTAGGCCAGCGTTGTTTCATCAATGAGAGGAACATCCTCTCGTATTCGAAAGAAACATTTTTTACAAATGTTTGGTTAATCGATTAAGATGAAACAGTCATGTTAGATTTATAATTTTTATATATTTTATGCATTTTCAATGCGATCTTATAAGATAAATTATTATAATAGAAAAATACTAGAAAAAATCGACTCGGGTCACAAGTGAATCTCAGGCGGGAATCGAACCCGCAACCTTTGGAAATCCGGTCCAATGCTCTCCCAATTGAGCTACCGAGCCTTGCGAACACTCGACGAAATTTTCTAGTACCTTCCTGATTTTACGCTGTAGGCCAGCGTTGTTTCATCAATGAGAGGAACATCCTCTCGTATTCGAAAGAAACATTTTTTACAAATGTTTGGTCAATCGATTAAGATGAAACAGCCATGTTAGATTTATAATTTTTATATATTTTATGCATTTTCAATGCGATCTTATAAGATAAATTATTATAATAGAAAAATACTAGAAAAAATCGACTCGGGTCACAAGTGAATCTCAGGCGGGAATCGAACCCGCAACCTTTGGAAATCCGGTCCAATGCTCTCCCAATTGAGCTACCGAGCCTTGCGAACACTCGACGAAATTTTCTAGTACCTTCCTGATTTTACGCTGTAGGCCAGCGTTGTTTCATCAATGAGAGGAACATCCTCTCGTATTCGAAAGAAACATTTTTTACAAATGTTTGGTCAATCGATTAAGATGAAACAGCCATGTTAGATTTATAATTTTTATATATTTTATGCATTTTCAATGCGATCTTATAAGATAAATTATTATAATAGAAAAATACTAGAAAAAATCGACTCGGGTCACAAGTGAATCTCAGGCGGGAATCGAACCCGCAACCTTTGGAAATCCGGTCCAATGCTCTCCCAATTGAGCTACCGAGCCTTGCGAACACTCGACGAAATTTTCTAGTACATTCCTGATTTTACGCTGTAGGCCAGCGTTGTTTCATCAATGAGAGGAACATCCTCTCGTATTCGAAAGAAACATTTTTTACAAATGTTTGGTCAATCGATTAAGATGAAACAGCCATGTTAGATTTATAATTTTTATATATTTTATGCATTTTCAATGCGATCTTATAAGATAAATTATTATAATAGAAAAATACTAGAAAAAATCGACTCGGGTCACAAGTGAATCTCAGGCGGGAATCGAACCCGCAACCTTTGGAAATCCGGTCCAATGCTCTCCCAATTGAGCTACCGAGCCTTGCGAACACTCGACGAAATTTTCTAGTACCTTCCTGATTTTACGCTGTAGGCCAGCGTTGTTTCATCAATGAGAGGAACATCCTCTCGTATTCGAAAGAAACATTTTTTACAAATGTTTGGTCAATCGATTAAGATGAAACAGCCATGTTAGATTTATAATTTTTATATATTTTATGCATTTTCAATGCTATATTATAAGATAAATTATTATAATAGAAAAATACTACAAAAAATCGACTCGGGTCACAAGTGAATCTCAGGCGGGAATCGAACCCGCAACCTTTGGAAATCCGGTCCAATGCTCTCCCAATTGAGCTACCGAGCCTTGCGAACACTCGACGAAATTTTCTAGTACCTTCCTGATTTTACGCTGTAGGCCAGCGTTGTTTCATCAATGAGAGGAACATCCTCTCGTATTCGAAAGAAACATTTTTTACAAATGTTTGGTCAATCGATTAAGATGAAACAGCCATGTTAGATTTATAATTTTTATATATTTTATGCATTTTCAATGCGATCTTATAAGATAAATTATTATAATAGAAAAATACTAGAAAAAATCGACTCGGGTCACAAGTGAATCTCAGGCGGGAATCGAACCCGCAACCTTTGGAAATCCGGTCCAATGCTCTCCCAATTGCGGTTGCGGGTTCGATTCCCGCCTGAGATTCACTTGTGACCCGAGTCGATTTTTTCTAGTATTTTTCTATTATAATAATTTATCTTATAATATAGCATTGAAAATGCATAAAATATATAAAAATTATAAATCTAACATGGCTGTTTCATCTTAATCGATTGACCAAACATTTGTAAAAAATGTTTCTTTCGAATACGAGAGGATGTTCCTCTCATTGATGAAACAACGCTGGCCTACAGCGTAAAATCAGGAAGGTACTAGAAAATTTCGTCGAGTGTTCGCAAGGCTCGGTAGCTCAATTGGGAGAGCATTGGACCGGATTTCCAAAGGTTGCGGGTTCGATTCCCGCCTGAGATTCACTTGTGACCCGAGTCGATTTTTTCTAGTATTTTTCTATTATAATAATTTATCTTATAAGATCGCATTGAAAATGCATAAAATATATAAAAATTATAAATCTAACATGGCTGTTTCATCTTAATCGATTGACCAAACATTTGTAAAAAATGTTTCTTTCGAATACGAGAGGATGTTCCTCTCATTGATGAAACAACGCTGGCCTACAGCGTAAAATCAGGAAGGTACTAGAAAATTTCGTCAAATGTTCGCAAGGCTCGGTAGCTCAATTGGGAGAGCATTGGACCGGATTTCCAAAGGTTGCGGGTTCGATTCCCGCCTGAGATTCACTTGTGACCCGAGTCGATTTTTTCTAGTATTTTTCTATTATAATAATTTATCTTATAAGATCGCATTGAAAATGCATAAAATATATAAAAATTATAAATCTAACATGGCTGTTTCATCTTAATCGATTGACCAAACATTTGTAAAAAATGTTTCTTTCGAATACGAGAGGATGTTCCTCTCATTGATGAAACAACGCTGGCCTACAGCGTAAAATCAGGAAGGTACTAGAAAATTTCGTCGAGTGTTCGCAAGGCTCGGTAGCTCAATTGGGAGAGCATTGGACCGGATTTCCAAAGGTTGCGGGTTCGATTCCCGCCTGAGATTCACTTGTGACCCGAGTCGATTTTTTCTAGTATTTTTCTATTATAATAATTTATATTATAAGATCGCATTGAAAATGCATAAAATATATAAAAATTATAAATCTAACATGGCTGTTTCATCTTAATCGATTGACCAAACATTTGTAAAAAATGTTTCTTTCGAATACGAGAGGATGTTCCTCTCATTGATGAAACAACGCTGGCCTACAGCGTAAAATCAGGAAGGTACTAGAAAATTTCGTCGAGTGTTCGCAAGGCTCGGTAGCTCAATTGGGAGAGCATTGGACCGGATTTCCAAAGGTTGCGGGTTCGATTCCCGCCTGAGATTCACTTGTGACCCGAGTCGATTTTTTCTAGTATTTTTCTATTATAATAATTTATCTTATAAGATCGCATTGAAAATGCATAAAATATATAAAAATTATAAATCTAACATGGCTGTTTCATCTTAATCGATTGACCAAACATTTGTAAAAAATGTTTCTTTCGAATACGAGAGGATGTTCCTCTCATTGATGAAACAACGCTGGCCTACAGCGTAAAATCAGGAAGGTACTAGAAAATTTCGTCGAGTGTTCGCAAGGCTCGGTAGCTCAATTGGGAGAGCATTGGACCGGATTTCCAAAGGTTGCGGGTTCGATTCCCGCCTGAGATTCACTTGTGACCCGAGTCGATTTTTTCTAGTATTTTTCTATTATAATAATTTATCTTATAAGATCGCATTGAAAATGCATAAAATATATAAAAATTATAAATCTAACATGGCTGTTTCATCTTAATCGATTGACCAAACATTTGTAAAAAATGTTTCTTTCGAATACGAGAGGATGTTCCTCTCATTGATGAAACAACGCTGGCCTACAGCGTAAAATCAGGAAGGTACTAGAAAATTTCGTCGAGTGTTCGCAAGGCTCGGTAGCTCAATTGGGAGAGCATTGGACCGGATTTCCAAAGGTTGCGGGTTCGATTCCCGCCTGAGATTCACTTGTGACCCGAGTCGATTTTTTATAGTATTTTTCTATTATAATAATTTATCTTATAAGATCGCATTGAAAATGCATAAAATATATAAAAATTATAAATCTAACATGGCTGTTTCATCTTAATCGATTGACCAAACATTTGTAAAAAATGTTTCTTTCGAATACGAGAGGATGTTCCTCTCATTGATGAAACAACGCTGGCCTACAGCGTAAAATCAGGAAGGTACTAGAAAATTTCGTCGAGTGTTCGCAAGGCTCGGTAGCTCAATTGGGAGAGCATTGGACCGGATTTCCAAAGGTTGCGGGTTCGATTCCCGCCTGAGATTCACTTGTGACCCGAGTCGATTTTTTCTAGTATTTTTCTATTATAATAATTTATCTTATAAGATCGCATTGAAAATGCATAAAATATATAAAAATTATAAATCTAACATGGCTGTTTCATCTTAATCGATTGACCAAACATTTGTAAAAAATGTTTCTTTCGAATACGAGAGGATGTTCCTCTCATTGATGAAACAACGCTGGCCTACAGCGTAAAATCAGGAAGGTACTAGAAAATTTCGTCGAGTGTTCGCAAGGCTCGGTAGCTCAATTGGGAGAGCATTGGACCGGATTTCCAAAGGTTGCGGGTTCGATTCCCGCCTGAGATTCACTTGTGACCCGAGTCGATTTTTTCTAGTATTTTTCTATTATAATAATTTATCTTATAAGATCGCATTGAAAATGCATAAAATATATAAAAATTATAAATCTAACATGGCTGTTTCATCTTAATCGATTGACCAAACATTTGTAAAAAATGTTTCTTTCGAATACGAGAGGATGTTCCTCTCATTGATGAAACAACGCTGGCCTACAGCGTAAAATCAGGAAGGTACTAGAAAATTTCGTCGAGTGTTCGCAAGGCTCGGTAGCTCAATTGGGAGAGCATTGGACCGGATTTCCAAAGGTTGCGGGTTCGATTCCCGCCTGAGATTCACTTGTGACCCGAGTCGATTTTTTATAGTATTTTTGTATTATAATAATTTATCTTATAAGATCGCATTGAAAATGCATAAAATATATAAAAATTATAAATCTAACATGGCTGTTTCATCTTAATCGATTGACCAAACATTTGTAAAAAATGTTTCTTTCGAATACGAGAGGATGTTCCTCTCATTGATGAAACAACGCTGGCCTACAGCGTAAAATCAGGAAGGTACTAGAAAATTTCGTCGAGTGTTCGCAAGGCTCGGTAGCTCAATTGGGAGAGCATTGGACCGGATTTCCAAAGGTTGCGGGTTCGATTCCCGCCTGAGATTCACTTGTGACCCGAGTCGATTTTTTCTAGTATTTTTCTATTATAATAATTTATCTTCTCATTAGCATATAAACTATATAGATTTTGTAAAATAATAAATAAATAAATATTTCCTAAATTCACACCAATTAACTTAGCCCAAAGTAAGCACTTTAAGGCTTGTGTTATGGATACTAGGGTAACGGATAGACATACATACATAAAACATAAATAAGTAATATTCATAGAAATATACAAACATCCATGACTCAGGTACAAATGCTCATATTCATCATACAAACATCTGCCCCTTCCGGGATTCGAACCCAGGACCGTCGGTGCGAAAGGCAGCATCCCTACTTCTAAACTACTACATCTAAATTGTAACTTAACTAAAAATAAAGAATATACAGTATTTTTGAAAAATTAACAGTATTTATTTAAATACATCGTTTTGAACTCCTTGCGCAATTCATCAACCTGTTGCCATTTGCAAAAGGTTATGGTGCGCTCTCAGCACAGTTAAAATATATGAAGATTCCTTTTATGTAGTTTCGTCACTTCATATTCATTACGGAAAACACTCTTTGGCCATTCATAAATTACGTGACACGAATTCTAGGACTTTTAAACTCCTTCCCCATTTCTTTGATATAGGTTGTCATATTTTTGGCACCCCCACATATGTGACGTCACACATTGTTCAATTTAATGCATGTATTTAAAAATAATCAAAAGGAAACAGCCATTCTCATTTTTTTCTTATTTTATTAAATAATCTATATTTCTATAAAATATTAGATAAACCAGAACAGAACGGTGCGTTGACACACACATATACACACACACACACACACAAACACATACGCGCAAACACATACACACACACACACACACAAACACACTTACTAGTTTAAAATGTGTACATTTTTGTTGAAATCAATAAAAACTTTTATTTTATTGGTTTCAACAAAAATGTTATTTTATTATAAAATTAACATAAAGTCAAATATTTTATATAAGTGACCGATAGACAGTGAGAGTGATAGACATGTGACGTCACAAAGATTTGCCCTCTCCTTGTCACACTATGTCACATTTCGGTGATTATCTTTCCCTCTGTAACGATCATCCATGAATTGTGACGTAATTTATTACGTCACAATTCATGGATGACCTCTTTCGGTAAGTACCGAGGTGACAGGAACTAAAAGTACTATATGTAGTATATGAGCCAATTTTAAAATTTTCATTCCTTTGCACCGGTCACTAAAAAGTGGTTTACAGTTCATCTAAAGTCTACTTTGCAATATTCAAGACTTTTATAATATTGCCATTTTCAAGCTGCAACGAAGATTGCTTGCACTCAGAGAAATTTTTTAATCGCTTTCTGCTTTAGATCCCGAGGCAGCTGCAAACAGTATTTTCTTTACTTTTTTATTCGACAGTAAAACGTATGAGTGTAAAATATTACAATATTTTTAAGTGTATAGTTGACAACCCTAACTGTGACCGATATTGAACATTTTAACTGCTTATATGGATTTAATTCCTGCATAAATAATCACAACGTAATTTGGTTTGTTACTTTCACAAGTAATTTAATACTTCAATTTTGAAAGAAAATATTTCTCGTATTCGGGCAATTGCTGATCACTGGGGGCTGAGTCTCAGTTTCCAAAAATGCAAACGTTACGTTTTTTGATTTTCATTAAATACTACATATATTATCGGTATATGTCGCCGTAAAATTGTTAATACCGTTAGATTAAAATCTATCTCGTTTTATTGTAAAATGTCGAAAGATTGTGAACCGTAACATTGAGCTTACAATTTAACGCATTATGGGTCGGTCTTGCAATAAGCCCTTCTGTGTCCATTGATTTAGGTTAGGTTAGGTTAGTGAAATTTGGCGGTTTCACTTCGATAGATTATCTACCTGATAATGATGCGTTAAATATAACAACTATGTTACGGTTCACAATCTTTGGACAGTTTACAATCTCGCGAGATAGATTAAAATCTAACATTGATTACAATTTTACGGTGACATATATACTAGAATCTAGTATCTAGTAACTAGATGCACCCGCCATGCTTTGCAATAATCTCTCTTGTGAACTTTACATGTAAACCTCCCGGGCTACATACACAACAACTTAAAATATTTTCATTACATCTGAACAATGGTTTCGGAACGGATAGGGAACAAACGTACAAATCTTATTTTCATTATATAGATAAATAGGATAAAAATTGTTGTATGAGAATTCGTGACATGAATTCGAGATTTGAAGTAGGTTTTTTTGACCAGATATTGGGTCATTGCAATAGATTTCCATACTATTACCTTTTTTTCTGTACTCTCATTTAGCATTTCAATTATCTTTAAATCTTAAATTCCGAGAAACAAAACACTTGATGTGTTTTCTTACAGATGCATGTTTAACAAAAAAATATATAAAATATTACGATTATATGGAGCTAATTGGATGCTGATGCTGGAAGGTGGCCATAGGAACTCCGCAATAATACGATACAACCTCATCAAGTTGTTGGGTGAATGAGTTGGCCTCGTTTGATTCGTATTGACGAGAACTTTGATCCTATATGGTAACCAGAGTTTGATGTTGGAGCTGGAAGGTGGCCATTGGAACTCCACAATAAAACGACACAACCCCATCGAGTTTGAACTTTTTAACTTTTTTAGTTCGTTTTATTAACATATAATAATAAAAAAGCATGTGTGCAATTCACACGTGGTAGGAGTGAAAACTTCAAAAATAATACGTACACGTATACAAAATACCACGGTTGTTGTAATGCCTTCTCTCAAGCTTTGTACTACGCATGCGCACACAAACACGTATTAATACACGTACAACGCTGAGGCCCAAGCAAACTCTCCCTATGCTTGGTATATAACATTTCGCTGGTTTGCGAGAATATCGACGCATCTCAAAAACTGTCAAATCGAACTAAATATGCCAAACGATCTTAAATCTTTGATATGTTATCGTGAACAGAGACACAACGCAGATATCGTCGTTATAAATCCACCATTAGCTCGAAAGAGATACCATTACATTTTTTGGTGCCTATGCGATAAAAGATTTAATAAGAAATTTGAAAACCTTATTATACTAGGTCTGCAATGCATGCTGCTTTTTGCAAATACTGAGCGAAGCACTACCTTACCTTACCTCACCACCTGACCTTACCTAACCTAACCTCACCTTAATCATTAACAATTGCCTAGAAAATATCGCGCACCAAACTGGTTGCCTCTCGCGGCTACCGCCGCTCGAAGCTAGAAGTTCTGTGAGGCAGAGCTAATACAAGATGAACCGAAAACGTGAACATATTTTTCAATGGTTTTGAATTAGATTATTGAAGGGTGATTATACCTCGATGGTATGTCCGATTTCAAAACTTTTTTTGCATGTTAGTCACGACCACGATGTGAATTTTGGCGCCAAATTTCATCAATGTAGTCTCAGCGGTTTGGCTGTGACCAGCTTTTAAATTTTTCGTTCGGTGATTATTCCTCCATGGTATGTTCGATTTCAAAAATTTTTTTTGCACATTAGTCACGACCACGATGTTAGTTTTGGCGCCAAATTTCATCAATGTAGTCTCAGCGGTTTGGCTGTGATCAGCTTTTGGATTTTTCTTTCGGTGATTATTCCTCCATGGTATATCCGATTTCAATTTTTTTTGGAAAATTAGTCACGACTATGATGTGAGTTTTGGCGCCAAATTTCATCAATATAGTCTCAGCGGTTTGGCTGTGATCAGCTTTTGAATTTTTCTTTCGGTGATTATTCCTCCATGGTATGTCCGATTTCAAAACTTTTTTTGCACATTAGTCACGACCACGATGTGAGTTATGGCGCTAAATTTCATCAATGTAGTATCAGCGGTTTGGCTGTGATCGGCTTTTGATTTTTTTTTCGGTGATTATTCCTCCATGGTATGTCCGATTTGAAAACTTTTTTTTTGCACATTTGTCACGACCACGATGTGAGTTTTGGCGCCAAAATTCATCAATGTAGTATCAGCGGTTTGGCTGTGATCAGCTTTTGAATTTTTCTTTCGGTGATTATTCCTCCATGGTAAAGTCTATATTTTTTTTACATAGCCTATGTCCGTCAGGCTATAATCATGTATGTTCATGCCAAAATTTGTTTGAATCGGTTGAACCGTTAAGTAGCAGGAGGGAGACAAGCGAAATTTTATAGTTGCCTAAAAGAGAGTTTCACTCTTTCAGAACTTCACTCAATAAAATCAAAAGGTTTTAGTTCCGTCACTATTCTTGCAAACCAGCAAATTTTAAACATTTGAATACATTCTTTCTAACTTCACAAGTTTCTTAATATACGTAAAGTTTGTTAAACATTACTTTTAAAAATTATACTGACTTATTGGAAATTTCGTTTTTCTTCGAAGTTTTCAGGTGACATTACGTAATAGAAATATTGATTTTTACTTTTGCACAGTGATTAACTTATAAAGCAAGTTGTAGCAGTTTCTACGACATTGCTACGAGAAAGGCTACGACGATGCTACGAACTTTTATAGAAATGTTAATAACAACATTTAGATTTTAAAGCAACATCAATTAGCCATTATGGTTTTGGTTACAAACAATTATCGGTCTTTGGTTAAAACCTCCACAATCATATGTTCTTTTTTTCCTTTTTCTTTATTTGTGGCTTGCACGATTTGTGCATTTAGCCAGTGTCAAGTAAGTATAATTGCCAGTTCTTGAGTAATTTCTTAATTTAATGATAAATGAATGAACAATAAAATATGTTTTTCCTAGTTTTAAGTTAATGTATGGGGTTTTACTGAAATCTCCCCGTGGACTTCTTGAGAGAGCAGGAAAAGACAACTTTCGCTGCTTTGTTACACTTGCCAACACTTTTGTATGTTCACAAACACTAAGTGGTTAATAACCCACCATTATTACACACTAATATCCACAACAACACAAATTCCAACAAGAGAAACAAAACCACCAGCGTGACGCTTCCCGCTCCCGCCAAAAAGTCCAATCATAAGTTGATGATGAGAACTGCTACGCCATCTGTCTTTATCCTATTGGTAATAATAAACAACTTCAACCATCAGGACTAGTAGCAAAAAACTATAGTTTACAATCTGAACCAGCCACGCGTTGCTCTGACTCAGTAGGTATATATTGATTTAATTATTTTTTTACTAATTACTTTGATACAATCAAATTAACATTTGCTAATAAAGCTGAAAATAGTGTAAGCGATTTTAAATTGTATGGGATTGAGAATTAAGCTTTCTGTCAAAACTTGAAAGTGATTGGTAAAATATTTTAAATTAACCTACAGAGCCATCTATCAATAATTTATCGAACTAACAAAAAAAAATATACACTACTGTCGTATTTGATTTGCAATACCAAATGTTGAGGTTAATAATGTAGATAAAACTATCCTATCTTTTAAGTTAGATCAAATAACAGATAGTTACGAAGTTTGATCAAAATCAGTTCAGTAGTTTCAGAGTTTATCCCGAACATACATCGTGAAAAGAGATTTATATATACATATATATATTAGATATATTAAAATCAGCTGCGTAATTGGGAAAAACCGGTATCATATCTTAATGGTACTTTTAATACTAAGGATATGCAAGTTAACCCCCTTCTCCTGAACTATAATCAGCTCGACGAACCTTGATCCCTATGACAGTTCATGTTAGTGACGGGTCGTGTCGATATATCGTTTATAGGCAAGGGCGTGACTTGCATTCAGCCACATCAATAAACATGTTTTTAAAAATATAATCTACATTTCTAATGCTTATTATATATACGAATATCCGTGTATTTGTATGCGGGGTTGCCAAAATTCCGATGCAGAGTTAACATGGTCGAACTCTATAATTTTAGTTTTGAAAATCCATGTAAATTAAATTTTTAGTATAGTAACACTATCTGATCTGTCACTAGGTACGCCGTGATCGCTTATTCGCTACACCAGTACGAGTGCTAACGCCTTGTATGCGCCACGTGTTTTTTGTGTCATCGGAGTCCTTTGTTTGTTACTACTGTTGTTTTCTGTTTTTGTTATTGTTGTTTTCTGTTTTTGTTATTGTTGGTGTTTCAAAATGCCGAAAAGACTGAGAAAAACTGTACTCAACAGTGAAACGCGGGAGTTTGTTGTACGCTTGCGTGATTATTTTGCTCGCGAACAACAAAATGGCGGACCTTTGTTGCCACTTGACAACGTACGCGACCGTGTTGCTGATGCTCTGGGAATTGGCAAAGCTACCGTTTCCCGAATTACAAAGGAGAAGTTCGGTGAATCGTCGATGGAGGAGAACAAGCTATCAACTCCAAAGAAGAAAAAACATAATAGGGCACATTCCGTAACTAACCCCGATGATTTCGACATGGCAGCAATACGAAACCACATTTACGGCTACTATTTTCGAGGTGAACTGCCAACTTGCAAAAAATTATTGGCGTCGCTGAAATCGGCTGATTTATTTAAAGGTGGGCTCACTTCTCTCAGAGTGGTTATAAAAAAATGTGGATTTCGTTATGGGAAGTGTGACAAAAGAAAAGTAATAATGGAGCGGAAGGACATTGGATTGATGAGGTGTGATTTTCTAAGACAAATAAAAAACATCGAGAACTGGGACAAGGTGGTTTATCTGGACGAAACGTGGCTCAACGCCAATCACTCAGTGTCCAAAACATGGACAGACGACACAGAGAAATTCTGTACCAAAGCTCCAGAAGGCAAGGGCCAGCGTTTGATTATCTGCCACGCTGGCACAGCCAAAGGTTTTGTACCTAACTGCTTGTGGGCCTTCAAATCCGTGAAAACATCAGATTATCACGAAGAGATGAATTTTGAGAATTTCGAGAAATGGTTCACAAAACTATTGGACAATTTAAATGAGCCCCACTATATTTTAATGGACAACGCCCCATACCACTCTGTGCAAGTTAATAAAGCACCTACCGCGAATAATAATAAAGGCGAAATCATAGAGTGGCTGCAACACAATGGTGTGGCAGCTAATAGTCAAATGCTGAAAAAGGAATTAGTCAGACTGATGAACCTGCATAAACTGCAAACAAAGAAGAAGTATGTTTTGGATGAGATGGCAAAATCAAAAGGGCACACCGTGATTCGGCTACCGCCCTACAACTGCCAATATAATGCAATCGAGATGATATGGGCGCAGATCAAAGGTGGGTTGATTTGTATTTATTTTAACATGTTTTTATTTAGGTGACTGGTGACTAGAGAGCTAGCACTATTTAAAGCTATTTTATTTTACTAAATAGCTATAGCATTTTTATTTTTAACCATGTACGTAATTTCTGATATAAATTACACACATTTTTAACATACCTAATTATGTACTTATAATGTACTTACTCCGATCTCGCTCTTTGACTTTGCATCATATTCAATCTAAACCATTATTGTTTCAGGTTGTGCAGCCAGGCTGAACACCACTCCGCCATTCACAGCTAATAAAATGCTGACGTTACTAGAAGAGGCATGTAGTCTAGTGACTCCGGACAATTGGAGGAAAGTGGTTGAGAAGACCAAAAAACTGTGCTTAGATGATTGGGATCGAGACGTGCGATACGACAACGTAGTAGACCAGCCGTTTTTAATAAACGTTGGAGAAAGCAGCTGCAGTTCAGATTCCGAGTCTGAGACGCAAGCCGTGATGTCATTGTCAGATTCCGATTAATATATATTAAAAATCATTGCTGAACCGCTTTTGTTTTATTTGGTTTTGCATATAGTAGGTATATATAATAAATTAATTAAATCTCCTTTATTTTATTATCGCAGACAACTTAAATGATTATAAATCTGACACTAAGAGCGTAGGTACTATGTTAATGTATTTTGTACACTCGTTTCCATTTTCGATATTTGTTTATCGATACTTCCGCGCTAGTCGATATCTTCCAAACGAAGTAACTTTTGCAGGACGTCAACGTAAAGTCTGATTGAGATAATTTCTTGTAAATGTTAATAATTATTATTATTCCGACGGAATATTATTTTAATGGCATATATCTGCCTAAAATTAATAAATATCATTTTTAGACTCCGCCAATTCGATTATAATGTAACGGTGACGCTACTACAAGATTGTGTCGAGGGAATAACTGTCAGTGTCATAGGGATCAAGGTTCGTCGAGCTGATTTCCATCGGAGTTGAGATCGTTAACTTAAGTAATTAAAATGTAACGCCCTATTTAAAATTGAGTCATAAAACTCCGGAGTTTTAATGAACCTTCTAAAGTTTTATCCTTTTTATTTTTTACTACCAGGAAGTGGTTTTTTATTGATATTTACTTTTATGATTTTTATTTATTTTTGTATTTTTTAATGCTATCTTATAAGATAAATTATTATAATAGCAAAATAAAAATATATACTAGAAAAAATCGACTCCACTTCACTTGTGACCCGAGTCGATTTTTTCTAATATTTTTCTATTGTAATAATTTATCATATTTACTTATTAGTTTTGCTTACCTACTTCTAAACTACTGTATAAATCTGTAGGCTCTGTCTTTGCATTTATTTTTGTACATTTTTTTTTAATAAATATTCCTTTTATGACTCACTGTCTCTGTCTGTCTGTATGTCCTTCTATAAGTCAAGAACGGGTTGACCAATTTCGATAAAATTTAGTATATGGTAAGGACAGGTGTTAGCGCAAATGATAGGCTATATATATATATCGGCAAAAGCCTTATAGTCCTAACTAACATTATAAATACGAAAGTGAGTTTGTTTGTTACACTTTCACGCCTTAACTACTCGATCGATCATCATTAAAATTTGCATGAATTTTGCCAGAGGTTCAAAAAACTTACATAGGGTATCCTTTATGCAGTAAATAAGTACTATTCCCGTGGGATAGAAATATATTTTTTTTAATCGGTATATTAACGCGAGCGATTCCAAGGGTAATAGCTAAGTTTATATAATTTTGCACATTAGTGTGTACCTTGGTGTGGTTTTTGATAATTATCCTTGATCTAATCAATTTTAATATAAAATTAACGTGGCTTTATGTTCCTACTCAGTTATAATTTATTTTTTGTTTTCATATGACATTACTGAGATCATAAATAAGTTTCATTCATTGTTTTCTCATATGTCGTGAAGTGAACAACACGATTTATCTTTATTAAACTATATTAAATTAAACTCTTAGTATATATACCCAAGACCTACCCAAGCGTTGCTGTGTTATAAATGAAACCTACCCTATGTCCTAGGTTAGAACAAATTCAGCATAATGAAAAATAACGTCAAAATCGGTTTTAGTTTCGGAGTTCATCGCGGTCAAACACTGTGACTGGTATTTTTTTATATACTCGTATATATGAATAGATAAAAAGGAATAAAAAAATAAATTTTATAACTGCTTTTTTACGAAAATGTTCTATTAATAAAGTTCAAAGTAATGAGTAAATAATTAGTTATTAAGTTACTCATAAACGCGATTATAAGACAAGTAGCATATGTTTTTGATATTTCCTAATTTTAGTAAAATAACAAAATTTGTTACGAGTCAGACATAAAACTTCCATTAGTTTTACCGTAGAGAACAGGTGGAAGCAGTGGGAATAATGAGTCCTACAAAATTTACTAATTTGTGACATGTTATATCGTAATACTTGTGAGAAAATAATTAGTAGAAACGCTTAGTAGAATAAAATAACTTGTTTACGATAGATTATTATAACAGAAAAATACTAGAAAAAATCGACTCTGGTCACAAGTGAATTCTCAGGCGGGAACCTAACCCGGAACCTTTCTAAACCCGGTCCAATTAATCTTCGGAGCCTTGTGAACACTCGTCGAAATTTTCTAGTACCTTTCATATTTTACGCTGTAGGACAGCGTTGTTTCATCAATGAGAGGAACATCCTCTCGTATTCGAAAGAAACATTTTTACAAAGGTTTGGGCAATCGATTAAGATGAAACAGCCATTTAGTTGTAACCCGAGTTGATTTTTTCTAGTATTTTTCTATTATAATAATTTATCTTATATATATATAACTAGCGACCCGCCCCGGCTTCGCGCGGATGCAATGCTCTACTATATTATGCATGTATTATACATATAAACCTTCCTCTTGAATTAATCTATTTATTAAAAAAAACCGCATCAAAATCCGTTGCGTGGTTTTAAAGATTTAAGCATACATAGGGATATAGGGACAGAGAAAGCGACTTTGTTTTATACTATGTAGTGAAAAATATAAAACTTGTTTACGGTTGTTTTGTGCGCTATTTATACTAGCAGCGGCCCGTCCCGGCTTCGCACGGGTGGGCAAAATTCTTTAATTTTTTTCTATTATTCAATATTTTTCCGTTAACGCCATCTAGCGTCCGGTAGACGAACTACTTGCGGTTAACGCGTTGCTATGGTAAAGTTAATTGATACAATGGAAAAAGAGCGGACAGACAAACAACAAATTTGTGATCTTATATTTCATCCTGACGTTTCGACTCCTTTACAGTCAAAACGTTGGGATTTAATAAAAATTACGTAACAAACCGTTACTAAGTTTTTTTATTTAAATGCGTTATTTGTGCGGAAGAGTAAGACCTAAATACGCTTAGTAGAACAAATGAGAACAAAGGAATGCATGTAACAAACAACAAAAGTAATTAAGATCACACACATAACTTCTTTTTAGAAGACTGTAACTGTAACTTTAGAACCCTAATAATTTAACCACCTTCCTTTACTGAGTTAAGTCCGTTCTCATGAAACATTACGCTTAATCCAAGTGTTCCCCGGCTGGCCTAGATCGAAGGATGCAACCGTCGCAGCCCAGCCCGGGTGCATTCCCACCTGTGGCCCGGTCAGTGCCCCACTGACCCAGTTCCCGAGCAACAAGTGCCAATGCCCTTATAACCTATTACATTAATGATAATTAACTGTATCGATCGACGCATGTGAAATGGTTTGTATAAATCAAAACCCCCGTTCAGCCCTTTGTAAATATACTTGCTCAGATATTTCACTTCAGGCGGAAATCAAGCGATATTCTTGAATCGAGTCAACTGGAAAATTAGGCTTCTGATGAATTCATCAATACTTAATGATGAATGTAAATGTATGTATGTTTATTTAGTATACAGTTTTCATTTTTTTTTTCAATACCCTATGAGTATCATCTCCGACTGGTAGAAAATGCCTATTGGAATTAAGTCTACTATTTGTACACAGTTTTTGTGTGCAATAAAGATTAAATAAATAAAATTAAGAAGTAAAAAAATAATAGGACATATAGATGGATGACGTTATACAGCTTCAATTATTATGTGAAGAAGCTGATTATATAGAAGCTTCCGGAAGTTATAAAAACCGGCCAAGTGCGAGTCGGACTCGCGCACGAAGGGTTCCCTACAAACTTTTAATTAAGTAAAAAAAATAATGGTTCATGTTTAATGCATAAGGTTTATATTTATGAAATTTAATACATTTTTTATATTTGAGTTGATTGAATAAAATGAATTGCGGATTACGATTTATGACGTATTAAAAAAACTACTTTCTAGATCTCGTTCAAACCAATTTTCGGTGGAAATTTGCATGGTAATGTACTTACATCATTTATTTTTTTAAGTTTTATCATTCTCTTATTTTAAAAGTTACAGGGGAGGGGGGACACATTTTACCACTTTGGAAGTGTCTCTCGCGCAAACTATTCAGTTTAGAAAAAAAGTAAGCGATTTTGTACACGTTTTTAGTTTAAGTGAATTTATGATGAATATACCGGTTACTGAGTAAATGTGTGTACCTTCTGATATAATAGGTAAGTGATCCATATATAGGTCGTATTTATTTTTTACCGACAGTGAAACGACGTTTTACTGTTTTTTTGGTTTTTGAACTATCTATAATTGTGAATTCTGTGCGGAATTTAAAAGAAATTGCATCTGTGTTGTCATTAAGACTAATTAAAGTTTCCTTTGCGGCAAATATTAATTCTTTTTTAATGTTGGTTTTTAAAAAAAAATGAGACAGAGTGGCCTTTTTCTGTGGAGACCACATTTCAGCCTACCACTCTGTCACGACATTTTACGGAAAACAAACGAAAAAATATTTTCGTTGGAGAAAATGAAAAATTACATACTATTAATAGACAAGAAAAATATGTATGTTTATTCAAACGGAATTAAAAAACCGTAGGTAAATATCAATACTCCAACGAGATGCTATAATAAGACGAAGGACAGACCATTGTCGGTAAAAAAGAAGAACGACCCATATATCGCTAAAAAAACTTTTACTAGCAAAAATTCAATTTCTCTCAAGTGTCAGCCAGGACAATTTCTCTTCATCTAATAATTTTCTTTTGAAATAAATATTTAGCTGGAAGTTAAATGCCAAAATAACATTAAAAGAAAAAATAACTGGAGAGAAATTTAAAATGTCGTTAAAAACATTTATGAACAAATTAAGGCTGTTACAGAATTGATGATTATTTAATAGACAAGAATGTGTGGAGTGGTCTTTATTTTAATACACCATATTTACATTACTGCTAATAAAAATGTATACTTAATTTCTCTGATGCATCTTTAGTACTGCTAAAAAGTTTCCTAACGTCAAGAAGTATTAAAGGTAGAAATTACAGCCCTTCTATTTTATTTAGTTAAACATGATTTCTATCCACTTTATGCTTTGGCCAAGTGAGTCTTATATACTGCCATAAGACTGAAGCAATTTGGCGTTACAAAGAAGTATAACACTAAAACCAGTAGTCAATCGTTGATGAGTTTTAAAAAAAGCGCTGAATAATTAAAATCTTAATTAATATTTACCAAAAGCATGATAATTAAAATTTATTTCGGCATATACAAAAAGGAGGCCTTATTCACTTCAGTTAACTTCCTTTACGACTGCGAAATCTCATAGAGGTTTGAAATTACAGGCGTTTAATGAAGGTGCGTTTGCACCAGAGCTGTGCGGCGTAGCTAAGCGGTGCCTGCAATTTATCGGCCAGTAGGATCTCCTAG
Organism: Calamotropha paludella; assembly: GCA_927399485.1. Classification (NCBI taxonomy): domain Eukaryota; kingdom Metazoa; phylum Arthropoda; class Insecta; order Lepidoptera; family Crambidae; genus Calamotropha; species Calamotropha paludella. The sequence goes on along the minus strand of OV656806.1, from coordinate 1,193,804 downwards.
CACCGCACTGCTATTGGTGGAATTTATTTTTCTTCGCAACCTCTTACAGCTCTGGTCGATATGCACCCTGCTGCGTTTTTTTATTTGATTGCTGTGACATTATACACGCACGCACGCATTCATGCAGACTTTATTTTAACTTCTAAAACATTTTTTTTAAAGCAAAGAGCCAACACAGTATAGAAATAAATAATTGATGTGACATTGTTCTAGGGTATATAACTAGTTTGGCCATAAATACTGTTACATGAAACCTTTTTTTTCATCTTTTTTGAATTTAGAACGCGTTTTTTATTTTAAAAACTTCTTTCGATTTTGCGCCGTTTAGCATATTTTTTCGTGGTCATTATCAAATTACAATATAGAATGGGGTGTTAAAGAAAATAGGATTGCAGTGATCGCTTTGCAGAAAGTGGGTATTGAGCCGTCGGTCATACGAGTATTTCAGACACTTCAAAAGCTTGGTATCAGCCGTATGTTCGTATATAGTACTATCAGCAGATATAACAACGCTTCTTCTGTCGAACAACATAAAAGATCGGGGCGGCCGCGTGCTGTTAGAACTACAAAGGCTGTTAATGCTGTTAAAGCCTGAGTTCGTCGAAACCCCATTAGGAAGCAAAAAATCTAATCGCGAGAAATGAAGATTCCTGCTAGGACTCTGTCCCGTATTAAAAAAAAGACCTAAAGCTCGGTGCTTATCGTCGATATACAGGACATGTCCTAAATAAATCTTTACAATTAAAGAGAGCGATCAAAATGCCTTCTGTAACGATACGCAGATGAAAGGCACAGAAATATCCTCTTTACTGATGAAAAAATCTTCACGATTGAAGATCACTACAATAAGCAAAATGATAAAGTGTACGCGCACAGTTCTAAAAAAACTGCTCAAGTGGTCGGAAAGGTACAACGTGGTCATCATCCTGCATCAGTGATGGTTTGGTGGGGCGTGTCTTATTAGGGCGTCAGTCTTAGATTGTATTGTGAAATCTCTTAGCAATACACTTTTTAAAAATGTATTGTGGACTTTCCAGTAGGACTCTGCACTTGGTCGCAAGGCACGAACTATCTAAGCCTGGTATGAAACCAAACGTTCCGGACTCCATAAGAGCTGAAGACTGGCCTTCATCTAGCCCAGACCTCAATCCTTTAGACTACAAATTATGGTTAGTTTTAGAGGACATGGCCTGCTCTAAACGACACGGCGACATCAAGTCTCTTAAAAATATCTGGAGCAAACAGTGGAGAAATTTCCCATGGAAACAGTGCGTAAATCCATAGATGCGTGGCCAGACAGATTAAAGGCCTGTAAAAAGGCAAAGGTGGCCATTTTGAATAGATTTTTTCTTGCTGAGACATTAGTAAATACAAGTTATATTACATTACTTCATAAAAAAATGCATTTTTATTTGTGACAGAACTTATGGCCGGACTAGGTACATCTTATTGTTCTTGACTGTATGTTAGTTTTCTTATAGGCTTCTTATATTCAGCCACCAATCGTAGTAGACAAATAATAATAATCAAAATGATTCTACATAATAAACAAAATAACAATTAAATTACAAAACAAGTCCACCTAAAACAGATCATATTCTACGGCTTAATGATTAGGTATTTTTTCAAAAGCCTCGTGTAGCTACTGAGATTACAAATAAATTGAGTAATTAGGAACGTGCCCGATTAAAATGCTGGTGAGTAGCAACTATCTGCCGTTGCCGTATTTTACGGCGTATCCCGTTTTTTTTGGTTTACAAGGTTTTAGGAAAATTATTTTAAACGTGTCAATTAACATAAATTAAAAAGTAAGATTTTTGACATGAAATAATGCCATTTTATTTGTCTCCCGTAAAAAGACTGAAATGTTGTGAACCTGTAAATCACGCAGTGGCAACTGTCAACCCTTGTAACAGCCCAATTTCTGACGACCTTTACCTAAGTCTTCTTGTGAGCAGGCACGGGTCCTGTAAAGGAGTCGAAACGTCAGGATTATATATAATTAATTTACAAAATAAAAAAAACTTTTATAATATTCGGTGTCATTTGCTAAATTATCAATAATACAATATAAATATATAAACTTGGAACTATTGGATTCCAACCTCTCCTATGGGATTCCAAATCGGTTATCCTTAAACTCGGACTGTTATCTTTGTGCTATATTGTTTTTCAATAACTTGCATAAGCGGGTTTCGATCCAGCTTTTGGGCTGGGCCTCTGATCCCAAAATTTTCTAGATTTTTCAGTAATTGAGTTGAGAATGAGTAACAAAAATCTAAGACATTTGACATAGAAAAAAGGCTGTTTTGAACTTTTAAGCATTTAAACGCTTGCGGTAAGCACCTCGAGTAGTGTGTGTCTAGTGTTTTTCCGAGTCTGATTATACTTTGATCATATCCTTCTTGTTGATTTAGTTATTTGATTTATGGTGAAAAAATCTATGATTGTTGTTGTTATTTTATATAAATAACCTCTGGTTTATAATCTATGGTAGAGGCGCCATGTTGTGTTGATTATTCAGTGTGTACGTTTGGTATAAAAATTAGGAAACAGTAGTAAGCTTTGTGAAATTACAGGTTAGAAAGGTATACTAAAAAGTTTGACTTTCACCATTGGTTTCAATAACCTTTAATTCCAATACTTTTTTCGAAAATTATGAAGTTCAAGTTGTAACAATTGTTCCGCATGATATTCTCTCTTTTTTGTCTGTTTTATTCGATTGCCAATACATTGAGTTATTAATTTCATACTAGCTGACCCGGTAACGCGTTGCTATGGTAACGTTAATTGATACAATGGAAAAAGAGCGGACACACAAACAACAAATTTGTGTTCTTAGATTATAGATTAGCTTAGACCTCATTTTGTGCGGTCCAATTTATACCAAACTATGTTGCCAGTTTTAGTCGGCAAAGTTATATGAACATAAATAGGTGTCTCGGATTTCCCGTGCCACTCCAACTATTTAAAGGGAGTTTACAGGACTGCTTATCCGGATACCGTTTTGGCCACAAATCACAACTTAAACCAGAACGTATTAGAACTATGTGAATTGTTATTCAGTAAATTGAGAATGGATTACTCGAATTTAAACCAACTTTGGTTTAATTTATATATGACCCGGCCACGCGTTGCTGTGGCTATAAATTTTGCATTTTTTATTATAAATTAAAATGAAACCTATCCTATGCCCTAAGTCTCAACACATTCAGCAAAATGAAAAAAAAGTCATTAAAATCGGTTGAGTAGTTTCAGAGTTCATTTTGGTCAAACACTGTGACAGGGAATTTTTATATATACTAGCGGCCCGTCTCGGCTTCGCACGGGTGGACAAAATTCTTTAATTTTTTTCTATTATTATACTTTTTCCATTAGCGCCATCTAGCGTCCTGCAGACGAACTACTTGCGGTTACCGCGCTGCTATGGTAACGTTATTGATACAGTGGAAAAAGAGCGGGAATAAGAGCGGACAGACAAACACACAATCTAAGATCACAGTGATCTTAGATTATAGATTCATTGCATTTTGACCTTTTAATATTCCTCAACTTCTGAAATTAATGATATTATCGGTTATTTATTATCGGCGTTGCTCAAGATGATCGCACTAAGAGTCGATATTGCAGAGAATTCTAATTAAAAACGAGAGTTATTTTTAAATGGATCAAATATTGTATCTCGGCAAAATTCTCGGGCTTTAGCGCTACGTAATATTTAAAGAATTCTCGAATCACGGTCCGTTTTATTTCACTCACCCTCGCAGTCGGCGACAGCTTCGCTTTGCATAATGTAATCCTAAGGGTTGATTGCCATAAATCTTTGATTCATTTTGTTGGCTTATTGTGAAAGAGAACGGAATAAGATGTGAATTCTTTCATATTTTTTTATTGTTTACATGACTTTTTCCATGTTCTTTGTCATTTGTAGTTCAAAGGGACTGTCTATAAGTTTACAAAATGATTGCAAATAGCAAGATTTTCATGGCTTTTCTAATGTATTTCTTGTCGGCACTGTTCCGTTCTTTTTATGTAATTTTCCTCTGATAGCGTTGTTATTGACGAGGCAGAATTTTAACAGTTTATTAGCAAAATCTGAAATATGGTACCGTGGTTGGTAACAGGTAACGATTTTCTTCGTTCGCGTGTCGCTCGAGTCATCAGAGCCTCCGTATTTGCTGATAGAGTTACTACTGACGTAGCGCAAGTTAGATTAGGGCATCGCGTGACTGAAATTAAAACTTTGCATACTCGTAACACAATTTCGTTTCGCTTAACGACTTTGCTCACTGAGAATTTTAATTGTCTACCAATTCTGATACGTGGTTTTACAGTTCTTCTAATACTGTTAAAAATCATATGCTATGTAATGTTTGTATATTGAAGAAGTTAGCAAATTTGTACGCTAGCATAGCAAATTTTATACGAAACGACAAGATATGTTTACTAAATATTCATTACGATGTAAACAAATTAATATTGCCCAGTTCAAGACTAATGCTAACATTTAAAAGTACATTATACTTGTCTATTATTTTTTTAGTAAATAACCCTGTTCTATAATTAATGAAAGTAAATATTCTTTGTTTGTGAATAAAAAAATCTAATAAATAAATGCTTTTACAATCAAAATGAATATTTTAATAACACCATTAAGTAACTAAGATGGCGCAGCGACCCAGATTGGGTCTTGGCCACGAGACACCATTCGGTACGGTTTTGCGCCTTCTCCTACTACTGGGTGGCCTGAAGTGTGCGAAGATCCTCCTTCACTTGGTCTCTCCAGCATTAATACTCAATTTAAATATCTCATCTAAAATACTTCTTACTACTATTAAAATTTACATAATTTGTATTTTAAACTCTGCTTCATGCCTCCTCTCTTCTAGCACCCTAATGAGTACCCGTCAGGGTTCTCTATTATCATTGTGGAATGCAATAAATGATTGTCACAGGATCTATTTAGAGGTGTAAAAGTAACGAAAACTAGCGTACCCGTATGAATTCGTTACTTTTACAATAATCTCGTTATTATCATTTCGTTACGTTACTCGTTAGTTTTGATATCCGATAACATAGAGTATCGCATCAGGTCGTGTTGCATATTTTAAAATAAAATCTATACATATAAACAAAATTGCAGTGTTTGTTATATTGAAATAACCGTTTTTTACTACATGCATATGAATATATATACGGTAGGTACATAATTCAAAATAACATTTTTTAAATTTTTGTCTGTCTTTCTGTCTGTTTGTTCCGGCTAATCTCTGAAATGGCTGGACACATTATGACGGGACTTTTTTTGGCAGGTAGCTGATGTAATAAGGAGTAACTTAGGCTACTTTTGTTTTAGAAAAAATCTTTTATTTTAGAAAAATAAAGTAATGTTGCAATGTTCCACGCAGACGAAGTCGCGGGCGGCCGCTAGTAATAAATAAAAGTAGATAATTTTAAAACGAATAAGTAACGTCATCTATCATGTGAGTAACGAAGTGCATTTGTATGTAACGTTTCGGTACTTGGTACTAGATGGCGTACCCGTTGATCAGTACCGAATACATAAGGGAATTAGCATACATATCTTTTTCTCTTTTAACTTTCTCGGATTTCATTATCAAGTTGCTGTTGGCATTCACTTTGGTTAAGACAATCTTGACAGTAGCTCGTGCCACACTCGTATTCTCTTCTTCATTTGTCCGAATATACTAGACTAACTGTGACTGTGTTGTACCAAATTTTTATTTCTTTCAGTGTGATTTACAAAAGTTTGTTCCTAAGAGAGTTGTGAGTTTTTGGTTCCTACACTTTCAAAATGAAACAATTATAAAGGCTTTCTTTTCAAGTCTTCAAAATTTAATCCTTACGTTTTGACTTCTGTTCAGAAACCGTGTCCACAGAATGACTTATGTAGTGATTATCACAAGCATATTGCTGGCATCAAACATTTTAATCGGGCACGTGGCAAACTGTAAATTTTTTCCACATTTTATTCTTGTTTATTTCTGCGACACTGAAAACTACTTAGTCTACTACCGGTTCGGGAATTGGGGAGGTGTCGCTTTTTGTTCCGCATCAAAGGTGTTGTGTGTGCTTTTATGGTGACCAACGCACTTTTCGTTTTCTTCTCTTGTGTATAATCTATATACATATATATATATACACATATATATATATATATATATATATATATTAAAATTCCCTGTCACAGTGTTTGACCGCAATGAACTCCTAAACTACTCAATCGATTTTGAACTTTTTTTTAATTTTGCTGGATTTATTCCCACTAACTTACGGTATGGTTGATATACCAGAGTCGCGCTAACCATACAATGGTGGCGCCTATTTGTAAGTTTGGTTGTCCGATGAAAAAATGGGGACGCCGGAACAAGGTTGTGCAATTCTGCCGCACACTCTGTGAAATATATCCTATAAAAAACGGATAGGCTAGCTACCTTTCGTGTATGCTCAAGGCTTTTTTATGAAACGTTGAGTCTTATCAGGATTTTTTCTTAATGAAATATCATTAATGACAAAATCCAAATACGTTAACGTACATAAAATTACACTTGACATTACACGAGTAAATTCATATTCATTCATCATTACAAATTCATGTGTTCAGCCTTTTCAAAGCAAATACTCCCAGAAGAGTGCTCTCCATTGTATGTTTCAATGTTGGTTTTATGAATATACGAGTTTTCCAAGGCCTGTTTTCGGAAGATAACAAAGAGAGAGAAGGAGGTAAAGATATTATTGGAAGTTGCTACCATTAGTTAGTTACTTTGAACTAAAATCAATTATTTAGTACCAAACTAAACATTTAATGGAAATTTCAGACTAATTAGCGGATTTTATTACTAAACAAACATAAGAATAGCCGTGACTCGTAAAAAAAGTTTATGTTCATCGTACAATCCTATAACTTTTCGCTAGTTGGCTGAAAATTATTTTTGTTCAAAATTACTTTCTTTTTTTATCTTTGACATTATAGGAATAAATAGGTGTTTGTAACCAAAAAAAAAAATCAAATTAATTTTGTCATATGTTTTTCGGGTAAGCGGATTACTTTGGAAGGTACACAAACGCGAACTATTATTTTACCTATATTTTTGTTAATTCAGAGCAGAACACACCATTATTATGTCATAATAGTGGGTCTACCGCAAGTTATCTTTTAGGGGCCATCTATAAATTACGTCACATGAATTTTTGGCCAGTTGAATGTGATGTGACGTCACACTTTTTTCAATTTTATGCATGTATTTAAAAATAATCAAAAGGAAACAGTTATTTTTTAATATTTTTTCAAATTTTTATTATATAATCTTCTTAATATATAAAAATCCAGTGTCGAAATGTATGTTCCCAGTGAACTCTTCACCAACTCAACCGATATTGATGAAAATTGGTATTTATGTGTAATTTGGTCCAACTGAAGAGATAGGATAGTTTTTATTTTAATTTATAACACAGCAACGCGTGGCCGAGTCAGCTAGTAATATATATAAATTACGTGTCACGTTGTTTGTCCGCGATGGACTCCTAAACTACTTAACCGATTTTGATCAAACTTCGTAACTATCTGTCATTTGATCTAACTTAAAAGATAGGATAAGTTTTATTTTAATTTATAACACAGCAACGCGTGGCTGGGTCAGCTAGTCTTTTATAAAATCAACATTAAGTCAAATTAGTCGTTAACTTCTACTTAAGGAAAAGTTAACGACTAATTATGTTATTTACATATAAATTTTCAGAGATTTTTATTCACGTATAAATTTTGCTTTTCGTATTTTAAATTTTGACTTGTAACGTCATGAAGCATTTGTCACCCATGTCCCTTGTCACACTATATCACATTTCGGTGAATCCCCTTCCCCCTTTTACGTGTGACATAATTTATGGATGACCCCTTATCATAGGTGGTTACTCAGATTATTATTGAAGGAACACAAAGATACCCAGCAAGTACCCGTAAACTCCACAAAAGACTGGATTCGAGGACATCCGACATTCTCCTTTGCATAATTTGGTTCATTTATAAGCGTGTATAAATAACTACAATGAAGATATTAATTGTTACAAGAATACTGAATGTTACTGTCATATAGATACGTTATCAGTAGATAAATGAGCTCTATTCTAATACGGCACCATTATGGTTCGCTTGGGTATAATAAATTTGTTTAGTAACTGTACCAAGACAGGTGGGTATGTGAATACCAGTCAAGGTTAAGGTTTGGTTTCTAAGCAACGAGTTACCAACAACATGGCAGGCTGGGTCGCGTTAGGCGTTCACAAATGAAAATGGATAATGTTGACCAAATATTACACAATTTCTAATTAGCTAATTTACTAAAACACCACGTTGGGCGCCAATTTGCAAATTTCCCTAATATAGTATCTGTAAAATTTTATTTGTTTCTTCTTGATAATGACACGACTAGTTAATAAAGTTACTATATTAATAAAATTGATATCGTATTGATAAAATTATTGTAGTGCATTTTTTATATAGTGTGTTTGTATAAGGTCAGTGAAGATTCCTAACAATATGATTAGGAAAACTAAATATCGAGCTTTCTTCCGCTAAATGTGCAATTTTTTTATTTTTATTTTGAATGGGTTCGCTCTTGATCCCAATAAAGCCCGGGGGCCAAGACAGAATCTACCGTGGAACGAGTTAACCCGGAAGGCAAAATGCGAAACCCGCCCTCTAGCAAATAAACTCACAGCACAAACCGCAGATATACCAGGATAGCAACACAGCTTGCACCTTCACCAGAGTAACGGTTGAAATGAAACGAAGTTTCTATTTGCAATAGACATGGTTTGCTGTGATGGTAAATTATAATTTACTTCAATTTAATTAAATCATTTATTGTTTTTCATAATATACAAGGTCACAAAGTATAAAAATATCAATATGTTACTCGGTTGCTACACAACAATTTAAAACATCTATATAATAACCAGCTGACCCGGCCACGCGTTGCTGTGTACTTAAAATGAAACCTACCCTATATCCTAAGTTGAAACAAAACTAGTAAAATGAAACCAAAATCATCAAAATCGGTTGATTAGTTTCGAAGTTCATTGCGGTCAAACAGTGTGACAGGGAATTTTTACATATATAGATATTAATTAATTAAGTTGTTTATCATATCTTGCTTGTTCAGCATGCAAAAGCAAATTTATGTTATTGTCTACAAAATATTCATTTCAGATATGTACCCGTGTTGATGTCAACAGCAATATCAAGTTTGAAAGACTTGTTTCTTTTGTTAAAGGAATCTCTACCCTGTCCGGTTGCGGTTCACCGGACACGGTGGATAGGCTGCCGGAGCTGCCGGCGGCAGAGGAGAGGCGGCTGCGACGAGCTGCTCAAGTGCTGCAACAGCGGCTCGTGCTGCGGCAGTGGCTGGCCACGCACAAGCTGCAACACGCCTACACCAAGTAAGTGCATTTCAAAAGTTGAAATCAAATTTTTAATCACTCAATACATCGTAGTGTTGTTTAGTAGACTTAGTGTTGTGAAACATGTGATCCTAATGATACGGAACAGTTGCCCGGTGTTAAATATATTATTCGGAACTCGAGAATTCCGACCGAGACGCGACGACGATCCGAACAACGCGAATGAATGAGAGAAAAACGAAATTCGCGCACAGCGCTCAATTACTTTAAGAGAGGTGACTGAATTACTTTTTTAATATGGAAATAATTGTATATAAAAATTGATATTTCACTAAGTTAAAGGAAAAACCGATTTTACTTTACTTTTCTTATATGTATTTGTTGCAAATTATAGTTTTGTAACCATGTTGATATATAAACAAATCTCAAACAAACATTTTGTCTCATACAAATTTACCCTATGATAGGCACTGTAGTGACGCATCACGCAACCTTCTCAGATAAAAAGATAAATTAGGTTTGTTTTTAAAAATGAGGGAAGCTTTGACTTGACGTTGGCCGTCATACCTGATTATTGTAATTTTATATATATGTTTGGTAGTAATTAATTATAATATGTGCACTAAAGCATGTTGGTTGGCGTTTTAATGTTCGATCCCGACAGTACTTCCATTTTAATGACACGATGTTTCAAATGAGACATATCACTGATCCGGAACTTTGTACTGTTCCTGATGCAAACGTTCCAATCTGTTTACGTTTACATTTTTGCAACGTTTATTGTTTATCTTACCATAAAACGAATCTATGTGTCTATCAGAGTGCAATCGCACTCGATCTATAATGAGGATATGACTGACCTACCAGGTCAAGTGTTCTGTCATATAACTCATTGGCACAAGGTCTAAGTTCTGACTAGGAATCCCAATTGTTAAGAGACCAGTTCTTATTCTTGTGTTTCTATAAAAAACTTTATTAACCTTAGTGTACTTAAACCGTAAAGTATATGGGAGTAGCGGATTTTATAGTCATAAAATAGTTCTGTATTAAACTTCGTAATTTATTCGTTCTCAAGGCAAAAAAGTACGAAACGAAAGGAGAAAAAGCAGCTTTTAATATTTAAAGACTGCACAATCTGTAGCTGCACTCACTGCGTATTAAAAGTTGCACTGGAAGTTTATTACAAGAGGCTCAAATGAAGAGAACACTCGTATCTGTATTATGAATCGCATAGCTGCTTATTTAAGCGTTTAAATTAAAACACTTGAGCCAAAATGTGAAGAACTGGATTTCGGAGTAGTTTTCTTTTTACCTTTTATGGGACTAACGTGTAAAGAAAAAGACTTAATTTTCTATTTCATTTTGTAGATCGCGTGCCATTATTTTAATAGTAACCTATGTGTATGCGGCCTGAATGTTAATATTGGTGATTATTTAAAAGACGAGAATGCGTGGAGTTAATTGTCTTGGATCTATTTATTATTCTTTATTCTGATCATTGTAATTTCTTTAACGTCTTGATAAAATAAGGAAAAAAAAACTTAAATATTACATAATAAAATGGAGAAAAAACCAGCTCTTGCCGAATATTTTGCGGCTTCTTAAGCCGGTACAAGGTCTCCTAACATAGGACTTACGAAGGCATGGCGTAGCTTTGAAGTTCAAAACACGCATAGGAAATGCTCATATTAAAAAAAAAATTCATCTTATTTTTACTTTGAATTTTTCATTAAAACTTTGCAAAACTAGTAATACTACTTACTGCCTGTGGCAGTCGTAGCTCTGTATAAGAAGTTACAAAACCAGAGAGACAGAATTCAAATTTCCGATGTATCAAAGACGTAGATAAATATACATACACGCTGTTTTAACGTATACGTTAAAACTTAGTCCTTCCACTACCAATGACGCAATAGTTTGAATTGATGCTGGTTATTTTGATTTTGAACAAGCATTTGATTCATTAGAAAACGATAATTGGGAAAGCTATTTACAAAGGTAGGTAGGTAGGTAGGTTACCTGAATGATTTGTAATCTTATAAAGCTACCTCAATAATTATCAGCAATTTGTGGTTATAAGTCTGATTGCCACTACACCGATCCGGAGTTAGCTAGGGGTGTACTTTGGGTCCAATATTATTTCTAATTATGATAAATGATCTCCCTACGGTAGACCGTACGGTGAAATCACTTTTATTTGCGATGATTTAAAGTTATATCTTAGTATAAATAACTGAAAGCATGCGATACTTTTGCAAAATAATTAAGTTAAGAAAAGACAAAATTTTATCTAATAAATTATCTTTTGAGTGAACACGCGCTATTAAAACTAATTATAGGACTTTTTGGTGGGAGCGGGAAGCAACACTTTAGTGGTTAAAACTTTGTGTTCTAGCGAATATTATTATGTGTATAACCGCTAAGTGCGTGTGTAGATGCGCGAGCGTGGTAAATTAGAACAAAACCGCAGAAACTGCCTTTAACTTTCTCTCAAGAAGTCCACGGGGCGATTACAGTAAAGTCCGATATCTTTACAATGGGTGGGTGGGAGCGGGTGTTTTTCCATTATTCATTTATTAATCATTGATCTCTACCATCCATAAATCAGCTCTCATAATAATCTAATTAAGAAAAGAAATTACTTAATATCAAGATATGGTTTAAAGGATACGTATTTAAGCTATAAAAAGTTGTTCAAAAAAATTATAAAATAATCACCTGACACTCTCCTTTGAATAAAATTATTCACAATCGTAACGTAGGTTTTGAAATTAAACAAAAAACACGTACCAAGAAATAAATAATAGCTATATTCAATATACTATATATGATCGATATATTGAATAAAGCTAAAGTCTAACGTTGCTTAAGTTTTTTAAGTGCGTATGGGGCTTTTAGCTGCAGACACGCACACGGAGAATTGTGCACGTTTCCGTATAATAATGAGCCAGAGGTCTTACAGTAGATATAATAGCTGAGTGGGAGTTTGTTTGTCGTTAGTTTGATGTGGTTATGTAGCAACATCTTTTTAAATTATGTGTAGTTTTACAGTCTAGATAATTATTCAATTTATTATTTAACATACATACCTTTCTAATCAAGTTTTTTTTCCGCGCTACTACTTATCACGCTTCTTCAACTGTCATCAGACATTTCATATAAGCTCGCTAGTTAAGGGTACTTTTGACTTGACCTTTTTTGGTCCTTGAAAGTTGGTCTGCCTTACTGACTTGCCCCTGCAGTTTTGCCTTATATATTTGTCTTCTCAATCTCCTCTCGTCCATCCTCTCTACATGTCTGAACCATATAAGCAAACCTTTTTCTAACTTTGTCACTATATTTTCTTTCATATCACACCACTCTCTTGTTTTATGTATGATATTACTAATTAATTGACTTTATAATTTTCTTGTATTGGACATCGCTGAATTTACTAGGCTACTATTAGTTGTATAAGCAAACACTACAAGAACATTATATATAAAACAAGCATAAATTATGCAAATTTAAGTTCACAAAATTGAATAGTGGCATTACAATAGCAATTTAAGGGTTAAGCTGTTAACAAGGCACATGTAGTCCCTTAAGCAGCCATTGACGTATTTCGCTGCCATTGAAATCATCTTATACAGTTTGTAATATGAAAGCTGTAAAGAAGCGTCGTTTACCTCTTCTATAACACTTATCGTTACACAATAGGTCATTATTTAAGTTTTATAAATACACTATACAGTTCCTAATATCATTCTTTGCTTAAGGTTCACGTGTGAACTACAATAACTATTCACGAATTCTTGAGCGATTCTTGACAATTATATCGTGCCATATGCTACTTGGGTGTCCTTTGATCAGATTTACTTACGAAATACAGTACCTACATTACTTTTGTGTTTTATGCATAATTATTATTTAATATAAGATATTATTACAAATGCTTTCAATTAATCCTGTTTAATAATAATCTTTCAAAATGAAAATACTTCTAATTTTTATACATGTGCGTCATACTCGTACATTCGTAATGTACAATATTTAATTGTTACAACAGAAATTAAATTACATAATAATGTTATTATATTAACCTATATTTGTTGAAATAAAAATGTCAAAATTGGTAACAATAATTCGTCATCATGTTATATGGAGACACGTTGTTATGCATGTTTTTTTTGCTCAATGACCTTCGAATGGGGTCGAGGACACGTTGAAGCGACCAACCCGTGTCTGTGGCATCATTTAAACGTAGCATGCGATAGCGTGTCAACTCATTGTTTATCGTCTCGGACAAGTAAAAATAAAAAACTGGCCAGGTGCGAGGCAGACTCGCGCAGGAAGGGATCCGTACAAATTTTTAGTTATGTAAATTATAAAAGAACCGAACATTGCTCTAACGAAATGAACTACGGATTGAGGGACAAACTTAACTTAGCCGTTGAAAAACTGTTGTTCCCATACATCGATAAAGGTCCCGGTTAATTTGTGAGGCAACTACAAATTTACGGTTTTTGGATTTTTTCCTTTATTTGTGCTACATGACATCGTTTCATGCCAAATTTATGATTCTAGGTTAACGGGATATCGAAATATTATTTTTTTGCGACATAGATGGCGGTATTTCTTTTTTACGTTAACTTAGAAGTAATTTTCTCAAGCTACAAGAGACTGTGGACTTGAGTGTTGCCGAGATAAAGGGTCTTGACGGACAGACAGCCGAACGGAAAACGAAGTGATCCTAGAAGGGTTGAGTTTTTTCCGTTTGAGGCTCAGAGGTTTGAGGTAAAGAATCCTAAAAATGATGGAATTTATTCATAAATGTATGTTCATAAATCTTAAATAGGCATAGTCTGCTATAAAAATTGACTCGGGACTCATCAAAACTGTCATTTGATATGACAGCTCAGACACTGTGGTCGATAGTGTTGTATGAGGCATTTGTTTGTAACATATTTAGTTCTTACACTGGTGTGCTCATTACACATTTGAATAAAACAATTTTTTTACGGATTTTGCGCATTATTTATTTTATATTTAATTCTGACGTTTTGACTCCTTTACTGGAGCCGTGATCGCAGGATGACTATGGCAAACGTCGTTATATATTTTCTACTAGGTACCTTCACAATATTTTCATAGGACACTTCTCTAACTGTTAATTTTTTTGTATAAATCAAATTGTTTTATTTTGTTATTTATTTAGTTGTTAAATTCTCACTACTTTTACATTGTACACTACTGAGTCTACCAGTTCGAAAATTGGAAAGCTCCTCTGAGAAGAACTGCCGTAAGAAATTCGGGCAGGGGGACCGATCTTCATCTTACTTGACGACTTAACGGCTTAAAATTAGTTCATACTATTTAATAAAATCCTTTAACATAATTTTCTTTTATCAGACTAGCTGACTCGGTAACGCGTAAACAATGGAAAAAGAGCGGACAGACAAACACACAAACAACAAATTTGTGTTCTTACATTATAGATTTGTTTTGTGAAAGTAAAAATTCTCATAGATGGCGCTACGACGTTCTTGTTAAGATCGTTTTATTATGACTCGACGCCTTCTTACGAGTCATCTACCATACCGTTTTTGCATGGTAACGCCACGCATAGGTTTAGGGTTCAGTCCCCTGCCGGGTCAGTATAGAAAATACTGAGGCAGGGTATTTATTAGCGACAAAATAGGGAATTAAGTTTTTATTACTCTTTGTATTTGTCCCATTATTTTCCTATATGTTTACGTCCCTTATTTTCTCTTCCTATGATTGTTTTCCCTGTGTGTGTGACAATAAATGTTTTTCCTTTCTTTCAAAACGAACGTTTCTATATTAGCTTCAGTGTGGTTGTTTTTGTACCGTTCTGAACACAGGTGCTTTAGCTACTTGGATTCAGAATAACAAAAAATTATGTTATCTTATTTTTATTTAATTACTAGAACTTTATCTTATTTTTTATCTTATTTATCTTATTTTTATTTCATTACTTTGTACCGAAATGAATCGCGCTAACGTTTCGGTTCTACGACTATACACATAGCTAACCGTGCTTAGCTTTCTTAAATGTTATTCTTAGGCTTTTACTGACATTATGGTAACAAACACACACACACACAAAGTGTTGTCATAATATAATTAGGATTAATGATAAGAGACTGTATTGACTTCAAGGAATAGTAGACTTAATATAATTTTATGTTGAAATTCACAACCCGATTCGACTTGGGAGATATAAACAAATACGTCAACAATAAAATCAGGTTCCCGACACCGTAAACGAAGCGGAGTGATTTGATATTCATTACATTTCGCTCGAAGCCAGTGCGGCTCATAACACCTCTGTCTGACTACCCTGTTACGGGAGAGATGAATTCTTATTATGACATTGTTAATTCTACTTTTTGAAATTAAATGTTACTGAACGTCAATACTGCGTTTATAAAGCGGAAACGAATCCCTTGTAGTACCTACATCTCGGACACTTTACAATTTTTTTTTTAATTTCTTATATTCACACCGATTAGCCTAACTAACCCAAAGTAAGCACTGTAAGGCTTGTGTTAAAGATACCAGCATAGTAGAAAGACACATACAATGTGTCCCGTCATCAGTGTCGGAGCCTGTAATGGTGAGTGATTTTTTATCGCCAAATTGCCCCTTAAATTCGGTTTTTCTCAAAAAGCCATTAATAAAAAACACAAAAAAGAATCTATTTGTTTTTTTAAATTATTTTTTCATTTTTTATTCCATGGCAATTGAAACATGATGGCTGTGTTACTGTTGTCTACATGTTTAGCTATCAAAGGACACCTTTTTAATGTTGATAGGACATTTACATGAGTAGTGGTGGTCGAATTAGTATGAGAGCCCAGGTCTTGGTTGCCAAGAAAACAAAATGGCGGCCGTAAGAGAAAAACAAAATTTGAGGGGCAATTTGTCGATAAATAATGCCATATTTCACACCATTAAAGGCTCCGACACTGGTGACGGGACACATTGTATATGATACATAGATATGTAATATTTATAGAAATATATATAAATATCCATGCTTCAGGTACAAATGCGTATTCATCACACAAACATCTGCCCCTTTCGGGATATCGAACCCAGGACTGTCGGTGAGGCAGGATAGCTACCGTTACACCAAACGGTCGTCAAATATATATGATACAAAATTTTGTTCTTTTGGGTCTTTCACGTCTTTAAACAAAACCAATTTTCCTGGATTTATTATGGCATCTCACCTGCTTGGAATCCTAATATAATATCTCCAAAGACACACAAGACACACAAGACACAAGCGAGACTTAGAGATGTGGTTAGGGTTTTTGTAATAATAAAAGAGAGATAGATGTCGTTCTCTCAGTCCGAGTTTCCTTCGCCAGTTTTTCTAAGGGCCTCCCAATACCCGAAATGGTAGACTCAATAGTTATCAGTAATCATACATATAATAAATAACTAAATAAAATGCAAAATGAAACAATTTTACTTGTATAAATTTAACACTTAGGAACGTACCCCATTACAATACTAGAAGGAACATTTATGGCTACCACTATGTTAAATTTCTTCTTCCTAGTCGGTGCACTCTTGCCAGAGTGGTCGTGGTCATCATTATGAATCACGATGAGTGATGATTTTGGTTATACGGCGCCATTCATCACGGACTGCAGCCTTCCGGGTACATTCATAAACCGAGCACTTAGTTGCGGCCTTGATCTGGTCTGTCCATCTCATTGGTGATCTACCACGCGGTCTGGTGCCCTCAACTTTTCCCTGCACCACGAGACGCTCTATGTAGTCATTATCGCGACGAGAAACATGGCCGAAGAAGGTCAAAATACGTGACTGAACTGTGGTTGATAGGCGCTGCCTTATGCCGAGTTCTTTTAATATGGACTCATTTGTACGAAACTCGGTCCACGACACTCCTAGCATTCGTCTCCAGCACCACATCTCCAAGGCGTCAACTATCTTCTTCTCGGTCTCACGAAGTGTCCATGTCTCCGACGCATAGAGGAAAATGGGGAATATAAGGCAATAAACGAGCCTGGTTTTCGTGGCCTTAGTAATGTTCCTATTACCCCAAATCTTTGTCATTTTGCCCATAGCAGATCTAGTGATCGCCATACGCCGCTTGACTTCATCTGTGCACCCGCCTTCATTGGATATCAATGCTCCAAGGTAAATGTATGATTGCACAACCTCGCAATTCCCTATGTGCGTGATCTCTGGTAAGTTGTTATTGGCGCGGTCGACAATCATCATTTTGGTTTTTGCGCGATTTATTTTCAATCCAAATTCCCGGCTTGTAGCTTCCATCTTGTGTAGCAAATCTTCCATATGACAAGCACTAGTTGCTAATAAGGTCGTGTCATCCGCATATCGCAAGTTGGATATCCTTTTACCGCCGATTACGACCCCGTCCTTCCAATCTTCCAAGGCGATTCTCATTATCATCTCTGTATAGATGTTGAAAAGAAGAGGAGAAATTATGCAGCCTTGGCGTACTCCTGCATCAGGGTGGAAATTACTCGACAGCGTTTCATCTGTTTTAACTGATGCTGATCCGCTCTCGTATAGACGCCTGAGTAAGTGGACAAGATGTTTCGGCGTACCCACGTCCAGCAAGGATCTCCATAAGACCGGCCACTTTACAGAGTCGAATGCTTTCGAGAAATCAACAAAGCAGATGTACGTAGGCTTGTTGAACTCTCGCGCTTTCTCAATGATCTGGCGCATAGTAAAAATTTGCTCGCGGGCACCTTTTCCTTTTACAAAACCTGCATGTTCAGGGGCTATTTCTTTCGAGAGGAAGGCCTTAGGGCGCTCGTTAAGAATGTGTAGCAGTATTTTGCTTGCGTGAGATATTAAAGCAATGAGTCTATAATTGCTGCACACTTTTGTGGAACCTTTTTTATGAAGGGGAATGAAGATGGTATGGACCCATTCCTTTGGCCATGTACCGGTCTGCCAGATTTTATTGCATATAGTGTGAAATATTTGGACACCGTGATCTCCCGCAGCCTTAATTACTTCTATCGGGATGACATCTATACCAATAGCTTTACCAGTTTTGAGGTGTTTGATAGCGGCACGTACCTCCTCTTTAAGAATGTCCGGTTCTAGATCATTCCCTGGTTCAGTTGATAGAAATTCATGTGAGTTTGGATCTTCAAACAATGTCTTACAGTAAACCTTCCATGTTTCAGATATCTTATCTATTTCCGTTATTAGCTCACCATTATGATTTTCTATAGCCCAGGTCCTAGATGAAAGAGTCTTTGTTAGTGACCGGATCTTCTGGTGGAGGTCTCTGGTTTCGTATTTGTCCGCATGAACTTCAATTTCTTTACAGATGCTTCTCAGATTATTGTTTAGATCTCGCCTGCAGCCAGCCTGAATTTGAGCAGAGATATTATTCAATTTTTTGATGTTAGCACCCGTCGCTTTGAGTCTTCGTCTCTCCTCAACGAATCTTAGAGTGTCATTACTCATCCAGTGTTGCCGTTTTAAAGTTGTGGAAGGTGTACTGCACTCCGTAACGGCATTTTTATTTTCTGCTATCAAGTTATTTTCTGCTGCGAATTGTATAAGGCGGTCCCCCCTGTCATTACGCTTGCCCAGTCCGTATGGACCCGCGACATGGCCAAGAGTTTGAGCATTTTCACCGATTTTGGCATTAAAAACTCCAATTATTATGAGCATTTCTCGGTTTGGAATATTTGAGATTGTTCTTTCCAGATCTAAGTAGAAGCTTTCCAAAGTATTAATACTGAAAGAGCTCGTTGGTGCATAAACCTGTACGATGTTTAGGTTTGTGGGCGTTGCCTTGATTTTTATGCTCAGTATTCGGTCGGTCACGGGCTCATAACCCAGGACGCAGTGTCTTAACGATTTCGGTAACAAAAAAGCGACTCCGTTTATGCTTTCAGTGACATTTCCAGAAAAATAGATAATATTTGTATCAGTGAAGAAGTGGCCATGACCTTTCCAATGAGTCTCACTAATACCACAGACTTCGACACCACATCTAAGTATCTCTTTCTCCAAGATATTAAGCTTCCCAGCCATGAGTAAGCCGCGTACATTCCACGTTCCTATTCTCTTATCTTCTCGCAGTTTAAATGTTTTACCAGTAGAAGTATTTCCTTGCGATGCCTGGTCTACCACAGTCGCATGGCCGGTAACATATTTCCCACCGTCTACCCCGGATGCAGTACGGCGCCGGTTGCTAGCCGGGTCACATGGCGACCTCTTATCTCTCTTATTACTATGTTAAATACCCTAACTTATTGTTAGGTGACCTATGAACTGTAAGGGACTAATAATACCTAAGGATCAAAATGAAACTTCTAGTAGTTGTACTGATTAATTTAATAAACATAAAAATCATCATGTATAAGTAGTTTGAACGAAAGATCTCCATATAGCGATTAAAAGAACACGTAACGCCATCTATTGCAACGACTTGGTACTAATTGATTTTATATGACGTGAAGCCGAAACGTCAGGATCAAATATAAAAAAAAATTAAATGCACAACTAATCCGGTAAGAGCGGTTTTATCTAAATATATGAATATTTTTTTGTTTTATTTAATGCTCTAATCAATTTTCCTGGTGTTACCCAGATACAATCAACGGTATGTACCCAATATTGTCAAATTACTCAATTATCTTTTGAACGGTGTCGCATTTGTGTGAATTAAATAATAATGTTTCGGATATACGAATTTTCTACTCAATCTGAGCGGCGTTAAGGTTTACAGTTCATTATCTCTGTATTATAGTCGACAATGGTTTTGGTCTTTATAAAGAATGGATTTTAAAATGGCGGCACTTATGATGCGCCCGAACTTGCTCGCTTAATCGCACCCATTAGAATATTCAGTATTAAAACACAAAAATCAACAAAAACGAAGACAGAATCTGTTGCGATATTTACGATAATACACCAAACAAGAAATAGGTTGTTTGATTACAGTCAAAATATAAATCATATTGTTTTTCATTTAACAGTAAACGACTGCGGGCTTCTTAGTATTTTTATAATGTGTACAGCAAAGGAGTGGAACTCCCCCTCTGCCTCTGTATTTCCGAGTACTTATAACCCGTCCGTTTCATCTCGTTCCATCGTAGATTCTGTCTTGGGCCGGAGCTTCATCAAGAGCGAACCCATTAAAAAAAAGAAACATATTTTAAACCAATTAAGCCAACACATTATTTCCAAATATATATTATTTTTATAAAAAAAATAATTTATAAAATAATTAAAAATGTACATAAATTTCACGAGATTGAAAATGCAATTGGCTGAATGGACTTTTTGGCGGGAGCGCGAAGCGTCACTTTTATGGTTTTGGTTTTCTTGTTAAATTTTGTGTTGTGGTTAATATTAGTGTGTAATAATGGTGGGTTATTAACCACTGAGTGTTTTTGAATATGCATGAGTGTTGGCAAGTGAAACAAAAGAGGTTGGAAGGTGTCTTTTCGCGTTCTCTGAAGAAGGCCACGAGGTTTCAGTAAAACCCTACTTCTTTACTGAAAGCTACAAAATTACTCAAGAACTGGCAATTATACTTACTTGACACTGGCTAAATGCACAAATCGTGCAAGCCACAAATAAAAAATAAAAATGCGGTGTATCGTATTACGATTTGACAGCTAAAAGTATGTTTACAAGTAAGTGACGTCATGACATCAAGGTCTCTAGCGTTTTGGTGGGTTTTATATTCATTTTAATTTTGATGGTGATTTTTATAGAAAATAAAGAAATTAACAAAGAATTAGTCAAAGGGCAGAAGTATTATGCCATCACGAGCAATTTGAGATATTATCATCAAACTTGTCAATCATCCTTTTAACTGTTTTCTAATGTTTTCAATCTTATTTTTTATATTTTATTTTAATCTTGTTGATAATTCTTGAGTTTTGTTGAATTTTGGTGCAGCAGACACTATATTATACATATTATATTCAACCGATTTTGACGTATCTTTTTCCATTTTACTGGATTTATTCCGACTTAGAATATAGGATAGGTTTCATTTTAATTTATAACACGGCAACGCGGGGTCGGGTCAGCTAGTGCTTTATCAATCTCAATTTGATGCAGAAAACCGTTTTTATTAGATTCAGATATTTTGTAGTTACAAGGAATGATGTTTCATTTTTACTTTACTTCTTTTCACATAATAAAATAATCGTGAAAATTATAGTATAATAATATTTTCAGGTAACTAATTACATACATTGATAAAGAAAAGAATTAAGAAATTCAGATTTGATTAAAATGTCAATAACAATTAAAGAAAGATAAAATTCTAAATAAACTACAAGTGAACAATTTGATAAAAATTATTGTTTATTTCTTTTTGAGAATGATGTAAGTAAAGGTTAGTCTACCTGAATGACCTAGTTATCCAGGTTAGCCAGGTTATCGAAGTCACGGATGAATGACATGAACAAATATTGCCGGTCCAAAATACATTGTTGATTGATTTCACGATACGTTTCCAAGTTTTTATTTAAGAATATTATTTAATTAATAGTTTTAGTGATTTATAATATATTAACAATTTACTATGCTATACTATATTGAATATTGATAGTTTGAATAGGGCACTTTGAATAGTAAATGTGGAGTCACGAAAAATATTCCTTTCTGATAGGGATTATCAACTTGAAAACACGACAAAATAAAATCTTGAGAAATGGTATTACACAATGTAAATAGGCACTTCGTAAAAAAATATTGATTTAATAAGGCTTACTAACTTAATTCATAAAGACAAAGTTATATTACAAGCACTAAGTGAAAAAGTGACGTATTTTTTATATAATAAGCTCAAAAGCCTTTAGCATAGACGGAAGGATAGTTTATCCGTTTTTTATTGGATATTTTTCGGAGTGTGTGCAGAAGAATTGCACAGCCTTGTTCCATCATCCCCATTTTTCAGCGGACAACCAGACTCACAAATAGCCGCCAACGCTATATGGTTGATATACTAGAGTCGCACTAAGCGTTTTGATTCCAATTTTATGATCAGCTCTAAAGAGTGGAACTCATTGTCTGAGTCTGTGTTTTTTAACATATACAATTTAGAAGTCTTGAAGTCACGAGTGAATAGGTATTTTCTAGGCAAGCGCGTCACATCCTAGATCGCATCATCACTCACCATCATGCGAGGTAGCGGTCAAGCGCTTACCTATCTTTATATATAAAAAGTCCCTGTTACAATGTTTGATCGCGATGCTCTCCGAAAGTTGTCAATTTTTTTCACCGATTTTGAGGATTTTCTTTTCATTTTCCTGGATTCATTCCGACTTAGGACAAAGGATAGGTTTAATTTGAATTTATGTATCACACAGAAACGCGTGGCCGGGACAGCTAGTTTTTGAGAAATATAAAATATAACATTGCCATTGGTGTAAGATATATTTAATTTATCACCTAATCATCATTATCAATAAATTTATTTCGTTTGTGATGTCCCTCTGCAAAAAGCATAATGCTACAATGATCATTATGGTAGCATTGTGAATATGCAACGAGTACAGTTATTATTCTGTTTCTTTAACATATTTCAATATTAATTCTGCACTTAGGAAAACTGTAGTTTTCTCAGAATAAATTCTCATAGTGTATTCAGTCTGCGTTAAATTGAATTCGAAAATTTCATATCTTTATATATTTTTAAGAAATTCTAGTTACATTCTACTTTTGGTTTCCAATGAAGAATTCCATGATAATATAATAATAATAATATTACTTACATTCACAGCAATTAGCCTAGCCCAAAGTAAGCACTGTAAGGCTTGTGTTATGGTTACTAGGGTAACGGATAGACATACATATAAGATACGAAAATAACTAATATTTATAAAAATAAATATGGATGCCCATGACTAAGGTACAAATGCTCATATTCATCACACAAACATCTGCCCCTTCGAGGACTCAAACCCTGGACCGTCGATACGAAAGGCGGGATCGCTACCTTTGTACCAAACGGTCGTCTAAATTGAATTCGATTTTCATATCTTTATGTATATAAGAAATAAACCAAAATTGTTTCTAATAAAGATTACAATGATCATAATATGAAGATATTTCTTTTTAATAAATGTAATTTATCCTCGAGTTTTTCCTTTCTCATATTATAAAGAGAGATTATATTTTGCATGTTTGTTTTTTGTTTTGTTAGGGAACGGTTATCTAGTTATATTCTATGTTAGGTATTAGCAAATGATAATCACGAATGCCATTTATATTCTGTTTATTTTATAAATTTAATAACTTACATCAACTACCTATCACGTGTTATACCATGTGCATTACTTATTTGCAATACAATATTTAGGTTGAATGACCTATTCAACTTACGGCCACCACAGTACTCTCCCCCTTTAAAAAAAATCATAACATCATAACTTTGCATAGTGCTCATTAAAGACCTACTTAAAATAAGACACTATATTAAAATATAAATTAAGTTCAAACGGTCTAACATTTATACGAAATACATGTAAATGAAATGCTTTTAACATGTATAAAACCCAAAAAAAAAAAAAAAATATTAAGAAAAATATCTACGATTATCTAAAAAATAAAAAAATAAAAAAAATAATAATATAAACTTGAAATCACTTAACTAAACACTTCTAGGTAGTTGCACTAAATTACACTTGTCCACACACACTACGTCATATACGCTGGGTTTGCCTGTCCCTGGGCTGCCGGTACGGGTCTTGTGGCTGGCGCTGTTACCGTTGCCGTCATTGGCAGGTTGATTACAGCTGCTTCCGCAATTCGGCCCAGCTCCTTTGCCATTGCCTTCCGTCCACGCCGAAGGCATCTTTTCATTACAAAGTATGCTGCGATGGCGAGGAAAATGATACATACTACTCCCATCATTACCTCTGTACGCGTGATCTCGCTGCTGGTTTCGGCTTTTCCAGATCCTGCAGCTGCTTGCGCTTGAGACACGACGATCTCATCTTTGGATGAATATCCTCCCATTGTTAGTTATGGTATGTAGATAAATTGATATTGCAGATAGTGTGTGACGTAGGTGTCTTGATTGTATGGTGTCGTAGACTTAATGAATAATAATAAAATATCCATTTAATTATTAAATGCGAAATCGTACTGTAGGCTTGGATATTCTACCGGATTTGGTCACGTGTTCAGTCATTGTCTGAACGTCGGCTGGCTTCGTTTTCGTGCAATGTGCTTTTTCCGCACACGGTGCATCTCTGGTTTCAATGACATCGTATACTATGAACGCTGGCTTTAATCGGTCAATCGACACAACGGAAATCCGATTAGGCAATTGTATTTTAAAATACTTTGAATGTTTTTCCAAGACCTTGTATGGGCCTTCATATGGGGCCACTAATGGTTTTTTTACAGCATCTTTTCTCAGAAATACGTAGTCACATGTCTTCATATCTTTGTAAATAAAGGTGTTTGGTGAAGATTTTTTGATAGTCGGGATAGGTCTAATGTTTCTTATTGTGCGCTGTAGTTGATCAATAAACGACTCTGGTGATATATTGTTGTTATCCTTGTCCTGGAAAAATGTTCCTGGTATTCGCACATTGCAGCCGTATACCATTTGAGCTGCACTCACGTTGCAGTCTTCTCGCATAGCAGTCCTCAATCCTAATAATATAGTGGGTATCTCACGTGACCAATCTCTGGAGTTGCCGCGTGCAGTTATAGCGGTCTTCATCGTCCTGTGCCATCTTTCGACCATACCATTCGATTGGGGATGATAACTGGTTGTCCTTATCTTTTTGATGCCCATTATTTTTGCTAACGATGATATTAGATTCGACTCAAATTGACGTCCCTGATCCGTCGTTATCCTGACAGGACATCCAAATCTTGAGATCCATGTGGTGTACAATGCGTCAGCTACTGTTTCAGCTGTGACTTGAGGTACTGGTACAGCTTCGGGCCACCGTGTGAAACGATCAATCATCGTGATAATGTATCTGTTGTTATTAGATATAGGCAATGGTCCCACTATGTCTATGTGCATGTGATTAAATCTATCCGACTCAGGAAAAGTCATCAAAGGCGTATTGTTGTGACGTAGAATTTTCGCTCTCTGGCAAGACAAACATTGTTTAGCCCATATGCTTGCATCTTTATTCATATTCGGCCAGAAATAATGTTTTTGAATTAATTTTCTCGTTGTTTTAATACCCGGGTGCGTGACGTTATGCAATGTACCGAATATTTTTTTTCTAAATATGGTCGGTACATAAGGTCTCGTTTCATTTGTTGAAATTTCACAATATAAATCTTCGTTAGTAGGCAGCTTTATTTTCCTCCATTTTAAATTATCGTTCTGCAAAAGTTTCATCATTTCTGGTTCAGACGTTTGTTGTTTGGCGATTTCACTCCAATCTATTATGTTCGGCCAGTTTATTTGAGATATTCGTGATAATGCATCGGCTACCGGATTTTGTGTCCCAGACAGGTATCGTATATCGGATGTAAATTGAGCTATGTAATCCAAATGTCGCAATCGTCGTGGTGATATTTTTTCTTTAGATACTGTTTGACGTTGTTTAAATGCAAATGATAATGGTTTATGATCGGTGTAAACTATTATTTCGTGTCCTTCGCAATAACTTTGAAAATGACTTATAGCCATATATATCGCCAGTAACTCTCGATCGTATGTACTATATTTTTGCTGCGTTTGCGATAAGGTTTTGGAGAAAAATGATATAGGTTGCCACTTATTATATATGAGTTGCTGAAGTACGGCACCGACACATGTTTGTGATGCATCTGTCATTATTGACAGCGGAGTTTCGGATGAGGGGGGACTCAGAGCAATGGCCTTTTTTAAACCATTCTTGCACTGGCTAAACGCTTCTCTTGTTTCATCCGTCCATTGTATTAAGCTATTTTCCCGTTTAGTACTTCCACACATATAAGTATTCAAGGGAGCTTGATGTGCTGCCGCGTGGGGTATACTCGTTCTATAAAAATTGAGCATACCTAGGAAACGTTTTAAATCTCGTACAGTTTTTGGTAATGGGTACTCGTCAATGGCTTTTACTCTCTGTGGCAACGGTGATATACCTTTTGATGTAATTTTATATCCTAAGAACTCTATTTCTGATTGATTAAATAAACATTTCTCGGTATTGATGGTAATTCCATGTTCGTTTAATCGTCTGAAAACTTCTTCGACATGTGATCGATGGAAATTCTCCGATTCAGATGCAATCAATATATCGTCCACGAAACAGAATACGTAATCAAGTCCTTTCATGACGTCATTCATGAATCGCATAAAGGTTTGGCCAGAATTACGCAGTCCGAAAGGCATGCGGGGAAACTCGAACAAGCCGAACGGTGTGATGACGGCTGTTTTTTCTATTTCTTCTACCGGAACTTGATTATAAGCCCTTTTTAGGTCAATTCGTGAAAATACAGTCTTTTTCGGCAAAAGATATGTAAAATCTAACAACCTTGGAATGGGGTAGCGGTCTGGTTTTGTGATTGCATTTAATTTTCGGTAATCACCACATAATCTAATTCCGCCGTCTTTCTTTGTCGTAACATGTATTGGGCTTGCCCATGCACTTTTCGATGGACGACAAATACCCATACTAAGCATGTGTTCAATTTCTCTCTTTACTAATTTATATTTTCCCGCTGATAAGGGCCGACATTTTGAGAAAACAGGATGACCTTCCGTAATAATTTGATGAACCACCTTGTGTTTCGGGGTTTCTTTTGCGCAGAAAGGCTTAGTAATGTCAGGATATTTTTCAATTAAATCCGCATATGGCGTCTGGGTGTTGATGGTTTTTATCGTAGGTATATCGCAGTTTGTCATCTTTCCAGGTGTTAGTAATCCGGTTACTCCATCCACTAATTTCTTATGGCGGATATCTACTAATAAGTTAAATTTCTCTAAGAAATCAGCGCCCAGTATCGGTTGTTTGACGTTAGCAATGACGAATGTCCATCTATACGGCCGGCGTAATCCGAGATCCAACTCAAGTGTCGTTTCGCCGTACGTTCTAATTTCACTACCGTTCGCCGCGTATAACTTATAATCGTTATATTTTGTAACTCTACTGGTTTTCGGTATGACGGATATATTTGCTCCTGTATCTATTAAAAAACGATACCGACTTTTGAGGTCGGTAACGCATAGGCGGCTTGATGGAAATATAGCGCTGACGTCCGCCTTAGCCAACACTACTGAGAGTTTTCCGACTTAGTTATCCAGGCGCAAGGTTGCTCGCATTTATTTGCTCGGTTTCTAAATCGATGATGATAATAGCATAGCCAGTTAGGGTTGCTTGGTGCATCTCGGTTCGGTTTTCGCTGCCTGGATTTCGAGCGACTCCTGTATCTGCGGTGATTATTATGATTATTTCCTCGTAAGTTGGAACGTCTGCTTTTTAACTCTGCCACTTCAATGCATAGCGTATTAATTTTGGTTAGTAACTCGTTCATCGGAAAACTACTTGTGGTTGCAACTTCGGACACCTCCTGGAAACGAATATTCTCCATTATTTTGTCAGCTATGGCCGCCAAATTATCTAATTTTTGGTCCTGGCTGACAGTCAATACCGCCCGGACGTTGCCTGGGAGGCGTTGTAACCACAAATTATGAAGGGTGGTTTCGGCGACGTTCGCATTCCGTGCTAACTCCGACATCTTGCGTAACAGTTGTGATGGTTTTTGGTCTCCTAGTTCCATCTCGCTGATCAGTTTTTGAAATTGCCGTTCTGCGGACTCTTCGTATAATGACAACAATCTTTGCTTTAAGGTGTTGTATTTTTGCTCGGCTGGTGGATTTAATAATAGATCACCCACTTGCTGAATGGCGTCTCGTCCTAACTTGGATATAACTAGGTGAAATTTGCAGTCATCCCCTTGTTTCTGTGGCAACATTACAGATTCAAATTGCGCAAACCATAAACGAGGCATCTCGATCCTGAAATCGGGTATCCTTGTAGTTACACTAATGCTTGATACGTCGGGCGTGGTGCTTGCATTCATCAAATTTGATGTTGTTGATGTTTGAGGAAAAACACTTTGTTGTCCTGTATAAGGTGCTTGCTGCTGATTATTTTGATAGGGGGAGCCACCCTGAACCATTGGT
The DNA here is from genome assembly GCA_927399485.1 of Calamotropha paludella. Taxonomy (NCBI): domain Eukaryota; kingdom Metazoa; phylum Arthropoda; class Insecta; order Lepidoptera; family Crambidae; genus Calamotropha; species Calamotropha paludella. The sequence continues at coordinate 1,165,237 of OV656806.1, read as the reverse complement.
GGATCTGGTAAGATTGGCATGATTAATTGTATAAAAAAAAAATATATGAGAATAACTTTTTAGTTTTTTTTTTTTTTTTTTTTTTTTTTGATAATTGCGCCTCTTGAAATTCCAACCGGTGAGACCCGCTGGTGGGAGGCCGATTGGAATGTGCGATTGTAAATTTTAAATACCTACTATAATCACAATATTTCACCAAGGTTCACTAAACTACGCGCGTCCGTACAAAAAAATAATTAATTACGTAAAATAAATCACGTCGGGGTCACCAATGTTAGGGAACGGTTATCTAGTTATATTCTATGTTAGGTATTAGCAAATGATAATCACGAATGCCATTTATATTCTGTTTATTTTATAAATTTAATAACTTACATCAACTACCTATCACGTGTTATACCATGTGCATTACTTATTTGCAATACAATATTTAGGTTGAATGACCTATTCAACTTACGGCCACCACAGTTTCTTTATAAGCCTAGAGAAATCTTTTTAATCTATTTTAATCTACATAAATCTTTATCTTAAATCTTTTTTAATCTTAGTCTTTTGCAAAAAAATTTCCGCCTCTTGAAAAATATATATTTTATTTTGGGCTCGTTTGATTCGTAATGACGAGTGATTTGATCCTATATGATAACCACTAACAATAAAACGATACAACGCCTCCAGTTTGGGCTTTATAACTTTTTAGTTTATATTAACAAGTAATAATAAAAGCTTTTTTAAAAACTTTTTTCAAACATTTATTTTAAAGTTGTTGTATATTTTTATGTTTAGTCATGAAAGAATAGGAATTAAATTAATTAATTGTTATCAATTTATATTTTAAATGCCATTTTAATTAAAATGTTATTGTCTTAAGTTAATTTTAATATCTTTATATATATAAATTACGTGTCACGTTGTTTGTCCGCGATGGACTCCTAAACTACTTAACCGATTTTAATCAAATTTGTACACCGTGTGCAGTTTGATCCAACTTGAAAGATAGGATAGATATCATTTTAATTTATAACACAGCAACGCGTGGCCGTGTCAGCTAGTTATATATAATTATATCTCGCACGCCTCTTTAAGAAATGCACCTATAAACAAATTTACCGGTGTATATTTTGTTGGTTCTCCTTAAATATAAATAAGAGTTATATATGATAGTGTCATTTTTCTGTCAGGCCAGCTCTTGTGTGAGGATCGTGACAAAGAGCCCGATAGCCTCCACCTGCGCGTTGTTCGGATGTAGGTCAACGGCGATTGTTTGTGCAGCCATGTTACAATATTTCGATGCGAGTGCCACGATGACACATGTTCATTAATATAGTATATATTTTGGTTGGTCATTTAAATAAGTAATAATACTGATATGGACTGTATACATTCGGAAATTAGTGAATAAAAGAAATAAACATTTATTAATAATAAATGATAATGTATGGAAGTTTGTAAATAATAAAAAAAAATATAGATTTGACCGTTTTGGTATAACGGTAGCGAACTTGCCTTTCGCACCGACAGTCCTGTGTTCGAGTCCCGGAAGCGGCAGATGTTTGTGTGGTAAATACGAGCATTGGTACCTGAGTCGTAGGTATCTTTATATAAAAAAAATCCCTGTCTCGGTATTTGACCGCGAAAAACTCCGATTTTGATGACTTCTTTCTCGTTTCGCAAGATTTGTTCTGACTTAGGATTTAGGATAGGTTTCATTTAATTCTATTCACGATAAAAAATGTATCGTAGGAATACGTCTCATCAAATGGACCTAGATTAGCTACTGTTTTAGATATTTACTATGGTAATACATCGGCAAAGATCGAACTCGATCCGGTTGGGTAAAAACTGTCATCTCAACAGATGGGCTTTGATTGAAATGAACTATAATACCCTTCGCTATCATAATCCTGACGCGCACTCCACACAACGTTGGTTGTAATCGTTCGATCGGAGAATCGACCTTCGTGAATAAAACAGCTTCGGTTCATTGATTTGATAACACGCCAGATTTAGCTCTCCTACCGTCGATAGCTTTTACTCCCCATTTAATCTGCTTCAATTTGGAAGGATGTGATGTATACATAAAGCATTTTGTATCGGAAATCCTTACGTAACAATAGGATAGAAGTCTTATGGGTACAAGGAAAGGTAAGATGTTTAATTACACGTTAATAACTTGGTATCGTTATCAGTCTATTAATGCCCCCACTGTTGGGACACAGGCCTGTCAATATAAATTAAAAAATGCTTAGTTTTATTTTAATAAATTTTCTCCATTTTCCAGGTCGATGGGACCTTTCTCATACAAAAAAATATTATTGTTCTCCCATACTCGTATAATAACATCTTCATGGTTGAAGTCTTAATTTTATCAAAATAGATGCTAAGAAGAAATTTTGTATTACGAAATCATTATATATAAAAATTCCGTGTCACAGTGTTTGACTGCGATGAACTCCGTAACAACTCAATCGATTTTGATTAAAATACACAATATTGAATAAAAAACTAAATTAAATACTATTATGGCTTTTAGATGAAAACATATTGTCGAGTCATATAACTTATTATATAAAGATTTTCCATATCGATCTGAAAATTGGCTTTCCGTGGTTGTGAAAAACTCTGCGTTTCATAAGATATGAGTGTATTTTGTTTGGATTTTTAATTAATTGTTGGTTTGGAGTAAAGCAAAGTTTGTGCAGGGCGGCTAAGACTTGTCAATTTTTCACAAAAATATAAAACTCTATTAATTATACATTTCTTTATTCTATCGTGTAAAATAGACAAAAATAATAGCTTTTAAATAAGTGGTAATAAGTTTTGGCATTTAGAATAACTTTGATGAAAATATCAAATGTGTTGAGCCGGAATTTATTAATGCTGTAGCATAAAAAAGTAAAAAATAAACACATTTTACTCTTGTAATTTTTTTCTTCTAAGTTTGGGTTTAGCAGTAAATGAGCGGTAATACTGTTTTAACACTTACAATAATTTTAAGCTGAAAAACATGAAATGTGTAGACCTTGAATTTATTGATGCTGTTGGATAAAGTGGTTAAAAATAAATGCATTTTACTCGTGTTATTTTCTTCTCCAGCTTCCATTTTGAATATTTTTGAAATATTGAAATGTCGTATTGTTGAATTTATTGCTTTGTTATACCGATTTTAAAATTGCCTATGCGGTCCCTGTGTTTTTTCAGATTCTACGGTAAAAAAATACCCTTTGCTTTACTCTAATCAATAATTGTACATAAGTTGATTATTTTTTTTAAATGCGATTTAGTGCAAAATGTATTTTAGGTTTACTTTTATGTTCAAATTTTTTTTTATTAAAAGTGTTATCGGTTAATAATGTTATAATCAAAGAACAAAACACCTCATATCTTCTTCAATTTGACGTTCCTAATCTTTTTTCGTTCAAATTTGCAATTTATGAAAATCATTGTAATATATCAATGAAATACTTGGTCGTGTAATCATCTGCTACAACACCGTGCGTAGCGTGATTGTGACAGCAATCGGTAGTTTTCCTCGGATAACTTTGTATAGCCTTAACTTAATATTTTAGTACTGGGTGATATTAAAAGAAAAAATACTTGTTTCGTTACTCACTTCAAAGAATATAATATAGAATTTTGGATGGTGTTTTTATAATGGCCCAGTATAGATACTTGATAGAATAAAAATATGTAAAGACCACATTACAGCAACGACATAATAAGTTAATGACAAAAACATGGCAGAACGACCGACATATATGAATAGTTATATTCATGAAATATATATATACATTTTTCAAAATACGAGTATATTGTTTACATATGTATGAAAGATCTGATGAGAGTTGACGAAGCTAGAGATGGATGTCAGGGTCGTAGAAACTAAAAAAATGTGATCTCTGCACCCCTGCGGGAAAAACATATAACAAAATAGAAGAAATTCAAAAAGGAAGCAAAATTTATTCCAAAATTCTTTTTTTTTTCCAAGTAGGATAAAAAACGCCATGCTATGGTTTGACTTCTTGGATAAAATTGTTTTCGCAAAGGGCAATTATAAGATGGGTGATCGTTCTTTGCACTTTGAATGGTACATCAAGAACGGTTGCATAACTACCCAAATTCAAACCTGGGACCGTTGGTACACCAACAAGTCGGAACTTAATTACCAATAGGGTATTTGACAGATTTTCGTAAAGTACTTAAAAATGTTCTAAAGTCGCTAAAGATACGCTTGACAAATCTTTCTCTTATATTTAGAGCCATTTTAATAACAAAAAGATAGTTTTAATAATTACATTTTGTATTTCCCGCTGAAACGCTAGGTCACGTGACAAATCAAAGGCGTGGCGTCACAATGTAATAGTCTTCATGTAAACAATACGTGAGAGATTAGTTTTTCGTTCATGATTCTTAAAAAAATGGCTTCAAAGTCCTATAGAATATGTGCTGTTCCTTTGTGTGAAAATACAAGTATCCAAAGCCCTTCTAAATTATTTATCCACGTGCCACAATCGCAAAATCTTCGTGTAAAGTGGCTGCAGTTAGCACGGCGTGATCCGACCAGTGTATCACCCAAATCTTTAATTTATTTTTGCGAGGATCATTTTGATGTAAGTAGTATTACTTGAATATATCTATAAATATTGATAATTTACGTTTGATAAAACTGAAGCTACTTAAAGGTACCTACGGTACTCTGGTAAAATTTTGAGGTTAAAGCAAAGTTGTTTATTTATCAATATTATTATTTTGTGTTTAAACGCACTCATTTCCTGTTTAACACTGATTTGTCTCTATTACAGCTGCCCAAAGACATGGAAAACTACATGGAGTATAATGTTATGGGTTCGGAATGACAATGACATGACAAGACATTTTATTTATTACATCGTGACGTGCTCTGATTGGTCGTTGAGACGTTTCGTCTAAATGATGCACAGATTCAATAACTCTAATTTTTATTTAGGTAAATAAAATATTTAATAATTTTTATTTGTAATTTAAGTCGGATATTATTAATTAGGACCTTAAATTCTATAGTGTTCAATAAAATATTTATTTATTTGTTAACTATGTCAAATACCCTATTTATGACCTCTGTGGTCGAGTGTTTTTTTATGGGTTCGCTCTTGATCCCAATTAAGCCCGGGGGCCAAGACAGGATACACGATAGAATGAGCTAACTCAAAAGGTGCCTGGCTTTAATTACGGACGGGTTATAAGTACTCGGAAATACGAACGCAGGGAGTTCCACTCGTTTGCTGAGCATTATAAAAGATGTTGAGAAGCGCTGGGTGCGACAGGTAGGAAAAGCAACCAAGAAAGGGTGGTAGCCCGCAGTGCGTCTGGATGTCGAATGGAAAAAGGGAGATGGTATGCCGGACTTCATGATAAATCCACTCCGAGGTCCCGGGTCCCCGGTCACTGTAGAAAACATTCATGTCTGGTTATGGTACAGTAGTTTTTAGGGTTCCGTACCTCAAAAGGACAAAACGGAACCCTTATTGGATCACTTTGTCGTCCGTCCGTCCGTCTGTCAAGACCGTTTTTCTCAGAAACGCATGGAGGTATCAAACTAAAATTTATATCCAATACTCAGACCTACTGTCCCTTGGAGCTGAGAAAAAATCAAACTCCTAAGCCAAAGCAATCAAAAGATACAGACGTTTATGCCGCAAATTTTCGAAACTCGCATGGGAATCAAAACCTAAAGGGTACTTCCAGTCGATGTCTGGTGAAGCCATATTGGAGGACGGGTCAGTACAGTTGTGCTGGTTGCAATGGACGATTTATTGAGATGTATCAGGGCAATGCATCGGTTATTCAGATTCGGAGAGCAGCGGGATCCGAGGCACGGTTCTTCCGCTGGCCGACCGCAGATAGTTGGGGGCCCGAGTAGTGAGCTAGCCACTCACAAAAGGCTGCCCCGCCATCTCGCGAAAAATCCTGGGGGTGCGCCATCGTGCCGGTTGGCGCCCGGACGAGAGGACCCGATGGACACCCCTGGGGGGGCTCGGGCGTCCCCGCGGTCTCCGGTTTGGCTATCCCGAGGTGTGAGGCCCTGACTCTTCTCATTTGGTTCGCAATCAGCATCTCGTTCTACTTCCGTCCTTCGTTACATTACCTTCCCTCACGACAAAATGAAAGTAAGAAACAGGAAAAAGGTTAAACAGCGGTCGCACGTCCTCTCCTTCCTAGTGCACGTCTCTAATATAAGAGGCTTGCACTCTAATCTCGACCCCGTCCATCACCATCTTGAGACTAGAAAACCGCACCTGTTCTTTCTCACGGAAACGCAAATAAAACGTCCAACTGACGCAGCGTACCTGGCTTACCCGGGTTATGTCCTTGAACATTGTTTTAGGGCTCATGCGGGTGTTTGCATGTATGCACGCGATGACATCTGTTATTTGCGTCTCCGTGATCTTGAAGACCCCACCCTTTCTATCATTTGGGTTCTGGTGGATACAGGTTTAGAGAAAATCATCTATGCTTGTGTCTACCGTTCGCATAGTGGAGACGCGGAGACTACCAGGCTTATCGACCAACTTATTGAGAAGGCAGACATGGCCCTACAGCGATACCCGTCCGCTCAACTGGTGGTTCTTGGTGATTTCAACGCACACCACGAGGACTGGCTGTTCCCTTTCGAGAAAACCGACCACGCTGGTCGAGAAGCGCGAAAGCTAGCCTTGACACTTGATCTCACCCAACTGGTCCAGGAAGCCACTAGAGTGCCAGACTCTGACGGACAAACAGCCAATTGCTTGGACCTTCTGCTGACGACAAATCCCGACAGTTACTCGGTGTCGGTTACACCACCCCTTGGCAGTTCTGACCATTGTGTGGTGGAATCTATGTCGATGTATTCTCCGCCCGACCCAAGCCCAAAAGGCTCCCGGCGGATTTGGCGTTTTAAATCAGCAGATTGGGATGAGATGCGTTGTTTTTTTGCATCTTATCCTTGGCGGCAGGTTTGCTTTTCTTCTAGCGACCCCTCAGTTTGCGCGGATGCTGTGACCAATGTGCTTCGTCAGGGTATGGAGTATTTTATTCCCTTCTCTGACATATCACTGGCCGGCAAAGCTCGCCCGTGGTTTAATGCCAAATGTCGTGATGCGGTGGCATCAAAATACAAAGCATATTTGGCTTGGGTTGAAGCTCGATCCCGCAAAGCTAGTAATACGCGCGAAAAGAAGAAAGCCTTTAATAAAGCCGCCAAGTCCTGCAAGAAGGTTGTAAAGACAGCTCGCTTCGATCACATAGGCCGCATTGGGAAGAAGCTTGCCTCTTACCCCTCGGGTAGTAAAGCGTTTTGGTCCCTGGCTAAGTCGATCGAGGGCAACTTCTGCCGTACTTCAGTGCCTCCCTTGCTGAAACCTGACGGATCATTGGCACACACGGCCAAGGAAAAGGCCGATTTATTTGCCGAATTATTTGCCGAAAGTTCGCGTTTGGATCCTGGCAATGCTGTACCTTCCGGTTTGTCAAGTTGTGGGACTTTTATGTCTGAAATTCGTATAAGACAAACCGAAGTCAGAAAGGCATTGCGGGAACTGGACGTGAATAAAGCCAGTGGTCCGGATGGTATACCAGCCATAGTACTAAGGACTTGCGCTCCTGAGTTAGCTCCGGTATTGACACGCCTATATCGTTTATCTTTGGCTAAAGGACAAGTGCCAAAGTCCTGGAAGCTGGCCAACGTGCAACCTGTGCCTAAAAAGGGCAGTCGTGCTGATCCTATCAATTATAGGCCCATCTCGGTCACGTCCATTCTCTGCAGGATAATGGAACGTGTACTGAACCACAGGCTCCTGTCGTATCTAGAAGAAAATGACCTCCTTAGTGACCGGCAATATGGGTTTCGCAGGAACCGGTCTGCCGGAGATCTTCTAGCATACGCCACTTACAAATGGAGCGAAGCCATCGAGAGGCATGGTGAGGCGCTTGCCGTCTCTCTTGATATCTCGAAGGCTTTTGATAGGGTGTGGCATGAGGGCCTTATTAGCAAGCTTCCGTCATATGGTCTTCCCACTGGTTTGTGTGTCTGGATATCGGACTTCCTGAGGGATCGGTCAATACGAGTTGTCATTGACGGTAGCTCGTCTGACCATTTGGCTATCAATGCCGGCGTCCCTCAGGGTTCCGTTCTCTCTGCAACTCTTTTTCTGCTGCATATAAATGACCTGCTTTTGCCCGGTATTTTGGGGTACGCAGATGACAGCACTGTTGTAGAGACCTATATATCTGATGCACGAGCCAGTGCTGAACAGATCCAGTGTCATAGAGAGGCGATGGTTAGTCGTATGAACCTATCTCTGCAGGCTGTCTCTGAATGGGGCGATGCCAATCTAGTGGGGTTCAATCCGTCAAAGACCCAGGCGTGTCTTATCTCCGCTAAAAGGAGTCCTTTCAACTTGACTCCTACTTTCCGAGGTGTATCCTTGCCGATCACTGACCATCTTGAGCTTCTCGGTATGTCTTTGTCACCGACGCTCAATTTTGGCTCTTTCATTGAGAGCAAGGCTCAAGTGGCTTCAAAAAAACTTGGCATTCTGGCGAAGGTGAGAAAATACTTCACACCGGAACAGTTGCTCACCCTTTACCAAGCACAAGTTCGATCGTGTATGGAGTATTGTTCTCATCTTTGGGACGGTTCCGCCCGATACCAGCTCCAGACGCTTGAGTCCATCGAGAGGAGGGCCAAGAGGCTCATCGGCAATGAAGATCTTTTCTGTAAAAAGCTCAAAAGCCTTGAGCATAGGCGGAAAGTTGCAAGCCTATCAGTATTTTATAGGATACATTTCGGAGAGTGTGCAGCTGAATTGCACAACCTTGTTCCGCCATCCCCATTTTTTCATCGGACAACCAGACTAACAAATTGGCGACACCGTTATATGGTGGATACACCAAAGAGTCGCACTAAGCGTTTTGGTTTCAATTTTATGATGCGTACCGCTAAGGAGTGGAACTCTTTGCCTGAGTCTGTGTTTCCTGACAAATACAATTTGGGGGTCTTCAAGTCACGAGTAAATAGGTATCTTCTAGGCAGGCGCGTCACATCCTAGATCGCATCGACGCTTACCATCAGGCGAGATAGTGGTCAAGCGCATGCCTATTTTCTATAAAAAAAAAAAAAAAAAAAAAAAAAAAAAAAAAAAATGTAGAATTTTGAAATTTGGCATGAAGCAATGTTTAACAGCAATATTTAACCATGTAAAGGAAAAAATCCGAAAACCTTAAATTTTTTGTTATATCTTCATTTAGCAATAAAAATACCATAACTATGACTCGTTTTTCGTGATGGGTGAACTTTTAATTATATACCTACAGGTTTGTACGGAACCCTCGGTGCGCGAGTCCGAGTCGCACTTGGCCGGTTTTTTCTGAATTCAATAACTCCAGTGCTTCGGCTACTTTACTTGGTTGAGAAGAATATATGTGACCTTATCTAATATTTGTTTATTACAATTATAATATCGTCTAACAAGCAGTGGTTACATTTTGAGCGTCATGGTTCCCATGTATTAAATGACGATAAAAGCTAAACCGTGTTCCGAACACAACATCGAAATGCTCTTAGCAACAACTTAACGATTCTTTTTTCCATATTTTAAATCATATCTTTCGGTGATAGTGTTCAATTTAAGCTGTTTGCTTATAAAAATCATTTGCCAAAAACGTTATCTTAAACAGCTGCCAAACGCGGAAATTATGGCAAACGCAATAAAAAAACTGCTACTTAAGATCTCAATAATAAAGGTAAATAAAATAGACTCTTAGAAAAGTGTAAACAAATGCGAACTCTTTTCAAAATTTTCTCTACGAGGAAAATGTTTATCATCAGCAAAAAAATGTATTTGTCTGATAAACAAGATATATATTTTTTCCCGTTACCAGTAAATTATGTAGTTAAATAGAAAGGTCTAAATCTAATAAACAACCGGCCAAGAGCGAGTCGGACTCGCGCACCGATGGTTCCGTAAAATATGTTTATTATATGATGTAACTAAAAATTTATGGTTTTCGCAATTTTTCCTTTATATATGCTATAAGACGTTGCTTCTTTGAGTTCACGGGAAGTACCCTGTAGGTTTTGATTCCCTTGCAAGAGTCGAAAAGTTTCGACAGTATCTTTTGATTGCGTTGGTTTGGAAGTTTGATTTTTTCATAGCTCCAAGGGACAGTAGACTTGTGTATTTGATATAAATTCCAGCTTGATACGTCCACGCGTTTCTGAGAAAAAGTGTCTTGATAGACAGATGGACGCACGGACAACAAAGTGATCCTATAAGGGTTGCGTTTTTTCCTTTTGAGGCACGGAACCCTAAAAATCTGATCTCCCTGTAATAGCAGATAATTGGAATTTAAAAAAATTAGAAATGACGTGATAAGAGAGTGGTGTGGAAGAAGACATAATGGCAAAGATAGAAAAAGAGACGCTTAGATGGTTTGGACATGTAGAGAGTATGGACGAAAGGAGATTGACAAAACAAGTATATGAGGCAAATGTGCATGGGCACGTAAAAGGCAGACCAAGGCGAACTTTGAAGGATTAAATAGAAGATTTTCTGAAAAGGGGCCAGGCCAAAGGTACCCTAAACCGATTTGTTTGTATAAAAGGTCTGATGACTGTGGAATATGCAATAGATGTATGTCAGGATCAGGGAGGGTGAAATTCTGTGATCTCTGCCTACTCCTGTGGAATAAAAGCGTGATTGAATGTACAATCTAAAAGCACAAATTTGTTGTTTGTGTGTTTGTCTGTCAGCTCTTTTTCCATTGTAGCAATTAACGTTACCATAGCAACGCGTTACCGGGTCAGCTAGTGTATGTATAAGAAACTTGTCATCATAAACAGACTATTAATGTCCTCAATGTTGGGACACAGGCCAATTATAGGAAATTTTTATTTATTTTGAATGGGTTGCTCTTGATCCCAATTAAGCCCGGGGGCCAAGACAGAATCTACGATGGAACGAGCTAACCCAGAAGATGCCCATTCACCCTGGATTTGAAAACGGACGGGTTATAAGTACTCGGAAATACAGACGCAGGGAGGGAGTTCCTTTGCTGTGCGCATTATGACAGATGTTGAGAGGCGATTGGTGTGACAGGTAGGAATAGCAAATAAGAAAGGGGTTGGTTCTTTAATGACTGTTGTACTATCCATTTCCCATGTCAAAATGGATAGTACAACAGTTCTAAAGAACATGTACTTATAAAATAATTATCGTTTCACCATACTCCAATTAAAAAAAACAATGGGAAAGTACAGGAAGGTGGCGAGCGGAGGTGGGAGAAATTCGTTGGCTTAGTTGGCACGATGAATATGCACGAAAAAAATGAATTTTAAATTATTTTAATTGAAAAGTACTAGAAAATGTTTGGATGTCCGGTTCAATGCTCTCTGTAATTATATGTAAGTATGTATTCAATATAACGGGATCGATGCTAAACCTTTTTCCAAGAATTTTCAAGTTAAAAATATAATGGCGCAAGTATGATTAATCGAGCGTATGAAAGTAAAGCTGTTCATTTTAGCTTCAAGCAGACATTTTCGATTGATCGATCGTCGTTTTGGCCTTGGACGAAAAGATTTTGTTTTGTACGAAAGTGGGTAAAAATAAACTTTGCATCAACGTTTAGTTAATAAGTGAAAAAGGAAGGTTTGTTGTCTAAAATTGGGGCGTAGAAATTAATAATAATAATCATATAATTAAAACTTATTATACAGAAGAACAACATATCGTAACGTTACAGTTAGAAACGTGCCCGATTAAAATATTGTGAAGTTAGTAGTAAAAATATGACATCATTTGCCTTAGTCATCCTATGATGAAGGCTCCTGTAAAGGAGTCGAAACGTCAGGATTATATATAAAAACCCGTAGTAAGTTGCTTTATTTAAATACAAGAGCTAATTATGAAAATGAGATTAGAATCAGGCGCCTTTATTGCTTAATATAAATCACTTCCAACCGACCTTGGGTGAAGATAACACACATGAGATAAGAAAATATATACTTGTGTGTAATGAGAAGCATTTACTATTTAATATTTTAATTTACTTTTAATAACACTAAGAGCCTGTGCATACCATGTTTTTCAAACGCAGTATCTCGACGCGTGCTTTTATAAATGGGTCGTTCTTCGTGTTATTATGGCATCTCGTTGGAGTATTGATATTTACGGTTTTTTAATTCGGTTCGAATAAACGTCCATATTTTTCTTATCTATTAATATTATGTAATTTTTAATTTTCTCCAACCAACATATTTTTTCGTCTGTTTTTCGTAAAATGCCGTGACCGAGTGGTAAACCGAAATGTGGTCTCCACAGAAAAAGGCCACTATGTCACATAATTTACTTAAAAACCAACATTAAAAAAGAATTAATATTTGCCGCAAAGGAAACTTTAATTAGTCCTAATGACAACACATATGCAATTTCTTTTAAATTCCACACAGAAACAACAATTATCGATAGTTCAAAAACCAAAAAAACAGAAAAACGTCATTTCACTGTCGGTAAAAAAGAAGAACGACCCAAAAACAAAGGCAGTGTGTCAAACACTGAATAACTATGAATTTATGCAGGTGTTCAAAGGTAGACCTTTGAATAGCTGCATAAATTCAGTCTCGCATTTGAATCGGTTCAGAAGCGATGCTAATGCAAGTTTGTTTAGGATATGTGGTGTCCTCGATTACTGTCAGGGTATCTATCAAATGAAAGCAGTCAGTAGTTTCACCAAGCAGCACACACACGTCCGCACCGGCCGACGGTCGAGCGAGCAATGCCCCACTACCGCTGTAGGCCGTGCGTACGGGCGTGTGTCGCTTGCACTTTATTAATACGTCACACCTCTTCCTTTTCAATTGATTCGAATAATTTGAGACAATGACAAATAATTAAAATACATTTATGTAATTAATATTCTGAAACAGTATATCTTGAATTGTTATTTAACTAAGAAATATTTTTTTTTGAAATTATGTTTTATTACTTGCAGCCAAATACCCAAATCTTACGTGTCCTCTATTTTTCTTTGAATACGCCACTCTCCTTGTACCTTTTTTTAGGTATATCAGGTTTTTTATATTAGTTTATTTAGTTTTCGACGAATCGTCAGCTTACAATATTGTTTAATTACAAGCTATATAACTTAAAAAGCTAACCAAGGATTCACACGGAAAAATTGGTCTAGGTATTACTAAAGTGAGCTCACTCAGTGTGTGAACCCACGAACCCCTATTGTAGTATCTGAATGCTAACTACCCTATTAAGATAAATGATTGTAAATGATAAAATGTCGTTTTATTCGGCTATCTCCTAATTAGGAAGTCACAAATTAATAAAACAATATATATAATTATATATTTATAGCATCATGCAGTGCATATGCAGGAGATGACAATTTTGTTTTATTTAATTTTCTCTCTCTAAGTTATGTTCAATTAACCAATTAAGGGTTTTATTCAATCTATTGTTACGTCATCAACGAACAAAATACACGGTTCATTCATAACCTTCGGCAGGTCTATTATGTAAACTAAAAACAAGAGAGTCTTAGGCACTCCCTTGTGATGTTAAGGCATTATTATTTTAAATATCAAATAGAACTCTATAAACTTTTCTACTCTTATGATTATAATATTCGATTTGGACTTATTGCTGTCTATCTTTTAAATAAGAGATAAACCATTTTTGAGCTGTATTTGGGATACAACCAGTTTATTAATATTTTATGTTGCACACGGTCATACGCCTTGTACATACATATGAATAGCATATTTTTAATGTCCAATTACTTATTATCTTTTGAATGTATTTGAGAAAAGATAATAAGGTTGACTGACTGTAATTATTTAGGTCGCTCTTTTGGTTATTCTCATGTAATGGTAATCACTGTTGTTTTTAATGAGTCAGGATAAACTTCTACTTGCAAAGATTGATTGACAGTGAAAGAGAAGGTAAGTTCGACCGCACATTCACAATCAAATATGAGGGTAGTTCATCAAAACCGTCACTTCTATATTTTTATTTAGTTATTAAATTCTCACTACGATTACATTGTACACTACTGAGTCTACTACCAGTTCGGAAATTGGGAGGCCCTTCCGAGAAGAACTGGCGGAAGAAACTCGGGCAGGGGGACCGACCTCCATCTTACTGTTCTTATTTGCAAAGAGAGCTAACTATATCATCAGGTCTTGCAATGTGTGTTTTGTAGGTATTAATTTATTAATTATTGGATCCCAAGCAGGTGGAACGCTCCAACCTTCGTCTCGATTGAAATTTGGATGTTTCCTGATTTCAAAAGCCTCACGTAGTGTCCAAGGAACAAGTCTTTGTTCTCTAGCGAGAATTTAAGGTTTATCGATACGAATGTAGTAGTTTGGCCCCTCAAAAGCATGCTCACACTCACACACTGCAGACCTAATATCGCGCCTATGTTTTATGTCAGCTACGTGTTCTATAATGCGCGTCCCTATACTTCTTTTTGTTTGTCCGAAGTATGGGAGAACACAGTCATAATCGATTTTGTAGACACCTGCTGCCTGGAGGGGATATTGCATTTGACCGATCGTAAGAATTGGTTAATCTTCCTGGCTGGTTTAAAGTAAGTATTAATGGAAACCCGCTTCAGAATGTTCCCAATCTTGTCAGTGACCTCCTTCATGTAGGGAAGGACAGCAGGTTGACGTTCTACTGTGGCTGGTTGGTGCGGCTTCTGTGTCGTAGTTTTGGTACTCGCAACTTTTTATCTTGTAGTACTCGCTTGTCATGCTGAAGCTCAGCAGTCAGGTATTGTTAGGCACAGATGCCGCGAGTTCTCTGAAACAAAGATTTCCCTACGGTAGCCAACTGTATAGGATGGTGTTGAGAGTCACCATTTAAATATCTATCTGTATGAGTTGCCTTTCTATACACTGTATGACTAAGGGTTTGATTTAGATTGCTGCTGATTTGAACATTAAGGAAGGCTATTTTATTGTCTGTCATTAATTCCATAGTGACATCAATGCAATCTTTTATAGGTAAGCTTGTGAATAGAGATTGAACATCGAAGCTAACCATAGTTTCATCATCAGTGATATGTAGGTGTTATATTTCACTAACAAAATGGTAGGTATGGTGCCTTACTTTGTTTCGATAACAGAAACTCGTCAAGCTTATTGCTTTCTATTTTATAAACATCAAAAGTATCATCCCATAAAGAGAAGAGTAGCTCTTTTCTTGACTGTTGTATCTACCCCCGTTGTCAAAAGATATATTCCCAGGGTTGACATCCATTTGTCCCAGCGTAACCCCAGTGACATCGAATCGTCATCGCATTGCAATGGTTCTACGATGGCAGGCTGAACATTTTAGGCGACCCAGAACAATGTCTGTACGCCTTTATTTTGCGCCCTTGGCGCCATTGAATATGGTGTGTCACATTTATACCTATGCATTATAACAAATTTAACGGTAACACGCCCAAGTTTCTTTTTAACGTGTTATCAGCAGCCTGTTCTTGTAACTTGACTTCTATGCATACTGGTATTGTATTATTTATTGTTTGGTTTTGTGTTTCACAACAAGATACCTATTTTACTATAATAAATGTCATCTAACACCATTAACTCTTTTTCCTTCTTGTACCTACTTCTTATAAATTCCAAAATTTGTATCGTGTATAAATACACCTTGTATGTAATTTTTTCAATAAATTAACATATTTTTGGAGCCACATAAAAACAATATTTGGTAAAAGTTGCCTTTGTTTTATATGTGTTTTCCTACTGGAAATTATTTTATTAATAATGATGTCTGATGCTAATAAATAAAATGTATTGGTATTTTTGTTGGTTTATTGTCTTTTATAGACTTGTGTAACTCAGTTATATCCTGGAGCTATATGCCACTCCGGATATGTATTTAATCATTCCGTTCAAAATTCTTAGCATATCTAGTATATCCAATCCAATCCCGTGGATCAATTCCAAATCATTTGGTCAAATACCGTCTGGCTAACTACATAACACATATCGACAGCGAAAGCGTCGATCGAAAGACTTAGAGCGCCGAAAACGCTTTTTGTGTTTTCTGTGTTTTCCGATGAACGGTAAAATTCTTAGAAACGCAATACTGCTGATGCTGCGTTCGCTCTGACTGAGGTGGCAAGCGTCATTATTAGCGAAGCGTTGCATAAAGTTTTGTTTCTATAAAACGGTAGCAAATTTGAAACGCTGCATGTGCTCTTATTTTGCGAAATCTGATTAGTCCGGATTTAATAAACAGATGCGGATATTGATAAATATATATACGTTAGTTGGATATATGGTATGATTTGATATGGTTTGAAAGAATTAAACTACTAGTCCGGATATATTTGGTGGATATGGATATACTAACTGGATCTATATCTTTTTTAGGAAGAATATAGGATAACTCCGATCTTTTTCCGGAGTCACCTTACGCATGTCCAGTCCCTTACCCCGTACGGTTAAGAGTGTAGGTATTCAGAAATAAATTAACTAGCGAATATTCATTTTATACCATTTCCAAATTACATACTTTGCCGATAACATTAAATCATCTAGATTGACTGTTGTTCGATAACTTTTAACTTGTTTACAAGATTTTTTTACATATTTGACGGCGAGGCCTCACGCCGGTCATCAGAATGCTCTTATAATGGATAATAATCCAAAAAGAGTTGCAGCGATCTTCAAAATAATGAAGCGTATGGATGTAGGATAGACTTCTTTATTATTTAAAACCACTTGCAGTCTAAAATCGCAAATGATGCACGAGATTTCAATGGATGAAAAACGTGGTGATCCCTGAGACGGTGTGACAACCTCCCTGGGTGGCGGTCCAACGAAAAATAATGTTCCCGCTCGGTATAAGCTATGAAGTAAAAGTTATACCCTTATAGCGTGCTAACGGTTACTATAAACTAACCGTTTCACGCTTATTGCATGCTAACTAAACGTCTACACTTATAGCACGCTGACAGTCTGCTTCTCAAGTCATCTCAGAAACGTTTAGTGTTGTCAACTTGCAACGCCTCTTTAAGGTCACGCCATCTAGGATTTCACCCAGGTACTAACCTGACGTTTTCCATTTGATAAAATCGTACCTTGTAAACAAATCCTTACTGACAAACATTTTTTTAAGCTTAACCTCTAGAGTTTAATTTAATCTAATTGAAATAATCGAATGCTTCAATGTATATAATATTACTAACCTAACCTATTATCCAATGAATATCAAATTCAGAAATAACATACGTATAATTCCGAAAATATTATTTGTTTATTTCAGTCATAAGTTTTTTTGTATGTATTTTAATATCACTATAAAAGATGAGATAGTTATCGTAGGTTATTATATATCTGAATGTCTTTACAACAGTTTAATTCTAAATCGATGCCCCTTGGCAAAGTCTCACCTTTGTGCACCTTGTTACCATTGTTGCACCTTGTTACCATTGTTGCACCTTGGCAAAATCACACCTTTTCTGCACCTTGTTACCATTGTTGCACCTTGGCAAAATCACACCTTTGTGCACCTTGTTACCATTGTTGCACCTTTGGCAAAATCACAACTTTGTGCACCTTGGCACTATTGTTGCACCTTGGCAATATATTATTGTACACCTTGGTACATGTCTTTTCAAATTAATGTATTGTAGTATATCCACTTGTCTGTATAACCTTTATATAAGTTTTGACGTAATAACCATTGAAATTCAAATCGTTGTTTCAGGAGTATAAGAAACTACTTAAAAATCTATATTTTTTTTAGTATCATGGTATGTTTTATTTAACCCGTGTAATGCAATGTAATATTTAACCCGTACAGGGTTGCTATAAACTGAATTAAAATCTCGATCGATTGAAATCGTAAGTAAGATTAAGTTTGGTGTGGGTAGGTAGCACAAGCCAGAATTATTAAAAGCAAGAACAAGACATTCATTACTAGATTAACATGGCAGAAATAACCGTGAAGGTAATAATAATCTCAACACATACATTATTCAATCGAGTGCTTATTACAAGGTTATAAAGATTTTCTTTATAGCAAAATAGGATCAATTCATATATTTTCTTTTATAGTTATCAATAATTACACAAGTTTTTTAGAATTGCAATTAACACTGCAGTTATTCAAGTTGATATTTACATTGCTATAGTCAATGATTTTTCAACTCTTCTTAGAATCAAGTGGATAAACTATATTACATTTTTTTTTCTAAATACTATGAGACAGCCTTTTTTGCAAATGGGTTCGTTATCTCCTTCCTTTAATTTGATTTTCAGGAGACATATTTTTCTATACACCACTTACTTGAAGGCTCGTCGCCACGTGTGGTGTCCTCGATTACTGTCAGGGTATCTATCAAATGAAAGCAGTCAGTAGTTTCACCAAGCAGCACACACACGTCCGCACCGGCCGACGGTCGAGCGAGCAATGCCCCACTACCGCTGTAGGCCGTGCGTACGGGCGTGTGTCGCTTGCACTTTATTAATACGTCACAGGATACAAACGTGTTAGACGTTCAAAAACAAAGTTCTGTGAATCAAAAACGGCAAATGTTAAGCTCGTCAATAGTTAGTTTCAGTTAGGATTTTTTGTAGAACTGAATCTTTATAAAGCCTTATTAAGTAGAAAATTATTCTTTCATAAGCGTTGTTTATTTGAAATTGGTGTATTTTGCAAATCATCGGCAAAAGTATCCTATAATGTGTCTCCTTTTTTCAAGTTGAAAAAATATAGTAAAAAGTGCATGGGTGCGGTAAAATTGTGAATTGAAATGGCATTTGTTAGATTTTTCTTTTACGTCTTGTATACCCGACCATTCAGCTCGAACCCACTGTCCAATCTGAGCCGTGTATTTAGGCTGTTTGTAAAATCCCTGAGCTTAGTGGCACATGACTTGACCGACAAACAGATATTCACTTTATATTGTGCTATATAAGGCAGAAAAAACATTTTTGGGTTCGTTATACAGGGTTTAAACGAAAGCCAAAGTTTTACTTAGAGTTTGATTTTGCATTAAGAATAAATAATAAGGCAAATATAGAAAAGTTTGTGTTCTACATTGACTCAACCGGGAATCGAATTCGGAATGTAATTGTGAATGATCAGGTCTCGTTTGTTTTTGTTAATGTTAATTGAATTTGAGCAGCGCCAAATTATAGCTAAGTATTCATGTTACCTAATTTTAAGTAAACATTGTCAGTTGCCTGTCTGTCGGTCTTCTACAGACTGTACTTTGGAGAGTGTGCTGAAGAGCTGCATTTGATCTCTAATTTTCCATCCGACATCAAGACGCACTGCAGGCTTCCACCCTTTCTTAGTTTCTATTCCTACCTGTCGCACCAAGCGCTTTTCAAAATCCTTCATAAGGCGCACAGAAATGGTGTGGAACTCCCTCCCTGCAACTGTATTTCCGATAACTTATATAACCCGTCCGTTTTCAAAACTAGGGTGAACAGGTACCTTCTGGGTTAGCTCGTTACATCGTGAATTCTCTCTTGGTCCCCGGGCTTGATTGGGATCAATAGCTAACCCATCCTAAATAAAATAAAAAAAAATGTAAGTTTTAGCTATACAGGATGTAATTATATTTTTGGTTACTAAAGAATTTAACTGCTAGATTATTATATCTAAATGACATTTGCTGTAGGCTTCTCTGATGCTATGAAAAATTCGAGGTTTTCGGTTTTTCCTATCTGTCGTCCCAAACGTTTCTCAATATCCTATATAATGGGCACAGCGAAGGAGTGGAACTCCCCTTGTGTTTGTATTTCCGAGTACTTATAACCCTTCCATTTATTCCTTACAAAGCCAGGGTGAATAGGCACCTTTTGGGTTAGCTCGTTCCATAGTGGATCCTATCTTGACCCCCGCGCTTAATTGGGAACAAGAGACCATTCAAAATAAAAAATAAATAGAATAGAATAGAATACTGTTTATTTGCTTAAAACATGGTATTAAAGTTCTTACATGTATTTTTAAGTTACACATGTTTCGCCAAATTTTGTGGCATGCAAATTTATTACATCCATATCAAAGACTTTAATAAAATAACATATTAATTGATCTATACTAATTACATATAATTATTAAAAAGCTCTCTTACATCGTAGAAAGCTTTATTACAGAGCCAGTCATACAGTTTACTTTGAAATCGATGGCCACTTAATTTTTTAAATTCAGACGGAATTTTATTATAAATACTTATACACATACACAGACAACTTTTATCGTATTTGGCCGATTTCGGTATATTCTCTAAAACAAGTTTGTCAGGGTCCCTTTTTAGTCTGGAGTTTATGTCACTAGCTTTTACAAACAAGTCTTTTTGTTTGTTTACAAAACAGCAAATCTCATAAATGTACAGAGACGGTACCGTTAGCAGTTCAAGGTTTCTAAATAATAGTTTACAGGGTTCATCCGGTGCAACACCGCAAATAGCTCTGATACACTTTTTTGTGCTATGAATGCCCGATTTCTGTCTGTTCCATTGCCCCATATCATAATTCCGTAGCGTAATATTGATTCTACATACGCACGGTATGTGGCAATAACAGTTTTCCTATTGGTGACATTTCTTAACTTTTTAATGGCATATACAAATCTGTTGACCCTATTACTTATATTTTCCACATGGACTTTCCAATTTAAATCTTTGTCAATGAATATCCCTAGAAATTTAATGTATGTCATTTCCTTAATTTTATTAACATTAATTTTAAGATTGTAATTTGACTTATAAGATTGATTAAATTGAATGTAACATGATTTGTCTAAATTAATTTTTAATTTATTAGATAGTAGCCATTTTATAATTTTGTCAATTGTATCATTAATAGAGGTTTCATGGTATTCTATTGTATCATTTTTTTTTGATGATACTATAACTGAAATATCATCTGCGAATAAAATACATTTATGGTTAATTGTTTTACAAATATCATTTATATAAATAATAAACAGTATTGGTCCAAGAACGCTTCCCTGAGGGACGCCAATACCATTTTCTAAAAGTCTTGATGTATAAGGCATCACTTCATTTTTTATCACCTTATTGATGACAACACACTGGCGACGATTCGACAAGTAAGATGATATCCATTGTTGAGCTAAACCTCTTATCCCTATGAATTCTAACTTTTCCAGTAAGAGTTTATGATTTATTAGATCGAACGCCCTTGATAAGTCAAAAAATAACCCAGTAGTATATTCTTTATTATTTAAAGATGTTAGCACAGTGCGTAAAAGGGTAAAAATTGCCAATGTCGTAGATTTTTTCTTTTGAAATCCGAATTGATTGGGGTCAATAATATGAAATTTGTCAAAGAAACTCGCTAGTCTTTTGTACATGCATCTTTCAAACACTTTGGATAATACAGGTACCAAAGTTATTGGACGATAATTACTTAGGTCATCCTTTTCACCTTTTTTGTGCAGAGGCTTAATAACAGATAGTTTCAACAAATGAGGAAACGTACCTGACGAAAAAGATAAATTTATAAGATGCATCAAAATTGGAGCTAATTCAAAACTACAGGTTTTGACTATCTTTGTGCATATACCATCATAGCCTTCAGAATTAGTATTTTTTAAATTCATTATTTCTCTTTGAACTTCATTCACCGATACTGGATTAAGAAAAATAGATTCCGAAATCACCTTTTTATTAAAGTGTTCGTTATATGTATTCTGTGATGCTTTACTTTCAGATTCAATAAAATGGTCATTATAAGCCGAGGCTATCTCAAGGGGATTAGTCAATATTTTATTATTTAATTTGAGACTTATAATATTATCATAATTTTTTTTGTTGATTATTTCATTTTTAATTATAGTCCATGTTGCTTTACATTTATTTTCACTTTTATTGATAAATTTTATATTTGCATTTCGTTTCGAATAGTTAATACATTTTTTTAATATGTTAGAATAGGCTAAATATTTATTTCTGTTTGCTATTGTTTTTCTATTGTAGTAGTTGCATCTAAGTATCCGTTTTGTTCTACAACTAGATTTAAGACCTCTGCTTATCCAGTTATGCTTATGTTTGTTGACATTACTAACCTTTACTTTTATTTTTGGGAAACATAGATTATAGAACAAGCATAACAGATCATGGAAACTACGAAAAGCATTATTTAAGTCTTTTTCCTTCAAGAATATATCAGACCACGTTATGTTGCTAATACATTGCTTAAATTTAAGTATTTAAGCAATGTATTAGCAGTGTTAATTCTAATAACTCTTGTTTTGATAATAAACTAGCTATATTTTGATGCAGTATTTTAAAGGATAGCGTTTTAGTGGCTGTGTCACTCACGAAAAAAATCACCTTTGTTTATTTTCGGAAAGTATTAGGGGTTAAAGTATGAAATTGCCGATTTGTACTGAAAATCTATATTGTTTATTTTTTAAATTTTTAACAAATTTATTTAATCAAAATAGTTGCCATTATTATCTATACATTGCTGCCATCTAATGGGAAGGTCATTAATGCCTTTGCGATAGAATTCCGACGATCTAGACTGCACAAACTGTGTGAAAGCATTTTGTACTGCCTCCTGGGAAGAAAACTTCTTGTCACGTAGATAATTGTCCAAATCACGAAAAAAATGGTAGTCCGTTGGAGCAAGGTCTGGTGAATACGGAGGATGACGAATGGTTTCTAACTGCAGTTCCTGAAGGGTCAAAATGGTTTCTCGTGCTGTGTGAGGTCTCGCGTTGTCGTGGAGCAATAATGGTGAAGATCGATTCATGAGTCGGGGCTGTTTTACTGCTAGTTTTGTCAACATGGTTCGGAGTTCGGCACAATAGACATCTGCCGTTATTGCTTGACCAGATCGGAGAAAACTATAGTGAATAACACCATGCTGAGACCACCAAACAGTTACCATTACCTTTTTATTGGTAAGTTTTGCTTTAGGACACTGTTGTGGCATTTGACCTGGGGTCAGCCATTGCATTTTTCTTTTCCGGTTATCATAAAGAATCCACTTTTCATCACATGTTACAATTCGATCCAATATTCCTTCATTTCTGTACCGGTTCAACAAGGCAACACAAGTTTCAACACGCGTTTCTTTCTGCAGATCAGTCAAATCATGAGGCACCCATTTTTCGTATTTTTTTATTTTATTGATTTGACGCAAGTGAGTCAATATTGTGGGTAAGGTAACGTTAAACCATGCCGCTAATTCCTGGGTACTTTGACTAGGATCGGCTTCCACTATCTCTCTTAATTCATCGTTATTTACCTGTGTGGGCGGTCTTCCTCGTGGCTCGTTCTTTAAGTCGAAATTTCCATCACGAAAGCGTTTAAACCAAAATCGCACGGTGCGTTCATTAGTAGACCCCTCTCCAAACGCAGCATTGATATTGCGGGCTGTTTCTGCCGCGTTAGTTCCGCGTCGGAACTCGTATTCAAAAATAACTCGAATTTTCGCAGTATCCATCTTTCTTGTCTAAATTGAATAACAAAAACAATTGAAAGTCGATATTCAAATGTTTTACATTTTTTAAAAAAAGAACATCATAGAAACCATTTAAAAAAAGTTTCATTCGAAAACCTCAAACCATGAAGATTCTATGTCAATTCAAAGAACCTATTGCAATAAAACGGCAATTTCATACTTTAACCCCTATTATTTCGTTATATTGGTTTGTATCGGACAAACATTTGTATCAGACCTATCTACGGAACTTATAAAAGTCGATGTTCGAGTAAAGTAATAAGGGATTGTACCTTTATGATATTTGGAGTTACTGGACTTGATTAAGTGAGTTTTAGTAGATACTGACTTACTAGACATAAACATTTTTTTAAGTTCCTTAGCGTTGAGGTACTTTTCCTCGTAATCCACGCAGTCAATAACGTAATTAATTTTTTTACAGATTTTAAATAAATTATTATCATATCCACATTCAACAAATCGACACTTCTTATACATTTTACAAATATTTCTCATAGTATTATTAACCTCATTAACATTTATATATAAATTATTTAAAACGTTTAGCACAATCACGTCATTACAAGCATATTTATTTAACAATATATGTAACTGTAACGATAATATTTTTATATCATAGTCATTTTCTCCAAGACATAATACAATTTTATCATTTGGTACGACTTTCGTGTTGTGACAACTATCGATAATGTCCGCCGTTAACGCGTATGGTTTCGTCAGGGCCGAAACCGTGTAAGTCTCATAGTTCGAATTCCGCCTAGAAGTCGTTAAGGCCACAGAAAGACCGACAATACGCTGAGTACCAAAGATGAATATTTTTCTGCCTTTCTTTTCACTCTCTTCGCGAGTAACGCTTGCAATATTTTTTGAATGAGTTGAGTCATGAATATCCGCTGTGGAGAGGCTACGTTCAATGTTTTTGATGTAGTTTTTTAACCTCGATGCTTCAAATTGAGCCTGTACTAATTGCAATTCCAAATCTGTTATTTTAAGTTGAAGCTTCACTATAGCATCTTCGGTTTGATTTTCTCCTATAATAAACGATTTCTGTGTCTGTGTGCAGAGAGCTAATGATTCTGATAATTTGTTAGATTTCCTATTTTTATTTCTATTTAATGGTGACTGACATAAATTTTTCAACACATTATTTTCTTTATGAAGCTTTGTGTTTTGGTTACGAAGATCGTTGTTCTCAAGTATAATGTTATCAAGTTCGTTTTGTAAAATAACTAACTCAGAACGAAGTTGATTGACAGTGTCTTTCATTTCCTGCGTGGATATTATTTCCGTCACTGTACAATCCATGCTTTTTGACAGAACTTTCTGTGGCGTAGATAATGAATTGTCAGAGCTGCATATGTCAGTAAGTACATGAGAATCATCAGTAAATGATATAGCACTCGTAGATGTTGCAGCCTGATCAACAACGATTGCATTAATGGGCGAGCGAATCATGCTCGACTTTGGTGATATCTGCTTTTTCCTTATAGTTATATATGATGGTTCTGAGTTTGGCGTAGAGGTGGCTTTTGACTTTTGAACACATATTTTACATTTCCAGTTATTTCTAGTGTTAGAATCTTTTAGACGATGTAATTTCTCTGAATAACCAACACAGTCAAATTCAAAGTTATTTTTGCATATTAAACATATTACGGTATTTTTTGAGTCCACTATACGTTTGCATTTGTAACATGTAACAAGTAGTGACTCCTTGCGCTTGTTTTTTGAATTGTTCCCAATAGATTTTGTAGTTGATGTAGACATTTTTACAGACGGTAATGAGATGTGTGATACAATAATATATCACAAAAAAATTCTTAGAGAAACTAGGTTTCGAACTTACGCTGCAAGATTAACACAACGCAGTCCAGTCACTCTCCGTATGCACCAACTTGATGTTACTGTAGCTCGTGAAATTAACGTACAGTACTATTTGCGTTAGCTCATCAGCTGACTCACACTTTTATTATTTGAACTTCACAACGTTTCAGAATTTTGTTTCTATTCTTCTTTCATTTAACAAATTTGTTTGTTAAATGTTTATTTTTCTGTTTTCTTTTTAAACGTTGTCTCAACACTGTTATATTTATTTGTTAACACGTTTATATTATAACAATTTTTATGCCGTAAACACTTTTTTACTCAAACACAATTTTTTAGCTTTTCTTTCAATATTTTTTTATTTACAAACACCTTCACACTTGATTTGAAACGTAAACAAATGGTAAATACAATGCTTTTGTTAAAATTTGCGTATAAAATAATTTTAAACATTTAAATAACGCGGATCCGATCTTTACGTGCGGGAGGGTAGGTAGGTATCTGCGGGAGGGTAGGTAGGTAATAAATAAAAAATCAATTTGTCTTTGGTGTGTGGCGGGACTCAAATCCACATCTCATCGCTATCCGGGCTAGTGTTCTTCCAAGTAAGCTACCGAGACCTTAACAGACCCGTCTAATTGTTCCGAGTATTGACGCCAGCGCCATCGCTTCATGTTTTAGGTACTACCACCTACTCTCGCGTGACACATGAGGATTGTTTTCTATAGATTGACCGCTTAAATGAGTGTTCGCCTGCGCGGTACATAGGCGCGGGGGTACGGCGGCAAAGCGGGTACGGAAAAAGGCTTGCTGCCCGCTACTCACTCTATCCCCTTTGTCGCCGAACCCCCGCACTCCTGTACCGCGCGGGCGAAGACTTATTAAAGCGGTCGTCCTATAGTGACAATTTTTTCTTCTTTACCGTTAAAGATAACCCGTAAGCCCAGCAGCTAATAAAAATTATATTATTTCGCGCTATAAACAGCCAAGGTTTCTGGATAATTTATATAGATAGATGGATGAAGCATTTATTTGCATCACAAATGTTCATGCAAATAAAAACTAACGGTTAGGAATATTACAATTAAGCAATTTTCACTACTATGATGATTCAGACAGAGTCCTATGTGGACTCTGTCTGAATCTGTCTGTTGTTAGTGACAATTTTACTTAATTTCTATGTTACTCTTAATAAGGTCAGCAATAATGAATTATGAAAAATCACTGATTATCTGCTTTGTCCAACCCCGTGTGTAACCCAGCCTTACGCATTACAAATCCTGTAAAATAAACTCAATTATTAAAGCAAGCAAAAAACTGAATATGTTTTGATATATTCATCATAATCATCGCGGTTGCATTAGTGAGTTCAGCTCGATGCGTACATGCATGTACGTGCATGTATGTGTCGTTAGGCTGTGCAGCTGCCATGGGTCAGTTCAAGTCACTTTTTTACTGTATATTGTCACTTGGCAATTTCTAAATCAGTAAGTTTACTATTCCTTTTTGACTCCACATTAGCTTGCTAACTAAATTTGTTCATATGGAGACAGTATTTAATTAGGCGTCACTTTGAAATGTGTCTCAGAGAATTAAGTATACGTCTGTAATGAGGTGATGGTCTTGTTGATGAAAAAAATGATAAAATAAGTTAATTGTAAATTAAAGGAATGAGAACAGTAAACATAAGAAATCAGAAAATTAAAATTGCAATTAATATTTGCTACAAAACAATCAAATTCTTAGACCATTACCCAGATATCTATTTTGTGCCATTAATTATCGAAGCAAAATTTACATGATCAAGGTTTGGGTAGTCTATTTCTGTTGCTAGACCAGAAAAATAAGTTATCATTCATGTTCTTTAATTGCCACTTTTTAAAGTAATTAATATAAGATGGCAAAATCACTAACCCGTGTTCCGAGAACTCACCTTTTTTAAGATATTCAAAGCGACCACCATTTTAACTACCGTTTCCAACTTTAGCGATTCTTCTTTTCGCACTCATGGTCCTGGGGGTTTATGTGATGCATTTGTACCTGATTTAGTTCTTACACTTCCGCGCAAATTACACATTTGAATTAAAACAACTTTTTTACGTTTTTTGCGCATAACTTATTTTATATTTAATCTATGATATATGATAACAGGATGAGTAAGGCAATGGTCGTCATATATTTTCTTCTACCTTCATAATATTTTCGTTCGCACGTTCCTAACTGTTTAAATTTTTATATAATTTAAATTAATTAAATATAAAATAAATTAATAAAAAGTTGTTTTATTTGAATATGTACCTGAGTCATTTGTCTTTATATTTATATAACTATCAATACTATATGTGTATCTATATAATATCATATATGTGATTAATCCGTGACCCTAGTATCTTTAACACAAGTCGTACGGTCCCGATTTTGTACTAGGCTTATTTCTGTGAATATAACAAACATTTTTATAATAAGTAGTGTTAAATTGAATGTAGGTCATTAAAGATACCATCTGAATAGTGAACTATGCACTGCAGCAACTAAATAGGAAGTTACCTTCGATACGCGGCGGTATCGTGCAATATATCCGTGGAAAGGCAGCCTGGGACTATCACTAAAAGTTTAAACTGAAATAGAGCCGTGTTAAATTGGAACAAGGTTCCTTTAGTCGTAAATCCTCAATTCAGGTGGTTAAAAATTTTTAGGTGCGAGAAAAACAGCTTAAATAAAGTGGTAAATAGGTATCTTCGTCGCTGCTGGACATTTTTGATATTTATTTTTTCTGAGTTTACAAATTTCAGAACGCATCTGAAAATACTTTTAAATAGGTTTCTATTCATCGGAATTGACTATGAATACCAGACATAACTTTGAAAATTCTTTTTCGAGTGCTCAAATTTTCACATACATTACCATCCATACATTTAAAATTTTAATACTTAAGAAATAGTATTTACTAAATTTTATTTATGTTTGCTGTTTTTATGATTTAAGGAACTAAAATAATTAAATAAAACCAAAACGGAATATTATAGTAATTATTTAAATAAGAATAAAATATAACTTATTAATACTGCAATGACAATTCGAAATGTACCATGTGTGTTTTTCTTTGAAAAGTAAGGTTCTAATTTTAAAACACTTTTCCACGCTAGTGGATAAAACGCAATTTTCCACGCAGAAATTAGAAGATAAACCAAAGTTTTTCGAGCATGTGAGGTAAAAACATTATTATTAGTACCAAGAACAGGAAGAGAAGGTGCTGGCAACTTAAGCAGCACTTGAAAAATTAAACGCGTCTTTCATGTCTCGATCACTCTATTGGAATAGTACTCGCCTGGATAGCGACGGGATGCGGGATCGAAACCTGCTTGATAAATGAGACAAATAGATTTTTTTGCTAATGATAATTTCTTTAGATAAAAACAAAATTGCAATAAAAATTCTTAAATAAAAAAATAATAATACTTACATACCTAGCTATTTCTTCTTTATCGATTGTTGGATACTTGTAAAAGTATTAAATTCGATGTTAGTAGTACCAAGTATGAAGAGACATCGCTGGCGTTAGCCTAAGAAACACTTAAAAAAACATTGGTTGTCTGTAGAGCCAGTTTACGGACGATAATTTTACGTGATAGCATCATAAGAAAACATTGATGAAAAATTGCATTGAATTGAATTATTATCACTGAATTATCATTATTTTGCATAATACAGAGAAGGAGTTAATTGACTTTTTTTTCTTTCTTTCTTTTTTTTCGATAAATAAACATTAAGTTGTTGCAATAAACACTGGAAACAACATTATAATAAAACACTTTATTTACGGAGTTTGCGCATGTTTTATTTTATATTTAATCCTGACGTTTAATCCTGAAGTCATCCTGTGATTACGGCTCCTGTAAAGGAGTGGAAACGTCAGGATTAAATATAAAATAAAACATGCGCAAAAATCCGTAAAAAAGTGTTTTATTCTAATGTGTAATTTGCGCGGAAGTGTAAGAAGAACTAAATAATGGAAACCACATTAACTTTTCACTTCATGAAGTGGAAGAGAGATAGATGCGCCACAAGTCGAACGCTTAGGCCGAGCGTGCCTCTCTATCGCTTGTTCCGCGCTCTCGCTTGCACGCTCGGCTCAGGCGGAACGTTACACTTTTTCGTGCATGCAGCCGATGTTCAGCGATTTATAAGACGTTGTCACGTCAAAATCGCCGGGTCAGTTTCTATTAGATTGCTCAATTGGAAGCGTACTCGCCCGAATAGATATGGGGTATGGATTCGACTCTCGCCTGACACCTCGGACCAGATTTTCAGGACCATTTTTTTCTTTAATATAAATCTAGCACTCTTTAATAATACAATAAAAAAATATTATTGAGTGAAGCTCTGAAAGAGTGAAACTCTCTTTTAGACAACTCACAAATTTCGCTTGTCTCCCTCCTGCTGCTTAACGGTTCAACCTATTCGAACAAATTTTGGCATGAACATACATGATTATAACCTGACG
This sequence comes from Calamotropha paludella, assembly GCA_927399485.1. NCBI lineage: Eukaryota > Metazoa > Arthropoda > Insecta > Lepidoptera > Crambidae > Calamotropha > Calamotropha paludella. The sequence goes on along the minus strand of OV656806.1, from coordinate 1,135,409 downwards.
GACATAGGCTATGTAAAAAAAATATAGACTTTATCATGGAGGAATAATCACCGAAAGAAAAATTCAAAAACTTATCACAGCCAAACCGCTGGTACTACATTGATGAAATTTGGCGCCAAAACTCACATTGTGGTCTTGACTAATGTGCAAAAAAAAGTTTTGAAATCGGACATACCATGAAGGAATAATCACCGAAAGAAAAATTCAAAAGTCGATCACAGCCAAACCGTTGATACTTTATTAATGAAATTTGGCGCCAAAACTCACATCGCGGTCGTGACTAATGTGCAAACAAAAGTTTTAAAATCGGACATACCATGGAGGAATAATCACCGAGAGAAAAATTTAAAAGCTGATTACAGCCAAACCGCTGAGACTACATTGATGAAATTTGGCGCCAAAACTCACATCGTTGTCGTGACTAATGTGCAAAAAAAGTTTTGAAATCGGACATACCATCGAGGAATAATCACCCTTCAATAATCTAATTCAAAACCATTGAAAAAAACTTCACGTGCAAAATAAAAATATTCAATTTCAAATGTGCAAAGTCCAGCGAAGCCCTTTTCGGATCATCTTGTATTAGCTCTGCCTCACAGAACTTCTAGCTTCGAGCGGCTGTAGCCGCGAGAGGCAACCAGTTTGGTGCGCGATATTTTCGAGGCAATTGTTAATGATTAAGGTGAGGTTAGATTAGGTAAGGTCAGGTGGTGACCATGGTGAGTAGGCATGAGAATGTTTTGAATATCATACCGAAACGTCACGTTACCGCAAAACATTAAACCGTTTTTCTCATAACCAACGCAATGCAACCAAAACTAAAAACGTGGCCAAAAGAGTGGTAAATTCAATAATAAAATAAATAATTTTGTAATTTTATCAGAAATATTATCGAAAAAAAAAACGATATACAAATTTTTGTAAATATGACGATTTTTATTCATATATCTCATTTATTCACGTTACATTAAAGATGGCACTGATTTAAAGAGGCAGTTGTAACTAGCAGTTTTGGTAAGTTAAAAAACTATAAAAACTGGTTGGTTGCCTGTAAAGTCGGTATACGGGCGAAAGTTTTACGTGACAACGACTTTGAGTGGTAAAATAATTTTAATGTGAATATTCATTCGTATAGTAGGAAGAAGGATGAAATAATAGTAACAATTTAAAACATTTATTTATACAAAGAATTATATTTAAAACATTAATTTATAGGCACGCGTCCCTTCCACTTTTTATGTCTGTCTCTCTCGCTCTTAGGCGGGCTAACCATGCCCGAGTGGAAGGGACGCGTGCCTCTTACTCGCTCTCATTGTAAGCGCATAACGTGAGCGGAGCGTAACGCAGTTTCTTGAAGTGTCACCCGGCAAACCAATTTATAAGACGTTGTCACGTCAAAATTATAAATGGCACGTTTAATAACTAGTTCAGCAGTTAAAACTAAGCAGTAAAGTAAACTAAAATGAGAAATAAAAAATAATTAAATGGATCAGGGAATATATAATTGAGCAGGAAAATAATTAAATGGACGGTAAAAATTATTGAACGAGCGGTTACGTGTGGGCAGTAATAAATCGGAATTTGTCGGTAAGAAATCTTATTCTAAGCAATTCCATAACCTAACCTAACCTAACCTAACCAACCCTGTGATTGGTCGTTTCCGCTACTTCTCATCTTAATGAATTTGAGTTCGGGTGTCACCGCTCGCTATGATCTGCCGAACTTTTTATCGAATCGCTCATACCATCATTTTTAGCCGCTAATTCAGTTATTGGACTGCTCGATTATTTTTAGAATTGACATTGTATGACAAAATAACCGACTAATTGATTTTTTATTCCTGTCCATGTTTAACTGTCGCAGTGATTAATCAACCGCCATTAAATTAAATAACTACTCAATATGTTTTCCAACTGATCAAAACAACAACAGCTCAAAAAATTAGTTCCCATTAAAGATTAATAGTTCATATATTTTAATTTTAACAAACTTGTCCTAAGTCTAGTAAAAACACAAAGGGATATCGTCATAACCATAATAACGTAAAACTAAAACAAAAACTTGCGTTACGTTAGCTAACAGCGTTTTAGTTTTCATTCGTTTTGCAGTAGCCAAACCATCTCGTCAACCGCGGTAGTGAAAACCAAAACTGAAAACGGTTTTAATAACGTTATAGAAACTTCAAAAACGTTACGTAACGGTTTTCAAAAAGTAGCCAAAACGCCCATATCTAGTGGTGAGGTAAGGTAAGGTAGTGCTTCGCTCAGTATTTGCAAACAGCAGCATGCATTGCAGACCTAGTATAGATGTTTCTTCTTTATTGATTGCTGGATACTTTATAAAAGTATTACATTCGATGTTGCAGATAATAGTACGTAGAACATTAATAGATGGCGCTGGCTTCAAATTAAGACATACTTGTAACTTTGATTTACTAGCAAGTACATTCTCATGTCGGATGGTTTCGATTTGGACGCAAAATTAATAAATAATAAATTTCGACCACGACAATTATATAGTTCAAAACTAAGCAAAGGTACAGATTTTACATAACGTATAGAAGACGTAAATAATATACGAGGGCGGGTCAAAATGTTCGCGGAATGAGGGGCATGGAGGGGGGAAAGATGACTTTTTACTACCTGCACTAGTTGTGACACTCATTAAGAGTATAAATACTAAGTTTCAAAAAAAATAGGTCATAATTATCTGAGCTACACATCAATCAACAAGTCAATCCGGAAGAAAATTTGCAACATGGAGAAAATTGAGTTTCGCGCAGTCATGGCTGCTGTTCAAAGAGTGGGCTTCGAAATCTTGGAACATCCTCCCTATAGCCCAGATTTAGCCCCAAGTGATTATTATTTGTTCCCAAAAATGAAAAAAGAGCTTCGAGGGAAGAAATTTTCCAGCGATGAAGAAGTGAAAAGCGCAATTTCGGCCTTTTTGGACGACAAAGAGAAATCATTTTTTTTCGAAGATATTAATAAATTAATTGATAGGTCTAATAGATGTATGTGCGTGTGAACTTAGCAGATCATTGTTCAGCAGATCAAAATTAAATGAGAGTTCTTTTCGCATGCAGGTGAGTTCTATAGTTCCTGATACTTTTTAGAAATAGTTCTGGCGTTTTTACATCGAAAAATGTCAATTAAAAAAATGATCTGCTAACTTCCCGTAGCAGATCATTTTGCAGCAAATCGAAAACAAATGCGATTTATTTACGCATGCAGCTGAGTTCTATAGTTCCTGATACTTTTTAGAAATAGTTCTGGCGTTTATACCGAGAAAAATGTCAATTTACGAAATGATCTGCTAACTTCCTATTTCTCGTAGCAGATCAATTTGCAGTAGATCAGAAAACAAATGTGAGTTCTTTTCGCATGCAGCTGAGTTCTATAGATCCTGATACTTTTTAGAAATAGTTCTGGCGTTTTTACCTCGAAAAATGTCAATTAAAAAATGATCTGCTAACTTCCCGTAGCAGATCATTTTGCAGCAAATCGAAAACAAATGCGATTTATTTACGCATGCAGCTGAGTTTTATAGTTCCTGATACTTTTTAGAAATAGTTCTGGCGTTTTTACCGAGAAAAATGACAATTTACGAAATGATCTGCTAACTTCCCATTTCTCGTAGCAGATCAATTTGCAGTAGATCAAAAAACAAATGTGAGTTCTTTTCGCATGCAGCTGAGTTCTATAGTTCCTGATACTTTTTAGAAATAGTTCTGGCGTTTATACCGAGAAAAATGACAATTTACGAAATGATCTGCTAACTTCCTATTTCTCGTAGCAGATCAATTTGCAGTAGATCAGAAAACAAATGTGAGTTCTTTTCGCATGCAACTGAGTTCTATGGATCCTGATACTTTTTAGAAATAGTTCTGGCGTTTTTACCTCGAAAAATATCAATTAAAAAAATGATCTGCTAACTTCCCGTAGCAGATCATTTTGCAGCAAATCGAAAACAAATGCGATTTATTTACGCATACAGCTGAGTTCTATAGTTTCTGATACTTTTTAGAAATAGTTCTGGCGTTTATACCGAGAAAAATGACAATTTACGAAATGATCTGCTAACTTCCCATTTCCCGTAGCAGATCAATTTGCAGCAGATCAGAAAACAAATGTGAGTTCTTTTCGCATGCAGCTGAGTTCTATAGTTTCTGATACTTTTTAGAAATAGTTCTGGCGTTTATACCGAGAAAAATGACAATTTACGAAATGATCTGCTAACTTCCCATTTCCCGTAGCAGATCAATTTGCAGCAGATCAGAAAACAAATGTGAGTTCTTTTCGCATGCAGCTGAGTTCTATAGACCCTGATACATTTTGGAAATAGTTCTGGCGTTTTTACCTCGAAAAATATCAATTAACAAAATGATCTGCTAACTTCCCGTAGCAGATCATTTTGCAGCAAATCGAAAACAAATGCAATTTATTTACGCATACAGCTGAGTTCTATAGTTTCTGATACTTTTTAGAAATAGTTCTGGCGTTTATACCGAGAAAAATGACAATTTACGAAATGATCTGCTAACTTCCCATTTCCCGTAGCAGATCAATTTGCAGCAGATCAGAAAACAAATGTGAGTTCTTTTCGCATGCAGCTGAGTTCTATAGACCCTGATACATTTTGGAAATAGTTCTGGCGTTTTTACCTCGAAAAATATCAATTAACAAAATGATCTGCTAACTTCCCGTAGCAGATCATTTTGCAGCAAATCGAAAACAAATGTGATATATTTACGCATGCAGCTGAGTTCTATAGTTCCTGATACTTTTTAGAAATAGTTCTGGCGTTTTTACTGAGAAAAATGTCAATTTACGAAATGATCTGCTAACTTCGCAGATCAGCTTGCAGCAGATCAGAAAACAAATATGAGTTCTTTGCGCATGCAGCTGAGTTCTATAGTTCCTGATCTTCTTTTGAAATAGTTCTGTCCTTTTTACTTAAAAAAATGATCATTTATGAAATGATCTGCAAACTACCCATTTCCCGTAGCAGATCAATTTGCAGCAGATCAAAAAACAAATGTAATTCTTTTCGCATGCAGCTGAGTTCTATATTTAGTTCTAGCAGATCATTTTGTTAATTGACATTTTTTAGGTAAAAACGCCAAAACTATTTCTAAAAACTATCAGGAACTATAGAACTCAGCTGCATGCGTAAATATATCACATTTGTTTTCGATCTGCTGCAAAATGATCTGCTACGGGAAGTTAGCAGATCATTTTGTTGATTGACATTTTTCGAGGTGAAAACGCCAGAACTATTTCTAAAAAGTATCAGGAACTATAGAACTCAGCTGCATGCGAAAAGAACTAACATTTGTTTTCTGATCTGCTGCAAATTGATCTGCTACGGAAAATGGGAAGTTAGCAGATCATTTCGTAAATTGTCATCTTTCTCGGTAAAAACGCTAGAACTATTTCTAAAAAGTATCAGGAACTATAGAACTCAGCTGCATGCGTAAATATATCACATTTGAATTCGATCTGCTGCAAAATGATCTGCTACGGGAAATGGGAAGTTAGCAGATCATTTTGTACGGAAAATGGGAAGTTAGCAGATCATTTCGTAAATTGTCATCTTTCTCGGTAAAAACGCCAGAACTATTTCTAAAAAGTATCAGAAACTATAGAACTCAGCTGCATGCGAAAAGAACTCACATTTGTTTTCTGATCTGCTGCAAATTGATCTGCTACGGGAAATGGGAAGTTAGCAGATCATTTCGTAAATTGTCATTTTTCTCGGTAAAAACGCTAGAACTATTTCTAAAAAGTATCAGGAACTATAGAACTCAGCTGCATGCGTAAATAAATCGCATTTGTTTTCGATTTGCTGCAAAATGATCTGCTACGGGAAGTTAGCAGATCATTTTTTAATTGACATTTTTCGAGGTAAAAACGCCAGAACTATTTCTAAAAAGTATCAGGATCTATAGAACTCAGCTGCATGCGAAAAGAACTTACATTTGTTTTCTGATCTACTGCAAATTGATCTGCTACGAGAAATAGGAAGTTAGCAGATCATTTCGTAAATTGTCATTTTTCTCGGTATAAACGCCAGAACTATTTCTAAAAAGTATCAGGAACTATAGAACTCAGCTGCATGCGAAAAGAACTCACATGTTTTTTCTGATCTACTGCAAATTGATCTGCTACGAGAAATAGGTAGCTAGTGTTTGATTTCATCTCGACGTTTTAATTACAGAAGTCTATTATACTTATACTATTTAATGAAGATGAAGGCATTTAAACTGTTGTAAAACTCGCAAAGAGCTATAACTTTCTAAAATACTTCGATTTCAATAATTATAAACGAATGTCGACTGTGAAAGGAAAATGGTTTCGGAATATACTTTTAAAATTGATATATTATTAACATATTGAAAATACACTAGCTGTTGCTGTGTTAAAAATGAAACCTATCCTATGTCATAAGTAGGAGCAAATCCTTGCTGGACTGAAAAAAAATCATCGAAATCGGTTGAATAGTTTCGGAGTTCATCGCGGTCAAACACTGTAACAAGGAATAGATAGATAGATCTGAACTGAAGATAAGCAGACAGGTGAGGTCCTTAGAACTTACCTGTCTGCTTATAATCTATATTATCATGATGAATTATTAGAAAAGGGGTTAACGTGAACCGAGAATATACCTGTTCTATAAAATATATATAAAAAATATTTTTTTCTATTTAATTCACTTTTTTATAAATTAAAGCATGTTTTTAAATATTTTTATCAATATACTGGGTTTTTTTGTTGTTATTTATAATTGTGATCGAATTAAAGCCTGTTCTGGTTATACATCGACTATATGATACCCTCTCCCTACTTTCGAAGCAATGCGGTTCTGGTTTCGAATCCCGGCAGAGGCAAATGTTAACTTTATACTGGCATTTGTACCCAAGATAGAGGTTTCGTATATTTATATTAATATACATAATCAATGTATAATTGAGCGAAGCTCTCAATAGGCAACTCACAAATTTCGCTTGTCTCCCTCCTGCTACTTAACGGATCAACCGATTCGAACGAATTTTGGCATGAACATACATGATTATAACCTGACGGACATAGGCTATGTAAAAAAAGTATAGACTTTGCCATGGAGGAATAATCACCGAAAGAAAAATTCAAAAGCTGAACACAGGCAAACCGCTGATACTACATCGATGAAATTTGGCGCCAAAACTCACATCGTGGTCGTGACTAATGTGCAAAAAAAAGTTTTGAATAATCACCCTTCAAAAATCTAATTGCTTCTCTCAGTATTTGCAAACAGCAGCATGTATTGCAGACCTAGTATATATACATGTCTCTCCGTTATTTTAATAATCGATAACAAAAGCTTTACAGTGCTTATTTGAATTATGCTAATGTTATCAACGTAAGTTGTATTATTATTATTATATTATTAAAAGTCATATTGTGCACTAGTGGAGGAGAGTATAATATAATGGTTAAGCCAAAATATAAAGCTACAAAAAGTGCATACACACTTTAAATGAAGTATAGTTTAAAACAAACTAAAAAAGACGCTTTTATGGTTAACTGAACTAAAAAGTAAAAAACAAATTTCAATATAATAAGTAATTAACGAGATTATAAATGTAATTGTAAGAAAAGCGTTGGATGTGCGGTCTACTGTACATGTACACTTTGATTCTATATGGTAAGCAAGCTCTGATGCTGGAGCTGGAAAGTGGCCATAGGAACTCCGCAATAAAACGACACAACCCCATCTAGTTTGGGCTTATTAACTTTTAAATTCGATTTATTATCCAGTAATCATAAAAGCTAATTAAAAAAATTTTTTTTTTTAAACTTATGTCTTCGTTTTGTACCACCGTAAACTATACTGTACATGTTCCGGGGCGACAGATGAGATGGAGCGACGAAGTAAGTGATGCTGTGATAACCTTGTTATCACAGCATCAAAATTTTAATATGATGATACATTCTGTAATCGACAATTACCCTCGTTTGAAAATTATTTTGCTAAATTCTGACACTGTTCCATTAACATTTGAAACACACATGATGATGAGGTAAAAAGCTTCGATTTCACAGTCAGCATACAAACTACCATTACCAATGTTGTATTAAAAAAAGTACACTGTGCCAGGCACTTTGCTGAGTTCGGTTAATGTGCCGGAAGGCGAGGCCGCATGAATAATTCTGGGCCGATTCCGGGCCGGACTGGAGGCTAGGCTAATGGCCCGGGCCGCAGTGCTCAAATTACCCGCTCACCCACCTCCTTCACTGCTCGTTTTCATAATTTACTTACTTAGTTAGTTAAACAGGTTGTTTTGTTCACTAAAAAGAGCTCAAACCGGTTGAGTTTACTTTTGTAAATATGAAGTGCTTTATAAGTGTGTACATATTATGGTTCAATCTTTCCGATTGTTTTAATGATAAAAAAGTGTCAACGCACGACTGGAATTAACTCTTTAAAACGTTTGTTTATGAACATGCACAGAAGATAATAAAACAAAACTTCAAAAAAAAAAGTGAAAGGTAACCAATTCTTAGCACCTTGAGTGCGAAACCAGGTATAAACATCTTGTATATATCTCGCTAACAGTGCGGCTAAGAAAAGTATAGCATTCCTTGTCGTGCGGAAGGCATAACTTCAATTTGCTTCGGTGTAGGAAAAAGATGAATATATCTAGGATATATTATTAAAATAGAATCCAATAGTGTACCTAGTTTAACACCTGGCAACGCACGGAAACCAAAAAAGGACTTAAGCTGCTTAAATGATACAGGGTCTATAAGCCTTGTTACGCCAAAATGTAATTTTTATTACCAGGTGTATTGGCCTTGTACCGAAGGAATGGAAAGTATTGGAAAGTTACTGTCGCAGCGAACGTGTTAAGGAGTAAACTCCAAACTTACTTTAAAATACGCCCATATAAATAGCCACATTGTTGTTATTGGCGCACCTGAGGGCTCGGAAATGCGGTTGTTTTTTCAAAGGCGTATTTTTAATCTTTTTTTTTTAAATATGTCACTGTGAATGTAAAAAAAACTGGTTGGTTGCCTGTAAAGTCGGTATACGGGCGAAAGTTTTACGTGACAACGACTTTGAGTGGTAAAATAATTTTAATGTGAATATTCATTCGTATAGTAGGAAGAAGGATGAAATAATAGTAACAATTTAAAACATTTATTTATACAAAGAATTATATTTAAAACATTAATTTATAGGCACGCGTCCCTTCCACTTTTTATGTCTGTCTCTCTCGCTCTTAGGCGGGCTAACCATGCCCGAGTGGAAGGGACGCGTGCCTCTCACTCGCTCTCATTGTAAGCGCATAACGTGAGCGGAGCGTAACGCAGTTTCTTGAAGTGTCACCCGGCAAACCAATTTATAAGACGTTGTCACGTCAAAACAAAATAAAATACTTCTTTTATTGTATTAGGTTATTTTACAACTGTAATTGGCTTCTGCGTTTTCTGCTTCTTCTGCGGCATACATATTTTACATGTCACAAATTAATACACAAAATAAAATTGATGAATAACAGATGTCGTTATTAGGTATCGATTCATAAGGTTGAAATATTTCCAATTCAATTAATACCTACTAATATTATAAATGTGAATGTAAGTTTGTTTGTTTTGCTTTCACGCAAAAACTACTAAACCGATCATCATGAAACTTCGTACATATATTGTTGGAGGTATTAGAAGTTACAGAATACTTTTTTATTGAAAAAAAAATGCGGGGAAGCCGCGTGAAAAAGCTAGTAAATCATAATTATTATGAAGAGAGCTAATAATTAGATTGGTTATTTTCATAGTTATAGGTATTTATATTTAAATATTGCATATGTATGTATAATATACGTATGTATATCTGTTACCCCAGTATCCATAACATAAGTCTTACAATACTTACTTTGGGCTTTGCTAATTGATGTAAATGTAAGAATATGTAATAAAATTACAGTTACTTATGAAAAACAGATTCTGAAAAAGTTACTATCCAGGAATACCAGCATCTCGCTTGTGCTAACGGTGTGAGCATAACTCGATTATGTCCCATATACCTAAAAGCTTTGCGTATCACGAATGGATATGATGGAAGCTAATGGCTTAGCTACACCTTCCTTGTTTTCATTTATTATTTAGGGTGGTACAAAACGAAGACATATGTTTAGAAAGAACTTTTTTAAGAACAAGCTTTTCTAATTAATTGTTAATAACACGAACTTAAAATTTAATAAACCCAAACTAGATGGAATTGTGTAGTTTCATTGGGGAGTTCCTATGTCCACCTTTCAGTTCCAGCATCAGACCAGCTTCATGTCATCATAATATTGTACTGTCACGCGAAACACATATGCATGCAAAATTTCAGCTCAATCGGAAACCGGGAAGTGGGTCAAATTTAACTTGCAAGATTTCATTACAGACACCGGAACAGGGTAAAGTAAAGAAAAGCTTGTAACAAAAAAAAACGGTGTTTGACCGCCACTCCACCCAAATATTAATTTATCACATAATAATATTATGTTATACTTTCGACGTATAACAAAAAAGAAATAAATAAATAAAAAATAATAAAGTATTCTTTCTTTATTTCTTTAAAACAGTCACGTGGTATAAAGTTGACAATACTTGAATTAAGTAGTACATACATACATGCATGAGTGAGTTATTATATACTTTAATTTTTAAATATATTTTATTATTTATACATTATTTTACTAAATTAACAAACATAAGTTGTAATTTGGCTTATAAAAAACACAATACATCAATAATTTCTTAAACATTTTAAATTCTCCTTTGTCTTCCTTGGAAAATGTAGTCTTTTTAATACTTAGCGTATTCCTAGAGTATTTATAGTATTATAGAGTTTATTTAGGCTTCGAACGAAGGACCCGTGGCTGACTGCTTGTTAACATTGCAACAATTTATCGTCTTAAGCGCCTTTGTAAATAGATAGTAAATAAAGCCTGCTGTAATATCATTGTAGCCCTACAATGATTTAAAATCAGGTAACCACAGGAAACTGAAGCACTTATTAATAAAATTAATATGTTTAGTCATGTTCTAAACACATCGCCACTGTATTAAGTTTAGCGAAACTGAATCTTATTTGACTTAACCAAAAGAATTGATTACGAACAATAAAAAAAAATTAACTTAAGATACTGGAAGCTTTGGGAAGTTGATTTGCAAGCTAAAATTCTATTTATAAAACCCATTTTTAGCAATCTTTAAGTCTTTTTTTTCACTCAATTTCCACATACAAATGTAAATATAGATTTTTTTCTGCATCAGGTGGTTCTTAAACAAAGAGAAATAACTTGAAGATGCTAAGAGAACACCGTCGAATGCAACTTCAAGATTTCCAAACGCTGACAATGCAATCAACTCTCGCAATAACGGAAAGGAAATAGTTGGATTTTGTTAGTTTTCCTCGAGTTTGGCGGCTTAAGCGCTCCATTCAAATATTTGGCGGCTCTCGGTTTCGCTTGTTGTGCCAACTGAGATATCGCGAAGGAGGCAACTTGTTTAACGATACAATCAGATCTATTTGGTAAACGTAAACTTTGCACTATTCTATAGATGATGTGTTCTAGGCTAAATGGGAAAGAGATTATTACTGACGACTTCCGTGGTCGAGTGGCTCGCATGCCGGTTTTCATGGTAACGTCACCTCGACGTCCGGGGTTCGATCCCCCGCCGAATCAATGCAGAAAACGAACTTTTCTTTATTAGCCTAGCTGACCCGGCTAAGCGTTGCTGTGTTATTAATTTAAACGAAACCTATCCTATGTCCTAAGTCGGGAGAAATCTAACAAATAAAAAAATAAAAACATCTAAATCAGTTGAGTAGTTTCGGATTTTACCGCAAGTAATTTAAATATATATATTTATATATATATATATATATAACGAGATAATGAGAGTTAATAATAAGGAAACAACATCTAATTTTGCACGAGGTAAATCAACTTCATTTGTTTTTGTTTTCAGTGCTGTGAAAATAATTACATACCGAAAACGCGTATGTATTTATTTGCACAGCACTGAGGCCTATTATATAAATATTAGCTCAAACGCGATATTCACGTTTGCATATTTAAAAGCAAACATTCACGACTCTGTGGCTCATTGGGCGCAGTGTTTTTCGTGCTTCTCGTGCTACATACTACGTCGTAGCGGTGACTGTTCAGTTAATCGCTACAATCGTAGTTGTTTATTGATAATGATAGCTCGCAGGCCCAGTACAGTACCAATTCCAGATTATATGTAAAAAATATAATATTCTGCTCTGTAACAAATAGTATTCTGCATAATTGGAGTCTACTCCCTAAGAATTGATTTTCATATAAGGCGCCTGCCATGAAAAAAAACATGAAGAGTAAAATTTATTGATGAAATGACAGCGTTACGTTTTTTGTGCGCAACCTATCACATTTTTTTTGTATTTTGGTTTTATTATTTTCTGTGGCTGTTCAGAGACAATCTTTCCTAAGGAGTAAACTCCAGGAGCTGACACACGCACTTTTTCATCTATTATTACTGATGTCAAAGAGCTCCTTCTGAAAAAACTAAAAAAAAGATTTGGAATTGGCTCACTGCTAAATAGAGAATGTTAACTACTTCTAAATAGTTCATAGACAAATTAGGTGTTCCACAGGGCTTTTAAAGGGTGTACGGTCTTACACCGTACATTCTTTACTTCAGTTCGATACGCTTAAATTAGGTTACGCGTCAGCATTATGAGATTACTATCGGCCACAGTCGAAAAAGGACCCATTTTTCAACTATCTTTTTATCTGTAACTTTACCAAATTACTTTAATAACTTTAATAAACTAAGTGAAGAAATCCTTTCTTTTTTCTTTAACTTTCAACGTCGTGCCAGCCACCACTTACTACGTGACACATCATGATATCATCATATCAGCCGTATGACGCCCACTGCTGGACATAGGCCTCCCCAAGGATCTCCACAACGATCGGTCCTGTGCTGCCCGCATCCAGCGTTTTTCCGCGACCTTAACCAGATCGTCGGTCCACCTCGTAGCGGGCCTACCCACTGAGAGTCGTCCGGCACGCGGTCGCCATTCGAGAACCTTTCCGCCCCAACGGCCATCAGTTCTCCTTGCTATGTGTCCTGCCCACTGCCATTTCAGCTTCGCAATTCTTTGAGCTATGTCGGCGGTTTTTGTTCTCCGTGACTACTATGTACTACGTGACTAACAAGCAACAAAACCAACTACATCATCTACCTGTATGGTGTTCGTGGTCAACTTAGCAAATATCCTACATTTTGGTCCTTCGAGCTGGAATGCTGACGGGTAACCTAATTTAAGCGTATCGAACTGAAGTAAAGAATGTGCGGTATAAGACGGCACAAAGAGGCTCTGTATTTATTTATTGACTTTTCATCACTTGTAATAATTTGTAAAGTAAATGCGGTAAGGTGTAGGTTTTGTGAGTAATCACACACTTCTGCGCACATTACACATCTAAATAAAACTTACGGTAAAATTTACGGTTTTTGAGCATATTTTATATTTAATCCTGACGTTTCTACTCCTTTACAGGAGCCATGATCACAGGATGACTAAGTTATTGCCTCATTGCCTTAGTCATCCTGTGATCAAAGCGCAAAAAACCCTTAATAATTTGTTTTATTGATGCGAAGCTTCTATACGGACGTTCGGGCAGCTCGCATATAGGCGCTCGCCGCGCGTCTTCTCTATCCGTGCTAAGACTCAGATTTCATCGTTACACGAGAGCATCAGAATTAGTATCGTTACACGATATATATTATATATTCGCTTATTTCGGGCTTCCCTAGAGTGCACTGATATATTTTTTGAATTGTGTAATGTATGCGGAAGTGTTCTTACACTTCCGCATACATTACACAATTCATGTAAGATCTTCTTAAAATACAACACAAAAATATCAAAATAAAATATTACGGTTTCCGTAAAAACTCATCATCCTATTAATCTCATGTTTATATTGAAAAAACGCCAGTTTTTCTTAAACTGACGCAGTGTCTTAATGACAGGACTGAGATTTCTCTTAAATCACATATTACTATCTCGTATTAACCTTAATATAATGTTTGAACGCATCAATCAACGTGTGATAGTAATTGATTGATGACACTTACGCTCTGTTTAATGATAGCGAAAATCTTTTACGAGCGCTGTACCAAACTGAGTTGAAAAGATGTGATGAAGTCAGTAGACAGTTATACGAAGATATATAACCTATTTTAAGATATTGAAGAAACATCATTTCGGTTCACTGAATCGGCGAAAATTGTTGAAAGTAAAGATTTCAACTAGCATTACAATTTGAAATATCGTAGATACAGTAAGAATGATATAGGCTTTTAAGTTCGCCATTCACTTTAAAAAATAAGATTAATTGATATAAGATTTTTCATTATATTTTTGATTTAATTACTAGATTCTTATATGTAAAAAAAATATTTTATGATTCTTTCACACCAATTAGCCAAGCCTAAAATAAACACGAATCCAAATACTCGTGTTCGTCACACAAACATCTGCCCCTTCCGAGACGCGAACCCAGGCCGGTCGGTGCGAAAGGCAGGATCGTTACCATTGGCCCAAACGGTTTAATGGTACACCATAAATTTTAATAGAATTAAATCGACTCGGGTTACAAGTTTTTGTAGAAGCTTACTTGAATAGCAGAGATGTAAGAGCAGCAGTGTAAAAGATTAAGATGTATTTGAAAGGAGTCCACACTAATAACTATAAAGTTTTAGTGTGGACTCCTTTCAAATACATCTTAATCTTTTACACTGCTGCTCTTACATCTCTGCTATTCAAGTAAGCTTCTACAGGTTATGGGCCCAGGACGAAGATGGACTTTGCGAAAATTCAAATTCCAAAACTTGAAACCCAAAACTGGAATCAATGGAAGTACCGGATGACTGCTTTATTGTCGGGCATTGACGGACTTTTGGACATTGTAGAAGGTATCACACTTATGCCGGTTAGACCTGATGTAGCTGCAGGAGATGCTTCAGCTAGTGCAGCGTCTTTGGAAAGTTAGAATAATGCTTTGAGGGAATACAAAAAGTTGGAAAGTACAGCGTTACTGTTGATTACTAACAACATAAGCGATCAGACATTAGACAAGGTGATAAGGCTATCGAAACCAAGTGAAGTATGGGAAGAATTGCATAGGATATATGACAGAGTAAAACATAGCCGGGTTTATGATCTATGCTTACAATTTTTCAGTCACACTAAAGATCCGAATGACGACATTGCCTCGCATATATCTAAATTGAAAAATGTTTGGTACAAAATGAAACAGGAGTTAGAGAAGGCGGAATCTGGAGCTCGTTTGCCAGATGTTCTACTAATCTGCAAAATTTTGGACACATTACCTGAAACTTTTTTCTCTTTTAAAGCAGGATGGCTGTTGATGTCGAAAGCGGACCAAACGGTTGATAACCTTACAAGTCAATTGTGCGCTCACGAGAAGGCACTGAACTACAAGGATAATGGTGGTGGTGCTGAAGCGTTTGCTGTAAAGTCAGTCAAAAAGAATTTCAAAAAGGTACAAGACGATCCAGGAAGCAGTACAGGCAACAAAGGGAAGGTAAAATGCTTTAAGTGTAAGCAGGCTGGCCACCTTAAAAAGGACTGCCCTCAAAAACAAAGTGGAAAGGACACTAATGCTAGTACGAGTATGATGTTGATGCTATGCTCTATGGATGCTGCTGTCGACAACGACAACTGGTATGTAGACAACGGCGCAACGAATCATGTTACTATGCGGAAGGACTTCTTTCAGGACTTTGAGTATTTTAGAGACTCTCATACAGTCACAACAGCCGATGGAACTGTAATTCAAGCTGTAGGCAAAGGAACAGTCAAGATAGAAGCTGTGATTGACGGAAAAAGAGAAGATGCAACTCTTAATGATGTCTGGTATGTACCACAATTGAGCAAAAACCTATTCTCAGTACTTTCTATGCAAGATCGAAATCCAGGAAGTATTTTTCAATCCAGGGTAACGACTTGTGAAGTTAAGATTGATGGTAAAGTGATTGCAACTGGTAAGAGGAAAAGATTTGGAGGGGTGTATTTGCTTGACTTCAAGACAATACCTCGTAAGGATGCAATAGTCAATCTGGTAGCTAAGTTGGATACGCTACAGCTATATCATGAACGCATGGGACATCAGAACAAGCGTCATGTTAGGAATGTGTTAGAACGTGAACTTGGTATTAAAGTGCCCCCTAGCAATGCACGGAGGGACACGCTCCATACAAGGGCGGTCATAAATAGTTAAAGTCCTGTTACTATCAAAACATTGTATTATTTTAGTGACTTAAAGTTGTAAAAGTGTTTTAGGAACATTAAAATGAAAGAAGTACATGTATTTACGGAATAAAAAACGTTTACTTCAGTAAAAAACAAATATAAACAATAACATACTTTTACCTAAATTTATCATGAACAAACACTTAAAAATTGGAATGTAAAACATATATTTTAAATAAAATAAGAGTCAAAACATTGATAACATTATTTAATTATAATAAAATAATAGAAATTAATAAATTAAAATTAATTAAATACGAAAAAAAAAACAAAACAACTAACAAAATACAAATAAATTATTCTTATTCTAACAATATAAAACATGTTACAATTCTATTACATTTTGTGACAGAGTATTTTTCTTTTTAGGGGGAAGTTTCCGAAGACTTGTAATATAAGGATCTGAATGTAATAATAGTCGTTGTATTAAATCTTGATTGGTAACTTCACGTGACATTTTTCGAGTGTGACTTCGTCTATAAATTTTGATATACTTATTTGTCGCTTCAGCAGCTTCTTCGGAAAGTTCTCCTATAGATAACAATGCATAACTTATAATATCTGATCCATGTACGAGCACCTTGTGGACAGAAGCAGGAAGACTATACCACGGATATTCCTCGACCAGGCTGTATGCTGTTTGTAATGCATAGTCTTTAAACTTGCATTCATTAATTTTATGTCCAAAAGATAACGTTTGTAATATTACACAACAACGATCTATGAGATCCTTATTCAAACCTGTAATTTCAGCAGATACAGCTGATTCCAAAAAAAACTTCCTGGCCGTGTTTCCGTCGTTAGACGTCCCGCTTCCACCACTACGCGGCTTGTCAACTATTAAACCTAATCGTTCCCTAAACTGGGACTGTACATATTGTTTTTTATTTGATAACAATTGTTTATCACTATCTAGCCTAACTTGCCATTTTTTTATGTCTAATCTATATGAAAGATGAATAAAATATTCGAAGAAACGTATCCAAGAATGTAGTGGTGATAATCCAAATTGGTATCTACTCTCTATTACAGGTTTTTGTAAACATTCGTCTATTTTATTCATCTCTTTAGGGGTAGCATTACATATATAACATCTACTTGTAGATGTTTCACTTAAAGCACTACAAATTTTACCATCTACCATTGAAAGCTGCTACTTATAAGAAACGACCAATTCACGATTGTCGATCTGAATAAAAGTAGGTTGCAAACTTTCAATTTTATCCTTAAAATAAGCTTCCTCTTGCAAAGACACTGCTGTGCTTTCTTTCAAAAATTGAAATCGAATAGGACGGCAGTACCTAGTGGAAGAGGGTCGAGGATTTTTCCATAAAATTTTACAATTATCTTCAGCTAATTTTACAATAATTTGAAGGGGTACATAAGATGTTACAAACAAACTACTATCTTCTAAAGTTGAATCTGAAAAAAATTGTTTGTATTCACTATGTCCAGTGCTGCCATCGAATCCCCATTTCCCAAGTAAAGAGATATTAGACAAACAATCATCAGGAATCTGATCTAAGACCTCTTTTTGAGATTCAAGGATTCGAGAAGCTGTGTGATCAAAAAGACTTTGTAATTCAACTTCAGCTGAAGACTCGGAAACAGTTATATTAGAAGGGTAACATCTCTGTTTCGCTTTAGTAATTTGTTGGTAACATGGTAATACATTAGGAGAAATCTTACTATTAACAAAGTTTTTAATTAATAAATACTGATGTTTTGTCAACTGAGCATCAGTCACAAGTGACAAGACATCATCAGTGCTAACTCTAGATATACACGAATCGAATGAACAGTCTGAAACATCAAGCAATGCACTCACAGTAGAATCATCAGACTTTGACAAATCAGCTACTCTCCGACGTTTAGTCCTTTTACTACATTGCGTAAAAGGTTTTCGAGGACGACCACGTGAATGACACGGCGACGTTTCAGACGGAGTACATTGCTTATTGTTTTTCACAAGTTGAATTTTTTCAATAACATTAAACCAATCGGAATTCTTATATAAAAGCTTGGTTTTATCCCTTTTACATTTTTTCCAGAATCGAGCAATAGCTTTACATAAATTATTAACAATTTTCTCTAAATAATGAATATCAATGTTCTCAGCATCGTTCAGAGTAGTCAACAAACTTTGTAGGACTTGACGACACTTTTACAGTCATTATCGGTATTGACAGTTAGCCATATTTCAAGAATATGCATTCTTGAAAACGAGCATGTATATAAATTACCTAAAACAAAAAAAAAACGGTTAAAATTCAGTCACAAAACCTACACAAAGCACTAAGACTAAATAAACTAATTTCGTAGCAAATGCTACGAGATAATCTGGCAACCGTAGCACCCTTGTCATCGCCAAAAGGGCAGATAAGGGCAGCCAAGTTTTAATTTTCCTAAGATAAGAAAGTCTAAAGATTATGGTGCAATATACCTCCATAGTCGGAGCGAGTGGGAACATATTTAAAAGTTTATTCAAACTTTGAATATTAAAATATAATACTCCAAGAAAAGTCGCCTCGTAGCAATGACATACTAAAGAAAATATATACTAAGATACAATTAAAATAAAAATATTAATTATTACATACCCTGTTCTTGGATATTCATTTCAGAAAAAACACACACAGCACTCACAGGACCCGCAATGACAACAAATGACGTCACGCTTTTTAATGACTCACTGATAACAGTATTTACGATTGGCGATGCGCTCTCTTTGAATGCACAATAGATAATGAAGGCGCACTCTAATTACTGACCTATTTATAGTTTCAGAAGGTACCGCAACTATCCAATGTAACGACAAGGAATAAAATGTAAAACTAGAAAGCAGGTTTTTAAGATTTATGACCTATGGATGTCCCACAGTGCAATGGAGACTTGTGTGAAGGTTGTATTTTTGGTAAGGCACACCGATTGAAGTTTGGAGTGCGCGAAAGAGCAAAGCAACCTGGAGATGTCGTGCATTCAGATATATGTGGACCATTTCCTCCATCGACGTCAAAATACCGCTATTTTTTAGTGTTCAAGGACGATTTTACCGGTTATCGCTTTGTATACTTTTTACGGAATAAATCAGAAGTACATGTGAAACTAGATCAGATGCTCGCTGAGAGTAAAGTTGCAGGGCATACTGTTAAAGAACTACTTAGTGATAACGGCGGAGAGTTTGATAATACATACGTTCGGAGTATTTTGAATCTAAATGGGATAAGGCAAAGGCTTGTAATGCCGTATACACCGGAACAGAATGGGTGTTGCGAGCGTGACAACAGAACCATCGTGGAATGTGCAAGGGCTATGATGCATGCTCATGAAGAATTCCCTCAAATATTATGGGCTGAACTAGTAAACACGGCCGTTTATGTTTTAAATAGAACTGGTCCGAGTGTTGGAAACAAAACACCATATGAGATGTGGTTTAACAAGAAACCGGGCATCAAACACTTGAGGATAATTGGATCTTCCTGTTATGCACATGTTCCTAAGCAGAGAAGAACAAAAATGCAGAAAAAAGCATCGAAGTGCGTTCTTCTTGGATACGAAAACGATGATGGTTATAGACTGTGGGACAAAGAGAAAAACTCTTTAGTAAGATCAAGAGACGTGTTTTTTGATGAAAATCTCATTGAATCTAACCTGGACATTTCATCTGGTGAGTCGGATACTAATGGAGTAGATGTACATGAATATGAAATATCTCTGAGACCATCTGCCTCTAACTCGCAAGTGACTCAAGGTGGCATGCAGGAATCACCCCCTTGCTATACAGGAAAATCTCGCAGTTAAACGCTTTAATAACAAAAATATATAAATAACATGTACATGAACATATTTTGATAGGCAAAACAATTTGTTAATTTTTTTCAGGAAACGACAGCTTTTTACATAATACATCTATGCTGAGACAGGGTCCTTTTTGGCCTCAGACACACTATATTTGTATTTTAATTTAAATATAATATAATTATATACATCCTTAGTTGCTGTGTGTTTGAGTTTCAAACAAATGTTTTTCTTTCTTTCTTTCTTACATCGAAACTAAATAAAGAAAAAAAAGTTGGCACATTAGCTTAACAGTTTTCAGCTCTAGTTGGTACAGATAATGTTATGTTGAGTGACAAAAGTGCGAATAAACTATAAACTATTTAGTGAAGACTATTTAATACACTAGATCACTAATATAAACTACAAATATATATTTATATAAACATAATGTACAAAAAGCAATTAAGTGAAACTAATCAATGCCCCACAAGAGGCTTTTTTTAAAACGCCTAAGTTTTTCGTGAAATATGTCGATGTGATTAAATTTATCATTAAACTCGTTTGCGGCTTAACTACGGCATATTTATAAGATATAAAATAGGCATTTAAAAGACGACCACGCCTCCGACCCCTCAGGTAGGATCTCGGAGACGCGTCTCGATAGCTCAGGGTTCAAATCCTACCCGAGGGATCGGAAGCGTGGTCGTTTTTTACACGCGTATTTTACCCTAATCATATTATGACAATACTTTGTGTATATGTGTTTATCACCATATTGTCTCGATATTAGTCGTGTGTCGTTCGCGAATGAATCCTTCAATTGAAGTACTTCAGTTGCGTTTAGTTCTTACTTCACTAGTCCAGTCCCAATACAAACATATCTGTAGTTCATCTAGTCCACCGCAAACACAACGAACTGAGTCGAACTGAACGTTGCCGAACGGTGCGAGGCGGGCGACAACGACGTAAGTACCTAACGCAACCGCCGAAGCGAGTGAGCAACAGAGAGAGATATCTATTTTACTCGGACTTTCTCGTACTTAGATTGAAAGCATTAAGGAATTGAGCTTTAAGACAAGGCATTAATAGACATTTTGGTATATTTGTTAACACCATTTTGACACTGATTTGTTTCATTGGCAAAAGTACCTACTAAATGTATAACGTAAACAAACGGTTCGCGACAAAATTGTAACATTTATTTGTTGTGCGTTTTGATTTGTTTTTTTTTTTGTCTTGTTTTGTTTTGTTTTGTTTTGAGAATAGTTTATTGAGATAATTACTTATGTAAATATATATAAACAGTAATTTTGTATATAAATAGTGTTTATAAATATTGGTGTTGTACCAACCCAATGCAATGTCCTCATAATATTGCATTGTCACGCGATTTACACATGTATGCAAAATTTCAGCTCAATCGGGAAGTGGAACAAATTTAATTTGCAACATTTGATGACAAACATCGGACAGGTGAAACTAAATAAAAGCTAGTAATAATAACAATATGTACAAAGATATTTTGCAGCCAAGACAAAATTTCGTTCACAGTTCGCAGCAATCAAAAACACTGTACTGTTCGATGAACTAACGAACTAAAACCAACGATGGAATATAAACTGAACCGTTGGACTAAATGAACTACTGAACTAAAAGAGTGATATACTTCACTACGGTCAAAAGATATGTTCATATCTTTTCAATTCAGTGACACATTCTGCGCATTGCTACTCGATATCCTAACATTGCAAAGCCCTTACGTACTCCCGCAAAAACAATACGATAGCGTGTTTCTACGCACTACAGCGCCCTCTAGTAAATAATAATAATAATAAATTTCTTTTTTGACATAATCCATATTTACAATTTATTTGAAGAACGCTTCAACGCCCAAACTAGGCTGAATGCCTGTATCTCAGGTGTAATAAATTGGTAAAGGCCGCTTTACCAATTTTTTACACGAGTGTCAAAAGAGTTAATCCAAAATAGAAAATTAATAATGCACTAGTAATAAGGATATAATAAAATAAAGGATATATATAAAAATATAAAGGATATAGGAATGATAGATGTTCTGTTCTGATTTTAGACTATTAAGAAAGACGAGTTTTCAGTGACACATCATTAGGAAGTCCGGGGTCAAACGATTAGTGTGGGCGAGCCAACGCTCTCATTTGTCAAAGCGTTTGTCTTCTGACCCTGTGGGTTACGTACACGGAGGGTCACTGTCGTATCTTATTAATCTCATGTCAGGAGTGATTATATACCGAGAAGGGTTTAGCGGAGGATAATACCACACAAGTGGGTAGTACGTGTGTAAGTTATTAATCAGAACTAGCGGCCCGTCCTGGTTTCGCACAGGTGGACAAAATTCTTTATTTTTTTTCTATTATTAAATATTTTCCGTTGGCGCCATCTATCGTCCGGTAGACGAAGTATTTGCGGTTAACGCGTTGCTATGGTAACGCATATACAATGGAAAAAAAGTGGGAAAAAGAGCGGACAGACAAACAACAAATTTGTGATCTTAGATTATAGTCTAGCGGCCCGTCCAGGCTTCGCACGGGTGGACAAAATTCTTTAATTTTTTTCTATTATTAAATAATTTTTCGTTAGCGCCATCTAGCGTCCGGTAGACGAACTACTTGCGGTTAACGCGTTGCTATGGTAACGTTATTGTGATTTTAGATTTTAGATTCGTAACTTGTTAAATGATTAGCAAATTACAAATTTTTAACACATCCTCACATGTTCGTATTGCTATACCGTACATACGGGGTACATAATGTACTTTTAAATTATGTATTTACCGCCTTTGAAAACACTATAATGAAATAAATTTAATTAATTTAATGTAATTGCCTATACTAATATACTATAATAGCCACTTGTCAGTCCGCTACCCCGCGCCCCACCCCTCTCAACAATCCCAATTCTAATGCAAAAAATATCGGACTCTTAGATAAAAATGCCATTTTATCGTTAAATAATGAAGCTAGGACCAAACAAAAAAATACTGCCGTAAAGCTCATTAAATAATGAATTCACCACAGAACATTTGGATCTCCAAACTCGAAAATTAATCGTAATTTAAAAAAAGACGGCAGGCCACGCGAAAATTTGAATATGGTATCAATTGCTACCAGAGACTGCCGAGGGGTGTTGGCTATCGGTAGCAATAGCTACCGTGGACAGACAAGTGGCTACGTAACCTATTTATGTATGTATATATAGGTATATGTAAAAATGTGTTGTATAAAGTATTAGCTGACACAACCACGCGTTGTTATGAAGTAAAATGGAACCTATCTTATGTCCGAAGTTTTAACAAATCCAGTAAGAAAACAAAATCATCAAAATCGGTTGAGTTTCGGAGTTCATCGCAGTTAAACACTGTGGTAGCAAACTATGTATATAAATATATAACTATGGGTATATATTGTATATAATTTATTTACTTTTACTTTACTTGACTGACCTTGATTATATTATTGCTTACTCTCCTGTCCTGTTATCCAAAGGATTGTTGGAAGATATTGCTTTTAAGCGGCAAAACCGCCATTTTTACTTTGTCTGAATAAACATATTCTCCTTATGTAAAACGTATGTACAGGTAAGAGTATTCTATTCTCATCTTAATATGTGGTATTATTTATTATTTTTTTATTAATACTTATGTATCATCTTTATGTTTAAGGGCTTGTTATTTATTATGTTTTTCGAGACTGATGGAGAGATTATTTACTTATGGGTATTGTCCAGATGTAATCTTTATTTTTCCCTGATGTTAATATTAGGGGTTAAAGTATGAAATTGCCGATTTGTACTGAAAATCTATATTGTTTATTTTTTAAATTTTTAACAAATTTATTTAATCAAAATAGTTGCCATTATTATCTATACATTGCTGCCATCTAATGGGAAGGTCATTAATGCCTTTGCGATAGAATTCCGACGATCTAGACTGCACAAACTGTGTGAAAGCATTTTGTACTGCCTCCTGGGAAGAAAACTTCTTGTCACGTAGATAATTGTCCAAATCACGAAAAAAATGGTAGTCCGTTGGAGCAAGGTCTGGTGAATACGGAGGATGACGAATGGTTTCTAACTGCAGTTCCTGAAGGGTCAAAATGGTTTCTCGTGCTGTGTGAGGTCTCGCGTTGTCGTGGAGCAATAATGGTGAAGATCGATTCATGAGTCGGGGCTGTTTTACTGCTAGTTTTGTCAACATGGTTCGGAGTTCGGCACAATAGACATCTGCCGTTATTGCTTGACCAGATCGGAGAAAACTATAGTGAATAACACCATGCTGAGACCACCAAACAGTTACCATTACCTTTTTATTGGTAAGTTTTGCTTTAGGACACTGTTGTGGCATTTGACCTGGGGTCAGCCATTGCATTTTTCTTTTCCGGTTATCATAAAGAATCCACTTTTCATCACATGTTACAATTCGATCCAATATTCCTTCATTTCTGTACCGGTTCAACAAGGCAACACAAGTTTCAACACGCGTTTCTTTCTGCAGATCAGTCAAATCATGAGGCACCCATTTTTCGTATTTTTTTATTTTATTGATTTGACGCAAGTGAGTCAATATTGTGGGTAAGGTAACGTTAAACCATGCCGCTAATTCCTGGGTACTTTGACTAGGATCGGCTTCCACTATCTCTCTTAATTCATCGTTATTTACCTGTGTGGGCGGTCTTCCTCGTGGCTCGTTCTTTAAGTCGAAATTTCCATCACGAAAGCGTTTAAACCAAAATCGCACGGTGCGTTCATTAGTAGACCCCTCTCCAAACGCAGCATTGATATTGCGGGCTGTTTCTGCCGCGTTAGTTCCGCGTCGGAACTCGTATTCAAAAATAACTCGAATTTTCGCAGTATCCATCTTTCTTGTCTAAATTGAATAACAAAAACAATTGAAAGTCGATATTCAAATGTTTTACATTTTTTAAAAAAAGAACATCATAGAAACCATTTAAAAAAAGTTTCATTCGAAAACCTCAAACCATGAAGATTCTATGTCAATTCAAAGAACCTATTGCAATAAAACGGCAATTTCATACTTTAACCCCTATTATTTATGAAATAAGAATTGCCTTTCTAAAAAAGGAAAAGAAGATAAATTTAAAGTAATAACCTTTTTATAAAGCAAGCTTCTATATAAATATTTTTAGTATCAACTTATAACGTTATTACACAATTTATATGATGTTAAAGCCTCGCGACAAACGTCAAGCGCCCCTGTACCGCAAGGGTGAGTACTAATTTAGGCGGTCGATCTATATCCTTGACTCTACTAAATATGTAATTATTTTAATAGAAAAATAACAGAAAAAATCGACTCGGCTCACAAGTGAATTCTCAGGTGGGAATCAAACCCCCAACCTTTGGAAGTCCAGTCCAGTACTCTCCCAATTGAGCTACTGAGCCTTGTGAACAGTTATCCACCACCACCCGTCGAAATTTTCTAGTACCCATCACTCGTGAGCCGAGTCGATATTTTTTTGGATTTTTCTATTAAAATAATTTATCTTATGAGATAGCATTGAAAAAATGCAAAAAATATACAAAATTATAATTCTACTAAATTTTTTTTAATTATTAAAAAATACGTCTTTGATAACAAAAAAAAGTTTAATTTATAAATGTATCCATCGCAAGTCGCGCGTCCCTTCCGACCGTGGGTGGAGGCATTAAATTCCCTTGCGTTAGGTTAGGATATTTCTCCAAAAGGGTTGTCTTTAAATTACGGCTGGGATTCAACAGATTTATGTTCCGATATGAACGTAATTCAATTCTCCGATAGTTTGGTTTTCTTAATGTAGATTTGCTACATTCACAACTTCGGTTGCTACATAAATTATGCGTTCCACTTTGAGTTTTCCGCTTTGAATGTTGATCCTATACTAATTTCGCTAAAATTGTTTAATTTGATTAAACATACCAATATGATAGAGAGAGCGGATTTTGTAAGTTTATTTATATGTGATGTGATATCAGGAAAAACTGAAAAACTTTAAACATTCTTTTCATAAGACCATTGGAATAGATATATGATATTTTTTATCTCAGTGTTTCCATGGGCACGGGCGGGTATAGTTCGACGTTGGGACCTGCCTCGTGCCATTGTTGTATAGATAATTTAATTTTTTATTGTATTAATTCTAATTGTCCATTATATTCACCAATTCCGAATATGAATATTATGTATTGTATTTTCGAAGATAACTACAAATCTCAGATGTATTGGCATTGGCTTGTTTTGGCATTAATTTTTTTGACAGAATATTATTAAGCATAATTTTAAAAGGCAAAATAAATTGCAGGAAATGGAAAAAAAAAAATCTAACCTTATCTGCCTCAATTTATGCCTTTTGATTTTATGCCAAAGTAAATTGGGAATAAAACATTATACGAAACATGATATCAGTTTAAAAAAAAAACAAGCTTTTATTATTACTTGTTAATAAAACGGATTGAAAAGTTAAAAAGTCTAATCTCGATAAAGTAGTGTGGTTTATTGCCAGTATCAGACCCTGGTTACCATATAGGATCACAATACTCGTCAATACGAATCAAACGAGCCCAAACTCGATGGGGTTGGGTCGTTTTATTCCGAGGTTCCTATGTCCACCTTCGAGCTCCGGCATCAGATCAGCTTCATGTTATCATAATATTGTATCGTCACGCGATGTTCATATTGCATGCAAAATTTTAGCTCTTTCGGAGACCGGGAAATAGGTCTTTAACTTGCATGATTTCATTACAGACACGGGGACAGGTGAAAGCAAATAAAAACTTGTAAAAAAAGGATCAGGCGTTACTTGGCGGAAGTCCATATCCATTATTAAAATAAAAATATGAAGCTTACTTCCGCAAAACTCAAGCAGTGTGCACCGCCCGCCCGCCCGTAAATAAATGCAGAAACCGCAGACACCGGCACCCCCACCAACTTCTTAGTGCTTGTTATTGCACCGTCTAACAGCTCCTGATGATGCTCCGTGTGGGGGCGAAACACCTGTAGAGTAGTTGGTGAAGGTGCCGGTGTCTGCGGTTTCTGCATTTATTTGCGGGCGGGCGGACGGTGCACACTGCTTGAGTTTTGCGGAAGTAAGCGACATATTTTTATTTTACTAATGGATCCCATAACAAGCATCATAAACTGCTTACACATTTTAGCATTTTTTATTCTTCTCTTTCAGATTATTAAGTTTAGACGTTTCCTCATTAGAAGATGTGTACTGGTTGGAAGATTCAGCCGCGCGTCATGTTCTGGAGTCGAAGGATTTCGGAACGTGGTCTGCGGCACGCCAAAGCCTGCCCACTGGCAAGGAGGCGTTGCAGACCCTCAAGTCTGATCTCTGGAGCGCGGTCGTCAAGAACAGCAAACACCAAGACGCGTGGACTTGGGGTCAGTACTTTTATTTTTGAATAATTCAATTGCCTCAACTCATATGAAATGAAATGAAAATAACTTTATAAATGCACCTAAAATAAGTGCTTTTGAATCTTTTAACACTTTAACCTACCACCCATTCAGGATGTTTTTTAACTAACAAAAAGAATGGACGCAGGAAACACGTCAGCTTTAACAGAAGTAATGACATTTACAACATTATACATAATTCACAAGAACAATATCATTCTGTTATCACAATAATAGTAGTGTTATGGTTTGATTACATCGTTGATTACAACAAAGTAAACAAGTATCTATTTTAAGTAACATGTGCATTAATTATCTTATTGAATCAATCAATCAATGAAATATATTATAGGGATTTTAGAAACAGTATTTTTAGTCAATGTAGACAGTAGACTTGTAGACAGGCGTGCAATTTTTTTACTGTGAAATCAGAAAATATATAAATAAAAATGTGCTTTTAAAGATAAACGTAAACTAGTATACGAGATGTTTTAAACAATTTTTTTTTCTGTATGCAATAAGTTTTACGCCATATATTCGATACAAACCTTGTCATTCTAAAGTTTTTGTTTTTTTAAAAGCGTTTTACTTCCAATTTTGTGATACGTATCACTAAGGAATGAAACTCCTGAGTCTGTGTTTTTTGACAAATACAATTTATGGGAGTCAAGTCACGAGTAAATAAGTATCTTCTAGTCAAGCGCTTCACATCCTTAACCGCATCGTCGCTTACCATCAGGCGAGATAGTAGTCAGGGCACCTATTTAATATAAAAAAAAGTTGTGTGGCGACAAAACGTAGCGAAGGATCATAATGTCTCTTTTCGACGTGGAGATAAAGCAAATAATAATATTGTTAGAAGTTTCCAGCTTCAAAAATAGCTTCGCGATGTCGCTCCACCCCTTTGATAAATTAAAATGTGATGATGTCGGTACTTGGGCAGGCGGTATGCTGGTGGTGTCTGTGTCGGTGTGCGGACTGGTGACGCTGGCGGCCATGACTCAGCCAGCTCTGGCGCCTGAAGCTAAGCATTCGTTGCTTCAGTATGTGAGGGGAAAATACCTCCACCCACCCAGCTGCTCGGTAAGAGTTTGCTGGTAATGTATTTTGTTATCAGATAAAGTAGATATGGTTAGAAACTCAAAGGTATAGATGGCGTAGGTTGGGCAACTAGCTTAGATATTTTAGGAGGTTAAGTATCATCTTTGGTGATTCAAATATTAGTTCCATTATCTTTGAAATAAAGACTATATACACTCTGTGTCACCTGCTTACTTTAGTGATCTATATTAGTGGTAGACATCTCTCTTAGAGATTTGTCCGCCATTCCCAAGACATAAGCTTTTAATTGGATGCAATAGAATATCATAATTATTCGAAATAAATGATGAAGAACTTGAAGGATTTATCAATTTTCGTACTGATGATAGACTCCAGTTACTTCATGATGAAGAGAACTAAATTAAGTGCAAAACAAAACTGTAATTAACTCACATAACACATATGATTGAATATCTTAATTATCCTGCAAATAATAGAATTACATTAATAAAATAAGATCTTGCAAATAACTAAGTTAATTATACAGTAATTAGTGTTGCGTTTTATTCATGTCATAATTTGAATTACAAATTATACGTTATGAATAACAAACTTTCGATGTTTATCGGTAATGTGGGCAGCTGAGGTTGAAGCATGTGGCTTATTTGATGCATGTTCCCATATCATTTGTTTAACAAAGTAGTTTCATTTATTAACAGACAATTTTCATATAATTAACTCATATCCCTTTAGTATCAGATGGTTGAAAACACAAGTTGTCTTTTTCGTTAACTTATCAAAAAATTAATTTCTAACTAGTTGTTTCCTAGATGATTTGTCGAATGAGTTAGTTGCAAATTAAACAAGGTGATTTTTTGGTAAGTCGACGTATAGACATTTGCTGTTTATGGAAAAAACTTCATAAATAGTTGGCTCGCTTCGTTAACAAAAAAGCGGGCGTGTTCTTTTACTTTTATTATCCTTTTTTTTAATTTTGAAATGAGATATCTTGAAAATCTGCGTGCGCAACTTCCGGTTCATGCATAATTTCACTCTTAATGCGCCAAAAGAAGTGTAACTTCAAAAAAGTTCGGTTATTTTCCCTTTCTTTACTCGTAATTGTTTATGGCCGGGATGGTGGTTATAGAAAAGCAATTCTGGAGATAGTTACGCCTCTTTGTTAATTACTGCTTACTTCTGCGGAACAATATTGATAATCTGGCAACTCTATAATGTCTGTGGTTTTATGTTCCACAAAATTACATGCGTGGTGCAGGTCGGGTGGCAGCACCAATTGCTGGTTTCCCTGGAATAGCGTACATGATATGGTAATAACTGTCCCACAGCGTGCGCGATCAGTCAGAAGCTAAGCTAATGAAAATTAAAGCTGCCAATGAATTTATCAATAGGCCTAGCATCTCATAACTTGCTTCTATGAAAGAGTGGAGTTTGTCTATGAGCTTAAAAGGGGATTCCAATTCATAATATAGTTATGATTTCGAAAATATTTGTCCCAACAAATTTAAATTTAAATAATCCTCTTTTTGTTTTCTTTAATATGATGTATTTAACCAGTGGACCGAAAATCCAAAGGTTGTGGTTTACAGTCCTAAGCTCGCTTTTTTGTATTTTTCTATAAAAAAATATCATAAAAGATAACATTGAAAATGCATAAATATTATAATATTATAAAAATGCTGTATCATCTTATTTGATTGTCATAAATTAATTAAAAATTTTTTTTTTCAAATGCGAGGATATTCCACTGATTGATTAAGCAACGCTGGCTTAAAGAGTAAAAAAGTGAAAAGTATTAGAAAAATTTGATGAATGCTCACAAGGCTCGGTTGCTCAATTGGGAGAGCAAAGAATGCAAAATTTGCAGGAAAATATTCAAAATTTTTGCTATTTAAAAATGATGTCTTTTGTTTATTTTTACTTTGTTCTGTTATCTAACTTACTGGTGGTTTGGTTCTAGTCTGTACGCCCGCATGTAATATCATTAAATAATATGATATTACTTAATTAATTTCACAATTTACGTTTTTAACCATCTGATACTAACCCCTCCTTTTAACAGTTATACTTTTACTGTACAGTCAACGGTAAAAATATGTACACAATCAAAGTGCCAGAAATCAGTATCAATTTGGTAAAATTTTCCTGGATTTTAGGTGCATTTCTTACTATTTTCATGTATAGATAAAAAGTTCATTTAATGGACATTGATATAAGGTTAGCTTTTGTTAAATGATTACATTTTTTGGCACGCTAGAGTATGTGTCTACATTTTTGCCTTAGACTATACACCATTGGTTGCTTATACAAGAAAGGAAGTTTTGGCTCAAACGTTTTCTTAATTATGTCATTTGTCATTAACGCCTCTAACAACCAATCTCATTTACTAATTAACCATTTGGTGAGTGCTGGGCCCTCGGGTAACAATACTAACATATCCCCAGGTGGAGTGGGGATGGGAGGAACCGCAGGTAGTTGGGGAGACGATGTGCTTCACGGTGTTCTGCTTCCAGCGCAACGGGCAACCTTACCCCATCTGTGACACAGACGAGTTAACTGTCACCATTTCTCATGGAACTAGGAAGGTATTCCTGTTCTGTTCTGTTCTGTTATTCCTTTTAACAATATCTCCCTTTTATCTCCTAGATAAAAGGGAGATATTGTTCAGTAGTAAAACAAAAATATGTATTTAAATAAAAAACTTTAAACAGCATAATTTTTTTTTTATATTGAATCATGGCGAAATATGTAGCTTACTTCCGCAAAATCCAAGTATGTTGTACCGTGTCGTTGTCTGCGGTTTCTGCATTTATTTGCGGGCAGACGTGCAGTGCATCTTATTTGGATTTTGCGGAAGTAAGCTACATACTTTTGTTTTATAAATGAATATGTACTTCCGCCAAGTATCGCCTGATTTTATCAAATATTATTCAGTGTTCAACTTTAAATTCAACGCGGAGATCACGTTTGTGATATCGAAAAGATTACAAATTCGCATGGAAGTAGGAATTTTCAAAGAGACGATATTGATGGTGTGGGGAGATAAGTATCGTTGGTAGAGGAGGTTTTGGCGAATCGGTTAATATTTACAGCGCAAGGAACCGATCCGAAGAAGGTTCCAAGGTCCGCTATCGACAGTATCGATAGCTTGCAATGTGTCAATACCATTGAAGGAGTGCACTACTATCGGTATTATCGGTAGTATTGTTGCCGGTAAATAATAAACTATCGATAATACCGGAACTATCTATCGATTGTTTTGGACTAATGATAGTTTGTCAATTTGCAATAGTATTGCTTACAATTTCAGGGCATAGTAGTCAACACCCATTGTTGACTAGTATAAATTAGAACAAATAATTTCAAATGGCAGGTTCAAATTTACGTGAGTAGCATAGATCGGTAATCATGTAAAAGGGTTTCCGTTTCATTACATTACTGTTAAAACAACGGTAGATTTGAAGACTAAAGATATTCTAAAATAATCGATGGTATCGGTAGTATAGAATAGAATAGAATAGAATAATTCTTTATTTGTAGGCAAACACGGTACAAAAGATGATAACAACATAAAAGACCTCGTGTCGCACCAGACACTGGCACACAAATATAATAATGTTTAAAAGTATGTTATTTAAAAAATTATAAAATTATTTATTCTAAGATGTCATACTGAGCAACAATAATTATTAATAAAGATGTAAGAATGTAAATGTAAAAATCGCTATAAATAATGTCAAAAGAATCAAAAACAATGTCAAATTATATGTCAAATTAAAATTCTAAATAAATATCATGCAAAGCAATGTCACAAACAAGATGTCAAGATCAAACAATAATTATAAATTTATTTATTACATGCAAAAAATTCATCTATATTATAAGGACATTGAGTACATAGCAAGTCAAACAGCTTATTTTTAAACTTGTTGAATGGCAAGTCAACGACAGCCGCTGGCAAAGCATTATACAACCTTATACACATGAAAGCAGTTTTTTGCGAAGCAAGTGGTGTTATGTGATGGAATTGCTAAACGGTTTGGGTATCTGGTTTGAAAAGAACACACTTCGTGTTTTTTAGTAAATATGTTTGGATTCTTTTTAACAAACATGCAAACCTCAAATACATACAGAGCAGGAAGCGTCAGAACTCTGAGATTTTTGAAAAGTGGTCGGCACGATTCCAGAGGGCCAACTCTACACATTGCCCTAATGCACTTTTTCTGTATAAGAAATAAGCGATTCACATCAACCCCGTTTCCCCAGATGATAAGTCCATACCTAAGATTGGAGTTAACATAGGCATGGTAAGCTATTAAAGCAGTTTTTGGGTCACATAAATGTGTGAGGCGATGCATAGCAAATACAAAACGACTCACTCTAGTATAGATGGACTCTATTTGAGGTTTCCACGATAAATGACAATCCAATATTATACCTAGAAATTTATTGGACAAACATTCAACTATTTGGTTTCCTTTATAAGTGATTGATAATTTCTGAGCTTTTCCATTATGATTGTAAAATTGGATGAGTTTCGTTTTTTCTATGTTAACTTTTAAGTTGTTTTGTTCTAGCCAGTCAATAATTTTACGTACAGTGTCAATAATTTCTAATTCATAGTCATGGTCAGGCGTTTTGTGAATAACTACTGATAAATCATCCGCAAAGAGAGTGCATGGATATTTTGTAACTTTTGGCAGATCATTAATGTATAATAGAAATAGCAAAGGTCCCAAAATGCTACCTTGGGGTACACCTTGGCCATTCAATTTAAAATTAGACCTACATACCTCGATCTCGTTGTTTTTATTTAATTTTTGTAACTCTACACACTGTGATCTATTACTTAAATAGCTTTCCAGCCAGCTGTATGCCTTTCCACGAATACCATATTTTTCCAATTTGGATAGTAGAGTTCGGTGGCAAACACAATCGAATGCACTTTTCATATCAAACATGATAGAGCAAATAGGTATCTTTCTGTCCATAAAAGTTGAAACTTCTTTTGTAACCCTAAAACACGCCTGTGTGGTAGACTTTCCCTTCTGGAATCCAAATTGATCAGATCTAATGATGTTAAATTTTGTTAAAAATGAAATCATACGCTTATACATAATTTTCTCCCAAAGCTTTGATAATATAGAGATTAAGGCAATAGGCCTGTAGTTTATGACGTTATCTTTCTCCCCCTTTTTAAAAAGTGGTTTGATTATAGAGAACTTAAGGGCAGAAGGAAATGAACCTTCTTCGAAGGATAAGTTCACTAAGTAAGTGAGTAATGGCACTAATTCATCCGCACAGAGTTTCATAATTCGAGTACATATTTCGTCATAGCCAGTAGAGTTAGTATTGCTCAAAGATTTGATAGCAGATTTTATTTCAGTTTCATCCGTAGGATACATAAACTTGAATATATCGATACTAAAAATACAAATAGTAGCGATACCATCGAAATTTTCGATAGTTTGTTATTTACTAGACCTAATATGTTCTGTAGGATCTGTTATTATTATCGATAATATCGATACTAACTCTTTCTAGCTCTTTCCATAGTATTGACATGTTTTGAGCTATCGATAGTACTTTAATTTTCAGATGAAAAAATCGATAGAAATACTATCGATATTCTGGCAACACTAACATAGAGCTTAAAATGTGTCTTAAGAGATATTTTGCTTTGAGAGGGCAGTTCGTTATGCGATGTTAGGCTGTTTTGTGCTAAGTATTGTCTCTGCCCCAGATAACGCCGGTGGTGGAGCTGGGATCGGGCGACCCTGCGCAAGCGCATACGGCGCGAGTTCAGTTTACAGTGCGCACCGCAGGGCTCTACATTATCTCTGTCACCATCGGTTTGTCTATGAATTATATTAGTTAAAAAGCTGCTTAACATTTTTTACTGTAAACAAGCACTGATGAAGCAAAGCAATCGTTTTTGTTTCATTAAATAATAATAATTTTATCATGGATACCTATTAAAATTGATTATTTTTTAATTACCATAGAGTAATTTATTTATTTAATGTTAGATAAGTGTTTAATCTTTATATATATAATTCTTCTGTGAGTGTGTATGTCACTGAACTCCTCCTAAACGGCTGGACCGATTTGAATGAATTTTTTTGTGTGTGTTCAAGGGGATCTGAGAATGGTTTAGATTCACAAATCAGTCCGTCAGATGACGCTGCAGTCGGCACAGCAACGCGTGGCCGGGTCAACTAGTTTTATATATATTTTTAATAATATTACATATATATGTACCTATGTCTGGCTAGGCTTATTGGTGTGAATGTAAGAAATAATTGTTTATTTTATTTATTATTTCTTTTTGTTGGGTAGGTGGGGCGGGGGTGCTGGGTAGCCCGTTCCGGCGCCGGTTCTCGGCTGGCGCTGTTTGTGCTCGTCGAACGCGGGTGGCTGGTTCGCACGCGCTTGTGTGCTGCGCAGAAAGCGCTCGCACTGTGCACGTTCATCCGCGAGACCAATTCGACAACCCGGCGCCGCTTCTCGACCCGCTAAAACACGTGAGTGCAGCGTTTTTTAAGGAACTAAGGAAAATTCATTACGGTAAGGCTGGATTTACACAAGGTCGATCACGGTTCGTTCGTGGTCCGATTTCGGTCTGGTAAAATCTAATCATGTTCACATTAGACAATTTGACTCAGTTCTTTTGAACCGTTAATAATCCAATTATAATAAAATAAACGTTAAAGTATTTACTTGCTGATAAAGTGATATTCACGCCCGAAAAATGTAAATATCTTTTAAAAATCAATTATTTATGCATAAATGACTTTTTTGAAAGTCCACGCTAGTTTGGACATCGTTATTACTTAGAATTAACTTAAATAATCATTTTTCTCAATTATTCAATACGAATTTAATAAAATCTTTGAAATGTACATTAATTACACTTGATGCAGTTGTCGCCTTAACGTGTAAAGCTAACTATACTTTGTCCAATGTAGGATGATACTTTTGACAGGTGTCACTTCCTTATTGCTACTTACTAAGGTTGCGTTTGTGTTCTTATGTTTGGCTTGACGTTGCAATAGCAACTTTATACCCTCTATATAGGTGTCAACTGACAAAAATATCATCCGACATTGGACTAAGTATAAACCGGGAACAAAAGAGCATTCATACAATCGATACATGTCGTGACATGTTCGATCTCACTCTAATAAAATTTCTTCGAGACTGATCGCGACTGAAACGGGATTCGACCGGAACTTGACTGTTACGGATAGTATGAATGCACACATTGTTTTTCATTTAATAATATTTTACCAGAGAGAGATCGGACCGCGAACGAACCGTGATCGACCTTATAGTGTGGATCCAGCCTTACCCCACCCGGCCTAGTGCCCGATGGAGGATTGGAGGCCTACCCACTTAAAACCTTATTATGAACCGTCATATTGCCGTTGGTCCTACGGGGCCGATTTTGGCTATAGCCGTGAGATATCTTCTCGAGTGCAGCTTAAACTCTTTCCCTTTTGCCTTTTTAAGACCGACCTCAATTCATCAATATACTAAGCTATTAACATAAAGATTGTAAGAGATGGTTTGCCAATTGTCTGTTTCATTGCAGGGCTTCACAGTGGAGCTTAGTCCGCTAGGTGGCGACCCAGACGCGAGTCTATCTGACGCAGCCACATTCACGTATGATGCGGTGAACGAACGAGTGACAGTTTCCCTGTGTTTCCCGACAGCGGGAATCTACCGAGCGGTGTTATACTACTGCGGAACCGTACTACTCAACGGCGAGTTTGATTGCATCGTTCTTACACGTACGTACTACTGAAAGTTGACAGTATATACGATTCTTAAATATTATTTGCATTTTTTAAAACTGTAATATACGATATTTTTTTTAAATAGAAAAATACTAGAAAAAACAATTAATAGTATATACGTTATTTACGTGAAAATGTATTCAAAAGCAGTATATATTGTCGTAATGGCAAATAAGTATTAAAGCATTTGCACACCACGGTTTCTAAACGCGTCATCGACGCGCGCTTGTATCGTTAAAAACACAATACTCACGCAAGTCAAACACAGTTTGACTATGAATTTATATAAATGTTCAGTTCTACCTTTGAATACCTGTATAAATTCAGTCTGGCGCTTAAATCGGTATCTGTATCGATATTGTTTCGATACAAAGCAAAACATTCCTACGTGCTTCGAGAGCACGTTTGAAAAACTTAGTGTGCAATGACCCTAACTGATTTTTCACCTCTTTGGATGATTTTAAAGTACCTTGTTATATTTTTGACTCTTTGATTTTAAATTTGATTGCCCATTTTTGGCATTATGACCACTAAAAATTTTGTCACTCTATCGATCCATTTACACTTTAATCATCAAGTTATAGAAGAATATAATATAAGATTCGTAGGTAGGTTTTTTTATCACTGCACATAAATTTGTTGCTTTCATCAGGACCGTCTTTAACCTATTGGAGGCCCTGGGCATATAATAATAATGGGGCCCCTATGACTCTGATAGAACACTTTCTTATAACTAAAATAGACAAAGAAAGTAGATAAGTAAGGTTTCAGATTTTTATTGACAATCAAATATAATTGATTATCTTTAATTTCAATGGGGCGATTCACACATATTTAAAATTATATAAGCATGCTGAAACTGAATAGCTTTTTTTGGGCGAGACTAGAGTAGCTTTGCGCATACAACAGCTAATAAGCGAGTCTATAATATAGTCCCTTATTGCGGTTCGATTTACTCTAATTAAATAAGTTTTTCAGTTATAAATGTCGGCATTCCTTTAGTGATCTGACAGGAACTAGGGGGCCCGTATCGATCACGGGGCCCTGGGCATTTGTCATTTCTTTTCATTTTAAGAACAAGTGTTTATTGTGTAAGGTATGGTGTGAAAACGTTTGGAGACCTCAATAAAACAATTTTTTATTGCTAAAAAGATGCTAGCAACTTAAATAATGGCATTTTATTTAAATGAACATCGCTAGTATACAGTAATTTCTTGCGCCTGTACTTCTTAGTAATTTTCGGTATCAGGGAAGCAACTCAATTACTTATTTCTTCACAGGCATAATTACACGAAAATAAATCTTTTTAATAAACACGATGTCCTTTTATTGTTCTTAAGAACTTCTTGTTTGTTTATTATTTTGAAACAAAGCCGCGTGCTTAATATTAAAAGGTTTGTATGAATTTGTTATAGAGTATATAGTTTAACAACGTGGTTGATAAATATAAAAAAGAACAAGGAACTTAAATGGGAACCCTGAGGTACACTTTCATTAATAAAATTGGACAATTAATACCATTTCACTACTATTAGAAATATAAGATTAAAACTAGCAAAATAAGAATCACAAAATACTACATTAAACTATAGTCTGGTTACTGGTAAATTCGTTTGGTTCACCTTATCGAAAGCGTTCTCAAAGTCTGTATATACAGTGTGGTCCAAAGGTGATGATCAATATTTTTTTGATTCATCGAGTCCATAATCTATCAGTTGTGCAGTAGGCCGTCTCAATTGACTCGTGAAAAGAATCAGGAGTTGGAAGTGTAGAATTATTCTGTAAAGATATGTTCGCACCACGACTGCATCACTTCGTGGTCACCAATTATTAGGGGCATTGGTCCACAAATAATACGAGTAACGGTGATAAAATAAAATTATATTCGTTACTTTCTGCTAATTTACTAAACCAAATACACACACCCACACCCACACCAACACCCACACATACCCATACACCCATACCCACACACCCTTCTTGTACTTGTACTTCTTGTAAATTGTACTTCTGTCATATCTTCAATAATTTTATTATCAATGTCCTAATTCTGACGTTTTTATTTATACGTTTTAAATTAATTAAATTTTGTCTTTTTATATTAATGTTCAGTGTATTTAATTCAAGCCATTTTATCAGTTCTTTCAAACTTTAATTAACAATATCTTGGATGTCATTTTTGTCCTTGAGTTTTGTTACGAAAGTCGTATCATCAGCGTATCAAATTCATTGATTGCTGATTTGAAAGTGTAGAGGTGGTGTTTAATGTTCAAATTCTTATATTTGAGTTATATGTTTAGACTTGGATAAATTTTGTTTTATCTATATTAATATTCAGATTATTTAATTTTGGCTTTTTTATCGGTTCTTTCAAATATTGATAGCCAATATGCTGGATGTCATTTTTGTCCTTGGATTTTATTATGAGAGTCGTGTCATCAGCGTATCAAATACTTTGATGGCTGATTTGGAAGAGTAGAGGTATATTGGTGGCCCTTGCAGCGAGTGACACAGCGTCGGTGCAGCGCAGCATCTCATCTCGTCGGCACAGCATCTGCTACGAGGCGCGTCTGCTGGGCGCGCGCCCTCGCCGCGTGCTCTGCTGCCTCAGCCCACGCCAGTTCACGCTCAAGGACTACATCCTCAAGTTCATCCCCAAGAGGATCACCACCTTCCGCCTCTGTCCTTCCACCAAGGTGAGTGTTCTAACCCTTCCGTTTTTAATTCCAGTATGAATAGGCACATTCTAGGTTACCTCGTTACATCGTGAATTCTGTCTTGTTAACTTGATTGAGATCAAGAGCTAACCCATTCAAAATAAAAAAAAAAACTATTCGCTTCAATTCGGTCTTATTATTACAAACGTGTCTCTTCAAGGGAATTTATTTTATTTTTATTTAATATATTCTTTAAAATATAATCACTGTAGTGTTAATTTTAAAAATGATTACAATATTATAAACTTGCTTATAGTGTTGATCGGTGCCTTGATGCTGCTACTTATAGTAGGAGAGCTGGCACCTTTTTTTGGGTAGGTATTTGAGGCAAGCTGAGAATTTGTCCTATACCTCTCCTATCATACCCCAACACGGAACTGCAGACCTGGCTGAGGGGTAGCGGGTCTAACGCAACCCCTAAATTTTTGAAAATTATTTTTTTTTTCTCAAAAAATATATTTGAGGCAATCTGAAATTTATATATGTTATAGTTTAATGTTTATGGAATACGAAAAAAAAAAGCCAGGCGATTTGGTCGGGTCTTTAACACTGCCAGGCGCGTCTGATAGCTCTGATGGAGAAGTTTCTACGGACGATGAATAATCTTTTTTTTAAGGGATACAATTGAATTTGTATTTTTTTTTATACTCCAACATATGTACAGTCATATAATTATTGCGTGTCAATAAATCTTTTTTTTGCATATTATATTTTTGTAATAATTATTGTTTTTAATACCTCAGCCATTATTAATCTTGACAATAAAAAATTATTCAATTTCTAAATGCATTATAGTTGAAATAGCAAATCCATAAAGTGGCGAAAATATTAATCCTACACTCAGAGAAAAGCTCATAGTAATATTAACTAAAAAGATCCAACTATTTATAACTAATTTCTAGTACTTGATTTGATAGTACTGATAAATATTTTGAGGTTTATATAAAAAAAATAAAATTTATTAGTACAACTGAGCCGTTTTAGTAATTAAAAACTTTCGTTATATTTGCGTAAGCATAAATTAGTTTTATAGTAGCAAACAATTTATAGTAAATCTCAAATAATTATTATGATTATCAACTTATTCAATTTATGATAAACTAATTTTTTTTCCCATAAAAAGGAATTTCTTACTTATAAAGGTTAGTTTAAGGTCTGTAAACTTATGTTATAACCAATACTACATTTTTTTAGTACCTATAACGATAAATTTCTTATCTTTGAATTTCACTGTGATAGTTAAAAAAATTTATTTGTTGAAATATTTATAAATTTGTTACATCAACAATTATATTTTAGTTTTTCGAATTAAAAAATATTCAATAGAACTATTTTCAAGTTTGTAATAACTATTGTTAAAAAATAAATAAAAGAAAATTGTTGAAGTACTATTAAACCATTTTTTTATAGTTCAGTTAACTAGTTTTTTCTATGAGTGTATAAAAAAATTTTAAGAACCAAAGTTGTAGGAAAATTATTTTTTTACACAAAATCTTACTTATAATTTATTGAAAAAACAATTATTTTTGCTGTTATGTAAAATATTTTATTAATTTATTACATTGTGAGTTGTATCGAAATTGACTAATTAACCAATTTTTTGGTTGTAATATAAATTCAAGAAAATCTTTTTTTTTTACTCCGAAATTCCGGTTGTAAACATCATGGCTATTGTAAGTCACGTGACCTCGCCGGAGCCAATAGTAACGCAGCAAGCAAGGGCGCAGACAGCTGCCGATAAACGGTCTCTCTCACTCTGCAGCTTGTCCATAGTGCTACGCACTCGCACCTATGTAAATTTATTTGATCACCTGGCAGGTAGAAAGACCCACCGAAATGATCTGTCTTTTTGGGAATAACTATATCTAGTTATAAAGAACACTCCATTAAAATTTCAAGTTGCCTCAAAAACATTTTTTGTATTTTTTTGAAAAATATTTTTGTACGCGCCTGGCAGTGTTAAAGACCCAACCAAATCGCCTGGCTTTTTTTTTTAGTATTCTATAAACATTAAACTATAACATATATAAATTTCAGATTGCCTCAAATATATTTTTTGAGAAAAAAAAATTAATTTTCAAAAATTTAGGGGTTGCGTTAGACCCGCTACCCCCCAGCCAGGTCAGCAGTTCCGTGTTGGGGTATGATAGGAGAGGAATAGGACAAATTCTCAGCTTGCCTCAAATACCTACCCAAAAAAAGGTGCCAGCTCTTGGACTATAACTAACTTGCTGTATCTTGATAAATCTGTGACGATTATAAAAGATTAAATTACTTGACTTAATTATACAAATATGAATAAATTCATGTCAAACTATCATAAAATTAACTGAATTCTGTTTCATGAATATCGTTTTTACATAATAATCAACATTATTCAAATGTGTACAATAAATTATGTCATAGAAGCAATATTTCAACAAAAAGCACTTTAGCTTTTTAAAAAGATTAACATCCTGTATCGATTTTAAATGGTAGAGTAGACATTAAACATTCAGATGTTTAACACTGTGCTCAACGAATTTAAATTTAGGATTCATATTTAATCGGATCTCCTTTCACCGAAATTCAAGCCTGATTAGATAATATTGTCGTTGATACTGCAATATCGCGGAACCAACAGTGGTTAATACCGCGTAACTTGCTAGTGACCAATTTTACAGGAGAGCGAAAAAAACTGTTATATTCTTTGTCATTACGTCTTTGTCTGATTAAACTATAGATATATTTAAAGAATTAGTTACTTTAGTAGCACACGGGACGACGCCATTGGCTATTTAGGACCTATACGAACGAAATATCAATTTTGTTTTTTTTTTATAGTTACACATTATTAACAACTGTTGGTTACGAAGTATTTTAGTTTCAACGACGATATATGCATTTATTTCAGCTGAATCTTTGCACACGCGAAGGTACTGGCCCTGGAGGTGAGTTCACGGTGGAAGATGGTGTCCAACCCCCTTTGCGACTCTGGGCACCTCATCGTGATCTGTTAGCTGCCACTTTTACTCAGCTGCTACGCGCAAATGCGGGAGGCGAGGATACCTTCAAGGTACATAACACACCACGGCTACTGGTGGTTGAATAACATTGGTGGAACAATACTAGTTCATAGTAGAAGTTGACATACGTTTGTCGACGCGTTTGCTAGCGTCTTGGTAGCTCAGCGGTCAGAGCACTCGTCCGGATAGCGAAAGGTCGTGTGTTCGGATCCCACCTCAGGGCTCGGAGTCGTTGTCGTTTTTTACAGGTTATATATATTTAGTGCTTACACTTAATCGTTAAGTGACTTTCAAAAACTACGATACTCATTTAATAATTGTACTCACATTCATTTGACGACCGTTTGGTGCAACGGTAGCAATCCTGCCTTTCGCACCGGTGGTCCTGGGTTCGAATCCCGGAAGGGGCAGGTGTTTGTATGATGAATACGAGCATTTGTAACTGAGTCATGGATGGTTATATATATTTATATAAATATTTATGTATTATCGTATATGTATATCTATCCGTTACCCTAGTATCCATAACACAAACCTTACAGTGCTTACTTTGGGCTAGGCTAATTGGTGTGAGTGTAAGAAATATTTATTTATTATTATTATTCATTTTTTTATGATAATAATTACTGAACTATTGCTTGCATAGCTTACACATGCATTTATTTTTGTCAAAATTTTGTTTCCGTGCCTTCAGAACAAGCAGGAGTACTTCTACAGCGCGTTGCGTAAATTACACGCTCGCCACGCACACGACAAGCTGCCACTGCGTGTACGACGTGCGGATTTAGTGCGCTCGGCCTTGCGAGCCACCAGGCATTTCACTCTGGCCGACTGGTGCAAGAGCTTCGACGTCACCTTCGACGGGGAGCAAGGTAAAATATTTTGTGGAAGAAAATGTGGTGACAAAAATAGAAAAAGGGATGCTTAGATGGTTTGGACATTCAGAGAGGACGGACGAAAGAATATTGACAAAACAAGTATATGGGGCAAAAAATGTATTTGTCTAATAAATAAGATATATATTTATATATTTTTCGTTACCAGTAAATTATGTTTAAAACTCAATCGAAGAGGAAATAGAATAGATCTGCTGTGATTGTATGTATTTTTATTTATATTGTACGGTCTA
Source organism: Calamotropha paludella (assembly GCA_927399485.1). NCBI lineage: Eukaryota > Metazoa > Arthropoda > Insecta > Lepidoptera > Crambidae > Calamotropha > Calamotropha paludella. Next base: position 1,092,120 of record OV656806.1, on the reverse strand, counting down.
AGCGAGCCGGATGCGGCTCGAAGGTCCAGTTTCATGTACGAGTTGAATTTCCCGTGATAGATGTAGCAAATATAACTTTTAATGGTATTTTGTCAATATATGTATCGATCTTAAGATATAAATTTATGGCAACGTGCATTTTCTTATAGACTTTTTCGAGATTTCCAACTTCTTTTTAGAAAGTATTTATATATCTCCTATCATTATTGACAAAAACTACGTCCTAATTTAAACTCGAGACAAAGAAGTCGTATTGGGTGTTTGTAAGGAAAACTTCTCGGTGGGGATGAAGGGAAACCAATTCCGAGAGAAATAGGTGAAAAGGGTGCTGGGGAGTGGCGTTATATAGTCGATGTGAATGCAGGCGTGGATTGGGGCGGAGTGAGACGCGAGTGGTTCTCGCTGGTGTGTGGTCAGCTGTTTGATGCCGGATTCGGCCTATTCGCGCCACTACACGACGCACCAGCCGCTCTCGTGCATCCCAATCCTTCGCGTCCGCCTCACCTCAAGGTACCTAATCGTATATTAAGTTATTAAATTGATATTCCTGTTTCTTATAATTTGTACCATATCAAGTATTTGATGAATATTTCTTTTTCATTTTAAAAAGAATATTAACAATTGTTTCAATACATTATTAATAGATAAAGATAAGATAAAATGCTATTATGAAATTATTGAAATACAACAACTATGCCATGGCTTCCCAAGACTTACGACAGGTGACCTGATACCGAGAAGAAGCTGCAAGAAACTCGGCAAAGGATTCTATGTAGAGTTAAGATATACTTGTTCCATATCCAATTCATCCATCCATCTCTTAGAAATAATTTTCCAAATCTCGGCGTTTGAGTGGTGATACTATGTAAGCTTTCGTAATACAGCGACAGGCATACCACAAGGCACAGTTCTTGGACCCATCTATTCTATTTGTGACAAACCTTCCTCAGTCGTAACTGTGGGAACTTGTGCTGACAGCAATGAAAGCGTTTTAATATATTCAAAACATCTTCTCATTGATGAGTTTAGTCTCAGGTGGTAGAAGTGACCACTAATCTTGCTTGGTGAGGAACTGTGATGGGATAAAGTGTGTCAGCAACGAAATACTGACTTGGAGGACACTTATACATAAGAAACAAAGATGGAGTCTACTTGTTATTTTATCGAAGTTATAAATAACTAAACCTGCTTTTGCCGGATCTGTTTTGTGGTTTGGCTGCTGCGTTATGCAACTACCTATACGATTGTTACTTTGTTTTACTTGCATAATAAGTTTTTTGCTATAAAAATCTTTACTCTTATAAAATAATTTTATATTCGTTACGATCGTTGATGCAATGGCAGCGATTATGTCTTTCGCACCGGCGTTACTAGGTTCGAGTCCCAGAAAGGGCAGATGTTTGTGTGATGAATTCGAATATTTGTACCTTAGTCATGAGTTATTATATATTTATATGAATATTACTCATTTATATCTGTTGCCCTAGTATTTATGACACAAACATTACATCTATTTTGGGCTAAGTTAATTTGTGTGAATGTAAGAAATATTATTGTTATTATATCCATGTCTCGTATCGTGCGCGAAAATCATAAATTCTGACCGGGGTATATCGTATTGTGAATGCATTATGCAGCTGAAATACTTCGAGCTGGCGGGCAAGCTGGTGGGCAAGTGCCTGTACGAGTCGGCACTGGGCGGGCCCTATCGCCAGTTGGTGCGTGCGCGACTCACGAGGGCCTTTCTCGCGCAGATCATCGGTCTACGTGTGCACTACAAGGTACAGATCATGACAATAGTTATTTGTTATGCAAGGCTGCAAAGTTGAGTTTTGGCCGCGAGTTACCTCAATTGAAACCTGAGCCAGCGAAGGTTTCAAAGGTACGAGACGCTAAAATCTTTGATGTCGCGCGAAACACAAAATTTTTCACCTTTCTAATTTTCACGTGCAAGAAAAACAGCTTAAATAAAATGGGCATTGTTTATATACATTATAAATAAAATGGATATTGGTTTATTAAAATTATAAATTAAAAGTGTAATTGCTACAATTGGTAATGTTGAATGTTATATTTTTAATTTTTTTTTTATGAATGTGAATTGACTGTTCACAGTTAAAATTTTGTTTTGCTTGTACACTTTGATTGTCCTTTTTCGGGTGCGGTCCGAAATCCAATCATAATTTTATAAAATCTCACCCTGCATATATTTAAACTTATTATGCTTAACAAAAAGTGTATTCTAAATATTTTTTATTCTTGTTATTTTTATTATATAAGAAACTAAACAGTTGTTTAAAACTATTCTTATTTAAATTAATACTTAATTACTCAGTTTTGGTTTCATTGAGTTGTTTTAGTTCCTCAAACCATAAAAATAATGATAGTAAATAATATTATATACTATTTATTAAGTATAAGAATTTTTAATGTATAGTGGATAAGATTTTATTACATATCATTGGATTTCGGACCACACCCGAAAAAGCACTGTCAAAGTGATCTTATGGTACTTTTAACCAATTCATATTGAAAAGAAACCAATTTAAAAGTGCTTTTTAGGTGCATTCTTAAATTTTGTTAAATATTATATTTTATATTTAAGCTATATTCCTTGCACCTAAAATTTTTCCTCGCTGTATTGATGTGAACAATTGTTTAACTTGGCAGCAAAATTTTAAGCGTCTCGTACCTTTAAAACCCTCGCCACACTTAGGATTCTATATTCGAGCCACTTGTTACTCTCGTGGTTTAATCCTAGAATCTTTCGATTGCTCAGGTTTCAATAGAGGTATCTCAACTTTCCAGCCTTGCATAACAAATATCTATTATATCGAATATGTGATATTTATTCTGAGATACACATATTAGTAAACTTATTGATTTTCGCACAGTATTTCGAGCAAGACGACCCCGAGCTGTACCTGACCAAGATCAAGTACGTGCTGGAGACGGATCTGGACGCGGCTGACGCGGCGCCCGATATCTACTTCTGCGACGACGTGTACGAGGGCGGCCGCCTGCTGGCCACGCACGACCTCATCCCCAACGGGTCCAACATCAAGGTGACTACACGGAACGCGCTCCTTTACGTCACAGCTGATTCGCAGTGTTTAGTGGTTGATGGAGTCGTAAGCTGGGATCTTTCTGTTGAATATGGGGTCCCGCAGGGTATTATTATATTAGGTCCTACACTATTTTTGGTGTATATAAGCGAAATGTCATCTCTCATGATCCTCACTATAAAATCATATATTACGCAGACACACATGCTCAGCGCGGTCTCTTAATGGTATTCGACTGGCTAAGAGTAAATTGTTAACTCAAAAAAAACCTCAGTAAATACTTATGTCTAAATTTGAAATCACCCCAGAGACTCGCCAGTACTTATATTTTATTGCATACTCCCACACGAACAGCCCTCCAGGTTGTGATGGCTAAGATATTTAAGTACTTGGAGGTCATGATTGATGATACACTTTTTTTTCTGCCTCACATTGATTTAATTATCTCCGTAAACGCATATATATTTTTAGAAACAGTAGCGATTACTTTTATTCTGTAAAGAGATTTTGGAGTGGAAAAATAAGTCTTAAATGCTCGTCAGCGTGGCATTTTAAAACGCAGTGTGCAAAAGCCCTAAGAGTTATTACTAATTTTATAAAAATGAAAGCAAGAATGTTACGAGAGTGAGTCGGCGCAGGTCCGCAACGCGACGAAGCTGCAGTACCTGGACCTAGTGGCGCAGTGGCGGCTGGCAGCGCGATGCCGGGCCGAGACGGGTGCCTTCCTGCGCGGACTGGCGCTGCTCGTGCCCGACACGCTGCTAGCCGCCTTCGACGAGACCGAGCTCGAGCTGCTCGTCTGCGGCTCCGGGGAGCTCTGCGTGGCCGACTGGCGCGCCCACGCCGTGCAAGGTGCCTTCCGTCTCACTTTTAAGTGCCTTCCGTCTCACTCTGAAGGGAGTGCGACTGACCAGGACTGGCGCTGCTAGTACCCGAGAACTTGTTCCAAGCTTCCCTTATTTTTCGCAGTGTGACGCCATTGTATGTTTTGTAGGGATTCAGATTCCCGGTATAGAGAACAGTGCATTTGTCAATATTGAGGTTATAAACCAATCCCTTGACAAATCCGTCTATCGAGTTAAATTATCCTGAATTCTGAGTTGACAATAGAATTAGCAAACATTTTTGAATCATAAACAGAAATTTTAGATAAGTCGAAATAAATATTAAGTACAACAATGACCCAAGAACGGACCCCTGTGGTACACCACTTTGTATATGTCTTTCGTCTAAGAATATTTCGCCAATTTTTACACAGAATGTTCTTAGAAAAGCTGCTATCTATTTTAATAATTTACCTCGAATGCCAACAAAATTCTAGCTTCTGTTCTTTGTTACTTAGTTCTTCTTCAATATAGTCCTACAAGTAACGCCAAAAAATGACTCAAAACGTATTTATCTAAACGAGAGCAACACGTTGAAGTTAAAAATCTAGATAATTTTATGACTTTTTCTAAATTTTTCACATATTTTAATGTTATATTATTTAATTTTAATAAAAAGCTATGTATACATGTGATAAAAAATATACTTTTCTGGAGTTCCTCAGGGCTGTACCTGGGGTCCAATTTTTTTCCTAATTAATTTTAAGGACCTTCCTCCTTTGATATATAAAGTGGGTTACCGAAAATGTGATCGGCAGGCGGGTCGGGGCGCGAGTGGGAGCGTCTGATGGGGTGGTTCTGGGCGGCGGTGGGCAGCTTCACGGCGGCCGAGAGGGCTCGCCTGCTGCAGTTCGCCACCGGCTGCAGCCAGCTGCCGCCCGGCGGGTTCCAGGTGATACTCCCCTCACTTGCACTCACTTGATCATACTCATTTTTAAGGTTTCGTACACAAAGAGTAAAATGGTACCCTATTACTAAGACTCCGCTCTCCGTCTGTCCAGGCACAGTTTTTACAGGTGATGTATTTCTCTTGCCGCTATAACAACAAATACTAAGAAACAGAATAAAATAAATATTACGGAGCTTCCACACAACAAATGTGATTTTTTTGCTCGTTGTTGCTCGATATTGTAGACGTTTGAAATATTCACAGAATATTGAGTTATATTATTAAATTTAAAAATAAATAATTCAATTAAAATAATATAAATATTTCAGTGGGACTCTCTTTATTTCACTAAAAGTTTGTACATAACACTTCCGCCTCGCACTTGGCCGGTTTTTAAACCAATAAATCAATCATGTCATTGCTATAACATTTAGAAATTACTAAAACATTTTTGTGCCTTAACATGTCTATCATTAAATTAATGCTGTACAAATATTTATCTCAAAATAAGAGATTAATTATTACAGTATCATGAAAATATTAAAATAAAAGAATAATGTAAATATCATAAAATTAAATATCAAAAGACTTGACGACCGTTTGGTGCAACGGTAGCAATCCTGCCTTTCGCCATATGGTCCTGGGTTCCAACCCCGGAAGGAGCAGATATTTATAAGATGAATACGAGCATTTGTGCCCGAGTCATGGGTGTTTATATAAGTATATTTCTATGAATATTACATATCTATGTATCATATATGTATGTATATCCGTTACCCTAGTATCCATAACACAAGCCTTACAGTGCTTACTTTGGGCTAGGCTAATTGGTGTGAATTTCAGGTCAGCATCGTCAGGACTATCATCGTTAGACTGTTCAATAGCGAGCACCGATTATTAATAAACAATTCGTACCAAACCTACCAAGTTCCGGTAGAATCGGGTGTTTGTGAGATGAACACGACTTTGATACTTAAATCATAATATTGAACTCTACTTCAAATTTTCCAGTTATTTTTTATATTTTGATGTACTGTTGACTATACTGACTTCCTCGCACTGACCTCCTTGGATCCGCTGACCCAGTACGTCTAATGGTACCCCTCTAGCCGCATTAACAACTGACTTCTTTAACTAGAAGCCAAAAAAGAGCTTGCTACTCAACTGCTTGGTAAAAACGAGGAAGATGCACCACAGGATACACACTTTGCACCATACCGACTGTTCTACACGAATATCGTCTCATACAGAGCATCATCAAGAGTTCTGTTGATATTGTGTAATCAACAGCACATCAAAATATAAAGACTTCCCCACACCATGGGTCACTGAGTTCTTTAACCAGATGCCAAAAATTAAAAGACAATCTTGCTTTTTAACTGCTGCAGATGATAGACTATCATCTGAATTTGTACTACAAGTTATTAGAATTTTGTCAAGAAGTCTGGGTGCTAACGAGGAAAACGTATACTCAATTCATAATTGCACAGCCTTGTTATTTTCTTAGATCATTCTTAACTCATGCAATTTCTTCATAAAATTCTGAGTATTCTTTCTTTTGGCTTCCAATTCAAACACATCAACAAACTATACCAGTGTCGCAATTTTATGGGTTGGTAGTAAAACTTATTTCTTCTTTTTTCGTTTCCTTTTTTCGCTACCGGTTGCGAAACTATTGTCGATAGAAAAAATAACTTTAATTGTCTCGTTTCTTTTCTTATAGACTAAATATAACATGTTATGACAAAATAATCTCAACACATGTTTACAATCGTCAGTGGGCCACCCATTATAGAACTAGGTTTAAACCGGTATCTCGATCAATGAGTTGCAGACAGATATAAGGAAGTCATCTTTGCCATCGTAGCGATCAAAGAAGCGATAAAAACTTTAAATAGTAACATTTAAATTCAGTAATACCCAAACTTTTTTTATCGTGAATAGGAGAGTGCTTGACCGCTATCTTGCCGCTATAATGGTAAGCGACGATGCGATCTAGGACGTGACGCTCTTGCCTAGAAGATACCTATTCATTCGTGACTTGAAGACCCCTAAATTGTATGTGTTAGGAAACAGACTCAGGCAAAGTGTTCTACTCTTTAGCGGTACGGATCACAAAATTGGAACTAAAACGCTTAATGCGACTCTTTGGTATATCAACCATATAACGGTAGCGCTTATTTGTAAATCTGGTTGTCCGATGAAAAATGGGGACGGCGAAACAAGGCTGTGTAATTCTGTTACGCACTGTCCGAAATGTTTCCTGTAAAAAACGGATAGGCTAGCTAGCTTCTGCTTATTAAAATCACCGACGCAAAGTAACATCGAGTTCTCCATCCAGGAGCTGAACCCGCGCTTCCAAATAACGCCGGCGCCAAAGTTCGGCGCGTTACCGACAGCACACACGTGCTTCAATCAGCTTTGCCTGCCGGACTACGACGGCTACCACCAGCTCGTGCGCGCTCTCCTATGGGCTATCAACGAGGGTGGCGAAGGATTCGCCATGATATGAATCCAAAAAGACAACTGCCCTTCTACTATGCTGCTATTTTTTGCCTAGGTGACGCTTAAAAGCTTTCCATTCGCTCCAACCACTTGTCAATTCTCTCAGCAGTCCCAATGCTGCGCGAATTGTGAATTGTGACTTTTAGATAAAAATGACATTTTCTTTATATTACCGTAAAGCTGATTAAATAAAGAATCCACCACAGAATGGATATCTGTAATTTTAAAATTAATCGTAATTTTAAAAAAAACCAGCAGGCCACGCGTAAATTTGAATATGTTAGCTACCAGGGACTGACGAGGGCTGTGGGCTATTGGTAGTGGACTGACAGGTGGTTAAAAATAATAGTTTTGGACATCCTATGCTTAAGATCGAAGCCACGTCTTTCTGGCCCTGATAAACTGGACTGGGAACTAAATTCCCTAGGTTTCAGAAATGGGAAAAAAATCACTTCTTGTATTACCAAAACGATATTGTAATTTACCCCAGTCAGGTGAAAACTGCTTTTACGAAATGAGTAGACATATTTTGCTTTTGTATTTCTCACCACCAACTTACTTAGTATCAGCCATAGATCACCAAATGGGTGGTCAGTCCTTGGTGGTAATACCAAGATATATAAATAGCGTTGAATGTGTTTTTTGAAGGTGATACGGTAGTTCTTACATCTTGAAAAAAACATAACTAACAATACAAGCCTATCCTTAAGCTTTACAATTTTTTGCGTGTAACTTTTGCTTGTATTGTTAAAATAATGCATATTTATGTAAATACGATATGATTTTAAATCATAAAACCAAAGTTATTATGGTTTTTAAGCAGCACAATATTTTATCATTAAATTTAAAAAAAAAGTGATTCGGCATAATTCTAAATGTATCATTATTATAGTTGTTTTAAAGGGAAAAGTTTAGAAATGCATATTATTTACATACGGACCCACTAAAGTTGTTCCGTTAGTAAAATATATTAAAGTTGAACTATTAAGAAATAAAAAAATTGATCAGTGCAGTTGATTGGTATAAATGTATAGAAAATATATAGAATATTATACAAAACTGCAATTTGGACATTCCAGTACAGACAAATATTTTTTTTTATGAATTTGACATGTTACTTAATTAGGCCTAAGAATAATTTATTTCTAGTTTTCAATTTTAATCTTTACAACAAATACTAATTTTTACTTTGATCTCGATTAAGAGGCTTGTTTTTTTTTCAATAATCTTAATAATTTTGATTTATTTATAAATGTTATTTTTCTTAGGTGTAAGTTTTTTAATTATAAGAACAATGTGAGACCCCTTATAATTATTTTATATTTACAGCTAACATATACTATGTTTAACCTAAAGGCCTAGAAGGCCTAAATTAAAGTTTATATATATATATATATATTCTTAGATCACTTATTGGCAGATTTTTAGCACTTATTAAAGTTAGGTTTATATTTCTCTTTTACTGACCTCTATAACAGTATTATTGACTTCAGAGTTCTGAATCCACTAGGCTTAAGGTATTAAATAGAACGACTTGTAACATCTGCAAAGTTGGTTGACACCAAAATGGAATATTGGTGTAAAGTAAGTGTATGCAGTGACATAGTTAAAGTGACATTAATTTAGCGTAAGATGGAGTTCCGAGCAACGCGGCCGAATAGCGCAAAGAAATTGTCCTAGCGATAGAACGATAGTATTATACACTAATGGTTTTGTTATGTAGACTGCCGATTATAACTTATATTTCCATCCTTCGGGAACAGTAATTATCTGGATAAGAGGTACCCTATCCAATTTTATATTCCCCTGGCAAAGTGTACCTATACAAAATTTCGTGATGATCGATTTAATAGTTAAGGCGTGAATGTGTTACAAACACATTCACTGTCGTAGATGTAATATTAGTAAGGCCTATAAGGTTTCTATCAATATGATATGTAGCCTAGCGTTTTTGCAATAACATGGTCTTACCATATACCAAATTTCATCGGTCAACTTGTTCTTGATATTGAAGAACATACAGATATGCAGACAAACAAAAATATTAAATAGTATAATTTATCATAAAAATAATTCCAAAAAAATAAATGTACAGACAGAGCCGACAGATTTATACAGTGTGTCTGGTCATGGACTAGCAATATTCTAAAGTCTGTTAGAACAACTATTCTAATACACAAATACACTACATAGTTAAGTCCAAACTACTTCTCCATAAGAAGTTAGTAGTTTGTAGTAGATATAAACTACTTATGAGCTATGTTGTTTTGTTTTTTTTCTTGAAATATTCTTCTCTACTGTGTGATTTTTTGTGTGTCCAACACAAAAATTATATCTCCTAAAGTGTAGGCGTTAATGGTATAAAAATAGGCTTATTCGATAGTTTTGCGCTTCGAATAAGCATATTTTTATACCATTAACGCCTACACTTTGGGAGATATGATTTTTTTTGTGTCCAAGTAGAGAATATTTAAAAAAAAAAAAAAAACAAAATGGCTGCCACATAGCTGATAAGTAGTTTGGACTTAACTATGTAGTGTATTTGTGTATTAGAATAGTTGTTCTAACAGACTTTAGAATATTGCTAGTCCATGACCAGACACACTGTATAGAAGATAAATAATGTCTTAAATAAATGAAATGAAAATAATTTAAAACGAAATATAACTTGAATTACTTTAATAAGATGGAATGGAGCCTAAGCTAGGAAGTTTCTATATTTCAGGATTCCAGGTCTCGCACCCGTAGTGAAAGATATCGTTAGGATATGGTACTATACTGTACGGTACCTGTGTGTTAATATGTATGCTGTAGATGTAGCTAATATGGGGAAAGATAAAAAGCATTGTGTGATTGTGTGCGTGTGAGTGCGTGCGTGCGTGCGTGCGTGCGTGCGTGCGTGCTTGCGTACGTGCGTGCGTGCGTGCGTGTGTGTGTGTGAGTGCTTGTTACTATAAATTTATTGCATTCCATAACGACAGTAAAGGTGGTACAAAATAATAGAATTGAAAAATCATTAAAGACCCTGTCGGGAATGCAATCTGGTGATGTAGTTCAGACATTTTGATTTTTACATTACGATAAATAATGGAGATTACTATTAATTGGTACTAAATTTAACATCATGATATGCTTTTAATTCAGATTTATAAATCTGGATCATTTATTTTTTGTTTTTCGATTATAATAATTTATCAGTTCTTTTTTGTTAATGTAACGGGGTACAAGCCGAAAGCTAAGGCCAGAGCCGTGGAGTTCAGAACTCCACATAATTGCTGCTTTTTCAAAAAAGCTGTTAGAGGTATCTATGTGGTGAGCAAGGAAAAAATCCACCAATAGCCGTGTGAGGCTACGAAATTAAAGGAATCCTATTGGTGTATTTTTTTACTCTAACTCACACTAATTTACACCAACTTTATGCCGAACGCACATCAAAAATACTTTTTAAGTCATACTATGAGTATATTACCTCTTTGAAAACGCGTCGATGGACAAATAGGAAATGTAAAGACTTTCGATTAGCAAACAATTGTTTGGGTATGTTTTGTGTGTTGCTGTTTGTCCAAATGTGTTGTTTTGTTTCACAATCTGTTCTGTTACATAGAAAAGAGAAAGTGTTTTCCAATTTTGTTGGTTATTACCATGAATCCCTGCCAACTGAGCAACTGAGCCATTGCAAAAGAAAAGTTGTCTGGGTATATTCGATTATAGATTTCATGCATTAAAAAAGAAACTATATTCGACCCGAATTTTTCACTGTTTTATTTAAATAAAAGTGTAATTTTTAACGGTGTATATGACTAAAATGTGTCATATAAGTTTGTCGAGGAAAAATAAAAAGTTTCATTATTTATAATTATAAGAAACACCCTCAGTCCGTCGTGCGCGAGCGCAAAGTGAACTGCCAAATTAAATATGGCGCCTCTTCCATCTTCTCTCTTGGTTCCACATTCATACATCCCACTCACACTCTTCACGTTCCGTTTCCCACATTACTTATATTTAACTTGTACTTCGTAATTTATAGCAAAAGGTATTCAGCAGTGGAGTCTTAACTGTCAAATGTTAATAGTTTATAATGTATTTTTTTTTACAAAAAATCCTTTGTTAAATTATTGGCGTGATGAATTATCGCGAATCATTCGTTTGCCTTCCCTGTTAGTAACGTCATCAAATGTTGGCGGAGTATGTTAGTGTAAGCAAAGGATCCTGCCAAACGACATCTGCCGTGGAATTGAGAACATATGACAATAAATGTATTCCAAAACATCTTTGTTTATTGTCGGCGATTGTGGATCACACAGCGTCTTAACAAAGTTGGCAGAAATAGAGGAGATATTTTAAAACAAAATAAAGCTTTTTCATTGACTGAAAGACTAATGAAACCCCAGGAGAATAATTTTTACTTTACTACAATTTCAATATGAAACTTTATTTATAAGTTCTCACAATATGATGTGAATCAAACTTATATGAAAATATTAATATCAAAATTATAGTGTAACGAAAGAACTTATTTTCAGGAAAGTAGGGGGCGTCACTTGCGCCACGTTTTCGTAACGTAAAAAACTTTCTATTTTGACAATCAACTTAAATCGCTAGATTTCCGTAGCATCTTATTGTACTGGCTAAAAAGGGCAAGACTAAAATCATTAGGAAATTACTAAAGCTGATGTTCAACATAAAAAAATATTATAGTTATTATTATTTAATATAAAAAAATACTAGAAAAGACGGACACGGCTCCCAAGTTATGCTCAGGTCGATATTTTCTAGTATATTTTTTATTAAAACAAATTACTTTGATTTCTTGGATTTATTGTATTTTCACTCATCGAAGCAATAATTTTATTTTAATTCAATTGTAAAGCACCAAGTTACAAAGCACTAACTATTAGACTATCTTAGTTTTTAAGTTGTGAATGTAAAAAATGAAATGTGTACTAGATATTAAGTTTAACTTGTAGCATTCACAAAATTTTGATTTTTCAGCATTTTTAAATGAATGAATAAAGTTAAAACCAGATTTTTATATTGCTGCAACATTGTTTATTAATGGCAACATTATAAAAAGTCGGTCAATATACTCTTGATATACCATCTGTCATATACATACAATGTTGGTGTTTATATTTTAACACATCTGCCCACATATGCACAAAATTTGCACACCAAAAGAAAAACTACATACCAACTAGTATGTATCGAAAGACTTAATACTATACAGTCACTCAGTCAGTCAGTACTTTATATCGAAATAAAGGCGCGTACGAGTATTGTCGCGATATAAATCGGATTGACCTAATATTCCTTTAGACGACATAGAACTATGATTAAAATAAGTAGTTAAAATAATTTGTAATATACCGATGATCTATGTAAATACTATTGCGTAGATTTGGGTAATCTTTGTCCGTCGACCTCTTAGTCCAAATAAAATGTAAGATAAAATTTCACAAAGCAATGTTAATTATTATTCTAGTCAGTATTTCGCAAAAGTCAAATTGTTAAGTATTTTATTGTTAATAATTCATGGCTGTACGAATTATTTGTATTATTTTCTATCGCTCACATCTATAATTTAAATTGACATTAATTTTTAGAAACAATTCCAAAGTAGACATATTTTATAGTAGAATTGTTGATTAGAGTAAGTAAGACTGAAATAAATTATACGATTCAAAATCATTTCAATAATTATTTACCTGTAGATACTATTTACCCACAACTAAAATGGAATAAAAGACATTGTATTATTTATAGTAATTTATTCTACTTTACATTAATATAGAACGACTTATAACATCTAAATGCAAACTTATTAATAAACTTAATATATTCCCTACAAAACGCCTGTATATAATTTGTGCCATAACAAAAGATTACAATATATATGGAAATACTTACCACAGTACTTACATTGAAATGCATGCAAAATTAGTTTTCTGCCTTTTAGAAACTTTAAAATTCTTTTCAGGCTTAAAGAGCAATCATCTTTATATGCCTTTATAAAAGATTTTAAAGAGGCTTTCGAGGCAACCAACAGCTCGCTATTAGGCTCTCAGTTGTAGCCTACCTACTAGCATAAGTTTATTACCTATGATAAGAGCAACAGCACAGATCTTCTTTTACTCTTGGAGGTTCGTTCGGCAATTGGCGACTCGCATCATGGGCCATGCGATGGCGGTGGATTAGTGAGCTAGTGAGTTTGTGAGTTGGTAGATTGGTGAGTTAGCGGGTTGATGAGTTGGTGAATTAGTGGGTTGGTGAGGTGGTGGGTTGATGGGTCGGCGTCAGATGCCGCGGCGTGCGGGCAGCAGCACGTAGCACGCAGCATGCGAAAGTGACAGCGGGTGCGCCAGGATCCAGCGCATTGCGCCCATCATCCTGATAACACAATTCTACTGAGACGGTTCGGATTTTCTCTCTGACTACAGAATCATGTCGGTTTCTGTGTGGATGGTGGGTAAAAGACATGGAATCTATTAGGAAGAAATATATACAATGTGCCCCGTCACCAGTGTCGGAGCCTTTAATGGTGTGAAATTTGGCATTTTTTATCGACAAATTGCCCCTCGAATTTGGTTTTTCTCAAAGAGCCAATAATTAAAAAATACACAAAAGAATCTATTTGTTTTTCTTTAATTATTTGTTTCTATTTTTTATTCCATGAAAATTGAAACATGATGGATGTGTAACTGTTGTCTATGTGTATAGCTATCAAATGAGTCCTTTTTAATGTTGATAGGACATTTACATGAGTAATGGTAGTCGAATTAGTATGAGAGCCCAGGTCTTGGTTACCAAGAAAACAAAATGGCGGCCGTATAAGAAAAACAAAATTTGAGGGGCAATTTGTCGATAAAAAATGCCATATTTCACACCATTAAAGGCTCCGACACTGGTGACGGGACAAATTGTGTATATTCTCGATACTACCAATAGTATTGTTACCAAGAAGCTAGATAATACCGATATTATCCATAGTTTGTTAATTACGAGCAACAATACTATCAATGGTATTGACACGTTTCAAGCCATTGATACTACGATCGATAGAATATCGATTTGTTATCGATAGTGCACTATCAATCGGCAACACTACTTAATGACCATAAGCAATGACTATCGAGAGTGGTCGTCACCTGGTGAGCGGGCGTGGCCACCAATCGAGCTGTTCCTGGGCACGGCGTAGCTGGGCCCCGCAGGAGGCCAGCTCAGTGGAGCGCCTCGCCACCACCTCCTTTAAAGCGCTCGCCTCTTGGGCCGACGCCGCCACGCGATTGTTCAACGTCGTACACTCCGCCTCGCAACGCTCCCGGGCTCTGTGTACATCAGCCAATATCGCTCGAGTTTCTCGTGTCGGCTAAAACCTCATCGTACCCAACCAACGGTACAAACCTCTCCGCTTCGATAAAAGGGGATGTATTATTTAATGTCTAAGAATGTAAGTCCTAAAGCTTCTAGGTAAGTATTTAAAAGAATAAGAGACTGTATGTTATGTACAATACATAGAACTCATTCAAATGAATAAAAAGACACACAAAACGCATGTATTAGATCCAAAGACCACAATAGGAAGAGAGTGAAAAAGGGTACATTACAATATTTACTTTTAGCATACAGTTTATATTCCAAGAGTAATTAAATATTGTATTCAAAGACTGCAAGAGTTTAAAGGTAGTTTCCGTGGAAAAACTTCGAATTGACTCGAATGCCGAATTCATTCATAAAATCGTCATGAATATAACTACTGCCTACGTATTTTTCCTAAACCGAAAGAACACACCAATCAACAGTTCTGTTGATAGAAAACGAAACATCAACAAGGAAAATTGTTCATTCTCGTTCTATAACTATACAAAAACGATATCGTCGCTTGTTTAAAAATAAGCTGTACTAAACAGAGAATAGTTAGCGTCGCGATTGATACATTGCAGTTTGTCTGCCAGAAATAATATTAAATCTGCGAGGATTTAACCCTAAATGACGCATAACTCTCCAACAACGTAATGCAAATCCTGCTAGGGAGACTAGAGAGTTTTTGAAGGAAAAATCAAAGAGAATCGCTCATCATCCATACAACCTGCTCTAAGTCCAAGTTTTTATTTTCATTCCCAAAAATAAAAGTTTTATTATTTTAAAACGTAGGGGGTTTCCAGATAGAAGAAGCTTTCGATATAGAACATTCATTTTCACTACGAGTATATTAGTACAGTCAATCTGCAATTTTTGCTCCGAAAAATGACAAAACGGGATTTGACGACGCGAATCGTTAGGGGGGCAAGTAATAAACTTAATGTCAGATTTCCGAAGTCCTCCCTCCTGCTGTTTTTGAGAAAAATTGAAATGCATTTATCTCAGCAAGTATAAGTGCTAGCGACCCGTTTATTCTTTTTAAATTAAAGAGGACACTGAGGACTACATTTTCTTTCATTGAAGTGACGTCATCCGTCTTAAAATGCAAAAGCTAAGTGGCGCTAAAATTTCAAAAAAGTGATTTTTTGCTATTTTCATTATGAAATAACATTTTTGCAATAATGTTAATGAGAAAGTTGTTTGTCACAAAATTAGCTACAACTTTTGTTTAAAACTTTTTCATAAAACTTACCGTTTCCGAGCTGAAGCTTGTCAAAGTGTACAAGTCGTACATTATGTGCCTTGGTATAGTGTGTTTGTCACACAATTCATGGATAGATCAATAAATTGTTATGTTTACTTAATTTTTATTTTTTAAAATTCTAAAACTTTGTTTAGCAATAGTTTTTTTTTTCAAATAACAATAAAGCTGTTTTAGTATAGCTTATTGTAATTGGTTTCACATACAATGTAGTAGTAACAGTATATATAAGATCAAAATTTATTTTTGCAAAAAATCAAAAATTTATAATCAAATTTGCAATTAGCTTTAACTTTGACTATGCCCAGGTACCCGGTGAAAGTGACAAAAGAACCGTTAACTCCGCTCACTGCACTTCTTCACCTATAGTTTAAAACAGGTGAGTTTTATAAAAAAAAGTTTTAAACAAAAGTTGTAGCTAATTTTGTGACTAACAACTTTCTCAATAACATTATTGCAAAAAAAAATGGTATTTCATAATGAAAATAACAAAAATCCACTTTTTGGAAACTTTAGCGCCACCTAGCTTTTGCATTTCAATTCGGATGACGTCATTTCAATGAAAGAAAATGTAGTCCTCAGTGTCCTCTTTAATTTAAAAAGAAAAAACGGGTCGATAGCACTTATACTTGCTGGGATAAATGCATTTCAAAAAATTTTTGGATTTTCTCAAAAAAGCAGGAGGGAGGACTTCGGAAATCTGACATTAAGTTTATTATTTGCCCCCCTAACGATTCGCGTCGTCAAATCCCGGTTTGTCTTAAGTTAATTCAATTTAATTCGATGGTTTATTGCATGCTATAAGTACAGATTTTACAAAAATATCTTTGGTCCTTATAGGCTTTGGAGCATGACAATGTAATAACAGAGAGAAATTTATATCTTTTTGTCTTATCTTACTTAGATCTGGCATATTTCCCTCCTGTCAGTTTTTTATTCCCGATTATTTTTATTTGCCCCTCGTACCTACCGTTAGCTAAAATGTCGCCAAGTAACAAAAGATGTTTTTGATATATGAGCGATAAACACCGTTTTTTTTTTCAATTCACGTTTTTGCTAGAATTATTTCAAAAAATAATGGTAATAGAAATATGATTCTTAGACAGATCGCAAAATTTTTTCTTTATATATGCTGACATTTAAAACTTAAAATCTTCTGAGACTTGGCGATCTTTTGGGTAGCGGACAGCAGTGTTCCAGTAATTTTGTTGCAGTTTATCAAGGAACCAGACTCGGGGGATCGAAAAACCGAAGTGGTAATATGGCGGATGCATGAGATAGGTGAGTGATGGCGGTACAACAACAATTGGACCTACTCCTTTTCGAGGCGCAGCTGCTCGCTGACGTCTTCAAACTGCTTTTGACGCTCTTTCGCCTCGTGCCGCAGAGACACCACCTCGGCCTCCGCTTCTGATAAGAGCTCCTCGTGCTGAGCCAACTCCGCCTCGATTATGGATAGCTGTACAATTTAGTCATATTAGCGTTAAATAAAAGCTATCTCAAACTACCCCAAATCAAAATCGTCGAAGATTGTTTGATAATTTATATATGATTAATCTTACCAATTACGTTTATTTCTACGTATTTGTAAATCACAAACCTCCGGCATTCTTATGAGCCGACCCGGCTAGCATACAGACAATTTTTTTTTTAAACTAAAAGAGGCTTTATGCGGTTAACACACTGCACCGCGCCCCGTCGCGTAGCGCGTGGCCGCAGATTTTATTATTGTATGTAAATCTCTAATGTAATCTCTCTATAAATATAGAAAACACGCCTATGACAACACACTGCCGACGCGGGAACGCGCGTGTAGGCGCCCCGCGCGCAGATTCTGCGCGGGAGCGCGGGGCGTCAAGAAGTAAGGTCAACTTGTATTGAAAATCTGCGCGGGGAAGCAGATTACACCGCTAAGTTAGGCAGATCTGCGCCTCCGCGCGGGGGCGCGTTTTCTGTCGCTACGCGCACCGCGGCGGGACGCATCTCTAGTGTGTGAACCGCCTTACTACTATCTGACCTGATGGTAATCGACGATGAGATGTAGGATGCTACACAAAGGGTAAAACTTTAAAATAATGCGATTAAATAGTTACCCGGCGGTAGGCGTGGTCCCGTTGTGCTCTCGCTTCGGCGGCAGAGGCGCGTTCCACAGCCAGCGCGTGCTCCAGCCCGGCAGTCGTCACGCGGGCGCCCTCTAGCTCATTTCGGCAGTTTCGCCATCCTGCCACGAAAGTTATCCTCAATCTAGATCTATCTTTTACACATAGATAATAAGTGTATTATGCTCCGAATAAATTTCTTTCTATATACAAGCGAAAACACATCAGGCGCATAGCTCAGTGGCATAGCTACCATAGGGCTAGATGGTGCTGTGCACCAAGGCATCCAAACTCAAGTGACTTCTTCGGACCCTGACTAGCAAACATAGTAGTGAACTAGCTGAAAATTCTCTCACCTTTGGAAATTAGGTCGCAAGACGTCAGTGAGCTACCATTTTATAAAATTTGGCATATTTAAAGATTATGAAATCTTTTGATTTTTTTCGAATGTGTTTGCTCCCATTCAAGCCCGGGGGTCAAGACAGGATTCACGATTACGCGAGCTTATCCAGAAGGTGCCTATTCACTTTGGCTGTCATAATGGACCGTTTATAAATACAGACGCAAGGAGGTAATCCACATCCTTGTTATGTTCATAATAAGATATGTTGAGAAGCGCTTGGTGTGACAGGTAGGAATAGCAACAAAGAAATATTGCTAGCAGTGCATCTGGAACTAGCTCGCAGTGCATCTTAACTTTATCTTTATGAAATCTGATCATTACTCATAATGGCGTATGGAATTCGCCAATCTGCATAAGGAAATCGAATGTCTCTTATACTTTGTTATCTAGGTGTTTAAAAAAATTAACAAAAATGCGATAACTTTTGTTTTGATTATATGTATATTTAATAAGAATAAATCGATATTCCGAAACATAATTTCTTCTCGGAAGTGGGAATGGATTATTTAATATATGTTCGGAAATCTAACTGAGCAACTTTTAAAAGGTAAATATGGAATTACGCCAAAAACTCTTGTTGGTAAATTTTCACTGACTGTGACGCTATTATTATAAAAAAAAGATTATTGCACAATATGTCATATTACTGACTAATACTCTTGTGGCTATTTGTTGGAGATTGTCACAGAGTATTTGACTTACTCATGAGTAACTATAGTTGCAACGTAACACTTCTATTATATCTTCTTAATATATATAAATTACGTGTCACGTTGTTTGTCCGCGATGGACTCCTAAACTACTTAACCGATTTTGATCAAACTTCGTAAGTATCTGTTATTTGATCTAACTTAAAAGATAGGATAGGTTTTATACAAGGTATTTTCACATTTATTAATGCTAAATAACAAATTAATATAATATCAAAAATAGTCTAATTTACACTAGTAATTCAGTATACGTACCAATGTTGGTTCATTCATAAAAGTTTTCCTAATCTAGTTCTAATTCAGGAAAAAGTAATAGAAGATGCTGAATTTATGACGTGAATGAATCTGTGCCCATGCGTAGGTATACAGAGCTTCAGCTACTAACCTGCGCAGATAATCTGTACACATAAGAATTCAATTTTACTCATTGGCTTGTTTTTTATAATGCTACTAAAATACGGATTCAGAAAAATAAAGATTTCGAAGTTCCGGAATTCTTTTTCTCGTTTGTATACCTTCTAACATATGTGCTTTTCTCAATGTGTTTTTAAAGATCTACTTTTCTTACAATCGGTATATTGTTTCCGGGAAAAAATCGAAATAATAAAGTGACCGTCGTTGGATGCTATGGTAGCGATAGACAGCTTATTCCCAAAGATCTCAGACTTGGAATAATAATAGGGGCATTCAATAGTTTTATTATAATTATTAATAAATTAAGAAAAGATTCCTTAATTAAAAGAAAATGCAACACAATATTAGAAAAAACAGCCCTTGCCAAGTTTCTTTCGGCTAATATACATAATATATATTTAGTGCTTACATATACAATAATTAATATATATTAAGACTGGTTGTGTACGCCAATTATAGGCATGTACTTTTTAGAAGTAGTTGCACTATCAAAATTATCTGTGGATAAATATCCATGTTTAAATTGTAGTTAAATAATTGACGCGATTTTTAGTTAATTTAAGTTGGGCAATTCTGATCCTACTTGAAAAATATAAATTTCCAATAACAGTTTTTATTATGACTGAGGAATTTATTTTAAGGTACAATGATTATTATCGAAATAGAGATACAATATAAATAAATATATAATATATAAATACACTAGCTGACCCGACCACGCGTTGCTGTGGTTCAGTTATTATAATTTGCAATAAAAAATATTTTTAATTATAAATTAAAATGACCTATCCCATGTCTTAAGTTGAAACAAAACCAGAAAAATTGAAGAAAAATCATGAAAATCGGTTGAGTAAATTCGAAGTTCATCGCGGTCAAACACTGTGACAGGGAATTTTTATATATAAAGATAATATATATGTTTAAATGCAATATAAATGTAAGTAAGCTAGATCCATGAATCCTTTTAATGTGTCGCCTTCCTTACCTAAATAAATAAGTAAAATTTATTTTCTTGTACCTTTCGAGTAAAACAACTTCTTTACAGGATATATCAATGTAAATAAATTAATTTAATTTAAATTCAATTTAATTCATATAAAATTTAAACAATTAGGAACGTACCCCATTAAAATATTGTGAAGGTAGTAGAAAATATAGGAGGAGTATTACCTTAGTCATACTGTGATCACGACTCCAGTCAAAATGCCAGGATTAAATATAAGATGAAATCCGTAAAAAAGTTGTTTTATTCAAATGTTTTATGGTAATATGCGCGGAAGTGTAAGAACTAAATAATTGCTTGTACCGCTACAAACTGTCATTACGAAACGACAAAGAAAGTAGAAACAAGGCTTTCAACTCCACGCGTTCTTCACAATAAGAACCATTTGTTAAAGTGAAAACTTCTTTAGCATCGTTGTGATTTGAAAGTAGATGAAACGAAAAAGCGACAGTAAAATGAGACACGCACATAAATTCATCAGATTTAACGTAGGAGAAAATGAGGTAGGAAGCATTATGTATGTGTGTTAATGTGCGCGCGTGTTTGTGTGCGCATGCGTAGTACAAAGCTTGAGAGAAGGCATCACAACAACAGTGGTATTTTGTATACGTGTTCGTATTATATATTTTTTTAATTTCTGTTATAACTATATTGCTACAGAAAATATGAAGCAATTTCCTCATCTATGCCACCGGAATCGTCTCGAGCCAACCAATTAGTTGCGGTCAGCTTTCCAGATCTCAATTTTTCCAACTTGCCGCTGCGTCCGGCCATTATGTTGGCATAGCACACGTCACTCGGTTAGGAGTCAAGCCATCTGTTATTCTACGGTGCTTCGAATTGCCGAATAAATAAAAAAGTCATTTTCTTGCATAAGATAAATTAAAATAATAAAAAAATACTAGAAAAACTGACTCGGCTACAAGTATTACTTGTGATTATTTCTGGTATTTTTCTATTTATCGAATTAATCATATAAAATTGCAAAAAAAATATATATATAAAAATCATATTTTTTTGCATTAGGTATTTACCTTGACCTGTGTACGTAAAGCGCCACATCTGTACTAAAACCTTGTCATCATTATCCTTGATAAGCTTGTGTATATGTGTGTGTTATTAAGTGTATAAGATGTTTGTAAAACAATGAAAATAAAAGAATATCAGGTTATTTGGTATAACGAACGTTACTTCTGTTATGTATCGAAAAAAGCCCAATGAGAAGATTTATCTTAAGAGAACTATTATTTCATTCTCACACTATCGCGCCCTTCCCCGTCGCAAGGAATAAATGCATAGCAACGCGTTAACCGCAAGAAGTTCGTCTACCGGACGCTAGATGGCGCTAACGGAAAAATATTTAATATTAGAAAAAATTAAAGAATTTTGTCCACCTGTGCGAAGCCGGGACGGGCCGCAAGTCTATAATCTAAGAACACAAATTTGTTGTTTGTCTGTTTGTCTGTCCGCTCTTTTTCCCGCTCTTTTAACGTTACCATAGCAACGCGTTAACGGGTCAGCTAGTTACATACATATAATCACGTCCTTTTCCCGCAAGGGTAGGCAGAGATCACAGATTTCTACTTTCCACGATCCATATCAGGATCTCGCTTCTGTAACTCTCATCAGACCTTTCATACAAGCACTTAAGGATCACTTAAGTACCTATTCTTTCAATGTATAATATGTTTTTCATCCCACCACCTCGGAAAGTGTAATTTTGCGCTTCGAAATCTGGCTGGAAAATTCTATTTTATTCGCTTGAGCGGCAAAGTAGATTTGAATTTAGAACATCACATATAATGAGTACTCAATATAATTGTAAATTCAAAACGTCATTAAACCTATTTAATGTAACCTCTATGGTGCCAAATTTATGATAAGAACTTTTTAAATTGTGAAAAAATTTAAATTTGGAACCTTCTTGGTTTCTTTGTTTTATTTGCGTGCTTCGCGCCATTCTAGTTTTTCACGTTTTATTGCTTAATATAATTAACATAACCTAAAAACTGTACAAAAAAATCAACTAAAATGAGTGACATTAGCGACGATGAAGTTTATCTAACGCCAACTGAGTTAACTGAAACAGTTAATAATGCGCAAATGAGCCTTCTCCCTCAGCAATCACGAGAGAAGTATTTGAAACAGTACGATATATTTAACATGTGGCGACTAGCTAAAGGAGCAAAAACTTTCTCCGAAAACGTTTTGCTGGCATATTTTATAGAATTATCTGAGACCAAGAAAGCAAGCACGCTATGGAGTACGTATTCAATGCTAAAATTAACAATTAAGATGAAGAAAGACGTTCATATCGACACCTATCATAAATTAGTGGCATTTTTAAAAAGAGCCTCATCTGGTTATAAGCCAAAAAAATCGAAGGTTTTCACAGCATCTGAAATTGCAAAGTTTATTAATAAAGCACCTGATTCCGTATATTTAGCGGCAAAAGTAAGTCAATACGTGTAATTTTTTGTTGTTGATAAAATTGTACATAGTACTTACAATATTTTTAATTTGATTAATTTATTTACGATTATAAATACTTCTTTTGTTACAGGTTGTTCTTATTATTGGTATAACCGGAGCATGTCGAACAAATGAACTTACACTACTTAATGTCAATAACGTATCAAAATATTCTCATAATTCTGATGAATTGCTATTAATTAATGTACTAAATACCAAGACAAAAAAAGACCGCAACTTCGTTATTCGCAAGGAATATGTAAACATTGTTCAGAAATATCAAGCTTTACGTCCTTCTAACACCCCAATTGAACGATTTTTTCTACAATATCGCAACGGAAAGTGTATCCGACAACCTATGGGTCAGAATAAAATTGGCAGTATTCCACGAGAAATAGCAACTTTTCTCGGACTTTTAGAACCCCCGTTATACACCGGTCACTGTTTTAGAAGAACCTCAGCCACACTTTTGGCCGAATCAGGGGCTGATCTTCTATCGCTTAAGCGCCATGGAGGCTGGAAGTCTAATTCGGTTGTAGAGGGATACATAGAGGATTCAATCCAAAGTAAATCAAAAATTTGTAATAGTATCGTGGAGGCCATAACGCTGAAAGAACCTCTGTCAGATTCTTGGTCTCGCCCTTCTACATCTAAAATGAGCCCCCATAAGATTGGAAACAATAGCCCTCTCTCGCCAACATTTACGCCAATAGAATCCAATGAATCGGCACAACTATTTAAAATTACTGATAGTTTACCACAAAACAGCGCACAATTCACAAACACCAACATAACATTACCTAACAAAAATATTAAACTTAACATAAGTAACTGTAGCAACGTTACATTTAATATTTCCTAATTATTTTCTACTTCTTATTATTTTCTTCAATTTATAGATTATCTTAATGTGTTTTAATTGAAATAAAAATATTTTGTCATTATAAATTGTTTTCTTTTTCATTTTGTCATTTCCTCGCTGAGGTGGGATGAAAAGTTACGTATTGCACTCGAGTGGAAAGATTTTTCACCTTGTGCTCGTTTGTTTCCCTCGCTGACGCTCAGGATTCTAATTTAGAATCACTCGCTGCGCTCGTGATTCAACTTTAGAATCCTTCGCTTGCTCGGTCATCCAAATCGAGCACGCGGTTAAAAAGGAACTTTCCACTCTTGTATAATAAATAACTATTATTTATAAAAAAACCTTGAGTCAATTTGTATGTCATAATATTATGTCTGTATAATTAAAAAAATCAATACAAAAAAGTAACTTTTCTCAGTTGTCGGAACCCACATCCCTCGCTAAGAGAATGCTTTTCCAACTAAGCTACACAGACCTTGATTTTGTTCGTGTTATAATTTCTTTCTATATAAAAAATTAGCAGTTAAATTCTTCAATAACGAAAAATATAATTAGTTTTAAAGTTCATTATTTCAAAAGGAAAACGTAAACGCTTATAGAATCCATTTACTGATGTTTCAATTAATTTTTAGTTAATAAAGCACCTGTTTACATAGAAGATATACTTGTATGGAATACATAGGTGGAAAAGGCGTCAAAAATACATTTTTATCCTTACTAAATAAATTCGGATGCCTTAACAGTGTTAGTTTTAAATTACGCTTTAGCGGTCTGCCTATGAAAAAATAAGAAATTAGTAAACTGTATTCTCTATGATTCACTGCAACGTTATTTTTACTGAGAAGTTTCCGATTAAAATTCTTATGTTTTAATAATTGCGCAATATTATGATTGGGATGAGGTGACTAAAGTAGCGTTAGTTGTAGTAGTTAATGTTTTCATTTTAACCACTTGCAAATAACTTATTGTAAATTCTTACGATCTTTCTATACCCTAACCTAGTCCGGCCATAAGTTCTGTTACAAATAAAAATGATTATTTTTATGAAGTAATGTTATATTACTAAAATTTATATGTACGTATTAAAGTCTTAGCAAATAATAAAAAAATATTCTATTCGAAATAGCCACCTTTGAATTTTATACAGGCCTTTAATCTGTCTGGCCACGAATCTATGGATTTTCGCACTGTTTCTATTGGAAATTTCGCCACTACTTGCTCAGAGGTTCAGGTACTCCAGAGGTTTTTTAAAAGACTCGATGTCGCCGTGTCGCTTAAAGCAGGCCATGTCCTCTAAAACTGACCATAATTTGTAGTCTAAAGGGATGAGATCTAGGCTAGATGAGGGCCAGTCTTCAGCTCTTATAAACGTTGGTTTCAAGCCAGGCTTGAGTGGTTCGTGCATTGTGACCAGGTGCGGAGTCCTGGTGGAAAGTCCACGGTACATTTTGAAAAAAATTTATTGGTTTTACAACACGATCCAAGACTGTCTCTTGATACACTTTGGCTAAAGTTTTCACTCCTTTATCACAAAAATGTAGCTTTGTGACGCCTTGATAAGACACGACCCACCAAACTATCACTGACGCAGGATGATAATCATGTTGTACCATTCCGACCACTTCAGCAGCTTCTTTAGAACTGTGAGCGTACTCTATTATTTTGCTTACGGTAGTGCTCTTCAATTGTGAAAAATTTTTCATCGGTAAAGAAGATATTTCTGTGCCTTTCACCTGCGTATCGTGACAGAAGGCATTTTGATCGATCTTGAATACCTTTACAAGGTTGATTTTCGGCATGTCCATATATCGCCGATAAGCACCAAGCTTCAGGTCTTATTTTATAATACGTGACAGACTCCTAGCGGTAATCTTCATTTCTCGTGATAAGATTTTTTGCTTCCTAATGGCCTTAACAGCATTACCAGCCTTTATAGTTGTAACAGCACGCGGCCGCCCCGATCTATTATAGTCCGAAGACTAAGTTGTTGTATCTGTTGATAATACGAACATATGTCTGATACCAAGCTTTTGAAGTGTCGCGAATATGACCGACGGTATGGAATACCCACTTTTTGCAAGGCGATCATTGTAATCCTAGCACCCCATTTCATGTTGTAATTTGAAAATGAACACGAAAAAATATGTGAAATGGTGCAAAATCGAAAAAAGTTTTTAAAATAAGAAACGCGTGCCAAATTCAAAACAAAAAGCTGAAAAAAAGAAAAGTTTTATGTAACAGTATTTATGGCCAGACTAGTTATATTACCAATTAACCTGAATATAAATTATTTGGATCCAGATTAAGCAGAGATTTTGATATGTTTACTATTACGAACATAATACTATATTAAAAAAAAATAATTACTAAAAATATTACAGTTTAATTTAATAAACTCGCTTTTGTGATAAATAGAACTAAAAAGAAAAAAAATAAGTAATCAACGAGAAACTTTGTCATTGAAAGAAAACCGTGGGGTTCGATTGTTGTATTTTTTTATTTATTATCTTGGTAATAAATGAACCTTACTATTTTTATTTCGAATTACAGAGTTAGCGTAAGAAGAATGAATGCCGTCCAAGCACTCCACGCCTTATTACAATGACATTAATTGTTATATTGAAATTTATTTTTATATTCGGTTTACCATAAAAGCGCTTTTTTAGTTTTTAAACTATATTTTATTTTGCATGTTTTTGTTCAATCTTCTATAGAAGCGTGATTTTTTTCATAATTCACGGTATTTATTATAAGTTTTTCAGTTGCCTTCATAATGCAATTTCGACGAAATGAAATTCAAGATGAAACGTGAAGTAAATATTAAAATTTTAATATATTTTAATATTTACTTCACGTTTCATCTTGAAACATTTCATTACTTTTTTGTACCATATGTTAGAATATTAAACCACATTCTAAAAACCTTGGCAAAACCAGAATATTCCAAGAAATAATACAATCCAACTGCAGCGTAGTTCCAAGAATTTATAACAGCAGCTAGACATTCAGTGATTTATCAAAATTAATAAAGTTATGCCATAGACTCATTAGCCTCGGCTTTGGATTCCGGTCATGGCAGGAAAGTGTGAGTATTAGGCGAAAAAAACAATGATTTAACTTACCAATGCTCATCTCCGAGGCTTGGTCCTCAGCTGCGCACACGTCGCGTTCGAGCGCCATCTTTTCCTGTTCCGATCAAAAACATAATTTTAACAACACCTATAGCGAGAGAACACTATGTTTATAATGACAGTTACACATTTTCCCAGCATTACTCATCGTCTTGGGAATACAATTAATTCTTGCGAATTCAAAGTCGCAATTTTTTCTATGAGATTATTATACCTATACATATAGTTTCTCTAGGCATTATACTTCTTGTAAATAAAAGATTACAACAAAGGTCGTGTAATATGAAGCCCGTTATCACTTCATAATAAAATTGACGGCCACTTATTGCATACTACCTTTTGTGCCAACGGTCCCGGGTTCGAATCCCGGTAGGGGCATATAAACTCGGCGTCAAAAAAATCGCACCTTATAAAAATCTTATTCAAAAATTCCTAAACCTTATATAGAGGATAGTGTTAGGTATCATTAGAAAGGTAACAAAAAGGAGCATCAAACAACAATTAAGTGCAATCTTTTTTTTAATTAAAATTATACAAAAAGCATAAAAATTTGAAAAATAATAAAAAATCTTAATTAAGTCCTAATTAATAATCGATAATTTACAAAAAAAATGTACAAAAAGTGTCTTAAAATTAACTCAAAATCTAGTGTTACCCCCCCTTGCCCTGATGACGGCTTCCATACGGTCCCTCATAGACCTCACCAACTTCAGGAGCTCTTCTTGAGGGATAAGACCCCATTCTTCAATCACCGCGGTTTGGAGTTCCTCTAGAGTCGAAGGAGCCGGATCCCGAGATCGAACCTTACGTTTAAGATGGTCCCAGAGGTGCTCTATCGGATTCAGATCAGGACTTCTCGCTGGCCACTGCATCACAGGAATTTGGGACCTCCGCAGGAAGTCGTTCACGATGGCTGCAGTGTGTGCGCGAGCGTTGTCGTGCATTAATGTGAACCCCTCGCCAAAAGATTCGGCAAAAGGGACCACATGCACATCCAGGATCTCTGTGATATAGCGGCGCGCAGTCAGCGACCCTTGTCCGCGAGCACCTCCGGTCCGGGAGACGCAGACCAGGTCGGTTTTGCCGGCAGCCGACATACCGCCCCAGAACATGCAGGATCCGCCTCCATATTCCACCGTCTCCTGGATGCAGGCTTGAGCGAAACGTTCACCCTGCCTCCGGTATACTCTTCTTCGTCGGTCGTTGCAGAAAAGACACACTCGTGTCTCGTCTGAGAAGAGAACAGCTCCCCACTGCTCAATGGTCCAATCGACGTGGTCGCGAGCAAACTGCAAGCGGGCTCGTCGGTGCGCTGCAGTCAATTTTGGACCTGTAGCAGCTCTGCGGGCTGCTATGTTCTTCTCCTTCAGTCTTCTTCTAACCGTGGATACACTCACGGTGCGTCTGCGAACTGCCTGGAGCTCCTGTTGCAGCTGAACAGCGTTTGAGAAGCGATTTCTCAAAGAGTACGACACAACGAACCGGTCGTCTCTTTCCGAAGTGCAGCGACGTCTACCGGACCCATGTCGCCGGATATAGCCACCGGTCTCTAAAAAGCGCTGGTAGACTCTACGAACCGAAAAACGGCTCAGATTCAGTTGCCGGGCGACATCACACTGCCGCACCCCTGCTTGCAGTAGTGCAACCACTTGAGCGGCCTCATCAGCTGTAGTGTCCATTTTCCAGATGTTCTTTCTTCAGTAAAATCAGTGCGTGTGTCCCCTTCAACGGTTTAATAGCGAATGACCCACATTGAACCCGTGTTGACCTCTTTATACCCACAAAGTTAGCGCAACTCGCGACTCTCCCGAGCAGCAAAATTTCCTTAGAATTTTTGTGACCCTTTATTTGTTGCTTTAGGTTTTATTTGATAATGAAAAATAATGTTTTTTTATTAAGTTAATTAAGTAACCTTTTAAATAAAATTATAATTAATACGACTGCATGTGCATATCCAGAGTTAATGCCATTTGAACGTGATTTTCTTAGAGGTGCGATTTTTTTGACGCCGAGTGTATGTGCGTGATGAACACATTTTTTATTTCATTTCTTTACCCGTTCTAGCAGTGCCTTCTCAATATCCTTGTCGCGTAGCAGCTGCTTGAGCCGTTCCAGCTCGCGCATGGCCATCCGAAGTTTGCTGTTGTCACCGTCCAAGAGGGTCTTCAACGTAGACACCTGTAAGCGAAGCCGTTCCGAGCACGACACCTGGAAGATAGAGAATAGAAAAAAATACAAGTGAAAATGTATCTTTTAGGCGCGTTACATTCTAAATCGCATCATTCGGTGCGGTGTACCTCCGCTTACATCTTGTCGTGAGCTATTTCCGTATCTGGGTTTACTAACTTTGCCCTTACTTTACATATTTGAAGCATGTGTATTTGTAAAGAAAAACATAAAACTATTTAAGAGAGCATGTGAAATCTATCCCCGTAATACTAGAAATCCAAATAGATTGGTACTGCAAGAAAGACCTCAAACACTACAGTACTCTAAGAGCTTTCTGACTATGTGTGTAAAATTATTTAATAATATTACAGGTCACATAAAATCATTAAATATTATTCATTTTAAAAATTTGTTTGCATAAATGGCTATTGACGGAAAACTTTTATGACATTAAGGATTTTCTGACTAAAAGATTTACTTGAATAAATTGTAATTTTAAGTGTGAGGGCGTTATTTGCCATTATGTGTATTAAAATTTTAATGTAATATAATCTAATATTAAAAATGTAATTTCATATATTTTTTTAATTTAATAATTATAACACAACATTGTAATTTTAACTAAACTTTTGCATGCTTAGTAATAGGCGAAACATGATGTACAGTTTATTATTACCTACCATCTTATTTACCGTGTTTGTAGCAAATAAATAAATATTATTATTATTATTATCGATTACCATCAGGCAAGATAGCTAAAAAGAACTATTTAGACAATTTACTTTTATCATTTAATTCAATCCGTCTTTATATTACTCTTTGCAGTTAGATATTTCATTTTGACAGCTTTATTTTATTAATTTGATCTTAGTAATTTTTTTTTATATATTCTTATTTGATTTTAATAATTTATTTTTCGGATATTGATTTTATTAATTTGATAATTGAAATTAAAATATTATACTAAGATAGCTTTTAGTTCCTTTGTTTGAGACAAGACTTTGTTTCTTAATTAAATAAATTAATCTAGTTTGATTCATACCATGGGTAGGTATGTGTAATTTAAAAAAAGTTATTTGATAGGTTGTTCATCCACCTATAACATAACTTATTTTAAAGGCAAAGACACTTATTTTTCAGCCAACAAATAAAAAAAAATACTTTTTCTGAAGTGCCCGCGTTCCTTAAGTACTCGTTTGGATATTAATAAAGCGGTATTTAAAATTAAATTAAGTAATTTTAAAAAACGTAACAAAATTAAGGTCTTTTCATATAATTTACTACTTTCAATAATTTTTACGGAATGTTTTTAAGACTTAGTCTTTTTAAACTTTTCAGAGCAGAATTTAAAACAAAATATTCCTCCTTATTTTTGTTGTTCTTCATTTTAAATTAAAGCAGTTCAATTTCTCTGAAAGTCTTAAATATCTTCTTTGCTTATAAACTCTATATCGTTATAGGGAAAATAAATAAAATATCAAAATATTGTATTAAAGGTAAATATTGTCATTGAATTAAATAGGTAATTTTTAATGTTTAAATTACTATTACCTATATCAATTTGACAAATTTCTTTAGCGGTTTATTGCAAACGTGACATATTTGTACAACACGTTTATAAGTATAATGCATCAGGGACTTATAAAATTACTAAATATCACAATAATTGTATAGAATACAGTGTGTATTCTAATCAAAAAAATATTTAGACATTAAAATGTCAATTTTATTTATATTTCTATGATGGTAATAAAGTTCAAAGAAAATGATACCTAGTAATCAAATTAGCGTGGTAAACATACGTAGAAAACATCATCGCCAGCAGCCCCATTATCTCACTTTATTCCCAAATGCAGAATATGAGGAAAAACCCATGTTCGAATGAAGGCGTGACGCATGCGCACGCGCCGGCCTCGTCACAGCGCGTACCCAAACACGACACGTAACTTATGTAATTAAAGTTGAACCTGCGCGTCTTTGAGTCTGCTAACAAGGTAACTATCTACAATCGATTGATGAAAAAAAATATTAAGCTTTTACATTATTTTGAGAATCAAGATTTTTTTCCACTTTGTTCTGGTTTTAATTTTGTCTTTGACAACTTGATTTTGATGAAATATGGTTTTATATTTTTTTTTTATATATTTTATTTTTCAATTTTTTTTCAATTCATTTTTCAATGTGATCTTATAAGATAAACTTGCTGACCCGGTATCGCGTTGCTATGGTAACGCGTATACAGTGGAAAAAGAGCGGACAGACAAACACACCTACAACAAATTTGTGTTCTTAGATTATAGAATGATATAATAGAAATATACTAGAAAAAATATCGACGCGGTCCACAAGTGAATTCTCAGCCGGGAATCTTCCGCAAGCTTTGGAAATCCGGTCCAATGCTCTCCCAATTGAGCTACCGAGCTTTGTCGAAATTTTCTAGTACCATTCTGATTTTAAGATCGTTCGCGGGTTCGATTCCCGCCTGAGAATTCACTTGTGACCCAAGTCGATTTTTTCTAGTATTTTACTATTATAATAATTTATCTTAAAAGAAATATGGTTTGCTTGAACCAATAATGGTATCTAAAAGTAAAGTATTTAGTTATTTTCTTATGCATGAAGTCACGATTTATGATTTGATAACCGCTTTAAAAGATTAAGTAGAGTGTAGGGTAGACTGGGTACGGTTGTGCCAGGGGGCGGTTGTGACAGTCGTAATATTAGCGAAACTATAAGGAATACAGCAGCGAGTTTAAGGACACAGGGCAGGGGCAGCCTGTCTGAAGTTGTATCACAGTATTGCGTCAGCCGTCGCGCGACATTAACGCTTCCAGAGGAGTACATTGTTTTTTAGCTGTCAAAAGTAAGTATTTTTGATTGATTTCTTTGAGTAATTGTTCTCTTATGTGAACAGATATATTAATGACTGTTTTCCCTCTTTATAAGTTAGTAATTAGTAGTTAAATAGCAGTGATTACTTTGAACGTAGACTATTGGGTATTGTCATGGCGATAATTTTTTTGGGTTTGAATGTGTTGGGGACGGTTGTGACATATTTCGTGGGTACGGTTGTGACACAAGTAAAATTAGTTTTTTTTGTTTTTAGATGTCTAGAAATCGCTTGGGGAAGACCGAAAGAGGACAGTGTGACATAATAAAGTATCAAGAAGCTTATACAGAAGTGAAACGCGGGACATCTTTACGGAGAGCTGCGGAAATGCACGAAGTTAACAGCATATCTTTGTTACGATACATTCGTAAACGCCATGAAGCCGGCGAGGACCACAATCAAGACATCAGCATGGGATGTGTTGCTCATAATAAAGTATTCTCTGAAGAACAAGAACAGCAGGTGTCAAAATATATAATACGTTGCGCGGAAATATGTTTTGGCCTTTCTCCAAAAGAGATAAGGAAATTAGCTTTTGCCCTTACTACCAAATACAATATGACGCAACCTGCTACTTGGCTTGAGACTGAGATGGCTGGTGAGAAATGGCTTCGGTCATTCATGAATAGAAACCCTGAACTGCCTCTCGTGTAGCTCAAGCTACATACTACTAGCCTTTCAAGAGCGATTAAATTGTAATATAAAGCTGTTATAATTATAGATGCTCAAGTACCTTATTAGTTATAAGCGATTAAACTTCCATATTTTATTTCATTTCTAACGTAATTGTATTTTTTTCCATAAGAAGATGATATTACATTAAGTATGTTACATATTACTTGCAAATAGAAGTGATTTTAGAACATTTTGGTGTATTTTTAACCTGTCACTACCGACCCCAAGCACTGTCACAACCGCCCCTGGGATGTGGTCGGTTGTGACATTTTTTCTTTTTTTTCTAATTTGCTTTTATGAGTTAGCTATAGTACTTGGGAACAAAATAGTAATAATTATACGTAGACGAATGTACATTTTACTATAAAAAATACATTTCTTCGAGCTAACTGGTTTAATATCAGAATTATGGACGATCAAATGAAAATTGTCACAACCGTACCCAGTCTACCCTATGCAAATAAATATTACACTACATCATAAACATTGTTATCAATTTATTCTTTAGAGATAACTAGAGACCCGCCCCGGCTTTGCACGGATACTCTCTACTATAAAATGCATGTATTATACATATAAACCTTCCTCTTGAATTACTCTATCTATAATAAATAATCGCATCAAAATCCGTTGCGTAGTTTAAAAGATTAAAGCATACATAGGGATATAGGGACAGAGAAAGCGACTTTGTTTTATACTATGTAGTGATAATCGCAATATTTAGAGGTACGACGACATATTGTTCCATTTTGATCAAAAGCCTTTATACTTAATTTGATGCTACGATTTCAAAACTGGTGGATTTTTTTTACAACATTTCAACCCCCTTTTCACCCCTTTAAGAACACAATTGTCTAAAATGCACTTGTTAAGCATTTTCACTTATTATTTAAACGACTCTGTGTATCGATTTTTAGCTTCTTGCTTTAAGATCTTACCAAAACCAAAAAAGTCTCCCTTTCTTGCTCACACTTAGGGGTAGTTTTTCCAGAAACTATGTAATGAAACAAGAACCATTTTATCAATAATTTATTAATTGGTTTTATGAAAAAAAATTAGAAATGGCGATCTTTTCATACAAAAATCAACCCTTTTCATCCCCTTAAGAGCAGGAATGTCGAAAAAGCTGATTATCATGTTATTTGTTTTTGTTAAGCCCACTTATTCGTATTTAATTTCACTTTAAAAATAACAGGTTTTCATACAACAGTTTATCATCATTTTCATTCCCTTAGAATTAGATTTTTTCATAATCCTTCCTTTGCGAGCGTTTATTAACCCTTATTTAAACACACCCTCAAAACTTTCTAGTGTCCGCAGTTTAGGCTGTGCATTATCTATTGCCCAGTCACAGTCGCTCAGGACAAAGTCTTTTATGTACACACAGATAGAAGAGGCTGTAGGTATAGGAAAGAACCGACGCCTATCCCTGCCAATATACTACAGGCGTAGACCAATTTGTAACAAGCGTTTAGCTTACCAAGAGGAGTTTACAAGAATACTAACGTATTAAAAGCATTATTAAATATTCTTTATAAGAAAAAAAAGATACAGGTGGATTTATTAACCGTACCTGGAGAAAAATTGGTCTAAATACTGATACAGCGTAATTCAACTCAAAAACATTATTTTTGAAAAGAAAAAAAAAAAAAAAAAGCAAATCTGCATTCGAGTTTATTTTTAAATACGCTCGCCACTGCTGTGAATCGAATGTAAGGAAACGCTGTGTAAAACATAATAATTAGGAAATTATTACGTGTCTCTGTATGTGCATTTATTTGCGTTTTGCTTATATTTTGTGGAAGTAAGCTATAGATTTTTGTTTTATAAATGGATACGGATTTCTGCCAAGTGACACCTTATATCAAATATAAAGCCAAGTAGGCCCCGCACACTACTAGAAGTAGATAATAAATTAAAGAAGGTAAAAAAAGTCGAGACTTTAAAAATTGCATTTGTAAAAGAACTATTGTTAAATTGTCTTAAAGTTGCTCCAACTCAACGTAAATCTAGGCTTGGGACCAGCGCTCATCTTCTGTCGAAACCGTTTTGGTGATGCTGCGAGTATAACGGATAGAAAATGAAAGGCTAAATAGAAAAATAAAAATGGTGTTTAAGGATATAAAAACAGAATCCCCTAGCTTTCTGCTTAACTGCTAACTCCAATCCCAATATTTTTAATCCCAATATTTTGAATCCCAATTGCAATTTTATTTTTATACCGTAATTTTAAATGTATTTAACTTTATGTTGTTCAATTTGGTAACTCATTTGTTTATGCCTGCTATGTACACCGTTAAGGGTTAAGAATCTCGTACTTATTTTTTTTTTAATAAAACATTTTTTTACGGATTTTGCGCATAGTTTATTTTATTTTTAAACCTGAAGTTTTGACTCCTTTACTGAAGCTGTGGTCACAGCATGAAGAAGGCAATGGTTGTCATATACTTTCTACTATCTTCAAAATATTTTAATCATATAATATCATTATATAATCTATTACATAAATGAATTTATTTTAATTTTACATTTTTATTTAGTTATTTCTCACTACTATTACACTGTACACTACAGTTTCTACCACCAGTTCGGAAATTGGGAGGCCCTTCTGAGAAGAACTAACGAAAGAAACTCGGGCAGGGGCCTACCTCCATCTTACTTTTATTACTTGCTAAAGAGAATTTAATTTATTATCAAATAAATAAATAAACCCCTCCTCCAACATCTGCCAATACACGAACCGCTAAGGCAGGCAGAAGCTGGTGCAGTTGATTCTCACCTGGCACTCGAGTGTTCGACGCAGGCATCGAACTTCATCCCTACGCCTTCGCCACGCACATACCACCATGAATCGAGCCACACGCGCACCAGCTTGTTCCTCGGCTATAGTGCGAACTCCTGGAGATCTTACGGTTTCCAGATCCTGTCCACTCCTTGAACAATAACAATGTCTCACACCTTAGCTTACCGCCGCGAAGTTGCCTGTCTGTCGGTCTTCTACAGAATGTATTTTGTGAGAGTGTGCTCAGGAGCTGCATGTGCTCATATGGCGGTATCCCTTTTTCCATCGAATATCCAGACGCACTGCAGGCTACCACCCTTTCTTGGCTGCTATTCCTACCTCTACCGTTCTTGATCCTAATAAAGCTCGGGGAACAAGACAGAATCCACGATAGAACGAGCTAACCCAGAAGGTGCCTATTCACCCTGGCTTTGAAAACGGACTGATTATAAGTACTCGGAAATACAGACGCAGGTCCAATCCTTTGCTGTGTGTATTATACAAGATGTTGAGAAGTTCTTGGTGCGACAGGTAGGAATAGCAACCAAGAAAGGATGGTAGCCTGCAGTGTGTCTGGATGTCAGATGGAAAAAGGGTGATGGCGGTATTAGCATATGCAGCTACTGAGCACACTTTCCTAAATACATTCTGTAGAAGACAGACAGACAGACAAAATTGCGGCGGTGAGCTAAGGTGTAAAGCTTGTTCTTCTCTTTTAATCTTTAGGCAAGACATAAAGCAATACGGCCACTAATAGGCTCGTGTTGATAAAGAATTAAACCCAATTAGTATATTTTGTGTTGTAAATTCAACTCTCATTCTTATAATATTCCAGAGATACGATAACTTATTTTAATGAAAAAATGTTAGAAAAATTCGATTCGGCTCACAAGTAAATATTCAGCGAGAAATGAACCCGCAACCTTCGCATCCCTGTAACATTTATCTATAGCGTAAAAAATGGAAAGGTGTTAGAAAAGTATCGAAGGGTGTCCACAAGAATCGGTAGCTCAATTGGGAGAGCATTGGGCCGGACATCTGGATGTCCGGCCCAATGCTCTTCCTCTGGAGGTTGCGGGTTCAAATCCACTCTGAGAATTTACTTGTGAGTTGAGTCGATTTTTCGAGTATTATTCTAATAAAATAACTAGCTGACCCGGCCACGCGTTGCTGTGTTATAATTATAAATTAAAATTAAACCTATTCTATATTCTAAGTAAGAACAAATCCAGCAAAATGAAAAAAAAAAAACAAAATTAATTGAGTACCTAGTTTCGGAGTTCATCACGGTCAAACACTGTGACAGGGAATGTTTATTCTAATAAAATAATTTAAAAATAAAATAATACCAGAAGTTTGTAATGTTACCTTAGAATTTTGGCCCTCTTCGGCGTCAGGTCCTCCATAGATATGGCTTTAGGCCTGACCTTGGCCGGCTTCGTTGGCGTGGCGAGGCAGTACTCATCGAGGCAGCTGCGGAGGCGCGCCAGGTTGGGGCTGGGAGCGGTTGCCTTCACTGTGAACTTGTTCACGGGCACTGAGAACAGCGGCCTCTTCGGGTGCGCCGGTTGGACTCTCCTGCACAAGACGTCATGATTTAATTTCAGGAGTGTGTAAAATAATTGGATTTGAAAAATCGTTCAAAGTTATTTTGACGAAACCCACTTCCACACCGCTTCATTTTCTAACAAACTTTGAAGATGGACTACTTTATCTATGATCGAAAAGTCAAATTTACGCAAAAACATATGGTAGTAATTTTTTTCGAAAGTTGTATATTGGAAAGTTAAATCATTAATCTTAATCAGCAATTTTTCTTTGAGCCCATTATTTTATTTATTTCGGATACAGCCCTTAGAATGTAATAATAATCTTTGACTAGAATTAAATTATTTCAGAATTAAGACGGGAATCACCGCTTGAGAATTTACTTTTAACTCGTTTTTTTACAATTTCTATCAAAATAATTTATCACATAAGATAGCATTGAAAAATCATTAAGGTAGGTAAAGTACAATAAAGAAGACATATAAATACCAAATGATTAATGGTTCAAGCTGAGTCCAGCTGAACCAAACTCCATGGCAATGGTAAAGCCCATCTGTTTATGAAAACCCTAAGGTAACACTCATACTGTTGCTTAAGTGAGACAACACACAAAAAACTAATCTAATCAATTCAAAAATAATTAATTAGTTTTTCTGATCTGTTAACCCGTTTTACACTGGGTAAAAGCATTTTGCGGGCCGGAAATAGCCCGTAACTTCCCTCTCTCTGGAGAGTAAGTACAATGATTTAAACACGTACTTACTAATCATATTTTTTGCTTTTATTATCTTTTTTATTTTGAATGTGTTTTGCCCTTGATACCAATCAAGCCCGGGGGCCAAGACAGGATCCACGACGGGACAAGCTAACCCAGAAGGTGCCTATTCACCTTGGTTTTGAAAATGGTCGGGTAACAAGTTCTCGGAAATGCAGACGCGGAGAACCGCTTGGTGCGACAGGTAGGAATAGCAATCGAGAAAAGGTGGTAGCCCGCAGTGCGTCTGGATTTCCGAGGGAAAAAAGGAGATGGCGTTACTGTTAGTACTTACATAGGTGGTGTTTGCATATTGTGCCTCTCCCGGGATAGTTCCCTCTCGGATATGTCTCCCGCCCCTGATCGCGCCACGGGGGAAGGGCTCTGCGGTATCTTCGGCAATACATTTTCTGGCATTTCACAATATTAATAAGTATTTTCCGTATCAAAATATTACAAAGCGTGCAGTCACTATGGCTTAGTAACTGCGTTTGGCATATATCAAATTTAAATTTGGAATTGCTCAAATCTTTTTTCTTAAATCGAAAATTGGAAGTGCGGCGTAAAACCTTCGCCTTTTTTGAAAGATTTTAGATACAATATTTACAAAACTGACAAAAAGTTCGTCACCAATTTTTTTTTTCTTCGTTTCGGTCTGTTTGTATTTTATGTAAAATCCGCACTCTATACTTATATTACAAATATAATAGGTAAAAACGAATAATAGTAAAGATGTTGCTTAGTTCGTAACCAAATAATATCAGTTGAAGAAGAAGTCTGTGGATCTGATGCATAAGGATGTACCTCTTTACAAAATATAATATTTATTTTGTAATCACTATAAAAAAAATGTTTTATTGATACGTTTACAAAGTAACACTGACTGAATATTGTTAAGCTGAAAAGGTTATTTTTATAATAATTCATAGATAAAAAACCACTTTAACTTTTTTATAAGCTTCAACATTTATCAATAATGTCTTCATTCATTAATATATCACTGGTTTGCGAGAATAGCGATGGAACTAAAAACTTTTGATTTTATAGAATAAGGTTTTCAAATTTCTTATTAAATCTTTTATCGCGTAGGTACAGTCGGCCAAGAAAGTGTTTGGCTGTATGGTTCATTTTCTTTGCCTTAAAATAGATATATGTAGGAGTAGATACGTTAATGCACTTGTGCACAAAATTCGATTTTGTGCAGCATATCTCCTGCACAAATAAGCATTTTCAGTGTATGAGAATTGAAAAAAAATTGTTTCACTTGCAGAACGATCATACTAACTCTAACTTTTATTCCAATTTTATCTGATTAGTTATTCATGGAACCATGCATGACGTCGTGAACCAATAACTTATAATCACTCGTAACCTTTCTAAATTGATAAAAAGAACTATTGAAATCAGTTAAGATTTTCTCATGTTTTGCAACAACTTGGGA
Organism: Calamotropha paludella; assembly: GCA_927399485.1. Lineage (NCBI taxonomy): Eukaryota > Metazoa > Arthropoda > Insecta > Lepidoptera > Crambidae > Calamotropha > Calamotropha paludella. The sequence goes on along the minus strand of OV656806.1, from coordinate 1,052,804 downwards.
AAAATCTTTTGTTAATTATATTGCGAAAAGAAAAGCTAAATAAAGATTTATAATTTTATTAAATTTTGACAATCACTAATAAAATATAAAAAAAAATTAAACTGTTCTTTACTTTAGCAAACTAAAAATACTTGTGGAACAGAAGCGCCCCACTCATATGATCAAATTTATAAGAGGTTGGAATAATAAAAAAATAGAAACAAATGTAACCGCCGTTGGCCTCTATGACCTCTAAAAGACGAGACCTCATTGAACCAACCAGCCGTGAGCAAATATCGGTTCCCCGCATTTACTCCCAAATTGAATTGCAGTGGCTTTCAAGGGCTTGTTTGGTTCTTTCATTTTAATGAAACCATGTTTGGACCATAAGGCTCCAAAGATTTTCTATCGGGTTTAGGTCCGGTGATCTTGAGGGCCACGGTATCACCGTTACGTCGGTGTGAAACCGAAACCAGGCTTTTACGATCTTCGGATTATGAGTTATACAGTTATCTTGAACTAAATCAAATTGTGACAATTCGTCCTCCGGGTAAACATTACGGACTGTCGGTAGCATTACATTTTGAAACACGTCTATATAATCTACAGCCGTCGCTCGAGGAGGTAGAGAGCACAATTCTTCTACACCAGCCGCACTCATCCAACCCCAAATGTTTACAGAAATATATCGTTTTTTCTGACGAAAATAACAGAAATTACGAAAATATATTTGACAAAATGTCAAATGTCAGATTTATTTATAAAAAGAATTTGGTTGACTATTTAAATATTTTGTATTATTTTTGATTAGAAACATTGAAATTTTCTTTGCAGTAATTAATGTCTTATTCCTTATTTAATAAAGGTTAAAACGCCATGCACTTTTATGTGACCTATGACGTATAAATATTTATCAATTAGGTTTACGTCATTACTATGTATCTCTTTCAGCTAAGTCTAATATGAACCTTGTTGTAATTTTCACTGACAAGCAAACTAAATCAAAAGTGGTACACCACTTTCTTGGCCGACCGTACCAAAAAAATGTAATTGTTTGTCTTTTGAGCTAATGGTGGATTTATAACGACGATATCTTCGTTGTGTCTATGTTCACGATAAAATATCAAAGATTTAAGATGGTTTGACATATTTAGTTTAATTTTACATTTTTTTGAGTAGCGTCTATATTCTCGCAAACCAGCGATATGTGTTTTTTTTGGATTAATATGGAAAACAAAGCTGCCCTTGTTGTGTCTTGCAGTTTCTTGATAAAAGGTCTCCTGATTTACGAAGTCATTACATGGTTGTTGACGTTCAATAGATGCATAGTAAATGCTTGTATTGAAAAAAAAGATCTTTTACCTTCATTTAAACCCAAAACGCGTTATTTTTTATAACAAATAGGAAAGTGCTTGACCGCAGTCTCACCTCATGGTAAGCGACGATGCGATCTAAAATGTGACGCGCTTGCCTAGTCAATTTACTCGACACTTGAAGACTCCTAAATTGTAAATTGTCAGGATTTTTTATGATTATTGGATCCCAAGCAGGTGGAACGCTTCAACCCATAATAGGTCTGCAGTGTGTGAGAAAGCTTTTGAGGGTCCAAACCACTACATTCGATTCCAATATAAACCTCAAATTCTACGCGAAGCTATTGAAATCAGGAAGGTTTGAGCGTTCCACCAGCTTGGGATCCAATCTAAACAATGAATACCTCAAAAGACACATGTAGCAAGACCTAGTGATGTAGTTAGCTCTTTTTGCAAATAATAACAGTAAGATGGAGGTCGGTCCCCCAGCCCGAGTTTCTTCCGCCAGTTCTTCTCGGAAGGTCCCACTCTCGGCACAGCGACTGCTTCAGTAACTGAAAACTTTTGTGGGGCTTGGCACAGGTCCTTGCCCCAAAAATGGATCACACGCTGTATGCAATCGGATTAAGCCAGAAGAGATGAAGTTCGAAAATGGGGCCCGGCTCCAGTCTGAGTGGTTTTCGCCCGGTGAGAGTTGGATGGTTTAGGCTACTTATTTTTGGGATACGACGGACCCTTTGTCATTTTTAACGATATACGTTTATAAACTTTTTCTCTCATTTACTATATTCGGTGGGTTGCTATGGTAACGGTATTATCATTATTCTTCTGTATTGAACCCTCAGAACAATTATTGTTCTGAGGTTGAACCCTAATAACGAATTCATTGACGTCAAAATAAGAACGTGAAAAGTTGAATAATGAAACTGAAGATGTCAGTCCAACAGGAAAGTGTAGGAACCTTAGGTTTATATGCTGGCTAGCTGTCACCCACCGGTTTCGCTGGGCTGACAATCTTTACATTATGTTTCGTTCAACCCATTTATTTCTGACATTTTTGCAACAATTTACACCTACTGAAGCAGGCAGATGACAGCTACTTTATTACAAATCAGGAATCTCTAATGTTCATTAATTAACTGACCAAAAATAAGCCTAATAGGTTTGTTGAATATTCATATTATAACAATAACATTATCTTACTTCCTATAGTTGGTCGTCCCTATTAGCAATGGGGAAAACCGTTTGTATTTGTAAGCAGTTAAAAAATAAACCCGCCATACACTCTCACAAATTAATCGGACCCATCCATTTAAAGACTTGTGTTATGTGAAAGATTGTGAAACAAATATTGAAGCAATATTAACCAGTGAAGTTTATCGAGACAAAACCGAAATTATTATAGAATAATCACAGTGTTCACAAAATACAATAAGAAAGAAATAAGGATTCAAAAAATGGGATGTAAGTACCCTATAATTGTCTATTTGTTTATGTTGAATAGACGAAAGGTAGCAAGCCTATAGGTTTTTTTATATGATACATTTGAGAAAGTGTGCAGCGGAATTGCACAGCCTTGTTCCGCCGTCCTCATTTTTTTCATCGGACATCCAGACTTACAAATAGGCGCCACCGTTATATGGTTGATATACCAAAGTCGCAATAAGCGTTTTGGTTCCAATTTTATGATCCGCACCGCTAAAGAGTAGAACTTCTTCCTGTTTATGTTTCCTGACACATACAACTTAGAACTAAGACCCCTAGTCTTCAAGTAACGAGTGAATAGGTGTCTTCTAGGCAAGCGCGTCACATCCTAGATCGCATCGACGCTTACCATCAGGCGAGATAGCAGTCAAACGCTTTCTTATTTACAATTAAAAAATGTATTCATAAAAGCAGGTTTTTTTTATTAGAATGGGTTAGCTCTTGATCATAATCAAGCCCGGGGCCCACGATGGAGCGAGTTAACCTAGAAAGTGCCTTTTCATCCTGGCTTCAGACACGAGTTATAAATACTCAGAAATACAGAAGCAGGAAGGGAATATAAAGTAATCATTTTTACTATTTATATGTTAAATGTTAAAAATTATGTTAAATTATTTTTTAATATTAGGTTAAATTATTAAAATGTTAAATACTATAATGTTAAAAGTTTAATTACTTATATACAAACACAATAAATAAGTAATTAAACTTTTAACATTATTAAACAGTAAATTACAACTTATTTTAAGTAATTACATTACCAAGTGCTAAATGCTTGTTTTAATGCTTGTTTCACAGTGTTAACAAAATATCCATATCTGATAAATACATGTTTTTTTTACCCGACTGCGCTAGAAGTAGGGTCATGTTTTTCGAGAGTATGTATAATTGTTTGGCACGCTCTGCGCCCTAAACGGCTCGATGGTTTTCGGTTGAGAGGTATCGTTAGATTCGTATTTACCGTGAAAGTGTCACTGGGTATGATACAAAATGATAAAAAAAGAAAGCATGTGTGCAATTCACACGTGGTAGAAGTGAAACCATCAAAAATACACAAAACACACACAGCACATGTATACAAAATACCATGGTTGTTGTGATGCCTTCTCTCAAGCTTTGTATTACGCATGCGCACACAAACACGTATTAACACACGTACATAATGCTTCCTATCTCATTTTCTCCTACGTTAAATCTGTTATAAATTTATGCGTCTGTCTCTTTTTACTGTCGCTTTTTCGTTTCATCGACTTTCAAATCACAACGATGCTAAAGAAGTGTTCACTTTAAAAAACAAAATTGCGGACTTTTGGCGAAAAATTAATTTTATTATCAAGTTGACAGGTACGTTTCATGTACATATTTTGGAGTAACATGTCCTTCTAGTAGATATGCTAAACAGTTCTTTTCTACGACAATGCGGTTGAGTCTACGGGGTAAAATAGAAGCGACATATAAGACGTTGTTTAAAATATTATAAAGTAAAACAGAATATATGAAATAACGAAATAAAAACATATTTATAACATTAAATGTCAGTTAATTAAAAAAATGGTTTTCACATCATTTGATTTGGTGATTATTTTGTAACGGCATGCCCATTTGCATGCAATAAGTATCGCGTGGCGTCGATTTTTGCCAGAATGTTTTTTCTTGATTATGTTTTATTTTTATTTGAAACTTATGAAACAACAACAAATGCTTGATTAAATTTTTTTTGGCTTCCACTACTAGGAATCCCATTAGAATATAATTTTATAATCTATGTCATATTTTCACAAAAAACTCCGATTCATGAGTTAAAATTGTTTGATCGATAAGATTTTGTAGAGGAAGTCCACTGGCTTTTTTTTAATAATGTTCTTTGGATAACATTTATTTTTTTCTTCAATAATTTTGTAATGAGAAGAAAACAAATTTTAAGTTTTTTGATTATACGAGGGCGGGTCAAAAAGTTCGCGGAATGAGGGGCATGGAGGGGGGAAAGGTGACTTTTTACCACCTGCACTAGTTGTGACACTCATTAAGAGTATAAATACTAAGTTTCAAAAAAAATTAGGTCATAATTACTAAGCTACACATCAATCAACAAGTCAATCCGGAAGAAAATTTGCAACATGGCGCAAATTGAGTTTCGCGCAGTCTTTACCAAACAAGGAAAACCCTCCCCAGACTATTTTGGAAGAGATGTCTTCTGTTTACGGGGACTCTTGCCCTAGTAAAACCATGGTTTACAAATGGCACAACCTTTAAACAGGTTGTGCCACTTGTAAGGCAGGGCAGGCAAGGCAGGGATTCGATTGAAGATGATCCAGGTCAAAAATTCATGGCTACTGTTTTCTGGGATTCAGAGGGAATCCTCCTTATTGATTATATAGAAAAGGATGTCTCTATCACTGGAGAGTACTACGCTGCACTATAAGAACGTCTGCGAGATGCTGTGAGAGAAAAAAGACGGGGAAAATTGACTAAAGGTGTGCTCCTTTTGCACGACAATGCACCCGTGTACAAGGCGCAAGTTGCGATGGCTGCTGTTCAAAGAGTGGGCTTCGAAATCTTGGAACATCCTCCCTATAGCCCAGATTTAGCCCCAAGTAAATATTATTTGTTCCCAAAAATGAAAAAAGAGCTTAGAGGGAAGAAATTTTCCAGCGATGAAGAAGTGAAGATCGCAATTTCGGTCTATTTTGACGACAAAGAGAAACCTTTTTTTTCGAAGGTATTAATAAATTAATTGATAGGTCTAATAAATGTATTAGAGTTAAGAGGGAATACATTGAGAAGGAAAAGTAATTTTGTGTATTATTTCTTACTTTATACCGTCCATACCGAACTTTTTGACCCACCCTCGTAAGTTACTAGCTGTCCCTGTCACGCGTAGCTGTGGGTCATTTATTGTAATTTGCATATTGCACTGAGACACGGATTATATATATACTTTATCGGGTGAGATAGATAAAAATAGGACATAGATGACTCCGGCTTCCTTCTGAATATCCTGAGGAAGCAGCAATACAGAGTTCTTCCTTACTTTTTAATTTTAATTCTTAATTTAACCTTCTAGATTCAGTCTAAATTTTAGTTTGAATTCTTTACATTCAGTACATTGTTAATTGTACTCTTTTTGAATAAAAATATCAATATCATTGATATAAAACATATAGGTATACAGATATATCCGGCTGCTAGTATTTTCCGGTCGATCTGAACCCCATTAAATTTCACCCGGATTCAACTTAAATATCGTACATTTTGTTTCTAAACCGGATCTAGAAGATCCTGTTTTTCGGATTTTTAACATTCTGTTTCTCGAAATTATTAATCTATGTAGGCACCTATATATCTATAAGGCTTGTTGTTCATTAATTAGTTTAATTTCCGCCCGCATTATCAACACTAATATTATAAAGAGGAAATATTTGTATTTTTGTATATTTGCAATGAATAAACTCAAAAACTACTAAGACGATTTCAAAAATTCTTTCACCATTGGAAAGCTACATTCACACTGAGTAATATAGGCTCTATTTAATGCTAGAAAAAAAAAATAAAGAATTTTGACCACCCGTTCGAAGCCGGGACGGGCCGCTAGTTTTAATATAAAGCAATATGTAGGGATAAATATTTATCCGTATTAGAGGATGCTTACGTGAGCTAATAGAACCGGAATCAAACCTGTTATCTGGTGCACGTATAACAATAGTCAATAACGACTCAATGACGCCAGTTTGGTGTAACGGTAGCGAACGTGTAGCAAACCTGCCTGTCATTCTTGTATGCAAAATTTCATGATGATCGATGGAGTATTTAGGGCGTGAAAGTGTAACAAACATACTTACTCTCATTTTTATAATATTAGGTAGGACAATGTGGTTTTTAGCCATATGGTATATATCATATCTTTTGCGCAATTATGCACCAAGTTTTATCGTAATCGGTCAACCCGTTCTTGACTTATAGAAGGACAAACAGACAGACACACAAAAAAATTAAAATAGTAGAGTTGGTATCAGTGGGTCATAAAACTAATATTTATCATAAAATTTGTCGAAAAAATAAATGTACAGATATATTTTTAAATATCATAATTATACATCTGTTTCTCAAGCATGTTTACAATAATATTAATAATCTTTTCGAATGTTTCTATCCACATGAATGTATTACTTGTCACCTGATATTTGACACAGATTAACCCACAATAACCTTATGTTAAATTATTCTTATATAATCTTATGTTTTTTACCAATAGCTTACCTGGATTCACCATCGGTGTCGATGCTGAAATATGCGATGTTAAGCGTTGGGGTGCAGCCCGTGAGCATGCCGCGCCAGTTGGAAGACGTGGTGGCCCTCAGCAGGCCTTACCGCTTCATCATCGGTAACACACACACACACGCGCGCACACACACACACGCGCGCACACATACACACACGCGCGCACACATACACACATATTTATATACAAGCACGAAATCATGCATACTAACCCATCTTTTAGTCGTAACTGTTTGTTTTTCTTTTATTTTTTATAATTCACTGTGAATTTAATAGATTTATGAAATCATTAGTATCCGAATGGGAAGTAGCGAGACATTCTCAATACAAGTATCCTTGGATAACTTAATGGGAAGCCTCGGCATAAATATTGTATTAGGATTTCAGAAATAAAGAATTTTTATTTATTTATTATTTATCATCAGGTGAGCTACTTTCTACTGCCTTCACAATATTTTAAACCGGGCACGTTCCTAATTAATAAAATTTTATATAAATCAAATTGTTTTATTTTTAAATTTTATCTAGTTATTAAATTCTCATTACGATAATATTGTATACTACTGAGTGTACTTTCTTCTACGTCCTTCCAGGAAGAACTAGCGAAAGAAACTCGGGAAGGGGAGACCGACCTCCATCTTACTGTTATTATTTGCAAAAAGAGCTAACTACATCACCGGGTCTTGCAATGTGTGTCTTTGGTGGTATTAATTTTTTAATATTGGTTCCCAAGCAGGTGGAACGGAAATATCGAACTTATATTTTGCTCCACTAATGTGCTATATTAACTATTGTTCTGAATGGATCTAAAATTACCAATAACTACCCACTTCATAAATTAAATTTTATACAATATATTTCTAATGCTTAATCTAAAATTAAATATATCAACATAAAAACCAATATTCTATAGTATTAAGAGTTTAAGTGGGATGCCTCGTGTTTTTTTCATTAAATTTTTGATATATTTTCGAAAAAAACACAATCAAAGTTGTTAGTTCTGTATTTTTTGATATTTCAATTTAATAATATAATAAAGATAGAAAAGGGGTGCTCATATGGTCTGCACATGTAAAGAGAATGGACGAAAGAAGATTTACAAGACAAGTTTACGAGGCAAATGTTCAGGGCCAAGTCGGCAAAGACAGACCAAGGTGAACTTTCGGGAACCAAAAAAGAAATGTCCTGAAAAAGTGCCAGCACAAAAGCATCCGTAACTGACAAGCTTGTGTAAAAATTTTGATGAGAGTTAAAGAAGCGAGAGATGTATGTCAATGTTGTGGTGGAAAGTGGAAATTAGTGATAAATGTTTACCCCTACGGATAAACGGAGTGATTTTATGTATGTCTATCTTTATATCTTTCAAAAGTCTTAGATAGTTTGACTTTTTGAGCTTGTTTCCTTAACTTTTGTCGTTTCAGTCAAATGTCGTCTACTACTGGACAGAGGCTTTTTTGAATAAGAGTACCACCAGACTTCTGTACCATACCGTAGTCGTTTGTCCCTTGAGTATGACGGAATCGAATAACTTCTGAAGAGCTTTTAGTACTGAAATAGCATTCCGCCTGCTTTTAGAAGCCTAGCCGTGATTTCATCATCATCTGGTACCATGTTTTTCAACTGTTTGAAAACCATTCTTATCTCGTACAGACTGAGGTGTATTTTTATCCTTCCTGGATACAATTTAAACCTGGATGATAAATAAGTTGTCTTTGAATGAGCTGAGGAGCTGTTTTACCCAATTTGACGATCTCTGTATTTGAGTGGCTCGCATACCGGTTTAAATTTTAAAGCCACTCCGAGGTACCGGGCTCGATTCCCGACCGTAGAAATTGAACTGTATTGGGTCGGGCCTGGTCATTGTGGTTACCACCGTTGATTCTCAGTTCCATAACACAAGTGCTTTAGCTACTTAACTTGGTTTCAGACCAATCCTTAGTTTGAAGGGTCTTAAGATAATAAATAAAAATCTGGAAAACGGTTGAACCTAAAGGGCATCCCTGTAACTTCCCGCTAATTCTATGTTTTTGCGCTCAAAATTCCACTCAATACAATGTTTCTGAGCTCTTCGAGCTAAAAATATAATTTATGTGTTATTTTGAACTCTTCGAGCTCAAGAAGTAGCTATGATTTTGAGTTCTTCGCGCTCAAAAGGCCAACAAAAGTTTGATGAAACACGATTTTTAAAATTTTCGAACTGCCATTTATATTTTTTGAATGAATCAACCGATTTTTACGCGATTGGTGGCAATTGATGTGGATTTTCAAACTTCAGAAAAAAAATTTAACAAAAAAAATTATCAGATGAAAATTTCGGAGTTATTACAAAAAAAAACACTATTTTCGATTTTTTTCGATTTTTTCGTCAACGATATTTCGATATCGAACAAATCAACCGATTTCGACGCACTTGGGCGCGATCGACGTGGTTTTTTGAGGTTAAGAGCTGATTAGTTTTTGGAATTGATCGGTAAAGCCGTACAAAAGTTATTTCAAAAAAACCACATTTAAAAAGTTTCTTTTCGATTTTTTTTTAGTTTTTTTACTTTTTTCGAAATTAACCGGTCCGAATCGGTTCAAATTTTTAGGAAATCTAAGTTTGATGAAACTCTTTGGAACGCATTTGGTTTGGTTCGATTCGGTCACACCGTTCAAAAGTTATAAGAGGTTTACATACACACACACACATATATACATACAGACATACAGACAGGAAGGGTCAGGGAAGATTCCTAAGGCCTCAAAACGTCGAGATCTGTTGATAACTCGATTTTTGCAAAACGGGGTAAAAACAATAACTTCCCGATTTTTCGAAAATCTTCGATTTTCTTAGCGGGAAGTTAGTAAGATGAACCGTTGTAAAAGATGCTTGCCCTACAAATTATAAACAGAATGCACGATATAAAGCTGAAGTAGTGTTGTAACTGGGTATGTACAACCAATGGAAAAGAACGCACAAAACAAATGAATATCTCAACAAGATCCCTAAGTGAACGTTGCAGTGCTCTCAGTCGCGTGTGCTGCTTCGATACGCTAAGAATAAAATTTTTGAACCTATTTCATTCGAAAACCTAGACATTTAAACCTAGTTTAGGTTTTGCTTTAGCTATAAATTTACTCTGACAAAAGGACTAATGCTAAACGAGGGGGCTTCGAATACAACTTTCTGGCAAACCGGGCCAATGCGATTTCCCCTTTGACAAATCTTTTCAATGTTTAGTATTTTAGTTCAAGTATAACAAATCAATTTTATTTTTAAAAATGGAACTTTCAAAATTTCTTTCGCTCTCTTAAAAGTTTTTTTGTCACTATATCAGGATGAAGCCGCATAAAAGGACTCCAGCTGCATTGGATGAAGAAAAGAAACCGCACATAGCTAGAAAGAGCAAAAACATAGTGCAAAAACCGAAAGGTAAGGATATATTTCATTTATTATATTCGTTGTTAATTAAGAATTTAACTTTTTTTGTGGCTTGCATGATTTGTGCATTTAGCCAGTGTCAAGTAAGTATAATTGCCAGTTCTTTAGTAATTTCTTAATTTGATGATGATGAATGAACAGTAAAATACATTTTCCCGTAGGTTCCAGTAAATGTGTGGGGTTTTACTGAAACCTCCCCGTGGACTTCTTGAGAGAGCAGGAAAAGACAACTTCCGCTGCTTTGTTACACTTGCCAACACTCTTGTATGTTCACAAACACTTATTGGTTAATAATCCACCATTATAATGCACTAATATTCACTCAACAAGAGAAACAAAACTACCAACGTGTCGCTTCCCGCTCCCGCCAAAAAGTCAGAATTGACTTATTATAAAACTAGGTCTGCAGTACATGCTGCTGTTTGCAAATACTGAGCGAAGCGATTTTAAAGGGTGATTATTCCTCGATTGCATGTCCAATTTCAAAACTTTTTTTTGCACATTAGTCACGACCACGATGTGAGTTTTGGCGCCAAATTTCATCAATGTAGTATCAGCGGTTTGGCTGTGATCAGCTTTTGAATTTTTCTTTCGGTGATTATTCCTCCATGGTAAAGTCTATATTTTTTTTACATAGCCTATGTCCGTCAGGTTATAATCATGTATGTAGTAATGTAAATATTTATTTCACATGACTGCTTGTCTGCACTTAGTGACACCCACTTATACGACCAACCACACTTATTCTGGGTTGACTGGAAGAGATCTCTTTTAGAGATAAGTCCACCCTTGCAAACAATATTACCTACATTTGTATATTGTTTATCTTTTATGTGCAATAAAGAATATAATATGTTCATGCTAAAATTCGTTCGAATCGGTTGAACCGTTAAGTAGCAGGAGGGAGAGGGAGAGTTGCCTAAAAGAGAGCTTCGTTCAAAAAACTTGTCTCTGGTTTCTAGTATTTTTTAAGCTGAAGCCAGCGCCATCTCTTCATGTTCTAGGTACTACTACTAACAACATCGATTGTAAAACATTCACAAATATCGAACAATCGAGAAAGAAGAAGCATTTCTTTTTATAAGCATTTACTGCTAGATTTTTAAATGTAAAGAAATTATTACAATATAAAATTTAACTTGTCTCAAGCAGCTTAAGAAATACGTGGAAAAATTCCACGTATCTGTTAAGGTCACGGTAGCTCAATTGGAAGAGAACTCGCCCAGATAGCAAGAGGATGTCAGGTCGAGTCCCGCTTGACACCTAAAAAAGTTATTTTTTTGTATTTATTTATACATATTTCCTTTATTAACTTCACTTATTTATGATACATTACACCTGGCAGTCCGTAAAACAGGTCTTTCCAAGCATGGATGCCAGCTTTCCTAAGTACAGCTAAGGAAATAAAAAAAAATACAATTACCATTCTTGTAAAAAAAATCAATAAAAAAGCTACGTAAAGAATGAAATATTTTTTCCCAAATTTACACAATCAATTACTCTACGTACAAAGTACAAATTACATTGCATGTTTATTGCCACGATCTATTTTCTTCGTCTACGCTGTAGTCGTAGCTAGTTTTCGATCCCGCCTCGTAGTAAGAGCTTGCGTAGCAGCTGTTACGTAAGATGCGCCCGTAGGCGCCCCTGCCCCGTAGTCGACTACGATCCAATATCTTATATTTGTATTTATTTTCGTTCGACTATAAATAAGGGTGGTTATGTTACTTCCAATTTATTATGAAAATAAGCGAGGTTTATCGCTGTTTTATGAAAATATCCGATATTAATTTAGTTTGGTTTATTAGTTTGGTGCAACGGTAGTGATCCTGCCTTTCGCACCGACGCACTGTGGGACATCCATAGGTCATAAATCTTAAAAACCTGCTTTCTAGTTTTACATTTTATTCCTTGTCGTTACATTGGATAGTTGCGGTACCTTCTGAAACTATAAATAGGTCAGTAATTAGAGTGCGCCTTCATTATCTATTGTGCATTCAAAGAGAGCGCATCGCCAATCGTAAATACTGTTATCAGTGAGTCATTAAAAAGCGTGACGTCATTTGTTGTCATTGCGGGTCCTGTGAGTGCTGTGTGTGTTTTTTCTGAAATGAATATCCAAGAACAGGGTATGTAATAATTAATATTTTTATTTTAATTGTATCTTAGTATATATTTTCTTTAGTATGTCATTGCTACGAGGCGACTTTTCTTGGAGTATTATATTTTAATATTCAAAGTTTGAATAAACTTTTAAATATGTTCCCACTCGCTCCGACTATGGAGGTATATTGCACCATAATCTTTAGACTTTCTTATCTTAGGAAAATTAAAACTTGGCTGCCCTTATCTGCCCTTTTGGCGATGACAAGGGTGCTACGGTTGCCAGATTATCTCGTAGCATTTGCTACGAAATTAGTTTATTTAGTCTTAGTGCTTTGTGTAGGTTTTGTGACTGAATTTTAACCGGTTTTTTTTTGTTTTAGGTAATTTATATACATGCTCGTTTTCAAGAATGCATATTCTTGAAATATGGCTAACTGTCAATACCGATAATGACTCGTAAAAGTGTCGTCAAGTCCTACAAAGTTTGTTGACTACTCTGAACGATGCTGAGAACATTGATATTCATTATTTAGAGAAAATTGTTAATAATTTATGTAAAGCTATTGCTCGATTCTGGAAAAAATGTAAAAGGGATAAAACCAAGCTTTTATATAAGAATTCCGATTGGTTTAATGTTATTGAAAAAATTCAACTTGTGAAAAACAATAAGCAATGTACTCCGTCTGAAACGTCGCCGTGTCATTCACGTGGTCGTCCTCGAAAACCTTTTACGCAATGTAGTAAAAGGACTAAACGTCGGAGAGTAGCTGATTTGTCAAAGTCTGATGATTCTACTGTGAGTGCATTGCTTGATGTTTCAGACTGTTCATTCGATTCGTGTATATCTAGAGTTAGCACTGATGATGTCTTGTCACTTGTGACTGATGCTCAGTTGACAAAACATCAGTATTTATTAATTAAAAACTTTGTTAATAGTAAGATTTCTCCTAATGTATTACCATGTTACCAACAAATTACTAAAGCGAAACAGAGATGTTACCCTTCTAATATAACTGTTTCCGAGTCTTCAGCTGAAGTTGAATTACAAAGTCTTTTTGATCACACAGCTTCTCGAAGTTGGCATGTTAGGCTAGATAGTGATAAACAATTGTTATCAAATAAAAAACAATATACAGTACAGTCCCAGTTTAGGGAACGATTAGGTTTAATAGTTGACAAGCCGCGTAGTGGTGGAAGCGGGACGTCTAACGACGGAAACACGGCCAGGAAGTTTTTTTTGGAATCAGCTGTATCTGCTGAAATTACAGGTTTGAATAAGGATCTCATAGATCGTTGTTGTGTAATATTACAAACGTTATCTTTTGGACATAAAATTAATGAATGCAAGTTTAAAGACTATGCATTACAAACAGCATACAGCCTGGTCGAGGAATATCCGTGGTATAGTCTTCCTGCTTCTGTCCACAAGGTGCTCGTACATGGATCAGATATTATAAGTTATGCATTGTTATCTATAGGAGAACTTTCCGAAGAAGCTGCTGAAGCGACAAATAAGTATATCAAAATTTATAGACGAAGTCACACTCGAAAAATGTCACGTGAAGTTACCAATCAAGATTTAATACAACGACTATTATTACATTCAGATCCTTATATTACAAGTCTTCGGAAACTTCCCCCTAAAAAGAAAAATACTCTGTCACAAAATGTAATAGAATTGTAACATGTTTTATATTGTTAGAATAAGAATAATTTATTTGTATTTTGTTAGTTGTTTTGTTTTTTTTTTCGTATTTAATTAATTTTAATTTATTAATTTCTATTATTTTATTATAATTAAATAATGTTATCAATGTTTTGACTCTTATTTTATTTAAAATATATGTTTTACATTCCAATTTTTAAGTGTTTGTTCATGATAAATTTAGGTAAAAGTATGTTATTGTTTATATTTGTTTTTTACTGAAGTAAACGTTTTTTATTCCGTAAATACATGTACTTCTTTCATTTTAATGTTCCTAAAACACTTTTACAACTTTAAGTCACTAAAATAATACAATGTTTTGATAGTAACAGGACTTTAACTATTTATGACCGCCCTTGTATGGAGCGTGTCCCTCCGTGCGACGGTCCCGGGTTCAAATCCCGGAAGGGACAAATGTTTGTATGATGAATGCGAGCATTTGTGCCTGAGTCATGGGTGTTTTAATATATTTCTATGAATATTGCATATCTATGTATCATATATGTATGTCTATCCGTTAACCTAGTATCCATAACACAAGCCTTACAGTGCTTACTTTGGGCTAGGCTGATTGGTGTGAATGTAAGAAATATTTATTTATTATTTATTATTTATTAATGATGTGTATCGGATATAAATAAATTGATAATATCAATCCGACTTATTATTGTAAATATAATAATAATAATAATGTTTCTTACATTCACACCAATTAGCCTAACCCAATGTGTTATGGATACTAGAGTAACGGATAGACAAACATATATGATACATACATATGTAATGTTTATAGAAATATCTCAGGTATAAATGCTGGTGATGAATAAACATCAGCCTCTTCTGGAACTTGAACCCAGGACCATCGGCGTCGGTGAGAAAAGCAGTATCGCTATCGTTGCACCGAACGGTCGTTGATGTATGTTAATTTATATTCAGTAGACCTAAAATTTATTTATTGATCTGATAACTTTAAATTGGAATGAAATTCAAATAAGAACATCATTTATCATATTTTTTAAAGTATTTTTAAAATACATTTAAATAATTTTTAAATTACGTGCGGATGCAGAGAGTTCGAGACATCAAGTTCCATCAATCCAATGTTTTTTGTAGAAACAAACCACCCATCTGTAGTTAACGTTTCGCAAAATATGAGCTAAAGCGAGAGATTTTTTTTAAACGGAGAAATACTAGAAATATCGACACGGCTCACAAGCTATTCTCAGGTACAGGAACCTGCATCCTTTGTGTGTATGGTCAACTACTCTTGCAATTGAGCCAAGTTGACATTTTTGAGCATTTTTCTATTAAAAAATCATAAAAAGAGCATTTAAGATGCAAGAATATAAAAATCATAAATAAAAAAGGGATATTTCATGTTTGCATTTGTAAAATTAATAATTAATGACGCGGCCACGTGTTGCTATGTTATAAATTAAAATGAAACAAACATGTCCTAAGTTGGATCAAATCCAGCAAAATTAAAAACAAAATATGTATATCAAAATCGGTTGAGTAGTTTCGGAGTTCATTGCGGCCAAACAATGTGACAGGGATTTATTTTAATTTTGCTGGATTTTTTCCGACTTAGGACATAAGACAGGTTTTATTTTTATTTATATATAACACAGCAACGCCATGTTGGTTCAGCTAGTATATAGATATATATCCAAGGATAATATATTAATATTATCATGTTAATCACGAAACCCTGCAATTAATTCACAACAGGGGCGATGCGAATTCGCGACAATTTGAGGCCGTACTAATACCAGCCAAATTATATAAATACGTGCGTGCGTACGGTAGTGCGGAATTATTAATAGTGGCGGCAGGACCGGCGAGCCGGACCGGCGCCTGCACCTGGCCGGAGCGGCGCCGTCCGGCGGCACCGGATGGCGCGCCCTCGTCGGCTGTGACGCACGGTGGCACCCTCACCCGCTTATGCAAACTATGGCTGTATGGTTCTTTTTTAAACTCTTGCAAAATAAGATACTTATAACCCGTCCGTTTTAAAGCCAGCGGGTGAATAGGCACCTTCTGGGTTAGCTCGTTCCATCGTGAATCCTTGTGTGTCTGTGTCTTGGCTCTTTGATTGGGATCAAGAGCGAACCCATCAAAAATGAACATGTGTGCAATTCACACGTGGTAGAAGTGAAACCTTCAAAAATAATACGTACACGTATACAAAATACCACGGTTGTTGTGATGCCTTCTCTCAAGCTTTTTACTACGCATGCGCACACAAACACGTAATAACACACGTACATAATGCTTCCTATCTCATTTTCTCCTACTTTAAATCTTATGAATTTATGTGTCTGTCTCTTTTTACTGTCGTTATTTCGTTTCAAAGAGACACTGTATAATGCTTCCTATCTCATTTTCTTCTACGTTAAATCTTATGAATTTATGTGTCTGTCTCTTTTTACTGTCGTTATTTCGTTTCAAAGAGACACTGTATAAGGCTTCCTATCTCATTTTCTCCTACGTTAAATCCTATGTATTTATGTCATCATAAATGCTATTTAGTTCTTACACTTCCGCGCACAGTACACATCAGAATAAAACACTTTTTTACGGATTTTTGCGCATGTTTTATTTTATTTTATATTTAATCCTGACGTTTCGACTCCTTTACAGGAGCCGTGATCACAGGATGTCATCCTGAAGTGTTTTATTCTGATCATAAATGCTTTTTTTAAATTGTTTTATAACTATTGAAGTTTAAATAAACAAAATCTATAACTTTTTGCTTTTCTCCATGCAGCGGCCAACGATTAGAGGTTTTTTTAAAACAGCGTGAAAAGATAGGTCCTATTGTATATTTCAATTATTAATTTTGACACTCACGTCTCTGTGACTCATATCACTAATAATAGGGTGATTCATTCAAATCACAATATTTTCAGTGTTTTCTCAATATAAAAATAGCTACGACAATTTATTACCAGTTGATTTACTAAAAGATAGAATGGTATTAATTGTTCTAATTATTTTACGAAAAAAGACTATTTTTGGGAAAAGATTCCGTCATGGTTGAAGTTATAGGTTAACTTTATTATAGGCCACATCTTATTATTTATCTTTTCTCCTTTTCATATTAATTTTGTAACGATTATTTACATTGGTAAACATGTATGGTCGGCTTTATTGCTAGTTCATCTTATTATCATGTATAAAAATATACAGATCTTTTTGTAACCTTGCCTAAATTACTAATTTCTTATTACATCATGAGCTATAGCAAACGCTTAATGTGATTACATATAACCCAATCAGACTTTTTCCCACTAGTCAGTCTGGGCAAATTACCGTGATCGATAAGGGCCTGCCAGATCAATAATAGGGTTCCTGCCAGATCACTAAAGGAATATCGACATTTATTACTGAAAAACTTATTTAATTACAGTTATATTATGTCCCTTTATGCCTATATGCTCCAATAGGTTAAGGACGGCCCTGAACCCAAACCATTCTACATTACCTCTAAATTAGGGTACCAGTTTAGTTCGACGTAACTCAATGCATCCAGCTAATCGTCGTTCACCTGCTTTACATATTTAGCTTTTTTTTTACTAACCGGTTTTGTAAACATGGCCTTTCTTTAGCTAAAAGGTCGGTAAGACTCAGGGGTTTTAATATATTGAGTTTTAAATACCAGCATTTGTAAAAAAAAGAATCTCTTTCCATCTGCCTGGGAATCATATTCGTAGTTTTTGAAATAATGCTAGCAAAAACATCAAGTTAAATATTTTTCGCTAATCGCAAATCATATTTTTGTGGCTTAGCTATGCTTGTTAAAGCATAGTTAATTATAACGGATGGCAAAACAGCTTATTCAACAATCCATGTGCAATAAATTTTTTAAATATTAAAAAAGCAGACGTTTAAGCACTATTGCGCCTGATGGCAAGCGACGATGTGATCTAGGATGTGTCGCGCTAGCCTAGAAGATACCTATTCACTCATAACTTGAAGACCCCTAAATTGTATTTATCTGGAAACACACACAGCGGTACGTATCACAAAATTAGAACATAACACCATTCGTTCATTCACTTAAAGGTTTAATAACGTTTGAATTTGGAATTGCTCGCGTTGTCAAAAGGCGGGAAACCTAGGCGCCACACGCAAAGCGACAGTGGCGCCACGGCGCGCCACCCGCTCGAGCTCCCACCCCAAAGGCGTATATGAGTCATACTGTGATCCCTTTGACTTGTAATTTGTTACATGCATTTACCTTAATGGCAGTGCCACCATGTTGTCAGTAGGAATCAGATGACAGTCCGACTACCAGTGTAAATCAAATAATACATAACGCGACCAATTATATTGATTCTTTACTGCGTCCGGTGTGCTTTGCTGCTCTTTTTTAAACCTTCCCGGTATTCATTAAAAAAAAAAAAAGTTTGGTCACAATTTTTTCGATTACTTTTCCAGTTCTTAAGAATTTCTCATTTTTATTATTCTTTCAGAATAATGCAGATTATATTTATTACATAACCTTATTAGAATAACTTGCTTCGATAAACAATGGAAAATTTAAACAGTAAACGATATTTTATTAATTAATCTGTGATAGTTAAAATGAAAGAAACGCCGAAAACTGAATGGGGCTGCGTGGATGATTTTAGCGAAAGATTCTTTATAAATTGCAATATAAGTAAAATAAATTCGTAGATTAACTTGTAACTTTGTCTATATTTAATGCCAATTTTGTCGTTACTCGCAGCGCAGCCTTCTTTCCCTAGTGATAAACTAAAAACTAGTAAGTGCTTGCTTTGCTTGTCCACTGTTGCACGCAAGCTTTTTACATTGTTTAATGAAATATTAAATAACCGAAAGAAAGAAGTTGTAAATATGTATTGTGATACTGTCTACCTTTTTTGAGTGCGAACAATCTATTTTTAATAATAAAAACTTCTCTAGCACTTGAATGTATTGCAAATAAATTGGGCATGCTGGGAGTCTAAAGCTCAACAGCTTCGCTTCGCGACTAATAGAGAATAAAGAGGAAATAGTTAACCTTCCTATACCCGCGTATTGGTCTGCTAGACCGACAAAACATTCATTTTAATTTCTTGAATTTTTCGGAAATGCTGGCGAGTTTAGGTTTTTGCTAGCTGCCGGATTTGTTACTAACTTTAATTTAGTGCACAGCATCCGTTTGTGCTCCGTCCGTTTTTGGTCCGTGAGACCGACGCGGGTATAGGCGCAACTTTTGGTGGAAGTATAAAATTACTACATTATTGCTTGTTCACTGTTAAAAGATAACCCATGGTGATGGTATAGCTTGATGAACATAGCAGGTATTAACACCGTTTAATATACTTGTAAAACAACCACAGCAACAAAATTAGTCACAGGGTTTTTAGTGCTGTGTCCTACGATCTCCTCAACTCGCAACTGCGAAAATGAGCTCTCAGCACATCCTTGCCTTGAACCTCCCCGAAATACGTCGATTGGATGGTCTCGAGTCTGCAGTAACATCTAACAGAAATAAAATTGGCCACTGTGGATATTAAAACGCGCTACAACTGCAAAATACACTTTTGTATGGAACATGCTATTATGGTATGCTCTGATTGTTATGATATGGCTGATTACTAAGTCAACCAATGATTTATATGTCGTATGATAAGAGATTTTTAATATGAAAAAGTTATTTTTTTTATTTAGAAGAAAAAAATGTTTAAGTTCTGTTTTTGAAGTACCTAAGCAAAAACTTGCAATTTTGAAGACTGTTTTGTGATAGACTGATAGATAGTTAAATAATCAATAATAAAGTTCTTGCGAAGCACAATCATTTTCATTATATCCTCTAATTTAAAAATAAAATACTATCTAAGTAGGTTTTCTTAGAAAAAATAAATAAAATAGGACTCTAAATATTCGGTCTGTGGCACCACGTGCGGGTATAGGTGTTACAAAAATTGGCGCGGGTATACGAAGGTTAATAAAATATTGTGAAAAAGAAGAAAATGAATAAAAGCGCAAATCTGTCGTCCATCATTCATTTTCATTGAGTCATTTGAAAATATAGTAAAATAAAGCTACCCGTATTTTAAAACCACTATTTTTTTGTTTTTGATCAATAAGAAAATTTAGGATCTTCGGACGAAATATAATTATTTGCCATTGTCTCTGCCAGTAAAGAAGATTAGTCAGAATTATAATTATCATGTCAAAGTGTCGTTTCTTTGACTAAGACAAGAGTAAAAAGCGACTATGTCAACACATCAAATTTAATATTTAAACACATAAAAATAAAACCAAGAAATATGGATACCTTAATTTTGCAAATATTTTTTAATTAAATTTATCTAATACTAGCGGCCGCTCGCGACTTCGTCCGCGTGGAACATTGCAACATTTTTTTCTAAAATAAAAGTAGCCTAAGTTACTCTTTATTACATCAGCTACCTGCCAATAAAAGTCCCATCAAAATCGGTCCAGCCGTTTCAGAGATTAGCCGGAACAAACAGACAGACAGACAGACAAAAATTGAAAAAAAAAAAATGTTATTTTGGTGTATGTACCGTATATATATTCATATGCATGTAGTAAAAAACGGGTATTTCAATATTAAAAACAGACACTCCAATTTTATTTATATGTATAGATAAGGGATTATAAGAATTAAAAGTATTTAAACGTATTTTAAATGGAAGATAAGGATTCCCCCTAAAGTAGGAAGGGTTCTGAGCTTGTGAACAATTTCTTCGCAATCTTTTTTTTATGACTAATAACAATTTAATACACACATCATTAATATTCCAGTTAACCCCAGTTAATCATGTTACGCGAGTTTTTTTGTGTAGTTAATTTAATTTACAATTAATTCACGTTCTAGAAATAAGTACTGAATTCTTCGTCTAATCTTTAAGGCTGTACACTTTATCTATCTTATTAATATGATTTATGAAGAGATACTTCTTTGGTTTTAAAGTAATAAAATTATAAATGATATAAGGAGATAATTTCTTACTTAAGGAGCCATTAAAATTGTTATTTAAATCAAATTGGGAGGAAGTTTCCTCATAAATCCTTGACCAATGTGCGAAACAATATTTAAAAATAAAAATTTGTACTAAACGTCGTGAGGCTTAAGCTATCGACAGGTTACTATTTAAAGTTAAAGGTATTTAAGTATATGATGATGCTTAGTTTGTTATGATGATGGTTAGTCATGATAGCTTTAAATTAATGCCGTTGATTGTGGATCATTTTAGTTTACATATGGCTCTGCGCCGGTAAAGTTGCGTCGCGCTTTAAAGTGAGCGAGTTGTGTTACGCCGCCGCGAGATGGCATACGCACTCGCGCAAGTTGGATACAGTAATTTGTATCTTGATGTTGATTCAGTGCCTTTATTTTATGGTGAGCTACTCTTTTCATTATTTACGATAATAATTTCTACGTATGAAATAGAGAACAGAGTATAAGTATGTCGCAAGAATAGATTTAAATTAACTAAGTACTGTGAAAGTTCGTGATATGAAATCAACCGTCAAAAGCTAAATTATATTTAGATACTTGAAATACCTTTAATTTTTTTTATTTCTCAAGTAGGCAAAGGAAATTTTGTTCTTTTATTATCAGCGGTTAAATTCTTTTAATATAATTAGGTATTCTACTACAGCAAAATATATAAAAAGAGTCTTATAAAATAATAAGATCGATATTTGA
This sequence comes from Calamotropha paludella, assembly GCA_927399485.1. Lineage (NCBI taxonomy): Eukaryota > Metazoa > Arthropoda > Insecta > Lepidoptera > Crambidae > Calamotropha > Calamotropha paludella. The sequence goes on along the minus strand of OV656806.1, from coordinate 1,030,827 downwards.
TCGAGTTAGGTAAAAAGAAAAACTGTTGTAATATTTTAGAAATTCTAAGCGCAAATAGAATTAAAAATATTTTCCCACTCGGACCATTTATTTTGTAATTTTATTATCTTTCATCATTAGTTCATTCATATCTTAAAATCTACATTCATGTTGACAGTAATTACCTATATAACATACAAGCTGTATTCGTAAAAATGCGTAACTGTGACTCATCGTCTAAATTCCCCCGCCTGAAAAGATATTCATTCGATGAATCTACTCACGCCTTCTGCCTACGCACCATAACGTTTCAGCAGGCTTAAAATAAAAGCCTTCAGATCTCTGAGTCACCGCTAACAATTTTTTTGTATTATACTTAATATGTTGAAAAACTAGATATAGATATTAATAAAACTGTTAGAAAATAATTTACGATGGTATTTAGCTTCTAGTTGTTGATATCTTTATCCCCACTAAGAGGAAAAACTAAGATTTATCTGTTACCTAGGTAGTCTTGTAATAACAAAACGTAGCATGCACTTCAGCCGATTAAATAAAAAAAATTGCATCAATTGTTGCTTATCGCTGATTTGTATTACATATTACATAATTTTCAATATTTTATGTCAGTGGTAAAATGCAAACCCATTTTGATTCGCGTTTAATTTTAGCTTCGGAAATGAGTTCGAACAGCGTTTTGTTTCACTCACTCTCGTGTAAAAAGTTTTAAATTCATTGCGCGCATGCGCCGTGTCCGCATACGTCACAATATTCACAGCAGACCACATGACACCTCAGTAGCCAATCAGCATCAGTATGTGGAGGTGTGGTGTTCGGTGTTTACGCACACCAATACGATTTTATCTTCAGTTTTTTGACATTCACTCTGTGAAGTAGTGTAACTTCGGTTCTTACTTAGAAATAAATAGTTACTCTTATTAACGGTGATTATCGTTACTATTGGCTAGCTAAACGATCGATATTAAAGTGTATAAACATTAAGTTTTGCAACATAACCTGTGAACAATTCTTGGAAGCGCGCTTGCTGCGATCGAGACGAGACCTTGATAACTACAACTAGTTCTTTGGACGACCGAGAGACAGTTATTGTAGGAGCGTTCATGCCTTTGGAGGTATGTTTTAGTTTACAATTTGTGAGTTGATCGTGTGTGTTGTTTCCTAATCCATAATTAGTAAACCATAACAGTGGTGTGTAGTGTGTTCAAAGTTCATTGCGCAGATCTGAAGCTGAGAAGTGCTAATGTACCAGTTATGACGAAGTTTATATTATGTGCGTTTTGATATTGTTGCGTGCGGATGGACCGCTGTAAGTGTCCGCGAGACGCATTCGTTAAAAAGTGCCATGGACGTCGGCGGAGGTAAACCGTGATAAACCACCTGCATGCGTCTCTCATCACTAGTGCCGCCTGACAAATTGACACTGGCCGCTTCTCTTGCACGTAACTTTCTTTTCTTTTTAAGAAAAAATTAAAATGGGCTATGGTATCATGGCAGTTAACTCACAGATTCTAAATGGTATGTTTCTAGCCAGAATAGCTTGCTCTGCGTTAGCTCACTGAGTGTAGTTCTAAAAATAAAACTAAAAGTAGCCGCACACTGTCCATGGAAACTGGTGTAGTTTGCTTATGAAAGAAACATTACTGCTATGTCAGACGAGATTCAATTATAATTTTTTAAAATATCTTATACTCTAAGTTAAAAATTAACTTCTTTGTCACAGTCATTTCCAATATAAAACAAGAATTTATTTTTTACTGGTTGTAGCCTAACTAGGCATCAATTAAAACAAATACCTACAGTAAATTATCATACTACCCTTTTTTATAAAATACCATTTTCCTTGAATACTTAAATAGCTCTTTGAAATAGTAATAATTTAAGTTTTTCAATTACTAAGAATTTGTGATGGAATATACTCCTATAAATATCTAAATTATAAATAATATCATATAAATTTTAATTAACATTTTGTAAGCAATAATTTGTTACTAAAGATAAATTTTAATTGGATATTAGAGACTTAATGTTATGCTATTGGTATAATAAATAAACTACTTTTAGCATATAAATGTACTTAAATAAAATATTTATTTATGTGTCTTAAATAACAATAATGGAAGGTTTTGCTATAATGTGTATCAAATAAGTTTCTAATACTGAGAAAGTGCTTTTCTAATACCAACATAAATAAGTAATTATATCAACAGATTTTTTTTTTTCATAATTTGTAAATATAAATAATGTCCTTTACATTAATATTTTACTATGTTAACCTTACAAAATTAATAATATTATTACCAATCTTTAACAAAATGCTATATTATTAGTGGAAAAAAAAGAGAGGTTTTAAGAAATTGGTGGCTGAGTTATTTCTGAGTCATAATGAAATCTAACTAGATTAACCATTTATAAGTCCACAGACTAATACAATTAGGGTTACGACCTGCCACTGCTTGATTTAAGGATTGGCAACATAAAAAAATTAACGCCTGAGAATTCACTTGTGACCGGAATCGATTTTTTCTAGTACTTTTCTATTATAATAATTTATCTTATAAGAAATAATGCATAAAATATATAAAAATTATAAAAAAAAAATGGGGGTTAAGTCTTTTTATGGGAAACAATTAAATAGTATTGTATATTGACAAAATCTTAATTTTTTTGAAATTTATATTAACTGTTAGTTGAAATATTTGAAAAGATTCTCTGTTTTGTTTAGACAATTGATAAAAATACGGAAACTTTGGTTACCCCATATTTAATTAAGCTAATAAAGGTGTAAAATATGGGGTATTCTGCAAAACCTAAATGCAATGTCCAGTACAAGTTCATGTTTTACAGACTAAGAGGTTATCCATCGATATGGCCTTTACTTGACCATAGACTTCTTATATAACTAAAGTATCACTCCGATAAAGACTTGTCCATTTAGTAACACAAAAGATTATTGAATTTCCAGTAGGTAGATAGTATTTTTGTTCACAAAATTAAACACTATAGAGGATACCGGTTTCAATTGCATTCTTAAGGGAGAGAACTATACACAAGAGATATTTTAAATTTTTCATACAAATGGGAGTTATCATTATTTTTTAAATTAGGTATATTAATAACAAATGTTATTGGAAACAGAGAGGATACTTGCTTGATTTAATTTATCATTGTCCAACTCATCCAGTTTTAATGGTAGTCACCCCCATTTTGCAATAAACTCTATGCTTAGCAGAAAAGATGGGGATCACAATGAAAGACCATATTTCGGAAATTGCTGGAGGAGTTGTATGGTAATTACCACCAGTATCATTAATCCCTCTTTTAAAACTGTTAAGCGTGAAGTTGGTGCTTTTCTTCCCTGCTAGGCACCCATGGCATAAACTCATTTTGAATCGATATGTTAATGTATCCGATTTAGTCTGTTGTAATCCAGTCTCTCAGATAATAATAATAATAACTTTATTTCTGTCAAAATATAAAGGTACTGTTACATAATGAAAAACAAAAATCACAATTTCAAGTGGTTAGTGGTGGTATGTAACAGGTGTGCTGTGACAACTACCCTCCGCACTAGTTATAACAACTGTATTGCGGCAGCGCAGTATCACCACAAAGATGTTTCCACCTATAAAGAAAATGTGTGTCCCCATAGTGTATGTTAATAAGATAACAGTAGTATGGATTTTCTGAATGGGGGATGGTCCAGTAGGATTTTTATTTATTTAATCTTAATTGCAATTAACAGTAAACAACGAACTTAATTTAGCCATTGTAACAAGAAAATTAACCCCTTAGAAGTAGGTACATTGAAAAATAGACTATTCCTTATTTAGACCAAAAGGATACTACCTAATAAGTATATAAATAAATATAAGACATATACACAAATTTCCAAGCAAACTTCATATTAGTTTATAGAGAAGTTTATACATTTAAAAAACTTCCTTTTAAAAACTTTTTGAATATGTTTTCTCATTTGCTTGTTGATTGTTACATTTTTCTATAACCTGTGATTGCAGTAAAAATAATCCATATTTAAAGGGCAGTCTCTATATGTTGTCATAGGGGGCATCCATTAATTACGTGAGCTCAGAATAGGGGGGGGGGTCCTGTAAAATCTTACCAAATCTCATTTAAACCGTAGGGGGGATAATCGAAAATGTCACGTAAACTTTAAAAAATATAAAATACTACAGATATTAAAAAAAATATTTTAAGTGTTCATTTTGCCTAAATTTTGTTGAAAATATTTTTAGCTTCAATCTCACCTAAGGGGGGGGAGGAGTCTAAACTGATCGAAAAATAGCTCACGTAATTAATGGATGCCCCATAGATGTTTCTATGACAAATTTTCCATAAATTTTAGGTACTCTTACATATACATATAAGTTATTATGTTTAACTATATTTCATATCTTGTAAGCTGAAAAGAATTTTTCCCCAATGCAGTGGAAAGTGAAATAGTAGTGTAATATCAAAAACTTGCTAATGAAATATGTACCTTATCTTATGGAAAGTGTAGTTGCAAATCTATTGACAAGTCAGAATTGGAAATCGGCCGAATGCCTATGTGACGCCTTCGCCCGCATGCACGTGCGACTGACAGGTGAATGTGGAGGTGGTCACTGATCTAGTTATAATCTGTGGATAATTTACTAGTAGGGACTTCCATTTTTAATAATTTTATGTTTCTCAACATACACCGGCAAAGGAAACACATTTCAGGGACTCGCCATCATCAGCCTATTATTATTCCCACATGCCTTTAATTTTTCCTTTTTTGCATTGTTACATGGTATGTTTGCATTTTTTGTACATATGACACCCTTGTAAGGGTGTTTGCAACATTCAGACCATAACACAATAGCATTATAATATAATTTACAAGAGTATAGCTTAAAAATTAAATCTACATCTTTTATTGCACAGTAAAACTATGTAATAATTAAACCCATATTATATTATATGAAAATCATTTATTTCAGGTGATTAAACCAAAACACATAAACAAAATAAGATAAATTATTATAATATAAAAATACTATAAAAAATCGACTCGGGTCACAAGTGAATTCTCAGGCGGGAATCGAACCCGCAACCTTTGGAAATCCGGTCCAATGCTCTCCCAATTGAGCTACCGAGCCTTGAGAACACTCGTCGAAATTTTCTAGTACCTTTCTTATTTTACGCTGTAGACCAGCGTTGTTTCATCAATGAGGGGAACATCCTCTCGTATTCGAAATAAACATTTTTACAAATGTTTGAGCAATTGATTAAGATGAAACAGCCATTTAGTTTTATATTTTTTTTATTTATTTTATGCATTTTCAATGCGATCTTATAAGATAAATTATTATAATAGAAAAATACTAGAAAAAATCGACTCGGGTCACAAGTGAATTCTCAGGCGGGAATCGAACCCGCAATTAATCTATTATAATAATTTATCTTATAAGATCGCATTGAAAATACATAAAATATATAAAAATAATATAAAACATAAACAAAATTCAAAAATCCATAATTTTTAATAATAGAATTAGAATTGTATTTAAATTTCTACATCAAATTTTAATAAAATATAAACAAATATTATTAAAACTAAATCAGTACTTACATAAAATAAAGAGAATAATCTAATAAAAGCCCCTCTTAAATATTTATTTTATTCTAATTTTATTATTTATTATTAAAGTAAAAACATTACTCAGTATTTTGTAAATACATACTTCAAGTGCCTACCTGTTGCCATTATTGATATCGAGCAAAAAAGGGCAAAAACATCACGTTTGTTGTATGTGAGCCCCCTTAAAATATTTATTTTATTCTGTTTTTAGTATTTGTTGTTATAGCGGCAAGAGATATACATAATTTGTGAAAATTTCAACTGTCTAGCTATCGCGGTTCCTTGAAATTCAGCCTGGCGTGGCGACAGACAGACTGACGGACAGACAGCGAAATTCTCGAAAAAGTATTTTTACCCTTTGGGTAGGGAACCTTATAAACTAGATAATGAACATATTTATACTTGAATAGCCTTTGATAACCATGGGGAGGTCGAACCATAACCTATCTCACGGGGTCACTACGGCATACATTTTTTATCTTATCTGTTTTTGATCAGTCATAATATTATCTAGCTTAGAATCATTTTAACAAAAGAAAAGCCGTTGTAATTGTAAGGAATATTTATAGCAATGAGAAAGATGATTGTTATCTTATTTAGACTAATGCTGATGTTTTCAAAAACTTCTAGGTTTGAAACATTTATTTCGCTAAAAGAATTTTCATTCACTTATAAGAAAAAAAATACTATAAGCTTAAAAATAAATCTTAGATACTAATAGGTACATAAATATTACAATAATAATTAAAAAAAAATAATTAAAGAAAATATATTAAACAATAATAATTAAAAAAAAAATTAAAGTAAAAAGGACTGTCCGCAACAAACAATTTTTGAAAATAACAAATATCAATTTACAATTAAATAAACACCACAATAATAATTTTTGTGTTTTTTATTTTTCTGTATTCGAAGTGCCTGGGGTAGACTTACTTTTTATCTTTTGACAAAGTAAGATAACTTTTTACTTTCCCAAAGACAAAATAATGATTGTGCTTAAAAATAAAATAGAAAAATGTGTGTTTAATTTTACCTATATTTTTAGTAATTGAAACAATGGTCTAGAAATTTGAAATTTATCAATTTCTTATTTTATTTTTATGTTGAATACCAATACATAAATACAATTAAAATAACTTTATTCAAATGCACCTAAAAGAGATGTTTTGAATCGTCCAACATTTTTACTTACCACCCATTCGGAACGTCTTAACTGACAAGAAGAATGGGCGCAAGAAACTTAACAGAAGTAACGTTTACAATATTATACATCTTCACGGCTGTGTGAACTTGGCACCCGACTTTGGAAAATTTCGCTTTTTTTATTTTTTTTCGAAAGATTTTGATTAGTAGTGGATAGTAGTGAAGTTATTTTCGTTAGTAGTAATGCCAAAAAAATAAAAAAAAATAGTAAAAAAATGTCATCCCCCGAAATTAGAAAAAAATGTTTTTTCCGACTGTTTCTCATAGATGGACGTTAGTAGTGGATTGTAGTGCAATTTTATTCGTTAGTAGTAAAATAGAAAAAATAAAAAAAAATAAAAATGTTTCGGAGCATTTTTAAAAAACTTTTTTATGGCGTAAATACTGTTTCAAGGCTTATATGATTACTACAAACGTTGGAATTGAGTAAGGGGGGTTCGTAGAGGTTAGTAGTGAAGGAAATTTTGATAGTAGTAAAGAAAAAATATCACTAGGAGCACTTGAATTGAGTCAAACCTGTTTCGGAGCAATATTCATTGAATAAAATCTGTTTGCAGATAAATACGATTACTACAAACGTTAGAATTGACTAAGAAGGGTTCGTAGAGGTTTGTAGTGAAAGAATTTTTGATAGTAGTAAAAAAAAAAATTACTAGGAGCACTTGAATTGAGTCAAATCTGTTTCGGAGCAATATTCATTGAATAAAATCTGTTTGAAGATAAATACGATTACTACAAACGTTAGAATTCAGTATCGGGGGTGCGTAGAGGTTTGTAGTGAAAGAATTTTTGATAGTAGTAAAGAAAAAAAATTACTAGGAGCACTTGAATTGAGTCAAACCTGTTTCGGAGCAATATTCATTGAATAAAATCGGTTTGAAGATAAATACGATTACTACAAACGTTGGAATTGAGTAAGAAGGGTTCGTAGAGGTTTGTAGTGAAAGAATTTTTGATAGAAGTAAAGAAAAAAAATTACTAGGAGCACTTGAATTGAGTCAAACCTGTTTCGGAGCAATATTCATTGAATAAAATCTGTTTGAAGATAAATACGATTACTACAAACGTTGGAATTCAGTAAGAAGGGTTCGTAGAGGTTTGTAGTGAAAGAATTTTTGATAGTAGTAAAGAAAAAAAATTAATAGGAGCACTTGAATTGAGTCAAACCTGTTTCAGAGCAATATTCATTGAATAAAATCTGTTTGAAGATAAATACGATTACTACAAACGTTGAAATTGAGTAAGAAGGGTTCGTAAAGGTTTGCAGTGAAAGAATTTTTGATAGTAGTAAAGAAAAAAAATTACTAGGAGCACTTGAATTGAGTCAAACCTGTTTCGGAGCAATATTCATTGAATTAAATCTGTTTGAAGATAAATTATTTCACTACAAACCTCTACGAACCCTTCTTATTCAATTCCAACGTTTGTAGTAATCGTATTTGTCTTCAAAAAGATTTTATTCAATGAATATTGCTCCGAAACAGGTTTGACTTAATTCAAGTGCTCCTAGTTATTTTTTTTCTTTACTACTATCAAAAATTCTTTCACTACAAACCTCTGCGAACCCCTCTTAGTCAATTCTGACGTTTGTAGTAATCGTATTCGTCTTCAAACAGACTTTATCCAGGAAATATCGCTGCGAAACAAGTTTGATTCAACTAAAGTGCTCCTAGTTATTTTTTTTCTTTACTACTATCAAAAATTCTTTCACTACAAACCTCTACGAACCCTTCTTACTCAATTCCAACGTTTGTAGTAATCGTATTTATCTTCAAACAGATTTTATTCAATGAATATTGCTCCGAAACAGGTTTGACTCAATTCAAGTGCTCCTAGTAATTTTTTTTCTTTACTACTATCAAAAATTCCTTCACTACTAACCTCTACGAACCCCCCTTACTCAATTCCAACGTTTGTTGTAATCATATAAGCCTTGAAACAGTATTTACGCCATAAAAAAGTTTTTTAAAAATGCTCCAAAACATTTTTATTTTTTTTATTTTTTCTATTTTACTACTAACGAATAAAATTGCACTACAATCCACTACTAACGTCTATCTATGAGAAACAGTCGGAAAAAACATTTTTTTCTAATTTCGGGGGATGACATTTTTTTACTATTTTTTTTTATTTTTTTGTCATTACTACTAACGAAAATAACTTCACTACTATCCACTACTAATCAAAATCTTTCGAAAAAAAATAAAAAAAACGAAATTTTCCAAAGTCGGGTGCCAAGTTCACACAGCCCATCTTCACCATACATAATCCACAAAAACAATATAATTCTATTAACACAATAATAGAAAAGATATGATTACATAACATCGTTGATTAGATTATAACAATAGGTATTTTTTTATTTAATTTAAGAAACTATGACATATATAGGTATATCTATATCATATATGTTAATTTGTAGGTTCTGTCAGTACGTTTATTTTTTTGACAAATATAATAAATATTCGTTTTATGACTCACTGATACCGATTCTACTATTTTTAAAATTTTTGTCTGTCTATCTGTATGTCCTATAAGTCAAGAACGACTTCGATGAAATTTGGTATATGGTAAGAACATGTGATTGCGCAAATTATAGGCTATATATTAATATTATAAATTACTAAGTGAGTGTGTTTGTTACACTTTTACGCCTTTACTAAATAGATCATCATGAAATTTTGCATACACTTTGCCAGAGGTACAGAACACTGCATAGGGTACCTACTGTTCGAGATGTAGGGTTGCCAAGTTTTAAAACGGAAAAGCCGGACAGTCCAGCCAGCCTAGCCGGACACTTATTTTTTACTCGTTTTTGAATACGACAAGTGTTTTTTTTAAGCAAAATAAAGCTTTTATTATCATTTACCACAAAATCTTGATTTCTAATAAAACCACAATCAAAATTAAATTAATATCTTTTCTTTTTTATTAATCTTTCAATATTATTTTAAATAAATACAAAACAAATGATAAACGTAAAAGAGATAAAAATCAAAAAGCCTATGAAAATTCGACAGGCTAGATAACGTCTTAATTTGATCGCACCTGCAAGCAAAAACTCCGAATGTGTTCGGCTTTATCCGGACGCCTGGCAACCCTATCCAGAGGGATAGAAATATAACTTAATCGGTAGTCTCCATTAACGCGAGCGAGCGCCGCGGGTAAAAACTAGTATTGTATATATTGGTAGGTTTGTGTTGTCTGTATATATCGATATTTCCATAGTTGATTTCAATTCTCGCTTGACATGTACAATTAATCTGCAGATACCTACTTATCAATCGTTCCTGTTGTTGTATTATTGATTAATTACACTTTCAAGATATGTACTCGTTTGTTATGTAAGAAAAAACCGGTCAAGTTCGTCTCGTTATCGGGTTCCGTAGTTGCTAGCAGGGCCGGATTTGGGGAAGGCGGGGGCAATGGGGCTCCACAAGAGGGGCCCCCACAATGGAGATAAAAATAAATACAAATTGCGACAACGACGGTACCACAACACATTTTATTCCAAAGTGATATTTTTTTTAATTATTAATGGTGGATTTAAAGGCTTTTTACATTACTATAAGAACTGTATAACCTATATTAGCAATAAACGATTTTAATTTTGTATTTTTATTCGAAAATAATTAGGTATTCCTACGTTGCCTCATGGCCTCCAGACCTACAAATCCGGCCCTGGCTGCCAGTCACAATATGCTGGGGCTGTTTTATTTGATCATCCCTTAGGTGGGATCCGAACCCACGATCTTTCGCTATCCGGGGAGTGCTCTCACCGCTGAGCTACCGAGACGCTGGCAGACGCGTAAATATGGCATTGATAATGCAAAAAAAACATAAAATTCCCCAATTCTTTGACAAGTTTTTACGGGTTACAGTTTTAATTTTACCTTACATAGTTTTAGAAATTACAGCAACAAAATATCATACATATACAAATAAACTTAATTGGTTTTATATTTTTTTATATATTTTATGCCTTTTGACGTGATAACGTCTTATAAATCGATGAACGCCGGCGTTCCGCCTGAGCCGAGCGTGCAAGCGAGAGCGCGGAACAAGCGACGATCGGCCTAAGCGTTCGACTTGTGGCGCATCTATCTCTCTTCCACTTCATGAAGTGAAAAGTTAATGTGGTTTTCATTGTTTATTACAGCAAGTTAATGTTATTTATCGAAAAAAAAAATAGAAAATTTTGCAATTAACTCCTTCTCTGTATGATACAAAATAATGATAATTCAGTGATAATAATTCGATTCAATTCAAAAAAGTATGCAACTTTTCATCAATGTTTTCTTATCACGTAAAATTATCGTCCGGAAACTGTATTTACAAACAACCATTTTCTTTTTTTAATAAGATTATTTTGTTGTTGATTAGTTTACTATATGTTAAATACGGTTTGAAAGGGCGTTGACAACTTAAAACAAGGTATTTTTTTATACTTAATAGTTGTCACCATTAGGCGGTTCACACACTAGAGATGCGTCCCGCCGCGGTGCGCGTAGCGACAGAAAACGCGCGCGGGGACGGAGGCGCAGATCTGCCTTACTTAGCGGTGTAATCTGCTTCCCCGCGCGGTGTAGCAATACAAGTTGACCCTACTTCTTTACGCCCCGCGCTCCCGCGCAGAATCTGCGCGCGGGGCGCCTACCCGCGCGTTCCCGCGTCGGCAGTGTGTTGTCATAGGCGTGTTTTCTATATTAATTGAGATTCTTGCATACAATGATAAAATCTGCGGCCACGCGCTACGCGACGGGGCGCGGTGCAGTGTGTTAACCGCCTTATTATAACAAAGTAACCATTATTATAATTTTTTGTGATAAAGTTGGTAAACTTGATTTGTAAATGATTTTTTTTATAACTCAAAATTAGACCACTTCTGATGTTCCTAAAGAGCTCAAAATTTGACCACACGTAGATCATGTATGACAGTTCATTTTACATAAACTTTATATTTAGATAAGCCACAAAGAATTAATTAAAACACCTATATAATCCTTGCAGGAATTCAATAAATCCTTAGATTAATCCTGGCATTTACGTTAAAAAAATAAAAATAAAAAAGACCACGTATTTATAAGCGGACTTAAAAGAAGAAAATATTTTAGAAAAGTGATGGAATTTTTTTTTCCGGAATGATAAAAATTGTATATGTAATGGATATGTTCAAGTACTATGATATAATATGACTAAAAACGGGCGGACGGTTACTATTCAAATTCATTGATGAATTCGTTTTCAGGCGTTACAAATAACGAGTTAGAAAATGAGTGAATTAAATTAGTTTAGGATTAAATTTAAAATGTAAAAATTATAAATAGGTAGTTGAAGGGTTTGATTTCAATGCTTTGATAAAGCTCAATAAAATATGTAATGATACGACTCATAAATTAGTTTTAAACCTCAAAACGTTAGGCGTTTAATCTATTTGATTGCTTAACTCCTTAGTTGGAATTATGAATTATGATTGATTTAGCCATTGTACTATTTATTGATGTGATATAATAATAACTATTGTCTTTAAACGATTATTGCTATCACTACAGGCAAGACAGGGCGCCATATTCATTAATTTCCAATATATAATGCACAACACAGTTAAGTAAAAAGCGTTTTGGTTTTGCAAAATTACCTGGCAGTATAGCGTTTTGTTTCAGCAAAAGAAGGATATACTAATTTATTTCCTTATTGTTCCTATCTTCTCTTAATTTTAAACTTTGAGTACTTTTGAATTTTTAATGAACTAACATAACTAAGTCGAAGTTATATTGTTATATTGTGTATGCTATTAAGGAAGACAATGACATTTTCTTGGAATTTTATATTGATATGCTTTGTATTTTTTTCCCTGTTATGTTAATATTAAAGTTAGTAATAACAAGATTTAAGGCTTTAAATAATTGTTTTGTTTTATTCATTTTTTTTTAATTATCCAACATAATATAGTAACGTTTAAAACTTGTCAGCTTTACCCCAAGCGTACCGAGTTCGATTCTCGCCGATGTAATACGTACGTGGACCCACTAACATAAGCATATTTAGCGGTTTAACGTAAATATTAACAATATAGTTAGGGCTTTGTCAATCTATATAAATAAAAATCCCCTGTTATATTGTTTGACCGCGATGATCTCCGGAACTATTTAACCGATTTTGATGTTTTTTTTTCATTTTCCTGAATTTCACATTAATTTACAACACAGCAAAACGTGGCCGGATGAGCAAGTCTCTCTCTCTCTCTCTCTCTCTCTCCCCCCCTCTCCCCCTCTCTCTATGTGTGTGTGTGTGTGTGTGTGTGTGTGTGTTTGTTTGTGTGTGTGTGTGTGTGCGTGTATATATATCTATATAAAATATCCATGTAACTTTGTTGACCAAGATGAACTCCGGAAAAACTAGCTATTTTGATGATTTTTTTTTTGCTGGATTTGTTCAAACTTAGGACATAGTTATGGTATAGTTTCATTTTGAATTTATAAAATTATAATAACTGAGTCACAGCAACGCGTGATCGGGTCAGCTAGTATTCTTTGGAATACCTTCATTGAAAATGTGAAACAGTTCAAATGTAACCGTTATTAATATAATAAATTGATCATAAGTAATCATCTGTAGTAAACAGATGTATCTGTATGTATATATATTTAGCTGCAATAAACAGATCCAATCATAAAAAAATAAATAAAAACACATATAGTGTTTTTATTACGTCATGCATGATAAGATTGATGAATGGAGTGGTTCAAACAATTTTAAATGCAAAGAAATTTCCTCTTTAATATATCAATATAGTGGGCAGGATGAATTTAAGTTATTATTTTACCAACGAGCTCAATACATAAACATTTACTCGCATCTGAAGCCTTAGTGCAAATTTGCGCGTCGACTCTCGATACAGTCTGCATAAAATATTACTATAGATTTTGATGAGCGCCCCTAGCGGTAAACATCAGGAACTTATAATCTTCATAGAAATTTGTAACGCACTCGATAATGAGTTCCGAATGCGTAAACTCGTACTAAGGTCTTTGCTCAGGTGGGATTCGAATGGATCTGGAAAACCGTTCGTTAATTGAGTCAGTCACTCCAACTGGCGAGGTTCACGAATACTATCCTCTATCCTTGTTTAGTCAAACTGCTGGACCTTTTAATAGCTCGTCAGTTAAGGCTGCTTTTGAGCTGGACTAACCAGCTCTGAGCTGGTGTATTTTTATCAAAATAACATTATGGACTCATTATTTACAAGAAATGTTTATACTATTTTAATAAATTGAATTGTGTATGTTAGATCGACCTGTACTAAGAAACTTTAATAAAATTTAAGAAACCAAGCTGTAAAGTTTGAAGGCGGGATAGAACCCTGGGATGCTTAGGTACTAGGAAACACATCAAGTTTAAGTTCACTAGATTCATCGTACCAAGACACGTCTACTTGATGACAAGGAACTGGAAGGTTGTGGCCTTTTTTTGCTTTTTAGTGCATTTTAGAACAAAAGCGTTTTTTGCTTTTTATGTTTAACCTAATTAATACAAAGGAGGTTATAAATTCGACCCGTATGTATGTGATAATTTTCATAATTGTACTTGATACTTGGTAGTCGTAATATGTGACAGCGTTTACTCCAAATATTGAGGCTGGCATCGACCACTTAAAAATAGTTAACATTTTTAATTTATTTCTCTCGTTTTGGTTATAAATTAAATAAATTAGTTTTGTAGTTCATTTTTTTATTATTTATTCTTTTTTTAAATTTCAGTTGTAATTTAAACTAATTGAAATACTTAGTTCTGAACCCAAATTAAGAAGTTAAAACAATTTTGTTATGGAATACAGAAACAATAAGGGTACCACAACACCCAGATTCGAGCTAATATAGAAAAGTATGTTTTATACATTGACCCGGGAACAAACCCGGGACCTCAGAGTGGCGTTACCATAAAACCGGTATGTGAGCCATTCGACCACAGAGATATTCAAAATCACATTATGCATAACCACGTTTTTCGTACCAATTTCGGATTATTATCGTTTACCGTTGTCGTGGTCGCCACAGATACAAATATTAGGCGTAGGAGTTCGAATTTTTCCTTATTGCGTAGACTATTAACTGATTACTAATGATACACCCAAATGGGAAACAGGAAATCACAGTTATATATCGATAATGATTATTAGCTTATGTATTTAAATGATAATAAGTTTTCTTTATCTTTTTGTAACTCAACGTTATCATATTTAATTTATGTGTAAAAAGATTTATACTTTTTTACGAAAAATAACAGGACTCGCGCACCGAGGATTCCGTACAAACCTGTAGGTGTATAAAATATTTTTATTATAAGATGTAAGTAAAAATTTACGGTTTTCGCAATTTTTCCTTTATTTGTGCTGTAAGATGTTGCTTCGTACCAAATTTCAAGATTCTGAGTTCCCTGTAGGTTTTGATTCCCTTGCGAGTGTCGAAAATTTGCGGAAATTTGCGGCGCAAACGGCTGTATCTTTTGATTGCGGTGGCTTAGAAGTTTGATTTTTTCACAGATCAAAGGGAAGACCTGAGTATTTGATATAAAGTCCAGCTTGATACCTCCGCGCGTTCCTGAGGTAAAGGGTCTTGACAGACAGACAGACGGACGGACGGACAAGAAAGTGATCCTATAAGGATTCCGCTTTTTCCTTTCGAAGTACGGAACCCTAAAAATAATTTTGTGTGTTGTTTGTAGATTTATTTTTTATTATTATTTTTTTTATTTAGATTTTATTAAACATATATACCTAACATTGATGATTTGAAGATGAATTTGACACTTTTTTAATGGCATTGTTATTATATTTTTTATATATCAGTACCACTAACATCAATTTTATAACACAATTTAAAAATTATTGTTATTTTTGGAGGCAGTCCCTGCCAAGATTTACAAATGTGTATTAACGTAGTAGCGAAGTCCCTGCAAGCAAGATTGACCCACGTATGTCAGCACGAAATCACATTATCTCATGTTTTATCTCTTTCTGTAGCCAAGAAACGTCGCATACTAGAGTGAGAAAGATACCATGCTGCCAAACGTCGTCGTCGTCATCGTCGATGCTCAAACTTTATTTGAATTATGATACTTGATATAATTTATTAAATTCGGTACCGCAGCGGTCCGAAACGAAACGTCTAAATTGAAAGCGCCCTTAGATTTACAATTGGACGCGATAGATGGGGCCATGAGCAGTCAACACGTCCGCCAGGTCCTCTAATAGTAGTAATTTTAAATTTTAAAGGCTATGATTAAAAACCAAAAATCATTCGAAGTGGCTCTAAAGAAATAGAAACGCTTACAGTTAAAATTGCTAGTTTCTCACAAGTTAATAATTGCCTCTTTTAAAAATCTTTTATAAACATGCTTTTAACAGCAAGACGAATCAAACTAGTCCAAACTCAATGGGGCTATGTCGCTTTATGTGCGGAGTTCCTATGGCCACCTTCCAACTCTAGCATCATACCCTGGTTTTCATATAGGGTCGAAGTACTCGTCAAGTCAAATCAAACGAGCCCAAACTCGATGGAGTTTTGTCACTTTATTGCAGAATACCTATGGCCACATTCGAGCTCCAGCATCAGATCAGCTCCATGTTGTTATAATATTACATTGTCACGCAATATACATATATATACAAAATTGTAGCTCAATCGGAAACCGGGAAGTGGGTCAAATTTAACTTGCAAGATTATAAACATTATATATATTATAAACATCGGGACAAGTGAAAGAAATAAAATCTTGTAAAAATAGAAGTAAAAAATGATTTTAAAATGTTCAAAGATATATCTTCAATTACTATGATGTAATATGACTAAAAACGTGGGGCGGGCGGGTTTCAGGCTTAACTAATTCAAATTCAGTTGGTGAATTCGCGTTCAGGCATTTGGCTGAGATGTTAAGTATTTACAAATAACGAGTTAGAAAATGAATGAATTAAATCAGATCAAACCGAGGATTTATTGAATTTCTTCAAGGATTATATAGGTGTTTTAATTAATTTATTGTGGCTTATCAAACTATTAAGTTTATGATTATGATGAATAATGAACTGTCATCCATGATCTACAATTGGTAATATTTTGAGCTCTTTAGGAGCATCAGAAGTGGTCTAACTTTGAGTTGTAAGAATAGAAAATTTTACGGACATGAACGAAAGCAAGTTAATAAAAACGTGGTAAAAATGAAGAATGAAATAAAAATTTCTAAGCACAATTAGATTAGTACTAACACAGAAATAGGTAAACTTTGTTTAAATATGTATGTAACGGCGTTAATTTTTTACTGTTATAAATAAACTAGCGACCCGCCCCGGCTTCGCACGGATG
This sequence comes from Calamotropha paludella, assembly GCA_927399485.1. NCBI lineage: Eukaryota > Metazoa > Arthropoda > Insecta > Lepidoptera > Crambidae > Calamotropha > Calamotropha paludella. The sequence continues at coordinate 1,013,640 of OV656806.1, read as the reverse complement.
CAATGCTCTACTATATTGTGCATGTATTATACATTTAAACCTTCCTCTTGAATTACTCTATCTATTAAAAAAAACCGCATCAAAATCCGTTGTGTAGTTTTAAAGATTTAAGCATACAAAGGGATATAAGGACAGAGAAAGCGACTTTGTTTTATACTATGTAGTGATTAACATATCAATGCCATAATTACCGTTACTAATATTTGAAATACGAACCAAAGATTGTTTGTTTGTTACACTTTCACCCCTTACCTACTCAACCGATCATCATGAAATTTTCCATATACTTTATCAGGGGTGCAGACAAAGACAGAGGGTACCTTTCATGTAAACAAGTCATGTTCCCGAGGGATAGAAATATAACTTTTAATCGATACTATAAAAGGGGTATAAGCTAGTTATAAAAATTTATAAGCCTTGCCCAAAGTAAGCACTGTTATGGATACTAGGGCTACGAATACATATATGTAATATTTATAGAATTGTTTTAAACTTTCATGGTCACTAACATTATAGTAATATAAGTTATTTTTTGTCGAATATCTGGAATCCTGTGGTTCGTATGTGTAAGAACCGAAAAAATCAAAAAAGTGTCGTGTCGCGATCCGATACTGTAAGTGTTGTGTGTCGAGAACAATTCCAAGTGAATAGTGAGAATGTGAATAGTGGTACGGGTAACGAACGCAATAAGAGACTTCGTCGGAGGGTAGACCGATATTTCTGCCAATAACAGCCTACCCGCAATTACTTCAGTCGCTCCGTGATCATGGCACTTGCAACAGTGCCGAAATATCGGAAACTCAAAAACAATGTACATGGTAGCAATCCCATAAATAACTTATATTACTATAAATTATAGAATTGCTGTGTTATAAATTAAAAATAAACCTATCCTATGTCCTAAGTCCAAACAAATCCAACAAAATGAAAAAAAATACACCAAAAACGGTTGAGTAGTTTCGGAGTTCATCGCGGTCGAAAACTGTGACAAGGATTTTTTATATGTATAGATATATAATACGACTCAGGCACGAATGCTTGTATTCACCACAAACATTCTCCCCTTCCGGGACTCGAACCCAGGACAGTCGGTGCGAAAGGCATGATCTCTACCGTTGCACCAAACGGTCGTTATTATTAGTTATAAGCTTGTAAGCTAATCGTCGGTTAAATGAAGGGAACAAAATATTTACTTCCGATTTGTCTCGGTATCGCCTAATTCTTGACCTCGTCAACCGTCAACGTGTAATTGAGTTTTGTTTGTTTATTTTTTATCCGCCATTGTTTTGACGAAATTAAGTATTAATGGAACATTCGTGTAGTGGAGACGCAAGGATTACCTTAAAACATTGAGATTTTGCTGCTTCGATTCGAAAAAGATAAATAATAAAAAACCATTGTGTGTATTTATGTACGCACGCAACTAATATTATAATTTTATATAAATTATTGTTAACTACCATATATAATTTAAAATCACACACACACACACACACACACACACACACACACATTCATAATCAGCGGCCAACTTCATCCTGCTGGATTGTTCTGTGTCGCTTTTGTGGCCAACTTCAACATGATAATTTTGTGTCACATCTTAAAATTTCACTCTCATAATTTTTTCATAACGCGCTTAAAGAAGTATAACTTCAATAAATAGTTTAATTTTACTTTCATTGTTATATGTAGTTATATTAATTGTTATCGTTACCAAATCTTAATCCTAGTGTCCAAATGCGAATACCTGATAATAGCTTAGTCTATACAAAGTTTTCATTCAGTTAGTTTCATAAGACACGCTGTTGGTATTCTCATTAAAATAAAAATAAAAAATCAAATAGGTAACTATTATACAACATGCAACGCCTGCATTGTTCTGAATCCTTCAATCATTTGAAGAGTAGCAAAATCACATGTGTTGAATCACAACGACAGTACCTCAACACCTAGACTTCAGCCAATATAGAAAAGTTAGTTCACTACATTGGCCGGGCCGGGGTGCGAAACTGGCACCTTGGAGTGGCGTTACCAGGAAATCCGGTATGTGAGCCACTACCAAACAGAGGTCGTATTTTTATTAAATTTCAAAAATTCTCTCACCAATATTTAGAATGAACCTTCAGGATGAACAGAGAGACATTGTCCCTTCAGAATGAAAGAGTTTTTTATGAAGACCAGTTTTACTAAACTAAAATCGTTGAAAAAAAATGGTCAAGTGATTAGTTTCTTTACGAATAATAAATTGTAGAACTCATGAACATCTTTAAAAAGTTGACACACAAATTAATAAAATACTACCTAGCTGACCCGGCCACTCATGTCTTAAGTGGGAACAAATCCAGCAAAATAAAAAAAAAACATCAAAATCGGTTTAGTAGTTTCGGAGATCGTTGCTGTCAAACACTGTGACAGGGAATTTTTATATGTATATAGATTAGTAAACATCTTTTTGAAGTGAAAACTTCTTTAGCGGCGTTGTGCACTTTTTGGGATTGATAAAAAATTTTAAATTCGCGTCAGGACACGTGAACTGATAGAAAACTAGTAAAACGGAGGGAGAGTAGACCGCCGGCGCGGCGTAGGAGAGGAAGTAATATCCCCCTCTCTGTCTACCGCGCGGCCAAAATGAATGCCTGCTCCTGCTGTTTCGTTTAAGCGGCGCAGGACGCTTGCACGAGCGTGTGTGTGTGTGCGTGTGTGTTTGTTGTCATGTTTGTGTACGATCGCGCAATAAATGAATATTGTATTTTACCACAGAAATGGTAGTACTTTATACTGATAATTAAAGCAATTCGTGCGAAATTATTCCCTAACCATTCCAAAATATCAAAAATGCACAACGTTAATGTTCACGTTTTCGCTTCTGCCGGCACTCCCGGAATGCAACCCGTTGTTTTTTTTTTATTAATTAGTTAATCTTAAATAGTTATCTATATAAATTAGACTATCATCATGTCAATTTTATGAAATTTTATACCCTTTCACACCAATAGCCTAGCCCAAAGCAAGCACTAAGGCTTGAGTTATGGATACTAGGGTTACGGAAAGATATTTACTTATTCAGTTCTGCCACATGGTACGTCTTAGTAGAAACAACGCTACTGAAGAAATTGAGAATTTTTAAAGAGCAAATAGACAGAGTAAAATGATTTAACACTGTATTACGAATTACGCAACACATATAATTTTAGTGGGGAGAAGCAAGTCGCGTGCCAGACACAATCTGTGATTCATCAGAACGTGATAATTCTTAGAAATTACTTTGATTTAAAGATAATTAGCCGGGCTGAGCTGTCGGTTAAATTAGACGTCGAAGAAGCCTGGCAAAAACTGGTCTTTAGCGTTGATAGTGAGCTAGGCGAGTTATAAACAGATTTAATGTGTTTTACGATTCATTCATCGCACTTCCTCTTAATCTATCTCTCTATGTATATATAAAAATTCCCTGACAGTGTTTGACCGCAATGAACTCCGAAACTGCTCAACCGATTTTTATATTCAACGATCAATTCTAAGCGTACCACCAGCTAGAGGACCCCATACAGAAAAATACACATATCATGCTCGCGACTCATTCGTTCAATAAACTACCCTATGATATTGACCTGTTTTGTTCCAGCACAGCTTCGGTCAGGAAACTTTATTGCGATGCTTTTTTTGATGGAGGAACATTAGCTGGTTTTTATTTATTTTGTATCTTTTAATTTACTGCACTTTGAAGCTTTTAAAATTATTTTTGTTAATATTGCTCAGTGCTGTCGTAATAAAATTATAAGCAACTTACTTAAAAATAAATTTGTGCGAGATTTGTAAATGGCATGGATTTTAGCTACTGATTACATTCTAATATATGATATTTGTCTGTAAATCTTCCAACAAATAAATATCTTTTATCATGTTGCTGGAATTGTTTCAACTAAGGACATAATATAGGTTTCCTTTTAATTCATAACCAAAAATGTATGCAAATTATAACGACTGAGCAACAGCGACGCGTGGCTCGGTCAGCTTGTGTCATATTTTTAACACTCACACCAATTAGCCTAGCCCAAAATAAGCACTGTAAGGGCCAGGCCACAACACTGCGTTACGGCGTCGTATCGTAAAAATTTCATCGGATACGACATCGTACGACAAGACGCTAACCAACGGTTTAGTTTCTAGTGAGACATGGACCGCACTGCGCGTGTTCTGCGTTTGCTTACATTACAAATTATAACGACTGAGCAACAGCGACGCGTGGCTCGGTCAGCTTGTGTAATATTTTTAACACTCACACCAATTAGCCTAGCCCAAAATAAGCACTGTAAGGGCCAGGCCACAACACTGCGTTACGGCGTCGTATCGTAAAAATTTCATCGGATACGACATCGTACGACAAGACGCTAACCAACGGTTTAGTTTCTAGTGAGACATGGACCGCACTGCGCGTGTTCTGCGTTTGCTTACATTAAGACGCATTAAGAAAAAGAAACAGAAAAGAAAGTACTGGAAACACCCATTTCTGACAATAATGAATAATGATGGCAGTGCGTTGCCGCATCGCAAACTCTTTACGATACGCCGTCGCATCGGAAATTTCAACGACGCGTTCTGCGGCGTCGTAGATCCCGCAACGCAGTGTTGTGGCCTGGCACTAAGGCTTGTGTTATGGATACTAGGGTAACGAATAGACATACATATATGATACATAGACATATAATATTCATGAAATATATATTAATACCTATGACTTAAGTACAAATGCTCGTATTCAAAACTCAAACATCTGCCCCTTCTGGGACTCGAATCTAGGACCGTCGGTGAGAGAGGCATTACACCAAACGGTTGAAGTAAATAAATAAAAAATATTAACATCACATACATTGTTCTGAATCCAAGTTACGTAGCAAATGCACTTGTTTTCTAATTTAGAAACAACAATCAAAATCTGTGATTTACAACCACGTTCCTTGGAGAAACAAATTATGATCTGTGTTTTATTGCTAGTGAAATCTGGCCCATCTATTCGCTTTAGCGGGGCCAATCCCCCCGTAAAATTTTACGCACGAAATTGTTTACCCAAGTACTGTTCACCGAAAGCCCGAAACATAATATAATTTTGGTTTTTAATATTGCAGATAGTTTTTAGTCAAAGATAATACGTTTAGGTTAGAATATTTATAAAAATTAAGGATCTTGAGATAACATAATCATTTGGAGAAAATATCTTTCGGCTTAGAAAACTTTGGTACCTAAACAATTTGAAGCTCGTAACATTTTAGGCACTGTAATTTGCTCTACCAATAGGGCAGCTTGGGCAAAGTGAAAAAAATCGTAAGTGAGGATTTAAAACTACGTTGTTTCTTGCGTCACATTGCATGCATCTAGTATAAAAATAGTAGTTTTATTTAACGCTTTTCTGATATTTCTTCGCTTGTACGTAGATAGTAGATTTTATTGCACTTCTCAGTTTTATGTATATCTGTTAGCACTGTTTGTACTTTGGAATGCGTAGCATTAGTATTTGATTTTAATTAGATTATTAATTTAAGTCAACCGCTTAAATGAGTGTTCGCCCGCGCGGTACAGGGGCGTGGGGGCACGGCGGCGAAGGGGATCGAGGGAGGAGCGGGCGGCAGGCACGCATAGTGCGACCCTTCCCCCTTTTTCCGGACGAGGTGCGAGGTTACGGCGACCAAGGGGGTACATGGTCGCCGTAACCTCGCACCCCTGTATCGTCCGGGCGAATACTCATTTAAGCGGTAGACCTATAATATTTTCTGAACAATTTTTTTTTTATGTAATTGTTAAGCACTTGATATGTTATTTATAAGCTATAAATTATAGCAAATAATAACTTCTTTGGAGCTTTACAATCGACACATTATGAATTATAATTTTAGTTCAAAGTTCTCAAAGAAAAAGTGGTGGTTGTTGTTGATATAAAAAAGACATGAAACCACTGATTAACGCCTTTAATTGGAGGACAAGTCGGTTTAAAGATTAAAGCCCCTGACTGCGATACCTACGGTAGTAGTTTCGAACCGTGCAAAAGGCATATGTTTGTGCGACAAGTATTTACAACCAAGTCAAGAATGTTACTTATTTTTTTTATTATATCCGTTAGTCTTCTAGTTTAGAACTAAAAAATGGGTGTTCGATGTTTATTATTTTGACGTGATAACGTCTTATAAATTGGTTGCGGCTGGGAGTCACTTATGAAAAAGTGTAACGCTCGGTAACGTTACGATGAGTCACCGAACGAGAGAGAGGCCCGCCGAATGCCTTGCGTCTCTCTCCCACTCAACTATGATCGGTCTGCCGCGCGCATTGTGCAATTTAATTATATTCATATCAATAAATATTCTACCGAGAAAAAGACGTTGTCACGTAAAATCTTCGCCCGTAAAACCGACTTTACAGGCAAAAAAAAAAAAAAAAAAAAAAAAAAAAAAAAAAAAAAAAAAAAAAAAAACCGACTTTTTTTTAAATAACAATCAAATTAAATAAAATCTTAAGTTACTAACGTCTGATGATTGGAGAAACAAATTTTCCAACAAAATAATTATCTTGAACTCCTTCGTATTTCAGTCACCTGTCTCCAGTTAGGCCTTTGTAGGTGACTGATGTCCTCGACCTGGTCTAACTAGCGATATTTGGGGCGTTCCACCGGGCGCTTCCCGGTTATCGATTGTAAGGCTCCAAAGAATAGTCTCCTGATGCAGACCTATAAAAGGGGATTTCATTTATAATATAATTGCTTCCCGTATGCTTTTTATAGCCAGATCCGACTCAATTCTTGTTGACTTGTTTAAGTTTTACTTGTCAACTTAATTTTAATTTTTTTGAACATAATGTAAGATATGGAAGAGCGGGGCCCTCTAGCACAAGTATTGTTTTACTTAAAAGAAGGCCCCAACCCCTATGTTTCGGTGTTCTAAGCAATTTGAAAGATTTAAAACTATTTTTTTTATTATAATTCTTTCAACGAAGCCGAGTCAGCACTGTCGAGCTGACTTTACTTCGCCCATAATATTCGGCTCTTCTATCTCGGCATTCTCTCTCAGTCATCATCTTCATCGTGATAATAATTTCAAAGGACTTGTTTCCAGGTGTCTCGCCAGATGCGCAGGTAGTCCACAATGTAGGAGAACAGAGCGCCAACCTGAGTGATGTCGGTGAGTTACCATTACCACCAACCAACTTCAAATTACATAATAAGATAAAATTATATTTTAATCAATATGAGTATTTACATGAATATTTTGCCGTGTGAAATCAAAGCTAGCACGAACCCTTCACACTAGAGATTGTAGTGAAAATTTGGTAGCATCGGGCGTTACTTGGCGGAAGTCAAAATTGATAAAATAAAAATATGTAGCTTACTTCCGCAAAAACATGCAAAAAGCGCGGCCCGATTGCAATTAAATGCAGACATCGACACACCTTGTACAATCAACTGTTCTACATGTATTTCGCCCCAACACGGTTATATTGCACGGTCTAACATCTCCTGATGAAGGTGCATGGTGTGTCTTTGTCGAGCAGGCGGGCGGTGCATTGTTTGTTTTTGCGGATGGAAGATACATATTTTTATTTTATTAACTGTCGTAAAAGGCGGCTTATGATACTGGTGGCAACTAATATACATTTTCTGCAGACCACAAAAAGGCCGCAGCGTCTTCTAAATGACGGTCCACTAGTGTTATTATTAATCCGCTTGTCAAGCACGGAGATTACAGTAAGACCCTTTGAGGGTGGCCAGAAGTGAAATGATGTTTTACAATTCGTGTATTGAACTTCAATGGCTATGCCATGGCTAAAGGTTATTACAGACATTTATTTATAATCTTTAACTAGCAGAGCCGGCCACTTGTTGCTTGTATAAATTAAAATAAATGTGCTATGTCTTAAGTCGGCACAAATCCAGCAAAATGACAGAAAAATCATCAAAATCTGTTGAGTAGTTTTGGAGTTCATTGCGGTTAAACATTGTGACAGGGATTTTTTATATATTAAGATTAATAATTAATTGTTTACGTATGTATTGTTTCATTATAAAATAGGTTATATTATGACGCTTACTTAAATTTCCATGGAAAAATGTGATTTTTCACGCGGGTGAAGACGCCTATGTCCATCACCATACCGAGCAATATTTTCATGAAAATCGGTTCAGTTATATGAGTGTTAAAATATAACAGTCAGACAGACAGTTATCATATTTGTGGTTTAGGTAATAACATTCGTTAATAGTTCTATCTTTAACTATTTGTTTCAGTCTAAACAAATGTTTGAGGCTAATAATTTATTGTTTTACTAAACTTTTCGGTATTTAGACAGGTTTCAATTGAATAGTTTACTGTTGACGTATCAAAACATTTCAAACTATTTCTATAATTATCTTTCGGTTAATCGAGCATTTGATTGTTGGATTTTTAAATGTCTGTTTTTTATTTTGCGTCCCGATTGCACTGTCTCGTTGATTTTTCTAACAAAAATGTGATTTACATTTTTATATCTGCTCATTGTGTTTTTTTTGCATGTTTTCACGATAAATTATTTATTTAAAGACTGTAGATTGCTATATCTAGAAGGATCTTAATAATGCAGTGGTGCCAATTTCATCTTACGATAACCTCCGCGAGGTTGAGGAACTTCCAAAGACCAGTCATCGGATAAAAGACCAAATATAATTTTTATTACGAACGATGGTTAAAATGACACTGTTTAGTTCTTATACTTCTGCGCACATTGCCACATTTGAATAAAACAACTTTTTTACGGTTTTTGCGCATAATTTATTTTATATTTAATCCTGACGTTTCGACTCCTTTAAAGTATAAATTATCACAAATAAATTTCCAAAATATCAAAAATGCACAACGGTAATGTTCATTTCTGCCGGCACTCCCGGAGTGCAACTCGTTGTTTTTTATTTCTATTTGCGTTCAGTTTTATGCACAATCCATCAAGAGTTTATCTTCGATATATCCACATACTTCACATTGTGGACTTTTTTTATCAAGAGATTTTCCGCCATAGATTTTCATTTACAAGCTTTTATTTCATCTGTATAATGTGACGTCTGTCTGTAAACAAATTTGAATGTAAAATTTGACCTATTTCCCGATTTCGGATTAAGCTGAAATTACATATATACAGTGAGGTGCACAACTGAGTCAATATTGTGACATTTTATATTATATTAAATATAATCGCACTTATTAAAATCTTTTCAAATCATATGTATTATTATTTAAAACTGTAATTTATTAGGTACATAACAAATATCCAGTATTTCGTTTTAAAATTTTAATATAACTAATATTGATTGACTCACTTTTGCACCGTATTTACAAACGTCTTTGCGCTCAAATAAAAATTTGTTGAAACTTTCTGAAACTTGTCGGATTATACTGTAAATGAACAATTTCACTTTGTGTATTACTCAGCCTAATTCAATACAGCATAGTGAACGGCTTTACTTAATAAATTTCTTTTCGATACAATCATGAAACCGATTGCAAAAAATATTAAAGAATCTGTTAAACAGTTGCTTAAAAATGGAAACCCGACAAGATACATTGCTCAAAAATAAAAGAAAAGTCAATCAGCAATACAAAGAATTAGAGCTAAAATGTCACAATATTGACTCAGTTGTGCACCTAACTGTATGTGAATCGGATGATAATGGAAGCTGAAGGTTGCCAAGGAAGCTCGGGACGGGCCGCTAGTAAAAGATAAGATCATTTATATGCGCTTCAATAGGGTACACTGGCAATTTTAAAAACTGCCATCTATAAACAAATAACGTGCAAAATCTTAATCCAATGGGGATGCCATTGGATTTAGGCTCATAATATTCGTCTTGACAAGTACCTTGTTCCTAGATAATATCCAGGATCGGAACTTTTTTTTTTAATTGTTTATTAACACCTCTTTTTTTAATCTATATTTTTAGTATCCATGCTGGTTGTAATGAAAATAACTTTATACAATATTTAGGACGTCTTTTAACTGACAAAAAGAATGGGCGCAAGAAACTCGTCAGCTTTAACAGAAGTAACGACATTTACAATATTATACGTCGTCACCATACATAATCCACAAGAAACAATATTATTCTGTTATAGTGTTATGGTTTCATTACATCGTTGATTACAACAAAGTCAACAAGTATCTATTTTAAGTAAGTATCCTTTAACATTGCAATAATATACAGGGAATAACGACAAATTTAAGAAAGCAATGAATGATGTTAAACGAGTTTTTTTCCACCAAAGATCTCGTTAAACCACAAAAGCGTACGGACGTTTTCTGTGGAAGCGATGAACTCTTGGCACGAGACCATTGGCCGGTGGCCAAGGTGGTCCCCGGTGGGCTATCACCGATGCAAATACACTCTCTATTATTATGCGTATTAAACCTTGTTTTGCGTCACGGCTTTACAACATTTGAAATATTTCAGTTCATACGTGAGTAAAGAAATATGACGTGGACGGTTCTCTTTGAAATATAAAGTGGAGCGACTTGCATATTGATGAACTGTCTTTTTCTAAAAAACTATTTTTGATGGTCGAATTTATTTATTAAATTTTGGTTTTAATACTGCCTTAATTTAATAATAATCTATATGTATAAATATTTGATCAATATTTGATCGCAATGTATTCCGAAACTACTGAATCAACTTTGACTTTTTCTTTGTAATTTTACTGAATTTGTTCCAACTTAGAACACACAATAGGTTTCATTTTAAATTATAAAAAAATTCTTTGCATTTTTTTTTAAAACCGAGATGTCGTTCAATATGCGTTCTACTTTCAACTAAGTCACATAAGCATAAAATAGTTTCAATATTTCGAATAGTTAATTAAATATACTAACTTAACATATAGTAACTGAACCACAGGAACGCGTGGCCGGCTCAGCTGGTAATAATATATAATACTCGTACTAGCTGACCCGGCCACGCGTTGCTGTGTTATAAATTAAATTAAACCTATCCTATGTCCTAAGTTGGAACAAATCCAACAAAATTAAAAAAGAAATCATAATCACAAAATTAAGTAGTTTTGGAGTTCATCGCGGTCAGACATTGTGACAGGGATTTTTTATATTTATAGATTTCTTACTTTCACACCAATTAGCCTAGTCCAAAGTAAGCACTGTAAGGCAGAAAACGAACTTTTCTAAGTTGTCTGATTTCCACAACACAAGCGCTCTACTCATTGACTTTAGTAGAGAATACATTTAGTTATATATTTTTTCCTTTTTCATTTGTTTGTAATATACTTCCGAAGCAATAAATATAAAATATTGATTTTTAATGAAAGTAACAACAGACTTTTTGTTGTTTGAGTATATTGTCATTAGTAATTTTTGCGGTTAGGTAGTTTGCGTTCCTAGACGTTTTGCAAATTAAATTTTCCGATTAGATTTGAAAAAAACCTGCCGAGTGCGAGTTGAACTCGCACTGAGGGTTCCATACAAACCTGTAGGTATATAAATAAAGGTTCACCCATCGTGACGATCGAATCATAGTTATGGTATTTTTATTGCAAAATGAAATCCATAACATTATTTAGGTTTTGATTGCGTGAACATACAACTTTGATTATGTCACAGCTTAAAGGTATTATAGATCTGAGTATTTGATATGAATTTCAATTTAATACCTCTACGCGTTCATGAGGAAAGGGGTAGTAAGTTTAAAATCATTAAAAATATTTTTATTATATGATGTAACTAAAAATTTACGGTTTTCGCAATTTTTCCTTTATCTGTGCTATAAGACGTTGCTTCGTACCAAATTTCCAGATTCCCTTGCTAGTGTCGGAAATTTGCGGCATAAACGGCTTGATCTTTTGATTGCGTTGGCTTAGAAATTTGATTTTTTCACAGCTCCAAGAGACAGTAGACCTGAGTATTTGATACAAATTCCAGCTTGATACCTCCACGCGTTCCTGAGAAAAGGGTCTTGACAGACAGACGGACGGACGGACAGCAAAGTGATCCTATAAAGGTTTCGTTTTTCCTTTCGAGCTCCGGAACCCTAAAAAGGATAAAAATATACTGGTTAGGTGCAATCATAAACTTATTAGAGTTTTACTGTACACCAAAGTCATCGAAATCGAAAATTTTATACATTACTACACAGTAGACACATAAGTATTAAAAAATTAAATAGAAGTCAGATAGTGGTTTACCGTGGATTGCAGTGCATCATAATCGTTTGTCTCACTCTGACATGTGGCTAGCGCTACATAGGTGCGTCCTTGTTGACAAATAACAACTTTGCATATAGGTAAAGCACATCATTTACGGTGTTCTCACTTTATAATTCACTAATTAATGTGTTATTATATTTTTATTAAACTATAAAATGAAGAAATTGGTAAAAATTGCACTTTGTTCCGCCGTTCCCATTTTTTCATCGGTCTACCAGCCTTATAAATAGGCGCCACCATTATATGGTAGACTAGCTGACCCAGCCACGCGTTGCTGTGGCACAGTAATTTTAAAGATTTTTAAAAAATAAAAATAGCCTAAGTTACTCCTTATTACATCAGCTACCTGCCAATGCAAGGCCCGTCAAAATAGGTCCAGCCATTTCAGAGATTAGCCGGAACAAACAGACAGACAGACAGACAAATATTGTAAAAAATGTTATTTTGGTGTATGTATCGTATATATATTCATATGCATGTAGATAAAAATTGTTGTTTCAATATTAAAAACAGACACTCCAATTTTATTTATATGTATAGATATACCAGAGTCGCTAAGCGTTTTGTCTCCAATTTGATACGTACCGCTAAGGAGTGGAACTGTTTGCCACAGTCTGTTTCCTGATAAATACAATTTTTAAAATTTAGTTCAGCGCGCCCATCAAACGAAAAGTTGTTCAAAAGCCCGCCTATCTATATATCGACGGCGAAGTGCCAATAACACCTAACTGCTTATTTTAAAATAATACACAAGCTGAAAAAAAGGTTTAATATCTTGTCAAGTTAATAATTAGTAAAAAATAACGTTTATTTATTTTTTAACATGATACCTTTGCAACTGAAAATAGCTTAGGAAATTTTATTAAAACATGCAAATAACGAATTTTAATTCGAAATGACAAAAAAACGAATTTCTCGACGAATTTCAGTTCTTCGCCGTATATATAAATTCCCAGTCACAGTGTTTGACCGCGATGAACTCCGAAACTACTCAACTGATTTTAATGATTCTTATTTCATTTTATTGGATTTGTTCCATCTTAGGACATAGGATAGGATAGATTATTTTAATTTAAAAACCAGCAACGCGTGGCAGGGTCAGCTAGTTTACAAAAACAAAAAACGACGGGTTGCACTCCGGGAGTGCCGGCAGAAGTGAAAACTTGAATATTAACGTTGTGCATTTTTGATATTTTGAAATGGTTAAGAAATAATTTCGCACGAATTGCTTTAATGATCAGTATAAAAGTGCTATCATTTATGTGGTAAAATACAAAATTTATTTATTGCGCTATCGTATACAAACATCTCAACAAACACACCAAGTCGTATTCGTTGCATTTTTTGTGAAATGAATAAAATCAGTTGAACGCATGCGTTCTCATGACATTACCTGACATTTAAAATGACACGACTATACGCACATCGCGCAAGCGCCCTACGCCGTCTTACGAATTTTCGATCAGGTCACGTGTCCTCACGCGAGTTTAGAATTTTTTACCCATTCCAAAAAAAGTACACAGCGCCGCTAAAGAAGTTTTCACTTCAAAAATATACATAAACATCATTATACAAATGTATCATATGCTCCGGATGAAGTATTCTTTTAGTTTATTTTTATTTTATTTTTGTATTTTGTATAATGTTTTTTATGATTTTTAAATATTTTTTGCATTTTTCTATTAAAAATAATATGTATATAATTGTGTTGACAATGTCGTTTTCCTTGTTGGAGCTATAGTGGATGTGCTACTGGCGGACGACCCGACGTTCGGCGAGGTGCTGACCCCAGGGTTGACGGCGCCCCCGCCTGGCACGATGCAGGCGCCCGCGCCATACGTCTACATTGTTGAGCAGCCAGCGCCCAAGTCCCTCAGGTGAGTCCCTATGTTATCCAAGGAATTATTCGACCACCGCTTGGTGGACAAAAAAAAATATTAAAATATGAAAATACATAGGAATAATATTTTTTTTTATTATGAGGAGCCAAATATTTTAGCTTCGAAAATAAAAAAATGGTATCTAATAATCCTGTTTCGATTAATATTAATATGAAAAATTAAATATTTAAAAAAGCCTATTTATCCGAAAAAAGTAACTTAAAAGGAAAAATAAGTTTTAAAATAGGAAAAGTGATATATATAAGACCATTGTTTGGTGCAACGGTAGCGGTCCTACCGTCTGCGTCAAAGGTCCCGGGTTCGAATCCCGGTAGAGGTATATGTTTGTGTGATGAACATAAGCATTTGTTCCCGCAATTAAGTATAAATAAATTACGAATTACACAATCAAATGAACTTATATAATTAGAATGTAAAATATAAATTTATGTTAATAAATCATTTTATAATTGGCTATAATTCAATTTCACTGTCAACAAAACTTCAAAAATATAAAAAAAAATACAGTTTATCATTTGAGCTTTCATTTTTTTAAATATTGTTGACAGTGACATTGAATAATAGCTAATTATAAATTAACAAGAGATAATGTACTAAATGGCTTAATGCCAAAAGGCATTCTCTACCGGTGGACCGGAGAGTTGGACTCGGATAACGATTCTGACGGTGCGTGAAAGAGAGATTGAAAATAAGATCTATTTCATAATAGAATGTTACTGTAGACACAGTCAACCTAAACAAAATCATTAGATTTTCAACACAAAGTCCAAGATATAGAGTTCAATATTGAGAAAAATTTGTCGAAGATTTATGTCATTTTTCCGCGGTTAGGTTGAATATGGTTTTGTAATAAGACGTTGGTCGACAGCGCGGATGGTATATAATGATATTATACACAATATATTGCTTAAACTCCGCAATTCGTACCGCTAAAGAGTGGAACTTTTTCCCCGGGTCGGTTTCCTAATAAATATGATTTAGGGGTCTTCAAGTCACGAGTGAATAGGTTACTAGGCAGGCGCGTCACATTCTAAATCTCATTGTCGCTTACCATCAGGCGAGATAGTAGTCAAGCGATTACCTATCCACTGTTGAAAAAATAACTAAATGAATGAATAAATTCCGGATAACTCGGGAACAAATGCTTATATTCATTACACAAACATGCCTTTACCGAGATAAGATCTCGGGACTTTTGGCGCAGAAGGTAGGATTGCTACCGTTGTATTAAGCGGCCTTCAAATTATATATAAGTATAAATAAAACCGTAATTGCGTTTCTCTGTAACAAAACAAAAAATTACATTTCATCGGTCTTTTTACTAAAATTTTACTACTCTAAATGTGGTTAAGTTTTTTCGATAAATTAACATTAAATTGTCGTAATAAACAATGGAAACCACATTAACTTTTCACTTCATGAAGTGGAAGAGAGATAGATGCACAACAAGTCGAACGCTTAGGTCGATCGTGCCTCTCTATCGCTTGTTCCGCGCTGTCGCTTGCACGCTCAGGTCACGCGGAACGTTACACTTTTTCGTGCATGCAGCCAGTGTTCATCGATTTATACGACGTTATCACGTCAAAAGAAATTACCAATGTCAGCTTAAGCGATCGCACACCATAGAAGAGGTTTTCTTTACATTGGTTAGTGTCAATTGTAAGTGTTTACAAATGCTCGTATTCATCGCACTCACCTGCCCCTTCTAGGACTTAAACCCAGGACCGTCGGTGCGAAAGACAGGATCGCTACCGTTGCGAGAGAAAAAATAGTTCTCCACCGGTGTCTTATTTTCAAATCGGGTTTAATATTAACTAGGCGATGCAGTGGCTAAGCATAAAGCTACGCTAGCACCATATATTGGAGCGGAGCGTAATACCTAAAAATGAAAAAAAAAATTCGATGAGAATTTTTGCGAATTTCAAAATTCGGGCTCCATCACAATCTGGTCCTAAACCTATTGATTCAATTGCACACAGAAATTATTAAAATCGGTTAAGAACTCGGGAAGTTATGGCGTTACAGACATTGCGCCATTGAAGCTGATCCATGGGAGCTTCGCTTCGCTCCGCTCCAACTAGGCGATGCAGTCGCTAAGCATTAAGCTACGCTAGCACCATATATTGGAGCGGAGCGTATAAATACAGAATAGAGCGTATAAATACAGAATAGAGCGTATAAATACATAATAAAGAAAAAAAAATTTTTTCGGTGGCAATTTTTGCGAATTTCAAAATTCGGGCTCCGTCACTATCTGGTCCTAAACCTGAAGATTCGATTCCACACATAAAAAATTAAAATCGGTTAAGAACTCGGGGAGTTATGGCGTAACAGACATTGCGCCATTGAAGCTGATCCATGGGAGCTTCGCTTCGCTCCGCTCCAATAAGCCATTGATTTTTATCAAAACAGATTGAATATGGACAATAATAGTAATTCAATCAGCCTATTATAATGTCCCCACTTGAATATGTACATACGTGTACTTTCCCGTGCAAACATACATAAATAGTTTTATTTATTTTAATTCCTTTATTTCTATCAATTTCTTCTATAAATCTTTTAAATAAAATATCGAACTGTTTTCCCAGATATCTTGATCACTAATTCTGAATTTCGGAGAGTGCCGTCCCCATTTTTTCATTGGACTATCAGACTTACTAATAGGCTCCACCGTTATTTGGTTGATGTACTAAAGAGTTTGCCTACTCGCACTTAGCGTTTTGGTTCCAATTTCGTAATCCGTGCCGCTAAAGAGTGGAACTCTTTGCCTGAGTCTGTTTCCTTATAAATACATTTTAGGCGTTTTCAAGACTTGAGTGAAGTGACTCGAGGCAAGCGCTTCACATCCTAGATAGCACCGTCGCTTACCATCAGGCGAGTAAAAAAAGTATGACAGGCTATGCCTCACGTCCTAAACATCGTAAATCATAATAATCACCAAACGCGAACACGCTTCACTTCTATGCACATTTCACTGTGCGCAAAAGTGACCCGTCCTAAGCGATTTTTAATACACTCTATACTCGCTCTTAAAGCTCCCTCTTTTTGCGTACCTGTCTTCTATACTCAATGTCGAAATGGTAACTAATACTATGTTATCTTAGTCATCTTTTCATCACGTAAAAGTGTTTTTTTAAACTAGTTATCTATCTATACATATATATCAAAATTCCCTGTCTGTTTGACCACGATGAACTCCGAAAATTCTTAACCGATCTTGATGATTTATTTTTCACTTTGCTGGATTTGCTGCGATGTAGGATATAGATTTCATTTTAATTTATAATATAACAACGCGTGGCCAGACCAGCTAGTTATTTTCTATAAAGCCATTAAAATTTTATTCTGATTCCGTGATTTCTATACCGCTTCTGAATATTATAACTTGAAAATTCGTAACATTTTACAATGCTTATGGTCATACTTTAATACACATTATAGATAAACATCGGCAGTAAAGTTAAAGGATAAAACCATAGCTGAGTTGCACCAGATCTTAATCATTCGTCCGTGTATAAGGAAAATCCTTTGGTAAAGCATTACAGAGTCCACATATGATATTCTTATTACTCATATATATGCCCAAACAAACATTAAGAAGTCAATGATCACAATTTTGAAAGTCAAAGGAAATGTTTCCTAGAGATAACTGGTTGGAATCCTCAATATTTAATCTAAAAATTCCCTGTCTGTTTGATCGCGATGAACTCCGAAACTACTCAACTGATTTTGATGTTTTTTTTTTTCATTTTGTTGAATTTGTGGCCGGATCAACTATTATTTATATAAATAAACAACAACATTAGTGAAAGGATACTAGCTCTTAGTAGAATTTGAAATGCGTTAAAAGCTCAGCGGCTCAGAGCGAAAGGGTCGTGGGTCCCACCAATATTTTTACAGGTGTATTTTATATCCTATAGAAATATAGCATCGTGAATGGAAAAAAATAAATGAAATAAATTATATCAATAGTTATTTAATTAAAATATATTTTTATTACACAGTCACATTGTTTAATTTCCGAATTTTCTCAAAACTACGAAACTGAATAAAAATAAGAGATAGGTATTAGTAAATACTAGGTAAGGTAACCCGGATAATAGCAGCACTTAAAAAATCCTAAATTAAACTTTAAAATTGCTGTCTACCAGACTGTTCTATGGAAAACAACGAAACTCGTGAAACAAAAATATTAGAACACATGTCATTAACACAAAAAGCAATCAGAGTTCAGTAGTTAAAAGTACATCGACGGCGAAATGCCAATGTCTGCTAAATTAAAAAAAAAACACAAACCGAAAAAAAAACTATATTCTTGACAAGTTAAAAATTATATAAAAAAAATGTTTATTTATTTTTTAACTTGATGCGCTTGCAACTGAAAATACGCTTAGGAAATTTCATTAAAAACATGCAAATAACGAATTTTAATTCGAAATTACAAAAAATTGAATTTCTCGACGAATTTCAGTAAGGAGGTTCTTGGCACTTCGCCGTCGACATAAAAACTTAGCAAGGAAACGAAGGTCAGCCAGATGAAATGGACACGTGTATTGGGCCGATTGCAACGTTCGCCACGTCACTGTCTAGAGGAAAACTCTTAATTTAGGTGCCAATTCGGAACACCAGGTTATTTCCTGGTCTGTTACGATGCAGCGGATCGTAATTATCGATCGATTTGGGTAGTTCAAACGAAAAAAAAAATAACCTGCTTTGAAAAAATAGCGCACAAAATGCACTAAACAGTAGAAAAATAGTTTAAATAATGTTTTATTTAAACTATTTTTCTACTGTACTACTACTTTTTCTACTGTCTAAACGAACAGTAGAAAAATAGTTTAAATAAAACATTATTTAAACTATTTTTCTACTGTTTAGTGCATTTTGTGCGCTATTTTTTCAAAGCAGGTTATTTTTTTTTTCGTTTGAACTACCCAAATCGATCGATAATTACGATCCGCTGCTTATTTAGGGTTTTTTTGCGCATAATTTATATTTAATCCTGACATTTCGACTCCTTTACAGGAGCCGTGATCACAGGATGACTCAGACAATGGTCGTCATATATTTTCTACTACCATTACAATATCATCATCAGGCACGTTCGTTACTGTTAATTTTATATGTCAAAATTGTTTTATTTTGCATTTTATTTAGTTATTACATTGTCTCTACGACTACGGTGTACACTATTGAATAAGTTCGGAAATTGGGAGGCCTTTCCAGGAAGAACTGCCGAAAGAAACTCGGGCAGGGGGAATTAGAAGGAGGCCGGTGCCCCTGCCCGAGATTCTGTCGCCAATTTTTCTCGGAAAGGCCTCCCCATTTCCGAACTTGTAGTAGATAAAAACTTGTTACAAACATATTAAAATAAAATCCGAAAACCATAAAAACAAATATAAATAATTACAAGCTGATTAAATACTACTTAGGAGTACCACTAAAAATTAAAATATAGCGAATCGACTAGAGATGCATCTCGCTAGTTTGCTCTAAGGAATAATTAAAAGACTAGACTAGACTTCTAAGAGCGTCCAGAACGTATAAATGTTAGGATGAGATGTCATTCACATAGCACCAGTGTGTTTCTAGGTACTACCTGTATTCAGCGACAGCTGGAATAATATTTCGATTCCAAAACCATGTACACTTTTAGGTTCTGTAGAAACGACATTTAATTGATGTACAAAAAACACTGTAGTTTGATGTCTGCTGGAACGCCTACACCGCAGATGATTGTTTTCCTCTTATAACTTTTTTTATAATTGTTTTATATGTTTGTTTGTATGTGTATGTATAAAAATAATAATAATATAATCATATTTCTGTCGGTATCCAGTTATAAGTATTTTTGTTAATGCATGTGCTTGTGACAAGGATTTTGTTTAATGTCACCTAATCTCCCAAGTAAGGCATCTGCAGAATACCGGTGCTGTGAAGACTTGCATTGTCAGGGCTTATACTGAGCAGAGGCCTATTTGGCACTATCCCTTTTTTTATTAATACTTTTGTCTTGTAATTTAATTGTGTTGTATATTGTGCCAAATAAATTTTCATTAATTAATTTAATTTATTAATTAACCGACGAATTTATATGAGGAGGCTGATGAGAGTGGAAGAAGTGAGAGATGTATATGGTGAGTGGAAATATGTCGCTGGTTTGTGAGAATATTGACGCAACTCAAAATTCTGTCGAAACGATCTTCAATCTCTAATATTTTGAACTCGTGAACAGAGAAGCAACGCAGATATCGCGCCACCGTTTGTTCCAAAGAGATATAATTACATTTTTTGGTATGCTGTAGATTTAAAAAAAAATTGAAAAGCTTATTCCATAAAATCAAAAGTTTTTAGTTCCGTCGCTATTCTCGCAAACCAGCGATGTGATTGCGAGATTTTAAATAGATTTTCTTCTGTTACACTTTTGTTAGTTATTTTAGCAAAAAAATAAAATTAACTATTAGTTAAACATGTTCCTTCTTATACAATGTGTCCCGTCGCCAGTATCGGAGCCTTTAATGGTGTGAAATATGACATTATTTATCGACAAATTGCCCCTCAAATTTGGTTTTTCACAAAAAGCCAATAATTAAAAAATACACAAGAAAGAATCTATTTGTTTTTCTTTAATTATTTTTTTCTATTTTTTATTCCATTAAAATTGAAACATGATGGTAACTGTTGTCTACATGTTAAGCTATCAAATGACACCTTTTTAATGTTGATAGGACATTTATATGAGTAGTGGTGGTCGAATTAGTATGAGAGCCCAGGTCTTGGTTACCAAGATAACAAAATGGCGGCCGTAAGAGAAAAACAAAATTTGAGGGGCAATTTGTCGATAAAAAATGCCATATTTCACACCATTAAAGGCTCCGACACTGGTGACGGGACACATTGTATAAGAAGGAACATGTTTAACTAATACTTAATTTTATTTATTAGCTTAAATAACTATCAAAAGTGTAACACAAGAAAATCTATTTAAAATAACCCATTAGTTTAACTATGTCAGTGTTACGAAACGGAACAAATCACAGTTTAAGTAAATATTTACCTGTAGAATTGAAACGTACAAACTGGATGACTAACGTTGATTGATTTGTTACCCAGTGGGAGTTTGACGTGCAAACATTTACAGTATTTATTTATTTATAAACATAGTTTCTACAGCTTTCGCATATTAATGGAATATACAAAAGTTTTTTTCAGTATCTTAGCCAATTATAGACATTTATTATATTTTAAATAATTCTAATAATCTTATCGTTTACTGGACCTTTTGGCGGGAGCGCGAAGCGTCACTTTAATGGTTTTGGTTTTCTTGTTAAATTTTGTGTTGTGGTTGATATTAGTGTGTAATAATGGTGGGTTATTAACCACTGAGTGTTTTTGAATATGCATGATTGTTGGCAAGTGAAACAAAACAGGTTGGAAGGTGTCTTTTCGCGCTCTCTCAAGAAGGCCACGAGGAGGTTTCAGTAAAACCCCACTTCTTTACTGAAACCTAGGAAATTACTCAAGAATATAGAAGAAAGATTATACTTACTTGACACTGGCTAAATGCAAAAATTGTACAAGACATAAATAAAGAAAGTAAAAATAATCGTTTATTGAGTCCCAGAAGTACATGGGATGTTACATAATATTTTTGATCTATAAAGGCCTACACAAACAAAATAATATGAATATTTATACATTATGTATCTATTCGATAACTATAAAATTGGCATCTATTAGACTTGCTTTTACATTGAAAATGATAAGACAATTAAATTACAAAATAATAATTACTTTTTGGTGTATTTACATTTTATTCTAGTATACTTCTAACTGTTGATTAAAAACTAAGTTTGTCACTTAGAATATGTTTAAGCTTACAAGCACTTGTTACATTCACACCTAATGGCCTAGCCCAAAGTAAGCACTGTAACACTAGTGTTATGGATACTACGGTAACGGATAGACATACGCTTATGATATATAGATGTATAATATTCATAGAAATATATACTAATACCCATGACTTAGGTACAGATGCTTGTATCCATCACACAAACTTCTGCACCTTCCGGGATTGGATTCCAGGGCTGTCGGTGCGAGAGGCAGGATCGCTACCGTTGCACTGTATAAGTTTATTAAATAGTCTTATTAAAATTATATAAATTTGTTTAATTGTGAAATAAACCGACTGAGTGTATTTATGTATGCACGTAAGAAGTCACACTTCTTTAGCGTAACTAAAAATCTCCTCCCGTGTGCCAGTCCTCTTTGTTTGTGAAAATAACGATAAATTTATATATTATATAGTGATCAGTAAGAAAGCACAAAATATTAATTAAGTGATACACGAACAATCAAAACCATTAACCGATTCGTTGCTACATACAATTACAGAAACAAAGGCTACGAGCTTGATTTATCTACGTGAAAAATGAAGATAGTTTTTTTCTGGGTTGATTTCCCTAAAACTTGATTTGAAGGAGTTATCATCGATTTAAAAATGACACGGTTTCAGTGGCTAACTCCACACCACATCAGCAACGAATCGGTTAAAGTAACTATTTATCCAAGTAGTGAATAATGTACCTAAACTTGCTATTGCGTATGTCACGTGATTTCAAAATCAGGCTTACTCATATGCTACGAGGGAAGGTCAAAAAGCTCGCGGAATGGGTGGGAAGAAGGTTGAAATTAAACAAAAAATATTTTTCTTTTAACCCTTATACATTTCAAAGCAGCACCATTGAATAGCAGCCGTCGCAACATAACTCGTGTGCACAGGTGCATTGTCATGCAAGAGGAGCACGCCTTTGGTAATTTTCCTCTTCTTTTTTTTAATGGCCTTCTTTAACTGTTCTAATATTGAAGCGTAGTATTGTTCCGTTATATTAAGACCGCGTTCTTTATAGTCTATCTGTAAAATACCATCTGTATCCCAAAATATAGTCACCATGATCTTTCCGGCCGATTGTGAGACTCGGTACTTCTTGGGCTGCGGGGTGCCCATTTTATGCCACTGCATCGACTCTTGCTTCGACTCGGGTTCATAGTGGTGAACCCAGGTTCATCTCCAGTAACAATCCGATAACTTAACTTCTTCCCTGTTATCGCCACAGAGCTCCAAAAACTGACGAGAACATTCGACACGTTGTCGTTTTTGAAGGGAAGAAAGCATTTTTGGAACCCACCGTGCGCTGACCTTTGTCATTCCAAGATG
This sequence comes from Calamotropha paludella, assembly GCA_927399485.1. NCBI lineage: Eukaryota > Metazoa > Arthropoda > Insecta > Lepidoptera > Crambidae > Calamotropha > Calamotropha paludella. The sequence goes on along the minus strand of OV656806.1, from coordinate 990,298 downwards.
ATGATACCAATACATTTTTTCTACTTTCTCAATTGGCCGTCCAGAACGTGGATCGTCTTCTATTGAATCTCTTCCCTGCTTGAAAAGGCCATGTTACTTATAAACCATGGTTTTACCAGGGGCAAAGCTCCCTAAACCGCTAACACCTCTTGAAAAATTGTCGGAGCGTATTTTCCTTGTTTTTCAATTTTCTCCATACTTGTTGATTTCTTCCCGATTAACTTGATTGCACGTTGATAATTCAAAGGTTAATGACCCGATTAGGTTCGAATTTGGAATATATACTAATGGTGAAATGCTCAATTAGTATCTACCTGGATACATGAACCTACCCCCACTATCCCCTCCATTCCGCGAACTTTTTGACCTCCCCTCGTATAATCATATATCGATTTTATCTGTGTAAATTCCGTAGTCTAAAAATGGACTATAAATTTGTCTAGTTCAAGATTTACCAGATAACGTCACATCGGGCTTTATACTACGTATAACGAGTAAAAATACGTCATTTGGAAGTAACATTACGAATTTACAAATGGCGCCGCCATTGTGACGCGGCGTGTGGTAAACCAGTCGCCGCGTCGGCTGCCCACGCGCATATTTATTATACACCTGGTCTGTTACGTGAGATTTTTTTCTCTCTCATCATCATCGAACTGGATTTCACAATTTCGTTATCGTGAAGCGCCATTATAAACAATGTTTGGTATTAAATATAGTTCACATACCTAAAAAGCTTAATATTCACTGCAGTCTTAATATAGTAATTTCGGTTGGTTTAATAAATCCAGATATATTTCCAAAGTACAACAAAAAAAGCGAAATTCAGTTATTTAAAATTGAATTTTATTGATAATTGCTTTGATATTTTGTTCGCTATCAATGCCTAGGCACGAAATTTCGTTACGAAAGATGATACATTTTTCCCGCTCTTAATTCAATACAACCTGTAACATTATTAAAGGGAAAAAAACACCCCTTGACGTGTTTCTTGCGGTTTTTTATCGGTACAAGGTCTCTCTACGTAAGACTTACGAAGCGATGACATAGTAGTCTTAATTAATATATTTTAAATGCTCTTATTGAATAAAAACCATTTAATTACATCTTTTATCCTTCCTCTGATTTTATTTACATTTGTAAAAAGGGTTTTTTCGAATACGAAAAGATGTTCGTCTCATTGATGAGACAACCCTAGCCTACAGCGTAAATAGTAGAAAGGTACTAGAAAATTTCGACGGTAGTTCACAAGGCTCGGTTGCTTAATTGAGAGAGCATTGGACGTTAAATCCAAAGGTTGCGGGTTCGTTTCCCGCCTGACAATATCTTCAACCAAGTTTTTTCTAGTATTTTTGTAATAAAATTATTTATCTTTTATTCTATTCATTAATTTCACCTATATAGTAAGAACGTACAAGGAGAATGCGAATGCGGTGGCAACAATTTCGCATTCGTTAGGAAGTTGTGGCTTATGTCACTGAGGTCATCGGAACGCTGGGTGTTATCAACTGTTGATTTACGTCACCGCGTCTACGCGGTATAACCCGATGTAGGATTTTCTGTGTCGACCGATGGCTTACCCAGTTCGCTTGACTGCTTTTCGGATAAACCAAACGTCTTGATTTAAATGAATGAGCTTACTTAACCGCTTTTTACTGAGAGGTCAGTTAACTTGTGGTTCCGAATACCGCTGAAACAGTTATGATTCAGTTTTCACTAATGAACTAACTGTAAAAACACTTCTGATTGCATTGGCGACCATTTGGTGCAACGGTAGCGATCCTAACTTTCGCACTAATGGTCCTGGATTCGAATCTCTTAAGAGGCAGATGTTTGTATGATGAATACGAGCATTTGCACCTAAGTCATAGGGTACCCTAGTATCCATAACACAAGCTTTACAGTGCTTACTTTGGACTAGGCTAATTGGTGTGAATGTAAGAAATATTTATTTATTTGAATTGTCTAAACCAAGTGTGAAGTAATTTATGCATGACCCCTTATTATTATTTATTACCAGCTGACCCGGCCACGCGCCGTTGTGGCACATACACTACCGTCCAAAAGTTTGGAAACACCATGGTAATTGAAATAAAAACAACAATAAAACACATAAGTCATGATTTATTACTATGAAATCTTAATCAAACGTTAGATTAACATTAAGTAAGAAATATTCAGTACAATTAAGTGCAAAAATAATGTAATTTTCATTAAATTTTGGCCTCATCAAAATGACCACCCTTGTTTTTAATTATTTCTTCACAAATTTTATTCATTCTTTTGATTAATTTTGCGAAGTATTCGGGGTCCAGTGACTTCCATTCATTTTGTAAATGTTGCCACAACTGTGCTGAGCTCGATGGACATTGACTTTTAACTCTTCTATCAAGCTCATCCCATACTAATTCTATAGGCGAGAGATCTGGCGATTGTGATGGCCATTTCATAACTTGCAAAAATTTTTCGTTTTGTTTTTGCTGTAAGAACTCCTGACATAATTTTGATGAATGCTTTGGGTCGTTATCTTGCTGAAAAATGAAATTTCGGCCATTCAGATTCATTCCAGAAGAAATTGCGTTTTCTTGCAGTATTTTCAGATAGCCTTCTTTATTCAGTTTTCCGTCAATTTTAATCAAATGACCGGGCTTATTGTTACCAAAGCACCCCCAAACCATTACACTACCACCACCATGCTTAACGGACTGCACAGTACACGCTTCTAAAGCCCGTTCGTCTTTTGATCGGCGCACAAAAACACGTCTATTAGATCCAAAAATTTGAAACTTAGACTCATCCGTCCAAAGGACTTTTTTCCAGTCTTCTTCCGTCCAGTTTTTATGTGCTTTAGCCCACTCTAGTCTATTTTTCTCATGGGTAATAGTTAGTCTTGGTTTTTTGGCTGCAACGCATCCTCTTAAGCCAGCAGACAGTAAACGTCTCTTTACAGTTGTGATTGAAACTGGCTTTTCTCGTGTTTTATTTAAAGTAGCAGCAATTTGTGGCGCAGTGAAACGTCGATTTCGTTTCGATAACACTTTAATAAACTGATCTTCCTGCTTTGTTGTGGATTTGGGACGTCCAGATCTCTTCCTGTCTCGATTTTCTCCCGTAGCTCGCTTTCGTGTAAGAGTATAATGTACACCTTTACATGAAACTCCAACCTTTTTTGCGATTTGGCGTATAGAATATCCTTCTTTGTTCAAAGTACAAATAACACTTCGCTCTTCAAGAGAAATCTGTTTCCTTTTTGCCATTTTATGCAGTTATCGACTGATGTTACTATCACAAAGTACACTGAACTCTAAACTAGATACTTAATGGAATTAAATACTTATTTTAAAAAACTGATCTCTATTCAAAACAAAACAATGTTTGTATCTACCAATTCTAAGAAATTAACAATTGGCAGTGCAGCAACTTTTGTGGTCATAAAACACGTGTGCCGGTCTTTTGTCAAAGTACGGAATAACTGATAAGAAATAAGTAGTTTTCTTCATTATTGTTATAAGCACGATTGTAAAAATAAATGAACTTTAACAAGAACGTGTATATTTAAAGATTTATTTGCGGTAATTTTTTTTATCTAATGAAAATAGTGTGTTTCCAAACTTTTGGACGGTAGTGTATATTATTATTTGCGATATTTTTATTAATATAAATTAAAATGAAACCAATCTTATGACAAGTAAGCTGTGACTAATTCAGCAAAATTTAAAAGAATAATCAAATTCGGTTGAGTAGTTTCGGAGTTCATTGCGGTCAAACACTGTGACAGTAATTTTTCATATATATTTATTATTATGAGTATTTTTAAAACTCGGTTTTTAATACTGGCATTTATTGTCCCTACGTGTCTAAACCAAGTAATGACTATTATTTTGCTCTGTTTTATTTTTATCACTAGTTTTTACCCGCGGCTTCGCTCGTAAATTTTTATTTTTCAATAAAAAGTATCCTATGTTACTTCTAATATCTCCAAGAATATATGTACGAAGTTTCACGTTGATCGGTTTAGTCGTTTTTGCGTGAAAGCATAACAAACGAACTTACATTCACATTTATAATATTGCTAGGGATTATATAGTAAAATACTAAAGTAATTACGAAACAGAAGAAAAGAAAAATATCAATCTTTTCTACTCGATCAATGATGTTCACATGGCCTGGTTAACGGCATGTTATTAATAATACCGTTAGCAAAAAATAGTGCTATGAGTAATCCGAAACGGTATTTATAGAAAACATATTAAATTTGCATTAGGGGAAGTCCAATAAAACAATACGCCGATGGGAGGTTTGCGTAATATACGAATTAAATAATAATGTGCATAATTAGATGCGTTGTTTTGGAAAACTTATGAGTGGGGAATCCCCGTAAGTTGGCGCGTGCTTGCTAACGAATTATATGGGAGATCGTGCGTGCCAAAAATATTTTTTTATATGTTACGCACACGTGGTTTTTACATATAATATATTTATGGGCGTATTTTTATAATCTTATAGAAATATGGCATTGTGATGCTTGTTTTGGCGACTGTTTGGTGCAATGGTGGTTTCATAATGACGGTCCTAGATTCTAGTCCCGAAAGAGGCAGATGTTTGTGTGGTTTATTCCTGAGTCATGGGTATTTATATATATTTCAACTAGCTGACCCGGTAACGCGTTGCTATGGTAACGCGTATACAATGGAAAAAGAGCGGACAGAAAATCACACAAACAACAAATTTGTGTTCTTAGATTATAGACTAGCGGCCCATCTCGGCTTCGCATGGGTGGATTAAATTTTTTTTTCTGTTATTAAATATTTTTCCGTTTGCGCCATCTAGCGTCCGGTAGACGAACTACTTGTGGTTAACGCGTTGCGATGGTAACGTTATTGATACAATGGAAAAAGAGCGACAAAAGAGGGGACAGACAAACACACAATCCACTGTTATCTTCTTAGATTATTGATTTAACAACTGACAACCTTTTGCAGCACGACGACGCTGCTTCTGTGATGTCTACGATGGTACATTTTAGTAGTACAGGAAAAGATTTCTTAAATTATGTAATGTAATACATTTAGCCCTTATTACTTAATAATTCTTTTTGTCTTGGTATAAGGTCTCCCAACCCATGACTAACGAGTCCATGGCTTACCTGTTGATCTTCAATCACGCATTGAAAATGCTAATATTTAAAAAACATAATTTTATCTTGTCTTGCCCATCAAATACAGAGTAAGAGATAAAATATGCTGTCACTTAAGAAACTAATAACTTTTTCTTAAATATATTTTACTAAAAGGACGAAGTTATTTAGATGGGGAGTTAAAAAAACCTTCGAATGGTTAAATTTTTTTGTATACTGGAATACGCTTTTATAATGCCTTAAAAATATCACCATTTTGAAATGCTATTTTAAATAAAAATACCGCCACTTAACATATGGCATAACAAATTGACTGCCTTTGTCTTATCTTGCATAAGATCTTAAAAAGTGATACAATAGTAAACATATAGTAAAAAAAGTTTTATAAAGTTTATGATTGACAATCTTACTCGGTTCATAATAATGTGATCGCGAATATTCTCACTCTACCCACAAAAAACCAATCCACTAGGTTTTTCTGTTCAAACTCGTCTCACCGTATTTTCTGTATTGGGATTTGGACTCATGTGCCTTTTAATTCAATCATGAATAGGCTTTTAGCTGATCAAACTGGTCTTATCGTCGGCCCGTTTTCTGCCTAAGGACTTACACCGTGACCTTGGCCTGTGTACTATAAACAACGCATATATCGTGATACGGGACAAAATATTGCCTAAATGTATCATAACCGGTTATCCATACAACTGTTATCTGAACTATGCTCTTTTATCATATTTATGCATATAAGATTGACGAATGTTTAATATGAATTTATAATTTTGGGCTCGGCCAATTAATGTGAATATAAGAAATATTATTTATTTATTCATCTATCACAAAAATGGTTGTCCAATGATAAAAATAAATAAAATAAAACATACCATTGTTTAGTTTTAATAAATTGCATTTCATTACATAATTAACAGATCTACTAGATAGATATTCATATTTAATATAGTGTTAGATTTACTTTGGCAGTCTTTCACTCTGTGATAAATCAACTGTACGTTTATGAAATGCACAAACCAATTTCCTCAAGACAAATTAATATTATGCTCTATCATTAATTACCATATAAAATTTCAAATTAAACCTACGTATTTGTAACGTTATTAATATATTCTAAAGTTTCCGAAACCAAAACAGCTACGCTGATATTGGGAGAATACGTTTAGTTTTCCGTTACTATTTATATGCAACTTGCCCTGGTTTTAACTTCTTGGTTTTTTTAATAAGCCTGCATTTTTTTTCTTATTTTTTAACGACGGGAAACTATGCTGCCATCAATCAAGACTGATGGATCAAAATAGTGAGTGCTGCTCAACATCTTTTATAACGCGCTCAGCAAAGAAGTGGAACTTCCTCCCTGCGTCTGTATTTCCGAGTACTTTTAACCCGTCCATTTTCAAGGCTAGGGTGAATGGGCATTTTCTGGGTTAGCTCGTTCCATCGTGGATCCTGACTTGGCCCCCAGGCCGGTTAGGAGCGTGAGCCAAAGGCGTCTTTAGCTATAGTGCAGGGTATGCGTTGCACACGGGCGCCTCCATACGATCAATCACTATAATTTCAATAGACGGAAATTGTAGGAAAATGGATTCTCCATACAAAATGACCGATCAGCTGATCGAGTGAGAATGGAACGTCGTTTTGTTTACAATTTCCATTTACGACATTGATATACTTAACATCTATATAGACTTGTTAACGTGTATAAGTTTTGGCTTGTTAGGGTTGTTTACCTCTATAATTCTAAATACAACCAATCAGCCCATAATGGCAAAATTGGCAAAACGTTTTAATTGATTTTCAATGTAATCTTCAAAAAATAGAGTTTATTATCACACCATGGCATCCTCAACTGGGAAATTTATTTAAACTCTTCTATTATCAATTTAATATTTAATGAATAGAGTTTATTATCCACTGGGTAATTTTGACAGTTTGTGGTAATGTGCTGTTATTTTTACCCATTCTATTTTGACCACGCGCTCACTAGAGGGCGCTAAGGTAATGATTGCACACGGGTTCCACATGAGCTAGAGACGCCTCCGTCAAGCGCGCATCCATTAAACCTATCTATCTATCTATCTTAAATTGATAAATTATTTTAATAGAAAAATACTAGAACAAATCGACTCTGTTCACAAGTAAAATCTCAGGCGGGAATCTAATCAATCTGGAGAGAATTGGACCGGACATCCAAAGGTTGCGGGCTCGATTACCGCCTCAGAATTGACTTGTGAGCCAAGTTGATTTTTTCTAGTATATTCCTATTAAAATAATTTATCACATAGGAGTACCATTGAAATTTGCAAAAAATATATAAAAACCATCTTAAGTTTCTATAAATGTGACGCAAACACACAGTACACATTGTCATTAGAATTATCTCTCAATTAAGGAAAATGAGTGAGGAAGTGGACGTTGTATTGAAAAGCTACGGTCGTTTCTTTATATGTTTTAATTGCCATAGATTGGTCTCGACACGACAAAGCCGCCGCCACAGTATGCGCGCAAGTCAGTAGCATAACTCTACTGGCTGAATTGGAATTATTGTCGGCTTAGACCTTTTTTGACTGTTAATTTTGGGGTGAGATTAAAAAAAATTGTTATATTTTACGGTTTTGTAGCAAAAGTCCTTATATTTAGTTCTTAGACTTTCGCGCACATTACACATTTAAGTTAAACAACTTATTAACGGTTTTTTTGAGCATAATTTATATTTTCTTCTAGTATAAGACTAAGCTAACTTAGTCATCCAGTGATCACGGCTCCTGTATAGAAACGTCAGGATTAAATATAAATTATGCGCAAAAAAAAACCGTAAACAAGTTGTTTTATTTAAAAGTCCTTAAAGTTTTAACTTTTATTTAATTTAATTATCTATCTTATTTTGATTACCCTAATTTTATATGTTTGAGAAGAATAATAATATTATTGACATCGGTTAGCCTTGCCCGAAGTAAGCATTTAAGGCTTGTGTTATCGATATTAGGGTAACGGATGGACAATGGTCTAACATATGTAATATTCATAGAAATATACTAGGTCGATGCAGTCGCTAAGCATAAAGCTTCGTTACCACCATATATTGGAGCTAAGCGTTATACTATTATCAATGATAAATCATTAAACAGTACATGTTAACAATATTTTATCAACAGGTAATACTTAATAAAAAGTTTATTCAATAGAAATTATTGATGAAAGTTCTGATTGCATATGTCACCTTACAACTATTTAATATTTTTTAAATCAGTTAAGCATAAAATAATGGTTTTATGATTAAATAAAAGAAAATAAAATTCAAAAATGTTTAGTAAATTGTAAAATTCTATAAGAATAAAAGTTTAAAAAGCGCGCGCGTTTAATTTCAATGGGAAATCTTATTGAACCTATGTTTTTTGATCATAAGTTTTTTTTATTTTAGGGAATTTCAAAATTGGGATTCCGTCACGATCTAGTCCTTAACCTGTTGGTTCGATTAAAAACAACGAAAATCCGTTAAACACTCATAGAGTTGTGGCGTCATATACACTTTGTCATTGAAGCTGATTCGCTCCGCTCCAATAAATACTCATGACTCAACACGCGTATGCTTGGATTCATCACAGAAACATTACCTTTAACAAACCCCTCTGGGACTTGAATCCAGGAAAGTCGCTGCAGAAGGCAGGACCGCTATAGGGCGACCGCTTAAGGGGATCGAGTGAGCCTTGTCGCCTTACCCCCGCGCCCCTTTACCGCGCGGGTGACACCTCACTTAACTCATTCATTTAGGCGATCAGCCTATAGTATATAAACACTTTCCTTTCAACAATTCAAATTTGGGAAGTTGTGGTGTTATGACTGTTTATGAGTTTTGTCAATTGAATATAATAATAGCTCCCGAAACTTCCATTGCTTTATCGATATATACTGTGGCATGTACGTAACAACAGCTAGCACGGGGCACCATTGATGAAGATTTTCCTCGACATGCGCCAAACACGAGACTAGTAGGAAACAATAACAATGTAAATAGTACAAACTCGTAATATGCACTTATTAACTACACTATTGGACAAAGAGATATTTTACTTAAAAGTTATTAATAATATTGAATAATTTATTGTCTGATATAATTTAAAGTACAATGCTAAACATAAACAATATTTCTTTGTCCCCTAGCTTAGGTCAACCTGTATTCTAGGAGACAGATCCTTCCCTCTTGTATCGTATTGCATTAGCACATAGCACTGTCTTGTAGCTATAAACTAAGATAAGATAAGATAAATATTTATTTGCATAAAACATGGTAGTACAGATAAAGTTGTTAAATTTCAAAATGAGCATTCACGTTTAATCGATCTATCGATAAGCAAATATTTTTGACGTCGTCATGCAAACAATTTACAAAATTAAAATCAATTAAACAATACAAAAGAAATAAAAATGTAAGTATTTGGAAATTAAATTAAATGTCATTAAATTTTCAAGAACTAAAAGTAAATCATGCAATGGTAGTCAATATACAATACAATGCAAAAATTCCTCACAGGCATATATCACAAGTTCAAAAACAGGAGCATCAACAAGGTATAATAGTAAATTGCAACATTTAAAATATATAAATATTAATGATTATGCATTTAAACAATTAATAAATCTTTTTAGGTGTCCATCACGGCAAAATTTTGTAAATTCGTTAATATCATAAAAACAATTATCAATAAGAATTTTAAATATTGTTTTCTTGAAAACAGTGAAAGGAAGACTAAGGATACAATTCGGAAGCAGATTGAACAGTTTAATACACATGCTATAGCTGTTCTTTAAGAAGCAGGCTGTAGCTGATGGTGGTACATCTAATTTGTATGGATACCTCTTTTGGACATTACTAGATTCGTGTTTTTTTGTAAAAGTATTCATATTTTTCTTCACAAATATTAACAATTCAAAAATATATAGGGATGGTAATGCAAGTATATTCAATTGCTTAAAAAGAGGTCTACACGATTGTAACTGCCCAACCCCACAGATAGATCTCACACATTTCTTTTGGAGAATGAAGGCACGATTTATGTCCGTTGCATTTCCCCACACAATCAGCCCATACCTTAACACGGAACTAACATATCCATGATATGCCATCAGCGCCGCTTCAGTACTGGCCAACTGCGTCAGTCTATACAGAGCATAAACGAACCTGTTTATTTTCTGGCATACCATTTCAATGTGATGTTGCCAAGTCAGCCCAGAATCTATCTCTATGCCGAGAAAAGTTGCAGATGTAGCTTCTGAAATGGTTTCACCACGATGGCGCAAAGATAATTCTGGGGGTTTAGCATTTTTATTACTGAATTGAATATATTTTGTCTTATCAGTATTAATTTTTAAATTATTACTTTCCATCCAGTTCGTTATTTTAGTGATTTCATTGTTGATTTCTGTGTTGTAATCAGTGTTTATTTTTTTATGTATTGTGATAGATATGTCATCAGCAAAAAGAATTACCGGATATTCAGTACATTCAGGGAGATCATTAATGTAGAGTATAAAGAGCAATGGACCCAATATACTACCTTGAGGAACACCTGAATTATTCATTCTATTCTTTGATTTGTACGACACACATTGAAGCCTTTTGTTTAATCTTGGAATCTCCACGAATTGCGATCTATTAATAAGGTAACTTTGGATCCACTCATAAGCAGGTCCTCGCATTCCACACGATTCGAGTTTTGACAAGAGTGTTTTATGATTGACGAAATCGAAGGCTTTAGACATATCGAACAAAATTGTAGCTACAGGATTTTTTTTGTCCATTTGTATCGATACGTTTTTGATTAGGGAGTAACAAGCAAGTGCAGTTGATCTTCCCCTTCGAAATCCATATTGTTCTTCCTTTATTACATTATTTTTTGTTAAAAATGAAGTCAGTCTCTCATGCATAACTTTTTCAAAGACCTTTGATAATACTGGAATGAGAGCAATCGGTCTATAATTATTTAATTCACACCTTTCTCCACGTTTAAATAATGGTTTAACAACCGAGACCTTAAGGCTGTGAGGAAATTTACCTTCAACAAAACATCTATTTACAAAGTGAGTCAACAGTGGGGCTAATTCATTAGTACACATTTTAATAACTTTTGTGCAAATGGCATCATAGCCTGTAGAACTTGTCTTATTTAAAGATTTAATGATTTGGGTTATTTCCTTTTCATTTGTAGGCTTCAAAAATATAGACGATATAGGGGATATTGCTGGCTGGCCTAATTGGAATATTTTTTTGATTTTTAGGTGCATTTGTAGAATCTATAAAGTAATCATTAAAGACGTTAGCTATTTGTATGGGATTATGAATATTTTTATTTTTAACTTTTAAATAATCAATATAGTGTTTATTATGTTGAGATTGCTTTTTACTATTTATTACATTCCACGAGGCCATGCATTTGTTCTTGGCAGTGTTGATATATTTTTGATTTTTTATTCTTTGAGACAAATGTATACATGATCTTAGTATCTTAGAGTATTTACGGTACCTAATTTTACTATTATATGATTTTTTCTTATAATAGGATAGTCGTAGTTTCCTTTTTGTTTGGCATGATGTTTTAAGGCCTTTTGTAAGCCATTCTGTTTTCTTAGTTTGATTTGAGATTTTAATATTATAAATTGGGAAACACAATTTATACAAAAGCATCAATTCATTATGAAAATGTGCAAAATCCGTGTTTGCACATTCAAATTCAAACAAGTTTTCCCAAGGGTAATCCGCTATTAAGGATTTAAACTTCTCTATATTGTCAGTACTGTAGTCACGCCTGGTTTCAAACCAGTGTCTAGGTAAAGTTTTGCGAATCTTGAGTGGTACAGTCAAAAATTGGGCTGTATTATGGTCTGATAGGCATAAGCATTTAGTGTTTCCAACTGCTTCTTTAATATTACTCGCAAAATGGTCGATGCATGACTTTTGTCGTGTAGGTTTCTTAATATGTAAGTCCAGGCTATAACTAAGAAGTGTTTCTGTAAGTTGTTCTGATATTTTATTAGATTTTAAAGTATCTATGTTCCAGTCTCCTGTCAGAATGATGCGTTTCTTAAAAGTTCTTAGTTTATCGAGAAGTAGGTGTAGTCTATCAAAGAATGTTCCGATGTTTGCTTTTGGCGTTCGATAAATAACTACAAGAATTAATTTATATTCTATCAACTCCAACCCGCAACATTCAAAACTTAATTCCATTGCAAAGTCATTTATTAGAGGCAGCTCTTTAATTTTTATACTGTCATTATGCAAAATGCAGACCCCACCGCGTTTTTGTTTAAACCTACAAAAGGAAGCACCCAATTTGTAACCTTTAAGGAGTATGTTAGATTCACTATGCTTTTGGACAAAGGTTTCTGAAAGGCAAATTATATCTGGAGTTTCATTATTTTCTGACATTTCGTTGAGTGCTACTTCTAAAAGTTCCTTCTTACCTAATACACCAGCTATATTCTGATGCATTATATTAATGCAATTATTTTTTATAAAAAAGAAAGTGGTTTTTGATACTGTGTGTTGGGCGTGCGAGAGAAAACATCGGAGAAAGTTTTAGGTGATGCCAATTTTTTTAAACAAGCTGATTCCATACCAATATATATATATATATACCATAAGAATGTCATTGGACATTCTTATACCAATATATACCATAAGAATGTCATTGGACGTATCAATGCGTTTATGTGTATGCATGAACGAGCGTATGTGTGTGTATGTGTGTATATTGATAGTGTGTATGCGTGCGTCCGATTGATTTAGTACTAGGTGTTTTACTTACTAATTAACTAACCATAAATCGACGACATTTTGGTGCTACAGTAGCGATCCTGCCTTTCGGACTGATAGTTCTGGGTTCGAGTTCGGAAGTGGCAAATGTTTGTGTGATGAATACGAGCATTTGTAACTGTGTCATGGGTATTTATATAAATATTAAATATCTTTGTATCATATATGTATGTCTATCCGTTACCCTAGTATCCACAACAAAAGCCTTACGGTGTTTTGGGCTAGGCTAATTGGTGTGAATGTAAGAAATATTGTTATGGATTATCCAATACAAAGCTTATACCGTTATCTTCAATGTTTATTCTTTTTAGAGTTGATTTAAATTGTTCGAATATTTCAGTGAGACATAACGGGGTACACTTAGTCAATTACAAAAGCAAATAATACTATCTGTGATTCTGTAATAGTCGGTGAATCTTAATGTCGTCTTGATCATCGTTCTGCATTAAATTATTAAGGAGTTATTTATTCTATAGAAGTATACAAAAAAAAAAATTAAGAAAAAACCGATTTTGATGTTTTTTTTTATTTTCTGGATTTTTTCCAACTGTACATAGGAGAGGTTCCATTTTAATTCACAACCAAAATATATTATTAATGAATATTATAATAACTGAGCTACAGCGTCGCGTGGCCGGGTCAGCTAGTGTATACGTGTGTATACGATATACTAAATCTCAGAAACTACAAGTGCTAGGAGTCTCATATTTTGCACGAGAGTTGTTTTTAGGACCTAAATGTTCACTAATATGGGATTTTGCGAAATTCAACCACTGAGAGGGTAAAACCAGGTGGCAAAGTTTGTATGAAACTTCTGAAATTTTCACGAGAACAAAGTCGCGGGGAATAGCTAGTAATTATATAATTTGATGGTGATTATTCTATCAGTCATATATTAGAACAATACACAATAGATATCTACTTCAAAATACCTAAACCTAGCCTTAGTTTTTTAATAGCGATTTTTTTTGTTACAATTTTAAACGCTTACTATTAAAATTGAACACGTGTTATAAATCAACGGTTTGGCTCGTATAGTAATCCTATTTCCCACAATATGCGAGTAGGTTGTTAACGTGTTGTTTTGATTGAATATACTAACCAGTTTCCGCGCTACTAATGCTTAGAACAACAAAGTCGCAATGAATATGAGAGGGTTGCCAATATTTGGAATTAGTATTGTGTGACAGATACCAACTTAACGAAGTGTCGAATTGAAATAAATTTGCAATTTTATGTGGCAAGGAAATGACGCCTTTGGACATACGGATTCTTAAAATAATCATTAGCGTTCATACTAATATAAGATTGCTAATACGAAATTAAATATTTGTTTTGCGCCCTCTGCATAAAACGTAAGGAACGATCCTTACGTTTTATTAAAGTTTAATCAACAGAACATAAACTTACAAAGTTTTCTATAAATCTTATAGAAAACTGTCAATTTTCTTTATTCAATTTTCAGCTTAAAGTCCAATGTAAGAAGGTTTAATATCAAAAGATATATGGCTCAGTTCACAAACAAATGTCAACTATTGAATTAATATATCTCATTTCATATTTTCATTTATTTGAATTCTATTTTTTTATATAAAAAATATCACAAAGAAACGAAATACGATAACAGTGATGAGAATTCATCTAAGCATAAGTTATAACGCATTTCTATAAAACTGCATTAATGGCCCCCATGGATCAGCTTGAAATGTATGTGACGCCATAACTCTATGAGTTCTTAGCCGATTTTTTCGTATTTTTGTAATTAATCGAACCAACAGTTTTTAGACTAAATCGTGACGTAGCCCGAATTTTGAAATTCGCAAGAATATAAAATTATGACCTAAAACATTGACTCTATGGGATGAGCAAAAAATGAATTTTTTCAAGCTTCAGCATATATACACCGAACTCTCTAGAGCTTATATTATTGAAACCACTAATTCGCTCCGCTCCAATGTATAGTGCTAGCAAAGCTTTATGCTTAGCGACTGCATCCACCTAGTAAAAAAAGGAAATAAAAGAAGATTCTTCATGTCGGCAACCCTACTTGGTAATGTAGGCGGGAAACCTCCTTAGTAATAAACTTTAGGTGCGACCATACATTGTTCATATTATTTTGAAACCATATGGATTCGAAGATTTTACTTCAACATACGCAATTTGTTTTTGTTTACAAACTTCGTGCGTACCAGTTGTGTCATAAAAAACAAACTAGCTTTCCGATACCCCGTAATCAGCGGTAGTAAAATTTAAATGTATGTTTGTATTATAATTGTTTTTATCTACTCTAATACTATAATACAAAGATTCTAAAACTGAAAACAAAATGCTTATGACAAACATTACGTACAGGCCAAAAATAATAAAAAAAAAGTTTCATTACGATACAGGTCTTGTATGGACACCTGTAACATAATATAACTTTTTTATCATAACGATACACCTATACAACCTCCAGCTGGACCAAGGAGGTTGAACCTCTACTTTAAAAAGGTTTCAATGAACGAGTCCTCGACGACCGACGCAACACGCATGCGCAATTGATGTTTGCACCTTGGCGCCAACATTTGACATTTAAATAAATTTGTTGTTATATTCAGCGTTTTATTTGCAATATTGTTTTACATATTATAGTATGAGAGTAGATAAAGTAGTGTATGACACTGTACATAACTTGGTCTTATAACACTCGTGTGATGCTATAAAAAAACTCGCCTACGGCTCGTTTTTTTAAAACACACTCATGTTATAAGAACCCTTATTATGCAACAGTATCATAAACTACTATTACGATTGTATACAAGATACACGCTATTTTAACGTAGTTTTGGCATTTTTGTTTGAACTAAAGATTTGATGATTTTTAACCAGCCTAAGTATCTGCTATTTATTTTAAATATCGATATATCCGATGCTTATTATATATATCGGATAAACATCAACCTGACTAGTTTTAATACTTTGTAAATTTGAATGTAGAAGTCTTAATATTTGGTTAACAAGACTACATTGGGATGCAATTCCGATGAAAAAATGAACAAGAATCACAATAGCTAGACGGTTGAAAATTTCACAAATTATGTATTTCTGTTTCCGCTATAACAACAAATGCTAAAAACAAAATAAAATAAATATTTAAAGAGGGCTCCCATACAATAAACGCGATTTTTTTTCTCTTTTTTGCTCGATATCAATAATGGCAACAGATTGAAATATTCACAAAATACTCAGTTGTATTTTTACTTTAATAATAAATAACATGAAATTTGTGTACCTACTGTTGTTTACCTAGTCAATGGTACGGAACCCTTCGTGCGCGAATCGCATTTGGCCGGTTTTTTCTTTTTCTTTGTCATTCAAAGTGTCGTTAATCCCGATATTTTGCAAGATTTTTGTTTTAGTTACTTAATATCAACGTTATTTGCTTTATAATATATAAATAATTAATATCGAATAGTGAATGTAAGGCTTGTGTTATGGATACTAGGGTAACGGATAGATATACATATATCATACTTAAATAAGTATTATTAACAGAAATGTATATAAATACCCATAACTCAGGTAATTTGTGCTCATATTCATCATACAAACATCTGCCCCTTCCGGGATTCGCACCCAGGACCGTCGGTGCGAAAGGCCGAATCGCTAACGTTGCACAAAGCGGTCGTCAAATTTGAATTTATACTTAACATTGGCAAAATGTAAAAATCTTGTAAGCCACGAAAAAGAAAAAAAGTATGGAAACATTTTTGACGTGATAACGTCTTATAAATTGGTTGCGGCTGGGAGTCACTTATGAAAAAGTGTAACGCTCGGTAACGTTACGATGAGTCACCGAACGAGAGAGAGGCCCGCCGAATGCCTTGCGTCTCTCTCCCACTCAACTATGATCGGTCTGCCGCGCGCATTGTGCAATTTAATTATATTCATATCAATAAATATTCTACCGAGAAAAAGACGTTGTCACGTAAAATCTTCGCCCGTAAAACCGACTTTACAGGCAAAAAAAAAAAAAAAAAAAAAAAACCGACTTTTTTTTTATCGTGAATAGTAAAGCGCTTGACCGCGTGAGTCGCTCACCTGATGGTAAGCGACTATGCCATCTAGGGGTGACGCTCTTGCCTAGAAGATACCTATTCACTTATTAATAAAAAGATCGCCATTTCTATCTTAAAACCGTTGGGAAAGTTGATTATTCCAGATGTGTAGGTACAGTAAACCCGGGCAATCGGGCTGGCAGCTACTAATAGATACTGTATGAGGCAGTGATGATTAAACGTTTCCACGCGGTCTAACAGAGCTCGTAAATTGTATAAAAATAGCAGGTCCCAAATTGAGTCAAGTAATTACTTGAATAAAACACTTTTTTAGTACATAAAAATAATGTGAAGGTAATGGAAAATATATATCAACCATTATCTTAGTCATCCTGTGATCACGGCTCCTGTAAAGGAGTCGAAACGTCAGGATTAAATATAAAATAAAAATATGCGCAGAATTCGTAAAAAAGTGTTTTATTCAAATGTGTAATGTTGCGCGGAAGTTTGAGAACTAAATAAAGTAATTATGTTAGTATTAACAAGCGGCCCCTCCCGGCTTCGCACGGGTGGACAAAATTCTTTTAAATTTTTTATATTATTAAATATTTTTTCGTTTGCGCCATCTAGCGTCCGGTAGACGTACTACTTGCGGTTAACGCATTGCTATGATAACATTAATTGATACAATGGAAAAAGAGAGGACAGACAAACACACAAACCACTGTGATCTTAGATGATAGATTAAAACTGGACCATAACCATATTTTTTAATCTCTTATATTTTGGAGTCGTTGCATGTGCTATCGTTTTGGAAAAACTGCATTCTTCCGTAAATCAATTTTTGAAGAACATAGCCTTATTTTTTTATAAAATAACGTGGCCATGAGCCCGTTTCAATTTATAATAATTTAAATGAATATAAAAGTTTAAAACTGTATAATGACGACCGTTTGGTGCAACGGTGGAGATCCTACCTTTTGCACTGACGGTCCTGGGTTTTAATCCTAGAAGGGCCAAATGTGTGTGTGTGTGTGTGTTTCTGAGTCATGGGTATTTTTATATATTTCTACTAATAATACTTATTTATGTGTAATGTATGTATGTCTATCCATAACACAAACCTTACAGCGCTTACTTTGGGCGAGGCTGATTGGTGTGCTTGTAAGAAATATTATTAATAATAATAAAATAATAATAATTTATTATAATATTTATTTTACAATCTATATCCGCCTTGCACTGATATATATTTTATTCCAATAAAGACCGTTAATTATTCATATATTACGGTTAGATAGCAGCAGTGACCTCGTCAGTTAACAGGCCTGCAAATAAACCTGGATTCGTCTGATGCCAACTGAAGTAGGTAAAGCTAACGTAAATATTTGTATATCGAATCAAATGTATGACTGCCATATAGACATAGAATAGAGATATTATTTAACAGAAAATTGATGACGTTTCAACTTTTATGGTCGAGTGGTTCGTATGCCGGTTTTCATGGTAACGCTACTCCGTGGTCTCGAGTTCGATTCCCAACCGGGTCGGGCAGGGTGTTGAGGTACCGTCGATGTTTCTGAGTTCCAATGCTTAAGCTACTTTACTTAGAGTTAGAACAATGTATGTGATATTTGCTATTATTATTATTATTATAATTTGATTATTCATTTAAGAGTGCTGTAGGAATCATGTCGTTTTTTGGAGTTCACTGCTTAAAAATTGATATATAAGGTGTCCAGTATGAAAAAAATTTGAAGAGTAAAATTTTGTGATTGAATGACAAATGTCCCTTTGTTTTATTATTTTCTGTGTATTTGTCTGTCAAAGACAATAGTTTTTAAGGAGTAAACTGCAGTCGTGCGTCGGAGCTGACACAATTATTTTTTTAATTCTGATATAAAAAACGTTAGTTTCGTGCAGAATAATTTTTAGCCGTTGTGTCTGTCATAGAAGACGATCAGTCAAAATTCGCATCCTGTTAAAATGATTGTTCTGATTGTGAAAGAAGAAAGAAAGGGACTCTATCTGAACATATTAAAATTGTAAATAATACAGAAATATCCAATAAAAATATGGACAATGCTGTGTAACTTGAACCTTCACTAACTACTCATATAAATATATATTTAGGTCACATGTAAATAATAGGTACATAAAAAAAATGTGACTTTTATTCCTATGAAAACACTCAATACAATTGAAACTTAGTCGCAAATTAAAATATCAACTTATGTTTTCTCATTTTAGTAACTATCTTGTTTACTTCTTACACTTCTGCGCATTGCACATTTTAATAAAACAAATTTTTAACTAATATTTTATATTTAATCCTGACGTGATCAGATCACACAACGACTAAGGCAATGGCCGTTATATATTTTCTACTACCTTCACAATATTTTAGTCGGACACGTTTTTAAATGTTAAAATATCTGTTTTAATAATCTGTCGTTAATAATATAACACATTATTAACGACTCATTGTTTACAAATGATCAATATTACTGAAGATAAACGCATTACTGAGAATAAATCGTATACTGTAACATCAACCTGTTTATCATGATGTTAATATAAGTAACTTAATTCTTAATGGTACCGAGACAAACCAGTACGCGAGAATCCAGTTGGACGTGATATTGCTTACTAGTACACGATGTGTGGTAAAAAACTGACTAAGAATATACTGACCTGTGTAAATAAAGATGGACTTCTTGCTCGCTTTCTTAAATTGTTGTTCATCTATAGATATTTACTTGATACTTATTTGAAACTGATACTTGTTGACTTTGTTGTAATCGCGAAATGACGCGAAATGTTGACAGGTTATATTGTGATCATGGATGAAAAACCAAAAGTGTCATTTAGTAAAAAAAAAATTACACATTTGTAATATTTTATTATAATTTAACTGCTGTATTGCTAACGAGAGTCTGATACTAGAGCTGGGAGGTGGCTATAGGAACTTCGTAATAAAAAAACATAACCCCATCGAGTTTGAGATTTTTAAGCTTTTAGTTCTTTCCATGAACAAGTATAATAATAAAAGGTTTTTAAATGTTTTTAAACTTATATCTTCTTTGTTTTGTATTCAGCTCGTAATGAAAAGAAAAAACGTATGTTTAAAATGCAAGTCACATATTTAATTTATGAGCATACTGCACACGTGCAATATAATATAATATTGTGATAGTGAACTTTTTATAAGTCGTAGATTGACTTGAATGTTTACTGTCCTTGCGTCTTTGTAATAAAACTGATATTTGAACAAATCTTTCGTATTAAAATATAATGTACCATATTTTATTCGAGCTGTCAAAAGTTGAGAAATTCATTCCCCTGCCTACAATGGTTTATTTTTATATTTTTAAGTGCTCTTTTATTTATGATTTGACTATTGTTAGAGTTTTTTTAATATTCAAATACTGCAAAGATAGGTTCCTTAGAGTGTATAATAATATGAGGTCAATTACAACGATATATTGGGGCATTTGGTCTGCTGTTTTTAGGAAATGTAATAATATTGACAATTTTGCCTATTGTTCTTTATTTTATAATTGTATTTTACAACAAACTCCTCGATCTGTACTTCAACAAATATGTTTATATCAGCGTTCTGCTTAAACTTTAATATTTTATTTTACTAAAACACACAAACAGGTCTCTCATCGACGGTAGGAATCCTGCCTTTCGAACCGATGGTCCCGGGTTCAAGTCCTTGAAGGGGCAGATGTTTGTATGATGAATATAAGCATTTATGACACAGTTATGGGTATTTATATATATCGCTATCAATATTACATATCAATGTAGCATATATGTATGTCTATCCGTTACCCTAGTCCATAACACAAGCCTTACAGTGCTTACTTTGGGCTAGGCAAATTAGAAAAAAATTAAAAAATATTTCCACTGTTTACTATATTTTTAATTGTATCCATAAAAAGTTGCTTATAAAACTCTTTGTTTCTAACTGTACATAAAAAAATTCTATATGTATAAAAGCAAAAGGGCACTCACTCATCACAAAATCTCAGAAACTATACGTGCTAGCAGCCTCATATTTTGCATGTGACTTCCTTTTAGAAGACGGGATTTTGCGAAATTCAACCCCTAAGGGGGTAAAACGGCAAAGTTTTTATGAAACTTATCGAATAATATTTGTCTTGTTAATCAGGTTCCGTTATGAGTGCGAGGGTCGGTCGGCGGGTTCGATACCCGGGGTGCACAGCACGCCCGAGAGCAAGACCTTCCCCACCATCAAGATCTGCGGCTACAAAGGCTGCATGGTCATCGTCGTCTCCTGTGTCACCAAAGAGGAACCTTACAAGTAAGGATATAAAATATATTTTTCTATATAACGAGCAAGATATTTACATATACCGTGATTTAATTCCAACGTCACCGACTTACGACCAATGTCTGTTAAACTAGCATGGTCAATGAGCAAAATCACTCATTTTTTTTTTTTCCAAAATTTAGTGCTATTTTAGTGCCGAAACCAAAAATTTGGTGCTCAATTAGTGTTGTCGATATATGAAAAGAAATATACACATTAAAAAAATAATTTTAAATATTTTCAATAAACATGCAAGCCAGCACTTGAAGGACTGAGTTAACGACTTCTGCAGTAGAAATCGCTTATTGGAGAGGCATAAAAATTTAGCGCTTAAAGTGGTTAATGGTCGCGGTGATACTGCACTGCAGGTTTAAACTAATGTGGAGGGTAGTTGTTTTTGCTTATCTGTTATATATCATATAAGCTACAGTTCTTGTATTTTTTTAAGGTCTATGTTATGTAACAGTACCTCGTAATTATTGCGAAATAAAAAATATTATTATATAAGTATTTAATCAGGTAAGCAGCCATAAGATTATCAGTCTTGACTTGAATTTATAAGACGTTTCACCTTTCTAAAAGGCTGCAAACCGCTACACAGCAGGAATTAAATACGATGACATATAACTAAGATACTGAATATATATTTTCTGAAATTAAACTAGTCAATACTGTGAACTCGTCAAATCAAATCAAATAACTTATTTGCAGAAATAGTAAATAGATTATACTTTATTAGTACTAAAAATACATTGCACTTATCGATAAATAACAATAGAAATATACTATATTAAATAAATTTAAAGAAGAAGAACGTGCATAGTTACATTTCCAAAGCTTCTTCTAAACAATGACACTTGAAGAGTTCGCAATATCGTCAAGTTCTTCTCGATATTGCGAACTCGTCAAGTTCTTTTCGATAGTCGTCATAAATAGATACTGAATAAAAAGGTCTACTTTTAAGCTATCGGTATCCTAAAAGAAAAACATTATACTCGTAGTTTAGTACTTGATAAATATACAGTAAATAATAAGAATTAAAACTGTGAATTCTATATCGTAAATTTTATGAGCATACTTTAGTGCTGAATCACCGTAACCTGTCTTAACATGGTTTTTTGATCCGTGGACCAAATGCGAATAACTTGTTTTCTTGCTTGAAGAAAAAAACAGCTCTTGTCAAGTTTATTGCGGCTTCTCCATTATCCATTCATCCATCATTAACCCCTCTGGTAAACAAATGGTAAACAAAGAAAAATAATAATGATTGTATCATGTATAGTCAGTTCCATACATTTTAGATTTAGTACAGATTTTACACCAATAGATGTCACTAGTTTGAATTTGGAATCTAGTGCGACAGAAGTCTTAGAAAAGAACATTGTTTTATCACTTTTTTATTACGCGATCTAATTTTTTTTTCTTAGTTTATTGATACCTAGTTGTAAAAATAATTGTCATAGCATAAAATATATATCGATGTCCACATGCAATAAGGCGCTAAAGTGGTGTAATGAACTTTTTACTTTTTTGGCGAAAACAGAATTTGCAGACGAATACAGTTTATTTTTCTGATTTTTCATCATGATATTTATGAAGATTACGCAACAGTATATAAGTTTATTGCAGGGAAATGAATTTACAAAATTAAGCCACCAAATTACTGTAACGCATTCTTACAAAAAATAATGTTTTTTTTTGGTAAGTCACGTTTATCGGATTATTGTCGTAAAAACCTCAATAAGGTTTTGGTAAACCCTAATACAACCTTATACAAATAGAAACTCATCAAGAGGTCAAGTGATCGGAAGGCTGATTTGTACCTTGTAGAGAATAAGTTTGGTGATACAACGAGGTAAGGTTTTCAGTCGTATGGGCATGGGCAAAGATATAAGGGATATTTTTCTATTTAGTTTTGTACCTATTGTTTTTAAGTTTGTTTTTTGTGGATTAAGTAGTTATAATCGTATATTTATTATGTATATATGTGTATAAAAATTACGTGCCGCAATGAACTCCGAAATTCCTCGACCGCTTTTAATGATTTTTTTCATTTTGCTGGATTGGTTCTCACTTATACTTTGTCCAATGTAGGATGATACTTTTGACAGGTGTCACTTCCTTATTGCTACGTACTAAGGTTGCGTTTGTTTCCTTATGTTTGGCTTGTAATTGCAATAGCAACTTTATACCCTCTATATAGGTGTCAACTGTCAAAAATATCGTCTTACATTGGACAAAGTATAGGACATAGGATAGGTTTCATTGTGTTCAGAATCAAAAAAATATATATATTATAATAACTGAATGTCAGCAAAACGAGGCCATGTTAGCTCGTTTAACTATAAAAAAATCTTATACAAAATAGTAAATATTTTCTCCTGTAAAATAGATTTATATATGTTTAGGTTTGATATAATTTTGTGTGATTCAAATGTGATTAAATCACGATGTAAGATCGTTTATTAAATGCATATCCGCGTCGTAACTCTATAATTTATCGAAGGCCGCATTCGAGAAAAGTGAAAGTTATGCATCCGTTTTTGGCGGCTCGACGAGCTCGTGGGGAAATACGAGCGGCGTATGCGGTCGACACATAATTATTTTGATCCACTTTTTTAATTTAAATAAAACAACTTATTTATGGTTTTTTGCGCATAATTATTCGACTCTTTTAAAACAGTTTTACCTTTTTAAAACAGAATGAAGTTATATGTGCTCTAACGATGTAAACGATGCCTATTCACTCGTGACTTGAACACCCCTAAATTGTAACAAACCACAGACTCAGGCAAAGAGTTCCTCTCTCTAGCGGTATGGATCACGAAATTGGAACAAGAACGCTTAGTGCGACTCTTTGGTATATCAACCGTATAAGGGTGGCGCCTATTTGTAAATTTGCTTGTCTGATGAAAAAATGGGAACGGCGGAATAAGGCTGTGCAATTCTGCTGCACACTCCGAAATGTATCCGATACAAAAAGGAAAGGCTAACTATCTTCTATGTTCAAGGATTTTCAGCTTATTATCAAAAATATCTTCATTGCCGATCAGGTTTATTGTTGGTTTAGAAGAACGTTTTTGTTTCCAGACCGCACCCCCACAATCTGGTAGGGCGAGACTGCCAGATGGGCGTGTGTACGGTCAAGGTGAAGACCGAGGGCGACGCAGATTCGTGCCAGGTGCAGTTCAAGAACCTCGGCATCCAGTGCGTCAAGCGACGCGACATCGCTGAAGCGCTTCGGGTCCGCCAGGATCTGAGGGTGAATCCCTTCAAAAGTGAGCATATCTTATACATTTTAACATTCATCTCTTAAAACGTCTATTAATGCTTTGTTCTTGATGAAATCAGTGGCCATCTTGATGTACTTATTGATTTTATAGTTCAGAGGAGCTAAATTAAAAATGCGCAATTATGGTAAAAGAAAAATAATAATTATATTCTTTCAAAATATTTTCCACTATAAGCTATACGACCGACTCCTAGCACAGCAGAATATAAAGAGAGAGAAATTAAAGTGATTTGAATGGAACGTGTCAAAGATCTAATGAGGGGATTGAATGAATGAACAAATTTACTTTAAAGTTTACTTGTCATATTAATTTCAAATTCAACAGTACTAACATAAAATTAGTATCATTTTACAAAATTGCTATAATGATTTTACAAAATAAAAATTAAATAATGTTCGACAATTTGAGCATTTTAGACCTTTTTAGCATTCGTCTATTAAAACTTCTATTCATGCTTTGTTTTAGATAAAATCAGTGGCCATCTTTATGTATCAAGACAAAAATTATTTTCATTTTACAAAACTGCTCTGTTTTGTCAAATAGCGTGACGTTAAATTTTTTTAATAATAAATGGTATTTTGTTTTATAATTTTTATATATTTTATGCATTTTCAATGCGATCTTATAAGATAAATTATTATAATAGAAAACTACTAGAAAAAATCGACTCGACATTGATGAAACAACGCTGGCCTACAGCGTAAAATCGGGAAGGTACTAGAAAATTTCGACGAGTGTTCACAGGGCTCGGTAGCTCAATTGGGAGAGCATTGGACCGGGTTTCCAAACATTGCGGGTTCGATTCCCGCCTGAGAATTCACTTGTGACCCGAGTCGATTTTTTCTAGTATTTTTCTATTATAATAATTTATCTAATAAATGGTATTTATTAAATCAATATTCACGTCGGTCACCCTGGTCGTTCCTAGAATCATTTCACATCCTGTTGTGATAAATTAATTTGCTAATTATCAGAAAAAATACTTTTTTATAAAGTTATTGTTTTATATAATATCGTTATCAATGTTTACAATGAAATTTCTACCAAAGTACAGTTGACAACACACCATCTATGCACGACAGAAATAAAATTATACTTATATTTTTTTATGCATTCATAATGCAATGCAATATTTATTTATAAAAAAACAACTCCCACCTGAGGGCTTGGAGGCGTAGTTTTTTTTTATAGGTGTATTTTATATCTTATAAAATTGTTTTTATTAAAATTACATTACATTACAAGAACACAGTAGTTATTTAATAATTTAGCTGCTATATTTATATATTTTTTTATTTTGGTTTAGATGGTTTTGATCAATGTAATAATATGAATGATATTAATTTTCTGGTAAACTGTAAGCCATAAGTAAATTGTTTTAAATAAATAAATCTAAAGAAATTAAAATTTGAAAAAATTCAACTTAAAATAAATCTAAAGAAAATAAAATTAGAAAAAATGCAACTTATCTCAAGTGTCCGGTATAAAAATCTTGCAAGTTATATGCTGTAATAACAACAAAAACTAAAATTGTATAACTTGATGTGTTGTCGACTGTACTCATATAAAAGTTACATTTAAACGAATAGTCTGAATTCGCGGTCTAAGTTCAAAGTAATTTTTAGTGTTATATTATAATAGTATTAATAATATTTATTAACATACAAGTCAGCCTATACTTAAGGCTTGTGTTATGGATACTAGGGTAACAGATACATATACTATACATAGATATACTATAACTACCTTCAACGTCGAAAGTAATAATATTACAAATATTAAACATTCGATTAAGATGGAACCAGCTATAATAATGTTTTTAATTTTTGTTTTTGCCATTTTCATTGCCATATTTCTTACAATTATACTTATTGTCTTAAAATAACAAAAATTAAAAATTACAAAGTGTCAAAAGAAGTGTGCGCGCGCGCACGTGTGTGTATGAGTTTGTAAGTATGTGTCCGTGTGTATATGTATGACTTGTTTACTGATGATTATTATAGGTTATAGTTTATTTTTATTTCATTTTTATTTGTCCATATTTGCTTATTGCTCTTTTAGGCAACTCACAAATTTCGCTTGTCTCCCTCCTGCTATTTAACAGTTCAACCGATTCGAACGAATTTTGCCATGAACGTACATGATTATAACCTGACGGACATAGGCTATGTAAAAAAAATATAGACTTTACCATAAGGGATAATTACCGAAAGAAAAATTCAAAAGCTGATCACAGCCAAACCGCTGATACTACATTGATGACATTTGGCGCCAAAACTCACATCGTGGTCGTGACTAATGTGCAAAAAAAAGTTTTGAAAATTGCTGAGACTACATTGATGAAATTTAGGTAAGGTAGTGCTTCGCTCAGTATTTGCAAACAGCAGCAGCATTGCAGACCTAGTTTAGCTTTGTGTTATATATAGTGTTTATATACAATTCGGGCCGATAATTGATTGGTTCGCTTGAATCAGAGCGGTGTCGTAACAATACGCGTTATTCCCGTGGCGGTCGCGGCTATATCCGGCGTCGAGACGATCGCTTTTTATGTAGGCGAGCGACCATCCCGTCTGAAGTCACCTTTCACTTCCTAACCGTTCATCAATAGAGATTTATTTGTATTTTTCACGTTTACAACACTCTATAATAATATCACAATATTTCTTGGCTAGTAGGGTAACAGATAGACATACAAAGATATGTAATATTAATAGAAATATATATAAATACCCGTGACTCAGGTACAAATACTCGTATTCATCTAACGAATATCTGCCTCTTCCGAAACCAGGAAGTAAGCTACATTTTTTTTGTTTTGCTAATGATAAACATATTGTTTACAGCGGGATACAGTCATAAGAGCCAACCGCAGAGCATCGACTTGAACGCTGTACGGCTGTGCTTTCAAGTGTTCCTCACAGATGAATCCTACAAGGTAACACAACTTGAAGTAATTATAACAAGAAAAAAAAAAACAATTTATTTCAAGTATAACGCGTACTTTACCGTATTAAATTTGTTATTATTTACTAAGTCAGTTTAATTTTAAATAAATCATTTTATTTACGGTCTTTCGCATAATTTATATACAATTCTGACGTTTCAACACCTTTACAGGAGCCGTAATCACAGCATACTGAGGCAATGGTCGTCATATATGTGCTTCTACCTTCACAATATTTTAGTCGGGCACGTTCTCTAACTGCTAATACAAACTTATTAAATTTTCACTACGATTACGGTGTACATTACTGAGTCTACACCGTACGTTGAGATGACACGTTGAGTCTGAAACTTATGCGCAAAAACCCGTAAATAAGTTTTTTATTATTTTAATGTGTAATGTACACCAAAGTGTAAAAACTAAAAATTAAAACATTTTTTGTTTTTATTTATATTGCTAATGTATATCACATTTTCACGAATGTTATGTTCGTCATTATTGTGACAGGTTGACATGGTTATAAGGTCTATCTAATTGCTCATGATTGTACAAAGCTAGTCCTTAGGTCTACGATTACGGACGTTAAGCACCTTACGAAATGGCCGGTCTTCGGATGGGTGACCGAGTTTTATGTGTGCAGGTGCAACGCGCCCTGGCGCCAGTGGTGTCGGAGGTGGTGTACGACAAGAAGGCCATGTCGGAGCTGCTCATCGTTCGGTCCTCGCATTGCTCGGGGCCGGCGAGGGGTGGCACCACCGTCATCCTGCTCTGCGAGAAGGTGAGATATCACACCACACTACCATACCTAGTGACTGGTTGCCACTCCCAAGAAGGTGGCCACCACCCTGCCTCCACTGGACATAATCGAGTTTTATCCGAGGGGTTTTTAGCAAGATAAGCCTAAGATGTTATGAAATAAACCATTGGTTGTTTATTAATAGGTGACGCGTGAAGACACGGAAATCTGGTTCTTCCACGATGATTGGAACGAGCGGGTGCCCCCAGAGCTCGTCCACAAACAACTGGCGGTCGTGTTCAAGACTCCGCCTTATGGCGACCAGAATATATCCCATCCGGTCACGGTGAATAAACATTTTTCATTTTCCCATTCATAACTTAACTTTATAAAATTTATATATTTTATGCATTTTTTAAATGTTATCTTATAAGATAAATTATTTTAATATAAAAATATATGAAAACATCGACTCGGCTCACAAGTGGATTCTTAAACGTGAATCGAATCCGCAACCTTTGGAAGTCAGTGTTTCTAGTATTTTTCTATTAAAATAATTTAGCTTACTGTAGTTTAAATTCAATATTAAAGTACTAATTCCCAAAAGAAGTTAGATTATCAAGCCATATATTACTTACCACATTTAAGAATTGTTTTAAAAAAATTACAGCAACTTGAATAATTTCAATTTACAAAAAAGTTTTATATGTTATTTCCTCATTCGTTTAATTCCTAACGTATCGTTTAATTATAAAACGTGAGATATTTTGATAATACCACTATTACCGGATTAATGACGTGTTTAATTTTGTTGGTTAAATTCAATCCGCCGTTACTGATCGATACCGTGATCATCCTTTGATCGCGGACCCTTTAAAAGTGTCGAGATTGACAGGATTAAAAAGAATCTAAATCAATATGCGTGATAGTCTCTGTTTAGGAACTAAAAAAACCAAAAGTGCTTGAATGAGTCAACAGTAAATGTTTTTCCACAGGTCCAGTTCCAATTGCATCGTCTCTCCGACAGCGCGAAGAGCAATGTGTACAATTTCGAATACATCCCCGACGGGCAAGGTACCAGGAAACCACTCCCAGATCTCGCCTCGTTGGCTGCCCTTCTGCCCACGCCTCTACCCCAGTCTCCCAACCCTGACCCAAACAACAACGAAAACGCCCTAGTTTCCTCCACCAGTGACTCCTTAACCCCTGACGATACCACTTCTGTGACGGTAGACGTGAACGGAAATGGGGATGTAGAAATGCCAGACTCGAACGAACGAAGTCTTAACGAACTCCTTGATCAGGTCGCGGAACTAGACGAGATATACACGGAAAACCGAACGCGCTTAGAAAACATAACCTCTCTAAACGACGAAGATTTAGAGGATTTTAATGACGCGGGAACTTACACCAGTCTCCAACTGGCGTTTAAAAATCCCGTGCCAATTTCCGAGCCGGAACCGTACGAGGATACCCCGATAAGTTACCGCGGTCCAATCATAGAGTTCGCGCCCCTTAAACGGGATACCGACGACAAAGCTCCCCCCCTTCCTCCAAAAAGGGTCCGTAAAGTCTCTTCCACTGAACCTTTCAAAACGAGCCAAACATCTGTCGACAGCATCCTTAAGCCGGGCAAACAGCTGCCTCTCTCTAGAAACCCTGAGGTTTTAGTTACGAAATCGGAGCTGACGGTAGCTCGAAGCGAACCAGCTCTCCCCCCAGTTAAGAAACGGTCGTTCTTCTCCCGCCTTTTCAGGAGAAAGGAGAAATCTCCCGCTCCCAGCGTAAAATCCGAGGGTCGGAAAGAGAAAAAGATGAAACTCGTAGGCAGATCGATCAGCAGCGTATCGGGGCAGAGGCCGTCCAGGTTCAAATCCTCAGTATCCCACACTTCGTTGAAAGACAACGCGTCGAACGCCGGATTGAGCTATGCAGATAGCATTACCCATATTTCTTTACACGCGGATGACGAAAAGTCAGCATCCCAGCCTTGTTTGAATCCTCTCGGTTCAGCAGTGCCAGATGGGACGATCCTGGTGGCTGAGAGTGTGCTGGCCCTGGATGCAACTGCCTTCCGGAAGCTCCAGGATGACCTGGAACTGACGGAAGCTGAGCACTACGCCCTTTACATGGCGGTGGCACCTCATGCCACTGCTTCCGAGTTCGATGAGACCAGTTGTTACTATTCGCCCGTGGACGCTAGCAAATTTCATAATTAAAATTCTAATTTCAACCTTATTTCACACGCAATAAGCTGAAAACGCTTTAAATCGTGTATTTTTTATCTTCGAGTTCGTTGAGACCAGCTGCTACTAATCGCCCATGGTCACTGCTAAATTACACAATTCTAATTATAATTTCAATCTTATTTCCAATGCAATAAAGCTGAAAACGCTTTGTGTCGTGTCATGTTTAAATATACCCGTTAACCACTCGTACCGCCTTCGAGTTCGATGAGACTAACTGCTATTCACGTAGACACTAGCTAATTTCATAATTAAAATTCTAATTTCGACCTTGTTTTGAATACAATAAAGCTGAAAACGCTTTGCAACTGGAGTCGTGTCATTTTGACACATTTTCTAAATATTATTTTTATTAATAAACAATATTTATAATATTTCTATTAACACCTCGTTACGTTCATAGCGAGAGTCGAACTCTGGTTAAAGCTGACATCTCAACTGATCGACTTCGGCTTATGATTTTTAAAACGATTTCGTTTTAATATGTTACCATTAATTTAAAATTGTATTACTTATTTTAGATATTTAATTAACCAACGAAGCAATATTAGTTACTTGTCAACGAATTTAGAATAATGAAAAGAGGCAGCTATTTATATTAGTTCTTTACTAAATGCTAATATTAATTATATTTCGTTATCTGCTTGTTTCTAGTTAGTTAATATTAACACGCTAATTTGTTGGCTATACATACATATATATTAACTTTATATAAGTTAATTTATAACTTTTATTGAAATGACTTCCGATTTTATTTATTTAAAAACGACGATTACAACGATAATTAAAATAATTTATTTGAAGCTTATAATTTTTTAAATAGTCACGATCTCGTCAAAATATTGAAACGTTGATAATAATAGTTGCATCATTCGTTATTAACTTATATACATAACGTTAATAACATACTTTGAAATAAACATTATTTTGCGTTCACAGTAGTAAGCTACGAACCATCTTTAACGTTTACGAGTCCGGCATAAAAACACATATCCTGCCTTACGAAGTCCTCCCATCCTGAAATGCCAAATTTTTCGATACCTTTATAATAATTATAAGGAAGGGCATACGTCAATTATCATACGTATTTATATCATGTATTCAGTCACTTGATTAATATGACAATATTGTAAGCATAAATGCATACAGTTCTCAGTATGAACAAACTTAAAACTGACAAATTTATTCAGTCCAAATTGAACTCATTTAGTTTGAATTAAGAATACAAATGGAGGAGAATTCGATAACAGTCGTCTAATTATACATCTACTTTTAGCGTGGGACAAAAATCTGTTCAAATTATTAAAAAAAAACTGGTTAAATTAAAATTCATAAATTTAGAAAAGAACCGTTAAACCAGTATAATAACCTTACAGCGAAACAAAAAAAGGCAAATAATATTTTAAAAATATTGGAAGAATTAATGTTTGTGTAACTTGAAAAATTAAAATATGCTTTGAATTGTAATATTATGTGTGACAAGACATTTGAAGTCAGTTTAAAAAGTTTTAAACGGTTTTTTAGACCAATTCAATCCGTTTTTATTCGGTTAAAAACGGTTGATAGCACAGACAATGTCGATTCACATTGAAACATGTTTTCTTATGTTTAAAGATGTTTTTAATATTATTGTCTTTATAAATCTTCAAGCATAATTCTAGTCTATTATTTCGTTGCATTATTTAATAATTCGATTGGTATGTTTCTAGATTATCATTCGATAACAACCGGTAAAAGAAGGAAGATACTATCTTGCAATTTACAGGAATATGATGAGAGTAAGTTTCCTCTCAAATTTATTATGTTATTTCATGTGGGTCAAACGGTATTTAATAATTATTTATATTTATTATAACAAAAAAATATGCGTATAATAAATGTTCTATGTTGGCTAACATTATTTTATAAGAATTATAATAAATTGTACTTAAACATAAAAGTATTTTTAAATAAGCATTATTATTTATTATATTTATTGGTGTACGGTGGAGGTATATTACTAACGTATTAGATAAATCATAATTTAATATTATTCTATAAAGGTGAAGGTTAGATTAAGTTTTACAAATATTATTTTTGGTATCTTGTGACTTGTGTATGGGTAACCCGTTGGCTTTTAATTTATTTAAAAACATAATTTTAAATCAAGTTCTGAAAACCCAATTATGTTTTAGAATGGTGAAATTTGGGTTTTCGGACTAGATTTTGGCCAATAGGTAAACCACAAGAGGTATATGTTATAACTTATTAAAATTTATGGTTATTGTTTTTGATTGCTATGTTTAATTAATTGAAAAAATATTGGTCTTATTGTGATAGCAATGGAGTCGGTTACACTTTTAAATATTGACATAGTTGATTTTCATTAAATGCATTTTAAATGCTCGTATTAATAAAAAGCATAAGCGCATTAAGTAGCTGAAAGCTCTAATAAAAAAATTAGTAAGACTAAAGGTTTTGCCAGTGAATGATAAAAATAACGAAATTTATTTAATTTTAATTGTATTAGGGAGTGTTACCAGAACCAAAAAAGTTACTAAAAAAATTACATTTTTATACTCATATAATGACACGTTCTAGAGTCTAGAATCTAGACAGACATTTTGATATTACAATGCAATTAATTATCAAATAAATGATATGCTGAGAATGGCGGCTATTTTTAAGTAATAGTGCAATTTCTGCAGCGAGAATGCTATAAGTACAAAAGTATTAATTTCGGTTTAAAAGCTAATATGGATATGTGTGTGTTTTAACCAAAAATGTATAGTGCTATTAAACTTCGCTTGAAGTTAGGTGATTATTAATTATTTAATTGTAACTGATTGGGAAATTCAAAATTTTATAATTTGTATATGTTATGTATTATATTTATTATTGTGTGATCTGTTATATATAAAATAATTTATGTCTCAATTGAATTTATTTGTTACTTAAAGAATTGGAAACTATATTTGAAATGTTTATTTTGGAATGAATCTTATTGTTATAATTTTAAGGTGCAAAACATATCTATTATTGAACATTTTGAAATATATATTGAGGTTTTCGATGAATTTACATCACAGACAGCGTGTAGTATTATAGATTGTAAAGTTTATACATTAGATTTATAGAGCCGAGATAAACTGAGAGTCTGCGGAAAATTCGTCGAAAACAATTCGTCGAAAACAATTCGTCGAGAACAATTCGCCGAAAACACAATTCGCCGAAAACACAATTCGTCGAAAAACACAATTCGCCGAATCACAATTCGCCGAATCACAATTCGCCGAATCACAATTTGTCAAAAACGGATACTGCATGGCACTTTATGAACTGAGCAAATTTTACGGAGTATTCAATCCCCAAGTATAACCGAATAGATTACTCTCTGTTATACAAAAGCATCGACTACCTTACGCATATATGTTCCTTAATTTTACCCGCTTGAGTTGAAAGACAACGATTTCAGATGTAGGACAAAACTGGGTTTAGGACGTGTGAGGTGTAGGACGCTATACTTGAAAATCTATATGACTATTTCCCGCTGTAAAATCTGTGAAGAATATTTTCTGTTGCGTTCGAAAACAAAACTTTAAAAATTTTCCGCTGTAGTTAGAAATATTTATTAATTTTTCCCTCTATAGTTAGTTATCTTGAAGAATATGTTCCGTTATAGTTTTGAAACGGAGTACCACGCAATAGTCCAAGATCTATCCGCAATAGTTGAAAATCTCTGACTATTCCCCGCTGTAGTTGAACATTTCTATAAATATATTTTCCGTTATAGTCGAAGGTCCCTAAAAATATTGCCCGCTATAGTTCGAAACAGTATTTGTACCGGAATTTCTGCAAATCTTCTATAAATTGCGATTCGACGAATTGTAATTTGGTGAATTTTGATTCGGCGAATTGTGATTCGGTGAATTGTTTTTCGACGAATTGTGTTTTCGGCGAATTGTGTTTTCGGCGAATTGTGTTTTCGGCGAATTGTTCTCGACGAATTGTTTTCGACGAATTGTTTTCGACGAATTGTCCGCAAATCAAACTGAGCTGCGAAATATTTCAATTTTTTATTTTTGCAAAAATGCGAAAATTGAAGTTGGTGTATTCTGTTGCTCGGTGCCATAGAGATTTTTTACATTTTTATACCAAAAAAATCTATTTGACGACTTTTGTAGTGAAGCTTGATTGATGCGGATTCTATATTAATATGCTAATTTTAAAATGAAAATGTTTTTTTATTTATTTTCGACAAGATATCCACAAACATGCAAACGAGAAGCGAAGGTACGGCTGTGTTTTGTGGCATGACTGTGATTTTTTACTTTTTTTAGTTTTTTTTTATTCACACATATTCATGTTATCTTTGAATGAGTTTTTTTTTAAAACAATACATGCATGTTTAGTTTAGGTGGTGGTTTTAATATTTTTACTTTTGTTTATAATTTATTTTTATTTAACTTATGCTGACGTGAAGTTAAATCTTGCATGCATCCTTTTTCGTTTTTGATAATATTTAAACGTTTTTTTTTTGTTTATTTCAAAAGCTTGTATTGATTGGTTATTTTATAAATAGTATAGTTTGTAGTTTTATAAATTGTTACTGTAAATAATTAATCGATACTCGTTATATATTTAAACTAATTTTGATAATAAAATTACTTAATAACTTGGACGCAATCAAATATTATGTTTCTTTTAACAAATTTGTTAAAAGAAACAAAGTTCCTTTATTTTTCTATTTAAAGTTAAAAAAGGGATCTCTTTGCATAGAGTTTTCGCTCTTATTTAATCTATGCATCCAAATTAAACTTTTTTTCATAAACTTTCTGATCACACTTGTGTGTTGGAGCTAGCTAATAAGCGAACTGTCTATTCGTTTGACCACATATATTTTTTTAAAGTTTATAAACAAAACAAAATTTAAAAAATTCATAAAAATTTAAGTTCAAAGTGAAACAAGAAATTATATTACAAGAGGCAAACTTGTCAATACCACACAATAAAACTTGTATCTTATTGAGATGCGCTTGCGCATGTTGTTAAAATTGCTATAATAGACGAATAGAGAGGTTGCTATTAACTAATGGGGACGGGGATATCTCTATTGCTATAACTTTTTATTAATTAAATATCAATTCAAATTATAGATAAATTGTTGTAAATTCTTTATGACGGGTGTCGAAATTTAGCTGTTGTGCGCTGTACATAAGACTTATTTTGGTTTGTTTGTTTTTCATTATAAGTTTTTTAATATTGTTTATTATCTTCAGGACCTCTGGCCGAAATCCCTTCAATCAAATCGGAGCCTCGTGGTAAGTATACTTTAATTGTACAGTCAATATTAAATTTCAACTTCAACCCGAAGATGTCAAATTCATGTTATCAATTTTCAACTTTCTATCCAATACATAAAGTTCAATATCAATTTTAAAAATAGAATCTCGTGATAGTGTCAAATCGCTTATTATTTTGTAAATTTAAAACTAAATTATCATTGATACTAAACAGGTTGTAAAGTTTTTCTACACAAAGAAACTGTATCTTTATTAGTTATTTATTTCATTTTTATCTTTCACAATAAAATAAAAAAAAACTTATAAAAACAACCGCATGTGGGATCCCACTTTATGTGGGATGCGGTTATTTTTTATAAGCGTACTTTAAATACTTTAAATATTACAAGACAACAGTTTTGAGGTCTTTATAGCTCAATTGAAAGAGTACTCGCCCGTTTAGCGATGTCAGTTCGAGTCCCATTTGAGACAAATTATTTTTTTTTCTTTAAAAAAATTCTTTAGACAACTGTTGTTTGTTATAATGGTATATAATTATGGTAGTTATATTAGAACACTGTGTATTAGCTGGCGGTTCTCACAGTTGTATACGTTTGTCAACAGATCCCAGGACACCTCCTCATAATATAAACAACCCAGCGTACGCTGAACAGGTATGCATTTTTGTATAACACTGCTCATTGCAAATATACATACATTAATACAAAATCTAAGATTCCGCCAAAAAATTTGACCGCGATGAACTCCGAAACTACTCGACCGATTTTGATGTTTTTTATTTAATTTTTCTGGATTTTTTCTGACTTAGGTTATAGGATATGTTTCATTCTAATTTATAATACGTGACCGGGTCAGCTAGTATTTCTATAAGATATAAAATACGCTTGTAAAAACCAACTACGCCTCCCACCCGAGGGCTCGGAGGCGTAATTGTTTTTACAGCCATATTTTATATCTTATAGAAATGATTTTTGTCAAAATAAATTATTGTATTGTATTTAGTGGGCGGGTCCAAGTCAGCTGCCGGCGTGGTGTCCCCAATCGGGCGCCCCCTCCGCCGACCGGTTCCTGATGTTAGCACAGGTATCTATGTCAATGTCCTTTAATCATTCACTTTTTTTAATACATTATTTATATCACTATATAATAGGAAAAAAAATAAAAAATATATTTAACACCAAAAAAATATTTTTATCTAATACCTAATAAATAAATAATTATTTATTAGGTACTAGACTTTAGAACTCAAGACACAGTGCTCTTCAAGTCACGAGCGAATAGGAGTCTTCTAAGCAGGCTCGTTAAATCCTTGATCGTATCATTGCATACCATCATGCGAGATAGCGATTAAACGCTTACCTATTTATAATAAAAACAACAACAAAATATTTTTTTATTTTATTTCTTTTAGTAATAAATACATCGCTTTACAAATGGTTAAAAGACTCTTTGACGCTTTAAAAACTACAGTATGCTCAAATATACTTTACTTTTCCACAATTTCTTTTATGAAAACAAATTATACTTACTGACAACATCATGTTACTTCCAGCAAAACGTGGCGGGTATGCAAATGCATCATATGCAAGTGCCCACTCGATCTCCTCTAGGGCACGCATCCCCGCTAGGGCACGGTTCCCCAATGGGACATGTCTCTCCGATGCACGTCACCCAAATGGGTCATGTCTCCCCGATGGGTCATGTCTCCCCTATGGGTCATGTCTCCCCGATGGGTCATGTCTCCCCTATGGGTCAAGTCTCCCCGATGCCGCAACAGTGCGTATCCCCGTTGGCGCCGTGCGTCTCACCCGCTGTACAGGGCGTTTCACCCGGTCACGTTTCGCCCAATATGATGCAGATGACCAACATGGGTATGCAGATGCCCGGGATGGGCATGGTCAACATGCCGAATACCATGGATTCTGTGCTGGGGGAGGTCCAGCAGCCTACTTATACACAGGTGAGATTATTTATTTAATTTAGAGGTATTAAAATAAAATGTTTATTGATTTAAGATTCACCATAAAATGACACATTTAGCCGAATTAATATCAATGGCTTTAATCATTAGAAAATACTGTCAGGAAAAAATAATATAAGATAATGATAAAATTATTTTTATTCAATATGACCAATTTACGTTACGTCAAAGCTACGCCATGGCTATTCTTTTATATGTGTTTATATCATACTTCGAAACCTATCTTCGTACACAACTGGCTTAATTGTTATATTAAAAACAAAAACGCGCCTTCTAAACCTTTCTTATCGTTTTCATTGCAATTTTATTACGGTCAATATGGTTTTGCTGTCCAAAATAGTTTTTAAAATCATATCCGTTCAATCACCTTTTTTAAATTTACAACCTTATTTGTACACAAAAATAATTAATTTTACAAAATTAAGCAATAATAATGAAATTAAAATGACCATTCCTTGAAATTAGTTACAAACAATATGCTATATTGGTTGCAATATATATCTCTTAAATATACTGTTTATCGATATCTATTATTTACACGTGATTAGGTGCATTACTAATCGAGTAGCGGCATACCAACCTACAAATTACTGAGAGCATGCCTTCAGTAATTGGTAGGTGTATTAGAAACTTCTAGAAAAACAAAACTGTAAATTTAAATCTACACTTTACATCTCAAAAAAAGGTCGATTTTTTTTTAATTTCCAAGAACTCAAAATTAAATACAATTTTAATGAAAATAGCAGAAAATATGAATAACCTATTGCGTTATGCCTCATTTGGATAGATGTCCTTTGACTATCATTTTTACACTCCAAAACTGCATAAACTGGTATTTTTCTATTTTTTGATTTAATGTTTTGCGTAGAGTTTGCTATCCTAACTAAGGTTGCGGTCCAATTTATACACACAGTGCACACGTTACGAACACTGCAAATGGACGGTCCATTTTGATATGAGCACTATGTGCGCTGTAAGCGTGCAAACAAATTGGACCGAACTGTAGGCACGCTTTTGTTCATCTGTCATAAACATAATTACATAACCTATCTTAAATTTAAATTTTCATTGCTTTTTTTGCTATTCTTTGATTAGAGACGAAATAATGGATTTCATTCTACTGGAGAGTGTATTGGATGAAACTGACGACCTGTTTTACTACGTCAAGTCAAGCGTCAAGCAAATATATTATTTTTATTATTCGTGACAGTTGCTGCCAAAATTGAATTTGACGTTTGGGCACACGATGCACTACCTATTTGAAATGTGTACTGTGTGCGTGATGGATGACGTCATTCATGACGTCATGTGGTATACGAGTGTGAACGTAAGCGCAATTTATACAGTTTGTATGTGTACTGTTGGTACCGATAGCGTAAATATGCGCAAATTGGACCGTGGGGTAAGTAAGCAGAAGATCTAAGTGTGCGGAGTTAGGCATACTATAAGTTACGTGGGTACCGCCCACTTGCAACTTCTACTCTTTTTTTTCTGTTCTTTTGTATTTTTCAAAATAATATTTTCTCTTTTAACTTCGGTGACACTGGATTAAGAATTTCCGTATTCGGTTATACTCTGGTGTTGCTACAGTTTATTCTATTCCATTATAATTTTTTTCTGTACATTTTGAATTCGTATGTGAAATAAAAAGATGTCTGTTCACCTCAGATGGACACGACGGTGAACAGCGCCTCGCTAAGCGCGTTGCTGATGAACCCGGGCGAGGACGACGTGCCCTTCAACTCGGGCGACCTGTCCGGCCTCTCCTCGATGCTCAACGACCGCGGTGACCTCAGCGACAGCCTCAACCGCCTCTCCACCCGCGACCTGCTGCAGCCCTAGTGAACACATACCGCAGACCTAGAGAAAACCTGCAGCAGTCTTCTGCTACAACTTGAGGACCCTCACCGGTCCAGGTGACTTCAAACGAATTTGACGAATGGCTAACGTCCGCCATGATGGGCGATCGCCTTGGCTAACAGATTTACCGATTTCTCAATGATATTAAGCTAGTTCAATTAAATATGAATTAGGAACAGCTTTATCAACGAACACGGACATGGTGTTGTTAACCGATGAGCAACAAACGGAATGTTTAACGTGGAATGGAAGAATTTGTTCTCAACCGTACTGAATTGTCTATGAATGTTTCATTGAATATTCTACTCTATTCGAAAGTGCACAGTGTTTAAGATAATTGACGGACTATTTCCCTTAATGAAGTGAAGTATGTGCTTTGAAATTGTGCCCAGTGACAATTTTTTTTTCTGCGGTACTGAAAACTCGACATTCCAACTTGGTATATTTCACTATGTTTTATATAAATTTTCGATTCCAATATTAAGAGCGAAAATGGTGTCTTATTTTGATTATATTGCATTAGTAATGCTAGCAGTTTTTTAAGTAATTTTGTATCCAGACTCAAATGCTATGAGATACAACCTTTAAATCACATTCTCGTGAAGGAAGACGAGCCATTTGTGATAGTGATGTATTGTGGTCACAAAAACTGTTTGTGTTGTGCATCTATTAGTCACAGTCACATTTTTGTTTACTATGAGCAACATATAACCTTTTTAAAAAATATTAAAAAATGGTATCTTTGAATCGGATACGATAGCGAATGGGTTTAGAATAATTATTAAGATATTGTTGCTTGTATATATGTGATGATTATGTAATATGTTGGTTTTAAATATATGATATAATAGGAATGAAAATGATTTTGATAATACACTCCAATAGATAATAATTGAATCATTCTTTAAAACAATCCATTTTTTTTAACGTTTAATATGGAATTACAATATCTAAAGCCAGCATTGCAATCAAAGTGTTAATATAAACCTAAGTTCAATATTGTTCGTTTATAATGTACATTTGAATCGGTCTTCCATTTAAAAATGAGCAAATTATCATTTTTTTTTATTGTTTATATAGAAGTAGTTGCAATTTTTGCTTGTAAACCGTTTCTTAAAGTTCTTATAAGCTATGCATTTAATAATGTTTAAAATAAATTTGCTGCTTTTAGGAATCACTTGGGTTAGAAGCACAATGATTACATTACATTACTGCTGTAATCTTTAGTCATCATCATCAAATTAGCCTACATCCAACTGCTTCTCACGACCTTGACCAGATTGTAGATTAAGGTCACGGATGATCCATAATATCTATTCATATATATCTTTTGTACAAGTCTGGTGCTATAAAAAATGTTTTTTCTTTAAATTATTATTACATGAGATTTTTTGTAAATAATTTTCATGTTTTTTTGTGAAACATCAATGAGAAAAATAATGTCTGTACCATTTCTTTTGAGTTAGAAATGACTATTAGAATATTTTTCTTATTGTTTCTTTGACTGTTTTTAATAAAATGTTTAACAGCTATTTTGGTGTTAAAATATCTAATTCTCTATTATAATTAATATATTATGAATTGTGAAAGGCTTGTATAAGGTAAAACAAAAATGTATAAAAAAGAGAAACATTTCTCGTGGCTGTATCCCGAAATATACATCAGTATACTGACCAGAGGTAATGACGTCATGAATCGACGCCATGCTGTTATTCCACAATATACTGACGCGCGATTACGTCAGGAAACGTCGCCATATGTCAAATAGTGTGAGAGCGAGAGAGAGGAAAAAAGCACTGTAAGATACGTCAAACTACTGACCAGTACAAAATGGCGTCAATTCATGACGTCATTACGACTAGCCAATATTATGTATATTACGAAATACAGACCGTTTCTATTACATTTGGGTCAAAAATTCCATAATTGTTCTTTTTTAATTGATTACAAGAAACAGAAATTATCAACAAAGTCGGTTAGTTTAGTGAAGGGCATGTCACGAATGCTTGAAGATCTGATTTTTAATGTTTTACCAGAAGACATTGACGATGGATGTATTATATTAAACTTATTATTATACACTTTTAATCTATATATCTACTTGAAAAGAATAAGTGCAGTACAATCAACAAATGTTAAATGATAGTTAAAATAATTATTTTTTTAGAACATCCAAAGTGAAGAAAAAATATTTTTCTAATTTCATCGAAATATAATTCCAAATATGATTTTATATTG
The DNA here is from genome assembly GCA_927399485.1 of Calamotropha paludella. Taxonomy (NCBI): domain Eukaryota; kingdom Metazoa; phylum Arthropoda; class Insecta; order Lepidoptera; family Crambidae; genus Calamotropha; species Calamotropha paludella. The sequence continues at coordinate 948,380 of OV656806.1, read as the reverse complement.
TATATTTGTGCAAAGACGTATTTAGCCATAATTTTTGACTCTGGCAGAATGTCATGGATACGCTTGTCATTATAAATAAAGAATAAAAATAGTGGAACAGTCAAATTGAACAGCTTACAATGTCAAAATAGTTGAAAATATCTTGTCTATTATGTTATATATGTGTGTTAAGGGTTGCCACATGCCACTGCGTGATTCGAGGACTACCAACATAAAAAACGGGTTTCAGTTTTTTTTACGGGAGACAATTAAAATAGCATTGTTTTATGACAAAAAGTATCTTTTTAGTTTGTGTGACAAGGGTTGCCACCTGCCACTATGTGATTCAAGGATTAGCAACACCAAAAAAACGGATTTCAGTCTTTTTGCGGGAGACAAATAGCCTTGTTTTAAGACAAATATATTTTTTATATAGGTGTTAATTGTTGGTCGAAACATTTTAATTGATAAAAATATGGAAACGTTTGGTTACCCTGTATTCAATTGAGGTAATAAATATGTAACCCAAAAAACTTGGTAAATCGTAATATCCGGAGCATCTGGCAACAATAGGTATGACCAACTTATATCCAATTATTCAGACTACCTGCATATACGTACTAGACTAATAATTACACATGCATATTGTAACAACCAACCAACATTGGCAGTGTTCAAGAGGGTCCTGTCAACGGCGTTCTTTGATAGTTTCCTTGTAAAGTAGATGAACTTTGAAGAACAAATGATCTCGAACTTTTAAATGAATTGCTGCTATGTATGCTTTTACTACAAAAAATGAGATAATATCAGAGTAGGTATAACCACATGGTTATATGGGTGTAATAGAACATTCAATTACACCTACATGTTGTGAAGAACTTTTATTCAACATAAGAAAAAGTGTCGCATGTAGCATGTTAGCATGTAGTATTCATTAAAGAGATTTTTGTGCATAATATTTTAAGGTTTTAGCTAATACGTATTTTTATTAATTATTATATTAATGATCTTTGGTACCAAAAAACGAAATATACATCACTATGCTGCTTAATGTGAACGATGTACAATCAATAGCACATCAAACTACACGGTACAGACACGATTCTTTTATCGTTTTTTTATTTAAAATCCATAGCATAGAATTGAATATCAATTGGGAATCTTTTTTGTAATAAGTTGATGTGGTGTCGATCGTACACATTCGTTGTTCAAAACACATCTGTTGATTTACACTGTATTTTATGAATGTTAAAAATGTCGGTTTAAAATATGTTGTCAATTTTTTATTATATGATGAAATAAATAATGATTGAATGCAACTGTTTTTTTTTACTGCAGCGTATCATTTAGACCAGAGATTCCCAAACTACTTTGGGCAAGAGACCCCTTTTCCAAAATGAAACTGATACTTCGAGTCTCCATAGACAAATTACTTTAAAAATCCTATCTCTAACTTCTTCCTATTGATACAAAATACCAATTTTAAAAACAAGGGTTTGGAACTGTTTACGCGCTTGATCAGTGTGTAAGTTGCAGAATTTTCCAAATTATGGTCCTTACTACGATCGCCAACCCGTCTGCGAAGCGTGGAGATATGGAAAAACACCTAATATTTTGTTTAGGAAGCTAGTAGCAGCAGTATACGCCTTACCCTGAGATGAATTGTCAGCTAGTCAAACTTAATAAATAAAAAAAAAAAGTAGGTTTTTTTTTTTTTTTTTTTTTTTTTTTTTTTTTTTTTGCCTGTAAAGTCGGTTTTACGGGCGAAGATTTTACGTGACAACGTCTTTTTCTCGGTAGAATATTTATTGATATGAATATAATTAAATTGCACAATGCGCGCGGCAGACCGATCATAGTTGAGTGGGAGAGAGACGCAAGGCATTCGGCGGGCCTCTCTCTCGTTCGGTGACTCATCGTAACGTTACCGAGCGTTACACTTTTTCACAAGTGACTCCCAGCCGCAACCAATTTATAAGACGTTATCACGTCAAAATCATATTCAAATAAAGCTTCTCTATACTTCTTTATCTACATCCCTACTTGAGATTTATTAATATCAACAGTTCGATTTAACGTCATTTGAGTTCGGTGCCGGACAAAATAATTGAATTACCAGTACTAGATGAGACCATTTATCTCGAAATCTGCAGTACTAAAAGCCTATGATCTATTGATTTTCTGCAAAGGGTGTAAACAGACTTTTACTTTTTCAGTCCGACACGGTAATGAAATGACTGTATCGGATGATTCACGAGCCATTAGAAGAACTCGAACGTGCAGTGGTTCACTATTTTAACTTATGATTGCGTAGCGACTTACGTAAGGGCTGATAATCTGTGGGGCGACAAAAAACATTATTTCTATATCTAAAGAAATTTTCACAAGAAAAAAATCAACTTGTCTCAGGTGACTAGAAATAACCTGTACAAATTAAAAAAGGTAAACATCCTTTCGAAGGATGTATAAATGTTCTTTGCTTGCTATTTTAGTGTCTCTTCTATGCTTTAGTTATTTTTTTGAGATAATCATCATAATTGTATCTCTCATACTTAGAATAATTACTAGAAACCGAGTCCGCGTCTGTTAAGTGAAGCAACTTAAACTATGCTACAAAATGGGCAGCATCCTTTTCAGAATGTTGAAATCTTCCATTTTTGGGAAATACTTCCATCAAGCAGTCAATCTTATGAAGTATTTGTGTCAACAGAAAACACGAGTCACGGTCAGACTGGACTACCAAGGAACTACTGACATAGCTTAAAGGACACTCATCCAGGCCATGAAGTCGTATTAAAAAGACCACTCAATTCTCTTGGACACAAACAAATTAACAAACAAACAAAATATCTGCCAAAATCAAAACAAAATTGATTACTTTTAAAAAAGTTTATCATAAAAATGAATGATTCAATTAGTTCTAATATGCCCGAACCTAGAAAAGTGGGTGTTTGGGCTGAAGGAACACACATAGAAGCTAAGTAAGTCACTACTTTCTGTCAACGAATGTATGGTGTTTTGTTTTGTTGATAAAATTATTCTTGTTGTGCATCTTTTGAAGGGAGTTCGTTATACCTAAGAAGTCACCGGATACTAGTGATGATATACCGACAATACCGGACTTAGATGACTTGCAAGACATTTTAGAGAAGGAGATATATATGCCTCCTGTGTGAGTACTTGTATCATACAATTTAAAATTTCCCAGGCCCTGGTTACTGGTTATCATTAAATTCGTTTTTTGAAACCTACTCGCATGTAATTATCAATTACGTTTTTTATTTGTAAACCTAGCTTCACATAACATTATTTATCAGCAGTGCTGGATTAAGACTATAAGCAACTTCTTATGTTAAGCAACTGCTTAATTTGCTTATGAGCTAATCCGGCCCTTTTTATAGAAGAGTAAATAAATATTACATTATAAACAATTTTTTATACTTATTGCAGATTAAAAAGTACCAGTAGTTATAGTAAAAATGTTAGTTTAATCTCAACAACATATAGTTTCATAAATAGGTTTGTAACAAATAAATGACACTTTATCCCTCAGCACTGAACGCAAAGATAGAGAGACAGCCAATGCTTTAGCTGAAGTAGGTGGCGGCCTCAGCAGCTCTGCTGATGGAGTGGATGCTGTGCTCGAGATACTTAAGTCATATATACCTCAAGTAGAGGCAGACACTGCAGACTCGGTTTGGTCGGTAGATTTATTGTTAACACAACTAGCAGAGGAAAATCAGGATGTATAAGAAAAAAAATGTTTTTAAAATTTCTTAAGATATAATTTTTGATATTTGAATCTATGGACTCTTCTGGACAGTTGGAGTTATTTTAGCAGCTAGGTACAAAATATATTATAATAACACCATTAACTGTCTTAACATATGAAATATTGGAGATAATGCTTTTTCTTTTTAAACAAAATACTATGTTATTTTAATCGGTACAGATTATTGTTTATTTTTTACTAATTAATTCTTGATTGCAGATTATCTCTAACACCAAAAAGTGCATATCTGAATTATATTGGTAATGAATTTTTGTGCAATAACATAATGAGAATTTCTTAATGTTAAGAGTAAGATGGAGGATTACTAAATAAATAAATATTGCTGTGATTTCATAATTTTATTTGTAAAAAATGATTTTATTCTTGACTTGATGTTATAACATTATTTAATTAGCTATTAGTAGTAGGAGAAATAGGATCAGGTCTGTTCATATTAAGTATTATCTAGGGGAATGATTTATTTGCTTTATAGAATTAAGTTTAATTATCATGCTTATAAATAAATTAAAATTATAAATACAATCTGATGTAGTATTTCATTTTTGTACACATTTTATATATTCTGTTCCTTTTTCACAATCACCCATCACAAATGGGATCCAGTTGATAAAAGATATCCTAAAGTAATAAATTAATTAATGCAGTAAAATTAAAATCAGTCATTCAATCTGATCAATCACATTATAATACTAAAAAAATGTATTACTGTATTAAGTTGGTAAGCAGAAATATTTATAGTATCAATAAATTAAAAGTATTAACAAAATATCATATCATTCATTAGGTTTGTAGTAAAGTTACGATGATCAGGCCATAATGGATTACCAATATTTAATTGTAAATCCGAGAGTTTTGGTCTAGAGAGATATATCTGTTCAACTATTGACATATTAAATTATACATTTGCTTGTAGTAAAACTAATGAATCTAGTTATTTCAAACCAATTATTTACAATTTATTACCGACTTGATTCATCAACAAATTGTACAAAATTAGTGTCATGTCACATTTAACTAACATAGATGTCAACAATTGATATTTACAAATGATTCTATGACCTAACAGTAAAACTTTGAATAAAACTTTTGTACGTCCCACCCGCACATTGGAATGCTATCACTGTGCTTATGACAAGGATGAGGTATGAAGGTGTTATTGTGACTGCATACAGCCCTTTACTATTCAGTAAGCTAAGAGATGACACGACGAGGTGAGATACGAGGACCCAGCCTATTTTCATATAATTCTTCTCATCGCATCCATTGAAGAATATTACACTCCAAAATGTGTTAAGTAGAATCATGCATAAGGTCATTGCTGCACTTGTAACAAAGAAATATTCACTGCCTCCGTGAAGTCCCAAAGTGCCAGGTCCAATCTGAAATATGTTATTAACTCATGAACTTGTAAAGAAACAGTATTTTAAACAGTTTTGAAAATACTTAAGAATACTAAGCGATTTCAAAAGTAAACTTATATATGCAAAAAAGAAATTAGGACCTCATCTTGTTGTATTTTTTCTAAATTAGACAAGATTTAAGGCCAATGTAATAATAAGTGTAACTGTTATTTGTATTACTAAAATGATACTGTTTCCCAATAGACAATAAAAAGATGGATGGATATCAGTTATTGCTAATGAAATATATAATTGTCAACTTAACATAAATGTCTAGAAAAAAGTGCAATTATCAAATGGGCATTTTTTTTTTTTTCAGTAATAGGTATATATAAAAATAAAAAAAGAATTTATGCTTACTGAATCAGCCAGCACATTAACTAATGCAAAGGCACCACTCATTATTCCAAAACCTAATCCAGACACATAGGCCATTTCAAGTTTGTTGCTTCCTATTTCATGATTATCTGAGATCTCTTTCAGACCAGCTTCTGTTTTCCTTAGCAAACGGTACATACCATACCGAAAGGCTTCCTGCAATCAGATATTATTACAGAAACCATACATATTTACATGCAATATTTCACTATGCAAGTTACTATTTACCTGGAATATTACTGCAAAGATCATTCCAAACACCAGATACGATCTTAGGGGTACAACTGCGAACCAAACTAGTGACGACGCTAAGAATGCAAGCAGCCACCCAAACGCAGCTGCAATCATTATGATAATCCGTACTGGGTCATTGGCCACTGTCATCGCGAACATAACAAACGGAGGCCCAAAGGCTAACAGAGAACAACTAAAAAACTCTGCGACAGTCATCTCAGTCTTTACCAAATGCTAACTATATACATGTAATGTACGCGTAGCTGCGTGATATTAAAGTGTTTCTAACAATGCCTCATATATGAGATAACATTTGATATGGATCTGTGTGTCTTTTAAACGATAATTGCAAAAATTATTCACTGCGGAATCTCCTATACCAACAATTCAATCTGCTGTCAAATATGATTATATTGACACATCGTTTTGACGGTCAGTTAGTAGAATAAAAAAGTTTTTTGAGGCGTTAGCTTGTTGAAATTGATTTGATTATATGAAAGTAATCTCATAAATCTTTTACTGAAATTTAGGGACAGGGTGCATTTCATGATTAGTTCATTGTCCATTGATGATTAATAAATCAGCTCTCATTATCATTCATCGTAAATTACTAATGACTAGGCTGTACGGCGTCATACTCTTAACCTCCCCTTATAGGAAAATATAACCAAAATGAAATGAAATAACCTAAAAATCTATAAATAAATAAGCCATGCCATTATTTATTACTTTCTTTGTTTTATTGTGTTATTAATTATGCCACCGAAACAGGCGAAGAAAACTTTGTGGGTGGACTGTGAACGTTGCGGCTGTAGCATAACCTCAAATGACAAAAACACTCATATTGAGTTAAACTGTGGGAAAGATCAGCTAAAATGCCCTTATGTTGAAGATGGGAAGTTGCACTCTTGGCTTGTTAGAGGTGCGAAGCCGCCTGATGGCGTCCCAAAAGATGCGGTACTGCTGCACCCTTCTGCAGGCATGTTGCTTGGAGCTGTTATAGGAGGCGCCTTAGAGTTAAGTAGGGAGGGCGCTCCGAACCTTGTAAAGAGGTTGTGGCCCTCGAAAACATCTGCAACTGCTGCTGTTGCATTACCTGCAGCTGGTAAGATAATTAATATTTCATGTAACTCAATAATTTTTAAAACAAGTTTTAAAAAGCTTTTTGTTTTTCAGATTTGTCTGGAGCATGGTGTAGTGATAACAAGAAAATTACAGTTTCTGTATTAAAAGATAAAGTACAACAAGCTACCAGTATAACAATTCGAATTAAGAATCACAAAGTGGAAAATGATATCACCGATATTTTGAAGCACAATTTTAGTAACTATTTTGTATGCACAGGTAGTATCTTGGTCTACTATTACTTTGGTAAGAAACTTGAAATAGAAGTTTTGAATGTAAAAGCAGTTACTGAAAGTACAAATAATTGGTTTGTTTTATGTGAAAATACAATTTGGAGCATAGAGAAGGAAACTGTGAAGAAAGTTCATAAAAAGGTTAGTAATCTTGGTGGATTTGATGATATTCTCGATGAAGTTAAAGCTTTGATACAAATCTCTTTTGATCCAGAGTTGTCAGCTAACTTTCAGCCTACAAGAGGATTACTTTTATATGGTCACTCTGGCATTGGGAAAACTGCCATGTCTAAATATCTAGTAGAAAACCTTAACTGTTTTCATATTGAGATTAATGGTCCAGCAATATTTAGTAAATATTTTGGGGAAACTGAAGCCTCTATGAAGAATCTATTCTCTAAAGCAATACAAAACGAACCCAGCATTATACTAGTTGATGAAATAGAAACCATTTGTCCAAGAAGGTCTTCTGGGAGTACGGAACAGGAGAGGAGAGTGACTTCTGCTTTTGTATCTCTGCTGGATAGTCTCCACAATGAGAATAGCAGAGTGTTTATTTTAGCCACAACAAGGAAACCAGATGCTATTGATCCTATGCTTAGAAGGTTCGGAAGACTTGATAAGGAAATTGAAGTTCCAGTGCCTGATAGAATTAGAAGGAAAGCCATTTTAAGCACCCTGCTCTCAGATTTACCCCATAAAGTATCATCCCAAGAAATAAATGCTATATCAGATCTTGCTCATGGTTATGTACCTGCTGATATAGTTAATCTGTGTACACAGGCTTCTTTAAAATGTATAAAACGGTCAAGTAAAGTAATTCAATACGAAGACTTGAGAGCTGCTCTGACAGTTGTAAGACCTAGCGCAATGAGAGAATTATTAATAGAAGTACCAAATGTAAGGTGGTCTGATATTGGAGGACAAGACAATTTAAAGCTAAAGCTTCGTCAAGCTGTGGAGTGGCCATTGAAACATGCGGAAAGCTTCAGGAGGTTAGGCATAGAGCCACCCAGTGGTATACTACTTTATGGTCCCCCTGGTTGTTCAAAAACTATGATTGCAAAGGCTTTGGCAACAGAAAGTGGCCTAAATTTTTTGTCTATAAAAGGACCAGAGCTATTTTCTAAGTGGGTTGGTGAATCAGAGCGGGCTGTGAGAGACCTCTTTACAAAAGCGCGTCAAGTTGCTCCGTCAATTATATTTTTCGATGAAATGGACGCTATTGGTGGGGAGAGGGGTTTAGGTGAAGCTGGTGTCCATGAAAGAGTTTTAGCCCAACTATTAACTGAACTGGACGGTGTGGTGCCTCTTAATTCGGTTACCATATTAGCAGCTACTAACCGACCAGATAAAATGGACAGAGCATTGCTACGTCCAGGTAGACTGGATAGACTTATCTATGTTCCATTACCAGATTTTGAAACACGGTTGCAAATCTTGGAATTAAAGCTAGGGAAAATGAGTATTAGTGATGATATTAATCCTCATAGTCTTTCTAGTAGGACAGAAGGTTTCTCTGGTGCGGAGCTGCAGGCTCTCTGTCATGAAGCTGCATTGCAGGCATTGGAGAAAGACCTAAACTGTCCAGCTGTAACTATGGAACATTTTGAAAATGTATTGAGAGATTTCAAGCCAAGAACTCCCGATTCGTTGTTGAATATTTATGAACAATTTGCTTTGGGGCAAAAATCTGTGTGACTTCGATATAAGAATTCTATTTTATGACATTTTTATGAAGTTTTTTATTTTTACAGAGTGTATGGTAGATAAATAATACAGTGCCTTTTTGTATTTATTAATTTTTATTCATTCATATGTACGAAACCTAATTTATTGCTAATGTATATAAATTAATCATACATCTAGTTCTTAATAAATAATAAATTTAATTGCCATTTAGTTTGAATGTTTGGTTACATGGTAAAAGGAACATAGGTACACAATAAAAACGTAAATACAAACACTCTATAGACAAGGGATTAAGAATAGGAAGTCAAGAGTGAATCAGATTGAAAACCAACTTTAGCTTTTCCATTTGAATTTTGAAATGGACGGTCCAAAAGTGAATTCCATAAAATTGAATCTACAAAAAGTTAGTGTTCCAAATTGAAGAATGGACACCTCAAACCGTGAATGATTCTACTGTTTTTAATGAAACTATGAATTAGATTCTCATGGTAGAAATATCTCAGTTTCCTAGGTTATATCTACCTTGGATTAGCTGGTTTTCTAAGCTGACAATAGCGGCCATTGAGCCATATGTTGTGTTCTATCCTCTCCGAATTGCATTAGTTGGTATTCAGGTCGACACAAGTTTTAATATACAAGAACTTCCAATTAACAAAAAAACTTTCATCCGATATAAATGCAGATAAATGTCATAATTTGGACACAAAACTTAACTTTTTACTTCAATATTGATATTATTACCGATCACACATTTTGTTCTGAAATCACTCAGAATATCATGTCTATTTTTTTTTTTAACAATTATTCTCAATATTGTACAGTCTTATATGTCGTCGAAGTAATTTGTCAGAAATAATTTCACTTTTGTCAAGCAAGTTTATGCTTAATTTACTACCGGATGATATTTTCTTAAGAGAAATTTTGAATGAGTCAATTTTAAATGTAATAAATTATAATATAAGAGAAAAAAATAAACCGGTGATACTTTTTCCATATAATTTAACTTATAGTTTAATACAAATTTAAATTTTTAAACGCCATCGAACAGTGAGACTTTAAAACATTTCTGAAGGACTTGACATAATTTTTTGTCAGCTTGTGACACAATCTTGTTTAACTCTCCTGTATCTCATGGTATCTTAAAATATGCTACTAATCATGTAAATTTTAATCTAACAAGACTTCAATGACGACAATTCCAGTCTCTCTTTATTCAGATCAATTTTTTTCAAATTGATATATAATTTAAGATTGAAATCTAACTTTCTATGATGTCAGTACCTGAGAATGTTCAGTCAACTTACCCAAAAGCATAAAATGTTTACAATTGATTTTCAAAATTAAATCCCAATAGATAGAGTTCAATATTCATTGAGCTGTTTTATTGTTTGTATAGATTTATTTGTATAGTATCAAATTAGTGTCGCATTTTTTTTTGCGATAAATTTTTCATTCACAAAAGACTCACAAGTGAATTCCCGCCTGACAATTCATTTGTGATCTGAGTCGATTTTTTCTGGTATTTTTCTATTAAAACAATTTATTTTATAAGATAGCATTGGCAAATGTAAAAAATATATATAATTAAGTTTTCATTCGCATGAATAGAATAAGCTGTATATGACTGTTAGATCTCAATGACATGTAAGGACTAAATAGATTTTTGGTCTTTCACATATTACATAATAAGACACACACTACAGTAAATATAATAGCTAAAACAGTTCCGAACTTGGCCTATTTGTTGAGATAAATACCTACATTCTACTAGAGCGTAAGGGTTGTCACTGCATTATTTTTGTAAATTTATATTTTTTTTATTATAACTTTTTTTGGTTATGTAATCTTATTAAATATTTGAATGAATCAACTAGTTTATAAAGTTGAGTAGTTAATAATAAAACTTTCGTATTATGAATTGGTCACTAAAAATACTTTTATCTACTAAGACACGTTCGAAATGGTTTATTATTAAAATTTATAAATATGCAACAAAGATATACAAACGTGACAGCTCATTTTGATGATAGCACTGCGACGTTCGCTTAGGGGTTTTGTTGCATTTGTGTGAAACCTTAGGGCTTTAGCTATATATACTGTGCACATAATATACTTTGTACAGTATGGTTGTCCATTCTCAGGTACTAACATATACTGTTTAAGTTGTAAATCCAATTAAAATAATATATGTTTTTACAATTGGTATGATTAAAGTTTTATCGAGTACATCAGACTTAATTACTGTTACGCTTACATTATCTAGGGATCACAATTTATAAAAAAATCTACAACTATTGCTTGCAAACCCTACAAAATCACAAATTATATGCATACAAGAGAATATTACCATTTTTTGATATACATTTTCAGCTAAGCAAAAGAAAGATTTAAGTGCATTTTATAACAAAATCTACAACCTTGCTTCTGTGGTAATATATGTACTAAAGTTTTTTTAATTGTTTAAATAATAATTTAATCTAATATGGGGGGATCTGGCAAACATCACATGGATCTAGATTTTATGGGTTACAAGTTTATAGGAAATTAATAAGGGGCCATCCATTAATTACACACGAATTCTAGGACTTATTAACCCTTCGGGGGATTTGAACTCATAAGTGCTTCTAAATAGTTGAGTACATCTTTTAACATGTTAGTGAATACATTGTGAAATCTATCTAAAGCATGAATTTATAATCAAATCAGTGAAGAATCTAGAATAGAATTCAAATGAATACTTGACGACAAAAACTGCAGTTATATTAATTAACCTGTCACAAGTTTCAACATTCTCCATTCTGACAGTTAGACACTGACCGTCAGAGTGAAGGATGTAGAATATTCCTTTGAACTCAATCAATTTAGATGTGTATCGAATGGAGTACAATGAGTTATTCAGGCATATACTATACGTGATCGAAAATTATAGTTAAGATTTAAAACTGTCATCCTTTAGATTCTGCACTGATTTGATCATAAATTACAATGAATGTGCTTCAGACAGATTTCACAATGTATTCCCTAACATGTTGAATGATGTACTCGACTATTTTGAAGCTGTCATGAGAGAATTAAACGCTTCACACTTGGCCAGTGTTCATAAGCCGTTCGAAGGTATGCTGAAATTACCAGAAATTGTCAGTGATAAACGCAAAGATATTATCATCATTATTCTCAATGCAAAAGAACAAAGGTAATTTAGTTAGGAAATGGAGCGTTGGATATACAGAGATTCTAGACGCGCAGGATCTCGGTGTGTCGGTTGTAGCAGATGGCGATCCAGTCGGGCTGCGTGGCGCCCCACTGGATCTGGTTGACTTCGCCCTCGGCGGCGGTGTAGGCGAGGATGGGGTCCTCGATGGCGCGCGGCATCTGCTGGATGTCCCAGATAAGCGCCTGGTGGTCGTCGCCCGCCGTGCAGATGTGGCACGAGCTGCAACCACGCTCGCCATTGGTGTGTATTCAAGGTGGGTACGTAGTGAGGGTCAATGTGAAGCGTACCCGAATGGGTACATAGTGAGGGCATATGGTGAGGGTATATAATGAGGGTACATAGTGTGAGTACAAAGTGTGGGTAAATAGTGAAGGTACAAAGTGTTGATACATATGGTGGGTACGTATGGCGCATGGCTATGAGATGCTAGGGTATCTGTATCTTTATACGTATAATAGGTACGTATGATGGGTACGTATGATGGGTACCTGTATTTGGATAGGTGTAGTGGGTAAGGTATATGGGCACGTGTGGTGGATATGTAACGGAAGTACCTGTGAGGCGCCCAGGCGATGCCGTTGACGCAGGCGCGGTGGTTGTTGAGTCGCGCGACGGGCGTGCAGGGCACCCTCACGTCCAGGATGATGACCTCGCACGCGTCCATGGCCACCGTGGCCAGGTAGTTGGGGTCCTGCTTGTTCCACGCCAGCCGCAGCAGAGGCGTATGCCCTGGGTCCTGCCGTCGACACCCATTTTAAATAATACTTAAGTTCGCTTAGTTACTGTTAACTTTGCAATCTCATCTGTACAGTGTACAATCAAAGCCTCCACATACTTTGTTCAGCAATATTCAGTTAAGTAGATCTTTAATCATAATTGCCCATTGAATTCGATCTGGACACGCCCCACTAAACAAGTTTGGACATTTGATGAAAAAAGCTAGCTCCCCTAATTGCACGATGTGTGGAAAAATTGAAGATGTCCAGCATTTGCTGGTTGAGTGTGTCAGGAATCGAGCATTACTATTAAATCAAGTAATATTATTGAATTAGATCTCATCTTTAGAACCTTCCCCACATTTACATAGTTACGATGGGGCTGAATTTGAATAATAAAAGACACCGTCCTCACCTCGTATATGATGGTGGAATGCTCCAGGTGGCGAAGGTCGAACATACGAACTGAACCATCAGCGCCCACTGATGCGAACATGTCTCGACCACCACCAGCGCGGCTGAACGCGATGTCATACACTTCCTGCGGTCACCCATCCAAAAAAAAAAAGGAAAAATTAATACTTATTTGTCATGCAAGGCTCCAAAGTTGAGATTTGGCCGCGAGTTATCTATGTTGAAACTTCAGGAAGCGAATAATACAGATAGAATCTTAAGCGTAGCGAGCGTTTCAAAGGTACGAGACGCTAAAAACTTTTTTTCACCTCACACGCTCAGAAAAGTTTGTTTTGTCATTCAATATTTGCGTGAAAAATTGCGTTTTATCCGCTAGCATGGGAAAGTGTTTTAAAAATTAGAACCTTTCTATTCAAAGAAAAACACACATGGCAGAAATTGGATAATATATGTTTAACTACAGTGTACTTCATGTGATTTCAAAACCAGCTTTAACTTTAATGTTAAGACTGTACCTTATCATGGGCTATGAGCTGAGTCTTCACATGCCCGGAGACCTCATTGACCCTACCGAGCACCTGTCCGGTTTCCAGACCCCAGATGGTGCAGGTCGTGTCAATACTGCTGGTGCCAATAAGATTGGGATCCACTTCGTTCCAGTCAAATGATGTGAGGGGAGCGCAGAAGTCGGAGTTCTTGTTGTTGTTTAGAACACATTCGAAGAGAGTGTAAGGTTCGCCTGCCCTCCAGATGCGGAGGTAGTCACCTGAAATAAAAATATAATTTTTTAATAAAACAAATTTTATTTAGTTATTAAATTGTCACTACTTTATGCAAACTATAACAATTTGATTTATATAAAAAAAATAACAGGAACATGCCCAATTAATGGCATGTACCCATGTGAAGATAGTAGAAAATATGTGACGACCATTGCCTTAGTCATCCTGTAATCACGGCTCCTGTAAAGGAGTCGAAACGTCAGGATTAAATATAAAATAAATTATGTGAAAGTCCGTAAAAAAGTTGTTTTATTCAAAAGTGTAATGTGCGCGGAAGTGTAAGAACTAAATAAAAATATAAGTTTTGGCTACAAAGATAGATTATGCACTAATACTTATAGTAGTATCGTTGATGTATTATATCAGTTGTATACAGGGTTGCCACCTGCGTAGAAACTAGAGCATCAGAATCGGTTTTTCCCGGTTCCAAGAGAACCGGGAATTCCCGGTTCTGAGGGTCACAAAAAAAACCGATTCTAAAATATCAAAACCCGGTTCTTTCGGTTTAAAAAAATATATTATGAAGGTAAAACATTATATTGCTAGCCCACAAAGATACGTTGTATCTGCCGGTTGTAGGCAGTAAATACCGTAGGACGTGAGTTGTACTGTGTAGTCTGGAATGGGGAGGGGAAAACGCACTGCAGCGACCGGCGGCGCGCGGTAGCCGGAGTATGCAGCCCGGGGCGCTAACGTCGCCATTTTGTTTTAGTTTGTTGCGAGACATAAGCAAGGAAACATCGTTTATTTGTGGCTGGTGGTGTGTGTTCAGTAAGAGATAAAAACATGTGGGGTTTTGATTGGTAAGTAATGTCTCAAAAGGAATCTTGAACTGCGTGATGAAATCAAAGCGATTCTTTTTGACGGAAAAGAATCTTCATTGTCATTCGATTAATGGACATCTAATCACAATCCAAGATATATAGGTCTGACTTTGCATTCACCAAATTTCGCAAGAGCCCTTTTAGAAATATCGGTCTCATAAGAATTCATGGATCTATGAATGCTGCAAAATGTGTACGATTAATTGAGGCCAAGTTAAATGATTATGGTGTGTCTTTAACTCAATATATCATAGCTCAAACCACAGATGGCTGCAGCCTTATGGTTGCGTTTGGAAGGTCGCTACAGTCATACCATCAATTATGTATTACTCATGCTATTCAATTAGCAATTATGGACGTGATGTATAAACGCAACGAAGACTCCGAGGAAGAAGATTCAGAAATACCGCATTTGGTACAAAAGGCGTCAATTAACGACGGCGATGACGAAGATTCGCCTCTTTCTGTATTAGCTTCACGAATGCGAAGCGTTGAAATAAATGACGAGAATGATAGTGATAGCGATGATGTTATGGAAGAAAATGATATAGATGGTGCCAAGTTCAATTATGAATCGCTTTTAGAATCCGTCTCACAACAATCGTTAAGATATCACAACCTCCTATCTAAGGTACGAAAAGTGGTAAAAATTTTCAAAAAATCGAAAAACTTAAAACGACAACGTTTCACAAAAACATGTTCAAGCTGATTTTGGCCAAGAATACTCTCTGCTTTTCGCTGCCATTTTAAATCATTTCCGAAAATTAAAAATTCCATCACCAAAGCATTGATTAATCTCAATATCGACGTTGCCTTTACTGATGATGACTGGAAGTAAAATTGTAAATCTCATTCAACGCACAAGCATCGTACAAATTATTCCCAATGAGGTTATGCCAGGAAAGCAGGATCCGCAGGAAGATGACTAAATAAATAAAAAATAACAAATCACTTAGTAATACATAACATTTTATAAAACAAAAAAAATCTGATTATTTTTTAAGTATAACAATTATAAGTGCTTGTGGTTTGCAACTAAATATTTAATTTTATGATCCTTTTATATTCTTCTTTCGAGTTTTACTACGTTTATTCATAAACATTCATTCACTCATAAAAATAACGGAAAGAACCGAAAGAACCGGGTATCCGGTACTTGATAGCGGTTGGAACCGGAAACCCGGTTCTTGAAAATAATGGTTGGTTCTTGATGCCCTAGTAGAAACGTTGAATGTCTTAAAACGGATCGTTTAATTAATTTAAATTAAAAAAAAGTTTTTTGTCAAAAAAACAATGCTATTTTAACTGTCGCCCGTAAAAAGGAATGAAACCAGTTTCTTTGATGTTAGTAACCAACCATTAAATCACGCAGAGGCAGATGGCAACCCTAATCATAGACCACAGTCTATAGTCCATGTAGGGTTGCCTACTACCTGACACTACGTGATTTAAGGGTTACTAACATTAAAAAACAGGTTTCAATCTTTTTTACAGGAGATAATTGAAATAGTAATGTTTTGAGACATTTTTTAAAATCTAATATTAATTATTAGTTGAAATGTTTAAAACAAAAATAATTTTGCTCAGCTACTTAATAAAAATACAGGAACATTCGTTACCCCATATTTGATTCAGCGAATTAAAGGTTCCTATAAACTTGTAGCCCAAAAAAATGAGGTAACCTGTAAAATATTGAGCATCTGGCAACCCTAGTTGTTTAAAATACATACATACAAGATACATATGTATATTAATATTGCAAGTTATATCAACTGTTTTAGTTGCTGGCCCATATCCAAGCATTTGTCAAGATGTCATTACCGGATGACCTGGATAAAAGATAGGAAGTACATTTATTAAAGGGTATTCATAATAAAAGTTGTCTGTTAATTCTTCAGTGGGAATTTAATTTTAGTAGAGCCCTGAATAAGAGAAATAAAGTCAATCAAAACTAGACTTTACTACATCATGTTAAGCTCCAAATTTGTGTACTTACCACTTGTGGCAAGTAGGTCAGGGTACACTCCCTTACTGTCGGGTATCCACATGATTTTTGTGGTCGGGTAAGGATGGTCAAAAGTGCTCTTGGCACTGAATTCACTAGTCTCCTCATCCAGGGAAATTATTTGTACCTGGGTTTAGAAAATAATATTAAATAACACAAAATAAATAATGTACCCTAATAAAAAGGGTGATAATTGCATATAAAGGTAACTTTGCACTTAAATTGTGTAATTAAATATTAGTATATAAAATGTAATTTCATATATTATTTTACAAGTATTATAAAATTGGTTTCCTAGTATATTAGCAAGAATACAGTTATAGATAGACAACAAAATGATGAATATACTATTAGCCATGTCACATTTAACATCCATGTAGTTTATAATTAAATTAATATCTTAATTCCGTAACGTCTATGGGAATTTTATTGCCAGTGACTATAGATTTACATTAACTCATCTTTACAACACAAATTAAATAATGACAGCAATTATAATTAAATTAAAGATATAATAATATAGGGTCTTTCAACAAGGACGGGTCGATGTTGCAATTGAATAAAACATGCTGTGTGTGAGATATTAACGATTTTTTTATTTTATTTGAAAGGCCCATTTATGCCATTATTTATGGAATATGACATCGTTCAAATGTCCGCCGCGGCTTCGAACAGAGGCACGGATCCGAGAGGTCCAATTTCCAATGACTCTGCTGCATAGAACCGGCTGAATCTGAGCAATGCCTTGCGTTATATTCACTTTCAGGTCATCGGTCGATTGCGGCTTATTAACATAGACCTGCGACTCCAGAAAACCCCACAAGAAAAAGTCTAGTGGAGTCAAATCGCACGATCTTGGCAGCAAATTCACATCACCTCTGCGAGAGATAACCCTATTATTTTTCGGCCAAAATCGGGGTCTTCTTCCAAACATTCCGAAGTCCACTGAGCGAACAAACGGCGTTGCCTATGGTCATTAACTTTGAGCTGCTGGGTCAGTTGGATCATCTACGGGTGTTCGAGTTCTTGTGCACGGCGAGAAATCGACTGCCTCGGAGTCTCCTGCACACTCTGACGGACAGCGTCGATGTTATCGGCTGACCTGGCGTTCCTTTGACGTAAGGGTGTTGGTTGGTTGTTTACCGAACCGGTTGTCTCGAATTTGGCTACCAAATGTTGGATAGTCGACTTTGAAGGACTACCGCGTCTGCCGTAAAATGGACGCAATGCGCGCAACGTTTGCACTAATGAACCCTTATTTTGATAATAAAGTTTAATCACTTGGACATGCTGCTCGATCGTGTAACTTGCCATGGTGATTTGGCATTAGTGACTGAATAAAATACAACAGATTTGACAGATGCCCTCAAAAGAACATGGCCGCCACACACTGTCAACATCTACCCGTCCTTGTTGAAAGACCCTTTATAAGTAATAAATGATTGCTGTTTACACATAAAGTATGTATTCAAACACAGTTAGCTACATTTATACATTTGGTAAAGAATTGCTATGCTCAAAACAGTTAAGCCTAACACATTATGCCAAATTAATATGGCTAAATCCCTTAAAACTCACGAGGGCGCGCAACAACAACACCTTAAATCCCTAAGCATTATATAATGCTCTATAGCGTATAGTCTTTCGCATGAGTTCTTTTTCAAAGCTACCCAGCTTAAAATTGAATTTGTCATCTTTTCATATTTACAAAACACTTTATTGATTATTTCACAAAACAAAAGTTATAAAATACAACTGAAATATTTTAACTTAAAGAAATACCTTGTTATTATATTCTTCCACAAAACTGCCAAGCGCTAGTCTGAATCTTTTATCCGGTCGCACTGACCAGTTCATTGAATATAGAGGCCATGGTGCTTGATATCTGGAAATAAATTTAGAGTATGATAGATATTAAGGCACTTAGCTAATCGTAATCAAACAGTGTCATTTAGAAAATAAATATATACTTCAAACTGCTTTTAACCTATGAATATAAAAATATCTATTTTTCATTAAAACTATTGCGCTAAAAATAAAAATTCTACTACACTATTCCAACTGGTTTTAGTGAGGGAATCAGTTTTCAACCAGTATTTATAAAGTAATACAATAAAATAGCAATTAATGTTAGCTGTGCCAGACTTTTATAGATAAAAAGAATTATTATTTGTATAATATTAATTGCTAATAATTAAATGAAATATAACTTGCGTGTTAATATATAATTTATTATACCGATACTTACATTAGTTAAAAATAATTGAATAAGAATTATGGAATTAGGTGTGTGCATAATAGATTTACAAATATAGGTTAAAATTTCCAATATGGACCGTCGATTTAAATGCCCATATTTTTTTTGTAGATAGTACTCACTAAAAGAAAGCGTTTTGCAAAGTATTAGGTTACGAAAATTTACGGTTCATGAGATATATTTTTTTAAACTTTTCGTACAAATTGGCAAATAACACGATATGGACCGTCAATATATGAGGTTTGAGGGATGGAAGGGAGGAGGGGGGGTTAGGGCTATCCCCCCGTGCCATCCCCACCCTGCGGAACCCCATGGTTATTGAGATATTCATGGTTAAAGTTTTAAGGTTAGAATAGCGCTATTTAGTTTTAATCGTACCTAAACCAATAACTATAGGACCGATTCGGTTCTGGCACTTCGCCGGCCGCTGCCGCGGCACGCTCGCTTCGCTCGCTCGGCTCGTGCGTTGTGGTCACAGTTCTAACCTAACCTAACCAAACCAAAATTAATGTATATAATACTGATTACTATTGTAGTATTATGTATGTATACAAAGTTTGAGATTGTAACAGAAACAAGGTAAGAAAGTAATTTTTACAAATTAGAAATATGTTTTTTTTTATTATCGCGTATTTTCACGGTTTTTTCGTTCTTATCTTAAAAGAGATGTGTCTAAATGAGATTTAATTGTTTCTTGGTTAACAAAAGCTGTTAATTATTAAAAGTCTGGTTCAAAATAAAGAAAAGTGAAAAAAAATATCTGACGCAGCTGGGTATGTAATGTATAAGTATGTTTTCTACAAATCACGAATGTTGGAACGCCGCGACGTCATACTGTACGCGTACGCAGTACGTTGTTCTAATATACATAACATAGCATGTTATAAGATACTCAGTAACTGAAGTAACGAGTAACAATATGATAGTAACGAGAACTAATTGTCATAGTAATGAATACATACTAGTACATGAAGTGATTGACGTTTGACATCTATTATTTGTCAAATTTATTGTGTAATTGCGTGTTATTTGCCAATTTGTACGAAAAGTTTAAAAAAATATATCTCAAGAACCATAAGTTTTCGTAACCTAATACTTTGCAAAATGCTTTCTTTTAGTGAGTACTAACTACAAAAAAAATATGGGCATTTAAATCAACGGTCCATATTGGAAATTTTAGCCCAAATATAAGTAAGGAACATTTTGAGTTACTTCATATTCACATTTCCTAACTAATCCAATAATTGTTATTTAATCCATTGGCATATTAAAATAAACTATTCTTATACACAACTTATTGTTTTGCTTATTATAATTAAATTGTTGCCAATTTCAAACAAAGTGTAGCCTAGTCGTTTAATTAACATTACCGAAAGAAAACATAAAATAACTTTAACAATCATATTTGATCAACATACAAACATTTGCCTCTTGCAGGGGTTTATCTCACAACTGTAGGTTGTATAATGTCAAAAGGATTTAATTATTGTATAGTAAGATGGTGTTTTCTGTCATATAAACTAAGTGCTTACTTGTAAATCTCTTTTCGTTTTGTACTTGAGCTGGTGGTACTGGAACTGCTATGTGGCATCGACATTTTGGGAAGAATACCCTGAAATTACACATTTTGTACATATCAATTCTTAACACTTACTTAATTTGGTATTTTCTAAATTAATGTAAATCACATGCTTACCTCTTTACATAAATAACAGACACGTTATATTAAATACACCTATTTCTTATCATTAATATATATTTTTATAAACACTTAATTTCACTCTAAGGGTGAAAACTAAAAAACTTATTTATTTTTATTTAGATTTGCATGTTTGAGCAAAACAAGCATTTCATTTTTATGACTTTGATTGACTTGTCAAATTTTATTGGTTGACGTTTGATAAATTTGTTACCACATTGAAAAAATAGTGATAGAAAGTATCAAATGCTCCATAACGATTACTGATCGATATTTATCTTATCACACACAATTAGATTATATACCAGGTATATATACAATTGTAATTATGTCCGGTAAGAATATAAATAAAGGAATACGTTTAGTTTTTACAAAAAAAAAATGATTATAAAATGCATATATTAATGAAATGCTATAAAGCAAAAGTTATAAATATTATATGAGCTCATTATTTTTGTTTTCCGCAGCGATGAAAATAGATTGTTTTTAAACAGAACTATATTAGGTGGGTAAAAAACTTTACAAGGTTTACAAGTATTTTTTCCCAAGCCACTGATGGAACACTTTCATCTCTCTGTTGCACTCGATCACTTTTGTTATGGTGCAGGTATTACAGCAACGCAGGTCGCTTCCTATCAGCGATATTCTGCTGAATATAGGACTTCTTGTCATATGATCCAGTCTCAACAGGGAGTTGGACGACTTATCTTTCCTCTACCGTCGAAAGAATACGTGACCCACGTCCTGTCTCATTTTTGGTAGCCTTGTCGATATTTGCTCTGGTTTCTAGTAAATTCAATCGATTCTTTAGTTAAATTTGGAAGACCTTTCCAGACCCACATTGTACGGAACGTCGATCTCATCAGATGTCGCCATTGCAGCTGAAATGCAATCATTTTTTCATATAAGTCTATAATTATTAAAGCTATTTATTACAGAGACATCTTTAAAATGATGTCGACAATCTGTTATGATGAAATCTTTCTCGTTCTTGTCAAGTCCATTTCTTTTTGGGCAGCCTTTGGCCCTTGTCATTCTCATGACCATATTCATTTAATCCGGTTCATCTTCGGTTCACCATGTTCACATACTGCCTCTTGAACATTCAAGCCTCCGATAATAATGGTATTATACCATACGGTACGCTACGGGTGGTAGAATTGAGGGATTTCGAGATGCCCTCATAAAAGGGCTCCACCTCATCAGAGTGTGCCGAGGTCGGTATGTATACATACACAACCTTAAAAAAATTCTTGCAGATACTTTTTGCATGAGCTCCTTTCCGTCATCCCGGGGTTCTTCGCAACTCCAACACAACATTACAGCTGCCCTTACCCTCGCCAGGAATGCCGGAACTATGCCGCAATATATATTGGTTATTGGGGGCAATTTTCTCTTTGTGTACTACATTTAAAGATTTTGTCTTTAATTTACCACGCTGGGCAGGTAGGTTGGTGATCGCATAGGTTAGTTCCATCAACAGGCGACACTGTTGTCTTTGCCTGTCACTGGCCAGCCAATTAAACTAACTGCTTTAAATAGAAATCTTGCCGTTTCAACTGTTAGTTCACAGAGTGCACCACGTGCTAGCGGTACATTTACATTATATCTTCATTTGGGGTAGTAAAACTATATAAATAAATGAGCGTTGAATCTTGCTTTATATTAGGGGTTAAAGTATGAAATTGCCGATTTGTACTGAAAATCTATATTGTTTATTTTTTAAATTTTTAACAAATTTATTTAATCAAAATAGTTGCCATTATTATCTATACATTGCTGCCATCTAATGGGAAGGTCATTAATGCCTTTGCGATAGAATTCCGACGATCTAGACTGCACAAACTGTGTGAAAGCATTTTGTACTGCCTCCTGGGAAGAAAACTTCTTGTCACGTAGATAATTGTCCAAATCACGAAAAAAATGGTAGTCCGTTGGAGCAAGGTCTGGTGAATACGGAGGATGACGAATGGTTTCTAACTGCAGTTCCTGAAGGGTCAAAATGGTTTCTCGTGCTGTGTGAGGTCTCGCGTTGTCGTGGAGCAATAATGGTGAAGATCGATTCATGAGTCGGGGCTGTTTTACTGCTAGTTTTGTCAACATGGTTCGGAGTTCGGCACAATAGACATCTGCCGTTATTGCTTGACCAGATCGGAGAAAACTATAGTGAATAACACCATGCTGAGACCACCAAACAGTTACCATTACCTTTTTATTGGTAAGTTTTGCTTTAGGACACTGTTGTGGCATTTGACCTGGGGTCAGCCATTGCATTTTTCTTTTCCGGTTATCATAAAGAATCCACTTTTCATCACATGTTACAATTCGATCCAATATTCCTTCATTTCTGTACCGGTTCAACAAGGCAACACAAGTTTCAACACGCGTTTCTTTCTGCAGATCAGTCAAATCATGAGGCACCCATTTTTCGTATTTTTTTATTTTATTGATTTGACGCAAGTGAGTCAATATTGTGGGTAAGGTAACGTTAAACCATGCCGCTAATTCCTGGGTACTTTGACTAGGATCGGCTTCCACTATCTCTCTTAATTCATCGTTATTTACCTGTGTGGGCGGTCTTCCTCGTGGCTCGTTCTTTAAGTCGAAATTTCCATCACGAAAGCGTTTAAACCAAAATCGCACGGTGCGTTCATTAGTAGACCCCTCTCCAAACGCAGCATTGATATTGCGGGCTGTTTCTGCCGCGTTAGTTCCGCGTCGGAACTCGTATTCAAAAATAACTCGAATTTTCGCAGTATCCATCTTTCTTGTCTAAATTGAATAACAAAAACAATTGAAAGTCGATATTCAAATGTTTTACATTTTTTAAAAAAAGAACATCATAGAAACCATTTAAAAAAAGTTTCATTCGAAAACCTCAAACCATGAAGATTCTATGTCAATTCAAAGAACCTATTGCAATAAAACGGCAATTTCATACTTTAACCCCTATTATTTATCTTGACGTTTCGACTCCTTTACGGGAGCTGTGAGCACAGGATGATAGCATTTTATTAAAAAGGCACTCAGAAAGATTACAGAAAAAAAACAATAATACCAAAAATTACTCAAACTAGTTATAATCCAAAACAACGTATACAGCAAAACAAAATATAATAATTGCTTACAGTGAATAAGGCTTTTTATTACATGTTAAATTATACTGAGATCGCTTTCCTGAACGAACCTTCTCCTTGCTCCATCTAGTGCTGTTTATGTAAACTGTAAACTTAGATTTTTTTTGATAACCAAAAGGTAGAGCTACTTACTCTGACTTAAAGATTTGTTTTTAGTGTTTTAGTGTCTAAACGAAATATTGTAATACGTTCAACAAAAAAAAAGTGGCTTCAAAAATCTATAAAAAGTGAAGCAAAAATAGAGCCGCTGGAAGAATAACATGAAGTTTATTGCTGGTTGGGTAGTGCAGGCTCGAGAGCGTTTGAATTGGCAAATAAAAACTATTTAAATATCTTTAAACTTTGAAAATATTAAAATCGAGTTTTTTAACTATCAAAGGGTGCTAAACGTATTCGGGCACTACAGTACCCAGCATCAAGGTCTATTTAACTCGGTTTGACAAAGCCAATGTAGTGTAAACAATGGGATAAAAAAGTATCTACAAAATTAACATTTCTTAACTCATTACTTTAAAGAATATTAACAATGAGATAAACGTATTATTATATTCTCGTAAAGCCCTTGTGGTAAGTTAAATACTTGTGTAACGGGTAATTACGTCCGTAGTACATCGGCGAGGATCGAAATCGGTCCAATGGCCATCTTTATTGTATCCGTGTGTAAGCAGTTTGTTTTAAATTGCTAAAGACATATTTTATTTTGTAGACCGATCAAAGTCAAAGATCTAAGAACAGATGTAGCCCTTTTCTTTAATATAAAAGTACTGAGGCCTACGTGTAAGTTTTTAAATGAGCAAACATCACTTTCGTGTCTTTTTTAATATTTGGTTTGACAGACCTGCTATGAAAAAAAAATTGAATTTAAAACTTCGACTTAAAGTCGGTATATTGTAACGTATGTATTAAAAAATACATTGTTCTATCTTGGATTGAAACAAAACTTGCACTAACTTTTATAAAATGCAAATTTTTAACGGTTTTTTTTTGCATATTTTATATTTAATCTTGGTGTATCCAAATTACAGAAAAGTGCAATTACTGTTAAATAAATTTTAACAGTTAGAACGTGCCCGTGAACGTATAGTATTTTATTTATTTTTTCCTGTAAAGGAGTCGAAACGTCAGGATTAGATATAAATATGCGTAAGATACCGTGGAAAAGTTGTTTTATTAAAATTTGTAACCAGGAATTGTAAGAACTAATTAAAGTAACTTTTTATAACTAATAGCCCGCCTTGACTTTCCACGAGTTAATCACAATGAACTATACATAGCCACGGTATCTGAGTTAATGTACTTATACTGTTAATTGATGAAATTTTTTTAACAGATCAAATGGTTAAGAATTACTACACAAGTACACACAGACACTAAATAGAGTAATTTTATAACATTAATATATTTAAGTAAATAATTTACAAAGATATTTTAACATGCTTAGACTAAGTAGATAGATAATATATCTATTTGATACTACAGGCATACATACACGAGAAAAAAAACGAGTGTCCTTTAAACCACACGACTGGAGTGAAATAATAATAATAATAATTTAAGCTTTATTGCACACACAGATAGGATACAGAGAGAATAAAAAAACTAAGAAAAGTACAAAGTGAAAAGTAAAACATCAATCTCTTCTAGGCTTCTTTAGCTCCATCTATATGTATGTATATATATGTTCCTCTCAACTTCCATTCGCCTCGCCTTTTGTAACATTTTTCACACTTTTTGTAACGCTCTCGTCACGCATTCACCAGCTTATTCCCCAAGTCAAACGTGCGTAAGAAGTTTTACTTCAAAATATCAGAATTTACAATGATTACAAGCTAAAAAACTATTACAGATATGTACGTGTGCTGCAGCAGAGCAAAAAGATTGCAGCTCAGCAGTACATTTGTTCAGGAGCCCAGGAACAAATCGCTGATTTTCAATCACGACCACATGGGAGGGTAGCGCGGTGACATTAATTAATAATCTTATTAATTGCATCATTAGATCAGAGGCATCTTTATCTATGGTGCACACGGGCGCCGTGATCCTAGGTAATTTTGTGCGATCCTAGTACAAAATTACCTATTAGCTGATCGAGTGAGAATGGAAAGTGTTTTTTTTTTCATTTCCATTTATTTGGATTGTTAGGGTTGTTTATTCTGTATAATTGTAAATACAGTCAGTCAACACATAATTGCATCAAAAATGACAAATTGCTTTACAATTTTATATTCATGCAATAAAGTTTATTATCCACTAGGGAGTTTTGACAATTTGTGGTAATGTACTGTTATTTGTGCCAATTCCATTTTGACACGCGCTTACTAGAGGGCGCTAGCTTACTTGCACACGGGCTAGAGACGCTTCTGCATTAGATTAAAAAAACTTCATAACATATCGCCTCTAATTATGAACAAACTTATGAAATCCACTTTCTCTCTCTCTATTAGTAGAGGTAATTTCTTTTGTTATGACTGGGCGAATTAATCATAATAATATAACCGTGTGACCCAGTTATGAAGTAGTCACATTCCTCTACGTGCGCATAATCCATTGTTGCGACCTTCTGTACGGTATTCTTAGCATGCTCTTAGTCCGGTTAAGGGCATCGCTTTCTTTCTTACGTCAACGCCCCCTAAGGCTGTGTGATATAAATACACAGTTGCGCAAGAGTATGTTGGAATGTGACCGTAATAAGTACACAACTGTTACACAGTTCTGTAGGCATAGTTTGATTAAGATCTTTGATGCGGTTCGTGCTATTTATACATTAAAATGTAAACATTACCTTTTCTACTTTATTACGTGAAGAGATTGCAGCCTAGTTAGAATCATGTTTATTTAAAAACAACTAATGATTAATAAAACCCTTTTTAACTAAAAAAATATTACTAGATTCTATTTGTTGTTTCAGGCGGGACTCGAACTTACATTCCTTAGCTATCCTGGCGGGTACTCTTCCAATTGAGCTACCAAGACCTTTACTGACTGAACCTGACTTTCTCCAAGTATTTCTTAAGCTGACATGAGCACCGTCCTTCATGTTCCAAGTTCTACTACCTACAACATCGAATAACTATATAAACACTTTTCCTTTTTAATTGTTTTCTATTAGACTTAAATGAGTTGAGTTTTGAAATATGCAAAAGAACAGAACGCTATAATTGCGTTTTAGTTATTAGGTGGGGTTATCGATAAGCTAAGAAAAATGACCCCTCTAGAAAATTTTAAAAACTATGTTTTACGTAAAAAAAATACAATGCATTTTCCAGAAATGTCTTTTATTCTTTATTAGAACACAATTCAAATAAGTATGCAACATTATAAGATATTTTGAATTTTACTTATATTTGTAGGTTTAGCATGCAATAAATTAAAATTCACAAGAAAAATGAAACAAAATATTTAAAAAAATGTATCTATTCTGCATCAGAATCATCTGACCACCCGCACTTGGAAGTGTTCACTGCTGCGTCCTGCATAAACTGACTGTAATGAATGTCACGCTGTACGTTGGTTTCATGTCTTTCATATGATAAATACCACAGTACTGATGCCATGTGAGCACAGCAACCAACAGTACGAGCTCCTACCTTACATTGACAATACCAATAGGAAACGTTAGTGGTACTGTACTCTAACCAAAGATTATTATTAAGATATTGCTTAGAGGAGACATGTCGTGACTGTATTTTAACTCTTATAAAACTATTATTTTCACGATGAATGGCAATCGTGTAAAGTCCTTGGGTATCCAGATGTTCCTTATTATATGACTTGGCTCGTTTTGATTGGTAAACACCTAAAGTTATAAAGCGTAATTCTTCAGTAGTAAGGCGGAGTCTGTTAAAAAATCGCTTGACATTTTTTGAATATGGCTGCTCAAGATTAAAAAAGTTTTATTTTACTATGAGCGCATTATTTTAGCACGATGACTTTTTTATATGTTGTTCTTTAGACGTTAACAAATAAATACTCATAAAAATTAAACTGCTAAAAAGATGCGTTCATGTCTGAAAAAAATTGATAATGCAAAAATAGGTACAATTTTCCAAAAAAGCCATTTAGACCTGAGTTTGTTGATTTATTTCGAGAGCAAAACGTAATTATTTCAACTTTTAATTTATCTATACATATAAATAAAATTGGAGTGTCTGTTTGTAATATTGAAATTGAAATAACAGTTTTTTACTACATGCATATGAATATATATACGGTACATATACCAAAACAATTTTTTTTACAATTTTTGTCAGTCTGTCTGTTTGTTCCGGCTAATCTCTGAAATGGCTGGACTGATTTTGACGGGACTTTTATTGGCAGGTAGTTGATGTAATAAGGAGTAACTTAGGCTACCTAGGCGTGGCTGGGTCCGCTAGTTTTAGCATTAAGTTAGTGTCCTGTATTTTACAAAAAAAAATAGGAATAAAAAAAAACATATTATTAAATTTTTGGTCAATTTCCTTAGCTTATCGATACCCCTCCTTTAAGGGTGTCAATCAGAAAGCCTCCTAGTGGCACACTCCGGGCAACGGCAACAACAAATGCCCACCGCTTGAGTGGACATCTGGTGTTGACGGCTAAGGTTCTACAATGATGAAAGGCGCGTTTCTTATCACTGAGCATCCATGATGGACAGTGAGCGGAATCGAGCCCGGTGGACTCTGTGTGGAACTTCCCACCCACCGAGTGGTCTCCCCATCCCCCCCTCTTTTACTCCTACCCCCTGCCCATCCCTACTCCTCCCACCCAACGCCCTCTATCCAAAATCCCATCCAAACCACACTACCGAGGGCCAGAGTAGTGTGGGTATTAAATTTTTCTTCTGCCCAAAATATGGAAGCACAGATTAAAAAGAAACTACCCCAGGAGGGTACCACGAATCGTGGAGAATCCCTCACTGAGCCAGCTCAGTCTGTTCCTCGTATTCTGGGGGGAACACACATTTGTGCGACTCTAGGATCGACATGTCCAGTCTCGCAGAGGCGATCCCATCGACTCTGACAACGACAACGACTACGACGACACTGGACACGACCACCACGACAAAATGGAGCCTAGCAGCTTATAAGCGCCCTTGCAAAAGGAGCGCAAACAGAGCCGCGACAGCTTCAGACGACCTGACAGCGACAGACAAAAAGAAGGACCGACCTGGACGCAGTCGCCCCAACAGGCGCGCGAGACGGGAGGCCCTTCAACGACACCAGACCGTACCGACCGTGTCAGAGAACGCAGCAGCGGCAACGCAGCGCGACCCTGTGCCATCCACCTCGAAAGAGGCGTCGAAGGCACAAGATGACACGACACTACCACCACCGCCACCACCCAACGAGCCGACGAAAAAGAGACGAACTCCGAGGGGTCACCGCGGTCGGCGGACTGCTGCGACGGCACCCACAGCTCCTGAAAAGGAACGTCCTGGGACCGGGAGCCGTTCGGACGAGCGAGTTTCAACGAAGCGCGCTCGTCTGGACGACACTCGATCACCCAGAGGGGAAGCCAAACGCGCGAAAACCGACGCGAAACCGAAGCGGGCAGTTAGCTATGTAGATGCGATACAATCGCATCTCAGAGTAGCGGTTATCACTGTCCCGCCGAGGGACCTCTCGCAGTGCCAGGCAGACCAGCTTAGGAGAACTATCGACGATAGTATCCTCCAAGCGGTACTGTCTCCACCGTCTCCAAGCGCGCAAGCTCCATCTTTCCGTGGACGACCCTTCCTTATGGATGGGGTACTAGCGATGTGGTGTGAGGATGCGAACGCTTTAAGCTGGCTGGAAAACGCTGTGAAAGAAATAACATCACCGATACCCGGCACCACTCTGGCTGTTATCAAACAGTCGGAGCTACAGAAGAAGCTCAAGGCAGGGCTTCTCATACACACACGCATCACCGATGCCGAGACACTGCAGAGAGTCCTTTGTGCCCAGAACCCCTGGTACAAAGTCGATTCCTGGCAGTGCTACGACATGACGGTTGATGAGAAGTCCGGTGAGGAGGACAAGGTAGTTCACCTTATCCTGGGTATCCCGGAAGACCAAAAGGCAACAATCCTGGATAGAGACCGCCGCGTAGCTCACATGTCGGGAAGCGGATACATCCGCTTTTTCCATACAGAAGAAGAGGCTACGGGCGAGGAAAAACCAGCAGTGATGGGCGAAACCACGGCAGAACGGCCATCCACTCCGAAGCCGACCACCTCAGCTCCCCGACAGGGTCAGAGCGAGGTGGGGTCGAACCCACCACTAGAAAAGGATACAGGGACTAGCGACGAAGATGACGTCCTCCGCAGCCCCTAACTCCCTTACCATCATACAAACAAACCTCCAGCACAAACAAATAGCGGCGGCCACTTTACGCAGAGTGCTGGAGGTCGACAACAAGACCGTCGCTCTAATCCAAGAGCCTTGGATTAGAAATGACAGAGTCTGCGGTCTAAACAACATCGGAGTCAAGTTACTGCTGAATACCTCTATTGCAAAGCCAAGGACCTGTATTTACATGCCTAAAACTATAACAGCAACTTTACTTAACCAATTCTGTTCTAGAGACCTCACTGCCGTGAAAATCATTACAGATAGACAAACAGTCCTTGTGTTAGCTTCAGTGTACATGCCGTATGAAGGCGAAGTGCCTCCAAAGGAACTGGCAGAGCTGGTACAGCACTGTGACACACATGCCTGGGACATAATCAACTCCGCAGACAGCAACGCACATCACCCGCTGTGGGGAAGTGAGGAAGTAAACAAAAGGGGTGAGTCTTTAACCGAATACTTATTGCAAACAAACCTTAACATTATGAACAGAGGTAAGGAACCCACTTTTGTAAGTTCAAGGTACCAAACAATCGTTGATACCACGCTAGCTACTAACGCCGCGGCGGACCAAATCAAAGGATGGCACGTATCAAAAGAACCATCCTTTGCGGACCACCGCCGCATATGCTTTCAAATAAAATATAAGCCGGCTGATCCTGTCCGATACCGTAACCCCCGTAAAACAGATATACCAAAGTTTATAAACTTACTTACCAAAACACTAAGTGAGACACATCTGACAGACATGACACTTAGTACAAAAAACATAGACTTCAATATACAACTTATAACCACAGCTCTTTTAAAAAGTTACGAATCAGCGTGTCCTGAAGTAGTACCCAAAGCTCCAGACAAAAGTTCCTGGTGGGGGCCTGAGCTTGAACGTCTACATAGGGAACTTAGGGCACTTTTTAATCGAGCCAAAAACACCAGAACTGAAGAAGACTGGGACAACTATAAACTTGCCAAAAACACTACAAGAAACGCATTAGATTCCGTAGCAGAGAAGGATGGCGTCCTTTTTGTAGTAGCATCAACTCAATAAACCAAGCCGCGAGGTTAAAGAAAATCCTAGCAAAAGGTGACCTTAATCTCCTGGGCTCCCTCAAAAAAGCCGACGGCACTTATACGAATTCAGATAATGAAACCAATGCAGTGCTGCTTGAGACACACTTTCCTGGCTGTCTCATTTCATCAGACTCTGACTGGTTAAATGAGCATTACAACACACCAACATCCCAGGAATGGGAAACTGCAAACAAGATAGTAACCGCAGATAAAGTAACGTGGGCCCTAAAAAGCTTCAAATCGTTTAAATCCGCGGGGCTGGATGGAATCTTTCCAGGATTACTACAATGGCAAATCGGTCAAATAACAAAGTACTTAGTACCAATATACAGGGCGTGCATAGCCTTCAAATACAAACCTATAGCATGGAGGGAAGCTAAAGTAGTATTCTTACCAAAACCTGGAAAAGACGACTACATACAAGCTAAATCCTTCAGACCCAGCAGTCTAACGTCATTCCTACTTAAAACGCTGGAAAGACTAGTAGATCTTCATCTACGAGATGGAGTCTTAAAGAGAAAACCACTGCATCCTCAACAACACGCATACAGGAAAGGCAGATCAACTGAATCGGCCCTACATATGGTAGTGCACAAGATAGAATCAGCCATCACAAACAAATCGTCAACTCTAGCTGTCTTCATTGACATAGAAGGAGCTTTCGATAAAACTACACACAAAGATACCAGGTGGAACCAGTATTAACAAACTGGATTACCGAGCTCATCAGCAAAAGGGCGGTACAAATAGAAATGAATACCACAACTAGAGCAAGAGTGGTCAGAGGATGCCCACAAGGGGGAATTCTATCACCACTTCTGTGGAACCTAGTAGTGGACAGTCTCATTAGAAGATTAAACAAACAAGGCTACACAACCATCGGTTATGCTGACGACCTCACCATTCTCATAAGCGGGAACGCAGAAAACATACTATGTAAGGAAATGCGTTCAGCTCTCCGAATTGTGGAAGAATGGTGTGATGATCACAAGTTATCAGTAAACCCGAGAAAAACAGAACTTATCCTTTTCACCGATAAAAGGAAGTTACCGCAACTTCAACTACCCAATTTTTTCAACACCAAACTATCCCTATCAACACAAGTAAAATATCTGGTCGTTATCCTTGACAACAAATTGAACTGGGCGAGTCATATCGAAAATAAAACTAAGAAGGCCTGCATAGCTTTTTATCAGTGTAAGAGATTAATTGGTAAAAAATGAGGTCTCAACCCAAAAATAACACTTTGGCTGTACACTTCAGTTATCAAGCCATCCATAACCTACGGCTCAGTTGTATGGTGGCCCAGAACACAACTGGCCACAGTAAAAACAAAACTCCAAAGCCTACAACGCTTAGCAAGCATTGCGGCAACTGGATGCATAAGAACCACTCCATCAATCGCCCTTGAATACTTGCTCAATCTAAGACCCTTACACCTTGCTATCCAAGAAGAGGCACAGGCGGCCGCACTTAGATTAAGAGCAAATGGACTATGGAAACAAAACATAGAAACACCACACTCAACTGTTCTAAAGGATATTTTAAAAGAAAACCCACTCTTTGAGGCACCTACGGACAGTATACAGTGTCATCATGTTTTCGATCGAAGATACAATATCCAACTTACAGCAGAAAAAGATGATAACTCTGGCACAAGTGAAGTAAGGATATACACAGACGGTTCCAAAACCTCACAAGGCACTGGAGCTGGTGTCTTCTCGAACGACCTAAACATCAAAATCTCGACCACCTTAGATAAACTCAACACTATATTCCAAGCAGAATGTATAGGCATCACCAAAGCTGCACAGGCGGTTGCAGCCAGAGATGTCAGAGACCATAATATCAAAATCGTCTCCGACAGTGCATCCGTACTTCAAGCTCTGCAAAGCAACACCATAACATCTGTCCTAGTACTGGAATGTCACAACACACTCCAGTCCATTGCAAACACAAACAGTGTAACTTTGCAATGGATCAAAGGACATAGCAACTCATTAGGCAACGACGCGGCAGATGAACTAGCCAAAAGGGGTTCAAATAGAACGGTGTATGGACCGGAACCATTACTGCCTATACCCATGGCACAAGTTAGAACATGGCTACGTAAAAAAACAGAGGAAAACCACCAAACAGAATGGAACAATAGTGTAGGCTGTAGGCAAACGAAGAATGCCATTCCGGTGGCTTCGAAAAAGCTTGCCCGCAACCTCACCAGACTAAACAGGGACGAAATCCGTAAAGTACTAGGTACTATAACCGGACACAGTCCTCTGAATAAACACCTATTTACCAGGGCTGTCTGTCACACCTAGGTGTGACAGACAGCCCTCTATGCAGAGGCTGCATGGAGGCGGAGGAAACGCCACATCACGTGCTCTTGGAGTGCAGGAGTGTGGCTGATCAACGGGCACACTTTCTCCAGTCTCCAAAATCACTACCGGAAGCTTGTAGTAAACTGAAAAGGCTACTCGCCTTCTGGGATGGACTAGGACGGCTGGAGTAAAAGAAGAATACTCAATCACGTACAATGGCCCAATCAGGAGGCTAAGTGAGGAAAATGTCCCGTAAAACTAACTAACTAACTAACCCCTCCTTTAAATTTAGTACCTACAATCGGCGTAATCAGAACTATTACACAAATCAAACGAATATTTTACTACACTGTAACATTGCTTTTCATTCTTTTATTTTGTTAAGTACTTCTGTTATATAAACATTTCATAATATTTATTTCATATTATAGAGTACCTATCTTATTTATAGAATTCAAATAAATTATATTATATAGTACCTACCTACATATTTTATTTTATAAGACAGATTAATTTATTTATTTATTTGTTAATATTATGATACAAATAGTTATATAATAATATATTTTATAATATCATTGATTATAGCTTAAATTCTATTGTATTTATTAACTGTGAATGTTAACTGATATCTTCGATGCGAAAGCGCGGCGAATACATGCTCCCAGTGGTGGAAAATAGGGTTACGGAGCATGCGCGAATTCTAGCGCGCATGCTGAGTGAAAAATTGATGGAGCGAAAAGTTTATTTCGGCTCCAGGTTTTGAACTGGACTTTGATTTAACAATTTTTTGAAATATTTTATTCTATATTGTGCTGAATGAAATGCTATTATGTCAGTACTGACTATTACTTAATTATTTTGCTAATTTACTACATAATATTTATATCCACTTCGTAAATTGCATTGGTAAGTAATTATTTGAACAATCAAAGCAATCTTACCATCTGTAATAACTTGTGTGTAGTATATATTAAGCATTATGTAATAGTGTATTAGGAAATTGAAAACATTTTCTCTAATATTTCAGGTATGACATAGAAACTTAATCACCTAATAAATCCATGACTTATTTTGCAAGGTGTTCTAGGGGTTTTATTATGTACGTGGTTGTCGAGCAGGATAATTATATTTTATAAGGGTATGTAAGAAAAAGTTACATAATTTATTCCTTCCTTCCTTCTATTCCTTCGGTATCTTATGTAAACAATATACGTTCTTTACTACAGGAGTGGTGGAAGCAGGCTTTTCTTTGTTCAGCGGTTCAGATAACGAGAAGCGAGTGTGGTCAAGTAGGTGGTCGTTTGTCTGAAACTCTGAACGAGATCTTTCTCTACTTCACATACCTAGTTTAAAATACAGGTACTTAAGGTATGATGCTTTGATATTCTCCGTGGGAGTCAGTCGTCGTATAAGTTTAGGCAATATTATCTTAAACTTAAGTATGTCTTAATAAATTAATATTAGTATAATAGTTTCTGGGAATATAAATAATTAGGTTAAGATTATTTTAAGAGAGCAAAAATAGGAAAGGGACCCATGTATATTACTCTACGGCTGTAAATACATATTTTATTTCTTGTTTTATTACATGTGCTGTCTTTTATGTGCTTTTTTTAATCTGGTAATTAGAATAAATCTATACATTTGACGTGGTCGTTCACTATGGGTCTTGTAAGAAGGCTCAAGGTCGCCCAGCGGGCAATGGAGAGAGCTATGCTTGGCTTGGTGTTTCCCTACGCGATCGAATCAGAAATCAGGAGATCCGTAGTAGAACAAAAACCGCCGACATAGCTCAAAGAATTGCGAAACTGAAATGGCAATGGGCAGGACACATAGCAAGGAGAACCGATGGCCGTTGGGGCGGAAAGGTTCTCGAATGGCGACCGCGTGCCGGACGACGCTCAGTGGGTAGGCCCGCTACGAGGTGGACCGACGATCTGGTTAAGGTCGCGGGAAAACGCTGGATGCGGGCAGCACAGGACCGATCGTTGTGGAGATCCTTGGGGGAGGCCTATGTCCAGCAGTGGGCGTCGTACGGCTGATATGATGATGATATACATTTGACAACGAATTTTTTTTTTTATTAATATAAATCTGCTCCACTAATCCTGTCTTATAGCCGGGTCAGGGTTCAGTGTGACAACACTCACGCCTCACTGATTTTATTTGTCAAATAGTAGGTACATAAATGATCGATAAAGATTACCATAGATTAAATAAACCATAAAGAAATTACTCCACAGTCAAGCCAAGGGTGGGCGACGGGGATATGTACAGACTCCTCCATACCACACTAAAAGCCACCTGTACTTGATTTTATTGATCAAATAGTAGGTCTCCGTTTATACATTGTAGTCTTTGGTATGTACATAAATGAACAATAATTATAGTTGCTTTAGGTATATAAACTAACTTATCTATGATTTATTTTAATCTATGATAGATAATCTTCTTTTTAATAAGGTTTTATGGCCTGGGTTCGTGTCATTTATGTTATGTCTTCATATCCAGTCAATGAATGAACAATAAAATAGCCCTTTTTCTAGGTTTTAGTAAAGATATGGTGTTTTCTTAAAATTTCCCCTTCAACTTGTTGAGAGAGCATGGAAAGATAACTCCCGCTGCTTTGTTTCATTTGCCAACACTCGTGCATATTTATAAACACTCGTCCAACATCCAAAACAACTCAAATTTTAACAAGAAAACCAAAATCACTAGTAATGCTTCCTGTTCCCGCCGTCGTAATCCTCTTTATATTTACTTGGCCATAGGCAAACATATTTTTTCATATTTTATCTATGCTATAGGTTAAGTGAACTTTATTCAATGAAAGTAGAATTGAAGTAAATATGCATATTTACTAGGTTTTTATCAAAATGAATCGGATTAGTTTGATGTAGATATAACTAAAATAGCAGCTCACATGCCTGCCTCTAATTTGAAGAAAGTTTGCCTTATAAATTACATAAGACGTCTAATTAAATATACAGCAATTTTCTTAATTAACGCAATACATATTTCACCAAGAGTATAAAGCATTTAGACCAGAAAAATCAATGTTTCGTTGTTTGTTGCTGACACTATTATGATGTTATTTATTTTTCTGTTAATTGTGATAATTTTACTGGTCAATTATTATATTTTATTTAGGTCTTAATGACTTAAATAAAACATAATAAATAGAAAAGTAGCTTTAAAATTACACTGTTTAACTATGAAACATAAATCACAAACTTAAATTGACGAATCAATAATACATGGATTTTATTTTTTGGCGGGAGCGAGAAGCGTCACATTGGTGGATTTGTTACTCTTGTTAAAATTTGTGTTGTTGTGGATACTAGTGGAGTAATAATGGTGTATTATTAACCACTTAATGTTTGTGAACATATAAGAGTGTTGGCAAGTATAACAAAGCATAGGAAGTTGTCTTTTCCTGCTCTCTCAAGAAGTCCACAGGGAGGTTTTAGTAAAACCCCACACATTTACTGAAACCTAGGCAAACATATATTTTACTGTTCATTCATCATTATCAAATAAAGACGTGAAATTACTCAAGAACTGGCAATTATACTGACATAATACTGGCTAAATGCACAAATCGTGCAAGCCGCAAATAAAAAAAAAGATGAAAAAATCATTTGAGCATCTTTAACACGTAATTATCTAATAAAACAAAAGCTTTAAAGCTTCATGAATCCTCTTTTTATGAATGAATTGTGTTCAATTCGACTTAATTAAATTCAGGTTCATAATTTGAGGAAACACTAGATTTCTGTAATGTATGAAGTAAATGAATTTAAAATTGATT
This sequence comes from Calamotropha paludella, assembly GCA_927399485.1. NCBI lineage: Eukaryota > Metazoa > Arthropoda > Insecta > Lepidoptera > Crambidae > Calamotropha > Calamotropha paludella. The sequence continues at coordinate 910,987 of OV656806.1, read as the reverse complement.
AAGAAAGTTTTCGTCACTAAAAGATCGTTCCGACGAATGGTTATTTTTTATATCTCAAGATCCTTAATGTGTCTAATTATGTTCCAATCTAAACTAAATATGTGAATTTAAACTAGACCTAGTTTGTTTTTACTTTAAGCTAAATTTATCGGGAATGTTGGAAAATATTTAAAAACAAAATAACATTACGAAAACGAAACGAGCTTTCGACGAACAGTACTCTGGTAAAGAATTCCGTACTCGAAGTAGGTAAGTCTTATGAAATAATTTTATTCAAATGCACTTAAAATGAGTCGTTTTGAATCGTCCACAATTTTTACCTACCACACATTCAGAACGTCTTTTGGCTGACAAGAAGAATAGACGCAAGAAACTCCTCAGCTTTATTAGAAGTAACGACATTTTTCAATATTATACGTCGTCATCATACATAATCCACAAAAAACAATATCATTCTGTTATCACAATAATAGTAGTGTCATGGTTTCATTACACCGTTGATTACAACAAAGTCAACAAGTATCTGTTTTAAATATCATTAAACATTGCAATGATATACAGAAAATAAACGACAAATTTAACATCTTAATGCCTTAAAGATAAAACAGCGGTTTATTAAATCGCCCTAACATTAAGAAACTTCAATCGTAAGTACATATTGATAAGTATGAAAGTAATAGTATCATATGCGCATGCATACACATCGACTTGCGGTCAAGGTGATTGACTAATATTGAATAACAGCGTCCGTCCATGTACGCCATTCGTCTTGTTTTGACGACGACAGCTACCAAAGTCTTTGTTCGTAAAGGTTAACTTATGATACTGACTCGTTGCTTCAAGATTTTTATCCAATGCTCAAACAAATTGTTCTGAGAAATTATTTCATGTTGAGAGTTGCTCACCATCGTTTGCGCATTTAATGTCAAGGTGTAAGTATATAAATCAGTTGTATCTGTGATTGATCTAGTTCTAATGAGTTGACAGTTAAGTAGAGAACACACCGGAGAGTTGTCATTCTCCGAGGTACATCCGTGCCTGTGACCGACAGTCTCGAGCTTTTTGGTATGGAGTTTTCTTTAGACCTCAACTTTTTTTTTTTTTTTTTTTTTTTTTTTTTTTTTATTGCAGAAAGTTGGCAAGCAAGCAAACTGCCCACCTGATGGAAAGTGGTAACAGTCACCTAAAATACATGTGGCTCTTGTGAGATTCGCAGCAAAACTGCAACCCTCACAAGAACCACAGTGTACGTTGCCAACTTGCGACACAAGATGTAAAGTCACTGTACCCAGTAATTTCACTGCCATATCTTACCCTTCAAACCGGAACACAGCAATGCAAGCACTGCTGCTTTGCGGCAGAAATAGGTAAGACGGAGGTACCTAAGCAGACGACCCTGGTACAGAGTCTCCCTCCAGTAAATCTCCCTCCTACTTCGGGGCCAACATCGAGTCCAAGGCTCAAACTGCAGCTAAAAAGCTGGGCGTCCTAGATAAGGTCAAGCGATAGTTCACGTCGGGACAGCTTTAACTATCTATAAAGCTCAAGTGCGATCTTGCATGGAATATTGCAGCCACATCTGGGACGTCTTAGCAAAATACCAACTTGTTGCCCTGGACACGATTCAGCGCAGAGTTGAGAGGCTCATTAGTGACAGCAAATTGATGAAGAGCAAGCTCCACTTAGCACAGTTAACTTGCCTGTCGGTCGGTTTTCTACAGAATGTACTTTGGAGAGTGTGCTCAGGAGCTGCATGTGCTCATACCGCCATCTCCCTTTTCCATCGGACATTCAGACGCACTGCAGGCTACCACACTTTCTTGGTTACTATTCCTACCTGTTGCACCAAGCGCTTCTCAATATCTTCGGAGCTCCCTTCGAGCGTCTGTATTTCCGAGTACTTATAACCCGTCCGTTTTCAAGGCCAGGGTGAATAGAAACCTTCTGGGTTAGCTCGTGCCATCGTGGATTCTGTCTTGGCCCCCGGGCTTGATTGGGATCAAGAGCGAACCCATTCTAAATAAAAACAACAACTAGGCTGATGATCTGGCGCGTAATGGTATCTATCTATACTGGTATATGGTAGCTATGCAAGTTCTATTGTCAAAGTGAGACACCGCTATACGCGGTCTATAGTGGCATCTCCCTTCAACAGTAGGCCTTTTGGTTTAACAACAGAATCCGTGGATGCAACACAACTTTGAAGCAGCATTATTGGAACTCTGTGGAGATATGTAGGCAAGCGAAACTCTCACTACCGCAGGTAGACGCTTGTCTCCACAGATCCGTGTAAAAATTAAGTAGGTACATCAGCAAGGTGTCAATACTGGTCATGCTAATTTTAACATACATGTTTTCAAGATGTTTTTAAATGCGAAAGAAATAGCCACTCAGTTGTTGCTGGAATGCTGAGGTTTTCGATAGAATTGTCCAGTAAGGAACCATTGCCTCTTTTTGCGAAAACAGGTAACGTACTTAATGATGCAGCTGATAAGTAGGTGCGGAAGGGGTTGGAAACGGTGCCTATTAGTGTGAACTGATTTAACAATAGCAATCGTCATCAGCTTAGCATCAGCATTACTGGAAACTGTTGTCGAGGAAAACTTTTATAACCAACTTTTGTTGGTGGTTGGGTATTAAGGGAGCTTCCATGTATTTAAGCTGATTGTGACATTACTACATTGATATTTACTAATGTATATAAACATCTTTGTCACCGAGATATCCGATCACCTATCTGCATATAGAGACGGCGCTGCTCACATATCGCTCACATATCGTGAAAATGACTTTCTATTCTCACTCTATCAGCTGATCGGTCATTTTGTATGGAATTTGTATTGAAGTGATCGAAAGTGCTCGGCGCCCATAGGTAAAGACGCCTCTGCGTATCTCAAAACGGTACACTATGCCACTATGCGCAGTGTGAATTACACAGAAAAGCAGAATTTTTAAAGCTTGTCTGTCGTTGGACTAAATTTTACAAAAAAATCGCTTCTTTTTTGTAACTTTTATTCAGGTCTTGAAAAGTCGATGCATTAAATTGCTCTACATTCTATTAGAAGTGGATCTCATTTGCACTCACCTTATGGAGGTAGCTTAATATACATGATTGCTGATCTCATTGAGATTATAGGCGTTATGTTTGAAGTATCATTAGAGGTACGTTAATGATGTTTTATATTGGACTTAAATAGTTCATTAAGGTAATGGTTTGAGCTTCATATTTAAACTGAAACTAAGTATTGCTTAAGTTGAATGCAGGAAGCTCGTCATCTAGGGTTAATGGTTTTATTAGTATTTTATGAGATCAAAATTTGCTGTGTGGTGTTAGACATGTAGAATAGCGCTAACCACTTAGTGTATTGTAAAAGGCGTTTCATTTTTTCATTTGCCAGGGTGAATAGGCACCTTCTGGGTTAGCTCGTTATGTACATCGTGGATTCTGTCTTTGCCCCCGAGCTTGATTGGGATCAAGAGCTAATCCATTCTAAATAAAAAAAAAAAACAATAAACTATCTGCTAATGGGCAGATGTTTGTGTTATAAATACGAGCATTTGTACCTGAATTATATACCAATGAAAAGAAATAAGTATTAGCCCCAGCTAAGCCATTACTTTTGATTGTTGGACTGACATCTTCAATTTTCTCATTTAACTTTTCACGATCTTATTTTGACGTCAAAGAATTAGTTATAAACGTATAATACAGAAAAATAATTACTGAAACCGGTATCGTAGTTTTCATTGGTTTCACAACTGAAGGGCGTCTTGTGACCGGCAACATTTTTTAAAGTGTAATCGGTCTGCCAAGCTGAGGTTTATGGCAAGAGCCCTATTTTGGGGAATCCTGGTTGAGATGAATGTTAAAAAAGTCAAATGATCAATGTATGTAAAACTTATGTACAAATGACACAGCTGTCAATTTTATTAGTGTAAATATGAATCAATAGATGGCGCCAACATTCATTTTAGATCACGCTGTACTTTTATGTTAGAGTTTTCATAGGGTCAATGGGCATGGGCAACAGGCATATTTTATATCTTATGTGATACTAACTTTAGAAATTAATGTTTACAGTTAATCAATTTAATAGTGGAAAACGACATTAATATCGTGGACTTAAAGCTTGGTTTGAAAGCACAGCACGTCACAGGGAAGTGACCTCTAGTTATCAGATTATTTGAGCACAATACGCTTGTCGGAGTCGAACCTTGACCCACGGCCTTTGCGCTTTAAAACAATTACTGAGCGATGAAAGGCTGACCATTCGTGTTGGATGCTGTGTGTGGATTATGGTATTGTTGTAGATTCTTATTAAGCTAAACGGTGTGTGAAGCGGAACAAATCATAGTTTTTGAACGGGTTTACCAGAAACGTAGCTATTTGTTAAGTTGAGAAACCGTCTCGTATAAATATTAGATTTATTTAAATGGTAGGCTTTTAAATTAGATAATATAAAATATTTATTTGCCTGAAATGCGGTTTTATAGATATAGTATACAATTTAAGATAGATCAGACACATTTCGTTTCATCTAGCATTCAAATTTTCTGTTTTTGAAGTGAAAACTTCTTTAGCATCGTTGTGATTTAAAAGTCGATGAAATGAAACAGATACAGTAATTACAGACGGACATAAATTCATAAGATTTAACGTAGCAGAAAATGAGATAGGAAGCATTATGTCCGTGTATAGGTAAGTACTTGTGTCACGTGTATGTATTATTTTTGCAGGTTTCACTCATACCATTTCATTCATGTCAGCATGAATGAAATGGTATGAGTGAAACCTGCATGCATGTGAATTGTACACATGCTTTTTTTAGTTGCATCAACAAATTGTCGAATTATATTAATTAAAAACGGTGAATGAATTACATGAAAATACAGTAGAGCTAAAATTAACTGTCACTTCATATCAATTTACAAAATAATGGACGATAAGATGCTTGTAGATAATAAAGATATATCTATATATAAGTATATATATAGATAAAAAGGTTAGTCGACATCACAGGAGACCGAAGAGCTGGCAGCTACCTCGGACAAAGAATTAGCTATTCAAAGGGGGAATGCTGCCAGTATTTTTGGAACCTCGCCTCCTTTTAGTAATATATTTTAGATTTTATATTATATTTTTAAGGTTTTTAGTTTTTAGGTTTAGACATAGTAGTTTTATCTTAATTATTTCTCCAGTTAAAATTTATCGATAGTAAAATAATTATAATATTATTAGATATGGACTATAACAAGGCTGCTCAAGTTTTTAAATAGTCGGGCCAAACGAATGATTCAGAATTTTTTACCTAACTAAATTTTTGGCGGGCCACTAACCCATTATTTATCTAATGAAATCAAGTCGTCAATGATCCGCCAAAAACTCATACTTTTAACACTTGCGCAATAAAAACATATTCAATATTTTCAACTTGGCGGGAATTTCTGAATCTTGCCTGCGCGGGCCATTCAAAATGCGTCGGCTGGCCATTGTGTGGCCCGCGGGCCTATGGCTGAGCAGCCTTGGACTATAACCTTATCAAAAGTGTCTATGGATAAAGCATGTTTTTGTTAGTTACTCAAAATAGGAAAAGTTGATTACTAGTGTTTACTAGTGTAAAATTTGATTTTTTTCCGAAGTCTCTATTGTGGGGGCCCCTCCTTTGTGGAGGCCCCGGGGCTGTAGCCCCGGTTGCCCTCTCCTAAATCCGGCGTTGCCATTACCAAAACTTAAAGAAATTGGGAACCTGATTTCATTCAACACACTAATCACTTAGCATAATATTATATACATTTAGGTTACGTTAGGTTAGATAGTTTTTATCCATTCAGCAAATACAAATACGGCTAAAACAAATAGGTGATACATTAGGGGATACACGGTCAAATAGTCCATTACTGAATCTCGATTAGGAGTAATACAATATTTTTGCCTTCAAGATATTTTAATTTTCCCACCATATTAACAGAACTAAAAGCTTTTTTCTTTTTCTTTATTTGTGACTTACATGATTTGTACATTTAGCCAGAGTCTAGTAAGTATAATTGCCAGTTCTTGAGTAACTTCCTAATTTTCAGTAAAGATGTGGGGTTTTACTGAAACCTCCTCGTGGCCTTCTTGAGAGAGCGCGAAAAGACATCTTCCACTGTTTTGTTTCATTTGCCAACACTCATGCATATTCAGAAACACTTAGTGGTTAATAACCCACCTTTATTACACACTAATATCAACTACGACACAAAATTTAACAAGAAAACCAAAACCATTAAAGTGACGCTTCTCGCTCCCGCCAAAAAGTCGAAATAAAAGCTAATATCAAAAATGAAACTTTTAAGTAAATTAAAAAATATTAAATGTATTAAATTAGTAATAATAGGTAAAAATAATATTAGCCAGCATCACTACGATGTTCTGAATCCAAGTTAAGTAGCTAAAAGCACTTGTGTTATGGAATTCAGAAACAATGACGGTACCACAACACCCAGACACGAACCAATGTCCAAAAGTTCGATTGCTACCCGGTCGAGGATCGAACTCGGGACCTCAGAGTAACTTCACCATGAAAACCAGTATGCGAGCCACTCCACCATAGAGGTCGTCGAATGGACGTTCATTGAATCAGCTTCAATGTCGAAATGTATGTGACGCCATAACTCTATGAGTTCTTAGCCATTTTCGTATTTTCTGTAATGTCCAACAGGTTTAGGACTAGATTGTGACGGAGCCCGAATTTTTAAATACGAAAAAAACTGGTTGGTTGCCTGTAAAGTCGGTATACGGGCGAAAGTTTTACGTGACAACGACTTTGAGTGGTAAAATAATTTTAATGTGAATATTCATTCGTATAGTAGGAAGAAGGATGAAATAATAGTAACAATTTAAAACATTTATTTATACAAAGAATTATATTTAAAACATTAATTTATAGGCACGCGTCCCTTCCACTTTTTATGTCTGTCTCTCTCGCTCTTAGGCGGGCTAACCATGCCCGAGTGGAAGGGACGCGTGCCTCTCACTCGCTCTCATTGTGAGCGCATAACGTGAGCGGAGCGTAACGCAGTTTCTTGAAGTGTCACCCGGCAAACCAATTTATAAGACGTTGTCACGTCAAAATAAAAAAGTTACGACCAAAAAAAATTGGCTCTATGGGATTTCCTATTGAAACAAAAAGCGCGCGCTTTTTCAAAGTTTTTATTCTTACGGAATTTACTAAACATTATTGATTTTTTTCCTTTTTTTTAGTATTACGCTCCGCTCTAATATATGGTGTTAGCGAAGCTTTATGCTTAGCGACTATAGTTACTTTTTATCGACTTCAAAATGCTTTTATCTTTTAAAAGCTTTGTGGCAGGAATTAAGTGTAAACAAAATTGCAAGAGGCGGGGCAGGAAAACAAGCATTGTTGTTCTGCGGAAACTAGACAGCGATCAATTAAAATCGATCAAAGAGTCCATTTAAGTTTATTATGCATTAGCTTAAGTTTAAGGTCTTAGTCAGATTACATCACGAATTAAATTTTGAGGTTTTATTAATTACATTTCACCTTGAGTTAATTTAATGGGTGGCAAAATTATTTTTGTGAATGCTATCAGTAGCCAGTGATCGCTACAGCACAACAGGGCAAGAGGCTAAACTGTAAGATTAAGAAAAAAGCCTTTGTTGTGTTTCTTGCCAGTTCTTTTCAATATAACGGGTCATCAGTAAATTACGTCACAATTTTTTAGTATATTAAATTTTAATATGTATCGTCACAAAGCTTTTGACCGCCTCTGCCCTTTGTCACATTCCGATGATACCTTTCCCTATCCTCTCACATATTGTCACATTCCAGTGATAGGGGAAGGTATCACCGGAATGACACATGTTAAAATTTAAAATACTAAAACGCGCAATTAATATGTCACTAGAAAGTTCAAAAAAATATATGTTAATAAATAATAAGATAATTGGTCGTTTACTATTTCCTAACTACTCGTTTCTTGTCTCTGTTATCTAAAATATTTGACTTTATTAAGATATAATATAAACACGTTTAAAGGATGGGTGGGACTCGGTGGCGTAGTTGTTTTTTACACGCGTATTTTATATCTTATAGAAATATTGCATTGTGAATGCAAAAAAAAACCATATTTATATGTTGATTTTATAATAGATTTTTTAATAAAAATAAGAAAATAGTGAAAATAACTGTTTTTTATGTTATATTTAAATACATGCATAAAATTAAAAAAAAATGTGACGTTAAATCAGGGAGAGGGGGTTCTGTAAATGTGACAACCTGTGACGAGTACGGGGGGAGGGGTTAGAAAGTACTAAAATTCGTGTGACGTAAATTAGACTAAACTAGATTTTGACCTCCGTAGTAAGGTGAACAGCATGCCGGTTTTCATGGTAAAGCCACACCGAAGCCCCGAGTTCGATCCCTGATCGGGTCAATGCAGAAAACGAACATTTCTATATAAAAAGGAATTGTCTATAGTATTTCTTTCTTATTAAAAATCTATTACCTTATCTGAAATTTCAAAGCATTTTACCAATAAATGAATAATTGTTTGTTTTTTTTTAATTTAATTTTTTGTCGTACCCATTCTATATTGTCTTGGCTCTCGGTGTTGTGGTACCTCAGTTGTTTGGGAATTTCATAACACAAGTGCTTTGGCTACTAAACTTGGGTTCCCAACAATGTATTTGATGTTGTCTAATAATTGTTTATCGAAAAAAATCAAGTGAGATGAGCCAATAGCTAAGTATAGAGCCTTTAGATTGACTGAAGCTAATAAGATATGATAAGTAAGTTTATAAGATTTTACGCAAAATCCGTATTAAAAGTTGTTTTCTTTAATGTGTAATATGCGCGGAAGTGTAAGAACTAAATAAGTCGACAGCAGATCATAAAAATAAAAAAGAGATCTGAAAATAAAACCGTGTCGTCAACTTACATAAACAAACGGATACAAAAAAATATAAAAGTAATTTTCTTTAAATTAACAGATTTCATACTCCAGATCTTCAGATTATTTGAAATATGATTGGCGGCGACATTATCTTGAAATAACTATTAAATTATGCTGCACGGGTAAATTCGATGGGCCGAGCGAAGTCAAGGCAACTTATAGTAGTTTATTGCACTTCCTTGTATACGGACTGGAGGAGATAATTCAATAATTTATCTCATCTGCGATAAAAGCTTTGCTTTAATGTCTTAATTTTAATAGTTTCCTTAAAATACATAATTCATTGCCATTATGATAATATCATTCATAAAATAATTAAGATAAGACATGCACAAATTACTTCAGTTTTTGTGACTTAGAAAAAAAATGAGTAATTATTATATTTTTTCTTATTTAAAAAAATAAAGGGCAGATGTTTGTAAAATCAATACGAATACGATATGTTTGTTTTTTGAGCTCTCGAGGCGTTGAGATCTTTTTCCCCAGGCTCGACTAAAGACAGATTTCTCGAGAATTCTCGTTCAGAAACCTTATTAAAAAGTTATAAACTGACAACGTTACCTTTTGTTGAAGCTTCATAATCTAGTTCAAAGTTTGAGAGAGATGAAATACTTTCTAATGAGAATTTACAGTGCCTGTACTTAACCTCAACATCTACCAAGTGTTTTACGTTAACGTTAAAAAATAATTTTGATATCGAAATAAAGTAGAAGTGTTTGTATAGAGCGATATTAAATCCATAATTTTCCAAGATAGGCTACACTGAATAAAATGCAAAATAAAACATTTTGATTTATATAAATTTTAACAGGAATGTGTCCGATTAAAATATTGTGAAGGTAGTAGAACATATATGACGACCATTGCCTTAGTCATCCTGTGATCACGGCTCTTGTAAAGGTGTCGAAAGCTCAGGATTAAATATAAATTATGTGCAAAAAACCGTGAAAGTTTAAATGTGTAATGTGCGCGGAAGTGTAAATAAAAATAGGTTACAACATTGATTACATAGATAACAAATTGTAATTGTCATTTTTAATTTCGCAGAGCAATTTTATTAGTTAACGAAATCAAAAATTATTACAAAATATAAATGAAGCGAAAGAGTGTTACAAAATTACAATGTGCTTTGACTTCGAGAATTTTATCGTAACAATCGAGTTAATCAGAACTATCTACATCTAGGCTTTATTTAATATCTACCAATATCAGGCTGTCTTTAAACTATTGGAGGCCCAGGGCATATAAGAATAATGGGGCCCCTGTGGCTTTGACAGAACACTTTTTAATTACTAGAATAGACAATAAAAGTAGATAAACAAGTTTTCAGATTTTTTTATTGACAGTCAATAGATGAATAGATCTTTAATTTAAATGGGGCGATGCATGTTGAAATTCTATAGCCTTATTTTGGCCGAGAGTAGAGTAGCTTCGCGCATGCAAAAGCTAATAAGCAAGTCGATAATATAGTCTCAAATTGAGGTTCGATTTACTCTAATTAAATAAGTTTTTCAGTAATAAACGTCGGTATTGGTTTGTTGGGCATGAACTAGGAGGCCCATATCGATCGTGGGGCATTTGCCCGGAATGCCCAGTGGAAAAGGGTCTGACCAATATAGGTAATAGAGAAAGGGAGAAAATTTTGTAATTTTGTTTAAAAGGGGGATGAGTATTATCCGAAACTGTTGTTTTTAATTCCGCCCAATACCAGCTCCAGACGCTCAAGACCATTGAGAGAAGGGCCAAGAAGCTCATCGGCAACGAGGATCCGTTTTTACAAAAAGTTAAAAAGCCTTGCGCATTGAGGGAAGGTAGCCAGCCTATCCGTTTTTTTACAGGATACATTTCGGAGAGTGTGCAGCAGAATTGCACAACCTTGTTTACCGTCCCCCTTTTTATTGGACAATTAGACTTACAAATAGGCGCCACTGTTATATGGTTGATATACCAAAGAGTTGCACTAAGCGTTTTGGTTCCAATTTTGTAATCCGTACCTTTGTTGAACTCTTTGCCTGAGTTTGTGTTTCCTGATAAATACAATTTAGGGGTCTTCAAGTCACGAGTGAATACTTCTCTAGAATATCTTCTCTAGGCAATAGCGTTAGACCTAGATCGCATCGTCGCTTACCATCGGGTGAGATAGCGGTCAAGCGCTTATCTATTAACTATAAATATTTTTAGATAAATACTCACGCATGAAGCATTTTGCCTAGTTAATAAAAGGAACGTTAGAATATGTTTCTCATGCGGGATACGAATCCGCACTTTCAGCTTTTCGCAGACTTTATACAAAATTGTAGCAAAACAATCTACAAATCCTTATAAAATTTATAATTTTACAAATGCAGGTTTTATAACGATCATAGTTCCTTAGTCATAAAAACCGTTAAAACAATAAAAAATACAGGATCAGTCTAGCTAGGTTAATTACCGGTTCTTCTAAATGTTAAAAAGTTAAAGCACATCGTTAATAAGAAGGAAAACCTTGTAATGATAAGAATCAGCACGAGAATCAACAAAAACTAGTGAAGCTATGGGCAGAACAAATTACGAATTACATATTAAAAAATAAATAATGACTGTAAAGAAACGTATGGACATGATTAATAATTATACAATAACTAGCTGACTCGGCCACGCGTACTGTGTTATAAATTAAAATGAAATCTATCCTATGTCCTAAGTTGAAACAAATCCAAAGGAAAATCGATTAAGTAGTTTTGGAGTTCATCGCAGTTAAACCTAGTCAGATCCTAGTGTAATAATTAGTGAAGTAGTAATATAGGTATTACCGCAATATTTGATATGTGCATCTTATTTGTTTATTATGTATGACAATTGACATTGGTTATTTTATTTTATTAACATTTTTAAATTTATAATGGTAATATCTAATTGGCATGGCATGGTTTTTTATGTAAAATTAATCTAATCATTAATTTGTTATTTGAAAGTTTAATAACTTATAAGCGCTTTGGGTGGTAATATCTGTTAGCATGTAAGGAAATTATAATAAATAAATAAATAAACACTGTGACGGATTTTTTGTATATACAGATATTTATAAATATAAAATTTATGTAATCAGAATTACATTTTAAATATAAACTACATTTATTTAACTGGTGTGTTTACCTAAAGATTATTATTAATTAAAAACAATTGTCTCTGGTGGTAGGCAGGACTTGAATCCACATCCATTGGCTATACGGGCGGATACTCTTCTAATTGCGCTACCGCGACTATAACAGACCCGTCGATATTTTCTAAGTATTTCTTAAGCTAACTCCAGCGCTAGAAAAGCTATTTAATTGTTATAACTTTTGTAATTGATGCATTCGACTGTTAGACTTTAATATCTAAAAAAATGATAACCATAGTGCGGCCAACGTATGTCAGTTGGCCATGACTAGTAATGGGAAATAATTAACACTATTTTTTGCCTTTTAACTCACCCAATAAAAAAGTAGCATTAGTTTCATTACCTCCTTACTTATCTACTTAAAGTCTACTACTGTCGTGATTACTTAAAATTATACAATACCGAGATACAAAAGAAAAGAAAGATAACATTCAGTTACATAATTTAATAATTTATTATGTGAAACAGATTGTAAACATTTTTTCAGACAAGTAATCTTTAAATAATACTGCTTACAGAGTTCATAATTTGTCTACGACCGACCCGTCCACCTGTCATATAAAGAGGATGGTATCATATGTTCTTCGTTCCCATACTTCAGGTACAGGGAACGGAGTACCAGTAATAACACGAATAAAGCTCCCGTGAGTAGCACAAGCTGGTAAATCTGGACGCTGGAGCCCTCCAGGCTATTGGCTCGTCCCCTGGTCTTCATGTATATGGATTTTTTCAAGCGGTTGAACCGAGTGGGCTTACGCCAGAAATACAACATTAGGTTGTATTTCATCTAGGTCATAATAGATACTGTTCGAAGCTGAAACGAAAAGAGAATACCATGAATATTAGGGTAATGAAAAAGCAGATTTTTCTCCTTTTTTCTCCAGAGAAAATCCTTATGGATTGCCTGCCGCGGGTTGACTATACGGATATATGAGGACTCCTCTCTGCTATTGCGCACGGAACGTAGGCGTGGGATACCCCACTAAAACCCCTGGGACGTACCATCCTGGCTGCCGTGGATCAGTGGGGTCGGAGTTAGCACTCGCCACTATGATCCACGGTAGGTGGCCCATAGGGACCCTTCACGCGGGGGATTTCTAGGCACATGTTAGAAATCCCCCCAACGTGTGAGGCTAAGAGCAATGCTGACGGTCAGGACCAGTCCGTCCTTCCGTCGGCTAGCCGAGCTGGGTGCAGTGGCACCGCCCCCATCACCCTTCCCCCAGACAGAACTTTCTCCTAACGGTATATTCTTGTTTGATTGATGGGATTACTAATTTATTATCCAGGATCGGAACTAAAATTATTGTAAAGATATCGTCACCATCAGATCCCTATTTAGAACTCAAAAACGAAGGCAATGATGTTATATATTTATCATTGTACGAGAGTTGAGTCAATTGTTGGTAATTGCTCGTCGGTCTCACGGGAACCACGAGTTCTAGAGTTCTGGAACACATAAGTTTTTCTGCTTAAAGCGTGATCAGGTTTGTCTACTTAGATAACTAGAGCACCGTTCTTGGTCAATAGGTTTTATCTGGTGTGAACTCTGTCCAACAGGTAAGGAGGAGGTTTAAACATTCAAGAATCATTCTTTCTACATTGTACTGCAAGAAGTATTTACTTTTCCAACTATTTATCAATTCTGGAAACTTTATAACATGAAGTTTTTCTAGGTTAGAAGGACAAGTTGAATATAGTAGGCAAAAGAAAATAATCTTCCTAATTTTCCTATAATTGTGATAGGTAAGGTACGTGACCACTACTAACGCGAACATTGAGGTAGAAATATTTTTTATCTATGACCTGTTGAAAGACCTTGGCTTGTCCAGAACTGCAGTAAGTTCTATACTAGAACGAGCATCTAAAGCTACTTAGCTATTAGCAGATTCATATCATCATTCTACATCAGATTTGGCTGGACAAGGAGAGAAACACGAGTAATGACGTCGAAAAGGGACTTAAATCTACACCCGTGTCACAAGTCCCGTGCTCTACTCGGAGTTTCTCTTTCTGCCACACGGTGGACCCGGCACCCACACGGTGAATCCATAGAATGCAACGAAATTCGTCTTTCTGTTAAGATAATTTGCTTTTCAAAAACTTGAATTTCTTACTTCAAAACGTTCCAACTCAGAGTCTACGTCCCTTCAGGTTTCAAGTACATGAGATACAGAGAGCGCAGTATCACAGCGGTGATAACCAGCATACCAGTCCACGCAACCAAATTGCACAGCTGTAACTCATAGGGGTTCAAGTCTCCGCTGCAGCCTAAGCCTAGGCATTTCTTGATTACGTTCAGCCGACGTTTCTTATGCTCATACCAGTAAGGACCAAAGACCCTTCTCTTCATTGGGACCACCAAGTCGGGCTCATGTTCTACGGGCATATTTTAAGGGCCCATAGTTGGTCTGTGCTTACTTGTTTTAAAACTTTCGATTTTGTTGATCACATTTTTCCGGTTATTGGAGTGACGTTGTCATCGCGGTTTAGTTTTCTAGGCTGTTTTTGGTCTATCAAACGTCGGCCGTTTAAAGTTTGTTCGTTTTTGCACCACAGAGAAAAAAAATGTCACAGGATATTTATTATTTTTTGCTATATTCTTCTACAGAAGATTTGAAATCAGGCATCTTATTTTCATTCAAATCCAAACAACTTAGTGTCTGTCTTTAACAAATTAACAGTGTTAATATAGTTTTTTGTTATTTAAGCTTAAACTTCTAGAATTTAATATATCTTAAGAAATAATTAAAAAAATCTACTCGCCTGAATTTTTCTTGTAGTTATTTCTTTGGGGTAATAACTTTCTTTAATTTTAGTTGCTAATTATAATAATTTTGTATGTGGTAATCACACTGAACTCCTTCTAAATGACTGAACCGATTTTGATTGTATGTATTTAAGTAGGTCTTGCATAGTTTCGATTCATAATTAAGCCCGGTAAATCCGTTAATATCTGTCCTATGTAAATTGCTATAATATTGTTCAGTTTTCTTTTCTTTCTCCGGTTTATCTTTATATACAGTTTTTTATTCATACATTTTTCTAAAACAGTGATGATGGTCCATTATCCAGGTTAAAACAACTAATTCTTATATTGTGTACACTTTGCCTTCCTTTAAATGAGAGCCATAGAGAGTTGCTTGTAAATTCCCTGTCTCAGAGTTTGACCGCGATGAACTCCGAAACTACTCAACCGATTTTAAAGTTTTTTTTTATTTTTCTGGATTTGTTATGACTTAGGATATAGGATAGAGTTTATTTCAAATTATAACACAGTAACGCGTGGCGGGGTGAGCTAGTATAATAATAATAAATATTTCTAACATTCACACCAATTAGCCTAGCCCAAAGTAAGCACTGTAAGGCTTGTGTTATGGATACTAGGGTAACGGATAGACATACATACATATATGATACATAGATATGAAGGTAATATTTATAGAAATATATATAAACACCCACGACTAAGGTACAAATGCTCGTATTCATCATACAAACATCTGCCCCTTCTGAGATTAGAACCCAGGACCGTCGGTGCGAAAGGCAGGATCGCTACCGTTGCACCAAACGGTTGTCTTATTATAGTATGTATCTAATAATAACATACCCTCAGTAACAAACAGGGCTAGAACAGCCAAAATATTTCTGTTAAGTCAATTACATAGAATAGAACAGAACCGAAGTCAGCCATCTTTCACACATCATATAATATTTTAAAATTGTGCATTTTTAAATGACGACCAAGGAAGTCACGCGAAACAAATGGTAACCGTTATCAAATACATTTTAATTTTAACTTATCTATGTGGCGATCATTGTATGATAGAAAACCCTTAATATTATAAGGACACATACAATAATTTATTATAACGTTAAGCAAACGCCACAATTGTGATGATTTGTTATCATAATGTTTCCCCATACGAAATTAGCTTGCGTGGGACCTCTCATTTGTGCAGAGTTATGAGCATGTCTCAACATGGAGTACGATTATTCACTTTAATTTATTAACTAACAACCTGCCCCGACTTCGTCTGCATTTAACAATAACATTATGCACTTAATTGCCTTTGTGAGTCATACTCCACTATCACACTTTTTTTTAAAGGTGTTATATTCTGAGCGGAGAAAAAGATATGGCTGGTTGCAGTCAGCCCACCACTATGACAGGTGTAATAAGGGCATTTTACTGTTAATAGAGCAAACTGTATCTGTGGCCACTGGTCGGTGCTTGCTGTTGATGTGTTGCAAGCTGTTGTTGATACTTTGTTAGACACTTTTGACGCGTTGTAAGCTGCTGTTGATGCGTTGTAAGCTGCTTTTGGACGCGTTGTAAGCTGCTGTTTACGAGATGTAAGCTGCTGTTCACGAGTTGTAACCTGCTAATGACGTATTGAAAATGTTATCGATTTTGGTCTAACATCTCGACGCCTATAGCCCATCTATGCTAATGGCTAAAGTTGTGTAAAAATACTGTTGTGATTGTTACCCCTTCAATGAAAAGGCAAAGGAGTAAATCTTAATTTCTTGTGATATACTAACGCCCAAGCTCCAGTTTTCATTTTTTTACTGCTAAAACGAGTGATGTTTTTAAATGTGTGAATTATGCAGTAGTTTTTCACATTTTGATCAAGCTGTAAGCCAGCAAGTAAATTTAGAACAAAATAAATAAATAAAAATTATGCGCAAGAAGTCCCAAATAAGTTATTTTAATTAACTGTGTAATGGTGCGCTGAAGAACTAAATATGTTAAATACTTTAAATCAGGCAATTATAAAAGCAGGATATAAATGTTTCAAGCAGAAAATGAATAGAATATGTTATACATATTTGGCTACGGTGCATTGTTCTTGTATATATGTACCTACTACCTATACCTACTGTCGGTCAATGCACACGCCGGAGCGTTGAAGAATTGCCTCGTTAGCTCACAATGGTCATTTTGCACCACAAGCATTCGCATTATGGTCATTGTATTCGATACTCTAAACCACTTTCATACTAGGTCGTTGCAGTCGCCGCTAAGCATAAAGCTTCGCTAGCACCATATATTGGAGCGGAGCGGATTCGTGGTTTCAAAAATATAAGCTGTAGAGATTTTGGTGTATTAACCAATGTTTTTTGGTTATAACTTTTTTTATTGTTGGGCTCCGTCACGATCTAGTCCTAAACTTGTTGGTTCGATTGATTACAAAAATACGAAAATCGACTAAGAACTCATAGAGTTATGGCGTCTCATACATTTCGACATTGAAGCTGATCCATGGATAATAAAACGTGTGTAAAATTGGGATAGTTATTTATTGATTTGGTCAACCAACAACGAAATGCACCTTAACAGCTAAGATTCATAAAGTTGGTATACAAGTATGAGTGCTGCCTTAAGAACAGGTTCCCACGGACAGCAAAAAACAATGGTAGTGTGTACAAAAACTTATAAAAACCAACTTCAATTTAAACAAACAGCTAAATAAATACTTATGTATACTAAAAATGCTTTACATGTGGAAGTATACTTAGCTTAGCGATATTTTTTTTTAATAAAGGTAATCTCAGGCTTAATATTCTCATTTTGAAGCGAAGCTTTTATACAGAGGTTCGGGCCGCTCGCATATAGGCGCTTGCCGCGTGGTCACTCTATCCGTGCTAAACGTCAGATTTCACCGTTACACGAAAGCGTCAGATTTCACCGTTACACTATATATATATATATATATATATATATATATATATATATATAGGAGCCAGCTGCCTCCCCACCTCAGTGTGCGTGGCTAGCGTGACTTTCTATCTCTTGTTCTTAACACTGTGACGGGTGCAGTCGGGAGAAATGAAAAGCACTCAAGGTCACTTATGTTTTTGTAATTATGGAATTAAGGCACAAAATAATGCCTTAAAGAAACTTATAGACATTTATATAACAGGAACTGGTGGTACAGAATACAAATACAGGAAATCTTGTAAGTTATGCTTATGAGCTTATTATACTTGATTAGCACTATAAATATATTTAAATAATTGTTAGCGGTGAGTCAACCGCTCTACGCGCTGACTCTGGTAAGAATGAACTTCGAGAACAAAACAAATAAAAAGAGACAGACAGTAAATTTAAAATAGGACAGTAAATTTAAAATAGAAAAGAAAATAAGAAAAATGGCCAGAGAAGAGCGCAATGAAAGCAACGAGTCGCTAATATAGCTATGGCGCCTCGTTACAACACTTAGTTCCTACGCTTTATACCATAAAACTTTACTTCTTTCGGGCGTCCCTAGACGGCACTGTTATTTTTTTTACTTGTGGCGTTACACTCTGCTTGAAGTCTATTTATAGGAGAGAAGTGACCTAGGTAACTTTTGGAACGTTTCGGTGTAAACAATTAGTGTTTGAATAGCCTTGGAAGTTTATAGATAACTGTGACATTAAGAGTCTGAAGCAGTTGAGGAAAATTCATTTTACCAGTGTTTACGCAGTGTAATGTTCATTCTGACTTAAATCATATGTACTCGTATATGGTAGTGAGTTTTTTTGTACGTTACACTTTCACGTCCTAACTACTCAATCGAACATCATGAAATATTTTATACCTTTTTGCATGGATACAGAAAAGAAGAGGTACCAAAAACAATACTTATTCGTGGATTAATCCACAAAAAAGTATTGTTTCCGAGGGCAGAAATACAACTTTTAATTGGTAGTCTACATTAAAGCAAGCGAAGCTACGGGTAAAAGGTAGTAAAATATTATTTGCATTTTTCATCATAGTTATGATAAATTATTTTACTAGAAAAAGAAGCCAGAGATTAATTTTGTTTCTTGTATTTTTCTATTAAAATAATTTATAAGAAAATATAACTTAAAAAAAGGATTATTAAATTGCAACGAATGCGTAATACGCACCGTAAATATCGAATGGCGTACGAGCACGCCCAAACGCGCATCGATGTTTGTTCTAGTGATTGTTTCATTTAGAACAATGCTTCATCCATTGTGGTTGAAACAAATCCTGATGCAACTCTCTGGTCGGACAGAAAAAGTATTGCTCTTTTATCTTTTACTCTTGGTGAAACTAGTTTATAGTCTATGGAACGTTATTTATGGTCAGGTTACGTAATACTCTTTGGTGGTCTGCGTCTAAAAAGGTGTGAGTCATTACGAATACATTTTATTCACTGCATACATAGGCGAAATTATACGTACATAAAATGAATAATGTTAATATAACATTGCTAGATTCATAATTTATTTTGGTGCCTTAACGAGAAAAAAAGAAAGAAAGATAATGTAGGCTGTAACGAACGTGGACCCAATCGTAACACAAATATTTAGCTTACCACTGGGGTTTAACGCACTGCTGGCTACCACCACCATCATTTCTCGGTTGCTGTTTTTACCTGTCGCACCAAGCGGTTCACAACATCCTTCATAATGCGCACAGCAAAGGAGTGAAACTCCCTCCCTGCGTCTCTTTTCGAGGACTTATAACCCGTACATTTTCAAAGCCCGAGGCACCTTCTAGGTTAGCTCGTTTCATCATGGATATTGTCTTGGCCTCCGGGCTTGATTTGGGTCAAGAGAACCCAGTGCTGAATTTACACATTTGCTGCCAAAAAGCTATAAAATTTATGCCGCCCCTACTGACCTCTAAAATTAGATGTACTGTTTACAATAACTTTAATTGCTTTTTTAGGGAATAATCTAAACTCGGCGTCAAAAAAATCGCACCTTATAAAAATCTTATTCAAAAATTCCTAAACCTTATATAGAGGATAGTGTTAGGTATCATTAGAAAGGTAACAAAAAGGAGCATCAAACAACAATTAAGTGCAATCTTTTTTTTAATTAAAATTATACAAAAAGCATAAAAATTTGAAAAATAATAAAAAATCTTAATTAAGTCCTAATTAATAATCGATAATTTACAAAAAAAATGTACAAAAAGTGTCTTAAAATTAACTCAAAATCTAGTGTTACCCCCCCTTGCCCTGATGACGGCTTCCATACGGTCCCTCATAGACCTCACCAACTTCAGGAGCTCTTCTTGAGGGATAAGACCCCATTCTTCAATCACCGCGGTTTGGAGTTCCTCTAGAGTCGAAGGAGCCGGATCCCGAGATCGAACCTTACGTTTAAGATGGTCCCAGAGGTGCTCTATCGGATTCAGATCAGGACTTCTCGCTGGCCACTGCATCACAGGAATTTGGGACCTCCGCAGGAAGTCGTTCACGATGGCTGCAGTGTGTGCGCGAGCGTTGTCGTGCATTAATGTGAACCCCTCGCCAAAAGATTCGGCAAAAGGGACCACATGCACATCCAGGATCTCTGTGATATAGCGGCGCGCAGTCAGCGACCCTTGTCCGCGAGCACCTCCGGTCCGGGAGACGCAGACCAGGTCGGTTTTGCCGGCAGCCGACATACCGCCCCAGAACATGCAGGATCCGCCTCCATATTCCACCGTCTCCTGGATGCAGGCTTGAGCGAAACGTTCACCCTGCCTCCGGTATACTCTTCTTCGTCGGTCGTTGCAGAAAAGACACACTCGTGTCTCGTCTGAGAAGAGAACAGCTCCCCACTGCTCAATGGTCCAATCGACGTGGTCGCGAGCAAACTGCAAGCGGGCTCGTCGGTGCGCTGCAGTCAATTTTGGACCTGTAGCAGCTCTGCGGGCTGCTATGTTCTTCTCCTTCAGTCTTCTTCTAACCGTGGATACACTCACGGTGCGTCTGCGAACTGCCTGGAGCTCCTGTTGCAGCTGAACAGCGTTTGAGAAGCGATTTCTCAAAGAGTACGACACAACGAACCGGTCGTCTCTTTCCGAAGTGCAGCGACGTCTACCGGACCCATGTCGCCGGATATAGCCACCGGTCTCTAAAAAGCGCTGGTAGACTCTACGAACCGAAAAACGGCTCAGATTCAGTTGCCGGGCGACATCACACTGCCGCACCCCTGCTTGCAGTAGTGCAACCACTTGAGCGGCCTCATCAGCTGTAGTGTCCATTTTCCAGATGTTCTTTCTTCAGTAAAATCAGTGCGTGTGTCCCCTTCAACGGTTTAATAGCGAATGACCCACATTGAACCCGTGTTGACCTCTTTATACCCACAAAGTTAGCGCAACTCGCGACTCTCCCGAGCAGCAAAATTTCCTTAGAATTTTTGTGACCCTTTATTTGTTGCTTTAGGTTTTATTTGATAATGAAAAATAATGTTTTTTTATTAAGTTAATTAAGTAACCTTTTAAATAAAATTATAATTAATACGACTGCATGTGCATATCCAGAGTTAATGCCATTTGAACGTGATTTTCTTAGAGGTGCGATTTTTTTGACGCCGAGTGTAGTTTCAAGATTATTTTTACAACTTTTTGGGTATATTTTTAAGCTAAGAAAAGCAAAGCTTTGTTTTTATTACAAAGCCTTCAGCTTACTAAGCTTCAGCTTTTTCAGTTTCTATGTTAAATCCGGCACTGAGAGAACCCATTCTAAATCTAAAAAAAACATTGTTAATATTCTGAAAATATTTTAAATTTTGTAATATTTAGTTTGTCTTCCTAAGTAGATTAAATCTACACTGCACGTAAGAAAGACATCAACGAGATCTAAAAGATCAAGATAAACTTACGTCCATTCATATATCTACTTAATGATTGTGTTTTGAGCTCTCTCACATACATATGGTATGTGTTGTTATTAATAAAAAACAATATAGAAACGCGTATTCAGTAAAGAAAAACACAGTTATATTATTATAAGCGCGGTTTTTAAGTAATACAAAAACTGTGTAACTATATATTATATACGTTGTCAATAACTAGTTTTTTTTCTTTATAAGAATTTAACTGCTAGACTTTTTTCATTTATTTATTTCAATCAGTTTTATAATGCTGCGTAGACAATTTGATACGATTAATCTAGAAGACAAGTGTTATGTCCACAATTTTCGCCTTAAGACATTATACCTGGTATTAAATTAATACTATTTCTGTCTTTTATATATCAAATAAAAGCGACAGTATTCGTTTTAACCCAACTTTAACTATAACTCATACGAGTACTACCGACATTTGGTATTAAAATGGAAAAAAAATAAATTTTTAATTTTTTGATGTTTTATACGAAAAAACGGCGGTCAGATCTTTGACTAGTTTGTTTACCTGTACTTTAAATAAAATGTAGGATTAAAATATAGACCAAAGTAACGTGAACCCGCAACCTTTGGATATCCAGTCCAATGCTCTCCCAATTGAGCTACCGAGCCACATATGATCGCATAAAAATAAATTAAATTACTTAAATTAGTTCACAAATATATTACAAACTTTATATAATTTTTTGTCAAAAACTTTGTTTTCATTAATTTGCTGGCTAACTCTTTTAGCATAGAGTATTTTATTCATAATTTTTACATACATACTATTTCTTTATTTTTAGTACAAAACTAATTTTGGCATTATATATTGTCATGGTTACGTATTTAATTCATTGTCTTAAAAAAAACATGAAACATCTTAAGGATGCGTAGAAAGAAAGTCTTTTTGCAATAAAAGTCCTTGACATATCTGGAACGGCCACTATTGAGGCAATTTAGACTCGTTGAACTTGTCCAAATTCACTCGATGACCTTCTTAACACGTAGACGACAGAGTTTAAATTGTATGTTTGTACTTGTTAAAGTAATGTTGTAACATTTCACTTGCGATTCGGCCCGCGGCACTGCGAGTATTTGGTTTCAGTATTGGAATCTATCGTAAGAGTACACTTGGTGAATAGCAATGCTTTTGACTTACTTCTGTTTGTTGCGATTGAATGATGGTCAACATGTTTATGTAAGAATTGTTTTTAATTAGATTTAAGTGAACAAGTTTGATTTTGAAACTAGATTATATTGTGACATTTGCGTCTTTGAGGTGATCGGGATTATTATGTTAGTATTATCCAGTACATTAAACTTATAATCGTACTGGTTGAGTAATAGTAAATTTAAATACTTTAAAAATTTGCTGTAAATTCATTCAATTTGGGAAATGGTTAATGTAACATTCTTTTAAAAGCATTGACGAATTTATTCGATGTAATATAACAAATAAAATAACAATGCTTGGATTATTTGACATTGTTTAGTATAAATTGTTATTTTAAAGATTATTTTGTAATTTTATATGTTACTAGCGGCCCGTCCCGGCTTCGCAAGAGTGGACAAAATACTTAAAAAATGTTCAAGCATTAAATATACCCTATGTTACTCAGCTTGAATGTAGCTTTCCAATAGTGAAAGAATTTTTGAAATCGGCTTAGTAGTTTTTGAGTTTATTCATTGCAAACATACAAAAATACAAATTTTTCCTCTTTATAATATTAGTGTAGAAGTGTAGATTTCAATTTGACATTAGAATGAAATAAAAATATGTAAATAATAATTAAATTACGACGACCGTTTGATGCAATGGTAGCAATTCTGCCTTTCGCACCGACGGTCCTGTGTTCGAGTTCCGCAATACGAGCATTTGTACTTGAGTCATGGGTGTTTATATATATTTCTATGATTATAACATATCTATGTATCATATATGTATGTGTATCCGTTACCCTAGTTTACATAACACAAGCCTTACGGTGCTTACTTAGGGTGAGGCTAATTGGTGTGAATGTAAGAAATATTTATTTTATTTTAAATACATATTTGAGTAAAATTATGAAATATTAGAAGTCAGTAAAAATCAATAAAAGTCGTATTAATCACTCTTCCGGGACTCGAACCCAGGACCACCGGTGCGAAAGGTAGAATCGCTACCGTTGCACCAAACGGTCATGACACAGTTTCATAATTCAATAATAAAACATAGCTTCATTGTCCATTCATTAATTTACATTCGAAAAAACCCATGTTTTTTATTTTCTCTTAAGTACATTGTTTATATAAAATATAAGATGTGTAACAAATAATAAAATAGCTCTGCTGCTGTAAAGTTTTCTAAACTTATATTAAATACAGTGAAATAATTATGAAATATAGTATCGAATGTCTGCAGCATGTTGCTAAATACAGATCGAGTGACGGTACGAAACAGAAGTAATATGAAATTAATACGAACAGTACATATTTAAATGACATTGAAAATAATTTTATGTATTGTAAAACAAGAAGTTTACTTTTGGATATTGAATAGTTATATTTATATATATTGCCCAATGTTTTTAAGGATTTTTTTTTACTTAAATCGTGTAATGGAAATTAAAGAATAACATTTATATGGTTTGGTTTACCATAAAAGCGTGATTTTCATTGAAGTGAAAACATCTTTAGCATCGTTGTGATTTGAAAGTGGATGAAACGAAAAAGCGACAGTAAAAAGAGACACAGATAAATTCATAAGATTTAACGTAGGAGAAAATGAGATAGGAAGCATTATGTACGTGTGTTAATACGTGTTTGTATGCTAGCATAGTAAAAAGCTTGACAACCGTGGTACTTTGTAGACGTGAACGTATTATTTTTGAAGGTTTCACTTCTACTACGTGAATTAAACACATGCTTTTATTTTTTTCTTGACAAAATTTATTTTTCATTTCGATCTACTATAGAAGTTAAAGTTTTTTCATGATAAATGTCATTTATATTAATTTTTCAGTTCTTCGTATTTAATGTTTTTTCAAAATTTCTCCCATGATTTATTTTTTAAATAATTGTATTATCATCGATCTCTGATAAGTGTGCAACATTTCAAATTATTCTAATGTTTTGAAGTGGGTAAAAATTGCGTTTGAAGATTCCGTTACAAACATACAGGTGAAGTTAATAAAAGGATGTTAAAAATTGCTTAATCGATATTTATTTAATAAAAAGAATAGCAGAATTAAGTTGAATGTGATATTTTAATTCTTCTTTCTAAAAAAACACGAATAAACAACATAACCGAAGACAGATAGATAAGTTTAATATATACAGTTTTAAATGTTACAAATTATTGCAGCAGAAAATCTAAAATGAGTAAGTTTTTCAGTTTCACGAAAACCAAACACTCAATTTCACAGTCTCACGCACAAAACGTTTATAATTCAGAAAATAGTAAAAAAATTAAATAAACTCGTGACCTTAGTTGTATATTTCCGCGATTTATAATACGACAGTGATTTGCAAAAAGGTAAGTATTTGTTAATCTGTGTAACATAATAGTTTTAATTTAGAGTGTAAAATGTCATGGAGCGAGTCGGCGCACGACCCGCAGTGGAAAAAAGGCAAGGTGACAGGTCGTGGGAAGCTTGGTGGCGACCACAGCCATTCGCTTACTGTGGGACTGAGTATTATATTACAAACTTATCACAAATTTTTCTTTATAGAATCGAATTAAAAACCAAACGTTCGCTATATACTGTTTGAAATTGGTTTTTGGGTGATGGATACGGATTGTGGCGTTATTTTCAATCAAAATCAATCAATCAATCCGGAAATCAATCCGGAAGAAAGACCGGATTCCCATCGATCGGAACGGATCCGGCCGGATCCAGCCGGAACGATGAAATTAGAATGATTTTAATTTTTATAGATATAATCACCTTTATTTTAAATGTTAAGATTAAACAAAAAGCAAACACCTAAAATCTAGTACTTTAGGTAACTTGTGAAATTTTAACAACGTTGAGACAGTTATTTAACTTACACAGATAGTTCTATTATTTTAGTAAGCAACTTTATAACACCTAATATAATTAACCTTGCGTAATTTATTTAGATATGAATCGAGATCGCAATCATATTTAAGTATTTGAGAATGTTCACAAACAAATCTTATATTTATGACAGGCACCATCGTGCTTTGATTAATCCATCTAATGAATGGCACAATTATCACAATAATGAGATTATATCATAATTGTAACTTTTTAAATTAATAAACTTACTATAGTCACATGCACACCAAGTTTAACGCATCTAAAGTACCTACTCATTCAACTGTGCTGTTATTTTGCCATGCTATCATCGGATTCAGTTACCGGATCCGGTGTATTGGTAAACGTTTAATAGCCCCGGATCCGCTGGGATCCGAATGTTCCGGATTGCTGTAGACCCAATAATTTAATCGTTTCTTTTTTTAACTACAAACACAGTAAGTAAATTTCGTATAGTTTTGACATTTGTAAAATAGGTCGCCTTTTAGAAAGATTTTGTTTTCTTTCTTTGGTTCAATCTTAATCCCAAAGTTTTCATGGTTTATTCGCTCTTGAAATTAAATGAGTCATTTGTTGGTGATTACAATCATCTGCCTCAGGACGATAACAATGGTGATCGTGGTATTTTTAAGCCCGAACGTCCGATTTTGTTACAATGTCAAACAAATCATCAACTTCGCTAGAATTATTAATTTAAAACTATAGTTTGTATAAATGGCTATTGACAAAAAACTTCTATGAACACGAGGGATATGTGGGACTCTCCTCCATGCCCCTACCCACTAAAACCGTCCCACAACACATTGGTGGCGCGTGGCCCCTAATTTAATATTACCTACCATCTTAATTACCGTATTTGTAGCAAACAAAAAACGATTAAAAAAAATAAAAATAAAAAGCGAAAAATGAAATAAAAGAGTTATTATCCCAAAAGTTGTATTTATACTTCACCAACTATATATCTGACTAATAAAGTCGAAACGTTAGCCTTCAATGACCTCAAGCTGACGTAGAGATTGATAAGACCCTGTTATACTATTAAATAATTGTGGTAATAATGACGCATGGATAGCCGGACTCAGCTGACCTTGGCGCCACTCACGCTTGACGCTTTCTGCCTTAACTGGAGTGATCGGTTTGTCAGAGCTATTCTGAAGCCTTTTAACTTAAGTTTTATTGATTGTACTTCGCCTGAGGTAGGATTTTTTTTATTATTTTGAATGGTTCGCTCTCGATCCCAATCAAGCTCGGAAGCCAAGACAGGTTCTGCGATGGAACGAGCTAATCCAGAAGGTACATATTCACACATCTTTTGAAAACGGGCGAGTTATAAGTACTCGGAAATACAGACGCGAGGAGGGAGTTCCACTCCTTTGCTGTGCGCATTATAAAAGATGTTGAAAATGGCATGGTGCGACAGGTAGAAATAGCAGCCAAGAAAGGGTGGTAGCCCGCAGTGCGTTTTGCGAGCTATAAACGAAGCTGTGTAATTGTATCTAGTCCGATCGCAGCGCCACCTACCGACTTCAATTATGTATCTAAGCCATTAAAGTATTTACCTAAACATACAATAAATCCCACCTTATTCTCTTCAAAGTTACGAGGAGTTCAGTGAAATATACACATTTACAGAAGAATTATAAAAAATATAAATTGTTAATTATTCCGGTCTTAGATTAACTTGCGAACCTAGGCAGTAGCGAAATGATTCTTCATAATGCAAAATAATATTATACAAGGTGAAAAGATAAAATTAACGAAAAAAATATTTTTCAAAACATCATACCTAGCAAATGGGCAGAGTTATTGGAGAAATGATTTTTTTTTTTATAAATGAGCTACTGGAGATCTTAATCTAAGAATAATAGAGGGGGTTAGTAATTTAGCCTTATTTATTTAAATATTCATTCATTTCAATCACAATACAATTATTAATTAAAGTGCAATTCTAATTAATAGTTCAAAATTAAATCAATTACAAAAATACATGTCATATTTAATTATTAAAAGATCAAATCAACCTTTTTGAAGTGAAAACTTTTTTAGCATTGTTGTGATTTAAAAGTCGATGAAACGAAAAAGCGACAGTAAAAAGAGGCAGACACATAAATTCATAAGATTTAACGTAGGAGAACATGAGATAACAAGCATTGTGTACGTGTGTTAATACGTGTTTGAGTGCGCACGCGTAGTACAAAACAAATATTACATATCTTTATGATTCATAGATATGTAATATTCGTAGAAATATATATCATGACATACGAGAGAGTGCGAGAGGCAGGATTAATACCATTACACCGAACGGTTTATGTACAATTATGTCCAATTAAAATATGTCGCGGCTTTGTTAACGGTCTGCCTTTGTACATCGTACAATTCTTTCTGTTACTGTTTGTAATTTAATTCGATCCTTTTAAGTTTTCTTTACTTGCGACTTGTTATTTTAGGCCAATAGATGTTTAATTCAGTTTTGTCAGATAGAGCTTATTTTATGTATATATATTAAACATATGTTGTAGGTATAGCATCTAGAATGTGAAGAAATGGAGCTGTCAGAAGACTATTTTAAAAATTCTAGTAATTATTTCTTTTTTCTTAGAGCTTACATAAAAAAAAATACAAAATATATTCTATGATATTTAATAACTGATTTTTGCTAATTTATGATATTACAGTTTTTCGTATAAGTCACTTGTATCTCACCTTAATTCAGCTATCGAGATAAGAGCATAACGTTGGACAGAATAACACTGCAGTTGTTATTCAATGTACTTCGGTTTGAAAAGTCAATAATGTTGATAATTACTTCATTATGCTATATTGTTTCCGTAGTTAAGTCAATTACGAACAAAGCAAGGATAAAAGTTTAGTATTTGTAAGGTTGTACAAATTATCGCTAATAGTCAACCGGTCTCTTTTATTTTTCCGATAAATACATTTCTTTAATTATATTTTATGGTTTATAATAGATGTGAAGGAATTTTGATAAGTTTGGCCATGGTGGTTTATAAGGAAGTAATTAGTTTCCACATTAGACAATATCTTGCTAATCAGCTTAATTGGTAATTAGTTGTTATTAGTTCACGTTCTCAGCCATAGAAAAATAATAATAATCATTCTTACATTCACACCAATTAGCCTAGCCCAAAGTAAGCACTATAAGGCTTGTGTTATGGATACTAGCGTATTACAACGCGTGGCCGGGTCAGCTAGTTGTGAAAAGTTTTGTATTACACAAGATATAAGTAACTTTTTGTTTAAAAACAAGCCTTAATTTTACGTCATAATAAAACGGACTAAAAATTTCAAATGCCCATACTCGATTGTGTCTTTTTATTGCCGAGTTTCTATGGCCACTTTCCAGCTTCAGCATCAGTACTGGCCAATACCAACCAAGCGATCCGAAACTCAATGGGGTTGTGTTGTTTTAATGCGGAATTACTATGACCACCTTCCAGCTCCAGCATCAGAACAGCTCCATGTTATCATAATATTGCATTGTCACGCGATATACACATGCATGCAAAATTTCAACTCAATCGGAAACCGAGAAGTGGATCAAATTTAACTTGCAAGATTTAGTTACAGACACCGGGACAGGTGAAAGTGAAAGCTTTTAATAAACTCGAAAAAGTTCTTTTTATTCATAAAATTTCGACAATTAAGTATATTATTAGTAACTCCGTGATAATCTACGCTATGCTCCTAAAAAGAAAACTGGACTTTTGGCGGGAGCGAAAAGCGTCACTTTAGTAGTTTTGGTTTTCTTGTTAAAATTTGTGTTGTGTTGGATATTAAGTGCATAATAATGATATATTATTAACCACTAAGTGTTTGTGAACATGCAAGAGTGTTGGCAAGTGCAAACAACGCAAGTTGTCTCTTCGCGCTCTCTCGAGAAGTCCGCGGAAATTTATTAATGTATTAACAAAGACAATAGCTTTAATAACTAATACAATATTTATCCGGTCATGCATACAGCCAATTAAAGTGTTACAAAGGATAATATACAAGTGGACTGTGTGAGAGTCTGCGTGTGTAGAGTGTAGATATGTAGCAATGGTGTCTTATATAATGAATAATTTTATAAAAAAGTATGTTTCAGTAAAATCCCATACCTTTACTGAAACCACTGGAGTGAATATTTAATTCACCATTCATAAATAAGTTCTCACCGGCGTTTACATTACCTAATTAAGAAAAGAAATCAAAATGAGACAACGCTGGCCTACAGCGTAAAATTAGAAATGTATTAGAAAAATTTCGACGGGTGTTCACAAGGCTCGGTAGCTCACTTGGAAGAGCATTGGACCGGAGTTTCAAAGGTTGCGGGTTCGATTCCCGCCTGAGAATTCTCTTGCGAGCCTAGTACATTTTTCCTAGTATTTTTCTTATAAAATAATTTATCTTAAAAGAAAACAATTAATACCAAGACATGGCTTAAAGGACACGTATCCAAGTCATACAATCTTATTAAAATAGTCTCACGTTGTCTAAATTTGACATTTAAATATGTCAAAAATTATGAAACACCATGCAAACATTCATTCATATGGCAATAAGTTAAGCTTGAAGCAAACTGTATCACGACATACATTCACTGCATTAGAAAACAAGAGCCATTCACGAAAATGGCGCTCACCAGCGACTTGGGCGACCTTGACATGCTCGGCGAAAGTTAACATGGCTTATAAAGACGGGAAAAGGCGTGATTTTATTTATCGCTCATTTAATATAACAGCGTGACATCTTGACAGAACGATTTTGGAAATAGTATCAATAATTACAAACATTTAAAGTCGATTTCTCTAAATTGAAGAATATCGAGATATCACGTTCTCTCTTGAAATGAGCGATATGAAGATACACATTCAAAATATAGATTAATGGAAATTTTATTATTTTTAGGATATAAAATAGTACTTTGTTATACCATATCTATTGTATAAATTGCTTTGTAGACCGTTAGTTAAAAAGATCTTTTATTTCTTCACAGTTAAATATATTAAAAATTTATTGTTAGCACACATAAGTCGATAGCAAACAAACTAACCATTTTAAACGAAACATTTTACATATGTAAAGTACCTTTACAAATTAAAATCAAAGATTAAATTATAATAAATTATTTTAATAAAAAATACTAGAAAAAATCATCTCGGCTCACAAGTAATTCTCAATTGGGAGAGCATTGGACCGGACATCCAAAGGTAGCCGGTTTGGATCCCGCCAGTGAACGATTTTTTCTAGTATTTTACTATTAAAATAATGTATCATACTTATATGATATCTTAATAGCATTAAATAATGCAATAAAAATATCTATATGTATAAAAATAACGTGTCACAGTGTTTGACCGCAATGAACACAGAAACTACTCGACCGATTTTAGTGATTTTTTTTCATTTTTCTGGGTTTGTTTTAACTTAGTACAACGAATAGATTTCATTTATAACACAGCAACACGTGGTCGGGTCTGTTAGTATATATATATATATATATATATATATATATATATATATATATATATATGTTACGGCTAAAGGTAGGTGTGAACATAAACTTAAGATTAGCCGGCTAAACCTAGGTTTATCTTCGAGGAGGTGTTAATGTAAGTTTCTTCTATCTTTAGCCGGCATAACTAATGCCGGCATAACTAAAGCCGGCATAACTAATCTAACCTAACCTAACATGATATCGAACTTTAGCTGCTTCTCGAAGATAAACCTAGGTTTAGCTAACCTAACCTAACCAAACCTAACATGATATCGAACTTTAGCTGCTTCTCGAAGATAAACTTAGGTTTAGCCGGCTAATCTTAAGTTTATGTTCACACCTACCTTTAGCCGTAACATATATATTCTCTGTCACAGTGTTTAATCGATCGATGAACTCCGAAACTACTCAACCGATTTTGATGACTTTTTTAATTTTGCTAGATTTGTTTCGACTTAGGACATAGAATAATTTTTCATTTTAATTTAAAATTATAAAAATGAATTATTTTTTGGTTTTTGAATCTATGAAAATTATAACAATTGATTGAAGCGAAGTTTTTATTATTAATTTCTTTAATAATTCTTACTAGTTTAGTAATAAAAAATATTTAGAGTTATATAACATAGAAGTAACATGAGAAGGCCAAATTAAAATAAAATGTTACAAAAGTAACATTATGGCAACACTGCCTAACACAACTTAATTTACACATTTGACGTGTTAATTTTCAGTGGTTCATTTTGTTGTTATTCAGTCGTAATCTGTTGTTGCAACCGATGCAAATCGTTGCTTAGGTTGCATGCTGATCCGTCCCCGAAGGATCACGTGCATACGAAAGACCTGTGTCTAATATAAAACAATGCGTTCACATAGTGTAAACGTCGATGGTAGGGCAAAGTTTAACCATTTTTTTTAACTTGGCAACAAAAAAAAGGAATGTTATAAATTTTATCGCTATGTGTGTGTGTGGGTGTGTATTTGGATACGAATTTTTGGAGTTTACCCTTTAAGAATTGACATGTAAGGCGCCCGATATGAAAAAAAATATGAAGATTAAAATGTAGAGATTGAATGACAACGTTACGTTTTTTGTGCGCAACCTATCGTGTGCACCTTTCAGTTTTATTTTTAAGTTTTGATTTATTTTTGTGCCTGTTTAAAGACAATCGTTCTTAAAGAGTAAGCTCCAGAGAGTCGGAGCTTTTTTATTTGAAAGGAGGTTTAGTAGCACTAGTTCTTAGATTTGTTTCATAAAAATTGGTTCAAACTGTAATAAGCTGCAGCAGGGATCTTAGACGCATAATAGGTATATATTATCTTATTTACACATGACTACAAACTATGTACGGTTGTTATAAACAATAATGAACATTATAGAACACAACATAGTTAACTTTTTTATTTGACGTTAGTGTTTTTTATTTTTAATAAATTTTTATATAATAGGTAGGTACTCGAAATGAAAAAAAAATCAGTAAATAATTTTTATTTTACTCAACGACCCTTTCTTGGTTCCTATTCCGAAAAATCATCAATTAATTTATGTGTAATAAATAAGTTTTTATAATAATTACTAGTTAACCCGGCCACGCGTTGCTGTATTATAAATTAAAATAAAACCTATCTTATGTCCTAAGTCGCAACAAAACCAACCAAATGACAAAAAAAGAACATTAAAATAAGTTAAGTAATTTCGGAGACAAGGGATTTTATATATAGATAAATAGATTATTATGTTATTAAGTATGTCAAGTTAATTTAGTAGAGAGTGACTTTACGAACATGTTGTCAACGTGACATTATCACAAGTCAACATAATCATGGAAGTAAATGTCATGTTCTCCAAGATTATATGTACGAAGTTTCATGATGATCGGTTTAGTAGTCTTTGCGTGAAAGCATAACAAAGAAACTTACAGTCACATTTATAATATTAGTAGGGATTTAATCCTGGTGTTTCGACTCCTTTACAGGAGCTGTGATCACAGGATGACTAAGGCAATGGTCGTCATATATTTTCTACTACCTTTACAATATTTTAATCGGGCACGTTCCTAACTTAAAACATTCATATAAAGCATAAAAATCTTAAGAAAATGGTATTGGTACAAAACTATTTAGGCTTCTTTTCTTCGTATTTCCTATTTTTTACATTCACACCAATTAGCCTAGTCCAAAGTAAGCACTATAAAGCTTGTGTTATGGATACTAGGGTAACGGATAGACATACATAAATGATACTTAAATATGACAAAATAATAGAAATATATATAAATACCTATGAATCAGATAAAAATGCTCGTATTAATCTCACAAATATCTGCCCGTTCCAGAACTCGAACCCAGGACTGTCAGTGCTAAAAGTAGGATCACTACAGTTGCATCAAGCAGTCGTCAAATATAGATTATTAGTTTAAAACTAGTCTATCTACGTTCGTTCAAATTGAAAATCTTCAACTATAATTGCCAGATTCAACTATAATTAATGAGATGGACTGACCAAGTGAAGTCTGCTATGGGTGGCTCCCTGAACGAATGCAGCAGGATGTCCGCCAGCAGGGAGGAATGGCGCATGATCGTGAGGCGAGTAACATCTGCCTCGGCTGAAGACACGACCGCTCTGGCAAGAGTGTCACGACGAAGAAGATAATTGCCAGTGTTTGACGCCATTCGAAGTTGTACTACTGCAAACCACATGTTTAACTATTGAATTATATTAGTACACGGCCGGCGACGGTGGCGTAAACGACGCCGCGGTCTGTCACTAGTCTTACCGCAACTAGATCGATGACGAATTCATTAAGCAAGCCTAGCCAACTCAGACGCAACCTGTTCCCGATAGAAGATGAGATAAAAGATAAAATTATTTTTATTCAATATGAACTTTTATTATAAGTTAACAACTAAATCAAATTATTTATTGCAGCCGTTTGGTGCAACAGGAGCGATCCTGCCTTTCGGTCCTGGGTTCGATTCCCGGAAGGGACAGATGTTTGTGCGATGAATACGAGCATTTGTACTTAGGTCGTGGGTATTTACATATATTTCTAATAATATCAGATATTTATGTATGATATATGTATGTCTATCCGTTACCCTAGTATCCATAACGCAAGCCTTAAAGTTCTAACTTTGGGTTAGGCTAATTGGTGTGGATGTAAGAAATATTAATATATTATTATTATTACATATGACTTATATATGACTTGCTTCTACCCGCGGAGTCGCTCGCGATATGTCAAGTCTGTCAAAACATTTCTTTAAGTCGGCCGTAGCCTATCGGTTGAGATATCAGCTTTGACCAAAGCGGTCCGAGTTCGATTCCTGCCGATGTACTACGGACGTGGACCTACTCGTAACACACGTTTAGCTTACCACGAGTGGTTAATGGGAATATCAATAATGTTTTAAACGCATTCTAAATATTCTTTTAAAAAAATAGAATTTTGATTTAAAGTTATTTTTCTACCTCTTGAAAACAGTGTTTTTTATAATGATAGGTACCCAATGTCCTTTATTATATTCCTGAAAAAGTGTTTGTAAAATTTCACCATGATCAGTTAAATAGATAAGGCGTGAAAGTGTTACAAACAAACAAACTCACTTTTGTAATAATAACTAGCGGCCCGTCCCGGCTTCGCACGGGTGGTCAAAATTCTTTAAAATTTTCTAGCATGAAATATAGCCTATGTTACTCAGCGTGAATGTACCTTTCCAATGGTGAAAGAATTTTTGAAATCGGCTTAGTAGTTTTTGAGTTTATTCATTGCAAACATACAAAAATACAAATCTTTCCTCTTTATAATATTAGTGTACATATTAAGTTAGGATATAAGTTAGGATATATTTTACGGTTAAATAGCTTGCAATATTTAAAGTAAAACTATTTCATAAATAAAAACAATTATGATAATTGTATGTATTTCTTAATACAATTATCATTTTGAATTCATTGAAATACAATTCATAATAATAACACAATTGGATTTGCAATATAATTACTAAAAAACCGGCCAAGTGCGAGTCGGACTCGCGCACGAAGGATTCAGTACAAACTTTTAGTTAAGTAAAAAAATCACGTTTGTTGTTTGGGAGCCCTCCTTAAATATTTATTTTATTTTAATTTTATTATTTATTATTAAAGTTAAAATATAACTGAGTATTTTGTGAATATTTAAAGTTGCTTCCTGTTGCCATTATCGATATCGAGCAAAAAAGCGCAAAAAAATTGCGTTTGTTGTATAGGAGCCCCCCATAAATATTTATTTTATTTTGTTTTGAGTATTTTTTGTTAAAGCGGCAACAGAAAGACATAATTTGTGTAAATTTCAACGCTATCGCGTTTCTTGAGATAAAGCCTGGTGACAGACAGACAGACGGACGGACATACAACGAAGTCTTAGTAATAGGGTCCCGTTTTTACCCTTTGGGTACGGAACCCTAAAAATAGTAATTGATCGTCAAAAAATACAATTGGTGACCTAACCTAACCTTTAGGTTACCAATTGTCTTTTTAAGTGATCATTTAATAATTAATTACTTATTATTTAAATATTTCCCTAAAATTATTCTACAGACATTAAAATCCCATACATCCCAACAGATTAGCAGCTTTTTCAGACTAATGCAGTCTTCCGGGAGCGTTGCTAGAGACTGGAAAAGCTATGCCCGTTGGTATGCCACACTCGTCCATTCCACAATTGCATAAATTCATATGTACAAAAATGTGGTCTCTTTGCATATCGTTGAAATGTAAAGAAAACTTTACCCATCTGACTTAACTTTTTAATCTTATTTCACTACAAAGTTTTGAAAAGTGGCATGATCTCTTTTTTAGTAAGTTGGTGAGCCATTCTTTATAAAGTTTTCCGGAATAAGGTTTTTCACAAAAACCTATTCAACAAATAAATACAAGTCATTTTTTTTGTATATTTTTATAGAATCGATAAAAAATGGTGGGAAAAAAAATTCCTAGTTTAAAAAGGTATGTAAGTTTTATATTTTGTTATTAATGTTTTGTTATATGTTGAGGTATTTATGGTAATCCACGAAAAAAAATTTAAATATTGTCTATTTTTAAGATTTTTTGGCGGGAGCGGCAAGCGTGTCTTTGGTTGTTTTAGATTTCTTATTCAAAGGATGATGGGCACAAATGTATGGAACATGGTCCCAGCTCCAATAAGGGTGAATTATACACTGTTGGAAAGATACTTTTGTGTGGATTATGAATAACTATGGCGCTAGTCCCGATTCGCTGTCCAATCGTGGTATTTTTTTTGTTACATTCTTAACATACTCTTAGTGACACTTTTTTTCGATTTTGGCATGGTATCATTGTAATTATTATTCATACTTCACTACATAGTATATAAAATAAAGTCGCTTCCGGCTGTCTGTCCCTATGTATGCTTAGATCTTTAAAACTACACAACGGATTTTGAAGCGGTTTTTCTTTAATAGATGGAGTGATTCAAGAGGAAGGTTTATATGTATAATACTGCATATATTATACATATAAACCTTCCTCTTTACTAAACCGATTTTGTTGTTTTGTTTAACTGAATTTTATTAAGCTTAAAATCTGTGCAAATGTCATCAAAATCGTATAAGCGAACCGGCTTTATGATTTTTTTAAATTCTATTTCGACCTGAATATTCATTGTCTTCTGAAGACTATACTTCAAAACGGACAATATATACAGGTATGCTGCCATAGTAGTTTTTTATACCCTTGAAACGAGCTATCTAACGATGGTAAATTCATTTTGATTGAAGCCATCACGTGATATGGGCCCAAAACGCGCATCATCCTTTGTATTGTGATGGACATTAGTACATACTAATATCCATTAAATTCATAATAATGGCGGATTATTAACCACTTAAGTGTTTGTAAAGGTGAAACGAAACAGCGGGAGTTGTCTTTTCCTACTCTCTCAAGAAGTCCACGGGGAGGTTTCAGTAAAACCCCACAACTTAACCTAAACCTAGGGAAAGAAGTTTTTTATTATTCATTCATCATTCATTGATCATCTGGCATTCATCAACCAGCTCTTATCATCATCATCATCGTTTAATTAAGAAAAAAATTACTGAATATCAAGACATGGCTTAAATGACCCGCATCCAAGGCATAAACTCAAATTAAAAAAAACGTATATTGTTATTTGTACTAGTTTGTAATGTACTTGTTTAGTTACAAGTGTGTCTTACAGTTTTTATGAATGAGTGAATAACTGGTTCACTGTCGTAAAATCTAACAAAAAAACCAATTGTGTTTATGATTGAATGTCTTAAATTCCAACCTTAGCATAAAGCGTATTAAACTGTTGTAGATTTACAATAGCTGTGGCTAAGTTTTAGATTAAACGGTTAGAATAAGTGAATTATTGAATTTTTAAGATTATAAAGAAAAAAGAAGAAGATGAATAAACAGGAAAAGCATTTGAGCTAACTTACTATTATACTCAAACTGTGAAGAGAAGAGAAGAGACAATCCGGTGCCCATAATAAAAAATCAAAGAGCCAGGTTAACTGAGGCTATAAGGTAATATACTAGCTGAATCGGCCACGCGTTGCTGTGTTATAAATTAAAATGTTACTTGAGCTATGTTCTAAGTTGAAGCAAATCCAGCAAAATGAAAAAAGAATCATCAAAATCGGTTGAGTAGTTTCGGAGTTCATCGCGGTCAAACACTGTGACAGCTAATGTAATATGTGTGTATGTGTGTGTGTGTGTGTAATTTTTTACACCCTTGATTGCTCACATTAATTTAAAATAAAAAATACATGCACCGTTTTTTACTGTGTCCGTAATCAACTCTACGGTTGACTAGTAGAGAATGCCTAATGTCATTAAATCCGTCATGTACAGTTATATGTGCAATTAAGAATATATAAAGAAATCTTCATTCATGAGATTTTTAGGCAATAGTAACTATCAGCGTGGCTTACTTTAATTGGATTTTTTAGGATGTTTATAAGTTAAAGAGTTTCACAGAGTAAGTTGTGGATAATGGTGTGGGCTTCATTATAACCTTATTTTTTATAATAATGAGATTTTAATATAAATTGCAAATGCTGTTTGTTATCCCAAATGAATAAATGAATAAACTACGTCCATGCTTGTCAGTAATACGTACCAAATGCCGCCTGTGAAGGTTTAACCGTGTCCGCTTCGTGCTACTGTGTTATTTGTTCCGGAATCCGGCTATTGTAGCTAAGGATTGGCGTGAATCACATTGGTTATACCTATTATAGTATCCACTACACACACGGAACTCTATGCTGTTGTTTGTCTATGGTGTGAAAGGTCCTCAACCTTTTTACCTTTGAGATAAATACTAAAATTTGACGACTAATAATATAAAATACGTTTTCACCTTAGCAGCTCAAACATACTGTGTTCCCTGCTTAAAAAGAGTGAGGGAAATGCGTTTTCCCTCACTGAGTGAGGAAAATTGATTTGAATTTAGAATGCTGCGAATTATCATTATGTACGAAACACGTCATTCGAAATTCGATTTATTAAATGTCAAAAAATACGGACTCGAGTCAAAATCAAATCGCAAACTCCACGGTGTCACTTCCTAATAAAACTATACATTTTCAAAATGTAACTTTTAATAACTGTAATTTTAAATTTTAATAGATACTTAGTTTTTGCAAACATATGTGGTTTCATTTTAATTCATATTGTTTCATTTATATCTCTAATAA
Organism: Calamotropha paludella; assembly: GCA_927399485.1. NCBI lineage: Eukaryota > Metazoa > Arthropoda > Insecta > Lepidoptera > Crambidae > Calamotropha > Calamotropha paludella. The sequence goes on along the minus strand of OV656806.1, from coordinate 872,004 downwards.
TGTTCTCACTGCTAAGGTGAAAAGTTGTATGTGTCACGCGAGAGAAAAGTTATTTCCATCTCGTGCCTTTGAATCCCTCGCGACGCTCAGGATTCAAAATTAGCACTCGCTTGAAAAAACCAACTTTCCTCTCTAGTTGAACAAATAACTATTTTAGTATGTTAAACATTCGTCTAATCGAAATTTTGTCCAGATTACTGGCAATAAACAACATAAAGCTATGAATGGACCTAATAACCCTGTCTCATTTAACTGTCGAAATTTGGATTTCACTAAATTTCTTATATGTAATGCTTTCTGATGTTCTGATGCTATTATATCTTTGTTTTAGAAAAACCTGTTCTAAGAGCTGTTCCTGTTCTAACATAAAGTCTCTTTTCTAAATTAATATTTAAAGCAGAATATTCTTTTACGTGTGAAGACTGCTCACGTGACATTTGCAGAATTGTGAAGTCACAAAACAAGCCACTTATCAAAAGAAGAAGATATTTCACGACTAACGTAACTTAACCTAACCTATTTAACTAAGAGCTAAGGACTTGATATAAGGTTTTAGGTAATATCTTAGCGCATTTTAAAAGTAACAAAAAATGTTATGTTACAGTCAAAAGTAAAAAAAAAAAACAAGTAAAAAGGTTTTAATGGGTGTTTTTGATAAACTTTTGCTGTCAAATTATTCCCTCGGCTGTTATTATTAGAACCACAGCTGATTATGGCTAAAAAAAATAACTCACTCGAAAACACTTACAAAAATAACTGAAATGTCGGCATTTTAAAATTTTAGGGGCAGAATGCCTTATTATTGTGGATTTGTCGATAAAATTGATCATATCGTCGGTCAGAAACAGTAATGGAACATCTCAAAATGATACGTTTTTGAGTATTGAGGTTTAAAGTTTTTGGAAATATTCAAATGTGATTTTACTTTACCTTGAGATCATTTTATGTTTTTTTATTTATTGAATTATATGTAGATTATAGCCAAGTTTATTGTGTGTTACAAAAATTTAGGATGTCATTTGTAGTTTTTGAGTTATCAGGTTTTTTGTGACATGTTCCAATAATAAATTAAATATTTTATGAAAATTTAGAAACTAATTAAAATATTTCTAAATATGCTAGTAATGAAATTAAAAAAAACAATCAATTTAGAAATCCTATGGGTTTATTTAATATTAAAAAAATGAAAAGAGAAATCTTAAAATAATATGTGCTTAAAATTAACCATTTTCGTTACGCTCATCGTGTTCAATATGATTGTCTCCAACCTCTTTGATAGTCTAGTGATAGAGGCTTAGCAGGTATTTATTTTTATTCTGTGCAGAACAATTGTCAGTATAAAGAAAATCATATTTCCAACACAGTGGTCTTTCAGAAATTTGTAAATGCACGTCCCAACTTCATCGCAACCTTTTCCCCCTAATGACTCATTCCATAGGTAGCAATAGGCAGCTTTTGATACAACGTTAAATACGGTGCAATAAAACAACGTGTTTTAGGCGGTACGACAACTACACGACTGAGTGAAATAAATGGAATAACATTGAATTCAACTCATTTGTTTCGGTGCATTACTGGAACAATTCGAAATGTACTTGATGGATTGTTTGATGTCAGTGATACACTAGAATATTTCTAAATAATCAACCAATTTATTAAAAATGTTCTTTAGTGCTGTAGCGGTTTATGTCATTTAGTTTTTTATAGGGAGCAAATTTGAGATATTCCGATAGTGATTTGAAAAATACGTTTGACGAGCAATCGAATGGCATACTTAAGTCGAAAACTCAATTTTTGGAGATGTTCCAGTAAGATCTCGGACCGACGATATTGTTTTTCCACAACACCTCTGACCAGAGAGACAGTACACATTTCTCTGACATGAGATGGAGCTGTTCTGATGCTGGAGGTAGAAGGTGGCTATAGGAACTCCGCAATAAAACGACACAACTCCATCGAATTGTTTTTTTTTTAGTTCGTTTTATTAACCAAGAATAATAAAAGTCTTTTAAGTTTCTTTTAGTTCTTTTTGCATTCACAATTCTCTATTTCTATAAGATATAAAATACAACACGATAATAGCTCATAGTAGAAGTTGAAATACGTTTGTTAATTTCGACGTGTCTGCCAGCGTCTCGGTAGCTTAGCGGTCAGAGCACTCGCTCGGAAAGCGAAAGGTCGTGAGTTCGAATCCCACAGGGCTCGGAGGCGTGGTTGTTTTTCACAGCCGTATTTTATACCTTTTATTTATTACAATACCTTACCTTATTACATTACAATACCTTGTATTTATGTATTTTATACAGGTAGGTACACTAAAATGTTAAAAACGCGGAATGATACTTGATTTTCCAGTAGTTACCAGTCTTTCATGAAACAAGTCAGTTAACATAATAACAGTCAGAAATTAACACATAATCCGTTTATTTACCTGATAAACTGATACTTGAACTGTAAACCAAACCCGTCGTTATCTAACACAAAGTTTCTTATATTATTTACAAGGCGATAATAATTCGGAATATACACGCGATTTATTTGAAAATTCATTAAAATTATAAACTCTGTTACATATACCGATTTGAAGAACCAACGACAAAGAAAATTATCGCTTTTGAGTCAACGTTATAAATTCAGTACATATTATCTGGTATGAGTATATAAAAAACTATCTTTTGAATTAAACCCTTTTTTACGGATTTTGCGCATAATTTATTCTATATTTAATCGTGATGTTTTGACTCCTTTACAGGAGCCGTGATCACAGGATGACTCAGATATATATAAAATAAATTATGCGCAAAATCCGTAAAAAAAGTGCTTTATTCAAATGTGTAATGTTCGCGAAAGTGTAAGAACTAAATAAACTAGCTTTTACTTATTTTTTTTATTTTTGGATGGGTTCAATCTTGATACCAATCAAGCCCGGGGGCCAAGACAGTAAATTCTCAGGCGGAAGAGAATGTGAGAGTATGTAAAGAGAGAAAGAGAATGTAAAAATAATAAGCTGAAGACTGAAGGTAGCTAGCCAATCCTTTTTTATAGGCCTTGTTCCGCCGTCCCCATTTTCCCTTCGGATAACCATACTTACAAATAGGCGCCACCGTTTTGATTCTTAACGCCAAAGAGTGGAACTCCTTGCCTAAGTATGTGTATCCTGACATATACAATTTAGAGGCGAGATACCGTCAAGCGCTTACTTATTCACGATAAAAAAATGTTTTTTTTTAATATTATTTCAACTGAAGCATATAATCTCACATTAGCGCTTGGGTTACATATGTTAGTTATTTTATTTCTCAATATGAGATTTACGTAACGAAAGAATTATAATTATTTCTCAGTGACTTTCATCACAGTTCATGTGCAGTCACATGACTTTCTTACTGACGAGTTTGAGTTTTTCTCACGGGTCCAAAGAATTTAACCTGTGGTTCGTGCCGTTTTCGGCAACGTTATAAAATTATTTCTTTCTCATAAATGTAAATAGATTTTCTTAATAATTTAACCTCATCTTATTTAGTTTGTTAAGGCTCTCATTCTTGTGGCAAAGATTTATTGTTATTGATAAATACAACGGATTATAAGATAAATAGATAAAACTACGCAGATATAATGATTATGAATATACATATATTGTCTTAATTATCCGTAAAAAGTGCTTTATTTCAATGCAAAAGTGTAAAAACTAAATAAACAAAAATAAAATTTTAACATGAAATAAATTATTGCTAAATATACATTTCAATTAAAGTATAACAATATTATTTAAATATCAAAACTAACTAATATTATACGATTTATTTACTAGAAATAAAAAAAACAATATGTTGACATAATAATAGTAACAAAAAATAAAATATATTTTTTATTAGGTAATCTATATAGTCTGCTTTGTAGTAGATATATTTAATTTATTAACGCTCTAATATAAATAAAAAAAACAGATATATTCATTTATACTAGATTAAGCATTTATATATTACTAGCTGACCCGTCCACGCGTTGTGTGAGAAATTAAAATGAAACCTATCCTTTTTACTAAGTCGGAACAAATCCAGTAAAATGAAAAAATATTATCAAAATCGGTCGAGTAGTTTCGGAGTTCACCGCGGTCAAACACTGTGACAAAGAATTTTTATATTTATATATTATGATTATTTCATATTTCATTATATATTCATTCATCTAAAGAGCTTTTCATATTTCTTTCTGACTTATTTTCAGAAGCCCAGTGACCGAGGCTAACTCCGAAAAACCTTTAAGAGCCTGACGTAACATTTTTAGTATCACAAGTGAAGTTCTTAACATTTTGCTTTCTACGCTAATTGGTAATCAGGATTATCTTTATAGGAAGCGTGCGATCCAGATCAATCCGAACGTTCAGTGAAAATATTGATTGTAATTAGAATAATATCAGTTGGGGGGGAGGTTATATAGTCTCCACGCGGGGTTTGGCGCCATTCGCCGCGCGACTCTACGCGCACGCGCTTCGCGAGTGACAGTTCAGTGACAGTTTGACAGTTTACCCCCCAAATGGCGGCGAAATTTTCCGTAAGTGTCAAAATTAAGTGTTCTAATTTATATCGGCTCTGGCTGTTTGGGATCCCTTTGCCTAAAAAAAGGATGAAGTTTTTTTTTTAAAGTGGTGATTTTCGAGTTTAAAAATAAAGTGCCATAGATCTGTGGTATTAGAATGAACCGGATTTGGAACACATGGACTAACTTAAGGAGTGTTTTAGTGATTTTTTTTTGTCTTTTCTAAACGGTGGCATTGTACCACAATTCTATGTCCATTATTTTTATTAATATAAATTGATCATATAATAATATAGAAAGTAAAGAAAACAGCAATATATTAAACGTAGCCATTGACTTTTATTTTAAAAGGTAAAACCAGTAATTGAGCGAGTAGATTTAATTGACTTAGGCTAGGTTTAAATCTAGACAGTGCACAAAGCAAGCTTAGAAAGGACATTTGTTAGTCCCGGTCGTCGACCTTAACGGGGAGGTCTGTGTGAATATCGATGTTTTTTACAATAATATACACAAATTACAAACACCGTGTAAAAATTAACAAAATCCTTTTTTAATAAGATATAATCAAAATTAATAAAAACAGTGCTTAATTTTTTTTGTAAAGACTTAAAAAAAGCTATTGAGTTGTTACACTTCCGCGCACATTACGAATTTGAATAAAACTACTTTTTATGTATAAACATTTTAACAGTTAGGAAGGTAGTAGAAAATATATGACGACCATTATCATAGTGATCCTGTGATCACGGCTCCTGTAAAGGAGTCGAAACGTCAGGATTAAATATAAAATAAATTATGCGCAAAATACGTAAAAAAGTTAGTTTATTAAAAAAAATTCACTGCCCTTTAGGATATATAACATCGAAGGGTTAAAAAGACACATTGGAGAAATACATTTTAAATAAAAGCTTTATGCTTTATTTCTCTATACAGGTTAACGTAATGTGGATACAAGAAGTAGGGTAAACAACCAATGTAAATAAGTAAATATATTATGCTTTATCATAATAATACGTAGAATAAACTATTTTATATAACAATGACGTATCACAGTGTTTGACCGCAATGAACTCTGAAACTATTCAACCGGTTTTGATGATTCTTTTTCATTTTGCTGGATTTGTTCCAACTTAGGACATAGGATATGTTTCATTTTAATTTATAACACAGCAACGCGTGGCCGGGTCAGCTAGTATAAATGTAAACTCTATAAATAACTATATATCTTTCAAGCAAATACAAACAATAGCTACTATAATGAACATTTGTTAAAATTTAAATTTTTTATATAAGATATAGCCTGCGTATACCTAACAGTTACATCTTGCATGTAAAATGAATTTAATGGTATATTTTTAAGCAACTGGGTCACTAAATAGTCCGAAACAGTGACATAATGCTAAAAATATGGTAATGAAAATATCTTTTGACATTTGCTTATATAATTTTACTGCAATGCACATTCAATTAAATTTTAGTATGTCTAAATGTTGATCATTATTTTGATGTCTATATAAAGCAATTGACTTTTAAAGATGCGGCGGTTATGAAACCAGAAAATAATTTGCCAATACCGACTGGCCACTAATTTTAAATTCATAAAAAGTTATCTAGGATTTGCTAATTGGTATGTCATCTAATCCAAATACCGACTTGCTGCACTGGCCACGATTCAGCGCATAGCTGAGGGTCATTAGTGACAGCGAATTGGTGAAGAAACTTCACACCTTACCTCACCGCCGTAAAGTTGCCCCTATGTCAGTCTTCTAAAGAGTGTGCTTAGGAGCTGCATGTGCTCATACCGCCATCTCTCTTTTTACATCAGACATCCAGACGCACTGCGGACTACCACCCTTTCTTGATTGCTATTCCTACCTGTCGCACCAAGCGCTTCTCTTCATCTTTTATAATGCGCCCAGCAAAGCATTGGAACTCCCTCTCTGCGTCTGTGTTTCAGAGTACTTATAACCCGTCCTTTTTGTAGCTTTTAACGCTTTTACTTGACTTTCCCATATAAATATATATATTTCAATTAATAAAACTTTTCTAACATAAGACTAATTTGGTTGTGTAAGCCATTTGATGTTATAAAAGGTTTGCCTTACTGTCAATTGAGCCCTATTTACTTCGGTCGGTCGACGCGGAATAACCTCATGCTGTTATTCTGCTGGTTTGACTTAGTACGTGCTTACAGTTGATATAATATTCAAAGCATGTAAAATTTATTTGATTGATTTTGTAAAAAAAAGTGTATTTCATACAATAATGCATTATACCTATTTAAAAGCGACGAAGTGTAAATAATTTTTGTATTCCTAAATAACTGCAAAAATCGAATTTACTTCCATAACAATATTAATTATGATATAATTTTGACGACCGAGTGGTGCAACGGTACCGATATCAACTGTCGCATCGACGGTCCTGGTTTCAAAGGAGTCGATGTTTGTGTGATGAATACAAGTATCTATGTATAATATATGTATGTCTATCCGTTACCCTAGTATCCATAACACAAGCCTTACAGTGTTTATTTTGGTCTAGGCTAATTGGTGTGAAATATTATTTTTAATATTATTATTGAATTTAAGTGAGCCCATCAATGTCCCCACTGATGGGACTAGATCTTACCAACTGATTCAACACCAAAGGTAGATTGTGACATTATACCGGCCTCATTCGGTTGGTTAGGTTAGATAAAAAGCAGTTTAACACGCTTTCCAATGTGTGGACGACGATTACAGTCTACACTACTGAGTATACCACCAGTTCGGAAATTGGGAGACCCTTCCTAGAAGAACTGGCGAAAGAGACTCGGGCAGGGGGTCCCACCTCCTTGTTTTATCTTTAATCCAATGAATATCACCGATATCACCGTGATAGGTCTAACTGCGCTTCTAAAGTTAATATATCGAAAGTGAAACTCCAAGTCGCGTCGTCAGCGGAAAGTGAAAACGGTTGCACTGAGGCATTCTCGGAAAGCTGATTTGTATGTGCTTAGCAGTACGTGCTTGTAACATTTGTAGCATTATTTATTTATTAATACTAACTATTGCACGCGACTTTGTTACTGTTGGATTTAGAAAATTTCAAGCGGATACGTCCTGTAGACCATTTTTTTTTTATAATCCCAAAGGAAGGTAATTTCTTCCTGAATAAATATATCCCTACTAATATTATAAATGTGAATGTAACTTTGTTTGTTATGCTTTCACGCAAAAAATACTAAACCGATCACCATGAAACTTCGAACATATATTCTTGGAGGTATGAGAAGTAACATAGGATACTTTTTATTGAAAAAAATAATTTAAAAAACAGCGGGCGAAGCCGCGGGTAAAAGCTAGTAATATATAATACAAGAAACATCACATTCATTGTTCTGAAATCAAGTTAAGTCTCTAAAGCATTTGTGTTATGGAATTCTGGAACAATGACGGAACCACAACACCCAGACACGAGCCAATTTAGAAAAGTTCGTTTTCTAAATTGACTCTACCGGGAATCGAACCCGGTACCTCGAAGCGGCTTTACCATGAAACGGTATGCTAGCCACTCCACCATGGCGGTCGTTAAAGCATTCTGTGTTTATCAAGGTAATAACTATCTCTGTGCCAAATTTCATTATAACCTGTTCAGTTGTGTCTGAGTGGTTGTGTAAGAAACATATTCATATATTTGTATGTTTTCTTTTAAAAAAATAAAGTTCGAAACAAAAGAAGCCCATAAGAACGCTGCTCTTAAAACTTATTTAAGGCAGATTCCGTTAACTAGGTGATATTCTAGAATTTTTCTCTTAATATTTAAATATGTATTCCATTAATTATTTGTAAGTATCTTCTTAACTCTATACATTTGAAAACATATCAAATTTTATTAAACTATAAACAACAAATTTACACATTCACAACTCAGGAATAAAATACAGTCTTTACTCCTAACACCATTAGATTTACAATATTACTGCAGTATTGACATAAATTTTTGAAATACATTTGAACTGAAAATAAACCACTTCGTTATTTTTAATAAAGTTTACAAAAAAAGCCCAGTCAACGTAGCTAGCAGACCAAATACGGAAGATGCGTTTTTCAAGGAAAAAATTCAAAAATAAGCGTTTTTAATGAATTGAAAACGAATATTTATTTAAAAGCTTGCTACTATCGATTTCGTATTTTAAATTATACTATAAAAATTGATGTTTGTTTTATACTTAATAATACGTATCCAATAGAATTAATTTTTTCGGATTGATTATGATTTAATTTTTGGTCCTAATTCCCGATCCGTCTGACAAATCAATCCAAAGATTACCAACGAACAACCTAAATATTTTTTAATGATACGCTGCAATAGCTGATCAGAAAGTGATGAAATTTTGCACATCGAAAGAGGTTTTTTATTCTTACTAAGAAATCCTCAAGAGCCAAAATGCTAATTGTAAACGTCTTAGTTTAGTCTATGCTTTACTGAATTTAGAATTTTAAACACAAATAAAGAGCACATAATTATTAAATTATTTTATCTTTTTGGAACGAAGTTCCTTATGGGGCGTTGCGGAGGGGTACCCTAGCCGGGAAAAAACGTCCGTAGCGTTAAACAAAAAGCGTAAGATTTTTATTTATAGTCTATGTGGGAAGGCTATACAGTGTCTAATGTATAGTCTACGTGATGACTGTTATCATATATTTTTAAAATCATTGTAAATAAAATAAAAGTGTTAACATAATTTTGTAAAGTAGTTTCTTTGCTTTTTATCGATAAAAAAATCGTAATAAAAATGTATACCCGAATAATTATTTTCTTTATACCTCGAAAAGAACTTAAAATTAATATTTTTATAATAAGGAACTTCCTTTCTATTTATAAGTTCAATGGTTAGAGTATTTGCCGGAATAGGTTGTGGATTCTAGTCCCGCCTGAGAAGTTCTTTAGATATAAAAAGCACATGTTAAAGTTAAAAATATGTTGATCAACAATTGTTTTATAAATACCAAGATCATCTATACATATAAATAAATAAAATTGGAGCGGCTGTTTGTAACATTGAAATAACCGTCTTTTACTACATTCATATGAATATATATACGGTACCTATATACACCAAAATAATTTAATTACAAATTTTTACAATTTTTGTCTGTCTGTCTGTTTGTTCCGGCTAATCTCTGAAATGGCTGGACCGATTTTGACGGGACTTTTATTGGCAGGTAGCTGATGATGCAAAGCGGGCTATTGCTGATTTTTAATAAAAAAATATATTGCAAATTATAATAATTGAACCACGGCGACGTGTGGGTCAGCTAGTAGACAATAAATTAAAAGAAGTTCCGACTAGTGCAGGAGATTGTAATCAGACCCGGCGTTCCTTTGGCCTCGGACACCGAACAATTATGATTCAACAAAATTCTATTAAAGCGAAAAACTTTGCATATCCATTTAATGTTATTCTTTACAAGCTATCTGCACACTTAATCATTTGGTGTGAAGAATTGCTTCTATTATTTTTTACAACTGTACAATACGATTATTAAGTTGTTTGTATTTAAGCTCGCCTGCGCCGGCGCAAGGACGTTTGCTCCGGTCGCTGGTCGCATTGATCAGACGCATACCTTTCTAGAAATATATTTATCACAATGTCAATTTGATTGATTTGACGGTCCTGGGTTCGAGTCTCATAGAGGCAGATGTTTGTGATGAATACGAGCATTTGTACCTAAGTCATGGGTATTTATATATTTCTATGAATATTACATATCTATGTATCATATATGTATGTTTATCGATTACTCTAGTATCCATAACACAAGCCTTACAGTGCTAACTTTGAGCTAGGCATATTTGGGTAAATGTAAGAAATACTATTATTATTATATTATATTTAAATTAACAACAGTGCTAACTTTAATTTACAGTTATTTATTATTGTTAATTTAAATATAATATAATAATAATAATATTTCTTACATTTACCCAAATAAGCCTAGCTCAAAGTTAGCACTGTAAATTAAAAAAATAATATAAAGGATATTTAAATAGTAAATTATACCTTACTTTATGTGTGAGACAAGTTGATTTAATTCTTTTTTAATTATTTTATAATACGATATGGCTGACATATATTGTTAGATAAAAGTAATTTTAAATATCTCACTATCTCCATTCTGTATAATAATAATTAACCTTTTTTGACAGTAAAGTGTTAAAAGCATAATGAAGTCGCTGAATCTGAACTAGGTATAAAACCTGCATATCAGAAATAGGTTTCCTTCTATCTTAACCTAGGTACAGAAACAGTGAATAAACATATTTAAAATTCATCACAAAAAAATTGAAATTCAAACATTTTTTTTTAGTTTTAAAAGTTTAGGTAAAGTGTGAGTGTGTGTGTGTTGTGTAAATGTGTGTTGTGTAGAACAGAATAGGATAGAATATTTTTTTTTTGCACATAAAAGGTGGTACATCTGTTTTTACAATTATCAAAGAAATCTTCAAATTTTATTAATGTGGTTTAGAAATATTTCTTTATTATAACTAATATTTTACACAAAAAAAACAATTGCAATAAATAATAAAATGTCAATCATTAAATAAAATCATGTATTTGAATTTAATTTTTTTGCATTCACAGTGCCATTTTTACGAGATAGGCATGTTATTTTGGTACAGGCGTATTTTATATCTTATAGGACTAATAAAATCATTAAAAAATATTTATTAAATAAAATAAAATTATACAACATTAAATTCACACACTTACAAATGCTTATAAACAAACAAATTTTCAATAATAATATTAACTTGATTCAATATGTCATGGAATTAGGATACCAAAATATATTGTATGTGCGGGGTCCATATTGGGTTACATAAATTTAAAAAGTATAGTTTTAAAACGTATACTCATCAAAAGGCATAATTTGATATACGTTGCCGGCTGGTAATGGATAAAATTATATCTAACCTAAACTAACCTGCAATTTACATATATCAATTAATGCCTTTTTCTAAGTATACCAAATGACTTTGTGACAATTGAAAGGTTTCCGTGAGTGTGTATATATATATATATAGGATTCTAGTCGTACTATAAGTACTTGATTGTGGGGGTGACGACACAAGTAAAATTTTCGTCAAAACTGGTCTGTGTGTCCGCTTGTCTACCTCAAGTCACGTTCCAGCGTATCTCGTTGGGCGTCACGCACGAATTAAATGTTGTACTTGATCAACACTGGCTCTTCAAGTTGAGTTTTGTGTCATTGTGTCACTATTATCTATTATTATAGTAAGTATATATTACTCTCGTTTCTTATAAAATACAAAAAAAATCGCATTCAAAATACTTTTATGAAACCAATATAATGATAAGAAAATCACATGCATTGCCAAAATTCGAACCCAGAATGGTGTACCCAGAATCGAAGAACAGACCCCCTTAAATTGAGGACCTTCTTTCAAGATATCCTATGTCTTATTATTTATAATTTGACCTAAGTCTTTCCATTTCCTCGTCCCCTGAGAATGAGGTCTCTTGCGACAGTCGACGTTAGAAAGAGATCGCATTGTATAGCTATCTCCCTCCCTCGTCGTGCCCTCAGCCTCGGCGACCTCCGAGTAAAATGCGATTCCTTATTTGATTTGCGACCTCAATGAAACTTAACTAACATAGTGTTTTGCTTAGGAAATAAGTTTGCAGCATTTTATTTTTTTAATAGCAATTTATTTTGGAGTTTCATTTTCTTTTATTTATTTCTTCACAGCATGCAATTAATCCTAAATATTATTTAAAATGGCAATAGAATTAAAGTCTTTTTTTTAATTGGCTCGCTCTAGATCCCTATCAATAGTAAAATAATTCAACTTAATAGTAAGATACTTAAGCGTTAGGAAAACAAAAATAATTCATTCAAATAGCAATTTAGACAAGTTAAGACTGATCGAAAATATTTACGGGTTATTTTTATAATATCGACTATAAATTCATTTATATTGGAACATTATTTCCAAAAATTCTTATCAAAGTTTCGAATAGAAGTTCGCATATGTATAATAATTTCGTAATTTAAAACCAATACTCGAACCCTATAGAAAAACAATTCATAGCAATTTTATACTTACTTATTTAGAATCAAATGACAAAACAACATTTTTTTTTAAATAATGCTGTAATATCTAACAAATAAGTATAGCACCACCCCTTCACAAAACAAAGTGTCTGAAAAGACACCAATTAAATATAAAATATAATACAATTTTGTAATTTCTAAGTATGCAATTAAACCATGGGCAATGTTCACCTTATTTGCTGTGTCCGTAAAGGCCGACTAAGTCGACTAATTAAGTTCTATTTATATTTTATTTAAGACCAGTGTACACTTAGTTGGCAAGAAAGATTTGAATTTGAACTAATAATACTGGAGTCAATCACCATACATTTTTGTTTTTTTTATAAATTTAGAATGGGTTTGCTCTTGATCCCAATAAAGCCCGGAGGCACCGATAGAATCCACAATGGAACGAGATTGCCCAGAAAGTGATTCACCCTGGACTTAAAAACGGACGGGTTATAAGTACACCTTACGTAAATCACAAAATAGGCAGTAGAGATTACCGAATAATGGTCTCTTATTACGAACTCCAACCCACCTGCGAAGCATAGAAATTATAAACCCCCCAATTTTTGGAGCGACTTTCATCCAGCAGTTGACGTCTTTTAGCTAAGATGCTCATGATATAATAGTTAAAATTAGGTATACACTGTCACTATTAATGTCAGTTTGATCGTGCATGAAGTAATGTTCTCATCTTTTTGGGACGATCCCGCTCAACATCAACTCCAGACGCTTGAAAGGAGGGCCAAGAAAATCATCGGCAATGACGATCTTTTTAATAATAAGCTGAAAAGCCTTGAATATAGACGGCAGGTAGCCAGTCTATCCGTTTTTTATAGCATAGATTTCGGAGAGTGTGTAGCAGAATTGCACAGCCTTGTTCCGCCGTCCCCATTTTTCATTGGACAACCAGACACAATTATATGGTTGACATCTCAAAGAGTCGCACTAAGCGTTTTGGTTCCAATTTTGTAATTCGTACCGCTATAGAGTGAAACTCTTTGCTTGAGTTTGTGTTTCCTGATAAATACAATTTAGGGGTCTTCAAGTCACGAGTCGCTTACCATCAGGCGAGATAGCGGTCGAGCGCTTTTCTATTCACGATAAAAAAATAAAGGCAATTAAAAGACCAAGAGCTACAATCAAAAACTTCAAGATGAGGATTTACAATCGAGATGTGGTTTCGCGCAAACACTCCGCATTTACCGTGAGACAGATCAGACTCAAGGTTACAAAGGGTTCAGCAATTTGAATGATTCTCGTGGGATGTAGGTCAGATGTGATCTTACCTATCTTCGGTAGACTTATCGTAAAAACTAGTTATTAAAAAAACGAGGCCGTAGGCTTGCAAAAATCAGTGAACTGCACCATGGGAAAAGGAGGATACGCGTACCATTGTTTGGTTATGTAGTAGAAGATGTTGTCTGATTGCTATTACAATTTTGTTAGATACAGTGAGCTTTTTGATTATATGAATTAAAAATATTCGTACTTCGCCGAATCTCATATTCATATTTATAAAAGAAAAAAACTCGTTCATACTCAGCACTTTATTTACACACGACACTCTCATTCTGACGAAACAAATAGGAAAAACATAGAAAAATAATAGACGTAGAAAATGGTATAATAAATTCAAAAAACGATAGCACAAAATGTTCAGCCAGGATTACGGTTTCCAATTTCAAATTTGCGATTTACAAGTGACACAGATTATTCAAAAAGTCAAGTTCTGAGTGTGTTGTCCAAGCAAAAAATTTCCAGAAAAGTCTTCTAGAGAGCAACTTTAATAAGCTTGGCAAATAGCAACGTTGCTGTGCTATGTTTAACGATACACGAATACGTAAAAATGATCCATGCTGTCAAAAAATGAATGGTAAAACTATTTTCCCTTTACAGGCAACTGAAAATATCTTTTAACAAGGAGAAAGCTCCATAAATAAGGTGTACATGTCATGTACCACTCACTAAACAGAAATAAGAATGTGTTTGCTTGTGTTTCTTATCCAATTCTGTTATTTACCTAAGTATACGTGCGCACAGCAAAGGAGTGGAACTCCCTCCCTGCGCCTATATTTCCAAGTATTTATAACCCGTCCGTTTTTAAAGCCACGGTGAATAGGCACTTAGCTCATTCCATCGTGGATCCCGTCTTGGCCTCCGGACTTGATTGGGATCAAGAGCGACCCATAAAAAATATGTTTTTCTTTATATAACTTGCAACCAAAGTGTAGTGCTCAAACGACGTTCATGTGTTTGTTCCATGTAACTAGTTTTAAAATCTTTTGCACCAAATGACGCGATAAAAGATATCTTTCTTAAAGTAGGATATGAAGCTAACAAGTAAAGAAAATATCAAGTTATATATATTTTTATATGCTGATGACTGACTATCACAAAATTATAACGCCAAAAAGAAAAGAAAAATGTACCGACGTCAGTTAGCAATCTCTGTAACCTAATGTTCAGAAAAACCACTCAGATTTTGAGTTAAGTATCAAATAAGCTATATGTCGTATGTATATGTCTGTCGGTCTTCTATAGAATGTATTTTGGAGTGTGCTCAGAAGTTGCATATGCTCATGCTCATATCGACATCCAGACGCACTGTGGGCTACTACTCTTTCTTGGTTGCTGTTCCTACATGTCGCACCAAGCGCTTCTCAATATCTTTTCTAATGCGCATAGCAAAGAAGTGGAATTCCCTCCATCCGTACCTTATGGGTTAGCTCACTCCGTCACTCCAGCCATTAAAAAAATATATGGGCGTGTACTTATGTAAACGCGTGCGAAGTTATACTTCTTTGGCATCATTAAATTAAATAATTTATATTATAGACAAATAAAAAGAATACATACCGACAGTTAACCTCAAATCAAAAGACGCACTTAAAAAGGTTATAATATAAAAACCATTTTTAAATAAAATTGTTATAATGTTATTATATAATATAAAATTGTTATTATAATATTATATAAATTATTGTTAACCACCATATATAATTTAAAACCAAACACACACATTCATAAATATTCGAGTAACTAACTACATTGAGCCAATTAGCGACCAACTTCATCCTGCTGGGTCATTCCATGGCGCTTTTGCGGGCAACTTCAACCTGTTACTTTTATGTTACAGTGAACTTAAAATCACTCTCATCATTTTTTCATAACGCGCCTAAAGAAGCATAACTTCAAAAAACTTGTTAAATATTAACACTTTCACTGTCCTGCGCACCTACTTCCCTGGAAGAGATGGCTGTTTCGCAGTAAGGCTGTTAGTATACTTTTTGTTGTACTTGTCTTTTTCTATATCCTCCTATCTGTGTGCAATAAAGCGTAATTATTATTTGATAAATGATCAATTGTTCAAAACATTTTTTTAGTTGAGTATATTATCTAAACAAATTCTAAGCAATAAATCCAACGCTTATTCACTTCACTAAACAAGTCACAAAAAATTGACTGTGTTGTTGAATTACAGATTTTTTTGTGACTTCACAATCGTGAGAGACTCAAGTTGATAACAAAAACTAGTGAGTGGAGTTGAGAACATAGCTGCTGGATTGTGAGATATAAAATTGTGATGTATCTTGAATAGCTAATATATGACATATATACCTGATATAGTTCTATACTCATAACATATGCACAGACGCAAAAGAAATGAATCGCCCTATTAAACTAGTTTAAATAGCATTCAGTAAGTAAATAGTCAGTAAGCGCTTGACCGCTTTCTTGTCTGATGGTAAGGCTCAATTTACACCACCCCAATTTAAACACCGCGGAATGAAACGGAAGCGACTTTTTGCAACGAAACTATAGATAGCATTATGAACTTTATATCAACTGTATAACACACAAATTAAATACGAGCCAAAAAATTGGACGCGCGTCTTCCACGGAATCCTCGCGCATTCTCGAGAATTCTCCGGTGCCGTCTGTGGAATCCGCGGGAAGTGGCGCGAACGGGGGAAGTCTATCTCTGAAACCCATAACACAGGTCTTTAAGTAGAACCTAATTTAGAGTCAGGTGACAGTGTGTTAAATATTCATATAAAATAAAATAAAAGTCGTAAAAGGAGATAGCGTTTAGAGTTGAGGAAAATAAATAGGCGTATCGCTGGAGTCAGTTAAAAATGAAATTGTTTTTACGTTAGTACCTGTAGAAAGGGAGAAAAATAAAATAACTTTATAGTTACCTTAGGCAAATGGATAACCGTTCTTCGACAGAAATGGGCATGCTATACGTTGTTTCTTGTTTTTGGATATGTGACCGTAATATATTCACCAATTTATCAAATTTTTGATAGTACATTTTATAATAGTCATAAAAAATAGGTGGATACAGATATAAGTTTTTGCAAAATGTTTCGTATTGGCCAAAACATTTTCGTTTTTTCCATAAATCATGCACCCACATACGTCTTTTCCTTTTTAGTGTATATTTTTTTACATTTTCTTCTTCTTCTTCTTCTGTCTCACAAATAAGCGATATAAAAATAAGATCCAAGTCAACCATTCTTGTCAACAGGCTATACAACGGAGCCTCCTTCATGCGTACTCGGGAATTCGCGGGAATGCTCGAGCATTCCAGCGAATTCCCACGTCATGAGGCGAAATTGACGCTTCCATTCCGCGGCGGTGTAAATTGAGTCTAAGAACTAAATAAGTCTCATTTTGTAATGATTATTGTATGTTGTCATGTAATATGTGTAAAAATATAAAAATGTCGAATGTATTAAAGTGTTGCCAATATCAATAATTTGATATTGTGGTATTAACAAAGCCTATAATTATCGCGTATTGTATAACTCTAATCGAGATTTTACATCTTCTTGTTGAGCAACTGTTAATGTTTTTAATATACGAATTAGGGCAGTTTCTTTTGTGCAATTTCTGATTGATATTGATGGCAATTATACGTGTTACACTTTAATATATCGCAACTTATTATGAAAAATTGTCAGTCATTTTTGGAATTACACCTTATAGTTTGTGGTTAATTTATTGCGTTGGTTATATTAGTGATTTTAATCTTAAAATGATACATATTACTATAAGTAACATATTTCGTTTGAAAACCCAGTTTTTTATCTTTATTAAAGTTTTAATAAAAAAATTTGATTGCGAATTTTTATTAGCATAAATTCCTTCGAGGTTTTCGCCAATGAGTTCTTTAAGAGTAAAATAATACAACTTGAGTATTTTATAAAAATGAAAATAACTTTATTCAAATGCACTTAAAATAAGTTGTTTTGTATCGTTCAATATTTTTACCTACCACTCATTCAGGACGTCTTTTAACAGACAAGAAGAATGGGCGCAAGAAACTCGTCAGCTTTGACAGAAGTAACGACATTTACAATATTATACGTCGTCACCATACATAATGCACAAAAAAAGCAAAATTATTCTGTTATCACATTAATGATAGTGTTATGATTTCATTACATTGTTGATTACCACAAAATCAACAAGTATCTGTGAGTAAGTAACTATCCTTAAACATTGCAACAATATACAGAGAATTAACGACAAATTTAAGAAAGCAACATGAAGATGTATGTTAAGTATATGTCAATAATACTGAAGGTTAAAGCGGACCCATCTCCCAATGCAACATCCGTTCACGAGCATGATGCATTTAGACGTATTGTACAATAAATAAAATAAGGTAAAAAATTTAACTGAAGTGAAAAATAGTCTCGTGAATTATAAATAATCTTGTCTTAATTATTGATTCAGACTGAAGCTTAATGATGACATAAATAAAGAGAAGTCACCTGTGTCCGCGAATTTAAGGTATCGAGTTATGTTTTTTGTTCGGTTAAGGAAATAATATTTTAATATTATAAAACAGATATAAAATGTTAAATAATATATCCAAATATTAAGATTAATTTAATCTTTATTGCCTATTAAAGCCACTAGCGATTTCAATAATGATATACGATAAATGTTTCGCAATGTTTAATACCGATTTATTAAGAGATATACGTTGTCAGTCACCTGAACTGGTTATGTTAAACCACAATACAATTTAAATGTCACAAAATTAAAAAAAATAGTCATTTAAAACGTTATTAAGGGTTAATTACTATTATTCGCGATAAAAACTAAATTATAATTGTACTTGATATTTTGTTTAAATAATCTGTGGTATATAATCCATGGTAGCTCGTCTATGGTAGAGGCGCCATGTTGTGATTTGATTCGTAGTGTGTGCGTTTGTTTTGAATTAGAAAACAGCAGTATACCATGTTTTTTTGCAAATGAAGTAAAGAAAAGGATAACAAACAATTTGTTTTCAAATCATTTAATCAGTGGTTTAATGACCCATAATTCCAATACTAGCTCATGTTACAATCACATGTTGTTTATTGTATTTTGTGAATACCGAATTATATTCTTAGTACTGTAGCCATGAGGGATCGAAAAGTTGGCTTTTATTTAAGGATTAACATGACTTAAACCTTAATTATTTAGCAGGATATGAGACTGTATTTCTGAATTTCGATGTTTATAACATCGAAAATATCTTACAGAGCTATGCGTGAGTGTGAAAGTCTAGTATACCGAATAACTTAATCATTACTTACTATATTACTTTGAAGTTAGTTTATGTTTATCTTTATATCTAGTTAATAATTTTATAACATAACATCGAATTCATTTGAAATGCTTACCATCATTTGGTGGTATATACGTTTGATGTTGGAACACAAAAAGTAAGTGTATCGATATAGGATACTTCGATGTTGCGATCTTCGCAGTTTTGGACTTCGAAATTCAGTAATACAGATAGTATCCTTATAAACTAATTCCTTTAAACTATAGTATTTTAGATACTGTTATGTTCCTCTGTCGTAATTAATATGTAAAAAATGCAAATATTGATATATTATGTATATTAAAAGACGGAAATATCTACTTAATCAATGGCTGCATGTCTGTGTAAATTCTTTTTCCTTGTTTAAAAAAAGCAAACTTGAACGCTCAAGATCCGTTACAGACTTAGCAATTAACGTGCCAAAAGGTCATTGGCAAAAACAATGATTACTTTTCCTAACGACCTTTACAAGGATTTTGATCTATTCAAGCGAGTTAATCGGTAGTTAATACTCACGTAAATAAAGTGTAAAAGTCATTCATAGTTTGCTTGGAAATAGGCAACAATTTAAAATTGGATGTATGGGCCTTAATCCAGCCCACACCTGAAAAATAAAGATAATTTTTCAATACTATCTTATATGACTGCTAATAATAATAATGCTATTCGGCTCACATCTAAATTCCCTTTTTTTTATATTATAAAAGCGATGATGTTTCGGTTCCGTACTTTAATCTGTGCCTACTCTATGACCGTTACAGATCACTTTCTAATAAAGAGCGCTTTCGTTGAGTTTTCTCATTATTTCGCACGATTTTACTTCCTACATTGTGCTCTACGCGAAGCCATTCTTAATTGTTCTTTCGTTCGCGTCTGCTCGTCATATTAAATCTTTGACTACACACTGAATTTATTACATGTCAGTGAAAGTGTAATTAATTTTACGTTATATGAGTAGAAGCTGCAACAAACTTTGATGATAACATTTAAAAAAATCATAAATTATAAATAAATATCTTTTTTTTAACTTTATTTATTTAGGAGCTTTTATCTCCTGACATATCTTATAAATATCGTTTTAATGCATGTACCCAATAAGTTACACAAACACAAACCTACCTCAGATTGGGGGTTGCTCAGAATGTTCAAAATAATCCTCATATCCTGCCTATGACATGGTCATGACGACGACGATGTAATGGAGTTGAAACGTCAGAATTAAATGTAAAAAACGAAATCAAATGCGAAATTAGTCTGGTAGAAATACTTTATTTTTTTTAATAATATGGTGATTAATTAGTATCTATTTATATAAACATTCCCTGTCATAGTGTTTGACCGTGTTGAACTCTGAAACTACTCAACCAATTTTGATGATTTTTTTTTCATTTGTTGCTACTTAGGTCATTGCAATACGTTGCCGGGTCAGCAGTTTTATAAATATTCATACTTGCATACATAGTTATTAATTAATACGGCATTATTAACACGTTTACAACAAAGAACTTCAGTTCTGCGCCCAAATATCGAAATAAAAAAAATAAAATAATCTTCTTATAATTAACAATGAACCAGGAACAGTTTTTTGGACTCAACCTATTCATTACATTAATTATTATTAAGATTTTAATGTGTATTACGTCTAGTTTTTGTTTAAAAATCTAGAATTGATAAGACAACCTTGGTTGTAATGCATAATTATGCGTTTATTACGCAGCGGGCCGAGATATGAGCGATTCAATGCGTTTGTAAGCGGAGATTTAGCGGGATATAAACATGTGTTTTGTTCTTAAGTCGTGCCCGTGTGAAACGACAATGAATACGTAATACCGACGTTTTGTTAATAATTTTATATTACATTATTATTGTTCATTGAAATTTTCTTAATTGTATTTCTATTTTTTCCTGCTTCGTGTCCCCGAAGGGTTAAATGTTTGTATGATGAATACGAGAATTTTTACCTGAGGCATGGGTATTTGTATATATTTTTATCTAATATTAGATGTCTACAAGTCATGAGTGAATAGGTATCTTCTAGGCAGGTGTATTACGTCCTAGATCGCATCCTCGCTTACCATCAGCCGAAATAGCGGCAAGCGCTTTCCTATTCACAATTAAAAACAAAATCCATGTATGATGTATGTATGTATATCTATCCGTTACCCTAGTATCCATACCACAAGTCTTACAGTACTCACTTTGTGCTAGGCTAATGGTGTGATATAAGAAGTATTATAATTTTATAAGGTGCTTGATAATGCAGTGGTTAGCAAAATTCTGCTTGAGATTGCTTTGATTAAGCTGTGACCATAACTTTTTTCTATTTCTTTATTTTTAGCTTGCACAATTTGTGCATTCAGCCAGTGACAAGTAAGTATAATTATATCAGTTCTTGAGTAATTTCTTCTTTAATTTGATGATGATGAATGAACAGTAATAATTATACTAGATTTAAAAAATCTAAAAATCCCACGTTTTTCAGCATATTACTAAGAGGAGATTTTAAAGAGATGAATGACATGCATTGATGCCGATTATTGTAAAGATGCGCCCCCACGTTTTGAGTGGCCCCTCGCTTTGCCCCGCAGGGTTATTTTATTCTTTTTAGGACATTGAAAAACGTGGGATTTTTAGATTTTTTAAATCTAGTATAATTATTTTATTCTTTTTAATTATTAACTTAACGAAGTAACCATGTGTTACGCAACAATCGGATAAGCCCCATACAAAAGTGAAAGTTGCCGAAAGTGGACCTGAAAGTGCATCTGGAAAGTTGAAAGTTGCTTTAGAGTGCATTGTCATCGGGTTCTGAACTATCCTGAAAGTTTCAGCTTTCTAGCTTATCGGAAAGTGCCTCAAATTTAAGTTGCAAGATTTTGCCCGGACAGACAAACAAATAAGAAAAGTGAGATAAGAAAAACGTGGTAATAAAAAAAAAATATGTATTTTCCCCCCTCTCCTACGTTTCAGTAAATGTGTGGGGTTTTACTGAAACCTCTCCGTGGACTTCTTGACAGAGTTGAACAGCTTCCGCTGCTTTGTTACACTTGCCAACATTCTAGTATGTTCACAAACACTTAGTGGTTAATAATCCACCGTTATTACGCACCAATATCCACAACAACAGAATTTTTAACAAGAGAAACAAACTACCAACGTGACGCTTCCCGCTCCCACCAAAAAGTCCGACCATAAATGATCATGATAAATTATTTTTAATATAAAAAATAGTACTTTTATATTAAATTTAATTTGTTATAAAAGATAGCATTGAAAAAAATTCAAAAATATATAAAATAATAAAAAAACTATAAATTATTATGTCAAACTACACCGCTCTTCTGAAGCACGACAAGTTGTTGCTCCCATCCGTAACTGCAGTTAGCATCTTCCAATTTAAAGTTAAGAAGTTTATCAAATTAAAATTACAAGCAAATATTTAAGCCAATAAATCAATCTACAAAAGGTGTAGGTAGTTGAAATGTCGGATATGATTGTTTGATACCATTTAGATACGCATTACACCGCCTTTCACTGGATACGACAATAAGAACAATATCTCATTTGACATTTAAAGTTGTTAAATTGACTAAGTGAACGCCACCGGATATTGGGGCACAGAGCATGCTGCGTTTCGCTACAAATCTTTATCGATTATCGGCATTGTGATCACGAATCGATAATCGTACGACGGGTGAGATGTATCAATCAATTCGATTAAATGACCGATTTATTAGAAAGTGTGTGTGTAGACTTTTTTAGTTTTTGCGTTCTACTAACATTAATCTTAACAATTGCTTCGTATCTACAGCAGATCAGGCGGAGCGGTGTAATAATAAATTGTTATAATAACAGGTTGAGTTATTACAAGTTTAGTTATATAATCTGTTATCTGTGCTGGAACCTAATGGAATTTTCAACGTGATTTTGAAAATAATGGTTACCTCCCACAAATTCGCTTTATTAAATTAAACCTTCTTATTAGAAAACCTTATAATAAAACATTAAAATATTAAAACTATAATTTTTATAAAGTATAACTATAGCTATAGCGACGATCAGCATAATACTACTAAAGAGTAAATTCAATCCAATTTTCTTTTATTTGACTACAGTATTTTTGAAGTGGAAACAATTATTATAATTAATTGACCAATAATTCCCATAAAAAGATAGGATGCGCCGTCCCTTTCTTACAATACATCTATAATTTTTAGAATAACCACTGTCAGAACACAAAGGAATATCTTTCTCCGAGTTAAGTTACAACAGCGGCGCAACCGTAGTATGTTGAACTTTGTGTTAATTATTTATTTTTCACATTAATTATCGCGTTCGTATTTACGACGTGGATTCAGAGCCATCTATGAAACAAAGTGTGAGTAAGCTCCGAGTTATACTTGTCGCTGCGATAGGTGTCGCTGCCACAGTTTTCTTGTTCAAGATTAAAGTGACATCAACGAATGCATCAATTTATTCGCATACATTTGAACGATCTTAATTAGATTCGCATACATTTGTATAAAGGAATGTTGCTAATTGCCTGACATAACATTTCCCAAGTGGGCCGAGGTCATCGGTTAGTCATTTGAATTTCTTTGGGCCTCTGTCTCGGCATTGTTTTGTTATCTGTTTGTTGCCTACACAACGCCTACATGTGATTGTTAAAGTGTCATATAGTGTGAGTTGTGTGCGAAAGTGTAGAGTATTTCGTTTCGCTTTGTACCTATCAAAAGAAAAGTTAGCTAGTAATAATTTGTGAGCTAGTGCTGATGTTATCGATGAGTAATATAATATAATATATCTATATATGTATATATATATATATAAATTTCCTGTCTCGGTGTTTGACGTTTAGTGTTTGGTGTTTAGTAAGTAATAAAAAATCGTTTTAATACAACTTTAAGAGATAGATACAGTTATTGATAAATAATAGACAAGAGATTTCTTGATCAGTGACAGAAGTAAACAGAGATTTTTTTTGTGGATCCATTCTTGATGTGCGTTATAAATTATTTAGCGTAGGTAAACAGTCGGGGATTTGGTATTAGGTCTGTTTATAAAGGTCTCATTTGCCCCTAGTCTGTGTTTAGCATAGACACTTATAGACACTTTCGTGAACTTCTTATGTTCTAACAGTAATCCCCTGGAAATCGATTAATTGTGTCATTCAACTAGAGATCATTTATGGAACTCATGATTTGTTTGAGTTTAACTTTATGAATTTATTAATTAAATCAATTTATTCGCTGACAGCTTTCCCAAAACGCTCGAAAGTGACAAGCACTACTAAAAAGTGTATACATTACTCAAAACCATCTTGTCAAGTGAGTCGATGTATAATCTCCAAGCTTGAAGTGCATAGAGATGATGACCTACGTGGTCGAGTGGTTCGCTTACCAGTTTTTATGGTTCCCCTGTTCCACGGTTACGGGTTCGAGTCCCGGGCGGTCATTTTTGGATGGTTGAGTGTTGTGGTACCGTCGTTATTTCTAAATCTATAACACAAATACTTAAGCTACTTGGGTTCAGAACAATTTACGTGACGGTGATTAATATTTATTTATTTACGGACGACCGTTTGGTGCAACGGTAGCGATCCTTCCTTTCGCGTCAATGCTCCTGGGTTTGAATCCCGGAAGGGGCAGATGTTTGTATGATGAATGCATTTGTACATTGTATGTATTTGTGCATTTGTACCTGAGTCATGGATGTTTGTATATATTTCCATGATTATAACATATCTATGCATGATATATGTATGTCTATCCGTTAGCCTAGTATCCATAACACAAGCCTTACTGTGCTTACTTTGGGCTAGGCTAATTGATGTGAATGTAAGAAATATTTATTTTTAGGGTTCCGTTCCTCGAAAGGAAAAAACGGAACCCTTATAGGATCACTTTGTTGTCCGTCCGTCCGTCCGTATGTCAAGACCCTTTTTCTCAGGAACACGTAGATCTACTGTCCTTTAGATCTGTGAAAAACTCAAAATTCTAAGCCAACGCAATCAAAACATACAGCCGTTTATGCCGCAAAATTCCGCAAAATTTCGACACTCGCAAGGGAATCAAAACCTACAGGATACTTCCCGTGAACTCAGAATCTTGAAATTTGGTACGAAGAAACGTCTTATAGCACAGATAAAGCAAAAATTGCGAAGACCGTAAATGTTTAGTAACGTCATATAAAAAAAATATTTGACAGAACCCTCGGTGCGCGAGTCCGACTCGCACTTGGCCGGTTTTTTTTAATTTATTATAGACGAATATATAGGAATACTTTTGGAAGTCAAGAGTGTTAGTCTTGATCTCAAGTAAGCAATAAACTCATATAAATCACTGCGATTATAGGGCATTAAAGCAGCCGATCGACATAATCGGTTACTTAAGCGTCGTGGACAGAACCAGAACAGTTTCCTACCACCATTTCTAGCAGTCGCACTTTCTCCGAGCGTATTCGTTGACGTAATGGCTCCTGTATTATCCTATCGGCATAACTATAAAATTATTCTATCGTTCAATTTAAATATACAGTTAAATGATCATGAAACTTATTTCATACTAGAATAATCACCTCGGCTCACAAGTAAATTCTCAGCCGTACTTTCTTCCATTCTTTGGAAGTTCGGTCCAATGCTCTCCTAAACGAGTTACCGACTGGGAGAGCCTGGTCCAATACTAGACATCCAATGGCTGCGCCTTAGATTTCCACCTGAGAATTTAATTATCAGCCGAGTCGATTTTACTAGTATATTTCTATTATAATAGTTTATCATATAACATAAAAAAAAAATATATAAAAATTTTAATACTAAAATGTAGCAGATAAATTTACAAAGATATCGCGACTTTTGATACCTCAGCCGGAGCCAGGTGAAATTGTACTTTCATTTTATCAGAATAGCATACAGTATCCAAAAGACCAGAAAAACAGTTATACTCTTGCATTCAACGGTGTTCGTTTTAATGAATAAAGCGTGCGAAACATTTTACGTCATGATGTGAAAGAATTTAAGTTCAAATTACAAAAGCACATTAGTGTTTAAGGTGCGTTAAGTGAAACCATTTATTTGCTTAAAAATTGCATGAAATAGTTTTTATTGTTATATGTTTTCCACTGAACCGTGCGTAATAATAGCGTGCAATATTTTTGCAAGCGAGTAAATGAGTATGCTTATAACGCATTCCAAAGCGCCGACCTTCTGCGACCTAGCCCACAGCTTATCATTGCACCACGACATACACAACGTCACAGTTTCTTTCGAATTAAGTTAATTATATTAAAATATGTACACACTCAATTATAATTACTGAGAGCATTTTTCTCTCACACCTTTGCTCACAAAGTTGCCTGGCTCGGTCTTCTACAGAATGTACGAAGTTCATTTTGTATCTTATTTTCTTATCTTTATTGGCTTGACTTTGATTAGGATTTCTGTGCTAGTTGTTACACAATATATATAAAACGCATATTATAATTCAGAAAAAGAGGCCAGTGAAAAAAACTTAAAAAAATGCCTAACACTGATTTTTCTTCATATTTTTTACATAATTAATTCTTTTATGAGATATACGATTTGCGATTTTATGCATCATTTGATATTCACTTAGGGTTGTCAAAAATAGAAAGTAAACCAAAAAATTGTTAAATGTTGTTAAAAAATAAATTTTATTAACAAATGTACAGTCACTCACCCTGACATCCTATTGTTATGTTAATAACAGTAAACATCACATATATTCTTTGGAATCAGAAGGGGTTATCTGGCAGAATGTTGTTGCGCAGAAAGTCACTTGGCATACTAATCAAAAGGCGTAAATTGACATACATTGCAGGTTAGGTTAGGTTGGGTATTTTTTTATTCATTACCAGCCAGCAAGCTATTTCAAATTATGCCAAATGATTGACAATTGACACAGAGACAAAATTTCTGCGAAAAAAGGTAGACCCTCGTCAGGGAGGTCAAGTTACTGTCAAGTGACATGGTTTTTTTACCCGATATGCCCTAAATATTCCTGTTTCGGAACCGGTTTGTCACGTAACATCGTTATTGTAAGTAAACTAAACGTTGATAATCCTTCGGGTTACGATAAAACCATTGAGCATGTCAGTACACCGGTCAGTACAGTCAATTGCAACAATAAACCGGTTTCTTTAAATTTTGAGTTATAAGCTAACCGGTACAGTCGCAATAAAATGTATACACTATGTCGCTTTACAACAAATATTTGTTCCTATACTGTTGTCTCTTTACTTTCTATTATTCGGGAACAGTATTTTTTTCTGGATAAAAGAAACTATGTACTTTACTGTATTCCTAGAAAAGCGTATGCAAAATTTTATAATGATCGATTTAGTAGTTGAGGCGTGAAAGTGTAACAATCAAACTCACTTTTGTATCTTTAATATTAGTTAGGACTATCAGACTGATATAATATAATTCATTTGCGCAATTAAATGTTTTCACCATATACCAAATTTGATAGAAATCGGTCAATTTGTTCTTGACTTATAGAATATTTTTTTAAATTTAAATATACATACAGACTCTACGGATTTATATCGTAAGTAAAAAAAAGTGAGTCAGCCCTATTCTTGAATTATTTGTCTGGCGTCAACAGTTCGTCGTTTGTTTACCACTAATTTTCATAAAAAATCAGAAAACAATTTTTTGAATCACTCGTCTGTACAACGTCATTATGTCAAATATATAGAATTTAGATATTTAAATTTTAAATCCTGACTTCTATATAATAATAATAATAATATTTCTTACATTTACACTAATGGATAGGCTAGCCCAAAGTCAGAACTGTAAGGCTTGTGTTATGGATACTACGGTAACGGATATACATTCATATTATATGACACATAAATAAGTAATATTAATAGAAAAATATATAAAAATATCCATGACTCAGGTACAAATGCTCGTATTCATCACACAAACAACTGCCCCTTCCGGGACTCGAACCCAGGACTGTCGGTGCGAAAGGCTACCGTTGCACCAAACGGTCGTCAATTAATTATTATTTTTATTGCTTTATAAAATGGTCAAACTTCATGACTTCTTGTTTTTGCATATTTGTATTTGATATTCCTATCCTGATGAGACAAAGCTCGGTAGCTCAATTGGGAATGCATTGGACCGGACATCCAAAGGCTGCAAGTTTGATTCCCGCCTGTGAATTTACTTGTGAACCGAGTAAATTTTTTCCTAGTATTTTTCTATTAAAATAATTTATTCCTGACTTCGTATTATAACGATTCAAAAATACTGAAATTTGATATCAAGTGATTTAAAGAGCCCCAGTTCAATTACGCTATATTCACGTCATTGCTAAGTAATCTAATCAGCCTAGCGTATAAGATCACACGCGCTATTTCTCGCGTCGTGACGACTGTCGATTAATTAATCGAGTAATCCGCAGTCAATACATCATCACTGCATGCGTGACTCGATTGCCACGTAATCGATTATCGAGTAATACACGATAAATGAGCTACGTTCTGTAAATCCGATCACATAAGAATTTGAGACGCGTTTACCGACTATAACAACCTGACATGTTTTTTGATGTATTTTTAGAGTTTACTTCTTAAGAATGTAAGGCGCGCCCTGCTGGAAACTAGCTGATCAGTAGACCCTTTTATGCTTCTTTTTTGTATATCCGTGTTGACCGTGATTATCGATTTATTTGTCGATTTGTAAACTATAGTTGTGCGTCGCAGTTGACACACACGCTATTTTATTTTTATTTTGAATGGGTTACAAATCACTATTTTACAAAGAAATATATGCTCGTTTGTATCACTTGATGTTGATAGTAATTCCTTCGATATCATTACTCATTTTGTTTTTTTGTTACGGATTTTGTATGGTGACGACGTATTGTAAATATCGTTACTTCGGTTAAAGCTGACGAGTTTCTTGTGCCCATTCTTCTTGTCAGTTAAAAGACGAATACAGTTATTTTAATTTCATTTATTTTATTTTATTGTCACCGATAACGGAAAACATTTTCGATAAAATTCGCCGCATTTTTTTGATGGGTTCGCTCTGGATCCCAATCAAGCCTGGGGGCCAAGACAGAATTCACTCTGGCTTTTAAAACGTACGCGTTATAAATACAGACGCACTGTTCTAATTTGGTTCTAGTTTTACTCAGTAACTGAATTTTTACCAAAGAATCATAATAAATAACATTAAATGTCAATTTTAATATTTGAAAATTGATAATCATTAATATTGTGTTACAAAAACGATTAACTTATGTATTATATTTAAAATTAATTAAAAATAATAAATGTATTTAGAAATGATGACACTAAAATATGTGTTTTTTTCTTGTCATGTCAAATAACGTTAGTTTGTGTATCATATTTTATGAAATAACATAATTTTAGTTTAGTTTGTGTCAAAATTATATTGTAAAGATTTCTTAAATATTTCTTAAAAATGATTGATCAAATTGAGTCCACCAAAAAGATAAATTAGTTTTCATACAACGGTATTATTGTATAAATTGTAAGTTTCTTTTAATTTATTCAACATTCTGATAAGCAGAAACGACATGTCACAATATTTCGTTGCAATTTCTCAAAGGAAATATTTTACCTTTCACTAGCAAAAAATTAACACAATATACGAAGTAATTTGGTCCGCGTTAACACAACGACGAACGTCGGACCCATGTTTGCACCTATTACGTGGCATTATTACTCAGCTATTATGTAAATAGTTTTCGATTGTTTGCGCAATGGACTGTATACATGGCCGTTTGTTTCTTTACACTGATTGAACGTTATTTGATTTAGTGTTTTTTTTTACTTCATCTTTGTTAAGTTTTCCATAAGAACCGGCGAAGAGTACAAAGACAATACAGCCTAGTCATCAGTTATTTTTTTCATTACATGATGATGAATGAACGAGAGCCGATCTATAAAATAGATAGATGCATAAAATTTTCCTTATCATAGGTTTCAGTAAAGGTGTGGGGTTTTACTGAAACCTCATCGTGGACTTCTTGTGAGAGCTGGAAAAGATAACTTTCGCTGCTTTGTTTCACTTGCCAACACTTTTGCATGTTCATAAACACTTAGTCATTAATAATCCACTATTATTACTCACTAATATGTACCACAACAAAAATTAAGAAGAACTGCCACAGAGAAGCTTCCCGCTCCAGCCTAAAAGCACCTTTTTCCTTTTTTACATATTCGGTTTTAAGTGGTCTGTCAATTGTCGATGATATTATCGCCGCGTTAATAAGAAAATTGAACACGAAAGAGGCGTTATATGAAGGAAGTGTGTAAAATATATAATTTTCGTTCATACACTTCCCCTATACTAATTATGTCGCTTTTAAATAAGACGAAAAAATACATAATTATGTATATCGAGACGGTTCCTTACTTAAGCCTATCTTATACTCGCTGCGGAGAGTTTCATTTATTGTTTTTTTTTATTAAATAATCATAAAATACATAATAAATGAATATTTCTCCTTTTAATTGTTGTTCATAGTGTAGCTAAATAGCAATTTTGTAACCTTTGGAATGCAAAAAAATTTTAAGTATTGATTTTAAATGCGTTCAATATTTTTTTTAATTTTACTGACCATAAATACAAATTGGTATAATAGGCGGACCTAATGCTGATAACAATTTAAATAAGTCAACTTTTTTAATAATAGCATTAAACGCAGTATACAATGGATAATAATCAATAAATACGTTAAAAAATGTTATTTTTATATTATTACAAACCATTGGATACCAATAATTGCAATATATACCCTCGTTAAAGCTACAGACTATACAAACACATTACAATGAAGAACGTTTGATGCAACGGAAGCGATCCTGCCTTGCGCACCGACAGTCCTGGCTTCGAATCCTGGAAGGGGCGATATTTGTATGATGAATATGAGCATTTGTACCTGAGTCATATGAATTTATATATATTTCTACTAATTTTTTTCATATATATTTATCATATATGTATATCTATGCGTTGCCTTAGTATCCATAACACAAACCTTACAATGCTTACTTTGGATTAGGCTGATTGTTGTGAATGTAAGGAATATTATTATTATACTAGGTCGATGCAGTCGCTAAGCATAAAGCTTCGTTAGCACCATATATTGGAGTGGAGCGGATTGATGATTTCAAAAATGTAAGCTCTAGAGAGTTCGGTGTATATATGCTGAAGCTTGACATTTTTTTTATATTTTTTTGCTCATCGCATAGAGCCAATTTATATTGGTGATAACTTATTTTATATAAGTATTTATTTTATAAAGAAATAACAAAATGTTACAATTTAGTCCCACAAAACCAACTAGTCGGTTTGACTGAGGGATCTTCAGTCTCTTTAACTTATAATTATGTAAATAATATAGTAAAAAAAAAGTAAGATTTCGCCAGTTCTTCTCGAAAGGGCCTCCCAATTTCCAAACTGGTAGAAGACTCAGTAGTATACCATTTAATCGTTTAATAACTAAGTTAAACAATTTGATTTACATACAATTTTATAATAATTAGTAACATTTAAAATATTGTGAAGGTAGTAGAAAATATGTGACGACCATTGCCTTTGTCGTCCTGTGATCAAGGCTCCTTTAAAGGAGTCAAAACGTCAGGATTAAATATAAAAATAAATTATGCCCAAAATTCGTAAAAAAGTTTTATTCAATGTGTGTGTAATGTGCGCCGAAGCGTAAGAACATATTATAATGATGTATTTAAATACAACTAATTAAGATAACTGGATCAGTAAAGTCAAATCAACAATAATTTGGTTTATACTTAAAACCAACGAGTCTATCAGCGGAATATAGTTACAAACTATATACTTTAACGTAATTTATAATAAAAAGGCGTGCGTGTACTTATGCACGCTAAAAGTTAAATGAGATTTCTTGAAATTAGCCTATTCACTTTAACATCTAACTTCGTGGTGTGGCTTTTTCGTGTTGTTGCGTGCACAACTTTCGTTACATGGAAAATTTCACCCTCAATGCGCCAAAAAAAGTATTTAAGGATTTTTTATCTATCACTCTAATTTGTTTTTCTTTTATTTAATTCTCCCTTCTTAAATGGGAAGGCAAAGGAATCTAGAGTCCATACAGCCTTGTTTATATTGTTTTTTTACAACCTTCCTACCGTATTATCTAGTGGGCGTTCCATCGAAGAGTTTGGGAGTCTGCCGTAAGCAATGCTCAGTTAAGACGAGCAATTACTGTTGTGCAACACGTGCCAGCGTTATTGTATCGGAGATTCTATGCTTATTTACTTTGTAATATTTTCACACACGTTTTCACTTGAATGGGAAGGCCGCGTTGAGAAACTGGTTTAACTTCTACTTTTATCGGTGTAAGATGGCTGTTTCAAGTCACTGCTGCTTTGTTCTTGAGCCTGTTGCATTAAAGTTGCTAAACATATCAGTTTTATTGCAGTTTTTTAAATAAAAAATGGCAAAAATGCATGTTGCATGGTAGTTAAACGACATGATAACAAGTATTTTTGTTACTTTTCAGTTGTTAACTAAAGCTTTTTTTTTATTTTTTAAGGCTAATGGTACAACGCACGTACTGCCTCATGTTAATTTCTTTTTTCTCTTTTTTATAATACACGAATTAGCGTAACCTAAAGTAAGCATTGTAAGGCTTGTGTTATGGATACTAGGGTAACAGATAGACATAGTTATATGATATATACAAACATATGTAATATTCAAAGAATTCTATATAAATAGGCCGTTTGGCGCAACAGTAGCGATCCTGCTTTTCGCACCATCGGTCCTGGGTATACGAGCATTTGTACTTGAGTCATAGGTATTTATAAATGTTTTTAGTTTAATTAAATATGTATGTATCATTTGTACAAATAAAGAAGTAAATAGGCCTGGTCAATAAGAACTTTTCTGTATTGGCTCGAGTCTAATCGAGTCTAGTTGTTTAATCTATATAAATGAAAAACTTAGTTTGTATGCGTTCCGCAGCTATTGATCAGGTTGTGATGAATCTTTCTTATGTTATAGTATGCTGCCAGAGTATATTTATATGTATAGTCAACAAAAAAGATCGCCAACAAAGAGCATTGCAAAGCGTGTTGGGTGCAACTAGTATTAATATAAAATATAAATAATATATGTTTAATTAATTTTGTTCTTCTAATTTTTTTTTTCTTTTCCAGGTAAGTACCAGTAATAGTGCTGATAACGGGGTCGCCATTTCAATAAGTATGAGGTCATTTATTATAAATCGCGATCGTAATAAAATTCGTCTGGAGAACTCTTTACGAATATGGGATTCAAATTAGATAAATATTGACCACTACAACTGATCAATTGAGAAAATTGCTCTTTAATTAAGCAAGGTAAGGATGTTTCGACACAATTTTAGAGCTTAATATCTTTATATTATCTGTGGACAAGTATCAAATTAAAAAAAAAACTAGGTCAGTCAGTTGCTAAGCATAAAGCTTCGCTAGCACCGTTATATTGGTGTATATATGCTGAAGCTTGAAATTTTTTATTTTATTATAATTTTTTTGCATATAACATAGAGCTAATGTTATTTTTGCGAATTTCAAAATTCGAAATTCTCCGTCACGATCTAGTTCTAAATCTATTGGTTCGTTTAATTACAAAAAATACGAATAATCGGCTAATAACTCATAGAGTTATGGCGTCACATACATTTCCTCATTAAAGCTGATTAATAGGAGCTTCGCTCGCTTCCTTCGCTCCACTCCAATAAGGAAAATGCAATTCAAAATAGAAACTATGTATAACTGATATTATTTAGGTTTATGTGAGGCGGGGTTTTGGAATGCTATTCAAGATAAATATTTATATTTTTTAATAAAAAATAAAACAGTTCGTCATTATTATTACCTTATAAAAGATAAAATTATTATTACATTATAAAGATCATTAATTTTAATAAAATTTAATAGTTTTCGATAACGTTGCACCAAACGGTATTAAATATAATGCGCACAGCACAGTAAATATAATCCAAAGTGGATCGCCCTCCCTACGTCTGTATTTTTGAGTACTTATAACCCGTCTTTTTTCAAAGCTACGGTGTATAGGCTTCTGGGTTAGCTCGTTGGCCCCCGGGCTTGATTGGAATCTAGAGCAAATCCATTCAACTAAAAAAACACCCGACACGTTTTTTATAATAATAATTACTACATTCACACCAATTAGCCTAGCCCAAAGTAAGCACTGTAAGGCATGTATTATGGGTACTAGGGTAACGGATAGACATACGTATATCATACATAAATAAGTAATATTAATAGAAAAATATATAAATGACTCAGGTAAAAATGCTCTTATTCATCACAAAAACATCTGCCTCTTCCGGGACTCGAACCCAGGTCATCAAATCATATACAGGATGTATCTAACACATAACGAACATTTGTGATTCCCAGGCAGTCAGTACTAAAGACCTTTGCTGTTTTCCGATGATATTTAGAACCAGTTATCGGTGCGCACTCTAAGGTTATATGAATTATGACGGAAACATAGTCATGTTAGCTTTTTTTATCAAACATTCAAGATAAGATCTAAAAGTTATAATTTACCCAACAATGATACAAGCACGATTTGTTGCACGAGTTTTATTGAAAACGATAAATTGTAAAACTTATTTTAAACATGTTATATGAGGTATATATATATATATATATATATATATTTATTTAGTACGATAATTGTAAAAAACATAAATTTATACGACAATAAAGATACAACTATGTTCCAAAACTAAAATATGAGTAAGATAAAAGAAATACTGGAAAATACAGTTTGTAAAAGGTGATTTTTTTATATATATATTTAATATATTGTCCATAAATTATTTAATTTAAATGATTGGATGCAAAATTGAGAACTAAATGAAAATTTTATATGTGACAATCTACATATGAAAAAAACCTATTTTATTTGAAACTATAATATGTTTCATATTTTGCATTTTTTATCTTGCATGATCTAAGCCTATTTTTACTTCAAGACACATTTTAATAGAAAAAAAATACAAGTTGTCCTAACTTATGAGCCAAGCCAATTTTTGTTGCATTTTGAAGTGAAAACTTCTTTAGCATCGTTGTGATTTAAAAGTCGATGAAACGAAAATTCGACAGTAAAAAGAGACAGATACATAAATTCATAAGATTTAACGTAGGAGAAAATGAGATAGGAAGCATTATGTGCGTGTGTTGATACGTGTTTGTGTGCGCATGCGTAGTACAAACCGTGAGCGAAAGGCATCACAACAACCATGGTATTTTGTATACGTGTACGTATTATTTTTGAAGGTTTCACTTATCACGTGTGAATTGCACACATGCTTTTTTTATTGTATCTTTAATATATGTATTGAATGTTAAATATGTTTAAATAAAACCAGTACTTAAATGTGGGTAAACATAAATTCTCGCGATTTTTATAAATTTTCTATTCCTAACGTACTTTGTCATAACTCATTAGTCATAATTTTCGATGTCATAATAGTTAGTCATAATTGTTGTTTTTCATACTGTATATGTAGACATAATAATTATATAATACAGCATGATTTATTTAGAAAAGATTAGTTAAAATTTCTTATGGGTCTTAAAAATTTTAGGAATCAAAACATTTATAATAATCAAAAATTAGTACTATGAGTAATTATTGTGACAAATAATAGTATGCAACTTTATACAAATGCACTTAAAATAAGTTGTTTTGAATCGTCCAAAATTTTAACTTACCACCCATTCAGGATGTCTTTTAACTGACAAAAAGAATGGGCGCAAGAAACTCGTCAGCTTTAACAGAAGTATATATATCTACAAAAAATAATATTATTCTGTTATCACATTAATAGTAGTATTATGGTTTCATTACATTGTTCATAACAACAAATCAACAAGTATCTGTTTTAAGTATGTTTCTTTAAACATTGCAATAATACACATATACAGAGAATAAACGACAAATTTAAGAATGCGGCTAAATAGGGTTCAATGAGAGCTTAAATGTGTGTTACCTAACATTACTAATAGATATAGTACTAATGCTCTTAAATGTTATGTTTTAGCAATGTCTGCTTGATAGCGGAGGCAGCCTTGGCTCGTTCCTTTCTAAAGCTGTAGCCGATAACTCGACTTGTACTGATATCAATGAAATTGTAGCAATTTTAGGCCATTTGTGGGCGGTAGCGGGCATTGTGACTCATGGATAGCCCACAATCTATGGATAATGTGTAATATTAGCTGCAGTATGGGCATTGTTAATGACACAAAAGTGAACTTTATATGTTGTAAATGTCCATGAGAAGGAGCAAGAAACATTAAATAGGTTTTATTGTTGGATACTATTGTATATTTATAGTTAAGTATAGGTAAATACTCTATC
The DNA here is from genome assembly GCA_927399485.1 of Calamotropha paludella. Taxonomy (NCBI): domain Eukaryota; kingdom Metazoa; phylum Arthropoda; class Insecta; order Lepidoptera; family Crambidae; genus Calamotropha; species Calamotropha paludella. The sequence continues at coordinate 835,313 of OV656806.1, read as the reverse complement.
TTATATAGAAATTCCCTGTCACAATGTTTGACCGCGATGAGCTCCGAAATTACTCAACCGATTTTGATGATTCTTTTTTCATATTACTGGATTAATAATAACTTAGGACATAGGATAAGTTTCATTTTGATTTATAGAAAAGCAACGCAGGCCGGGTCAGCTAGTTATATATATATAACAAAAGATAAAATGCTTTTTTTAATTATAAGCATTTATGAATTTACAATACATTTATTGAAAGTCAACTATGCTATTTCTTCGGAAATCTTACGACGGGAGGCCTTGTACCGAGGTGCCGCAAGAAACTCGACAAGGGCTATTTTTTTTTCTCTTTAATGTGTTAGGGTCGTTCTACTTTTTTACCGACAATGGTCTGTCCTTCGTCTTATTATAGCATCTCGTTGGAGTATTGATATTTACGGTTTTTTAATTCAGTTCGAATAAACGTCCATATTTTTCTTATCTATTAATATTATGTAATTTTTCATTTTCTCCAACCGACATTTTTTTTCCGTTTTTTTACGTAGAATGCCGTGACAGAGGGGTAAACTGAAATGTGGTCTCCACAGAAAAAGGCCACTCTGTCAATTAATTTTTTTAAAAACCAACATTAAAAAGAATTAATATTTGCCGCAAAGGAAACTTTTATTAGTCCTAATGACAACGCAGGTGCAATTTCTTTTAAATTCCACACAGAAATCACAATTATGGATAGTTCAAAAACCAAAAAAAACAGAAAAACGTCCTTTCACTGTCGGTAAAAAAGAAGAACGACCCAAGAAGAAGAACGACGAAGAAGGCGTTGTGCACTTTTTGGGAGGGGCAAATTTTAAACTCGTGTCAGGACAAGTAACCTGAGGCCCTACCGTCAAGTCTTATAGCGATTCAAATTTAGCTTTTAAAAAGAGACGCCACTATAAACCGCGTATAGCGGTGTCTCACTTTGACAATCGAACTTGCATCGCGCTAATAGATGATGGTAGGCCCTCTGACCGAAAATTCGGAAGACGGAGGGTGAGTAGACTGCCGGCGCGGCGTAGGAGAGGAAGTAATATCCCTATCTCTTTCTACCGCGCGGCGAAACTGTATGCCTGCTCCTGCTGTTTCGCTTGAGCGGCGCAGGACGATAGCGCAATAAATTAATATTGTATTTTGTTACACATGTTACATCTCAGAAACTAATACTTAGTATATATCTTGCGCTAGCACAATCAGTCTCCGTTTTTACTACACTAAACTACAATAAACTACACAACTTACTTAATATCTATAAATTAAATTTTTACGAATGCAAAAAAAAGGTAACAAATGCACTCAGAACCCTCGGATACACCGAGACAGAGGGCCTGCTGACTAGGATGGTACTGTGACTATGAGTGGTGGGGTTTTAAAGTATGAACCGATCCCAAGATTTTCAAATCGTAGGGCCTCACAGTCACACAGTCACACTGTTTCACTGTTACCTATAACTTATAGACATAACACACACACACACGCACACAAAACTAACACACACACACACACACGCTCACAAAACCAACACACACACACACAACTAACACACACACACGCACACACACACACACACACTAATACACCATTGTTGCATGTTCTGATATATACGTTTGCCAAAATTATGTACCTTTAACTATTGTAATAGAAGAGCGGGGTCTCCCGCCACAGGTACCACGAGTACCTACTGGGTAGATCCCAGCCTTAATATTGTTTACGTTTTTTGTGTGTTAACGAAATAAACAATTTTTATTTTTTTTATTTTTTTATTTTTTATTTTACCACATAAATGAGAGTATTTTTATAATTAAAGCAATTCGTGCGTAATTATTTCCTGACCATTTCAAAATATAAAAAATGCACAACAATAATGTTCATGTTTTCACTTCTGCCGGCACTACCGGAGTGCAATCCGTTGTTTTTTTTAATTAATTACAGGTAGATATCAATTTTGATAAGTTTCACATGAACGTAGATAGATTATTCGTTTATTTTTAGATTTAAACGTGCGTGTTGCAACTTCGCCCCAATTTTTTATCGGAAAACCAGACTTATAAACAGGCGCCATCATTATATGTATGGTTGATATACCAAAGAGTCGCACTAAGCGTTTTGTTTCTAATTTTATGATCCGTAGCGCTATTTCTTTGCCTGAGCCTGTGTTATCTGACAAAAACAATTTAGGGATTTTCAAATCACGACAGAATAGATATTTTCTAGGCAAGCGCGTCACATCCTAGTTCGCAACGCTCGCTAACCATCAGACGAGAGTGGTCAAGCGCTCACCTATTTACCGTAAAAAAGGAGTTTTTTAGCTCCTACCCAAATACACAAAACTATATGCAACAACGCGAATGTGATATGTTTTTAACCTTCGGGATGATTTATTACACTACTTCCCTACCTACTGCACCATGAACCGTTTTATTAAAAGAACGGATATCTGTTGTAGACTGGTTGAAACAAAGAGGTAGCACAAGCATATTTACATATACCATTAATTTAAATATTTTCAGTTTTCTAAAATAGTATTTACCATTTGGTGCAACGATAGCGATCCAGCCTTCCCACCGACGGTCCTGAGTTCGTATCCCAAAAGGCAGATGTTTGTGTGATGAATACGATAATTTGTGATTGAATCATGGGACTTACCTTATATATTTGAGTATATATTACCCTAGCATCCATAACACAAGCCTGACAGTGCTTACTTTGGGCTAGGCTAAAAAGCATATCACCATTTATATGTGCATATTTGATTTTATCACACAAACGTGATGAGTCGCAGTGGTTTGCAACGAAGATTGTTAGTCTCCAGTCGGACCAAATACATTGGCATTCTGTCGTTTCGCTTTTGCCACAGATCTGTGCATTTGCATGTCTGTTGCAAGCCGAGGTCGATGTGCAGTTGACACGCGCGCTGCTATAGGAATGCCGAACGCATTTGTCCACTCATTCCAGCGTTACAGTATATTTTTATTAATATAAAAAATAAATTTAAGGCGACATCACACACATTGCTCTCCCAAGCTAAGTAGCTAAAGCGCTTGTGTTATAGAGTGCAGAAACAATGACGTTACAACACCCAGACCCAAGGCAATATACAAAAGATCATTTTCTACATTGAGCCGGCCGGGTATTGAACTCGGGACCCCGGAGTGACATTATCATGTAAACCGGTATGCGAGCCACTCGACAGAGGTCGTCGAGTTTAAACTCAACCACAAATTATTTAATCATTTTAAACTTCGCGCTTATGATCATGGAGTTACGCCATCGTTTCGTTAAGCATACTGAAAAGAAGGATAAAACTCAGCAAGGGACTAAGACCCAATTAAAAAAAACAGCGCTTCTATCTCTATTCTGCCCAGCTGTGTATGACACACAGGCTGCTGAGGCAGGGTATTTGTTGACCCTAGTTTTAAGTTTTGATGCGAAGCTTCTATAGGGACGTTCGGGCCGCTCACATATAGGCGGTCGCCGCGCGGCTAGTCAATCCATGCTAGGCGACAGATTTGCCCGTTACACGAGAGCGTCAGATTTGGTACCGTTAGCCGATATATATAGGAGCCAGTTGGTTCCCCATCTCAGTGTGCGTGGCCTTCTGTCCCGCTTTCACTCATGTCATTGTGTGTGGCTGGCGTGGTTTTCTATCTCTTTTTCGCTTTATACTATAAAGCTCCGCTTCTTTCAGGCGTCCCTAGACGGCACAGTTATTTTTTTATTACTCTGCATTTTTCACATTGTCCTGTCCTTATTTTCTTCTCCTGTTCTTGTATTATCTGTGTGTGTTTGTGTGTCAATAAATGTTTTTTCTTTCTTTCAATTGAGCTACCGAGCCTTGTGAACGTCTGTCGAAATTTTTTGGTACTTTTTACGCTGTAGGCCAGCGTTGTTTCATCAATAATAGGAATTGTTATTCGAAAGAAACCTTTTTACAAATTTGGCAATCGATTAAGATGAAACAGTAATTTAATTTTTTATTTTTATATTATTATCAATACTATCTTGTATGATAAATTTGTAAATAATTGGGAGACCAATGGACCGAACATCCAAAAGTTTACATTTAAGCCTTGAAAATGCAGAGATATAGAAATCATAAATTGTTTTATATAATATACTCAATCTTTTTTTAAATTGTATATAATAATTATATTTAATTCTTACACTTCCACGCACATTACATATTTACATAAATACGGGTTTTTTTGCATTACCTTAGTCATCCTGTGATCATGGTTCCGGTAAAGGAGTCGAAACGTCAGGATTAAATGTAACTTATAAAACAATAATTTTATAAATTTAAATAAAAAACAAAATTGATTTTCTAATTTTATTTGTATTTAAGGTTGACATACTATATTTTGCACAATTATATTTTGCATGCCAATTCCTGGTGAATGTGATGTGACAATTATGCAATTCAAGACTGTTATGTATCGCATGTTAGCGAATAAATTTCTTAATATTTAGATATAGAACTTCCAATAACTTCAACATTTTAATGACAAAACAACTAGTTAAGCATGAAAAGAGGCTATAATGCGTCTAAGCATAGTGAATAGCTTAATCAGTAATACCTATTTTATTGGTAATTATGAGATCTTGTTGAACTAAAAAAAATAAACAAAATTTTTTTCGATGTTTGCCTCTTTAATTGGGACTTCCTAGCTTTATAACCCGTATAAGTGAGACAATGAATCAGGTTAAGACAACTTATGACATGCTTCTTTATTTTTTTGGATTATACTGATAATTATATTTTGTAAAGTTAATTTTATGCATTTTTACTAACGCTAGAAATGTTCCTTAATTAAAAAATCTGCAAATAGGGGGAAAAACAGCCCTTGCCGAGTACAATGTCTCCCGTAGAACTTACGAAGCGATGGCATAGTTATTGATTTGTAATGAATGAATTTCTATTACTCAGTTTAATTCGTAAACAAGTTTATTCACTTTATTATTTGGTCATCACAGAATCAAAATAATAACTTTCCAAAAATTAAAAGTGACACCCCTATCGCTCTGCAGAGTTCCCAAACTTTTGGTGTCCTAGACCGCTTACCATGTTTTTCGGTACTGTGTAGACTCGCTTAATTACCCGATATTGTTTTTTTGTAAATTTAAATATATTTTTGACACCTAGTTATAGTACTACTAACTTTTTCACTGACATTGATCCTTTGCATGTTGTTGGTGATCCCTGGGGGTAAATATAGACCACTTTGGAAATCACGTAAGGTACGTTACTAGTTTTGGGTACTGCTTTAGCTATATATGCACTATGGTATAGGTGTGTAATGATGGTCCCTTGCATAATGCATTTTTTGTTAGTTCAAATGTATTTTGACACCTAGTATAGTACTACTCTCTTTTTTGCTGACATGCGGATTATCGGCGACCCCTGGGGGCAATATTAACTACTTTGGGAATCACTGTTCTAATGATACGTAAGTAGTTTGGGTACTGATTAAGCTTTATATGCACTATGGTCTGGGTGTGTAATGATGATCTATTGCATAATGCATTTGGGATATTAACAGTCGCGTGTTCTGCCACGGAAGACGGACGGACGGACAGATAGCACGCGACATTCCACTCCAAATGTTACTCAATCTAATGTGACGGACGTTTTTTTTTATTACCCATGGGTTCGCTCTTAATCTCAATCAAGCCCGAAGGCCAACTCAGGATCCACGATGGAACGAGCTAACCTAGAAGGTGCCTATTCACCTTGGCTTTAAAAACGGACGGGTTATAAGTACTCGGCCATACAGACGCAGGCAAGAAGTGCCACTGCTTTCCTGTGCGCATTATAAAAGATGTTGAGAAGCACATAAAGGTGGTAGCCCGTTATGCGTCTGGGTAAAAAAAGGAAGATGGCGGATCCCAGGGTTAACTTCCGGAGTTCTAATGGAATTCGTATCTTATTGATTAGTTTCCGAAATCTTTTCTCCCGTTGTATAGTTTCTATTTAAAGCAACTTAATTTTTTACGGCCACAGTGGTCGAGTGGATATATACCAATTTTCACAGTAACGTCACGCCGAGGTCCCGGATTCGGTCCCCGGTCAGGACAATGAAAACTAATTTTTCTATGTTAAAACAACCATTAAAAAACTTTATGAATATGTAAAAAAATGTATTTTTTATTTTTTTAATGATTCTTCTGACTTATTTAAAAGTAACATTTAGACTGGCGTTACATGGAGGTAACACGAGAAAGTCAAATGTAACGTAAAATGTTACAAAAGTAGAATTCTGGCAACACTGGTTAAATGGCGGGAAATGACGACGGTTATTTAGCAACTAAAGCAAAATAGGTCGTTAAACACATAAGCGTTAAACGCTAAGTGTTAAAATTCGTTAGCGCCAACTCAGCGCTTAACGCATGTTAATATTCTTATTTTTACAACACTACACATTTTTTAGGCCAAGTAGACTTGCAAAACTTCACACTAAAAGTAATGGAGCTCCATTCTCATTAGGGATTCTGACAAATGTGACTTTCGTGAGTAAATTGACGCTTTCTACGAATTTCCATAGCGTAATAACTCGTGTAACAATAAACAATTTTTGATACGCACATTTTAGGAAACAATGGAAGGTAACTTTGAAATGCTTATTGTTATGAGCTGGGTTTTTATAATGGTAGTTATAGGAATTTCTTCTTTTTGTGAATACGGTGGTGTTATCTGCTTTCTAATCATATGATTTAGTAATGAGTTGCTATAGAAGAGTGAGTTAAGCCTTCTGAGATTTATTTAGTGTCAGACCAAGGACGACACTTTATAAAAAAATATGCAGCTATGTGCATCAAAATATTTAATGCGATACCAAATGCATTTGAAACTGTTCCAAAAATACGGTCCTGCAGAACTATAAAGTTATGGTTAAGAAAACGGTGTTTCTATTCTATTGAAGAATAATATAATATTTCTTACATTCATACCGAGTAGCCTAACCCAAAGTAAGTACTGTAATACTTGTGTTATGGATACTAGGGTAACGGATAGACGTACATATATGATACATAAATAAGTAATATTTATAGAAATATATATAAATACTCATGACTCAGGTACAAATGCAATTCATCAAACAAACATTAGTCTCTTCCGGGACTCGAACCCAGGACCATAGGTGCGAAAGGCAGGATGGCTACCATTGCACCACACGGTCGTTCATTCATGTGTGTGTCCTGTAACATGACATAACATAACGAGGCACTTTCTCTTACGCCATGACCCTGACGAGTTGAAGTCCATCTGAAAACCTGTTTTTCTACTCCATGTCGACAGCCATGTGTTATGGGAATAACGACATTGTAATTATCACACGCTTTCTTAATAATCTTTCCTCAACCACATGTATTAACACATTATAGTGTTTACATATTCTTTGTTTGGATATTAAATGGAAGTAACTTTCTTCAAATGTATTTAAAATACATATATTGTTTTGAATCGTCTAACACTTTTTAGGACATCTCTCAACTGATAAGAATAAGCGCAAGAAACTCGTCAGCTATACCCACGTGTCAGTCCACTGTCGCGCGACCCACCCTCTCAACAGTCCCAATGCTGCGCGAATTGAGAAAAAAATGTCGGACTCTTAGATAAAAATGCCATTTGTCCGCTTAATAATGAAGCTAGGACCTAACAAGAACAAAACTACCGTAAAGCTGATTAAATAAAGAATCCACAGAATATTTGGATCTCTGTAACTCAAAAGTTAATAGTAATTAAAAAACAAAGTCAACAGGCCACGGTGAAATTTGAATATGGTAGCGTGGACTGACAAGGGGATAACAGAAGTAACGACAATTACAATATTATACGTCATCACCATACATAATTCACAAACAACAATATTATTCTTTTAATAGTTCTTACACTACCGCGTAGATCACAAGTTTAATATAAAATCTTTTTTAATATGAATGTGGCCTTGGTCATTCTGTGATCACGGCTCCTTTAAAGGAGTCGAATCGTCAGGATTAAATATAAATAATGCGCAAAAAACCGTAAAAAGTTGTTTTTTTTAAAGAGTAGTGTTATAGTTTCATTATATTGTTGATAACAACAAATTCAACAAGTATCTATTTTGAATTTATTGTTAGGCAGAAAGACTATTTTACAAAAATCTTTTAGAATTACATTTTGAACCCTAACAATGGAAACAATATTATTTTGTAATTATATATTACTATAATGATAGTTGCATTAAGTATCCATTATTTCGTATAAAAATAACTTATCTAAAAGCTCTTAACGGTCACTTGATTAATTAAAAGAACAGAACAAAATAAAATAATTATCCAACATGGCCGACCTTCAAGGCCAACTGTCAAGTGAAAGCGCGCGAAACAGATGAGTATCGATCGCACTCGATTGTTCGTTGAGCGATTTATCGATTTAAAGGTTGAGGTCAAGACTGATTTGGATTTATAATACTTTATTGTTTTGGAGATAATAATGATCTTATTTGATGATAATTGTTACGTTCTTTGATAAATTGCAATAAAATATTAATAAATAAATTCACAAGTTATTTTACAACGAATAGCTGATATTAGGTTTTCAGTTCTGTGTGTGATTTATTTATTAATACATATTATTATATTATTTATTGTACATAAATTATTAATAAGTTACAATGACGGGTTAAAATTGTTTGCAAGAGTGGACTTATCTCTTAAGGAGATCTCTTCCAGTCAACCAGAATAAGTTTGGCTGGTCGTATGAATAAATATAAATGTTTAAATAATAGATGATAAACATAAATAAATATATAAATATATAAATATATATATATATATATATATATATATATATATATATATATATATATATATATATATATACTTACGCATACAATTTATAGGATACATATAGCTACTTATATAAATACTAGCTGACCTGGCCACGCGTTGCTGTGCCGACTACAGCGCCATCTGACGGGCTAATTTATGAATCTAAACCATCCAGGGCGACACCCAAATCGGTCCAGCCGTTTAGGAGGAGTTCCGTGACATACACACGTACAGTAGAATTATATATACAAATATAAGAGACTACATATAGAAATAATAACACATTATGATTCGATTATTGTAATAAATTCAGAAAGTGCTCCAACTATTTAAAGCTAGGTAATATAATAAAAATCGCAAGTCAAAGGTGAAATTGATGAATAAGCGCAATGCGTATCCGGTATCATTACGAAGCGATAGAACTTAACCAAACAATTTATTTTACATTTGAAAGTTAGACTTCATTATTTCACATCAAGTTATAAACTAAACAAATAACATAATCATCATTACATTATCATTATTCCCAGTGAGGTTGCCCCGGTATTCACTGTGAATTAATACGGAGTAGTTTTCTACTTTGTTTTTATTTGTATTTGGAAGAATTCTGTCCAGTGCGGAATATTAATAATAATATTTCTTACATTCACACCAATTAGGGCATACCTTGATATATAAAATCCAATTTATGGCAAAGAATTATAACATTTAAAGTTTTATTATATCAATTTAAATTCACAATTTCCAGTATGACAAAATCTTTGCTTTGCGAAATTAAATAATGAAACTTTAATCACATTAAACATTTGTATAATAATGAGATTTTTTTTTAAGAAAATGATTCGATTATTTAAACATTGCGGACAAAAATATATATTAAGTACTCCAATTTTCAATAACCCTGAGGTCATGTATGTAAAGCACTTAACACTTACAATGCAACACATTTATCTATATGATTTCGTCTTGTATGTATTTAAGCTTAGAAATTAATGAGTAACAATATACCTAGTATCTGAACGTGGTACATACCGCCATACTAGTTGCGTCAATACTTAATTTCCCAACGACTCTGTGGGATCCACGTGCGGGGGTAATTCCCATGACAAGACTATTATCGATTTAGTCTGTAGGGAGACAGTGCGTGAACGATTGCCGTCTTAAAAATCGAAGGTCACTTAATTGAATATCATTTAAAATGTTGGTAATGATTGTAAAAAGTCATATTTGTCAACAATTATTCACATACACTACAAATAGGCGTCACCATTATATGGTTGATATACCAAAGAGTCGCACTAAGCGTTTTTGTTCCAATTTTGTGATACGTACCGCTAAGGAGTGGAACTCTTTGAATCTGTGTTTTCTGAGAAATACAATTTAGGGGTTTCCAAGTCACGAGTGAATAGGAATCTTTTAGGCGCGTCACATCCCAGATCGCGTCGTCACTTACCATCAGGAAATAGTGGTCAAGCGGTTGCCTATTTTGTATAAAAAACACAGTAGGATATTTGACTACAACGAAAATGTAGATCAAATTATTGTTAGCTCAACAATGAACATTATTTTTACATCAATTTAGCTCACACATTAATTTAAAATTTATATGATTACTAGCTGACCCGGCCACGCGTTTGGTAAAAATTAAAATGAAAAAATCAAGCCAAACATAAGGAAACAAACGCAACCTAAGTACGTAGCAATAAGGAAGTGACACCATACGTGCTTTAGTATCAAAAAAATAATAATTAAATATAAGCTTTTGAAAGAACCTTATTGTGTCTTTAAAATTATTGCACATCAAAATATATATTTAATATTATTCCCTTTCGAACACTGTCCAAACTCGTCACGATCACAGTTTCCTGTCGTAATCGATTCGTTATCGATTCACGATCGAGATTTGTGTAATCGATTCATAACATACAATGTGCAGACGTAGATGATGCGATTAAATCAGTACTGCTTAGTATTCATAACTTACTGGAGATAAAAAGAATTGGAGTTATGATTGTTTGTATGTGAGATGCGATGGTATCTGCAGCCATTGTGCTGATTTCTATGTTACTGTTACAATTAACATTTTTGCTGATTACATCATAGGTTTCCTAGTTCACACTTTATAAAGTTTACTTCAGATACTAGGTATGGCGATTTGACCAATTTTTGAGTGTTCGCACCTCCAGTATTACAAAGACAGAATTGTCAAAATTACCTAAAATGCGTTATGAGAGGCAGAACATCCCATAGTTTTGGATAATCTAACATTGTTATATCAATATCAGAATATCACACAGTTTTTAGATATTCTGACATTGTTAACTCACTTTTGGAAATTTTGACAATTCTGTCTTTGTAGTCCTAAAGGGCGCAAACTGTTGTTTCTGAGTTATACGTAAAAATATTATAATACGCCCTGATATTAAACGCAGCTGCTCATGGCTACACCTATAATACGCATTTAAAAAACGACCACGCCCCGAGCCCTCAGGTGGGAAAGTAATTCAAACTTTCGATGTTGAAGGTAGTTAGCGTTCAACATTGGTGGAACGATACTAGCTCATAGTAGAAGTTGAAATACGTTTGTACATTTCGACGCGCCTGCCAGCGTCTCGGTAGTTCAGCGGTCAAAGCACTCGCTCGGATAGCGAAAGGTCGTGGGTTCGAATCCCACCTGAGGGCTCGAGCGCATGGTCGTTTTTACATGCGTATTATAGGTATATTATTAGGTTTATATCATCTCACCTTACTGAGCTATTGATCCTTACTGATCCTACCTCGTATACAACATGCGGTAACGATAAATATTTTAATCTAGTGTACACCTAGAATCGTGACCGCGTTACAATTGCACTTTACTTGCAACGCCGATGGGAATAAATGGAACAATGCAGCGTTACTTGCATTTAATTACTAACACGAATGCGATATTTGCTGGTTAAGAGATAGTGAGTGCTTTTATTGCTTTAATTGATTTAATCAACTACCCTCAGATTTCGTGGACGGTTTAACTCAATTGAATTTAGGGTAGGAATTGAAGTACTTTTTTTAAAACTTTCGAATGCACCTAGTTGACTCCTTGTAAAATAGTTGACTTCTTTTTCCTTGTGTGTTTATTTTATTTTGACGCTCAATACTCAATATTTTATTACTTTTCCACAATGTTTGTTTTTTATGGTTCTTAAACATTTATGTAAGTACATTATAAACCCTGTAGGGCACAGCAAATTAGGAGAGAGAAGGTCGCTTATTTTTTAATTGTCTAAAATCTCATTAAAATAATCAAATGGTTTAATTTTTTTTAAATCATTTACGTTACTTAGATTAATTTATTAACTCTATTAAAATTTTAATATAATTTACAAAAATGAAATCTAATTTTGCTAAAATTTTGCTGCTTGCTTTAAACAGCGTTGCCGTAAACCTTTGAGGATTTATGTACGCTGTTTTAACAATACAATGTAATATATATTTATTTTTTATTTTTATAAAAAAAGTGACTTTGATTATCGTGTTAAATACTATTGTTATCCAAAATCGTTCAAATTGCTTTTGGGTAGCAATAAGCTCGCATGGCAAGCCAAAGAAAGTTATAGATTTGATTATTTCGCGGCGTCTGGCGTGACTTGCTAGGAAGAATTGAGACTGCACTAAGGGATTTTTTATTCAAGATTTTGCCTGTAACTACTTTTTAGTTACTTGTAATTTGAAAAAATATGATATGTTGAAGTTCCGATGAATGTTAAACTGAAAATGAATGTTTATAATGAATTGTTTAACATCTTGATGTACCATATTTTGGCAATAAATGATTATGATAATTGGCTAAATATGACAATATAGTTTTCTCAGATATTGTTTTAATTTTAATTTAAAAATAATTCCTTATTTCAAACTTGATTTTGCAAAATAGTCATATTTTAAGATATAAGATCCATTGATGGATCTATGTTTTTATATTATACATTTTTATGCTACACTTTAATAGAAAAAAAACTAAAAATAATTGACTCTAGTATTTTTCTATTCAAATATAAAATTCATATGTTTCTAAAAGGCTAATTTTAAAGTTTTATATAATATTATTTATGTGAAAATGAATCTATAATAAATCAATTCCTATGGTCAGACTCCATCAAAGTATAGTGAAACTATGGTCTTCGAGCAAATCATTGGAGACCATTAATTATTTTAATCAGACTTTATTAACGTAATGTCGATCTCGAATCACGACTAGTATTTTCGACATCAGCAATGGACGACGCTGTTACTCGTGGTGTAATGACGATAAAGCCGGTCGCGAATCGAGTACCGGTTGATCGATTAGAGTCTCGATGGATGAAATCGATTTATTAATCAATGGATGACGAATAAAAGATGATATTGAAACGTTTCTAACATTCAGTGGGGATTAATGAAAATTTTCTTCTTGGGAAGAACGCGAAAAACTTCACTGGCCAATACAGCTGAAAATAAAATAAAAATAACTACATTCAAATGCACATAAAATAAGTTGTTTTGAATCGTCCAACATTTTTACCATACCACACATTCAGGATGTTTTTTAACTGACAAGAAGAAAAGGCGCAAGAAACTCATCAGCTATAACTGAAGTAACGACATTTACAATAATATACGTGGTCACCTTCTCATTTTCTTCTTCCAACAGATCTATCTTTTCATCTGAACTTTGTTGAAGCGAAGCTTCTATACGGAGACATATAGGCGCTCGCCACGCGGCCACTCTACCCATGTTAAGCGTCAGATTGTAACGTTACGCGAGAGCGTCAGATTTAGTATCCTTACACGATATGTATAGAGGCCAGCTACCTTTCCACCTAAGTGTGCGTGGTCTTCTGTCTCGCTTTTTCTGTGCATGGCTGGCGTGGCTTTCTATCTCTTTTTTTAACACTTAATTCCTACGCTTTATGCTATAAAGCTTCGCTTCTTCGGGTGTCTTTAGACGGAACTGTTATTTTTTTTTATTACATTTTCTTTGGTACATCTGTAAGGCTTAATGTGGTGGCAATAACTATAATTTCGTCACGCATTCTGAAAACTGACATAATTTTATAGAGCCAATAAAATGAAAGGCGCTGTTGATCGCAACACGGATATTATCGGCGACCGCCTAAATGTTAAGCTATTGCCTTATTTGGGTACTAATTTCAATTTAATAATTGTGACCACAATATTAGTGAACCAATGTATGTAAAGTATAGTCAACAGAATTTCAAGCAATATCTAAAGTTAAACAGCAATTACATTACTTTTGTGGTAAGTGTGTGGAACTCTTTGCCTGAGTCTGTGTTTCCTGATAAATACAATTGAGGGGTCTTCAAGTCACGAGTGAATAGGTATCTTCTAATCAAGCGCGTTACATCCTAGATTCCTATCAGGCGAAATAGCGACCAAACGCTTATCTAATCACGATGAAAAAAAAGTTAATGTGCTGTTAAAATCATTTCACTAATAGAAATTAAGCGAAGAAAGTACCATATAAACCAAGAAAACAAGCGAATTTATGTTAACAATAAATTAATAATAATAAAATATTAATTACACTCACACTAATTAGCCTAGACCAAGGTAAACACTCTGTTATGTATGGTATGGTAAGGGATAAACATAAACTATATGTGGCATCGCTAAGATAATTTTTTAATATTTATAGAAATATTTCGGGCACAAGCGCTCGTTTCTATTACATAAACATCTGCCCCTTCCGGGATTCGAACCGTTGCACCCATCAGTCGTCAAAATTCAATTAAATTATTGAAAACTCCATTAAGTTACAAAGTATGAAAAATTATAAGTAAGCTAGCTGCAACCCGGCATGATTTGCAATATTCTTTTTTTGCTGATCTCTTTTTTTGTTAACCATATATATAAACCTTCACTGGCATGTATAAGACAACAAAATTTCATCTCAACCTGATCAATGGTTTCGAATGCCATAGGGAAGAAACGTAAAAACATTGATTCTATTCTATGAAAATCAAAGATAATAGTTTTTCTTAAAGAAAGATATCCGATGTAGCATTTTCAGTTCAAAAGACATCAACGCGCGCCTACAAACGTTACATTTGAAATATTGCGAATAGCCGTTCACGGTTTTATGTTTGCTTCACGATGATATATTTAGTTTTTTTGTTTTTTATATAATTTATATTATTATGCAACTTGGCATAAAGTCACTGACGCTGCAAAATAATTATGCGGAGTGGTAGACTTTCTAATTTCACCGTATAAGCCTGGATCCGCAACAAGGTCCGACTTTCAGCGATCTTTCTTAAGTAAGAATATTTAAAATTATTTTTCTATAAACTCAAAAAACGTAACGCACATTGGTTGAAACTGTAAATATAAAATATATAATATGTATTATTTGTGTTTCAGTTTGTATATTAACTTTGGATCTTAATATATTTACCGTTCTAACTAAATTAAGTTACGTTTTTGAATTTTAGAAAAATCACTTTATTTATTCTTGCTTAAGAGAGATTGCTTAAATCGGTCAGATCTTGTAGCGGATCCAGGGGGATAGAACTAAGAAGCAGTAAGCCTGAAAAGAAAAAAGCATGAGAAGCACAAGCATTTAAGTCCAACAGCGAAAAATTACAAATAAAATTTTGTATTTAACTAAAAAAAATATTTGATGATTTACGTTTTATCAGTTTAAAACAAACAAAATGAGCATATTCTTGACCCAGCTTAAACACTTGAAAAATAAAATCTTTTTATCTACTACGGTCATTCTCTACTATCAAGATAAGTTTTGTTGATTTGCAAGAATGTCTTTTTTTAATTAGAAACGCACCGACGATCTCGTTCGTTGTCATTATAACAAACTTACTGTAACCCTGTTGTATTAATTATTTAGAATGATGAAGCTAAAATTGCTTTTTACAACATTTAAAGTTCACTTAAAAACAGAGAAAGGCTTTTATTCCTTCCTGAAAAGATTTCACGTGACGATTAATTTTTAACTTAACCACTCCTCACGTTTTTTATATATGTAGTAAAAATAATCTCGCCTGATGGTAAGCGACGATGCGATTTAGGATGTGAAGCACTTGCCTAGAAGATTCATTCGTGACTTGAAGACCTCTAAATTGTATTTGTCAAGAAACGCAGATTCAGGCAAAGAAATCCACTCTTTGGCGGTATGGATCACAAAATTGGAATCAAAACGCTTAGTGGGACTCTAGTATATGAACCATATAATGGTGGCTCCTATTCCTAAGTCTGGTTGTCGAGAATAGGTATCCCCTAGGCAGGCGCATCACATCCTTGATCGCATCGTCGCGTACCATCCGGCGTGATAGCGGCCAAGCGCTTACCTATTCACGATTAAAAAAATACTTTTCTACATTGTATACACAATGTCCTAGATATTTTAAACACAACTTCCTGATCGTTGGTGAACTTTAAGAACAATGTATCAGAACGACTCTTGCGCACCTGTGTAGCCACTTTGTGTCGCTCGTGAGTGTTAAATCGACACTAAATCAAGTTTCAGTGAGTGAAGTCGTGCCGTAATACAGTCTAAACACGAACAGCTTACAACCTCCGTGCTAAAATGGTTTTAATGACGGTTTTCATGGTAACGCAAGTCCGAGGTCTCGGGTTTGATTCCGGAACTTTTCTATATTGGGTCAGGGTTTTTGGTATCGTCTTTGCTTCTGAATCCCCTAAAACAAGCGCTTTAGCTACCAACTTGGGTTCAGAAAAATGTATGTGAAGCTTCTCATATCTTTTATTTATTTTGACTACGACATAGAACAGATGAAGAAAGATTCCGGATGAAAATAGAAAAAACTCGAAAGTAATAGTCGCACCTGCACCCGTTCTCGAATGTCGAAAGTGAAACGGACACTCAAATTGTCATATGATTAGAGTTATTTATATGTCGTTTGTGAAGGCGCTTTTCTATTGTGCTATGTGGTTTCGACATATCACTACTTGTTGCGCAGGGAAATTGCATTGCGATAACAAATTAGATGCATCTCAATTGACAAGTTATTGGTTGCAGAACTAATAACATAAATATTTCATACATTAACACCAATTAGCCTTGTCCAAAGTAAGCACTGTAAGGTTTGTGTAATGGATACTAGGGTAACGCATAGACGAAAATATATGATACATAGATTCTATATTCATAGAAAAATATATTAACACCCATGACTTTGGTACATATGCTCGTATTAATCGTATAAACATCTGCCCCTTCCGGGATTCGAACCCAGGACCGTCGGTACGAAAGGCAGGATCGCTACCTTTGCACGAAGCGGTCGTGAACTTATATTAAAATACAAGAAAACTATACTATCAAATTCAACTTTTCTTAGACTTAATAAATGTGTAAAACTCGACTTACTTAAAAATATAGATTTTAAAATAAAATGGAAGTCCGTATAAATTTTTTGATTGCCCGCTTTTCACCAAATAGATAAGCCGTATAGAAATGTCCATTACAGTATTCAGAATTACATAGTTGTCGTATAATCCGAATGATAATCTTATGTGAATCTCACACTATCATTAACTACGTTCATCATCAAACTTCCACAGAAACTAGTGATTAGATGTACTTTTATTTCAAAGCTTAATAACATTCCTAAATTATTATTGTCGCTTTGAAATTAGGGTAAACAATAATTCTCTGCTGCTAATGGCTTATAATACACGAGTTATTTTATTACATTCATAACTGCATAATTATATCCTACTAGAACTGTGGTTTGTTTGTATAAATCAAATTAGTCATAAACAATTAAAAAAGACTGACATTTCCCGCACTATTAGTAGTAATTTATATTCATCCTTTTCGGGACAGGCGAAGGTCTTAGCCATACTGCCAGTTTTTGAGTAATTTTTATTCTTATTTAGGTGATGGTGAATGAGGTTGAGATCCCTGAATGTTAGAAGATCAATGAATGATAAATTTATAGTGAAATATCCCTTTCCTTAGCTATCAGTAAAGGCGATGGTATTATTGAAACCTCTTCGTGGACTTCTTGAGAGAGCAGGAAAATATAACTTTCACTACTTTGTTTCACTTGACAACACTCTAGCATATTCACAAACATTTAGTGGTTAATAATCCATCATTATTACAGTTACAGTACATTATGACGACTGTTTGGTGCAACGGTAGCGATCCTGCCTTGCGCATCGACGGTCCTGGGTTCGAATCCCGGAAGGGGCAGATGTTTGTTTGATGAATACGAGCATTTGTACCTGAGTCATGGATGTTTGTATATATTTCTTTAAATATTACTTATTTATGTATGATATATATATGTTTATCCGTTAACTTAGTATCCATAACACAAGCTTTGAAAGTGCTTACTTTGGGCTAGGTTAATTGGTGTGAATGTGGGATATATTTATTTATTATTACTAATATCTGCCACAACACAAAATTTTACATGGAAACCAAATCTAATAAAGTGACGCTTCCCCATCCCGCCAAAAAGTTCCATAAAGCTCCAAGTTATAAAGGTGTTGCCATAATCAATTATAATTACCAATTCCGTATTAAAAACAACACTACATATTATAGCTACTGATGCGTTTATTATGGGCGTATAATATATTTGGTTAGTCAAACAGTAGGATAATGTAATATAATTTCTACGCTGTGGCAATTTCTGCTCGTAATGATTCGTAATTACTTGTTTGTAATGCGAATTCATATTTGGTCACCACACGACGGGAACCTTGGCGGTTTTTATTAAAAGATTTGGTATTTTTTTGTTAAATAGGACACAGTATTTAGAGCATTCGGCGTATAATTGTGAAGGTTAAGCAACTTTCTCGAGGGCTGAGAGTTGGATGGGTGACCAATATAATATTATTATTTCTTCCTTATCCTTCGTACTTGGGAAAGCACATTCAGCTGTTAACTGCAGTTAAGTAGTTTCGGAGTTTATTGCGGTTAAATACTGACAGGGTATTTTTATATATTATTTATAGTGAGATATAAATGTATAATAAAAAGCACTCTAACTTTACTATTCATAGCATTGTAGGGCAAAGTCATCGATAATTCTTATTCTTTTCTTTATAAACTCTTTTGAGTATATCTAGATCAAAATCATAAAAGTAATACGAAATCAGTATACTGAAATGAAAAATAACTTTATGCAAATGCACTTAAAATAAATTGTTTTTGAATCGCCCAACATTTTTACCTACCACACATTCAGGACGTCCTTTAACTGACAAGAAGAATGGGCGCACGAAACTCGTCAACTTTAACAGAAGTAACGACCTGTTATCACAATAATAGTGTTGTGGTATCTGTTTTCAGTAACTATCAAGCAACCATCAGAATCTCAATGTCGTAATATCACAGACTTTTGAATTATCCCATATGGGCTACTATAAATTTGTCCACACAACAATAATACGAGCTGTTGTAAGTTAATTACGTTCATAAATAATAATCTTGGCATTTCATTAGAATGTTGCGTCGTAAGTACTTAGGTACGACCTTGGTCTCAGATAATCATACACGTGATTTATGATACTGTATAATGCCTTGTAAGATATTTTTATATGCTGATTCAAATTGCAAAGTGGGTTGAGCAACGGTTTAATATCAACGGAAGTTGTTTGGGCAATTTACAATAGGATTGTTTGGAACAGCCAGTGTTTGTGCACACTATTTTTAAGACTTTTTAGTGTAGTTGTCTTTTGATCAAAGAATTCCAAATTCCACATGTAACTTGCATGCAAATAAATTGGATTACTATATTACATTGAATAATTTTTTTTTTTCATATAATCAGTATAAGACAATATATTTTATTTTTTATTGTTATTCTTCTTTTTCTTCCTGGCCTACTATCCTGTTTCATTTGGGGTCGGCTCTCCTGGTCAATTTTCTCCCCTCAATTCTGTCAGGGCTTATCTCTTTTGTAAGGCCCATGACATTTATGGCATTTAGTCCCCATCCAGGTCACAGGTGGTCTACCTGGGCCCCTCCTTCCACCTTCAATATCCAGCACCTGTCGTATTGTAGTCTTGTTCTCTCCGCATCACGTGACCGTACCACCTTAAACAGTTTTCCTTAGTATTGTCTCTTATATCCGCAATGTTAAAAGTCCCTTAATGAAGTTTTATTTTTATTAATTTTTTTTTTAAGTTTAAACGTTTTGTATTTAACAAAGAAAGGTTTTGTATCTACTTATTATATTATCTGTTATATTATAAGTTAACAGAAAAATTATAGGATTATTCAATAGAAAATATTACAAAGAGTCTTGATCCCCGATGCTTGAGAGACTTGCACGCCAGTTTCATAGTGTCAACCAGTACTATAGAACTGCATTTTTATTTGTAATCACAATTAATAGTTTTCGCTTCATTAGTTTTTAACAAGTCCAACCAGTTAGTGTGGTAATTTAAATATATGCAACATCCATATGTTAGACAGGTTATTAGAAGTTATGCGAAGCTCGATGAAGCGAAAATACCGAATCGTGGCCGAATTGACTATCAGGACGAACATTTTTTTTATAATAAACACAGCTTAAGAAACCTTAGGAAAAAGCCGCAGCTTACAATTAAACTTCTAAAAATAATACTAAACTTAAATCAAAAACTACTATTTAGTAAAAAAAAGTATTTTATCTCGATTTATGAATAGACTGCTTTAAATTAAGAAAGAAGGCAAATATCATAGGTATTTTTAAATTATACTTGTATACACTGACAAGAAATAAAATATATATTTCTACATATGTATTTATGATGGCAGTGTTTTAAAAATAATTAGACAATTTTTAAAGTAATAAACAAAATAAAAATGTAAATATTTCTATGAAAACATAATAATTTGTATACGATTTTAGATGTTTGCGTAAGTAAGCAGTTTAGCAACAAAAAAATGAGTTTATTCGCATAATTTTATTTAGCATGGAGGTGTTAATGTATTCTGTGTCAAACGATTGAATTACAAACCTTTTTTAAAAACAAGGAGTTCCAAATTCAAACTCAATGTCGTAATGGATAACGGCAATTCGAACTTACTCTACATTCTGACGCAAACGCATTCCGTTTGAAAGCCAAGCCACAATTACCGGCAATTAAAAACGAGATCACATCTGACAGCTCCGGGCTATGGGTTACTGTCACAGACTACACAGATAATGTCAACAAATTTCAACCCACATTGCATATAATAAATTAATTCAAGGCTAAGTTACACTAGCATTAGTAATACTTATTTTACATGATGCGTTACTAAAACTGGAAATATCATTTTTGGAATAAATTATTTGAAAGCTTCAATATTAGGTAATTCATTTTGCAACGGTCATTGAAGCAGCGAAATTATTTTTGTTAGAACAGTCAACAGCAAATAATCTGGTTCGTTTCCAAATTGATATGTAAGGTTTGTATGTTTAATTACATAATAAAAATTGTATATTTGAGAAAAAATTGTATTTGTAAACAAAATAATGTTAATATATGTGAAAAGGAACATGTGTGGATGAGAGGCGAATAAGTTGAACATGATTTTGAAATCACGTGACATGCGCAGTAGCAAGTTTAGGTACATTATTCACTACTGCGCATGTCACGTAATTTCAAAATAATGTCATCTTGTTTGCCGAGGACAATAAGGTGTATGAAAGTATCAAAATACGAATGACATGTTGTGTGTAAGCGAGACAGTAGGGAGAGTGGGTAACAGAGGATCACGGGTCACAGCGGATTATTCGCTATAATTCTTACGTGTGATGCTTTACACACACAAGCAAACGCGTGCCAATGTTCGTCGATCGCGCCGGTCGCCGTCGCGCTCGCCGAGCGGAATCACGTGCCGTCACACGCAGGCCAGTAGGTTAGTACGAAAGTATTTTTTTACGTAATTTAGAAATTTGTCGTACTCCCAACCCTTTAATAAATATAAGTGATAGTTATATGTTTTGAACTTGTTGTTTTTTAAATCCGTTGTGGGTAATGTAATGCTGGCTTGGGTATCTGTAGTTGTTTTGATTATTTTTTTTCTGTCGTAACGGCCTATGGGTCACAGAGAATAATTTTCATTTGGGTCACAGTGGACTGTTTAATAGTTGAGTTAGAATCAACAATGTTATTATCAAAATGTTTGTTTTGTAAATGTTTGTACTGAAGAAGTAAATATTTTTATTTTTAATAGTTGAGGTAGCAACAACAATGTTTTTATTAAAATGTTTGTTAATGATTACTGAAGAAGTAAATATTTATATTTGAATAGAAAAGAGAGCTTTATGAAAATTAAAGTTGCTTATTTAAACAAAATTTTGATTAGTTTAGGCCTCTTTATACCAGCATAATTTGTAAGATTTTCGTAAATTTTTTATAAGACTGTGATAGAAGGCTGTCTTAGTATATGAATAAATAAATAATTATGTAGAAAAGTAGTATTATAATGAACTTTTTTTAAATAGATCCAGTGTACCCCATGCGATTCCCTGTTACCCATGAAAAGATCCACTGTGACCCATCCACGGGTCACAGTGGATCATTTCCCATTTCTTTTTAAACTTGTTATAACTTATAAGTTTATGCCTTGTTATTGTAGATGAGGGACGTATCTTATGGTTAATTATCATAGATTAAATATTTAGGCATAAACTTGGGATTTGTGGAGCTTTAAAAAAAAAGTGATCCACTGTTACCCACTCTCCCCTAAGTTGGGTATCGTAGTTGTAAGAATGAGAAGAGAAATAAAGATTTTCTGGCCGAATCTATCGTTTTTTACTAACAGATATATATATATATATATACATTGTGGAATATAAGCCACGTAATTCCAGTGTTAGTTCCAGCTTCTAGTGTTGATTTTTTTATAATTATTTGTAAATATCTTTTTTGAAGTTGACGTTGTTGTTGCTTAATATTTCTCTTCTTCGTATCTATTTTACTTATATTTCTTTTTAATAATTTTACTATATTTCTAACCACATCTGAGCTTTAGCTTCAACTAAAGCTGACTTTTATATTTCCGTCTTTCGTTGCTCTCTTTCATTCCTGTCATCTGTCGCTCTTTCTTTCTCAATTCTCTCTCTCTCTTTGTGATTGCATTCTAGGCAAGAGATATCCCTGGCCTCGACCCTTAGATGTAACTAAGTTATAATAACATACCCCTTGTAAAAAAAACTTTAAACTAATACTTAAATCAGTAACTCTAATTTAGTAAATAAGAAATATAAAAAAGAATCACATCTGAACTATAGATAATATATTTGGTCCTACGAGCCGAATTCGCGCAAACGAATTTTTACTTTCTGTTCAACTTGTTCGAGTTCAAATTCCTTTCACACGATTGCAATTGCTAATTTTTGGTCCATAGAAATATATTACGGGAGAAATTCTGCATTTTGCATAAAATCATTTATATAATGTGACTTTAAGATCACTGAAGTATTTTTATTCTATCGTACAGTATTTAATATATTCTAACGTAGATGTTATGTAGTTGCGCAGGCGCCACTGTAAGCGACATTTCGTGAACAATGCGTCGTTACTAAATCGGGTGTTTCACTCAATCAAATTATCAAGATTATCTGATAATATGGACTTTCTGTAGTCAACGCTATGGGTCCATTACTGCTTGTAATGGAACGTATAATAATTTCATTCATCTTGATTAGTGATTTATGAACTTAGATAAAATTTTAAATATTCTTAAGTTATTCTTTCTTATATTTTTGCATTGTCGATTCTATCTTTTATATCATAATAAAATATATATACTCGGCACTGGGATTTGATCCCGTAACCTTTGAATGTTCGGTCCACTGCTCTCCTAATTGAGTTACTGAGCGTTGTGAGCACCCGTCGAAATTTTCTAATAGTTTTTACTCTTTTACTCTCCAAAAATTTCTCATTTGTAAAATTTTCTTTTTAATTTAATTATCCCTTCTTACAAGGGAAGGCAAAGGAATCTAGAGTCCATACAGCCTTAAATATATTGATTTTTACAATTATAAAATAAATTTTTCTTTTTAAAGAATGATATAGGAATTGAATCTTAAAGCCGTTGAATTATTATAATTTGTTTTGTATGAATGACATTTGAATCTTTTTAATTATTATTTGCATGCTACGTTATTGGCTACATTATAACACTCAAATAAATTCGGTTTCCTTTTTTTGCTTATCTTTTCTGTTTGTTATTCGTTCTAAACACACTTTCAATTGTAATAAATTTTTCAACACAGTTATAATGTGTAACGTATTAAATAAATAGGCGTCGATTTCGCTGTCTGTTACCCAACTAGCGAAAGTGACAACGTGTCTTAAATATTAAATAGAATTGTGAATAGGTGCACTAAATAACTAGTGTCCAAACGAAGAGGTTATGCGTAAGAATTGTGACACTAATTACGAACGATTAAGGCACATAATCGTGGTATATTATGTTATATTGAAAAAAAAAACAAAGAAGATGTTTGGATATTCCATACGAATGTGTCTGTAAAAAAAAAAAAAGTTGTTTGGATATTCTTAACGTAGTTGCAGGATTAATTTAAGTAATGCAATGATGTCAGAATTTTCATGAATACTTAATTATATGATTGTTTTAAAAACGCTATTAGAACTTAACCGTAAAAGGTTGTTTGATTTTTATTGTCTGATAGTTATAGACTTTGTGACGTCAAAGTAAATACAACATGGCGTCATCTAAATAGGAATCTACACTAATATTATAAAGAGGAAAGATTTGTATTTTTGTATGTTTGCAATGAATAAACTCAAAAACTACTAAGCCGATTTAAAAAATTATTTCACCATTGGAAAGCTACATTCACGCTGAGTGACATCGCTACTAATATTATAAATGTAAATGTAAGTTTGTTTGTTATGCTTTCACGCAAAAACTACTAAACCGATCATCATGAAACTTCGTACATATATTCTTGGAGGTATTAGAAGTAACATAGGATACTTTTAAAAATATGCGGATGAAGCCGCGGGTAAAAGCTAGTAGGCTTTATTTAATGCTAGAAAAAAATTAAAAAAAATTGTCCACCCGTGCGAAGCCGGGACGGGCCGCTAGTAAAAAACATTTTTAGGAGTGTTGTGTTGGGTATCAAATAAAAGGGCTAAATTAGCACATTTCTTTTTAATATAAATTTTCCCAAAACAGATATTTATAGTTTCACAATATCCGAACGATGGTAGACTTAGAGTTGTCGTAAATATAATTAAATTTAATTATTTGACATTTTAAAATATTGTTTTATTTTGTGTATTATGTAAAACATATTTTGTAAATTAGTTTAAGAATATATTCTGTGTAAATAAGAACACGCTTGATTAAAATATTGTCGTCAAATTTAAACATAAAATAACAAGAATAAACGCTTTGTTTATGCGATAAAAATAATTTTATAAAAATACTATCAGTTGCATGTATTCATTGATGCAACTGTGCCTCTGTTTTCAGCCCACGCTCGTAATTGAATAACAATGTGATAGTTTCGAAACGTTGCGAACACCAGCGAGATATCGCTTGCAAAATGCAAGATTAATGGCTTAATTAGACTCTCTTCAAACATATCAAATGATCGGTTTACATGTATATATATTTTGAAACAATAATAAATCATTTGTAGGATTTTTTTATCTGTCTTATTACGATTATCTTGGGACAAAGCTTTTTAAAGAAATAGCGCTGTGTGTTTCAAAGATTAATCACATCGTTTAATTTTTTTTGGTACAGATTAGATTATTTTATTTATATTTATTAGTTTCGCGTTCGAGTCGCGGTAGGCAGTCTTTTGTGTGAAGGATATGAGCATTTGTACCTGAGTTCTGGGTATATATACATTGAGTCAAAAAAGTATCGGGAATGCCTGATTTGTTTATGGTTCCAAATCCTTTTTTTTTTGTTTTGTTATTAGATTGGCACAACTGTTTTCCATTTTGGCGCGAAGTTTCAGTTGTATCTGTTATTTATATTAAATACAGTCCTGTTTTTAGTTTTATCGTATCTAGTGTGTATTGCGAATTTCATGATGGACAAAAATATTGAACTTTGACTTTTTGTTCTGACATAATTGTATTGGTATTTGACCATAAAAGCAACACTATAAAAAATCTAACATTAGGAAAACACTACAAAAAAGGGCATTATATCATTATATGCTGTAATATAATTTTTGTCATAATGACATTACTTTTAACTTTCTCCAGTTTGTCGTGCGTGATTCGAATTTGGGACAAGCGCAACAGTTAAATATCATTGTTTTCTAGATGTATATCACATAGTTATTTTTAGATAATATTTTATTTTACTATTAAAATTTGTGTAGTTAATTTTTTGTCCTTACTTTCTTATGAAATTTAATTGATTGATCGTTAGTTTTTGTTTCGTCTCTGAATTACTGATATTATAAATTAAAACTAACTCATAAAAAATAGTATTAAAATTTCATCTTGTTTCTAGGACTAGAACTAACACCCTAATCCGGGCGAGAAATTGAGCTATCGAGACCTTAACAGACCCTTCGAAAATAGGACACGTAAAACAATAAATTGTCAATAATTGGGGATTCGTTCTAAACACATTTTCAGTCGGGTTTTTTTAATACGATCATTTGGTGCAACAATGACGCAATTACAATTTTTGTCAAAATTACATTTCTGAAAAACATCGACAGAAAAAAGAGAAATACAATTCTTATACTTTTCGCTAGAAGTTATATGAACCTAAGAAAAGTATAAGTTTGTAGTCATATTTTAAGGTAATGCTAATTTAAAAGATAATTTATGTAAAATTGTTTTCCCTCTTCTTCAAAAACACAAAATTCACAATTACGTCAGTGTTGCAGTTGCACCAAATGAACAAATAGTAATGAAATCATCGAAAATCGTAGCGCGAAAAAAAGGGAGACAGATATTTTTTTAAATTTAAAAAAGAACTACACAATGTTTTGCACCAAGGAGATTTGTATTGAAATTTACTGTCAATTCAAAATAGCTATATCCGGTAAAAAAAGATTTTATATATACTCTGGGGCTTAAAATGTTAGAAACAATCTTTACTTCTAAATAAATCTGTAGGCCCTGTCTGTATTTTTTTTTAATATATTATATTTGATAATATAATTTTATATTTATTTTGTAACTCACTGATATCAATTCTACAATTTTTTTTATTTTTGTCTATCTGTATGTCAAGAACGGGTTAATTTATTTCAATGAAATGTAGAATATAATAAGAACGTGTAATTGCGCAAATGATAGTCTATATATCATATCGGTAGAAATCTTATAATCCTCACTAATATAATAAATACTAAATTGAGTTTGTTTGTTATTCACGCCTTATCTACTCAACCGATCATCTTAAAAATTTTGCATACATTTTGCCAGGGGTACAGAAACTTTTATCCAAAAAAAGTCCTGTTCCCGAGGGATAGAAATATAACTATTAAGCCGCTGGTTAAGAGCTTGTTTAAAGAACAGTCACTCAATTGTATAAAATTCAAGGTGCATGGTAGCATATAATATTTACAAGGAAACTAGACGAAGGACGTTAAAGGTCGGTTACGAAGCGATTACGTCACGTAACACGTCGGAATGCGATCTTGTTTGGTAATTGCTGACCGTTAAGGAAATTGTTGCGATATGCATCAAACATGCTGAGTTTATATGAGAAAACACGATTTCACTTGAATATTTGTAATTATACAATGCGTTTAATTGAGTTAGGTAATTTATTTTATTATTTATTGATTTACCAATGGTTGTTTACATTAATACTTACATAAAAAGACTTTTTCTTAGCATAAAATTAGACCAATGGTATAAACACTTAGAGCTAAATACTACATTCAAATAAAGTGATTAAATAACAGGACAAAAATACTACTTCAGGCAATTATTAACTCTTTATCTTAATATATATAAATTACGTGCCACGTTGTTTGTCCGCGATGGACTCCTAAACTACTTAACCGATTTTGATCAAACTTCGTAACTATCTGTTATTTGATCTAACTTAATAGATAGGATAGGTTTTATTTTAATTTATAACACAGCAACGCGTGGCTGGGTCAGCTAGTAATAATATATAATTCAAATTGATAATATGAATAATAATATTTCTTTCATTCACACCAATTAGCCTAGTCCAAAGTAAGCACTATAAGGTTTGTGTTATGGATACTAGGGTAACGGATAGACATATGACAATGTTTTCGAATATATTGCAGATTTTAAATACAGAGACATAAAAAATATTTCAAATTATAATAACTAGTTACAGCAACGTGGCCATGTCAGCTAGTATTTTATTATAACGTATGTACTTATTATCATTTTAATTTCCAAAACAATGTTATATTGTTTAGTGGACTAAAAAAATTAACTGAATAATTAAATGACCTGCTTCTAGAAATCCTAGCGGATTAAATGTATTTCTTTTTTATGAAAATACATAACCAATTAAAGATTTAACAAACCTATTTTTAGTTTACTGTTATGTTAGCGTCTGTCGCTCATGTTTCGGTTGCGATGCGCCAGATGGCACTCGAATAATGATCTAATAACTGTGATGTAATGAGGTGAACGTCCGAGATGAGCGGTATTGAACCCGCGACCTTGTCAACGAGCTGATGCGATAATCGGCAAACGAGGTACCGTTGACGACACATCCGTGGATGCTCTGAGCATTATAAGTTTAAAAATAAAAGACTTACTTGCGCGTCACATATCATAAGGTTGTAATTAAATCTTGAAAAAAGGCAAAGTCGGGTACTTTTGACTTTGCCTTTTTTCAAGATTTAATTACAACCTTATGATATGATAACCTTAACCGACGAGATCATGTATGTCGGAATCGTGGTAAGTGGAAAAATGGGAAGCTATGTATGTTACTATGAATACACTATTAATGTTGTATTTATATGCTTAATACGTATTTTTTTTATTATTGTATTATGATTTCAGAAATAAAGAATTTTTATTATTTATTATTTTATTATACGTAAGCTATATGGCAATTTTTTTATTGTGGGCTAAAGATCAATAATATTAATGTAAAATTATATTAAAGTAATTATCTATGTATCATTTATGTATGTCTATCCGTTACACTATTATCCATAACACAAGCCTTATAGTGCTTACTTTGGGATAGGCTAGTTGGTGTGATTGGTGTGATAAATATATTTTGTTATGTTCAAATGGAACGAGTTTTGGCGAATAGGTTTTCAAATAAAAAAGTTATTATCCTTGACTAACTTTAGGATTGTCAACTGATTAAGCAACGTTAATTTCCAATTTCTTAAGTTTGTACACACGCTTAATCAAGGTTGATCGTGTGAAATTTATTAAATTGTCACCTTTATGGGGCATAATGTATAATTATGGCGATCATTAGAACACTCGCGTGGTTATGTCATGGTGCAATTGGAGGTCAAGGTTATTTGAGAAATACAGCCTGTCCTAATAGGGTCAGTAAAAGATGGAGCTTTCTGAATCACACCAAGCTTTCTGAATCACCATGTATAATTCACTATTTTTCATAGTTTTCCAGCTATTAATTAACTTTTGTTATTGATAAATCATGATTTACAAAGTCACAAAGGTATCAATTATGAAAATAAGTACTTCTTTATTTTTCTAAATTAGTAAAATAATATATCTTGTATATATGTAAACAATTATAGTTAACTTACATACCATTATGCCAAAAAATTGTTGAATTACACTTATTAAAATTTCTAAATTCACATAATTTTCGAGAGCTTATTAAATAAATTTCACAGTACCATCTTTACGGTGTCATACTTAATTTTGACTATACATAATACTCGGCTTACAAGTAAATTCTTTCTTTTAATGAAAAAAATTAAAATTACTATATATATTTTTTTATATTTGTTTAGTTATTTCGTCGCAGTTGCCTGTGCCATCCATTTTAATTTGTACTAACCACGAAAGTTTAAAACAATATATAGCTATAATTATATACCTATACATAATATCGTAGATGAGATCAAATCAAGTTATAAAGACTATATTTTGCTGGTTATATAATATAACAATATTAATTAGATCTACATTTATTAAAGTAATAAATAAAACAAGCGAAAATTAGCCTCACCACTGCTATTGAAAAAGGTGCCAGAAAGGCTGACAGCGTTACCTCTTTGGACAGCTAATTAAACGTTGGCCGTATAGCTGCCACATCTTTTTTCCCCAGTCGCTTCAATATAACGGGCGGACATTTTAAAAAAGGAACTATATATAGCTATTATCTGTGTCTTTATAAAATATCAGAATTATTTGATAGACTTTTTGGCGGGAACGGGAAACGTCTCTATGGTGGTCTTGTCTTTCTTGTTGAAATTTGTGTTGTGGTTGATACTAATGTGTAATAATGGTGAGTTATTAACCACTGAGTGTTTCTGTATATACATGAGTGTTTGCAAGTGAAACAAAACAATGGATGGTGTCTTGTCGCTCTCTCTCAAGAAGTCCACGAGAAATTTTCAGTAAAACCCCACATCTTTACTGAAACCTAGGTTAAGGTATTTCACTATTCATTCATCATCCATTGATAATCTATCATTCATATATCAACTCTCATCATCATTTCCAAAGTAACGAACATTGTCCAAATAAGTTAAGACTTAAAGGTCTATGTTACCAGGTCATAAAATTATATAAAAAAATATCAGAATTATTCTGTAGATCGTGTTCTCATTTGACATCTTATGAAGTGCAACATGACACCATTTGACATGTGATTTGACTGTCATATAATACAAAACATTTTGTGAAAAGTTCAAGAGCGTTGTCGCTACGCGTAAATTATATTTTTAATTACTTATTCTTGTTTCAAGGGCAAAGTCAATGGTTAGTAACATAGTAATTAGTAGTAAATGGCAAACTTAAAAGCCTTTTAATAAATTAATTGTTTACAAAAAGCTCTTAGGATGGGAATTAAAAGATCTGTGTGTATTTATTTAACATATATCTATATATAATTATTACCTGTCACGGTGTTTGACCGCGATGAACTCGTAAACTACTCAACCGATTTTGATGATTCTTTTTTCATTTTGCTGGTATTGTTGCGACTTAGGTCATAGAATAGGTTTAATTTTAATTTATAACATAGCAACTCGTGGCCATCGGCTAGTAACGTAATATTTACTAAATATGTTGGCTAATTAGAGTAATGTGTCAAAATAGGTAATATATAAAGCACCGAAGTTTACAAAAGTTCAGCACTAATTCTGTAACTGTGCTACACGTCAAATCAAAGTTAAATACAAAAAAAAAATCAAGAGTAAAAATCTTTGCGCAGGATTTAATGTTTTACACACATGTAAGCTTGTAAGCTTGTAGGTTAAGTTAGAAAATCTATCAATATATTATTTCCTAGAATATGGTCACAAAGTATTTCATTAAATTACATACCACATTATAAATATACATATAACTGATTGTAATTAATAATAGTTTAACCGCATGTTCTCATACTGTCATACTCTTTTTCCATTGGACTTACAAACGCCTTTTAAAGCAGGTCCTGTCTTAGTTCTCAGGCTTGGTTGGGATTAAAAGGGAACCTATCCAAATAAAAAAAAAATAACAATACGGTAGCGATCCTGCCTTTCGTACCTACGGTCCTGAGTTCGAATCCCGGAAGGAGCAGATGTTTTTGTAATGAATACAAACATTTGTACCTGAGTCATGGATATTTTTGTAAATTTATATTACATATCTATGTACCATATATGTATGTCTATCCGTTACCCTAGTATCCATAACACAAGCCTTCTAATGCTTACTTTGGGCTAGGCTAATTGCTGTGAATGTAAGAAATATTATTCTAATATATAGACCACAATCTATTGAGTAGTGTAAAATTAAAACGTTCCATTTCGCAGAACGATTATAACAAACCGCTCCATTTTTTCATTGAAAGTCTTATTACAAAATTTTAATTCCAATAGTCCTTGGCGCTCAGTGGCATCTTTTATCGAACCGCTTTCATATTTGGTTGAAACTTATAAAAGTCAAATAGGTATGTCGAAATGGTACATGTTTTTATAGAGATGTTTCCTAATGTTGCTCTTAAAAAATAAATTACATGTCATTAGGTTTGTTAATCACAGTACATATACGAGTATGTTGCCGATATTTTAACACTGTTATAGTATGATGTGATTAACGAGCTATTGAGTTTAGTAATAGCTCTTGTTTCTTCGTCTGTCTATTGAATTATTTATATTATGGAGATTGTTATGACAACGCTTAATTATGCGTTTTATCCTTTTTTAAACAACATAATTGACACAACAATAGAATAGACATTGAAATGAATATAACTTTATTCAAATGCACTTAAAATAAGTTGTTTTTTAAACGTCCAACATTTTTACGTACCATCCATTCAGGACGTCTTTTGACAAGCAGAATAGGCGCAAGAAATTCGTCAGCTTTAACATAGGTAGCGACATTCACAATATTACACGTCGTTGAAATTAATATGAATAGCTTTGATTATATTACTGTTATTTAAGTATTAACCTTGTCTTGCAGTGTGTTTTTAAAGATATAAATTTATTAATTACGGGATCTAAAGAAAGTGGAACGTTCCAACCTTCATCACTATTATAAATGAGGATGTTTCCTGTTTTCAATAGCCTCACGTAGCATTTTATGGGAACAAATCTTTGTTCTCCAACAAGAATTTATGGTTCATCAAATCGAATGTAGTGCTTAGGGGGCATCCATTAATTACGTGAGCTCAGAATGGAGAGGGGGGGTCCAGTAAAATCTTTTCAAATCTCATTTAAACCGGAGGGGGGATAATCGAAAATCTCACGTCAACTTTAAAAAATATAAAATACTACAAATATTAAAAACAAAATATTTTAAGTGTTCATTTTGCCTAAATTTTGTTGAAAATATTTTTAGCTTCAATCTCACGTAAGGGGAGGGGGGGTCCAGGCAAATCTCACTAAATCTCACCTAAGGGGGGGGAGGAGTCTAAACTGATCGAAAAATAGCTCACGTAATTAATGGATGCCCCCTTAGGTGCTTAGAAAAAATCTTTGTTCTAATTTACATTGTTCCCTTTGTTTCAGGTGCTATGTGTGATGCTGGTAACCGGGCTGGCGGCGGGCGCGCGTCCCCGTCCACGCCATCAGCAGCAGATCGAGGACTATGAGTACGAACCGCAAGGGCAGGAGAGAGCTGCTGGAAACCAGGTGAGTTAATATTTAAAATAAGAATAATTTGAACTGTTTATTGGCTAGTGATTACTTACGGAACGGAGACATGGTCCATTAATATGGGCCTAATAAGAAGGCCAAGGTCACCCGAGGGGTTATGGAGCGTACTATGCTCAAAGTTTTTCTGCGTTGTCGAATCAAAAATGAGAAAATCCGTAGGAGAACCAAAGTAACTGAAATAAACCGCAGAATTGCCAAAAAGTGCCCCCATCTTGTAGAACTGATGGGGCAGAAAAGTTCTCGAGTGGCGACCATAAACCGGAAATCGCAGGCAGGCCTCCCACTCGGTGGACCGACGATCTGGTGAAGGTCGCGGGAAGCACCTGGATGCGGGTAGCGGAGGACCAAACATTGTGGAGATCTTTGGGGGAGCCCTTTGGACGTTATTTAGCTGAGAGTCAGGCAAAATCTTAGATTCAACCTTAGACTATAGCATGACCCTCTGTTGGAATAAAAAAATACATTTTTTTTATTTCAAGTCTATGCTGATACTGTTAGCCTCCTTTTATGGTCAATAATTAATATATTTCTTTTCTCTTTTTCTAATATACCTATGTAAAAAAACTCTCCTTGCTTCCTAAAACGTAGCTTTTGTGAGACATATAAAAAGATTAATAAACTCCCTTTTGAGGTTACTTCCTCTACGAGATCTTCCTCCTTATTAGTAATTATTACGAGCCAATTCTGCAGCAAAAACTGGATAAAATAAATTATTATCTTTCTATTATCTACCCTCAATATATTTCCAGGTGGTGCTAGTACCTGCTGATGCCTATGACACTTTGTACCGAGCTTCCGACCGCCTGGACGATGAATACGAACCAAGAGCAATCCAGCGACCATCTCCTCGAACCAAGCAGGCCCAGATACATGAGAGTCCGAAGCAACCTCCCGTACAGACCATAAGGAACTATAACAAGGTTAGTTCTTATATATTCTAGACTATTATCGAAATAAATTCAGATAAAATGTTAGTAACAAAATTGTAACTGGACCGATTCCCAACTTTGAAACTGTCTTTATGATCATTTGTTTAATATAATTAATGATGAATTTAGTAATATATTTAGACAAAGGGTATTTAAAAAAATAGTATAAAAAAGGAATTCAGCTATTGGACTACACTTGGAATTTATAAAAGCAGACAGAAATTATATGAACTAGGTATATGCTTTAAAATCTACGTCCAGTGATAGTAGCTTTATTGAATATGTTAAGAAGTATTAAAAAAAATTAAAAGCATGTTCTCTTGCTAAATCTATGAACATAGCTGATTCTGATCATTTGAACAACAAAATCGGCTCAAGAACACATAAGCCTTATTGATAACTATGGTGATGACACCTACACGCTGCTAGTTATAACATCGCTACACGGAGCTTACACGATACACGGTGCGGTATCAATCTTGATTAACACTTCATATAATAGATGGCGCTAGCTTGACATCGTACATACAAAAGCTTTGCTATGGAACGTTACATTGCGCACTCTTAGTTTCTAAGGCCCTGTATACAAAATTCCTTAAGCCTTCTTAAAATTAATTTCCTACAGTAATGGACAAAAAATCAATACAATATGCAATTGAGTATCTAGAAGGCCTAAAAGAATATTTCTTAAGTTATATGTATTAAGATAGTGTTAGTCCAGTTGGGATAAACTTTTCAAGATAATTAAACTAATGTAGCGCTACATTCTTGAGCCATATTTATATTGACTTGCTGCTGCTAATTATCGCAATCCTGAAGACAAAATTTGGTGATTATATTTTTTCTGCCATACCTTCAGAAAATTGCAGAATTTAAAAATATTTTTCCCTCGATTTCAGGTAAACGATGACGGAAGCTTCACATTCGGCTACGAAGCGGCTGACGGTTCTTTCAAGGAAGAGACCAGAGGTACCGACTGCGTGGTCCGCGGCAAGTACGGCTACATCGACCCTGACGGCAACAAACGGGAATTCACCTACGTGTCGGGCAATCCTTGCGATCCCAACAAACCCGATGAGGAGGAACCGGACGTACCCGCCGCCGACTCCGGTGAAAGAGACGACCCCGAACCCAACTACCCCATCCGACCCGCTCACAGACCTACGACCCCACGACCGACGACAACATACTTCCAAAATAACTTCAGGGACGCCGACGAGGATGAGGTTGAAGAGGAACCTCTCCAGCACATCAGACAAAGGGTTGTGCAGCGCCCCGCTATCAGGAGACCGACCTACCAAGCGCAACAGATCGCTATCACGCCTCGTCCTCTTCCTGTCACGACCGCTAGGGCTCTGCCCCCGGCGACGACCTTCCGGCCGCAGCTCGTACAGGTGACTGCCAAACCCCAGATCCAGTACAGCCCAGAACCTAGCTACGCGCCTTCCCCTGCCCCGTCATACTCGCCATCCCCCGCCCCGATCATCACCACCGCCCGACCCGGGCAGATCGACTTCGCCGCGGAGTTCGCTAAATTCCACCGCGAAAACCAAATCCAACCTTCGACCACGCCCTCGGTGACGCAATCGAAATCGACCGCCTCGGCTCCGGCGCCTAGTGGAAACCCGCTGTACTCGACCGAGCTCGTTTACGATCCTTCGAGCGGATCCTACAACACCCAATTGTTCCAAACGCTGCCACAAACCAAGGGAGAATTGAATCTGAACCAGCGCTTACAGCCGTACGTCGCTCAGCAGCAGCCTTCCGCTCGGCCGTTCGTGCCTTCGCAACAGATATCGTCTGCGCCTTCTTCGGCAGCCAACGTACCTTTGTTCAGACACCAGATCCAACACGCGAACCCGCAGGAAGTGTACCAGCGACAGCAGGCGGAGACGCAGTTCCAGAACTCACAGCAGCTGTTCGCGCAGCAGCAGCAGCTGCAGCAGAGCCAGCTGCAGCGGGACCGAGCAGCAGCTCGAGCGCAGGCGCAAAGGTTAGCTCTAGCGCAGGCACCGCAACGACCCGCCGCCTCCCCGCAGTACTACTACGTCGCACCACGAGGCGAGTCCCAAGCCTCCGGCCAAATCGACGCCTTCCTCAGAGGGCACGGCATCCAGTTCTAGTTAGTTTCTATTAGTTGAGCTAGACGAGCCTGGGCGCCGAGCGACTCCCATCGATCTTACTGTTTGTACCATTAGGCGTACTGCGAACTTGTTTTTGTGGGTTCAACAACAAATCATAATTAAACTTAAATAATTTAATATGTCGTGAGTTGTATTTCATTTTGGTGGTACTCTTCAGTAGTACTTAATCTGCTTGTTATTATTAAGATTTGTGTTTTTGTAATTTGTCTTTGAAATTTAGTTTTTTCTCTGTATAAGCCTGATTGTTTTTAATTATTTTTTGCTTCATTTTTCTTTGTAACTTCAACAAGATCTGTTACTAACTGTGGAGGTTTCTCAAGCTTACAGTAGTTACATTTTTTATCAATTATATATGTGCTGTGAACCTCTTAAAACAAATAAAGAAATGAAACCCTTCAAAAACGGAGGCAGCGGTAGATTTTTGTTTATGTTACAAAATATGTGGGATCGTTTGGAATCGTTAGTGCGCCTCAGAGCCTATTCGCCACCGATCTATCCGAGTAGGCCATAATCCCGATCGATCGGTACAGTCAGTGCGCGAGTGTCGTGTCTAGTTCCGAACTGTGGCGTGCGGCCGCCTTTGTACATATGCTGTGTCTAACAGTACCTTAAAGTTACGCTAGTAAACTTAGTCATAAGTATAAAATATACAAAATGGTTTTGTGCGTGACTGTCGGCGTCGCGCTCCTAGGAGCGAAATGTAAAAACTGACGAATGGTAATTTGTATTTTTTTTGTTTTAATAATAAATTATATTTTTTACAATAAATACAATTGTTTTTTTTATTCACTCTAATTGATTAAATATAACCTGAACCGATTAAACGTTAAAAGTAGGCAGCGTAGCTTTATGAAATAAACATTTTATTATTTTTTTATGAAAAAAAAGAAACTGCTGACTAAGAAATTTATAAATAGTACCTTGTAATCATAGACTTATTATTATTAATTAATTTAAAAAGAACGCATGAAACTAGCCTGACTGCAATAAAAATTTAAAATTAATATTATCTACGCACTTGCGTAATTTATTACGTGACTATGATTTTATCTAGAAAATAAATTTATTCAACATTGCGTAAAGTAACAATTAAATTACGTAATATATAAACTCAAGTATCGTTACTTAACGAGGTTTAAAACACATGAAATTCTTAATTTTAATTAGTTTGAAAACGTGTAGGACAATTAGTATTATAAATATATTTAACTTGTCTGCTGTGTCGGGCAAGACTAAAAAAGAATTAAAATATTATTAAAATAAAAAATAATTATAAAATTAAAGAAAATATTGATAATAGTTTATTAACATTAACTATTATAAATTTTAAGTTTTTTATAATTTAGTTTGATTTTTATTTTATATATATATATTATATTTTTCATTTTTTAGTTAATTTAATTCTTATTACTTTGCTATCTTTTTATTAATTATACGTATATGTAAATGTTGTGTATGCCAGTTATTGGCTTTCGTGTAGGATAAAGACCTAGAATATAAGACAACCAATTATAAACATACTATAATACACGTAAAGCTGTTGGTGTACCTTATGAAATAAAGAAAGACTCGAACCCACTCCCTTTCGCTATCCGAATTCAAAATGTTGAACGTGTCTCTCATGGTCTCAGTAGTTCAATTGAAAGAATACTTGTCTAAAAGCAAGATTAAATGAGTTCGAGTCCCGCTTGATAACTGATAAAAAAAAATAGCAGTTATATTCTTAAATAACAAAATTAATCGAAGCGAGGAAGATCCCGTCTCATACTATTCTGATGAACCCCAACCACGACATCGCCCTGTCGGGATCCCTTTCTTTCTCATAATATCTTAATTCTAAAGTTACTTTAGCATAAAATTAAAAGCCATAAATTAACACGCAGGTTAGGTTAGGTTATATACTTTTTGCCTTTTGAAATCATATATCTTTCTATATTCTGCCAAAAAACCATTAACTAAATAAGTGCACCCAGCATCTCTTTCTCTGAGTAATCGCACTTTGCCAACGTAAAAAAATAGTCGTAAGAAATAGTATTTATGAAACGAAACACGAAACAAAATAATAAAAGTATTACACTGTCTTAATTATTTGTTATCTAAAAAGACAGTTATATAAATACTCTACTTTTTTCTTATTGGGAAAATTATTAATAACCCTGTCCAGTCCAATATATAATTACACATAAAAGAAAATAGACACATTTTAAGACATAAATGTGCTAATGAGCTGCATTTGCTCATATCGCCATTTTTCCATCGGATATCCAGACGCACTGCAGGCTACCACCCCTTCTTGGTTGCTATTCCTACCTGTCGCACCAAGCGTTTTTTAACATCTTTCATAATGCGCACAGAAAAGGAGTTTAACTCCCTCCCTGCGTCTGTATATCCGAAACCTACAACCCGTCCATTTTCAATGCCAGGGTGAATAAGCACCTTCTGGGTTAGCACGTTCCATCGTGGATTCTGGCTGGCCCCTGGGCTAGATTAGGATGAAGAACTAACCCATCCTAACTAAAGAACAAACAACAGCTTGCACTTCGGGAGTGCCGGCAGAAGTGAAAGCATGAACATTAAACGTTGTGCATTTTTGATATTTTAGAATTTAAATAGATAGATAATGAACACTGTGAAACAATAGTATTGAGAAGTAGAAGTATGGTAGGTTGTGGTAAGCAGTGTAAGAAAATCATCTCCCCCGGTGAAGGGGGAGTTTCGCCCTAATTTCCACGTTTAGCAGGCGAGTTGGATATCGCAATAAAAATCCATACGTGATTCGGAAAACGCTGCTGCCAACTATGTGCTTTACGGAAGATGTATGGAGATTACCTAAAGTATGATTAGTTGCCTTTTTCGACACCTTTAAGTATCAAGGGTTGGTGATATTCTTCTCTACCAGGGACCACACGACACATGGTCTAAAGAAACCAGAAAGTATTTTCTTCTAAAAAACCGGTGTGAATCAGTCAGGAGGTGGTGTGAGCCCGTCTTGATCGGAAGGTGGTGTAAGTTTAACCATATTTGCTTCAGCTAACTAAAATTAAAAACATAATTATAGCTGGTTCCATCTTAATCGATTGTTTAATATTTGTAAAAATATTACTTTCGATGTTGAAGGTAGTTAGCGTTCAACTTTGGTGGAACGATACTAGCTCATAGTAGAAGTTGAAATACGTTTGTAAAATTCGACACGTTTGCCAGTGTCTCGGTAGCTCAGCTGGTCAGAGCAGTCGCCCGGATAGCGAAAGGTCGTGGGTTCGAATCCCATCTGAGGGCTCGGAGGCGTAGTTGTTTTTTACATACGTATTTAATATCTTATAGAAATATTGCATTGTAAATGCAAAAAATTAAATTAAAAACATAATTATAGCTGGTTCCATCTTAATCGATTGTTTAATATTTGTAAAAATATTACTTTCGATGTTGAAGGTAGTTAGCGTTCAACATTGGTGGAACGATACTAGCTCATAGTAGAAGTTGAAATACGTTTGTAAAATTCGACACGTTTGCCAGTGTCTCGGTAGCTCAGCTGGTCAGAGCAGTCGCCCGGATAGCGAAAGGTCGTGGGTTCGAATCCCATCTGAGGGCTCGGAGGCGTAGTTGTTTTTTACATACGTATTTAATATCTTATAGAAATATTGCATTGTAAATGCAAAAAATTAAATTAAAAACATAATGTCAAAGTTTTTAAATAGTTTGTATCAGAAAACAAAACTATAATATGGAAAATAATACATGGAATCGATTCTTGATTTGATTTTCTTCATGATTTAATCGGTAGTTAAACCCGACCCAGTCTTCTTAATGTTAATAATATCTCATACATACATCAGTTATAATTAACCTTAAGAAGCCCAAACACCTAAATATTCCCTTTATTGTTATCAATCCACAAAAAAGATTTAAAAGCTGTTATTTTAACGATAGTTTGGTGCAATGATAGGGATGCTGTATTTAGTATCGATGGTCCTGGGTTCCTGTTCCGGGTCATCTTTCCCAGAAGGGGCATATGTTTGTGTGTTGAATACGAGTATTTGTGCCTGAGTCATGGGTATTTATATATATTTCTATGAATATTACTTATTATATTTGTACCCAAGTATCCAAAATACAAGCCTTTAGTGCTTACTTTGGGCTAGGCTAAATGTAATGTAAGTGTAATGTAAATGTGTAAATGTAAGATATTATTTGTAATATTATTCATAATTCATGATGTAACCTAATAATATTATATTATGCACATTTGCAAATTATTCATGGCATATAAAATACTAGACCTTAAAAAAAACAAGTTCATTTTAATGCATACGTAGGATTGATTTATAACAATGTAATTTTTTACAATATTTAATAAATGGTGTTGCAAATGTGTTTCTGTTGGAAATGTTAAGGTCGAATCGATGTGTGGGTAAAAAATTGAAATAGCCTACCTATGTTCTATTGCATATAAATATGCAAAGTAAGCAATGGATTTTTATCTATACTTCTAATCTTTTTACAAATTTAGTTCTAACAATTCTAGTGTTTATTTTACAAACAAAAAAAGTGTTTTATTCATTACACATTTGAATAAAACACTTTTTTACGGATTTTGCGCATATTTTATATTTAATCCTGACGTTTCGACTAATTTACAGAAGTCGTTTGGTTGGCATGTATTTTCTACTACCGTCACAATATTTTCATCGGGCACGTTCCTAATTGTAATTTTTTTTATATAAATGAAATTGTATTCTTTTTACATTTGATTATTAACGTAGTGAGAATTAACTATAATTCTCACTACGATTACATTGTTGGTTATTTTTTATTATTTACCATAAAATCTTAAATTGTAATAATCATTCAATGTTCATTACATTATTAATTTAAATAAATGTAAACGAACACAAGATTAATGTAAAAAAGATCAAATTTAAAAAGCCTTACATAACTCGGACAGGTCGTATCCGACCCATTTAATTTGTCCGCATATGCAAATGAAAAACCTGACTGTGTCCGGCTTTATCCCGACGCCTGGCAACCCTACCTCTATAACAATCGATTCCATCCTACGGCTTCTTAGATTTTCTACCACCAGGCATCGCTTGCTCCATTGAGTACCTTAAGCCTTGATAATTACAAAACAGGTCCATATTTGGTTACACAAATTTAAAAAAACATAGTTAATAATTTAAATTATTTTAATGCAAAAATACTAAAAATATCGACTCGGCTCACAAGTAAATTCTCAGGCGGAAATCGAAACCGCAGCCTTTGGATGACCGCTCCAATGCTCTCCCAATTGAGCTAATAAGGCTCGGTAGTAGTAGTGTTTTTGTATTAAAATAATTTATCATAAAAGATACATAAACACCATAAAAATATAAATATTTTGATATAAAATATATAATATAACATTACACAACATCACGTACATTATTCTGAACCGTCGAGTTCGGTTCGAATCCCGCCTGACCCCTAAAAATAATAATCCTATATAATTTCTTATTTAAATATTCCTATGCACTTTACTTAAAGCCAGTGTCGTGCAGTGGCGCCATCTGTATACAGACTTGTGACAATTACTTTATCTTCAACTACGGTACATGAAAACAAAAGCTTGCCTGTCACCATAGTACAGCTTACCACTTCAAGTGAAAACGAGTCTGCAAACCACGCTACTAGAGAGCGCTACTTGTATCAGATCACTTACGTAAATTAATTAAATAATAATAACATTATATCAAACAAAATAAGGTCTGTCTGTAACCTATTGAAGGCCCTGGGCATATAAGAATAATGGGGCGCCTATGACTTTGACAGAACACTTTTTTATTACTAGAATAAACAATGAAAGTAGATAAACAAGGTTTTAGATTTTTTTATTGACAGTCAATAGAAGAGTAGATAATCTTTAATTTAAATGGGGCGATTCTTACATAATTAAAATTATCTAAGCATACTGAAATTGGATAACCTTATTTTGGGCGAGAGAAGAGTAGCTTAGTACATGCAAAAGCTAATAAGCAAGTCGATAATATATTCCCTAATTGAGGTTCGATTTAGTCAAATCAAATAAGTTTTTCAGTAATAAATGTCGGTAACGGTTTAGTTATCTGGCAGGAACTAGGGGGCCCCTATCGACCGCGGGGCCCTGGGCATTTGCCCAGAGTGCCCAGAGGGAAAGAGGTGTCTGTCTGTCAGGCTTAGCTAAGGAATCGTTTAGCAACACAATTATGATACATAGACATGTAATATTCATAGATATATGTATATGCCCATGGCTCAGCTACAAATGCTCGTATTCATACACATACATACAAACGGCTTTTTCCCGCAGGGGTAGGCAGAGATCACAAATTTCCACTTGCTACGATCCTAACATACATCTGATCGCTTAAGGGTGCTTTTGACCTGGCCTTTTTTCAGGACATCTTCTATTTGGTCCCAGAAAGTTCGCCTTGGTCTGCCTTTACCGACTTGCCCATGCACATTCGTCTCATAAACTTGTCTTATCAATCATCTTTCGTCCATCCTTTCTATATAGCCAAACCATCTAGGCATCCATTTTCTATCTTTGTCACTAGATCTTCTTCCACACCACACCGATCTTCCTTAACCCTTTATATCACTGTGTGACATTACTGTAACAAAACAAATAATTCCTAAGTATTTCCACTACACGCAATTTATCTCCTTGTAAGTCAATGAGTCGTATCGGTAACGTACCTGTCTATGCATTTTAGTGCAATAGTCATGAACTAGATGGCTTTACTTGTGTCAAACTCGTACGGAATTCACTTCGCGCCAATTTGTGACATTCGTTCGTGGGTAAAATTTGCAAAATACAAATAAAATAAAACTACACAATTATTTCGAAAACTGTGGCATAGCATTATGCTATAATAAGTTGAACCATTGTTTCAAGGCATTTCACACATCTAAGAGAATAGTACAGTGTAACATATCTGAAACACTCCCTTTTGTATGATTTTCTACATATCTAATAAAAAAAAGCGGAACAAAAAAATACGTATTTTTTTATTTTTTTTTACTTACCGTAATAGCAAGTATTTAAGAAAATATATGTTGTTGTGTTATAAAGGGTTAATTTTTATTTTATCACACAATTCGAAAAACATGATTGTTGGAAAAACGCGTTTAAAGAATTTTGAGCCCTGTAGTTTCAGAAAAACGGTCATAAATAAATTAAACTATTAATAGCAAAATCATAAAACATCATAAGAGTATGTTAATTAAGCATGAAATATTTATCGCACATTACACGTTACTTGCTATTAAGAGTTCAATTTATTTATGAACGATTTTGTGAAAATACAGGGCCTCAAAATTCTTTAAATGCGTTTTTCCAACAATCATGTTTTTCGAATTGTGTCCCTATAGTATTGAAGCTGCTAATTGCAACTGAAACAGTACAAAGTTCCGGATCAGTGATATGTTTCCTTTAGAACATCGTTTCATCAAAATGGAAGTACCTATCATATTGTTTCTTCAACAACATCGGTACAAAAATATAATTTGCAATAAATAGATATAAAGTAAATCCTTTTTCCTTTATCTTAAGACTGACAGCTAGTATTATTTATTAAAAAAATGTAGCTGGCATATTAAAAAATCAGTGTTATATACAGTGCTTATTATATTGTGTACAAGTACACTCATTATTTATATATTAAAGTTAAAGAAAGTATTTCAGACTCGTCTCTTAAAGTAACTGAGCGCTGTGCGCGCGCTTCGCTTCTCTCTCGTTTACTCGCGTTGTTCCGTTCATTGTCGCGTCTGTCGAGATGATCGAGATCCAAATGATACATTTACCGCCGGGCAACTGTTCCGAATCATTCGGATCACACTGAGTCGAACCCTTAAAGAGCGACACACGTCTAGCGCAAATTTAATATCTTATTAGTATTTTTCTGTCCCATAGTAACTCACAGAGAACATTAAAGAGACAAACATATGTAGGACGAGAAACACGGATGGCACATTGGAGTAGATTACTATCACTACGAATATAACGTGCGCATACGCAACTAATGCTCGACGATACTATTGACACCGTATCAGATGAGATAACATTGCGTAAGACAGAGAAATTTTCCTTTTATGTCATTTGTGGTATATGTGAATAATTTTTGACATAGCATTTGGTCTTTTTTAATGTCTTGACATGACTGTCAAAGCGACACTATGGAAAGGCTAATGAATCGGACTATCCTCCCACTTGGCTGATGGTTCATTATTTTTTTTATATAATTTATGTAATATGCTGTGTTATAAATTAAAATGAAACCTATTCCAATTTTACCTAATTTTAAATTAGGAGAAGTTGGAACAACTACAGTAAAATGAGAAAGAATCCTCAAAATCGGTTCAGTAGTTTCAGTTTTTTCCGAACATGTTAAAAATTCGATCAAATGCTCTGGTTGTAAGTGGCGTCAAATAATATACTGTAGATTGATTTCTGGGTTTCGCGTTCTTGTATTAGCCATTCAATACACCAGACCTGTAATATATTATTAATCCAATAGGTAATTACCTGCGGATCAGCGCACAGAGATCGAAGGGTACCTAAGACATT
Source organism: Calamotropha paludella (assembly GCA_927399485.1). Classification (NCBI taxonomy): domain Eukaryota; kingdom Metazoa; phylum Arthropoda; class Insecta; order Lepidoptera; family Crambidae; genus Calamotropha; species Calamotropha paludella. Next base: position 790,561 of record OV656806.1, on the reverse strand, counting down.
TTAAATAATACATCAGGCCTTACAACAAGCGAAACTAAGAAAAAATTTACTTATTTCCCGTAATTTATCAGAAATATCTAATTTTACAGAAATAGTAGCCCTATCTATTAATGTCTTAAGATCAAGATTAGGATAATATGGTTTTTATTAAATATGAGAATTTACAATGTGTGTATTGAACTTCAATGCTACGCATGGCTTCGTAAGTTTTACGTGGGAGATCTTGTACTTACAAACGTCCCAAATAACTGGGCAAGAACTAGCAATAACACTTGGAGCATGTATCTTTAATAAAACAATCTTAATTGCAAGCTCTGGATACTTCAACATGTTTAGTAACTGTGAATAAGCTAGGTCAACTCTAAATATAGTTCGTGCATTATGTCTTGGTACGTAAATTATTTAAAATTCAATTATTTAATAAAATTATTTTATAACCTAGCCCAAAGTGAACACTGTAACCACAATAACGAATAGACATAAATGTATGATGCATATATATTTAATACTCAAAGAAATTTTATATATTCAGGTACAAATGCTCGTGTTCACCTCTTCCGGGACTCGTATTCACAGCCTTCACTGTAAAAGTCAGGATCGTTACTGTGCACCAAACGGCCGTCAAGTCATAGTATTTGACCTGGTTTCTTGATTATTGTGAAACTAAGTTGAAGCTAAATTATATCGTGAACGTCAGAATGGCTATTTGCCTGTATCGTTTAGCGCCAGGCGACCATAAATTACTACCTAGCTGCTACTCTAGTACTGAACAAAATAATTACTAACTATCTATCTATATTTATAAACAATGCTTTTTTGAGAAAACACAAAACAATGTATTTACCAGCCAAAGACCCGCAGTCAGCCCAACGTAAGTTGCGAAATAAAAATATGTTGGCATTACCACTCACAAAACTAGAAATAGTAAGATCTAGCGCATATTACATGTCCATTGTTGTCCGGCCACAAGTTCTGTTGCAACTGAAAATGCAATTTTTTTGAAGAAATATATTATAACTAAAACTTTAAGTACTCTATTTGGTCCCTGAAAGTTCGCCGCGGTCTGTCGTTATCGACTTGCCCATGTACATTTGCCTCATATATTTGTCTTGTTAAGCTTCTTCCATCCATCCTCTCTACATGTCCAAACTTAATTATATGTGTGTATTATATAAGTTGCAACCAAAATTTGCAGGGGCTCATGTGTTTTGTTTCATGTAACTAGTTTTTAATATCTTCTGTACCACATGACTATCTATCTTTGAAACAAAATTGTAAAAAACAATCCTTTTGATATCATCATAATTTATTATACTATTTAACTATCTATTGACGATCGTTTGGTAGCGATCTTGCTTTTTGCTCTTACGTGGTACGTGAGTCATGAATATTTATATATTTTTTCCGATAGAAAAAGGGAAATGTTGGAACGAGCACATGCAGCTCCTGTGCACACTCTCCAAAGTATAGTCTGTAGAAGACCGACAGACAGGCAACTTTGCGGTGGTGAGCTAAGGTGTGAAGCTTGCTTTTCACTAATTTGCTGTCTCTAATGAGCCTCTCAGCTCTGCGTTGAATCGTGCAGCAAATATGTATTTATATATATTTCTATAAATATATATATATATATATATATATATGCATTTTCATACATAATACAAGACTTAGAGAGCTGACTTTGGGCTAGGCTAGTTGGTGTGAAAAAAAACTAGTAATAAAGTAACAAAATACCCAAAGTAAGCACTGTAAGTCTTGTGTTATGGATACTGAGGTAATGGATATCCATACTAATATTATAAATGGGAAAGTGTGTCTGTCTGTTTGTCTTTCTTTCACGGCAAAACGGAGCGACGAATTGACGTGATATTTTAAGTGGAGATAGTTGAAGGGATGGAGAGTAACATAGGCTACTTTTTGCCTCTTTCTAACCCCCCACTTCCCAAAAATGGGGGGTGGAAGTTTGTATGGAGCATTCCGCAATTTTCAAGGTAAAAGCTAAAAATTGGTATGCTGACTATTTATGACTACCAAAAAAATCGCCCATAATTTTTTTTCTGAAATCTGCACTCAACCCCTTAAAAGAGGGGGTGAAATTTTATATGAGACCTTTCGCAGTTTTCAAGGCAGGAAGATAAAATCGGCACACAGACTCTTTGTTACTAACGAAAATACCTGCCATTTTTTAGAAATCCTCCCCCAGCCCCTAAAATAGGGGATGGAAATGTGTGTGAGACTCCGCAAAATTAGAACAGGTTCTTTGATACAAACGAATAATAAAACAATTTAATTAAAACGAATTGAATGAAACAATATTAAAAAAACATTAAATCTTACCATAAATCAATCAGCTTTTGAGAAAATAAACATTATAAACATAAATAAGTGTAACTCATGGATTCCGATAGATGGCGCTGATATGTTTATTGTATATTATTTTCACGATAGGTTTAATTGTTTAGTTCAAAAATTAATAACAGATGGCAGTGTTGAAATAAAATAAATAACGTGTAAAATGCTGTTCCGAGTTCTCTTCTGTGTTCAAGAAAGGGGAACAGTGCTACCCCGAATTTAACGCGAGCGAAGCCGCGGGCAAAAGCTAGTACATACATATATGATACATGATAATACCCATATCTCAGGTACAAATGCGGAAGGCAGGATCGCTACCGTTGCAACATACGGTCGTCATGGTGTGTCTTTATTTGACAGGACAAATAAAATAGTTGTACTGATCAAATTCATCAATGCTGGTAAATAAGTAAGCTGCAGGGATGCAGATGCAGACCGGTTTGTCAAAAGTAATAATAATCAGGTCGGGTCGGGATGCAGACCGGTTTATCAAAAGTAATAATAATTCTTAGATAGTTTTAGAGGACATAGCCTGCTCTAAACGACTGCGCGTAAATCCATAGATGCGTGGCTAGACAAATTAAAGGCCTCTATTAAAGCCAAAAATGGCCAATTTGGAATGGATTTTTTTTTGCTGAGACTTTAATAAATATGAACATATAAGTTTTAATAATAATTACTTACTATTAATTATAATAGATGTCCTGTCCTGTACGGGTCAGCTAGCCTAATATATAAAAATTCCGTGTCACAGTGTTTGACCGCGATGAACTCCGAAACTACTAAACTGATGATTATTTTTTCATTTTGCTGGATTTTTTTTCCAACCGGCAAAAAAGTAAATTCTCAGGCGGGAATCGAACCCGTAACCTTCGTATGTCCGGTCCAATGCTCTCCCAATTGACCTACCAAGCCTTGTTTCTAATACTTTTCTACTCATTAGGCTGTTGTCTCATTAATAAGAGGAACGTCTTCTATTGGAAAGAAACATTTATACAAATGTTTGAACAATCGATTTAGTTTAGTTTTATGATTTTCATATATTTTTGCAATTTCATCCAAAGGTTGCGGGTTCGATTCCCGCCTAAGAATTTACTTTGACTTTTTCTAGTATTTTTTAATGAAAATATATTTTTTTTATATTTTTGGGTATGTTCGATTTTTATTCCTAATGAAATTACTACAAGAAAAAATCAACTTTTCTCGTGTGTCAATCGAAACCACATCCCTCGCTAATCGGGTAAGTGCTCTTCTAATTCAACTACCGAAGCCATAAATGATCTGTCGAGTATTTCTTAAGATGACGCCAGCACCTTCTCTTCATGTTCTAGGTCTTACCTACAATATACAGATCAGTCAAAGTCTAGCAGCTTAATTGTTAAAGCATTAGCCCGGATAGCAGGGTTTGTAATAGACCACCTTCTTTGTACAATGTAGGTATAGATAAAATGTCATCTTTGTAAAAAAGAAAATATGTTTGACTGACAAATAAAATAATTATATAGAATCATATAAAAAGTATTAAAAATAGTTACCTAGTTAGCTTAGTTATAATTATTTGCATTTCTTTTTTTGTTATAAATTAAATTGAAACCTGCCCCATGTCTTAAGCCAGAACAAATCGAGTGAAAAAAAATCATCAATATCGGTTCAGTAGTTTCAGAGTTCATTGCGGTGAAACACTGTAACAGGTAATTTTTATATAAATTTATACGTTTATATAACCATATAAAATTGTTATATACAGGGCTTAATGCGGTAACGATTTGTGGTTATTAGGAGGGCACAGATTGGTGACCACGCGTTGTTTTAAATCCAAGATGACTAACGATACTGATATCAAACCTGAATCTTCAACGGTAAGCCTTAAAATTTTACCTTTTTGGTCAAGCCTGAGCTCTAGTGTTTTTAAATTGAAACTCAATTTTACGTACAAAAAATTACAAGTGAAGACATGTAATTTTTTGTACGTAAAATTTTGTTCTCAAATGGAAAAAAGATTAGTTGAACACTTATGGAACATTTATACAAAGCTGAAAAACAATTTTATTTATTTATTGGACAAACCAACAGGGCGATAACTTATAACAGGCATAAACATCTTTTTTGTAAGACACATTTCAAATTGACACCCTTATTAAGGGCTGCCTCGACATGCACAAAAATGTTTAGCAAGCTAACAGAGTTCAAAAAAGAGATTATATAACTACTTATAAGAAATTGAAAACATTGTGTCCTGAACTAATTCATGGCAGCTGCACAGCCCTACGATGCAGTCATCTTGATATCAAGCTAAACTCAGTAATGCAACTGTCACGGTCATAAAAGCATACTTATAATTTAAGTGATACAGACTTAGAAAAAAATCAGGGTTTGTTAAAAAGTTCAATATATTTACCTCTAAATATTTTATTGTACAGTTTTTGCATACGATCAATAGATGAAAAATGCCCCATATTACTTTTAAAGGATTTCAATTTAAATAAATTGTATTTAGAATTACGTCAAAACTTAAATGGAGTATTAAATCTTAGTTCTTTCAAGAGTAAAGGGCAGTCCGAATGACCATTAACTATTTTTCCAAATGTAAAGAAAGATTGCTTACAATTTATAAAGATAGTGAAAATAAACGCATATAAATCTTGCTTACCGGTATAGAGCTAGGGGATAGTAAGCCGTAACAACTGTTGCGTAAAATGCAATCTTTAGCTGAAAAGACATCGAGTAAGTTCGAGTCCCACCCGACACCTGAAACTAGATTTTTTTTTATTTAGGATGGGTTAGCTCTTGATCCCAATCAAGCCCGGGGGCCAAGACAGAATCCACGATGGAACGAGCTATAATCCAGAAGGTGCCTATTCACCCTGGCTTTGAAGATGGACGGGTTATAAGTTCTCGGAAATACAAACGCAGGGAGGAAGTTCCACTCCTTTGCTGTGCGCATTATGAAGGATGTTGAAAAACGCTTGGTCCGACAGGTAGGAAGAGCAACCTAGAAAGGGTGGTAGAATGCAATGAGTCTGGATGACCGATGTAAAAAAAAGGAGATGGCGGTATGAGCAAATGAAGCTCTTGAGCACACTTTCCAAAGTACAGTAATATTTTTTTTTCCATACATATATTTCTTTAAGAATTTTTATTAAATATGATGCTGATTCATTGATAGAAACCTGGGTGATATACTTAAGCATATCAGATACTAATTATTCCATTATAAAAGATTGAAAAATGTAATGTAGGTCACAGTGCTACTAATTACAGTGCAGATAAGAAAAGCTTTTTATTACTAAGCCACTTTAAAATTTCTGCAAGTCAGTGGTTTCGTATTTTAAACTAATGTCCGTCACGTAAGTAACAAGGTAGGTCATGACTTCGCCCGGGTTACATAACGTATACGTATTGTTTCATATTTATATAATTGGGAATAAGTCCTATGTTATGGATGTTCATAATAATAAGACAATACAATACAAAACACTATATTTTTATTATACACCACAAAAACAAAAGGCCACACAAACACATAGGCATAAAACTAACGTGTAACAATTGGGCCACCCATTGCTAAAGGCGTCCAAAGATTTCTACCAGACAATCTTTGGATGGAGATGATAATAAGAAAGCTAGAACTACGGCGGTGTCACTAAAAGAAAACGTCAATACTTCTTACATTCACACCAATTAGCCTAGTCCAAATTAAACACTGTAAGGCTTGTGTTATGGATACTAGGGTAACGGATAGACATACATATATGATACATATATACGTAATGTTAATAGAAATATAAATTAATATCCACGACTCAGGTGCCAATGCTCGTATTTATCATATAAACATCTGCCCCTTTCGAGACTCGAACCCAGGATCGTCTGTGCTAAAGGCAGGATCACTACCGTTGCACCAAATATTTTTTACTGTTGAACGAGTAAAAATATTTTCTAAAATAGATTTAATGGTTATTTAAATAACATTCTACATACAATAAATTTAAAAAAAATACTCCGTCGTTTTATTACTAGCATAGATAATTTATAGCAAGATCATCGGTTGAAACTAGATTAAAATAAATAAATAAAATTATTGTTTCAATATTTTTACAGTTTTGAATTACAACTTTATTATCAGGGTGAAGGGCACCTTTTGCGTAAGCTCGTTCCATCCTGGATCCTGAACGCGAACCCATTCAAAATATAAAATAAAAAATCTTGTGTCACTAAACAATTATATTAGATTTCCGAGATACTTATTTTGATTGGCTTATTTCAGACACATTAAAATTTAATAATGCAATAATAATTTCATGATAAAATTATTAGTACATTACCTACTAATGTTTTCTTTGAAGCTATTAAAAGACAATTTACAAATAATTTCTCAGTTCTGTTCAAATAAACAGAACAATAGGAGTTTTGTTTGAAAACACAATGACATGACCAGGACCTACCTTACAAGGGATAATACGTATGAATTGTCTGCAACATTCCCACGAGCATAACTAAGAGAATATACCAAACTTTTCACGCTGCTTAATGAAGGAAAACCATGAGAAGGGCCCTAATGTCTTTTAAGGACAAATACTTTGAACAGAAACTGCCGCGGTTAATGGAAACTAGACGGAATAAGTATCTATGCAGCAGCAACGAAATTAATTTGGGCCATATCCCAAAACCGCAGCCACGCAATTAAACGTGACATTGAGCGGCCGCGTGAGAACACCAACACAAACACCGAGCATTAATTAACCAACAATATTTTAGTAACAATCGCCCAATGAAATCTCTAAACAATGGCGGAATTTCAACCAAATATGACCTTACTTATTTGTAACATATTCGGTGTCATCAAACAGTTGAAACATAACACATCCACATGCCTGTTTACAAAACGACGTGGACAATTAAACAATTGGGAGCTCAGAGTGGCTAAGTAGATGTTAAGAAAAAAAGATTTACCGTTTCAGATAATGAAATGACAACAATGGTGCGGTTTGCGCAAGGCTTTCGCACGGCGAGGATTGAGTGGGGCGTATTTTATATAGGTGGGTAATGTACGCCGGCGCAGCCGTAGCGCCGACATGCCGCTGCGGCTGCTTTAGCGAGATGATCTTCCTCGTGCTTCTCGCGTGCCTCACTACCGCCACCGCGAATAACGCCACCGAAGATGCCACGGCTGGCATACAACCTGCCAACTCCACCAAAGAAATACTTAAAGCCAGCGAAACCGGAGATCCAGCAAAAGTAGGAATCGTGAAACAAATACGACGGCTGAATGAAGATGGTTCCTACACCATAGGCTACGAAGCTGACGATGGCACATTCAAAATCGAAAGTAGGGACGTTCTAGGCAACGTGAAGGGCACTTTCGGATACGTTGATAAGGATGGGGAAATAAAACGAGTGACATATTCCTCATCTAGTGATGTTACACCTGCACCGGTACCAGTTACGACAAGTACGACACCTAGTACGCCTACAATGGTCGTAAGAATGAACAAAACAGTGTCATCGACTACGAGAAGGCCTCCAGGTACAGTTGTGTATCCTACAAGAAGCAGTTATACCACTAGAGGAACTGTAATCCAAAACATCCCTAGAAGGCGCCCGATACCAAGTTCCACCAGAGCAACTACTAACATAGCCGAAACAACAACAGAGAAGCAAACAGCGGAAGAAACTACTAGCAATATCCTGAATCTTTATAAACCAAAGTCGGAAGATAGTGTTAAAACACGTACTCAAATGTTGAAACCCGTTGCAGTGACAGTGAACGATGATTTGATAACGAAACAAACAACCACTAAGTTACCTCAAACCATTAAACCGGTTTATGAACATATGAAGGAGGATATTGATATGAGCAAAGCCAACACTATACGAAGGGAATTGACAGGCACCAGTGCTAACCCACACATGATAAACCTGCAGCAATCTGCTGGTGACGATTCCACTGATGTGTATGGAAGCCATTTATCTCTGGGAACTGTGCGACCATTGTTCACGACTACGACCCCGCGACCAAGGCTCGTGCCCATACACTCCTTGGTAGCTGCGAGACAGAAAATACAACAACAATACCAAGAAGTGCCCGTTCAAGAGCAGGAAACGACAGTGGAAGCCAGTACTGGACGTGTTTTCGACCATGAAAATGTGGTGACATCAAATCCTGTGCCAGTTATTCATATACCTCCTGAACGGTATGACGAGAGACTATATCAACAGCCTATATATAGACGACCACCAGCTGCAGTACAATTTAGAACAAACGAGTATTTGAAGGACAATCCTGGTTCTCCGATCCCGATAGGCAACCAGCGGCCCTTTCTCCACTATGAATATCAGAACAAAGTATTGGACCCGCAGTTTGTAAAGGAAACATCACCGCCTCCTCAAAGTAAAGGAACTACACCTGAACCCGTAACAGTGCCGTACGATTCGAGACCTGTGACCAGAATTATACCAATACCAGTGGACGAGAGAGGAGTGCCCATCCATGGTTATCAGGCAAGATTCGTCAATCCATACAGGCCTACTCCTCCTCCAGCACCAATGGTATACCAACCAAGGTACGATCCGATAGACGAAATGACTTCCATCTCAGCTCCTGTAAGTACCAGGGATTTGAAACGTTTGCTTCACATTCTGATATTAAGGCAGAATCGACTGCAGGCTTTAATGGACCAGCTGATGGCCCCAGGACCGCCATACCAATCAGTACAGCTTTTTAGGCAAGAACCCCAGTACTATAATAGGTATGATACCGTAGCACGTCACTATCAGGATGATGACCGGTATGATTATCGGTATGAACAGCAGCAATATAGGCAGCAGGAGGCATATTCAAATCAGATGTCCAATTATGAAAGTCCTCAGTACGAGAGTCAACGATATGTGCCCAGAAGGAGGTTATATAACAGACCTTATGACACGGCCAGTGCGTCGTCGAATCGAATCGAAGATCAACCGGAATACCTTCCGGCGGATATTCGGGAAGCGTTGTTGCTGAAGATGCTGATGTTGGCTATCAACCCTGACTTCATGCCCTCCCCGGTAGCGCCGACAGAGCTTACCACCGCAGCACCTCCGAGGAAACAAGTGAGGAATGTCCAGATCCTCGGGGAGGAGGGTTCTGTGGAGGAAGCGAAGAGAGCCTCACCGATGCAAGGAACCTGAGGTATTTATTTATTCAGTGCTTTATACCAGTAGAATACTCAAATAAAATGTACATATTTTTTAAGTAAAGATATTTTTTTTACTTTAATCATTGTTTTTTTTAAACTTCTATGCCACAAACATTCTTTCCGTTTTTTCTATTTTGTTTTGACATTTTCGAGTCCTTACAAATTTACATTTGTGTTAAACTTTCGCCATGACTCTTTTTGACGACACGATTACTTTTAAATAATAACTCTGATGTCACACCCAAAGACAAAAAAGCACCATTTTTTTTAGCGCCTTATGAAGAGGAATAAAATTAATGCGATCGTATTTTTTTACGATAACTCCGTCTTTGTAAAAATTTTAACATATCTTTGCTTATTTACTTTAATTATGGCAATAATCTATATACATATACGTCACGATGTTTGACCACGATGAACTTCGAAACTACTCAACCGATTTTGATGTTTTTTTTTCATTTTGATGGATTTGTCCCAACTTAATTTAGATAGTGTTATTTTAATTTATAACAGCAACGCGTGGTCATATCAGCTAGTCTACTATAAGTTTACAATTTAAAAACTAAACCAAAGAATAAATTATACGAATAATAACTTTAGTGACGACCAATCCATCAATTATTACAGCTCGAAGCAGTAAGCTTATCATGCAATCACTGAAAGACAATTGTTTAAAGTGAGACGAACAGGCCAAGGATAGTTGGTCTACAAGTTAATATTAACAATGAGAAACCTTCACGGGCGTGCGTGTTAAGCAATAAACTCATATTAAGGGTGGACACATCAGTCTTATTAACAGGTTTAACTATTGTGACGAGCTGGAAACAGACATCAAATACGCATAAGAACCAGTATTCCACTCAGCATTTTAAACATTCTAGGCTTTTTTTTTATTTTGAATATTTTCGTTCTTGATCCCAACCCAAGGATCGTCAGAATCAAGGCCAAGACAGAATCCACGATGGACCGAGCTAACCCTAAAAATATTTAAAACTTTTTGGTGCAAACACCATTAGCTATGCCCCACAGTTTTACGCATGTTTTCCGTAAAGATAAAAAAAGTATCTTTTGCTGATAATAAGGATAGAATACATATGAACAAAGTTACAAAATCCACTTTGTCATTTTCTTTACAGATTGTATGCACAGTCAACAGAATACTAACCTCATAAAATTACATACTTTTTTATAATTTTATAAAATAAATTATGTTTATAGAAAAATACTTGAAAAATTTTGTCAAAGCTGGGCAGCTCAATAGGGCATTTGGCATTGGGCAGAGCATTGGACCGGACTTCCAAAGGCTGCAGGTTCATTTCCCGCCTGAGATTTCACTTATGAGCTAAATCGATTTTTTCTAGTGTTTTTCTATAGAAAAAATATTTATCTTATTAGATATTTCTTTGACAAATTTAAAAAATTTAAATTGAGCACATAGATTCAAAATTGTAGTAGGTTTGTTGTATCGTACATAGTCTAACGACCGTATCTTCGATCCTGTCTCTCGCAACGACGCTCCTGGGATCGATTCCCGAAGGGGCAAGTGTCTGTGTGACAAATGCGAGAATTTATCCCTGAGTCATGAGTATTTATATTAATATTGTATTTCTATGTATAGTATCCATTGTCCTAGTAACCATAACACAAGCTTTACAGTGCTAACTTTGGGCTAGTCTAACAGGAGTAAATATTAAAATATTATAAATGGAAAATAAATTAAACTAACTTAAAGTAACAAAAAATCTCAAGTCTGTTACGATGATTCTACTAATATTTCTTACATTCACACCAATTAGCCTTGCCCAAAGTAAGCACTGTAGGGCTTATGTTATGGATACTAGGGTAGCGGATAGACATAAATATATGATACATAGATGTGTTATATTTATAGAAATATATATAAATGGCTCAGATACAAATACTCGTATTCATCACACAAACATATATCAAAAGTAAGGCTATTAAACTAGTTAGGAACAGTATTAGATTAGTTCAACGGTAGAATGGCTGGGAACAAAACTAGCTCCTGTAGATTTCAGGATATTCTGATCTAAATAAAACTTTTAACGGATGTTTTCGCATATTTCATATTTAATCCAGCCATTTCGATTCCTTTACAGGAGCCGTGATCACAGGATGACTAATGTAATGGGTTTTTATACATGTGCTAAATTACTAACCCTTAAATTTATACAAATTTAGTTCTTACACTTCCGCGCATATTATAACTTATTTACGGTATTTTGCACATAATTTATATTTATATTTGTGAAAATTTTTAATAACTGATATTTTTACACAATTTAATATTAATTTATATTTTCTCATCTGTATTACATTGCCTCAGTCATCTTGCGATCACAGATCCTGTAAAGGAGTCGAAACGGAAAGATTAAATATAAATTATCCGAAGAAAACCCCAAATAAGTTGTTTCTTTTAAAAACATATATACAAGTCAAAATTGTTTTGTTTTGCATTTTATTTAGTTATTTTATTAACTGACTTCAAAAAAGGTGGAGGTTTCTCAATTCGACCATATGCTTTTTTTTTATTTTATGTTTGTTAGCGGATAACTTCGTCGTTTATGAACCGATTTTGATGAATTTTTTTTTCGTTAGAAAGAAGATATTTCAAAGGTGGTCTCATGATAAGGAAATTAGGGTTTGATGATGACAGACCAGAGAAATCGAAATTTATTTTTTGCTTTTAATTTTACTTTTTGAAGTCGGTTTTTTTTTGTTAATTTTTTTTCTATCTACGATTACTGTAAACTACCGAGTCTACCATCAGTTCGAAAATTGGGAGGCCTTTCCGAAAAGAACTGGCAAATAAAGCTCGGAAAGGGCCAGCCACCCAAATCTTACTTTTTTAAGTATCTAGCTCTTTTTGCAAATAATAAAAACAGTAGTAATAGCTTTTACCTGTGCCTTGGTTATTTATAAATATATCTATAATTATCAAACACTAATGTATCTGTATGTATATCTACCCTATTAACCTTAGTATCTATAGCACAAACCTTACAGTCCTTACTTTAGGCTTGGCTAACTACTTTCCTTACTTTAGAAATAATTGAAATTAAAGTTTGCAGATCATATCAAACACACATAATAATAATATAATAAACCATTAAATAAATTCCCAAAATCTCTAAATTCCACGGAAGTAACAAGATACAATACCCTCAGAACGAACTCGTAAAACATACAAAGCCTTATACTGTACAGTAATCAAACAACAAGGCTATCACAAACGAAAGCAATTAATATACAAGATTTTACACCGAAATATGCAAAGTTGATTGATTACGCTTCGGAAACTAAACCTTATTACGATAGCTTTAAAAGTTATTAATGTAATATCTCCGAGACAATATTAAGGTCACAGTAGCCGATCTCTTCTTGTTCCTATATAACAATCTATTGCGCAATGCGATGGGAAATGTAGCACATATTGTATGTTCCCATGTGGTATTGTGTGGATAAGAAGGAGTCCCACGGCCCTGTTTGCTAAAACATGCAACAATGGAGTGCGTTGTTCAAGTATGTTGCGTAAAAGTTACAAAGAACATTGATATTGACGTCCGTCGCTTTGGCACGTGCCAATCAGCTAACGAGTTATTTTTAGCATGGAAAATGGGAAAAACTCTTTTTGAAAAAGTTCTCCACCCTGTCTTCAGTAAACTATGTGAGAGGAACTACTGGTCTAATGTGGCTCTTACCCACCGAAGGCTCAACGCAGAGCACAAAGGCTTATTAGTGTCAGAAAATTGGTGAAGAGCAAGCTTCACACCTTACCTCATCGCTGCAAATTTGTCTGTTGGTCTTCTACATAATGTACTTTGGAAAGTGTGCTCAGGAGTTACATGTGCTCATTCCGCCATCTCCTTTTTTCCATCGTACATCCATACGCACTGCGGTCTCCCACCCTTTCTTGGTTGATATTCCTACCCGTGGCACCAAGTGCTTCTCAAAATATTTTATAATACGCCCAGCAAATGAGTGGAATTCCCTCCCTGCGTCTTAATTTTTCTAATTAAACACTATAAAAAAGAGTGCTAAACTTTAAAATGGCATTAAAATTCTGTCGATTACTTGAAGCTAAAAAGGAAATAACAATGTTTTTAAGACGTTTAGCGGTAATCTGATTTAATGACTGCTTGTGGAAGACGCTCCTGGTGACAAATTCAAACAGTAGCCCTGTTAAACTATCGTTAGGGTACCAACTTTTTTTTTATTTAGACTGGGTTCGCTCTTGATCTCAATCAACCCCGGGGGCAAAGACAGAATCCACGATGGAACGAGCTAACCCAGAAGGTGCCTATTAATTGAAATAGAACTGTGCCCCAATAGTGCGAATAATTTGGTGGCTTGTGATGATAAACACATGTAAAAAATAAAAAATAAAAAATTAATTTTATTTCTTTCAAAATACTTAATGACTAAAAACATAGGGGTTGGGGCCTTCTTTTAAGTATAACAATACTTGTGCCAGAGGGCCCCGCTCTTCCGTATCTTACATTATGTTAAAGAAAATAAAATTAACATTGAAATTAAATTGACAGATAAATTAATCTTAAATCAAGTATGTTAATTATGTATAGTGTGTGTGCATGTGAGTGTGTGTGTATGTGTTGTGTGTGTGTGTGTGTGTGTATGTGTATGTGTGTAAAGATATAATATAATACATATTTATATAAGGATTAACATTTTAAGGTATTCAGCATTTCTTCGGTCCTCTCATAATTTAGCCCTCTCAAGAAATCCGCTACTGCTACAACACAACTGCGATAGGTCTCTGGATAAATATTCAATATTTTATTTGTGTTGTTATACAAGTGTCCTGACATTGTATAATATTGTCTACTAGCAAAGTACGTTTTACATGTTTTTTGGGGAATAACAATATGTGCTCGTCTTCTGATTAGCAAGCCTGGATCATAGTTTAAGTATCTGTGTCTTCTGAGTACAGTAGACAAAATATACAGTTTCCTCACTGTTAGTAAATCGTTCAATTGATAAAGTTGCTCAGTGGGAAATCTAATTTTCTTAAAGGACATAACCTTTAGTAGTAGCCGCTGTGCTCTTTCAACTTCCAAAAATTTTTCTTTAGATGCTCCACCCCAGATAGGGATACAATAGGTAATTATAGATTGTACTAAGGCACAATATATGTATTTAAGTAGTTTTTGGGGGGCAACGTGTCTTAAATTCCTAAAAATCCAGGTGAGTTTCCTGATCTTATTTGATAAATTTTCTATGTGTGGATGCCAAGACAGTCTCTGGTCAATAACTACACCTAAGTATCTTGTTGATAACACTCGAGAAAGGAAAGGGCAAGTGCATTCATTCAGCCCATCTAAAGCCTGATTCAGACAACCATGTATTTGGATAGCAAAGTTTTCATTTGGTTGGGTACGGTTATTAATTGTAAAACAGATGTAATTTGTCTTAAGAATGTTAAGTGTAAGTAAGTTAGTTTTAAGCCAGTCCGCAACCAAAGCTAAACCAATCTCTGCATCACGCCTAACCCCCTCCCAAGTTGCAGCATTAAACACTATGGCAGTATCATCAGCGTAGGAAAAGATTCGTGCACCAGATAGGTTGAGTTTGCTTAGCTCGTTTATGTAAATTAGGAATAAGGTAGGCCCAAGCACACTGCCCTGTGGGACTCCATAAGAAATATTCAAGTCTGAACTTACATATTGTTCTATCTTGACAGACTGTTTTCTATCAGAAAGATAGTCCCTAAAGATGGACAGCGGGTGTCCCCTAATACCAATGTTTTCCAGTTTATTCGTCAGCATAGAAATAGAAACGGTATCAAAAGCTTTTTTTATGTCTAGAAATATAGTTATACATTTATATCCTTTGTCTAAGTTATCTGTGATTAGAGATGTTAAAGCTGTCACAGCATCTTCTGTTGATAAGCCACGTCTGAATCCAAATTGAGAGCTTGATAAAATTTTAAATTTATTTAAATAGTTAACCAGTCTATTGTTTAAAAGCTTTTCTATAATTTTTGCAATAGATGTAAGAACAGATATTGGCCTGTAATTATTGATATCATCTCTCTTCCCAGCCTTGTGCACTGGTGTAATAATGGATTTCTTAAGAAGTGCGGGAAAGACACCTTTCTGAAAAGATAAATTAGCAAGGTGGCAAATGATAGGGGCAACCTCACTCCCAACATACTTTAAGAAACTTGTTGAAATGTTGTCCCACCCAGGTGCGCTATCTGACTTTAGACCCATTAGTACGTTATATACCTCGTCATTGTCAGTATCCAATAAGACAAAGCTTGATTGACTAGAGTCATTTCTAAAAACAGAAGTATCTGTCTCAAGTTGACTGTGGCTACTCGGAGAGGTAACAATACTTTCTGCCAATTCCCTTCCAATGCCAGCAAAAAAGTTATTTACGTAATTAACTGAATCAATAGGAGAAGATTTTATATGTAAAAGTTCAGAGTTACCTTTTTTAATAGATTTTAGGTTTGTAATAGTTTTAATATTATTCCATAATTTTTTAGTATTGCTTGTAGACTTAGCTAACAGTTCCCGCTCATATTTCCTTTTAAGTTTTTTTATTAAGTTATTTAGAAAATTTCTATACCTTTTATAAGTTATACTTAATATAACGTTATTTGAATCACTACGAAGTTTTTTTTGCATTTTGTTTCGGTTATTAATACAACGCAAGATGCCAGAAGTAATCCATGGTTTAATGATTCGTTGCTTTTTCGTTAGTAGTTTGACTTGAGTGCTATCCCTTATAGCTTTTTGTATTTTTTCTATCAACATATTCGTCACTAAATTAGGGTCATTAATTAACAGTAGGTCTAATAAATCATTTTCAATTAAGTGTATACGAGCTTTTTCAAAATCTATAGTATCTTTTGTTTTCGGACAATATTTTTGAGTTGACAAATTTGAGATTTTTAGAAATATCATACTATGATCTGTTACAGTTGCATTAATTACAGCTATTTGTATTAATTTCCTACAGATATTTATCTTTAATATGAAATGATCCAGGCAACTAATATCCCTAGTTGGTAGTGTGTGACCAGGTAGCATCCCATGCATAGAGAGTATATTTAGATAATTTATTCTATTATTTCGTTCGTATGATTGTTCATTTTGCTTAGGAATGAGGTTTATGTTGATATCTCCTGTTAATACTATGTTTTTATTTGATCTTATACTTTCTAAGTGAGCATTCAGCGATTCAATAAAAATATCAGCGTTGATATTTGATGGTGACCTATATATTCCTAATACAGTAATGCCATATACCTTTAGTTGCATACTAGAAGCATGGCAAATATTAATTTCCTCAACTGTTGCTCGAATATTGTTCCTAACAAAAATGACAACCCCATCGTTTTGATTTATGTGCTTTGTAGTTGCATAAGACTTAATTGAATGTGACATGTATTGAAGGAAAAGCATTTTGTAATCTACTAGCTTTTACCCGTGGCTTTGCTCGCGTTAATATAAATACCGATCAAAAGTTATATTGCTATACCTATGGAACCGTACTTTTCTGTACCCCTGGCAAATGTATGCAAAATTTCATGATCTCGATGGGGTAGTTAAGGCGTGTAAGTGTTAGAAACCACCTCACTTCATATGATAGCATAACATTTGCGTAATCACATGTTTTTACCATATACCAAATGTCATCGAAATCGGTCAATCCGTTCTTGACTAATAATATTTTTTTTTCTTACATTTACACCAATTAGCCTAGCCCAAAATAAGCAATGTAAGGCTTGTGTTATAGATACTAGGGTGACGGATAGACATACATATATGATACATAGATAAATTATATTCATAGAAAAAACAGGACTAATGAAAGGAACTTCTTTACGATTTTATATATAAGAAAACTCATTTAGAAGAATGATATTTCTTGGCATCTATCATCGGTTGCTGGTTTAACCTACTGCAATATGGGAGGACTTCATGGAATCAGTGGGTATAAGTTATACCCATCGCTTAAATAATTATTGTATTTTAAACTGTAGCAGTACATTATTAAAATGACAATGTTAAATTTGTCAAATGACAGTGAAATTCGAACGTTTTAGGTAAATTATTATAATATTTAATATAAGAAATACTAGAAAAAAACGACTCCGCTCACAAGCAGACAATTTTTTTTCTAGTATTTTTAATATAGCTCAACAAAAAGTAATAGAAAATTTTGAGAGGTGTTCACAAGGCTTGGTAGCTCAATCGGGAGACCGGACATTCAAAGGTTGCGGGTTCAATTCCCGCCCGAGAATTAAGTTGTGAGCCGAGTCGATGTTTTCTAGTATTATTTATTAAAATAATTGATCATATAAGATAGATAAATATACAATTTTAATGTTCATTATTTTCAGTGCCTGTATAACTTAATTTACTATAAATAACTTCAACTTCTAAACTTAGATTCTGCATGGTGAACCTTTAAAATATAGCCGTAAAGAGGAATACCATGGGAATATCAAAAATTCGTTTTTTTTTTCTTTACACCAGTCATCGAACTAAAACAGACATAATATTGTTTTTTGTGGATTATGTACGGTGACGACGTATATTGTAAATGTCGTTACTTCTGTCAAAGCTGACGAGTTTTTTGTGCCCATTCTTCTGTCAGTTATAAGACATTCTGTGTATGGTAGGTAATAATATTTGACGATTCAAAACAACTTATTTTAAGTGCATTTTTTTTCAAAAGGAGAAAAAAAAGTCTTATTTTATTTAATATTTGTTTAATATAAAAAAGTATTTACTACGTATTTACAAAAAAATGAGATAGTCACTTAAACTAGTAGGATCCAAAGGTGATATCATGGAGTGGGGCAGCCCCCCCTTGTGGTAGGGCGTATTCTTTGAGAAGCTGGTCGAGCATGGAGAAAGGCTGACTTCTCTGGTTCTGGAACTGGTTGAAACTAGGTTGGGGGGCGGGGGGGAAGTCTTGGGCGTATTCTATCTGGGGTTTGGGGAGTTGTGGCGCTGGTCTGAAGTCTTGTTTGAACTGACGTTGTTGGGGGGCCGCAGGTCTGAAGAAGGTATTGTCCTGTGGAGGCGCAGGTGCCGCTCCAGCGAAGAATGTGGGCTGCGGAAAAGACTGAATATGAGAATTCTGGAATACTTTAAATTAAATAAAAATTCATTTATTACGGGAATAACACATCGTGTCAGTAACAATAATCAAATCTCTATGTTAGTACAATTTAATTCATCAAATTATTTAAAAAAAAATCAAATCATTAATCGATTAAAACCATTTATAATATTTTATTGTTTTTTTGGCATTCACTGACGCTGAGTTAACGAGACTCTGTCAGAGCACTAGCCCGGGTAGCAAAAGTTCTTAGGTTCGATTGCTACCTGAGGGCTCGGGGGCATGGTTGTTGTTTGCGCCTGCAAACTGTATTTTATATCATAAATAATTTTATAAAGTCATCAAAATCGTCAAAATAAATAAAATCTTCATTAATTGTATACCTATAGCGAACAAGCCGATTCTACAGGTGAAAACATGAAGTTTACCGCGGTTATATTACATTATTACATTTAATTTAATTTATTACATTATAGATATATTATAGTACATTAATTAGTATTTAGTTCTTACACTTTCGCGCACATTACACATTTAAATAAAACAACTAGTTAGGGTTTTTTACGCATCATTTATAAGTATATATTTAAAAGTAGTTTAGTTCAATGAGCTTTGACCAAATAAATGAGGACCGGTTTTTTTTTTCTGTCATTCACGCATTAATCTGCTAGATTTTTATATGCAAATAGAATAATTAAAAGACATACATCTCCTCGCTATCCGGGTGAGTACTCTTCCTACTAAAAGCTACAAGATATTGACAGACAATCTACGAATCTAAGGACTTGACTCATTGTGGCAGAGCTCGCGAGCCTCGAGTTTAGAGTTTCGAGTCCTCTTAACAAGACTTAGATAAAATTGATAGAATTGACGGAAGTCCATATCCATCAGTAAAACAATAACTTTCGTCCGCAAAAAACAAGCAAAATGCACACCGCCTGGCCGTCCGCAAATAAATGCAGAAACCTCAGACACCGAAACACCTTGCACCTTCACTAACTATTTTACACGTGTTTTGCCCCAAAATCATCATCAGGAGCTATTAGTCCGTGCGATACCGAGCACTAAGCATTTAACAAGCCATAAAGTGGGAAGACTACTCAAAAAACTTAGTTTCATAAATGAACACAAGTTCTTAAAAGAAGCATTAGTCTATTTATTTATTTGATATTGATAACTTAATCATAATATAAGCGCCTTGGAGGGTCGTATCTTAAAACGGATCTTATAATTAATTATTTTAACTGACTTCACATTAAACTAAGAACTTGAGTCATATTAGAGTAGTAAAGTCGTATTTAAGCTACCTATGAGCTTTATCAATAACAACTTGAGCTCTTATTTTCGAGTCAAGTCCAGTAAAAAATGTACAATATAATAATAAAATATTTCTACATTCACACCAATTGGTGTAGCCCAAAGTAAGGCTTGGTTGCCAGGGTCACAGATTGACATACAAAGTTATGGGATTCATAATATTTAATATTATAAGAAATATATATAAATACATTACACAAACATTCTGCCCCTTCCGGGACTTGAACCAAGGACCGTCAGTGCGAAAGGCAGAATCGCTACCGTTGCAACAAACGGTCGTCAAAAGTGAGACTAGAATTTTTTTTTTCAACACTCGAACCCATTCAGGATTCTCTTTTGATCCCAATCAAGCCCGGGGGCCAAGACAGAAGCCACGATGGAACGAGGTAACCCACCCTGGATTTAAAAACGCACGCGTTATAAGAACTCGGAAATACAGACGCAGAGAAAGAGTTCCACTCCTTGCTGTGCGCATTATGAAATATGTTAAGAAGTGTTTGGTGCGACAGGTAGGAAAAGCAACCAAGAAAGGGTGGTAGCCCGCAGTGCGTCTGCTGCTAATGCAGCTGCTGAGCACACTCTCCATAGTACACTCTGTAGAAGACCGAAAGACAGGCAACTTTGCGGCGGTGAGCTAAGGTATGAAGAATGCTCTTCACCAATTTGCTATCACCAATGAGCCTCTCAGCTCTGCGCTAAATCGTGTCCAGTGCAGCAAGTTGGTATTTTGCTGAGCCGTCCCAGAGGTGGCTGCAATGTTCCATGTACGATCGGACTTGAGCTTTATATCTATAAAAGTTATATTCTATCCCGACGTGAGATATCGCTTGACCTTATTGAGGACCCCTCACTTTATAGCTGCAATTTGAGCCTTGGACTCGATGGTGGTGGTCTTTTTTTAAATTAGTCGAATCCTGCCCACACTAGCTGCTAGTCGTTACCTTGGGTGGTGTTGGAGCTGACTGTTGTGGCGCTGGCCTGAATTGTTGTTGCGATTGCGGGGCAGGCCTGTACTGTTGTTGTGGTTGAGGGGCAGGTCTGTATTGTTGAGGTTCAGGCCTGTACTGTGGTTGTGGCTGTGGACGAGGCTGGGGGGCGCGGTAGGGCGCTGGTGTGGGTGCTGGGCGAGGAGCTGGCCTAGGCGCAGGATCTTCGTAGTCATAGTCTATGGACTGTGGCTCTGGAGCCCGGTACTGGGAGCGACCGCCCTATAAGTTGGAAACATATACAATACAATTATATATACAATTACATACATATATATTTTTTTATAATATTGAAAAATTAGTGTTGCAAATGGATTTCTGTTCGAAATTAAGTTCGAATCGATGTGCGGGCAAATTTTTGAAATGGCTAACCTATATTTCATACGCAAAGTGAGAAATGGTTCTTTTTCTATACTTTGATATCTTTTTGCAATTTCTTGGTTTCATTTTTCCCCTGTTGTTAAAATAATCAAACCATTAATATAAAAAAATGTATACTGCATCTGACTTATATATAAAATATCCAAATAGTCTGGTTGGTCCCTCACATAGAACAAAATACTTTGGCAAAAATTGTTACAATATGGCCATAAAATTGTACAATGCTTTGCCTTTATCTATCGCAGATTTAGCACTAAATAAATTTAAAAATAAACTGTTAAAATAAAGTGTGATATGTGTATATATAATGTTAAAGAATTCCTAAATATAAGGAAAAAATGATTATGTTACTATGCTCCTAGTATTTTTATTGACATAGCTTATAATTATTATTAGTATTTAATTATGAAAAATTTGACATTGTAGTAGTATTTATATTAGAATTTAATAATTACATTGCTTATGCATTATTAAATTATTAGTTTTAACTGCATGTTGAGACACATTATATAGCTTCATACATTTAAACTATTGCATGCCAGTAGCTGGTGCAACGCGTGAACATAACGAAATTTTAAACATCTTTTGTACCGTGTTTGCAACATGTGATTTCCACAGCCGATTCTCTATATGGCGTTAACAACTGTAGGGAAGGCATATGCTGCAGCAATGATCAAACAGTGGGTGATTGCACGAGAGACTTGTATGTGGAAGTGAAAACGTCATTTTCGTAGGTTTGGTTCTCTTGTGAAATTTTTTGTTGTAGTTGATATTAGTGTGTAATAATGGTAGACTATTAATAACTAAGTGTGAACATAACGAGGGTTGGCAAGTAAAACAAAATAATTATACAATTAGGAACGTGCCCGATTAAAATATTGTCATAGACACACACTGCAAGACCTAAGAATGTAGTTAGCTCTTTTTGCAAATAATAACAGTAAGATGGAGGTCGGTCCCCCTGCCCGAGTTTCTTTCGCCAGTTCTTCTCGGAAGGGCCTCCCTATATCCGAACTGATGGTAAACTCAGTAATGTACACTGTAATCGTTGTGAAAATTTAATAACTCAATAAAATGCATAATAAAGCAATTTTATTTATATATTTTTTTTAAGTTAATAGCGTGCCTGATTAAAATATTGTGAAGGTAGTAAAAATATGACGACCATTGGCTTAGTAATCCTGTGATCACGGCTCCTGTCAGGATTAAATATAAAATAAATTATGGGCAAAATCCGTAAAAAAGTTGTTTTATTCGAATAGTTTAAGTAAAATAAATAGATAATTGATCACATGAATATTATTAAAAAATAACTTCGCGAAATGCTTTGTACAAAACTGTTACTACAGTGTATACAAATTATTAAAATCAAATCCATAACTACTTTTTACAGCATTGAATAAAAGAAAAATACTGGAAAAAATCGACTCGGCTTACAAGTGAATTCTCGGGCGGGAATCGAACCTTTGGAAGTGTGGTCCAATGCTCTCCCAATTGAACTAGCCTTGTGAACACTCGTCGGAATTTTCTAGTACCCTTCTAATTTTATGCTGTAGGCCAGCGTCGTCTCATCAAATCTCGTCAATTTTTTTTTGTTATTTGTATAGCATAACGAACCAGAATATCATTAAACTCTATAGCGATATAGACAAATACGCATAAGTTAATTCTATTTTTAGATCAATAAATTGTACAGAAAATGAATAAAACCTTTATTTAAGCATTGCTATTATTAACTACAGCCCTCTATCCTATATTTCTATGCTTACATGCACAGAGGTAACTCTATGGTAACATATATCACTATGGCCAGTCTATGTCGCATACCAATATGCCATTTTACACTAATGGCTTCGAGTATTTCCGGTAGTTTTCGATATCAAAAATAGTTTGTATAAACTAATAAGTATAAACTGTAGTAATTGCTGTAGTAGTCAGCAGCTGAATGTGATAGGGTCACGTTACCTGCGACTTTTGCGGACGGAGTCCTTCCTCACGCGTGGACTCGTCCACGAGAGTGGGTGGTGCGACAGTGATGCCCTCGCCTGCAGGCTGGAATCCATACTTGTTGGCTCCGTACTCAATCACTCGCAGCTGACGAAATAGAATACAATAATATATTTCTTACATTCACACCAATAACCCTAGCCCAAAGTAAGAAAGAGAAGATAAGACTTGTGTTATGGATACTAGGAAAACGGATAGAGATACATATGATACATAGATATGTAATATTTATGGAAATATATATAAAATACCCATGACTCAGGTACAAATGCTCGTATTCTTCAAACAAACATCTGCCCTTTCCGGGATTCGAACCAAGGACCGTCTTTACGAAAGACTGGAATGCTACCACCAAACGGTCGTATATAGAAAAGAATAGAAAGAAGTTTATTCAGCACAATATATATATCGGTACAAATATAAACGTAATAATAATACTGCTTGCATTCTCACCAAGCTTAGCCTAAAGCAATGTAGGGCTTGTATTATGGATACTAGGATAACAGATAGACAGAACTTGTATGTGATTTAACTTATTCTAACCTTGCCAGTGTCGTCCTTGTACCCGTATTTCCCCTTGACCTCCCCAGTGGGGGACTTGGTCTCGATCTTGAAGGAGCCGTCGGCTGCCTCATACCCGTATGTGTATGAACCATCCTCGTTGTGCCTGCAACATAAAAATATATATGTTGAAAAACATTTCGAATAGATAGTAATAATAATTCAGTTTGCTTTTAATATCTATACACCTAGTCCGGCCATGAGTTCTGTTACAAATGAAAAGGCATCTTTTTTTATAAAGTAATTTTACATTACTTAAATTAATATGTACATATTTATTAAAGTCTCAGCAAAAAAATCTATTCGAAATAGCCACCTTTGGCTTCTATACAGGCCTTTTATCTGTCTGTCCACGAATCTATGGATTTACGCACTGATTCCATGGGGAATTTCGCCACTGCTTGTTCCACCGATTTTTTATTTTGATCGATCCACTCTCTTTAATTGCAAATATTGATTGATTTAATATCCTGTATATCGAAGATAACCACCGAGCTTCGGGTCTTGTTTCAAAATATGCGACAAAATCCTAGCGGGAATCTTCATTTCTCGCTATAAGATATTTTGCTTCCTAATGGGGTTTCGACGAATTCTGGCTTTAACAGCATTAACAGCCTTTGTAGTTCTAACAGCACGCGGCCAATCTTTTATGGTCTTCGACAGAGGGAGTGTTGTTGTATCTGTTGATAGTACGATATACGAACATAGGGCTGATACCAAGCTTTTGAAGTGTCTGGAATATGACCCACTTTGTGCAAGGCGATCACTGCAATCCTATTATCTTTAACTAATTGATTAAAAAAATATGCGAAATGGTGTGAAATCTAAAGAAGTTTTTAAAATAATAAACGCGTTCCAAATTCACAATAATTAATTATTTCTTTTTTATCAACTTTTTAAAAAGTTGATAAAAAAGAAAAGGTTTTATGTAACAGTATTTATGGCCAGACTAGTTATACTTAAATTTATATAAAATGTGCCAGTGTTTGACCGTCATGAACTCCGAAAGTATTCCCTCGATTTTGATGATTTTTCTGTCATTTTGCTTGGCTTTGAATTTGTTTCAACTTAGGACATAGATAGGTTTCATTTTAATTTTTAATTAAAAAATATTGCAAATTATAATAACTGAACCACAGCAACGCGTGAGCTGGTCAGCTAATATTTCTATAAATATTACATATCTATAACAATACCTATATACAGATTGTATTATGACATCGGATACTAATGTAGACTAAACCCACGCCCGTATCTTAGTAAACAGGCTGGTGAGATAAGTAGGGCGGAATTAAGAAATCGCACTGGTTACCTACGATAGTAAACTAATATCGATTTTGTAAGACAGTAGCTATACTTTGCTGATAACTGCTAAAAAGACCCTAAGCAAAGCCTCGATATAAAAAACGGTCAAGTGCGTATTAAACTACACTTATTTTTGGTTCCGTACATTTTATATTGGTTTTTGTTAATTGAATATACGTTATAATAATAAATATCACCAAATTTATGATTTTTATATTTTCTGCATTTTCTCACAAGTTATTGTCAGGGGAGAATCGAACCCGCTACGATTGTCCGGTTCACTGCTCTCTGAATTGAGCTACCACGCCTTGTGAGCACCCGTCGAGATTTTGTAGTATTTCTTGTTTTTTTTTCAATCATTAACCAATGAGAAGTAAAAAATACTGAAACAATTTTTTGTAAAAAAAGCTAAGTTTGGTGGCTCCTCATTCCTTTATTATCCAAAAATTTTAAAACAAAAAAATACATTATGTGTCTACTCTAGCACTAACAACGATTCTCTACTCAATCGAATAAGTCAAAATATTTTTTGCGCCTCTTTATAGCCTTATGGGAGCTCCTCTTAAAAGCAGTTATTTTTTTTTTTTACAAAATTGTTTAACTTTGGAATAACGAGACTGTAGCTCCAATCCTTTGGCTGTAAAACTAATGTGACAGGCGATAGACAGATGGACCTGTGAAGTGACAGCAAAAGGGCTCCTTTTGGACCTTACGGGGTACCGAACCCAGACGTAGTCTTGTTAGGAAGTTATTCTTTCCAGCACGACTGGCTCCTATTCAAAGACACACACTGCAAGACCTAGGGATGTCGTAAACTCTTTTTGCAAATAATAAAAGTAAGATGGAGGTCGGTCCCCCTGCCCGAGTTTCTTTCGCCAGTTTTTGCTCGGAAGGGCCTCCCTATATCCGAACAAGTGGAAGACTCAGTAGTGTACATTGTAGACGTAGTGAAAATTTAATAACTAAATAAAATGGAAAATAAAGCAATTTTATTTATATATTTTTAAAATTAAGAACGTGCCCGATTTATATATTGCAGGTAGTAGAACATATATGACGACCATTGCGTTAGTCATTCTGTGATTACGGCTCCTGTAAAGGAGGAGAAACGTTCAAATATAAATTCTACGCAAATATCCGTAAAAAAGTTGTTTTCTTTTAATAGAGCTCCGTTTGGACCCTTATGGGTACGGAACCCTATGCATAATGAACATGGAACTAAATGAATAATTGATAGCAATATGTCACTCAATATAACGCATGAAGTAACAGACTGTGTTCTTATCGAAGAGAACATGCAGTTTTTATTAATTGATTGGGTTAGGTTATCATGATATATTGAGATACATTTAATAAAATAATAAAGAAATGGTCGAATGTTCTCATTTTAAGAAATCATTGTAATTGTTTGCGTATTCATCTGATTTCTTTCTGTTTTAGGATTCTACTCTGACGGTTATAAATTTCTCTGCTCATATTTCTCCGCTTTTATTGTAAAATAAAGGTACCATAGAGGACTTTCAAATGGTTTAAGCGCTGCAGCAAGGTATGAATCATGAATTCAGAACAAAATCAAATCTAATCACATCAGATCACTTATTGCACTCATGTGGTTAAAAAGGTGATAATAATTGGTTTTAGGTACCCTACATGAAACCTGTAAGGGTATAATCTACTTCATATTATTCTTTTGTTGTAAAAAAATAAATGAAATCAGCATATTAATGGCATTTTAGAAATAAAATATAATACATTTTTATAGCTGGTTCTATCTTAATCGTATGTTTAATTTTTGTAAAAATACTAGGCGTGCAGTCGCTAAGGATAAAGCTACGCTAGCACCATATATTGGAGCAGAGCTTAATACCTAAAAAATATTATTTTTTGGTGCGATGGGAATTTTTGCAAATTTCAAAATTCGGGCTCAGTCACCATCTGGTCCTAAACCTGTTGATTCTATTTCACACAAAAAATATTAAAATCGGTTAAGAACTCGAGAAGTTATGGCGTAACAGACATTGCGCCATTGAAGCTGATCCATGGGAGCTTCGCTAGCTCCGCTCCAATTACTTTAGATTTTAAAGGTAGTGAGCGTTCAACATTGGTGGAATGATACTAGCTCATACTAGTCTACTCGCTAGTCAAAGTTGAAATACGTTTGCTTTAGACGCGTCTGTCAGCGTCTGGGTAGCTCATCGGTCAGAGCACTCGCTCGGATAGCGAAAGGTCATGGATTCGCATCCCACATGAGGGTTCGGAGGCGTAGTTGTTTTATACAAGCGTATTTCATATCTTATAGAAATTAGTACCTGTTAATTTGTTTCAGAATGGGCACGGGTGTGGAGGTGACCTTCGGCTCGGATGCGATGTAACGGGGCGAGCGCTCCTCCGCATACTGCGCCCAGGCGCACGCGCAAGCCAACGATAACAGCACCTGAAAAGATATTACGAAACTTCATTAAGAGATGGCGCTACTATTCATTTCATTTTACTTTTAGGCATTGGTTGGGCATTCTGGACATTTGTGGCGATGATTACATGAAAAACAACTACCTGTAGTCATTCATATGAATCAATTGTTTGGTATATCAGTAAAACAGAAATAAATTTACTGAATCTTAAGGCTATATTAAACAAACTTTCTTATAAAAAAAGTGTAAATACGTATGGATGTGTGTGTGTGTGTGTGTGTGTGTGTGTGTGTGTGTGTGCGTGTGTGTGTATCCCTTAGAAGCATTTTTGTGCCAGACTTGTGAAGCTGCTTAACCTTCGTATTTGAGTGGCTCGTATACCGGTTTAGTGAAGCCACTCCGAAGTCCCGGATTTGATTTTCAGCCGGGTCAATTTTCTATATTGGCTCGAATCTGGGTGTTGTGAAACCGTTGTCGTTTCTGAATTCCATTACACAAGTACTTAAGCTACTTAACTTTGGTTTGGAACAATGTATTCCTACAATGATATAATATTTATTTATTTAAAAATATATTTTTTAAGGCACTAATTTCGATTTAGTACATTTGTGCATTAAAGCTTAAACATACAGCTTTGCAAATGAATTATTTTCCATTCTGAAACTGATATTATTATTAAATGATGCAACTTTATGCAAATATCGACTACTTAATAGCTAGGTTAATAACTTATTACATAATTTACTGCATTTATTACGAGTAATGAAATAACTTCCCTTCAGACCTACATTTGAAACTATCCGATTATGATACACGTTATCAGCATGCAAGCGTGACGAATTAGGAAATGCAGGTCACTTTGTGTCGCGGTTACACTAGCCTCTTATTTTCCTAACTGGGTCGCACTTGTGAGTATTTAACAATAGAATTTTCTATACAAAAATGCAATCGGTGCACATAAATTTAAATGTATTGTTAAAAGCTAGAGAAAGATTAGAAGTGTCAGGATTAAACATTAAAAAGAAAACAAGAAAAAACATTCATCTGGAAAATTGTTTTTTTTTTACATGTTACATAGAAATATTACTTTGTGAAAATATTAAAAGATTGTCACACCAACAATGCACAAAATAATTAATTATAATTCTTACTGTGTGTTATGGATACTACGGTAACAGACCTACATATATATATGATACATGTAGGTATATTTAATATTTATAGATAAATACCCACGTCTCAGGTATAAATGCTCGTTATCATCACACAGACTGGGAGCAAATGATCGTCATTTATCCTATCTTTTACGGGAACTCATCCGAGGGTCATCCAAAATTAAAAAAAATAAAAGAAAGAAAAAACATTTATTGATATTTATCTTTCAAAAACTTTCTTTCCGATAGATGACACATATTGGCCCCAGCTAAAAACGTAAAAAGCTGAAAGCCTCTCCAAAAAATTACCCATATCAAAGGCAACCCATCCCAAAAACTAATCATAATTAATATTACATCTAAAAAGAAAAACTCAGTAATGACACGTGAAGAATGTATTTTTTTGCATTTACAGAACCATTTTGCTTAAGATTTAAAATACGCCCATTAAAAACAACCAGATGTGGTTCCGAGCCCTCAGGTGGGATACCTGTAGATACAAGTGGACCCCACCTGACTAAACCATGACTGATGATACTACACTAATAATAAAATCTAAAAATAAAAACACAATAGATGAATGCAATAAAGAATTGAAAACAGTGGTTGAGTGGTTAGGAGACAATCACTTACACATTTACGTAGACAAAAGTAGTGTAGTACATTTTCATACCAGTCACAGTGCAACAAAGACTCTTAACATAAACTATAAAAATTGACGAGTGCTTCAAATAGACTACTAATATCTAGGGCTTACAATAGACAAGAACCTCAACTGGAAAGAGCATATTAATAAAGCCTCTGCTAAGCTGGACAAATTCGTGTTTGTACTAAGACGTCCAAGAGTTGTTGCAAATCGAGAAACCACTTTGGCCGCGTATCACGGATATGTATCGTCTGTTTTGCGTTATGGTCTCATTATTTGGGGAAACTCAGTAGATGTTCGCAGAGCATTTATAACACAAAAAAAAATGTGTCAGAGCGATGTACGGAGCTGACTACCTTGACCATTGCAAGCCACTATTTGAGGAACTTGGGATTCTACCGCTGCCCTGCCTTTATATACTTGAGATCTGCATGTTTGTTAAGAATCATTTACATCTCTTTCCCCTTCATAACACGGTATATAAAAAAACTAATACAAGGCATAAGTATAAGCATACATTACAGGTCCCATCTCAGAAATAGAAAATATATAGAAATAGTACGTTTTGTAACGCGACCAGGATCTATAATGTGCTGCCAGTTGAAATCAAGGAATTGCCTACCAACAAATTCAAGTATAAATTGTTTAACATTCTTTTAGATAAATGTTATTATTCAATTAACGAATTCCTAGGACAGAAACTATAATATATATTTGTTAGTGTTTAATTAAATTGTCATTGTACTGGCAGGCAATCATTATGCAATTGTATAAATATGATTGTGATATTAGCTAATGTTTAGATAATTTATTTTTTGTTAGCTTTTTTATAATTTATTAAATTCCACGCCGTACAAAAGCAGAATATAACGGATTTGTATTGTTTGTCACCTATATTTATTACCATTTTCTTAGAAATAAACGCTCATTTTATCTTATCACTTATGTATAATATAGGTATGTCTATCCGTTACCCTAGTATCCATAACACAAGTCTTATAGTGCTTAATTTCGGCTAGGCTAATTAGTGTGAATGTAAGATATATTTATTTATTTATTCCTAAACGTGTCTGATTTATTTGTCCCTTATTGCATATAAAACTTTACAAATGGCGGATTTAACTTAGGCATTCCCTAGCAGTTAACAGGAGAGCTAACTACAGAAACAGTAAAAACCGGCCAAGTGCGAGTCGGACTCGTGCACGAAGGGTTCCGTTAGTTAAGTAAAAAAATCACGATTGTTGTATGGGAGCCCCCCTTAAATATTTATTTTATTTTAATTTTATTATTTATTATTAAATTAAAAATACAACTGAGTATTTTGTGAATATTTCAAGTGCCTACCTATTGCCATTATTAATATCGAGCAAAAAAGGGCAATAAAATCGCGTGTGTTTATTTTGTTTTTAGTATTTGTTATTATAGCGGCAACAGAAATACATAATTTGTGAAATTTTCAACTGTCTAGCTATAGCGGTTCTTAAGATACAGCCTGGTGACATACAGACGGACGTACAGACAGCGAAGTCTTAGTATTTTTACTCTTTGGGTACGGAACCCTAAAAATCATAAACAGTATTGTTTTTTAAAACAACGATTGAGTTATAAGTATTGTTTATAAACACTTAAAAAATGAGAACAATATTGTTTTGCTGCTCAATTATTTATGTTCCATTATTGGAACGTAATAAAAAAAAAACTGGTGCAGTTGCCTAATCCGTGAAACAGCCGTGCACAGCCTTGACACTACAATTGGTTACATAAAACTATAATATGCACTTTAAGTGAAAAACGACTAGTGTGGTACAATTTAAGAAAAATAAGTAACATTTAAATTAAACAACTTATTTAATCCTGACGTTTCGACTAAAGAGTCCACAGCTCCTGTACAAGTACAGGAGCTGTGGAATCATTCTATGATCACGGACATCCTAAATAAGATTTTTTTATTTAAATGTGTAATGTGCGCAGAAGAGTAAGAACTAAATACGATAACTAACACTATAATTAAATTTTAGTGAATACCAGCTGATTTCCAATGCTCTTTTTTGCTGACTGTACATATGAACCTTCCCTAGTATACAACAACTAAACTAAGTTTCATCACAATCTGATCATTGGTTTCAGAATGCATATGGATTTTATTTATATTAGATAAAATCAACTATGAGATAGTAAAAATACAATAACAAAAGAATATGTCTAAACTCAACTCGTCGGTTCACTGGTAGAGAATGCCTAAAAGTCCACCATTTGTAGAGTTTCATGTGCAATGAAGTATTAATAAATAAATATATAAGATTGAAATCTATCTATCTATCTGTCTATATATATATATATATATATTCCCTGTCACTCTGTTTGACGGCGATGAACTCCGAAATAACTGAACCGATTTCGATGATTTATTTTCATTTTACTGGATTTGTTCCGAGTTAGGACATAGTATAGGTTTCATTTTAATTTATAACACAGCAATGCATGGCCGGGTCAGCTATTAAAATGTAAATTTCAATATATTTATAATAACTTCCTTTTAGTCTTATAAAATCGATGCTCTTTATGTAACTTCAAATTCTATATTAAAAAACTAAAGCTTAGTTTAATTTTGTCTTTTTAATAACTATTTTCATTAGTGACTTGTTTAGTTTATATCACTTCAGAGCTTCACGAATTTGTATGTAAGTTAGTATGCTCATTATATTAACATGCGAAGAGTTATGACGTATTTAAAAAATCTTATGCCTAAACTAGTTTTTCTTATATGAAGGGTCTTCATTTTCAATGTGGAAAAGCAATAAAGTATTATTCAAAACGTACACATTGCATATAAGTAACATGTAATGCAACTGTGAGCAATTGATTATATATTATTATCAAAGTGAATCGCTGTCCGTTTCAAAATTGTACCACGCGACAACGTGACGAAAGTTTACGGCTTGCTAGCTTTACGTGTCAAATAACTTCACTTTTTGTTTCTAGTGTAGCACACTGTAGTGATGACCTTGAGACTATTATTGAATTAAATACCTATTAAATAAAACGAGTGATAATATATAACAAACATGTTTTTTTATGTATTTTATTTTATTTTTTGCATTCACTCATGTAAAAAAACAACCACGCCTCTGCTACCTAAAGATTTGGAGGCGTGTTTGTTTATAACATGGGGTTTTATATCTTATGATATTTATAGTTTTGCATCTTTAATGATAAATTTTAATAAAAAAATACTAAAAAAAGTTGACTCGGCTCAAAAGGTAATCTTTTGCGATTTGAATCAGCAATAACCGGGCCACTGCTCTCCCAATTGAGCTACCGATCCTTGTTAGCACTCCTCTAAATTTTCTAGTACTTTTATTTTGCTTTTCGGTTGCAGGTTTAAGTCCCGCATAAAATAACTCGTGTCATGTTTATTCAGTTATGCCAAATTCAAATGACTCAGATATAGAGAATATAACATGTTTTTTCAAAGGATCTCAGAGTATTTTATTAGACAAGACAGACTTTTAAATACGGGAATCAAATCAAATGTCTCCGGTGCCCTCTTTGTGTTTTAAAAACGAATAAATAACAAATATAAATATTAAAGCAACAGTAACGCAAAACAAATGAAATGAAAAATATTATTAGAAAGAACTTACTTAATTATTTAAAGCAGAAAGATTCTGCTTAGAATAAGCAAGTTGATTCGGTCGGCTTTACAATTTATCAATTATACTCGTAATGTGCTGACCGTTAGTACAAGGTTATCTATCTTGCTTTTCGCAAGGAGACGATCGTGGGTTCGAGTCTCGGAAGGGGCAGATGTTTATGTGACCGCGTTGAACTGCGAAACTACCGATTTTGATGATTGTTTTTTCATTTTATTTCCTTTGTTCCAACTTAGGACATAGGGTAGGTATCATTTTAATTTATAACACAGCAACGCGTGGCCGGTTGAGTTAGTTATCTATAATTTAAGTATCTTGGTTTTATTAATATGTAATAATTACTGTATCTGACTCTACTAAACCCGAGTGTGCCGGATGCAACAACTGTAGACAATGCAGCTGCATTATGCACCAAAACTCTTCACGTGCCTCCCAAATCATGCAAAAGCTTCAAATGATAATTTTATAATTTATTTATTTACAACTGTATTATATGTAATGTATTTTTTAATTCAATTATTTTAATTCATCTAGTCCATTTAAATGCAATGTATTTTTTGTAATCAAGTCAATTTAATTTATTTTTTATTTAATTTTAGTTTTTTATAATTATCATTGTCAATTATAAAGTTACGAATTGCCTGTTTAAACATGCTTTTCGCACACATATTCGGATTGCCTACCATGTTGCTTTGTTCTTATAATATATAATAATTTCAATCTGTTTTGTGAGACAAGTAAAATATATAAAAAAAAGGATATATGGCACTCAACAATTACATGTACCTTGATAGGCAACAAGGAAGTAAACCCTCCAATGAGAAATTAGTGAAATTTATTTTATTATTTATTTCCGAACAAAGCAAAGCTAATATTAAGACCAAATATAGAGTACATTACATATAAATACATAACCCGGACCAAGATCGAACTGAGGACCCTTGACACGTAGGCAGGATCGCTATTATTGCACCAACGTGTATCATTCCGAAAAACGATACTTGCATCTGTCATTATAATGTACAAAACCAGCCAATTTTTTTATTTTATTTTTCTTTACTTTGCTTAAATTATTTATCAGTATACAAGAAACATAAAAAATCAACTAATATTTGCTTATATCCTTGTTAAATTAAAATAATAAAAAATCTCTACTACTTACAGCAATTATTAAATCCCAATCTAATCAGATCTTGAACTATGGGTACTAAACAACGTATAAAATACATACATACACTACTGGGTTTCGAATCCGAAACCTTTGGAGCAAAAGGTAGGCTCACTACCATTGCACCAAGAAGCCGTCAAATGTATCTATTTTATTTTCAATTACAACATACAAAATGATGGCAGAATATCTATCTTTTATTTTTACCTCATTAACTAAATTTAAAATAGTCGTGTCACCACAGATAAACGGATAAGGGTAGCCATTATGCTACCAAAAACAAGAGCTATGATATCAGAATAGGTAAACGCACAAAGGAGTGACAAATCGGAAAGTGAAATATTTAGAGGCCATCCATTCACCTGTTATCATATTGCAAAGCCTTAAGCACCAGTACTTTGATAAAAGATACCTAGGTCAATACAACATATTAATTATAAAAGCTAATGAAACATAATATCAATAGAACAGACAAAAAATTAAAACCTCCTTTTTGATTTAAATAGATTAAAAAAAATTCAACTACTTTGACTGTTTATATGTGACGTCATTTTGATAAAGACTGACAACCGTAAAATGAGGTCATTTAAGCAACTGATCTATATAAAATACGATTTTAACATTGCACAATATAACACAAGCAACTATTTT
Source organism: Calamotropha paludella (assembly GCA_927399485.1). Taxonomy (NCBI): domain Eukaryota; kingdom Metazoa; phylum Arthropoda; class Insecta; order Lepidoptera; family Crambidae; genus Calamotropha; species Calamotropha paludella. Next base: position 755,671 of record OV656806.1, on the reverse strand, counting down.
ATCAAATAGGAATACCTAGATGGCCAATTCACAATTTTAAACTTAAATTTCACCACAAACTCCTTACGCACTAAAGAAATCATTCAAATTTTTATCACAATGTAATCACAGATAGGTACAGTACTCACTGGAAGGAACTCCTTATTTTACACTTTCACTATTTAAAAAGTATTAATTATTAAACCTGCCAAATTAAAAAAAAACAATTCCTTGTTTGAAAATGATGGAAAAACCAGAACCCTGTGCCAGAACATTTTTATTGATTTTTTTTTCATTTGTGACGTGAGCGGTTTTTCCAAATTTCAAATTAAGAACACAGTTTTGAACGTACCAATCGCGCAAGCACAGCCATGTCGACAAATCGGAGGCGCTGCGCGGGCGCAGGTCTCTTTTATACTGACTTCGGGGCGCAACCTTTCACTGAATATATTCAGTGCAGGGGGATGCAACATGGGGATGCAACCCGATTATAATTAACTGATAACTCTACAGTAAATTAAAGTGGATAACACATTAAAAGATATAATGATTGTTGCAATATCCAATCCAATCATAAAATTATGGTTCCGCAAAAGTAATTAAAACTAAAAGGGTATATTTAATGACATCAACTTAATATTCCCACCATCTAAACATATTCCTTCCTTAAGGATGGAAAGGTGGAAGTAACGGACCATTCCCGATTTCTTCCTAAACGTAATGCGTGTAACTCATAATAGGCAATGTTGATTATTTTTACTTTTGAAATACACACTCTTCTCTCTATTTCATTCTGCTATAAATGTCTAAATAATAATAATAACCTATAAAACACCCAAAATTTTGTAGCGAAAAGTCATAAAATTAATCAGAAAATTTTGAAAATGTTAGTAAATATGACAAAACATTTCAGTTACAACTACAAAATATTAAGTAAAACACGTAAATTTGCTTTCAAAATAATTTGATTTTTATGCGTTATTTCAATAAGCGTGCTCTTTGCTCCAATTTGAATTCTATATAAGGTTAACTCCCTCTCTGCGTCTGTATTTCCGAGAACTTATAACTGATAACCCGTCTATTTTGCAAAGCCAGGGTGAATAGGCACCTTCTGGGTTAGCTCGTTCCATCGTGGATTGGATGGCCCCAGGCCCCAGGGGTTGATTAGGATCAAGAGCTAACCCATCCTACATAAAAAAATAATACGGCAATTTTACGACTTATTTCTATGTTATTCTTCTGGGTATAAAACATTAGTTTTTGGCTTTAGTTTTAAACTGGATGTTATAACGGGATATTAGAAGTATATACTATTTATGGTTATTATAGAAGGTTTTTTTAATGGGTTCGCTCCTAATCCCAATCAAACCCGCGGGCCAAGACAGTATCCACGATCGAACGAGTTAACCCAAAAGGTGCCTCTTCACCCTATGTTTAAAAACGGACGGGTTATAAGTACTCGGAAATACAGACGCAGGGAGGGAGTTCCAATCCTGTGCTGTGCGCATTATAAAAGATGTTAAGAAGCGCTTATTGCGATAGGTAGGAAAAATAACCAGGAAAGGGTGGTTACCCGCAGTGCGTCTGGATGTCTCATGGAAAAAGGGAAATTGTGGCATAAGCGTATGCAGCTTCTGAGCACAATAAACTTTTCGTAGAATTTTAGCAATTCGATAGATTGGCCAAATCCACCCACTTTAGGATTACAGTTCTGTCTAGCAGTAATTGTTGGAAAAAAATACTAATTTTTAATGTATTTAAAGACAGTATTAAGTTTGACACTCTCGTGTTTCATAGGAATATATTGTATTCGTGTGTTCATTAAATATATTTAAATTTAAGACTGTACGATATTGGTACGGATCCTTAAATCTACAAGTTGTATTTTTAAAACTTCAAATTCAAAACGAAGACATCTTTATTGTATTGGGTGTTAGTACCGACCCCAGAACAATAAGTTATTGTTCTGAGGTACTGACAGCCCGAACCATAGCACAGTTCAAAATACATGCAACGCCATATTTTGGGTATATGACGAACTAAACTTACGTATATACTAGATATAACATTGACTATTCAACATAATTTTGTGAAAAATGAGTAAAAAGTGGTTGATCTGACTATAACATAATCAGAAAGAAAGTATTATGAGTATAGTTTATACAATATACAAATAGATATACATCTAGTTGACCCCGCCACGCGTCGCTCTGTTACAAATTAAAATGAAACCTATCCTATTGGAACAAATCCAGTAAAATAAAAAAAAACAAATTTCAGAGTTTATCCCGAAAATACACGAGATTTTTATATATATAACATATAAAACGTAGATTATATAAAAATTTAAGGTTTTCGGATATTTTCCCTTAACTTGTGCTAAATCCTTGCTTCATGCCAAATTTCACGGTTCTGAGTTATCGAGTGTCAAAATTTACGGCATAAATAGTAATATTAATATGTAACCAGCTATAATAATGTATTCACAAGCGAATTTTATATTTTATAGAAATATTTCATTGTGGATGTAAACAATAAAAATAAAAACATCAATAACTTTTAATTTCTGCATTGTATTCATCGACATTTCTATAATAATTCGTGACTTTTCTAAAAACAAAATTTCTCTTTAAATAATAATATTTATAGTACTTAAATATAGTGCTTGAAAGCCCAATAAATATGGCAGAGTCGTGGCCGGACAGCCTCGCCTTTCGCTTCCTGATAGCTGGCGATGCAACATTGATCTTTTCATTAACATTCATTGAAAATATCTGCACTATGCAGATATAAAGCGCATTCATCGTTTATATCAATGTTTAATTGTATTGCTGCTTTATTATTAAAATACAGATACATCATATTTTCAGCTGATTTTCTACAAAAAGTTCGATTAAAAGTACCTCGTATACCTATATTCTAAACAATCTTTTTATGTATTTTCTTGTCATACTTATTATAATTATGCTAGGCATACAATTTTTGACGATTTTTTTATATTTATAACTAGCTGTTGAATGGGGTAATGTCTTTTCAAATTCGTTAAATTAAGATATAAAATACGTGTGTAAAATACAACTACGCCTCCGAGCCCTCAGATGGGATTCGAACCCACGACCTTTCGCTATCCGGGCGACTGCTCTGACCGCTGAGCTACCGAGACGCCGGTAAACGTGTCGAATTTTACAAACGTATTTCAACTTCTACTATGAGCTAGTATCGTTCCACCAATGTTGAACGCTAACTACCTTCAACATCGAAAGTAATATTTTTACAAATATTAAACAATCGATTAAGATGGAACCAGCTATAATTATGTTTTTAATTTAATTTTTGCATTCACAATGCAATATTTCTATAAGATATAAAATACGTGTGTAAAATACAACTACGCCTCCGAGCCCTCAGATGGGATTCGAACCCACGACCTTTCGCTATCCGGGCGACTGCTCTGACCGCTGAGCTACCGAGACGCCGGTAAACGTGTCGAATTTTACAAACGTATTTCAACTTCTACTATGAGCTAGTATCGTTCCACCAATGTTGAACGCTAACTACCTTCAACATCGAAAGTAATATTTTTACAAATATTAAACAATCGATTAAGATGGAACCAGCTATAATTATGTTTTTAATTTAATTTTCGCATTCACAATGCAATATTTCTATAAGATATAAAATACGTGTGTAAAATACAACTACGCCTCCGAGCCCTCAGATGGGATTCGAACCCACGACCTTTCGCTATCCGGGCGACTGCTCTGACCGCTGAGCTACCGAGACGCCGGTAAACGTGTCGAATTTTACGATATTTTTTAAGATTTTTTTCGATAGCGAAAGGTCGTGGGTTCGAATCCCATCTGAGGGCTCGGAGGCGTAGTTGTATTTTACACACGTATTTTATATCTTATAGAAATATTGCATTGTGAATGCAAAAATTAAATTAAAAACATTCGTTAAATTAGTTTAAATAAAGGGTGAACGTTGTTATGCTAGTTAATTAGGGATGAAAAAATAAGTAAAGGGATTTTATATATAACTAGCTTTTGCCCGCGGCTTCGCTCGCGTTAAATTCGGGGTAGCACTGTTCCCCTTTCCTGAACACAGAAGAGAACTCGGAACAGAATTTAACACGTTATTTATTTTATTTCAACACTGCCATCTGTTATTAATTTTTGAACGAAACAATTAAACCTATCGTGAACATAATATACAATAAACATATCAGCGCCATCTATCGGAATCCATGAGTTACACTTATTTATGTTTATTATGTTTATTTTCGCAAAAGCTGATTGATTTATGGTAAGATTTAATGTTTTTAATATTGTTTTATTTAATTCGTTTTAATTAAATTATTTTATTATTCGTTTGTATTAAAGAACCTGTTCTAATTTTGCGGAGTCTCACACACATTTCCATCCCCTATTTTAGGGGCTGGGGAGGATTTCTAAAAAATGGCAGGTATTTTCGTTAGTAACAAAGAGTCTGCGTGCCGATTTTAGCTTCCTGCCTTGAAAACTGCGAAATGTCTCATATAAAATTTCACCCCCTCTTTTAAGGGGTTGGGTGCAGATTTCAAAAAAAAAAATTGGGCGATTTTTTTGGTAGTCTTAAATAGTCAGCATACCAATTTTTAGCTTTCTACCTTAAAAATTGCGGAATGCTCCATACAAACTTCCACCCCCCATTTTTGGGAAGTGGGGGGTCAGAAAGGGGCAAAAAGTAGCCTATGTTACTCTCCATCCCTTCAACTATCTCCACTTAAAAAATCACGTCAATTCGTTGCTCCGTTTTGCCGTGAAAGAAAGACAAACACTTTCCCATTTATAATATTAGTATGGATAAATAAATAGTTACATACATTGTAAATATGGCTTATATATTATTTTTAATATTTTCGGTATTTAGTAAAAGAAGATAGCATCTGACACAGTTTTGCACAACTATATTCTGTTTGTTTCCGAATGTTATACTACTGTTTCCTAACTAAATTAATTAATTAAAATAAAAAATAGACCCATAGTGTTGCCCACTACCGGGTTTCTACCAAACCACTTGCACCATAGCCTTAAATAATTAAATCAAAACGATTAATTCATACATTAAAATGCAGAAAGTAGCCATTTTAAATACATGTGGAATAAATATAATTTCTTTAGAAATATATGAAAACCCGGTAAACCAAAAATACCATATAATTTTTTTTTTCTTTTTTTTTATTGCAAAAGTTGGCAAACAAGCAAACTGCCCACCTGATGGTAAGTGGTAACAGTCACCTATAATACATGTGGCTCTTGTGAGATTCGCAGCAAAACTGCAACCCCACAAGAACCACAGTGTACGTTGCCAACTTGTGACACAAGATGTAAAGCCACTGTACCCAGTAATTTCACTGCCATATCTTACCCTTCAAACCGGAACACAGCAATGCAAGCACTGCTGCTTTGCGGCAGAAATAGGTAATCATAACATATCATAACATAAGAAAATTCAATAAAACACCAATAATAACTCGGTTCAGACCCGTGTTATGAATATCAGTATAATTAGCGGCATGTAACTCTAGCGCTGAACGAAACGTGGAGGGGATAGCTGCGCATGGGTACTGTCGCGCACGCAATACAAATTAGTAGTTTAATTAGGTACTTCATTAATAATAGCAAAATAATGTTAATTACATTATTTTAATGTAATATCAAATAGTTAGTCTAGCGATGAACAAGCTGTGAAGATTATCTGCTATTTGGGTACTGTACTGTACAAATATTACTTTAATAAATATTAGGTGAGTTAGTTAACGTTCAAGTGTGCCAGACTTCTATTGTCGAATTAAATTTCATTTATGTTCTTAACAATAGGTAGGTTAGAATGTAATATAAAAATAAAAATATAAAATCAGACAGTTATTGTGCTTTTAAGAGACCGGAGGCACTACCTCAATCTGCTGCTTGAAAGGATGGGCTTCCCTCTTGGCGATATTGTTTAATTTTGCGTAAGTATTCGATACGTTGCAAACGTATATTTGAAGTTTCAATCAGCTCTTTTCGATTGTTTTCAGTATTTTTCTACCGAAACCCCAAACTCTTAATTATGCCCGATGATGGCAAGACAGACGGACAAAATAACAAATTATAACCTATACTTATGCTCTGTTTTCTGTGAATAAATAAACCCATTCATTCACTCAATTCATTCATTCATTTCATTCATTCAATTCATTCATTCATTTCATTCATTCAATTCATTCATTCAATTCATTCATTCAGAGAAATGAAGATACTAAGTAAGTAAGGGTTAGGTTAGATTAGGATTAGGAAAGGAAATAACTTTTGACTCTGTCGCGAAAGGATCCAAGAGTTTGAGCCTTTCTGATATTCTCTAGTAGTGAGTTCCGTAACCGGACAGCGTGAACGGTAAAAGAATAAGAAAAGAAGTGGGTAGAGGCCCGTGGAACTTCTAGGGAAAGGTTGGTTGCAGAACGCAAACTACACTGCGAGGTTGAGGAGAAGGTTAGTTATAAAGACCATTTGGTGCAAAGGTAGCGATCCCGCTTTTCGCACCGAAGGTCCTGGGTTCGAGTCCGGGAAGGGGCAGATGTTTGTATGATGAATACAAGATTTGTACCTGAGTCATGAGTATTTAAATACATTTTTATTAATACATATTTACATATCATATGGGTATATCTTTCCGTTACCTTAGTATCCATAACACAAGCCTTTCGGTGCTTATTTTGGGCTAGGCTAATTGGTGTGATTGTGGGAGTTATTATTATATGGTTTATCAGTATTTATGTTACATTAATAAATAGTCATGTTTGAGGCAAAAATTAATTAGAAAAGGCTTATATAACTAACTTTTACTCGAGCCTTCGATTGCGTTAGTGTACACTATAGATTAAAAGATATATTGCTATCCCTCGAGAACAATACTACTTTTCTGGATAAAAGGGACCCTTTCCACTTTTCTGTACCCCTAGCAAATTGCATGCAAAATTTTATGAGGATAAATTGAGTAATTAAAGCGTGAAAGTGTAACAAACAAACTCACTTCCGTATTTATAATATTAGTTTGGACTGTAAGGTTTTCACCGATATGATAGTCTGATAGTCCAGCGTGGAGAAAACAAAAGCCCCTCGGCTGAAACAATGACGATAAAATAAACAATAGGTACCAAATATAATTATCGTATAAAATTCACTTTTCTTAATAAATATTTTTCTAACAGTAATATCTTAAGACCAAATGAGCAAATACACGCGCGTCATTGCTAACAACAGGGTTGGGATCGAGCGGGCGAACAAAGCATAAACAATAGAACGGCCAATCACATTGTAACAAGTATAATCTATAGTCTAAGATCTCAAATTTGTTGTTTTTCTGCCCGCTCTTTCTACGCGTTACCATAGCAACACGTTAACCGCAAGTAGTTCGTCTACCGGACGCTAAATGGCGCTAACGGAAAAATATTTAATAATAGAAAAAAATTAAAGAATTTTGGCCACCCGTATGTAAAAGCATTACACCCGACAATATAAAGAATAAATTAAAACAATACTTTTTGGACGTTGGATTTTTTTAAATTAAAATTTGTGACTTTTTTGTGAAACGGTAGCGATCCTGCCAGGGGCAGATGTTTGTGTGATGTAATATATTTCTATCAATATTATTTCTTTATGTATCATATATTTATGTATATCCGTTAGAATAGTGTCCATAATACAAGCCTTACAGTGTTTACTTTAGGTTAGGCTAATTGGTGTAAATGTAAGAACTTAATATTATATATTAATAACTTACTTATTTATAAACTCTTTTTTAAAAGTCGCATTTCTATCGTTAATTTAATTGACGTTGTCGTGTATACAGATACACGTTCTTCTCAGATGGGACCGAGAATCACTTGAGATTGCATTAAAAATGCTAAAATAAAAAAAATACTCCGATTAAATATTTTTTTAATACCAATATTTAAAAAATATTTAATCGTAGTATTATTATATATTGCTATCGGTTTCTGATAAGTATGAAAAAATTCAAATTAAATTGTTGTTTTGAAGTGGTTAATAATCACGTCAGAAGATTTTATTACAAATAAACGAACAAACATACAAGTAAACTTAATAAACGCGAGTTAAAAATCGTAAATTTGTATCTCGAAACGTATAGGATAGACAAAGCTTTTATAATTGATTGATATCTGAAGGCTGCAATAATGTAGTTTTACTTTATCCGTAACTAACAACTTCCGTAAAGCAATCCGGATCATACGCCGTGACCAATAGTGATAGTGATCATAACAGTATATACTTTTTCCAGAGGATCCCATTAACGCAGTGCACCAGTTGAAGAGTAACTCCCATTAAGTAGATATCCTTTACACCGTTTATTTCGATATAAACATATCCAAACCAAATATTATTAAGTAGATCTAGATCAGCTATTCCAATATTTTTGGTTTTTGAAACAATTTGAAAAAAGGCAGTAGAAATACTAGATGTTTAAAACTGGTTGACCGTTTTTTTTATTTTTTCTTTTACCTTCGGATTGATGCGCATTTTATTCCACTTTTTAAATCACCTGATTTTGTGGACATCGGTACAGATTGTACGTTTAACTGTTTTTCTTTATCGATATATATAAAAATTCGCCGTCACAGTGATTGACCTCGATGAACTCCGAAACTGCTCAAACCAATGTTTTTTTTTACTTTTTCTGGATTTGTTCCGACTTAAGACATAGGATAGATTTCATTTTAATTTATGACACAGCAACGCGTGGACGGGTTTGCTAGTACGAGTATTTTATTTATTTATTGTAAAGATAACTGTCGTCACAAATTTTAAAAATTAATATATACCAGTCGTCAGCTCAAAAGTAATTCTTATATAATGGTTATTTTTTTTATTCCATTACACAATATTGCAAATAGTATGTAAACGTTGACGGCCCTGAAGTCTAGATAACTAAATGCGAGCCCTGAATACTCGATCGCTTGGCACAGAATTTGGAAGTTTTACGTGGAAACACACGCATAAGTAACAACCATAGATGAAATGATATGAAGACAAGATAGACCTAAAACGTTGTTTTATTTGATTTATATACATTTTTATTTGTTGTGTTAGAAATGAAACCTGAAAATGTCCTAAGTTGGAAAATATTCAGAAAAATAATTAAAAAAAAAACATTAAAATTGGTTAAGTAGTTTAGGAGTTCATCGCGGTCAAACACTAAGACAGTGAATTTATACATATTTCTAGCAAACTGAGCCAAATATTTTTATAAATTATTTTTTAATATGGACCACAAACAATACAATATAGTATCTAAATAAGTTGTTACATATATTAATTGTCTATTGCAAACCCAACATCGCTGGTCACAAATTAATAATGTTGTATTATGTTAGGGAACTCATCATTGAGCATATAGCAGATACATTAAATTAGGTAAGGTTATATGGCTAAAGGATCTTTGATCTATAAAAACAGTGGTTATTTATAGATCACAGATTCGTCAGTGTCTCCATTTAGGGTTACTTCTTAGGTAAGATTTTAATTTTGGGATCATAATAAAAAAAATACATATATATGTGCAATCAATAAATTGAAATGGTAAGAATTCCTCTTTGTTTTAACCTAAAAAAAAGTGAGAACATTCCTAATATCCATAGAAGATGTACCAGCTGCGTCTTTTGTCAGCTCCTTCAAGAGCACAGTTTTTTTAAGAATGTCAACCATGCAATAAACAAATTATTGATATTCTCCTTAACCCCTCGTGGCAAGCTAAACGCTTGTGTGGGTCCACGTCATTAGTACAAAGGCGAGAATCGAACTAGGTTCGATTCTTGTATAGGCATGAAGCCTATACAGCCTTCCTAGGCTATGGAATTTTCTGGGTGGTGTTTAGTCAGTACGACTCTGACATAATCATTAATTTATTTGCTACAAACACGGTAAGTAAGATGGTAGGTAAAAAAATTAGGTTAAATTGTTCATCACGTTTCGTCTATTATTAGGCATGCAAATTCACAATTTCATTTAGAATGTTGTTTGAGAAATTTTTAAATTTCATATTTATTAAATTACATTTAAAATATTACATTAAACTTTTATTACATACAGTGTCAAATAATGACCTCAAACTTTAATATACCATTTTATATAAATTATCTACTAAATCTTTTAGTTAAAAAATCCTTAATTTCATAAAAGTTTTCCATCAATAGCCATTTATACAAACAATTTTTAGGATGAATATTATTTAATGGTTTCATGTGACCTGGAATATTATCAAATAATTTTACGCACATAGTCAGACAGCTATTGGTACAGCTACTGCAGAAAAGACCTCAAACACTACAGCACTCTGAAGTATTGAGCAGAGCTGTACAAATCTATTTAAATTTCTAAATAGTTTTATGTTTTTCATAACAAATACACATGCTTGAAATATGTAAACTGAAGGCAAAATTAGTAAACCGAGATACGAAAATATCTCACGACAAGATGTGGGCGGTAGAACACCGCATATGGCTCGTACAAATTCGAAGCCGGGCCGGAGTATCCATGCAGCATTCACCACCTCCCCAAGTTGCCAGGGGCGAAAAAAAAGGTACGCTTGGATTAAAGCTGACGTCTCAACCGATGCGCTACGGCCGCCTTGAGTTAAGCAGCAGGGAGATACTATAAAAGTCACTAAATTCCATACTAATATTTCAAATCTCCTACATTTTTATACTAAAAATCCAATTTACATTTACTTAGGAGCTCACCTATCTCAAGTACCAAACACAACATGAAAACGTTTCAATGAAAGAAATTACGCTTAATATAAATTATTAATAAATCTTAAATCTAAGATCAACCAATACCCTGCTTCAGCATAGGCCGCTACGAGCAGGGATCCGCCGCAGCATCGCTGATATTCTGGCAGGGCCTGAATCAATGACGCCTTACTAATATAATAAAAATATTTAAAAAAACTCCTCTAAAGTATAAAAACACACATATAAAAATAATTGATGAAAGAATATAATGAAATACAATTGAAAACAGTGGAGGACGTACCTTAGTGTCCTATGGTCACAGCTCGACCGTCAAAATGACAAGAATTCTATCGAAATATATTGGTAACATGATATAAATCTACCGATAAATACCCTCCGAACCACTTGTACCGTCAGACCATTGATAGCACAACTGGGATATACTTGTTCCATAAGTACTATGATATAAAATATAATTGTAACACATTAAAGAGAGAAAAAACCAGCCCTTGCCGAGTTACTTGTGGTTTCTTCTCGGTACAAGGTCTCCCGTCATAGGACTTACGAAGTCGGCTTAGTTGACTTTCAATAAATTCATTTTTTCTCTTATCTTTTATGTTTATATTGAAAATTGTAAATGTGCGGTGGATAAGGTTACTCTCCTAAAGTTGAGTCATAATATTGCTAAAGAGCGTGATTGGTGAAATGGATTATCTTAATATTGTCTGTGTTATTTTAGAAATATAGGGCTTTAAAATTAAGAATAAAATAGAAATATTTATTTGTGAAGTACAGGTAGGTGCAAATTTTTTTAATGTTGGTGTACGATATAATTTTTGTATCACTGTAATTCCATCTTATTTAAGGTATACAAATATTAAATTAATGGCAATATTAACATATTTAGTTCTTACACTTTCGCACACATTAACATTTGAATAAAAACTTTTTTACACATATTTTATTTTATATTTAATCCTGACGTTTCGACTCCTTTACAGGAGCCGTGACCACAGGATGTCTCAGAGGATGACTAAGATAATGTTCTTCATATATTTTCTACTACCTTTACAATATTATAACGGGGCACGTTCCTAACTGTTAAAACTTCATATTATCATTAAACATTATATTTAGTTATTTAATTTTTACTACGATTACATTGAATACTACTGAGTCTACTACCAGTTCGGAAATTGGGAGGCCCTTCCGAGAAGAACTGGCGAAAGAAACTCGAGTAGGGAGACCGACCTCCATCTTACTGTTATTATTTCCAAAAAGAGCTAACTACATCTTTAAAGTTGAGATATGAAACTGTCTGACACGGCCAAGCGTTGCTGTGGCTCAGCTATTATAATTTGCAATATGTTTTATGATAAATTAAATTGAAACCTCATCTATGTCCTAAATCAGAACAAATCGAGCAAATTAAAAAAGGAGTACCGTACAAACTTTTAGTTAAGTAAAAAAATCACGTTTGTGGTATGGGAGCCCCCCTTAAATATTTATATAACTTTGTTTTTAGTATTTGTTATTATAGCGGCAACAGAAATACATAATTTGTGAAAATTTCAACTGTCTAGCTATCGCGGTTTTTGAGATACAGCCTAGTGACGGACAGACGAACGGACAAACAGCGAAGTCTTAGTAATAGGGTCCCGTTTTTACTTTTTGGGTACGGAACCCTAAAATTATCATCAAACTCAATCCATCCGCTAATAGTCTGGCGACTGATTGCAAAACAACAAGATCACAAAAAAAAAACAAAATCTGTTGAGTTATTTCGGAGTTCATCGCGGTCAAACACTGTGACGAGGAATTTTTATTGGAGCGGAGCGAGCGAAGCTTCCATGGATCAGCTTTAATGGCGCAATGTCTGTTACGCAATAACTTCCCGAGTTCTTGACCGATTTTAATATTTTTTGTGCGAAATCGAATCAACAGGTTTAGGACCTTTTAGATGGTGACGGAGCCCGAATTTTGAAAATCGCAAAAATTACCATCGAACCAAAAAAAATTTTTTTTAGGTATTAAGCTCCGCTCCAATATATGGTGCTAGCGAAGCTTTATGCTTAGCGACTGCATCGCCTAGTATACACTAGCTGACCCGGCCGTGTTGCTAAAATGAAATGTTATAAACTAAAATGAAATCTATCCTATGTCCTAAGTCGAAACAAATCCAATGAAATGAAATAATAATATCAAAATCGATTGAGTCGTTTCGGAGTTGATGGCGGTCGAACACTGTGAGGGGGATTTTTTATATATACAGATGATAATAAGATATTATTTATCTCACTGTATCGAGAAAAGAACATTTTCGCACACGCAGTTTAAATAAAATCACAATTACTGGAATAATTGAGATTGTAATTTTGTTTTTTGATCACAGGATGACTCATCCTGCGTAAAATTGTTTGTATCTAAATTCATTTTATATCATTTTATCTAACACAACAAACTACGGATACCTCGGAATAGATTTTCGTTACGCGTCGTCACTTTATCGGTATAGCACGTACCGTTAAAAAAAACAACCCTTCGTTAGTTTCTTGAGGCTTCTTCAAAGTACAAGGTGTCTCGAAATCTTTACTCGAAACCATGGCATTGATAAATGCGTTGTAAACACTAGGTTGAATAAGTGCAAAAGAGAACACGCGATTGTTCGAAAGTTTTCCAGAAAGACTTGGATTCGAATTCCAAATGAGGTGAATTTTTCAACAGATTGTTTTTTTATTCGGCTTACTAAACTGGGTGCTATCCAATTAATCTAGACATATAATAACTAACAATAAAATTACTTACTAAGATATACCTTACTCAAAGTAATATGTTACTATAATTAGTTCTTACACTTGCGCATACATTACACATTTGAATAAAACAATTTTATTACGGATTTTGTGCATAATTTATTTCATATTTAATCCTGACGTTTCGACTCCTTTACAGAAGAAAATAAATTATGCCCAAAATCCTTAAAACAAGTTGTTTTATTCAAATGTGTTACTACTCTAATCTTAAATACATTTTTGTAAACTATATATATTACCATAAAACCATAAATATAATAAATAAATTGCCATTTTTAGACAAGGCTTGTCCGCGGCAAGGCAATTAAAAATGTCAAATTTAAAACGTATGAAATTCTAGACTGCAGACATCCGATACAACGGAGAGCGAATTAGAATGCTTTAATTGGTTTTAACTGTTGAATGTAACAAGTCCTATTTCCTTTGAAATTAATAAGTAAAAATTATATTTTGCTCACTTCATGCAAAAATAGTATAGATATGTTTCCCGGATCATTTAAAATTATAAGTTTCCGTGTAAACTGAAATAAAATAACAATAACAATTAAAAGTCAGTTACTGGAGGGAGACTCTGTACCAGGGTCGTCTGCTTAGGTACCTCCGTCTTACCTATTTCTGCCGCAAAGCAGCAGTGCTTGCATTGCTGTGTTCCGGTTTGAAGGGTAAGATATGGCAGTGAAATTACTGGGTACAGTGGCTTTACATCTTGTGTCACAAGTTGGCAACGTACACTGTGGTTCTTGTGGGGTTGCAGTTTTGCTGCGAATCTCACAAGAGCCACATGTATTATAGGTGACTGTTACCACTTACCATCAGGTGGGCAGTTTGCTTGTTTGCCAACTTTTGCAATAAAAAAAAAAAAAAAAAAACCCGGTTTAATTTAGTCTACATTTGTTGTATTTTAAAATAATACATTAAATAACTTGCATTCGCTGTTAACATATGCGTTTATAAAATGTTGAAAAAGAAAAATTATTCCATCACTTCAGTTTGATGGTGCTAGACTGATTTTACACATGTGTAAAAATATATTTTATTTTCAAGAATACGGTACTTGTGTGGGTCTTTAACAATTTACAGTTTCAGCATATTCTGCCCTAATAAGCCGCATGGAAATATTTGTTTACAATTGAAATTACAATAAAATAAATGCTAAAATTAAATAAATTTCTAATAAAAGTTATCAAATTAAATATATATTAAAGGAAAGGAAAATACATTTAAATTAATTAAAAGTCTTGTGAATCAATTTCTGCACAAAGTAACATGTTATGTCCAACGTAGGCTATCGACTTCTAATATGTCCGTGTAAAATGGCGGCATATTATCAAAAAATAAATATTAGAAACAAATTGTATTAAGAGATGGCGCTGGACACCGCTGCATCGCGGTGGCAAAAAAATAAATTATTGTAAATAAATAACCAAACAATTTGATAGTAAAAAAAAGGAATTCATTAAAAGAAATTGCTTCCAATTTCAAACTATTCGGCAGTTGCTTTTAGCATACATTACATAACCTAAAAAGTTTTTATTCAAGCTTAGAGTTTGTACATACATGTAGCACATCAACATTCTATTTTACTGATCAATAGACCTACTTAAAAAGTTGTTACTCGCCTTATCAAATTGTTTTTATCGTTTCCAGAGACATTGGAAATATCGCAGATTTTATCAACGCTTAAATAAGTAAATTTTACACAATCCTTTTTATACCCTCTAGTTCGGTCAAATCAATCACAGTGACGGAACACAACACTCAAACGCAAGCCAATGTAAAAATCAACACTGGGACTCGGAATAAGGTCTTTTTTTAATTTTATTTTTTTATCTTGAATAGGTAAGCGCTTGTCCACTATCTCGCCTGATAGTAAGCGACGATGCCATCTAGAATGTGACGCTCCTGCCTAGAAGATATCTATTCACTCGTAACTTAAAGATGCCTGAATTGTATTTATCAGGAAACACAGACTCAAGCAAAGAGATCTTTGGTGGTACGGATTACATAATTGAAACCAAAACGCTTAATGTGACTCTTTGGTATATCAACCATATAACGGTGGCGCCTCTTTGTAACTCTGGTTGTCCGATGAGAAAAATGGAGACGGCGGAATAAGTCTGTGCAATTCTGATGCACACACTCCGAAATGTATCCTATAAAAAACGGATAGCCATTTTTAAACAAAACAAGATAGCTTTTCAGCTTATTATTAAAAAAGATGAGTTTCTTGGCCGTCTTTTTAATGATCTCCATGAAACTGGTACCAGTATGCAAGTCACTGGACCACGGAAATCGTCAAAAATCCAGATGTTTTATATATTCTTCTGTGTATGTAGGCTGGTATAACACATTCAACTTGTTTGTTAGTATGATTAATTGATTCTTTAATCGTGACGGTAACAGTTTTATTATATATTGGAAGAAAATTGGCCTTCTTTCATTTTTGAAAATAGTGCGAAATTACTGCCAATGTGAATTTTATGCATGAATGTAATTGATGTTTGACACCATTTTCAACAGACAAAGTCTTCTTAAGTCATACAACAGCAACTTCGATACACTCACTACAAATACTTGAGTTGGTCATCCAATTGGATATTTGACAGTTTTCGGAAAAAAAAATTAGGTTTAATTTATACCTATTACAATTATTTTTTTCTCAAAAAGCTCTGTTTATTAGGAAAAATAAATATTTTAGCCAGCAACATAAAATTCTCGCAGAAATATGACATTTGCTGGCTGTGACGTCACATCACATAAAACACGACAAGTTTTATATAAAGCTCTGTTTATGACAAACAAAACACACGACGGTCTTTGTGTGATGTGACGTCATCCGACGTTTAGGCATGGCTACCCGCGTTTCAGTTTTTGTAACTCACAGATAAAAAGAACTCAAATTAATTTTTCTAAAAATATAATACTTTTCACTATTTAACATATTTCAAGTAGCCAATTGAATTCTTGTGCATTTCGAACACCATCACCGTTTCTGCCGAGTCTAACAGCTATATACGTCTGTGACAGTGCAGCGACATAAGGTCACGTTGATCAAATGCAATTATGCGCACGAGCCAAGCAAGCCTGTGTCGAATGCAACACTCGTTCAGTTACCGACGGAATTAGAAGGTCATTCTTTTTAATATGAGGGTCGTAAGCAGCTTTTGATTTCTCTTATGTCATCCCTTATCATTTTGACTTTCTTATGCCCCACGCTTATTTTCAAAAATAATACAATGAAATAAATAAATAATACTATATTTTACACACAGATTATTAGCCTAAATAAGATGAAGAATAAAAGCAGGAGCTACAATAGGTCTTATCGGTTATAGTGATATCTATCAGTCAACCTTTGTATGAAGAGAAAGAACGCAACCAATGACGAGGGTCTGATGCAACCCATTAGATGCAATAGCATTTTGGAATACTATACAATGAATTCCGATTATAGAACATGTGTGTGTGTACAAATCTTTGATGCGTGTGTATTCTAATACCGTAGCTTCCAAGCTCATTGGTAGATACCAACGTCTTCTGCAGACGTTGGTATCCACTTGCTTCCGCAGTAGTATTTTTGACGCTCTTGCATCGTTATAGATTTTTTTGTGATCCGTACCGCTAAAGAGTGGAACTCTTTGGCAGAATCTGTGTTTCCTGACAAATACAAATTTAGGTCTTCAAGTCACTAGTAAATAGGTATCTTCTAAGCAACCGCGTCACATCCTAGATCGCACTGTCGCTTACCATCAGGCGAGTTAGTGGTCAAACGCCTGATTATTTACTATAAAAAAACAAACTAAAAAAATTGTGGCTTTTGCTTTGCAGTCACTTTTGAGAGCACAATAACAAAACCATAATATGGACGCTCCTGCCTATTTTAGAATCTACATGAGGAGTATGGTACCTAAGTAGCTTTTAGTGTCATGAACGGTCTTTTACGACTTGTCAGTCGGCTACCGCTTGCCCCACCCCTCTCAACAGTTCCAATGCTGCGCGAATTGTGAAAAAAATTAGAAGACTTAGATAAAAATGCTATTTCCTCGCTAAATAATGAAGCTAGGACCAAACAAAAGTACTACCGTAAAGCTGATTAAATAAAGAATCCACCAATACAGAATATTAGGATCTCTGTATCTCAAAAATTAATCGTAACTTTAAAAAAACAGCAGGCCACGAGGAAATTTGAATGTGCTAGCCACCAGGGACTGACGGGGAATGTTGGCTATCGGTAGCAATTGCTACCGTGGACTTATAAGTGGTTTAGTATAAAAAGATTGGTTCTATTCTACTCTGCTGGACAGCACAAGGCAATATAATAATAGGATATACTTAGCACCTGATCTACAGTTCATTTGCCACCGTATACAGAACACATCGTGGCCAACAGATGATGTCTAATAGTTGCGACCACCAGTGGTGCTTTGACTCCATCAGCAACATACTCTTTACGGAAGAGGAAGTACTGAGAGCCTTGCAGCGTCTAAACCGCAATAAGGGGGCTGGTTGTGATGGCATACCTCCTTTGTTCGTGGTGGAATGTTCCAGGGTACTTGCTTACCCCTTAACATGTATCTATAATGCATCACTGAGCGTAGGTGTTTTCCCTTCATATTGGAAGGAGGCTAAAGTAGTCCCTATTTTTAAATCCGGCGATGCCTGCTTGGTTTCGAATTACCGGCCAATATCGATTCTACCAGTCTTTGGAAAAATTTTCGAATCTTTACTATGTCCTGTGATATCATGGCATATAAAACAAGTTATTGCTTCACAACAGTTTGGATTTATCGGTGCTCGTTCCACTACGACGAATTTAGTGTCGTTCACTTCCTTAGTTACTAACTCTTTGGATAACCGCATCCCAGTAGACACAATATACACCGACTTCAGTCAAGCATTCGATACAATAGATCACCAAATTCTCTTAAAAAAACTTTCTGCATTTGGCTTCTCAGGTAATTTACTGAATTGGTTCCGCTCTTACCTCAGTTCACGCTTCTCTAGAGTTGTGATCGGTGGTTTCTCATCTCACCCTTTTGAAGCTTTTTCCGGTGTACCACAGGGCTCTCATCTTGCGCCCATATTATTTAACATATTCATAAATGATATAGTTAAAATTTTCAAATACACACAGTGCTATCTTTATGCTGATGATTTGAAATTAGCCCTACCTGTTAAGAACGAATCAGATGTCTCACTACTTCAACAAGACTTAAATGAGTTATCGGTCTGGTGCAGAAGCAACCGTATGTCTCTGAACATCAGTAAATGTAAATACATTAGGTTCACAAGGAATAGGAATAATACCTTTGCAGAGTACTTCATTGAAGGTCAATCGCTGGAAGAGGTTGATAACATTAAAGATCTCGGTGTTTATCTCGATAAGAAGCTGCGTTTCCACGTTCACATAGATAAAATAGCATCGCAAGGTTTCAGAATGTTGGGTTTTGTTCTGAGGAATAGTAAAGATTTTAAGAAACCATCTACAAAAATCTTGCTTTACTCCACTTTAGTGCGTTCCTGTCTTGATTATGCAGCCAGGTATGGTCTCCGTTTTACAGCGTTCACATTAAGCGACTGGAGCGGATTCAAAAGAGATTTTTATGGCATCTTGCTTATCAAGACAATAAAGCTAAGGTACTCAACACCTATGAGAGGCGTCTCTCTTTTTACGGCTTGTGTAGCTTGGAGAATGGAAGAACGCTTTTGGATCAGATGTTTCTGTACAAGTTAGTAAATGGAAATCTGGACTGCCCCGAACTTTTGCAGGGTCTTCATTTTAACACTCCATTTAAATTGCCGCGACCATCTGCGTATAACCTTTTCTCCTTTCGCGCTTGCAAAACTAACTCCGCCAACTTTTCAAGTTTACGAAGGTAACAAAAACTGTTTAATATATTAGCAAAAAAACAAGACATTGATATTTTTGCAAACAAAAAGCAAGAGTTCAAACGGCATGTCTCTAATATTATTAAGGATCTATAATTCTTCTTTTCCTTGATTTTGACTGTTGTTCGTTTTTGTTTATATTATATGGGTAACAGAACATATGGTCTTTTTTTTGTCCATGTTTTATGTTATGTTTATATGAATTAATTATTTTAGTTTAAAATCAATCTCTTTTACTTGAATTGTTTAACTTAGGTAAATGATTACAGCTATTTCTTTGTGTATTTTCGTTGGTGCATGTCGTGACTGCCTTTAATTAAGACAGCACTTAGCTATATGATGAAATTGTATGTTTTTTTTTTTAAATGTTATAGTGTATGTTTTGTTGGTGGTCCTTATAAATAAATAAATAAAATAAATAATTGGCCGTGATAATTCAGTGTCTATGAGCGCTATCAGTAAAAAGCGTTGAACCCGTCAACCTCGGTGCAACATTCTTGGCAGAGGCCGACACCCGGCAACTATCGAAAGTATCGACGTTGTCTATTATTTCATTAGCCTTATTGTAGCCTTGATCACAATTAATATAATACTGGGTTACTGCTATGAAGGGTCAGTGGCCCATAAAACTTAAAATGCTCGAGCTTCTTCAATCGGATCCTAGTTATATCAAGGAATGGTACATACGATAGATACGACCGTTTGGTGCAACGGTAGCGATCGCAATTGCCTTTCGCACAGACGGTGTTTGGTTCGAGTCCCAGAAGGGCTATGTGTTTGTACTTGAGTCATGGGCACTTATATATATATTTCTATAAATGTTATAATAATACTAGATTTAAAAATCTAAAAATCCCACGTTTTTCAGTGACCAAAAAAGAATAAAATAACCCGGCTTGGCCAAGCGAGGGGCCACTCAAAACGTGGGGGCGCATCTTTACAAAAACACTTAACATCTATGCATATCATACATCTCATTACATCTCCATAAGTAACATGCGCCCCCACGTTTTTGGTCACTGAAAAACGTGGGATTTTAAGATTTTTAAATCTAGTATTATTATTTTATTCTTTTTAATTATTAACTCAACGAAGTAACCATGTGTTACGCAACAATCGGATAAGCCCCATACAAAAGTGAAAGTTGCCGAAAGTTGACCTGAAAGTGTACCTAGAAAGTTAAAAGTTGTTTTAGGATGCATTGTCATCGGGTTCTGACTTGCTCCAAAAATTTCAGCTCGCTAGGTGGCCGGGAAGTGCCTCAAAATTGAGTTGCAAGAATCCAACAGCACAGACAGACAGACAGACAGACAAACAAGAAAGCGACCTGAGAAAAACGTGGGAAAATATTCTTTAATGTGTGTCGATCTGTTACCCTAGTATCCATAACACAAGCCTTACAGTGCTTACTTTGGGCTAGGCTAATTTGTATTGTTAATATTATTATTATATTTTCTTTTTGTTTCATTTAGGGTTGTAATCGAAGCATTATATAACCTGTAATTAATTAGACTATTTTCTAAGAACTTAAAGTCATGTACTCAATTAAAATAGTTCTGTTTTTTTAAGTAAATTGTGCAGATTGCATGCCGTTGCAACATTTAATCAAAATAGCACTCAGCTATGAGTTATTTTTCGGCTTGTACTTGTGTTCAACTTGTTAGTTGTCCCAATTAAATTGAAATCTCATACCACCATGATGTAAAAGACTTTATTGAAATATGATAACATTTTTTCTTTCTTTATTCTGATTTCTAATCTGATTCTGGTCTTTATTCTGTTATTTCTGACGGAAGCATCGTGTTGCCTCAGAGCCCCAACGCTGATTTTCAGCTGGACCATTTAGGGAAATTTTAACAAACTAAAAATGCTTGTAACTTTTATTTTTATTTTCCAGCATTCAGGGCACATATAAAAAGTTATGATGAATCTTCCGAGTGGCATACCAACTAGAACGAAATAAAAATAACTTTATTCAAATGTACTTGAAATTGTTTTGAATCGTCGTACCCATTCAAAACGTCTTTTTACTGACAAGAAGAATGGACGCAAGAAACTCTTCATCTTTAACAGAAGTAACGACATTTACAATAATATACATTGTCACCATACATAATCCACAAAAAAACAATGTTATTCTATTACTAGCTAACCCGGCCACGCGTTGCTGGTATAACCAGGCCACGCGTGGCTGGTATGGTAACAAACACACAAAGTATTGACATAATATAATTATTCTGTTATCACAATAATAGTGTGTTATGGTTTTATTACATCGTTGATTACAACAAAGTCAACATGTATCTGTTTGAAATAATTATGAGAACAATTATAGTGGAAAATCTAGATTGTAGTTCAGTATTGTTTCTTATTAATATGAATGCAGTTGTTATTAATATATCTGTAGCTGACACGGAAGTGGTCGACAGCCTTGGGATTACTTTCGCGGGCGACCGGAGCTAAATATAAATATCTTAAAATTGTTGGATGGAATACACTTTTATTTTGTATCTCATACGACGGATTGGTGCAGCGGTAGCGATCCTACCTTCTGCGCCAAAGTTCCCGGATTCGAATCCCGGTAGAGGCATATGTTTTAGTGATGAACATAAGCATTTGTTTCGAGTCATCATCGTCTTTGTACTTATTTATGTATTCTATACATTATTTAGTATACATAGTATAAGCTTAGCTTAGTTTAAGATTGAATAATGCAAGTATTCAATTTATAACAAGATTTCCCCATACATCATTAGATTTCAATGGATATCTTAGGAGATATAGCAATTTTAAAATAACATCGCAGCAAAATAATGATCAAGTACTACGCGCGCATTTATGATGTGCAAGGCCGGTGGACAGTTTAATAAACCGTTTAAAGTTCCACTCTTACTGATAAAAGCGTGATGTAGGTACCTAAAATAGCTCCTTAACGTACGTATTATTTAAAAACATTTTCACCTTTTACGTTAACGAAGTCACGGGTTAAAGTTGGTTAGCCTAAAGTAACTATTCCACACGGACAAAGTCGCAGAAGCTAGTATTTAATAAAAAAACTACTAAGTTATAGGTATTGTTACCATATAAATTTTATAACAAAACATACTAAACCAAATTTTCATTTAAAATGTGTACGATATAAATATGTTCGTACTGTAAGCAAATAAAACTAAGCAAAAATGTGTAATTTCTCCATACGATTTTCAGCTTAAAGCCCAAACCGTTGAGCTCAATGTAACACGAGATAATGTGAATGTAGTTTTAACATGATGTCCTCAGTACGTACAGTAAAAGCAATAAGGATATAGTGCCAAGTTGAGATACTTTACGCTATACTATAATATAGGTGTATGTAGAGCGGTATTATTTAAATTCAGGAAGTGACATTTCGGTGGTATGGCGCGCACACATTTTCAGTCATTACACATAAAGATTAAACATTAGCAGAAAGGCACCTCTGTATTTTATTGTTGAGAGACAAATAGTTATTTAAAGTGGCAGTATCCCGTCGGTTGAGATTCATATTTCTCTATTCCGGCGGCAACTGCTGCATTAGTTGTACTGGCGATTTTAACTTGTTACTTATGTTTTTAAACAACATTGTCCTATAGTACGTTGAAGCAGAGTCTATTTTGGCCTCGCAGAAAATCACTCATGTGCTTTTATGTAACTGTTTAGGGTTATGTTGGATTTTTCCTGATTGTTTATTATCTTTATATTGCTATTTTGCAAGGTTAATGAACTTATTTCTTTCTTTTTATATGAAAGATAAAAAATGCGCTAGTAAAGATACCAAACGAACGATTTTTAAAATTTTGTTAAGAATAAAACTGCTTTTTAAAATTAATTATATTTTTTGTTTTAGTTAACGACGACTGACGTTTAAGAACAAAGACACAAAGCTAACTAGGCTATGCAGTCGCTTAGCATAAAGCTTCGCTAGCACCATATATTGGAGCGGAGCGAAATTTAAAAAAAAGGTTTAGTAAATATTGAAATTTCAAAAAGCACGCGCTTTTTGTTTTTGTGGGAAGTCCCATAGAACTAATGTTTTTTGGTCGTTACTTTTTTATTTTTGTACGTTTCACAATCTAGTCCTAAACCTGTTGGTTCGATTCATTACAGAAACACGAAAATCGGCTAAGAACTCATAGAGTTTTTGCGTCATATACATTTTGTATGTTCGCTTGCTCCGCTCCAATAAATAGTAGAATCTCATTAGATATTAAAATCACTTTAACAAAGGTATATTTTTTTTTGTTTTTAATGGGTTCGCTTTATAAAATATATCCTCGTTTCTTGAAAGTAACCGATAACTGGGATTGCAATATCATTCATCGCAAGTTTTTGCATTTTTAATTACTTCGCCCTTGATCCTAATCGAACCCGGGGCCCAAGACAGGATCTACCATGAAGCGAGCTAACCCATTAGGCGCCTATTCACCGTGGCTTTAAAAACGGACAGGTTATAAGTACTCTTAACTACAGGCGCAGGAAGAGAGTTCCACTCCTTTGCTGTGAGCATTATAAAAGATGTTGAGAAGCGCTTGGTGCTACAGGTGGGAATAGCAATAAAAAAAGAATGGTAGCCTGCAGTTATTTCAAAATAGATAGAAAAGCTCAATGTGTCGCTTCTGCAATAGCTGCTCTATGCTCCCACATTAAGGCTGGGCGTGGCCAAAAAGTGGTCGCGACGTTGACCGACCCCGAAAGCCTTATCCTTGATACGACCTTATCACTACAATTAATTGCTTACATATTTGACTATTGTAAAGCCATACATTACTGACTATTTAGTTAATTAACCATACTAATATTACAAAGAGAAAAGAAGAGGTTTGTAAGTTTGTTTGTATGTTATCTCTAAGTTATCAGATATATATATATTTGATATTATTATAATGTTATTATATATATGTATATACACTCGAGAGCAATGAATCCGGGTCACTTAAAGAATGTTAAAAATCTCGGAAACTAAAAATGATAGGTTAATGCAATAAATTGTATTTAATAGACAATGTAATACTCCTTAAATGAAAGTAAAAAAAATATGAGTCACCATACATTTTATTAACACAAAATTGCATAAAGAAAAAAACTGCTGATCTCTCCTTAAAACAAAAATAGGAAACATGAAATGTTTGAACTTTATTACGATTTTCTTGAATTTTTATACTTCGTATTGCCTCCTCGTGCTTCCATTACTGCGTTTACGCGGTTTGGCATGCTGTACACCAAGTTCCTTATACGATTTTGGGGAATATTCTCCCATTCCTCTAAGAGAGCAATTTTGAGCTCACGAAGCGTGATTGGGGGAGGGTTTCGTTGTTTTACGCATCTGCCTAGCTCGTCCCAAGCATGCTCGATCGGGTTGATATCCGGGCTGCGCGCTGGCCACTCCATACGAGTAATGTTCATCTCTTGAAGGTAGTCATTCACAATCATACCTGTATGAGGTCGGGCATTGTCATGCATAAATATAGCATCCTCACCTAAATTGACCATAAATGGACCAACGTGATCATTGAGGATTTCTTCCACATATCTTACGCTAGTTAAAGAGCCGTTTTCTATGATCACCAGCTCTGTGCGACTTTCAGAGAAATTCCGGCCCACACAAGTAAAGACCCACCACCGTAGGCTACTTTTTCTTCGATGCATGCTTGCTTGAATCTTTCCCCTGGTCTTCGATACACTCTGTGTCTTCCATCGTGCTTGTAGAGCATAAATTTTGATTCGTCGGAGAACATAACTTTTGACCAATATTCAATACTCCAATTTACGTGGCTCTGGGCATATCTTAGTCTTGAAATACGATGCCCACGCTCCAGTTTAGGGCCGTTTGCAGGTCTAAGGGGTTTTAAGTTAGATTCAGCAAGCCGACGTCTTACTGTCCATGCACTTGGGTTACTTCCTCCGAGGCGTCGAAACTGATTGGTGAGTTCAGTTCCTGTGAGAAAGCGATTTCGAAGCATGGTGTTCACCAAGTATCGGTCTTCTCGTGCTGTGGTACACCTGGTTCTGCCCGTTCCTGGTCTGCGTAGGTTAGAACCAGTTTCTTCGTAACGTCGGAGAACTCTTTGTACTGTTGACAGCGACACACCGACAGTCCTGGCTGTATCGCGCTGACTCCGGCCGGTTTCCAGCATTGTAAGTATTCTGGTGCATTCTTCAGGCGTAAGCGACATAATTTCAGCTTGAATAATGAATATAGAGCACTATCAACATGGTTTATGTACCCACATAAATGACAGATTACAAACAAAAGCAAAACCAAATGCTGTAATTTCGTAGTTCCATCTTCGAAAGTGGCCCTTTTTCAAATTTGATTTTTTTATGATATAACTTTACAATAACTAAGAAGTTTTAATACCTTCATTTAAGGAGTATTACATTGTCTATTAAATACAATTTATTGCATTAACCTAGCATTTTTAGTTTCCGAGATTTTTAGGATTCTTTAAGTGACCCGGATTCATTGCTCTCGAGTGTATATAATAACATTAGACAATATCACATACATGTTCTGAATTCAAGACGCTAAAGGAATTCAGGAACAATTCCGGTACCACCTGGCCGGAGTTGAACCTGGGACCTCGGAGCGACTTAACCATCAAAACTGGTATAAAAACCACTCCACCACAGAGGTGGTCAAAAATTTTTTTTTACTGTATATTACTTTTGACTCATGTAATGTCGGGTCATGGTGCTAGTAATAGTAATAATAATAGCCTAGCCAAAATCAGCACTGTAATACTCGTGTTATGGATACTAGGATAACGGATAGACATACATATATGATACATAGATATTAATTTTTTATAGACATATAAATATACCCAAGACCTGGTTCCAAATGCTCGTATTCATCACATAAACTTCTGCTCCTTATGGTATCGAACCTAGGACCGGCGGTGCGAAAGGCAGGACATAATTCTTACATTACAATCATCAAACTAAGGCATACAAGGAAATTTAATACTGACTTTTAAAAATCAATTTTATTAAATTTTTATTTAATGACCTTATATGAATTACGGAATTTGCGCATATTTTATTTTATAATTGTTAAAATTTTTATATAAATCAAATTAGGAACGTGCCCGATTAAAATATTGTGAAGGTAGTAGAAAATACATGACAACCATTATCTTATAAAATAGTCATCTTGTGATCACGGCTCCTGTAAAGGAATCGAAACGTCAGGATTAAATATAAATTAAAATATGCTAGGAAAATGTTAATGGTTCTGACAAGGGGATTTGGATTCAAGTCCCGCTTGACATCTGAGACTCGATGATTCTTTTCTTGTAATAAATTCTATAAGATATAAAATACGTGTGTAAAAAAAAAAAAACAACCACGCCTCCGAGCCCTCAGATGGGATGGGATGGGTTTTTTACACACGTATTTTATATCTTATAGAAATATTGCATTGTGAATGCAAAAAATTAAATAAAAACATAATTGTAATAAATTGTTAAGATATAAAAAATCTAGCATTCAACAGCCTAAATAACAAAAAATATAATAATTAGTCACCTGAGACCTAAGTGTGAATTCACGCATTCGACACTCGTTATCGAGCGTGTTACAGATTTCTATGAAGATTCGTAGTTCCTAATGCTTATCGCTAGGGGCGCTCATATAAAACTCCATAGTCATATTTTACGCAAACGTTATTATTATTACGTTATATCTTATAGTAATCACTAAAAGATCAAGAGATGGCGCTGGTGGCAGCTAAAATGCTTGGAAAAATTCAGAGGTTCTGTCAAGGGGTATGGGTTTTGAGTTCGGCCTAACATCTAACAGGACAAGATGATTTATTGTAATTATTTGTTTAGATATAAAAAATCTAGCATTTAACTGCTAAATGACAAACTATATAATAATTATTTAGATGGTTCTTCTTTGTAAATTGTTCGATACATATAAAATCGATCTTGTAGGTAATAGAATATCAAGAGATGGCGCTGGGGTCAGCTAAAAAATGCTTGTAAAAATTTGACGGGTTTCGGTAGCACGATTACAAGGGTACTCACCTTAAAAGGGGATATGGGTTGGAATAATGAATTGTAACGCGTGTTTTCAGTAAATAAAGACTGTAAGATTTCCATGAAAATTATTTCTTTCTATCCCTAACTGGGATGAGTATTTGAAAACATCACTACAAGATGGAACTAAGCTCAAAGACAATTATTTTTAAGTAAATTTAGAATAAATAGGATGGATGTGGATATTGTTCAGAGCATTCTTAGCAACCCCCAATATGATAAATTATTTTTAATTGAAAAATTCTCAGGCGGGAATAGAACCCGCAACCTTTAGAAGACAGGTCCCATGCTCTCCCAATTGAGCTACCGAACCTTGTCATCAACACCCATCGAAATTTCCTAGTAAAAGAAAACCCAATATGCAAAATGCAATATGCAGATGCATATAAGATATGTAATAATTTAAATATATTGCGATTTAGCTGGCTGGAGACAAAAGCTCCTAAAGAAATAAAAAAAAATACACGAAATGCCATCGCCTTAATTTTTCTGCGAGCTACACTCATTTGAATATGTAGGTGGTTCAACTCACTCATAAAGTGATGGTGTTAGGCGCCATGACAAATTGAATTACTTTATCTCAGTCCTTGTTGCATTTGGCATTTCAACTGTACTGCCCAAACGGTTTATGCAAGAGAGAAGCAATAAATATCAATTAAATATAACACTTACTTCTTATTATTAGTTTGACATGCACACTAACAAACTACATACATACACACAATACTATCCATTTATTTATTTCAGCATGTACTTTTATTTTCTAATTTTATTTATTATTCTAACTTGAAGTTAACCGGAAAGGAAGAGCGGTAACTTCCTAATACAGGTATCTTATATACATGGAAAATAACCACAAAATTATTGTAAACGAATGGTTTGTAATTGAAATAAACCAATCTAGATAAATAATTATGCTTTAATTTTCTAAATGGAATAGAGTTGGAAAAATAAATAAATATCAAAAACAAAAAAGGTGTTTCGTAAATTAATTCACAACTTGGATTTTTAAAACGGAAAAAAACAAAAGCAATACATTTTTTGGACATAATATAATTTTATATTTCAAAGATATTTCTAAATTATATAGTCAACAAGAAAAAGGCAAATACTTTTTTATGTATCATAAAATATCATTTAGCATTAACATTATCATTAAAGAAAATTTCAGCATTTCAACTAGTCTAAAAGTTTCGATGATATCTTATATATGATGAGACAACTCTGGCCTACAGCCTGAAATTAGAAAGATACTAGCAAATTTTCGACGGGTGTTCACAAGGCACGGTAGCTCAATTGAGCATTGAATCGGACTTCCAAAGGTTGCGGGTTCGTTTCCCGCCTGAGAATTCACTTGTAAGCCGAGTCGGTATTTTCTAGTATTTTTCTATTAAAATAATTTAGTCTAAAAGTATTAAAGAAACCAAAAATCACAACTACCTCTTAAACTTAAAACACATAATTTCTTCTTAAACTTTATCGTTTATTAATTAAAATCTTATGCATATTGCACATGACTCCTGAAAGTGCTAGGATTTAATTTAAGAAATGGATAAAATAAACGTGAAACTTTACATAAATGCATTAAAATCAAATAAAAACACATCTTATTTGACAAAATTATTGCATAAACTAGGTTGTTCCACAAATATGAATACAATTATGAATTTACACGCCCTTTACACAATTATGAAACTGTTCTAGTTGCTAAGAACATAATAAACAGATAATGTAATAGAGGCAAGACAATTACGTGGCAGTTTGGTAACAAATAAATAAATGCACATACAAATTACATAAACTTAACAAGCCACAGCTGTTAAAAAATATATTTAGAAGAAACAGCTATTAATAAGCATAATAACTATACTTTGTGACAGGCAGCCTCGAGCTGCTTGGCATGGAGTTGTCTTCAGACCTCCACTTCGGCGCTTACATCGAGTTCATGTCTTAAACTGCAGCTAAAAAGCAGAGCGTCCTAAATAAGGTCAAGCGATTATTTTACGCCGGGACAGCTTTTAACTCTCTATAAAATTCAAGTCCAATCTTGCATGGAATATTGAAGCCACCTCTGCGGCTGCTGCACTAGACACGATTCAGCGCAGAGCTAAGAGGCTCATTAGAGGCAGCAAATTAGTAAAGAGTAAGCTTCACACCTTAGCTCACCGCCGCACATACGAGTATTTACCCAAAAAACCTGGCCAAAAGTCGAAAACGGAAAGTACGATAAAACTTGTCGCAACCATCTCTTTTTAACAGCTTATCTCTTTTTAACAGCTTATCTCTTTTTAACAGCTTATCTCTTTTTAACAGCTTAATAACCGCTTTATAACATTGTACTCCTTGCACGCCCTTCAGTTCTCTGGAGGCGGTTCACAGGTAGTCGAAACTTAGTCGTCACCTCGTGCGGTCTATCGTTTTCTTGGTGCTCTTGTTTTTTCTACAAATTGCACACGCAATTTTAGATATTTTGTGTTCAGTTGGTGAAATAAACAATATGGATATGGAAGGTGAAGGTATTTATCTTTATTATAATTGCAATACAATAAACTTATCTCCATATCAAATATTTTTTATGAATTATTAAAAATAGATATAGAAAAATAAGCTATGATTGTTAAAATTTCTTAAACAAAAGCGTTTTTGTTTATGTTCCGGGCATGTCCGAGCTGTAGTGTATTATTTTCTATATAGTATAGGTCATTCCTCATAGAATCACAGAAAAAAATATACCGCTTTATTCCGCCATCTTGTTTGCCAGATATTTAAAGGCAGCTATATTAAATTTGGTTTTCTATGTGATTTGTAATAAATGATCTTTTATCTACAGGTTCCACTGACGCCTGTAAGATTATCACTAAAAAGCATTTTTATGAATTCATCAGACAATGTCCGAATAAGAAAATGTATTCAAAACTGTTATTTTTGGAAAAAAAGGTAGCCGAATTGACCAAGTGTACCGATAGTGAAGTTAGCCAATTACGACATTCTTTAAGTTATTTCAAGAGTGAATTTAAGCCAAAATGGGCAGCTGCAAGTTATAAGCATGAATTGAAGATTTGATTAATGAATTGAATACACGTATACGGCTGTGCAATTATTTAGAGCCAGTTTTAGAAACTTGCACAGATAAAGAAAATTTTTTACATTTAATTATTAAGTGGGGCTGCAATGGGTCTCAGCAAGCACAATAAAAGCAATAATTTGAAAATAATACGGAAAGCGATGCCAATATATTCCAAAGTTCTCTTGTGCCATTGCGTTTGCAAACGGAGATCAATGGACGAAAAAAAATAATATGGCAAAATCCAGTTCCTTCCTCTCCTAGATTTTACAGACCGATTCGTATACGTTTTGTTCATGAAACGAATGATGTCACGAAGGATGAAATTTTATATGTGGAAAACCAAGCAAGGAATTTGAAAAAAACATAAACTGCTTCCAACAATGGTGGATTGTAGAATACGTCATCAACTAAGAGGTGTTACATTTGTAGACTTACTGCCACGAATTTTAATAATTTAGAGAGGCGAATTGAAGTGCATCCCGATAGTTTAAGATTCGGCCTGTCTCTTCTCCACGCAAGAATTCGATTTTTCGAGTCATTACTACATTTATCGTATAAGCTTACCGTTAAAAAATGGCAAATCCGGTCAGCCGAGGAAAAGAGAATTGTAAAAGAGAAAAAGGAAGAGATCCAAAAGGCATTTCGTGAAGAAATGGGACTTTTGGTAGATATACCAAAAGCAGGTTTTGGAAACACTAACGATGGTAACACTTCCCGAAGATTTTCTGATCCAGAAGCTGCTGCCCGAATTACAGGCACAGATTATACATTAATATACAGATTTAAAGTAATCCTGGAAACTATTTTTAGTGGCCGCCTGATTGACACAATAAAGTTCAAAACCTACGCATTTGAAACCGCTACCCTGTACGTACAGCTGTAAGGGTGGCATCCGATGTCACCCACTGTACATAAAATCTTAATGCATTGAACTACAGTCATTGCACATACAATACTGCCAATTGGATTGCTATCGGAAGAGGCTGCTGAAGCCCGTAACAAGCATTTCAGACTCTATAGGCTAAATTTTTCACGATAGTTTGATGTATAAAATGCAATAAAGATATATTAAACCGATTGCTACTTACCTCAGATCCATTGTTAAGTAGCAACAAAAACCAACCTCCTAAGTAAAGTAAACCATTTTGTCCGGATACTATAAATCTTCTACTTGAAGTGGGCAACAAAGAAACCGAATGCAGTGACGTTGAACAGAATGATGAAAACGAAGAATCTGATTTTGATGAATAATTATCGTAGGGTTAAGTCTGTAACTTGTGATAGTGTACCTTTTTAAATTAAACAATCATTTAAAAACAGTCTCCGGTTGTTAATTTATGCATCTCCTCATAATATATTGCACATAATAATTATGGCCAGGTTTTTTGAGTAAATACTCCACTGTGCGCCGCAAAGTTGCCTGTCTGTCGGTCTTCTACAGAATGTACTTTGGAGAGTGTGCTCAAGTGCTGCATGTGCTCATGCTGTCATCTCCCTTTTGCTCGTAAATGCTCGTATTCATCTAACAAACATCTGCCCATACCGCGATTAAAATCCAGCGAAAGGCAGGATTGCTATCGTTGCACCAAACGACTAAACAAAGTTACATCATCACGTGACCCTTTGTTCACGCTATTACGATGTGTTCGTAACGCTATGCAAACAAAAATATATATCAAACAATGATTTTAATTTATATAGAGCATTAATTAAAATAATTCGTGGTTCCTTCTCGCACAGCGCGCGGGGCGTTGCCCCAAGGTCGTCTGCATTGAGCCGGATATGAGCGGCCCACGTCGTTTCCGCTACATATACTTACACCATTACTGTCCTTTTTGCATGAAACTCAGAGCCATTTACGAGTGTGATAAATATCTCTATATTATCAATAACAAATCTTTGTGAAGTACAGAACCATATTTATATCTATAAATATCGTCATTCTTAGGGTTCTGGAAACGGAACCCTTTCTTTTCTTTTTTTTCTTTTCTTTTATTTTTAATGGGTCCAGTTGAAAATCAGCGTTGTGGGTCAGAAGCTACAACACGAGCTGAGCTGATCGACCATTCCAGTTGCTTCTGTATTTAGATATAAGAAATTGTTGACCATGTAAAATGCGGGCACTGAATAAATGATTACTTTACTTTATAGGATCACATTGTTGTCCGTCCGTCTGTCAGTCATGACCCTTTATCTCGGAAACACGTGGAGGCATCGAGTTGAAATTAAAACCATATACTCAGGTCTACGGTTTCTTGAAGCTGTGAAAAAACAAACTTCAAAGTTAACGTGAAAAAAAGATGCGGCCGTTTATACCGCAATAAACTTATAATTCGACACTCTCAAGGGAATCAAAATTTGTAGGGTATTTTCCGTTGACCTAGAATCATGAAATTTGGCATGAAGCAACGTTATGTAGCACAAATAAGTAAAAAATCCGAGAACAGCAAATCTGTTGTTGCATCACGAAAAAAAAATTGCGATGATAAACTTACTTGTTTTTATAGCAAATAGGCAGCCGTTTGACCACTATCTCCTCTGACGGTAAGCGACGATGCGATCTAGCATGTGACACACTTGCCTAGAAGATACCTATTCCTTTTGTAACTGTCAGGAAACACAGACTCAGACAAAGAGTTCCAATCCTTAGCGATATGGATTACAAAATTGGCACCAAAAAGCTTAGTGTTACTCTTTGGTATATCAACCATATAATAGTGGCGCCTATTTGTAAGTCTGGTTGTCCAATGAAAAAATGGGGACGGTGGAACAATTCTGCTGCTCACTCTCCGAAATTGCTTCCAACTTTCAGTTAAATTATGTGGTTAACGTTTGGTTAGCGTTTTATATGGTTTAAATCTGCATTAACATTGTGAAGAGGGCACTCTATCTACTGAATTTCTTATCGGATCACAAATATTTAGAATGGACTTTAGGTGTGGATAGATACATAGGATATAATGTATTTTTTTTATTAATTTGCTTTCACAGTGCCATATTTCTATAAGATTTAAAATACATAACTGTAAAAAAAAACCACGCCTCCGTGCCGTCAACTGGGATACATAGATTATCCGGTTAAAGTAAAAAGATTTTTCGTGGTGAACTATTATATTATTAATATAGACGACAAAAGGTCGGGAGATGCTTAAACTAAGAGATTATTAATAATTTACTATTTAGAAGATTAATAAATCAAAAAGACGATAATAAATGCGACGATGCTTATACTCGTAAGAGTATATTTGAGGTGCTATAATTGATTAAAATTGACCTATTAAAATATGTCTTTTTTAGTCAAATAAACTGCTATTAAATATTCTTTTTTATTAAGTAATTAATACAGATCAATATCTTTATATATTTATTAAAAACTGTATGTTTTAAATATAAAAAAATGCCTTTCACAAAACATTGTTTGGAAATGTAGTATAATTCTACGATAATATTGAAAAAAAAAAAGATTTGGTTTAAGCGGGTGGCGAGAAAGGTGAGGGACAAAGTTCGTGTACCTATCTTGTACAAGATAAGGAGAAGCACGGCGCAATGGCGAGATCGGCATGATTTAACAATGGTATGCTTATTAAATAAAAGATTAAGGTTATCACCCATTGTCTATCTTCCTATAATTAGAAAAATACAATAAAAATGGTTTTTACGTACCTACATGTTAAAAAATAATCGAATTCACTTACATTAGTTTTTAATAAGACAACCTATTTGAAAAGAGTGATATAATTTTGAAATAAACATTAAGTATAATTCAACATTGTATAGTAAGATAGATTATGTTACTAAAAAATAGTAGTATTTTTTAAAAACCAGCGGATTAAAAAGAAGAAAATAAATATTTTCTCAGAATTGTGATGACTAATAACGTGGGGCGGGCGGTTTTCAGGCTTAACATAATTAATTAATAATAATATTATGACGTTTCAGGAATAAATTTGGTCAGGGTTTCATATAAAATATATTAAACGCAATATCCGTAAAAAAGTTGTTTTATTCTTACTAGGGTATTAGAGTTTGTAGTTTATTGAAAAGGAATTCCACAATCGATCAATAATTCGAAACTAAATAAACTTTCACCAGGAAATAAAACACTCATTGCTTATACAAAGTTTTATTTAATAGCTATTTACACCCTGAACACGTATTAAGTTCTTTCGAAGCCATTTTGCAACGATCACGCAACTAATACAATTGATTATGTGATTGCGTAATGATGTTATATATAATTCAACATTGGCACTGCACAACATATATTTATTCTAACAAACATACATAAAATATGTTTAATTTATATATATATATATACATAATTAAATATATTACAAAAATCATCATAGATATATACTGTAGATTTATAAAGTTGTTTAAGTAAAATACTCATATGATCATTTATAGATTAGTGAATATAGTTTTGCATTTGATATAATATATATGAAAAAATATATAGGGAGTGTTATGTAAAATAGTAATAATATAATATTCTTTACATTTCTCACCGATCAACCTAGCCCAAAGTAAGCACTATAAGGCTTGTGTTATGGATACTAGGGTAACGGATAGACATAAATATATGATACATATATATGTTATAATTATAAAAATATATATAAATAGCCATGACTCAGGTACAAATGCTGGTATTCATCACAAACATCTGCCCCTTCCGGGAAACGAACCCAGAAAAATATATACATATAAATATTCACATTTAATAAATAAAGATTATTAACGCAAATAATATACAATACTATTAGAAAGTTTAAAGCTTATCTACACACTTTATCTCTTCAAACATAATATTGACTAGTACTAATAATAAAATTTATTTACAATAAAAAAATCGTATAAAATATATCGTTCGTATCGCTTTGGGATTTTAAAAATATAATATAATAAATTATTCGTAGGTTCTTTTTATTTACCCGTGAAGTTGATCGTGTAAGATCCTGTGTTTGGGTCGAAGTTTTGCGCAGGGTGGCCTACGAAAGGGTTGTAATTCTGGGGCTGGTAGTTCTGAGATTGATAGTTCTGGGGCTGGTACTTCTGGGGCTGATAATTCTGGGGCTGCTGGTAGTTCTGGTATTGATTGTAAGGTTGAGGAGTATACGCCTGATAAGAGAACTGCGGTTGCTGGTGGTAGATTTGACTCTGTGGTCTGAAATCTTGGACTTGCTGGGGGAAAGTTTGTGGGGATTGGTCGAAGAGGTTGGACTGAGTGTAAATCGGGGATCTAGTAGGCTGCGGTGCTGGTTGAGGTTGCTGATATGTTGACTGCTGGTATTGGTACTGCGGTTCGGGAGCTGGTCTGGGTGTTGCCGGCTGGAGGAATTGGCGGAAGGCGGATGGTCTTCTTTGGGTCTTTCCATTGTATTTTGGGTCTTCGTAGATGCGAGGATCTTCACGGTATTGACCGTCGTCTTCTTGTCCATCGGTTAGGGCGTTGGATGGGTTGTCGTTCAAGGTCGGTGGGGGTACCATTATACCGGTTCCTTAAACAAAAGATTTATATATTTATAACCAAGAAGAGCTGATAAGCATAAACTTGCATTTCTTTACACGTGTATAAATGAAAAACCAACTGTAATTTAATTTCTCATGAAAATAATATGAAACAAATTTATCAAACCATCCATATAAAATTACGGTCACAGTTTTTGACCGTGAACTCCGAAACTACTCAACTGATTTTGATTGATTGATGATCGATTATTTTTTTTATTTTGTTGGATATGTCCCTACTTAGGACATAGGCTATCCTATGTCCTAAGTAAGTTTCATTTAATTTGTATTTTTTTCTGCAAGTTGTAATATTTGAGCCGCAGCATGGCCTGAATATTATAATTTTGCATATTATATAATTCTTAAGCAAATTTGTGTCTTTTTCGTATAATTTTGTATTTTATATTGATTATTGAAACGTAATAAATAAATTAATATACCAGGAAATCAGAAACGACGAATGTGCTACCCAGATTAATATTAGATTATCGCTTGTTTCAACATAAGAACCTATAAAAAATATCGAATTAAATTAACAGATACCTCGAGTACACTTTATTTATTTTAACCAAATAAAAAAAAGGAAATTAGTTTTTCAATGTACGTTTAACGTAATATTATCCACGTTTATATATCCATTTTATTTTCGTCAACAAAATTTCTACAGCTTTATAAATAAAATATACAAAATTGTAATTCAATAGCGCAGCCAATTACAGAAACTCAATATGTTTACAAGCAATAAATTAAGGTTAATTTACACCAATAAGTTTGTGGAACTCACTGCCAGAGGATATCAGAAAGGTTCAAACTCTTGGATCCTTTCGCGGTAGAGTTAAAAGTTATTTCCTTTCCTCCAATATTTATTAACGCTCTTTTATCTTTATTTCTTTCTTATTAGTATTTTATATTCACCATTATATATTTCCTTTTTTCCTCTCAATATGCGCACCCATTTCATTATTATCCTTATATCTTTATTTATTCTTTTCACCCAAGGTTGCCTGGAAGACATCGCTGTTTAGCAATAAGGCCTCCTGTCTGTATACTTTTCTTTGTTATTTTTTTTTCTCTCTGTATCCTATCTGTGTGTGCAATAAAGCGTAACTTTCTATTATTATTAATATGATTCCGATACAAGTATTGAAAATATTATCTCCTGTAGACTTTATAAAAAGACAAATCAACCTATATTTTAATGTAAGGTCATCGCTATAAACCTAATATATTATAAACAAAACAAACCATTCTTTTATCATTACATTGTACTACTAACATTGTAAGTATTACGTTTAACTTTTTTTTAGTTTAAGAGTAATTAATGTTTTAAGAGAACAGTTATACTTATTTATGTTTTTAGAGCGTGAAGGTCGCTGTTACGACACCATTTTGCTCAAATTGGATATTTATCATTTAATTGCTGTTTAACGGTATTTCATAGAAATTGTATAACTCCAAATGTTTGGTTTGGTAACTTAGCAAGTATTTTCCCAAACTATACTTTAACTACATATAAAGTAACTTGTATGATACTGTTATAAGTTCGTTTTTAAATTTAATTTAAAATCTAGTTGTAACAAACCATATCTAACTAACTTTCGCACCGACGGTCCTGGATTCGAGAAAGGGCAAATGTTTTTTACGAATACGAGCATTCGTACTATGGGTATTTATATATTTTCTATGAATATTACTTATCTATGTATCATATATGCATGTCTATCCGTTACCCTAGTATCCATAACACAAGCCTTACAGAGCTT
This sequence comes from Calamotropha paludella, assembly GCA_927399485.1. Lineage (NCBI taxonomy): Eukaryota > Metazoa > Arthropoda > Insecta > Lepidoptera > Crambidae > Calamotropha > Calamotropha paludella. The sequence goes on along the minus strand of OV656806.1, from coordinate 717,815 downwards.
ACTTTGGATTAGGTTAATTGGTGTGAATTTCAGAAATTGTTATTATCATATCTAGATACCGCATCCAAATCGGTTCACCCGTTTAAGAAGCCACAGACAAATACACGGACGGTCACACAAATGAATACATATAAATATCAAACTTATCTCCCTATTTGCGTCGGGGGTCAAAAATATTCAAAGTTCTTATACTTTTTGTTATTCAAGCATTTAACTGATAGAATTATACATCTAAAGAAATTATTACTGGAAAATAATGAACTTCTCCCATTTGTCAAGCGAGATACCTAAGACATATATGTTTATAAGTATTAATAATTATAGAAAAAATAATCTTTATTTAGTGTTCTATGCCATCTGTATGCATATTATTTTGAGATTTACCGCGTTTATTACTTATTTTCAAGCTAATTAAAAATTAATTCTAAAAAATACATCTAATTTTACTTCACTTATTGTGATTAAATAAAATTGAATTATCAATATTTTTATGAAGATTTTAAATTACTACATAAGTAGCGATCTCTAGTACTATCTTATTTCCCATACAAGCTACATGGCATGCATAATTTTAATATACCAATGTATGTTGATTGATTTGATTGATCTATTTTGTGTGCTAACAAAATAAATGAGTGACAAGAACTTCACATGACTATACTATTCGTATAAAATCTTTTCGTGAGAAAAAGACATCAACGCGTTACTATACCTAAACGTTGTAAATATAAGTAACGCAAAACTGTTGATTACAGATTTCTGACTAAAATAAACCTAATAAAGTATGAAGAAGTCGTATTTAAATTTATAATATTTATTTAAATAAAACAATTTTTAATGACTATTTGTGATATTTTATATTTCATCCTGACGCTTCGGTAATGCTCGTCATGCATGTTCTACTACCTACATACACAATATTTTGATCGGGCACGTTCTTAACTGTTAAAATTTGATACTAGCTGCTTAAACAAATAAAAATTGTTCTATTTTGCATTTTATTTAGTTATTAAATTTCCACTACGATTACAATGTACACTACTGAATCAACCACCAGTTCGGAAATTGGGAAGTCCGAAAAGAACTGGCGAAAGAAACTCAAGCAGGGGGACAGACCTCCATCTCACTTTTATTATTGGAACGAAGTTCCTTATGGGGCGTTGCAGAGGGGTACCCTAGCCGGGAAAAACCGTCCGTAGCGTTAAACAAAAAGCGTAAAATTTTTATGTGGGATGGCTATACAGTGTCGCATGTATATTCTACGTGATGACTGTTATTATATGTTTTTATAAATCATTGTAAATAAAATAAATGTGTTAAGATAATTTTGTAAAGTAGTTTCTTTGATTTTTATCGAAAAAAATCATAATAAAAAATGTATACCCGAATAATTATTTTCTTTATACCTCGAATAGAACTTAAAATTAATAATAGGGGTTAAAGTATGAAATTGCCGTTTTATTGCAATAGGTTCTTTGAATTGACATAGAATCTTCATGGTTTGAGGTTTTCGAATGAAACTTTTTTTAAATGGTTTCTATGATGTTCTTTTTTTAAAAAATGTAAAACATTTGAATATCGACTTTCAATTGTTTTTGTTATTCAATTTAGACAAGAAAGATGGATACTGCGAAAATTCGAGTTATTTTTGAATACGAGTTCCGACGCGGAACTAACGCGGCAGAAACAGCCCGCAATATCAATGCTGCGTTTGGAGAGGGGTCTACTAATGAACGCACCGTGCGATTTTGGTTTAAACGCTTTCGTGATGGAAATTTCGACTTAAAGAACGAGCCACGAGGAAGACCGCCCACACAGGTAAATAACGATGAATTAAGAGAGATAGTGGAAGCCGATCCTAGTCAAAGTACCCAGGAATTAGCGGCATGGTTTAACGTTACCTTACCCACAATATTGACTCACTTGCGTCAAATCAATAAAATAAAAAAATACGAAAAATGGGTGCCTCATGATTTGACTGATCTGCAGAAAGAAACGCGTGTTGAAACTTGTGTTGCCTTGTTGAACCGGTACAGAAATGAAGGAATATTGGATCGAATTGTAACATGTGATGAAAAGTGGATTCTTTATGATAACCGGAAAAGAAAAATGCAATGGCTGACCCCAGGTCAAATGCCACAACAGTGTCCTAAAGCAAAACTTACCAATAAAAAGGTAATGGTAACTGTTTGGTGGTCTCAGCATGGTGTTATTCACTATAGTTTTCTCCGATCTGGTCAAGCAATAACGGCAGATGTCTATTGTGCCGAACTCCGAACCATGTTGACAAAACTAGCAGTAAAACAGCCCCGACTCATGAATCGATCTTCACCATTATTGCTCCACGACAACGCGAGACCTCACACAGCACGAGAAACCATTTTGACCCTTCAGGAACTGCAGTTAGAAACCATTCGTCATCCTCCGTATTCACCAGACCTTGCTCCAACGGACTACCATTTTTTTCGTGATTTGGACAATTATCTACGTGACAAGAAGTTTTCTTCCCAGGAGGCAGTACAAAATGCTTTCACACAGTTTGTGCAGTCTAGATCGTCGGAATTCTATCGCAAAGGCATTAATGACCTTCCCATTAGATGGCAGCAATGTATAGATAATAATGGCAACTATTTTGATTAAATAAATTTGTTAAAAATTTAAAAAATAAACAATATAGATTTTCAGTACAAATCGGCAATTTCATACTTTAACCCCTAATATTTATATAATATAGAACTACCTATCCGGTGTCCCGTGACACCACACGACTTTTTTTTGCAAATTTTTATTTTATTTAAAAGTGTAATGTCTGTGTCAAATATAATTGTGAAATTTTTGTACGAGCGCCCCTAGCGGTAACTACCAAGAACTAATTAATATTTCAAAACCGTTTGGTGCAGTGGTAGCGATCGTGCCTTTTGCACCGACGGTTCTGGGTTTAGGACACAGTAGAGACATTTATTTGTGTGAAGAATACGAGCATTTGTACGGAGTCATAGGTTTTTTAAATATGTTTCTATACATACATATTACATATCTATGTATCATATACGTATTTATATCTGTTGTATATAAATCTATATTCTGAACAACGAGCATCTACTACATGAACTTGTATTAAGGTATCAGAAAATCTCTATGTTCTGAAGGTCAATAACTAGAATATGGTTTTACGATTTTGCATCAATATGATAAACATCTTAAAGTAAGTATGTTGTCATAGCACTTATGAGTCACGTGTCTCGATATAGATTACTTTCTAAGTTCAGAAATACACTCAGTTGTAATTATGTATACAAGCTTACGTCATCTTACCATCAAGGACACCAAATACTGCAAATTGATTATAGTGTTATTATTGCGCTAAATTTAAAAAAATGTAATGAATCGAATTGACATCCATTACCCTAGTATCCATAACAAGCCTTATAGTGCTTACTTTAAACTAGGCTAATTAGCGTGAATGTAATCAATATTATTATTATCAAATATTATAAATCCTAGTAAGATTGTATAAGTTTTTGTGTGGCAATGAATTATACTCAGTTTTGTAAGCCAAATATACAAAAAAGTATTAAGTGATTGTTTGTTATTCTTAAAATAAAAGTGACCAAAATACATATCATGAATGTTAATTTATAAAACGGTTTTAATACACATTTTAGATGTGACCTAAAGAACGCCTGATATAAATGTGATAATTGCTTAAAAATATCTTAAGTACTTACGCCATTTCTAACATTTTCTACATTCACTAAGACTTATTACTTAATTTATAGCATGTTTTTTTGTGAAACGTAAAAGTTTCGGTTATTGATTTTGATTGCAGTCATTAATTAATTCGATAAATACATTTTATGATGCTTATCCAGTTCTCAGGTATGTTTATTTAAAGTTTTAGCAACTTTTGCCGGTGAATGTTGAAGATGTCTGCTCACGTTACGTAACTTGAATACTAATTCAAGAGCATAGCTTCAAGTTAACTATCAATTTCGTTGCTTAAGTAGGCTCATAATAATTCTTACATTCACACCAATTAGTCTAGTCCAGGGTTAGCACTGTAAGGCTAGGGTTATGGATACTAAAGTGGTGCTTCCGCCAAAGGGACCCACAAGGCTGCAGGACAGAATGAAGGCACAACGACGATACATTCGATCACCCACTGGACTTCGTCGTTGTCTTTGTCGGGTGGGTGACCGAAGGGGAGCCCCACATAACTCCGCTGTCTACCCAAGCAGCGGAGTATGCATAAGGCGCATTTCTTATGCACATGCTTTCAAAAAAAAAAAAAAAAGGTTATGGATACTAGGGTAACATAACATATATAGATATGTATATCTAGAGTTAACCTTGCTCGAGTTCAGCTATGATGCTCTATATTTTAGCCTCTAAGTATAGGTTAAGTTAGTTAAGTAATATAGTTTGGTAAGTAGTTTATAAGGTTCGATGAAATTGGCATGTTTAAAAAAACAGTTTCTTAAAAAAAAGAGGAAGAAAAAGATACCGCTGGTTTGCGAGAATATCGACGCAACTCAAAATCCTGTCAAGTTGAACTAAATGTGCCAAACGGTCTTAAACCTTTGATATATTATTATTATTATTATTATCGTTAACAGAAATAAAACGCAGATATCGCGCCACCGTTCGCCAGAAAGAGATACATAAAATTTTTTGGTATGCGATAAATGATTTAATATGTAATTTGAAAACCTTATTATATAAAATCAAAATATATATATAGAAACATACTTTATACTTAATAAATTGTATTTGTATCCTTTGTAATTAGAAGGAGCGGGCCCTCTATATTTTATACTTAAGAGAGGATTCAGCCCCAGCCATTCGTTGTCTATGTATTTAAAAGACATTGAATAATTATTTTTTTATTTTTTTTTCATATAGACAAATACCCATGAGTCGGGTACGTATGTATTCATCTGCCCCTTCCGGGACTGTAGTCCAGGTCTGATAATACAAAAGGCAGGACCACTACCGTTACAACAAAAGTTCGTCATTATTGTTTATTCAAATAATGATTATTTTTTAAATGTTGACCTGTTTCACGACATATTAATGGCACTAATTTAAAGTGTAGTATGTTAAAATATCTTGTAGCTATACTGGATAAACACGACCCTAAACGGAACCACAAAAGATAAAAATAAGAGCACCAAATTTTTTTTTGTGTGTGAAAAAAGACATTATCGATTTTGAGTTGTAGCTGTAGATTGAGCTAATATCGTAGTGTTTTTGATTGTGATTTCACTCCATAACTATGCATTTCTAATGTAAGTCCTCATTAAGATAAATCTTTGTAATAATGTGGAAAATAAATTGTCTTAAAATACGAGTATTATTAAATGTCTTTTTTTGTTTTTTGAATTTAATGAATGAAAGAATTTTTATGTTTACACTTCTTTGAAACAAAACACTTGTCGGATCTTCCGGAACTTATCGGAAACTTTCCGGATCTTATTGACCCGTTTATATTCACTATTTTTTTAAATCATGATGATAAGACTGTTTCTCAGTAGAACGCTGTTATATGGTGACTAAGAGAATGGCCAAAAATGAATCCGAACGTCAGTATTTAAATAATCGGTATCCGTAACAGCATATATTTTTTTTTAAAACAAGCTTTTGTTTTTACTTGTTAATAAAACGAACTAAAAATTTTAAATGCCTAAATTCGATGGTGTTGTGTCGTTTTATTGTGGAGTTTCTATGGCCACCTTCGAGCTCCAGCATCAGACCCTGGTTACCATATAGCATCGAAATACTTGTTAATACGAATCAAACGAGCCCAAACTCGATGGGGTTGTGTTATTTTATTGCGGTGTTCCTATGGCCACCTTCCAGTTCCAGCATCAGATCAGTTCCATGTCATCATAATATTGCATTGCCACGCGACACTGTCAATATCAGCTCAATCGAGAACCGGGAAGTGGGTTAATTTAACTTGTAAGGTTTCAATACAGACACCGGGACAGGGGAAAGTAAATGAAAGCTTGTAAAAATAGAATTATTAAAATAATGACAATGGTTAAAAGCAAACATACCTTGAGGCTCAAATCCTCGCTGACTGCTTGCTCCATAGGATATCTCCCTGGTCTTCCCGCTCTCATCGATGTACCCATACTTGCCGGCCACGTCCCCGTTCGGATACTTGGTCTCAATCTTGAAGGATCCATCAGCTGCTTCATACCCGTAGCTGTATGACCCATCATCATTTTGTCGGTTGATTTGCTTCAGGATCGGCACTGGTGTTGTGGTAGGGCCGTTATAGTTCTGACACGAAACCAGCAGCCAAGCTGCGCTGAACAGAAGAGTCTGGAAGAGATAATTTAATCTTTAATTAGAGACAACTAATTATAGCTGAGTTTTTTATTTATTAGAACAACCAACAAGGTCATACACTTGCATTTTAAATGCAAAATCGAACAATTTGATTATTGTAAAAAAAAATATCAGTTAGGAACGTGCTAAATTAAAATATTGGGAAGGTAGTAGAAAATATATTACGGCCATTGCCTTAGTCATCCTATGATCACGGCACCTGTAAAGGAGTCCAAACGTCAGGATTAAATATTAAAAAAATATGCGCAAAATCCGTAAAAAAAGTTGTTTTATTCAAATGTAAGAATTAAATATATACTATACATGTGAAAAACTTAATGATATGAACCGCTTAAATTAAGTGTTGCCTTACATAAAGGTTTTCACTGAAAGCATAAAAATAAAAGCTTAAAATCAGAAGCCATCTTAATCTTTTTTAATAATCATGAGCTAATATTTTTTAAGATAAATTATTATAATAGAAAAATACTAGAAAAAATCGACTCGGGTCACAAGTGAATCTCAGGCGGGAATTCGGCTAGACTAGAAAGAATCGACTCGGGTCACTCACTTGTGACCCGAGTCGATTTTTTCTAGTATTTTTCTATTATAATAATTTATCTTATAAGATCGCATTGAAAATGCATAAAAAATATAAAAATTATAAATCTAATATTTTTTAATGCTAATAAATTGGTTATTTACATTTTTTTCAAATTCAAACAAAAATAATCAAAAATGAAATCATGAATAAGGACTCAGAACTCTCAGCGAGACATTAACGAGCACATTAAACATGCAAAAAAATATGTTTTTCCTATATATTCGTGAGCATTTTCTTAAACCATGATAATGATAACGGGAAATATCAAGATCATTGTTGTAAATTTTAATTTTCATAATAATTGTGGACAGTCCGAAAATCCATTAACTATCTTATAGAGAAAAGTTTGATCGATCCTTTTACGTTTGCCTTTTAGATATTTATATGTTCCTTCCATCGGACATCAAGTCGTACTGCGGGCTACCACCCTTTCTTGGATACTATTCATGTCGTAACAAGCGCTTCTTAACATCTTTTATGCGCATAGCAAGAGTGGAACTACCTCCCTGCGTCTGTATTTGCGAGTACTTATAATCCATCCGTTATCAAAGCCAGGATGAATAGGCTAGGGTTAGCTCTTTCCATCGTGGATCCTGTATTGGCGGCTTGATTGGGATCAAATGCGAACCCATAAAAAAATATCTCAATGTTACAAAAAACACAGTAAAAATTAAATTGATTATTCATAATTTTGTGCCTCAATTACAACATTTATGTATGTGCAAAGACCTTGATCTTGCGCTTGCACACAGGAACCTGTTTTAATAACAACCGCCAGCGCGTGAGCACACACTTTCGAAATTCAGATCAAGTTTAACTACCTACTATTCAGAACATACGTATTCATCTATACGTATCACTTATTCACTATAATCCTTACAAATATTATATACATACATATATATACATCTATAATTACTTGACCGATTTTAATGACTTTTTTACATATTGCTGGATTTGTTCCAACACAGGAAATATGATATTTCATTTAATTCATAAATAAAAAATATGCAAATTACAATAACTCAGCGACGAGTAGCCGAATTAGCTAGTATTATTATAGATATTTCTGACGACCAGTTCGAGTCCCGTAGGGCAAAAAATTTGTGTTGAAAATGAAAAAAATCATCAAAATCGGTTAAGTAGTTTCCGACTTCATCGCGGTCAAACACTGTGGCAAGGAATTTTATATATAAAGATGTTTTTGAACATCGGATCGCATCGTATTTCCAACGCTAAATTGTATCATAATCATTAGAAATGCTGTTTTTAATAAGCTGATTCATACGACTCAATTTTATACCAAATTATCTCCTTTGCATACCAACAGGTATTTCTATGAAATTATTTTGCGACACTCGAAATATTGTTACAAGGCTGTTAAATAAATTGTATCAATAAGCGATTGTCTAAGCAATTAAACCACAGCCTTCGGGTAAAACTTGATATAACTGCGATATTGCAAATGTGTATTTAATGCCTTGTAATAAAGCTTCAATAAATTTCTTGTAGCGAATACATAGCTTTTTTGAATAATTCTATACGACTTATGTGACTAGATTATTTAACTACCCTTTGGTAAAACGGTAGCGGTCCTGCCTTTCGCACCTACGGTCCTGGGTTAGAGTCCCGGAAGAGGCAGACGTTTGTGTGATGAAAACTAGCATTTATACCTGTCGGTATAGGCAGACCAAGACTAACTGTCAGGGACCAAATAGAGGTGTCCTGAAAAAAGGCCAACACAAAAGTACCCTTAAACGACAAGCTTGTATGAAAAGGCTGATGACAGTTGAAGAGGCAAGAGATATATGTCAAGTGAAAATAAGTAATATCTGCCTATCCCTGTGTGTATTAATGTACTTATTAATACACAAGACAGATAACAATAATTACAAAGAAAAGTACATATAAAATAACACAGTTAGAATTGCAATCTAAAGGTTCATCCTGACCACAGATTATAACGAAATATTGTTCTTATAGTTGGATATGCGTGAGTTGTATCTGGTGTTAAAAGCCATTTGGCATTATCTTAAATTCACGCGAATGTTCGAGAATTCTCACCTGTTTCTCACATATTTTGTAGACTTTTCACTAAGTGTTAAAGACTATAAATACAGAATAAAGATACAGCGTGCAATTTTGTAAAGAGTAGAGATTCCCGCATAGATCAGAGAATTCCACCTTCTCCGAAACTGCCATTCATCTCTCGCCTCATCAACTCTCGTTATATATTCCATACAAGCTTGTCAGGGGCGCTTATGGCCTGGCTTTTTTTCAGAATATCCACTATTTGGTCTCTAAAAGCTTTTACCGATTTGCCCATGTACTTTGTTATTATTGTATGTTTTGTCAGTCTTCTTTCGTACATTCTCTTTACATGTTCAAATCATTTAAGCATTCCTTTTCCTATATGTGTCGCTAAGTCTTTTTCTACATCACATGGCATCTTTATCACACATTTGTTTCATTTAATGCAATATACACATTATCCCTTATAAAAAAGTTCGTTAAATTTGCCAATGAAAAAAATCGACATGTCTCGAGAATTTTCACCAGTTTCTAACATATTTGGTAGACATTTGATTAAGCAAAAGACTACTCAACCTTAAGTGCATGTCAACTACGAAGAAGCTTAGGCTAATACAATTGGTCACCCAACAAAACACTATAAAATACACATAGTATAAATTTGCTTAACCTCTTTGATCATAGATCTTACACGAATTGCGCCATCTTATCTGATCTAATTAGTATCACCATTGCACCGGTAAAAAATCTTGACCATCTAATTAACATTACCAAGATATGAGGCGGTCGTAATGAAACACTCGACCGCGGCCAGTGAATGTCCTGCGGCCTTGACAACCTGTGGTTTTTACAAAAAGGAGCAAAACCGACTCTACCTTCTGGAATTTCAGCTACTAGGGGCCATACATAAAATACGGCACACGAACTTTAGGACTTTTAACCCCTCACTCGTCCTTTTTGTCACATTTATGGCTCTCCTTCGGTCACCCATCCGACATCGACAACGACGAAGGACTGATGTAACGTCAATTTTCAAATTTTTCATTGTTGAAGTGTTCAAGTATTAACAAATGTAAGTAGAGATCGTAATTTTTTTGTGATTTTAAGTCACATATAAATTCCACGTTTTAGTATTTTAAAATTTAACATGTGACGTCACAAAGTTTTTCGGCGAACCCTAATGGTAACATAAAACGTATCAAAACCAATATAAACTTCTGGAACCTTCTTTTACCCAGAAGAAATCATTTATGGGTTTTAACTAAATCTCTAAAATTCGTTTGACAATCAATTTGTAAGATACCTACATAAACAGGCAGAAAATATATGCGAAGCAATCGGGCGAATAAAAAACCAATACTGATCATATAGAATGATAAGCATTTGCGTTCATTGTCAACAATGGAATCCAATCACAGCAGGAATAGATCGTGATGTCGATATCAATACAGTTGCGAAACTATAAGAAACCTTTTAACATAATAATGTCTGTATTAAGAAGGCCGCTCACTGACATAGTTTAGTAAAACAATCATTATTTTTATTGTATATATATATGTCGCAGTAAGATAGATAAAGCCGTAATATAGTTATATCCCTAGGGATATAATTATATACCGTAACATAGTTATACGAAAACGATTCATTACTATCTCACTAGGAATATAGTTATAAAACGGTCCAAGTTTAGTGATATACTTATATTACTAGATTTAGTTCAGTGGTATAAATATATTACTTGATTAACCTTAGTGAAATACAAAGCTACCATATATAATTAAATAAAACAATATTAGTATATTGGTTTTATCTTTATCTAAAAAATCAACTTTATGTATCCTGCAGTTAGTTACAATACTTTGTGACATTAACACGTATCAAAGTAATTTCAATTATAATTAAAACGATTAAATTAAATAATTTTTGGAATTTAAACAATAACAATACATTAAAATTTTTATATATTTTATGCATTTTCAATGCGATCTTATAAGATAAATTATTATAATAGAAAAATACTAGAAAAATTCCCGCCTGAGATTCACTTGTGACCCGAGTCGATTTTTTCTAGTATTTTTCTATTATAATAATAACAATACAATTAAAACCAATCAAACATTAAAAATCTTTTAAAGCTAATCAACAGTTATGAGATTTCTTTACTTCTTATCCACTAAGTTGAGACCTTGGTTTTTTTTAAAGTATTTTTTAATTTTTGTTCAGACAAGAAGAGGAATTATGATACCTAGAATTACATAGCACTAAATGCTTTTTACAGGCACATCTTTTAGTAGAACACTGTATATTCGATTTTTCTACAGGAACATTTTAAATAACCTTGACCAACAAAGCGCGACAATTTTTGGCATATTTCTCTCAGTGACAAGTTTTCATTTGGTATAGGACCATTCAAAGTAATGTTTGAAAGCTGTATTGCATTTCTGGGTAACCAATCTTTCAGGATCCCAACTGATGTTCCAATTTTATGACTTTCATTTATGAACATTTCGTGGACACGAGTAGCATGAATGTGCTCCTGTACAATCTTTGCCGCAAACTACACATAAAAGTAAGCTATTTCACTAAACTTAATCTAGTAATATAAGTATATCACTAAACTTGGACCGTTTTATAACTATATTCCTAGTGAGATAGTAATGAATCGCTTTCGTATAACTATGTTACGGTATATAATTATATCCCTAGGGATATAACTATATTACGGCTTTATCTATCTTACTGCGACATATACATACGAACACTTTATTGTGGTTTTTTTCATTTTATTTTAGTCTTATCTTTTTAGTGATATTAGCTGACCTGGCCACGCGTTGTTTGAAAATGAAACCTATCCTATGTCCTAAGTCAGAACAAATCCGGCAAAATGAAAAAGAAATCATCACAGTTGGTTGGATAGTTTCAGAGTTCATCGCGGTCAAACACTTTGCCAGGGATTTTTTATATAAATTATCATCATAGTCAGTTATTATAATTGGTAATTTTTTTATTATAAGTTAAAATGAAACCTATGCCTTGTCAAAAAAAACAAACCCAGCAAAGTGAAAAAAATCCTCAAAATCGGTTGAGTGGTTTTGGAGTTCATGGCAGTCAAACACGTGCCACGAAATTTTTATATATATAGATGAACTTTTACCCCGATCTCCAACCAACTCAGACCATTTGATCCATGGGCCCATCAGCTCTTATCATGATTCAAATTAGGCTGTTAAAGAGAAACGGCACTATAGACCGTATTGCGCTGTCTCACTTTGAACTACCTAGATAGTGATGTACGACCATAAGCTACAAAATTAGTTTTTTTTTATTTATAATTTTTTAAATTAATATATATATTTTTTAATTTGATAGTGTGAAAACTAAACAAATTAATTCTATTCTATGTAAAGTAAGTCGAACGATCTTATGAAATTGACAGATTTGTAACATTCGCATATACGACTGGATAATTAGCAAATGCCTATGCACTTATGAGTGCATTTGCCGAGAACGCAATGAGAGAAAAAACGACCTTTCTTCGACGCTTGCGCATATGCGTAGCGAACCACATTCCAAGGGATCTATAACCATTTCGCGGCGTTACACTATTAGCATACTCGCTATGTAAATGACAGTCATTGTTATTGATAGGCTTAACGAATACATTGTTTATTGAGCGAAGCTCTCTTTTAGGCAACTCACAAATTTCGCTTGTCTCCCTCCTGCTACTTAACGGTTCAACCGATTCGAACGAATTTTGACATGAACATACATGATTATAACCTGACGGACATAGGCTATGTAAAAAAATATCGACTTTACCATGGAGGAATAATCACCGAAAGAAAAATTCAAAAGCTGATCACAGCCAAACCGCTGATACTATATTGATGAAATTTGGCGCCAAAACTCACATCGTGGTCGTAACTAATGTGCAAAAAAAGTTTTGAAATCGGACATACCATGGAGGAATAATCACCGAAAGAAAAAATCAAAAGCTGATCACAGCCTAACCGCTGAGACTACAATCATGAAATTTAGGTGAGGTTAGGTAACGTAGTGCTTCGCTCAGTATTTGCAAACAGAAGCAGCATTGCAGACCTAGTATTAAATGGAAGCTTATTCAAAATGTTTGTAAGTTTCAGTGCGAAATCTTTTAACATTAAGTTGAATATTATAATTTTTAATGGGTTTACTCTTGATCACAATCAAACCCGAGGGCCAAATAGGATCCACGATGGAACGAGCTAACCCAGAAGGTGCCTATTCACCCTATCTTTAAAAACGGAAGGGTTATAAGTATTCGGAAATACGTTATTAGTAAAGTTAGGGGTTATAAGTAATCGGACGCAGGGAGGGAGTTCCACTGCTATGCTGTACGTCCAGTACGGCTTGTCTTATTAATTTGTCAATTTTATTTATTAAATATGAACCTTCTTATATTTAGTTCTTACAGTTCTGCGTCTATTAAAATAAAATATATATTTCTTAACGTTTCTCTAACTGTAACTACGACTCCTATGAAGGAGTCGAAACGTCTGAATTAGATATAAAAAACAAAAAAGTTGTGTAAAAGTGGTTTAACTTAAAATAATCTTCCTATTCATTCATCATTAAAGTGTTTTACGTTTAATAGTACTTTTTTATCTACTTCAACATACGATTATATTTTGTTATTAATTATAAACAGCAACGTTCTTATTTTTCTCTGTATTAATTAAAATTAAAAACAACTGGTATTTTATGTGCAAAACTTACGGAATGAAATGACTGCGTTTAAATTGTTTCGACCTTTTATTTCAATGCTTACGGAAATAAAACATTTAACGTTAAAAGCTACTAATTACAGTTATCGTAATAACACGAATTAAACGAATTAATATGGGGTTTGCTCGGTAAAAATATTTTAACTCCTATTTAATTCACAATCATGTCAAAGTTTGTCTACAGAGATTATCCCTAAAACAACTGTGCCAATTTCAGAATGCATATAAATTATTTTTATATATATAGACATAAAAAACCGTTACTAGCAAGCTATATGCAAGCAAGTTACATAGGTGTATTCCGTACCAATTTAGATAAAGCTTTTTATCATTAAAAATTCATTCAAGAAATTCGTAAATTTACTACACATTTCTACAGAGGCGGCTTTACCTATGAAGCAGGGTGTGCGTTGCACACGGTCCTAGGGGGCGCTTAGCACTTTCAAAAATGTGCTGATCAAGTAAGAATAGAATGTCGTTTTGTTTACAATTTCCATTTACGACATTGATATACATAACATCTATATCGACATGTGTACATTTAGGCTTCTTAGGGATGTTTACCTTGTATAATTCTAAATACACTCAGTCAGGACATAATGGCATCCAAAACTGGCAAATTTGTTTAATCAATTTGCAATTTAATTTTAAAACAAAAGAGTTTATTATCCATTGGGGAATTTTGACAGTTTGCCGTAATGTACTTTTATTTATACCCATTCCATTTTGACCACGCGCATACTAGATGGCGCTAGGTAATGTTTGCACAAGGGCGCTACATGAGCTAGAGATGCCTCTAGATTTCTAAACACATTAAATTGCTTAATTATAATTTTAATGTTTCCAGATGTACACAACATATTAATCTTCATATATTATAAGTATTTCATATTATATAAACATTTAAACCTGGTTAATGAAAGTCATTATGTGTTTGTTGCAATGTAATTCGCATTCATAATTATTAAACGTACAAGTGTCATGGCGCCCAATCTTCAATGAATTATGTACCATACGCAATTCTAACAGGTACGAGCGACTTACATAATTGATTCGTAACTAGGTGGCCTCGAGAAAGAAATTGATCAACTAAAGTGATCTTTAATTTGTAAGCGAGACGGTGCTTTTTATGATAATGTGTGGTCAGGAATGCAATGTCATGTACCGTACAAAAAAGGGTCGTATTAGAATGACGCATGATCTAATTTATAAGACACTTTTATATTGCTAAATCGGGTGATCAAATATTTATAGTCAAGGATAATTTATAACATAGCCCTTTTTACAACAACGTGTTCGATATTTAAATATATAAATATAATATAATGTAATATTTCTTACATTCACACCAATTAGCTCAGCCCAAAGTAAGCACTATAAGGCTTGTGTTGTAGATACTAGGGTAACGGATAGACATAAATATATGATACATATATATGTAATATTTATAGAAATATATAGTATACCCATGACGTAGGTACAAATGCTCGTATTTATCACACATCTGCGGCACTCGAACCCAGGACCGTCTGTGCGAAAGGCAGGATCGCTATCGTTGCACCAAACGATCGCAAAAAAATCACATACCTTGTACTGAAGCCAGATAGCTAACGTACTTGTGCTATGAACTATGACTATCTATGACTTTAGAGTTCTGAGTTATCCTTGAAGTTAGCCTATTCACTTTAACAGCTAACTTCATGGTGTCGTTTTTCTTTGCGTGTTGCGTACGCAACTTCCGTTACATGCAAAATTTCGCCTTCAATGCGCCAAAAGAAGTAGAACTTGAAAAAATTAACGCATAATGATATCTTGCTGTCAATCGAAGGTTATAAAATGTTAAGATAAAATTTTCAACTCAATTTTTTTTAAATATTAATTAGTAAGTGCGTAAATATAATAAGAAGCATTTTTTTATTTAGAATAGAGTCGCTTTTGATTCTAATCAAGCCCGGGGGCCAAGACAGAATCAACGATAAAACGAGCTAACCCGGAAGGTGCCTATTCATCCTGGCCTTGGAAACGGACGGGTTATATATACTCGGAAATACAGACGCAGGGAGGGATACCACTCCTTTGCTGTGCGCATGACGAAAGATGTTGAGAACCGCTTGGTGCGACGGGTAGGAATAGCAACCAATAAAGGGTGGTCGCCCGCAGTGCGTCTGGATGTCCGATGGAAAAAGCGTGATGGCGGTATGCAGCTCCTGAGCACACTCTCCAAAATACATAAGCCTGATTCGAATAATCTCGCGTAGCATTCTAGGAACAAATCTTTGTTCTCTAGCGAGAATTTGAACTGGGTCATCGAAAGCATGCTCACATACTGCAGACTTATTATCTCGCATTACAATTGCGTGTCCATTGGCATTGGGGGCCAGCCAAATACGAACCCGTGACCGATTATCGATGACATATTAGCCATATTACTATTCCACACGTCTCTACATTAGTATGCCATTTGGTCGGGATGTTTTGAGCAACGACTGGTGTCTGCCCTAGTTGTGTTTACGCAATCATGCCAAAACAATGGTTAGTATTCGATGTGCTTATTTTGCGAAGGTTATACTTTAATATATGCTGATTGAACTAAAACTCATTTGAATTATGACAGCTGCACTCAACTAGTTGGCATTTTGTAATAGTTTATATGAATGTTTAAGTGATAAAGTTGTTAGATTCAATAAGTGAACACAAGGACTTCTTATACAACTATACAGATGCTAAAAGAAGCATTTTTTGTGTTTCTAATGTTTGAACGCGGTTAACTCAGCAACTACTCAACCTATTTTGACATTTCTTTTGTCATTTTGCTAGGTTTGTTCCAACTTAGGACATAGAATAGGTTTTATTTTAGTTATAAAAAAAAATACATTTGCCAATGCACTCGATTTACCGACATAGATACCCGGGTTGCTCGAATAAAATGTCAATGGGCTGGTATCCCCAAGAGACAACAACAGATGAGCGTACAGAACCCCTTTTCTGGAGACCTCGTACAGAAAGTAGTAGTGCCGGCAGACCACCTGCCCGATGGTCGGACGACATCACAAAAGACGACAGGGCCCTCCTGGACCAGAATCGCCGCTGCAAGAGCATCTTGGAGAGCCATGCAAGACACATATGTTCAGCAGTGGACTTTGATATGCTGAATGAATATGATATGAAAAAGAATATTGCAAATTATAATAACTGAGCCACAGCTATGCGTGGCCTTTTCAGCTGGTACATACTCGTATATAGGAATTCAGATTTATAAACAGTCTTTAATCCACACTATATGAAAAAGGGATTACTTTCGTTTTCGATTGATTTCCCCGCTGGTCTAAAGCTCTTATTATCGATGTCTTTCATTTTTTTTGTTAATTTCTGCCTTAAGAGAGGAGAGAGGGTATATATCGCATTGCTGCAGTCTTACATACGGGCAATATATTGCATTGGCTAGCCCGCAGAAGCTTAAGAAGGTTAAAATTACTGAACATTTTATAAGGATAAGAGAAAACACAAAGAAAAAGAATTTTCCCAGAAATAAGATTTTATGGCTATATACACATCAAAAGTATATAGGGATATATGTATTGTTTATAATATTTTATTGCCCTAATAAAAAAAGAAACATTGTCTATTTATATTGATAAGATTAAAAGTTTAATCCATGTTTGTTTATATTTTTATTAGATATAAAATACGTGTGTAAAAAACAACCACGCCTCCGAGCCCTCAGATGGGATTCGAACCCACGACCTTTCGCAATCCGGGCGACTGCTCTGACCGCTGAGCTACCGAGACGCTGGCAAACGTGTCGAATTTTACAAACGTATTCCAACTTCTACTATGAGCTAGTATCGTTCCACCAATGTTGAACGCTAACTACCTTCAACATTGAAAGTAATATTTTTACAAATATTAAACAATCAATTAAGATGGAACCAGCTATAATTATGTTTTTATTTAATTTTTTTGCATTCACAATGCAATATTTCTATAAGATATAAAATACGTGTGTAAAAAACAACCACGCCTCCGAGCCCTCAGATGGGATTCGAACCCACGACCTTTCGCAATCCGGGCGACTGCTCTGACCGCTGAGCTACCGAGACGCTGGCAAACGTGTCGAATTTTACAAACGTATTCCAACTTCTACTATGAGCTAGTATCGTTCCACCAATGTTGAACGCTAACTACCTTCAACATTGAAAGTAATATTTTTACAAATATTATACAATCAATTAAGATGGAACCAGCTATAATTATGTTTTATGGATTCGAACCCACGACGCGAAAGGTCGTGGGTTCGAATCCCATCTGAGGGCTCGGAGGCGTGGTTGTTTTTTACACACGTATTTTATATCTTATAGAAATATTGCATTGTGAATGCAAAAAAATTAAATAAAAACATATATTTTTATTGTTAAATATCCATTGTAGTTACAAAAAATATAGTTGAAATACCTGATTTTTAGTATCTAACACTAACGTGGTTGTTTCCTAAACATATTTGGTAGTTATTTGATTTATCATAAAGACACAATAACAGGAAACAGATGAAATCAAATAAAGTGTGCTCAGGAACTGTGTGTGCTCATACCGCCATCTCTCTTTATCCATCGAACATCCAGACGCACTGCGGGCTACCACCCTTTCTTGGTTGCTATCCCTACCTGTCGCACCAAGCGCTTCTCAACATCTTTCATAATGCGCACAGCGAAGGAGTGGAACTCCCTTCCTGCATCTGTATTTCCGTTTTCAAAGCTAGGGTGAATAGGCATCTTCTAGGCCAGTCTAGGCCCCCGGGCTTGTTTGGGATCAAGAGCGAACAGTTTGACAATTTTAAAAAATGTGCAATAAAAAACACTTATGGTTAACATGTAGTGTGACTGCGCTCAATTGCAATTGAACAAGTGTGCAGTTGCAATGTGGAAAATAGTGTTTTACGAAAACTATTGATGCTACAATTAAATATATCAACGTCTGAGCAAACTTCATTGTAAAACGAACACATTCTTCTCAAAGGACTGCTCTTTATAATATGTGTAGTTTGATAAAACAATTTGAAAATTTAATTACAAAAATTAATTGTGACGATCTAGCGATATAATATAGTGTTCGATTCTTCCTAAACACTCATTTCAGGTAATGAGAATTTATTGTTTTAAACTTTTATGGTCACTAACATTACGGTTATATAAATTTTATTCGGGATTTCCACCATGTACCTACGATGCATGGTGTAAATCCCGAATGTAACTTATATCACCGTAATAAGCATTTATTTTTTTATTTGCTATTCTTATCTTGTTTAGAAAGTATAATAATAATATTGTCTATAATAATATTGTAATTATTATTTAAACTATAATAATATTTTCTGCTTTACATTCTTTGAAGTAAGAAAGTTTCTGACGTAGCACGCGTAATTTTAATGTTTAGCGTAATTTACGCGGACAGTGGTAGCTACCCTAAGCAATCAAGATCCCGGAACAAGATATAATCTAGATTAATAATGGCTAAGCATACTTATGTAAGTCGGAATGCAGGCAACCCAATAGACAGGTTGCGCGGGTGTGGCGGTTGCGACAGACGCTGTTCACCGCGAACAGATTAATTCAAATATTTGTCTGATTTAACCTTATTTATTTATGGTTTTGACTATTTCAATTTCCAATATATTTCGGCAGAATATAAAAAAATGCTCGTACATAAAGTTTTTCTTCACGAGATAAATAACATCTACCGAAAAGCTCTCCACTCAGCATTTACAAACATTTATTTGCAATTCTGATCTTCCGTGGAGCCAACACGTAACTAAAATAATATAATATACTTATTGATAAATAATTATAATAAATAAAATAAATTATATACTTATATGGATACATGAACTGAACTAAAGCTTTATAATGTGAAATAATTCAGCATGCAGTTAAAACTAGTAATATAATAATGAATAAGAAATGTCACAATTTAATTCTAACAAAAGTATTACTACGATGTCAAAATTTACACTATTAAATACCAATAATTATTATAATCAATGTCAGAATTAAATTTAAATAATAATAAGCAATGTCAATGAAAATACTAGGAGCACAATAAAATAATATTTTCTTTTGTAAATAAATAAAGTGGTAACTTACAATGATATAGACTTGAAATGTTCAATGTAATTGTTATTGAAAATTGGCTGGTAAATAAATAGGTAGGTACTTTATTTGAGTTGGTAAGTAAATAATTTTTGTTTTTTTTTAAATGATTGAACTGACTTTTTATATGTTATTAGCATCTTAACCACTTACATTGATTCCTACTTAGTGAACTAAATAAATGAGCAATGTTTTATGAAGTTTAATTACTTACGAACGCTTGACTTGGGGAGTAAGCTGGTACGCTAACCGAGAGCGTTACGAAAAATGTGATCAGGCGAGGCGAACGGAAGTTGTGAGGGAGATATAAGTTAGTGAAGATAGAAAGAGAGAGAGTAGAGAAGAAGCAAAATAGTTTTATAATTTCAGGTTAATTTTGAAGAACTTATGTGTAAACCTTTTCATTTGCTTCAGAGAAAATTAATGAGTTTTAAACAGCACAAAACTGTAAAATTAAACAATAACACAAAACTGAAAATTAAAATGCCTATTATTCGATATGATTATTTTAAAGACAAGAATACGTGGAATTAATGCAAAAAATATACAAAAGTTAAAAATATACAATTTTTAACTTTTATATATTTTTTGCATTTTTTTTTCAATGATATCTTAGAATTCACTTGTGAGCCGAGTCAATTTTTTTCTCATATTGTTCTATTAAAATAATTTAGCCTCATATATGTATTATTATTTTGTAATGAGTGATGGAAACTGTGTAAAATCCTTTCTGTGTAATAGTAAATTTTTCTTATAAGTCTTCGTAGTACAAGAAAAATTTACTTTAGAGTATTACTATGTGTGTAATGTAACACATAAAAAGGGGAAAAAACACAGCCCCTGCTGAGTTTCTTGCGGCTTCTTCTCAGTAGGTTTCGCGACATAAGACCTACGAATCCAGGGTAACTTTGTCGTATATAATCATAAACAATGCGTTCATTGAAATCCAACAAATATCTATGTCATGATATCGTAAATTAAAAATCAAAGGTTGTCTTCCGATTGTGACGTTTGATTAAGTATAACGTAATAATGACCCCACTGGTGGTCAAAGGCACACCCCATAGCTGAAAAGCTCGTAAAGAGGTGTGGTGATCATTTTATGAATAGAATTATTATTGAATATCAATAAGTATTTATAATAAATCACCCATTGAAATTCAGAGAATTACCTACGAATTAATTTAATAATAATAACAATAATATTTCTTATATTCACACCAATTAGTCTAGCCCAAAGTAAGCACTGTAAAGTTTGTGTTATGGATACTAGGTTAACGGATAGACATACATATATCATGCATAAATAAGTAATATTCAAAGACATATATACAAACATCCATGACTCAGGTACAAATGGTCGTATTCATCATACAAACATCTGCCCCTTCCGTGATTCGAACCCAGGACTATCGGTGCGAAAGGCAGAATCGCTACCGTCGTCCACTTATTACACAACAACCTTTCGACAATAGTTTAAAAATGTTTTGTCATATAGATATTTTACTAATAATGAAATAAAATCAGTAAATTAAATAAATTCAAACTCAAACAAAACACGCATTACTATGAAAATTAACGTCTGCCCATGTGAAGACATCACGATAATTAACTTTTGACAAATTACTCGTGTAATCTGAAATAACAGCTACCATTGTTTAAACTTTAATACTTACTTTAAGTAGTCGTAATAAAGCAGAAAGTTTAATTGAAACGAGAGTTGTATTACAAACCAGAAAATTGCGGTTCAGTTATGGAATATAGAGCCGTGAGAATGACGACATCGCTCTATGGTAAACCATAAGGTGTGAGAAATGTTACAATGTCTTGAAAATTATACCATAGTTTTCATATTGCTAATCAAGAATATTTATAATATTAGATTAGAAATAATGGAACCATATAATTATAAATTAATTATCAAAATTGAAATCATTTAATATGGCACATAATTACAAACATGGCACTTGATATTTAAAAAAATATTGGTCACTAGTAAATACTCGAAAAGTAATAGCTGGTATTTTATTTATCTGTGGTCAGAACGCGCGAAACGCATAATAATATTCCTGTCAATCCTTGCTGGTTACATGAACGCTTGCTTTACATACAAAACACTGCCTCATCGCCCACACTATCATCGTGATTGAATTTCTGATCTCAATGCATATTTTAGTTTAAATTATTCGAAAAATCGGAAAAGGAAAAAAGTGGTTAAACACAAGATTAAACATTTAAAAATATCGAAAAGAAAAATGTACAATGATTCTTTTATAATCAGTGTATGACCAATGCATCCATTTAAAATTAAAATAAGAGAGTTATATATAAATTCACAGAGTGATTTTTTGATATTAAAAAGATCTACCTATAATATATTATTTATGATTATCCAATAATAGCGCCGCAATCACGTAAGTACACGAAGGTCCTATTCTCAACAATGAAGAAAATGGACAAAGGATAGTTTTTGTTGAGAACCTTATAAAAAACCAATAGGTATCCAATTCTCATTCAAACAAGTGCCATAAATAAGCAAAGGTTGTAATTTGCTTTTTACCAGTTGTTATTCTATCCGAATGTTAATTAACGTATTATTTTTCTGTTGCTATTTTGGGCAACACTTATTATTAATTGAATTAATCTTTCTTAAAAACACAACTTACTTTTCCACATTTTAAGGTTACAAATGACATATAAAAGGAACTTTTTTCGAACGCAATAATATTATCAATCATGTTCACTTTCTGTTCCAACAAAATTATGTTTCGAAAAAGTAAAAAGAAAATATAATTTATATAAAAAGCATTTTCACTTTTTAATCTAAATAATAATTTAATTATAACTATTATAACTTTAAAGATATACGTACATAAAAAGAATTCAAAATACTGACCTTGAAAACAAACATGGCGACGTTCAATCGGGGCTGTCAAATTTCCCGCTTTTTCCGCACGAGCAATGGCGTCCGTTAGTACCACACGTCTGTTGGCGCGCGCGCCTCGGCATGTATTTATAATGTCGCGTTTCGTTTACGCACCGGCCAGTAATATTGTTATGCGGCGCGGGCCCTAGTGGTTTTGTAACTTGACACCCCTCTAGATTCCAATAACGATATATTGAATTATAATAACAAAAACATTTATTTTAGATTTCATCACTTAATTTGGCCTATGGCTACCTACACCCAGTGCCTTTGTATTACATAGATAAAATATAATATAGTTAAGAACAGAACTGAAAAACAATTGTTTAGAAGTAGCTCTTTTTAAGTAGGTAACTGCCTAAGTGTGTACCACGGTATTTTATGTTTACAGAAAGAGGAGAAGTTATTTTAAAAGATTAAATTTTTTTATGTATCTGTTCTAAGTAATAAATGTGGTTTTGTTCTAAAAAACTAAAACATAAAAAATAAGAACCTTTATAACATCTTCAGATTTATTTTAATTACAAATAGTGGAACAAACTCCAACTACGACTAACTTTATTTTAAGTTTGAAATACTTAATGTGGATTAACTGTGTCTTTCCTATTTACTTAATAGATCTTTCGCAACTGTCGCCTTGTTTGATGAATTCAACGACTACCAGGCAGGCGTCAATCAATTATGTCACACTATACAATCATCGCAATGTGAAAATTTAAACAGTGAAAAGTTTATAATGGCGACGCTTAAGAATTCGCATATCGAACCTCACTGCCTTATGGGGCTCCGCTGCCAATATTGGAGATTAGCTTAGCGGTCAGATCAATCGCCTTGATGGCGAAAGGTCGTGGGTTTGAATCCCACCTGAGGGCTCTGAGATGAGGTAGTTTTTATAGGAGTATTTTAAATCTTATCGGAATATGGCATTGTGAACGCAGAAAATAATAAAATAAATACATTATTTTCTGTTCCATCTTAATCTGCTTGTTAGATTTCTGCCAAAATATTAGTCTTGCTGTTGGCTGTACATTGATGGAACGATACTAGCTCATAGTGGATTCAACTTCTGCTATGAGCTAGTATCTTTCCATTAATGTAATGCGCTTGTAAATTTCGACGCGTCTACCAGCGTATCGGTAGCTCAGTGGTTTGAGCACTCGCCCAAATAGCTAATGATCTTGGGTTTCAAACCCACCTGAGGGCTCGAAGATATGGTTGCTTTTATAAGCGTATATTAAATTAGTATATTATTCTTCAAAAAGGGTGGTTCGCCCGTTATGCAACTTATAATCCATAGATTCTCTTCGACAGCATTTAAAGGGAAAAACAATATTACAAGTGCTTCTCAATATGTGTAAGAAAATATAATATACTATGACAATTTAATAAAAAAGAGCGATGTTCATACAATAAATATAAGAAACGAAAAAAATTGCTGTTCCAAGTTCAGGTTTGAAAGAAGTCTCATTTTTTGAGGAGAGTTTTTAAGTTTATTAACAAAGCTTTTAAAATATGATGTTAAAAATACCCTTATAAACAAAGAGTATTACCATATCGGTGGTTATTTAAAGAACAAGAAGTTTTAGTACTACAAGAAAAGTTTTCTTAATTTTTTTATAACTATGTAATAAGACACATAATAAAACAAAGAAAAAATACAGCCCTTGCCGAGTTTCTTGCGGTTTCCTCTCGGTTTAAGGCTCTAGACAGAGGAACAACATTTCAACCGCACACCAACTGCCAAATTGCAGTGTACGTGCAGTTAAATTGCAGTTGACACGCGTGCATCCGATTGTAGTTGGCTTGCAGTTAGCGTACAGTTCTAACAACGATGGTTGACAATTTTATTGCAGTCGTATCAACTGCATTCAAGTCTGAGCGCAATTAAAGTGCAGTCCGTCTGTCTAGAGCCTAAGTTCTCCTGATGTACTTAAGAAGCCATAGTGCTGCTGTTGATATCACTGGTCAACAAAATTTTGTAACAAAAAAGGTGCTTACTAATTTTCGAATGACCTACCTACCTCCATTTTATTCCTGTATTTATTTTGATTCCATCAGGTCTCATTTACATGTTACAGCTACTACCCTCAAAAGCGAAACAAGCTTTCGCACACACATAATTTATTTATTTGAAGAGTATAGTAATTTTTTCTGTTTTCTAAGTTAAGTGATTCTTAAACAATGTCAAGAATGTGTAACAATTATCCTGACAGGTTTTGTTACATTTGTGGCGACCTTACTTTTATAACCCAGCGAAAGAATTTGACACCATTAGTAACTGATTTATATGAAGAGTATTTGGCTTTACCATCGGACAACAAGACAAAGCGTGGGTTCCACACATCTGTTGTGTTACATGTGTGAGTTTTCTTTCTGAATGGGCGAGAACATCTCGATCTATGCCTTTTGCAATCCTTATGATTTGGACGGGATCAACGAACCACTCATCTTTTTGTTATTTTTGCCTAACTAATACAAAAGAGACTTAAATTAAAATTATGTATCTCGAAAGACCGATCCCTCACAGTGAAGAACTACGTGTACCAGAACCTCCTCAAAGAGCCGATCTGGCTGCTAAGCTACAATCAATCGAAAACGACACATTAGATCTTTCAAGAAGTTTCCTAATTTAATGAGCCACATATACTATCTCAAGGACATCTTAATGATTTGGTACGTAACTTAAATTTATAAATACATTAGGCAGAACTTTTAGGCTCTCGATTAAAGGGGTGGAATTTATTACAACCAAAAACAAAATTTTGTTACTTTCGCAATCGAGATGAAAAACTAAAATATATTTTTTGGTCCCTTTAACAAAATATAGATGAAAATTATAATGCTACATTTATATTAATATTGCAATATAACGGAATAACTTTCTTTTTGTTGATAAAATATAATAAAATCTAATTACAAAAATCTACTCGTATTTGAAGCATCTGTAAACGTCCCTTAATATGCATGAAATTAGAGTGTGTCGTTTTGAAATAAAAAATTTTGTTACGGTTTTTTGCTCTTTTTGCAAATAACCTTCAAGACCTGCTCAATAAATGAATAATAATACCCACATTATGCCAATAAATGAATTTGAATAAAAGTAAGATGGAGGTCGGTCCTCCTGCCCGAGTTTCTTTCGCCAGTTCTTCTAGGAAGGACCCTCCATTTCCGAACTGGTGGTAAACTCAATAGTGTACACCGTAATCGTAGTGAATAGTTAATAACTAAATAAAATACAAATTAAAACAATTATGATTTATTCAAATTTTAACAGTTAGAAACGTGAACTATTAAAATACTGTGAAGGTATTAGAAAATATGTGACAACTTGGTTGCTCCGGAAAGTGTTAGCAGGGCGTCACTTGTACCTACCAAGTCTGTAACACCTTTTCAAAATGTGACTAGCAACAAACAATAAATCTGGAATGGATAATAACGGAGTTATATATTACCAATTGTTTTGGACTGCCAAAAAAAAGGATCGACATTGATTCATTATTGGAGCGGAACGAGAAAAGTTCCCATGGATCAACTTCAACGACGAAGTGTATGTGACGCCATAACTCTATAAGTTCGTAGCCGATTTCCATATTTTTTATAATGAATCGAACTATCAAGTTTAGGTCTGGATCCTGACGGAGCCCCAAATTTTGAAATTCGCAAAAATAAAAAAGTTATGACCAAAAACATTGGCTCTATGGGATTTTCCATTGAAACAAAAAGTGCGCGCTTTTTGAAAGCTTTCATTATTATGGAATTTTTAAATTTACTAAACATTATTGTTTTGTTTTTTAGTATTATGCTTCGCTCCAAAATATAGTGCTAGCGAAGCTTTATGCTTAGCGACTGCAACGACCTGGTATTCAAGTTGCATAATAGAAACATAAAAAATGCAAAGGCCACGACACGCTTTTGAGAGTTGAGAGTGCGGACGAAAAAACATTAATCAAATAATTATACAAATTTGAGTCAAATGATGATAGCACATGGAGTGGACTCACGCGCCAAAAAAACTTGCAAATTGCTATAGTTCCAAAATTAAATACCATTGTGTAAGATACTAAGCAATCAAGTTATTTAATACTTTGCCAATAGAGTTGAAAGCTATTTGTAATTTAAAGATAAGCTGAAGTCTATTTTATTATAAAAAATAAATAAAATAAAATTAAGATGGAGGTCGGTCCCCCTGCCCAAGTTTCTTTCGCCAATTCTTCTCGAAAGGGCCTCCCTATTTCCGAACTGACTCAGTAGTATACAATGTAAACGTAACTAAATAAAATGTAAAATAAATTATTTGATTTATATAAAATTTTAACAATTAGGAACATGCCCGATTAAAATATTGTGAAGGTAGTAGAAAATATATGACGACCATTGCATTTGTCATCCTGTGATTACGACTCCTGTAAAGGAGTCGAAACGGCAGGATTAAATATATAATAAATATGCGCAAAACCGTTGAAATGGAAAGTTATTTTATTCAAGTATTACGATTTTTAAATATTCTATTATATTTTCAATGCTATCTTAAATAACACATTATTTTAATAAAAAAAAACAAAAAAATCGATTCGGCTCACAAGTTAATTCTCAGGCGAGACTTTTCTTATCTAATTTATCAATGATTGATTGCGAGTTGATATTCCAACGCTGTGATCTCTTGTTGACGATCGTAACATTTTATAAATTTCTTTCTTTCTTTTAAATAATAACTGGCATTGTAATAGCCTTTGATCATTAGTGTATTTTTAACGGGTACCCTTTGTTAAGCAGTATCTTTAGGTAGAAGCAAGTTAGATATTATTTTATTCATTACCAGCCAGCAAGCATTTTCAAATTATGCCAAATGATTAGTATGCGTTCTTAAATTATGCTTTTTAAATTTCTTCGAAAAAAGGTAGACCCATTTTTAGCAATAAACATAATGGCCTGTATAACAGCAGTCGAATAGGTTATATGCAAACGGTGATGTTGTATGTAACTCTAATTTTAGAACTGCTGAGTCAGCTCAATATTTCACGCGTGCCAGACAATACAATAAAACAATTACAGCAACGACATACCGTAGACCACCCAACACCCACGCCCATTCTAGACCCGGTTCAGGATCAAAAACAAATGCACTTTGTGAAATAAAATCTCTTTAAACCAAATAAAGGCCATCCATAGATTACGTCTTGTCACAGGTTGTCACATTTTTAGAATCCCCTCCCAACTGATGTGACGTCACATATTTATTTTTTATTTTATTTTGAATGCGTTCGCTCTTGATCCCAAGCCCGGGGCCAAGACAGAATCCACGATGGAACGAGCTAACCCAGAAGCTTATTCATCCTAGCTTTGAAAAAGGACGGCTTATAAGTACCCCTTTGCTATGCGCATTATGAAAGATGTTGAGAAGCGCTTGGTGCGACG
This sequence comes from Calamotropha paludella, assembly GCA_927399485.1. Classification (NCBI taxonomy): domain Eukaryota; kingdom Metazoa; phylum Arthropoda; class Insecta; order Lepidoptera; family Crambidae; genus Calamotropha; species Calamotropha paludella. Next base: position 689,597 of record OV656806.1, on the reverse strand, counting down.
GGTAGGAACGCCAAACAAGAAAGCCCGCAGTGCGTCTGGATGTCCGATGGAAAAAGGGAGACGGCGGTATGAGCACATGCATATCCTGAGCACTCTCCAAAGTACACTCTGTGGAAGACCTACAGACAAGCAACTTTGCGGCGGTGAGGTAAGGTTTGAAGCTTGCTCTTCACTCATTTTTAATTTTATGCATGTATTTAAACATAATCAAAAGAAAGCAGTTATTTTTATTTTCTTCCTATTTTTATTAAATAATCTATTATAAAATCAACATAAAGTCAAAAAATATTTTAGATGAGTGACAGATAAACAGTGAGAGTGATAGACATGTGACGTCACAAAGCTTTTGACCCCCTTGTCACACAATGTCACATTCTGGTGATCCCCTCCCCCCTATTACTTGTGACGTAATTTATGAATGACTCTTCACTTGGCGCTATTATTAAATAAATTAAATTTGATTTTACGGAATAAGAATCTTTATTTATGATATAATTAAATATTTTTTACATCTTTACCAATTAGCCTAACCCAAAGTAAGCACTATAAGGCTTGTGTTATGGATACTAGGATAACAGATAGACATACATATGTATATGATACATAGATATGTAATATACATAAACACCCATGACTCAGGTACAAATGGTCGTATGCATCATACAAACATCTGCCCTTTTCGTGATTCGAACCCCAGGACTGTTGGTACGAAAGGTAGGATCGCTACCGTTGAACCAAACATGTGACCTGTGCCATAATCATGGCTAATATGATGAACTACCCAGCGAATTTAATTTTTTTTTCGAAATGTTGCACTTAATTCAATATAATTTTAATGAGTATGTAGGGCTTGTCAAGTACTATAACATATATTTTTTTGGTGATTGTAGGTCACCATAACACAAAAAAAAAGGAATATTTATTTATTAATTATCGTTGCTCGTAATTATTTAAATAATCTAAAAAAAATACTAAGTATACCCTTTAACGTTTGCTACAACCTCATTTTGGATTTATCTCTCTAGCTCAATTATTTTTTAAGATATGGCTGTTTGACAGATAATCACACATACAACCATATCTCTAGAAGTCTAGATTAAAGTGGAATACGGCAGAAAAATTCATAGTAATTTCATACGCACATCGAGTTGATACTATAACATGAATTTGAATAGAAGTTGTCATTGAGGGGCCGATCCACAATACTTATCCTGCTACACTCTTTATGATTTAAATAAAACTAATAGTCATTAAAATACTTTAAAAAAATAAAGTTATAATAAAATATAAGTCAAGAATAAAACATTAAGAAAAACTACGATAGAAAGCAGCAGATAGTAGCATACACTTTTATTTCCCTATTTGTCTTTCGCACCGATGGTCCCGAGTTCGAGTCCCGGAAGGGGTAAATATTTGTGCGATGAAGACTAGCATTTGTACCTGAGCCATATATTTTAAGATTAAGCGAGTTTAATATTTTTACCCCTTCCAAAAAGTGCACTACGCCGCTAAAAAAGTTTCCACTTCAAAAATACATAAAATTATTTTAATTAATTAAATTTAGTTAGAATCCTATGGTGAAATCGCCTGCGGACAGTTACCCGTAACAATAGCAGTAACATCCTGTATACGCTAGTATTCCTTATGAAGCATGATACCTCCGAATAGTTTAGCCCGCGGCAAGGCGAAGATTAATGTCCCAAAAGACTAAAACTTGTACTTGCCGTAGGCTGCCAAACTGCCTTGCTTTATTGTAGGAAATAATTCTTAACCTTATACAATTTACATCTTATTGTTTGTTAAAAGATGCAGAAATTTTAAAGACTATTACATACTATAGAGTAGATATTAATGTTTTTACATGATAACAAAAGGATGTCTTCTAAGCTCCGTTGGTAAAAACTCAAATTTAACGCGCCCATGTTTTTTTTTTAATTAATACTGTAGTTTGACAGTTTCACCATATTTTATGGAGTCTAGTAAAGTATAACTCCTTAAGAATCGTTTCGTATATAGCGCACAGTATGAAAAATAGATGGGTAGTAAAATCGAACGTTAACAATAAGTGAAGGGTCACATTTCCTCTGCGTAATATACTCGCACGTCTTATAGTGCTTCCTGCTCCTCGGTCCCGAGTACACATTTATTCTCTCTCTTTCTTTCTCATTATAGCATTCAGTATACATGTAAAATATATTTTATTAAATTAATATAAATAAATATATGAATAACTGAATTCATTTACTTCATTTGCCTGTTATATATATTTTAAAATAATAATTTTTAATGATTAAACTCCAGTCACGCATGGGATCGGACACGCACAATTTTTTTTCTGTTTTGAGAGTGATGACTGAACGGTAGGTAATATATAACTGTTTGTTTTAAATTTATACTAAAGTATTTATCATAGTTTCATTCGTACCAAAGTTTATTTGTTTTTAGTAATAGGCTTTTTTGATGTTCGGTTCTCTTTTTGCTTTTTTAATTTCATTTTATGATTATATTGGTTCTTTTTTTTTAATTAATCAACAAAGCTTGTAAACTTTTTAATAAAATAAATGAAGTTGTATACTATTATTTTGTGTTAATGTTGTGTACAATCGTTAGTGGAATAAAAATCTAAAAAAGGGTTCTGTTTAATTAAGATTGTGATGTAATAATTTGTATTCTACTTTTACATTTTTTTCTATGTATTCTACCTTTAATAATAAAATTTAAAAAATCAAACTATTTTAGTATAAATTTATTATTTTATTTTAATTTAATAAAAAAATACTACAGAGCTAGACTTTGAAATATTATTTTTACACTTTCGAGTTTACTCATTGCAATGAAATTCTTTTTTTTACTAATGATAAGCATAAAAAGGCACCCATTGCCTGTGTCCATCATGCTTTGAGCCACTTTTTTATTTACACCTTTATTAACCTTTTCAAACAACATTGTAGCAATTCATCAAGTTTTCGAGTTTGATAAAAAATCATAACAAATTATTACTATTATTTTTAGTTTCATATTTTATGCATTTTCAATGCGATCTTATAAGATAAATTATTATAATAGAAAAATACTAGAAAAAATCGACTCGGGTCACAAGTGAATTCTCAGGCGGGAAACGAACCCGCAACCTTTGGAAATCCGGTCCAATGCTCTCCCAATTGAGCTACCGAGCCTTGCGAACACTCGTCGAAATTTTCTAGTACCTTTCTGATTTTACGCTGTAGGCCAGCGTTGTTTCATCAATGAGAAGAACGTCCTCTCGTATTCGAAAGAAACATTTTTACAAATGTTTGGTCAGTCGATTAAAATGAAACAGCCATTTTAGTTTCATATTTTTTTTATATATTTTATGCATTTTCAATGCGATCTTATAAGATGTTTTTAATTTATTTTTTTTGCATTCACAATGCAAAATTTCGATAAGATATAAAATACGTGTGTAAAATTAGACACGTTGGCCAGCGTCTCGGTAGCGCAGCGGTCAGAGCACTCGCCCGGATTGCGAAAGGTCGTGGGTTCCAATCCCACCTGAGAGCTCGGAGGCGTAGTTGTTTTTTACACACATATTTTATATCTTATAGAAATTAGTCTAGCCCAAAGTAAGCACTGTAAAGCTTGTGTTTTGGATACTAACGTAAGGGATAGATATACCATATATAAATAAGTAATATTAATGAAATATTTATAAATACCCATGACCCAGATACTAATGCTCGTATTCATCACACAAAAATCTGCCGCTTCTAGGACTCGAACCCAGGACCATCGGGGCGAAAGGTAGGATCGCTACCGTTGCACCAAAATATCGTCAGCTAATATAATAAAAGGGACAGAATCGCACTAATGTGTTCGTTAGAAGCTAAGTAGTATTTCTGAGTACTTATAACCCGTCCGTTTTAAATGCCAGGGTGAATAGGCGCCTTCTGGGTTAGCTCGTTCCACCATAGATCCTGGATTGCCCTCGGGTTTTATTGGGATCAAGAACGAACCCATATAAAAAATTCTTTAGTATAAAAGCGGCTTTCGAATCTTGCATTGTTAATTTAAAAGCTTTCTCAGTAAGAAAAGTTATTTTTTGGTTATATCGAATCTTGCAATATCAAATACCGAGTCAAGTGTTGCAGTGTCTAACATTTCCTGATGATACACCGTGTGGACGCGAAACTGGTATATGATAGTTCGTGAAGGTGTAAGGTCTGTCATTGTCTTTGCGTGTGGTACATCTAGCTTAGTAAACACTTTTTTTTTTCCCAGTGGAAAATCCTTTATAGATTCGACCCGCTACGAGTTGATGGCGGGGAAGCTTAGTAAACACTAAGCTAGATTTTTTGTTTTTTAAATGGATTCCGCCAAGTGACCTGTTTCTATCAAATATGGTCGTTGAGTTAGGATATATTTCTATAAAAAATATTTATGCACATAAGTACAGTTAAGAAATTAACTAAAAATAAAAAAAATAGTTTATTTGACACAGCACACTTGTACATATCATAAAATTAAAGATCCTTATAATAAAAAATTCGAACACATGAACTTATATTAAAATAAATATATGTACCTACCTGTGTGTAGCAGCCAGATAGGGCTGGGCTCGATGTAAACTTTTCACCCTAAAGATGACCGAAACACCGATTTTCAGCCCTCACCCTGACCAATGAGTGGGCGCGGGTGGTAGAATGTATGTGAACTTAGAGCTTCGAATACATGCGAATTTAACCTTTTCACTGAAGACATACATGATGATTTTCCATAAATCCCACTCCGAAACAAATGGGGATTAAGTATGTGCCTATAACTGTGATATTAATATTTTAATGATTTACTGCACAAGGTAAGCGAGAGTAGACATTTCCGCGTGCTTGTTAACGTGACTCATTGATCGCTGACCAGCTTCTGAGAGGCTGACTCATCTCGGAAACTGGTGCAAATGCTTGAAATGCTATGTAAGAAAATCGGCGTCAGAAGCAAGTTAAAACTGTTGCAAATTAAAATGAAACCTATCCTATGTCCTAAGTTTGAACATATCCTGCAAAGGAGACTGGGCACATTTGTATGAAAAGTGGTTCGTCAACCAATAGCGATACTGTTGTGTTTTTTACGAAGGGGTACCTCAACTACCTTCCCATCCGCTGGGGCATCAAAATCTGACCCGGCAGTTTTAAGAAAAGAAATGAAGAGTACATACAATATATTTTTGATTGAGAAACTAAGTCAGCTATTTCTGAATATAATAAGACTTTAGAAATATGTTATTATAGTACATTCAGTCACTTAATACATCATCATCATCAGCCTATCTTAGTCCACAGCTGGACATAGGCTTCATAGATAAGGAAAGGGAACTTTTTTAGCTGCAAAGCATCAAAATATAAAAGCTAGTAAAACAACCTTTTTTCACCTGATATATTTTATTCGTCAATAATAATTGAGTCTAAAAATTCAGCTGAACGTAATATACCTTCTTCTTCTAAACCTAGCCCAAGACAGATACCATATTATTGTCATAATATGACCGCAGCATCCCAGAGTACGCATTCCAGATTTGCATGTGCAATAATATTGCTTAAGTGCATCCAACCCACGCTCATTGTCATCTACCAAAATGTAGCAATTATAAATTCACGCACGCGCATGTCGTGATTGAATCTTGCCTCTTAAAAGCCAAAAACCGTCTATACCATTTTATCTAAGGGCAGTGTTCAGTTATTCGTTATGTCTATACAATTCTATATTATATATGTCATCTCTTACGTGTTCACTGTAATAGCTTCTAGCTAGTAGCTAGTAGTAGCTAGCTTTAATTGGTATGTGCCTAGAGCCAATATAATCAGTTCGCTTTCAGTTAAGCGTGGGAAGTTATTTAATGCTAGCAAGTCTCCTGACATACTCTGGAACGCAACATGTTGCCTATTTAAATGATTCGCGATAACAAAACTTCCCAGCGAATTCTCTAGTTTCATCGTCTAATTTAATCTGTAGAATAACAAAAAGGGGCACGAAGAAGGAATCACATATAGGTTCGTGGAAGGCGTTGATTATAGCAGCTGCTATCCTAAAATCCTCCTGGCGAAATAACTTAAAGTCGCGCTTAAAACGTCCATTCACGACTTCCGCAGGCCATCGGCACATAGTCTTCTTTGGCGAACTCTTAGCACAGAACGGTTGCAGACCAAGCAAACGACATTTGCTCTGGGTTGAAACATGATTCCAACACAACTGTCCAAATCACTAAGCATAATCAGATGACCAGAATATCGAGCACTGTTTAAATCGTAAGGCAAAATCGTTAGTCCATAAAACGTAAACAATTCAGTGGTAGAAAAGAAATTATACGAGAGCGCACAGTACTAACGAGAAACGACGAAAGACTGCGCCCGCGCGCAGTGTAATATCCGGTGCCTGCCGGCAGAGGTGCACCCGGGTGGACTGATCTGGAAGTGCGATCGAGATAGCGACAGTGCCTACCACTTTTTTATTATTGTCGACGTCTGCATCGCTATTGTTTCAAACAGGTCAGGTAAAACAAGTGTAAGTAAATGTACCTGTATGTTAAATATTTTTTTTTCTCGAAACTGCCGGGTCAGATTTTCACGCCTCTTCACACGCGGGTGTAGTTGAGGTATGCTTGCATAAATACCACAATAGTATTGCTATTGGTTCACGGACCACTTTCGCCAAGTCTCCTTTAAAATAAACTTCGAAATTGCTTCAGTAGTTTCGTATCTCAAACACTGTCACGATTTTTTTTAATTTTTAATATATAAGGTAGATAATATCTCAGAACAATAAGTTATTATTCTGAGGATAATATAATTTGATACGGTTATGGTTGCCACCTGCCACTGCGTGATGTCAGGGTTACCAACATCAAAAATACTGATTTCAGTATTTTTTTCGGGAGACACATAAAATAGCATTGTTTTATGACATCTTATTTTTCTTAATATATAATAATAGACGCAAAGTTTTAAGAAACTCTCCGTTTTGTTTAGCCAATAGATAGAAATACGTAAACTTTGATTTCCCCGTATTCAGTTTAACTAATTAACTTTTAGACGACAAATCTAGATAAGGTGGTGTTACACATGCAATATCTATTTAAAACGAATTGAAATAAAGAAATACTTAATTGTACTCAAACTCACAACAAAAAAGATGTAAAAAAAAGAATAACAAATATGAAAGAAATAAACAATGCAAGTTTTTATTATAATTAACATAAAAATATACACAAAAAAGAAAAAGATTTATATACGAAAAACAAATATGGTGTGTTTAAAGCCAAATTTAATTGGATTTAACATATACACAAAACCCTGTAAAAAATGTAACAAATTATCTAAGCGAAAAAAAATGACAACCCTAGTAAGCTGTCACTGCCTCAGTCACTGCATAGAATTGAAGTTATCATAGGATTTAACAGAGTACTCTTTAAGGGATTTTAAGTTTTTCATTAAAAAAGGTTTACAAACTCAATAAGAGTAATGAATGGCTTCGAAAAACGTCAAGTCGAAAAAAAAACGTGATGTTGTCAATTTCAAATCTTCTAATCGATATCTTACTTTTATTTCGTTTTTTAAACAACGTTATTTCTATAGTGAAAAAATGGCCGAGCGGGACCGGTGGCGTGGTCTGCTCGTTCTCCAGACCTCACACGCTTGGACTTCTTCTTATGAGGTTATGTGAAGGACAAAGTCTATTTCTCCGATTGCCCAACTGTTTTCGCGTCAATAACACAGACGATGGTGCGACATGCCACACAAGCCATATCCCGGCGAGCGAGGTTGTGCATTGAGCAAGAAGGAGCACACTTTGAGCCGTTTCTGTAAATTTGTTGTTCTTTACAAAAAAAAATTGGTTGCCTGTAAAGTCGGTATACGGGCGAAAGTTTTACGTGACAACGACTTTGAGTGGTAAAATAATTTTAATGTGAATATTCATTCGTATAGTAGGAAGAAGGATAAAATAATAGTAACAATTTAAAACATTTATTTATACAAAGAATTATATTTAAAACATTAATTTATAGGCACGCGTCCCTTCCACTTTTTATGTCTGTCTCTCTCGCTCTTAGGCGGGCTAACCATGCCCGAGTGGAAGGGACGCGTGCCTCTCACTCGCTCTCATTGTGAGCGCATAACGTGAGCGGAGCGTAACGCAGTTTCTTGAAGTGTCACCCGGCAAACCAATTTATAAGACGTTGTCACGTCAAAAGTAAGTGTTAATTTAAGTTGAAAGAGATCTAACATAAAGTACATAACATTTTCTTTGACTTATATGCGTAATATCGATCTGAGCGGCTTCTGTACATTTTGTTATTGACTCTATGTCGTTTCGCAGATATTAGGTAAAAATGTACATAAACATTCTGTGTTATTTATTCTTTAATTCAATGGAAATAAGGTTAGCACATAAATTAAAAAATAAAATTTTTGCCGGTAAGTCATACAGCGATACTACGGTTTTCAAATATTGTAAATTGACCATATGTATAAGGGACCATTTTACCAAGTTTCCATTTTACGGGTATTTTTGTAACACCTTGTATAGTGATAAATAATATTATGTTCATTCGCAGCATCTTTAAACAATATTTATAAAATTTTACTCCTCTTTTGTTGCGTAGTTGAGTGTTCAACCTTTTTACGAACTTTTCGTTCGATACCTATTTAAACCATGTATTTCATGAAACAACTATAAATAATAATAACGAATCTATATAATTATTGTCAATGCATATGTTGTATTATGTGAGGTAATCGGTAACAGTTATCGTGCCATCTCGGTTATGGAGTCGTTTGTAATCGCCGTACTACCCAGCCGACGACGGAAGTCAGGCGAATGCAAATTTTATCATGAAAAACGAGAAATTCGGAACATAGTGCGAAATTAAGTAGGTATATTTAGATAAATTATTATAATAGAAAAATACTAGAAAAAATCGACTCGGGTCACAAGTGAATTCTCAGGCGGGAATCGAACCCGCAGGAAGGTACTAGAAAATTTCGACGAGTGTTCGCAAGGCTCGGTAGCTCAATTGGGAGAGCATTGGACCGGATTTCCAAAGGTTGCGGGTTCGATTCCCGCCTGAGAATTCACTTGTGACCCGAGTCGATTTTTCTAGTATTTTTCTATTATAATAATTTATCTTATAAGATCGCATTGAAAATGCATGAAATATAAAAATCATAAAAAAAAGGTATATTTAGCTAATTTTGATATATAGTAATTTCCAGAACCACTGTTTTTTTTTTTAAATAATATTTTCTGGCCTGGATGTTTTTCCTTTCAGCTATGTTATCATATTCAGTTCTAAGACTATTATTTTAATATTCAGTATTTTCTTTTCTTAATTAGATGATGATGAGACCTGATTAATGAATGATAGGTGATCAGTGAATGATGAATGAATAATGAAATGGTCTATTCCTTAGGCTCCAGTAAAGGCGTGGGGTTTTACGAAACCTCCCCGCGGACTTCTTGAAAGAGCGTGAAAAGACAACTCCCGCTGTTTTGTATCACTTGCCAACACTCGTGATTGTTCACAAACACTTAGTGGTTAATAATCCACCACTATACCACTGCGAGCTGCCACCCTTTCTTGGTTGTTATTCCTACCTGTCGCACTGAGCGCTTCTCAACATCTTGAATAATGCGCACAGCAAAGGAGTGGAACTCCCTCTCTGCGTCTGTATTTTCGAGTACTTAAAACCCGTCCGTTTTCAGAGCCAGGGTGAATAGTGACTTTCTGGGTTAGCTCATTCCATCATAGATTCTGTCTTGTCCCCGGACTTGATTGGGATCAAGAGCGAACCCATTCAAATAATATATTACACACCTATCAACAATTTACACACAACACAAATTTTAATAAGAAAATCAATACTATCAAAGTGACGCTTCCCGTTCCGCCAGTCTTTTTTAAAACTCTTACGCTATAGATTATGCTAGATGAACATCGTCTGTATATAATGTATACATAATACTAAGCTAAGGTCATTGAAGGTAGAATTCTCTTAAAAGCAACACTTCTCTACGTTACGCTGGCATTGTTAAGGAAAACAATTATATAAATTATATAATGAATTTTAAATTTTCACCGCATTACATGCGGCGGCCATGACACCGTACCGCCATTTGCATTCAGCCGACATCCGCGCGATCGTCGATAAATTGCATATTATTGCGTCCGTTACGCGTCCTTTGAGAGAAACGTCATATATTACGATATGACTGAGCTGTGCATTTGGACTGAACTACTTTAAATATATTTAGTAAGCCTGTGATAAAAATACATCGGTATTGCATAAAACAGGCGCGATTATCGACAGTGTGTGAGCATGCGTAAATATGCAACTTTAATAGACGTTTTGGTCAAGAGGGAGCGATTGTACGTTCGACGCCAACCGGTCCTGGGTTCAAATCCGGAAATAGAAATAATTTATTTCACACACAGCGATGCAAATCTTTAAATGTGATCAAAAATAATAAAAAAGTGTACAGAGATTAGTAAGCTGCAACAGTGGTGGCTGAGCATAATGTCACGTCATGTCGACACAACGACACTGCTATGACGCTGTTTTCCAGCCGGAGGCTAACATGTGACTCAGTCACATGCGCGTCCTGACTAGAATTCCTTTTACATATTAAATAAGAACTGTACGAGTCAGCTGTCATGGAAGCATTTTACGCCACATTCGTTAATTTAGGACATTTTAAAGTTAGTTCGTCATCGGTAATCAATCACGCTGCGCCTAATTCTGTTAAATATATGATTAATATCATATCAAGACTTTCACTTCTTTCACTATTTATCATAAAAAGGTGCACAAACTGTACAAGAACAAAACAAGTGCAATCAGTGAATTATCTTTTTTTATTATTACAAAAATTCGTTTGTCTAAAAAACTGAAAATGTTCTTCGTTCATTTATCATCGGTTATAGTTAAAGTTTTATTGACCCAAGTATTCTCCAAGACAGATAACTATGGAACCAGGAAATCTTCCCTTCAACCGCATTGGTACCTAACTCAGTTTCGCAACCAGTAGCCAAAAAAGATAAAATAATCTTTTCGCTCAATCTTTTGTTGTTATTCTTGTTACACAGTCAGCCAACTAGGAATTTATGAAATATGGCTATTTATAAAAACTTTAAATATTTTTTTGTATATTTTTTAAATATTTTCGTATAACAAATTAGTTACTTTTAATATAATATTATTGTTTTATTTATCAGAAACACGCACTTCACTCTCTCCACAACCGGACCCGGTGGAGCAAGGAAAATGTTTTTAGGGCTCCGTACCGAAAGGGTAAAACGGGACTCTATTACTAAGACTCCGCTGTCCGTCTATAACCAGGCTGTATCTCATGAACCGTAATAGTTAGACAGTTGAAATTTTCACAGATGATGTATTTGCGTTGCCGCTATAACAAATACTAAAAAACAGAATAAAATAAATATTTAAGGGGCTTCTATACAACAAACGTGATTTCTTTCCCGTGATGAACTTTTCTTAATTAAAAGTTTGCACGGAACCCTCGGTGCGCCTGTCCGCCTCGCACTTGGCCGGTTATTTCCATACTGTAGGGAATTGATGGGTATTTGTACTTTTTGTGTACAGGTCTATGGTGTATATATCTTATTGCACAGACTGCACTTGACTAAAAATTAATTTTCCAATCACTTTGAATAAGGGCTAATAGTTTTAATACAGTGTCCGCCAGATATATTTTAAATTATTCGCTAAACCAATTTTCATCGACCTAAACATATATTTTGTTTTTGCTGTTCGCTTTTTTCAAATCATAAAAATGTGACTTTGATTCCAAAACAACTGTGCCAGTGTTGGAAATAATAATATGTATTTAATTATTTTTATTATTCTTATTTCTTTGAATTAGCAATTTCTGTTAAGAAGAGAGTAAACCATTTGTTTCGAAACGGGTTTCGGAACTGTATAGGTAACCGCGATAGAAGTTGCGGAAGAATAAACAATTTTATCTCCATAAACCAACTGACCAAAGTGCAATTTCTTTGGAAAAAAATCTTAAATATTATCTTATTATTAAGAGTAAGAAATTAGTTATAAATTACTCTGTTAGTCTCTTAGTCTCACCGTTGTAATTCAAAGAAAAATCTGTAAAGAATTTTCTCTCAGAATATTTAACTAACATATTTGTATGTCACTTGATAAGACGTGGTATAGTTATAAATAAAGCCAACAAACTCAATAAAAGAAACTTTATTTATTACGAAACGAAGAAAAAATATACCAAAAATTACACGAACAATGGCATCTATACGCTTAAGCCTAACTTACAATACACAGAGCGTCGCCCATCCCAACTGGGGGCCATTTCCATCCGTACGCGGACACGACATAACACTGCAAAAACCGGGAGCTTTTAAAACCACAACGTATAGCAAAATGAACTAAACTACTCTTAAAGAAGTAACCGGAAGTCAAATTGAGTTACAGTAAAGAGTTCCACAACAAAATACATAAACTAAACGACTTTTATTGAAGCACCGGAAGTAAGTCAATAGAATTCCCCCTTTCCCATATAATCCTTACAAATATATCTCCACTACAGGTATGGATACACTTACTAATTATTTCTAACGTTTTGAAAATTTTTAATAATTACAATCCCATATTAAATAGTTATTAGCTTTGGTGAGGTAAATACGTTGTATATTGGAGAATGAAACAAGATGGCAATTTATTTTAAGCACAGGACTTTAGATTAACTAAAGTTAAATAATGCTATGAATTGGGAAGTGAAGTGACAAATAAATAGTGAGGGGGTATAAACTATACAATTAACTTCACGGAGGGCGCTGTACGTTCAATGGCAACATTTTTTTTTCTCTCGTCTAAAATAAAATTGTGATAATTAAGGTTTTATTTTTATTTCGCCAAAACATCAATCACAAGATATCCAACTGCTGAAAATACTTTGTAAATGTACATAACCTTGTTTGACATATAGTTTCCAATTTTTCCTACTAATAAGGGTAAGTAGAAAAACAGCCAGTGAAGATATATCAGTAAGAATACATAAAATGGGGGCAGAATACGATTCAATTGCAAAAAATTGACATAGAAAACTTTATAGTTAAAAAGAAATAAGTACAGGTTGTGTATAACATGTAGCTTTCAATATAGCAATGATCCACTTCAACTCCCAGATTAATTACCAAAGTATACAAACAAAATTTTTAACTTTTCTCCTTCGATCGTCCAAGCAGATATTATATTAATACTAAAACAGAGTATGTTAGTAAAATAAGCGAGCTGTGGTTTTAAAAACTATCAAACCATAAATTCGCGGAACTTAAAACAAAGCAACAATTCGCATCACACTTCGATGTCGGACAAGACGAATCACAAACGCACACCCTTCAACGTAACTGAACATATTATATCCACAAATTTATCAAGGTAAATACAGAATACATAATAATTTCTCTAAAACTATTTTAAATCTAAGCCTTTCGCACAAACATGGGGTAAGTTTAGAATTATCTTTATCGACCTACTAAATTTTAAAAAGGACGAAAACAAAACCATTGTTTTACGTCTAAAGATGAGTGTTTATACTGTGTATAATTGAGTAAATATTGAGTGACGTCACTGACCAGTATTACGTCAAAATATTGAATATGTATATCCATTCTAAACTTACACTCTATTTATTCGCAAAAGAGTCTATGGCGTTACATAGGCCTGCAGTTAAATATATTTTCTTTATATTATAATTTAACAATCTTTAAATGTACAGGATTGAGAAATTTTAAAAATCTACCAAACTGTCGTTAATTGATGTTTAAACAATGTCACTAGCAATCCAAAAAAGATATTGTCAATTATTGATAACACCCAAAAAGTTATCTTCGTATATTAAAAAAATAAGTAACTGACATTTAATTGGCGTTTTAAAAACCACGTTTTCTCCCGTGATAAGCTGACAGACGCCAAAACTAACCACGCGTCTCTTTACCAATCTTCGTTCGTCTCGTAGGAATGCCATCCTAACACGGGCGTCAACTAATCGTTATTTGAATTAAATAAAAAAATCCCACAACCCCATACATCATAGTTAAGTGAGAATCATTTTAAAATAAGGCATTCAATTGGTGTTACCCTATGTTACAATTAGGCACTACATTTTATGGTCAAATTATAATAGAAAATGCAATAATCTTCTCGTTTGTATATAAATACTATATGTTAAAATAAAATAAGGCATCCACATAGTACGTTATGAAAGGCACTAAAATACAAGAACTAAAATAATATAAAATCAATGGATTTCCTCATAGAACTAAAAATATTTAATGGTACATAATTTTTCTATTATGGCAACTTTCTTTCGAATGAACCTTTATGTTTTTTTATCCTAAATTACTGTTGGCCAACTTGGATGGACCCCTTTACATTATTATTAGATCCTTGGACCCATGGAAGGTATTAATTTGAAACCCCTAGGACCATTGGGAATTAGGTTTATACATAAAATAATTTTAGTTACTTTTTCTAAATGGTTTTTCAGAATGACCAAGAGTCCTGTCAGTCATATCTTCCAAGGGGTCCATCCTAGGAAAACATCGCTATTTTAGAACATTATAAATAATCAATTATAAAATTCAACGGTCATGTTTTATTGAAAAAAATATTCAATCAAAGAAACAAGACTATACATTGGACGGTATATAAATATACAGGCACGATTTAAGAGCTATTGGTTACAGTAGTTTCATTTAATAAGCCGCACTGTCTCATAAGAATTTAAATTTGGTTTTACATATTCTCATGTAACTGTAGGTAGTTTTAAATAAAGTGTCCCACATTTCAGCCAATTGCGAAGCACCATGGTCACGTGGTATACACGCAAATCAAATCTATGGTTGTATTCCGAAATACACTTGCATACTGACCAGTGGTGATGACGTCTTGAATCCGTCGCCATTTATTTTAACAAAATAAAACGTGGTTACATAATTTAAAATAGCATAGTTACGTTTATTATAATAGGCTTCTATTTTTTTTAAATAGAATCTGGGGTTGTTAACATTTTGTACTGGCCAGTAAAGTGTGACGTATCTCGCCGGGCTTTTTCCCTATCTCGCTCTCATACTATTTTAAATATGGCGTCGATTACTGACGTCAGCGCGCTGGCCAGTAAATTGCAAACTGAGCTTTATTATAGTGTATCTTTATAATATCCCTACTAATATTATAAATGTGAATGTAAGTTTGTTTGTTATGCTTTCACCCAAAAACTACTAAACCGATCATCATGAAACTTCGTACATATATTCTTGGAGGTATTAGAAGTAACATTGGATCTTTTAACTAAAAAAAATTGCGGGCGAAGCCACGGGTAAAAGCTAGTATTATATACAAGTGCTCGGTTAAAATGTCTTTTAATAACTGGTAACTTTATAATATCCTTTGCCTGTTTGAATTTCAGTTAGGGGGTGTAATAAAAATCTCGACCGTGGCGTTGGTAGTGCGAAAACAGTATGGCGTTGATCCTAGACGTCAATACCACTAACCAGTATACTAATGTATGTTTCGGAACACAACCTATACAAGGTCATTTTATAAACACCATCCAAATTTATATATTATATTCTTTGAAGAAAATAACGAAACAAGATTTTTTTCTTTTAATATCACTCAGTACTAAAATATTAAGTTAAGCCTACACAAAGTTATCCGAGGAAAACTACCGATTGCTGTCACAGTCACGCTACGCACGGTGTTGTAGCAGATGATTACACGACCCCCGCCCCGCCCTCCCGTATTTCATTGATACATTACAATGATATTCATAAGTTGCAAATTTAAACGAAAAAAAATAGGAACGTCAAATTGAAGAAGAGATAAGTTGATTTGTTCTTTGATTATAACAATATTAATCGATAACACTTTTAATAAATAAAAAATGAACATAAAAGTAAACCACCCCTTAGGCACTTACGTCGCATTTTTTTAAATTTAATCAACTTATGTAGAATAATTGGTTGGAGTAAAGCAAAGGGTGTTTATTAACCACAGAATCTAAAAAAACACAGGGATCGCAAAGGCAATTCGAAAATCGCAAAAACAAATGCAGTGCCAAAACCTTAGTACCTACCTACCTAAGTTATTTTTGTCTATTTTACACGATAGGATAAAGAAATGTATAATTAATAGTTCTATATTTTTGTGAAAAATTTCACAAGTCTTAGCCGCCCTGCACACATTTTGCTTTACTCCAACAAAATAATTAATTAAAAATCCAAAAAAAATACACTTACATGAAGTTTGAAAACAATCACTTTACCTTAAAGTGTAGGTAATTTCTCTCTAAACAGTCTTGCACGTTTATGAACATTGTCTTTTATTGTATTACTTGTTTTTTCACTTTGTCACTTCGTTAAATGCACGGATTATATTTATATTAAGTTCTCGAGGCTTTGGGCCTTCTTCACATAAACCCGTCGTTCAATTTCGCCCTCGATTTCAATTGCAAGTGTGAACACATTTCGTTAGGTAGATAATTATGCGACGTAAATGCGTGAACGCAACATTGTACATCGCGGAAAGCCCGCGGCTGACTGATTTCATTGCGCCGATGTAGTTACAACTTGCGCGCGCAGCTCGGTGAGGCGCTTCGGGCGGTCGGTCGTTCAACTGTAAGTACCTATTTTGCCAGTAACCAACTGTTGTAATAATTCGCTCGGACAAAATTTTTTTTTTGCGGAAATTTTACCTACCAATTTTTTTTCATAAATGAAGTGTTTGAATGATATCTAATGCCTAGAAAAAATTTGGATGGTGTTTATAAAATAACCTTGTATAGACTCAAAGACGATCAGTTGTCCACACATTCGACAAATTTCGCAAACGGATAAAAACCATTCCAATAATTATAACTGCATAATTGCATTCCTAGAATTATTTTAGTTCAGCCCGTACTAAACGTAACAACTACTCGAACACAGTAAAGATATCCAAATAGTTAGGTACAGTCAACATCACAATCTTTAAAGTTTTCACAGTAACAAAAATACTGTTAATTAAAATCAAATTCTATTACTATATTCATAAACTCGTTTGTTATTTGCAGGATCACTCAATGTTTAACGAAAAGCGATTGTAATATTATAGTTATACAGTTTTCTTATACGGTATAGATTTTTCTAACCACTTTGAATGCAATGATCAATTTGACTTACCAGTACGCGCCACGTTGTCATGACAACGTTTAAGCGGGATATCTTCACGAAGAGTTCTTATTTGCTATTTGTGAAAGAAAAAAAGGTAATTAGAAATGTCAAAAGTTCAAATCCTGACTAGCTGTACTGTCAGCAACAAAAGTATACTGAGTAAAAATACATTTTTGTCAGTCGCTAACTGTCCATAGAAAGGAATTAATAAAAGTATATCATTAGATTTTATTTCTTAGTCTAAATAGCATTTGCATAATGATTTGACACAGTCCAGTGTAAAGTGGACAACTGAAAGTTTCGGTTGTTACAGTAGGACCATCGAACATTAATATCAATAAGATTCTTACAAAAATAGTGTAAAAGACAACACAGTTAGCCTATTACACGGTTTACCTCAATAAAAATATTATTACAATCTAACACGACTAAATATAAATGTTTATACTTTTGTTTTCATCTTTACTCGAATTGCACTATCGAGGAAAAGGGACACGACACAGTCACTCTTTTGAGGAACTTAATCATTCTTAATCAATATTTTGAGATCAATTTCATCTTTATTTTATTCTGTATACGGTCCCCGTTTGGTTAAGTCACATTTTATTATATTATACGTTGTTGTTTTGACAATATTTTCATTCAACGACACAATATAATTATTTTATTTCTTTTCATTGATCTCTATAGGAGTTATAGATAGCTGACGGTGTTATAAAAATGTTTTTAGTTTTAAATATCATGCAATTAGCCAATGTTTGTTTACCAAAATGTCAATTATGTTACCGATTATAATACTCAGCTTCTCGTACTTTAGAGATCAGTGTTTTGTTACCACACAAAAGATTGTTTATTAGAATATCAGCTTTTTTATACAATTCCCAGTTACTATGTCCATGATGGCACAACTTTATTTTCAAACCAAATAACATTGTTATATGTATACTATACAAAGTATATTGTACAGAAACGCTAAATATATATTATTAAACAATATTACAAAAATTGTTCTGCACTCAAGTAGCTAATGACGGTACCACCTGACCCGAGCCAATATAAAAAAATGTATTTTTACATTGACCAGGTTGGGGATTTAAGTGATAGTCAAGAAAACTATACGGTTAGAAGATTGCAACATTTTTCATAGTAATATGTTGTCCCCTTAAAAAGTTTAACCTTGAATAATATTATAGATCCCTTTGTTATTTGCAATTGTTCGGATATCTTAATCGTGTTCAAGTATTTGATGCTGACCGTACATGATCGTCATATAAATAGATTAAAAAAACTGAGAAAGCAGTTGCTCATTTAGTTACAAAACTATTAAAAGTTTAGTATATGTTTGTGTTAAATCTGACACAAAACAATGTTATTTGGTACTTAATATGATAAAAAATATTTTTTATGATAAAGAACACATAACTCACTTAAACATTAAAACTTAAGTTTTGTAGCTTCCTATTTTTATATAAAAGTTTATTATATAATTTTATATAAATAGTCGCTTGGTACAACTTGACATACATCGCCGGTAGGGTTAAGTTAAATATTATTAATACATCACCAGCTAGCAAGCTTTATCAACCATGCAAGTTTGTGTACCAAATTTTCATTTAATTTTATTTTATTAAATTATATTTTTCATTTAGCTAAAAACAATTAAAAGCAATCCAATATATTGCCATTGGGAATCACATATACTGCCTTGATCCCAAAAATGTATCACATTATTGCTGAAGAAATAAGAAACAAAAATACCAGTACCAACGTCAGAGTCAATATTGATAGATGTTTTGGTAGTATATCTTGCTCGCTCTATGTATATCTTTCTAGTCGTTGTGATGTTCACATTAAAATATTAATTTAAACAAATGTGTTTCATTTGACTAATATAATAAATTAGGAATTGAAGATATCTCCGACTCCCTCAGACCGAAATATAAAAATATATTACCCTTTCTTCTCATGGTAAATCCTTCTGTGATAGGTATTTGCCCCAAAATTTTAAGTACTTTTAGCGTAAAATAATATTCAATAGCTTCAAGGAAGCTACAAAACTATTCACCATATAAAATAACCAATATCATAACAGAAATCGCATTACTCGCGAAGCTCCTAAAGGATACATCATCAGTAACTAATGTACATACTTTTACTTACATTCATCAATCGTTTACTTCTAATATTCGTTCTTCAAGTATTTGTGCCATAAAGTGGTCGTTCAGATGCCGTACAACACATTCCGTGAAAACAAAACATTATTTACACCAACATAATATCTTTTTACCTTGTCATATACATCCACGAGTATAAGAATTCCTTAACATAATGTCTTTATAATAACACTTAAATACTTTATACGATTCACAAATGACACTTAATTTGAGCTGCATTACAGGTTTCGCACATACAACTCCGGATACATTTGAACATTTACATGAAAACGAAATGCACGATGACACTGAGATTAGCTAGTTGAATACGCGGTTCGATAGTACACCTGTGGCTCGCCTGGTGGAACTGGTGGAACTAGGAGACCGATGAGATGGCGTTATGAGGCGAGCCCATCTGGGTCAGCACTTTGTCCAGCCACTGCAGTGGTCCATGCAAGTGGATCTCGATCCAGCATGGCGTCGAAGTCACATCCTGGCGGTGGTACTCCGCCCCCCAACCCTTGACGAACGACATCCTAATCGTGCACATTTTGGTCAACTCGTACACCGCTTCGAAGCCATGGTTCACGCTCTGCGATAACAGCTGAGCGAACTCCCTATTGTTAAAGATCTTCAGCGAACACGCCGGCGGTATCTTGCAGACGGTGGACGGGTGGAAGCCGTGGTGGTGGTTGCAGTTGCGACTCTGCACGAAAATGGCGGCGTCCGACAAGCATTCCGCGTAGACTTCCCCACCGACATAGTAAAGATGCACTCCCTTCCCTATGTGACGTCTCGTGTTTTCTATCGTAGAGTTTCTGTTGACGTTGCTCAACTGGCCGAGGCAGAAACGATCGCTGTTGCTCGAGGGGTCGGTGAACCCGTCCACCACCACGGAATGGGAGCTGCAATGGAACACTTCACCCACTCGGCAGTTCAGCTCGTAATATGCCACCGACGCCCAATAGAGAGGCTCCTGGTACGACACGGGGGCGACTTCCCCAGGGGGTTCTGAATCGTCCGAGGGAGGGGTGTACGCTGGAGGGGGCGTATCCGGCAATTCGGAACTAGCCGAAGGTGGGAATCCGGACCCTGAATAGGAAACGTTGTGAGGCATAGCCGGCTCGGTAGTCCTTTGAAAGGGCAGCAAAGAATGGCCGGGGGCGAACTCCGAATGTCTAGGCACCAAAACCGGGGGGAGGACGGGGCTTTCGACGCGTTTGTAGTGGTACGGGTTGATGCAGACTTCTTTTTGTTTGGCGCTGAATGGGTACTGGCATATTTCCAGGGGTTTGAGCTCGTGGTGACTCTGCAGGTCTGGCCATCGCCACACGCGGCAGTAGATGACGTGGGGCAAACCTTTCCTGTGTGAGACCTGCAATTCACACAATATAAAAATCTAAATTTGACAACTAGAAAATCCATATATCTAATACAATTCTTTATTAACATAAAGCTGTTTTTACTAATAATACACCAGGTTAGGTTACACAACTGTGGACACGATTCGAGAGCTGACTCCCGCTCTCGTGGAAAACCGATATTTTATATTTTAATAAAATTAAAATGGCAGGTTTGGTCTATGTTGGGCAGAAGCAAAAAACGCCCAAATAGCCTCTAAATAAAACCTGCTTAAAGAATATTAATACTGCCTTAATTATAATTCTTTCGAAAATAAGATTTTTATACACTCCATAATATTTTTGAATATCCTATTCCATGGCATCCTAGTCGAGGAAGAAATCTGTCTATGATTTAATGTCTTACGTATCTTAGCAACCTGTTGTTATTAATATACCATTGTCAGCACATCAAGTCGTTTCAATACAATTATTTTATACAACACAATTTCTACATTGGTCCTTCAAATATGGACCCTAAAGCTAAACAAGCAATCATACGGAAACTCAGGCTCATCAATCGTAAATTAAAACAACTTCAAGACTTCGCAAAATCGCAGCCGTCGTACTTCGAAATATCGGTAAGACTTGAACATATAAAAGAAGCAAACCAGGCACTGTCACAAATTTATAATAATCTTCCCGATGATATTGAGGATGACGATCCAATCTTTGACACCGTACAAGAATGTCGCACACTATACTTCGCTACCAAAGCTACATACCAAGAATTGTTGAACAAAACCAATCGCACTAGTGACACAGCAACTACGAATCCACACTGCAATGATCAGACAGGAGCAAAACCCAAATTACCGCAAATACAAATCCCAATTTTTGATGGCAAATACAATCAATGGTTCTCGTTCAAAGAAATTTTCTATAGTTGCATAAACGACAATAAAGACCTCAAGGACGTTCAAAAATTTTACTATTTGCGCTCAGTTCTTGCAGGCGAGCCATTACAACTCATTCAGTCAATACCCATCACAGAAGAAAATTACAGTATTGCAATGGAATCGTTACAAAACAGGTATGAAAACAAACAAATATTAGTAAATACACATCTAAAAAACATATTGGAGCAGAATAAGATCACCGGCAACCCATCAAGTATCAGAAAGTTATACAACACAACCAAACAGAATTTATCATTATTGAAAAACCTCGGACTTCCGATAGAACATTGGGACACAATAATTATATATACAGTTGTATCATTATTAGATATAGCTACAAAAAAGGATTGGGAATTCCGCCGGCCAAAGGATTTAAATACATTGCCCACTCTAACCGAACTATTTACTTACTTAGAACATAGAGCACAAGCACTAGAAATCATTGACGGAAATAAAAATGAAACACAAGCAACCTCATTTCCAAAACGTTCTTATTCTTTGACAACAACAACGGAAGAAAATAATGACAATGACTATTCGCGTAACTCATATGTCATCAATAATTATAAACAACAACCAAATTGCCAATTATGTAACAAAAGTCAACATCGATTATTTCACTGTGATACATTTTTGAATATGTCAGTAAACGAGAGATTAAATTATGTGAAACAAAACAATAGATGTACGAACTGCCTAAAGTATAAATGCACCCCAGAACATTGCATATCATCTCAATGCAAACGATGTGGTAAAAAACATAATACATTGCTTCATATTAACAACCCAAACGTGATGATATCTACCACTAATAATATGGAGCCATCTATGGATAACGAAGCAAAAGAACATGTAAGTACAGTCAGCACGTTAACCTGCAATACAACTTTACAACAAAGAGTTCTATTGACAACAGCATTAATAAAACTCCTCAGTAGCGATGGTCAATTTATAACATTCAGAGCACTTCTTGATAGCGGCAGCCAGGTCTCCATTATATCTACAGCTGCAGCACAAATCCTAAGATTAAGGATATACGACACGGACATTATGGTTAGTGGAGTTAGCGAAAATCAATGTCATGTACGAGGGTCAACCAACATTGTGATTGCTCCTAGCTCTATGCAACCTAAGCTTTACACTGAAGCTATTGTTATGGCAAATATAACCAGAGACATTCCATCTCATAAGATCGAAACTACTATTCGCATACCGAAAGACATAGTTTTAGCTGATCCGTTGTATTACAAGCCTAATAAGATTGATATTCTCATTGGGGCAGACTTATTTTTCAAATCACTCCTTCAACAACAAATTACGATTAAAAACATAATACTTCAAAATTCGATTTTTGGTTGGTTAGTGAGTGGCAAAATTGACTGTTCCAGACGCACTCTACATAAATCCCTCATCATCAACACATGCACAATTCAAGAGCAGCTTGCAAAATTTTGGGAGATAGAAAATATTTCTACAAATGACAAGAGCACCAAAGAGGAACACATTTTATGCGAAAAGAGCTTCAACAACACTATTTCAAGAAACAGCGATGGACGTTGCATCGTGACCCTGCCATTACGTCAAAATCCATCTGCTTTAGGAGACTCATATTCAAAAGCCCTTAAACGATTTCATGCACTTGAACGACAATTCATTACGAATGAAAAAATGCATAAGGAATACACACAATTTATGAACGAGTACCTTGAACTAGGACACATGACAGAAGTAAAACCATTAGCGGATCGTACTGGCAAGTGCTACTATTTATCGCATCACGCTATATTCAAGGAAACTAGTACAACAACAAAGGTTAGAGTCGTTTTTAATGCTTCCATGACGTCATCAAACAACATATCATTAAATGATATACTTATGACGGGGCCAGTTGTGCAAGATGACATTGTATCAATACTGCTTCGCTTTCGAACACATCCAATTGTCATGACTGCTGATGTCACCAAAATGTACCGACAGTTTCTAATCAGAGAAGACCAAAGGAATTTACAAAGGATAATTTGGAGATCAGATCCTAGTGAGCAACTTAAGGAATATCAATTAAACACTATAACTTACGGAACTTCATCAGCGAGCTATTTAGCGACGAAATGTTTACAGCAAATCGCAATAAATGAAAGTCATAAGTACATATCAGATGCTACGGAAGCTATCATAAAGGATTTTTATATGGATGATTTACTTACCGGCACAGATTGTATAAATAAAGCCAAATCGTTGCAAAAGGATATTTCAAGCATTTTACAATCAGGAGGCTTACACTTACGAAAGTGGTGTAGCAATTCAAAGGAATTACTTGAACAGATTGACGAAGTAGATAGAGAAACAACCTTTCTCTTCTCCAATAATACTGCCGTAAAAACGCTCGGACTGTATTGGCAGCCCAGCACAGATTGTTTCAAATTCGAAATTCACATGGATACAAAATTAACATATACAAAACGAGAAGTAGTTGCTAAAGTATCTAAAATCTTTGATCCATTAGGGTTCTTAAGCCCAGTAATAACTAAAGCAAAAATACTGTTGCAAGATTTATGGATCGATAATATAAGTTGGGATGAAAATATACACCCAGATCACCTCAAACGCTGGAATCAATTTCAAAGAAGTATAAAGACACTTAATGAGCTTTCTATACCCAGGCTTAACATACCACAGCATCAAAGGAGAATAGAGCTACACGGCTTTGCAGACAGCAGTGAACGCGCATATGGGGCCGTGCTCTATGTAAGAACCTGCGACGAGATAGGTTACGTACAAGTACATTTAGTTTGTTCAAAATCCAGACTAGCACCTATCAAAAAGGTAACACTGCCAAAATT
Organism: Calamotropha paludella; assembly: GCA_927399485.1. Taxonomy (NCBI): domain Eukaryota; kingdom Metazoa; phylum Arthropoda; class Insecta; order Lepidoptera; family Crambidae; genus Calamotropha; species Calamotropha paludella. The sequence continues at coordinate 665,078 of OV656806.1, read as the reverse complement.
AGAGCTTTGTGGTATAACATTATTAGCTCGACTTATTAACAAATATTTGACTAGTAATAATATTAAATTTGACGATATTTACTGTTGGTCAGATTCCACAATAGCCTTGGCTTGGGTCACTTGTCCGAACAAAGGAAAATTAAAAGCCTTTGTCGCAGAAAGAGTTCGCGAAATTCAAAAGTTGACCGCTAAATGTACATGGTTACATGTAAAATCAGCCGATAATCCAGCTGATTATATTTCCCGCGGAATAGATGCCTGTAAACTTGATGACAGTTGGTTTAGACCAAATTTCTTAATTGAATTTATGCCACCACCTCTTCTACAATGTCAGCCAGTTGTCGAATCTGCACCAACGGCTGAACATGAGGCAGAAATAAATTTTCAATATTTTGATTATTTACTTAATAAATTCTCGTCTTGGAGTAAATTAGTCATGATTGTAGCTTATATGTTAAGATTTATATACAATTGTCGCAATATTAATAAGCTTAAGGGTTCATTATCGCTATCGGAGATCAAAACTGCAGAATTAAATATTTGTAAGTTAGTACAACGCTATGTTTTCTCTAAAGACTATGACGCGCTATGTAAATATCGTTCTTTACACTGTAAAAGTAAGCTGCTACCATTAAGCCCCTTTATCGATCAAAACAATGTTATAAGGGTAGGAGGTCGACTACAAAATTCAACCCTAGCCTACGAAACAATACACCAGATATTGCTTCCCAAGTCTCATCACGTCACAAAAATAATCGCCACGTATTATCATCTTGCGTATTGTCATGTCGGACCACAATCGCTCTTGGCTATAATACGTCAACGATTTTGGCCTATCCACGGCAAATCTTTAGTAAAAAAGATTACGCGAACGTGTATTAGATGTTTTAGAGCCAAACCATACAACGAAAATCCTGTTATGGGCGCTCTTCCGAAGGTGCGTGTCAAACCCAACCGTTCTTTTCTAATATCTGGGGTTGACTTTTGCGGGCCAATTAACATGAGACAGAGCATGAACAGGCGTGTAGTTATAATTAAGGCATACATTGCAGTTTTTGTCTGTATGAGCACAAAAGCTGTACATTTAGAGCTGGTAAGCGACTTGTCTACAAATGCATTCGTAGGAGCACTTAAAAGATTCTGCTCGCGACGTGGTCGTTTAGCTGAATTGCATTGCGACAACGCTACCAATTTCGTGGGTTGTAAAAATTTACTGAATGACTATCATAAATTGCTATCACAGGATCAAAATTTAACAGAGATTAACAAAGCATTCTTACCCGAACCTATCCGATTTGTTTTTATTCCACCTAACAGCCCCCATTTTGGAGGTTTGTGGGAAAGCTCTGTTAAAACAGTAAAATATCATATGAAGCGTGTTATCGCTAACGCTTTACTCGTTTACGAAGAACTTTATACAGTGTTATGTACAATAGAAGCATGTATTAATTCGAGGCCTATCACAGCCATTAGTGAAGATCCAAACGATTTTAGTGCTCTTACGCCTGCACATCTAGTAATAGGAGATTCATTATTATTGCCAACAGAGCCCGACATAACTACTCTTAATGAAAGTAGATTGTCTCGATGGCAGCGTGTGCAGTCTATGATGCAGCACTTCTGGCAGCGGTGGTCCAGAGATTATTTAAACTCTTTGCAAAACCGTAGCAAGTGGCGTCAATCCACGCCAAATCTAAAGATTAATGATCTTGTTCTAGTTAAGGATGATAACACATCACCACAAGTATGGCCATTAGCCAGAATCAGTAAACTGCATACGGGTGCAGACGGTATTTGTAGGGTAGCGACTGTCACTCTTGCTAATGGTACAGAATTCACGCGATCCGTAACTAGATTGTGTAAGTTACCTATTGAATGTTAAATTAATTTATTAACTTTTTTTTTTTTTTTTTTTTTTTATTGCAAAAGTTGGCAAACAAGCAAACTGCCCACCTGATGGTAAGTGGTAACAGTCACCTATAATACATGTGGCTCTTGTGAGATTCGCAGCAAAACTGCAACCCCACAAGAACCACTGTGTACGTTGCCAACTTGTGACACAAGATGTAAAGTCACTGTACCCAGTAATTTCACTGCCATATCTTACCCTTCAAACCGGAACACAGCAATGCAAGCACTGCTGCTTTGCGGCAGAAATAGGTAAGACGGAGGTACCTAAGCAGACGACCCTGGTACAGAGTCTCCCTCCAGTAAACTTATACTTAACTTATAATAATTACGATAATGTAGTCCATGGGGCGCGCAAGATGTCTATGATTTAATGTCTTACGTATCTTAGCAACCTGTTGTTATTAATATACCATTGTCAGCACATCAAGTCGTTTCAATACAATTATTTTATACAACACAATTTCTACAAAATCCAAGCCCTTTTTGCCACATGTTCCAATAGTAGTTGCTTTAAAAACAATTATGGATAAAATATCTTAGTTGTAACATGATGTGAAACTCTATTATTGGCTAAACATTATTTCTAAGTTACAATTTAAGCACTATTGTATCAAAAAGGCTTTTAATTTACCTAATAAATAAATAAGGAGAGGCCAAAAAAAGGCCAAGACTTTATTACACCTTTGTTGGCGAGACAAACCATATTATGGTAGACCTTACATTAGCAGATCTTGCTCTGTAGTAGCGTAGCTGTAAACGTAGTAAGCGTAGTAGTAAAGTAGCTTTATAGTATTAAAAATATTATAAAGATGTAAGAACTATACCATCAGACCGATGGCCATGGCAAAAATATAAGTTCCATAAGTAAAGCCTTAAAATATGATAAATTATTTTAATAGAAAAATAATATAATTTTAATAGAATAACAAAACATCAATTCAGCTCACAAGTCAATTTTAGGTGGGATTCTAACCCACAAGCCTTGGATGTCCGGTCTAATACTCAATGCCGGCCTACAGCGTAAAAAAATAATACAATGGTGTTGACAAGGCTCAGTAACTCAATTTTCTATCAAAATAATTTATCATATAAGATGGTGTTAAGAAATGCACAAAATACACCAAAATTATAAAACCCTAAAATATATTTAAGGCATTTTATTTTTCATTGTACCTATAAGAAGTTTTGTAGGCTTAATATTCACGTTACCTGCAGCCTTCCATCAAGTGACCGTGGTATAGTAACACATTTTGATGGAGTTCCAGGACACGACAGCGCCCTCTCCAATTCTTCGATGGCTCCTTTCCTCTTCTTCAGCTTCTTCACCAGACTGTCCACTGCCTTTTCTGCCCATTTCTCTTCCTCATCACCCTAAAGAATAATTGCGACAGTCGTTATTTTATTTGCTCTTGATCCCAATCAAGCCCGGGGGCCAAGACAGAATCCACAATGGAACGAGCTAACCTCAAAGGTGCCTATTCACCATCGCTTTGTAAATGGACGGGTTATACGTTCTTGGAAATACAGACGCAGGGACGGAGTTTCTCTCTTTTGCTGTGCGCATTATAAAGTTATAACTTATTATGTATATTTTTGATAAAATTTGAATAAATAATAATAAATATTTCTCACACACACTGATTAGCCTATCTCAAAGTAAGAACTTTAAGGCTTGTGTTATGGATACTAGAGTAATGGGTAGACATACATATATGATACATAATATGTTGTGTTGTGTAAAGAAACAACATTAATCTGAATTATTATTGAACAATATGACTATATGTGTCTTAAAAACTGATAGAACACCTCATATTACAGAAAAAATGTCTTAAATAATCATCATTAATCACATCATAAATGCTGTAACTGTAGGCAAAAAAATAGGCTATGGAGATTGGTTAGCCAGAGATAGAGCACCAGTCACAGCTAAGGAGAATTTTTAAACACCTGTTTTGTCTATGGAGAGTTTTCAATTTTAATAATCTATAATCTAAGATCACAGTGGTTTGTGTGTTTATCTGTCCGCTCTTTTTTCTAACTTTACCATAACAACGCGGTAACCGCAAGTAGTTCGTCTACCGGACGCTAGATGGCGCTAACGGAAAAATATTTAATAATAGAAAAAATGTAAAGAATTTTGTCCAGCCGTACAAATCTGGGACTGGCTGTTAGTCTATAATCTAAGATCACAGTAGTTTATGTGTTTGTCTGTCCGCTCTTTTTCCATTGTATCAATAAAGTTACCATAGCAACGCGTTAACCGCGAGTAGTTCGTCTACCGGACGCTTGATGGCGCTAACGGAAAAATATTTAAGAATAGAAAAAATTTAAAGAATTTTGTCCATCCGTGCGAAGCCAGGACGGGCTGCTAGTTAAAACAAATATATTAAAATAAATCAATCATGTCTTCTTTTCAATAAAAAAAAATTGAACTGGTAAATGAATGCAATAATCTCTGATCTCTTAACTATAAAAGATTATTTATTTATTTATATTACTTCACACACATTAAAAATTTTGTTACACTAGAGTAACTTGTGAAAATTAAAGCTCTATCATAATTATATGCTGTTTAATATTATTTGACAATTTATTAAAAAGTTTTGCTACCTTTTATAATAAACTTAAATAAATATGTAATATAGTAAAGCTTTCAAAGTTATAATTAAATTATATCATTCATGTTTGTTTATGTAAAAGATGAAATCTAACTAATGAGTGTTTTGTTAAGTATACCTTATCAGGAATGCAATGTCCAGTGTTCTGACGTGTACCTAGTGCCTGCCTGTAATTTGTGTTCAATATAATGTTAGAACACTAGTCACATGAAGTCTCATATACTGTTATTTGTTTAATGTTGTATCACATTTTTGACAATTATGGACAATGATAAAAATATCAAGTTACCTGTCTTCTAATAGTGTATATACAAATAATTATAATTTCAATAGAAAAAGCTTAACATTTATTTTAAACTGTATTAAATGTACATGTAAACAAGTTGAAATCATGAATCAAAATTCAAAGAATTGATGACTGTGAACAATGAGTCATATTTAATAATGGACAACAATTTTTTTTCAAGTACTACTGCAAATAACTGGTGTTCAGTTAAAATGATAAGGCCTGTGTAATCTCATTGATTCTTGAATTTAATTTTAAAGAAAAATATTTAACTTTCTCATACACATACAAGGAAAACATGCGATATACCCAATGAAAAAAAAAAAAAATATTTTTACAAGAGCGGATCCTTTAATTTTAGTTTTGCATTTTGAAATATACATTCCAAACTACTCTTACTTGTAGAGTGATATATAGAGGATGGGTGAAAATGTGTAGGTTATAAGTGAAATTAAATATTGTCATTGAAGTTTCTAAAACAATAATTGTTAAAAGAGTAATTATAACTGTTTCTATAAGATATTGATACTGCTCTTTTAGATTACTCTTTAAGATACTTTTAAAGAGCAGTACCACAAATAAAAAATATAAACACCAAGATTTTCATGTGTAATGTATTTATCAGTATATTATATAATGTAACATGTAATATACCATTGACTTACATTTGGTGTTTATAGATTTTTACGTTTACATTTTATTCAGTAAAAATAGATAAATAAAATACAATAGTCAATTGGTGTTTCTAGTGAGTAGTCACCTAGGCCTAGTGATTAGGTTATTTACCTCTAATCAAAAAGTCAATGGTTCTCAAGAGCCTCTCTTTAGCAATCTTACAGTGATGGAAAAAGCATTCTTACATTGATGGATAATGATGAAAATTGCATGCCATATGGGGTCCTGAAACACCCCAGAATTTGATACACCAGGTGAAGTTTGGGCAGTAGCCTTACATAGTTAGTATTCTGGTGTGATAGTTGGTCTTATATGTATTTGGTATTTAGAATGATTAAGTTAAAATGGTTAATATTTAGCTTAATAAATGTATTTTGGGTAAAGCATACTTTATGAAAAAAAGTAGTAAATGTAGGTTTTCTCCAGTAGTGGTATTTTCCATTGAAGGGAAGAGGATAATATTTACAATTAACAAAATAAAAGAATACAGACAGGTTGTGAAATTATACTACACTCCATCAAAGACAGGATTTTTTTTGCAAAAAAAACTTCATGAATTTTAAAACGGTGCAACCACTTCATATGCACCATTTCAGATTTTTGTGTTAAAGCAGTCACCGAAATTACACAATAACTCAAGCACGAAGATCTTAAATAAATGAATATGTTAATAGACGTAAATATTTACTCAGCAAGCAAATAAGCTTTTTACGTTCATACAACTTCTAATGTACGCTTACCTGCTTCCAGCCCAATAGTTTCTTTACTGCAGGACTCGTAAATGAAAACAAGCTGTTCAGGCTGGACATAGGTCCACTGCTTGAAGACTCTCCATCATCGGTGTCCATGGTTACAGACCACGAATGAGTCACTCGACGACCGCGGCAAATCAAACCCCGCGAATAATTACACGACAGAAACGCTCAATCACCCATCGATTAACGTACTTGGTATTCCCCACAGCGTTCAAGATCCAATTACGACTGCGAAATAATGATTAGCGTGTCAAGCGTCCGTCCGTTCAACGACGTTTTTCAATAGTAATTGTCACTTGATTAATAATGTGATTTCACCGAATTGCGACAATGACAATTAAAGTTTTTATCGTTATTATTATTATTAATTGAAAATCCAGTGCTTTTGTTCAAAAACTTGGAAAATTAAATAAAACACTTGTCAAAAGACAAGACCACCACAAGACCAAAGACATTTCTAACTTTTTTTTAATAACATAGACAAAGAAAAGCAATAGTGTAGAATAGAGTATAAACAAATCAATACATTATAATTTCATATACTACTTTATATTAAACTAGTTAATTTTCATCAATAATAATAATAGAAAAACACTCGTAAAATCAAAGAATAATATTATAAGATACCCATGATAGCATGTTCTTATTAGGGAAGTTTTTTGCATATCCGCATCCAATAATTTGACCATACTGATTTTTTTGTCACACTGAGTCGACTTTTAAAACAGTACCTCTTTCTGTCCTTTAGAATACTCCCATTCATGTTTGCCATCATGGTCATCTTACCTTCTTGCTAATGAGATATAAGATGCCTCGCAAAAATCTAATTTTTATTATTATATTATATTTTGTTTTTAATGCTAGTATTTATAGTCATTACGGTTCTAAAACAAGTAGTGAATATGTATAATTACTGGTATTCTACTGTAGTTTTCTTTGTTATGCCAATGGCCTATACCAAACATTACCATTGGCATAAAGAAAATAAAGTTGCTTTGCTGTGTTTTCTTCTATTTCTAAAGATTTCCTATCTATGCTACATGTATTTAAATTGGGTGCTTTTGGCAAATTTAATGTAGAAATAACTGTTTATATTTATTAATTTATAGCTATGCTGCAGGTGTTTACCTATTGTTATTATTTTATATCCCCGCCAACACCTTCGGGGGCGGTAGCACTGGATGTGCTCAGTTATAACTAGTGTAGTGTATCGACGGAGCCTTCATCCCACAGCGCATAGGTGCCTACGGCATCCTTGAAACCAGTGACTTCCACTGGAATAATGCTTTGATTTCAATAACACTTTCCGTTAGAAACGGTTCTTATTGCTTTTAGCGAACATACCGATGACAACTCACTCGCGCAATGATCTATGGGGTATGGCTGCCACTGCAAGATTTAAGGGCTACCAACTTAAAAACTGGTTTCAATCTTTATAACGGGAGACAAACTAAAGATAAAAGTATTGTTTTATGACAAATTCATATTAATAGTTTGTCGAAACTTGTTAAAAAATCTCTTTTGGTCAGTCAATAGATAATAATACGGGGACTTTGATTATTCCGTATTCAGTACAGCTGATTAAAGGTTCCTATAAATCTGTAGCCGAAAAAAACGGGGTAACCCATAAATACAGGGCGTCTGGCAAGCCCACTGGGTTACCAAAACTATCCATCAAGATTTGCATCACTAATATGTACAACTAGAGTACTATATACAACTGAAATGTGCACTCATACGACATGACAGTCCGACTGCGTGAAATTATAATTCTGCTGAAATCCTTACTCTTTTTTGTTTTTTGATTAGGTTTTCCGATAAAGGACGGCAAATGGTACAACACCCTCAGAACAATAACTAAAGCTATAGAAGCCGCGCTAAAATAACAACACAATGCGTTAGTTCGTACTATTTTTACTTATACAGTTGCAAATGTGTAAGAAAGAAATAAGTATACAGATTTTGTTTCGTAAATTACAAGGTCGTCACTAGTTTCCCTTACGTCAGTGATGCAATGGCATCGATATTACTATCGATAAAAATAAAATCAAAAACATACTTAACATTTTTCTTATGCTGTTGGTATGTCAATGACACTAGAACGGACGGTAATGAGTCATAATAAACCCGTGTAGAATCTTCAATATGAACATTTTATAATGCAGTATTCATGGGTAGAATTTTTGACCCGTACCAATTTATTTATTAGAATTTGCTTGTATCTAGAGAAACCAGGTAGGTACAGTTAAAAAATTGCACCTTGTATAGGCATATCCTATTAGGCTACATGTTTATATTTTAAGTTAGACCTCTAGCTCTAGTACATTGGTGAACACTGCATTTAAAATTATATTTTTTATAGGTATAGATTAAAAAAGAGGAAAAAAAATAAAATTAATCGATTATTTAAATTAAATTAACAAACTATTATTTTTTACATATTTACTTATTGTTTAGGGGCTGTCCATTAATCACGTGAGGTTCGAAAGGGGGGGGAGGGGTCCATAAAAAATCACGAAATATCACAAGGGGGGAGGGGGGGTTTAGTAATATATCACGTGTATTTATTTTTTCCTCAAACGCGTACAAAACGAAAGCTACGAAAACTACTTCTGTACAAAGAAAAAAGCAAAGGGCATGTGAATTCTTGTCACAAGCAACTAAATCCGAGTAATAAAAGTCTAGAGATGCACAATGTTCGTCCTTCCCGCATCCTCACGCGACGATCGAACGGTAGATCGAGAGAGATTCTCTGCGTAGTGCGCGAAAATTTTTTTTTTTATTCAGAATGGGTTCGCTCTTGATCCCAATCAAGCCCGGGGGCAAAGACAGAATCCATGAAACGAGCTACCCCAAAAGGTTCACCTTGGCTTTAAAAACAGACGGGTTATAAGTACTCGGAAATACAGGGAGTTCCACTCCTTTGCTGTGCGCATTATAAAAGAAGTCGAGAAGCGCTTGGTGCAACAGGCAGGAATAGCGACCAAGAAAGAGTGGTAGCCCGCAATGCGTCTGGATGTCCGATGGAAAGTAAGGTGATGGCGGTATGAGCATATGTAGCTCCTGAGCACACTCTCCAAAATACAATCTGTAGAAGACCGACAGACAGGCAACTTTGCGGCAGTAAGCTAAGGTGTGAAGCTTGCTCTTCGTCAATTTGTTGTCACTAATGAGCCTCTCAGCTCTGCGCTGAATCGTGTCCAGTGTAGCAAGTTGGTATTTTGCTGAGCCATCCCAGAGGTGGCTGCAATATTCCATGCAAGATCGGACTTGAGTTTTATAGAGTTGAAAGCTGTCCCGGCGTGTAATATCGCTTGACCTTATTTAGGACGCCCAGCTTTTTAGATACAGTCTGAGTCTTGGACTCGATGTTGGCGCCGAAGTTGAGATCTGACGACAACTCCATGCCAAGAAGGTCGAGGCTGACGGTCACAGGTACAGATGTACCTCGGAAAGTAGGAGTGAGGTTGAAGGAACTGGCCAAACCCTGTCAAAAGCCTTCGAGATGTCTAGTGAAACGGTAAGTGCTTCGCCGTGCATCTCAAGGGCCTTGCCGCAGCAGTGCGTCACATAAACTAGAAGATCCCCAGTTGAACATCCACGGCGAAAGCCATATTGACCATCACTGAGGAGATTGTGGCGGATGTGTTACTACTCTGTGAGATGATTATTAATCTGTTTATGTTAGCTACAAACTCTGTGTAATAAAAATAAGACGTAATTGACTTTTTCGGACAGCAAAGATTTTTCTGATACGAAGAACTTTTAATAAATGGTATTGTAATATTTGCAAGTTTATTAAGACAAATTCAGTGATCTATACAGGATATTTCATTTATCAATTTCCTCGCTTCTTTAAACAAACTGTTAATAGTGGATTAGATCTAATTCGCTAAAGTGGTGATCCCGACGTGATTTGAACACGCAACCTTCCGATTGTCTTCTAAGTACGAGAGCAACTTACTGTTCAGCACTTTTTCCATAACTTTACATAGTATGGAAGTGATGGCGATCGGTCGGTAATTGCATGGATCGGTACGACTACCCTTTTTGGGTACTGGCTGTACATTGGCAAGCTTCTAGGATTTTGGTACTTTGGTACGCCTTATCCGACGGGGTTGCTATCTGAGTCTCCGTCAAGAAGAGTAGGTGCGGCTTCTCAGTCTCTAGATGGTGATGGACCTGATCGAGATTTGAGTTCGCGAGGTGCACTTTTAATGGGAGGAAGTGCAGCCGTTGTTTAAAATTCTTCCTATTCCTTCTTTTCATGATGGTGAATGTTGGGGGGTAGGATTTGCAGTTGAGACGCTACTCAGTCGACCATTAAAGTACTCTTAGGCTAAGCTAACCACAGAGGGGAACTCACCTGGAGACTGCGGGGACGCCCGAACCCCTCCGGAATGGCCACCGTGTCCTCGCATCCACAGTCGCCAACTGGCACGGTGGAGCAATTCGGGATTTTTCGCGAGTTGGCGGGGCAGCCTTTCACGTGTGGCTGGCGCGCTAGTGGAGCCCCCTACTAACTGCGGTCGACCAATGGTTAAAACCGTGCTTCGGATCCGGCTACCCTCCAGAATAAGTTACCTGGTACAGCATTGCCAAGATACCAAGACCGGTCCTAAGCTGCGCAACTGACTTATTACCATCCCCCATTGGCACTGGTACTCCCGCCCCCCAACCGAACGCAGCAGAGCTGCTTGACGACGGATTTTGGCAGGATGGTGGTCGCTAGCTAGGCGGCCCCTTACGGAACCTACCACCGCTGCTGGGATCATCAGTCGTCACCACGGGCCGAGTTGGTCTGTGATGCCGTTGCCCGGGGTGGACCGCTAGGCGGTAGATCCCAACCACTCCAAATGATGATGATGACGCCGAGTGGCTTGATGAAACCGATGTTGATCTTCAACAAAGCACTGTGCTAACAACTGACTTGCAAGATGCTTATCCAGTTATTGGTGTTGAAGAAAGTCTTGCTAATCCGTGGTCCGAGGATACTGTACATTAAATTATGTTCATGTATTAGTACAAAAAAGTTTTTCGCATTTCTTTCATTATTTTTATGTCAGTCAAAAACATCCTTCAACCTTTCTGTCTACCTCTAAACGTTATTATTGTAGTCTTTAATTTTCTTTAATAAAATTATATGATACTTATACCTGTATTAATAAAAAGTCTTTGTAGGTACTAAAAAATACACGTGAAATAGGGGAGGGGGGGGGGGGTTTAGTCTTAATCCTCACCATGTATCACCAAGGGGGAGGGGGGGTTCAAAAATGCCAAAAAAAACATCACGTGATTAATGGACGGCCCCTTACCTATTTTTATATACCACTCTGTCGAGAAAGTATCGGGAAAAGATCAATAATATACAAAATGTTTGTTATTCATCCAAATTTTTTTCATCAACTACAAAGTATGCTCCTTCAGAAACGAAACACTTACGCCAACGAATAATCTAATCAACATAACATTTTTTAAACGCTGTTTCTGGAATTGACTTCAGTTCTCGCCGAGAATTCTCCTTTATGTCTTCTACCGATTAAAAACGGGTGCCATTTTCTGTAAATTAGATATTAGTTCAGATATATCGGAATCAGTATTTGTTTCAACTGTGGTCATAGATTTGGGGCGTTTACTTGGAGGTTCATAATTCCTTCTGAGTGCAATAGTGGTTTCTGAAACACAAAAATATTATTGTAAATAAGCTTTCATTATTATTTGGGATACACGCTGCCACAATGTTAATTAACAATCTGAATATTTATTGGTAGGATCGAAATAATTATATGACAAATCAAGACTAAGATAATGTTTGGAATAAAAAAGGAGCAATTTCATGTTCTGTAAATGTAATGTGGGTATAGCATTTGCTTTCAGCCGCCGAAATTTAATGTTTTCATGTGACTGAAATGACTGCAGTCTAAAATGTTTCGAACAAATGTGACTGTGCGCTTTCGGTGTCCAATTGTTCCTTGATATACAGCGTATCCATTCAGTTCTAATAGGTTCATCTTTGGGAAAACTAAAGCAAAAAGTGAAAACCAAAAATGTTGACATCGATAACAAAGAACACATCACTATCATATACAAAACAGAAGGCATGAAAATAAGACAATTAAAACCAAAACTCATGGAGCAATCTATTTGTAATATTAATTTACTACAATTTTCTGAATATACCGTTGTTATATTGTCAAAATATGAGAATTTAGAAACCAAACTCACCGATGAAATGATAACACCTCATCCGTATTTTCTTTTCGTGATATATGAGACTTGCAGTCTGGAACAACACAAGCCATCCTGGACGCGGACTCTAAGATGTCTGAAGCGTCTATATGCACACTTTCCTGTTATTTTATCACGAACTTCCTTGTAAAATAATATAATTTCACGCTAGCCGCTCACAAAGCTGTTCGGCCACTGTAATACGACCGCATTGAATTTGGTCTTACTTCAGAAACCACGTTCATCAAAGACGTACTTTTAATTTAGTAGTATAATATACAACCAAATTAAAAACTATAATAAAGAAATAATTAAGTTAAAACTACTATAAGGCAGATTAGAATACATTCCATGATCTATACGATCTATTACGTTCCGTTATACGCGTTACAAAACAGTTTGCTGAAAAATGATTAGTCAGGTGCTCTTGTATTATTGCTCGTTATATGACCGGAACGCAGTCGAAGAATCGCATTTTAGCGAGAATTTTCTCGAATTTGAAGTGTCATTTTGAAGAATTCTGAGGCATTGTGTGGAAAAGGCGAAAACGTGAATAAACTTGCTTATTCTGTTTTGTGACTATAACTTTGGTGTAACTTGGAGTTTAAGTAGACGTGCTGTTTTTAGGCTTATTGTATGTCAATCATGGAACAGGTAAGAGGTTATACCGACTATGACATTTATTTTTTGTTCAGAACATCAATTATATTGCTTTGTAATTTTTTAGGTAAACATATTAAAGGAGAAAGGTAACGCAGCGCTCTCGTCTGGTAATTATAAAGAAGCTATAGAGAGTTACACGAATGCAATATCTTTGGACCCTCAAAACCACGTTTTATATAGTAACCGTTCGGCAGCTCATGCTAAAGCCGGCATCTATGAAGCAGCACTTGAAGACGCAGAAAAGACAGTCTCAATCAACCCTAGTTGGAGTAAAGGATATTCAAGAAAGGGCAGTGCCTTAGCTTACTTAGGAAGATTTGAGGAGGCTATTGAGGTTTATCAAAAAGGTTTACAGTTAGACCCCAGCAACCAACAGTTGGCCTCAGGATTGGCCGAAGTTAAGAAACAGGCAGATGAATCACAATTGAAGATACAACAGATATTTGCAAAGTTACATGCTAACCCACAGACTAGGGAATGGTTGAAGGATCCGGAATATGTCAAAATAGTAGAGGTAAGTTCTTTGTTGGATGTTTAATATAGATTTACAAGTGCTATAAATCTTGTCATCATGTCCGTCAATCTTTTTTTCAGTTTTTGAATGTTACAAACTAAAAAAGTGGTCAATCATCCACAATTTTTTTGGATTTTATGTATTTGCAGGCTAATTCTTAGATAAAACTCTTAACTTTTCTTCCACAGAAACTTGCTTTAAATCCTTTTGACATTCAATCACTGGATGCTAAAATGCAAGACAAAAGAATCCTCACAACTATTGGCATCATGTTTGGTATGGATATCAACATGCCCATGGATGTAGATCCTCCTGCCGCACCAGAAAAGAAGCCTACACAGCCACCAAAGAAAGAAGAGCCTCCCAAACCAAAATATGAAGACTTACCAGAAACCCGTAGGCTAGCATTATTAGAAAAGGATCAAGGTAATGAGTTTTATAAGAAGAAGGAGTTCGATAGTGCTTTGAAGCACTACCAGAAGGCAATAGAACATGATCCCACCGACATTACTTTCTACACAAATATGGCTGCCGTGTACTTCGAACAGAAGGAGTATGAGAAAAGCATAAAAGAGTGTGAAAAGGCAATAGAAATTGGCAGAGAGAATAGAGCAGATTTTAAATTAATAGCCAAAGCTTTTACTAGGATTGGTAAGTGAATTAATCAAAAAAAGATCAAAATTGTACATATATTCTTTTGTTGTTATAACTTTATTAAATTTTTATGTAATGCCATATACTCACTTTGTTTTTAAGGTAATGCATATAAAAAGATGGAACAGTGGAAATTGGCCAAAACATACTTTGAGAAATCAATGTCAGAGCACCGCACTCCGGAAATTAAAACTCTTCTTAGTGAAGTAGAGAAGAAAATTGCAGAGGAAGAAAAGAAAGCTTACGTTGACCCTGTGAAGGCAGAACAAGAGAAAGAGCTTGGGAATGACTATTTCAAGAAAGGTAATACTTTTTTACCATTTTCCTCATAGTCAAACTAGTATGGTCACAAGGACATATTTTATTCCTCGTGGTTGCTATTTAAAACTGAACTGTTTCTGGATGGAATCCAATTTTATAAATTCTGTAAAACGATTCCCCTGGTAACTGACCAATCAGTTTAATTATGAGGAAAAAGATAAGTACAGTATTTATATTTATTTTATCATTGATTAATAGAACAAAAATTGCTTTTGCAATAATATTAGATAAATTGAACTTTATAAAGTAACGGATATATATTAAAAAGAAAATTATAGCATAAATAATTCAATTTGAATAACTTCATTTATTATATAAGTACTAATTTGTTCACATTTAGGTAAAGTTTATATCCATTGGAGAAAAAGCTAAGGCTTACCTTATTTATATGACATTCTATTAAAGAAAAAGGCTCATGACAAACCTACATGCCATAACAGCAGGAGGAAAATTTTGAGTTTGACCATGAGGAATGCAATATCCTCTTAAGCAAATCAGTTTGACTATGAGAAGAAGAGGGGTTATTTTAAACCAAGAATTTTTTAAGTCCTTTAATTGACTAGTGTAACTAACTCTAAGTAGTTTAGCCAAACAGGACTGCCTTGACGTTCGAAACTGAATGGTTTCGGTTTTGATTTCAGGAATAGTGTAATGAATATGAGTATTTTACCTGAGTCATAGCGATTGATAAATATTTCTTAGAACAGAACCATTTCAAGTTTGAGCTGAAATCATGGATTTCTTGTCAATTCTAGTTAATTCTGTCATATTAAAATACAGTGGATCCCCAGTAATCTGACAAACATTTTGCAGGGCAGTGTCGGACTATCGAATTGACCATTAAAGAGTACTGCATAAGATCCCCTACAGTACAGAATTTAGGGAAACAGAGTCCCTTGTATTTCGATTAATCAAAATGAAATTCTATCTGAATTAGTAAAAAATGAATGCACGCTAGGCTGCTCGGCTATCATAAATTATGTAGTCAAATTCAAGCCTGAAGATTTGTGTTGTTTATATTCAACTGTGATAGGCATGTCAAATTACAGGAGTATACCTTTTTTGCAGAAATTTAAAATGCATAATTTTAGTATGCATACTAATCATTTGGCATAATTTGAAATAGATTGTAATGAATAAAAAAATACCTAACCTAACCTGCAATGTATGTTAATTTATGCCTTTTGATAAGTGAGTTTCTGCACAACAAGATTCTGCCAGATAAAGAGTACCCAGATTACAGGTGTCCACTGTATTGTAATATGACAGGATTTGCAACAGAAGTTGTGTTTATTACCTTTCATTGAATGTATTCATAGTTATTATCACTACCCTTGTGTTATTGAACTTTAAAAATAACAATATTCCTTATCTTTCCGGTGCCTTATCTGCCATTACCTCTTGGAGTGTTAACTTGCTGTTACATAACATTGTAATGGCTACACATAGTTAATAATGATGTGATTAATAATATTAACAGTATTAATTCTAAATACTTATCACAACTATTATAATTTAATGTTTTCGATGAACAAATATAATTGTAACTTACTTTTTAATATGACAAAGAAATGTTGATTACATTAGCCGAGTAAGAGCCTTTGTAACTTATCAGTCTTGGTTATGGTCAGAAGACATGAGATTGAAGCCCACCTAAAGTGAATTTTTCTAAAAAAAGTTTTTGTATAAAGAAATATCAAATTGAATCTTGAAATTGTAAAAACTCCTTTGAATTAGTCACTAAAATAATTCTAACTTCTTTCTCTTCAATTACTTGAGAATGGGAAATTGATTTTGGACTCATTATGATGGCTTCCTATGGTTCTTTTGTAAAGGAACGCCTGGGCCGAAAAGTGGAGACTCCATGGCTGAGTGACTCGCATACCGGTTTTCATGGATGGTAATGCCATGCCATGTAGATTAAAAAAAAATATTTTGGCTCGAGTCTGGGTGTTGTGATACCGTCGTTGTTTCTGAATTCCATAAAATAAGTGCTTAAGCTACATTATTTCGGTTTAGAACTATATCTGTGATGTCTATTATTTATTATAAGTTGGCTTATGATGGATGGATGGATGTATTCGACCTTCCAGGTGATTACAGTACAGCAGTGAAGCACTACACTGAAGCTATAAAACGTAACCCTGACGACCCGAAGCTGTACTCGAACCGTGCTGCATGCTACACTAAGCTGGCTGCCTTCGACTTGGGTCTCAAGGACTGCGAACAGTGCTGCAAGCTCGACCCTAAATTCATTAAGGGCTGGATCCGAAAGGGGAAAATCTTACAGGTATGTTCTATGTTTTATATAATTAATATATATAAGAAAAATAATTTATATATTATAGATATATATTATTTATTTGCATCAAAGGCACACACATACAAATGAAAATAGCAAAGTTAATAAAAAAAACTACAAATACAATATACATAGCACTCTACTGACAAAGACTGTCACAAAATTTGGATATTTAAAAAATCCTGACATAACACAGGGTCTTAGTCCGGAGACCCAATATCATGTCTGAGCCAGGTTTACCTAATAACAACCTGCAGCAATTTTCCCATCACTTTCATCAAAAAAGATAAATCTTTGTGTGTAATTCCTGACTGAGCTAGTAATATATAATTTCTCTTAATCGGTCACTAGGTTAGTTTTTGTGTTGACTCGCTTTACACTATGTTACTTTAATTCCAGGGTATGCAACAACAGTCGAAGGCAATAAACGCATATCAGAAGGCCTTAGAACTCGACCCCAGTAATGCTGAAGCGCTAGAGGGATATCGCGCTTGCTCCACACAGCTCAACTCTAATCCTGAGGAGGTGAATATATTATTATAAATAACTAGGTCGATGCAGTAGCTAAGCATAAAGCTACGCTAGCACCATATATTGGAGCGGAGCGTAGTACTAAAAACAAATAAAAAAAAATGTTTAGTAAATTTTTAATTTTCATAAGAATGACAAAATTTCGCGCTTTTTGTTTCAATGGGAAAAATCATTGAGTTCGTGATAAATATCGAATATCGATGTTGGGCTTTCGATTATAACATCGATGTTTGTTTAATATCGATCATCCCTAATACACTGATAATTTATAGTAGTTAGTTAGTTAGTTTTACGGGGCATTTTCCGCACTTAGCCTCCTGATTGGGCCATTGTACGTGATTGAGTATTCTTCTTTTACTCCAGCCATCCTAGTCCATCCCAGAAAGCGAGTAGCCTTTTCAGGTTACTACAAGCTTCTGGTAGTGATTTTGGAGACTGGAGAAAGTGCGCCCGTTGATCAGCCACACTCCTGCACTCCAAGAGCACGTGATGTGGCGTTTCCTCCGCCTCCATGCAGCCTCTGCATAGCGGGCTGTCTGTCACACCTATGGTAAATAGGTGTTTATTCAGAGGACTGTGTCCGGTTATAGTACCTAGTACTTTACGGATTTCGTCCCTGTTTAGTCTGGTGAGGTTGCGGGCAAGCTTTTTCGAAGCCACCGGAATGGCATTCTTCGTTTGCCTACAGCCTACACTATTGTTCCATTCTGTTTGGTGGTTTTCCTCTGTTTTTTTACGCAGCCATGTTCTAACTTGTGCCATGGGTATAGGCAGTAATGGTTCCGGTCCATACACCGTTCTATTTGAACCCCTTTTGGCTAGTTCATCTGCCGCGTCGTTGCTATGTCCTTTGATCCATTGCAAAGTTACACTATTTGTGTTTGCAATGGACTGGAGTGTGTTGTGACATTCCAGTACTAGGACAGTTGTTTTTTAGAATTTATAGTAGTATCAGTGATGACGCATATACCACTTAGGTCCGCAAACGCGCGATGGGGGACCCCGAGGTGCAGCAGATCCTGCGCGACCCCGCCATGCGCTGCATCCTGGAGCAGATGCAGCACGACCCTCAGGCCCTGCACGACCACCTGCGCAACCCGGACATTGCGGCCAAGATCCAGAAGCTGCTCGAGTCGGGGCTCATCGCCATACATTAGTCTTCTATCTCACACTTTTAACCTGGTTGTACGTTGCTCTAATATTTATTTCCAGCCCTTAAACACTGTTAAAAAATCATTTGATGATGCATACAGCCAATCGAGGTCTCTCTATACAAATAAAAAAAAATGTTGCCCATAATATACACATATTTGCATCGCTTTCACTCGTGTTGTTGAATTATTTTAGATAACGAATCACCGTTCATAGACAAGCAGCATTTTTTTTATGGCTTCCACAACTTGTGCTCTTTGCCAATGTCAAGTATAAAAAAATAAAATTAGGGAAGCGAAAAAGGTTTAATTTAATTACGAGTCTAGCGGAATTTGAATGAGATCATATACAGTACATATACTTCACAAAAGAGATACATTTTTATATGGCGCGATCGCTGGCATGCAAAAGAGCAAGCAACAATGAATTTTCGCGCGTAAAACTTTTTTTTTAATTCTGTACAGCTATATAATGGCAAATCATTTCGATATTTAAATAAAATTTTTGAAGACAACTTCCTTGGTTGCCGTATATCGGTGAAAAAGTCATATTTTTTTTTATTGAACGTAGTCTTGAAGCATGTTTACTAGTGATGGGGTATTCCAAATATCTTTTTTTTATTATCGCTCCTATAACTAATCAAAAATGTTTGAGAAAATATATTTTAAGTGACAGGTTAGAAGTGTGACCAGTAAAAAACTTAAATCAAGGGCGAGTTTTACTTAGGTGACTTAATCCCACGGTGGCGTCCCCTATATTCAATTGTTTTAAACCTCTCCAGTGTAGAAAAATACTTTGATTTGAAATTAACATTTTCAATCAAAAACAACTGATTGAATCCGGTCGCAGACTTCTTATAAATGTCGAGTTGATTAAATTAGTTATGAAGTCACAAATGAGAGCATATTGATTGTTTTACATCGATATTTAAGGATCTTTTTAGATTTTTAAGTTTACTTAACAACGTAATTAAGAGCAAACTCAACGATAGACATATATTCTTTTTAGTACATTAAAGTCTGCGATCGAATCTTCGATTTTTAGTCGGTGACCAAAATATATTTATATATTTTTAAAATCAATGCTATTATGGTACCTTAACAAACTTGGGGGTTTACAATTATTGATCGCTTTGAAAAATTATAAATACTGGATTTTGCGCAGAAGTGACTTCTGTATTTGATAAACCGGTATTCAAAGAGAAAAGTGATTCTATCTACTTGAAAAGCATGATGTGTTCTCGATTTTATTTACAACAGAAAACTCGCCTGATTAAATTTATTCATGGAATATGCAAAATGCAATTAGGTGCATATTATGTATTTATCAGTAATAATGATCTTATCGACAATAATAAAGAACACCTTTGTAAACTCTCAAGAAATTTCTATTAAGTGTGAGGCAGAAATACTGTCATTTATGTGATTCGCTTATTTTGAGACTTAAACTACCGTCATTTCTGTAATTCGCTTATTTTGAGTCTCAACTACCTTTATTTTTGTGATTCACGTATTTTGAGTCTAAAATTGAGTAATTTATACTACATGTAAATTGAGACTCGAAAAATTGTTATAAAACCATTCACTTGCCTCGCCTTAACTTATAACCTCACGCCTTGAACAATATTATCAAACCATATTCTATTAAGATACAAACGATTTACGCTTTCATTTTTAATTTGGGACTGGAGTGTTGGTATGCAGAAATGCTTTTATCCATTCCAAATATACACATACAATAATGTATTTTATAAATGCAAAGTTGCCACAAAGATGCGACCGCGATCATTTTGTTTACGCAGATTTTTTTCTTCGTAAAGTAATTACGAAGAAAAAGCCTTTTGTTTTTGTAAAATAAATATATTAGCAAAATTGCATTTTATGGTTTTTCTAGTAACAAAAAAATTTCAAAAGTCTCAACACTTATATGATATAACTTATTGATTATATATAATTATATTCAGTAATTTGCTTCTTCTTAGAAGTTAATTAAAAATTGCCATGAGATAAAAAATACGCCTTTAAAAAAACACGCATCTCATTGAAATATGGCATTGTGATTGCAAAAATAAAATTAAATACATTAAAATTACCATTTAGTAAAGTTTGTCTTGGTGATTTTTCAATTTAAAATCGCAGACGCATCTCCGTGGCAATTGAAGGTTGGGTCTCACTATTATGCACTATACCAATGAAATTGAGAAATCTGAACTGCAGATGGGTTTATGTGATGCACCTGGAGTTGATCCGACGGCTTTTACTCTTTTTTTTTGTGATGCGAATACAATTGGAAGTTTTCATATATAATTTGAATATAATGCAGATGTATGTACTGCCATCGAGTTAACATTGCATTTTTGTAATTTATTCAATAAATAAATAATGTAGGCAACGCTGTTTTTCATTTCAATGACAAATCCAATAATAACCCGAATTGAGTTACATAAAATTTGTTTTTATTTTTTAACAAATTTTATAGTAAATTATTTTTATAGACAAATACTAGAAAAAATGACTCGGCGCACAAGTAAATTGTCCGGTCCAAGGCTCTCCCAATCATCCAAAGGTTGCAGGTTTGATTCCCGCCTGACAATTTTCTTCTTTTCATCGTATAAAATAACATTTAAAAATGCAAAACGACATAAGAAACCTTAAAACATATTTTATCACTCAATTGTGGGTAGTACACTACGTACAGTGCCCCAAAAAGGTGTAAAAAGCTAACATTTATTGATAAATAATAATAAATCACGCTTTATTGCAAACAGGATTCAGAGAAAGATTACAAAGAAAAGTATACAGACAGGTGACTTTATTGCTGTACAGCAATCTCTACAGGCAAACTCGGGTGAAAAAAAAAATAAAGATAAAAGGGTAATAGTGTAGTGGGTGCGTATATTGAGAGGAAAAATAACATAAAAAAGGAATAAAGATAAAATATCGTCAATAAAGATTGGAGGAAAGGAAATAATTTTTAACTCTGTTGCGAAAGAATTCAAGTGTTTGAGCTTTTCTAATATCCTCTGGTAGTGAGTTCTATGAATGGACCAAAAATTATTTTGGTATTATATTAACCAGTGAAAACCATAATTAACTTCGCACAGGACTTAGTTCCATCCAATAATTGTATTTACAATTATTTTCTGTATTAAAATATTATATTTTAAAAACGACCATTAGCTATCCGGGCGAGTACTCTGACCGCTGAGCTACCGAGACGCTGGCAAAAAATTAAAATGGAATACATTATAACGAATATTTTACATTACTCCAAACAAGGAGTCGTGCCAAAGGTTAAGTGTAGGCGCACACTAGGCGACACACGACAGCGTTAGCTCTGCGACTAGACGCGACGACATAAATCTAAAAATATAAATGATAAGCTGCAATATAAAAAATATAATAAAATCTTTAAAGCATGCATCGAAACTGCGAGAAAGAATTCAAATATAACATTTATTAAGCAAGCTGAAAACATATCTACTTCATGGAAAATAATTAAAGACGACGCTGCTTCAACTACTAATTCACTTCAACATATAAATCATGTAACTTATAATAATACTACTTATAACATTTGACCCTAATGACATTTGTGAGGTATTGAATAATTATTTTATAAATTTGAGTAAAGACAATTCGACAAATACACAGATTGACCATAGAATTAACAGACCCACTCTAGCATGTATTTATTCCCCACTTGTCCTGACGAAATTTATAAATTGATAAATAGCCTTAAAAATACGAAGTCCGTCGGTTTTGATCATTTTTCCACTAACATCCTTAAACAGTGTAGGTAATCAATAGCACCGATTCTAGCACATGTCATAAATTTATCATTTGAACAGGGTATTTTCCCAGATAAATTAAAAATAACACGCGTTAAGCCTATTTCCAAGAAAGGAGATAAGGAAAATCCCGAAAATTATAGGCCTATTGCATTTATTTCTATTTTGGCAAAAGTTTTCGTAAAATGTATGTACGCGAGACATGAAATTTATAGTAAAATTTAACATAATCCATCCCAGCCAAGGAGAATCTTCTAGCTTTGCAGCGTTTAAGCTAATAAATGAAATTTCAAAGAATGTTGATAAGGGAATCAATACGGTAACTATATTTTTTGACTTAACAAAAGCTTTTGACTTCGTTTCTTATCAGACATTTTTCAGAAAATGCTAAGCATATGGCCTCCGCGGTATTTGCCTTGATTGGATCAAAAGTTACCTGCAAAACAGAGTACAATATGTTGAAGCTCAATTTCTAAAGAGTGACTCATACTTAGAGTGTTCTTGTTCAAGTATGAAATATAACAGAGCTGGTGTTCCAGGGAGCATCCTGAGACCTCCGTTATTCCTACTCTACATCAATGATCTCCCGAAAGTTTCCGTGTGTACTCTACGCAGATAATATATCAGTGATAATTACTGAAAAACCAAATGAGTTATTTAATGATTCTATAAATAATACAATAGCTGACGTTATTAAATGGATAAATATGAACAACTTGACAATTAATAACAAAAAAACTAAATATATACAATTCACAAAAAAAAGGAAATACCAAACGTGATTTGACAGTCATATGCAATCATAAGAAGTTAAAAGAAGTGGACTGTGTGATTTTTCTGGGCATAGAGATTGACGAGAAATATTCCTGGAAACCTCACATCGATAGACTATGTAGTAAACTCAATAGATTCTCATATGTATTATGGCGTCTGTCAAAAATCAGTAATAGGCAAACTGCTTTGACAGCCTATATGGCTACGTAGCTGCTAACCTTAGGTATGGTATTCTCGTGTTTCTATCTGACCGTTGCCCGCTGGATTGTATGGTGTTGTACGTGAAGCCGCGATACCATGATTTCTCAGAAATGTTTGCAACTCTTCCGACATGAACGATGAGCCCCTGACACTATGTATGTACAAGGGCTGACCGAAAACGAAGAAGATCTCTTTGAGGCAGTTAATAACTGTTGTTGCGGTCATGTCTTTACATGGAAACGTAAAAGGGTATCGTGAATACTCGTCGATAACCGTAAGTATATATTTGTTATTGGTGTTTGAAGGAAGGGGTCCCTTAAAATCCATATTCAGCCTTTCGAAGGGGGCGATAGCTTTTATGAGAGTACCCTTGGCTTTAGCAAAACGTGGCTTAATCTCTGCGCACACCTGGCACGAAGTCGTCATTAACTTGATATCGTTCAGAGAGTAAGGTAAATTTTTGATTCTTACACAATGGTACATTCGCGTGATGCCTGGGTTTGACAAGGCATCGTGGATTTGTTGAAGTTTGTTGGTACTCATATAGGCGCTCTACTCTTGTCTACTCTAGATAGGGCGTCTGCAGCAACATTTTCGACTCCCGGTCGGTAGATAATGTCGTACTTATAGCATTTTTAATTTTCGAGGCATGCTGTTGATTGAAAATGTGGCTGACCGATTGTTGGTCGGTAATCAAAATGAAAAGAGATGCGATGAGTAAGTGGCGCCATTTTCGTAACCTTTTTTTTCCACGGCTGCGTGTTTGCGCTCACAGTTTGATAATGTTCTAGAGAAAAACGCTATTGGACGACTTCTTTGAGAATGTGTTGCTGCGATTTCATACTCAGAATTCATCCGTTTCGACTGTTAGAATTTCTTTGTCATCAATAGCTACAAGTGCTGCCTTTTGTATGTCAGACTTAAGGAGACGGAAGCATGATTGTGCGTTTTCATCTAGCGGGAATTTCATTATATTGATAAGCGGTTGAATTTGTTGCCGAAAAATTTTGGACCCATTTCGCGTAATGTGCAAACAATCCTAGAGCTCGCTTGAATTCAGCGGAATCGGTTGGGAGTGGAAGCTGTAGTAGGGGCTCTAAGCGGTCCTTGTCAGGTTCAATTTCGTTATTTTCTATTGTATATCTCAGGAGACTGATACGATTATATTTGGTAACTGCATGTCAGTTTATATTTGGTAACTGCATCCATGAATTTCTGTAAATTCCTGTCATGCTGCTCTTTTGTTTCTTTTGCACTGTGACGTCATCTAAGTAGGCGTATATCCCTTCTAGCTTTTCGTTCTCAATGATAAATTCTAGTGTTCGTTGAAATGCAGCTACTCCGTTGGTTACACCAAACGGTATTTTTGTGAACTGGTATAGTTTACCGCAGGCCTCAAATGCAGTGTATATTTTTTCTCGCTCCTCAATGGGTATCTGATGGTAAGCTGATTTAAGGTCAATCTGACTAAAAATATTAAATTTTGCAACTTTGGCAACGACTGCCTCAATGTTTGGTAAGGGATATGCGTCGAGATGTGTAAATTTATTGATAGTTCGAGATTAGTCTATCACTAGACGTTTTTGATGAGCCCCGCCGCCAGCGATAAGCACTAGAGCACGCCACGGAGAAATGCTTGGTTCAATAACGCCATCCTTCAATAGTTTGGAAATCTCTTCTTTTATAAAAATTTCATCTTCTTCAGTGTGTTTTCTTGATTTTACAGCAATAAGTTTGATATCAGCTGATAGATGCGTAAAAACTGATGCTCGTGGGACTGATGCCTCCATTACAGCGGTTTTGCAATGGTTCCTTCAAGCCGCCAAACTGTAGCTCTAACTTCGAATGGTCTTTGAGTAGATCGTGACCAACAATGACATCCGCACACAAAATGTTAACAATGAGCAGTGGTCTTTGCTTATATACATGGTTATCGTTATACATGGTTAAACCATGTATAACGATACATGGTTTAGTGAAGCTAGAGAAATAGCTTGTTTGTAGGGTCTTTGTTTAAGTTTTATCATCTGTGCAGCGTTCTTATCAATAAAACTGACGGAACTACCTGTGTCTATTAAAGCCTCGATAGAAATGTCATTTACAATTATACAAATAGTCGCCTTTTTGAGACTAGATGGCGATGCTGCAGAAAACAATGCTGTGTTGGTGGCATTGTTCTTCGGAGCAGATCGACAAACCTTAGATAAGTAACCTGTTTTGCCACAGTTCTGACATTCCGCGCGGAAGGCTGGGCATTTGAACCTCCGATGGACCTTCCCCACAGAAGAAACATTTTAATAATGATGTTGGGGCGCGTGGGGCTGCGGCAACTAGGTCGGGACACTCTGCTGAATGACTTGGCTGTGGTTCTCTGTCTTGCATTCTTACAGTACTGAGCACTTGTACTTGATCGTTGTGACAGCCAATCATTAAGGAATCCCTATGAGCTGTTTCGAGAGTTATGACTTGTTTGATTGCTTCAGTCAACGACAGGATTGGGTTCTCAAGAAGTCGTTCTTTTATTTTTGTTGAAATAATGCCAGCTATGAAGGCACAGGCAATACGGGGTATTGCCTGTTCTTCGTGTTCGATAGCTGTAACAGTTTTGAAACCACAATCATGTGCTAAGAGACGTAATTCTCGGCTGAAGTCTGAAATGCTTTCACCCTGCCTCTGTTTTCTCGTAGCTAGTATATGACGGGCCAGAATTTCGTTTTTAGACTTAGTAAATTTGTTTCTAAGTACCTCGATAGCTGCATTATACGTGTGACATTCCTTTATGTAAGCGTAGTTGGTCGCAGATAGATGATGCGCCAGTAACTTCAGTTTCACCGAGTCTCCAGCAGTCATTCCTGACGGAGACTCTGCCTCGAGGAAGTTTTCAAAGGTGTAAAGCCAGTGAGTCCATTTTGTGTCAATACCTACACTACTCGGATCAGCTTCGAATTTGTCGGGGCGGAAATATTTGGCAAGAAAGTTTTCGGTCGATTTTTCGACTTTTTCTTTAGACATTTTTTTATGCTTATTAAATTTGATACATAAATAACTTGACAAACCACAAGAAAACTTGGCTTTAATTAGCATACATCTCAGCAGCAAAAGTATACATCTCAGCAGCAAAGCTATAGAAGCCGTGCTAAAATAAAAACTGTAATAACAGCTCTTGTATTCACTTAAAGTAATCTAACAAAAATCTAAAGTAAGAGCGAAATAGACAACAATTGCAAGTTCAGTTTTTCTCGTCATTGTCACAAACTCTCAAAGTTCAAATGTCAAATGATTCTAATTTGGTTGTAATTTAATACTACCAAATTAAAAATACGTGTTTGATGAACGTCGTTTCTGAAGTAAGACCAAATTCAATGCGGTCGTATCATAGTGGCCGAACAGCTTTGTTAGCGGCTAGAGTGAAATTATATTATTTTACAAGGAATTTGGTGATAAAACAACAAGAAAGTGTGCATACAGACGCTTTAGATATTTTGGAGTCCGCGTCCAGGATGGCTTGTGTTGTTTCAGACTGCAAGTCTAATATATTACGGAAAGAAAATACGAATGAGGTGTTATCATTTCATCGGTGAGTTTTGTTTCAAAATTCTCATATTTTAATTATATAACAACGGTATTTTCAGAAAATTGTTTTAAACTTTCATGGTCACTAACATTATAGTAATATAAGTTATTTGCGGGATTGTTACCATGTACCGTTTCGTATGTGTAAAAACCGAAAAAATCAAAAATGTGTCGTGTCGCGATCCGATACTGTAAGTGTTGTGTGTCGAGAACAATCCCAAGTGAATAGTGAGACATGTGAACAGTGGTACGGGTAACGAACGCAATAAGAGACTTCGTCGGAGGGTAGACCGATATTTCTGCCAATAACAGCCTACCCGCAATTACTTCAATCGCTCCGTGATCATGGCACTTGCAACAGTGCCGAAATATCGGAAACTCAATAACAAGGTACATGGTAACAATCCCGCAAATAACCTATATTACTATAATGTTAGTGACCATGAAAGTTTAAAACAATATATTGTTAACCGATACGGGCCGGATACGTCAAAATTAATAAAACACCTAGAACGCGCGCGGAAAAAGTGTGAATGTTTGAAGGAATCTCTGTCTTTCCTCGTGAAGTGTCGTGATTTGGACATTATTTATATTTATATATTTGCTTTAGATTTCCTCAAGATGAAACTATTAAAAGTGAATGGATAAACCGTATATCAAGGATCAATTGGACTTCGAAAGCGCTCAGTCACATTTGTTCGAAACATTTTAGAATACAGTCATTTGAGCCACATAAAAACATTAAATTTCGGAGGCTGAAAGCAAATGCTATACCCACATTACATTTACAGAACATTAAATTGCTCCTTTTTTATTCCAAACATTATCTTAGTCCTGCTTTGTCATATAATTTTTTCCATCCTACCAATAAATATTCAGATTTTTAATTAACATTTTGGCACCGTGTATTCCAAATAATAACGATAGGTTATTTACAATAATATTTTTGTGTTTCAGAAAACTATCGGATTCAGAAGGAATTATGAACCACCAAGTAAACGCCCCAAATCTATGACCACAGTTAAAACAAATACTGATTCCGATATCTATGAACTGATATCTAATTTACAGAAAATTGTAGCAGATTATAAAAACCTGAAAAATTGAATATTAAAAAAAGAGTAAGAAAGTTGGCGTTAGTGTATCGTTTCTGAAGGAGCATAGTTTGAAGGTGATAAAATAAATTTGGATGAATAACAAACATTTTGTATATTATTGATCATTTCCCGGTACTTTCTTGACAGAGTAGTATATAAAAATAATAAGTAAATATGTATAAAATAATAGTTGGTTAATTTAATTTAAATTATCGATTGATTTTCTTTTAAAAATTTTCTTCTTTAATAATCTATACCTATAAAATATAATGTTGAATGCAGTGTTCACCACTGTACTGCTAGAGGTCTAACTTAAAATAGAAACATGTAGCCTAATATGATATACCTATAGAAGGTGCAATTTTTTAACTGTACCTACCTGGTTTCTCTAGATACTGGAGACAGCAAATCTAATAAATACATAGGTTTGGGTCCAAAATTCTACCCATGAATACTGCATTATAAAATGTTCATATTGCAGATTCTACACGTGTTTATTATGACACATTACCGTCCGTTCTAGTATCATTGACTTACCAACAGCATAAAAAAAGTTTAAATGTTTTTATTTTTATCGATAGTTATATCGATGCCGTTACATCACTAACGTTAGGTAAACTAGTGACAACCTTATAAATTACGAAACAAAATCAGTATACTTATTTCTTGCTTACACATTTACAACTGTATAAGTCAAAATAGTACGAACTAACGTATTGTGTTGTTATTTTAGCACGGCTTCTATAGCTTTAGTTATTGTTCTGAGGGAATCAGTATGACTTGGCATTTATATTAATCATAGACTGTAAGCCCATAGAGTGGAAGACAAGGAGATTATATATCATTAAGTCTGTTCAAATTTTTAACAATATACCTGAAGAGATAAAATCACTTCCCATTAGATCATTTAAGGCTCAATTGCAAAGATGGCTACAAGAAAAATGTTTTTATTCTATTCAAGAATTCTTAGATAAAGGACACATTTTACAGTAATAGAGTTGTATAGATTTAAACTGACATGTTTATGTAATTATCTTAATCTATCGAAAATATATTCCGTATTGTTATTTAATTTAATTTAATTATTCTTTTTAATATACTTTTTTATTTTCCTAATTTGATACTGACTTATATTGTTTTATGCTTGACATTCTATTGGAGGTTGTTAAAATTGATAATTCTCATTTGATAAATATTTTGAATAAAAAAATTTATTAATTGATAAATTCAATAAATAAATTATACCAAATTATTGCATGCTGTCAGACAGTAAAATATGTGATTCTAATATTGTAATGCAACATATTTAGTGTACACCATGTTTTAAGCAATAAAACATTATTATGATAATTGAAAACAAAACGCACCTAGCGCCGCGGTGGTGAGCGCTGAACTAATTCAATTAGACAGCGGCTTTTCAATCAGCTGTAGTGTTAAACGTTTTGAGCGACTCAAATAGTCAATTAAAAAGCTAGTTAACGTGTGGTTGAATAGCGTTGTTCAGTCAATGGGCTAGCTGTTTGATTGAACTTCTATTTTAACCAGTTGGCTGCGACATATATGCTATTAACTCCGATGCTAAGCAATGAAGAGTAGCAGTCAATCTCTCATGAGGGCAAATAGGTCCTCTTATATTAGTAGCCTGTTTAGCAATATATGGAGTTCTGTTCTAAAAGCTTCAAATATGTCAAATTATTATATATTAGAAAAATACTAGAAAAAAACGACTCGGGTTACAAGTGAATTCTCAGGCGGGAATCGAACCCGCAACATTTGGAAGACCGGTAAATTACTCTCCCAATTAAGCTACCGAGCCTTGTGTACACCCGTCGAAATTTTCTAGTACCTTTCCGGTATTACGCTGTACGCCAGCGTTGTCTCATCAATGAGAAAGACATCCTCTCTGATGATCGAAACATTTTTACAAATGTTTGGACAATCGATTCAAAAGAAACAGCCATTTAATTTTTAACTTTTATATATTTTTTACATTTTTTCAATGCTGTCTTATAAGATAATTTTTTATAGAATAATACAATTTGCATGGAAAGAGACAAATCATTAACTCTATACCTCCACACATTTATAAGAATACAGTATACGGAATAATAAAACAGATACTTGTTGACTTTGTTGCAATCAATGATTTAATGAAACCATAACACTACTATAATTGTGATAACAGAATAATATTGTTTTTGTGTAGGTATTATGTATGGTGACGACGTACAATATTGTAAATGTCTTTACTTCTGTTAAAGCTGACGAGTTTGTTGCGCCCATTCTTCTTGTCAGTTAAAACACGTTAGAATGGGTGGTAGGTAAAAATGTAGGACGAATCAAAACTTATTTTTAAGTGCATTTTAATAAAGTTATTTTCATATTCCTTTTTATAAACAACACTAGTAGAATTGAAACAGAAAATTGATTATTTACTGAAGGGGCTTTTGATTTTTCATAAACTGGGAGGGGTCCGTGAACTGTACTCCGCCGTCGACGACTAGCAGAGCCCCAGTGACCAACGCACTGTGGTCGCTGGCCAAATGAACTATGGCGCGGGCCACGTCTAGGCCGGTACAAGGTCGACCCATCGGGATACCAGCACTGGCTCCCTCCAGCCACTGTTGGTACTCCTCATCCGAGGCACCAGTTATACGCTGAACGAATTTGCTCACCTGCCAATTAAATATCATATTTCACATACACACTAACAGTCAAACACGCAAGTGTGTGCGTAATTCAATAATACGCGACCCAACATGATGAGTTTAGTCTGTATTTCTTGTTATTATACATATTTTTTCTTTTTTTTTGTTCTTTGTTATTTTCTATTGATGTAATCAGAACTTTATGCAGTCGCCCTGGGAGTGGTAGCCTGATGACCTGTTACACAGGTTTTTACCTAGCCCAGGCGTCAGTCTCGCACAAACATTAAATACACTAAGAAATCTAAAATATCCTAAACCACGTAAGTTTGTAAGGAGAAAGAAATAAATTATTATTTTTGTTATATTTGACTCGGTCTCTTTGGTCAAATAGCTAATTGGAAACTTGCTTTTCCGATTAGTCTACTCTAGTACCGAGTAACCGGGGAATACCCCGTTACGCTTCGACATAAAAAGTGCCGATTTCTAAAATTGCGAAATGTTAGAAGAGGGCTTGATTTTATTTCATTAAAGTTATGCAATATTTTTATTATTAAAAAGTTTATTTCTAGGGATGGGAAAGAGAACTGAATATAAGAATTATTTTAGAATAATCGATACAAAGGTTAGCTGCAATAAGAGTGAGCTATATTACCCAGCCCATACCCAGCAGTGAGCATCGCAGGGCTAATATAATGAGTCTTCTAAGTGTGTAGATAAACCTTCTCCTATGATTAATAAAGTTATCAAAAGAGATACTCACAGTGATGCCTGGACTGACAGTGTTGACCCTGACGCCTTGTGGAGCCAGCTCAAGAGCAATCAGCTTAGAAAAGTGGTCAAGAGCGGCCTACCGACAAGAGCAACAATTACAAAATTATTGTTAATAAAATAAACTTATAATGATAAAATATTTTTGTAATAATTTCTTTCAAAGATCTCTTCATCAGGCTCTATTCAAAATTTTCAACACATTTTCCAAATCGCCGTTGGATGTACCTGCGTTACTGAATCTACCTATATAATTTTATATTCCATAATTTATGTGCTAAAAGCTAATAGACCGCCATTGTAGTCACACCGGCAAAAAATCAACTCTATACCTCAACACATTTCTGAGAATAGATTACGGAATGATATAACAAATACTTGTTGACCTTGTTGAAATCAACGATTTAATGAAACACTGCTATAACTGTGATAATAGAATTATATTTTTTGTGGATTATGTATGCTGATGACGGATTATATTATAAACATCTTTACCTTTGTTAAAGCTGAAGAGTTTGTTGCGCCCATTCTTCTTGTCAGTTAAAACCCATCCTGAAGCTTTCGTATAAAGTTATTTTCATTTTAAAAACACACTAGTGGAATTGAAACAGGAAATCGTTTATTATTGAAGGAGCTTTTGATTTTAAAACAAGTTCCCGGTTGCTATTCCTACCTGTCGCACCAAGCGCTTTTTAACATCTTTCATAATGCGCACAGCAAAAGAGTGGAACTCCCTCCATGCCTCCTCCTCCGGGTGAATAGACACCTGGGTTACCTCGTTCTATTGTGGATCCTGTCTTGGCCCCCGGGCTTGATTGGGATCGAGAGCGAACCCATTCAAAAACAAAAAAGTTTAACAAATCCCTTTTCAATTCTCGCAGGTATATATTACGCCTCAATTCTCATAAATTGGAAACATCAATAAGAGTATAGCTCTTCGCTAATCACGCATAAAGGAAGAATAAAAAGAAAGATCAGCGATCATACCTTAGTCATACTATAAGGCAGGCTGCCAACATAAACGGATGTTCCGGCAACGCTCGAGATATTGACGATGTTGCCCTTGGTCTTGATGAGCTCGGGGACCAGCAGACGCGTCAGGTTGTATACGGCGCGCACGTTGGTGCGGAAAACGCGGTCGAACACTTCCATGTCAGCGTCCTGAATTCTCGAACGTGTGCCTTCCGCGGCATTATTCACTAAAACATCCAATCTGCGAGAGAAAATAGGTTGCGTATGGTCAGTTGAGTCCCACAATAACAGTCCATACGTCATTAAAACTATGAAAATAACCAAAATAAACCATTCTTGCCGTCCCAACATCAGTCATTAACTCATTAGCCTTATTTTCCACAGCATATGCTGCGGAACTAAAGCTACCCGATAAGGCATCGATATGAGGATGCCATTGCAGCCTTGAGTCTAAAATAATGCCTAAAAATTTTGTGGAATTAATTAGTACGACTGTTTCCCCATTTATATTAATTGGTGTGTTGATCGGCCTCACGTGCAACATGCAATGTTATGATAATATTGCAGCTCCGCCTGCAATATTATCAATGTTATCTTAGATAATATTGCAGACGGAACCTTATTAAAGATGGAACATATTTATTTGTTCTTGTCAAAACAGTAGCATAAAGGCCCGCTAATATCAGTACTACTCTACCGGTGGTTCAAAGAAACTAGGTATTACAATTCAAATTATGTTTCGAATACTGATTGTATCAGATAATTCTACAGAAGAAAAAAAATGTCCCCTGGCTAATAGTAGATCCACATGCAATAGAATAATGTTCGTCACTTTTAGTCATGAAGAAGTCCGCAGCACTAACAGATAGACAAAAGCTTATTCCACTGACAAACAGGATCAACAGCACCATATCGTCAACATAATTGATATTTTTAAAACTCTACGATTATTAGATTTCCATCGTTAGTAAAAAAATAAACCTAATTTAAGCTAAATAACTTAAAAGCATAAATTATTTAAATCTTTTATTATAAGGAATCTATTTTTGCAACGTTTGTCCTGGATAACGGCGTATACCGCGTTTCGCCTGATACAGACCATGTTTTCAATGTTAATTCCACTCATTTAAATTTTACCCAATTTAAGCGTTGTGAACGCAAAACTTGCCTAAAGAATAATCGTTGTTGCGATTTTAGTTTCGTAAAAAGAAACTTTCAGCATCTCTTCGACTGACCAGTATAATAAAACTGACCTTCCAAAGTGCTCAATAGTTTCCTTAGCAGTTTTCTCAGTGCCCTCATCGGTGGAGAGGTCGGCGACGATCTCCAAGGGTTTCAGCCCCTTCTCCTGAGCGCAGCGTTCCGCCACCGCTCGAAGGTTGTCTGCATTGCGACCCACCAGCGCCAATTTCGCACCCAGCTGAGCGAACAGCAAGGCTGTTGCCTCACCGATACCAGCACTCGCGCCGGTCACCAGCACTACTTTGTTAGTGAAATCCGGATTCATTTTAATTTCCTGTGACACACGTGCGAAACAAACCTACTTCTTGCTAAGATTGCGGTAATATTTATTCTATTTTATTTATTGAATGACCTTGTTTTTTATCTATGGGTGTTATATCAAAATATCATATATCTTATATAACTCGTGCGATTAAAGAAACAATCTGTAAATGGCGGACGGTCTCATGTTATCTCGCTTATATGCTCGCTTGCACAATAATTATTGTTCTGAGGCTGTATCTATATTGCACAGCGTGGTACTGCGTACAAAAAAACATAATCAGTTTGGATTAGAATTAGGGATGTTCCGATACCATCAAAGTATCGATACCTACTCATTTCGATAGTACTCAAATATTTTTTCGATACTACTTAAACAAATACTCCTAAAGTATCGATACTTACTGATATCGATACTTTTAGCACTTTTTTTTATTTTGAGGAAACTAACGTAAAAACAATAAACTTTGAAGGACAATAATTAAAACAAGATTGAGAAGGCAAACAATAATCTTTTATTATAGACGTTTTGCGTCACGTTAAGTACCTACTTTAAACAAAAAATTCTTTAACATTAAGATTGCCCAAAAACAGTTACTGTTCGAGGTATTTTGGAGACAATCTGTTCCTTGTTTGAGACATTGTTGCACCGGCTTTGGAAAAAAGGCACTCGCTTGTTAACATGTCATCCCATTCTGCAAACAGGTTGCTTTTAAGAGAAACTACTGGATTTGATAAATAAAGAGAAGCTTCATCTCCCTGATGAGATTTCTTTTTCTTCTTGTGTCCATGTGCTAACTCCTTATGATGTTTCCAAAAATCGTATTCAGGTAGTGCAGTAGATGAGACATCATCTTCTGACTCACTTGGGCTACTTAGTTGTCGGACAACCATAGTTCTAAGTTTTTGAATAGCCCTTCCGCATGCAGAGGGGTCTTAGAAATGCAGGTTTTTAAACCTCGGGTCTAAAAGCAATTGCTGCATGATCGTTTAATTCAATCATCCTATACCTCCTTTTCAGCTCTCTCAATAAAACATCCTTACATCCTTTAACAATAGCAGAGTTTGGAGTGATAGTATTCAGTTCTGTAGTTAAGCAATTAAGCATAGGTATAATTTTGAAGATTGTTACATACTTTTGGCCC
This sequence comes from Calamotropha paludella, assembly GCA_927399485.1. Classification (NCBI taxonomy): domain Eukaryota; kingdom Metazoa; phylum Arthropoda; class Insecta; order Lepidoptera; family Crambidae; genus Calamotropha; species Calamotropha paludella. Next base: position 629,994 of record OV656806.1, on the reverse strand, counting down.
GATGTTTCTCTTGATACGTATTCAAAAGGCTTCAATACAGCTGTGAGCTCAGTTAATGTTTCCACAGCACTTGGCAAATTTGGAGCCACTACAGTCACAATTACAATTTCTGTTATTACTATTCTTAACTTTAGGAATCGCTCTAACATAAAAAAAGTTGAGTTCCATCTAGTTCTTACATCTGCAATAAGTTTTAAAACTGATTCATCCGAAATATTATTACGCATTTGGAGTTTTCGTAGCTTATCCGACTGCACAACACTATTTTTTTATCCAATTAACAATTTCTCGTACTTTTATAACAGCTGATTTAACACGGGGTAACTTTAGTGCCTCTTCAACTACAAGATTTATAGTAGGCGCAAAACATGGTAAATGTTTTTTTTCGCCAATAGACATTCGTATCGCAGCTAACATTGAACTGGCATTATCTGTTACAGCTGCACGAATTTTGGTAAGTGGAATATCCCAATTTTTCAAAATATCAAGCAGGTTTTCCGATATGTAATCAGCTATATGTTGCTCACTTAATGCAGGAATTGCAAGATAATACCTACACATTTTCCCATTTTCTACAAAATGTATGGTGACGCCCATGAATCCTACTTCATTCATTGTCTCTGTCCATATGTCTAGCGTTTAACAGAAATTGTCTACCTTGGATAATTCGGAATTACAAATAGCAACACAAGCTTCTTACTTTTTGGTAGTCCTTTTCTTTAAATACTTTGCACTAGAAACTTTAAAAGTAGGTTCCAGTTCTTTTACAAGTTGTAAAATGCCTTCACCTTCAACTATGTTAAATGGACGCATATCTTTACAGATAAAAAATATCAATGCTTGAACAATTCTGTTATACTTCGTACCACCAGCTGAAAAAAACCTTATTTTAATATATGTAATATTAAATTATTTTTTTTTGTCAATAATACAAATACTATTTGTAATAATATTATTTTGTTAATATTTAATTTAATATCTAGGTATTTCATTACCTTTATTAGATGAAATTCCATCAAACTTTATTGAACTGCTCAGAAACAGCTTATTTCCAGTCTCCGTGTCCATATTAGTTAATGTGGTTACACTAGAACCATCATCGTGATCTGAACTCTCGTATCGACGATCGACGCTTAGCACAGATAAAGTGGTGGCGCGGCGCGGTGAGAGCCTGAACGTCCGTATGGAAGCTCCGCTTCAATATTTCTTTCACTCACATCAATTAGCCTAGCCCAAGCACTAAAGGACTCATGTTATGTATACAACTGCAACGGATAAAAATACGTAGATATATGAAAGGTAGGTAGATATATAAAAATACATATAAGTAATACCTACATAATTAACCTATAAATAATTTTTAAATACATATATTTGAATGGGTTCGCTCTTGATCCACATCAAGGCTGGGGGCCAAGACAGGACCCACGATGGAACGATCTAACCCAGAAGGTGCCTATTCACTCTGGCTTTAAAAACGGACGGGTTGTAAAAACTCGGAAATACAGACGCAGGCAGGGAGTTCAACTCCTTTCCTGTGCGCATTATGGAAGATGTTGAGAAGCGCTTTTTGCGACAGGTAGGAAATCAGTCAAGAAAGAGTGTCCGATGGAAAAAGGGAACTGGCGGTATGAGATCATGCAGCTCCAAAATTGTACTATTTTGTACCTAGATAAAAATCTGTAGCTCTATTAGAACGAAATGATATAGCATTTGAGATATTGTCCCCAACAAATAAGTTGAACATGATTTTGAAATCACATGACATGCGCAGTAGTGAATAATGTACCTAAACTTGCTACTGCGCATGTCACGTGATTTCAAAATCATGTTCAACTTATTTGCCGGAGACTGTACACTCGGATTCATCTCATTGAAAGGGTAGTGTAGCAGAGTACCAACATAAAGGAGGCCCCAAGAACTCTGTAGAAAATTATCGACCGATTTCGAAACTATGTTTATTTGCCAAAGTTTAGAGAAAATAGTTTATTCTCAAGTATACTCAGCATTGCGGCATGATTTAATGGCCCAGCAGCATGGTTTTCTTAAAGGCCGATCCACAACATCAAATCTCGTTTTATGTTCTGAGTATATCACTAGGATTGTGCCTGAGCCATCGCAAGTTGATATAGTATACACTGACTACAGCAAGTGCTTTGATAGTATCGATCACGCGATCTTACTAAAAAAGCTGCAGCAAATAGGTATAAGAGGCAACTTGTTTAGGTGGTTCACATCCTATGTCCATGATCGATGCCAAACAATTGTTCTAAGCGGTTATTCCTCTTTAACCATGTTTATTCCCTCAGGAGTGCCGCAGGGATCCTTATTCGGTCCTTTGTTATTTAACATATTTGTCAACGACATCTCGTCTTTCTTCTTAAATTCTTCAATCTTATGCAAAATACAGTCTATTAAAGATGCTCAAGGCCTACAAGAAGACCTTTTAAGGTTCCAAAATTACTGCTCATCTAATAAATTAGATTTGAATGTCTCTAAGTGTTATGTTTGCTCGTTTACCCGTAAACAAACCATTATAAAATTCCTTTACACTCTTCATAATACACTTCTCACAAGAGTTGATACTATCAGAGACTTAGGTGTAACTGTCGATAGCAAACTAATTTTTGATAATCACATCGATAACATTCCCAGTAAAGCATTTCGTGCATTTGGTTTTGTTTTACGAATGTCTTCTGAATTTTCTAATATAAGAACCCTCAAAATCTTATACTGTTCATATGTTCGTAGTCACCTTGAATACGTCTCGCAAGTTTGGAACCCTAGCTATGACGTCTATGTTAAAAGACTTGAAAGCATTCAAAGAAATTTATCTACCAGACTACAGGGCAAGATGTCGAAAATTTCATTTCCTACCTCTCTACTCTATACTCTTTTAGGTATAGCAAATGGCACGGTGGACTGCTCAGAGCTGCTGAAACTCTTGGGACTGCGCACTAACTCGATCGAGCACAGAAACCCCAGTTTACTTTATTTACCGTACGTAAGAACTAATTACAGACAAAACGCATTTAGTGTTAGAGCATGTGCGTCATTTAATGTTTTGGCAAAAGCAAGTGCGGATATAGACTTATTCAACACCTCAGTTTCTAGGTTGAAACGTATCCTCAATGACAAATTCTTTTTGGGTATCGCGTAATTCAATGTTTTTTTGTGTTCATTTTAATTCTCGAATGACTTACCTGAATTCTGAAATCTAGCATAAACTTATTTTGTTCATATTTTGAAACATATTTATATCTCTTTTAAATCTCGTCGTCTACTTACTGTTTCATACTGTTTTGTGAACAATAATAAAACTATTTATCTGCGGAAACTTGTAATTGGCCCTCAGACCAATATATGATTTATATTGTTAATCGCTTGTATATTATGTATTATGTATAGCTGTAAGTTTTCCAAAAATATGTAAAATAAAATATCGAAATAGTGTACTGTAAACATTATCAGTAATGTCAAGCTTCCATGTATTTCACAAGCATTTGATTCATAGTGAGTTGAAAAACAGCCAATCGCTGAGCTAAACACAGATTTGTATATTTACTCCGTATAAGTCCATCTATCCCGTATACTTTGGATGAGTATATAATAACTATGACTCCGTGTCTATCTAACCACAGGTCCAATTTAACTACTAAGACGTTTAAAATAATTCTCACAAACAGAAAACTTTCAATACATAACATTACGTTTAATTTGCAATTACATAAAAGCAATTATATTACACAAAATTTCATGTTTGTATCAAACAAAATTATTTAAATATCTATTTATAGTTTTAAAATAGTAACTAATGTAGTATTACAGTCATGGGGAGTTATATATCTACAAACGTTACATTTTATAAAATGGCACTTCTTAAAACCAAAATTTTATTTGCGTCATGCACACAACTGATTTTTATTTATTAAATTGTCATAAGTTCATTGCATTAGCATTAAGCGTGAGCATGACTAAAAATATAAGTTACCGATGTATATTTGAGTATACAATTATGCTATTAACAGCTGGATAGAGGCACTGAACAGGCAGACAGTCATCTTCCACGTGATCTCTCGATTACTTGCCATTGCCATAGCAGGCTCTTTACAGAATATTACACACTACAAGGAACTAGACATAATTTTATTATAGTTTTAAATCCAGTTTATATGCATTGTCAATCCAACAATTCTCAATAGATATGATCTAAGTACAGTTTTTGTTACAATTGTGTGATGTGTTAACAGAAAAACTTCTTATGCCTTATCAGTCCATTATCCTCATCACTATCGGAAAAGCATGCTGCAAAACCACTTTTCTCCCTTAAAGATTCTCTCCGTTCACTAATGTCTTGCTTCTTTGCACTAACTACTGGTTTGGTTGCCGTACAACTTCTTCTTTTAGATCTGCCCCTTGCCTGATCATTTGATGGAGTGGCTACGTTAATGCTGGCTAAAGAACTCACTTGGTCCATTGTATTACTCAATACCAAGACTGAATTCTCAGGTTGTCTCAACATGAGACCGATGCACTTGCCACTTCTCGTTCTTGACATTAATTTATCTACTGGATTCTCCTTTCGGTCAGAGTTGTGTAACTCATTAGTGTTTTTATTATTCTGTAGTCTGTCTATAGGTTGACATTTTTTCTCATATTTAATTGGTGAAATACCCTCAATAACACTGTTTTTGTGCCTTATTGGGTATCTAGTTGTGATACTACTTTTGGAATTGAAAGAAACATTTATTTTATTAGATGATAAACCCTTGTCATTGCCAGCTTTTTTATTTCCATTAGTAGTATCCATAAACTTCAACAAAGATGTGCTTCTACTAATTCTCGCTGATTTGTCATTGCTTTTCAAAGTTACCAAGTTGAGTACATTTTGAGAGGAATCAGTACTGCAATTCATCAAAGGTGTTTTGGGCATGCCAGTGTTAACTGACTTATTCAAACAAACTATCATTGTGTTGTCGTCTTTCTTAGCACTTTGTTGAGATTGCTTCATAAAAGTTCTGCTTCCCTTTCTTCTAACATTATTTCTTATTTTTTTTGAAGAATGTAATTTTGTGGAACGTATATAGTTGGCTGTGAAGCCAGACACGTCACTCATATCATCAAATTCACCATTATTTATCTTCACTGGCTTTTTATCACATATTTCATTGGAAATTTGCTTGTGTGTGCCTTGGTCACCACTTGCAAGCTCGGGTGCTTTCTTACACCTATTAAGCGATCTTTCCTTTCTAGAAAGAATATTGCTATATTTAGTGTTATTGCTATTTATGATTTCACAATTGAACACTTCAAAGGAATCATTCAAATGGCTATTAGTATTCTTTTGTGACTTACGTAAGCTTCTCCTCAAGTTGCCGCCTACTTTAGGAGTTGAAGTCGCTATTTTATTCTTCTTGTGTATTTTTGTCCTACTGCATTTATTTAGTTTTACTCTCTTTGATTTATTTCGCTTACATGGACTTTTGATATTGAATTCTAAATCTGAGCCGAGCGTGTCTGAGTTACAACTATCCAATATAATTTGTTGGTTCTTGTTCTTTGATGTTTCAAAGTAAACATTTTGATGTTTATCACTGGAAACTGATTCATCATCCAACAAAGATAGCTTCCTTTTCTTTTTCTTTATAGGCGATGTATCTAATACCAAACTTTGAACACTTTTGGGTTTAAAAACATTTGAACAATGCGCTTCCTCACATTGTTTCTTTATCACATTATCATAGTTGAAGAGGCACGGCGCTTGTTTAGTGGTGATCCAGTAAGAAATTTCTTCCATGTTGCTCATAAAGGGAGAATCAGTGGCGGCATTGTTATTATGTGGTGCGGGGGGCGGGCGTGGCGAGATGAAGGGGTTCGGAAGAGGCGAAGGAGGCACTGGAAAGGTGTAGTCCATCCGCAAACCGCCTGCAATGTCAGCTCCGAACTTGCGTCTGACAGCAGGCAGTTCGCATGCAACCGACGGCAGGTCAACGCAGTTTTATCCATCTTTTACTATCTCGCATGGCGTATATCTGGAATATTACAGAAAAAAAACATCACAATACGTCACAATAGTTGTTAACATTATTGTACCATCCTGCATAAATGATATACAGTATTTATGGGATTCTGAATATCACTTTTAGTAATCTCTAAAATACAAACCTACAATGGTTTTTCTCAAAACAGTTATGCACAACGACGAGCTTCAGCATCAGTCAGAAAAAACAATCAAAGACAACAGTATTCGAGCGCCAACTATTCCTTTGCTTTTAAAGATCTTATAAACACAACAATATAAAACAACAATTTCTTCTTAATGCTGCAAATGATAAACGACAATACAGTAAAACACAAATCCTTTAGTTTGTTTTGTCGCAAGAAAAAAAGGAGATTAATTATGTTAGTGATGGTCGACTCGAGTAAAAAGCTCGAGTTAACTCGAGTTGGGCTTAACTCGAATCAACTCGAGTTGAATTCTATCTGACTCGAGTTTGAAAACCGAATGAAACCGACATGGAGTGCAGTTTGCCGATCATTTGAGACTACATTCATTCATTACAAACAAGTGTCACATTTATGTAGATTTGAGGTTAACCTTAAAGTGCCGGTTATTGTTGTAGTTTTTGACGTGACAACGTCTTATAAATTGGTTTGCCGGGTGACACTTCAAGAAACTGCGTTACGCTCCGCTCACGTTATGCGCTTACATTGAGAGCGAGTGAGAGGCACGCGTCCCTTCCACTCGGGCATGGTTAGCCCGCCTAAGAGCGAGAGAGACAGACATAAAAAGTGGAAGGGACGCGTGCCTATAAATTAATGTTTTAAATATAATTCTTTGTATAAATAAATGTTTTAAATTGTTACTATTATTTCATCCTTCTTCCTACTATACGAATGAATATTCACATTAAAATTATTTTACCACTCAAAGTCGTTGTCACGTAAAACTTTCGCCCGTATACCGACTTTACAGGCAACCAACCAGTTTTTTCGTGTTTTAAATTCTGTTTTTGAAAAATGCCGGGTCCTAAAAGGCAATATTTGGTTTGTATTTAAATCGCCAGTGAGTGGACGTGTTACGAAAAATCAGTGTTCAGATTCTTTCAAGCTAAAAATACATAAATAAATGATCCGATTTCAAACAATAATTTCCTTTTTAAGAGTTATACTAATTAAAGAATATAACTCTTCCAATACATTAATATAAACAAGTAATATAAAAAATGAAAAAATTTAAACAGACAAAAATATAATTTGTCTGTTCTAGTTTCTTTTTTACTATTAATGCGAAGGTGAGGGAATAAATTGGTAAAAATTAAAAAAAAAACATTAACTCTTCCATCTAGTTAACTCGAGTTCAACCCGAGTTACGTGAATTTTAACTCGGGCTAAATCGAGTTTTGTTTTTTCCGAGTTGGCACATCACTAAATTATGTACTCATTTTGCAGTGTTGCCAGATGACCGTGTGAACTTCCCCCCGTCCTTATTCGAAATCCCCCCAAAAATTGACATTTCTGACATAAAAACCTCCATATTATCCGTAGTTTCCAGCAAATAAGTTGAACATGATTTTGAAATCACGTGACATGCGCAGTAGCAAGTTTAGGTACATTATTCACTCCTGCGCATGTCACGTGATTTCAAATCATGTTCAACTTATTTGCCGGGGACAATACTTTATCGTGATCATATCATCTATAAGATACAGGACGTGTTGATCTGTATTCTGTTAAATGAAAATAAAATGTATTTTTCTTTTGTTTGAATATGGTAAAACTCTTCAACATATTTAGAGTGGAGCGAGCGAAGCTCCCATGGATCAGCTTCAATGAAGCAATGTCTGTTACGTCATAACTTCCCGAGTTCTTAACCGATTTTAATATTTTTTGTGTGGAATCGAATCAAAAGGTTTAGGACCAGATTGTGACAGAATTTTGAAATTCACAAAAATTCCCATCGAAACAAAAAAAATATATTTTTTTAGGTATTACGCTCCGCTCTAATATATGGTGCCAGCGTAGCTATATGATTTATTATATTGCGACATACTTTACTTAGGTATAGATTTTATTATCCTAACACAACAAACGGTAGATACTTTTTTATTTTAATTTTAACGGCCATAGCATAAACCATATTGGCCCGCTAGATACTTGAGTAGTAAACAAAACAATACAATACGTTTTACAAGCGAGCAAGCTCAGATTATGTAAATTCACTCACTAAACCACAGCACTGAACTAAAGATTCCTTTTTTTAGGCAGAGACCAGCCTATACAGATGTAAGATGCAGATTAAGCGTATACTTGTTTTGTAAAGAAATGGTCTTTACAAAACAAGAATGTTGTGGTTAATAGGTTTGGCTAAAAAAATGTCTCCGAATTTCCTCCAACTTTAATATTTCCCTCCGAAAATCCCCCCAAAGGTCTTATCCCTCCAAAACTCCCTCCGAAGTAAAAAAAAAACCTCCTAATTTGCAGGGAATCCCCCCCATCTGGCATCACTGTCATTTTGCGACCACAAATTTTGTTAAAAATGTTGCCACCTATATTAAACCTTATTTTTTTTCTTCTGGTGTGGAAACGAATCCTTTGACTTAAAAATTTAGCTGAATGGACAATAACACTCCTTGTGTTTGGCAGAAAAAAATCGCTTATAAGCGATTGTAAACAAAATGGCGATCGTAAGCGGTAAGCACTGTCAAATGGTAAATCGCAATTTTCCTCTAGGACGCAAACTTAGCGGTCACTGGGGAACGTAACCTCAATTAAATATATTTTTATCAAATGCAGTGAAAAGTTTTAAACTATGAATAATATATTGAATAATTTTGTGAATCACAACATTGAAGAAGACTATTTTACTACTATTATTTGAATGATTGCACAAAACCATCGGTTAGATTAAGTTTTTAAACAAACTTATCTAAGCAAGATGGCGCATTGTGTCAGCGCTACTGAAGTTAGCAAACGTGTCCTTACCGAAAACTGATAGTTTGTTACTCAGCGCTGGTAATCGCTCGCAAGCGATGTTTTCTGCCAAATACAAGGATTTTAAATGTATTGACGAGAAAATTGAAAGTTTTATATTAATTAATCAGTTGTTGCCTGTACATTCGCCAAAAAGTAAAGTGAAATTCAATACTAAACTGCAATTTCTCTACGGGGCGAACGGTTACTGTGACTCGTTAGTTTTTAGAAGTTTACTCCTTAAGAATTGATTTCCATATAAGGCGCCCGGTAGATATCTTTAAGTCTATTTCTTGATCTGAAATCAACCTACAAGATATTTTAAAGTCAATGTTTCCAGTTCTGCTAAACCACATTTCTTAAATAGGGTTAAAGTTTATCTTAACAGTAGTATTAACTCTTTCTTAACATGTCTTTAAATGCTGTGCCCATTTTTACTTAACTAGCTCTTGGAGTGTATCTTGAAGATATCTTGAAGGACATATTAGTTTTAGCCAAGACAACAGCTGGAATTCGTCTACTTGCCTTCAAGATATTTACAATTCCTTTTTAAGACATTTGTTTGCTACTTGGGAATGCATCATATAATCATGTGGAGTAAATTTGAAAATTCCAAGGGAATGAAAACTTTCAATAAGCGCGCGCTTTTTTTTGCAATGGGAAATCCCATAGAACCAATGTTTTTTGGTCATTACTTTTTTATTTTTATGAATTTCAATATTGGGTCGCAATCTGGTCCTAAACTTGTTGATTCGATTCCACACAAAAAATATTAAAATCGGTTAAGAACTCGGGAAGTTATGGCGTAACAGACATTGCGCCATTGAAGCTGATCCATGGGAGCTCCAATTAACACTTCATTAGTATACAAAAGTCTTATTTCGCTGCTTATAAATGAATTCAAATTACACAGTATTGCTTGTATAACTAAGACTAACAGATAAAAAATATTTTTATAAACGCACATATCACAGAACACAACACTATTCTTGCTAGGCTTTTCCCGATTTACGTACTCGCCCGTACAGAATTTTGTTACGAGGTGTTGAATGATCGTTAATAAATATTGGTTTCGATGCACCGTCAAGGTCGATGTTGGCCGTTGTTAATCCGCGGCGGACATGAACGGCGGCCACGAATTCCATTTTTATTTTGCGTTGGGTAAACTTTACTATTATATTAGACAGAGCCCTCTTTCCCACTGATCGATAGGGGCCCTCTAGTTCCTGCCAAATAACTAAACCAATACCGGCATTTATTATTGAAACTTATTTAGTTAGAGTAAATCGAACCTCAATTAGGGACTATATTATCCACTTGCTTATTAGCTTTTGCATGCGCGCAGCTTCTCCACTCTCGCCCAAAATAAGGTTATCGAATTTCATCATGCTTAGATGATTTTAAATATGTGAGAATCGCCCCATATTAATTAAAGATTATCTATTCATATATTGACTGTAAATAAAAAAATTGAAACTGAAACCTTGTTTATCTACTTTCATTGTCTATTCTAGTAATAAAAAAGATTTCTATCAAAGTCATAGGCGCCCCATTATTATTATATGCTGGGCATATAATAATAATGGGGCGCCTATGACTTTGATAGAAATCTTATTATTATATGCCCAGGGCCTTAAATTACAATACCGTGACTCGTTGAGTCCTTAAGCTGAACGGCGCTCACAAATCGCCTCACTCGATGAACTAAGTCGACATCAGTTATCTACAGAGCAAAACCGATCCTGTTGGCGATTTTTTGCATAAGCAGATTAAGGTTTTCACTCTTACTTTGAGGAACTCCACTAATTTCAAAATTGTTAACCCTAGAAAGATAATCATATTTTGTAGTACGGAAAAGATACTCATGCGTAAAATTGACGCATGTATTTGAAATAGCTGTAGGTCTATGTTTATTAGTTTATTTGAATGAATTGTATGTTATTATATATACACATATATTAAAATAATTAATACTGCAGATAATTTTTTTTATACAAATTTATTTATATTTAAAAAAAACAAAACTTTAAACTTCTTTTATAAATCAAAGAAAATTTATAACACTTACTCTTTCCAATGAAAACTTATTCTTTATTCTAATAATCAGTCTCTTTTTTAGTAGAAAATCAACAGTTAGCTTATCTTATTATTTATGTACACAAAGTTATATAAAAATAAGTTACAAACAGCTGTGGCACATATCAACGTTAGGCTCAGGACATATCACTTTTTTGCATTTTTTACAGGACGCATTTGCCTTTCGCCTTTTTTTAGAAGGGCAAAAAGAAGTTTTTTTGCTACTGGCTCATTATTACTCTCTTCGGATGTATCAGGTACTTCATTTGGCAACATATTAGAGATATTATCTCGCAAATATCTCTTCAAAGTAGGTGCTTCTAAACGTCTACGCATAAACGAAGAAGACAGACCCAAGCCATGATTTTTCATAAATGCTTTACGACTTTTTTTATTATTATTAATATTATGGCTGTAAATTAGATATGCGTTTATGCAGGCAATGTTTATCATTCCATACAATAATCAGCACGTCATCTTCACTCTCGTGGTCCGCTACTTCACTGTCGGTGTCCTCACACGGAAACTCGTCGTCACTATGTATAAGAGCGGCCAGGATATGGTCTTCGTCGAGATTTCTTCTCCCCATTGTGTTATATATTTGCCTCAAGATCTATAAAAATAAAATTATAATATTAATTATGATATAAAGTACTGAAAGATACGAAACACAATAAAACTGTCATATAAGCCAAAATCATAAAAGTCACGTTAAAGATAATCATGCGTAATTTTGACTCACGCGGTCGTTATATTTCAAAATCGGTGACACTTACCTTATTGAAACGTATACCACGCGACAGCTCCCACTGACGAATGAGATGTCCTAAACGCACAGCTATGGATTCGCGCTAATTAGAAAGAGGCAGCAATTATTCGAAAACGCATGCGTAAATTTTACGCAGACTATCTTTCTAGGGTTAATATGGCCGTGCTGGTCTGCAAAATGTTGCTGCTCAGTCAATACCAAAATCTATTGTTTTGCATCCTTCAGGTCGCGTTCCAAAGTTGTGTTTTGGGCGTTTATGTTTTCATACGCACTTTTAAATTTTGACATACTTTCTCGGAAGTCCTTTTGTTCTATTTTAATATTTTGGTGGTTCCGCTTCAGATCACCGATTTCAGATTTAAGATTACATAAATCCTCATAAAGTTCTTGAATACAGTGATTTTGTTTATCCAATAATCTTTCAAACGTTAAGATAATTTGTTTTTGCAATTAGAATAAGGTCTCCTTTAGTTCTGTTAATTCTGTTAGTTCTGTTAATGCGTCCGATATTTCTTGACGTATCGAATCTTACGCTTCCTCATAACGACCTCATGAGTATAAGCGTCGTCCTTTATTTGAGATAGGTTAGGGTGTGATCCACTGGCCCTTTTAGGGCTATGCTGAATACTCATTTTATTAAATGGATTTGATCATTTTATATATTATTCACTAAAACTAGAACCGATCAAAATTAAGTTTTTTTTGTTGAAGCGGTGGTGGCATTAACTGTTTCGCTGAGAGTTCACCGTTGCTTACATTCTTTAATGAAGAAGTGCTTTAGCTTTATATGTTTCGTTCTTTTATGATATTCGTAGAGAGAACTTTCTGATAATTTTATAGCGGACTCATTATCTACATATGTGATCGGTTTTTCTATTTCTGTAATTTCTTTCAAAAGTCCTTGTAGCCATATAGTTTCCCGAGCAGTTTCAGTGAGGGCTATTAACTCAGCTTCTGTGGAAGAAATTGATACAGAAGGCTGTTTTGACTCTTCCAGAAAATCGGACCTGAAAATAGGAACACCATTCGCTTAGTGGAGTGTCAAGAAACACTGTCTCCGCCATGATCTGCATCGCTTTAGCAGATTAGGTTTTTGTCTTTTTCATTTCTAAATACTAGTCCCGTGTCTATTGTTCCCTTTAAATATCTGAGTATGCTTTTTACTTTTAAGATGTCCATCTGTGTTGGATTTTCCAGGTGACTTGAAGCCATACTCACTGCATAGTTAATGTCAGGTCTTTTTTTTTCTAATAATTTCTTCGTGTAAGACCTCTGGTGTACAGTGATACTACCATCTTTAGTTTTCCCAATTTCGAGGCCAAGAAAATAGCTGGCTGGTTTTGTTGTTATTTTGAAGCGTTACTTTAATTCCTTTATGAAATTAATGCTTGCTGCTTCACCACTTGACGCTACCAATCCATTGTTTACGTAGAGTGCGATTAAGACTTGGTTCCGAATATAAAGGCAAGAGTCGTTAATACATTGTTTACATCCAGATTCAACCAGATACTGTGATATGCAAGTGTTCCAGCACAATGGCGCTTGTTTTAGACCGTAAATGCTCATTTTCAGCTTGCAGACTCTCGCTGTGCCATCAGTGAACCCTTCAGGTTGGTTCATATATATATTTCCTCTTTCACTATTCCACTGAGTAATGCTGCGGACACATCAAATTGATGTAATTTTTAATTTAGTTGTACTGCGATCTCCAAATGTGAACTGTATGTGCTCATCCGGACTACTGGACTAAAAGTTTTGCCATAATCAATTCCAGGTTTTTGTGAGAAACCTTTGCCAACTAGCCTTTCTAACGGTAACGGTATAACCGTTCGATTTTGCCGTCTGGGCATGTTTTTATTTTATAAACTCATTTGCATGGTAATGCTTTTCTATTCTTAGGCAAATCGACGAGATTCCGTGTATCTATGTTATTTAGCGAGTTTATTTTACTCTGAATGGCTTGTTTCCAACGATAACATTCTTTGCTCTTCAAAGCATCTTTGAATGTCTGAGGTTCGTCTGCGGCATTTTCATTTATAGCTGCTAAGACGTTTTCAATCACGTTGTCGAACATGAAATTTCAATTATTTTATTTATGATTTCTTATAAAAATCATATATATTTTTGGAGCGGAGCGAACGAAGTGAGCGAAGCTCCCATGGATCAGCTTCAATAGCGAAATGTCTGTTACGCCATAACTTCCCGAGTTCTTAACCGATTTTAATATTTTTTGTGCGGAATCGAATCAACAGGTTTAGGACCAGATTGTGACGGACACGGTTCCGAATTTTCAAATTCGAAAAAAATCCCATCGACAAAAAAAAAATTTTTTAGATATCACACTGCTCCAATATATGGTGCTAGCGTAGCTTTATGCTTAGCGACTGCATCGCCTAGTAATGTGTGAGCCATTGAATAAAAAAAAAACTGGTTGGTTGCCTGTAAAGTCGGTATACGGGCGAAAGTTTTACGTGACAACGACTTTGAGTGGTAAAATAATTTTAATGTGAATATTCATTCGTATAGTAGGAAGAAGGATGAAATAATAGTAACAATTTAAAACATTTATTTATACAAAGAATTATATTTAAAACATTAATTTATAGGCACGCGTCCCTTCCACTTTTTATGTCTGTCTCTCTCGCTCTTAGGCGGGCTAACCATGCCCGAGTGGAAGGGACGCGTGCCTCTCACTCGCTCTCATTGTAAGCGCATAACGTGAGCGGAGCGTAACGCAGTTTCTTGAAGTGTCACCCGGCAAACCAATTTATAAGACGTTGTCACGTCAAAATATTACTCTTAAGGTAACAATGGTTTGATCTATAATTTTTATTCTATTCAATAGTCAAATACTCTATCACCAATTTGCTTAGATGAATATGAAATTATTGATGGCAATACTGGTATTTCGCGCTTTTTCAACTGTCAGTGTCAATTGTCATACTATTACACCTTTTTTTTGTCTGCCACAACAAAAATAATGTGTGTGGAAGAATCTAGTGAATTCGACGTTCTGCAGTGTTATTTTTCGCTTTTATGTATAAAATGATCCTGACTGAACCATGAATGATATTCAGTGTCTTATCGATCGCCAGCTGGGCATATGTAAGTGTAGGAATTTTCTACCGCTAACATTTTAATAGGGAATTAAAATCTGTAACGCATACTACTGCAATAATAATTATAGTTTTTTTTTGACGCTATTACCGTTACTACAAATTGTATTTAACCTGTACCTTTTATTTCTTACTATTAGTGAAACTTATTATCACTTTTCTGCAAACAGGCAACCGGCTTAACTACGACAGTGTTCTGAAACGTCTCGTAGTGAACAGCGAAGAGTCGTTTTACGGGCTGCAGAGCTCACCACTCGCCGTGTTTGACCAGGATCCTCCAATATTCGCATGTCGATTCTCGGAGGCTCCTGGCTACGAGAACATTCTCGCACTTGCCAATGAAGATGGCAAAGTTGCGATTCAGGTACCTTGCTATAATTTTAATTTTTTTATATATTTTTTGTATTTTTTCAATGCCATCTTATGAAATAAATTATATTAATAGAATAATACTAGAAAAAATTGGCTCTGCTCACAAGTGAATACTCAGGTGGGAATTGAATGTGCAACCTTTGGAGATCCGGTCCAATACTCTCCCAAATGAGCTACTGAGCCTTATGGCCTAACTATAACTTTGATCCATAGGTTGTTATATCTCAGAATTAATTATTTAGGTTGGATTGTACTGTACCTATGAAAATGAAGAATAAAACTGTAATTTTTCTGTTAAAAAAATAGGCTAAAAAATATGTTCTCCTGTACTAAGTTTTAATATTACAGCAATTCTTGCAGGTCTTGCAGTTGACTTGCTGTAATATTATGACTGGAGTATGCAAGAACATGACTAAGTCCTCTGCCGTGTCTGTCTTTCTTCTCGCTATAAAATCATACACTAATGAATGGATTTTCAGGGCAATTCCATATGTGGCTGACACTACATTTGACACAATTTGCGTTTTGTTTTGTCTTACATTACGATTAGTACTATGTTTTTAGTTTCAATTTTAACCTGGCTTTGTAGTTTCAACAATTATCCTATAGAGAAAAAATGGCAACCAATTATATTTTGCAATATCATTTATTTAGTAAAATATAAACATGATTGACACTACATGCAAAAGGAAATTGTTTTCGAGAGAGTTTTTAAACTTCAATAATCCTCTGTACTGGCGTAATAACTTTGATTTGTATTTTTATCGAAAGTGCATGAAACAAACTATTATAAAATGGTGAAATAAAAGCTTTAAGTTATTTAAAAAAATATTTATTATTAAAATGAATTGTGACTGACAATACAGGCCAAAACGTGACCAACACCACACTCACTTTCTGTAATGTAAAAGTCAGTATTTTTACATGAAACCTTAGAATTTAAATCACAGGACATAAAATAAGAACGCTAAAATTATTTGCAAGATACAAAAGCATAATTAATTAACTTGTTAAAATGCTATTTTTGAACATAAACACCACCTAAACGAAATCACTAATAATATGTTAGAAACTAACATTGAAACTCAAGTAATTCAAAATAAAAGCTTTTAAGAAATAAGAAATATTATTATTTAAAAAATTTAAACAATTTAACATAGTATAAATTCATTTAAGCCTTAGGTATTTTTACTACCAAAATCAGATATTTACATTTTTTAGTTATAGTAGACTTTTGCGTGGAAATGCCCTTCATCATATAAAGTGATTCATAAGGAACAATAAGGGTACCTAATATGTCCAGGTTCTTTATAATTTAATTGATTGAAATACGAGGACAATTGTTGGAAGTGTCAGAAAAATTTAAGCTGCCTGGGAGCTTTTATTGAAAACTCTGCCTTATTCCAAAATGATGCATGATGGGATCCTCTTTTAGGGATTATTTATTTTTAGGGATAGCTTACAATACCCATTCTATTTTCTAATCTAGCCTTAAAAAAATGTCGCCTACTGTTTCTATATAAGCCGATCTATAACCTCAAATACACTTTTCCTCAAATCCACTTTGCCAAAATCCATCCTGAGAGATCCATCAGATCGACTTTTGGCCTACCTCCTCTTAGAGACTGGGGGGGAGTCAGCTAACCTGATTTCTGACCCCGGTCGACGCTTCTCATGCGCTACTTCGCCTAGATAAGTCCATCTCAACTGTCTGTCCAAGTTACTCAGGGCTGCAAAAACAAACTGGTCATACTCCTATAACATACAGACTCGAAGCCAATGAAGGTGACAACTGTTGGTATTTGTTTTTTGGGTGTTGTTGAAAGGAAGCAATTGTGTTGCCTTTAATATTTAAGAGTAAAGATTCCAAGGTAGCATTTTTGTTTTTTACATTAAATATGTATTAAAAAAAGATTAGAAATAAAACTTTTAACTTATGTCAATAGTAATAAGTTTTCAGTTTCTTTTCATATTGTGATTCATTTTAAAGTTTCATTTCAAGTTCATTTTTATTTATTAGTGTTGTATTAGAGTGGAGTTTGTCGAATGTTTTTACTCCATAAAATGGATTAATGTTTCTTTAGTACTTGCACATGATAGGTTTTAAACATAATATGTTAATTTCTACACATTATCAGACAGATGTTATTAATTTTGTATGTAAATAAATATTTTAGTTTGGTTTAATGTTTACAAAATGTCTATTGAGAAATACTCCAATTAGTGTACATGTTATATTATATTTAAATTAAACCAACATATTCCACACATCAAGCTGAGGTGATAGTCCAATCATATAGGCAATATACTTCAATGCTTAGTAGACGCTAGTTATGTATAATAAATATTTGAATGTGTTTTAAACATAACACGCTATTGCATTAAATAATTATTATTATTAAATAGTTAGATTCGTAGTACCCACACCTTGTTTATAAATTATTTTTCAACAGGACACATCCACTGTAAGTTCGGCACGCAACCTAGAGGGATTTCAGTGTCATAACAATGCCGTGTTCGACCTCGCCTGGATGCCCGGCTCTATGAATTTTGTTACTGTATCAGGTGAGCATTGCTTAGTTTAAGTACCCTACTTACTCGATGCCTACTTAGCATAACTTGCTATGTTAAATTCCTTTTTTTAATATTCAGGTGATCACACAGCTTGCCTCTGGGATGTCGCCGAAGGTTCCCCGCAATGCGTTCAAGTGTTCTCCAACCACACCAGGTCAGTGAAAACCGCCGTGTTTCGGCCGAACGAGCGGACCGTGTTCGCGACGGGCGCCAGGGACGGCCATATCCTCGTGTGGGATATCCGAGCCAATAACCAACCGACAGTCATCTTAAAACCGGACAACTGTTTGTGGAACTGCCACTCCAGCTTCACTCCCAAGACTCCTGGCTCTCATTCCAAGAGGGCGCGACTCGACACCCACCGGGCGACCAGCATCACCGGTCTCGCTTTCCAGGATGACGCTACTCTCATCTCGTGCGGCGAGTGCGATGGCAACATTAAAGTGTGGGATTTGAGGAAAAACTACACGATCTACAAGCGGGAACCGCTGCCGAAACGCTCGATTCCGTACTGCGGCAGTTCCACAAAGAACGGATACACGAATCTGCTGGTTGACGAGGCGCGCGTGCGTTTGTACGCGAGCTGCATGGACGGGGTTGTGTACTGTTTCAACATAGCCGCGTATGGGGCGCTGCCTGAACGGCGGTACGGAGGCCACGAAAACAGCTCCTTCTATATCAAGACTTGCTTGAGCCCTGATGGCCGGTACTTAGCTAGTGGTAGCAGCGACGCGCATGCATACGTGTGGGACGTACGCAGGCCTACGCCCCTGCTCCGGTTAGCCGCGCACAGGGCGGAGGTGACGTGCGTAGCTTGGGCCCGTGCCCCTGCTCCAACCCTGGCTACCTGCAGCGACGATGCCCGGCATATGCTGTGGCGAGTTGATGAGGGTTACGACGCCAACCCAGTACGTGGTCGGGCCGAGTCGGTCCCGAAGGCAGAGCCCCCGCTCTGGCCTCGCGGTGGAGGACGAGACAAGACTCCCGACTCGCTTAAACGGCGGCGACCAACACCCTCGTCCGGTTCCTGCCAAGCCAAGAAACCTAGAGTGGCAGTGGCTTCCCGTATCAAGCGCTGCTTGGCCGACTCGATGGAAGCGACCGAGTCGAGTGTCTCGCCGAAGAGGCCGAGGATGGACAAATCCACGCTCCTCACCTTGGAGGAGGAGGTCTCGCCGCCCTCCGCCTCGCATCGCACCCCTGTGAAAGTGTCTCCTCTGAAAGTGTCCCCCGTGAAAGCGTCCCCTGTAAAAGTGAAAGTGATAACCTTCACCACCCCCACGAAGAACCTGCCCGACTTCGTGGTGGACGGCGAGGCGCCCCATTTGAGGCTGATGTCGCCGGTCAAGAGGAAGCGGGAGACGACCGACTGGCTGACGCTGATCGTCCGCGAGAAGAGGGCGAAGGTCTGCGAAGCTCCACCTCTAAGCCCAAAAGAAGCACCACCGAGGAGAGCCTCTACCACCGAGAGAACGCCCAAGTCCAAATGCCGAACCCTGCTTAAATATTTCACCGTCGCCGACAAGTGACCCAAGCCATTTGGCGCCCGATTGATGTGCCGATAGACTTCCTATTATTTCTTAAGTGTTTACATAATTTTGAGTACTTTTAAATATATGGTTGATAACCTTAAGTACAAACCGGATATAAGCACTTGAACTACAGCATCTGAAGGAGGCAAGTAACTCACCAATGATGATGTGACTGAGACGAACATTCTTCTGTCCAGGAGATAGTGGAGAGAAGTCAATAATATTGTAAATATTTATCATTGTAATCTCTTTGTTGTTTGTAGTTATACTTCCACTTGCATCTGTAGTTGTGTTTTTCATACCATTGACATTTCCAAATCATGAGATCGCCCTATAAAACCTGTTTAATATTGTGATATTGTGCAACATCCATTATAAAATCGTTTAACATTGTTCACAGGACATAGGACATATAAATCCTTACGAAATGTATATGTTTAACGCTCTGTTTAACTCACATCATAGAATTCATAGACACTGCTATGTAAAATTTTTATCAAGCGTAAAAGGTACATACACAACCAAAGTCAAAGCTAAATAAGTATTGTTTGTTTACGTATTTATATTATTTTTACATATCCATTCTTTTGTATATCTTACATATCTTTGCAAAATGATTCGCATGCTTCATTCACTGGTATTGGCGTTCATACTTATAGAACCATAGCTACCGTATCGCATATACACCTTTTTGTACAAGATATATGAAATTTATTTCTGTAAATTCTTGACCATGTGAAAAAATCACTTAATAGGCTTATAAGGGATTTTTTTAATCAATCATTAATTTTTTTGCAAAAACATTTAGATATTTGTTAAATATTTTGGTGCTTTAACATGTTTAACATTTAAAAAAGGTGTACGTAGATTTATTGTTTTGTCTGTGGGAAAAAGTCGTTTATTATGCAATGTATGTTGAAAAAGACTAATTTTCTAAATGTTCTATTGCTATCGGAGTTCAGGTGGTTGGGGAATATGCATGATTTTTAAAATATTTTTATTCCATTTACATCACTATATGAAGTATTAAAAATAGCCAACCGAACCAGGCACTTTAAATGCCCGCCATTTTGGCGCGCTTAGTGTGACGTCATAGTCCATAACAAAAAACTGTTCTGCTGCATTTTTATTTATTTTTTCATATGTTGTCATATAATTCTTACATCATATTCTCTTTGAGCAATGGCGTAGCGTTTCAAATACCTAATCTAGCTTAAAATTAAATTTTAATCACAAATAATAATGATGTCACATTTCTAAAACAAAATTACTCTTATTTGAATCACATGCATTTTCCCCATTTTCTTTTTGGTGTATTGCAATGTGAGAAGGAGTCAGGTGTACCACTCCACAGTGCATTGTATTATTTTGCCTGCAGTCCTTTTCTTCATTTAATGTTTGCGCAGATGTGCCACAGACTGTGCGATATTTTAGAGTCACAAATATCGGGATTTGTTTTCACGCTCTTTTTAGAAGTTCACGGGGAGGTTTCAGTCAAACCCCCTCATCTTTACTGAAACCTTGGGATTTCATTGTTTATTTATCATCTATCATTCATAACTCCATTATTATTAAGATAAAATTTCTTATTATAAAAAATGGCTTTAAGCCATGAATCCAGGCCATAAAATATTATTTAAAAAAAGGCGTGTTGAACAACGCAAAAGAACTATAACTCGGTAAATTCAACCTTATATTGTTAGTGATAAAGATCATAGCGCGTAACTTAATACTAAGTCACAATTTGCTAAGTTTAAAATAAGTAGTTTATTAAGTTTTTAAGATATGGATAAATGTTTTCTCACGCGGTTTAATGTCTTTTGACTTCGCACTAGTGCGGTTTCCATTGTATTTGCATTTTTTCGTTAGTTTTAACGTTATTATAACGTAACTTGCTAATTTATATGTTTGACAGCTGAGGCCTGAGCGTACGGTTATAAGTGGTTTGTGTGAATAATTAGTATAATAGACCTTAATGCTTTATAAATAAGGTCTGAATGCAAAATCTTAACTTAAATATGATAGTGACGTTTGACTTAATTGAAAACTTACGTTCGAGAATCTGTAATGTCTCTACGTCTAGATTAAATTAAAGAAATTTAAGTTTTTTTTTTATTATTTTTGTAACAACGATATCTATCAATTCATAGCACTGGATTGTATGCGTAATTAATAATTCAGTTTATGAGTGTTAGTTTAAATTTCGCGCCCTAGAACGAATTGAATGTCACTTTATTCGTTCAATAGTGAGTCTCAATATATCCACAATTTATATGTTGTATGATTGGTGTTCGCCTTTCCTTTAAATATTGAATAATAAAATTAAACTGTAGGAAAATTCTGATGTGATATTTTTGTCTGATGTACGCTAAATTGTGGTAATATAGTCGTTTAGCTTAAACCACCTTTGTTTTATTTGATACTAGCTGACCCGGCCACGCGTTGTGTTATAAATTAAAATGAAACCTATCCTCTATCCTCAGTCTGAACATAACTAGCAAATTGAATAAAAAATCATCAAAGTCCGTTGAATAGTTTCGGAGTTCATCGCGGTCAAACAGTGACGAAATATATGTGAAGGTTTATAGGTATAAAATGTGTCCCGTCACCAGTGTCGGAGTCTTTAATGGTGTGAAATATGGCATTCTTTATCGACGAATTGCCCCGCAAATTTGGTTTTTCTCTTACGGTTATAAAATGACCGCCATTTTGTTTTTTTGGTAACCGAGACCTGAGCTTTCGTACTAATTCGACCACCACTACTCATGTAAATGTCCTATCAACATTAAAAAGATGTCATTTGATAGCTAAACATGTAGACAACAGTTACACAGCCATTATGTTCAATTGTCATGGAATGAATAATAGAAAAAAATAATAAAAGAAATACAAATAGTCTTTTTTGCTTTTTGAGAAAAACTTGTTGATAAAACATGCCATATTTTACACCATTAAAGGCTCCGACACTGGTGACGGGACACATTGTATATATACATATATATAACTATACGATATATATCGTATAGTTTCGGAGTTCAGCGCGGTCAACTGAAGGAATTTTAAAACAGAGATTTCGCAGAGACGTGTGATTTTATAGAATGTGCTCTTATCATTTCTGCAGTTTAAACTTTCTGAGTAATTGTTGGTCCTACTGTTCTCACGTCGCGTGTTTGTATAGTTGCTCGTACGAAATCACGTGCTGCGTATTACACGCGTAAAATCGATACGGAGCACGTAATAATCGGAGTATAATATACTCTTACTTCGTTTAAACTTTTGTCAAGTAATAGTAGAAATTTATGCTATCGTCATAGGCAAACCATAGAACCAATAAGCATATACCAATACATAAATACCTTAAAATAAATACCTTCTTGGGTTTTAGAAGGCGTTTATAAATAAAGAAATTACGTATCTTAACGTTATCTTCAGCTTTTCCTTTGGTGATATCGTAGATTTGCTGATTAAAGTTTTTAGATTCCAATACGGTTATAGGTAATTAAAAAAAAAAGCAATTTTTAAATATTGTTATAATCTTTCGCTTACATTTGAAAAGTCACGAGTGAAGAAGTATCTTCTAGGCAAGCGTGTTAAATCCTAGATCGCATCGTCTCTTACCATCGGGCGAGATAGCGGTTAAGCGCTTTCCTATTTACGTTAAAAAAAAACTTGCTTACAAATTTTCCACTCGGTAACCTCCTTGGTTTGAAGGGTATCTCTTCTCGTCGTCGTTCTTTTTCCAGTTTTTTTCCACTGTTTAATGTTCAGTGGTAATAAAAGTTTAAACCACATTAATAAAATTATGAAATCGCAGACAATATTGTCATAATTATGTTAAATATCGGGATAACATTAAACTAAAGTGTATAAAGGTATTCTATTAGTTATAAAATATGCCTGGGATTTACAAGCGTTTTTTATATCTTTGTACAAAAAATTAAAAAATTAAATTGTACTTGTAAAATCTATAAATGTTTAGTTGGACAGCTTTATGTGATTTGTTGGTTTTTTATCGGCTTTCACACTTGTAGTACCTATAGATTTAATGACACTTGTGTGAATATAAGCGATTTACATCGTCATCTTGAAAATTATTGGGTCTAAAAGAGATTTTAGCATGATAAGTAGTAATTGCACCTGTGCAGTGCGAGGGCTTCAATTTTAAGCCAGACGAAAAAAAATATTAAAATTTGTAATAAGGTCCCACGATCCAAGATCATAATATACTAGGGCCGTATTATGATCTTCATGAAGACATACATTCATTCGGTAGTCGGTACAGTCACGATCAATAAGATGTATACTGTTGCCTCTTTACTTCTGGCCGATTTAGTGTAACATGGTTCTACGGGGTGTATCTTATTAGTTGTGAATGTACTTCTTGTAGAATGAGGATAACTCGATTATGTTGTTTCGACATGCGATTGGGTCAGTTGTAGTGAGTTCATTATTATATAGCTGAGCTACATGTATTTCTTAAAAGCACGACCGAGGAGTTTTGTTAATTGTCGATATATTTATCACTTCGCCCTGTCTGATCGGTCTCTTTTGCCATTGTATTGTTTAATGACGCAAATTTCGATAATTATACATTTGAAATTCTTTGTGTTCAACTGGTCACACCTCGAAGTGTAACACTATTACTACTTGAGATGTGGCCAAATATTTATCACGTACCAAAAGATAAATTATTTTAATAGAAAAATCGACGAAGAAATTATAATACTAGAAACAAATCGACTCGGGTCACAAGTGAATTCTCAGGCGGGAAACGAACCCGCAACCTTTGGAAATCTTGTCCAATGCCCTCCCAATTCAGCTACAGAGCCTTGTGAACACTCGTCGAAATTTTCTAAAACAGCGTTGTTTCATCAATGGGAGGAACATGCTCTCGTATTCAAAAGAAACATTTTTACAAATATATGGGCAATCGATTTAGATGAAACAGATAGCTACACCAAGCTAGCTGCTTGACCGCAGATTTCGTCACATAATGCTTATATTACTAGATCGATGCAGTCGCTAAGTATAAAGCTTCGCTAGCACCATTTATTGGAGCGGAGCTTAATACTAGAAAAATTAAATTCATTAATGCTTAGTAAATTTTAAAATTCCCTAAGAATGTAAACTTCCAAAAAACTCGCGCTTTTTGTTTCAATAGGACATCCAATAGAGCCAATGTTTTGTGGTCATAACTTTTTTATTTTTGCGAATTTCAATATTCCGTCTCCATCTAGTCTACACAATAAATATTAAAATTGGTAAAGAACTCGGGAAGTTAAGGAATAACTGACTTTGCGTCATTGAAGCTGATGCATAGGAGATCGCTCTAATAAAACAGTACTATTTTATAATAATAATTTGGGTGCATGGCTAACTTACAGTATATAAGTTTAGCGACCTCGTTGTAATAAAACGGAAGAGAATAAGAAAATATTGGCTATACCAATTCATTTTCTACAATGAGGTTTGTTATATTTATATATCATTAAAGCAATATTCCAATAGTTAAGGGTAAAATGAAACGTATAGGGGGAATGAAACACTAATTCAGATGTGCCATTGCTCACTCTTTATTACAATTGTTAATTCAATATATAAAAACATAATATAAATTATTTTTTTATAATATCACCACTGATTGTTGAAAACTAGCGTCGCCGCGAGCCCCACAGACTATAAAATTGCATACTTTCCCCATACATAAATATACCATAGACTCGGACTCGTGAATCTTATAAACAAAATGGCCGCTGTTGAAAACTACGTTTTAGCTCCTACCGACAACTTACACTTTACGTTAAAAAAACCGTGCAAAATACTTTCTTGTATTATAATTGTAACAGATAAAATGTTATTGATGCAGTTTGTTTTCGACGACATTGTCAATCGTGACGGTTTTCCTGGCAGGAGGAATATACATTGGACGCTTTCTTCACAAAAACATGGCGTATGAATTCATACACCGAAAAAAAATCAAATATACATTAAAAATAGCATTGCAACTTTCCTTTCTTATAAACCAGGTTCAAATTAGAATGTAACGTAGCCTCGTATTCGTGTGTTGTTTCAGACTGAATAGAAAATATCAGTAAAAAATTGTAATGTCATTTTTTTCAATAAAATTCTCGACAATAGTACTTAAAGTCACGCGAAGTAAGTTAATATAATAATATAATTAACAACATTAACAACGTAGGTTTCTTTTTTATTTTTAAACAATGTCAAAACAGATGTCTTTAAAAATGACTATTCAATGTTTTCAGATAGTTGTCAATATGAGGCTCAAAACGAAAGGTCATCTTAGTCACTCTATCTCTCTCTGCCATCTCGTATTAGAAGAAAACGTCCGAGGTGAGGGCTCGCCGCGATCAATTCGACTCGACTCGATAACAAATATGAGGTCAGTAACGAAAGTATAGCAGAAATAATATGAAAATAACACAAAATTAAAAAGGAGAAAATGTTAACAATAGATCGGGCGCCGCGCGCCTCGCCATACAATTTGTTATATATACCTACTACAGCTAAGTCTGCTCTTAACTCTACTCGTAACTTAACGCTATGTACATACGATCTTTATCCAAGCGATTTTTAAAAAAAGTCTTAGTACATTTATCATATTAATTTGAAAATTTGTTAAATGTCTTTATAGTTAAATTCACGGTATCCACTCGCACCACATTTTATTATGTTGTTTCGCTTCGTAACACAATAAGACAATAAAATATTATTAGCCCAGCTAAAAGAACTACTAATAAAGTATACAACTAGGGTACAACCGATATTGTACGATGACGAGCGGAGGCCTACGCCGCCCTTAGGTGTTCTGGTGCCCCCACGCCCACATCGAGCCAGGACATTCGCTCTGAAAAAGCTGGAAGGGAGTGGGTCGCCCTGGGATATTCTAATGCGTGGGGGCCCTGAAAAGTGCTGGAGTGCCCGGGCCACGTTGGGGTAAATTCTAATGTCCCCATGCCCCGAAAGTGCTGGGGAGGGCCCGGATCACATCGGAGATAGTCTAATGCTATCCCAGCGCTGGCTCGTCTTCATAGCAATTGACATTTAAAAAATGGTAAAACAACGTTAATCTATGATGGAATCACGTGTCGGGACGCGGGCGCTCATGCCAGGGGACGACGATGTAAATTTAAAAAAAGAAACTAAATTAGTATCGTTCACAAACGCCCGACACGAGCGCCCGGCTTGTCAGTCGCAATTCGAGATCAAAAACATGAGGTGATAGCCTAGTGCCGCGCCTCGGTAATACTGAAGCGTTCTCCCAGGGAACGCGTCGAAGGCTCCGCCCCGTCAGGGGCTTTAAAATATTTCCGAATTGTTGGACGCCGAATAGCGTCGTCGGCGGCCGCGGTCCCAATTCCAAGTTTGTACTTTGATCGTCGGCGAGCGACGGCCGGGACCGACGGGTCCGATCCGACAATGTTGCACTGATATGGCTCGATCACGAGGTCGAAACTCAGTCATTCGAATGTCTCCGGGCGCGGCCCTCACGCGGGCACCGGCCGACCCGCGCCGACACTACCTGCGAAGCGATGGCTTATGTTAAACAGGGACGAAAATCAGCCATTATTACTACATCATCATCAAAAAATAAATATAAGATATAAAACACGCATGTAAAAAAGGTGGGAACCAGTCACCTGAAGGCTCGGAGGAGTGGATGTTTTTTTCACATGTATGTTTTATATTTTATAGAAATATGGCATTGTGAATGCAAAAAAAAAAAAAAAAAATACAAAATAAACAAATAGTTTACACAACATTATTTAAACTTATAGAATAGAATTTAATTTTAATTTATTATATCACAATTAATTATAGAATTGAATAGATTAGATAAGAAACTAAAAAACCATTTGTAACAGCAAAAGAGCATTATAAGTGAGTTTTAAATAATGGGCGCATCTATTCATCAGATGTTACTATTTAGCGAGCGATAAAATTTAAGCTAGTATATTATTTACACCCATTGGTTTGGTTGGTTTAGGATTAAGAATCCCGCCGATCAGCCGATCACCAATCAGATAAGTTTCTTTTTTCCTTATTTAGTTTAGGGACTTTTACAGAGAGAACGTCAGTTCCATTGTGCCCTAAGTTTTTCAGCAGCACATAAACGACTGAACAAGGTCGCCGACAAGCCTGGCTGCATCCGATGCGGAATCCGTCAAAATACTTTGAAAATCTCGCACATCTGATACCTTCAGGTCTAAATGATGAAGAAGTTGCTGTCTCTCGCTTTGGATAAGTTACTTGTGGCACAATATAATGACTCCCTCGTCTGGAGTCTTAAGGGTCTTTCTGTATGGATGATGGCACTGGGGAAAGACCAAGTTATCTGCCCCTTGTAGT
Organism: Calamotropha paludella; assembly: GCA_927399485.1. Classification (NCBI taxonomy): domain Eukaryota; kingdom Metazoa; phylum Arthropoda; class Insecta; order Lepidoptera; family Crambidae; genus Calamotropha; species Calamotropha paludella. The sequence goes on along the minus strand of OV656806.1, from coordinate 602,212 downwards.
ACTGGGCAATTCTTACCTGGCCGGTGGGGCGTGGCTGCGGGCGCGCGGCATCACCAGCAGAAGACGGAGAGCTCTCCTCCCGCGCCGCCCACCCCCCGCCACGAGCGAACGCCGCCGCCCACCACCTTCAGCTGCAATTAACAACAGTTTCTATTTCAGCATTCATATAATTTTAGTACAAACTGGTATTACAAATGTTTTGACGTAACAGAATAATGTCTATCACCTAATCACAGATTAGGCCTGAAGAGACAGCTATATTTTGTCCAATGTAGGATGATACTTTTGACAGGTGTCATTTCCTTATTGCTACGTACTAAGGTTGCGTTTCTTTCTTTATGTTTGGCTTGACATTGCAATAACAACTTTATACCTTCTATATAGATGTCAACTGTCAAAAGTATCATCCTACATTGGAAAATGGTATCTTACTCTGTGGTTTATGGTCTTAATCGGGTTTTTACTGAAACTAAATAATTCGTACTATTTTACGAGGCGATTTTAAGTGCCCGCAAGGGTCTATGAAATAAAGTTATTTTGATTTTGACTTGATTTTGATGATTTATGAATTAACTAATCAACGATTATTTATTTTTGTTTTCTGAAATCATAATATTTTAAACTTTTTTTAAATTGCTGCAAGTGCAGGCCCAATATAAAACATATTAGTGTAAAATAATGGTGGATTATTATCCATTAACTGTTTCTAAACATGCACAAGTGTGGACATGTGAAACATCGCCTAATATATTAGATGTTTTTTTATTGATTCACAAACAAAGAATATTCAAATTCATTCATTATAGAACCGGGTAATTTATTATAAATTTTAATAGACGAGTATAATGTATTTTTAATGTTAGCATTAGTCTTGAACTGGGCATACTTGAAGTATGTGATTTTCAAGTATACGGTATATCCCAATGGAAATTTATCGAAGATTTAGTTGAATTATTTTACTTAATGGACAATAAAGAATCAGATAGTAATGTAAAAACGACTGCGTTACGCGGTAAAGACTGGTCTTTCTCAGAGTGGGACGCTCATTAGCAGCCGGATCACGGACCAGAGTGCGAGCGAGTCCAGTTTTCATTCAGGACCTTATACGGGATCCGGCGAGGAATGTCGCCATTGAGCAGCGCTGGCTCGCTCAATCACACCCGACCGCCGCCATTCAGAACCAGCTGCATCATATTAGATGCTTCCTTCATAACAAATTGTTGTAGCATCGGCAAAAAGCTGGTACCGCCTTATGGGGAGCATTAGGGGCGACGACCCGCCGATATACGATGACAATGTCGTTGCCTGCATTTGATAACGGTTTTTATCGGAAGGTGAAATAAATTCGAAAACTATGCACCAAATATAACAAAACGTAGAAAATAATCAATGTTTTGGAATTAGAAATATTAATTAATCTTTTTGTAGCTGGCCCGAGATTGTTTTAATATAAATCTTGTTATAAAAAAAACTAACTAAATTAGTGTTAATATCAGTAAATATATCTGAGCGAACCAATGGAGTTATTTGGTTCGCTAATTTACTTACAGGAAGTTTTAGGTAGGTAAAAGTGTTGCCAGCATAAAATAATTTATCCTTTCTGATTTTTAACAAAATATGGGTAATTTTGCATTTGAACGGGTATGTGAAAATAATTAATTTATAATGTTTACTATAGTTAGAGTACTTATGTTAAATTTCCAATAGATTATAAGGGATGCCTACGATGTGATGGAAGTAGAACCTACTTATTATTTATTTATGTACGATAAAGAATAGAATAATAGATATATCAGTTTATTTTTAGGGAGACGAGAAAAAAAATGTGCACAAAAAAATTAATAAAAAAATCTCATATCCTGTCAAGGCTAGGCAGGTAAATGGTTGTGTAGTTTTAATTGGCTACGCGATAATACCAATTAACGCATAAGAAAAACATGCTTCTTGACAATAATTTGAAAATATTCAAAACATTAGTAAAGAATTGATTAATGGTACGAGTGTACGCGAATGTCATTTATTTACATTAATTTATTACAAAGTAAATAAACATTTTGTTTTGGTTCTTATACACTCGGCGTCAAAAAAATCGCACCTCTAAGAAAATCACGTTCAAATGGCATTAACTCTGGATATGCACATGCAGTCGTATTAATTATAATTTTATTTAAAAGGTTACTTAATTAACTTAATAAAAAAACATTATTTTTCATTATCAAATAAAACCTAAAGCAACAAATAAAGGGTCACAAAAATTCTAAGGAAATTTTGCTGCTCGGGAGAGTCGCGAGTTGCGCTAACTTTGTGGGTATAAAGAGGTCAACACGGGTTCAATGTGGGTCATTCGCTATTAAACCGTTGAAGGGGACACACGCACTGATTTTACTGAAGAAAGAACATCTGGAAAATGGACACTACAGCTGATGAGGCCGCTCAAGTGGTTGCACTACTGCAAGCAGGGGTGCGGCAGTGTGATGTCGCCCGGCAACTGAATCTGAGCCGTTTTTCGGTTCGTAGAGTCTACCAGCGCTTTTTAGAGACCGGTGGCTATATCCGGCGACATGGGTCCGGTAGACGTCGCTGCACTTCGGAAAGAGACGACCGGTTCGTTGTGTCGTACTCTTTGAGAAATCGCTTCTCAAACGCTGTTCAGCTGCAACAGGAGCTCCAGGCAGTTCGCAGACGCACCGTGAGTGTATCCACGGTTAGAAGAAGACTGAAGGAGAAGAACATAGCAGCCCGCAGAGCTGCTACAGGTCCAAAATTGACTGCAGCGCACCGACGAGCCCGCTTGCAGTTTGCTCGCGACCACGTCGATTGGACCATTGAGCAGTGGGGAGCTGTTCTCTTCTCAGACGAGACACGAGTGTGTCTTTTCTGCAACGACCGACGAAGAAGAGTATACCGGAGGCAGGGTGAACGTTTCGCTCAAGCCTGCATCCAGGAGACGGTGGAATATGGAGGCGGATCCTGCATGTTCTGGGGCGGTATGTCGGCTGCCGGCAAAACCGACCTGGTCTGCGTCTCCCGGACCGGAGGTGCTCGCGGACAAGGGTCGCTGACTGCGCGCCGCTATATCACAGAGATCCTGGATGTGCATGTGGTCCCTTTTGCCGAATCTTTTGGCGAGGGGTTCACATTAATGCACGACAACGCTCGCGCACACACTGCAGCCATCGTGAACGACTTCCTGCGGAGGTCCCAAATTCCTGTGATGCAGTGGCCAGCGAGAAGTCCTGATCTGAATCCGATAGAGCACCTCTGGGACCATCTTAAACGTAAGGTTCGATCTCGGGATCCGGCTCCTTCGACTCTAGAGGAACTCCAAACCGCGGTGATTGAAGAATGGGGTCTTATCCCTCAAGAAGAGCTCCTGAAGTTGGTGAGGTCTATGAGGGACCGTATGGAAGCCGTCATCAGGGCAAGGGGGGGTAACACTAGATTTTGAGTTAATTTTAAGACACTTTTTGTACATTTTTTTTGTAAATTATCGATTATTAATTAGGACTTAATTAAGATTTTTTATTATTTTTCAAATTTTTATGCTTTTTGTATAATTTTAATTAAAAAAAAGATTGCACTTAATTGTTGTTTGATGCTCCTTTTTGTTACCTTTCTAATGATACCTAACACTATCCTCTATATAAGGTTTAGGAATTTTTGAATAAGATTTTTATAAGGTGCGATTTTTTTGACGCCGAGTTTATGTACCACAGTTAAGGAGTACATAACATTAATTATATCGCAAAATCATCTTTTTTTATAGAAATTATATATTTGTATACGTGTACGTATTATTTTTGAAGGTTTCACTTCTACCACATATGAATTGCACGCATGTTTTTTTTATTTTATTGTTATATTTTTAGAATTGCAGTTGAATAATGTGTAATGAATTTTCATATTTTTTTATTCTTTTCAAATAATTAAATTTCTAACTTTATGATGTTTATACATCATTGAATCATCATGATGTTTATGCGTTAGACGTACACGTATACAAAATACCACGGTTGTTGTGATGCCTTCTCTCAAGCTTTGTATTACGCATGCGCACACAAACGCGTATTAACACGCATACATAATGCTTCCTATCTCATTTTCTCCTACGTTAATTCTTATGAATTTATATGTCTGTCTCTTTTTACTGTCGCTTTTTCATTTCATTGACTTTCAAATCACAACGGTGCTAAAGAAGTTTTCACTTCAAAAAATAAAAATTACGATTAAAATTTTATGAGGAATGTCTATACCGGTTACGTTTCATTTAATTGCATGCAATTGCATTGCGCTGTACAAAATTACTGGACCCATATATGAGCTTTTGGATAAATGGTATGGCGGATCTAAAATGTCTTTATATAACCTACTTCAGAGTGGAATCCCAGCATTGAAGTTTGCAGTCTTTTTAACCATTAAATTTTACTCATAAAGACGCTTCTCACGTATAAAACTATTGCCACTACAAACAAATTTATGGATTTTAATAATAATAATATTAACTCAATTATTTGCCAGGACATTGTAAAATACATCTCATAGCATAATTTTAAGTACAACATGACCTGGCGAATTTTTCGACGTGCATATATTTAAAACATTTCTTATACTCAATGAACTTATTAAATATAAATATAAATTCATAAAAAAATAAATTATTTTAAACTATACAAATGTCAAATAACGTCGTATAACAAACGAATACAAAGGGCAAATAATATTACGAAGTGTATGTCAGCAATTCATATCATCTTTTAGAAATTCATTGACAGAATAATACATTTTGTCTACCAAAATATGAAAAAGATCAGCTTTGAATTTATTAGAGTATAACTCGAGTCTCCTATTTGGTATACGCAACTTAATTCCATTTTTACCTCTATATTCACAGTGCCATTTAGTGGGAAATAAGTTTTCATTTTTTTTTACAAATAGACACATTTCAAAGGTGTATACAGAGGGCAAGGACAATATTTGAAATAACAACTATCTAAATAACCCGCACCACATAATTATATTACTTCCATTGAAGCAAACGGTAAACTAATTACTAGTCCTACAGACATGGCTAACGTTTTTAATAGCCATTTTATTGAATTGACAAATTTGACATCACAATCTAGTAGTAGTGACTCTTATAATAAGGACCCTAAATATAATGCTAAATTACAAAATTCTATGTTCCTGGAACCTATGACACCAAACGAATTGAGAAAGGAAATAATGTCACTAAATAACACCAATTCCGAAGGTTACGATGGCATTAACTCGAAGATATTAAAGGATTGTGTTACTGAACTGACTAGTGTATTGACACATTTAGTCAACTTATCCTTTTCCTCAGGAACCTTTCCCAATGAATTAAAGCTATCGATTGTTAAGCCATTGTATAAAAAGGGGAACAAACATGACATAGATAATTACCGTCCCATAACATTAGTATCAATATTACCCAAAGTCGAAAAATGTATGTTAAATAAATTGATAAAGTACTGTTTAAAATATAATCCTTACTAATATTATAAATCGGAAAGTGAGTTTGTTTGTTTGTTTGTTTGTTTGTTTGTTCCGCTTTCACGCCGTAACTACTGAACCGATTGCTTTGAAATTTTGCAGGCGTAAAGATAAAAGTCCGGATTAAATAATAGGGTACTTTTTATCCTGGAAAAAAATTGATATTCCCGAGGAAAAACAAAAATATTGTTTGCTTGATGGATGGATTGTAGATGGCGCTGTATGTCGTTTAAAACAACGTAAATTATTGCAAACGAATATAAACATGTAAATTTAGAAGCTAAATGATACGATAATGAATCCCCGAAAATGAGGAATTCCCGAGGGATGACGAACAATTTGTTTTATCTACTAAACTGTTTTTTTACATCTACTTATATGTTGCAAACGAATATGAACATGTAAATTTTGAAGCTAAATGATACGAAAATGAATCCTCGAAAATGAGGAATTCTCGAGGGATAACGTACAATTTGTTTTATCGTCTAAATTGTTTTTTTTACATCTACTTATCCTGAAATCACTAAAGTCAACGTATTACTAATTGGTATAAGTATTAGTTATGTTATTTAGTTCTTGAGGTATGCGATAGATGGAACTGGGTGTTTTTTAAAACATGGTAACGATGTGTTTTTTAAAATACATAAGAAGTGGAATCATAGCTTGGAAAAACATTGTTTTTCGCATGGTCAGCTCTGTGTAGCGTGTTCCCGGGTTTCCAGTCCCCAAAATCTGCATGTTTTTGCTCCACAAGGGAAAACATATAATATAGTGTACCAACTAATTGCATCCAGCGTTACATCGTGCTTCTTAGATTTTTCCGTGGGAATGAGAAATTTTCTTTTAGTTGTGCTTTATACCGCAATATAACCGAATTCCACGCGGGCGAAGCCGCGGGCGGAAAGCTAGTATTATCAATAAAGAACAATACGGATTTCAAAAGAATAAATCTACCACATTAGCGATTTCTGATCTAGTAGGTTCAATATTAACCAATCTTAACAAAAAAAATCTCACCACCGGATTATTCTTTGATTTGTCGAAAGCTTTCGATTTTGTTTCACATACGCTACTTTTAAAAAAACTAGAGTCAATGGGAATAAGAGGTCCGACTATACAATGGATATCTTCTTACCTTTCAGGTCGACAACAGTGTGTTATCTTAGAAAGTTTCAGTGGCAATGATATGATTATATATAATATTTATATATCATATGATAATGATATCATTCCAATCAGAATATAGAGAAAACTTATCTGGCGTTCCCCAAGGCAAGGGAGCATTTAAGGCCCTTTATTATTTCTGCTCTATATTAATGACATAACAAAAGTGACAAAACATAAATGCATTATGTACGCTGACGATATTTCAATAATAGTGACATCAAATAATGGACACGAGAATAGTAGAATACACAATCATGAAGAACAAATTAATAACACAATAGACAAAATTACTGAATGGCTAAAAGCTAATAATCTAATAATTAACTTGAATAAATCTTTCTTTACACAATTTAATAAATGTAAACATAAACAATACAATATTACTCTAAATGTATCAAAAATTAAAGAAATCTCTCATTTAAAATTCCTAGGTATAATGCTGGATGAGGACCTGAATTGGAAAATACACGTTGATAACGTGTGTGGTAGAATAAATAGATTTGTCTATGCACTCAACCGCGTAAAAAACTTAACTAACAAAAAAACAGCAATTATAACCTACCATGCCTACGTTGAATCTGTTCTTAGGTATGGTATTCTTCTCTGGGGTAATAGTACTGACAGAAATAGGGCCTTTGTTGCACACAAGAAATGTGTCAGAGCTATCAGTGGAATACCACCAGACGAATCATGTCAACCCTTCTTTAAAAGTCTTGGTTTGTTGCCACTCCCTTCACTTTATATTTGCGAAGTGGCTACCTTTGTGCATAAATATTTAGAATTATTTAAGAAAGCTGGTAATTTTAGATTAAGATACCCACAAAGATTAATATTTAATGAAATACCAAGAAGTGCAAAGTATGCCAATAGCTTTCTATGTATGTGCGTTCGTATATATAATAAAATTCCTAATGATATTAAAAATCTTAATAACAGATTGTTTAAGAATAAATTATGTAAGTGGCTTAAAGAGAACAATTTCTATAGCATAAATGATTTTTTTAGTTATAAATTAATTTCATGTTTTTATTTAATGATGTATTGATTTTTTTTTTGCTATGTTAATTAATTTAATTTTTTATAAAATCTTAATTATGAATTAATCTCATGACATTCGTAAATTTTGTAACGTCGTTTCTCATTAATAAATTAAAATTTTGCATGCTATGTATATATTTAGCAAAACATGTGCACTGTTTAAAATTTGTTCGCCAACTTAATACCATGTTTTATGCAAATAAAATTTATTCTATTCTATTCTATTCACAGATACACCTTATACATTTTTTTTGTACTTTGAAAGCTCTATCCATATCAACTGAATTGCCCCAAAGTATCAATCCATACCGTAGTATACTTGCTACGTATCCGTGATATGCTACAAGAGCTGATTCTCTAGAGGCTACTTCTCTTATTCTATTCAAAACATAAACGTACCTGTCAAGTTTCTTAACTAATGTTTCTATGTGAGCTTTCCAATTGCAATTCTGATCAATATGTATGCCTAAAAATTTTGGACTATTCACATTTTCTATTTTATTATTATTATATTTAATGTCATAATTTGCTTTTTCTGTGTTACGTGTCTTACAATGAATGAATTCAGTCTTACTGATATTAATGTACAAATTATTGCTCTCAAGCCATTTATAATATTAGTTAAGTTTATATTTGTTATATTCGCCAGTATTTGTCTGTTTTAATAGTAACTGTTTAATCATCCGCAAACAAGATACACTTTTGATCCGTTACATCCGGGAGATCATTTATGTAGAGCAGGAATAATAATGGTCCTAAGACACTACCTTGCGGACCACCGCATCGATTATAAGAATAATCAGAAAAAAAAAATCTCGTACATTTTCTGAAAGTGTTGTTATCTGTACACACTGTTACCTATCTGACAAATAATTTATAGAATATATATCTTTAAAAATTTCATAGGTAGGTATGTAAGGAGAGAAAAAGATTATATTGATGAGAAAGGTTATATGTTTTTAAGTATGGCAACAATTATATTTTACGTTTCATGTTGGTAGCTTTGGGGTTGTTAATTTAATTATGTTGGTATTCTGTTATAAAAAGCAATATGGCCGTGAGCTGTACATCAGTACAACATATATCAATATGTTGAGCCAATAAATAATTAATTACAATAAAAACCTCTTCTTCTTCTTCATTTCACTTCGATTTATGTTATACAGTAATGATATAAAATTAAAATTGTTATAAAAAGTGACGGTTTTATTAGATAAATTGAAATCTATGTCATGACAAGAACTTAACTTTCATAGCTTAAAAAAAACTATGAAAACTGAGCCAATAACGAGATTTTTATCCCCAAAAAGATAAAGACACAATAGGAGATAAGATTGAAAAAGATATATGCACCGCAACTAGATTTTTAGGTCGCATATAAACTTTTCCATATAAAAATGTAACGGTTATAGACATAAGCGGGGCGCATCTGGCCCAGGTCAGAGGTCATAGACTCCGAGTAGGGCTGCCTGGCTTTAAGATCAAAAAGCTGGACTAAACAGCCAGCTTAGCTGGACATTTGGATAAAAAGGCCAGACACTTCTTTTTTTAATCATACTATAATATAACACGACTTTTTTAAGTTCGAGCAGAACAAAAAATTTTATTCATGGACGACCGTTTGGTGCAACGGTAGCGGTCCTGAGTTTGAATCCCCGGATGTTTATGTGATGAGTACGAGCATTTGTACTTGAGTCAGGGGTACTAACATATATTTCTATAAATATTACATATGTATGTCTATCCATTACCCTAGTATCCATAACACAAGCTTTAAAGTGCTTACTTTGGACTAGGCTAATTGGTGTGCATGTAAGAAATATAATAATTATTTCCCACAAATTCTTCTTAATTTCTAACGAAACAACAATAAAATTGAGTTTAACAAGAAACTTGAACTCTTCTTTTTTACAATAATTGCAAACCGCATGATAAAAGTAAAAAAAATTAAAGAGCATAACAAAAGCCAGACAAGCCAGATACCGTCTAATTTGGCCGCACATGCAAATAAAAACCTGACTGTCCGGCTTTATCCGGACGCCTGGTAACCCTAACTCCGAGTGAGCGCGAATATTGCGCCCGCGCAGACAATAGCGCTCTACCCGGCCCGGCCAGGTCGCCTGCCGTCGTATTTTATCAAAGATTCAAATTGGACGTGTGTCGCTCTTTAAAGATCCTACTCAGTATTCCGAAACGTAAATGCGTTCCAAATGATTCGGAAGAGTTGCCCGGAGGTATCATTTGGAACTCTGTCATTTCGACCGACTCGATGACGAACGGAATAACGCGAGTGAATGAGAGAGACGCGAAATGCGCACACAGAGTGCTCAGTTACTTTAAGAGACGTATCTGAAATACTTTTTATAATTTTAATATGTAAATAATGTGTCCATACATAATATAACAATCATTGTATATTGAATTAATTTTTTAAAAACAAATATCAGACAAATATCGTCTGATACAAATTTGGGCGTGTAAGAAGCCCTATGATCGGTACTTCCATTTTGATGAAACGATGTTCCAAATTGATTCGGAACTTTGTCCTGTTCCAGATAAAAATGTTCCAATCTGTTTACTGATACATTTTTGTCACGTCTAATTCAAATACGATGTTCCTGAAGCTTTATAAGTTATGTAAAATTGATTCACAATGGAATTGTCAACTATGAATGAAACATTTCTTGTACTGATGTGACATCTTATGTTCTGTGTTCTCAAATCAATTTAAAACATAACTTTATGGTTTCATTTTGGTTATGATTGTTATGTATTATTATTAACAGACTAAAATCGAACTAGTCACGAAGTGACAATATATGTTGATTGAAATTTTAATTCAGACTTCTCCACACCCCTCTCTCTTGCCCCTACAGATTACTGCAGACGCATATTAATGCAAAACGTAACTTTCTCTATTTCTATCTTCACTAACTTATATCTCTATCTCAACTTCCATCCGCCTCACCCGATCACACTTTTCGTAACGCTCTCGTAAGCTTACTCCCCAAGTCAAGCGTGCGCACAGAAATTTTACTTCAATAATAAAATATTCACCTGCTGCATCTTGTCGAAGTCGAGGGCGGGCCGGTGGCGGCGCGGCGGCGGCAACGGTAGCCGGCGGCGACGCGGGGACGGCGGCGCCCCATTGCCAACCCCGCTCAGACCTGACCCGGCAAGTCCCGCCCCGCCTAAGCCAGACACGCCAAGTCCCGACCCGACGAGGCCTGCCCCAACTGACCCAACACCCGCGCGCCGCGGCTTCAGCGCCTCTAGCGGTGGCGACGTGCGGAACCGCACCGGGGTCTCCACCTGAAACCACCAGTATCGATGCTCACTACTCCAATCACTATACTGCCACGAGAGTAAGCAAGATACGCCTGAGGAACCTATCTCACGATTGTGTGTCGTTGAAGACGCTTGTGTCTGTAAGGTATTTTAGCAAGAGTAAACGCGAGAAGATATAAAAGAAGAATACACATGCATTCTTCGTTTACTTGTGCGGTGTCAATAGGAACGTTGCATAGTCTTATAACCTATCCTATACAATTGCTTAAGCGACGTGTCTCTATCGTTGTTCATTTAAAGTTGTTACTGTTTGTTACTTAACAGGCATTAAAAACTGTATATACCCTAAATAACGTATTCACGAACCTCCAGAAATTTCAAAATCCTATTTTTGAAGCGTTAAGGATACAAAACGCAATATTTCATTCACTAGCAGTACGAATAGCTATGCGGTGCTATAGCCAAGGATACCATTATAACCTAACAAAAGACGTATCATTTTGTATATAAACATAAGCAAAACATGACCTGAAGAACCAGCATTTCCCGTGTTGTCATTAAGTACACCTTCACTTTGAACTGTTAAAAATGGCGAGCATTAAGCATTATAAGCATTCTCTGGAATCCTGGTGCACCGGAGCTTCCTATTCATCGGTATTCATATTTATAGCTTTTAAAAGGCGAGTATGTCTATGAGAAACAGCTGTGCCAAAGCGGTTTCTCCGAGGCGGTCTCTTAAATTAAGCCTATACAGTCTTCCTAGGCTATGGCACTTTCTAGGTGTTGTTTAGTCAGTACGAGTCGGACACAACTCCTTTCCCCCGCGTACAGTGAGTGCCAAAGTTGTCAGGGGTGAAAACAAAAATGAGAGACATAGATATGGTGGTGGGCGGCGCCAACCTGCACACCTGGGTCGGAAGAGTGAAATGCGGGTGCAGCATGGCATACCTTGGTATCGTCGTCGTCCGAGGAAGGCGGCCTGGGTGTGTCGTCGTCGTAGGGCTGCGCTGGCCACTTGCGCTTCTCTGGTGCTGCGGGGGGCGGCGAAGATGCACCCCTACGCCGCGATTCGCCTGCCCCCGCCCCCGCCCCCACTCCATTCCCGCCCCCTGCCCCTGCGACCCCTGCCCCCGCGACCCCCGAAGCAGCTGCGCCCGCGCCACTCGGTGTACCGTTGATCACCTGTGCGTCCAATTCGCCGTTATGGAGTTGACTATGATGGGGCTAACGTGCTGGTTACCACTGTTATTGATCGTGAGATGTGGATGGACATTCTGAATTTTGGAGAATATGTCGCTTTAACGAGTGAAATCTAGTATTAACACAATCTGGATTGACTATTAATGGTAGATCAAATATCTTGTAATGGAATACGTTTGTGTAAATCTGATTGGTTCATCACTATGATAACATTAATAATCATTTTATCTTCGTAAATCTTCGTTCATCTTTCCGGACGACCATAAGATATTTTATATTCCAGTTACATTGATCATTGGATCAGAAATAATTTGGAATTTTTCTTACTTTGAGATTTTTATAAGTGATAAAAGTAAACCTACCTATCTATATGATTCTTCATTGAAAATGTAAAATGTATTTCATATCTCGTCTATTTATTTGAAAAATAACTACTTACACACCGAAAATTGAATCCTACATCAATATCCGCATGCCTGTGCGTTATATTTATCTTGTACTTGTATAAATACATCGCGTATAATCGTTTCCTTTTTAAGGGTTTTTATATAATTTTATTTATTTTGAATAGGTTTAGCTCTTTTTAGAATATTGATAAAAATGGTAATAAGTTTTAGATGGTTGTTAGATAATAAGTTAAAAATACTCTATCGAACAAGCATTAAAGTAAAATCTTCGATTTCCTACATATCAGCGAAAAAAAAAACAAAAAATAGTTCGATGGCAAAGCCTTTGCTGTCCGACAGAACAAACTGTTAAATCACGTGGTCGTCAGGCTTCTTTCAGTATAACATTTGCATCGTTTTGCATGTCTTAGTTTACGAAGAGACCAATATTTTGCAATCAACACGAATGTGATCTTCCTATCATATAAGAGTGAAGTAAATCAGAAGATAATAATTTACAGGTAACTATCTGACCCGGCCACGCGTTGCTGTGCCGACTGTAGCGCCATCTGCCGGACGGATTTGTGAATCGAAACCATCCAGGGCGCCACCCAAACGCTTACAAAAAAAAACATTCAAATCCGTCCAGCCGTTTAGGAGCAGTTCAGTGACGTACACACGTACAGTAGAATATAAAGATTTGCACACTGCAAGATAACAGCTCCTGATGACGCTCTGTCTGGGGGCGAAACACGTGTAGAGTAGTTGAAGCAGGTGTCGGTGTCTGCAGTTTCTGCATTTATTTGCTCGGTGCACTTTGCTTAGATTTTGCGGAAGTAAGCCACATATTTTTGTTTTACTAATTGATATGGACTTCCGCCAAGTAACGCCTGATTCTATCAAAAGTTATTATTATTATTTAGGTAACATGAGAAAGTATGTCTGAAGTATCAAATAAATACATTATCTATCTAAAGCCCAAAGTAACGTAAAATGTTACAAAAGCAACACACTGGCAACATTGGCCAAGAGTCCTCAGACTAGAGTCTTAGTAAACATCTTTATAAGCCGAGTGTAGTGTAAAGCAGTACAGCGGCACGGTTTGCACCGAAAGCAGATTGATCCGATACGGTAGTTCTATTGTTTGCGTGCTTTAGTTAAAACGGTAGTCAACTAATTTGCTCGGTTTTTTATTTAACAATTACGTTACCGTTAATTTAGTAGTAAATAACAAATTGGAAACTAAAGCGGCAAGTGAGGAAAGTTCTCGTTGGAAGTCTACATTTTAAAAATATTGGTGACTGTTTTCTCGAGTTACTTGAGCAGTCAAGAATTATCAATAAAAATTAAATAATTTGTTTTTAAAACTGATAGTATTTAGTAGTAGACAAAGCAATAAGAATATAGGATACTTTCTGATGAAGATTATATATTATTAATCCTGTCAACCCCTCGTAAATGCTTGTGTTAGTAGTGGGTTTGTGTCGCCATCTATTGGGAAAGTTGGAACCTTGACTATGATTTACAAGCATGGCTGCGCATTTTTATTCGAATGTGTAAACTATACTAGATAAGAAAATTTAAGTACCTAAGTATTGATTCCAGCTGCTGTAATTTGAAGCTAGACAGATAAATAAACAGTGGTACAAAACGCTAAATAATTTCTATAGCGAGAACCGTCACACTTGTTTTTCTTGGGTGGAGTGGAGTGGAGTGCTATTACTCTTATCCTTTTCGCAATTAAAAGAGTGCCGGAACAAAAGAATTTCTAATTTCAAGCCAAGCGCAAGATAAACAAATGTTATGCAGGCGGCAGACGGAAAAAATGAGTAAAACGCGAACTGTTTTGTCTTGCCCTCAAAAAACTGAAATGGCGTCAATTGAAAGACGGACGGAACTGGAAGGAGCTCCTCGACGACGGGGCGGTGAATTCTTTGTTAATACGTCAGCATTTCATAACATAATATTTTTTATTGAAGTAATACTTCTTTTGGCGCGTTCGGGAAAAATGATGAGAGTGAAGTTTTACGATGCGAGCGCACTCGGACACTTAAAAGCAACAGGTGAAGTTGGCCGCAAATGTCTCATGTTTTCTTACATGATTGATTACATACTCTTTGGTTTTCGTGAGAATTAATAACTATATTCAAGGACTTTAAAATATATATGGTGGTTAAGAATAATAATTATGATAACAATTTTATATTATATCATAGTATTATAACAATTTTATATAATAATCGTGATAAGGTTTTTATTTAATATTTTTCTTCTTCCAGTGGAAGTTATATAGGTATTTGAAGACAGTAATTGGACTTGGTGCAATGGCTCAACGATCCTATCTTCCGCTTCAAAGGTTTCTGTTTCCCATCCTGGTAGGGGCATATGTTTATGTGATGAGAAATTTGATACTGAATCACGGTCGTCTTTATATTAAATAATTGTTATGAGTTGTTTGACATTTATTACTACTATTTATGATCACCTTTTATCAGTATCTTTACAGCCTTAGGTACTTTAAAAAGTGAAATTCAGACAAATTGTAGCTTAAACACCATCATTTCGTAATCAAGTACTTTGAACTGAAAGGAACTGGCAACAAACACATCAAGGTAAATTATAAAAGTATTTTCTTTGTAGTTATGTAATCACAATTACCTAGAAAACATACAAGGTGTCATATTTCTAACAAACCCCACAAATATTAGTCTCTCTTGTTTTTCTGTTACCAACTTATTTAAAACGGGATCATTATTATGTTTTTGTTTCATTTTAATGCTACGATATTTCGGCTGAAGAACCTGTTCTTCAGTGACCTTAGCGCAACTGCGCCGAAATATGGGAGACTCGAAAGAAAAAAAAAACGCGACTTTTTGGCGGGAGTGGGAAGCGACTTTTTGGTGGCTTCGTTTATCTTATTGAAATTTGTGTTGTGGTACATATTAGTGCGTAATAATGGTGGATTATTAATCATTTAGTGTTTATGAACATACAACAGTTTTGGTAAGTAAAACAAAGCAGCGGAAATTGTCTTTTTCTGCTCTCTCAAGAAGTCCACGTGGAGGTTTTAGTAAAACACCACACCTTTACTAAAACCTGGGAAAAGGAAATTTCACTGTCCATTCATCATTCATTGATCATATATCATTTTTAGATCGGCTCTCATCATCATTTATAATAATCTAATGAAGAAAAAATAACTAAAGACTAGGTTGTATGGGCTTCGTACCCTTTGCCTGCCCTTATGGGAAAACTTAACAAAGAAAAAAAAAACCCATGTTATGACAATTTTTATGTAAATTTTTAAACCTTGACAAAATGAGACACTAAGGAATCTGTTCCTGGAGCCTTAGAAAGCGGCTCACCTCCCCAAGGAGCGTAACAGCCCCACGTTAATAACGTTGATAGGTTTAAATCCAACGATTCCCCATGAGATGGCAATTGTACCGCTTTATTTATGCACTGCCTTTTTTAATTTAGCAAAGTAAAGATAGAGAATGTAGCTCTGTAGCTCATATAACGCGACACTGCAAATGTGTAATAAACACAATAACCTTTTGTATTTTTTTTGTTGACACCATTTTATGTTAAGACTTTCTAACAATTCTTTAGACACAGCTTGATATGGTAAATCAAATTGAATGTTTCTCGTCTTGTATGTGTTCGTCAGATTGGGCTCGATAGAATTTTGAATTCAAAAAGTTTAAATAAAACTACTTTTTAAAAGTAACTAGCGCATACTTTTTATATAAATACTTACAGGAACCCTGATCACAGGATGACAAAGGTAATGTCGTTATACATTGCCTTTACAATATTTTAATCGGGCACGTTCCTAAGTGTTAAATTTATACAAATCAAAATTGATATATTTTGTATTTTATTCAGACTTGTTAAGCACCCGATTTTGTTTTCTGCTCCATAATATGCTTTTAGTATTTTTGTTAATAATGTGTGTGTGTAGTAAGAAATAAAACTGTTATCTATCTATCTATCTACTTATTTTATTGTAAAGTTGTAAATAACTTGCACATAAGTTATCCGTTGAAAAGTAATTTTTTTTCAATTGAGTAATGTGCGTGGAAGTGTAGTAATTAAATATAGTGTTAATATGAAAAACATTGGGATTGAATTTAATATATCTAACTTTTGGATGCATAGTGATCCATTCAACTTATATTTAGTCAACCACTAAAATTTTTCCTATTTAACTTTCTACTATCATTTGAGCTTTGGTGAAAAAATGAAAACAAAGAACGTGTATTGATTCATTATATTTCCATTTCGTGACCAGCTAGAGTCTGGCTAACGAAAGTAGGCCCTGGAATTATTTGCGAACTTTTTATATAGCAACTCTGTATGAACGTCAACGTCAATTTGACAAGCTTGTCGTTCGGTATCTCTGGTGACAAATTGTATGAGTTTGTGTAAATTGTGATTCTAGTTACGGTTTAAAATGAACAAATCTATCAAAAGTGGTGTACGAAAGATGTTGTTTTGCATGATTGGCAAGTTCAACGAAAAACAACAACAGCGTGATGCCGCGTTCAAACAAAAACAAGATTGTCTACGTGTGGTGTTGCATTTCATAGGTTAGTAGACAATATTATTTTGATACTTTGAACACCTACCTATCCAGTCGTCATAATAAAATTTTGATTTATAATTTACGTATCCTTACAAATAAGTTACTTACGCTTCTTCGTATTGAATAAAACTAATTATATTCATTCGTACATCGCCGTCCAGCCGTTTCGGAGATTAGCCGAAACAAACAGACAGACAGACAAAAATTTAAAAAAATGTTATTTTGGTGTATGTACCGTATATATATTCATATGCATGTAGTAAAACACGGTTATTTTAACATTACAAACAGACACTCCAATTTTATTTATATGTATAGATTGTTGTTGGTAATTTTAAAACGTTTAACTTTCTTTAACAGAGAATCTGCAAGGTGTTGAAGGAGTTGATGAAATAGTAAGAACTATTGAAAATCTCACTGAATTAGAGCAGAAAGATAGGATAATAACCCAGAATCAGTACTTAGAACAAATAGCTTCAATGACTGGTAAGTTTCTACTATACACTGATGTTTTGAAATTATGCCGGGAAAAGCCTTTGCATTTTTACATACTAATACCAAGAATTAATTACATATTTTGTATTTCTTCTTTGCAGAAGTGAGTGTCAGAACACTAAAGAGAGTAAAAAGGGAAGGTGCAGTAAATGAAGGTGTCTGGAGTACCCCGGGGAAGAAACGCCCACGGAAACCTACTGTGTCTAACCTAGATAACTTTGACATAGATGCTATGCGTAACAAGATAAACGAATTTTATATTGTTAAAAAACAAGTTCCTACACTGAGGACACTGTTGGTGGAGTTAAAAGAAAGTATTGATTTTAACGGATGCAGAGAAACTCTGCGCCGCTTGTTATTAGCCAATGGCTATGAATTTAAAAAGAATAAAAATGAGCGTTCTGTTTTAATAGAACGCTATGACATATCTGCTTGGAGACATAGATTTTTAAGAACTATAGCAGGAAAACGTGCAGAAGGCAAGCCAATCATTTATTTAGATGAGACTTATGTCCATAGAAACTACAAGCCTAAGAAGTCATGGCAAGGTCCTTCAACTAGTGGTGCAATTGAAAATGTTTCGACCGGGAAAAGGTACATTATAGTTCATGCAGGATCAGAGAAAGGCCCCGTACCAAACTCTTTGTTAGTGTTTAGTACTAAATCAAAAAATGCAGATTATCACCATGACATGAATGCTGAAAATTTTAATAAATGGCTTAAACTTATACCAAATTTGGAAGAACCAAGTGTAATCATAATGGATAATGCTAGTTACCATTCGGTAATTATAAATAAGGTTCCTAACACACAAACACGTAAAAGTAATATAAGAGAGTGGCTTCGTGATAATGGAATTCAATATGGGGACTACCACACGAAAGCAGAGCTGTTGTGTATTGTAAAACGAAATACGCCTGATCCATTATATGAAGCTGATGAAATTTTAAATCAATGTGGTCATGAGGTGTTGAGACTTCCACCCTACCATTGTGATTTAAATGCAATTGAGCTTGTGTGGAGTTTGGCAAAACGTAAAGTGGGTAGCAAAAATATTGCAGTTACTACAGCTGCATTAGAAGAAATAATTAAAGATTCATTTGAAAACGTAAATTCACAGGATTGGAAGAAAATGACTGATCATGTAATACACGTTGAAAATAAATATAAAGAACGTGATAAAATAACAGAAGAAAATTTAGAGAGTTTTATTATAAATGTTAGAGACAGCGATACTAGTGACAGTGATGAATCTTTTGGCATGGAAGTGTTAGAATCTGATTTTGATTATGATGAATAAAACGAAGTTATTATGTATGGAATATTATCGTATTTTATTTCTCTATTTATTTTCGGATTCCGCCCATATTTACCTCATATACCAACAC
The DNA here is from genome assembly GCA_927399485.1 of Calamotropha paludella. Taxonomy (NCBI): domain Eukaryota; kingdom Metazoa; phylum Arthropoda; class Insecta; order Lepidoptera; family Crambidae; genus Calamotropha; species Calamotropha paludella. Next base: position 583,148 of record OV656806.1, on the reverse strand, counting down.
CTATACTTAAATCCTTAAAATCCCGTTACAAACCTGGTACAGATCAAAAATTAATAAAAATAAATAAAATCTGTTTCTTTATTGCCCTAACATAATGTTCTTATACAGTCTATATATATGATATTTCTAATAATGAATTACCAAGTATCAAAGAAGGTTATTCCAATTTTCATAGTATAATTTTAGTGTTGTCATGCATGTATTTTTTAAATTTGCCGCCAATATTCTGGGGCCAACTTTCGTTAGCCAGACTCTATAGCCCGCGACTTTGCGATTAATTCGGTTTCATCACACAATAGCAGTTCGCATATCGTCGGGTCGCATCGTATAATTCGCGCGCTTTTATTTCATTTTAGATTATAGTATTTTCTTATTTTATTTTTTCCATAAAGTCATTAGTTGTTGCAGCTGTCATAATATGATGGTATACAGTTTCGTCAAATAAATGAAAAATAAATCCGCCTGACACTTCCATAGATAAGAGCGTTCAAACAAACGTACTCTTCATGGCATACATTACAGATGATCCAGTTATCAATATATATATAAGAACTATTTATTAAACTAATCTATCGTTTTTATAATCATTTCATGATCTCCCGTGAAATAATCTGTGTAGATTGTGCACAATGTTCTGAGGCTCTTCTGCGTTGTCTATGGTACTGTTGGGGTTGTGGCGCGGAGTGGCGTCTCTATTTAGTAGCAAGTATGGCGAGGCCGTTCACCTGCTCTCGTAACTTTTTAATCTGTTTACGTAACACAAGCAGAGCCCGTTTTATGTCGGATATGATTACTGCGCAGATTTTGAACATATATTTTGATCCTAATCTAAAATTTGTGCTCCGTTACATCGCTGTGCTGCAGATGGGACGTAGTTATTTTATATATAACATAATATTGTTACGATGAATATAATAATTAAAACTTTGAATAAATTGTATTATTTCACTATCCAATATAATATAATATGATATGATGGAGTCTGATGCTGACCACGGAATCTCTGTAAAAAGCGACGCAACCCCACCGAGTTTGGAAAGTATTGTTTTGTCTTGAAAAGTACTCTAATCCTAGATCATGATAAAGCTTTTATTGTCCTGTCTTAGAAGATCCCAAGGGAACGTATGCTAAAATTAATAAATTTCAACTTGATGACAAATGCCTTCAGAAAAAGGGCAGAGAATAGTTTATTGATTTCACAAAGCTTGTCTTTGTATTTCAATTTCTGCCTTTAATAGTTGAGGCAGACACATCAAGCACCATAGTGAAGCGTAAAAATGGCAGAAGCAGAGGCTATCAGAAGGATCTATTACATATGAGACTCAATCCTTATCGGACTCGAGGGTTTCTGTCTTCTTCGCCGGTGCTGGTTTTCTAAAGGTATTATATTCTATACTTATTTTCAATAAGATGTCTTCTTTTAATGATTTCCAAAGCCCTTTTGTGCGTTTCAGTAGAATCAGCCCAAAAAATATGTCATAACAATTTAGTGAACTTCCAAAAAATTTCAGACAGATTAATGATTTTACGTTGCATTTTATGTTGTTTTGTGACAGCAACGGTGAAATAATATGCGAAAATAGCGGAGTTTATAGCTTCAAACAACATTTAAACCTTTTTAAATAGCACTAATTGAAGATGCTAACTGCTATCAGCAAATAGCTGTCACTTTTGGGTCATCCTGTGATCACGGCTCCTGTAAAGGAGTCGAAACGTCAGGATTAAATATAAAATAAAATAAAACATGCGCAAAAATCCGTAAAAAAGTGTTTTATTCTGATGTGTAATGTGCGCGGAAGTGTAAGAACTAAATATGTCACTTTTGGTTAAATTAACGCTATCAGCGATATTATAACGGTTAGACATTTGAAAAAATCAATTTAAAAAAATACAAGACAATACTTAGGCATACAAGGCAATGTCCCTTTATTTATAACAAAATTACAATCCATAATGAAATTGCCTTCGAATCAGCAGTTCAGTTCCTTCAATGGCCGAGCTATTTCCACTATACGTAGCTTTTTCCACAGAAGGCTCTATTTGATCCCATTTCGTTCGCTCCGTCCTGAATAATTAATCGGCCGAGCATGTTTCAGGATCGGCAGTCCAGCCCAATTACGACATCAGCCATTCTCGATGGTAGCTGTAACTTAAACACTGCTCGCGTAGGGCTGCCTTGTCTTTTACTGAGACACTACTTTACTAAAGTGGGTAAAACAAGAGTCTTATATACTTTGCTACAGACTCATAAAAAATTGCCTATAACATTTGATATGAATGTTTTGTTAATGTTTGGTGCAACAGTTAGCGATCCTACCTTTCGCACCGAAGGTCCTGGGTTCGAGTCCCGGATGGGGCGGATGTTTGTGTGACGCATACGAGCATTCGTGCCCGAGTCATGGGTATTTATATATATTTCTCTAATTATTACACTTCTATGTAGCATATAGTATGTATATTCATTACTTTAGTATCCATAACACAAGCCTTACAGTTACTTACTTTGGGCTAGCCTAATTGGAGTGAATGTAAAAAATATTATTATTATTGATATTATTTCTGATTACATAATTTTATCTAATATATTTTTTGCCCGAAACAGGTTATCTTAGTTCAGGCTCATTGTATTTATATCCTTTTTATAATATAGACTCAGACTTTAGTTTTTAAACTTTTGTATAAGATAGCAATATATTTTTTATTATTAATATGATACAAAATACTAAAAAAAATTAGTTTGCTTATTTTTAATGCTGAAAACAAAAACGTAATAATCTCAACTTATGTTTTAAAATTCGGTATGAAGATTGCTTGAAACCTAGCTGGGAAAGAATAAATATAGATATACCCTATTCCACCTACGGTCTCGTATTTGAGTCCCAGAAGTAGCAGATATTTGTGTATTTGTACCTAGGTCATGTGTATTTATATTAGATCTATATTACATATTTGTATATAAAATATGTTTTATCCGTTACAGTGTTTATTTTGGGCTAGACTCATTTGCGTAAATGTAAGAAATAATATTATATTGAAGTAGTAGATACTCAAAAAAAAATCCAATAATTCAAGTAAATTCTTTTTTTTCTATTCAAGGATCTTTAATAATTATATTCGCAAAATGTAAAATGTTTTCAATCATATTTTAACTAGAAAATTAAGTTAATTTTAAATTACTAATCTATATGAGACTAATTTCATTAGCTGCCATTGAGTGTTGGAAATTAATTTAAAGAACAAATAAAGAGCTTATAGTTGCCAAAGTAAACCATTATATGTATATATTTATTTTTGCTGTATAAATGGCTTCAAATTCTTGTAATATTTTCGTATTCTACGATAAGTAAGTTCATAACAACAGCGACACAAAGTTGTCTCAGGGGACAACAAAGACCGGAAAAATGTAAGTAAACGGGCGGCCATTTTCTTTTTCGATTGTTGAAACCTTTTCGCTCGTTATAGGGGCACGTTCCACAAATTTCGGCCGCCAATTTGAGAAGCGTCCATATCTTTCGGCTAACAAGCTCTTAGCGTCGGTCAGTGCGTCGCCTTGTCATCATAAGAAAGACCGCAATTGACAATTTTCAGAGAAAATCACTGATATATACCGATATATAATAAGAAAAGCCGAATTCGTTTAATTATTTCATTTCGATACGTTTGGGATACAATTATAATAATCTTTCTTTATATCCACATCCAGATGCTCGTTGACTTTGTTGTAATCAACGATATAATGAAACCATAACATTACTATTATTGTGATAACAGCGTAAAATTGTTTTTTGTGGATTATGTATGGTGAAGACGTATAATATTGTAAATGTCGTTACTGCTGTTAAAAATGGCGAGTTTCTTGCGCCCATTTTTCTTGTCAGTAAAAAGACGTCCTGAATGGGTGGGTAGTAGGTAAAAATGTTGGATTCAAAACAATTTATTTTTAGTTATTTTCATTTTAACAATTAGCGTAGCCGAAAGTAAGCACTGTAAGGCTTGTGTCATAGATATGTCATATTCATAGACCGATGACTCAGATACAAATGCTTCTGTCCCTTCCGTAACTCGAACCCAGGACCGAAGAGTGCGAAAGACTAAATTGACGTCTAATAATGTTTTTACATTCACAACAATTAGCCTAGCTTAAATTAAGCATTGTAAGTTTTTGCGTTTTATATGAATACCTATTTATAAAAATGCTGGTATTCACACAGATCTGCCCCCTTCTTAAATTCGAACCTGAGATCGCTTGTTTACAAAGATAGGGTCACTCCCGCCCGGTCAAACCAACCGGTTTGGCTTATCAATATTTGAGTGTCCAAAATCCAAGTTGAAAAAAGTATTTATCTCAATAGACAGTTATTTTTCATTTTATATTATTTTTGTGACATTTGATATTATTAATTTGCTTTTAATTGCATTATTGTTTTTTTTATAAATTGATTTAGTTTTAATTTGATTATGTTTTAATTTTAATTCTGTAATTAATTTTGAATTTTCTGTATATGTATGGGCTATTTAAATCGCCTGAAATAAACGATCTTTATTTTATAAGATTAGTTAGCTACAAAGGTACGGTCGACAGCAAGATATAACGCATTAAAAATAGAATGAACTTTATTACCATGACATAAGGTTAGTAAAAAATATCGTGGAGTATAGCATGATGTGCGGTCAACTGTACGGCGTTTACCTACTTAAAGTTTTATCGCATACGGTCACGTAAGTGATTTATATCTACGTTTTAATGTATTTTTTTATATTTGTCAAATAAACTTCGAACAACTCACAACAATTATTTGATATTACGATTAGAAACTGTAAAAAAGTATATGACTCGGAAACAAATGCTTGTGGTCATCACACAAAAATATGCCCCTACCAGGAATCGAACCAGGGCATTTAGTGAAGAAAGTAGTATCGCTATCGTTACACCACGCGGCCGGCTGTTTTATAATGCATTTTATAATTTTATTGGTTGCAATTCAACAGCTACTAATTAAATAACTAAAAAATTATAATAAAAAATCCTTGTTTTACCAATGTGACATAATACAAAAAGATTTAGAGTAATTTATTAAAAAAATATTACAGTTTAATACATAACTGTAATCTTTTACTAAACCTACGATAAATCAGAAAAAAAATGTTGCCAGAAACGATTAAAAAAAAGAGGAGTCTTTGGTAGTTTTGTTTTCTCTTTAAAATTTGTGTTGTGGTCTGTTGTGGTACATATTAGTGCGTAATAATGGTTGATTATTAATCACTAAGTTTGTGCACGCAAGAGTGTTGTCAAGTGAAACAAAGCAGCGGAAGTTGTCTTTTCCTACTCTCTTGAAAAGTCCACGGGGATGTATCAGTAAAACTCTACACTTTTACTGAAACCTAGGAAAAGGGAAATTTCACTTTTCGGCTCTCATCATCTATTGAAGAAAAAAATAACTAAATACTAGGCTGTATGCTACCCTTTGCCGACCCTTATGGGAAAACTTAACAAAGAAGCAAAAAAAAAACGCGCGCGCCAATAAAATTTCAGCTTCCACGGGAGATTGTGTTTCGCGGAATTTAATATTACAGCTACAAATTAGATTGGACGTACCGTACACACAATATTCACTCAAATCACAAAGTGCAGACGGGAATTGAATTAACCATTGATTCGTGTTTGTAGGTACCTCGTCGTATTTCTCCGTAAATATTTGCTCAGGCAGATTTTCTTTCGAATAATTTATCAACCTGAAACTTCTGACCTCAAATTGTTTTCAAAGGGCGGTGTTACATCTGATTAGCCTAGCTAGCGAATAGTATAATGGAGAGAAGCGTCGTACATAGTCGGTCCTATAACAATATTACGTAATAGCTCGCTACACACGGGATTAAGTTTAAATCAAGACAAATGACTGACTGCGTTCAGGTAGGTAATGGAAAAAATATGTTTGTTTTTGTTCGAAGCCGGTCGCGATCGAGTAGGCTAACTTAATTATTGGTACATTTGCGAGTAACATGTCGTTAGCACGCTCATAGTTTTTTTTCGAATAAATGTAACATCTAAGGGATATTTCGATTCTTTGCCAATCGTGGACTATAGATGAATATAGTATGAAGAGATTTGACCGTAACCATTCACACGAATTGTACTAAAGATTTTTTTTTAAATCACACCAATTAGCCTAGTCCGATGTAGGCACTGTATGACCTGTGTTTTGAATACTGGATATACGATACAAAGATAGATAGAGCAGCTTCTTCAACAAATGCGTTGACACCTAGTCAACACATTTAAGATTACTACACACAACATTCTAAATAACATTGATTTATAAATTATTTAAATAGAAAAATCCTAGAAAATATCGACAAGTGAATTCTCAGACGGAAAACGAACCCGCAATCTTTGGAAGTCCGGTCCAATGCTCTCCCAATTGAACTATCGAGCCTTGTTGAAACACCCGTCGAAATTTTCTAGAACCTTTTTTATTTTACGCTGTAAGCCAGCGTTGTCTCATCAATGAGAAGAACATCCTCTTGTATTCGAAAACATTTCTTACAAATGTTCGGACAGCTGATTAAGATGAAGTGACTTGTGCGCCGAGTGGTTTTTTCTTGTATTTTTGTATTAAAATAATTAATCTTATAAGATAACATTGAAAAAAAAGCAAAAAAAATATATAAAAACTATAAAATATCGATTTATGTTTAGTTTTTTTTTATTCTAATTCAGTTACTGTAGTTTACAAAAAAAATATATTGTAAAGTATGTTTTAAATTCTTGTTTAGTAGTGGGGTCGCTAGTATTTATAGCACGGGGTTTTTGAAGTATAACTTCTATACGCACGCTTGACTTGGGAAGTAAGCTGGTGATTGCGTGACGAGAGCGTTACGAAAAGTGTGATCGGGCGAGGCGAACGAACGTTGAGAGGGAGATATAAGTTAGTGAAGATAGAAATATAGAAAGTTACGTTTCGTATATTACTGTAGGGGCAAGAGAGATAGGTGCGAGTACATATTTTATTTCTCTCTTTCTCTCATAGCCAGTTATGTTTCGTATATCACATACATACATACATATACACACACACCTACCAGCAACTAATATTACTAAGTTCTCTATTGTGTATTATCTTCATTACTGTTTCTGTGTATGTGTTTTTCAAATAAATATATTATTATTCAGATTATTCGCCTTGGGTACAATGTATTCATCACGCATACATCTGCCCCTTTCGGCACGTGTGAACCTGAGACTTGGCAGGTATCGCTGTGGTATCTTCAAATTTGAAGCCCGTTTGGTGCAACGGTAGCGATCCTGCCTTTCGCACGGTCCTGGGTTCGAATCCCAGAAGGGGCAGATGTTTGTATGATAAATACGAGCATTTTGTATATTTACATATATTTCTATAAATATTTAATATCTCTATAATAATATATGAATATCCGTTACCCTAGTATCCATAACACAAGCCTAATAGTGCTTACTTTGGGCTAGGCGAATTGGTGTGAATGTGAGAATTTTTATTATTGTTATAACTGTGACAGCGTTTAGTTAGGGCCCCAGTTTTTTGCACCAGGCCTTTATAAATGTTTGGAATTCATGACACCAACATCAGCCCCTTCCATTGACGTGAATCCGGGACCGTCGTGTCAGAAGGCAGGATCTCTACTATTAAACCAAACGATCGTCAAACCTATCGTGTATTGCAGTAGTATTTTCTAATAGCTGTCATAAGTACAGCAACAAAACAAGTCTTTTACTCAAGGACACACAACTAAATAACACAACGAACGGGCCTCGGAACCGGTCTCTCGACGAACGCGGCTGAGGCAGGCGGTGACCTTCTTTCCAAAGTTTATGCTCTAGCCTTTGCTGCGTTGCGAAATATATTTTAGGCCCAATAGCTCTGTAATTACAGTCATTCCCTCGTAAGACAGTACTAAAACACTATTTAATGCGGTCATTTACTAAAGTAGTCCCTGGCACAAGACGAAGTACCCGCCTATATACAATTACTATCATTTTGATTATTTAATCTAACGTATACACTTAAGGGACTTTTTCGGAACAAGTAACTGATTTTAAGACCTTACAATATTTAGGCTTTTCGAGGATTTAAGAAAATAGAAAAACAGAATTTTGAGTGCTTCGACATCTTGAAATGATTGATGATTATCAGAACATCAGATTATTTCCGAGTACTTATAACCCGTTCGTTTTCAAAGTATGGATGAATAGGCACCTTCTGGGTTAGCTCGTTCCATCGTGGATTATGTCTTGCCTCCGGTCTTGATGGGGATCAAGAGTGAACCCATTTTGTCTCATCAATGAGAGGAACTAGACCTAGTGGTCATTTAATATTTATCCAATTTCTCCCATTGGTGGGACCACCGAGGAAACATATATATTATATTACATATATTACATACATAGAATACGGATAAAACACATGTTGTAGAAAAAAAAACTGCATTGAGTTCACAATTTTTTGAAGACCATTTGGTGCAATGGTAGCGATCCTGCTTTTCACACCGACGATCCTGGATTCGAGTCCCGGAAGGGGCAGATATTTTTGTAATAAATACGAGCATTTGTACCTGAGTCATGGGTCTTTATATATATTTCTGTGATTATAACATATCTATGTATCATATATGTATGTCTATCAGTTACTCTAGAATCCATAACACAAGACTTACAGTGCTTACTTTGGGCTAGGCCAATTGGCGTGAATGTGCCAATATTATTATTTATTAAGGTAAAAATTTTAAAGCTATCTAGCAGTTGAGATTACTGTTATTAAATAAATAAAGACACAAATTTATTTTATTGTTTGATTAAGGTAGTGTGAATTGATAGGCGTTCCCCATGTCTATCAGTTACGATCAGTTATATATCGGAGAGAGAAAGACACTAATACGACCACGAGAAGTAGTTCTTCCTCTTTCACACATTTATAAGACAAAAAAATTAGGTCCACAAAAAGCAAGGTACATATTTAATATTATTCAGCGTTTTGGTTCCAACTTTGTGATCCGTACCGCTAAAGAGTGGAACTCTTTGCCTGAGTCTATTTTTCCTGATAAATACAATTAAGGGGTCTTCAAGTCACGAGTGAAATCTTCTAGGCAAGCCCGTCACTTCCTAGATCGCATCGCAGAGTCGATATTTTCTAGAATTTTTTTCTATTAAAATAATTTAAGAGTAGAGAGAGCATAAACGCATCCGACTCATGACCATGAACGCGCATCCTCCGCCATTGCTTAGGCGAGATCACATTAGTCACACAACACGTGCTACACACATGTTCAAGAATTTATAAATTCGTGATAGAACGTGTTGCATGACAGCTTATAATCCATTTTTAACCGTTTACAACAAACTTTACCGATAACATTAGTTTTCTAACCGGAGATTCGAGTATTAGATTCGAGATTTCGAGTATATAAAGGAGGAACCCCGTTCTTGCGCATAATCTTTTTGGGATAAAATCAAAAGGTATACATTGCAAGCAAGATTATATTTTTTAACTGACTTCAATAAAGGAGGTTGTCAATTCGACTGTGTTTTTATGTTTGTTACGCTATCATTCCGTCAATCATGAATTAAGTGAATGAATTTGGTGTTCCCATATAAAATTGATTCGGAGCTTTTTGAGAAAAACACTTAGAAATTCACTTACTTCTTACAAAAACGTTGAAATATAAAATTACTTAAAAAAAGTTTGACTTCAAAACTATACCTACTCGTACAAACATTTTTTTTTATTTTGAATGGTTTAATTAATTCCAATTAAGTCCGAGAACCAAGACAGAATCTTCGACGGAACGGGCTAACCCAGAACGTGCCTATTCATCCTTTAACTAAAAAGTAAAAAAATATATTTTATTACTTTAAAGCAAGATCTTAAGGAACAACCAACAAATTATCTACCAGCCAGCAAGTTATATTAAATTGTTAATATTCTGCCAAAAATTATATGTATGACAAAACAAGGGGAACTAGATAGGAATACTTTCTCACACTTTTTGTAAAATGACAGAGATTTAAACCATATATATATATAGAGTTTAGTCGCAAGTTTCTGAGTTACTTCTGTTTCTACCACTATTATAAGTCAGTCAGAAAATCCCTATTCACATGAGCTTTGAAAACGAACGGGTTATAAATTTAACTTAGCAAAGATTGGTATATTTTTGGTTCTATTTTTGTGATACGTATTGCTAAGGAGTGGACTCTGAATCTGTGTATTCTGATAAATACAATTTAAAAGTCTTCAAGTCACGAGTGAATGGGCATCTTCTAAGTAATCGCGTCACATCCTGGATCGAATCAACGCTTACCATCAGGCGAGATAGTGGTCAAGCCTACCTATCTATAAGGATATATAAATATTCCCTGTCACCGATGAACTCTGAAACTACTCAACCGATTTTGATGTTTTTTTTTCATTTTGCTGGATTTGTTTCAACTTAGGACATGGGATAGGTTTGATTTTAATTTATAACACAGCAACGCGTTGCAGAGTCTTCTGGTTTACTATAAGAAAACTTAAATTATCGTAATTGTTGTGAACAATTTGCAGTAGTTGCCTCACATCTTGTGATTGATTTATAAGTCATTTAAAAGTTTAACTGTGTTAAGATAAGACGCAAGTACCTCTAGTTCTTCCTCTGATGAGTGGTGATCGTAGAGATGGTCGGGCTCTGGATCGGGCAGCAGCCGCGGCGGCGTAGGTGCGCATGCGCAGGCTTCTCCGCCCATACCTGAAAAACATAATTATTTTTAGTTCTTACACTTTTCTTTACACCTTACACTTTTCTTACACCATTCTTTTAAATGTAAAGTTTTTGCGCATTTCTATTTAATCCTGAATTTTCGACTCCCTCACAGTAGCCGTGATTACAGGATGATTAAGGCAATGGTATAAAAAAAACTCTAAATAAGTTGTTTTATTCAAATCATCATTATAGTCAGAAAAGTGCATTGTTTTGTGGAATACCTATACAGTTTTCACTTCAAAGATTCAAAATCTCTATATTTATATTTTTCATTAAAAATTATATATGGCAAACCATATTATTTAACGTGGCATTGTAACGCATGCCGGGTTCAGTTAGTTACATATAAAATAAAGTTTAAAAAAATACTTAAAAACTCAGTTGTAAATGTAAGATATAAAAAATTAAGTCATAGTGTGTTTTATATTTTTATACCTGACATTTAACATAAAAAAGATATCAATCAAAATGAAAGATATAAGATTCTTTTAAATAAGTCTGCTAAAATGCTAGTTCTTAAAAACTTAAAAGTCACGTCTCAATTTTCAATATAGTAGGGTCGAGGCGGCAACAGTGGTTATAGCGGCAACAGTGGCGCACTGATTGTTGTATCAAAAGTATTATAGGTATCTTTTTCTATCTCTCACTCTTCGGAAGGTCTCCTGATAGATACTGGTCACAACCAGTTTCCCTGGGTCAACCATGTAACAAACCCGTGTTTAAGTGTTTTCTTTGTTTTGACGAAAGAAAAAGTGAATTTTCAGGTGAGATATACTTGGTATTTTTCACAAACCTTTTGTTTCACCAATGGACTTATATTTTTGCTAAGTAACAAACTTCGTTGAGGTCATTTTGGCGTATACTGCACTTCGATTTACGTAAAACCATCACACGTGGAATGAGTTAAATCCAAAATGGCAGTTTTGTACACAGTGGCTCAAATCATTTGAGTTCACAGTGGTTCAGGATCCACTGTGTACTACTGGTACTGGATAATAACTACCCGGACATTCGTTTAGCAAAAATCAAGACGTAATATTTTTGCTTAATTTTCCCTTTTAGGATGACTTGACCATCAAGGCCCCGTAAAATAGGGAAACACATAGCTGACATGAAAAAAAGGAAAATTATATTTCTTATGTATGAATGAAAAGTCACTTTGAGACTGAAGTAGTCAAAAAGTTACCTGATTATTCATTTTAAGGATAAAAATTCATTTTGTTTGATAGTTTATGCAAGATACAGAAAAAGTTTTCTGTTGATGATTAACTAAGTAAAAAAAAAAATAAGATAATTTAGTAAATTTTAAATGTGTAAGACTGAACAGTCACTTTGAAGTGAAGTAGTAAAAAAAACTCTTTTTCGATGTAAAACTTATTGTTTGATTAAAACAAAAAATAAAGATCGATAAATAGCAAAAAAGAAAACTTTTTTATTTGAATTATATTATAGATGATCCACTGTGAACTTGCCTGATTCACTGTAAACTGAGGACCGATTCACTGTATCCCACCCCCAGTACACAGTGACTCAAATGAGATTTTTTTTTAAATACTGTTTATTTTCTAAAATATTACCTTGTTTAACTAAATCGATTGGAATAATCAATATACATTAGTTACGCTATAATACTAATCCTTTTACATCTTTCCAACACTCACCCACATCAAGTTACATCACTGGAAAAAAAAAGTGACCCACTGTTGCCGCCTTGACCCTACATAAACATATTTATAATAATAATAATACTTATTTATTTGCTACAAACACGGTAAATAAGATGGTAGTTAATAATAAACTGTACGTCATGTTTTGTTTAAAATTACAATGTTGTGTGAGAATTTTTAAATCACTACATAGTATAAAACAAAGTCGCTTTCTCTGCCCCTATATCCCTATGTATGCTTAAATCTTTAAAACTACGCAACGGATATTGATGCGGTTTTTTTAAATAGATAGAGTAATTCAAGATGAAGGTTTATATGTATAATACATGCATAATATGGTAGAGCATTGCATCCGTGCGAAGCCGGGGCGGGTCGCTAGTGTTATATATACAGATGTCAATAAGAACAAATGTCAATACGGCTATACCCTTTTAGTTCCCGACTAATTCTAACTGACAACGAAACGTCAAACCATTTCAATTGATGTCAAATTGTATAGGTATGTTTGACCTTAAGTGGTCTTTAAGATGAACATCGCTCTGGGTTATTTGATATTTTTGAATAGTTTCATGTCATGGACCATGTGTCCACTGGATATCTGTATAACTTCGTTAGAACCGTATATTGGAGCGGAAAGTAAAAATAAAATTCAATAATGTTTAGTGAATCTTAACATTCCATAAGAATGAATACTTTCAAAAATAGCTCTTTTTGTTTCAGTGGAAAATTCCATAGAGCCAATGTTTTTTGATGTTAACTTTTTTATTTTTGCGAACTTCAAATTTCACGATCTAGTCCTCAACCTGTTGGTTCGATTATATATGTATTATAAAAATAAGAAAATCGGTTAAGAACTCATAGAGTTATGGCGTCACTATCCGTTTTCACCATTAAAGTGATCCATGGGAGCTTCGTTCGCAACAAAAGAGTGTAAATTGTTAAAAGTGCAAACTTTAATATTGCCTTTGAGTATTTTAACGGTAGCGATCCTTCCTTTCGCACCGACGGTCCTGGGTTCGAGTCCTGGAAGTGGGAAGATGTATCATATTTATTTCAACTTTGTTGCACACAAAAAATAAGTATAAGTGGCGGACTTAATGCCGATAGTCATTCTTCTACCAGTCAACTGGAGAGTTAGAAACTGATAGCGAATTGGTGGTGCATTGAAAGGGAAAATAGAAAATGACAGCCATTGATTACATATATATGTATATATATATATATATTTATATATGTAATCTAGCGTTATAGGGCTTACTTTGGGCTAAGCTAATTGGTGTATACCTAAGAAATATCATTATAGTATGTACATGATAGACCTTACCACTAAAGGAACAAGGTTTAAGTTTCAACTTTGCTATTTAAAAAACTTACAATCAGGCCTCAGATAACGCTGCCACACAAGCCCATTTCCGTGAGCATAGCAAATAAAAAAAATACAAATAAATATAAAAATGACTCTTTGCAATATTTAGTGGTGAGAAAAAAACCGGACAAATTTACAGTTTGGTATTATATTACAAGTAATTAATAAAAATATCTAGTAATTAATTATAAAAAATGAAAATAATGGTTTATATACCTTTCAGATGTTATACACTGTAGAACCATGTCACACTAAATCGGCCGATAAAGAAAAGACAACAGTATTGGTTCTACGGTGTTCACCTCTTATTGCTCGTAACTATACATATATTATCACTCTGTTTTGTCTAAACTGATAAGTGTATTTAATGATGCACCTACCCAAATTAGAGGTCATCCATTAATCACGTCACAAGAATTTTAGGACTTTTCAACGTCGTCGTCACAGGTTGTCACACTTTTTCATAACCCCCACCCCCCTCGATGTGACATTACACATTTTTAAAAGTTATCGTAAGAAAACGGTTATTTCCAATTTTTTTCATACTTTGATTAAATACTTGTCTTTTATAAAGACAAATATTTTAGATAAGTTACAGACAGACAGTGAAATTGATAGACATGTGACTTAATAAAGCTTTTCACCAACTATAATTGGTGAAAAACACTTTGATTTTATTTCATATTTTAAGATTAATTTATTGTAAGTTTAATCCAAAAATAATATAAAAATAATGACATTTTAATATTTAAAGTAAAGATTTGACATTCGAATTTTATAATTAATGTTGTTTATCACTAAAAATATGGCTGAACAAACCAAACTTTGTAAAACCATATACATGTGGTATTCCCAATAAATATATTTGTTTATATGCATATGCATTTGCGAGTCGGTAAAGACAGACCAAGGTGAACTGTCAGGGAAAGATGTCCTGAATAAAGGCCAGGTCAAAACCGGCCTTGACCGACGACCTTGCATGAAAGGTCTGAGAGAGAAGAAACAAGAGATGTATGTCAGGTTAGGATAGTAGAAAGTGGAATTCTGTGAACTCTGGTTACTCTTACGGGAAAAGGTCCTAATTATATCTAATATATAAAATTCTCGTGTCACGGTGTGCATAATTGAACTACTCTGAAACGGCTCGACCGATTTTCGTGAATCTTAGCGTGCATATCGGCTAGGGTGGAGAATCGGACAACATGTATTTTTCATACCCTTAAATGTTAAGGGTAATCCACACTTTTTTTTTTGACAATTTTTTGTTTTTATTTTTTATGACACATCATACAAAAATACATACAACCCTAAATTTTCACCCCTCTACAATTAACCCCTTTTTTATGAATAGTAAACTTTTCCTAGAAATAATATACATGGCAAAACAACGTTTGCCGCGTCAGCTAGTTTATGTATATAATAAGATAACTCTATCACAAAATAATCTATTACCCATCTGAAAACCAGCCTCTACAAAAGCTTACCTCAGCAATCATAGTTTAAAAGAAATAAAATGAAAAATAACTTTATTTTAATGCACATAAGAATAAGTTGTTTTGAATCGTCCAACATTTTTACCTACCATTCATTCATTCAGGATGTCTTTTAACTGCCAAGAACTGACGTGAGAAACTCGTTAGCTTTAACAGAAGTAACGTCAATACGTCGTCACCATACATAATCCACAAAAAAAATATGTTATCACAATAATAGTAGTGTTATGATTTCATTACATCGTTGAATACAACAAAGTCAACAAGTATCTGTTTTAAGTATCCTTAAAGTTGAAAGTCCTAACAGATGTACCATCGAGCTCCAAAATAAAATGATTATTAATTATTTTAATAGAGAAATACAAGACACACAAGTTAATGTCAGGCGAAAATCGAACCCGCAATCTTTGGATGTCCGATACAATGCTCTCTCAATTGAGCTATTAAGCCTCGTGAGCACTCGTCGAAATTTTCTGGTACCTTTCTAATTTTACTCTGTAGGCCAGCGTTGTCTCATCAATGAGGGAAACATCCTCTCGTATTCGTTAGAAACATTATTAGAAATCTTTGGACAATGGACTAACAATAAGATGAAACAGCTATTTAGGTTTTTTTTAACAATGTTATCAGAACGCACAAATAAAAACTTTAAATATAATTTTATATATGAAATTCTAATAAAATGTATGGCAATTCCTAATGCAAGAATATTATACGAAAATAAATTTCGTGAGAAGTTAAATGAACCATGTTAGTTTGTATGATAAATTCGACATCAGGTATACTAACGAAATCAATATCGGCTCATGACGGCGGAATTTCGGATTAGAAAAACCCAATATTGAAATTCAATTCCGAAATTGAAAAACCGGCCAAGTGGAAGTCGGACTCGCGCACGAAGGCACTAGGGTATCCCCTAGTATCCCCTAGTATCTATAACACAAGCCTTATAGCGCTTAGTTTGGGCTAGGCTAATTGGTGTGAATGTAAGAAATATTATATGTAATGTCAATATAATATTGTAACAAAAAATATGCTTCTGCCATTGAAATATGAAAAAGCGAACGTTTTGATCTGATAACTGCATCTAAAGGAGAGAGGCGTCAGGGGCAGGGGACGACATCAAGGGGAGCAGGGGTGCTCTTGAACTTGACGTCGTCGCAGCAACGCCCGCCAGACAGCCACGAACATCCTTTTTTTGGAATTAAATAGCCTAGGCGACTTTCTGGGCGAGATATTAAATATCATTTTGTTATCTGATACATATACTAACACCAGAAAAGATTCCAGTAACAGAACCCATGCTTTTGAAGAACAAAAGACACCTAAAGTAAGATACAATGATAATGAAAATAACTTTATTCAAATATTAAGTGTATTTGAATAAAGTTATTTTCATTATCATTGTATCTTATTGTAAATGTTGTTTTGAATCGTCAAACACCGACTATTCTAACGTCTTTTAACTGACAAGAAGAATGGGCGCAAGAAACTCGTCAGCTTTGAGAGACATTTACAATATTATATGTCGTCACCATCTCCACAAGAATCAATACAATAGTGTTTTTTTAATTACATTGTTAATTACACCAAAGTCAACAAGTATCTGTTTTAAATAAGTATCCTTAAACATTGCAAAATATACCGAGAATAAACGACGAATTTAAGAACTCCACCAGGATAATTTCAACAATTTAAAAAAGCTTCAAGTTAAGGGACATTAAAATTCTAAAAGATTCCTTTTTTCCTAAAAAGTTTTAAAATTTCATCCGAATAATACTAGTGCACCGCACCGGGCGGGCGTTTAAAAATAACGATAAAAATCGTTACCAAGGGATTATTTCCACCGCTCTCAAATTAAAATAGACGTAACCCGACAACTTCTTTATTTTCCACTAGTTTATTCAAGCGCAGCCACCGCGTGGCCCATTTCCTATGCAAATGCATTAAATGAATGACCCAATGGTTTGTTTTGAATGTATAATAACCGGTATAGCTGCGCGATATCGTTTAATAAAAATAACTTCGGAGAAGGACACGATCGCCGAAATATTGGAAACGCTTAATAAATATTCGGATAGATCGAGGAAAATACTCTAGTCAATAAACAGCTATCATTCTGTTGTACATTCAACGTAACTCTTTATAAAATTCCAAAGACTTCGGCATAACAGACGAAAATTTTAAAAAATAAATTTAGGGAAATGTTGATGTGTCGAGATTTACAAAGAGCGTTGTCGTTGCTTAAGTTATGTGTACCGCTAACCGTGGTCAACCCACGAGTATTCTCGTACTTCTACCGAGCGAGTTCCAAATCTAAAGACATTATTTCACTCACGTTTGGTCATTGTTATTCTTGTCCAACCGATCTTGTTACTTTGTTAACTTTCGTGCTGTACGTTCTACGATTATTGTAAGCTTTGTCGCGAGTGATCCTGCTAAATGCATTGGCAGTCACAAACCGTTTGGTTTTAGATGGAGTAATTGGACGGATACATCGTGTCCTGGCCCCTCTCGACTTGCGTGTAGGGCTTTAAACATCAAGTGCCGACACTAGATACAAGCGTTCGGTTCCGCTAGTGAATAATTGAAAGGCCCCGCGTGCCCGCGATGCTATCTTATCTCGGCAATCCCTCCTCCGTCCGTATCTCTGCGGAACAAGGCTGGGATTCGCGCAGCAATATGTTAACACGGCTCACTATCGTGTTGGAGGTAGATCAAGATTCAATGCGCCGTTGACGCGGGCGTCACGAAACGTCAAGCCGGAATTTGGTGAGCACGCGTTTCACTAATAGAGGATTTCATTTGTATGAGCAACAAAGTCGGCCTGCCGATTGTGTGATGAATAAAGAGTGTTATTAACAGGTTATAATTATCGTGTAGATACTTACATCACGTAATTTTGACAGACAAAAAGCACAATGTAATCCAAGGCCTCATCGACGGGAAAGATGATTATAAAGTTTTGCAACGTAGTACAATAAAATTCTTGGTGCATTTAGTTTATTCCACATTCTTCAGAGAGCAAAGGGCTTCCTTGCTTTTGGTTGTTTTGTTGGTAAATTGGTATCTTCCAGAAAACGTATGGAATATCCCATCAATGGAGTCGGCAATGGCTACAGCCGTGGATGCAAATATGGCGGCAAAGCCCGCGGCGGACGTTACGCAGCGAAACTCGCGGCCTGCGGTGACCCATGCTTTCCTTACACCAACACCGCCATGTTCCCGGATATAATCACATTTGACGTGCTTAATCCTTATCATTAGACGGTTCAATACTATGAAACAACTTTGGTTTGGACATGTAGAGAGAATTGACTAAAGAAGATTGACAAGAGAAATATATGAGGCAAAATATCCATGGGCAAAGTAAAGGCAGATGAAGGTGAACTTTCGGGGACCATATAATGTCTTGAAAAGAAGCCAGGTCAAAAGTACCCTTAACCGACAAGCTTGTATGAAAAGGCTGATGAGTAAAAGAAGCGAGAGATGTCAGGATCGTGGTAACTGGATATCTGTGATCTCTGCGGGAAAAAGACGAATGAAACAAGTCATAACATGACAATAAACATTTGTATTCAAGTCACCATTGTCGTTTTTATAACGTATGATTCCGTTTTGGCACCTTTTACTGCATTTCTTAGTATCAGGGCTATATAAATCACATTTGTCAGATCTTTAGTTATAGGGAAAAGATTTACATCTGTCGTATATTCCTCAATTAACATGGATATTCACGCTTTTTCATGGCTATAACTGCTACCCTAAACTAATATGTACATACCTGTATTTTGCTTTTTTTATAATTCTTGGCTTTATTTATTTATTAAATGGAAAATTGTAAATAAAACTAATTCTAGTACATTTTGTTATTTATTTTATTATCCATTACGCCATTGCTAGTCTTATTGAAATTATGCAAATGGTTTTTAGTTTATAAGACAATTTTGACAGTTATTAGTTATTGTCATTTGGTATATAGTATAGCTTATAAATACAATTTGCATTGTATTACTATTTACTATTTTTTTTACTCACTTTACAAGATACTTTGACAAATGTGTGAATTATTTCGTGTTTGACATTTTTATAAGTCACTATTAATACTATTAACTTGGCAAGTTATTAGCCAGCAAGTAAATTATTTAATTAATAAAAAAACGAGTGTACTTTAGAGAAAATGAGAAAGAATACGTGTGCTCGCACCCCTCTTTCTTTCCCCTATAGTAATATAGGAAACTTTACTATCTCTCTTTCCATCTTCACTAACTTATATCTCAACTTTCGTTCGCCTCGCCCGATCACACTTTTCATAACGCTCTAGTTACGCATTCACCAGCTTACTCCTCAAGTAAAGCGTGCGTAAAAAAGTTTTATTTAAATAAATAGATTATGATTTTAGAATTGTGCTCACGCGCAGTACTCCTGATGCGTCTAGATGGTTAGCCTTGTGGTGCGGTTAGGCCCCGAAAGGTCCGCGACGAGTTGGCTCGCGCGTGACTGGCGTGCATATGATGCATCGTCGCCCACTTCTACACATGATCGTACGTAAATTCGTGTAGACCGTGAAAATTTGAACGAGCCATTCACTGCAGTTAATACAAACATAAAATCACGACATACATCTCTAGCTTCTCAGCCTTTTGAGACAAGCTCGTCCGTCAAGATCTGCTATTTGGTTCCTGAAAGTTCGCCATGAATGGATATAAAAATAAAGTGTTTTCTACACTTGTATGATAATATAATGAATATTTTGAAATTTAGGTGGAGACTTCTAGGGTTGCTACTTTTTAGGACAAATAAAGTATTTTTGTATATAGGTAGATTAAATATCTTTTTTTATTTATTTATTAGGCTAACCAACATCTGTACACAATGATACCAGTTACAAAAATAATATTCTTAACAAATTGCCTAATTGTTACAGATAGTTTATAGGTTAACTCAACATGCACATCGAAAATTTAATATTTGACAAACATAAATAAAAAAAACAATTAAATGGAATACTTTTATTTCATTTTATTTAATAAAAAGTACACAGCATAGAAAACAGTGCTTATTTAATTTCCTTTATAAGCTTGTTTTTGTTACTTGCAACATTAAATAAATATTTGTTGTCTTTAAAGTATTGACAGCATCTTTGAAATCAAAAATTAAGTGAGAATAGATGATTTATATATTTCTAATTACGTTCAGGGAAGCTTTATTTCTCTCTGTCCGCGAAACAAACAATATACGAATGATAACCGCCAATTCTAATCACATTATGTTTTGACGTTAGATATTTCGCGTGGACGCGTTCAGAAAGTTTCAAATAAGCACACAATATTGTGGCTATTGATTCTTGTTTATTTAGACTCATCATCAGTAACAGATAACTTCCTAAATATAGTATTTGTTGTTGTATGTAATAAATAAAATAGAGCGAGATTGTGAACGTATGACAGTATATTTTGAAGTAAGGTTTAAAAGTACTTTAGTTTTCATTAACCATAATGTATAAACAAAGAGTTTCTACAACATCCTCCCCTTAATGAAAAATAAAGATAACCTCAATTAATTATGTTATGCCCATGCCTACTACACATCTATTATGTGCTATGCGCCTTAAGGGCTTCGTTAAGACATCTGCCGACATATGATCTGATCGCATATATTTTACATCTATAATGCCATCAGATATCTTTTCCCTAATGAAATGAAATTTCGTGTCTATATGTTTCGTCCTATTGTGATGGATTGGATTGAGAGCAATTTTCTGCGCACTTTGGCTGTCGTTATACACTACAACCTTATCAGCGTTACCAGTGATATCAAACACTAACCTCCTAAGAAATATTGCTTCTTTAGCCGCACTAGTAAGCGACATATACTCCGCCTCAGTTGAAGACAACGCGACTGTTGGTTGTTTTTTGCATTCCCAACTAATAGGCCCTCCTGCCAGAGTAAAGTAGTAACCAGTGTACGACCTCCTGTCACTAATACAGTTTGCCCAATCTGCATCCGTATAACCACACAAATAGTCACCCGTCTTCCTGTAAATAATACAGTAGTTTTGAGTTCCTTTTAAATATTGTAATACCCTTTTTGCGGCCAACCAATGCCTTTTGTCAAAACAAGTATTAAATTGACTTAAATAGCTTACGGCATAAGCGACGTCTGGCCTGGTATTCAGAGCTAGATACATAAGGCAGCCTATTAAATTCTGGTAAGGATAATTGCATGTTTCCTTACCCTTTTCCAGCTTATTGTTTTCTAAAGGTGTTGACATTTCTTTGCAATTCTCCATGTTAAAACGTTTTAAAACTGATTTAATATACGTCGTTTGACTAACATAAATCTTTTCCTCCGAACGTTTTACATTAAGACCTAAACAATATTCAAGTTTTCCCAAATCTTTTAATGAGAAAAATTTACTTAGAGAATTTTTGACAGTGTCAAAAGTCTTTTTCCTTTTAAATAATACCAAAATGTCATCAACATAGACACTGATAATAACAGTTTCATCACCAAACTTTTTCGAATAGATGCATGGTTCTGCAGAGGTTTTGACAAAACCAATATTTGATAAAGTTTGATTTAATTTAATATTCCATGCACGAGCAGCCTGTTTTAAGCCGTAGAGTGATTTCTTTAATAAACAGACTTTATCTTCTGCACCTGTCTCAACAAAACCCGGAGGCTGCTGCATGTAAACTTCCTCCAATAAGTCTCCATTGAGAAACGCAGTATCTACATCTAAGTGATGTATATTCAACTCCATTTCTGCCGCCAAAGCTATCAGTGTTCGCAAGGACGAATTACGCACTACCGGTGAGAAGGTTTCATAGTAGTCAATGCCCGCCGTCTGGCTGAAGCCTTTGGCTACTAGCCTTGCCTTGTACTTGGCAACTTGACCTTGAGCATCCTTTTTCAATTTGTATACCCACTTGCATTGAATAATCTTCTTATCTTGTTTATCAACTAACGTCCAAGTTTTACTTTTCATTAGCGATTTATACTCGTCATCCATCGCTAACTGCCAGTTTGCACTCTCTTCCGACTTCATAGCAACTGCGTAGCTTTCAGGTTCGTCGGAGTCATACGTAACTGCATTACAAATAAGATTAGTATCAAAACGTTTGGTTATTCTATTTCTGAGTGGATATCTTTCTTCTGTAATTTCTGTACTTTGAGTACACGTATCTTCAACATCAAAAGTCCCGTCTGCGCTGTGAGTTTGCTGTGCTTCTAGTTCCGGCTCACTAGCACCAGCGTCAGTGCCTTGCTCAGTATTTTCACTTCGCCTGTATAAACTGCACACTTGATTGGGTACTGAATCAAAAATAATATCTCCACAAGAAGTAGAAGGGATCGATTCCTTTTGTTGAACCTTCAAATTAGAAAAAGAATTTTCGAAGAAAACCACATCTCTTGCTTTTATCAACCTCCTTGGACAATCTGCTTCACGAAAGTAGTAGCTCTGTGGATTTTTTGAATATCCAACGAAAATGTGTTCTGTCGCCTTAATGTCCAATTTCCTTCTGTAGTTATCTGGAACCTTAACCATGGCGCGACACCCAAAAACTTTCAAATGACTTAAGTCTGGTTTCTCGCCATGCCATGCTTCAAAGGGCGTTTTACCATTGAGAGCTCGATGTGGACATCGATTTTTTAAATAAACCGCTGTCTCCACAGCGTCTTGCCAATAGCCCTTTGAGAGAGAACAATCAGAGAGCATACAACGCGCCTTCTCTACTACCGACCTGTTAGTCCTCTCAGAAACTCCGTTTTGTTGAGGACTGAAAGGAACGGTTGTCTGGTGTTGGATACCTTCCTCCTCCAGGTAATCAGTAAATTCTTTGTTAACGTACTCTGTTCCGTTGTCTGTACGCAACGCTTTTACCTTTAAGCCTGTCTCTCTTTCAACCATAGCCTTAAAAACACAAAACTTATTCTTGACGTCATTTTTAGAAGAAATAAAATATATAAAAATAAAACGGCTAAAATCATCAATAAAAGTCAAAACATTTATTTCCTTGAAAAGAATTATCCGACATTGGTCCGCATAAATCCGAATGCACTAGTTCTAATTTAGAAGTTGCTTTCTTATATGTTTTTTTCTTGAATGGTTTTCTGGCCTGCTTACCCTCTACACAAGCTATGCAGGGCTCTTTATCAACTTCGGTGTACTGAACGCCTAGATTACTTCTGTTAAGTTCTTGTAACCCTATACGGCACAAGTGACCAAGCCGTTTATGCCATAGTCGATAGCTCGATACATCACTATGTACTTTAAACGCTGATAAGGTTTTAGGTAGACTAACCGTACAATCCAAACTATACAATCCACCACAACACGAACCATGTAGCACTGCATCACCTGTACAAGAAAAAGATAAATCATTATAAAATATACAACCTTTCTTATCAAAAACAACACAAAATCCATTATCTACAGCCTTCTTTATAGAAATCAAATTAGTATTTAAATTTGGTATAAAAACTACATTTGATATATTTTTGATACTATTAGAACATTCGGATTTAAAATTATTATTAATAGAAACACTGCCAATGCCAGCACTTGTCAAGACATCTCCGTTAGCAATTGTGACTTGCCCAGTAGAGAACTCTTGTATATTCTCCATCCAATCTGACCTTCCAGACATATGAGCACTTGCTCCAGAATCTACCCACCATTTATCTTTGAACGCCTCGGTACCCACTTTGAATGCGCCAAACAGACTAGATAGGGTGTTTTCTTTTTTCGGGCCAACATTTTTGGACTTTCTGTTAAGGGGACAGTCCGGTCTCTTATGTCCAGGCTCCTTACAGCGGTAACAGACTATCTCCCGTTTTCGTTTAGGCTTCTTTTCCTGAACACATAAACCAAGATCCGATTTAATTGGTTCATTATCAGTAGATCGCGAAAATTCTGTTAATAGTTTGCTTTTCACCAGCTCGCTAGAAATCTGCACTGTTGAATTTTCTAGTGCCATTATTAAGGGATCAAAGCGTGACGTCAGTCCTCCTAGTAATATAGCCGCTAGAGAGGCGTCCTCTATTACCTTCCCTATGTCTCCCAAATCTTGAGCTGTGGACATCACTGCTTCAATGTACATCTCCATACTACTAAACTCACTGAGATTGTACCTATACAGCTTACGTTCCAGCGCCAAACGACGACCCATGGACTTATCCTCGTAAGCAGCAGCTAAAGTGCTCCAGGCTTCCTTGGCGCTCTTACAGTTCCTTACGTGCGTTATGGCTGGTCCATCCAATGTCAAGCAAATTTTGGCTAGGGTAATTTCGTCTTCCCTTTCTTTAATATTAGAGGCAGTAGAATCTCCATCAGGATAACCTATTATACATTTCCACAAACCTTCATGTACCAAGTACATTTTCATTTTGAATTTCCAAATAGTATAATCTTGTCTACCTTTTAAAAATATCCCTGCAAGAGATCGTAGACTCGAATTCAATCCATTTTTACCCATATTGTTGTGATCGCCCGTTGACATCTTTTGTTTTTATATGTCAGAAAATTTTTCACTTTTAAGTCGAAAATTTATGTAAATTCACAACAATCCGGTAAATCTGACTCCCAAAATTACATTCCACTCATTAAAACTCTATCTTCGTGCTGATAACGTGTTGTATGTAATAAATAAAATAGAGCGAGATTGTGAACGTATGAACGTATATTTTGAAGTAAGGTTTAAAAGTACTTTAGTTTTCATTAACTATAATGTATAAACAAAGAGTTTCTACAACATTTGTACGGTATATTGCGACTCATCAGAATTTCCTCGATCAATGTATTTTATTATATTTTATAATTTTATTAATTTCGTCTGTAAATAAATTAGTTCGTTATATAAGTTAGATCACAAATAGTAATCATTGCGTGTTCTCGTTATAATAATATCATTAATCAATAAACTATTAATATCAAATCCTTTATCACTTTAAGGATTTGTGTGGAGCACCATACCGTCTTTAAGCGTAGTTTATTAATGTCGTTAATTATAAGGTAATAAATCTAAAAGTAAGGTTAATTATAGGTTTAGAATTAGCCTTACTTTTAGATTTAAGCAAATTCTTTGTATGTGCTGTAACTAATTATTTTCTATGTTTTGTAACTTGTTATATTCTGTAATGTAATTTAGTTCTCGTTATGTATAAACAATAGAGAAACTAAGTGTCGAACCAAAGACAAACTCTCCAATTAGTCTGCTAGTGCGGCATGGCATTGGGTTCATCAACAGTCTATTATTTGTGGCAGGTTGCCTAACTCGCTATTAAAATAACCTGATTACAATAATAGACATCGTTAGGGCCACAATGCGGCGTGGGTGGAACAACTTACCCGAGGTACCGATTTCAGAACCAATGCTAAATACAATCTCTATATAACGACTAGGGACACGATATCGAAATCAGAAGTATCGATAACTTCTTAGTAACGGTATCAAAACCAAAGTATCTAATGAGTAATAGTATCGAAACTAAATTATCGGTTGATGTATTAATTCAGAGAGTTAAAGAAAAAGCTTTTATTAAAAAAATACATTACCAAGTAGGACCTGTGGTTACACTTAAACATTACACTCTTCATTAGTACTGTTGATTTGCTCGATGATCGAACAAAGGAATAAATCACAGACGATATACTAATAGCGGAAAGAATTAATAATAAAACAAAAATATAAATAACACAAAATGGCTATCGCTAATATAAATTAAGAGGCGCTCAGAAACTAGTCCCTGGTTCCATTATAGAATATAGTCACTTGATTGAATCGATTCGATAATTGATTCAAAGTACTCGAATTAGTACTGAGTATCAAATTAAAGTATCGATATTTTGAATACTAGTATCGCAATCAAAAGTAGTGTTATGAGGAAGTATCGGATTCGAAATCGTGTCCCTAATAACAACTCGTTAAATATGACGATACCGATAAAAAATCATTTTAGTAAATAAGTAGATACTAGATAAACAAATCGGTGTGTTTAATAAAACTACAAAAAAACAAGTATTTCGTAAGCTGACACCAGCGCCATCTTTTCATGTTTAAGTAATAATTCATTTAGATATAAATCTATCTGTTAAATCTATACTAATATTAAAAAGAAGTAAAGTTTGTGTGTTTGTATATTTGTTAAATTGTAAGGGGTAATCTCGGGATCTACTGAACCGGTTTTAAAAATTCTTTCACCAATAGAAAGGCACATTATTGCTGAGTGTCATAGGCTATATTGTGTTTGGACCATCGATTATGATGAAACAGCCCGTTTTTTCAGTTTTATGATTACTATTTATTTTTTGCTTTTTTTTCAGTGTTATGATAAATTGTTTTATTGGAAAAAATTGACTCGGCTTCACAATTAAATTCTCAGGCGGCGGCAAAAAAATAAAAAAATGATATTATATTCAATGTTGTAGAAACTTAGTAGTAGTAACTAGAATATAAAGGCTCGGTAGAGTCATTGGAAGAGTACTCGCCCGGATGGAACAAGTTTTACTTTTTCCAGTAATAATATCTTTAGATATCGAAATCTAGCTTTTAAATGTTTACATCACAAATACTAAGCTTGAAATTCTACTTTTTTACTAAGTAGCACACATGCGAATGAATTCGAAATGGGCATATAAAAAAATGAGGAATGCGAGTAATACATTTTCTATTATGTCTGCCCTAATAATTTTCTATATACTAAAATATTTACTTCATTCTCGGTTTCACCTGTTCAAAATCTGTTCAGCGGTTTTTGATTGACACACACAGACACAGACAAATAAACATAAGAATCTGCATTTTTATGTCTCATTGTTTTTACTGAAATAGTTTAAATGTAGAGAAACGGCTTTTTAACAGCTTTATAATAAAATAGACATCATAATTTTCTTCTAAATCGCTTCACTTCCAGCAGAAAAGTTAGCTTTAGATCTGGCAACACTTAGCGTGCTGGAGAATTGAGCTCCTTACTAAGTCAAAGCAATAATTTTATACTTATCGAGAAGAGCTTCTTACAAGCAATCATTTCCGTCCACATGATGTAAATACTGGTTGCATACGCAAAATGCGTTCGAAAATTGTGCAGTAATATCTAATAAAGAAGAGTTTTTATTTATTTAATTTACTAACATTATAACACTTAACAAAATAAGTAAATCTTTAAGCCAAGTTGCGGTCTTGATTGAAGGTATTCCGACATGCTCAATCATAAACACTGAAAAATCTTCAGAAATAGTCGTAATCTTCTTCTTACTTATTTAAGCCATAAAAAGGTGGAAAAGAAAACTTAAATTTCAAAATACCATATACTTATATAATATATAAGACCTTCGTGGTCGAGTGGCTCGCCTATCGGTGTTCATGGTAGGTACTTCACGCACTCCTAGGTTCGACCCCATCCAAGCCAACGTAGAAAACGAACTCCATATGGGATAAAGAGTCAACATAGAAACTATTTACTCGGGTTAATAGTATACATAATTACACATAATTTGGATCCAGAACAAAATTTGTTATGTCGGCTTATATTTA
Organism: Calamotropha paludella; assembly: GCA_927399485.1. Taxonomy (NCBI): domain Eukaryota; kingdom Metazoa; phylum Arthropoda; class Insecta; order Lepidoptera; family Crambidae; genus Calamotropha; species Calamotropha paludella. The sequence goes on along the minus strand of OV656806.1, from coordinate 555,313 downwards.
TAAAAACAAAGCATTAATAAAAATAAAATTGGTAGAAGCTTTTCATCAAAAACACTTTAGACAGAAGTCAAATATTTTCAACAAAATAAGTAGGTACAACGATTTGATTCAAACACGTCACAACCTGTCGGGGAAGTCGGTCAGCCTTAGAGGACAAAAGAGTCAAATGAAATCATTCGACTCAAACGCAAGTAATGGAGATTCGGAAAAGATATGTGCGTACGTGACACGCTGGTGTTGGATAAAGGAGAGTTTCGATTTTATTCTTATTGATTTATTTATTGGACAACCAATAAGACCATCGCTTAATACTGGCATATATATAATTTTATGTGAGACATTTCAAAGTGACACTTTCTCGACATGCAAAAAAAAGCTAGCTAACATAGAGTTCCAAAAAAGAGATTATTAAACTACTGATTTACAAAGTGAAAATATATTTTATAAACAAGTGATTTCAACTGATCTATGGCAGCTGCACAGCCTTACGATGCAGTCCAGGGGGGGTCAACTTCCTTAGGAGCCAATGCAAACATATGGAACGATTTGCAAACAGAGATGGGTTTATGTGAAAGAAAGAGATAGAGCAATGTATCTGACAATAAGAATTATGACAAGACCACGGCCTCCATACAGCCAAATCCTTAGTTATAGTTTCTTCATAACGTTAGTCAAATGCTGCAGAATTAAGTCTGCCCGATATGTGTTCAATATATGAGGCCCCATTGTAATCCACTTGCAATCCAAAGGCTCTTTTGAGTATGCCCTATTCGGAAAAAAAAATTACTTAAACTTTTTGGCTGTATATGATCACCTCTTTGCTTTCCCTATAATAAAAGGAATAAAAAAAAAGAAATAAAATGGCTACCTGTTTTTACGCAATTGTTAATACCATAATTGTTTTTCTTTAAATCCCTGACTGTGTATTGGCCTCTTACGCGAAATTGGCAGAACTGTGCGAAAAGCGCAACAGAGCTATTAATCCTAAAGAAGAAGTAGAACTTTTTTGCAATGGTTTAGAAAAAAAATGCTGTAAGTGCGGCATAACTTCTAAAGAAGATACTCCCTAAAACTCATAGATTTCAACGCCCGTCAATGCATGGGTCACTCAAGTAAGTACCTATCTATACTACATCATTTTATGATACTGCCAACTGAACTCACCCCACCTCCCATTGAACAACAATGGGCTGTTGCTGGTGTGTTTGTGCGTGTAGTTTCAAACCCTATAGTTTGTGTTCATTTAACTATAATTTGGCATAAAATTGAGATCCCCAGGTATACAGGTATTTTTGACATTACTTGCAACCACAAAAATTGGGTGGAATACAAATATGATGCTTAATACTTGTTTTGTTTTAGGGCTAAAGTATGGGCCACATTCTGTTTTCCTAATCAAGATTGGTCCACTGAAGAATCATTGTCAAGGCTATATGCACAGCATAAGGTGGTCTGCAGCAAGCATTTCGATGCAACATCATATACCAGCGGCAATATGAAAAATTTGCATAAATTTGCTATACCAACTGGAGCTGTAAATATACTGTCCCAGTTACGAGAAGAACAATCTAAAGCAAACCGCCAAGTAGAAGTAACACGGGTAAGATTTTGAATCATTCCTTAAATCCCTAATATAGGATAGCACAATCATTTTTGTACTGGAGTTGTTATTAGTTAGTTGACTTAATTCATAAGTTTGGGTTCTTTTCAGATTCCTTACCTCAAGAAGCTATTGGCACAGGAATTATAGCTTCCAACATGGACAAGCTCTTTGATGCTGTCAATGGAGATACAGCAGATAGAAAAAGACGCAACCATTTCATACAAATTTATCCGAAAATAGTTTGCATTTGAAGATTGTTCAGAAAATGAAATTGTTTTTTAATGAAATGTATTATATGCCTAAAATTTTTCTGCAGATTAAAGAACTTTAGAGTTTGTTGAAGAAGCCTCCAAAAAAACTCTCATGAACAAAATTAATTTATTAAAAAATGTGTAAATTTTAAAATCTTGTTTTATTTTTTTTTTCAATATTGCAGTTTTTGTTTTACAGCTAATTTTGACTGTACCTAGCTTGGTATGTACCCTTATAAGTAGTTTTTATTTCGCAACCAATTTTATGTAAAATTGGTTGCGAAATAGAAACTACATTAATTTATGTACCTAACCAAGAAATTAAATAGTATTTGAAATTCGCGCCCTATTTTAGTTCTGGTGGACCAAACTGGAGCGCTAGTGAGTTTCCATGTTTGCAATTTTTTTGTATGAAGTTGACGTTCTTGGACCTAGATGTATTCTATGATGCAGTCATTTTGGGATCGAGCTATGATCACTAATGCAATTGTCACTGTCTCAAAGCATACTTATAACTTAAGTGATTGATTACTTAATATTATTTACATCTCACATTGAATTTACTCTTACTTTACCACTATAAAACAAATAAGAATTAAGTAATATTGAATGCTAATGGCAATATTTGAAAAATTGCTAAAACAATGATAAATTATTTTAGTAGAATAATACTACAAAAAATCGAACGCCTCACAATTGAGCCCACCTGATAATCGGCTGAGCATTTACTGGTGAGCCGTATTTTACCTAATATTTTTTATACTAAAATAATTAAACATATAAGATAGCATTGAAAAGTGCAAATCTATAGGTACATATAAATATTCCCGGTCACAGTGTTTGAACGCGATGAACTCCGAATTTACTCAGCCGATTTTTTTCAATTTTTTTTCATTTTACTGGATTTGTTTTTCAACTTAGGGTATAGGATATGTTTAATTTTAATTTATAACACAGCAACGCGAGGCCGGGTCAGCTTGTAATTTAAAAAATCATAGAATCAAAACAATGCATGCTGGTTTTTAATAATAATAGGAACAGATGGCGCTGTTTCTAAAAAGTAAATTTTCAATGTTAGTGTAATAGATCATAGTATGTATTAACATTAAAAGCTATAAACTTATTAAAAATAAGTTTGGTTCTTATTAATCAAAGCTAAATCTCAAAAAGTAAAAAATAATGCTATGCTTAATCTGGTTCTCTCTCTTAGCTACTGTAGATGGCACCACATAAATAATTAAATATGATGGTATGTTTTTTTTATATCACAAAAACGGATACCATATTTTAATATTGGACATCGCATTATAAAAAAGTGACTAAGCAACGTTTTTTTACTAACACTTCTGTCTCACTGGTTTCTAACTCAAACTGATAGAGACATCTGTTTATTACTTTTATGTTTTTTAAACATTCAACTGCCAGTTTTATTATATCGAAAGAAATTCCAGGCGACTGCCTTCCCGATTAAGCTACCGAGGCCTTGACAGATCCGTCGAATTTTTCCAAGCGTTTCTTGAGCTGACGCCAACGCCATCTCTACATGTTCTAGAAGATCATTCGCCCAGATAGCGTGGGATACGGGTTCGATTTTTGTCTCACAACGAGACACACGTTGAATTCTTTCTTCTCTTTGCTTTTCGTGGTAGTTTTCGCTATGGAATAATCTGCCGTCAACTATTCGTAATTGTAATTCTATTTTCGCCTTTAAGAATAACCTCAAAAGATATAAACTTAGGGACACGATATCGAAACCAAAAGTATCGATACCTTTTTAGTAGCGGTATCAAAACCAAAGTATCTAATAAGTAAAAGAATCGAAACTTAAGTATCAATAAGAGTAAGTATCGATCGATGTATTGAGATGTTGGCCACAAGCATTTGACTCTCTCTGTCTTTCTGAATGATATAAACTCGAATAAGTACATCAATAACGTTATAAAATAAGCTTTTATTAAAAATGTAATACTTATAGTAGTTTATGATACTGTTGCATAATAAGGGTTCTTATAACATGAGTGTGTTTTAAAAAAACGAGCCGTAGGCGAGTTCTTTATAGTATCACACGAGTGTTATAAGACCCAGTTATGTACAGTGGCATACACTACTTTATCTACTCTCATACTATCTCATACTATACGTAATATAATACGTAAATTCATTTTTCATTCCATGAATTCGTGGTAACATTTATTACAGTTGCTCCTAGATTTCGCCGGCAACAGGTTCATGGTCATGTTTGACGCAGCTTCCAGAATGTCTGGTGGTGTACAATCACCACTATCCCCGCTTTCAGACATGTTTTTACACAAAAACTTATGTATTTTACAAACAAAACCAAACTTTGCTTAAATATTGAAAAGATTTTTTAAATGTCAAATGTTGGCGCCAAGGTGCAAACATCGATTGCGCATGCGTGTTGCGTCGTCGCGGACTCATTCATTGAAACCTTTTTAAAGTAGATGTTCAACCTCCTTGGTCCAGCTGGAGGTTGTATAGGTGTATCGTTAATATTAAAAAGTTATATTATGTTACAGGTGTCCATACAAGACCTGTATTGTAATTAAACTTTTTTTTTATTATTTTTGGCCTGTACGTAATGTTTGTCATAAGCATTTTGTTTTCAGTTTTAGAATCTTTGTATTATAGTATCAGAGTAGATAAAATAAATAAATAAATCAGATACTAACAGCGGGAAGAATTAATAATAAAACACACAAAAAGGCTATTGCTGATATAAATAAAGACGCGTTCATAATCTAGGCCCCGTGGTTGCGTTATTTTATTATATTAGCTTGATTCAATCGATTCGATACTTGATTCAAAGTACTCGAATTAGTACTGACTATCGAATTAAAGTATCGCATTCGATATCGTGTCCCTAAGAACGCAGGCAGTTGTTCTGGTAAAGAAATTGCAAAATATTATGAGCAATTTATACACCTACTAAAGGGAATTCCCACTGTTTCATCATTGTTTTAATATTTTAAATACATAGCAGTTGGTATGTTCATTTTTGCGTCCCTCTCTACGTTCCACATACAGTGGAATCTCGACAACTCGTATTTCAAGGGAAATGCTAAAAATTTCGAGTTAATGAGTTTTCGATTAAACAAGATATTCGAGATATAACGGATTTACTTGCTAAGATTTCGACTTAAAAAGGCACAAATATATTTTTCGAGTGGTAGAGTCAAAGTTAATAAAATTCAACTTAAGCTTACTGGTACATACAAACAAATAAGATATATAATACCAGTGATATGGCAGTAACGTGCTGTGGCATTATGCTGAGTGGAGGCCCTTTCGGTAGCATATCAATCATTTCTACCTAATAAAATGTACTTTTATATATCAATAAGTGTTTTATACACCGAATGAATATTTCTCCTTGCCTTAAATATCGGTTCGTGTTAAAATCTGTACTATTTCGAAAGTTCTAGTATCGAAAGAAAGTAATGATCCCCCGAGCAGCGAAGATGAACAGCCGAGCGAAATCCTAGTATCGTTCCCATGAAGGACTTCGCCGGGGTGACGACGAACCCGATTTAGATTGACACGGCGGACGCGGACGATTTAGTTCTGCATGAACCGCAATGCAGTTCCACGAGGGCTGTACCGAAACTTTTAAACCGATTTTGTATCTCTTATTCTTCTGAATGGATTCGCTCTTGATCCCCAATCAAGCCCGGGGGCCAAGACAGGATCAGCGATGGAACGAGCTAATCCATTCACCTTGGCTTTAAAAACAGACGGGTTATAAGTACTCGGAAATACAGACGCAGGGAGGGAATTCCACTCCTTTGCTGTGTGAAAAAATAAAAAAAACCTTTTATACTTGAGAAATACTCCATAAAATTATTGTAATATTGAAGTTATTGAAATTTTCGCTACTCCGTACCTTACCCAGTAAAGACCCAATGAATTTTCAACCTCAGAATTGGGGTAAAACTTTGTACCATGTCACATGAACGTTTAGTATGGTCGCAATACCAAAGTTACAGTACTAAAGTAAAAGGACTCTACTGCGGAGTAAGTGGTCTTATTCAATGTTTATGTTTTAGCAACCTTTTTTTTTGTTTTTGACTTAATGCTTTTTTAACTTAGTATTATTTGTATAACATAGGTAGCTAATTAATTTCCAGAAATATTGTTAACATTTTTTTAATTTAATTTAATTGAGCGAGCGAGGCTCCCGTGGATCAGCTTCAATGACGAAATGTATGTGACGCCATAACTCTATGAGTTCTTAACCGATTTTTATATTTTTTGTAATGAATCGAACCAACAACCAGAACCGACAGTTTAGGACTAGATCGTGACGGGGCCCGAAAAAAAGTTATGATCAAAAACATAGACTCTATGGGTGAGCAAAAATTTCTTTTTTTTCAACCTTGAGCTTATATACACTGAACTCTCTAGAGCTTATATTTTTGGAACCAATCCGCTCCGCTCCAATATATGGTGCTAGCGAAGCTTTATGCCTAGCGACTGCATCGACCTAGTTATTTAAAAATTTGCATATGGAAGACAGGTTCGGGTACATTTTATGGTTATGGCCCTGGTTATACCACATGTTTTTGCAAATAAACAATTTGGTTGATTGATTGAGACGTTTAGTTTTAATTGAAGGGTTAAAATAGAATAGAATCATTTATTTGCGAATAATAAGTATATAAATTATTTTTTACAAATTATAATTTGGCAGGTTTACGGTACTTGCCTTTAAAATATAGGCATGCAAATATTTAAGTAAAGTTATGAAAATTAATAAAAAGTGTGATAATAGCCACTAAAAAACAAAAATATTGATAAAATTAATGAATTAGGTATGTTACATAACATTGTCAATAATAATTTCGATCGATTAATTAGATCATTTAGATTTTAAATAAAACAACTCTTTTACGGATTTTGCGCATAATTTATTTTATGTTTAATCCTGACGTTGCGACTCATTTACAGATGCCGTTATTACTGGGTGACTAAGGCAATGGTCGTCATATATTTTCTACTACCTTCACAATATTTTAATCGGGCACTGTTACATTTTTTTTATAAATCAAATTGATTTGATTGTTAAAGCTTAAATACAGTCGAACCTCTATAAGTCGAACATCAAGGGAGACGCCAAAAATTTCGAGTTATAGAGTTTTCAACTTATGGAGGATTTCGACTTAAGCGGATTTTGATACGACATAAAGAGTTTGAGGTTTATTCTTATAAATTTTGAGTTAGAGAGGTAAAATAAATAAAAATTCAACTTGCAGAGGTGACAAACATATTTTTATTTATTATTTTACTCGGACTTTCTCGTACTTAGATTGAAAGCATTAAGGAATTGAGCTTTAAGACAAGGCATTAATAGACATTTTGGTATACATATTTGTTAACGCCATTTTGACACTGCTTTCTTTCATTGGCAAAAGTACATACCTACTAAATGAATAATGTAAACAAACGGTTCGCGACAAAATTGTAATATTTGTTTGCTGAGCGTTTTGATTTTGTTTTGTTTTAAGAATAGTTTATTGAGATAATCAAAATTGAACACCTGACACCAAGCAAGCAAACACGTGTGCGTGAGTCATAAATTTATTATCGTATACTCCTAAAATGTTTTCAAGTGTACACAATAGTGTACACTCACATTGTCGGCAAGTTCTTAAAGTCGGTAACTTATTTTTGTTCGAACAATAGAGGTAATAAATTCCAAATGATCAAGTTGTAAAGGTTGTAAAATAAAACGTTGCTATGTTCGAGATACAGAGGTCAAATTTAATTTTTCGAGTTATAGAGTGAAAATATGTACCAAAATGGCTTGGAGGGACTCGGTGATTATTTCGACTAACAAAGGGTCAAGATTTCAAGTAATGGAGGTTTTGGTGTTTGAAGGGAAGGGAACAAAACATTTTTTCGAGATTTGCAGGTTTTTGACTTATCGAGGTTCGACTTATAGAGGTTCGACTGTAGTAATGATATTAGAAACATAGGTAAATATAAAAAATATTTAAGTATTAAAAATTAAACAACAACAATAAGATTGAATGATAACAAAGACTTGATTAAATTATTAATACATTGATAAGAAATTTTATGGAATTGTTATTTTTGTTTTTTGCATTTTTTCAATGCTATCTTAATATAAGATAAATTATTTTAATAGAAAAATACTAGAAAAAATCTACTCGGCTCACAAGCGAATTCTCAGGCGGGAAACGTCCCCTAAACCTTTGGAAGCCCGTTCCAGTGCTCTCCCAATTGAGCTACCGAGCCTTGTAAACATCCTTCCAAATTTTCTAGTACCTGTCCACTTTTTACGTTGTAGGCCAGCGTTGTCACATCAATTCACTTGTGAGCAGAGTCGATTTTTTCTAGTATTTCTCTATTAAAATAATTATTCTTATAAAATTTTATAGTTATAAGTACTTTTTAATCGACTAAAAACCCGAGTCAAGAAAAAAAATCGTGTTAATGGGAATAGAACCATTTAGCTTGTTGTTAATAAGAAAACATATTGCGGCTATCGTAAACACGCATTTAGTGAGACTACTGTACATACACTTATGAATTCATTTGTGATAGAGTCAGATAGTAAACACATCTACATTTAGACCACTTGGTTATTTAAATTTTGTATCTTGCGTTAGCACGGGGCGTATGAAAGGTGTTAAATTTACGACGCTGATGTTGTTAGCTCTCCCATTTGATGTTCAAAACGTTCCCCTCAATAATCGTGATGTTTTTAATTCTCGTAAGTGTTGCCACCATGGTTGTTTTCCCACTAGAACTGGTGCTTTTTCAAGGCTTCTGGTTGTATTTTTTAATTATATAACGTATTTTTTTTGTGGTTTTTCAATATGGGATCTGGAAACACATTTTCTCAATGTTCTATGCTTACGCTGTGACCGGGGAATACCTAGGCGTAGTCGTTAGTTATTTTTTTCTTTTTAACTGTCATTCTTCGCCCGCAATTTGATTGTCGTTGTTGAATAAGTTTGATGGAGTCGTATGTACAATCCTAACCATATTGCCAAGTTATACCTTATATGTATAATGTTTATGTTTGGTAAATTGTAAGTAAAAACTCTTTATTGCACTCTGGTAAAAGTACACGACATTTTAAAAATATGTAAAATTGTAAAATTAATAAGAACAAACGCCGGATACGACTATTTTTAACATCTCATGCATATTCTTTCGTTTCCAATTATAAGGGTTTCTTTAGTTTGAGATTTAAGTACAATAAATTTAGCAGAAATTGGTGGTTTCATTTAATCCAAATTTCTGAAATTTCTGGCGACATTTTGCTCTTGACCTAACGCTTTAAAAATATCCAAGATGGCAACACTGCGAACTGCGTACGAAGCTACATAGGTAATGTGTGCCGGTAGACTGGTGGACGCATGTATAATTGCGGTGTATCGCTCACCTTGGCCGCGGAACGAGCAAGGCCAAGGTCGCTAAAGCGATTCCCCCGCCACCGCTTCCCCCCGCCCCCCTTTCGTACTGCACGCGCACGTTTTTTTTGCACAGTGATGTAATCTGCAATTCGGCGCGCGCGCAACATGGCCGCCTCGCCGTCACACTCAGATGATCACATCTTCCTTAAATATTACGGCACACCAAAAGCAGGCAACGGAACGGATGATGTTTTCGTGTATTGTAATGTTCCTCTCAAATTTGAAGAAAATATATTTGCTTTTTAACAAATCAACTTTTTACGGATTTTGCGCATAATTTATTTTATATTTAAACCGACGTTTCGACTCCTTTACAGGAGGCGTGATCATAGGATGACTAAGGCAATGGTCGTCATATATCTTCTATTACCTTTACAATATTTTAATCGGGCACGTTCCTAAATACATAATAAAACACTTAAAATAAATAATAATAAAATACGAACTGGTGGTAGATTCAGTAGTATAGAATGTATTCGTAGTGAGAATTTAACTAAAAATACAAAATAGAACAATTTGATTTGTATTAAAAATATTTAGGAAACAGTAAGGAACGTGCCCGATTAAAATAATTATTGTAAAGAAAGTTAGTAGAAAATATATGACGACCATTGTCTTAGTCATCCTGTGATCACGATTAGACGACAACGAAGCGTCAGGATTGAATATAAAATAAATTATGCGCAAAATCCGTAAAAAGTTGATTAATTGCAATTTGTAATGTACGCGGAAGTGTAAGAACTAAAAAATATATGGACTTTTACGTTTAAATCACGCCAATATGTACTCTACGATAGGCTTTTTGCGTCGTTTAATATCTTTGAGCACGGTCACACAAGGAAAACATATATTTCTTATTAAGATTTTGTCTCAATGGTATTCCATGCTAGTTAAATTCGAGATGAACGTCGACAATTTGCTGGAATTCTCGTTTCGGGGCAGTACCTGCTCGATTTGTGAAAATCAGTTCATTGTCCCACGGTCGCTCACCATCACTACATTCACCACGGTAAGTATTGCCACGTTCGGGGCAGCTACGACTACATGGATTTCAAAATTAAATGCATTGGACTTTCGACTGAAGTTTACTAATACTATATTTAATTGTTTTTTAATCTTTTTACCTGTAGATTTTTATAACTAAAGATATAAAAACTAGAAAGAAAATTGCCTCTGGTGTCAGGAAAAGACACAAATCCACTGTTTATCGCTATCTGGGCGATTACTCTCTAAATTGAGTTATAATTTCTTTAAACTACGGGTATTTTCTTCACATTGAAAACTATGAAAGTATTTTCAATTATTTTTTCAATAAAGTTTTGCCTTTACTGATTCTGGTACTCTTCTGGTATTGTGTAATTTATTTCACTTAAAATACCAATCTGCAATTTTGATAACTTAACACACTATCCCTTGAATAACAGAAAATTGTCTTATACAAAATTCCCTGTCACAATATTTGACCGTGATGAACTGCGAAACTAATCAACCGATTTTGATGATTTTTGACATTTTGCTGTATTTGGTCCGACATAAGATAGGTTTCATTTTAATTTATAACACCGCAACACAGGGTCAGCTAGTATATAAATATGATTGGGAGTTAAGACATATTCTGGACAGTAGAAACTTGATATCACTCTGGTGTTAATTAATAATTCCCTGCTTAGTTCGAATATTGATTATCTGTTTGCTTTGTCAGTTCAACTTATGCATTAGTTACTATTTCGGATAATGTAAATTTGTGTACCGATTGTGAATTATCTTCTATTATATACGATAGTTAGTTAGTGTGATTGATAGACAGCTATATCCGCACTTAGCCTCATGATTGGGCCATTGTGCGTGTTGTTCTCCTACTCCAGTCAATTCAAATCATCCCAGAATGCTGCTGCAAACTTCCGATGATCTGTAGTAGCTGTGTCTAATATATGTCATATTTTCCAATAAAAATAAATAAAATTCTTATTAAGTCATTCCTAATTAATATTGCCAATGTCATTATTTGCTCGATGATATTAAAAAATAAATGCACATTAAGAACAGCAAAAACACGTTAAATGCGTTTAAGTTTAGTCTAATCCCAATTTTTCGACTCATTTTCCTGTGCCGCCTTTATCGGATTGCAGTTTCTGGACTTTTGGACTGGACCCGGTAAATAAGAACAGGTTAAACAAAAGAATCTACTATACAGAATGCTATTTCTGTACCCATAAACTTGTGCATTATGTATGGTGACGACGGTTAATATTGTAAATGTTTGTAAGCTTCTATTAAGGCTGTTAACGAGTTTCTTACGCCCATTCTTTTTGTTAGTTAAAAGACGTCCTCAATGAGTGGTAGGCAAAAATGTTGGACCATTCAAAACGACTTATTTTAACTTAAAATAAGTCGTTTTGAATGGTCCAACATTTTTGCCTTTTTTTTTTTTTTTTAAGTGCAATCGAATAAAGTGATTTTCAGTTCATTTGCATCAGTGAATATCTTGGGATTTGTTTGGTCCTGCCTTTCTCACCGGCTGCCCTGAATTAACCCGGAAAAGGCAAATATTTGTGTGATAAATACGGGAATTTGTACCTGAGTCATGGATATATAAACTTATCTATGTATCATATATGTATGTCTATCCGTTACCCTGGTATCCATTACACAAGCGTTATAGTACTTTCTTTAGACTAGGCTAATTGGTGTGAATGTAAGATATATTATTTTTATACATACATACTAACACACACAAAATCACTCCTTTTTGCACAGGGGTAGGCAGAGATCACAGATTTCCACTTAACCCTACCCTGATACACATCTCTCACTTCTTCAACTCTCATCAGCCTATTCATACAAGCTCGTCGGTTAAGGGTACTATTAACCTGGCCTTTTTTCAGGACATCTTCTATTTGGCCCCTCTCTACATGTCCAAACCATCTAAGCATCCCCTTTTCTATCTTTGTCGCTATATACTATTTTTATTATAAATTTGCATTAGTTTCTGATTCGTTCATTCCAGTACACCTCGGTTAGGAACATCTATACGAACGTAGATGGCATTGAACTATAAACGTTCGCCCCAGCTCTGGGTCTCAGGTTAAATCTAGTGAGAGGCGAGGGTCGACCGCAGGCGGGGTAACCGCAAAGGCGAGTTCCTAAGTAAACACTCATTACACAAACAATTAAGCTGGAATGCCGTCGCTACGTCTGGAGTATTCTGCTCTAGCGCATGGCTATCGATTAATTTATTTTTAGGTACGCTGATAGATTATTATCTAAGCTATATAGGTATAACAATAAGTATATAAATAATGGTAATTTGGACAATAATAATAGTATTTCTTACATTCACACCAATTAGCCTAGTCCAAAGTAAGCACTGTAAGGCTTGTGTTATGAATACTAGGGTAACGAATAGACATACATATATGATAAATAGGTTATATTTATATTTTATATGTAACTACCCATTACTCGGGTACAAATGCTCGTATTCAACACAAACATCTGCCCCTTCCGAGACTCGAACCCAGGACCGTCGATGCGAAAGGCAGGATCAAACAATAATCCAATACACAAATAGTGTATACAGCGTATTAAATCAATAATAATGCATATTACTAGATAGTACAAAACAGAAAAAATCTTATATACAACAAAGAGTTCAGAACAGTCAATTGCAGTAAATCATTCAGATAGAAGAGGACTTTGATAATCATTTGGCATAATTTGAAATAGCTTGCTGGAGGGTAATTAATAAAAAAATACCTTACCTAACCTACCCTGCAATGTATTAGTATGCCAAGTGACTTTCTGCGCAACAAGATTCTGCTATATAAAGGATACCCGGCGGGGATGTAGGTGAACGTACTGCACACATCACGGGCAAATGTGGCACTGAACTGTCTAACATTTTGAAGCAATTTTGATTATTCGTGACCTCATTCGATTCTTGATTAGAGTAACACAAGTAAAATAATAGTTTTCTCGTGTGTGTAATGCTCAAAACACCATTTACTATTATACATTTTTATGGCTAACTAAGTGTACCTACTTTTAACCATCGGTCATCTTTGACGACCGTTTGTTGGAACGGTAACCATCCTGCTTTTCACTGTCCTGGATTCGAATCCCGGATGGGGCAGATGATTGTGATGACTACGAGCATTTGTACCTGAGTTATGGCCATTTATATATATTTCTATAAACATTACATATCTATTTATCATATATGTATGTCTATCCGTTACCCTAGTATCCATAACACAAGCCTTACAATGCTTACTTTGGGCTAGGTTAATTGGTGTGAATGTAGGAAATATTTCCTTTCTCGTTTATTTCATAAAATATCCTTACTCCTCCACTATAACACTCTCAGATGCCGATGAAATCACTGGTCTCCAAGCCAAGGATTTTGGTGCTATGCAAGCAATCCACCACCATGGCCGGCGAACTACCAATCTCCGTACTATTTCCGTATGAATGACCATAATACTATCCGTACTTACTATAAATACTACGCACTCTCGCACGCATCTTCCTGCACCAGCTGCCAAATCATCGCTTAGGTCAGCCAAAACGACACTCAAACCTTGATGCAGAGGTGCATCGCTTATTTCCTTTCTCCTAATTTATGGTACCGAGTTGTGCCAACACAGAACTAGTCCTGACTAGTGAGAAGCGAACTCGTTTTCAAGATATTTCATTTCCTGTTACAAAGTCAAATGTTTGCTCCGACGACCACGGTCAGACGACTAATGACATCGACTCCGGGGAGCTAACTTTTGTAAATACAAATTAAAGCAATAAATGGCCTTTGCACCGACGGTCCTGGGTTACAAGCTGAAATATATGAGAATTACATATCTATGCATCAAATATTTATGTGTATCCGTTACTCTAGTATCCATAACGCAAGCCTTACAGTGCTTTGGGCTAAGCTAATTTCTGTGAATGTAAGAAATATCTATTTATTTATTTGTATTTTCTTATAAGCATTATGGTCATAAACTATACAGTTTATGAGTACTGTTATTTTTATTCTGTGGTTTAACTATAGCAGATACAATATACAGGGATCATAGATTTTCACTTACCACAATTCTGACATATATCACTCGCTTTTCAACTCTCATCAGTTAGAACTGATGAGAAGTGCGTTAGAATCTTGGGAAATTAAAGTGATACCGCGCAATGACGTAGTTAATAGAATTTGGACATAATTGAACATTTTGCTTATAAAGGTATTCTTTTGGTCAACGTCACTGTACGTTGAGCCACTTCATGTACTCAAAAATGACGTATAGAAACGTTGCTCCTCTAAAAGTGTTAAAATGTTACGCATCATATTATCATAGCTCGTACTACGACCGGGCGAATCCCACGATTTGCGTACGCCGGCGTATCTACCTACTACCGGCGTTCGATAGCCAAAAGTCACAGGTGCCAATACCAGCATTACAAACTAGTACAGAAATAAATGACAAATGGCAGAAAGCACTTGGCTGGTGCTTCATTCAACAGTAACATATTATATATTCCCTTATTTACAAACGAAGAAGCACGAATATATGACTAATACAGTGGACATTAGGGTTCTTTAAGTCACAAGTGAATAGGAATCTTCTAGGTAGGCGCGTCACCTCCTAGATGGTATCGTCGCTTACCATCAGGCGAGATAGCGGTCAAGCGATTACCTATTCACGATGAAAAAACGAGAGCTTTAAGAAGTATAGCTGGAGTGAATTTGATAAGGAATTTGAAGGAAAATGTGGTGTGGATGAAGATATAGTGACAAAGATAGAAACATGGTTCTTAGATGGTTTGGACAGTCTGCGGAAAATTCGTCGAAAACAATTCGTCGAAAACAATTCGTCGAGAACAATTCGCCGAAAACACAATTCGCCGAAAACACAATTCGTCGAAAAACACAATTCGCCGAATCACAATTCGCCGAATCACAATTTGTCAAAAACGGATACTGCATGGCACTTTATGAACTGAGCAAATTTTACGGAGTATTCAATCCCCAAGTATAACCGAATAGATTACTCTCTGTTATACAAAAGCATCGACTACCTTACGCATATATGTTTTTATACTAATACAAAAAATATAAATAAATAAATTTCCGCTTTCAGCCGCACCCGGAGTCAACGACGAGGACGTAGCGGATATCTATATGACTATTTCCCGCTGTAAAATCTGTGAAGAATATTTTCTGTTGCGTTCGAAAACAAAACTTTAAAAATTTTCCGCTGTAGTTAGAAATATTTATTAATTTTTCCCTCTATAGTTAGTTATCTTGAAGAATATGTTCCGTTATAGTTTTGAAACGGAGTACCACGCAATAGTCCAAGATCTATCCGCAATAGTTGAAAATCTCTGACTATTCCCCGCTGTAGTTGAACATTTCTATAAATATATTTTCCGTTATAGTCGAAGGTCCCTAAAAATATTGCCCGCTATAGTTCGAAACAGTATTTGTACCGGAATTTCTGCAAATCTTCTATAAATTGCGATTCGACGAATTGTAATTTGGTGAATTTTGATTCGGCGAATTGTGATTCGGTGAATTGTTTTTCGACGAATTGTGTTTTCGGCGAATTGTGTTTTCGGCGAATTGTGTTTTCGGCGAATTGTTCTCGACGAATTGTTTTCGACGAATTGTTTTCGACGAATTGTCCGCAAATCAGCCCGGGGACCAAGACAGGTAACACAATGGTATAAGCTAACCCAGAAGATGCCTATTCAGCCTGGCTTTGAAAATGGACGGGTTATAAGTTCTCGGAAATACAGACGCAGGTAGGGAGTTCCACTCCTTTGCTGTGCGCATTATGAAGGATGTCGCGAAGTGCTTGGTGCGACAGGTAGCAATATCAACCAAGAAAGGGTGGTAGCCCGCAGTTCGTAGATTTATTCCATATATTTTTTAATCTGACGCTCAGCGCCATCTGTTCATGGTCTAGGTATAACTACGTAAGTATCGAACAATCGATTGTGAAAAACATATGTATAATCGATGGATTTCTTTAGATATAAGAATCTATCAGTAAAATTCTAAAATGACAAAAAATATAATAATAATATTTTTGTTTCGTATAGATTATTCTTGATTAGCTATGGTTTCTGCAAAAATCCAAAAAAAAAAACTCATTAAGTAACTATAATGTTGATTAAATGTGACATGCCTTAGGAATATTTAGCAAAAATCGTAATTGGAAACAACCATTGTTGTATTTTAAATATCTATACATTAAAAATAAAGAAACTTTAAGGATATTTTTTATAACATATATAGAAATGTTTTTGAAATTAATTTATAAAAATGGTCTTGATAAAAGGAAACTTAAATGGAGTGAGGCAATTATCAAATTATTGTCGTAGTTGCGGCATTCAATACAAACAAAAACATCGGCAATCATAGTTAAAAATCCAATTTGTAGGTTATTATGTATTTTAAATTAATTGCTTCGAGCTATTAGACAATAATTTGATATGTAACTCACATTTAAATACAGCACCTAGAAACTCAGAAACTATTTAATGAACTGATAACAGTTCAGTTTTTGTCGGATTAAATTAATTAAATGTATTTTTTTTCTTTCTCTCGTTTTTCTCTACTTGTTTTGGTCTCTGTTTGTCTGTCTGTATCGTACAAATCTTGAAACTCAATTTTCACCCACTTCCCGACTAGCTAGAGCTTTGAAACTTTAAACATAACTCAGAACTCGATGACAATATATGATTATATACTTTCCAACATGATTCAATAACAGTTTCACAGAATATATACAAAATTTCATTTCAATTGGAAAAATTTTAGGCTAACTAAAAAGAAAAAAATAATTCTCTGCCATGTGTCTGCAAACTATAAATACCAAATGTAATCTTTTATGCGCCCCCCGTTTTTCGTATTGGACACATGGCAGAGAATTATTTTTTTCTTTTTAGTTGGCCTGAAAAACGAGGGTTTTTTTATTTTTTTTTTAATGTAAATTATTAACATTACATATATTATTCTGAATTCAAGTTAAGTAGCTAATACAAGTTATGGAATTCAAAAACAATGACGGCACCACAGCACCCGAGCGAATATATAATAGAATTGACCCGGCCGGGGAACCCGGGACCTTGGAGTGACTTTACCATGAGAACCGGTATGCGAACCATTCGACCACTAAGTTCGTCGTGTTTAGTTTGATCTTTTTAGAAAATTCAATAATAATATAATTATACCTAATATTATTTCTTACATTCAGATCGATTAGCCTTATCCAAAGTAAGCACTGAAAGTCTTGTATTATGAATACTCGCGTAACGGATAGACATACATTTTATATCATACACAAATAAGTAATACTTATATAAATATATATAAATACCCATGTATTAGGTAGAAATGCTCGTATTCATCACACAAACATCTGCCCCTTTTAGGAATCGAACCCAGGACAGAATCGCTGCCGTTGCAACAAACGGTCATTAAACACACACACATATTGCAACACTTAAAACTTATATTTTTCATTCAACATGGTAACAATCCCGTTATAATAAATACTTATAAAAGTGATTATAAATATTTGAAGCAATAAATATAATATGAAATGAAAAATTGAAAATAACATTATCCAAATGCACTTAAAATAAGTTGTTTTGAATCGTCTAACATTTTTACCTACCACCCATTTAACGTCTTTTAACTGACAAGAAGAATAGGCGCGAGAAACTCGTCAGCTTTAACAGAAGTACCATAATAATCTACAAATAACAAATTATTGTTATCACCATAATAGTAGTGTTTTGGTTTCATTACATCGTTGATTACAACAAAGTCAACAATTATCTGTTGTAAGTAAGTATCCTTAAACATTGCAATATATAAAGAGAATAAACGACAAATTTTAGAAAGCAACAAAGCTGTATGTTCAGTATATAATGTGACCTAAGATTTGACCTTAATATCTGAAAAAAGTAAAAAAACTTATTTGGTCGTGTCAGAAAACTTATACGTAGCACGACTACGACCTTTACTTAAAAGCGAATAATGAACTTCAAACGTAGATACTTTTTTGTCAGGCATATTTAAATTATTATCATCTTTTCAGCCTTTGAAGGCTTCCCCTAAGAAACAGGGGATTTCCACGGTTTAGGTTGATTACACCATATAAAAATAAACTCGATCAGAGAGCTTACCATGATCTCTTAGCGCGATGCAAGTTCGATTGTCAAAGTGAGACACCGCTACACGCGGTCTATAGTGGCGTCTCTTTTCAACAGCTCAACTTGAATCGCTATAAGACGTGATGGTAGGACTTCTGTTCGAGCTAAACTCAGGTCCGAGCATGTGTTTGGTTTTCGCCAGTGTTGAACGCAGTTCCAGTTGAACCTCGTTCAAATTCTGAACGACCGATTTTCGAAGTGTAAGATTCAATAGCTGTCACTGTCGTTACAACCATTTGCTAACATAGAATTAATTTATTTTGATATTGTCACTGTATCATAATGAAAAGTCACTGTATCACGAATATTTCTATGATGAATAATTTGTTATTCGTTATTTGCTGGCTCTAGAGTAGATTCACGATCGTTTCACTATTTTTTGTAGTTATAGATTACATTTGATTACTGTTTGTTGCAACGGAAGCGATTCTACCTTTCGCACAGACGGTCTTGGATTCGAACCCCAGAAGGGGCAGATGTATGAGGAATACGATCCTTTGTACCTGAGTCATGGATATTTATACAAATTTCTATAAATATTACATATTCATGTATCATATATGTAAGTCTTATTGTTACCCTAGTATCCATAACACAAGCTTTACAGTGCTTACTTTGGCTTGGCCAATTTGTGTGAATGTAAAAAGATATTATTGATCCATTTGTACTTCACTACACTATCGCAGTTGTAAACAACTGTAATGGTAGTTGATAATTAAATTGAAATAAAAAATAAGATTTAAGTGACTGACTTTAGAATTTTTTACCATTAGCATTGACGAAATCCATTACTATAATAAAATTACAAAAAAGAAAATAGATAAAACTACTTACTAATATCGGTGACGTCGTTCCACTTCATGATTACGTCTGTGCAAAAATCACCTGTAAATAAAAAAAAACAGATTGTTATTTACATTTTACTTCTTTAGCATCGTTGTGATTTGAAAGACTATGAAACGAAAAAGCGACAGTAAAGAGAGACAGACACATAAATTTATAAGATTTAACGCAGGAGAAAATGAGATAGGAAGCATTATGTATGTGTTTTGATACGTGTTTGTGTGCGCATACGTAGTACAAAGCTTGAGAGAAGGCATCACAACAACCGTGTTATTTTGTATACGTATTATTTTTGAAGGTTTCCCTTCTACCACCTGTGCATTGCACACATGCTTTCTTTTTTTATTTTAATGCATATATATGCATTATGAGAGATAATATGCATAATGCATTCGAAACATGAACAAAGCAATCGCATTGTCATTCAGACTCGAAGCATCAATTTGCTATTGAATATTCTGTTATAAGATTACAACATAAAATTATTTTTTACGGTTATGAGAGTGGGAACTAGCAATGGCAGCTCCTTTAATTAAAGTGGAACATAATGGCGGAGAATGTCTGAAAAAAGTGTTATAATGCATACAATGAGCTGCGCGGGCGCACTCGGATAGCTGCGCGCACGCCACCGTCTCTGCCGCACGCAATGCGTTTTGAGCACTAATGTGTGCCCGCGTGTTTGCTTCACGTCTAACGATACAACCTCATGTATTTAATTTATTTAGATCGATGCGTCAGCCAGCGTCTCGGTAGCTCAGCCGTCAGAGCACCCGCCCGGATAACGAAAGGTCGTGGGTTTGAATCCCACCTGAGGGCTCGAAGGCGTGGTTTTCTAAGTAAGTATTTTTTATCTAATACAGCCTTAAACTGGAAACATTAACTCTGATAAAGCTACGGGAAGGTGTACGAAATGAATAGAATAGTGAAGATAAAATTACAGGAATTTGTTTCAAACAGGGTCAATGATCGGTGACTTTACGATGCTGAAGACTGTGTGTGTAATCTTTTCGTTTGCTTTTATATAGTATGTATTTACTACAACTGTTTATCGCAGTATTGTCTACGTAGCATAGTTATATCTATACATTCTAGGGGCACAAGCTACGAAACAGCGTAAATAAAGATAAAAATGACACCAAAGATAAAAAAAATCCGGGCAAATACGAGTCGGCCTCGCCCACGAAAGGTTCTGTACAAACTTTTAGTTAAGTAAATTATATAATATAACTCAATATTCTATAAATATTTCAAACGTCTACCTGTTACCGTTATGAATATCGAGCAAAAACGAGCAAATTAAATCACGTTTGTTGCTTAAATATTAATTTTATTCTGTTTTTTAGTATTTGTTGTTTGCGACAACAGAAATAATAAATAAATATTTCCTACATTCACACCAATTAACCTAGCCCAAAGTAAGCACTTTTAAGGCTTGTGCTATGGATACTAGAGTAACGGATAGACATACATATATTATACATAAATGTGTAACATTCATAGAAATATGTACAAACATTCATGACTCAGGTACAAATATGGTCGTATTCATCATACAAAAATCAGCCCCTTCCGGGATTTGAACCCAGGATCGCACCGGTGAGCGAAAGGCAGGATCGCTACCGTTGCACCAAACGGTCATCCGTGATAATTTCAACTGTCTACCTATTACGGTTCATGAGATACATGCATGTTGACAGACGGACGGAAAGCGGAGTCTTAGTAATAGGGTTCCGTTTTATCCTTTGTGTGCGGAACCCTAATACATTTTTTTTCATATCAGTATATTTATTAGGAAAGTACAGTGATATCATTATCTTTATAATCACATACAATTTCTTGTATATCTGTTGCGTCAATGTTGCGTGTTATTTTTTGATCATTGTAAACACTTAACACTTTCTATACTCTGATTTTTAATTAGATGGACTAAAGTGACATTAGTAATGATACCACATAACGGAAAATAAAAATTTTGTTGTCCCCTTATCCAATTGAAATTCAATTATTTGTTCAATTTCGCACATTGTTAAATGCAAAACACTCGAACTGCGTTTTTCTTTTCTTTATAAAAAAACTACTTAATTAGAACACAAAATAAAACCCAGCTATCTTTCGACTATTGATTTTAGAAAAATCATTTACAAAAACTGATTTTTAATTAACGATAACGTCGTATGATTTTTGCCATACGACGTTTTATAACATGTTTGCGAGAAAATAAATAAAAATTAATTATTTCATCACTACTTAACGACATTTTCAAATAAAAACAATACCTACATCGAAAACCTACTAAATATGAATTGAAAATAAGAGCACAAGGAAAAATACATCAAAAACATTTTATTTATAATAAAAATGACCTGGCTACGCGTTGCTGTGGCTAAGTCATATTATAATTTACAATTTTTTTATAAATAATGATGTTACGAAGTTTGATCAAAATCGGTTAAGTAGTTTTGGAGTCCATCGCGGACAAACAACGTGACACGTAATTTATATATATTAAGATAACAAAATGGTTTTAAAAATTAGAAGTCGAGAAATTTAAAGAATATCTATAAGGTAAGTGTTGTTGTGGATTGAAAGAATTTTTTGATGGTTAGAATTAGTTATGTTGAACATAAAAAAAATTTAATAGGGCTCGGGGACGTGGTTGTTTCTTAAAAGCGTTTTTTAATATCTTGAAGAAATATGGCCTTGAGAATGGAAAAAATAAAATAATTACATTATTAGTTCATTTTAGTTATTATTAGTTTTATTTTTAGAATTTTGTGTTTTTATTTATGGGAGGTTACGTTATGTACTGCATTTATACTACGAACATGTTGCTATGTTTCAACGTCAGGTATTTATTTATTCGTTCAGTTTTACTAAAGCATTAGTTAAATAAAAAAATTAACATAAAACCTAAAGTTCAATTGAAGATTATAATATTAAGTGTGAATTATCTAGACCCGTAATTAAATACAATGAATTTTAAATAAGAATTATTATAAATTGTATTTTATATGTGATAAAAAGTTAATAAATTATTTCAATAGAAACTTCCGGACTTCCAAAAGTTGCAGGTTCGTTTCTCGCCGGAAAAATTCACATTTTTTTTCATAAGAAAGCTTTGAAAAATAGCAATAAATATATAAAATTAAGAAAACAAAAATTACATTTTTAGCTATATGCCAACAGTAGGAACATATTGCATCTGGGTGTTAATGGTTTATTCGCGACGATTACCGCCTCGACGCATGGTTGATGCATCGGTTCGTCGTCAAACGAAATTAAACTGCATAAGTGCATTACTCTAATTGCATTATTCTATACCGCGAAGAATTTCAATACAAACAAACGCGCCCGTCGGAAACGCTTAAACTTTAGTGCAAAACACCGTGAGACTAGTAAAATTCATTTGCGTGAATTTAACCTTTATTTTGGACCTTATTTTTGAGTTAATAAGGTTTCGTGTGGGTGGCGACGCTTACGGCTAGGGATGAAACGATACTTGTATTTAAGTAACTGATCGATACTTTACGATATCAAGTACTTTTGGCATCGATACTTTAGAACTGAGTAACAAGTAGTATCGTGAAATAAGTACATGTATCGGTACTCGGTCGGGTCATTCAGGTGCAAAGAAAATAATACCTACTGGCTCTGGAGTTAGAAAAGTCTTGTGTCCCCTGTAATAATAACTGCTTCCGAAAATCGATTAACCGGAAAACACCTGCAAAAGTTATTGTTTTAGATAGCACATCGACTGACCTTTTTTTTAATATAAAAAAAATACTACGCATGAAAACACTACAAAATCCTACAGGATGTGGGCCTTTCGTCATCCAGGTCGGACATATTTCTGTTTTCTTGAGCTACAAACCGTATAGTAGGTACTTGTAAAGATTACCGTGCATGGGAAACTAACATACCGAAAGACCACGCGATGAAACAAAAAAAAATATTATGACCTCTTACATGAATCAATTAAAAACGTTATGTAGTTCGCCTATATGCTGTAGAAGAGGGAGCGAGAGGTAAACCAGTAAAATCTCTCTATAACCTGATTAAAGACCTTGGCTTGACTAGAACTGCAGTAAAATCAATACTAGAACGAGCACCTAAAGCTGCATTAGCAGGTTTATACCAGATTTGGCTGTGCAGGGAGAGAGGGAGAATTTCTTTTTCTGACACACCATGGACCCGGCATCCGCACGGTGAAATCATAAAATGCAAAGAAGTTCGTCTCATAAAGAGCATACCATGTACTTACACAGCTGTTCTTATTTACTAATACATCTTTTACTATTAGTAACTTAGACTTCTTAAGACTCCGCGATGACTGATAGAGTATCGAGTAAAAGTATCGATACCTAGATGTAATCGTTTCATCCCTACTTGCGGCCTAGATTCGGCTGAACGAATTATTCTAATAGTTCGGCCGACGACCTCTCGGATGAGGATTCAGTTCGCTAATTCGGCTCAAATGAGCGAGGCAACGTTTAATTTTGTATATTTTGCGAGATCCCCTCTCCCCCCTTCGGATTCAATTTGCCGCGTAATAACATCGGGAGCACGCGTGAACGATCGCCTCCAGCGCACCAATTACTTAATTTGCTGGTTGGTTAATCACCTACTAACCAAATAGGAAAGCAATGTAATCGCCACTAATTATTCGCTACAATTTCTACGGATTCGAAAACTGTATTTCCGAGTACTTATAACCACGTCACTTCTCTTCTTTCTCTTGCTTTCCTGTCTTTTTGTCACTCTCTCTGTCTACCATCTGTCTCTACCCCTTTTTTACTCTTTGGCGAGAAATGGCCTAAAAAGTTATATTATGTGAAACATTTATACCCAAAATTTGGTCAAATATGATCATAAAAAAGAGTACCCATTATAAACCATCTGTATTTAAAGCTGGGGTGAATAGGCACATTCTGGGTTAGCTCTTTCCATTGTAGATTCTGGCTTGACCCCCAGACTTGATTGGGATCAAGAGCGAATCTATTAAAAAAAAACTGGGAGTGAACGCCGTGCTAATCTGGCTTCTCTATGGTCGGTACGGAAATAACTATGAAGGTTTCTTTTATAACAATATTACAGGTGGAGGATGTTGAATGATTGACACTTATTTAGTTCTTACACTTCCGCCCCTATCACATTAAAGGTATATTAACACTTATTTATATGGTACAAAGAGGAATTTAACATACAATACGTTTGTATTATGTATGGTGACGACGTATCATATTGTAAATGTTGTTACTCCTGTTAAAGCTGACGAGTTTTTGCGGCCATTCTTCTTGTCAGTTAAAAAGCGTTAGAACGGGTGGTAGGTAAAAATGTTGCACGATTCAAAACAACTTATTTTTAAGTGATTTTGAATAAAGATGTTTCATTTGAATAAAAAAAACAGTGATAATCAATACAAATATAAAAAAAAACATTAAAAAAAATATCGTTAGCTTTAAAGTTAAAAAAAAACTAAAAACTTACTATGTCCCACGTATGTACCAAATGACCAATTCAGTATATCTTAGTTATCCTGCGAATGTTACCAGGATGAAATATAAAAAAATACAAGTGTCGTTTATTCAGTAAAAGAGGATTTCATTAAAATTTTATGTATTTTAATTATAAGCCTATTTTTTCATAATTTAACAAATGAGTTGAAGTCGACTATGTAATAATCTAATGTACTAATGCCTAGTTCCAGTGATTTGAGCTTTTAGGTGAGCATTTGTTGGAAGTACCAACATTTTTGTATCTTTTATCATATGTAAACATTCTCTTATTTTGTAATTTGTTCTAGCAACTTTGTACCTTTTTTGTTCCGTTTCCTGTTTAATTTTGGAAGTAATTTGCTTGTACGTATCACAAAGCCTTTTTTTATTATTAAATCAGCCAATAACAGCCCGTTTATCCTTTTCGTTAAAGAAAACAGCTGTTAAGCTAGTGATATTATTTATAAAAATAATTTATCCTATTTGATAGCATTGAAAAAGACAAAATAAAAATCATAAAACTAAATGGCTGTTTCATATTATTTGTATGTTCATTTCTGTAGACGCAAAAAATAGATTAATTAAATGCACTACTCTTGGCGTCCCTTGCATTGCAAAATGTATGGGATTATTTTAATAATGTGGTTTAAGAGTTAAACAATGATTTGAATATATTTGGACAGATAATTTGGCATTCTTTCTTCTTTTTTGTTGATTTTCATATAAATAGACAAAAGTTACTAATATTCAATTACACTTAAACTTATAGAATAATTTGTCAGTAATGTAGTCACCGCATGAAACCTATTATAGCTAATTCCTCGCATTAAGATTCCCACAATACAGACCTAGCCTAGTGTAGAAATTTTAGTTTTAAGAAACCTACTGTAAAAATATTCATGGAATAAAGAATTTATTATTATTATTAGAAATGTTCTCACGTATTTAATCAAAACGTTTTAAGTGGCGTTTTATGAAAAAACTTATTCATACTCAAAGTTTCTAAATGATGGACCAACAACAATTATAAGAAAGCTAATGAAAATATTGTATTTATTAGTTTTTTACAAGCTGACCCGGCCACGCGTTGCTGTGTTATAAATTATGATGATATATATATATTGTAGGTTTTCTTTAACTAATAAATTAGTACAAAATTGTGATCCTTAATCATTACCAAAGTAGTAAAATTAATAAAACAGCTTGCTGGCTGGTAATTAATAAAAAAAATAATAAGCTTACCTAACCTGCTGTGTATGTCAATTTATGCCTATTTATTATGACAAGTGACTAAATGTCAATTGAAATTATGCTTTATGAATGGCTCCCGTATTTTGTAACTGCTAAAGGGCGGGGTTACCATAAACTTATTATGCTTTATTTCTCGTGATAGGTTCAAAAAGAAAAGGCTCAAAATGCGAGTTTATAGCAAGAGTTGTGCGGCGTGGCGTCGGCTACGTTGGCTCTCGACCTGGTTTCGGTTCAGAGGTGAACGGCCGAGGTCGCCGCACGCACGCCTGCACTTCTCGTGGCGTATCTTCGCAGCAAACGAATATTCACCCAAACACAATTTATCTACGCACACCTCGCTACAAACGAAACAATTATTCATCCAATTTTATGTGTCACTGAAGTCTGGGGTACAAAGACACTAAGGCCTTTTTTATAGTAAATAGACAGGCTTTAAACAAAAATTCACTAGTGACTTGAAGACCCCTAAATTGAATTTGTCATGAAATACCGACTCAGACAAAGAGTTCCACTCCATAGCGGTATGTCTCACAAAATTGGAACTTAATGGCTTAGTGCGACTCTTTGGTATATCAACCATATAATGTCGATGCCTATTCGTAACTCTGGTTGTCCTATGGGAACAAATGGGGTCGGCGGAACAAGGTTGTGCAATTCTGCTGCACACTTAGCTACCTTTCGTCTATACTGAAGGCTAAAAAAATCCTTTTAATAATCCTGCTGCTGTGGTTCACAAAAGTATGAGAAACATAACAATAATAGATTTTAAACCCGACATCATTAATAATTTACAGAAAGCCTATATACCTACAGTATAGTAAGAAAGTTATTAAACATTTCGACTTATCTATAGAACAGAGTTCGATGTGATCATGACTAGTTTTTCAGCTAAATGAGACCTTATCTCATTAAGCTCAAAAGCTCAAAAAAAATAGTTTTTGCGTCATGATCTCATCGAACTCTGTTCTATGGATAAGTCGATTTTTTTTTTAATTTAATGAAATAAGGTCTCATTTAGCTAAAAAACTAGTCATGATCACATGATCACATCGAACTCTGTTCTATGGATAAGTCGATTTTTTTTTTAATTTAATGAAATAAGGTCTCATTTAGCTAAAAAACTAGTCATGATCACATGATCACATCGAACTCTGTTCTATGGATAAGTCGATTTCATTAAATCACCACACCCTGTAATTAACTTGGCCTAGGCTCGTAATTAAGGAGTAAACTAGTTGCGATCATTTGGTGCAAAGGTAGCGAACCTGCCTCTCGTAATGATGGTCCTAGGTTCGAGGCAAATGTTTGTGTGATGAATACGAGCATTTGTACCTGTGTCATGGGTATATACAAACTTATCTATGTATCATACATGTATGTCTATCCGTTACCTTGGTATCCATAACACAAGCCT
Organism: Calamotropha paludella; assembly: GCA_927399485.1. Taxonomy (NCBI): domain Eukaryota; kingdom Metazoa; phylum Arthropoda; class Insecta; order Lepidoptera; family Crambidae; genus Calamotropha; species Calamotropha paludella. The sequence goes on along the minus strand of OV656806.1, from coordinate 527,780 downwards.
TACAGTGCTTACTTTGGGCTATTCTAATTGGTGTGGATATAAGATATATTAATATTTATTATTATTATTATTATTATCTGGAAGGTGCAAAGGACACAAGGATACATTATATCAACAAAACAGTTCTCGTTCTTTTAAGTTACTAGGTTTATAATCTGTAACATATCATATTTTTTTCTCTTAAACATTACGTCACAGTTAATGTGGCAACCAAAAGAATTATTCGAAGTAACACTTTGGAAGAACTGTTTAATTTTTACACTGATGAAGTAACTACTTCTTACATTCACTATTGGAACAACTAAAACCTTAACCATTTCTTTGTCTTTTGATGGTAAATCCTTCTATTTTTAATTTAATTCAGTCAGTGAAAAAACACTATTTCGATAGCTACCGGAAGGCATTTCACCGGCAAGATCCGACTCTATTTCCCAATAAAATACTATCGAATCCCGTATCGCTCGACGAGTTTGTTTCCTAATCACAGTTTCGTAAGCAGGAGAAAGACAAACAACAATAGAGTACGTTTCAATATCGCTGATAAACGTGATCGATCACTGATTATGTATTTTTAAATAAGGTCGGTAATCTGGTGAGCATTATTTTTCAGTAGATAGTGGCGGTTGTCTCGTTATCGGGTTGGGTGATAAGAGACCTATGTAGGTTGCTGACCTCGCGGTATCACACAACAGCTGACTGCCGGCCCACGGACGCGGAGTCAACGACTTAATCACTCGAAGTTGACTTACTGCCTTCACTTAATGGATCTTTAGGGAAATTTAGAAAGGCTATGCCAGAATCCATGATTAAAAGACAAAGTTGCGTGAATTTGACGATCTTTGCATAATATTGAAAATTAATGAAAAATAATTTTATTCAAATGCACTTAAAATAAGTTGTTTTTAAATACGTGTGTAAAAAAAATAATTAAAATAAGTTGTTATGAATCGTCCAACATTTAACCTACCACCCATCTAAGGACGTCTTTTAACTGACAAGAAGAAAGTTTAGTTAAGCGATGGCTGATTTATACGTTAATGCGATAACTAATGTTATCGAAAATTACCTATTTCTTAAGATCTTGTTTTTTCCATATTCGTCTTTTTATCTTTTATATGTCATGTGTATTGTAGATACAGATATGTGTTGACTTTGTTGTTATCAACGATGTAATGAAACCACAACACTGCTGATATTATCATAAAAGAATAATATTGTTTTTTGTAGATTACGTATGGTGACGATGTATAATATTGTAAACGTCGTTACTTCTGTTAAACCTGACGAGTTTTATGCGCCCGTTCTTCGTGTCAGTCAAAAACTTGAATGGGTGGAAAGAAAATTTGTTGGATGATTCATAAAAAAATATTTTAAGTGCAATTAGTAATTTTATCGAAATGAAATAAAAATTGCTTTATTCAAATACACTTAAAATAAGTTGTTTTGAACCGTCTAACATTTTTCCCTATCAGGACGTCTTTTAACTGACTTAGTATGGGCACAAGAAACTTCATATTATTATTCTAATAAAATAGGCAAGAACTGCTTGGTAAAATTTTCCAAAAGTAAATTTTACTGATAATCTTTAATAGCGAGAGAAAAGTTAGTTTATATTAAAACTTTGTAACACTTAATTAAAGAAACAAAACAACAGCCCGTGCCGAATTTGTTGCGGCTTCTTCTCCTGACGTAAGACTTAGAAAGTCATAGCATAGTGGTCGACTTTCATTAAACGAATTGCTCATGTCTAGTGAATAAAACATATTTTTATTTTAGCTTAACGCAAGTAAAGATATCGTGAACATTTACACCGTGTAAAATTAATTAAATAATACATACATACATAAAATCACAAATTTCCACGTACCACGATCTCTAGCTTCTTCGACTCTCATCAGCCTTTTTATACAAGCTCGTCGGTTAAGGGTACTTCTGAGCTGGCCTTTTTTCAGGACATCTCTATTTGGTGCCTAAAAGTTCGCCTTGGTCTTCCGTTACCAACTTGCCCATGCACATTTGCCTCATATATTTGTCTTGTTAAGTTTCTTTCGTCTATTCTCTATACATGTCCAAACAAACTAAGCATCCCTTTTTCTTTTTTCCGATTTAATGAGGTGTTGAAAAAAGTTTTTATTAGTATTTTAGTGTTTTATGATTTCTACTCGCTAACATACCTTGTAATAGATTTGCCAATTTCAAAATCGTGATTATCATTCAACGGTATTTATTATGATTAATTATCTAATGTTTTTATAAACTAATGTTGATTAGTTTACATTACACCATTTACGAGGCCACAAGTCATTTTTAGCAATCACAGTAGATAAAGATAAGCTTAAATCAGCAACATGAAAACGTCATGTTGACAATCATAATATTAACATATAGCTAAGTTTATAAATCTTGATTTGAAAAAACAATAGTTCACATAAAAATTCCGCGTCACTGTGTTTAACTGGAATGATTCCGAAACTACTCAACTGATTTTGATGTTTTTTTTTTCATTTTACTGGATTTTTTCCGAATTAGGACATAGGATAGTTTTGATATTAATTCATAACAATAAAAAAATATGCTAATTATAATAAGTAAGCTACAGCTACGCGTGGTTAGTTATATTACGAAACGAAGAAATTCAGACTTAAACCTATCATTTTGAAATGTTGGATGGTTTTGAATTTCAACAGTATTTAATCTGTACCTTGTGATATAATTGTGCTATCAGGCTCTTACTAGCTTTAAAGCCCACCATAATACAAATAATAGGTAGTAATTAAATAAAAAAGCCGATAGCCAAGGGATAGCTGGAGCAAGTATCGACTGAAAAGCCCTCTACAACGCGATAAAGCAAATTACACCATTTTGTCAGCTAAATAAAGGTTACAATCGTCGATCACTACAAAAAGTATTGTCAGGTTACAAAACCAGCCTATTAAGCCGTACATTTAGGTAAAAAGCCCGCACATCCTTAATTCTTTAGTCTTATACACGATATTTATTTTAGGTCAAAACAAGGATTTTGAAGTGAAAACTTCTTTAGCATCGTTGTGATTTGAAAGTAGATGAAACGAAAAAGCGACAGTAAAAAGAAACACACATAAATTTCATCAGATTTAACGTAGGATAAAATGAGATAGGAAGCATTATACATTGTCTCTTATGTTCGTGGTATGTATTTTAGTTAACATAAGCCTCTTGTATCATTTATCGAAAATGTAAGCTATGATCATTACTAAAACCTACAATTATCCTCTTCCCGAAATTTTACATTCGTCTCATTATCTTGAAACCAACATTTTTGAACGTTTCACTTCTACCATGTGTTTCTACCATGTACAAAATAAAATCGCACATGCTTTTTTATTTTGTACTATGAAATCTCCTTGATTCTAACGAAACAACAATAAAGTTTTTTAATTGACCATTCGTTATTAATTACAATATTAATTTCAATAACTGTAAATCAACATAATTGTAAATGTAGAGTCAAGTTAAAAAGTGTAACGCAAATCGGACAGGCCGGATTCCGTACAAGCAAACAGAAAATCTGACTGTGTCCAGTTTTATTCAGACTTCAGAGATTTCTTTTCATTAATAAAATTACCTTTACATTAATGTGAATACCATCAAGAAGACATAATAGTTGCACGGGTAATAAAATGAAATGTAGTAGGCATTAGCAACTTAGAAAAGTTGATGGGGCATAAGAGGTACGGCCATTATTGTGAGCCCGAGCTGAGCGACTCGCAGTAAAAACCACCAACCGCCCAGACCGGTCCGTGGCGTCGCCGTCGGTCGCACTCGTGACGTGACATTACTGTATAAGCATACACTCGACAGAAAATACAACTCATATGTCAAACGACATATTTAAATAAAGTACTGTAATGATTTTAATTTTATTTTTTGTATTCACAATGCAATATTTCTATAAGGTAAGTATATAATACGCGTGTAAAAAACGACCACGCCTCCATGCCCTCAGCTAGGATTCGAACCGATTCGTCTCGGTAGCTCAATGGTCTGAGCACTCGCCCGAATAGCGAAAGATCGTGGGTTCATACATGTAAAAACATGTGTATTTTATATCTTATAAAGTACTCTTACAATTGTAAACATTAACAGAAAAAAAATATCTAAGATGTCTGATAAGACTAGAATTCATTTCCGCCCTTAACACATTCCGAAACCTTAAGACATCCGTCAAATTTCCAAAGATTAGAGAAATTTCCGAGTCTTTTTTGGCGCTGGCGTCATCTTAAAGTTCGCAGAGCCTGATATACCGTTGATTTTTTCTTTGAATAATTATATTAAATATAAAGATTTAGCAATTAATGCTTAAATAAAAAAGAATAATTAATTTAATTACCCCCTGCACATATATTTATCAAAATGAAGATTGCAAAGCCAAGATTGGTCAAAAATGAAAACTGGGCGAAATTGAAGCACGGGCACTGATTAAATAACAGTTGCTTATTTATAAAATTAGTATTAAAAATAATTGTAGGAAAAAATATCTCTGACATTGAAAAATCAAATATGGCGAGCCATTTATATTTTATTAATTATTAATGCTGTATCCATTAGTGTACCTACTTTGTATATTGCTGATAATATTTTTCATTTCAGCTTTCAGTGTAATTTAGCATCTGTAATTTAATAACATATAAAATACGAATGTAAAAAATGACCACGACTCCGAGCCCTCAGGCATTGTAAATTTAAGAAATAAAATTAAAAACATTATAATAGCTGCTTCCATATTAATCCATATTATTACTTTCGATGTTGAAGGTACTTAGCGTTCAACATGGGTGGAACGATACTGGCTCATAGTAAAAGTTGAAATATAAATACATATGTGAATTTCGACGCGTGTGTCAGCGTCTCGGTAGCTCAGCGGTCAGAGCACTCGCCCGTATATCGAAAGTTCGTCGAAATGTTATCAACTTCCAAAATAAAAAACATAAATTAGTGTCACCTTTTAAATTTAGTGGATATTTATTAAAAATGTTTTGACTTGTAATATTCATAGGCTGTGGTAATTAAGTTAGTGTATATTATATCAAATGTGAATCTTCAAAAGCACTTACTATAAACCTTAGTGGTTTTTAAGTGATTCTTAATGTGAATTTCGATGTAATGATGTTTTATACTGATAAATTAATAATAAAAAGTACGTTACAGTCACCATATCCGCCACTGGAAAAACTTTCCAAGAACCAGTCACAAATACAATGAAACCCGATATCAGTAAAAAAGGCATCGGTGACATGATATAATGATTTAACAAAAAACAGCGTCTGGTTACGTAAAGTGTCATCTCAACGTAACCGTTAAAAGGAGGAAGTCAGCCGAGTGAACGTAGATAGCGATTCCGCAATACCCTGAAGACCATTCTGTCTAAGATTCAGTACGCGAATTTTTTTACCGTTAATAAGTAAGCGCTTGACCGCTATCTCGCCTGATGGTAAGCGACGATGCGATCTAGGATGTGACGCGTCTGCCTAGAAGATACCTATTCACTCGTGACTTGAAGACCCCTAAATTGTATTTATCAAGAAACACAGACTCAGGCAAAGAGCTCCACTCTTTAGCGGTACGCATCACAAAGTCGGAGCCAAAACGCTTAGTACGACTCTAATATATCAACTATATAAAGGTGGCGACTATTTCTAAGTCTGGTTGTCCGATGAATAAATGAGGATTGCGGAACAAAGCTGTGCAATTATGCTTAAAACAGATACTTGTTGACTTTGTTGTAATCAATTAAAATTATTGCGAAAGATATTGCGATAACAGAATAGTTTTGTGGATTGTGTATGGTGACGACGTATTATATTCTAAATGTCGTTACTTCTGTTAAAGCTGACGAGTTTCGTGCTCCCATTCTTTTTGTCGGTTAAAAGACGTCCTGAATGGGTGGTAGGTAAAAATGTTGGACGATTCAAAACAACTTATTTTAAGTGCATTTGTATAAAGTTATTTTTATTCATTAATTTGCTGCACACTCTCCGAAATGTATCCTATAAAAACGGATAGGCTAGCTACTTCTAACAGAAATCATGAAACCGGTTAGCGTGGTTCGTATTCGTATGATTATACTTATCAGTGTTGTCGATTATGCGATTTCCAACCAGCTGATTGGAAGGGGGCGGGGTGAGGGGCGACGCTGCTTATTGGCGGGTCGACCAGTGATCTAGCGCGACCCAACTGCCATTGCGCATACAACTCAGGCACAGAAAATATACATACAGTAATGCAGTATGACAATTCCCAATGATCGAAACGAACGCACTGACAAGATTTTATTTTTATGTGTGATTGATTTTCGCAGATGTCCTCAACAACGATACCGGGTTTTGGGACGGCGAGATCCTTAAATGGACCTCAAGCCGAGAACAGTGAGCCACCATAGTGGTTTTCTAGATGGACGGCATCATGAGGGAGTCTCCGAACCAGCATTGAGTCACTAAGGCGCTCTAGCCGGAAAGGGCTAACAAGATGCACGCCTCAACAACGTGTCATCTCTTGTTTTATACACAAACATCTGCCTGTAAAGGGATTCGAACCCATGACCGTCGGTGCGAAAGTAGGATCGCTACCGTTGCGCCAAACAGTCGTCAAGTCGAAACGAATTTGCATTTATCTTTGTTGCTATTCGTAATAACAAGGAATTTTTACTTTTTGCGCTATAAAATGTAATAATTAAACAATTTGAATGTGTCGTAGCAGAAGTATTTTTCAGTGACCAATATTTGATACATGGAAGAGCGGTGCCTCCTGATACAGACCAACTGAGGCTTAAAAGGTGGCATCGGTCACTATTTATATCACTGCATTTTGTTTAAGCCAATTAATAAAATGAATTTAATATATTATATAAAAAATGAAATTACAAGATTTCTTGAATTTCGATGTTTTTCTTTAATACTCAATTTTATTTATAAACTAGTAGATTCTTTCATTGATTTGATAATTATAGGACCTTTATTAAAAAAAAAAAAAAAAACTAAGAAATTTAAGAAAAAAATAGCTTTAATGGAATGTAGGCCTAGTTTTGATAGGCAACTTAATAAAATAGACCTAGTTTTGATACTGTTCTAGCTACATATTTACTGTGGCTGGGGCTTCACCTTTCAACATTATCACTGACTAGAAACATCTATTATATTGCTAAACCAAATTACTCGTTAAAGTAATATGAGAGAGAGAGACATTTATTGAGCAACACAACACATGAAATTGTACAAACAAAAATTAAAGTACATGCATAATAAAGAAAAGGTATAATAAAATATTATAAGAAAAAACACTACAGGTCAATCAGGTCCCCGCCTCAGCTTGTGTTGTTTTTTAGGGTTCCGTTCCTCGAAAGGAAAAGACGGAGCCCTTATAGGATCACTTTGTTGTCCATCCGTCCGTCCGTCCGTCTGTCAAGATCCTTTTTCTCAGGAACACGTGGATGTATCAAGCTGAAATTTATATCAAATACTCAGATCTACTGTCCCTTGGAGCTGTAAAAAACTCAAACTCCTAAGCCAACGCAATCATAAGATACAGCCGTTTATGCCGCAAAATTCCGCAAAATTTCGACACTCGCAAGGGAATCAAAACCTACAGAATACTTCCCGTGGACTCAGAATCTTGAAATTTGGTACGAAGCAACGTCTTATAGCACAGATAAAGGAAAAATTGCGAAAACCGTAAATTTTTAGTTACGTTATATAATAAAAATATTTTACGGAACCCTCGGTGCGCGAGTCCGACTCGCACTTGGCCGGTTTTTTTTATCTAGAATGGGTTCGCTTTTGATTCCAGTCAAGCCTGGGGGCCAAGACAGGATCCACGATGGAACGAACTAACCCAGAAGATACCAATTCGCCCTGAATTAGAAAATGGACGGGTTATTAGTTCTCAAAAATACAGACGCAAGGAGGGAGTTCCACTCCTTTGTCGTGCGTATTATGAAAGATGTTGCGAAGGAAGGTGCGACAGGTAGGAATAGCGACCAAGAAATGGTTGTAGCCCGCATTGCGTCTGGATGTCCGATGTTATGACATACTCGTATTCTGACGGTATATCTGGTATATGAAATTCCATGACAATTAAAACATAGAAGGGCTAGAAGACAAAGCATCGAGCACGTTACGCTGTATGGAAACTACATTTGTAAATAAATAAACACGCTTCATAAATATTTTGTAATGGACGCTGGTCACAATGGTGCGAAACATCAACTCGCACACATTGGGTCATTGCATTGTTTGTAGGAATTAGTTATTGACTCTATTGTCTCGACCTCCGACTTTGAAATAATCACCTAAGAATACGTAATCATACGTACATACAATCACGCCACGAGATATATCGCTAGCTTCTTCAACTCTCATCAATCTTTCAATATTAGCTCGTCGGTTAAGGGTACCTACTTTTAACCTGCCCATTTTCAGGACATCTGGTCTCTGAAAGTTCGCCTTGGTCTGCCGTTACCGAATTGCCCATACACATTTGCCTCATATATTTGTCTTGTCAATCTTCTTTCGACCATCCAAACCATCGAAGCATAACACTCTCTTATCACATCATTCCTTATTTTATCCATCAAATTTACTCCAGTTGTACTTCTTAAAGCTCTCATTTTCACTACATTTGATTGATTATAAATTCTTCTGCCAAACCCAAGGTTCATACGTAATAAACGCCACGAAAACTGGACGAAAACGGTGGATATTGTTAACAATGCAGCGCAAAAATTAACATTTAACACGTTGCGAAACCGATATGGGTCCGGTTTGGTCATAAAACTGGTAATCTCATGGAATGTGTAGCCAATTTTTAACTAAACACCGCACGTCGTCAGCATTGCTGTTTGCTTCGAGGCTAGGTATAGAATCGACACACTGATATTATTCTAACAACAGAAGTCTACTAAAAGAAACAGGTTTTTTAACTGTTTGCATTTACGATGCTATATTTCTAAACAAATATAAATACGTTATTTGCTATTAAATAGGGTAGGGACACATGAGTGTTGGTCTTAAGTTTAGAAATAAATAGAAGCTTTGAACCTATAATAGGTATCATCATATCGCTGTGGCTCAGTTATTAGAATTTGTAATATTTTTATTATTATAAATTAAAATGAAACCTATCTATGTTCTAAATCGGAACAAATCCAGCAAAACCAAAAAAACATTAAAATCGGTTGTTCGGAATCGTAGTTCATCGCAGTCAAACACTGTGATAAGGATTTTTTATATACGCCTGTCAAAAAAACTACGCCTCCGAGCCATCAGATGGGATTCGAACCCACGACCTTTCGCTATCCGGGCGAGTGCTCTGACAGCACTAAAATATAAACAAAATACATTTTTATAGCTAGTTCCATCTTAATCGAATGTTTATTATTTGCTAAAAATATTACATTCGATGTTGAAGGTAGTTAACGTTCATCTTTGGTGGAACTATACTAGCTCATAGTATAAGTTGTAGTACGTTTGTAAATTCCGATGCTTCTGCTAACGTCTCGGTAGGTCAGCAGTTAGAGCATTTACCCGGATAGCGAAAGGTCGTGGGTTCGAATCCCATCTGAGGGCTCGGACGCCTTAATGTTTTAGGCATTATTTATAGCAAACAGGGTTTTAAATTTTTTCTAAGTTCATCTAAGTTTCGATTCAGAGAAGCGTTTAGTAATTTTTTTTTTGCTTTTGCTATTAAATCGGCGACGCATACCTGATGAAGCCACGACGGCACGACTGGTTTACGAAAAAGGACATGTCTGAGCAGGCACGATGAGAAAAACTATTCTGGAAAGTGAACGAGCGCATTCAGAGTTCGACCGTGATTGCTAGTGTTGTGATCGAAAGTGGACTATCGATAATTGATTGAAAGTCTATCGATAGGGAACAGATAGCAGGAGTATCGCTCGTAGTATCCATACTATCGATAGTATTGTTTCCCGTAAATAACAAAACATCGATAGTATCGGAACTATCTATGTTCTTGGTAACAATACTATCGATTGTTTTGAACTATCGATAGTTTGTCAATTTGTAATAGTATTGCTTACGACTTTAAGGCATAATAGTTATCAATAAGGATATTAGAACAAATAATTTGAAATGGATATACCTGCATTATATTTATTGCCAACATACATCATTGTGATACAACCAGTCGGAAATTAAAACTCATTAATAGTATTGCACTTTTTCAATAGTATTGACATGTTTTGAGCTATAGATAGTACGTTATTTTTCATATGAAAAAATCGATAGAAATAATATCGAAAGTGTGGCAACTCTTGTGATTGCTACGTGGAACACACACTGGCTGACTATCTATCGCGGTCTCGCTCTGCCTCGATGGCGAAGCACTGCTTTTATTATAATATGGATGACGCTAAGTCATCCATATTATATTGTGAGAGAGGACCCATTCACTTCGCAATTGCCAGTTGACGGTGCAAAATGCGATTCATAAGTTCTGTAGGGCTGACAAATATATTATGCCAAGATAAATCATTTTAATAGAAAAATATCGACTCTGCTAATAAGTAAATTCTCAGGCGGGAGACCGCAACCTTTGGATGACGGTCCAATGCTCTCCCAATCGAGCTACCAAGGCTTGTAAACATTCTTCGCGATTTTAGTAACTTTCCACTTTTTACGTTGTCTCTTCAATGAGAGGAATATTTACTTGTGAGCAAGGTCAATTTCTTCTAGTATTTTTCTGTTAACTGTTCTGTTAATTAATCGCTAAGCATAAAGCTTCGCTAGAACTATATATTGGAGCGGAGCGGATTGGTGGTTTCAAATATATAAGCTCTACAAAGTTCAGTCTATATAATTGCTGAAGCTTGATTTTTTTTTCTTTTTTTGCTCACCCATAGAGCCGATGTTTTTGGTCATAACTTTTTTATTTTTGCAAATTTCAAATTTCGGCCGTGGCATCTTGTTCTAAACTTGTTGGTTTGATTCATTACAAGAAATACGAAAATCGCTCAGAACGCATAGAGCTATGGCGTCACATACTTTTCGTCATTAAAACTGATCGATGGGTGCTTCGCTCGCTCCGTTCCAATAAAAAATCATGAATCTGCTAAGATATGTATAACAGACATAAGATTGACAAAAATATTCGTAGCACCAAAACGTAAACTGAATTGTAAAAGAAAGGTGCTACAGCGAATATGATAAACTTCATTGTATATCTAAGTATCGGATTTATTTATTTATTAGAAACATATTGGTTTATAGAAATATCAAATCTTTACCAAGTCATACATGGAAATAAGTAATGTCAGTGGCAGTACATTATACATACAATTGATTTAAATTTAAAATGATATGTGTTTTAAAATGTTAAGTCTCTTTACTATATATTTGAAGCATGATAATGGTCGAAAAATCTAGAAGTAGACTGCTTAAATAACAAATAATACAGTTGCTCTCTTTTATTGATAGTTGTATTCTTTTTTTACTGTAAATAGGTAAGCGCTTAACCGCTATCTCGCGTGATGGTAAGCGACGATGGGATTTAGGATGTGACGTGCCTGCTTAGAAGATACCTCGTGACTTGAACTCAGGCAAAGAGTTCCACTCTTTAGCGGTGCGGATCCCAAAACGCTCTTTGGTATATATTATATCAAACATATAACGGTGGCCCCTATTTATAAGTCTGGTTGGTTTCGATACTTGTACTTTAACATTCGATGTTGTAGTAGTACCTAGAACATCAAAAGATATCGCTGGCGTCAACTTAAGAAATACTTGAAAAAATTCGACGGGTCTGTAAGGGTCTCGGTAGTTCATTTAGAGGAGTACTCTCCGTATTTCAAAATAATACGTACACGTATACGAAATACCACGGTTGTTGTGATGCCTTCTCTCAAGCTTTGTACTACGCATGCGCACACAAACACGTATAAACACACGTAAATAATGCTTCCTATCTCATTTTCTCCTACGTGAAATCTTATGTGTCTGTCTCTTTTGACTGTCGCTTTTTCGTTTCATCGAATTTCAAATCACAACAATGCTAAAGAAGTTATCACTTCAAAATATATATAATAACCTATTTTCAAAGCAGTCAATAAATATTTGTAAGGCGATCATATTGAGCAAGCATGTCTTCACCAGGGCGCACAAGAGGTGCGTATGCGAGAATGACGGGAAGCCCTAGATCTATTTAATAAGGTCTTAATAAGACCCGACAGAGCGCCTCAATCAAAATAAGGAACAGACATCAATAGGCGAGCTAAGTTTGGAGGTGCTTAGCGGCATTGATAAAGATATTTTTTAATGTGAGTTGTCCAACGATGACATTTTCATTAAAGTTCAAGTTCACAGTTCTTTATTGCACCATTTTATTACATAGATCTGAATAAAATACTAAGAAAAATATATTTTTTATATGAGCAGCATATTATTGACAGTTATGTACTAATATTATTTTGTAATTAATATAACGTATTACATTATTATTGAAAGCATTTATTAATGATTCATTAACATTATCCATTTAGAAATTCTTTCTTTTCCTTTAGCACTCAGTTTAATTAATTTATTTTGGTCCCTTTTTTAATATTTCTAGCTTCTGATAAATCAACCTGAATCACCGAACCAAAAAATCTGATTGAGAGAAATTATTTTAATGGCTAAACACAGTTATTATTCACGAAAGATGTTTCAGATAAGAATTACTAAAATGAATAAGGTACCTGTGGGTAACAAGAGCCGTTGTTTATCAAGGGCCACTATTACAATAGTGTACTTCTAACGGTTTGATTTTATTTTAATTACGCACACGTGTAAAGGACCAATAGGAAGGCTAATATACGCCAGCGCAGTCGCGCACGATCACCCATCTTGTCAGTAGCCGCGTCGCCGTTCAGAGATTTGGTCTGCGTCAGTCAATAGTAATTTTTTCTCTTAATTGCAACGAAATTGGGCGTGACATATACTGTTGTTTATAAAACTTGGTGTTACAAAGTAAACTTTACAGTTTAATTGATGTAACAGCAAGGTGAGTTCGAAGATTTTATTGATTCAGTTTATTTTATCTCGGATCAAGTAAAATGAGTATCAATGCTTAATAAGGGCCAGGTGAATGGCGGGTAAAGGGGCCGGCCCTTATTAAACTTATGAATATGTACTTTCAATAATCAAAGTTCATTTTATTTTCAACTTTTATAAGGGTTGTAGTTGAATTTAAGCCACAACGCCAAAGGAACCAAAGAGTCTCTACAAGTGGAATTAAGAAGAAAGAGCAGAATAAGAAGGTGAACAATATAAAAACAAAAGAAAAACACAACACTGTAGACGCCAAAGAGAAATGGTACTGCTACGCGTGTAATGAAGAACGTTTTGCAGACATGAGAAATTGCTCTTCGTGCAAAAGATGGTATGCTTGCGCTTAACGAAAGAAGATTTTGAATGACCAATGTGCAATTAGAGGATTATAAATATAATGAAATTGATGATAAAAAGACAATATAAGCCGATAGTTTATTGTGATATTTAAGAAATTTGTTCCTACTTGAAGATTGATTAACATTTAAATTTACATTTTATTTAGTGTAGCTTAATTACTAGAAGAACATTGTTATTTATGTGGTTTTTATTAAACTTTACTAATTTGTCGATTACAGCATTGGTAAATAAGAAAAAGACACTCAAAGTATAAAGTGAAACTATTTTCAACTTTTCATAAGTTTAATAAGGTCCACAGAATTTGTTGAACTTTTATTTGTGTCTTTATTATTTTTTTATGTAAAAGGTTTATTTAAAGGAAAGTATACTTTGTTGAGAGATAATATAATTGTATTAATTTGTTGTTGGGAAATATCCTTTTTCACAGTTTGTTTGTTTCTTTAGTTTATTAAGGTCCATTACTATTTTTCTCGTTGATTTATGTGTATACAATGATGTGATTTCATGCCAAATGATAGGATAAGCTATAGGGAGCTAATAAATATAGTGTCCACTTTGGTTATCCCATTAAGTATTGACTTAAGTCATGGTCTCTATTAAACTGCGTATGTTTAATAAGGGCCATAGAAGAGGTTTTAAAAATGTTTATTTTGAAGCGAAATTTGACAAGCTTAGACAAAAAAATACACTAAGTTATGTTGCTAAAATAATAAATTTTCCTGATTATTCATGTTTTATGGTTATCAATCATTGTACATTAATATTTAATTTTGAAGTTAGGTGGCCCTTGTTTACCGCAAGTACCTTATATGTTAAGGAAAGAAATAAAATTGTAAGTGACACCAACGGAACATCTGTGTAAACAGAGTTTTGTAAATAGAGTAGATACTTTGAGAAACCTTTTAGAGATGGGTGTGTCTTGGAAATGTTGAAAAGCAAATATTATTATTTCATTTGTTTCAATACACTAAAGCGATGGACGTACAACAATTAAGACAGTCATTATTAAGTGAAGATTGAACCATATTATCACGGGCATACGGCACCTTATGACATATTGAGTGTTTAATGCTCTAGACTAAATGAATAAAAAATGAACCACAAATGAAGAATTTAAAATGAAATTTTAATTTTGCACAATTGCCTGATTTTGACATTTTTTATTGTGAATAGGAATGCGCTTCACCGATATCTTTAGGATGTGACGCGCCTGCCTAGAAGATAACTATTCACTCGTGTCTCGAAGACCCCTTAATTGTATGTGTCAGGAAACAGAGACTCAGGAAAAGAGTTTCACTCTTTAGCGGTAGAGATAACAAAATTGGAACCAAAACTTAGTGCGACTCTTTGGAGTGTGTTTGAATCAGTAAATATTTATATGGAGTATTGCAGAAAGCTAATAGAAATACATTAATTTAATTGAAATAAACATAACACACACTACCTAGTGTTTGACACGCACACACATATAGTACTATGTAATAATTGTTTATGGTTAAACTTTTGTCTGTGGTCAAATATGGTCTTACCGAATGTCAAACATAATCATTTTTAATGTCATACTTCTCATTTATTACCTATTATTTATGACAGAACTACGTTAATCTCATATTGTCTTGAGGGTAAAGCATGCTTAACTTTTGGATTCATTTGCTTTTATTTTTTTATTTCCTTATTTGTTAGTTAAAGGTAAATTAATTAAACAGCCTCGATTATAGCTGTATATTCTCCAATAAAATAACGTTAAAAAAATGAATAACGGTAGAAAATTTGACCAATTGGCGACCACTAGTTAAAATTGAATTTTAACAATCACAAATATTGCGCCGTGTAAACCAGCAGTACACCTGAGCAAACAAAATGTGGAACCAAATGATTCTACGATGCGTCGATCAAGGACGCGATATAAAGGTAAATAATATACATTATATGTCTTACCAATTTGGATTTGGCACGAATATAACACGCTCTAGCTGTGGTTTAAAAAATACTTACTGGTGTACATTTAAAAGCCCCCGCGACAAAATATCAAAATTAATAATTTCATTATAAAATTTTTTTGTTCGTTTTTGGTAAGACGGATAAAATAGTAAAAAAAATATTTTTTAAATTTAAACAAAACTTTTTTTTGTGTTTTGTCAAATATGATAATTTTGTTAAAATAGAAAATTTCAATCAGGCAATATCTCTCTATTAAAAAAAAATGTATAATAATAATATAACTTACATTCAGTTAATAAATTGCATATTTTTTAATCTATTTCCTGGTTAAAATATAAATTCTAAACTACTTATCATAATGTGATATCGTTTTGCGTTTTGATCGTCCTCTGGTTGGTGCAAACGGTAGCGATCCAGCCTTTCGTAGCGTCGGTCCTGGGTTCGAATCCCGGCAGGGGCAGAAGTTTGTTTGGTTAATACGAGCATTTGTACCTGAATCCTTGGTATTTATATATATTAATATTTATGTACCATATATGTATGTATGTATATCCGTTACCCTAGTAGTCATAACACAAGCCTTATAGTGCTTACTTCGGGCTAGGCTAATTGGTGTGAATGTAAGAAATATATTATATAATGACGAATTTAACAGCATAAGTACCTGGTTATTTACGTGTACAATTATGCAAATAGCATTGTTATTGTATGTGGAATGATATATTGGTTAATTCGACAGATAAGACGGTACTTACGTCCGATACTAAAATAGATGTTTAAGAGCTATTAATGGTTTAATCAATACGGAGATGTGAGGCAGTTTCCAGAGTTGAAAATATTTAACGCTGGCCGATAGACAGAAATAAAAAATAGTGGAAACAGAATCTATAAGTAGTGGTCTTTTAGTAGCAGACGAAGACAAGGGAGCGACACTGCTTGGGTTCGAGTCCCGGATGGAGCAGATGTTTGTGTAATATATAATATAAATTTTTATGAATACTAAATATCCATGTATATGTACGTCTATCTTTGTATTTTCAGTATTTGTATTTTTAGAAAATATATAAGATCCATACCCGCTTCAAGAGTCCTCTAATAAGACATTAAAAATGACAGGCGTATCGCCTTCTTTCGCTGTCACTCACTGTTGTTGTTCAAAGGTCATTATTCGGTATCGGAATTTTAACTGACAAAAACCTAAAATAGATTTTGTTTTTACATAGAATATTCTTTTGCTATTATTACGAATAAACGAAGAAATCTACGCAATTTCATTCCATTTTTAAATTGGCGTACATATATATAATAAATTCGATCGATTTATTTTTAATTAATGTCGTATCTTTGTCAATGTCAGTGATAAATACAACTAATTACATTTAGAAGGAATGAGCCATCCTGTGTTAGTGATACTATTAATTTGACATATTTCTTTAGATTTCTCTCATCAATTACAATGTCAATCATTGGGCATTGAATTTATGCAAGGCATATGGTACACACACGTGATTTCATCACGCAAAGTGTTTTATGATCTTAGAAAACTTACCTATTTATTATCAACCAAATTAATATCTTCGAGTCCTCTATTCGATTCCGGATAGGTCAATGCAGAAATACTTTTTTATATAAGCTCACATTTGGGTTTCATTCATTCACGTAACAAAATCATAACCCTATTTTGCCTTCGCGGTAATTGGGTAAAAAGGAGTTCTTATAACCACCATCGTGATTTTGGTGGTGACGCCAGTCCGAGGTTTGAATCCCCGGCCGGGTAAATGTAGAAAATTAACTTTATTATATTTTAGCTTCTTGGGTGCAGTCAGAATAATGTATTATAGGTGAATTTTGGGGCTATGCAGGTCAAATGCAATTGTAGTCACAGCGAGCTATAAAAAAATTGTCTCGCCTCCAAGTTAGTCTCTTAGCCTGGAAACTAGCAAATCTAGAATCTTCTAAGTCTTGAGAGATATCAATTCTTCCGGGCTGATGATATGTCGTATCAAGTGGATACTGTGTTTATAGATCAGGGATCCACAATCATATTGGAGGTGTTTGGTGTTTCTTTCTCCTGTTTACAGTATGTGCAGACATCAGTGTCACTCAATTTCACGTGTTATTAGTGTCTGTTTGGTCTACATTGTTTCAGTAAAGGCTCCAACAATCACACTGGTGTTCGCCCTACTGAATAGAAATGTGTTGTCATATATTTGTATCTAACTAGCTGATCCGGCCACGCGTTGCTGTTATAAATGAAACCTATCTTATGTCCTAAGTCGGAACAAATCCAGCATAATAAAATCATCAAAATCCGTTGAATAATTTCGGAGTTCCTCGCGGTCACTGTGACAGGGAATTTTTATATGTAAAGATATTGGATATATGAAGCTGTACAATGCTTTGTCCACGGCTGTAACAAATTACCTGATAATTTTATGTAAAAACAACATGTTTTTAGCTGGAGTGAATTTGTTGGATAAAATAAGGAATGATGTGATAAGAGAGCGGTGTGGTGTGGAAGAAGATATAGTGACAAAGATAGATAAAGAGTTTGTGGTTTGCACGTGTAGAGAATATGGACGAAGGAAGATTAACAAAACAAGCATATATAAGGCAAATGTGTATGGGCTAATCGGTAAAGGCAGACTAAGGCGAAATTTCATGGACCAACTAGAAGATGTCCTGAAAAAAGGCCTGGGGGCAATCGCCATAAAAATATACAATTAAGATTGAAAAAGGAAATGCGGCTGAACTTCAACTTTTACATTTCGTATCGCGGTAATGATTTGACAGACGGTTAAGACGTGTAACGAGGCGCCATAGCTATATTGGCGACTCGTTGCTTTCATTGCGCTCTTCTCTGGCCATTTTTCATATTTTCTTTTCTCTTCGTTCCCTGTTTTAAATTTACTGTCTGTCTCTGTTTCCTATTTTAAATTTACTGTCTGTCTCTTTTTATTTGTTTTGTTCGAAGTTCATTCTTACCAGAGTCAGCGCGTAGAGTGGTTGACTCACTGATAACAAATTATTTAAATATATTTATAGTGCTAAGCAGTTATAATAACCTCACAAGTATAATAAGCTCATAAGCATAATTCACAAGTTTTCCCGTATATATATTCTGTACCACCAGTTCCTGTTCATAAGTCTATAAGTTTCTTTAAGGCACTATTGTAAGTAGCCCTACCTTTTATAATATGTTTTTAGTGATAAATGTGAAATTGTTTTTGTATTCAGTGTAATTTACCTTTTTTTATATAATTGTTTCAGTTATGCCTTAATTCCTTAAATATAAAAAACAAGTGACCTAAACGAGCTTTTATTTCTCCGGCTGCACCCGTCACAGACGCAAACCAAATGCAATTGGAAAGTAACGGCTATCAAATAGCAAAGTTTATGCGACGCTTTTTGGATTGGTGTTTAGGTTTTGTCCGAAAATCTATCCATTTTAACAAAAAACTCAGATTTTTTGGAAAGAGCCTATTAAGTTGGTTCGGCGTCAGTTCGGGCTAAAGCTAAATAAGAAAATTTAAAGACAAGAGTGGCTTTTGATGCATTATTTGTTGATGCATTATTTGATCTTTATTTTTTTGATTCTTTGAACTTAAATGTTTCGATATAATATTATAAGGAGCTTATTTTTTTTTGTCACTGGCTTGAACCCTGTCAGATAACAGCGCCTCTGTCTATTCTGCCCAGCTGTGAAGGACACAGAGACAAAAATGCTGAGGCAGGGTATTTTGTTGACCCCGCACATTAGTTTTATTTTTTTTCTTTTTTTACTTTTGTATTTTTTTTCCTTTGTTTGTCCCTTATTTTGTTTTTCTCTGTTTCTGTAAGTGCGCGTGTGTCAATAAATGTTTTTTCTTTCTTTCCTCTCTTTCTTTATTTCTTTCAAAAATGACAGATAATTGTTAAGAATACTTATTCTTACCCTTAATATGTTGGAGTCGGGACCGTCTTTTAAAGTTAATATTATATCTACCTAAAATATTATTTCAGGTTCTGTTGGCATTGGCCTTTTATGCAAGTGGATCATACCATACAATTGTTGGATATAGTCAGAAACTAAAATCTTGGCAAAAGTTTTCTTTTGAATAAATCGGACCATAAAGAAAAAAGTGCATGCTATCATAGTGAAAAGTTTTTTGAATACAATCGAGAATTAAAAACATTGTAAACCATCCCATCCCTGTTCTGATCCAACCATCCATGAATATTATAAGTAATAAAATTAATCTGATGCAATATTAAAATCATATTGTTATCATTACACATGAACATATTTATTTGATATGTAATTCCTTCTGATATATGACCTTTATTATGCATACTTTATGAGATTTTATGTGTCCATAAATCACGTGAGGTGTTTTGACCACTTTTTCTCCCCTCCCCTGTAATGATACGTGGTGACGTTCTAAGTTATCCTCCCTTTCCTACATCTCGTTTATTTATTTATTAAAAAATTTAAATATTATTAAATATACAAAATTACCTTATCCATACTTTATATACTTAAATGACAAAAACAAACTTTTTATTACAATATTATTTTGACATTATTATTTAATTATTCTAAAATGGTTATTTCTTTTATTTTTAGCTTAATTTAATTTCATACAATTTTAATTTGATTTATTAATTTAGTAAATTATCTTTATTTATGTGATGTGTGAATAATACTGATTTTTTGACTGTAGTAATAATGACATATCGAACAATGTCAACACTTATTATTGTTGTTTTTACAGGTTTAAAACCCAAGTTTATTATGACTCATATGATAATATGATGCAAATTTTACTTAAATAAATTATAAACTTTTATTTAAAAAAATGTTTTTATCTAAAGTGTGTTCTTAAAGCACGGATTTGCTTGACTATCAACGGTGACTTCATAAGAAATAATAACATAAAAATATACATGTGATATTTAACAGCAACCCCCCTCCCCCATTTTGATTCATAGTGATGTTTTCCGAAACCCCCCTTCCTTTATTTTGATACAAAGTGATGTTTTCCGAAACCCCCCTCCCTTATTTTGATCCATAGTGATGTTTTCCGAAACCCCCTTTCCCCTATTTAAACCCGTGAATATCCCGTAATGAACCCGTAATAAACCCAATTAATTTCCGTGTTTGCGTGCCAGTGCTTGCTACACGTGATCGTGAGCTCGTAACAATATTGGTACCGTATTCGGTTACAAATTAATTATTGATATTGATTGTAATTAGCCTAATAATGCATATAAGCGTTATTTGTAACATTTTAATTCTCTCTCAGAACTAAATAAGGATTACTGGATGTCTACTTAATAATATGTGAGAGCTCACATTATGAATACCCTGCGGGTTTTAAAGTATAAAGGTAGTATTTCACATTCAAAACGTTTTCTTAGAATTTAGAAAAAGTACGTGGATAACACACTGATATATAAAAATATGTTATTTATTTTATTAGATTTTATTTTAACCCCTATAGATAACAAGGATTGATTATACCTACTTTTGAACATGGTGATTTTAATGTAATTTAATAAAAAAAAAAATGTTATCGAAATACTCCGAAACGACCTGACTGATTTTTGTCAATTTTTTGAGTATGTTTGTTAGGTTTGATAACAGTTCGTAGACTATATTTTAAACCCCTAGGTGATAAGGCCCTTCAATCCACGCGTACGAAGCCGCGGGTAGCTGCTAGTTTTATTATAGTAATTTAGTGGCTTTATTGTATTAAGTAAAGTTTGGAGAGAGAAGAGAGACTAAATAAATATAGTAGAGATAATACACATATCATATTTGTGTGTTTGTAGGAAGTAATCTCTGGTTCTACTGAACCAATTTTAAATATTATTTCATTGTGATTAAAAAATGTTTGACGCGTAACAAAGTGAGAACGAGTCAGCTAGTATTGTATATCAATAAATTATTAAAAACTTCAAAGTTAAGAGCATCGAAGAGAGTTATACAAATGGATTTAAGGTTTCTTCAATAATAAGTTAATGGTCATGATTGTCCTTTATTCTTGAAATAACTAAAATTTAATACTCCATTTAAGTATCCATGTGATACTGAATACAATTTGTTTTAACATAAAATAGGCATCAGTATTACGTGGTGCTAAGGTCGAAAATCTTAACGTCTCAGAGTGGGACTTAGGACGTATTGGGACGTGTTAGAAGCTCGCCTGTTTGTCTCAATAGTAATCGTAACTCGCTCCACCGAACTGTTTACCGTTTACTGCGATACAAAAAGGTTATCAACTGGATGGGAAGACTAAACTATTAAGATACGCTATCGACTATATTAAAATGAAAGGTGCATGTTTTGTTCGTGATTCATCGATCGTAAAAAAATAAATACACATCGCTCATATATTTTTTTCACGTCCCATACGTGTTTTATAATTGCAGACCGAGATAGAAGTGTTTATTTTATAATTCTAATGGTTCCATAAATAAACTGAAGTATTTTACTTTGATTCTTTATAAAAATTTAGCTATAAGTATTAATCTTTGGTATTTCATGTATGTGAGGTAAACTGATATTTAATTATATTTTAATATTTTTTTTTCTGTTTCTACTGTTATAAAACTTGGAATAACTATATTGTAACCTTGGTCTGCCGTTACCGACTTGCCCATTCACATTTGTCTCATATATCTATCTTGTTAATCTTCTTTCGTCCATCTTCTCTACAAGTCCAAACCATCTCAGTATCCTTTTTAGGTATATATTTAAGAAATGTCCGCGTCTTGTTTTAAGCAATGTAAATATAAATACTGTTGGTGTACTTATTTCATAAATAAATAAAACATATAAGAACACAAGATGTAAATGGAAAACATCGGTAAAGGCCGACCAAGACGAACTTTCAGATACCAAATAGAGGATGTCCTGAAATAAGGTCAGGTCAAAAATACCCTTTACCGACGAGCTTGTTTGAAAGGTTGATAAGAGTTGAAGAAGCGAGAGATGTATAGGAGACACGAAAAAGTGGGCTATCTTTAATTTGTTTTAATGCTATTTGTGTTATCGCGAGTGGCCGTGGAAAAGTTTTAATAAACGAGATATGGTGCACGGCGGGGTGCGTGTGCGCAGACTGTGTGTCGGCGACTCGACGCCAAACAGAGAACTCTATCAAAACCTAAGTTAGCCAATGAAATAACAGTGGAAGAGAACCTCGTTTCATCAGTGGATTAAGATTACTATGTCCTAAGCAACCCATCCCTCTCGGATTTGGTAAAAACAGGGCCGGATTTAGTGGAGGGCAGACGGGCTATCTGCCCTGGGACCCCCACAATAGAGATAAATATAATACAAATTTCGACGATTCAGCAACTACCACGCTTTATTTTAAAATTTTTTGGATAGCACAATATAGAAGAGCTTTTATCAATATTACAAAAACCGTATTTCAAAAAATATTTAAAACTGCCCTTGCAGTGTTTGTATTTTTTAAAAGTTTGTAAACAAACAAAGCGAATTTTATACGAAACGACAAGATATGCCCACTAAATATTCATCACGATATAAAAATAAATTAATATTGCCCAGTTCAAGCCTAATGCTTACATCTAAAAGTACATTACACTCGTCTATTAAAATTTATAACAAACTAGCTGTCCCGGCCACGCGTTGCTGTGCCGACTGCAGTGCCATCTGCCGGACTGATTTGTGAATCTAAACCATTCTCAGATCCCCTTGAACACACACAAAAAAATTCATTCAAATCGGTCCAGCCGTTTAGGAGGAGTTCAGTGACATACACACTCACAGAAGAATTATATATATAAAGACTAGCTTTCCCGGCCACGCGTTGCTGTGCCGACTGCAGTGCCATCTGCCGGACTGATTTGTGAATCTAAACCATTCTCAGATCCCCTTGAACACACACATAAAAATTCATTCAAATCGGTCCAGCCGTTTAGGAGGAGTTCAGTGACATACACACTCACAGAAGAATTACGAGTATATATATAAAGATTACCCTGTTCTAGAATAATAAAAATAAATATTCTTTGTTTATGAATCAATTAGAAAAAATCTGATTAAGGAATGCTATTACAATCTAAATGAATATTTTAATGACACCATTGTTAATACTTAATTTTAAAATATTTTAATCGCTCAACTAAAATGCTGTGTACTACTATTAGCATTAATTTAATTTGTATTTTTAAGTCTGCTTTCTTAATAGCGCCTCCCCAGCGCGCTATTACGTGCTCGTCAGGGTTCACTACGATCTTTTATTTATCTTCGCCATCTTTTGTTGACATAGTGGAACGTAATAAATAATTGAGTATTGATTGTTGAACTAGAAAACTTATATTCGCAATAAACTTTTTTATAGTAAAAATTGGTAGGCTGGTCAAACGTCTATCTCGCCTGGTGGCATGCGATGATGCGATCTAGGGTGTAACGCGTTTGCCTAGAAGATATCTATTCACTTGTGACATGAAGACCCTTATATTGTATATGTCAGAAAACACAGATTCAGGCAAAGAGTTCCACTCCTCAGCGAAAATTATTTGGGGCCTCAGGTGCTTCGGGGCCTCCGTTGCCCCAGGGCCTGTGGACTGATAATCCGGCCCTGGGTAAAAGTGATTTTATTTATAGGTACGATTGGCGCGGATTATATACATATGTGAAAACAGATGTTGCGAAAAACTTATGAGTAACAATAAAAGACGCGAGAGATTTTGTATGATCTAAGCAAACGTTATAGTTCCGGGCGTAGCGCGCTTTTACATAGAGCAGCTCATTACGGCACTAATAATAGCCATAAGAGGAATAATTAAACTCAAGAGAAAATCCTTCTTTGCTTCATACAAAACTGTTAGAATTAACATTTAAGCACTAGAATAGGAATATTATTTTGCTGAAAACAAGGTCATAAATACACGTTATATAAAAAAATTCAGTTCTACTTATTTCAAAAATAATTCCGGTATAAAATGAATAAAAAAGAAATACAATTAAAATCATCGAATCGTCATTATAGTTAAAGTGCTCATTAATTCAATATAAATTACAATTCAGTCATCAATATGCTTATAGTTAAAATTTCTTATAGTGAAGTCAATGTCAAATTTATTAAATTGTTTATCTACTCTGATACTATAATACAAAGATTCTAAAACTGAAAACAAAATGCTTATGACAAACATTACGTACAGGCCAAAAATAATAAAAAAAAAAGTTTAATTACGATACAGGTCTTGTATGGACACCTGTATCATAATATAACTTTTTAATCATAACGATACACCTATACAACCTCCAGCTGGACCAAGGAGGTTGAACCTCTACTTTAAAAAGGTTTCAATGAACGAGTCCGCGACGACGCAACACGCATGCGCAATCGATGTTTGCACCTTGGCGCCAACATTTGACATTTAAAAAATCTTTTCAATATTTAAACAAAATTTGGTTTTGTTTGCAATATTGTTTTACGTATTATAGGATGAGAGTAGATAAAGTAGTGTATGACACTGTACATAACTTGGTCTTATAACACTCGTGTGATACTATAAAAAAACTCGCCTACGGCTCGTTTTTTTAAAACACACTCATGTTATAAGAACCCTTATTATGCAACAGTATCATAAACTACTATAAATATGTTATGTAATATTGAAAGAAATTATTTTACAGTGTAAAAACTCACGTCTTCAAGCCGTTATAAAAGTTTTCCTTTAAAATCATTAAATGGTAAATTTCTTACACCAGCCAGAATTCTATTAAGCACTAGTAAATTATTTGTTAAATACTGATCGTAAAGACTTCCACGTGAAAAGGAAATTATGATCTATACTTACAACGATATCACTTCAACATTTTATTAGTCGATTTCCAGCTGTAATAATAGTTTTATGCCGTCCGACAGACAAAACAAGCTGGAAACATCGTAAATATATTCACCATTATGGTCGTATATCACTTCATATTTATTTTAAGGTCGATCAATAAAATATTGATAACAACAGCGTATAGTCTATTACATATTAAACGAAATCTATTTCTTGGTTGTACTGTTTACAGACGTTCGTATTTAACGATCGGTATGAACGCTATTTGGTACATCAAGTATTCCTAATGACGGTCAGAACTATAATGAAGGGTTGCATCGTAAAACTGAGATGGAATAGGAAGCCAGCGAGGAATTAAGCCCGCTATTCTCCGGGAGGGGCACTTAACGTTAAATAGCGCGCTATTCCCAACGCCCATTACGCTAAAACGCTGTCGCTTCGCGGCACAAGCCAGACCAGAATGCCCAGCGATGTCGACGTGGTCTATGGTATACCATAGACAATGTATTCGCTAATGATTCAAAATCTCAACGGAATATAATAATAATAGAAAGGAAAAAAGAATGTAGCAAAACAAAGTGGAATAAGAACGCAGCGGGCGAACCGAGACCTAGATAGAAGCGATGCTCTGTGACCATAAACTGCCAACATTAAAAATTATAATATTTTTTGCATTCACACTAATTTGCTTATCCCAACGCACTGAAAAGCTCTAACGATACGAGGAAAACGGATAAACGTACATAAATAAGTAATATTCATAGAAATATATAGCTGACCCGACCACGCGTTGCTGTGTTATAGTATAAAACTTAAAATTAAAGCTCTATCATATGTCCTAAGTCGAAACAGTTACAGCAAAATGAAAATAAAATCCTCAAAATCGGTTGAATAATTTCCGAGTTCATCGCGGTCAAACACTGGGACGTGCCCCTACCGGAACTCAAACCCGGGACTGTTTGCCTTCGTATGCAGGGTCACCCCCCACAGGCAAGTCCGTACAATCTCTATTATTAATTTTATCTATGTATTTACATTAAAATTTAAATAAGTCTTGCATGACGAACGACATTAATATATTTGAACGGGATTTAAGGATTATTATTACTGTTAATGTTTAATTTAAGCGTTCAAAATAGGAAAAACTTTGTTACGAAATAGTTCCTCGGGTACATAACTCAAACTCACGTGTTTCTGGCACACAAAGAAACTCAACAGTGTTGAATTAAGTGTTGAAATAGGCAGAGGTAATTAGAGAAAAATACATTTTTCAAGCTTTAAGAGGTCTAAAAGAGTTGTTTGTTAAAAATATTTTGATAGAAAAATACTAGAAAATATATACTCGGTTCACAAGTGAATATTCAGGACAGGACCATTGGACAGGACTTTGAAAGGTTGCGAGTTCGTTTCCCGCCTGAGAATTCACTTGTGAGAGATTTTTTCTAGTATTTTTCTAATAAAATAATTTATCTTAAAAGATAGCATATAAGAAATGCAAAAAAATAATTGTTATCTATGTAAAAAAAATATTCTAACTAGCTACGAGTGCTAATTTTAGGTGTCAAACTTTAAATTGAAAAAAATCAGGAGGCTCATTTTTGGGTCGATGTATTGTATTTTATAATAAGGTGCCACGCCATATAACTGAACTGTAGACAAATTTAAAAAATGCTCACAGAAACCCTTATGAGTTATGAACAAAGGCTACAAAATACCGATGGCGTTCGAGTGTCATAACAGAATAATATTGTTTTTTTGTGGATTATGTATGGTGACGACGTATAATATTGTAAATGTCGTTAATTCTGCTAGAGATGACGAGTTTCTTGCACCGATTCTTCGAGTCAGTTTAAACACGTCCTGAATTGGTGGTAGGTAAAAATGGTGGATGATTCAAAACAACTTATTTTAAATGCGTTTGTGCTCAGGAGCTGCATATGCTCATACCGCCATCTCCCTTTTTCCATCGGACATCTAGACGCATTGCAAGCTACCACTTTCTTGATTGCTATTCCTACCTGTAGCATCTAATGCTTCTCAACATCCTTTCTGTGCGCACTATGCGCACAGCAAATGAATGGAACTCCCTCCCTACGTCTGTTTTTCTGAGTACTTATAACCCGTCTTGTTCAAAGCCAGGGTGAATAGGCACCTTCTAGGTTAGATCGTTCCTCGTGGATCCTGTCTTGGCCCCTGGGCTTGATTGCGATCAAGAGCGAACCCATTCGTAGTACGTTGGCAAGAATCGAACTCGGCCCGTTCTGGTTAAAGCTGACAATACAACTGACGGGCTACAGGCGCCTTTATTCGTAATTAAATCGATAAAACAGTTTGTCACTAACATCAAATGTAATTCGTTGCACTGTGATACAAGTCTCGATGGCAAAATGGCATCGCGCTTATCGCTCGGCAAAACACAAGATAATTAAATATACTATAATGTACACGACCTCTGCGATAATAAGAATAGTGCCGAGATATGTAGGTGATAAGGTACATATTTATTTAACCGAATGCGGTTATTTGTCTTTGTGATAAATCATTAAGATAGTTAATTAGTATTGGTTTCTGATGTTTCAACTTAATATTTTTGTAATATTAACATAGATAAAAAATTATGAGAAATCAAACTCTTCGTAGATTTAGTTTCTAGAATTAAAACAAAATAATAAGCCTAGTTAAATAAGAAAAAATAGTTTTTTAAATCTAAAAATAAAGTTCGCCTACTGATCACCGTTTTATTTTTTTTTTTGTAGGATCAAGTATTAATTTTATTTGCTAAACTGTTACTTATTAAATTAACAATTAAGGGCTGGACTTTATGTACGCTAATAGAAAAAAAATAACAATATAAATATTTACAGGTAGACAGACATACAGATTGTAAAGATAAAATGAGATTCGAAAAAAACACATAAGTGTCTTCATTTCCGGTTCAATTTATCAAATCCCGGTGATTTTTAATTGACGATCGTTTGGTGTAATGGTAGCGATCTTGGTTTTCGCACCGACGGTCCTAGGTTCGAACCCCGGTAGATGCAGATTATGTGAGACGAAAACAAGCTCGAATTTAACTAACGCCCCAACGGAATTGTGATGCGCATTATTTATTCAATATTTTAATAGAAAAATACTACAAAATATCCATTCGGATCACAAGCTATTCCCAAGTTATTCCGCCTGATTAATAATCATAAAAAATAAAAATAATGAATAATTGATTATAAAAATTGTTCTTTATAAATTCTGTGAAAATTGTATTTAAAAAAGTAGCGCTGTCATTCGTTTCGGGTACAGATAACAAAATCCAACTGACAATAAACAACAGATTGCGAAATAAACAAAAGATAAATTCAAATGCTGAATGTCAATTAAATATCAAATACCAGCGATAATCTTGATTTCACAATAGCGGAGAAGCGCCCTCTAGAATTAGTTTTGCGCAATATTTTCAATTCGGAAACTTACGCATATTAATTCCGATGAGAGTTATTCAAATTTAAAAATAAATAGTTTTTTCTTCGGTAAAAACGTTATTTTGATAAATGAGAACAAGTTAAAGTATAAACTTGCCAAATCTGTCTATCATCTTACTAGATGTTTTGTTTTAAACATTATATCATGTGATAATAACTATGTATTAATACAGAAAAACCATGTTCATTAGGCTTCAGAAGCCTAATTAGTTGCAGTTTTAAGACGTATATTTAAAACTTGACTGCTATGTTACATGAAATAAAAAAAATCGCTTCAGTGAGATTTTTAAACACCTAGAAAGAAATTTAAGCAAGTAATTATTTATTATGTTCTTAAACTTCCGCGAACATTACACATTTAAATAAAATATTTTTTTCACGGATTTTGCGCATAATTTATTTAATACTAGTTGACTCGGCCACGCGTTGCTGCGTTGCTATGTCTTATTGCATACATTAAAATGAAACTTATTCTATCTTTCAAGTTAGATCAAATAACAGATAGTTACGAAGTTTGATCAAAATCGATTCAGTAGTTTCAGAGTTTATCCCGAATATATATAGTGAAACGAGATTTTTATACTGACGTTTCAACTCCTTTTCAAGAGCCGTGATCACAAGGTGACTAAGGCTAGTCATAATTTTTCTATTACCTTCACAATATTTTAATGGGGACATTCCTAACTGTTAATTTTTTATGTAAATTAAAATCGGTATATTTTGCATTTTTATTTAGTTATTAAATTCTCACTACGATATATTCTACGAATGATGTGATCACGGCTCCTGTAGAGTCGATACGTCAGGATTAAATATAAAATAAATTATGCGCAAAATCCGTAAAAACTTTGTTTTATTTAAAAGTAATTAGTTACAAAATAAAATTTATTTCGTACAGTAGTTTATTAATAAAATAAATCACTGAAAATACTTAAAGTAACAGCGGGTGGTAAATTCGAAGTGCTTAATAAGTAGACAAGACGGCGTCTAAAATCCGCTTCTTGAAAGTGGGGTATCTGACAAATCGCGAGAACTTTCAGAAAACGTACTGATTAATCCGAGGATTAAGGCCATTTCGACTGGAGATAACTAATATAATCGCCTGTCTCGTGTCCGCTAATGGAATATCTCCTTATCGGTCACTTTTCTAAGAGGCAAGTTCACTTATTACACACATACAACTCCATATTATACATATATATTAGATATATGAAACATATATGAGAGAAAAAGAGAAAGAAAAGTGTGCTCGCACCTCTCTCTCTTGCCCCTACAATAATGTACGAAACGTAACTCTCTCTCTTTCTATTTTCACTAACTTATATCTCTCTCTCAACTTCCGTCCGCCTAGCCCGATCACACTCTTCGTAACGCTCTCGTCACGCATTCACCAGCTTACTCCCCAAGTCAAGTGTGTGTACTTCAAAAATCTAAAAATGTGGACGTTGGAAATTTGCGAATACGTCAAAAATAACATTAATTTATTTCCACAAGTAAAAGACAGCTACGCCGGAAGAGTGAACTAAGACATGTAAACCATTTAGCCTTACCGCAATCTCATCTGAAACTCTATATATAGAACACAATTAAACGCCATAAAATTTTTTATTAAACCTACAAAATTTATTCAAAGTGAAAGTACTAAAAAAGTATTCATAAGAAAATCAAAGGAGTATTTGCTGGAAAGCTGTTTCTACACTATGCAGGAGTTTTTCGAGTGTCTTAAATGATAATTAAAGGAAATATATAGTATTAAAAATGTACTTAATTATTGACCGTGACCCGTTTCACAGTGTTTGATCGCAATGAACTCTGAAATTCGGTTTAATCGTCAGAATGTGAAGATTATTTTCATTTTGCTGGATTGTTTTCAACTTAAGACATAGGAAAGCTTTTATTTTAATTTATACCAAGCAACGCGTAGCCGGGTCAGGTAGTATTTTATAAATTATTTTAACTTTAAATATTGTAGTGCCCAAACGGGGTTCATGATGAAACTTCTGTATATTAACAGAAGCCACCATGTAAAACTCATGAAATATGACTGAGATGAAGTCTCTAGGGAATAAAACTTCATTAAAAACACAAAAAGTGACAAAACGATATGTAGAATGTCTTTTAGAAGGTGCAGACGCCTTTATAAATGTAAATATACGAGACTAAAATCTCTCTTCCTCAGACTACCGACTCACAATTTGTAAACAATATTTATCTACTTATCAAATGTGACATCCGTTCCATTTTTTATAAGCCTCATAGGTGTCATGTTAAGTTATTATCGTCTCTGCTTTGCGGTTTAACATTGTGAACGATTCACTGAACTGTCACACGCCTGCCCGTATTTTTCTCTGACAGTTATCTTTTATAGAGATCTTCGCTAAACTGAGGAAGTTGAGGTCGCTATTTGCGCAGTCAATGATTCGATGCCGAATATGAAAAACCGTGTTCACTTTGATTATTGGCCAACAAAACAGAAGTCCATTTATTCGAAACGAGATGAATGAAGTGAACGTTCATTCTATACATGCGCAAAGCATTGGTAGGCTGCGCCGGCAGTTTGGATGAATCTAGAAACGATAGCAAAATATCATCTTTAAATTTTTCATCATTTTTCTTCTAAGTTTTAATTATAACGTACTAATTTGGCCAAGATTGGTTTGCTTTCTAACAAACGATTTTACCAAAATGCATCACAAATTCACAATACCCAAATGTTATTGGGCACTGACCGTTAAAAACTTAATATAAAGTTGGAGAATAATTTTGATTGTGACCAATCAATGTAGAGTTGTGTGAAGTTTGCAACTCGACGTAACCGAGCTTAGATACAGTACGTACGATAGGATACTCCATTTAGCTGTCGAAATTTCTAGTAGGCATGCAGTACCGCAATGTAAAAAAGTTGTAGTAGCAAAATCAACTGACTCGATATTAAACTCTTATAAGACACAATGCTGATGAAAAATGGTAGGGCCACCGTGGCAATCTTACAAATGACTGTCAGTGCTGTGTAATGCAAATTGTCAGCATGCTTAATATTGTTGGAGTACGTTCAATTAATGTATTCGATGTCTGATTACATCGATAATCGCCAAGGTCAAGCGTCAAGGTCACCCTAGATGTACGTTGGAGGTGCGATTACGAGCCGGACCTCTCGGGCCGCTTCATTATTAAAGTGTATTAGATATGTGCAGGTACGCACATACAACCTATATTCACAGCGAGTGGGAGAACCGGCTTTTGTTCGGAGCTATTCTAATTAGAATCCAACATGGAATATTTTAGATCTCCTCTATTTATATTGACGCGGAGGTATACGTACCTACTTTGCATGTATAGTGCATCTAGAATAAGAGGACACCCTATCACCCTCGTAATCGAGTCGGAAGGGTACGGCTCTTGCCAATTTTATGTCACCGGTATCGACTTCCACCTTTAGATTGAGTGTTGACCGATAAAATATAGGCATCGATTTGGCAAAGTTTTAGGCAAAAGTAGAGCCGTGTGGCTCAAGGTCAAATGGAGACAGAAAGCGTATCGAGGGTCGGCGATGGCACTCACCGGCGTCGGCTCGCTCCGCCTCGTCGTCCGACTCGGTGCCGGAGTCGCGCTCCTCCACCTGCAACAGAGAAGAGCGTCACTGGCACTGCACTACACTGCGCCCGTTCCGCTCCTTTGTTCTCGCGCGGGCGAGGCGGCCATTTTCTGGTGGCGAGCGACCTTCGACCGACACCCACCTTCTCGGAAACGTTGTCCTCATTCAACGAATGCGTCCGCAGCTTGTGAGTCAGGAACTTGAGCATTATTGAGCGTCGGCCGTGCCCGTCGCCCGCCGTGTGTCGCGAGTGTCGCCTCCGCCCGCGGTTCTGGCGCTCCGGTCGCGATCGACAGCCCTCGCGCCTATGGGAAGCGCTCCAAGAACATTTTAACCCCCAGTGGCGAAGTCGCCGGTGGCTCGCACGCGCGCGCTCTCGACCGACCGCCTCCGACCGACGCCGGGCTACTACTACTTTACTTGGAGTAGCCTTGCGTACGACGCAGTCAGCTGAAGTGGCCGACGCGGCTCGCGACCGAAAGGGCCTATGTCCTATCGCTCTAAATACGATGCCTCCCGGTGGAATTTTACACCCGGCTCCGAGTCAATTTCTAAGGAAACTGTTTAGCATCAGTCGATCACTGAAAACGGGCTCAAATATCGCGTAAAACGTTCTCGAGTGGCACTCGAAATGGACTCGCCCGGCAACCCATTGATGACAAAGAACCGGAACACGCAGAGATCCGTCGCGATTGGACAAAACATTACAGAATAGGATCGAAATTCAATGTAACATGTTGCGTCTCCCTCTCGCGCACGAGCGGAGGGGCTCGCCCGCCCGAGCGCGGCGGCTGCGTACGCCGTGTGCGAGCGGGACGGCGACACCGACACAGGTTCATATCATATTATATAATATTGGACTGATAAACTGATAGATAATAAATCGCTGATAAAAAGTTGCGCATGAAGGAGTAGTGTGGATATTCCAATAACATCACGTCGGCGGACGCTGTTGTTTAAAAAAATAATTGATCAGATCTTATCGCCTACGTTACCGGGCATTGTAAACAAACGGTACATCTGGGTTCTCGGTATTATTAATATAAATAATTTCAAGAAATCGCAATAAACAAAATTCACAGAGCCCATTCTTGTCAAGTGAATCTACTAGTTTGTATTGTACTCGTTAAAACCAGTGAACATGCAGAATGAATCGCCGCATTAAATAATGTTTACCGACGTAGTCGTATCCACAGTAAGCCGGCTTATTTACGCGGCGTTCGTAATGAACAGCGACGCCATGTCTGTTACCTGCGCGGTGCGTGCCGCGTAGCGCTGTCTCGCTACCACGAGCGCTCTCTTTCGCACGCCCGCCAATTTCAAATGAGGAAGGAAATTCGGGAAATCATCAACCAACAAGTTTATCTTTGATTGTATTTAAACAAAAATATATAACATTCGCTTACAACGAAACACTTACAAATTAAGCATAGAACATTTAAAATAGAGAGGTTCACTTAATCATAATTATTTATTGCCTAAATAGATACAACAAAATGTTAAACAATATGCAATTATCCGCACATTTTGCCATTGGAGGCATTCAATTTTAAATCAATAATACAAATCATTAAATAATAAAATTACTTAATTATTTCACATTTACGAGTGCTTGTATTAAAATGAGGCACGTACATCACTCAGATACAACTGCATCCAATATTAAAATAAATTCTGAGTTAAAAATAGACAATTTGTGTGCTTTTGTAAAATAGTTTTTAATAACTTTTTTTCGCTCTTTATCATTACATATATTATGTACAGCTCGAGTCATTAACCCTATATTGGGATCGATTATCGAATTAAAAAAAAAACAAAAATCACAACGTGTAAGTAGTTAAAGAAACTGGTATTATTTGCCATAAAGTCAAATGTCAGTTGTAATAGTTTCCGCTTCTTGTCAGATTTAATGAAACAAGGAAAAATATATTTCCTAACAAATGTGGCAAAATAAAATAAACCCAATTGTATAAAAGTGACTATCCACATAAATAAGGAATTACAGCGGTACAAGATACCGGGAAACGTTGTCCGCAACTGTTATTATGTGATTAAAGATACAGCTAGTAACGTTAATTAACAGTGAATCTAGCTTTGATTTGTTGCTTTATTTAATTATTAATATAAAACAATCTTGATTATTTGTCGACATGGTAATATCGGGGTTTGTGAGGGAATAACATTCTACGAACTGTAAATTTTTAATAACGATTCGCAGCAATGGGATATGTTGTTACTTCCCAGGAAATAATACAATATTTTAGACAGTTATCTTTTTCTCAATTTTAGGTAAAACATTATAAGAGTTATCAATATATATAAAAAAAATCTATACACAAATTAATATTTTAAATTCTTTTTTTATTGTCTAATCTTAGCAATAATATTCACAAAACGATAACTTAATTAAAATTAGTGTTTAAAACTAGTTACTATATACGCAAATGTTTTTTGAGCAGTTGTTTACAGTTTTGGTTTTGCATACTTAAATTGCGTTGATCACACGAAGTGCAGACTAAGGACTTGTCAAGTTGTTTAACTATAGTACCGCGACATGGTAAGAACGTCGACAACCGCCTTCGTGATAAGAAAGATATATTAACATTAAAATAATCGAACATCTCTAAAATATATGTTTGTCTAACATTGATAACATATAAGTAATTTTTCACAATGCAGTTGTAACAAATATTATTCATAATCATTTTTTATAGTGACAGACAGACCTATACACAGTTTGGTTCGCACCGAAGAGTACACGACAAAGAAATTGGTGTAAGTGTTTACAGTTAATTTAACAATGAATCAATAAAAATATTACATTTTATGAGAATAAATAAAAAGCGACCCATGACACTAATAAGGTATTAAATACAAGTCAAACGACAGAATTATCCATTAGACGAAGAACTATGATTTCTATTTTCTAAGCAGTAATACAGACTGAAATAATAATTTTATTTTTTTACAAAAGAACTTGAATAAAGCTCGTTTTACAGTGCAATATTTCTTTTTATTTCCACTCATTTTGTAATATAAGTAAACTAAATTCCGTGACTGTAGTTTAAATAACTCCTAACTATTTCGAAATATAAAATAAAAAATGTGAAATAATATGTCAATTTGAATAAAACAACTTTATGGATTTCGCGAATAATTTATTTTATATTTAATCCTGACGTTCATGATTACGTGATCGCAGGATGACTAAAGCAATGGTCGCCATATATTTTTTACTACCTGCACAATATTTTAATCGCGCACGTTCTTAACTGCTACATTTTTTATATAAATCAAATTATTTTATTTTGCATTATATTTATTATTAAATTCATTGTACACTACCGAGTTTACTACCAGTTCGGAAATTGGGAGGCCCTTCCGAGAAGAACTGGCGAAAGAAACTCGAAAAAGAAAACAGAGGTTCTTTCGCGTGCAATTTGCGTGGAAGTATAAGATGAAACAAGTCAATTACCTATTTAAATGAACAACAATTTAAACAGAGAAAGCAGTTGATGTTGTCACTATCTACAAATAACGTTATAATCACAATATCAGGAGAGTAGACAATAGAGCAACTTTTTTATCACTTATTTCGAGTGTTGCAAACTAAAATAAATAAATATAATCTAACTTCTTAATCTATGGTCTCAATCCTGTTTCCCGTGGATTCATTAAATAAAACTGAGGTATCAACTTTTCAGATTGTTATTTATTGAAAATAAGTTTATTTGAATGCTATATATAAATCTATGTTGTCTCATTAGACACGAAATAGTATTATAGGAAAACATGTACAGAATTTACAACACGTAGGAAACATGATTTAATCGGAAGTTACACAATAATTGTGGGTTTCTTGGTTTATATCCTAGCGATATAGCAATTTCTCGCCCCACTATTCTTACTAAATATGTGTTATTTAGTTTATTACTAGCTGATCCGGTAACGCGTTGCTATAGTAAAGTTAATTGATAAAATGGGAAAAGAGCGGACAGACAAACACAAAAACCACTGTGATCTTAGAAGTACAGAAAGTTAAGAATATATTTCTATTCTATCACCTTTACTTGTATTATTTCTATATATGTTTCCCTATAATACATTTTTTATATTAATCCCTTATATTGTCATCTGGTAAAAAATCATACAATATTAGTGTCATTAGTAATTACTAATATTGTGACAGAAAGTAGTATAGCTTATTATATCAAAGAAAAACACCTAGATGTGACTATTCATTACTAAACTGAAACGCTGATTGCTTTAAAGAAAATAGAGCAGATACATACGGGAGTAATGCAGGCATCGAGGATCGTTTTCATATGACTTCTCAGAAAACTCTTATCTTCCATTGGCTTAACTCATAACCTTTAAAATTATGAGTATAAATCATAATTAAACTACCAAAAATCAATGGTTGTTTCAAGTAAATACAGGACGGATCCTTCCGATGACTCTTTTGGAGTCCCTCAGGGATCAATGCTTGGCCCAATCTTCTTTATAATTTTCAATAAATACATCTACTTGTGTTTAAACTAATGTCAATTGTTTGTCTATGTCATAAGTATCTTTAATGACAAAGAGTGTTTGCAATTCATGTATTAATAATTGTTGGTGATCCAAATAAATACGAATTCTCAGACACCCCATTGGTGGCGACGATTTTTTATAATTAAAGACACTCGCTCAGAAAATTATTGAATTTTGTTACAATTGCGAAATTTTCTTAACTGTAACTTCATCTATAATGGCATATTCAACCGCTTATAAGAACACGATAGTGCTCAATATATTTATTTTCTCTCCAAGATAATTTGAATACTATTCGACAAAAACTTATCAAGCGTCGGGTTAACACATTGTAAAAAAAATTACGATAAAAATATAAAAAAAAATACATCACAATTAATTGAGAACACGGTTTAATAAAAACAAGTTTAAGATATTTACAAACAACTGCTAAAAATGAAATTAAATGAAGCCAACAGCTATATTGCAAGAAATACACACAAAGAAATAGAACAATTCAAAGGCCTTTGTTTATAGCAATACAATGGTTGGATTATGGATTATAATTATAATAAACGCGTTACAGGTAAAGGAGTGACCACTTTTTGACTGCCAAGGGATCCTCACAACTTCAGAAGTCACTGAAGCATTTAATAGTCTAAACAAACCATGATGTTTGCGACTCATTAAATCAATACTTTGTGTTATTATTTAATGACATCAGGAAGTCACAATATTCTCATCGGCATTTTTGATTCCACGTTCAGATGCGAACAACGCCAATTAAATATAAAATATAATTAATCGCAATTTGAAAAATGGGTTTGAACTACCTATTTTTATTAGTACCTAGATTTCAGGCAAAACTGCAGGTATATTATATATTCGCCATTGATACCACATAATATTTTAACACTGAATCAAGTTAACTATATTTTACGATATGGCGTTCTTCTTAAAATACGTTACGTGTACTTTTTAACTTTTGGCGACCTCCTAACAAATATTATGTCACAAAAAATTATAAAATAAATATTTTCATTTCAAAAATATAAATCAATGTAAAAAAAGTAATGACTTTTTTAAATATTTAAAATTAAAAATGTAACCAATTTTATTTATATGTATCCTGTTTTTTAACAAAAAGAAAAATTTTCTTTTTATCACTCAAAAGTCCAAGGATTCTTTTAATGCTTAGAAATAACTATAACCGGCACTGATGTATAATGTCCATTCACTTCCAAATTTCGATTCAAAATCTTAAAAACTTAATTATTATAATAGAAAAATACTAGAAAAAATCGACTCGGGTCACAAGTAATGAGGTCCCGCCTGAGAATTTAATTGTGACCCGAGTCGATATTTTCTATTATAATAATTTATCTTATAAGATCGTATTGAAAAATGCATAAAAAAAATAAAAAAATTAATGTACCCATAATAATATAATTATACTCTGAATAATCTGTATGGCTACAAATTCATTTGTACCTTAAATTATAAGGAAATATTTCTTAATATGTAAAGTTGTTTCGTTATGCAATTGGCTTCATTTAAACTGCATAATCCCCTTAACATTAACTTAATCCTAAGTAAACTATATACACATTATTTTGTCAACAACTGCTGCTGTAAACAGCTTGTCCAAATCTATAATTTATTAAGCAATGTACAATTATTTTATTTTAACTTACTCAAATAACTACTACCTTCTTTGTTCACTACACTTAATATTCTAATTAGCATCTCCTTTAAAATTATTGTCATCATAATAGGTAAACGGTAAATCTTACCAAAAGACATTATCTACTAAAAAAAAAATAAAAGCTACTAAGTATTTACAAAGAATTTCATGTATTTATTTATTTTTTTCAGCACTGACAATGCCATATTTCTTTGAAATTAAATATGTTTATAAACGGTTTTTTTTATCTTACTTTACTTACAATGGACCCCCGGTAATCCGACAAACGAAACAGAGTTCCAAAATTAAAAGATTCCATTAGAACTGGTAAACAATCATGCACGCTAGGCTGCTTCACTATCATAAGTTATCAAATCTAAAGTGAGATGAACAATCAGACTCAAATCAATACTCGTCCAACATAATAGTAGTGGTGGCGCGTATAAGTTGGAACCTGTTCAAACATGCATTACTGTAAATAATGTTCAACAGTGATAGGCATGTCGGATTACAGGGTGTCAACTGTATTTATAATATCCTATCCTATTTATAACTACATCAGAGTCAGAAAAATGTAACATGTTTTAAGGGTAGCTATATAGATGAAATACTTCACACGAATGAACGGTGGGCCAACGTATGTGTTGATGATAATTATTGTGAAACTTATTTATCAATGAATCCACCTCGTAAAATTGAGAGCAATTTATACATAGTTGGATATTAAATCTAGATAGGTATAACAAGAAACTAAAGTATCATAAAAAAGACGTGTCATACTAAATGTGAATTGCTCGCGACTGTACCTCAAGCATGATAAATTTCAAAAAATCAGCACAATAATTTAATCCCAAACTTAACAAAGCTTGTATTTATAAATTTCATTTTATTTTTTTTGTTTCTTTGGATCTAGTTAAATTTGAAAAAAAAAAAGTAAATATCCAATTTATTAGCATTAAAAATTATATTAGCTCATGGTAATTAACAGAGATTAAGATGGCTTCTGTTTTCAGGCTTTTATTTTTATGCTTTAAATAAGGCAACACTTCAGTTTAAGCGGTTCAAACTATCAATCATTCGATTTTTTAAATGAATACAACGTAGAACCATGTCACATTACATCAATTATTTCTTCCTATGCTTAGTAGTTGCATTTATGCGATTTAGTATGATATGGTTCTACGGTGTATACATTTTATTGCTCGTGACTGTACTATCGACCGTGACTAGAACAAATGCTTGTGCTTATCAGGGATTCGAATATCGGACCATTAGCACAGAAGGTATGATGACTACCGTTGCACCAAGAGATCGATTCGATTTTAGATTTTGTCGCAGTATAAACTTAACTATTTACAAATAAATCTTATTGTTGCTTTATTAAATGCATATTGCTGATCTATTTTTACTGCTGAGCTGATGCGATTTATTCACACTTTTACTTTAGTTAAAATTTTATTCAACTCTTATAGAACAGGTGAGAATATTATCACGCATTGTATATATTGTAATCCGGCTCAAAAAGGGGTTTCGCTCAGTGTTGCCAGAATGCTACTTTTGTACCATTTTTAGTAACCTTTGACCTTCTCATGGTTCCTCCATGTAAAATACATAACTAGTAGGATTATTAAAAAAAAGCAAAACAAGCTACACAATCTTCGATTCGAAGACAAAAATTATTTAAGCTACGATTTAACTTTGTGGAGTTTATTTACATATTTTAAATGTTTCGTTTGAAATGGTTTGTTTGCTATCGACTTGTATATAATAATAATAATTGGTACCTAAGTAAATATTTTAAATAAGCATTTAGGGTATCAAGAATACACTGAGAAAGTCCAAGCTAAGTACCAGCCAGCACAGCCGTAGAATTTAATTTTGTGGAAAAAAAAGAGAATTTTGCTCTTTTTTACAAGTTAAATTTAAAGTTTTCCCGTATGATTCTTTTTCAATATAAAAATAAAGTTACTTTTTACAATTGGCTACTGGCAACACCGGTTTCATCATTAACTCTGGAACCGTGGTCCAACTATTAAGGTTCATATTGCAATAAAAAAGATTATTTACAAAACTTAAGAGCTATTTAAAAACAATAAACAAACACTTATGTAAAAAACATAACAAAATCCATGATCATTTTTAGAGATATAAACGTGGAGTTAATTATCTGTAATGTATTTTTAATTTTTGTCTAATAAAAGTGTTTTAAAATAATATAAAATCGACTGAACTCGCAAGTTAATTTTAAAGTTATTCTATTAAAATAATTTATCATATAAGATAGCATTCAATTATACAAAAAAAATCATAAAAAAATTGCGATGCTGAAAAAAATTGCTTAAATGAAACTTAAAAAAAAATCAGGTAACTAGATTGTCACTCCATTGTAGGCAAGAAAGAGTGGTGCTTATATAATAATTACATATAAAATGATGTGATATTTTTAACCATCTTACTTTGTACTTACATTAACAACAATATTAAACAAATTAGTAATAAGTAATTATAAACAATGTTATTAATAAAATATGTACATTATGAGGTAAAACAGCTCACATTAGTTCGGTCGCAAGTTCGCATCCCGTTCATGTGCCTGTGATGTATGCGTTTGTTTCAGTCATAATTGAAAATTCTGATCGAAATGAGTATACTTTAATAATTGTGTGTTGATTTTTACATTATTTTTACGATTATTTAATTATTAGCTATGGGAATAATAAAAAATAATATTATTAGGGTCTTATGGTCTAGAATGTATTGATTACAAATACATTCGTACATTTCAAAGTGAATGTAATTAGTTTGTGGTCATATCAATATGCATTCATAATAATTGATTATTAATTGATTTTATCCTAATAATATTTGTAAAATACAATTAGCTTGCAGGTAGTCGTGTAAGGAAATAATAGTTTTATGTCATCATTACGTCTTACCTCTCTTTAGAATAAAACGCATATTTTATTTTATATTTAATCCTGACGTTTCAACTCCTTAACAGGAGTCGTGATCACAAGATGACAGTCATCCTGTGATCACGGCTCCGAAATCCGTAAAAAAGTGTTTTATTCAAATGTGTAACGTTCGCGGAAGTGTAAGAACTAAATAATGTCTTACCTCTCGTCGCGATGTGTTTTACGTTTTTTTATATACAAAACAACATCACATACATGTTTATGAACTTAAGTAACTAAAGCACTTGTCATAGCATTCAGAACACATTTCCCGAGTCAATATAAAAAAATTGCTGGTGGTCAAAAATTGCTCGGAAAGATAGCTTTCTATTGTACAACCAAACTTGCAATTCACCTTATATAGAAATCAGCAATCAGATCAGAAGAAGAGCAGCTGCTCTTCCAGATATCGAGGATTGGCGTGCACGTGGTCGACAAAGGAAGCCACCGCCCTCGCCAACTCGTCCGCCAGGAGGCGCTGGTGGGCGCCCCCCACTCCAACCCCCCCTAAATCGCGAAGAAGAGCCAGCCCGTTCCTCGGAAGCACGTATCGGCAAAACGGGACCACGTGGGGTAGAGTCTCCGTCTCCAAACCTTGAAGCCTGGAAATGAAAGGAAACGACTGGTGACTACACTTTTACTTAAACATCATGGGAACATTTTGTCTTGAAAAAACTGGTTGGTTGCCTGTAAAGTCGGTATACGGGCGAAAGTTTTACGTGACAACGACTTTGAGTGGTAAAATAATTTTAATGTGAATATTCATTCGTATAGTAGGAAGAAGGATGAAATAATAGTAACAATTTAAAACATTTATTTATACAAAGAATTATATTTAAAACATTAATTTATAGGCACGCGTCCCTTCCACTTTTTATGTCTGTCTCTCTCGCTCTTAGGCGGGCTAACCATGCCCGAGTGGAAGGGACGCGTGCCTCTCACTCGCTCTCATTGTAAGCGCATAACGTGAGCGGAGCGTAACGCAGTTTCTTGAAGTGTCACCCGGCAAACCAATTTATAAGACGTTGTCACGTCAAAAACATTGACAAATACACATACTAGGTTGATGCAGTCACTAAGCATAAAGCTTCGTGTTAGCGCCATATATTGGAGCGGGGCATGATACTAAAATAAAAATCGATAATGTTTCGTATATTTTAAAATTCCATAAGAATGGAAACTTTTAAAAAGCGCACCCTTTTTGTTTCAATGGGAAATCCCAAAGAGCCAATGTTTATTGGTCATTACTTTTTATTTTAGCGAATTTCAAAATTCGGGCTCCGTCACAATCTGTTCCTAAATATGTTGATTCGATTCGACACAAAAGTTATTAAAATCGGTTAAGAACGCGGGAAGTTATGGCGTAACAAACATTGCGTCATTGAAGCTGATCCATGGGAGTTCCGCTCCAATTACCTATAAGACTATGTGATATACTAATTTTGAAACGAACAACTGTTTACCACAGCATAAACTTAAAACATTTTTGGAAGTCTCTTAGAAACGAGATTCTGTCGGCTTTGTAGAAATTATTAATTTTCCTTAAATATACAGTTTTAAAAAAATTAAAAAAAATTAATAAAAGAAAATAAAATCTGTATTCTAAAATATACATCAGCGTACTGGCCAGTGACATCCTTAATTCATAGCCATTATGAACTGGTCAGTATAGTGTGAATGAAACTCTCATGTATAATAAATGCATTGGAAGCGAATAGGGTATTTAACAGGTTTTATAAAAATGTCCAAAGTTGTTCGTTTCAGCATTTTTCTATAAAAATCACCATCAAAGTTTAAACGAATAAATATCCGTAAAACACATTTATGCAGGTTACTTGATGACATGACGTCATTTCCTAGTAAACAGAACGTATATTTACTGTAAAACAAGTAGGCGACGTCATTCCAGATTTCGTTTTTTCCGTGAATTTTCAATCACGTGGTAGAACATGTTTTTATTTATTATTTTATAAATATTTTCTCATTAAAAATAAGAATATTTTTAAATAATGTGTCAGCAAAATTGGTTTTATTCTTTTTTAGTTAAGTTTTATCTACATTTTCATCGAAGCCATACCTTATTTTAGAGTATATAAAAAAATATTTTTATATAGGGTTAACTTTATATGTAGTTTTCAGATTTTGTACACATGTTATACGTAAAGATGTCGTTGGAAAGTTCGATTGGATTCAGTGATATAGATATTTTAGAAAACGCTGTGTCATCATCTTTAGTTACTCGGTCTACAGTGATGGTTTAAGATGAGAACATAAAAAAATTTGCCAAGTGATAAAACAATTTATTAATAGAATTTTACGTTATTTATGAAAATGATTATAAGTAATAATGTATCTTTTCACTACATTAATAAGATGATGTAAAAAATAATGTGTAAATAACAATCGTAGTCTTCAGTTGCTTATTGCACCGAACAGTAACATTTTATATAATTAAGAAAAAATACAGCATAATATAAAAAAAAATATTGGATGGATCTCCAATAAACAATACACGGCATATGCTTAGAATTAAGATAATGGTTACAAATTGCGTGCTCCTCCAATTAAGGGAGATCAGAGCATGCAATTAATATTAAAAATATTATCTACAATAGTAATACATATATATAAAGATTAAAAAACTTACTCTACATTGATAAATTATACTAATGATCGCATTATAGTGTTATTTATAATAGATGTAAGATCTAGTATTACTCTTAAGAAGTGAAAGAAGTAACGTCCGAATATTTTTATTTTATCAAGATTTTGAGCGGTATTTCAGACATAGAGGTTTTGTTGGTTTTATTGAGGTTGCAAGCGTTAAAATGAAAGGTAACTCACGTGGCGAGGTAGTACTTCCTGTAGGGCGGGTGAGGAGACTGCTGGGCTAGACGCAGGGCCAGGGGGAGCAGCCTGTCTCCAGCTAAGGGCAGGCGGTACACTCCACGAGTGCCCAACAGAGGCTGCTCCGCTGCAAAGGAAATGGACATCACTCTTTACATATCCCACCTTTATTGAAGTAAAAATATCTCTTTATCATTTGTAATCATGTTTACAAATACTCTCAACATCTATGCATATCATACATCTCATTACATCTCCATAAGTAACATGCGCCCCCACGTTTTGAGTGGCCCCTCGCTTGGCCCCGCCGGGTTATTTTATTCTTTTTTGGTCACTGAAAAACGTGGGATTTTAAGATTTTTAGATCTAGATTATTATTTTATTATTTTTAATTATTAACTCAACGAAGTAACCATGTGTTACTCAACAATCGGATAAGCCCCATACAAAAGTGAATGTTGCCGAAAGTTGACCTGAAAGTGCACCTAGAAAGTTGAAAGTTGTTTAAGCGTGCAT
Organism: Calamotropha paludella; assembly: GCA_927399485.1. Lineage (NCBI taxonomy): Eukaryota > Metazoa > Arthropoda > Insecta > Lepidoptera > Crambidae > Calamotropha > Calamotropha paludella. The sequence continues at coordinate 483,006 of OV656806.1, read as the reverse complement.
TGTCATCGGGTTCTGAGCTACCCTGAAAGTTTCAACTCGTTAGGTGGTCGGGAAGTGCCTCAAATTTTAGATACAAGATTCCAACCGGACAGACAAGACGACAGACAAGCAAACAGACAAGAAAGCGACCTAAGAAAAACGTGGGAACTTCTTACGACTTGGGGAGTAATCTGGTGAATGCGTGACGAGAGCGTTGCCAAAAGTGTGAAATTGAGGGGGAGATATATATATATATAGATATACACAAACACATGATGATAGATGGAGCTAAAGAAGTTTTAGTTCAATAATGCGGTCTAAAGAACACTCGTTTTTTCAATTATTTGATTTTTCAACAATTTGACGACCGTTTGGTGCAACGGTAGCGATCCTGCCTTTCGCTCCTACGGTCCTGGGTTCGAATCCCGGAAGGGGCAGATGTTTGTATGATAAATACGAGCATTTGTACCTGAGTCATGGATGTTTATATATATTTCTATGAATATTACATATCTATGTATAATATATGTATGTCTATCCGTTACCCTAGTATCCATAACACAAGCCTTACAGTGCTTACTTTGGGCTAGGCTAATTGGTGTGAATGTAAGAAATATTTATTATTATTATTATTATAATTATCTTTTTTGGCATGGATGCGTGTCCTTTAAGCCATGTCTTTTTATTCACTACTATTTTAAGGAATAATGAAATACCTCTCGTTCTAGACTTCCGTGATTTGTATTTATTGAAACATCTTCGTGAATTTAAAGATATTTAATCACTTTTTTTATTAAATAGAAAGAAACGGGCACATTAACAATTTAAGTAATAAAATTTTTACAACTAGTCCTACAGTTATCTGTATTTAAATTTTTTAATTAAAAAAGTTAACTCCCTTATACTAATTTTATTAATAAACTTATTTTATTTCATTGCCAAATACTTACTGATTGGCAATCCACCATTATTAAACACAAATATTAACCGAAACACGAGTTTAAAAAAATAAAACAGCTAAATTAACACTCTCATTCCCGCCAACAAATCTCTCATGATTGTCTGTTACGTCCAGAGGCGTCTTTCCCTGTGGTGCAGGCATCGAGCACATACCCCAATAGAGTAGAAATGTCAATCATTTTGTTTGAAAACAATTCCGCTAATTCGCCGCTACTCACGCTGATCTAACTGCGCTCCGATTGGCTATCCTAAGGTCAACTATTACTCTAGAGATGTGGTAGTGTCCAAGTATCTAAGGTTCATCGATATCGATAGCCAATACATCAGTAATTATAGCAATAGTGAATAATACATACGTGTTCTCTTATGGAAATAAATGCCTATAAATGCTGCTAGTGATCAAATAAGAAGATATTAACCGCTGAATTGCACCTCAACAAGAACCAAACCAATTACCAAATTATATTTAATTAGTTGTATTAAAAGTAAAAATTAAATGATCAATTAACCATTTATTGGTTTACTGATTTTTAAAATGAATTAGCTTCGTATAAATTCTTCTGACTGATTGTTTTTCATCATGTCTTTTTATTGCTAAAAAAAGCAATTTCAAAAAAAAATCTTTGTTAAAAACCATTTATTCAAAAAAGTATAAAAACCGTTCAACCGTTTATTTCAAATACGCTATATACCTAATATATCGGTATAATCGATCATAGGCGGGGAGCCGGTTCCACTGAAACTCCCGTCATAGCGGAATTAAAAAAAAAATTAAATAAATAGTACATAAGTATAGGAATAAATTAAGGACGGTATGCGTGGATTCCTATTGCCGAAACAATGTTAAAAAAATATTTATAAAAAATGAAAATATGTTTTACCGTCATCGCGGATATTAATTTTTTTTAATGTATTCGATAGCAAATTTTATTGGCTTTTAGAAAAAAATCACGAATACCACTTTTTTCTGCCGGAAGGGTCTGGCATACCTATTTGAAGTGTGTGATGAGGGCTAAAATTGGTTGGCCACTGAGCCAATTTGTATTTTATTTGAACCAACTGAATGTGGATTGCAACTGAATCAAGAAAATAAGTTGGGACCATTGTGGTATAAAGGCCCAACAGCACCTTCAAAAGTTGAAGAAATTCTTAGTGGCCAATTAAATAAGGAAGAAAGTGAAGAATCAGAAAAAGAAAACCGTTGTGATATAGAAGAAATTGATTTCGATGATTATCAATAAATATACTAATTTTGAGAATAAACTCCTGTCAATTATTTCAATGTTATTTTATCGTTTTCATTATGTAAAATAAAGATTCCCCTACAATTCCTTGAATCATATTAATCCTCATATTCTTTTAAATCTATGCAGAGAAAAAGACATCTTATTCCACAAAAAGCATTTACTCCAAAATAAATTTATTGAACATCGTACATTTTGGAGTAGATGCTAATATAGTTTATGCACTTCAAAATTGTATGCGGGATTTTTCCGGCAGTTTTTGAGCGCGCATACCGAGATATTTTTAAAAATTACTTAAAAATAAATAAATAAATGTTTCCGGCATGATGGAGAAATTTTAGCCCTCATCACACACTTCAAATAGGCCAGACCATTCCAGCAGAAAAAAGTGGTTTGCGTGATTTTGTCTAATAGCCAATAAAATTTACTATCGAATACATTAAAAAAAATATATCCGTGATGACGGTAAAACATTTTTTGCATTTTTTTTTTCAATATTTTTTTTAACATTGTTTCGGCAATAGGAATCCACGCATACCAAGCTTAATTTATTCCTATACTTAAGTACTATTTATTTAAATAATTTTTGATTCCGCTATGACGGGACTTTCAGTGTTACCGGCTCCTGGACTATTAAGACTTACATAATCAATAATGCACAACACTATCAATTAGATCATTAATGCAAATATTATAATTTCAAAATTACTTTTATGTTTGAAAAAAATATGTAATAAACTACAATAATGTTATTTATCGATACACCCCTTGATCCTTTGAATGCAACACTAGTGTTGAGAGCGTAGACTAGAAAGAGATGGCGTAATGAGAAATTACGTTATGTGGAAGCAGGACGCATAGACACCTGAACACGTGCGTCAACCATTTCACTTTGATTGTCCAGTTTAACTTGAGCCCTGACAATTTTTTATAAAAAGAAATTTTTAACTATAACTTTCCGATGAAAGGTTATTCCGTCAGTTTTATAATTTGAAGTTCCGCTCTTTTTTCCACACCACCGAATAGAACGACACGCCATTATGAAACTATTTAATTGAAATTAATTTCGGAATAAGCAGACACGTCCGCACAGATCCAATACTGGTTTTGTACTGTTTGAGTGGGAGCGAGCGTTAATATTTATAAGTGACAAATCACTAATCAGTTGCGGAGGCGGACAGCCCAATATTACCACTCTATTGGGGTATGTGCTCGATGGGTGCAGGTAAGACGCCGCCTAAGGGGCGCCGAGCACTTTCATTACTTCAATGTTATTCATTACGTCAAAAACAAAATTGACTCTCCATACAAAATGACCGATCAGCCGATCGACTGAGAATAGAGAGTCGTTTTGTTTACAATTTCCCTTTATGATATTAATGTACGTAGCATCTATATATACATGTGTACGTTTTGGCTTGTTAGGGATGTCTACCCTGTCAGTCAGCACATAATGGCATCCAAAACTAGCAAATTTCTTTAATCGATTTTCAATTTAATCTTCAAACAATAGAGTTTATTATCCACTGGGGAATTTCGACAGTTCGTGGTAATGTGCTGTTCTTTTTTTTATATAGAAAATAGGCATGCGCTTGACCATTATCTCGCCTGATGGTAAGCGTCGATGCGATCTAAGATGTGACGCGCTTGCCTAGAAGATACCTATTCACTCGTGACTTGAAGACCCCTAAATTGTATTTGTCAGGAAACAAAGACTCAGGCAAAGAGTTCAGGCAAAGAAAACGTTATTTGTATCCATTTCAATTTGAATACGCGTTTACTCTAGTAAAGGGGCGCTAGGGTAATGATTGCACATGGGCTCTACATGGGCTAGAGACGCTTCTAGCAAAGCTGAAAGGTGAATCCATCAAATACAGTATGGTCACTCACTGTCCGCCCCGTTGGGCTGGTGCAGCGCCGCCATGGCCACTGTCTGCAGCAGCAAAACCCTGGAATCGGGTTTCGCCATCAGCCCCCGCACCCAAGATTCCCCACTGGCCGCAGCCATTGCAGTAGTCTCCGCGCCGTACAGGTCGTATACCTGAAACACAGGTCCAATTCTCAATCTTAATAATAACCCACCTGTCGTCACACCTGAATTGGGTCAACAATATTTTTTTAGTCTCTCTATATAAATATATATCGCACCTCTAGTACTACAGAGACGAAGTTATCAACATTTCCGACACTGAGACAAGAATGCTAAAATATCTTAAAGTTTTTATTAAAATTTCCGTACCAGAGTTAAAGTGCCAAATTATCCCAAACTTTGTCTATATTTCAGAAACTAAGTAAACAGTGACATAATATCCCAAAAATAATCAAAATTACGGAAACTAGAGTAAACAGTACCAAGATATTCCGAAAGATTGTCTAAATTTTGAATAATGATTTTACAGTCCCAGAATATCCAAAAAATGATCAAACTTTCCGAAACTAAGTTAACAATGCCAGAATATCCCTAAAAACTAAAACTTCTGGTCACACCTGACAATGTTAACTCAATTTCATAAATTTTGACAATTCTGTAAAGTTAACAGGCTAGCAAATTATATGAACACGATAATAACCAGTTAAAGGAACTAGATTATGATCAAAGTGAACAATTCATATCGTGCTAATACACTAACTAAATCGATAGATTATCTGCTACGAAAAGTTTCAGATACTTTAAAAATAAAGAAATGTAGAATATTTTCTATTGACAGTTTCAAGACAAAGCCTCACCTGTCCCGGTGCAACGGTCTCCAACAGGCGGGTGAGTGCAGCAATGCAGGGTTCCAAAGCTGGTCCTTCACGCGCGTACAACAACAGGATAGGTCCAGGCGTAGCCCCCGCCCCTATTGGCTCGGACGCAGACTTGCTTTCACCCCTAGTTAAAAACCAATCGCTTATTTATTTTTATTCAATTAAAATACGATAACTACTGCAAAAAATCACAAACAGTATTACTCAAAAAAACAATTTTAAATACAAGATAATGTTTCTCTCGTTGATGAGACCAACGCTGGCCTACAGTGTAAAATTGAAAAGTACTAAAAAATTTCGACGGGTGTTCACAAGGCTTGGCAGCTCAAAAGAACAAGCATTGGACCGGATTTGCAAAGGTTGCGGGTTCGATTCCCGCTTGAAAATAACTTGAGTCAATTCGATTTTTTCTAATATTTTTCTATTCAAATAATCTATCCTACTATAAAGAAATTTATATAATTACAAAAAAAAATACAAAAACTCTACCAAAAAAGTGTTATGAGTATTAGTGACGTCTAAAAGCAGTAACAGTATTATAGGTGACTTATTATATAGTATGTTCAAAGTTGACCCTAATTGTAACAGCCCGTGTTTAGGAATTTAGTCCAAACCCCAAGGAATTACATTACGGCAAGTAATCCAGAGGTCGGTGTTTGAAATGATTACATCAAAGTCATAATAGATTATTCCACATATTATTAAGCAATTTACACTTCGTTCGCAATAATGTAGATTATTGATTTAAAGTTATATTTCTATCCCTCGGGAACTGTACTTTTTTTCTTAATAAAGTCCTTTTCTGTACCCTTGAAAATGTGTATGTAAAATTTCATGACGATCGGTTTAGTAGTAAAAGTTTGAAAGTGTAACAAAGAAACAAATTCACTTACGTATTTATAATATTGGTTACAATTTTTACTACTAATCTATAATCTAAGATCACAGTGGTTTGTGTTTGTCTGTCCGCTCTTTTTCCCGCACTCTTTCCACTGTATCAATAACGTTACCATAGCAACGCTTTAACTGCAAGTAGTGCCTCTACAGGATGCTAGATGGCGCTAACGGAAAAATATTTAATAATAGAAAAAATTTAAAGAATTTTGTCCACCCGTGCGAAGCCGGTACGGGCCGCTAGTCTATAATCTCAGATCACGGTGGTTTGTGTGTTTGTCTGTCCGCTCTTTTCTCCACTTTTTTTTCCATTCTATACCCATTACCATAGTGCCTAAGAATAACACTCAAGAAGGCTAAGAACGGTTAGTTATATGTGCAGTCGTAGAACCGAAACCTTAGCGCGATTCATTTCGGTACTGCGACATCTATAACTACAACAACGCGTGGCCGGGTCAGCAGCAACGCGTTAACCGCAAGTAGTTCATCTACCGGACGCTAGATGGCGCTAATGAAAAAAATATCTAATAATAGAAAAAAATAAAAGAATTTTGTTTTTGTTGTGTTTGTGAAAACATTTTTAGCTAATTTACACAGCACATACAAATAAAATTCACGCATCAAACATAACAGCCAAATATAAAAATAGTAAAACGTTATTTTGAGCGAATTCAGAATAACAATGCATAGTACTCTAGTGTTTATGTTTGACGTCAAAAGGCGTCAGCTTACGTCACCGACCCCGATATAGCATTCGTTGAATCGCAACGAAAGATCTGCTTTACATATTTGTAAGATTTTTTACGATAGCTTTCGCCCACGAGTTTACCGGTTTGTTTGTCACGGAAAACCTTTATCGCGCTTCCCCAAAACAATTTTTTTTCTTTTCTCTTGTTAAATAGATGTACTATTTTATATGATAAATAAGTATACTAGTTCTACTTGTGGAATCTTGTACGTGGCCTTCTGTGTTTATTTCATTCTAGCTGTTAGCTTCTCTAAAATTGTTATATATATAAATAAATTATGTATAATATTGTAAATATCTTTACTTCTGTAAAAGCTGACGAATTTCTTGCGCCCATTATTCTTGTCCGGTAAAACACACCCTGAATGGGTGGTAAAATGATGAACGAATCAAAACAACTTATTTTTAAATGCATTTCAATAAAGTTATTTTCATTTTCCAGGGAACAATTAAAATTTCAGGGATAAAAATATCCAGGTTATAAACAATCTGTTTTTGCGTGAGAGAGAAATAATATTTCTTACATTCACACTGATAAGTTTAGCTCAATGTAAGCACTGTAAGGTTTGTGTTATACATACTAAAGTAAAGGATAGATATTTCTGCAGCTATGACACATAGATATTTAATATTTATAGAAATATAAATAAATACCCACTGCTCAGATACAAATGCTCGTATTTATCACACAAACATCAGCCCCTTGGGGGATTCGAACCTAGAGCCGTCGGTGCGAAAGCAGGAACCCATTGCACCGAACGGTGCCAACATCCAAACTTTCACTTCTACAGCAAAGAAGCTAGAACGTTGAATGTGTTGTCGTCATTTTCAAAGCTCAAGTAAAGAAAGTCAAACTTAAGGAGATCGGTGGCACAATGGTTATAGCGGGGCTATATTTTGGGGATGTGCTTTTGCGTAGTTAAAGCATAAATATTTGAGCACCGTTTGGTGTAACGGTAGGGCCCTTCGTACCGACGACGGTCGTGGGTTCGAGTCCCATAAGGGGCAGACGTTTGTGATATGAATGCGTATTTATATAGCTTTGAATATATCTATGTATTTCTATGCGTTACCTTAGTATTTATAATACAAGCCTTACAGTGTTTACTTTGAGCTAGGTTAATTGGTGTAAATATAAGAAATATTTTTATTATTATTATTAAAACACCTTTCTAAACTATTTTAAGCTTCTTTGTGCTTAGGAGCCAACATTTCGCATTAGGCCTGAGTAGGTTGCAGCCCATTTTCCTTACTATATTCTTATTTATAGAGAAAACCTCTATCTCAGAACATTATTAAAGCCAATCACTATACAATCTATTTGTTACCCGACTAACTCAAAAGGAGAGTTATGTTTTTCGCGATTATGTATGTATGCAGATATGTCACTTCCATAGTGACTTCATGAACCTTTCATTAGATTCCTAGAAAGCTAATATGACGTCAGCTCAAACTTAGTAAACTGTCAATAACTGGGTATCTGTTGTGAATACATTTTATTTATTTTTACAGTAAGTCGAGTTTTGTTATTTTTATTTATTTATTTAAACGGGGTCAAATGTCAAAAGAAAAAAAATATTTTTATTCAATATGAGCGTCAATGCGTCAAAGCTACGCCATGGCTTCTCAGTCCTACGTCGGGAGACCTTGAACCGCGAAGAAGCCGCAAGAAACTAGGCAAGGGCTGTATTTTTCTCCTTTTTTATGTGTTACATTACAAACATAGTTATTCATTAAACTTGTCTTGTACTACCAAGACATTAAAGAAAAAGAAACTTTTACACAGTTAACTTCTCCCATTACAATAAAAAAAAAATAGAAACAACACTATTACCTCCACGCATTCTTGTCTTTTAAACCAAACGAATAGATATAACGAATAAATATTCAGCCTACAACAGCATCGAATATAAAATTCGGTTCCCGTTTTAGCCGAAGTCATTAATATCAAATCATAATATAAGATGATAAGCGACTGGTTCACAGTTGACTGTTATTACCAATTTCCTTAATGATAGTTTAGAACAAGCTCTTTATCTTAATAAATAAATAAATAATAAATATTTCTTACATTCACACCAATTAGCCCAGCCCAAAGTAAGCACTGTAAGGCTTGTGTTATGGATACTAGGGTAACGGATAGACATACATATATTATACATAAATATGTAATATTCATAGAAATATATAAATCACCCATGACTCAGGTACAAATGCTCGTATTCATCATACAAACATTTGCCCCTTCCGGGATTTGAACACGGGACCGTCAGTGCGAAAGGCAGGATCACTACCGTTGCACCAAACGATCGTCAAAATCTATAGATAGATTTTGACGACCGTTGGCCGTTACAATATTGTCATATGTAATAACAATTATTTTTATCAAATGTGAGTAATATATGTACTGATTTTCCGTCTTTCCCAATAAAATCGTCATGACTTCCAAATGACTAGAGACCAATTCCTGAAAAATACTTTTTAGGGGCTTCAATTCACGAGTGAATAAGATATTTAGAAATACCTCTAGACAAGTGCGTCACAACCTAGATCGCATCGTCGATTACCATCAGGCGAGATAATAATCAAGCGTCTGGCTATTTACTATACAAAGAAGAATATAGTTATATCCAAAAAGTTGTGAACAAAGGACACGGTCTTAATTTGTATGGGAGGTTCTACTGAGAATTAATCAGCTTCGAAATTTTGGAAGCACATAGGTTAAATTACTGTAGACCGTCTGGTCAAAAATTACATTTTAAATATCTCCCGTTTTGTTGTAATAATTAATAAAAATTATTTAATTCTGGCAACATAGACGAATTGAATTAACACTAATTATCACTTGTCCCACCCCTATCGGCTGCCACTCAAGGTATGGGAAAAAGTTATCGATTATTGTAATAATCAATTATATTTAAAAACACAATTACATTGACTTTAATCGATTCTAAAAATCGATTTCATTTATTTTATATCCAAATCAATAGTTTTTTTATTATTTTGCAGCATAAATTATGTTAAAAAGTGTTTCATTTTGTGGTGTAGGCATCAGAGGTCCAATTCTGCTAATAAGTTACCGCCGAATCGAAATAAACCACTAAGCATTCTCCTTATTTATTTTATAAATACTTCTTAGAAATTTTGAATTTTTGTTAATTCTATCGTTAAATTTTTTGTACATTTCCTGTACCTCCATCGCATGACTGAAGCAGTAGTTTTCAACTTTTACAGTAGATTTTGAATGTAATTTTTCATTAAATTACTAAGGAGCAAAGAAAAGTATTTTCTTGTTGAATGTCGATAATTCATAAAAAACATATTTCCTTAATCGACTTTTTCTAAATAGAAATAATTTATTATTTATAAATAAATAGATTTTTTAAGGAAATCACATCCCAAGTTAAATCAATTCCCTCAAACACGAGTATGAACATTATGTTACAGAAATACGTTTTTGACGTGACAACGTCTTAAATTAGGTTGCGGCTGGGAGTCACTTATGAAAAAGTGTAACGCTCGGTAACGTTACGATGAGTCACCGAACGAGAGAGAGGCCCGCCGAATGCCTTGCGTCTCTCTCCCACTCATCTATGATCGGTCTGCCGCGCGCATTGTGCAATTTAATTATATTCATATCAATAAATATTCTACCGAGAAAAAGACGTTGTCACGTAAAATCTTCGCCCGTAAAACCGACTTTACAGGCAAAAAAAAAAAAAAAAAAAAAAAAAAAAAAAAAAAAAAAAAAAAAAACAATTTTCTTTAAACATTAAACTAAAATTCTTTTTTATATTTTGTTTTCCACCTCAGGTAAATTGAAACTGGTGGTAAATAATTGGACACAACGGAAGAAGTATACAATCCGTAACCGCACAGCCAGCAGTAAAAAATTAAACGTCACTAGAGTAAATATAAGTACATAGAATTTGTCAAGCCAAGTCTTGTGTCCTTGCGCTCCCGGGCGTGTTTTTTTTTTTTTTATTTGGCTCACTAAACTGGGTACAATCTATTTATATTATACATGTAACAGCATAAAAATTAACTTACTAGAATTTACCCTTCTCGAAGTAAGCACAGCATACTTATTTACATATCGAAATTGACGACTACCTAATATGTAAGTAATCTATTTTTAAATTATAATAAAGACAATACAATTAAAATTAAAATTTTACCCCAAATTGAAAAACAAATAGTAATAACTAATAACTAAATAATCATTTTTAAACTATACTTGGCTGAGGGAAGAGAACCATTAAATATATCAAATTTAAAACGTATAGAATTATAAAATTCACACATACGATACAACGGAGAGTGCTTACCGAGTCGAGTCTTATACAGTGGAAGTGAGAAAGTCTTTCGATTTTGTAGACGACCAGCACTGCGTGGGACTGAAAAACTCAAGCGTTCTAAGATGTCTGGACAATCCACGAGACCGTTCACCAATTTAAAAAGAAAGAGTATATATGGTAATAATTTTATGGTTTTTAACCGAACAGAAGAAATCGAATGTCGATTTTCTAGGGTGAACCATCGATTATTATATATTAATTTAAGTTTCTTCGATATCAGATCATCATCCCTATTGTCATGTCAGTGGCACATTGACAATGTCACAGACTAAATATAATAACTCAGGGTGGCGAGCAATTAAGTCAATGACTTATTAAAAAATTAAGTGTGGCGTGTTTGATTTTATTGTTATTTAATTGATTACATATTATTATTTAATTCCGTAGCTAAATTAAATTAACATTATATAAATAAACAATTTACAAGTTACCTTTGAATAATTTAATAGAACTTTAATGATGTTTTCTTTTATATTGTGTCAATATTCAAATATTAATAAAAAAAACGGGAGATATTTAATAATAAAAATACATTGGATCTGATAGCCCTTAACATAAACATTCCAATGATATGACTCTCGTCTCTGACTAAGATGTAATACCACTTTTAGTCCATGTCCTTTTGTAGCTTACATTGAAGATTAGTGGGTAACATCAGTATACCCATAACGGGTATACAATGTTATCTTAGCAACTAGATCACAGATTAGGTAGGTAGTAATATGTATAGTTGGTAATACTATATTTTCAGTGTTTAGATGCGTAGTATGTACTTATCTAAAGTGGTAAACACATTATTTGTAAGCCACTTAGGTACATTGTTTATTTTTGATAAATCCAGAGCCTTTAGTTATCTCCAGATAAATGATTTAATATTTTAAAGCCAGTACTGACGGCATTCTTATTATATAAATGGTTATTTTTTTTTTTGGACATGTAGGCAAATGTGAATGGTCGGTAAAGGCAGACCAAGGCGAACTTTCAGGGACCAAATAGAGGGGTCCTGAAAAAAGGCCGAGACAAAAGTATCCTTAACCAATGGAACTTGTATGAAAAGGCTGATGAAACTTGAAGAAGCGAGAAATGTATGTCAGAATCGTGGTAAGTGGAAATCTGTTATCTCTACTTAACTCTGCGGGAAAATAGTGTGATTTTATGTATGTATATATTTTTTGAATACAGTCATGTTTATATTTACTGCGAATGTTTAGGAAGTACTATTACTAATTAAGTCATTTGGTTTTGTTAAGTGGAAATTACAGATTCTATGATAAAGTAAGTAAATGTTAGATAAAGTTTTTCCCTAAACATGTTTCTCGATGTTTCATCAGAATACATATGATGATTAATAGGTAAACTATTATTTTGTATGAGAAAAGTTGACTTAACATTGATAGGATTTCCTCAAAATATAATGCAATAACAAGTCAACAGCGAGAAACCAGACCAAAATATGAAGCTCTGGTCACATATGACGATGTTATTTCGGCTAGTACATAGAGCATAAAAGTAACTGGAAATCATTTTGTCTATTTTTTTAATATCTTTACAATTTTATGTTATCATCCATGTTAACACCAAGAAAATTAATTTCGTCTACTTAATTTTTTTAGTATTATTTTTATAGATTTAAGCTAATTAATAGTAGTTTATAATTTATGTGACTTTATTTCAAAGGCTGTTATCTATATTTAGTTGTTATAAAAATTGTTTTTTTTTATATATTATATTCAACCCTATACACTTTTTATCGGGGCCGAAATAAAGCAATAAATACACAGTTGTGAATGAACAATAAATACAGAATCAGAGATAACAACAATAGTTAATATGGCACGTTGTGACTTGAAGGAAATATGTACAAACAAATACAAAATAAACATATAAATATTATATTAAATCTATCGAATACAATAATCAATCAATTAGCAGTCCAATTACCATTAATAATCTTACTAACTCAAATGCTAATTTAATTAATTACTCATTTAAGGATGTCATTAATTATATTTATCTAACTTCTGTTTCAAATACTGTATTAGAAAAATATGTATAAGTAATATTTATGTAAAAAAGACATTAAGATCAACGAATAAACATTTTGGCATTTTTTATAAACCTATAAAGAAAATACTAGAAAAAACCGACTCGACTCACAAATAAATTCTCAAGCGGGAATCGAATCCGCAACGTTTGGATGTCCGGTCTAATGCTCTCCCAATTGAGGTACCCAGCCTTGTGAACAAGCTGTAGGCCAGCGTTGTCTCATCAACGAGTGGAATATCCTCCCGTATTCGAAAGAAACTTTTACAAATGTTTGGTTTGGATAATCGTTTAAGATGAAACAGCCTCTTAGCTTTTATGGTTTCTATAAATTTTGCATTTGAAAATGCTATATTATATGACAAATTATTTTTCCCACCAAGTTAAAACTTTGATTCGTTAAGCCTTTGCATAAAAAAACAGGAATAAGCTGCTGCTCATTTCTTAGTCAACTGTAGGTGAATGGTGTTTTCCTCTAGTGTAATTAATTTATTTATTTAGGACAACCAACAAAACTTACACTAACTGTTACAAAATTAAACTTATTCATAATATATTATATCTAAGTGCAGTTTTAATTACAGGCTGCCACGGCATGCAAACATGGACACAAACGGTTTTATATTAATGACATATACGAAAGGAAATCCAGTTATTACAAATTTAACTTAGCAGGCAACACAGAAATTGATAAAATTTCAATAGGAGGGCAATAGATCCCCAATATAATACTTAAATACCTATAACAATGGAACATTGTTTCCATAACCTACGAGATACACACGTTACAAAATCATTAAAAACCTATTCAAATATCCTTAATAGAAGATTTAATTACGTGTTTGTACTTTCCTGGTTTGTCTGAAAAGATATCGACGTTACACTTTTTCACAAAAACATTGTATTGTCTTTGTAATCTATTCATTGTAGAATGGTGACCTAGATTACTTTTGCTACGTTTGACCGAAAACGGAACGTATTTACCAGAGCGGGGCAACTTGTTGGGAATGTTCAATCGAATGGAATTCAGCAGAAATGGGCAGTCAATGACTCCATTGATTAACTTATATAAAAACACACTGTCCAATAAGAGTCTTCGATTTTTTAGACTGTCCATTTTGAAATAAAAAAGTCGTTCTTCATATGATGGAAGTTCTTTTGCTTTGTTAGTTTGATAAGAGATATGCCACAAGAAACGCTTCTGGATACGCTCGATGCGTTTATTATGCACTTCATATTGTGGAGACCAAACCTGACTGCAATATTCAAGAATCGAACGCACCAGTGATAAAAATAATACAATTTTAGTAGAGGACTTTTTAAATTCTTTCGAGTTCCGTAGTACAAAGCCCAACATTTGAAAACCTTTAGTGACTATATGGTCGGTATGTTTGTGAAAACGCAATTTTTTATCCAGAATCACCCCCAAATCACGGACTGACTCTACTTCTTCCAAAGGTTGACCATCGATGTTGTATACCGGTACAGGGATATTTTTACATCTAGTAAACCTGATGTGTTTGCATTTGTCAATATTCAAATGCAATTTGTTTTTGGTACACCACTGCCCAAGTCTGTCCAAGTCTTCCTGTAGTAAAAGCGAATCGTTACCATTCTTCACTTGCATGGATATTTTCATATCATCTGCGTAAAGGAAACATGTACTATGTTTGAGGACGGGTACAACATCGTTAATAAATATGTTAAAAAGAACTGGACCAAGGTGGGATCCCTGGGGAACTCCAGATAATGAAATAAAAGGCTCAGAGGAGAAACCACCGAGGACAACCCTTGACCTCCGCTCACTGATGTATGACGAAAACCATTTTAAAAGAGTTCCGGAGATTCCAAAAAGAGAGAGTTTGTAAAGCAAGATTTTATGATCAACAGTATCGAAAGCTTTGCCGATGTCTGTGTAAATAGTATCCACTGACAACCGAGAATCGAGAGATTCAGAGACATATGACACAAAAGAAACAAGATTAGTGGCGGTGGAACGAGATGACAGAAAGCCAGACTGTTGAGGCGAAATCAACTGTTTGATTTGCCAAGATAAGACAGGATGTAGCAAAGTCTCAAAAACCTTGCCAAAAATGGCCAAGATCGATATGGGCCTGTAATTGGTAACTAAAGCTGTTTCACCTGACTTAAAGATTGGTACAATTCTTGCCTCCTTCCAGGCCGATGGAAAAATACCAGTTTTTAAAGATGCGTTGAAAATAACAGTTAATGGCAAAGACAACACTTCGCAACAACCGATAACGAACAAGGGTGGAATTCCATCTGGTCCAGCCCCCTTAGATTTATCCAAACTTTTAAGCACTTTCAGTACTTTGTCTTGTGAAAATTCTATACTATTTAGATAAGTTGATGTCAAAACTGGATAGTCAGAATCTGTGATTGGAAGCAACTGATGCTCATCTGGTGAATGGGTTCCATATACTGAAGCAAAATAAGAAGCAAAAAGGTCACATATGCCCTTTCCACAACTGGTCACACTATTACCGTAAGTCATGAGTGAGGGGTAGGCATAGCTGTTGCATTTTTTATTTTTTAAGAACGTCCAGAATAATTTGGATTATGTGATAGATTTTTCTCTAAATTGGTTATATACCTTAGGTAGCACGCGTTAATTAACTCTGTACACCTTTTCTTGATGGTGCTCAGGTATATATTATCTAGCGGATTCCTGTATTTGAGGTACCTCACCCTAAGCTTATGTTTCTCTTTTAAAAGATGTTTTAGTTCTCTTGTATACCAAACTGGAATTTTTTTTGAAGGCGGTTCACATTTAGGGACGTGGGTCACAATAGCGCGTCTTATTATACAGTAAAACTTATCTACCATAATATCTACGGTCTTGCATAAAGAGAGCTGTCTCCCAGGACACTGCACTCAAATATGATACAATTTTATCAAAGTCAGCTTTATAGAAATTAAACCTGTTACTTGTAATGTTCGGCGAAAGTTTTGGACATTCAACACAGGGGACATTAATTGCCAAAGGTGGATGGTGTACGTCTAGATTACTAAGAGGGAAACTACTACGGGTCACAACTGGTGGTGTTACATTTGACAAAACGAGGTCTAAAATCCTACCTTTATCATTGTAAATACAATTGCATTGAGTGAGATTGTTAAGAGCTATAAAATCTAAAAAAATACCATCCAGTGAGCTTTTACCAACGTAGCTCACATCTGAAGTTACATCATGATTCCAAGTAATATTACCAAAATTAAAGTCACTCAAAATTATAGTTTTGGTATTACAATCTAATGCACGATTAGTGTTGTCGATATAATGTTCGAGAATATCTCCACGCACAGGCGGAGGAAGATAGACACCACAAAGTACTAAATTTTCTGAGGTGTTATCCCCTCTATTAATAGTCAGTTGTAACCATAAATCCTCACACTTACTTTCTAAATGAATCAACCTATGCGAAGAGATACTCCTAGCCACAGCAATAAGTACACCACCCCCAGATTTGTTATGATGAAACCCACTAGTTTCACGATCGCGTCTGTACACAACATAGCGGTCATCAAACAACTCTGAATCAAATACTGTGTGATTCAACCACGTCTCACATAAGACTACAACATCATAGTCACAACATAAAAGGTTCTTGTAAAAATCAGAGGTCTTCGTGCGAAGACCCCTGACGTTTTGGAAATAAATATTTAAGCTATTGAAAATTCACTGTTAACTAATAATACACTATTTAAAAGACAATATACAAAAAGTTTACTGAAGTTTATCGAGTGTACACGAATTACGCACAAGAACATACTCAGACGTATCCGTTTTACGCATATATATGCGGCCACTACGCACCCACACATGTTTATAATTTAGTTCTTTAGCTCGTGCGCGTGCCGAAGCGTGAAGAAGTTTGTTCTCAGGCGTCAAATTTTCAGCCACATATACTGCTCCATTTTTATCGGATTTGAATCCCAAATGACTAGTGTTTATTCTGTCCAGAGGATGATCTTTATTATACTTTATGACTGCCGCCAGAAGAGTATCTCGGGTTCGTGGACTGTTCATTTTAATCAAAATTGAACGTGGTCGAGGGCTGTCGGGGTTTTTCTTGGCGATGCGCGAACAATAAAATATATCTGAATCGTTTACAGGACAGGATACTGCTTTCCCCAGCTGCTTAACTATAGTCAGCAAGTTTTCCGATTTGCTTTCCGGTACACACTGTATCTCTAAATTTGAAGCACGGGAAACCTGTTCGAGTTGGTTGAAACGACTGGTTATAATATTCAGGTCATTTCGAAGCGATTCATTCTCCTTAGTTATACATGCCATTTTGGTATTGCAAGCAGTAATATCCATCTTGATTTTATCAAAGGTTTCGCTCATATAATTAATTGACTCTGTAAGAGAAAGTATTTCGCCACTAAAAGCCTTTAGCTGTTTGTTTATGTCGCTTTTTATTTCGTTTACACCTTCCTTAATCAGGCAACGAATTTCCTCCTGAACAATCGACCGCAACTCGGTACGTGTTATACAGGAACACGGATGAGTGACACTGGAGGCAACCGCAGCAGGTTCACTTGTTGGTTCCGTTTTCTTACGGCGCGCAGTTACGTTTACGTTGGTATTGGAAACAGTAAGCACCGATGGACTACATGACCGTACTGGCGTATTCGAGTTATCACTTCTGGGTCTTTTGTTGCGGCATTCGGGGCATAACCATTTCTCCTTTATCTCTGTTGAAAACTTTTTTAACTCGGCAATGGGTATATTAACACACAAGCTGTGATATATCGATGCGCAGGAACAACACTCCAAACAGTCACGATCTCTATTTTTAAGTGACGAATTACATGCGGCGCATTGACTCATTTTTGTTTATCATATAATAATATTTAGGCCCAAAAACAATAGAACAAAAGACCAATATGAGATCGGTAATGTGTTCGTCCTTGCGGCGATACAATTCCGTGTGTAGCCAGCCAAATCCGCTATCTTTCTTTGCGATGGAGTAGTGCGGCACAAAACGCGGCAACCGTAGCAGCTCGTAGTCGAACTTCGTAGTTATGAGCTACGAGGGAGTTGCTTGTAGGGATATGTAATTTCGTCGCTACGCTTCCAGCGATCGTGGCCGAGCGGTCAAATCGCCGGTATCCACTCCGGCGACAACGGTTCGATCCCCTCGAAAATCACCTTCTAAACAAAAATGCAATTTTGCGGTTTTCTTCAATACGGGGTCTCCGGAGCAGGCCAGCAGCAGCACAAAACGAAGGCAGGGCGAAGCCCCAAGGCACTTCACAATTTAATAATTTCAAACAGAAACACCGTTCACACGTCCATTCACAACGAGACTTTGAATCGATGTGAATCGATTAATCGCCATTTTAAACACCCTTAAGTGCGAAAGATTGGTATTACTCTACTCTGCTCTTATTATATTCTTATTGAAACTGAATCAATCTAATTTATGTGAATAAAACCAAGTAGAATAGATGTTCTGATATAGTTCTTATATATTTTTGTAAATGCATTGACCTTATGAAGTCTAACGTAAAAGTGCAGCGAGATCTAAAATGAATGGTGGCGCCATCTTTTGATACGTTTTTACACTTATAAATTGACAGCTGTGTCAATTGTACAGAAACTATATTCACAAGTTGAATAATGTTTTCCATTGTTTTACTAATTGACTTATATATAGCTTTTGAACTAACTTTTCTTCCGTGAATGGCAAATTTGTCGGAACTACAGTCCACCACATTGCATAGCCAAACAGGGCCAGCCAAATTAGTGAGCTACAAGAAAAAATTTTCAGACATGGGAGAGACAAACGATTTTTGCATGCTGTTAACCTTTGTTGTTAGAATGAGAGAAACAAGAGATTGTATTTGATAGATCAGGAGTTAAATGGCGAAAGACTATATCCATTAACCCCTTGTAGCCCAGCTTTGTGTTAAATGCGTTATTTCTCTCTCTGTCACGCTATAGAGCATTATATAATGCTCGCGGATTTTAGTATCGTTGTCGCGCGTATGATATAATGCTCTCGGGTGTTGAGGGGTTAAAAAAATAAAAATATATAGCTAATTTCCTTACAGTACTATGTAGAGCACGATATTGCACGGTCTAACAGCTGCTAATGGTGCTCTATGTAGAGTATTTGGTGAAGGTGCAAGGTGTGTCTGCATTTATTTTCGGGCTGTGCATATTGCTTGTGTCTTGCGGAAGTCAGCAATATAGGTAATTTTTATTTTATTAATATAAGAGATGTTTTTAACCATCTTATACACTATACTACACACGTGCTAAACTGACACAAAAACACTGACTTTTTCAAGTTTTTATTTATTAGCCTAGCTTAGAGTCAGCAAAGTAAGGCTTTTGTTATGGATACCAGCGAAAGCAAATGGCGCTTTCCATTTCCTAACTCGCCACCATTTGTAATGAATTTGTTAACTTTCAGTAAAGAAGGTAAATACTCAAGCGATGGCTACATCATGCGTCATGCTCGTGAACGTGTGCTGCCTTGGGAGATGGGTCTGCTTTAAACTATAGTATTATTGACATGTACCTACTTAAAGTACATCCTCATGTTGCTCTCTTAAATTTGTCATTTAGATACTTATTTAAAACAGATACTTGTTGACTTCGTTGTAATCAACGATGTAATGAAATCATAACACTTCTATTTTTGTGATAACAGAATAATATTGTTTTTTGTGGGTTATGCATGGTGACGATATATAACATTGTAAATGTCGTTACTTCTGTTAAAGCTGATGAGTTTCTTGCGCCCACTCTTCTCGTCAGTCAAAAGACGTCCTGAATTGGTGGTAGGTTAAAATATTGGACGATTCAAAACAACTTATTTTAAGTGCATTTAGAGAAAGTTATTTACATACATTAAAATAAAAAAGTCGGTTTTTTTTTTTTTTTTTTTTTTTTTTTTTTTTTTTTTTTTTTTTTTTTTTGCCTGTAAAGTCGGTTTTACGGGCGAAGATTTTACGTGACAACGTCTTTTTCTCGGTAGAATATTTATTGATATGAATATAATTAAATTGCACAATGCGCGCGGCAGACCGATCATAGTTGAGTGGGAGAGAGACGCAAGGCATTCGGCGGGCCTCTCTCTCGTTCGGTGACTCATCGTAACGTTACCGAGCGTTACACTTTTTCATAAGTGACTCCCAGCCGCAACCAATTTATAAGACGTTATCACGTCAAAAGGATCGAAATAAAATTAAACATTGCCAGTTAACTTCTGATATGGCACCTATAGACTTTCAACAGTAATGTTCTGACGTCATATTTTTATCAAGAGCACTCGTGCAAGTTATCATTAATTCGTATTGGGGTTTCCCGAGATTTCTGTCACCCCCGACCCGTCGATTGATATGTGATAGCCTCAAGTAGTAGTTTTGTTTGCCCAAACATTTCATCATAATCTGAACAATAAAATATTATTAGCAGCCGATATCTGGGAACGACTGACGACTTGGCATTTTGACCTCTAAGTTGTTGTTTATACCATTTTCCGAATGAATAATTTATAGAGGATAATGTAAAACATGACCGTGTGTATGACTGCCGCTGCTTATCTATTGGTGGGCGAGTGGGATCCCGTATCGTTTCGATTACGATACACGTAATAACAATAGGAATACTACTAAACACTGTTATTTATGTTTAATTAAGAGGAATAATATATCATGTATCATTAGACAACCGTTTGGTGCAACAGTAGCGATCCTGCCTTTCGCACCGACGATCTGGGTTCGAATACCGGAAGGAGCAATGTTTGTGTGATGAATACGAGCATTTGTACCTGAGTCATGAATGTTTAGATATATTCTATAAATATAACACATATGTATCATAAGTACCTATGTCTATCTGTTACCCTAGTAACCACAGCACAAGCCTTACAGCGCTTACTTTGGGCTAGGCTTATTAGTGTGAATGTAAGTAATATTATTATTATTATTAAGTGTTTACGTAGCTACAAAAAATATTGAATTTTATTTGTAGTGCGCTTTTTTTCTTTAAGAATATTTAGAAATAAACAATAAACACACACACAACCACGCACGCACACACGCACGCACGCACACACACAACGCACTTACTCATACAAGCACAAATTTTATAATTTTGTTTTATATTTCCTTATCGGCATGTAGAAAAAGTGTAAATGAAATGAAAATGTTTTTGCAAGAAATCTCTAAATAACATGCTGTGTTAAGGAGACTCTTTCTGGCATATGTCTTAAAAAGAAGAGCCCACTTTTGAATATCTATTGAATTAATTTTTTAAATAAATAAACATATTAAGATTCATTTTTCCTAATCACCTTTGTTCAATTTCCCTTTTAATGGACTAAACAAATTATTTTTATATTTCCTCATCAACTTTGATTAATGTCTTTTGACAACTTTTCTATTTTTCTGAAGTTTCACTTCTGCCGAGTGTTAATAAAAGAAAGCTATGTGTGTGCAACACATAGTTTGTTTTTAATTTGTAACGTACTTGAATATGACCAACCGTTGAGAACCTCCGTAAGTGTAGGTTAAATAAACTAATCATTGTGCAATTGAGTACAAAATTGTGAATAAAGCATTGTATTATTTGAGTGTTTTTAAGCTAGATTTACCTAGCTACCTATGGATTTTAAAGCACACTAAGTAAATATGTTAGGTGCAAAAACAAGATTAAGATTTAGCAAAGCAACGCGGCGGTAACTTCGAATTACAAGATGATCTGTTAACTTTAAAATCAGTATGTTTTAAGCCTACATTTCATTTTTCTGGCGAAAGATTCAATTACATGCTTTTTGTAATGCAAAAAATTAAACTCAAAAAATAATTAAAGTGTGAACAGCATAAAAACTGTTAGATGAATAAGAAGACAGTAAAAAATATTGAACTTTTAAACGAGCCGATTTTACAAAGCATTTAAAATGAAAGAAAATTAAGAAAGACAGAAAGAAAAAAAACACTAATAATAGAAAATTTTCGCCTCAGATGCTATTTCAGAAAATAAAGACAGTAGATTTAGCTGATTGTGGATAAAATCCTCAGGGCCTAGCGTTCATGGCGTCTGACCCGACTGGTCATTAATAATAAAATTTCAAACATTCACACCAATAAATCAATCTCGATCAAAGTTAGCTACAGTTGGACCACCAGTCTTGCAAACCACATTTTGAGAAAATGAAATTGTTAACGTTGGCATCTCTTTACATCTTTGCAGCCTTTTTAAATAATTCAGAATACTTTTTACATTCATTACATTACTTTTAAAGGCTGTCAAACGTCCAGAGACCCAAATAGGCTACCAGTCCCCAAACATGCGAGTCATATATACAGTGTAAATTGCTCCCCCTTATGGCAATCCAAATATTTAATAGAATACCGCCCGATATAAGAAATTTATCACGTAAAACTTAAAGCTTTTCAAAGACATTAATGATATAACAAGATAAATTTAGACAAGTTTTTACACTATAAAATATATAATTATTAATTTAATAATTTTGACATTATACTATTGATTTTGCTTGTTATAAGAAATTTTATAGGTTATATTGATGACTTAATTGTAATTAAAATTAACTTTATTAAATTAATGAGTAATGTATTTATAATGAAGTTTTAATTGAATTGCAATTTAATTGTTTTGACATTTTATTATTAATGTTATAACAAAATTAAGTACTGATATGACGATAAATTTAGAATTTAATCACTGTAAACGTTTCAAGCATAATAAAATTCTTATTCTTCTTACTAGGGTAACGGACAGACATAAGTAGGTACATATATAGGGTTGCCATCTCTAAAATTTGGAAAACAGGACAAGACGCGTGAAAAACCCGGATTTTAGAATCCGAAAGTCGGACATGTCAACAAGATCTTTTAAACATATTCAATGTAATAAAAAACAGTTGAAAATGTCATTAATCACCTTTTATATTCATTCATTATTTTACCAAAACAGAATCATATTACAATTTGTTACAAATTGTTTATATAAATCAGCTTTTTTAATTCTTGAAATAAGAAAACAAAACCTTATTAAAATATATAACAAAAACATATATTTAATGAATTAAAATCTTAAAAGTACCAACTTAGACCATTCTAGTATTCAGTCTTCCAATTTTTGTCCGTGGTTACCCAATTTATTAGGTGATAGTCAAGATTGGAACGCTAATGCAATGTTTCAATCACTATTGTCACCTCAAAATAAGATAAAACAAAATGTTATGCATAAGGAGATTAAAAAAGATGTAACATGTCAGGCATCTTTTCATCTCTGCTTACCCCTTTGCATTTGCCTATTTTTGTTCTTAATACGTTTCAGAATAGTATGTAATTTTACCGTATTTATTTAAAATATGTATGTATTTATTTACCATCGAAAGGTTTTTTAACCCTGGAAAACGCCCTTAGGCGTCTTTCGCACCTGGGAAGGAATATGCAATTTTACAAAAATTTTAATTTCCGGAAACGGCGCACAATACCTTGTTTTATTTATGAAAAAGGTGCTTAAAGTGCAAGCGCAGTTTTTGTGGCTTATTTTGGCCTAGATATAAGCATTAATTAAAAAACGCCGATGGGCGTTTTCCGCACCTGAGTCTAACATCAACTGGATTAACTGGAACGACGCAATATCTACATTCGTTAAACCGTCGCTGCGTAGTGCGGGATGCGGGTCGCGAATTCGAACGAACGAACGGCGACCGTGGCAACCGTGACGGGAGGGGGAACGATGAATATACTTGGTTCGTCGGTTGATCGTGGTGTGCGAGCATAGTGCGTGTCTCGCGTTCGGCCCATTTTTTTTTATTTTTTTTATTTTTCAAAACCCGGTCTACAAATGAAACCTTCCCCGGACGCTCCCCGGATGCCCTCTAAACTAGGACAAATCCGGGGAAACCCGGACGGATGGCAACCCTATACATATATGATACATAAATAGGTAATATTAATAGATATACATATAAATACCCGTGTCATACAAACTCTGACCTTTCCGGAACTCGAACCTGGGACAGTTCGACTCCGTAAGTAGTCTACCTTACCTTTAAGATTTGACCCGTTTCATGAAATTAAGCGTTTTTTCACAGACAAAAAAGAAAAAATACCATATAAAAAGTATTATTATGCACTTCAATATAATAAAAGTTAATAATGTCACTTAACGACTTTCCCAATGAACAAGTTTTTTAACAAATCGAGATCGGTTTGGAGCAAAAACTTATTCAGATGCTAATCGGAGATATCAAGGATTTCCACATTAGTTCGTTGGCTCGATTCGAAAGCGGGTCGCACCGGTCGCAGGCCAGTTCTGCTATCGCCAATAACCTTATAGTTTTTAGTTATTTTAATAAACATATATACTGAAAACTTTAAAGACTGCATAGGCACTCTGGGGCACACTAAAATGTCAAAATAAAATTTATCTTTCAACCTAAAATAGGTTTAATGCCAATGAAATTAAAGGTTGTTTTTACAATTATCCCCTGTTTGGAAGCTAAAAGGTCGCTATATAAAAACAATCTCTTTCGATCTGTCTCGTAATATTATTTTTATTACTTATAGTTTTTGAAATAGTTCTAGCAAAAACACAAAGAAGAACGGCGAAAATCGCCCTTATATTTTACAAAGCCGTCCACTATCTGAAATATGAAAAATAAATTATGGTTAAGTCTTACAATTTACTTCTACAAACACATGATTTTTAAAGACTTGAAATATAAAAGTAATTTATTTTCAAATCGCAAATAATGGGTGAATCGAGACGCTTTCGGTAGTGTAAAAACTAAACGACGAAACTCAAAATTAGATACGTTTCCATAAACTCTATTATTATCACTGACCATACTCCATATTTCAGATAGGATAAAATGAGATTGAAGTCTCAGTTCGTGTGAGTTTCATAGACAACAAAATTATCACGACAATGACGATTTGTGACAAATGCAACCGAATGCATAAAAGAAAACAGTGTCAAAACTTCCCATAAACCTCTGAGTATATAAAGTCCAACTTTGACAGTGAGAAGTTTTTTTATTGTCCTAACCAACTTAATAAAATTGCGAGTCGCTTTGAAATGTTCCGGCAATGTACCTGTTCATTTAACTGAACATTCTTAATTGGCAAATACATATTTACATTTTTTTAAATAACAGGTTTGTTACCTAGTTTAAATTTGGCGCCGTATCATCATCATAGGGATGTTTATACCGTTTATGATCAATCAGTGCTCTGTACCTCGTGATCTTTACATAGTTGAAAAACCAGTCTGTTCTTTCACTCAAACCAGTTATAATAAATCATATTAATTCTTTCTAATCATAGTTTAATTCTACAAGGTTCTATAAACTTACGATTTAAATCTTAACCAGAATATTTTGAGGTTATTTATTACACATCTCTGTAACTCCAACTTTAGAAAAGTCAAAACAATTTTTTTTTCAATATAACGGAGTTCTTCAATTATCATTAGATTTATTCCATGTACGTGCTCTTAAAATAGGGGACTGACTATGCATAGAAGTTCGCCAGTTTTCGTTTATTTATTTATAACTAGAACTTACTTAGAATGATACAGTTTCTGATTACTTGCCTCGAGCAAAAGTGCAGCTACATTTACAAGTTGCCACGGCATGCAATACAGGTTACAAGGTATATGCAAACAACTGTTAATGATTCATTTTTATCAAAGATATAATTTTATTTACGCCGGATGTTTAGAACAAACATTAAAATATAATCTATATATATATATATATATGTAAAAATCCGTCCCAGTGTTTGACGGCGATGAAATCCGAAACTACTCAACAAATTTTGATGTTTTTTTTTGAAGTGTAAACTTATTTAGCATCGTTGTGATTTGAAAGTCGATGAAACGAAAAAGCGACAGTATAAAAAGACAGACACATAAATTCATAAGATTTAACGAGGGAGAAAATGACATAGGAAGCATTCACCGAGCACATACCCTCGACCATGTGCTCGATGGCAGCATTATACAGTGTTTCTTATGTTAGTAGTGTGTAGGTACCATAAGCCTCTTGTATCATTTATCGAAAATGTAAGCTCTGAGTCTGAACAAATCTATGTAATATATACGAATAAAATGTAAAATAATTATCTAACTTTGTATCACTATGATCATAACTAAAACCTACAATTATCCTCCTCCCGAAATTTTACATTCGCCTCATTATCTTGAAACGTGTGAGTTGCACACGTGCTTTTTCATTTTGCTGGATTTGTTCTCACTTAGGATATAAGATATGTTTGGTTTCATCAGCTAGTCTTTTTATATATTTTCTGTGTTATTACTGACGGCAACTATGACGATTTTTGTTTACAGTTTACTTAAGGAAAGTAGAAATTAGGTCAAATAGTTGAAAATGTTGCAAAAAATACATAAATAACATATTTATCACCTTTCTGGTGACGTGAGGATCACGTGCTATTTGCACCTAGCAATTTCAGTGCTGTATAACATTAAAGTTGTTTACCAAGTTCAAAATAGGTTAAGCAATTTTTTTTGGATTGGTCGATGTAGGCAACGCAGAACGGGCGCCAGACAAATATATTATAATTTACTTATATTTACAGTCTTATAAAATCAGAAGTTTACACATATGCATCTAGTTCCACTATATGATACATACCTTATGAGGAAATAATAATATTTCTTACACTCACACCAATTAGCCAAGCCTTATGTAAGCAATGCAAGGCTTGTGTTATGCACACTAGGGTTACGAATATACAAACCTACATATATGAGACATAATGCCCATGACTCAGGTACGAATGCTTGTCTTCATCACATAAACATCTGCCCCTTCCGGGACACGAACCCAGGACCGTCGGTGCGCTAGGTAGGATCGCTACCGTTGCATCAAACGGTCGTCAAATATGAGTGTGGATAGCAAAAAGAGCAAGAGCCTAAACGTCAAAGCGTATAGATTGATGCGTTGTCGACTGTATGCCAGTTTTCATGGTAAAGACGCTCAGGGGTTCCGAGTTCGAATCCCGGCAAGGTCAATGTTAAAATTAAATTTTCCTATATGGGCTCAAGTCGCAGGGTTATGGTACCGTCGTTATTTCTGTATTCCATAACACAAGTGATTTAGTGCTTCAGAACAATTAATGTAATATTAGTTATACATTGAGGGTAAGGTTGGGCTAGATATTTTTTTAATCCATTGCCAGTCAGCAAGTCATATCAAATTTTGCCTTACATAATTTTGAAGTCATTACTCTTCTTTAACCTGTAACTATGTAAAGTGTACTTCTATACAATGTGTCCCGTCACCAGTGTCGGAGCCTTTAATAGTGTGAAATATGGCATTTTTTATCGACAAATTGCCCCTCAAATTTTGTTTTTCTCTTACGGCCGCCATTTTGTTTTCTTGGTAACCAAGACCTGGGCTCTCATACTAATTCGACCACCACTACTCATGTTGATGTCCTATCATCATTAAAAAGGTGTCATTTGATAGCTAAACATGTAGACAACAGTTACTCAGTTACATCATGTTTCAATTGACATGGAATAAAAAATAGAAAAAAATAATTATAGAAGAACAAATATATTTTGAGTTATTGGCTTTTTGAGATAAACGAAATTTGAGGGCCAATTTGTCGATAAAAAATGCCATATTTCACACTATTAAAGGCTTCGACACTGGGGACGGGACACATTGTATATTGCTGTAGTTTTGTGTATCACATACCGTTATCGCTTCTAATTTAGGTTTAACCTTATCAAGTGTATATTATAATTATTTCTATTTTATTATTGTATTACTGAAACACTGTTGTTGATCTATTAAATAAATACATTAAAAAAATTGGCAAAATGCCTTAACAAGTGGATCAAATAGAAAATTTAAGTTACTGATAAAAAAGAATGGAGCAACTCTTATAATAGTATTTAACTTAACTCTGTTATAATAATAAGGCAACATCACATAACATTGTTTGGATACCAAGTATATAAACCACTTGTTTTATGGAATACAGAAACCTTGACGACTGTTTGGTCCTGGGTTCGTGTCCCGAAAGGGACAAATGTTTGTGTGATGAATACGAGCATTTTCACCTCAGTCACGGGATTTACTTATGTAAAAAATACAATTAAGGGGTCTTCAAGTCAGGAATAAGTAGGTTTCTAGGCAGGCGCGTCACATCCTAGATCACATCCTCGCTTACCATCAGGCGAGATAGTGGTCAAGCGCTTACCCATTTACTATAAAAAGACTAATTGAATTTTCGATTTTGACATTAGAATTTTTGGGTATATTTTAATCATGAGGTTGCTAAAATTATTCCTTATATTTCATATATAGTAGATTTGTTAGAAAAAAAGGAATACAAATTTACAAAGCGGAATTGTAATTTCTGGTCGTTCCTTTTTATATATAATAAATGACATCAAAATTTGCTGCTTGCGCGTTTGCTATAACTAGCTTAAAATCTTGATTATTGGTGTTTTAGGGACGAAAGTAAAGAATTTTATCTACTCTAATACTATAATACAAAGATTCTAAAACTGAAAACAAAATGCTTATGACAAACATTACGTACAGGCCAAAAATAATAAAAAAAAAGTTTCATTACGATACAGGTCTTGTATGGACACCTGTAACATAATATAACTTTTTTATGATAACGATACACCTATACAACCTCCAGCTGGACCAAGGAGGTTGAACCTCTACTTTAAAAAGGTTTCAATGAACGAGTCCTCGACGACCGACGCAACACGCATGCGCAATTGATGTTTGCACCTTGGCGCCAACATTTGACATTTAAATAAAAAAAATAATTATAGAAGAACAAATATATTTTGAGTTATTGGCTTTTTGAGATAAACGAAATTTGAGGGCCAATTTGTCGATAAAAAATGCCATATTTCACACTATTAAAGGCTTCGACACTGGGGACGGGACACATTGTATATTGCTGTAGTTTTGTGTATCACATACCGTTATCGCTTCTAATTTAGGTTTAACCTTATCAAGTGTATATTATAATTATTTCTATTTTATTATTGTATTACTGAAACACTGTTGTTGATCTATTAAATAAATACATTAAAAAAATTGGCAAAATGCCTTAACAAGTGGATCGAATAGAAAATTTAAGTTACTGATAAAAAAGAATGGAGCAACTCTTATAATAGTATTTAACTTAACTCTGTTATAATAATAAGGCAACATCACATAACATTGTTTGGATACCAAGTATATAAACCACTTGTTTTATGGAATACAGAAACCTTGACGACTGTTTGGTCCTGGGTTCGTGTCCCGAAAGGGACAAATGTTTGTGTGATGAATACGAGCATTTTCACCTCAGTCACGGGATTTACTTATGTAAAAAATACAATTAAGGGGTCTTCAAGTCAGGAATAAGTAGGTTTCTAGGCAGGCGCGTCACATCCTAGATCACATCCTCGCTTACCATCAGGCGAGATAGTGGTCAAGCGCTTACCCATTTACTATAAAAAGACTAATTGAATTTTCGATTTTGACATTAGAATTTTTGGGTATATTTTAATCATGAGGTTGCTAAAATTATTCCTTATATTTCATATATAGTAGATTTGTTAGAAAAAAAGGAATACAAATTTACAAAGCGGAATTGTAATTTCTGGTCGTTCCTTTTTATATATAATAAATGACATCAAAATTTGCTGCTTGCGCGTTTGCTATAACTAGCTTAAAATCTTGATTATTGGTGTTTTAGGGACGAAAGTAAAGAATTTTATCTACTCTAATACTATAATACAAAGATTCTAAAACTGAAAACAAAATGCTTATGACAAACATTACGTACAGGCCAAAAATAATAAAAAAAAAGTTTCATTACGATACAGGTCTTGTATGGACACCTGTAACATAATATAACTTTTTTATGATAACGATACACCTATACAACCTCCAGCTGGACCAAGGAGGTTGAACCTCTACTTTAAAAAGGTTTCAATGAACGAGTCCTCGACGACCGACGCAACACGCATGCGCAATTGATGTTTGCACCTTGGCGCCAACATTTGACATTTAAATAAATTTGTTGTTATATTCAGCGTTTTATTTGCAATATTGTTTTACATATTATAGTATGAGAGTAGATAAAGTAGTGTATGACACTGTACATAACTTGGTCTTATAACACTCGTGTGATGCTATAAAAAAACTCGCCTAGGGCTCGTTTTTTTAAAACACACTCATGTTATAAGAACCCTTATTATGCAACAGTATCATAAACTACTATTATTATTACAGTTAATTCTTTTGGCTATTGAAATGCTCAGATTTAACTACAAGTGCTCAGAGCGTATTTGAAAGAAGGATGGGAAGCTGTGCTTATGTTTGTTTTTGTTTAACTCGGTGGGACATTGCTGATGAATGGACAGTGATTAATCTGGTATTATATTTAGGACAACTATAGATGCATTCGTCTCTATTATTGCAAATGCAACGGAGATCATCAGGTGTTCCGAATAAAACGGTTATAAACCATGGTAGACTATTTATCATCTCATCGGGAGGTCCACAGGGTTCTATTTTGGGACCAATTTTCTTTCTCGTCTGTATTAATAACATATTTAGATGGTCTGCAGATGGTTCGTTTTAATGATCACTGTCTTTTCGTCGATGAACTCAAATTACACAGACTCATGGCGAGCGGAGAAAATAGATAGATAAAAAGTTTATTCGCTACAACACACACATTCACATTTTATATATTATATAATACATATATAACATTACGTTAAATTAGAGACTAGAAGAACAGAAACAAACAAAATTGATAAGCACAATGACAAAAGATATAGTAACAAGGGGGAATGTATATGTTTGCAAGAGTAAAAAGAGTGTAATGGACCTCGGCAAAACACTGATTCTTAGTCGTCACTCAAAAATTAAATTCGGGTATCATTAACTGCGTTGGCAAGTCAAGAACAAGTATTATAAAAAAAGAAATATGGTGTTTGAGGCCAAAATGACCCTGTCTCAACACAAAAGCCTCTGCGTCGTTCGGAGATGGAAAAAACGAACACAGATGCGCTGTTGTTCTGACAAAGCCCTCGAGTAGACGCCACCGTTAAGAAATACAAAACAATTACAAATATAAAAAAGGTACTTACCACCGTAGCCAGGCTCGCAGCACGCCCTTCCGCCTGGCCTTCGCGTGGCGCATTCGTGCTGCAGTCAAGAGGAGCGCGGCAGCCACGAGAAGAGCACCCAGAGAAGAGAAGGCGCCCACCAGCGCCCGCCTTCGCCACCCACCACCCTCCGCCTCCAAAGCCGCCGATGACGACGCCGTCACGTCTACGCGAAACCACGACAACGCTTTAGCGGTTTGTCACAAGAGATACCAACTTTACTATTGCGTTACAAGTAACATTTTCAATAGGGTATTTGACGGGTTTTACGAAAATATCTCAAACTGTTCCATTTTCTTTAAAAATTGTCATAAAAAAATCTAAAAGTTGTAAACAATTTATATACCTTTATAATTAATTATAATTCCCACTGCTTCATCAGTTATATTTTAAATGTGTAACAATTGGTATAGGGTAAATGCCGGATAGTTGCCTCAGAGGGATACATGCCTAAGTTTTGAATACGCTATGTTAGGTATGTTGGTGGCATTCATTAGTGGTTGATTATGATTGGAAGTATCCTTCCTGCTGACCTAGGTTTCATATAAGCCGTTAAAGTAGGCACACGTGTTTTGTCCGTGTAAGCAAAAATCTTCCGCGGTGAAACTTTGACAGGCGTCGAAATTATATTGGTAAGTCATTACTAATAATATTTTTGTTATTAATTGTAGTTTCAGTCAACTTTTTGTTTTTTTACAGGCATTAGAGTTTAAATTACACTGTTCATTATGTTATATTGTTAAATAGATTTTATTTATTTCATAAATAGAAAGGGCAAATATCCGTATCAAAAAGGATAGTCGCCATTGTTACTTTTGCGGATAGTTGCTCTAAAGGCAACTATCCGTAACTATAAATTCTGTAACAAGCAGAAACATTTTTTTTTCTTTTGGTGCTCTTTTCAACTTATAGTGACTTGTTTTAAATAAAATAAATAGTCAACTGTTTTATGCACTGATTCTTAGTGAGCAAGATGCCTCGCAACTATGTATAAGCGAAAACCTAGCGTGGTGCCACGTCACATTAAAACGAAACAAAAACCAATCAAAAGAAAAAAAGGCAAAAATCGATCAGAGTCGCTGAAAAGATATTAAAAGGGAAAAACGCTAATTCAGAAATATTGCGCAGAATGTTTTGATTTACAATTTTAGTTTTAATTTTATCGAAATCAGATTGAATTTAATGTAAGATGTGTCAAATGTGGTTGCATGAAACTTGTTCTACATTCAAAACCATTGCATGAGATGTGGTAAGTTAAAAACCCTGGCTACTGGTGATAATTAATGCTAATGCCATATTTTTCTATCTTTAAGATAAATAAAAAATATTTCATTATTCCCTAATCCAATTCAAAATTTCGAGACCAGACGAGTAATTTTATAGTTTAAAACTTTAGGATTAGGATTAATATTGTGGTAAATACTTAAAAAATAATCTCAGTAAATAATAAAGGCTTACTATAACTTAAATACTTAAAATTAATTGAAACTTATCTAAATGAAAAATAGAGAGCCGTCTATCCTTACACGAGGAAAGTATCTCCCGAAGCATTTTTAAAGTTAGGCTACTATCCGCTATAGTAGGCAACTATCCCCTTTTTGAGAGGTCAAATCGATCGGGATTTACTCGAAACATACATTAATTATGTTTACAAAAATAGGCTCTTATGAAAGTTTAAAGACCTATGTTTTAATATTGATGTCGAATTGTTCTTAATAAACATATATTTTTTAATTATGGAGCTTTTTTAAAAAGTTGGTCAACTATTCGGCTTTTACCCTATTGTCTTGTACGCCCCTAACTGTTTCCACATAACATCAGCACTATGGCAGTAACATGCTGTGGCATTATGCTGAGTGGAGGCCCCTTCGGTAACATATTAATAATTTCTACCTATAAAAATATATTATATATAAATTATAAGTGTTTTATACTCCAAATAAATACTTTTTCTATCAATAAAAAGCCCGTCAAAACGCCAAACACACTTCTATGCAAATTACTTGATCTCATGACGTCACCTGCTAGTAAACACACAGTACGAAAACTTAAATCTGACAGTTAACAGTAAACAAGCATGTGACGTCAGTCCAGATTCAGCGAATCCCGTGCATTTTTAATTACGTATTCAAACGTGAAAGTTTTCTATCAAAAATCAAATATGTTTTAAAATAATTATGGAATAAATTTGTAATAAAAATGTTTATTGTTAAGCAAACAACCATTTGATTAATATTTTACCTTAAATTTACATATTTTACTAGTACAGCTGTCAACGTAAAATAGATTTGAGGGAAGTTGTTGATTACTAATTGCACAAAGATTTCTGTGACTTTAGAAATATTCAGTTGTACACTTTATGATATAATTGCAAAAATAAATTATTTATTTAAAGTCTATCATACAAACATTAACTCAAAGGCGTAAAAATATGTTTACCCATTTAAAAACTTACACTCAGTGTAGATCACTTTTGAATTGAAATGTTAGACGATAGTACTTTTAAAATTAGCCAGTTAATATTTTGAAAATATTAATCTAATATTCGCTATCGTCAGATAACAAAGTATCTAAATATTAGACAGGAGACCGTGGTGAATTTATCTTGGCGTATGACAATTAGATTAATAGGTAACCTGTCAATTCAATTTCAACTTCAATGGTAAACGGTGACGAAAATTTCACGAGTCCTCAGTAAAAACATAAAAAAATATCAAATATATTTTTTCTTTTATTAGAACGACTGAATTATTACCCTCGATTTATGAAGAACTGGAGAAAAAGTGATAAGAAACTCTAACAAAATATATACAATGTAGTCAGATAAATTATTTTAATAGAAAAATGCAAAAAGTATATAAAATTATAAAAAAATACAGTGCCGTAGCTAAGGTTTTGTCTACTCACTGAACAGCAGCCTCTTGGTGACCTTGCTCCGCATGAAGTCGCCTTGGACCCAGGGCGCGCGGTTCGTCAAGGCCAGCTCGTACGAACCGGGGGGCAAGCCTTGCAAACGACACGCCACCTCGTACACGGACGCCCGGTTCGAGCAGTTCTGACCCACATCTTTGCCCGGACATTTTTCCTATACATCACAATACTATTACTCACTACTCGCCACTACAGAGTACTTCAAATTATACGTGAAACCATAAACTTTTCAGGAGCTAAAACCCAAAAAGGACTGACCACAAACAGAGGACAAGTTAACTTTATTAAAGAAAGCTCCACTACAAATTTCAAGAACAAGCCTTACTCAATCCTGGGTACAGGGCCTAACTGGACCATTTTAATGGACACGCATGAAAAGCACTATAAAATCCCAGGGGTTGAGAGTGTTTCATCATCCAGACAGGACATATTTCTTTTTTCTAAAGCTACAAAACGGATAGTAGAGCTTACAGTGCCGTGGGAAACTAAAGTACCTAAAGATAACTCGAAGAGACAAATATTATGATGAATTAATAAAAAACTGTAAAATATGTATGCTGTGGAATAGAAGCGAAAGGTATACCAGCAAAATCTCTGTATAACCTGTTGAAAGACCTTGACTTGTCCAGAACTGCAGTATGTTCTATACTAGAATGAGCATCTAAAGATGTATTAGCAGGTTCATACCAGATTTGCCTGGGCAGGGAGAAAAACACGAATAGTGACTGTTAGTGTTGATTACATCGGAAAAGGGCCCCTTAAATCTACACCCGTGTCACATGTCTCGGGATCTGCTCGGAGTTTCTCTTTTTGCCTCACGACGAACCTAGCACTCGCACGGTGACTCCATAGTATGCAAGGAAGTTCGTCTCTCTTCTCTTTATTGTAACTAGGTCGATGCAGTCGCTAAGTATAAAGCTTCGCTAGCACCACATATTAGAGCGAAGTGCTTTTGTTTTCAATGAGAATGACCAACAACTTCGCTTTCATGATGAAAAAAGTAGATTTACCCGATTGTGACGAATGTGGAACAATGGAAGATTTCTTTTTAAACTTGAATAGTAAAGCGCTTGACCGCTATCTCGATTGATGGTAAGCGACGATGCGATCTAGGATGTAAAGCGCTTCCCTAGAAGAAACCTATTCACTCCTATTCACGTGATTTGAAGACCCCTAAATTGTATTTATCAGGAAACACAGAAAAGCAGAGTTCCACTCGGAATATGTTCAGCACTTGTTGGAGTGCGCCAAATTAATAAGCCAGCGTCGAACGCTGATGACCGCTTTGGATATCAACAAGTGAGATTTACGCATTTTCCAAAGCTTGCTTAGTGAACCAACTTCCAGTTCCGTCAAATATGTTTGTTATATGGTCAGTCATCAATCAAGTGTTCTATTAAATATTTTTAGTAGGTTTAGGATACGAAAGGATTGACCTATCATGTTTGATATAAATCCTTTTAAAGTTAAAATAGATAAAAACAATCTACTTTATTGCACTAAAATAATAATAATATTACTTACTTACACACCAATTAGCCTAGCCCAAACTAGGCACTTTAAGGCTTATGTTATGGATACTAGGGTAACATGTTATGGATATAGGATATACATACATATATGATACATAAATATCTTAAATTAATAGAAACATATGTTTATACATTACACAAACATCTGCCCCTTCCGGGACTCGAACCAGGGACAGCAGCACCAAAAGGTCGTCAAAATAGTCATATTTGTACAATAAAAACTGTTAATTAGCAACGGTGATCCTTAAAATTATTTTCCTCGAGTTAGCTGTGAATATGAGAGTTAATGAAGAATCGTGAATAGATTTTTTAAGATGACATAAGTAATGTACGTATCTTGACTTGCTCGTAGTAATAGTTGTATTCTCTTAAATGAAAATTAGTTATGAAAATTGGATCAAGTTCACAAATAGCGTCAAATACAGAAACATTCAAAACGAACCTTAAAACTTTGGTGTTATGTATCACATTTAAATGTTTGTAGAAATAACTTTTCGTTTAACTCAAGTTTTTATTAAAGCCTGTTTGTTCTTATTTATAAAAAAAAGAGTTTATATCTCAAAAGTATGTGTAATAATAATATTCCTTGCATTTATAACATATAGAGTCTTGCAAACCACTTTTTAAGAAAATTAAACTGTTAATGTTCTCTTTACATCGTTATAATAAAAAAGGATATTTGTCCAGAGACCCAAATATGTAGCGAGACCCCTCTTTTCCACTGGGCAATTTGGGCAAATGCCCAGGGTCCCGTAATCGGGCCACTAGTTCTTGCCAGATCACTAAAGGAATACCGAAATTTATTACTAAAGAACTTTTTTAGTAACAGTAAATCGAACCTCAATTAGGGACTATATTATCGACTTGTTTATTAGCTATTGCATAAGCGAAACGACTCTAGTCTCGCCCAAAAAAAGGCTTTCCAATTTCAGCATGCTTAGATAATTTTAAATATGTGTGAATCGTCCCATTTTAATTAAAGATTATCTATTAAACTATTGACTGTCCATAAAAATCTGAAACCTTGTTTATCTACTTTCTTTGTCTATTTTAGTTATAAAAAGTGTTTTGTCAAAGTCATAACCCCATTATTGGTATATGCCCAGGGCCTCCAGTATGTTAAAGACGGCCCTGTATGTAGGCTACTAGTACCAAATGTGCGAGCCAATTATTGCTCCTTTATGGCAATCCGAATATTTAATAGAATTCCGACCAATATAAGAAATTTTACCATTTAAAGCTTTTAAAAGAAAACTTAATAAATGGCTCGTTTTTCAATTGTCATAGAATTACTTACAATGTAAAATATAATCATTTATTTAATAAATTTGTTTTTTTATAAAACTTTATTTGCTATAAGAACCTTCTGGGACTCAAACCCAATATCGTCGGTGCGAAAGGCAGGATAGCTACCGTTGCACCAAACGGTCATGTGTGTGGGTAAAGGTTCCCGATTACATAATAACATCTTATATTTAAATGATTGAATATCGGAAGTGATCTTTCGCAAACATAGATAATATTCGCTATCACTCGTTTGCCGGACGAAACGAATCGTCAACAACACGTCAGTGTATGCAAAAATACTACGCAAATACTAAAATCGAACTTATGCGAATTTAAACCTAAAATCAAAATTCTAGGGTTAAAAATGCTATGTTTTTGGAGTTTAACTCCTTAAGAATCGTTTCATATATAGCGCACGGTATGTAAAATAGATGGGTAGTAAAATCAAACGTTAACAAAAAGTGAAGGGTCACATTTGCACTCTCTTTATTTCTTAATATACATGTAAAATAAATTTTATCAAATTAATATGAATTCATTTACTCCCTTTGCCTATAAAATAATATTTTAAGATAATCCTTTTTAAAGAGTAAACTCCTTTCAACTTTTTTAACAATATGATATTTCATAGTCTACTCCAAATCTCAGAACAATAACTAAAGCTATAGAAGGAGCGCTAAAATAAAAACTGTATAACAGCTCTCGTATTCACTTAAAGTAATCTAACATAAATGGGTAAGAGCGAAATAGACAACAATTGTAAGGTTTTATTTTCACGTCATTGTCACAAACTCTCAAAGTACAAATGTCAAATGGTTGTAATTTGGTTGTATATTATACTACTAAATTAAAAGTACGTCTTTGATGAACGTGGTTTCTGAAGTAAGACCAAATTCAATGCGGTCGTATTACAGTGGCCGAACAGCTTTGTGAGCGGCTAGCGTAAAATTATATTATTTTACAAGGAAGTTCGTGATAAAATAACGAGAAAGTGTGCATATAGACGCTTCAAACATCTTAGAGTCCGCGTCCAGGATGGCTTGTGTTGTTCCAGACTGCAAGTCTCATATATCACGAAAAGAAAATACGGATGAGGTGTTATCATTTCATCGGTGAGTTTGGTTTCTAAATTCTCATATTTTGACAATATAACAACGGGCTATTCAGAAAATTGTAGTAAATTAATATTACAAATAGATTGCTCCATGATTTTTGGTTTAAATTGTCTTATTTTCATGCCTTCTGTTTTGTATATGATAGTATGATAGTGATGTGTTCTTTGTTATCGATGTCAACATTTTTGGTTTTTACTTTTTGCTTTAGTTTTCCCAAAGATGAACCTATTAGAACTGAATGGATACGCCGTATATCAAGGATCAATTGGACACCGAAAGCGCATAGTCACATTTGTTCGAAACATTTTAGACTACATTCATTTGAGCCACATGAAAACATTTGATTTCGGCGGCTGAAAGCAAATGCTATACCCACATTACATTTACAGAACATGAAATTGCTCCTTTTTTATTCCAAACATTATCTTAGTCTTGCTTTGTCATATAATTATTTCGATCCTACCAATAAATATTCAGATTTTCAATTAACATTTTTGCGGCGTGTATCCCAAATAATAATGATAGGTTATTTACAATAATATTTTTGTGTTTCAGAAACCACTATCGCATTAAGAAGGAATTATGAACCACCAAGTAAACGCCCCAAATCTATGACCACAGTTGAAACAAATACTGATTCCGATATCACTGAACTGATATCTAATTTACAGAAAATTATAGCAGATTATAAAAAACCAAATTGGAATATTAAAAAAAGAGTTAGAAAGGATTAAAAAGACCAGCAAGTGACGTCTTCGCAAAATAAACACTAACAAAGAGAACATTAAGGAGCAACGCGAAGAAATCTCAACTCTATAACATTTTGATAGAAAAATTGAAACAAGAATATGTTCAAGCCGAATACCTAGCACTTTTAGTGTGTAAACAAAAATGACAAAAATTCGCGGCGAGAACTGAACTCAATTCCGGAAACAGCGTTTAAAAAATGTTTTAAACGATTAAGTTAGCGTAAGTGTATCGTTTCTGAAGGAGCATACTTTGAAGGTGATAAAATAAATTTGGATGAATAACAAACATTGTGTATATTATTGATCTTTTCCCGGTACTTTCTTGACAGAGTAGTATATAAAAATAATAAGTAAATATGTATAAAATAATAGTTGGTTAATTTAATTTAAATAATCGATTAATTTTCTTTTAAAATTTTTCCTCTTTTTTAATCTATACCTATTAAAAACTTAATGTTGAATGCAGTGTTCACTAATGTACTGCTAGAGGTCTAGCAGCTAGCTAAAATAGAAACATGTAGCCTAATATGATATACCTATACAAAGTGCAATTTTTTAACTGTACCTACCTGGTTGCTCTAGATAGAAATCTAATAAATAAATTGGTTCGAGTCCAAAATTCTACTCATGAATACTGCATTATAAAATGTTCATATTGCAGATTCTACACGTGTTTATTATGACACATTACCGTCCGTTCTAGTGTCATAGACATACCAACGGCATATTTTTTTTACATGTTTTTAATTTTATTTTTATCGATAGTAATATCGATGCCGTTACATCTTTGACGTAAAGGAAACTAGTGACTACCTTATAAATTACGAAACAAAATTTGTATACTTATTTCTTTCTTCCACATTTACAACTGTATAAGTCAAAATAGTACGAACTAACGTATTGTGTTGTTATTTTAGCACTCCTTCTATAGCTTTAGTTATTGTTCTGAGACTCCAAATACTTTGTTTATGGATTAAATTAGCAAGTAAAGTCACTGTGACACTTTACGTCAGAGCAAACAGCGGTCGCGAAGCTTGCTATGTGTCTGCTGATCATAATATGTAAATAAACCTGTTTACCGACCTCCAACATGTTAACTTTATGTTGTACATGTTAATACTTAGATGCTTAATATAGTCTATCTATATATATATATATATAAAAATATCATGTCACAGTGTTTGACCGAGATGAACTCTGAAATCGATTTTGATAATTTTTATTTCGTTTTGTTGGATTTGTTCCGACTTAGGGTAGGTTTAATTTTTAACACAGCAACATGTGGCCATGTCAGTTAGTAATTTTATTTTAAATTTCTATAGAATTAGATTAAATTTAAAATTTATTTTAGTATAATTTAGAATTTGATTTATTTTTATTTAGACACATTTGATTTATTTGGTGGTCTTTTTTGTTTAACACTTTTTTATAAATTACAACAAATATCCTTTACCTAGAGGGCCCATAAAGGTATTTTTTTTGTAACGTCTTATGGAATGCAATAAACAATTTGAATTGAAACAATTGGAATGGGATAGTATAGTGGTTATGGAATAATATACTCATATATATTTAATGCCTATCATTTTAGCATTCCAAATACTAAGACTTTTATATGTTTACCGGTCAGTATTTGAACGTGCGTTTTCTAGCGATTTGCGACGTCTGGCAGACAACACTAGCATTCAACAGTCGACAATTTGATGCATCGGTAGAAATCTTGCCGTCCCGGTTTTGAGTCCCGGAAGGGGCAGATGTTTGTGTAATATATATACAAACATCTGCCCAAACATTTATATCCGAGTCATGGGTATTTATATATATGTATATATTTCTATGAATATTACATATTTATGTATCATATATTTACGTCTATCTGTTACTCTAGTATCCATAACACAAGCTTTACAGTTCTAACTTGGACTAGCCTAATTGGTATGAATAAAGTTATATTATTATTATTCTAATCTCCGTGATAATGAAGTTCAGAATTTGAATCTAACAATTCATTCAACATGTTTCTACCATATTTAAGCTCTCTAACTGTTTTTGTTGAGGTGGATATGGACAATGGCACAAAAGTATAGAGCATAGAGTGATAGTTGAAGCATTTGAAATATGGGGTTGGAGAATAATGGAGACAATATTTTGACAGCAGGGGTGCAGAATGAGCAGCTGTTTGAGAATGTAAAGAAAGAGAATAATTGTATAAGATACCACAAGGAATAGAAGAGGACGAATTATGGGTTATCTTATGACAACTTCATGGAAAATATAAATATAAATTAATATTAGACATCACATCTGATTAAAAGTAATCAAATTAATTAATTGTTTAATACTGCCAATACTGGCCAATATAGATAAATTCGCTTTCTACGTTGACCCAGCCGGAGAGCGAACCTGAGACCTCGGAGTGGAATTACCATTAAAATTGATAAGCGAGCCACTTTACTACTGAGGTTGATAACGTAAGAGAAAGAAGAGAAGACTAAGAGTAGATTACATTGAACAAAAAAAGAATATTTATGTATCATATTAAGTCACATAAGGTTAAATGAAGATGTGGAATCGCCCCCAGGGGAAAGAGCTACATCAATATATTAGAGAGTGAGGAATATTGATGATAAAATGTTGAACAAGTATTTGAAGAAGCAGTTACTTACCTCCTTACATGACGCGTCAGACAAGTAATAAAGCTCCATATCATATTTAGAGGCTGGTACAGGATATGAGAAGAATGTTGCTGATATGTAGTCTCTGAAATATCATTTTAATTTTAATTTTTACATCAACGCTATGTCCAGTGGCAATGTCAATAGTTATATTTAACACAAACAAGGTTAAGTTCCTCTAAAGTCAACAAATTTTTATTATGTGATGTGAGCTTTAAGTTTCTGCACAAACCAGTTATACGACAATGAACCTGATTTAATAAACACAAATATTGTCAAGCATGTAACCAAACTGTTGAACAAAGACTAACAAATAAATGGTGAAAAGCTAAATGTTTCGGCACAGAATAATTTTATTTTACAGAGTAAAACACTGATTTTTTTTCAACTTAAATTGCATCTCATGTCGCAAACTGGCATTTGCCATAGCAACTTGGTTATTGAGCAATGACATTAACATTTTATTCATATGCTGACTTGTTATCAACCTATTTTAATAACATATTTCCAGTAGGGAACAGGCTGTAGATAGGGCTACTAAAACTAAGGAGCTTTGCTATGGCAGGCAGTATATACAGCAAGCAGGTTGGAGACTATAATTCAAAAAGCTATTTATTTGTAAAGGGAGAGGTTTACGGTGATCAACACCCATATCATCAGTCACTTTTTACGACATATTTAAGTGTTCAGAGTTGGTGGTGGCCTGTTAGTGTTAGTCTGTAAGACACCATGCTACATATAATTTGTGAGATCATAGTTCTCTGTTGAAGAACTATTAATAACAAAGATAGCCTCTTGACATAACTGAAATAGGTCTATCTCTCACTTAGGCTGTTTCATAAAGATTACAATAACAAAAATTCAATCTCATTGTAGTAATTGTATGACAAATTACCAATACATAATGATTAACTTCATCTTTCAACATGTGTAACTTTAGTTACTGTCACTTTTATTTTAGTTAACTTTTTAAGTAACCTGTTGACAAATGATGAAGTTAACATTTTTATGAACAATGTTCAGCTGTGGCTACTATTTGCTTAAATAAAACTTGCAAATGTTGTTGATAAACATCATGACATAAGACAAAAGTTAAATAAAAAAAAAACTTCTTGTTTTCTATTTGTTTTTGAATAATATAATGTTAAGTGCCAATAATGACATATGTTCAGATTAATATTGATAAACATTTGACTGTCAAGTGTTTAATGATACTTGTTACTTTGACTGTAGTTTATTATCAAGTTAGTTAATCATAAGTGTTTGCCAAGCACAAAGATAGAAACTAATAATCCTTTCCATTATTCTGAGTAAAAATATAAAGGTCTTACCCATGATTAACTTCTTTGCCAGTAATCTCAGAACCAGAGAAAGTCATCATTGTATAATTATTTTCTATTTTATGGTAGGAGATATTCCTCAGGGAACCATGTGACTTTAATACATTTTCAAGTCTGTAGCAGGCACTGAATATCAGATCTAACTCTGTATATAAACATACCTGTGGACACATACAAATATCTAGAATAATTAAAACTTTCTCATATTTAAATCTACATTATCAGAGAAATTGTTTTATAAAAGTGTACCTATCTTATGTAGTTTTAGTAAAAACAAAATGTTCAATATACTCACAGAGCTACAATTAACGTCATTATTATGAAAATATTCTGTTTTCGCTGAGTGTTTGTTGAGGTGAGAGCAAGCTTTGGGATTTTTACGGTTGTAATATACTTCGATATTCCAATCTTTATCTCGTTCATTTATGTTTGTGCACCATTCCACAGTGTACCGCCCTTTAACTCCATCTTCAGATGGTATCATTGATGTTCTATTTTCTGCGTTATTACTACATTTGATTCTGTATTCAGCTCCGCAGAAAGATGACAAAAACAAAAATCCCAATGCCAAAAGAAACAATATACGCTCCATGAAGTAAATCATGTCAGCTACCTCTATTCACTTCTTTCTTAACATCACATTATCAAATATGAATATTTAAGACATTAAACCTAAACAAAATTATTTTAAAATAAAACATAAATTATAGCACAAGGAAGCTAACAAACACAGATTAACTAGAGATACTATACTACGCTAACACACAACCTGTGCCTGTTGAGTTGACAGAGGTTATGCTTTTTTTTTTGTTGTTTTCCCATAAGGGAAGGCAAAGGGTGTAAAGCCCATACATCCTAGTCATTATTCAATTCTCGTTTTTAGTTAAATCATGATGAATGATAATGAGAGTTGATTAATGAATGATAGATGATCGACGGACGATGAACAAATAGTGAAATAATCCCTACCCTAGGTTTCAGCAAGGATGTGGGGTTTTACTGAAACGTTCTCGTGGACTTCTTGAGTGAGCGCGAAAAGACACCTTCCACTGTTTTGTTTAATTTGCCAAGACTCATGCATATTCAGTAACACTCAGTGGTTAATAATCCACAATAATTTCATTCTTATTGCAACCACAACATAATAACAAGAAGAACAAAACCACCATAGTGACTAAATGTTACTCTCCCGCCATAAAGTCGGTTTTGCTTTTATTAGGTTTTCCCATAGGGGAAGGCAAAGGGTACAAAGACCATACAACCTAGTCTTCAGTAATTTGTTTTCTTCGATATGACGATATCAGATAATTTATAAAAATGGATGTTAAACGAGTTTTACTGTAACCTCCCCATGGTCTTTTTCAGAGAACATGACAGGGACATCCTA
This sequence comes from Calamotropha paludella, assembly GCA_927399485.1. Lineage (NCBI taxonomy): Eukaryota > Metazoa > Arthropoda > Insecta > Lepidoptera > Crambidae > Calamotropha > Calamotropha paludella. The sequence continues at coordinate 438,826 of OV656806.1, read as the reverse complement.
CACTATTTTGCTCCACCTGCCATTAAACATTTCTTAATAACCCATATTTATTACGCACTAACATTCACCGCAACGCATATTTTGATAAGAAATTCCCCTTCCTGTTTAGTTCTTACACTTCCGCACACATTACACATTAGAATAAAACACTTTTTTACGGATTTTTGCGCATGCTTTTATTTTACATTTAATCCTGACGTTTCGACTCCCCTTCCTGTCATTAAGTTAACAATGATTGCAATGTTGCCATATGGCATCTGTTTCTAATCAGTGTATCTTTCCTCCTGTTGATTATGATTACATATTGCCATAAAAATGACAGTACGTTTGGAAATATATATCTGATTATCGATATATTCAATATTTATCGCACGTAAATAGTACCGCGAGATGAAACTTTAACAAAGATAGTTGTCTTTAAGAATTATAAGCGATTTGTTTACTTATTTTTTCATTTATATCGTTTAGAAAGTCAGTTTCAGTAAACAAATAAGTACTTGATAAATTAATTCTAATATTTTTAAATAAATTCGCCTAAACAACTTGGTAGCAGAATGGCGTCACGCAGCAGAAGAAGGCCGATCAAATACACAGGCGTGCGTGACATTGCTAATTTCTTCAAAAAGCCGTTATGAGCCTGAACTTTAGGTTAGATATTTTTTGTTAATTATCATAATATACAAAATATATCCTTTTCTAAAAGGTAGTGTTTTTTAACCATTGCGTAATTTTTATTAAATATTAATTTTATTAGGGGTTAAAGTATGAAATTGCCGATTTGTACTGAAAATCTATATTGTTTATTTTTTAAATTTTTAACAAATTTATTTAATCAAAATAGTTGCCATTATTATCTATACATTGCTGCCATCTAATGGGAAGGTCATTAATGCCTTTGCGATAGAATTCCGACGATCTAGACTGCACAAACTGTGTGAAAGCATTTTGTACTGCCTCCTGGGAAGAAAACTTCTTGTCACGTAGATAATTGTCCAAATCACGAAAAAAATGGTAGTCCGTTGGAGCAAGGTCTGGTGAATACGGAGGATGACGAATGGTTTCTAACTGCAGTTCCTGAAGGGTCAAAATGGTTTCTCGTGCTGTGTGAGGTCTCGCGTTGTCGTGGAGCAATAATGGTGAAGATCGATTCATGAGTCGGGGCTGTTTTACTGCTAGTTTTGTCAACATGGTTCGGAGTTCGGCACAATAGACATCTGCCGTTATTGCTTGACCAGATCGGAGAAAACTATAGTGAATAACACCATGCTGAGACCACCAAACAGTTACCATTACCTTTTTATTGGTAAGTTTTGCTTTAGGACACTGTTGTGGCATTTGACCTGGGGTCAGCCATTGCATTTTTCTTTTCCGGTTATCATAAAGAATCCACTTTTCATCACATGTTACAATTCGATCCAATATTCCTTCATTTCTGTACCGGTTCAACAAGGCAACACAAGTTTCAACACGCGTTTCTTTCTGCAGATCAGTCAAATCATGAGGCACCCATTTTTCGTATTTTTTTATTTTATTGATTTGACGCAAGTGAGTCAATATTGTGGGTAAGGTAACGTTAAACCATGCCGCTAATTCCTGGGTACTTTGACTAGGATCGGCTTCCACTATCTCTCTTAATTCATCGTTATTTACCTGTGTGGGCGGTCTTCCTCGTGGCTCGTTCTTTAAGTCGAAATTTCCATCACGAAAGCGTTTAAACCAAAATCGCACGGTGCGTTCATTAGTAGACCCCTCTCCAAACGCAGCATTGATATTGCGGGCTGTTTCTGCCGCGTTAGTTCCGCGTCGGAACTCGTATTCAAAAATAACTCGAATTTTCGCAGTATCCATCTTTCTTGTCTAAATTGAATAACAAAAACAATTGAAAGTCGATATTCAAATGTTTTACATTTTTTAAAAAAAGAACATCATAGAAACCATTTAAAAAAAGTTTCATTCGAAAACCTCAAACCATGAAGATTCTATGTCAATTCAAAGAACCTATTGCAATAAAACGGCAATTTCATACTTTAACCCCTATTATTTCTACCATATTTTCATACTTGCTGATACATTTTTTTATATCTTTAGATGTAATTAATTAAAATCAGTAATATAGTAAAACCGATCATGTTACTCTGTGGGATCGTCAACTTATCATTACAAAGTTAGAAGTTAATCGTCAGTTCCTGTTTTCTACTACTAAACTTCGATCCCCAGTAATTTTTTGTTAATCCTATCCTCGTGGCGCCCACGTGCCTTTTGATAAACCATAATAAAAATGGTGGCTCCAGCCCAGAACTGTTTTCAACTAACTTTCAATTACCGCTCACGCGCCTATCAGAAACCCAAATAAAAAAAAACTCGATAGATTTTCGAAATTTCGCGGGTTATAGAAACATTTTTATTAGATTTTTGAACAAAATATTAGGTAACAGTTTCCGGTATGCTACCATTGGCTGTGACAATTGACAAACGTCATTTAGAAAAAAAATGGACGGAAGTGTCGCTGGTCACGAAACGTGGTAAGTAAATCAGAATAAAACACTTTTTTACGGATTTTTGCGCATGTTTTATTTTATTTTATATTTAATCATGACGTTTCGACTCCTTTACAGGAGCCGTGATCACAGGATGACTAAGATGTCATCATCATCATCATCTTATCATTTATTCTGATGTGTAATGTGCGCGGAAGTGTAAGAACTAAATGTGGTAAGTAAATTGTATTTTATAATGATAATCCGTGACTGTTGAGTATGTTTTATGCAAAAAATTGCTAATTAATAGGCACCACTTAAATAAAGTCAATTATTTTGCATTTTAAGAGTTAAAATTCTGCGGAATCTTGGGTTTAAATAATATGACCTTTGTGAAGTCTGTTGGGTCGAAGTTAGTATGCAAAAAACCTTAATGCTTTTGTTTGTGGCTTTCATTACTGTTGTTTTGGGAAATATTTTCAATTAACAACATGAAAAACGTTACTTACCTTTCACTTACAGTTTTTCGTATCTAGTATGTGTAGGTACACTTATCTAACACTACTCTAACCCCGTATTATAAGCCTGGTATAGGATCGTTTTAGGTACCTGTGTTTATTTCCTACACCTAAGGTGTTTTGTTCACAGGTTTACGGGATGATTAAATCAAATCGATTGTGAATGATGGTACCTACTCTCGACAATTTTTAGTTTGAAGACGAAGGAGAAAGGTATGCAGATTTTATAAGAGATTATGGTGATAACGCTGACAATAGCTCGTCAGACACCAGTTCAGAAGATGACATTCCACTATACGATTTAAGAAGTCAAATGCCAAGTATAAGGAACGAACTGCGGACCCGCAGAGGAATATCTAGTATCTAATATCTATAAAAGAAAAGAGGAGTCATTTCATTTAAAAATAAACTAAAATCAACATATAAATCCTACAAATTTCGTTTTATTTGACATCACTAAATAATTACTTTGAGTCTTATCACTGTGGCCCAATGCCCTTTGTAAAGAACAAAAGGTAGATAAATAATTGAAATTGAAAACACATACTTATATATTCATATATGTACCCTGAAAGTTTCACTTCAAAGCGGTAACTCTAACACATAAAATTTTCAACTCGAAACTTTGGGCCGATATGACAATAACAATTATGTCCTATAAGAAAGACAGTCGGGCCATTGTCAAAGAAGGTCCAAAAAAACTCTGGGCGCCACGAGGATATGCTTTACCACTTATAACAGCAGGAATACAGTTTACAAAGGCAAAATAATATTTCCAAAATATAAATCAGTATACTGGCCAGTCGTAACGGCGCCGGCGTCATGAATCCGTCGCTATTATGTACCGGTCAGTAAACTGTGGCGATACTTTACTCACCAGTACAAAATTTTTGCCGGGCTTTTTTCCTCTCTCGCTTTCACATTATTTTCAATAAGGCATCAATTTCTCACATTAAAGTTCTGGCTAGTATATTGCAGAACAAATCAACAGCATGGCGTCACACGAATCGTCATTACCATTGGACAGTATACTGATGTATATTTCGGAATACAACCCAAGAAGCGTTTACGGTTTACTCTTTGTGTCCAGCAAGATACGTATCACATTTTGTTATTATATAGTTCAGTATCAGCTGAACTTAAAGTTTTCATATATGAGTTATTTTCAGGTAAAATACAATCATTTGCATTTCCCGCCATATTTTCTTTGTGGCCTAAGACAGGAAGAGTAGTTTGATCGACTATAAACGGCATTTACGGGTTAGAGTTAGGTTTATTAGAAGGGTTCATCTTCTAAAGCTACCATCTAGCGTTGGCATAACGGTTTTACGTATTGTTATGAGATTGTATGAGTATGAGTTATTTTTTGTTTTAACTGTTATTCAATATTTTCCAGTTTTCTTATCACACATTATGTACGATACACTTCGCACATTTCCCGCATCAGCAGTTTCATACATTAAAATTATATTTCATTTATTTGCTTAAGTAAACAATGTCGAAATATTTAACCTAATTTAAGTCAGTTCGCTATAAGTCGTTCTCCTAGCTAGATCATTATACCTTGGTTCAAATAAATATAAAATTATCAGTTCGATCAGTGTTTTTATCATCATCATCATTTAAAGGTGTATGAATCATACCCATTATTTTTTTATTATTATTTTTATTAAAGGTGCCTTATATTTTTTTAATATTTTAAATTTAAATGAAACACACAGCTTCTGTTCACCCATAGGCTTCTAAACGAATCTGAAGCTTTATCACTATTTCAACGAGTACCTTCTTATAGGATAACTCATAAAATGACATTAGCTGTCATAAAAGTACACGACATTAACAATTTCACAGCATCTCAGCACACATTACGATTGTTTTAGAAAAAAAATTCAACACCCATTTATCGCACTTCATTTTCTTAAGTATTGTATCGAGAATTACACATTTCATTACTCTAGGATCTACGTGAAACTTAATTTATCATTCTAAGGAATTCTACATAACGTCAGACGTCAGAATACATCGAACAATGTACATCAGGAAAAAAAACATAAGAGCCATTTTGGAAAATAATTTAATCATCATAAATTACAAATACTTACATTTTACTTACAAGTAAAAAAATGGATATCACGTAACAGTGATGTTGGATTACAACACTACGCGAATCAGCACTATGTCCCGCACTAACATTCTGTTTCATGTTTGATAGAATGGCTTCTAACACTTTTTGAACTTATAATTCAAAACATCTCACTTTTCTATCACCTCGTTTTTATTGATTAATTATTTATTACAATAGAAAGAAAATGACAGTTCGGTTTTTGTTGTTAGTACTGTATATTTCATCTTTTTCAATATTTAAAATTAAAATTGAGCTGAATATTGTTTTTGCTCGCCTCTGTTAAAGGAGTCGAAAATATCGGTTGGTAGGCTTAGAATCACTCCATTGAATTCAGACCATGAGTATTCTATTACCATTAAATGTATGTAATGTCTTGATTATCCGACAATAATTATTATTAAATAAATAAAATAATATTTAGTTCTCACACTTTGGCGCTCATTACACATTTAAATAAAACAAATTATTTAGGGCTATTTTCACATAATTTATATGAAACATATGATTAAGTACACCGAACAACTTAAGGTATACCTATAAGGAAACGATCGTCATATAATTTCTACTACCTACAATATTTCAGAAGGGTATGTTCCAACATTAGAATTTATATATAGTAAAAATTTATTTATTATGAATTTTATTAAATTTTCACTATGTTTACGGTGTACACTTTTGAGTATAAATTATGCGCAAAAAACCTTAAATAAATATTTTTTTATTGATAATCAATAAAAACGGAGAAAAACAAAGATATATCCAGGTCCCAGGAATCCGCAGCAGACTAGCTCAGTAGCCGAGCTGGTGCGCGAGTGCAGCGTGCATGGCGCAGGCGACGGCCGCCCTGGCCAGCGCGTGCGCAGCCCTCAGCATCCCCATCCCCACCCCCGCCCCGCTCACTCCAAACGCACGAGCCACTCCCGCCTACGCAATACAAACTTTACTCTTAACACTCTTAGAAGGCATCCATTAATTACGTTACATGAATCTTAGGACTTTTTAACCCCGCCCCCGTCCTTGAAGAAAAAGGTTTGTCCAGTCCTTGTCACATGTTGTCACACATTTTTAGAATCCCCTCGCCCTGATGTGACGTCAAACATTTTTCATTTCTCAAGTGCTAAAGTATTAACAAATTAGATGAAGTTCATAAATTATTAGTTTTTTTTATTCACATGATTTTCGCGTTTAAGTATTTTAAAGGAGCCTTTCTTTCTTCCATATAAGTTCGGCTAAATATGTACCTAAGATTCAAAGATATCAAAAAATAGCTAAAAAATTGTATATTCCGAAAAAAATACTTATTTATTTTTAAATACATTTGTACCACTAAAAAAAATCATTCAAAAATATACATTACTTGCAACAAATGTTTTTTTTTAGCTGGCAAGCACAATTGTTTTGAGTTTGAAGCGTTTTGTGGCTTAAAGTTATATAAACATTTTTCGATATTCAGTCTTAAACATAAAATGTATACAAGTTTATCAGCAACACTGCTTTATGAATTCTTCTGTTTTTAATATATACAGTAGGATCAAGAGCGAAAATAGATATTTCTTGCTATTGCGAATCATTCTAAGCGTTTAGTTATTTTATCAGCCTACGGACTTTACTAAAATACCGTGTTCCAGAGCCGCGAGATACTTGTTAAAATCAAACCGACTGTCACACACAAGTGCCATATTAGCGTTTCGTTCTACGCAGTTGTGTTTTTGTGTATAATTTATTGTGTTTTATTAACTTTATAGAAATCTAATTTATGGTTATATTATATATGAAATAAGTGTTTGTACATAGTTATATTTTCAAATAACTTGTACCAAGGTACATTTTTGGCCCGAAAAGAAAGGTCTCCTTTTATCATGTGACGCCATAATGCCCCTTGTCACACAACGTCACATTCCGATGATACTCCCTCCTTTAACGTGTGACGTTATTTATTGGATGACCCCCCTTTATATCACATTCTTCACTATCATGTTCCAAAATAATAAACATAAATACAGCCACGCCTTTTCCCGCGTGAGTAGGCATTGTTCAAAGATGTTTTAATTTTATTTTTGCCATTCACAATGCAAAGTTTCTATAAGATAAAAAATACGCATGTTAAAAACGAGCACGCCTACGAGACCTCAGGTGAAGGTAGTTAGCATTCAACATTGGCGGCACGATATTAGCTTATAGTAGAAGTTGAAATACGTTTGTAAATTTCGACGCGTCTCGGTAGCTCAAGAGAGAGCACTCGCACAGATAGCGAAAGGTTGTGGGTTCGAATCCCACCTGAGGGCTAAGGGTCGTGGTCGCTTTTTAGGTACAAATGCTCGTATTCATCAGACCAACATCTGCCCCTTCCGAGATTCGAACCCAGGACCGTAACCGACCGGGTAAGATTTTGTATTCATGTCTTATTTGTGTTGTTCCATGAAACAATTTTCATTATGATTTACAGTTACTGAGATATCAGTATCAAACAGCATCATTCAGTAAATGTTATTTATATATAAACAAAACAAGTGGTCTAAATATTCTACCTTGGGGAACACCAATTTTGCGCAGTGTATTAAGCATTTAGTTGAGCTATTTTAAACATTATTACTTGGTTTCTAAATATAATTTTCACTAGTTACGTACCATAAAAGAGTGATTGAGATTTGAGTCAATGATTGGCTATGTGATTCGTTGTCGAAGGCTTTAAGTACGTACCTCGAGTAGAGCGCGGTAGGGCGTGGCTAAAAGTAGAGCTCGGGCGGTGGGTCCGTGGCGTCGGGGCAAGTCGCTGCGCGCCCAGAGCCAGACGAGTGCAGCATCAGCGCAGTGCTGCAGCAGCGCCACGTTGGACTCCACACACCCACGCACGTAGCGCCAATCGAACTCCGACCCGCGAGCCCCCACCCATAGCGGTACGCTGCGAGTCACCAGCACCTACCGTACACCAGAGTAAATGTACTTAAACAAAGTCCAAATTGCACAAATAGTTTTGACGAGAAGCTTCTATAAGGGCGTTTGGGCCGCTCGCATATAGGAGCCAGCCGACTCTACCCGTGCTAAGCTTCAGATTTTTCTGTTACACGAGAGTGTCACATTTAGAGCTGTGACACACTTACACAATATATAACAGCCAGCTGTCTCCCCACCTCAGTGTCTGTGGCTGGCATGGAAAACTATCTCTTGTTTTAACACTTAGTTCCTAAACTTTATACTATAAAGTTTTTCTTCTTTAGGGCGTCCCTAGATGGCACTATTATTTTTTTTGTTTTATTTTAAGTTTTATAACCTTTTAAATTTGTAACAATGAAGTCTGGTTGTGTTTTTCTGTTTGTATCCTTATAATTGTCAAATTGAATATGTGCTGCACCGTCATAATTGTGAATATTTACATACTTAATCTCATTTTAAGCAAACATTGTTATGAGAATAACTATGTTTAATCCTAAATCTAGGTCCCCTTTTCATTTTAGCAAAATGAGGGCTAATATTCAAAATGTCAGTAATATTATTTGATGGGAAATAAACATTTTGCAAATTGGCCACATGTTGTTTCAATTCGTCAACACCAGTTTCATAGCAACAAAACTAGTATTGACCCTTCCATATTTTTATTTCACCATTTAACAACTGATTTAATTATTAAGATATTTTAAGCAGAAATTGAATTGTTTATTTCAAAATTAACTGAAAAAAAAAATTCATGTTTTCATCTGTTCATAGATATATTTATTAAAAATTATACATATTTTGTAACATGAAACAAATTTGAATAAATTTTTGACTTCAGTTGTTGGTTAATATAAGAATAAAACTGTTACTCACTTCTGCACTTGCCCAGCCAATAGCTACAGTGAAGATCTTCGCATGGCCTTTACCGGGCACTGCGTTGAGAGCAAAGTAAATCCCAAGTAAGTCAGCAAAGTCTACTGTAGCTTTTAAGATTTCCTGGAAATGATAAAAATAACAGACACTAATCATATTGATTCATTATATCTTAGGAAAACATTTTGATAATTTAAAAGAGCAATCTGTGGACTAACTTTTCAATGCTAGGGTGAAATTACTAACGATCGAAATATAGAATTGTTACAGTAATTTAGACATATAGACCTACTTCATTTATGAATATGAGAGTTTTACTTGTTTGAAATTTCATCATTCCTGATGTTGAAAGGAATTCATATTTCACTACTTTTGTAAAAGTAAATAAATTTCATTCAGGCAGTGGAAAAAGGGTAGTGCAGTTTGTAAGAAAAAGATTTTCGTTTTGTCAGTCTTTCAAATAAGCATTTATACATTATTAGTAATTCTTAAATATTCACAAAGTCGGAAACTGTATGAAAAACTAGGTAAGAAACATTTATGCTTATTTGTGGTGAAGCAGGGCAGCTTCTTTAAAGTAAAAAGGGTGGAAATCTTACATCCCTTTAATATTACAAATACAGTTGTTTGGATGTTTGTTTGTTTATTAATTAAATATTTAATCATATCAATGGCTCCTTGTAACAGTGGGGCAGAAATTTATTATGCAGGTTGAGTAAACATTGTATTAACATACAGGATACTATTAATTCCGGTATCAGGTAGGCAGGAAATCCTGGTAACCAGGACGAAACAAACACCAAAAGACAGAAGTCTAATAAATTGTTTTATTTTCTATTTGGAAATTTTATTCGTCAATTAAATTTAGCTAGAAATTATTCTAACATACCAAAAAGACATCATATTCTCCATTTGTATTAGCTGTGTCGGAATCAGGGAAGAATGTGGCTAGGAGCAACATCTTACACAACTGTGTGAAAATGTATAGGCCTCCAGCATAAACGCATTTGGAGAATGTCGCATATTCTGATCTGAAAACATTACACATACCATTCAAGAACACCTAAGTTTACTTACAAATAATCATAATAAGTAGGTCAGAATAATGTACACTTACACTCCAGAAAACTTATACGCCATATGATATGGCGCATAAACTAAAGCTAGGCAGTTTCCAAAATGGTATAACGTCATTTTTTAATGATCTTGTATTTTATAATATATTTAATACCTAAATCTATGTATTTATTTGAATTAAATTATAAAATTCTGATAAGTCTATAACCTAACCTTCGTTACAGATTAGACCAACCATGGTTGGGTTGACGTTTAAGTTTTCTCACAAAGACAGACAAAGGTTATAAAGCCTATACAACCTAGTCTGCAGTAATTTATTTTCTTATATAGATGATGATTAGAGCTGATTTAAAATGATGAAAAATCAATGGATGATGAATGGATAATAGTTCCTTTCCGTGAGTTTCGGTAAGGTTGTGGGCTTCTTGAGAAAGCGTGATAAAACACTTTCTGCTAAATTGTTTTACTTACTAACATTCGTATATTTTTTCGAACATTTTAATGATTCTCTATTACATACTTATATCCGCCATACAACACAAATATTAACAAGCAAACCAAATCTACTAAAGTAACGCTTCCCGCTTCTGCTAAAAAGTCTTACTAGTTTTGTACGTTTTGTGTGTATGATATTGATTGATTTATAGATAAGACAATAAATCAACCAATATCATACACATGTCCTTTTTTGTTGTTATTAAGTTTTCCCCTAAGGGAAGGAAAAGTGTTCAATGTATATACAACTGGTATATCCTTATTTCTTTTCTAAAGATGAGCAAGAGCTGATTTATGAATAATATAAGGATTTACTAGAACTCCCAAGATTTCATGAGAGAAGAGAAATTCCTTAATTACTTTTTTTATTATGTTTATATTGATTCTAATCTTTAATTTAATACAACTATTTAAATTATAGAAACCACTCATAATCAGATTCTTTTTATAGAAAATAGGCATGCGCTTGACTACTCTCTCGCCTGATAGTAAGCGTCGTTGCGATCTAGGATGTGACGCGCTTGCCTAGAATATACCGATTCACTCGTGACTTAAAGACCCCTAAATTGTATTTGTCAAGAAACACAGACTCAGGCAAAGAGTTCCACTCCTTAGCGGTACGTATCATAAAATTGAAACCAAAACGCTTAGTGCGACTCTGGTATATCCACCATATTTCAGATTTTGAAAGAAAGAAAGAAAAAGCATAGATTAGCACACAAATACTCACACACAGAAACAAGGAATAGGAGGAGAAACTTGTAAAAAATGTGGAAAATACAAAGTACATATTTTTATTACTCCATGACCAAAACTTTTTCATGTAACATTAATAGTTAAATTATTATAATAGAAAAATACTAGAAAAAATCGACTCGGGTCACAAGTAAATTCTCAGGCGGGAATCGAACCCGCAACCTTTGGAAATCCGGTCCAATGCTCTCCCAATTGAGCTACCGAGCCTTGTGAACACTCATCCAAATTTTCTAGTACCTTTCTTATTTTACGCTGTAGGCCAGCGTTGTTTCATCAATGAGAGGAACATCCTCTCGTATTCGAAAGAAACATTTTTACAAATGTTTTGAGCAATCGATTAAGATGAAACAGCCATTTAGTTTTATATATTTTATATAAAATGCATAAAAAATATATAAAACATTAATAGTGTAGAATGGAACGTCGCGTCGTTCAAAACTTTTTTGACGTTTCGCGGGGGAAGATGATATTGTTTTGTTTTTGTCAAAATCAAAGTTATTGTTTATTATATTACAATTAAAAACCTAAAATCGTTGACAAAACAAGGAACCAAAATTTATAGGTGTAAGTATTTTTAACTTTTTGCTTGAAAATATATTTATTTACAATTTACTTATTATTTACTTAAATTTAAAATAAGTTTTTTCTGAACTTAATTTATATCGATTTATATTAATAATATTGTTTGCTTATATATGAGAATTTGTTGCTGGTTACCTCTAAAAAACAGATTTGTTGTGAGAGCCATACAGCAGAGAGAGATGCAAAATGAAGGGGTGATGTTCAAAAGGGGTAAGTTGTTTAACCCTTTCCTTTTTTAGCACAGGCGCAAAGGGGTGTGGGGTTTTTTATCCAATAGGAAGGTGGTGTTTGACAATTTTTAAATTTGGGAGCCCGGAGAGTATTCGGACGACTAGACGTTGTCGCACCATTCAATATCCGAACAGTCCCCTTCTGAATTTGTTGGGATCAACCTGTCTTGCATATTGTTAAGGATATTTTGCATATTCAATTGTAGAAAATGGCAATCAAAGGGGTTATTTTTGAAGTATTTTTAAATATTTTATTAAATTATGACTGTGACGGTTTTCAGTATTTTTGGACTATTTTGGATGCAGTGAAAGTTTTTGGAGTTTCTCTATTAAGGATTACTTTTATTAAAGCTTCTGAACAACAGGTAAGTAAATAAGTTATTTTAGAAACTGTATTGTTGTCACAATTTATTTATTAATATTATTTTTCCTATTCATTTTATTTCATATTTATATTTTGATTTAACATAGTGTAATCAGATAAGTTATGGATATCACTACAAGACATGTTCTCATTATATATTTTTATATTATATGCACATTGTTTGCATAAAACTAAGTTTACTTATAATGATGTATGTTTCATTAAATTCAAATAAATATCCAACTTTCCACATTCTTAATATGTAATTAAGTGTATGAAGGTTGAACTTTGGTATATTTTTAACCTATAAGGACAATTTTGTAAAAAAAAAACCAGTTTACTAATAAGTATCTAGTTGTTTCAATTCATTATTTAAGTATGTCTAATATTTTATTTTTGTAGTTGCTAAGCTTGTGGTATCATCACAGTCAGTACTTATATAAATTCCCCCTTATAATGTTTAATATTTATTTAATAAATATTAACTTAAAATTAGGATATGATATTCTTATTATGAAAATATCATAAAGTGACCAGCAAATCCAGTCCTGATAATTAGATAAATATCAAAACAGATGTTATGAATGAGATTCTACCAAATAGAACTATGCCCAAGCTAGTGTAAAAAGTTTTTTCTTACTTTTTTATTGTTGATTGCACTTGAAAAGGAAATGCAGATCTTAATATTTTATACACTCAGTCTATAACTATCTGTATAATAATATTAGTATCTTCTTGTAGATAATTTCTTATCTTTATACATTAATAGAAAATTACTTTTGCATTTTCTACGTCAGATCTAAAGCCAGTCAATTACGATTCTTTAATATATTTAGTTTTACATTCACGTAAATTCACATAATTTAAAGAGAATTTAACTTGTATACATAATGTGAAATTTACATAACTTTATAGTATTAGGATTACATGACGCGATTAATAAAAAAATAAATTGCGGACAACTACCACCAATTATTATAATTTCGAATTGAGCAAAGTTTGTTCTATTTCGTGCTTACACTTCCGCGCCTATTACACATTTAAATTAAACCATTTTTACCAAAATCGCGAGGCGTTTAGGTAAGTTTTTTACATTAAACCTTGCGTTGTACCAACCAGTATAATTTTTCCACTTTTCTATTGAACTACGCCTTTTTTTTTTTAAGAATAAAATATTAAATCAAATACAGTTGTTTATTATTTATACTTTAATTGAACTCACTTTTGTACACTAAATAGTTGACCTATTTAGTTGATTACCAAAATGGTTTCCCGTAGTTATGTTTTCAGAGGAAATGGGCAATTTTCTTCAAAACGTTTTAAGAATTCTATTTGTTTTCTAAATGATAAAAACTCGAAGCCAATACCGTCGATGCGAAGGGCAGGTTAGCTACCGTTGCACCAAACGATCGTCAAAAAATTAATGGCACTAAACAATTGCATGTAGGTACATTGTTAGGCACAACGACAAGGAAGAGAGAGGGCAGACATTTCATTTAAAATTTATTGTTTTAATAATCTAATCTATCTAGATTTTTTATGCATTAGTAAAATTATTGACATTGGATAGGGTCCGATACTTTCTGGTAGGTATTCGTAACCTTGTTTTTTGTATCTCGTATTTTTTTTAAATTTATTTAAAAATATATAATTGTATATATATTAGACAGTGTATGTGATATACATTGTTCAGAACCCTGGTTAAGTAGTTCCCGGAACTTCGGAGTGGCGTTACCAAACCGGTATTTGTTCAACCGGTCAACGTTTGCGAATTCAATATTTATATGTACATACATATCAAAAGTAGCCTTGACCGACGACCTTGTATGAAAAGGCTGGTGAAAGTTGAAGAAAGGGGCCATTCATTTATTACGTAAGACGATTTAGGGGGGGAGGGGGGTCGACCATGTCTTATTTTTTCTTACAAGGGGGTAGGGGGGAGTCTCGATAGTTCTTACGTAAGATCACAAAAATGCGCAAAGTTGAAATTATATTTTGAAAAAGCACGGGCAACCGCGCGAGTGCCCAGGTTCGCTCGGATGCGTATGGGTAAAAACTTCATGACCGTATTTCAAATACCTATTGAAAAAGAAAAAGCTTTAGCCATATATTCAAGGCGAGGCCAAGAAATCTTGTCGGCACAAGAGTCGGTTGAGTGGATTTTGAGCCCCTGGACTGAAAATCTTATGTAGGTAAAGATTAATTATTAAAATCAAAGTTTATTCTACCAAAAAATAAAAATTATAATTACCTTTGTAAGTACAAATAAACATTTCTAAAAATTGTTACTCTGAAAAATAAACATTAAAAAAAGCCAAACGTGTATTCATTTTTGCCTTTAGATTTTTACGTAATAAATATTAAACAGGGGGGGAGGGGGTCGCCCTCTTCTTATTTTTTCTTATAATAGGGGGGGAGGGGGTCAAAAACTAGCGAAAATAGTCTTACGTAATAAATGAATGGCACCAAAAGAGAATCGTGAAAAGTGCAAATCTGTGATCACTGCTTACCTCTACAGGACGTGATTTTATGTATGTATGTATGTACATTTAATTTATTGGTTCCTAATGTTTTTTAAACATTCTTCACTTAGTTGAGTCAGAACAAATCCGGAAAAGTAAAAAAAAAATCATCAAAATCAGTTAAGTATTTTCGGAGTTCATCTTTTAATATATAGGTATGCTAGCTGACTAGGCCACGAGTTGCTGTATTATAAATTAAAAAGAATCCAGCAAAGTGAAAAAAAAATCATCAAAATCGGTTGAGTATTTTCGGAGATCAGCGCGGTCAAACACTGTAACAGGGATTTTATATATATATATATATATATATATATATATATATATATAGGTAGTATTGTTCCCATTCTTATACTGTTGAGCGAACAAGATTCTGCGAATTAAATGTTATAATGCTACTTGTATTACACGGGTTAATAGTTTACAGCAACCGCTCAACAACAGGCGGTCTGTATGTTGGATTGCATCATAAAACAGCGCTCCTTTATCTTATCATAAAAAATGGTACTTAATTCCGATTCCGAGTCAAAGTGTGATAAATGTCTTCTGTTCGTCACCTCAACGTAAAGACGTCCTCTGTTAGATGGATGCCTCCCCCAAAAAGGGGGGGGGGGGGAATTTTCCATAATTTCAACGCTTGGCAGGCGGGTTGGACATATCAGTAAAGACCATAATTCGGAGAACGTTGCTGCCCGTGTGGTTTACGGAAGGTGAGTGGTGAATCATCAGTTTCATTAGGCGTCCTTTACGATACCACGCGGTTTATTAAATCTTTCTTTCATACCCAAACACAGACACACCACGCATATTTGTTAGTTGTTTATCTTAAAATTAAACCTAAATAACTGAACCTAAAATTTGTAATTATAAAGAATGTTTAAAAATACTTACCAACCTCATTATCTGTGGGTCTTGGTAATTGGCAGAATGATGGGGCGAACAAAGACTTTGATTTTGAAAAGAAGAGTCTATACATGAAAAAAATTAAAATGGAGCAAGGTGCGTAATTTCTTAGAAGTGTGTATAAAATAACAAGTAAAAAGTAGACAAAAGAAGGATAAGCTAGAGATATTACCCTTTCTTGGTTGCTATTCCTAACTGTCGCACCAAGCGCTTCTCAACTTCTTTTATAATGCGTACAGCAAAAGAGTGGAACTCCCTCCCTGCATCTGTATTTCCGAGTACTCATAACCCGACCGTCTTTAAAGCCAGGGTGAATAAGCACCTTCTGGGTTAGCTCGTTGCATCGTGGATCCTGTCTTGGCCCCCGGGCTTGATTGAGATCAAAAGCGAACCCACTAAAAAAACCTAAATAAGTATAAAATACTTGCTTTTATGGAAGAGTGGAGTCTCCTGACATAGGCCTATGAGCTCAAAAGGGGATTCTTATTCATAATGTTATTGTGATTTGTTTTTTTTTAATATTTGAAAAAACTATCCAATTAGTTATTTTTCTTATTTTTTTGCAAATACAATTAAGCATGTGTCTAATGAAACGATATAATATTCGAACGTTAAAAAGGAATGACAATGTCCTGGTATATTTTCATATAACTCGGGAAGACATAGCGAGGGTGAGTAGTTACACAATTTGAAAAGAAAAGAATAAAATAAAAGTATTTGGGTAGCGCACCCGGTCCACTCACGTCATCCCTCCATTATAGCATTGTTCGGCGACAATGGAGATAGAAAATAAAGAATCGCAGCCATTAGGTAAATTTCCTTATTCATTTTTTTGCGCGACACCCCCGCTTGGTGGGAAGTAAAAAGCGGGGAAACTGTTATTTATCATGCGGAGAGCCGCCGCCGCCGGGTGCCGGGGACTGGCCGAGAGGCGAGATCTCAATCTTACGCGTCGAGGCGACACTCGACGACGCTTTTTACGCACCATAATCGATTGCCGATGTGCAATCGCTTCTTATGACAACGGCACTTCAACACTGTACGTTGGGAAAAGTCAAGTTCTTTTATTCGACGCCAGGGTCTACTACATCATTGTCTTTACGAAATTAACTTGATGTAACAAGACTTCGTTGAATTATGAGCTACTCTTTTTAAGTAGCGAATAATGGCGACAGAAAGAATTTGGATTTGGAAGGGAATTCCCCGAATATTGTGGCTCTTTAGTGTTGTAGTCTACCAGACTAATTAGACTCTAGATACAATTATAGAATAATATTATCAACAAATATTTGGTAAAGTGTTTTAATGTAACTATAAGATGAATTATTAGTTTTTCTTGTCGAAATCTTGCTTAACTCAATCATTTACTATGGTTTTATATTTATCTTGCATTAGTAAGTCAGTCGTTCTCAACTTATTCATTGTAAAAATGCCTACCTACCTACCTGACGTAAGTTCTAATCTTTAGCTATTAGTTTTAGTTATTTATGAACAATTAATTAATTACGAAAACGAAATAATATCCCTATCTTTACTTTTCACATATTTTTTGAATTTGCTTAACTGTAGTTATTTATACCTGTATGCATTTTCGTGGGAGTCCCAGGACTACGTTAGGTACATAGGGAAAAATTAGTTGATTCATAAAAAAACCGTTCATTTGTAGGTACTCTACACACTTACATACATCTTATTCTGATATTGATTATTTTTTAGCTTTTATTAATCATAACGGAATTCACATTCAAAGTTCTTGCATAACCGGCAGGTAAACTCGAAAACACTGTTCTCTGACACTGACATTTCATGAAATAATGTTCTGACCCATCAGTCGATCGTATTATCATATTATTTTCGATTACATTTTTATTGTTTTATTGCGCAAAGAAATATGTACGGTTATTAAATTTCTTTTTATGTTATATGGAAGTTTGTTTTATTCTTCTATGATTTTGACTAATGTAGGTTGTAACAAACCGATTATGATTGAGAAAGAGGACCATCAACAATGGTATGCTATGCTATCAATAATAATATGGTTACATACATATGTATACTAGCTGACACGGCCGCGCATCACTGTGGCTCTGTTATTATAATTTGCATAAAAAATTGGTTATGAATTAAAATTAAACCTATCCTACGTCCTAAGTTGGAACAATTCAAGCAGAATGAAAAAAAAACATCAAATTTCGTTGTTCATTACGGTCAAACACTATGACACGGAGTTTTTATATAAATAGATATATAAATAAACTATACCTAAACAACCATATCATTTGATGGAACAAATTAGAAATATTGCAGATGCTGATTAGTAAAAAATTAAGGCTGTTATCTTTTATTTGATATCTGGCCATCCTTTAAAAGCACTACTACTTCTACTAATGTCACACGAATTTGTTAAACACGAGAAACTGCCAAAAACATTTGTGTAATTAAATATTACGTTATGTAAAAGTATTGAGGTTTTTTTTTACATTTTATTTTAATGTATTAAACATTCATTTCAATATAATTCTTTGTCTTCAGTAAATATACCTACGTGTCGTAACAAGAAATTCTTCAAACTTTTCTCTACATTCTATGTTCGTGACATGGCGTGAGCATTAAAATAATCTTTATTATTCATGAAATTTAAGTATAATTAATTTATTTTAAATAAACATGTCTTATTAAATATTAGAAAATAAAGAATTCAAGTTCTATAGTAAGTGTAAAAATAATATGTAATATCTTAAGACATGTCAGTCTATTGTGTTTATTACAAGACAAGTACAAAAGAAAACTGAATATTTTCTAGGAAAACGGCGTAACGTTATCTTTCGATCAGTTTTTTAACTCTCAAATCAGTCGATGTTAGTGATGTTTTCCGTCGAACTTTAACCGTAACTTATACGCCATGCTTTTAATAATAGAGACTTGTTCTTATAGACTTATCTTGTGAATTTATCGACAATTATTTATTTAGAAACTAGCTGTACCTGGCATGCTTTGCAATGATCTTTTTTCTGTTTTTTATGATTATACATATCGCTCATTTGGTGAAACACGCAATTAAACTTTTTGTCAAAATTACATTTCTAAAAAACATCAACAGAAAAAAAAGAAATACAATTCTTATAGTTTTCGCTAGAAGCTATACGAACCTAAGAAAAGTATGCGTTTGTAGTCATATTTTAAGGTAATGCTAATTTAAAAAAAGAGAATGTATTTAAAATTTGTTTCCCTCTGCTTCAAAAACACAAAATTTACAATTACGTGAATGTTGCACCAAATGAGCGATGTAATATTTAGAAATTAATAGCCGAATTAATTTATTAATGTTGCTGTGCCCTTGTAAGGCCTAATATGTAGACTTTATAATATGTTCCACCTTTCTTTGTAATGTGATGTGCAAGAAATAAAGAAATATGAACCTTCCCTGGCATGCATACAACAACTGAACAAAATGTCATCGCAATCTGATCAATAGTTTGGGAACATGACCTTTCCGCTTGAATCAGTCTAGTTATTTCGCGGGAGTTTTATCACTGATTTCATTGAGGTACCTCCCTGCGTCCGTCCGTCCGTTTTTAAAGCTAGGACGAATTGGCACCTTCTGGGTTAGCTCGTTCCATCGTGGATCCTGTCTTGGTCCCCGGGCTTGATTGGGATCAAGAGCGAACCCATTCAAAATTTGAAAAAAAGGTCTTACGTAAACGTGACGGTGCACTTTAATTAATAAAAAAATGAGGTAGGTGACGATGTGAATATCACTTGATGTTGACTGAAGCGACGATATAAGTAATGAGTGGGATTTCAATTTGGCAATTGTTGATGCATTATTCAGAGCACGCACAATGCAGGCGAGTGCGCTACGCAGATAAGCTTGTATCGAGCCGGACGGCGGAACTTTGCCGGGGGCCTTATCGGAAGACGGCTTACGGTGACCCCGGGCCCCCTCGCGACACGGCCTAACCCTCCCGATCGATTTCGATGCAAAATTCCCGCTCCCGACACACAATACTAGTTTTGTTTCTGATCGTATATTTCTATTGCAGTATCTGTTTTCCTGTTTAGAAGTAATAAACGGCCAGATTAGGAGGAAACTTGAGAAGTTTTTCCACTTATTTTATGATGAGGACAATTATTTGTTTGTTTTCACATTTAAAAACCCGTTTGTGACGTGTATCGTCGATATTTGTCCCCTTTTTATTATATAGCAAGTTCTAAAGGAAAAACTTGTTGAGTTTGAATTAATAGTTCTAAAATAGAGTTGTCAGAATTCGTCGTAGGCGTATGTCCACACTCCGTCTGAGGATCGAATAATGATTACCTGATCGAAAGTCCAATTCGGTTGTATATGCCACTGAATATTGAACGACGGATCGGCGTACACCTAATACATACATATTTTGCAATGAGATACACGCGATGCTGTGGGGTGGGGAGGGGGGAGACGGGTGAGGGAAATCGAACTCGAGATCCGTGGAATTATGTGAAGGTCTTTATAAAATATGTTGTTTTGATAACATCGGTATCGCTTCTGCTATATTTATATACGAGAATGATTTTTGGTTTTTGTAGCCGTTTTTAAGTTCTGGAACATTCTACGTCGTAGCTTAAAATGCAAATTTGACTTGTAGTTAAATAATTTCTGCCCGGAAAACAACAGTAATTTTATTATTCATAAATTTGTTCAGTGTGTGAATATTTGTAATGTTATTACCGTTGACGGGACGTGTAAGGAGGTATTCATAGGGTAGGCAGGCCGCATCTTTTTACTGGTCATAAATATTAAAGACGGCTCTCGCCCGTAGGATTTTCAATTCGACAGCGTCGGCGATCCCCAGATTTTAGGCTCTCTCATCCGCGGATTAGAAAGGTCTGATGTATGGCCGCGGGTGGCGGTAAATCAAATTTTGATTGCTATTTTCTTTGTAGAAAGTCGGAATTCTCCTGCGGGATTGGCGCGTCGTGTAACGTGGGTTAACCGATCCCCAGGCGCGCCGCCGCCGTCTTATGTGGATTCCTCATATAATTCCCATTTTCGTGGTTAGGAATTGACGGAGGAGAGGTTTTTTTTTGAAATACCTATAATTCGAAACTCGGATAAAGTAGCCGAGGCCGTTATATTGCGGTCTGTTATGTAGGTAATCGTACTTGTAACGGAAAATAGATGGCTTTTGGTATAGTAAAAATACTCTTTTTAGATAGAGGCGTGTCCCAGTGATTGAAGACTACA
The DNA here is from genome assembly GCA_927399485.1 of Calamotropha paludella. Classification (NCBI taxonomy): domain Eukaryota; kingdom Metazoa; phylum Arthropoda; class Insecta; order Lepidoptera; family Crambidae; genus Calamotropha; species Calamotropha paludella. The sequence continues at coordinate 417,746 of OV656806.1, read as the reverse complement.
TAGAAATAAGTGTGTAATCCACTTAAAGCCAAATTGTAATCTATGTTATAGGCGGCGTATAAAAACACTAAGCACTTAACTTAAAAACTTCTTTAATACTAATTTCGATATACTTAAGGCTAAGGCAATTTGGTTGGAAAACTTAGTTTTATTGCGATAATGGATGAAGTACGGGGAGCGCGCAGCAACCGCTTGTGTGATCCAATTGCGGGTAGCTACCCGCACAAGTTGAATCAAATTCAGGCGCCCTTTAAATATTTGAACTGGCCGACACAGGCCGAGTGAGTGCCCCGCTGGGGTCGGCCAAATACAATTTCAAAAACACCCCCACTTACGTTTACTAGATACTTGCAAGAGGCACTTCATAAAAAAGCTTTATTTGATTGGATTTGAGATTATTCGAAACATGGAAAATATGAATTATCTTACAAAAAAAATTAAGATAGTAAAACACACGATTTTGTCAGCACTTAAGTGTAAAAAAATCAACTAGCCACTTCAGTTCCAGTTCTATTTTCAGATCCTCGTTTTCAGGTGAAACTAACAAGTTTTGTTACGACTAACCTACTCCAAACTCGATGGCTTTCTTTGTAAGTGTTCCAAGGTTCTATTTCCCACCGAGCTTCATCATCACAGCTCGGTAATACCAAATTATTATATTATTATATGTTAAACTTCATATTTATGCCTAGTTCCGTCATGATACTCACAAGAACAAGAAGTGGGTGAAATTCGAATTATTAGTAACTCATAGTTTTAGATCGACTTTATTAAAACGTGATAAAAGAGTAGTCATTTTAAAATAATTTAGTTAAAGAATTTAATATGTTATTTCAATTTGAGATTTGGAATGTAATTTCCAATGCTTGGCAATGCCATGTTAACATATTATGACAATCATGGGCGATCATTGAAGTATCTCTGCTGGTATCCGTCAAGTTAATTTTATGATAATTACTGAAATTTCTCGTCCTTTCTACTATGATTCAAGATTTATTTATAGCACAGCTGATAGAAATTTGTTGTGTATGGCTATGGTTATAGATATACAATATAGATAATACAACGGTTTTTACTGTAAATTCTACAGATAGTAGAATTTTAATAATTCTTTTGAAACCTATATACATATATACTTTTTGTCGTATAAAGATTTTTTTATCTGGGGAAATTTTTGCAGGAGTGACGTCTAATACCCTGAGACGAGTTGGGTTAAATATTTTTTTTATTCTATAATAAGTATTACAGCGGGTTTCTTAAAATTTCCACACTAAACTAGGCCTGTATTGTGGGAATCTTTCATTCTTTTTGCAGTTTTTTTTTAAATCAATAATATTTCTATCAGATCACTCTATGTGCTGATTACTTCAATCGGCCGGTAAGTTAGTATATACTTTTAAAATAAACTTTGATAAAATAACTTTAGATAATTTTCAAATAACATAAACATACATTCATTTGAAAGCTCGATTTTTTTGGTTTCAGTTGTCCTATGTTTGTTTGTTATGAAACTCTGAAAGCTAAAATATCACAAGTTAGATAAGATAAATTTGCAAAAAAGCTTGTTTCTGAATAAACATTAAATAAACAACAAAGTCAACAACTTCTATACGAACTTTGTGAATGATTTTTTTATTTTTAATGACGTGCCACAACAGTCATCCTGTAAAGAAATCGAAACGTCAGGATTAAACATAAAATAAATTATCCGTAAAAAAGTTGTGTAATTTAATAATGTAATGTGCTGAACTAAATAAAAATCTATGTAACAGTTAAGTAACTGTTATAATTTCGATTAGAGCACCAGCGAGAACAATAAATAGAGAATTTCGCCGTTAAATATTTAATGTAATTTGTATACAAGGTATGTTGGGGAGTGATGTAGCGTCGCAGGCCGCCCGCCCGCGGGGTGGCGCCTCCACCGGATAAAAAAGGATCTCGGGAAAATTCTCGACCCTTTTTATACTAAATAGATAGCTAACACGGCCTGAGTGGAGTTTCAATAGATGCTTTCTCGGCGACCTGTAAAGAATCGAGGGGCCACTGAAAACCCATGTCGGGTAGGTGGCTCGCGGGCCAGCGCGCGCCATGTGCGTGTCACAAACTATTCCCTTTTATTTTTTACGCGAGCGCCCTCACAGGGATAAGAGGTGGAATTCTTTTTAAATTGGGAATGTTTTCTAAGAGGATTACGATTTGCGGAGGTGCGTCGCCGGCCGTCGGAAATAATGGATCGAGTTTTTGGGCGTTGTATCTTTTACATCCTTAAAATTGTGCTCGGAGGGTGTACAAAGTGGGATTTGGGCTTGTGATTAGGGGATTTAAACAATGACCGACGAGGCTTTTGTTAGTTAATAACTCGTCAGTGTAATTTTGAACAAGTTTGTTTTATAAGATTAAATATTATGCTAGCAAATACTAGAAAAATCGACTTTGAGCTGAGTCGATTTTTTCTAGTATTTTTATATTAAAATATTTATTAGCATTGAAAAAATGCAAAAAATATTTAAAAGTCATTAAAGTGTGTTTTACGCTAACAAAACAGATCTATTTCAACACCAAAGTACCCGCGCTAGTTTGCATTGCCGTGTCCATTGTCACTTTCATTTCTTTCTGAAAAGCGCAGCATTAATATCATACACTATGTTTAAAGTCTTATTGAGATATTTAGTGATTCAAAACAGGCATTTTTATTTTTATGTTAAATTTTAAGGTAAACACATACATGCATATATTTTTACCACCAATCACTCAGTAAAAACGGTATAATAATATTATTTCTTACATTCACACCAATCAGCCTAGTCCAAATTAAGCGCTGTAAGGCTTGTGTTATATACGAGTATACTAGTATAACGTATAGACGTACGTATATGATACATAGATCTACACTAATATTTTAAAGAGGAAAGATTTGTATTTTTGTATGTTTGCAATGAATAAACTCAAAAACTGCTAAGCCGTTTTCAAAAATTCTTTTACCATTAAAAAGCTACATTCACGCTGAGTAACATAGGCTATATTTAATGCTAGAAAAAATTTAAAGAATTTTGTCCATTCGTGCGAAGCCGGGACGGGCCGCTAGTATGTAATATATACAGAAATATATATAAAATACCCATGACTCAAGTACAAATGCTATTCATCACAAACATCTGCCCCTTCCGGGATTCGAACACAGGACCGTCGGTGCGAAATTTAGGATCGCTATATTTTTATCCTTTTCGTTATTTATAAAAATTATGTAAAATTTATTTGATTAAAATATAAATTAGAGCCAACATCAGTGGTTCTCAAGTTCTAAAGCGTTTGACAACCCAATAAATTCAAAATTTAAATAAATTCCAAACAACTTACTTGCATGAGGTTTGACATTTTATTTATTTGACTTGACTATAATTTTACATTCCATAGCATTAAATATAATTATGGTTATAATAAATGAATACGTTATGATATAAATATGATATTGAAATCGACTAATGTTGGGATGACTGACTTGTTTCTTGTTATTTTATTTTTTAATTTATTAACTGCCACGCCGAACAAAGGACGAATATGCCGGATATGTATTATTTGTCGCCTTTATTTACTACCATTTTCTTGGAAATAAAAGCTCATTTTATAATTTAGTTCCAAACTAAGGAGATATTTTAAATAAAACCACTGTTGCTTGTTTTTATTGCACGACAACGTATAAGAGATAAAAGCAAACATATTTTATTGAGTGTTTAAAACCTTTCCGATTAATTCGTGACGCCACAACTACGGCCATCATAAAAGATCGAAATGCTTGACTACAATCATTTTTATTCCCACGCACCAAAAAAGAATGTAAAACGTTTTATTATAGGAACTCGGTAATGGCGCTAATACATCGGTGACCATTACGCGAGCCTGCAAAGCCGACACACACGTACAAAACTCAGAACCCATTTAAAAAAAAAACTAAATAGTAAAAGCAGTGACTCAAACCGTTTATTTTCAATTGAACCTTTTTTTTGCTTGTTATAGAGTTTAGATTGTTCCGATGTTGCGAATTTGAAAGTAATGCAAACTATTGTGAATGCATGCGATTATCCCTTGCTATGGCAGTTTGTGACGGGGCTTTAGTTTAAATTTCCGAATCGCCCCCGCCCTTTGTCGGGTGGCCCTGAGCTCTGCGCAATTTGATCGTGATTCCACTAGACCTAGAGATCACTTCCAAAGATTTGGGCATAATCTAATTTTTCTTCCATTATTAATTCATTAGTTTGATTGCACCTGTTTTAAGACTATATCATTAGACCGTGAGGCGTAGTGATACTACAGTTGATGGTGTAGACGTATATTTACTTAAACTATGCGCATGTATACGAAAGATGAGTTCGTGCTATTGTCTACTTTCAATTTAAAAGTGGGTAAAATCATAAAAATAATAAATTTTTTATAATATTTATGTTTCTCTACAATCTTTTCGTCTTTTTATTTTTGACGAGACTCCTCGACCAACCTTGTTCGTTTTAAATTGAACACGAAACATCCACCACCTATGAAAAAATTTTTTTTTCACCTCACATGCTCGGAAAAGTTTGGTTTGTCATTCAATTTCTGCGTGGAAAATCGCATTTTATCTGTTAGCGTTGAACAGTGTTTTAAAATTAGAACCTTTTTATTTAAAGAAAAACATACATGGTTCGTTTCGAATCGTCATTATAGTCTTTATAAGTTACATTTTATTTTTAATTTAAATAATACTATAATACTCCGTTTTAGTTTTATTAAATTATTTTAGTTCATAAAATTATAAAATCGACAAGAATAACTATTATTTAGAATATAATATTTTATTATAAGAATTTTATATGTATGGTGGGTGTGAAATCTCTCCCATAAACTCAAACATATGATTGGATTTCGGACTGCACCCGTAAAAGAACTGTCAAAGTGATTATGGTATTCTTAGTCAAATCACTTTTAATAGAAACCAAATAAAAAAAAAAGATATTTAACATTACTAGTCGTAGCTATTTTACTTTTAATTTTTAATTTAATAAACCAATTTACCATTTTATTTGAGCTGTTTTTCTTGCACCTGAAAATTATCCTGAAAAATGTTGTGTTTCGCTCGGCAGCAAAGTTTGCTTAGGTTTCAATAGAGGTAACTCGCGTCAAATCTCAACTTTGCAGCCTTGCATAACAAATAACTATTATTTACTTAAATATGCTTTTATGTATGTTTTAGAATGCTCGTCTCTGTGACTATCTTAAGCCGTCACACTCGAGGGTATGTCGCATAAAAAAACATTTTCCTTGTAACTAGTAGGGGCCGCGGGCTTTAAACTGCAACCGCCCTCAATAATTGAGTTTCACACTCTTGTCCATCGTGCCCGACCCATTTCTTTGCTGAGTATGTGACAGGTGGTCGGTCTTATTCAGAAAACTATTTCGAATTAGTTTTATTGTACCAACTTTGGCGTATTACTAATAAGTTCATTGTCACAAATGTGGGCGGCTTTAACGGAAACGTGTCAGTTTAGTGCTTCAATACGATGTCCGGTAACTGCGGATGGGCCTCAATAGCGCCTGTATATGCGGTATTATGATCATTTTACTATTACCACATCCCGCGGGAACATAAAGCCGTCCGTGATACATCGGTCATATCCCTAAATGTTCCAGTATAATTGCGAGAGAGCAGTCGTTATATCGGGATGAAAGTGCTTTTATCTAATATAAAGTTTATAGGCGACGTCCAGAGGTTGTAGCGGAGGACATTGAGAACTATTAAAATTAGTCTATACTCTTGGTCGAGTCAAGTTCAGGATAGTTGCAAACAGTACTAAATATTCAATGCAACTTTCTCTAACTTCGTTTATCTGACCACCGTTCGAGGAATTTCGTTAATTTGCCGCCGTTTTCTTTGTAACTCCAAAGTAATTCCAACTCCAGTGCTAATTAATCAGAATTCAAGTTTGCTTTCGTTAATTAAGATTTCACGACCCCACGTCTACTTGTGACATGCGGGTAACGGACGTTGCTTAAATCAATTATACTTTGCTTCGTCTTCGAGATTAGAACACTTGTAGTACACGAACCGTGTAGCCATTCATACACTAAAGTTGAGAAATACACATAAATAGTTATATTAAAACATTTAAAAAATAATGTCAACCTTGTATTTCTCATGTAGCAACATTGGGTGCTGGTATGACGTGCTTGTATCCGCCATTTTTCATTCGCGTTCTAGTGCCCGGCCGTTCAACACTTTACACGTTTAATTTTAAAGTTTTTACGTGTTTTAAGCTTAATTGGAAATGCCTAAGCGTAAGAATAAAGACGGTGAAGATTATATTACACGCACAATACGGAAGTTGGAAAAAAGTTACGAAAACGTTCACGTAAAATGTCGTCCAGTTCATCTTCGAATAATTCCGATATTGCGTTGTCATTACGAGAAGGTATGTGTATATTTCACAAATTTCTGTAAAACATTAAGGAATAAACCAGTGTCATTAGTGTTGAGTACACTTCATTTGAGAGTGTCACCTTCACAATAAAATACATTGAGGGTAGTTTAATAAGACTATCGCCTTTGTATCCACAACTTCAATGTGTTGAGTTCATCTATTAAGGATGATACCTTCACGACCTTGACGTGAGCTCAGGTTTCAAGCCTGTGACCTAATTACAAGCGCAGTCGTGCGTGAAGTAGCTAACGCTATTTATTTTTATTTTTTTCTGATTGTTTTAGATAACCAAAATGTGCACGTTCATGAACCCGTAATTGCCGACATTGTACATGACACAATATTAACTGAATCGCCTCCAACTGATGAACAAAACTCATCTTCACTGTTACTAGATTCTGAACAGCCACTAGTAGTGGATTCTGTTACATCTGATGTACCATCGACCTCTGCAGAGGCAAACGAAATTACTTTAGACAATAATATACTTGAGCTTTTGGGTGAAACTCCCTTAAAGAATAAAAAATATAGTCCAGCAATACAACCTGAACTAGCCGTCCGCTGGGAACATATTGCCGTGTCCGGTTTGTCAAAAGATGTTAAAAAAGACCTTCTTGATAAGTATTTTTTACCAGAAAATTGTTTAAAGATTGGTTCTCCTCAATTGAACCCCGAAGTAAAGGCGGCATTGTCAGATGCTTTAATAAAAAAGGTCAAAGCTATCGAAATAAAACAAAATCAAAATGCAGTTGCCATTAGCTGCATTAGTCATGCATTGACAAAAATGTTTGCTAGCCAAAACAAAGACACTGAAACTATTAAACTTTTATTAGACGCAGGTAAACTTTTATGTGACTCTCAATATATTGAAACTATGTCTCGCCGAAGTTTTGTTACTTCTACAATAAAAAAAGACATTAAAGCTCAACTTTATACTACTGAGGTTGACAGCTACTTGTTTGGCGAAAAACTAGCTGATACTTTAAAAGCAGCTAAGGCGATCAATAAATCGGGAGCTGAAATGAAGAACATTCCTCAAGCCAAGACAGCAACTTTTTCACAGCCAAGATTTAGCCAACCGCGGTCTTTAAATGTGAGACCTCCCCTCCCGGTGGCGAGGCAGACGGGAGCTGGGAGGAGTACAATACAACAGCCTCGCAGATACCAGGCCCCTCCGCCACTGCCCCCACCAGCCACGTCGACCTACAAGGCACCGCCGCCGCTACCAGCGCCGTCGCAGCGCTCGCGCGGGCGCACGCAACTACGCCGCTAGACGAGGTACCTCACACTGCTGGTAGATTAGCCCTATTTCATAATAGGTGGCATATCATTACAAATGACACTTTTATCCTATCTTGGATTAGAGATGGTTATAAAATACCGTTTCACACAATTCCGAAGCAAGTTTATATGCCGTCCTCCAAAAAATATTCTAATAATGAAATGAATGAATTTCAAGGTTTCATTAATGATTTGCTGAACAGTAGTAGTGCAATATCAGAATGTGTGCCCTGTGATACGCAATATGTATCAAGTATTTTCTTAGTGCCTAAATCAAATGGTAAAAAACGTTTTATTTTAAATCTCAAATCATTAAATAGGTTTATAACAACTAGTCATTTTAAAATGGAGGACTTAAGGACTACTTTAAAATTGATTTCGAAAGATTCATTTTTATGTACAATTGATTTAAAAGATGCCTACTTTTTATTGCCTATAAATCAGGAGCATAGAAAATATTTACGTTTTACTTTTAATGATAAATTATATGAATTTAATGTCCTTCCATTCGGACTTAATACGGCACCATTAGTTTTCACAAAACTAATGAAACCTGTAGTATCTTTATTAAGGTCATTAGGATATGTATCGTCCATTTATTTCGACGATTTATGTTTGATTGGAAATTCATTCAACAATTGTCAACATAATGTATCTCAAACAGTGACTATTTTGGAAACACTAGGTTTCATTATTAATTATGAAAAAAGTCAGTTAACACCAAGCAACGTGTGTAAATATTTGGGATTTATTATCGATACAAATAGTTTCAATATATCACTTCCTGATGAAAAAAGGTTTTTAATAAAACGAGAAATTTTATTGTTCACTAAACTGAAACGCTGTACCATTCGGCAGATTGCTCGACTGGCAGGCCTCCTAGCCTCATCCTGCCCGGCTATTCAATATGGTTGGGTCTATACCAAAAACATAGAACGATGCAAATATTATGCTTTAAAAAAAACAGACGATTATGATACTTACATGACAGTCCCTGAATATCTCTTACGTGATTTCGAGTAGTGGTTGTCACCTATTGATAGTTCCAAAAATCCAATTAGAGGCGATAATTATAGCATGGAAATCTTTTCCGATGCTAGCAAAACAGGGTGGGGGGCAGCATGCTGTATGGATAGAGCCAATGGAAAATGGAGTGATAGTGAAAAACATATGCATATTAATTACCTAGAAATCTTAGCAGCTTATTTTGGTCTAAGGGTGTTTGCAAATAATTTAAACGATTGTCAAATACTTCTTCGCGTCGATAATACGACTGCAATTTCTTATATTAATAAAATGGGAGGTGTGCGATTTCCTCATCTTACTAATATTACAAGACAATTGTGGGAATGGTGCGAACAAAGGAATATATTCGTTTATGCATCCTATATAAGCTCCCAAGACAACGAAGTTGCAGATGCGGAATCACGGCGTTTGCATCCTGATATTGAATGGGAACTAACCGATCACGCCTTCAGCAAGATCGTTAAATACTTTGGAAAACCAAAAATAGATTTATTTGCAACCAGATTAAATAAGAAATGTAATAGATACGTTTCATGGCACAGAGACCCAGGCGCTTTCGCAGTCAATTCATTTACTTTAGATTGGAATAAACTAAATTTTTATGCCTTTCCACCTTTATCAGTGATCTTAAAAATGATTCGCAAAATTATTACCGATAATGCTGAAGGTGTAGTGGTTGTTCCGTACTGGCCAAGTCAACCGTGGTTTCCTTTATTTAAATCGCTATGTTGTGACATGATTACTCTTGGAACCAATACAAATGTTTTGTTGTCTGTCCTAATAGCCACCTGCAACACAAGGTGAAGCTGGTAGCCGCGAAATTATCTGCAAGGCACTATCAAGAAGGGGCATACCACCAAGCGCACTGAACATCATGTGCGCTTCAATATCGGACAACTCAATTAAACAATATGGAGTTGCCTTTAAAAAATGGTTCCTGTATTGCAATAATCTTAACGTCAACGCTTATGAAGCTTCGATTCCGTATGTTATTTCATTGCTAACTGAAATATTTCATACTGGTGCTCAGTACAGCACATTGAACACTTACAGATCAGCTCTGTCTCTTATTGTTAGCTCTCGAATAGGATCCGATGACAGAGTTACAAGATTATTCAAGGGTTTTTACCGCCTTCGTCCACCTAAACCAAAATATAATTTTACCTGGAATCCTAAGATAGTTTTAGATTTTTTAGAGAACTGGTACCCAAATGAAGATATTTCTCTGGAGCAGCTAACTAAGAAGGTTGTGACTTTAATAGCATTAGTGACTGCTCATAGGGTGCAGACCTTAAGTAAAATTAAATTATGTAATATAGAAAATCTGAACAACCAAAAGATCATCATTAAAATACCAAACCTTATAAAAACCTCACGTCCTGGTTCACTTCAGCCTTGTCTCGTACTGCCTTTCTTCAGTGAAAAACCTCATATTTGTCCAGCAAATGCACTATCTGTATATATTAATAAAACTAATGGTAGGTATCAGAAAAGATGATACATTGTTTATAAGTTTCAAAAGTCCATACAAACCAGTCTGTTCTCAATCCATCAGTCGTTGGATTAAGGGAGTCACTAAATAAGAGTGGCGTAGACACTAATATCTTCTCTGCTCATTCGACAAGACATGCTTCCACGTCTTCTGCTCAGAGACATGGTGTTAACTTAGATCTGATACGTAAAACTGCTGGATGGTCAGATTCATCCCGTGTATTTGCTCGATTCTATCATAGATCTTTGATGACTGATGATAGTAATGATTTTGCAACATCCATTATAAATAATAATTCAAAATGAACCGACTTATTGCCAATAATGTTATGTTAGAACAAATATGTAATTGAGCTGATAAAGGTTGTAACTAAGTTAATAATTATATTATGTTTACCGATTGATTATACAAAGATGATTACAGTGTGTTGTATTCTGATATGGTTATTTTTCTTTAATTGTATTTTTTTTTTACAAATTTTTAAACTCTAAAGATCTACAAGTGTTCTAATCTCGAAGACGAAGCAAAGTATAATTGATGATTAAACGAACTTACCTGAAGTGACGTTCTATCATAATTATACGAAGGCTTCGTCTGAAGAGATTAGATCCCACCCTTCCCTTTGAGATCCCAAAATAAATTAGTAAAAAAAAAAGTACTCTCTCTCTACTCTGAACTAAATGAAAAATGGCGGATACAAGCACGTCATACCAGCACCCAATGTTGCTACATGAGAAATACAAGGTTGACATTATTTTTTAAATGTTTTAATATAACTATTTATGTGTATTTCTCAACTTTAGTGTATGAATGGCTACACGGTTCGTGTACTACAAGTGTTCTAATCTCTTCAGACGAAGCCTTCGTATAATTATGATAGAACGTCACTTCAGGTAAGTTCGTTTAATCATCAAATATTGTCCTTTTCCAGCGAAACGTATGGGAATGTGTCTAAGGTGAGTTGCGGCCGCTATGGTAATAAAACGGCGTATGTCGTAAGTTCGATACGGCGGCGGCATTAACGCGGCGCGTAAACATTTTTATTGGCCACGCCGCGCCGTCTGCATTACCGACTTCACGCGTACCTGTTACGTGCCGGTAATAATATCGCTTATTGCGAATATTACTTTTAAAAGGTACATCAAAATTACTATTGTCGTTATTTTTCATTTCTTATACTTGCTCCTTTACGATTGTTGTGGAAAACTTCTTTGCTCACCACGATGTTCCCTCGTGATTCCCATGTCACATATAGGTTACAGCTATGTAGGTACTCTATTACGTAAACAATCCCCAAGACTCAATGTTGTAGAATATACGTATTGTTATATAATTTGGCCAATGTCTGGCTGAGAGTGAATCGGGAAGGGGTGTAATAAATCATTTCCCGAAAGTGCGTCTCGAGTTATTGTGTTATAAAAGTTATCGGCTCTTCATTAGCAGTAATTTGAAAGACAACATGAACGCAGCCGAAGTAATGATGAATGAGTGATCAAGATGAATCGACACCCGGTAAACAAAGGGTAAAAGGGTTGTTGTGTGGTGCCGCATTATCGGTAAGTGATGGATGGCGCCTCTGTCACATCGTCTCTACTTACTTCATTTTATAATACAGCCAAACGATGACACTACTCTTTGCCAGAATGTTTCCTAATAAATACAATTTAGGGGTCTTCAAGTCACGAGTGAATAGGTGTCTTCTAGGCAAGCGCGTCACATCCTAGATCGCATTATCGCTTACCATCAGGCGAGATTGCGGTCAAGCGCTTACCTATTTATAATAAAAAAAAAGATGTGTCAAAAACTGGAAGACTGTCTCTAACATTTATCAATAATATGTTGATTCTATGATGAATCAGAGTGGTATTTACTTCTGTTCGATTCTTTATTGATTTACAACAGCAGTTCTTGACTACTTAATAGAAAAATGGTAATCCCTGAAAGTTGGCAGTGACCGCATCTAATATTAAGTAATTTCTTTGATCGTTTATGAATGTTCATATGGATAGACAAATTAAACTGGATACGTTTAAAAAATCTATGTTTGTATTGTGTGTAAAATTAAAACGTTACGATTTCAATCAAAAGCAAATTGTAGAATTTAACATTATGTTATAAAGAAAGTTATATGAATTTGTAAAAATATGTATACTTTACTGTTAGTTTATTATTATTGTTACGGTTTCAATATGAGAAGAACCAGAACGTATTCGTACAAGACGCCGCGATTACTGGCGGTTGCTTTTCGATTATGGACATTCTTTTTAAAAGAGTTTAGAGCAATCTTCTGTGATCTTTTAATCAAAGAATTTAAGCACTCACCTCATCTGATGATAAACAGCACACGGTCTGCAACACTTACATGTTTGTTGACCTTGGCCTCGCTGATTTTTTCATAAAAAAAGAAGACCCTGCTTTTAAAGGGTAAACGCTAAAGGCAATGCCACAACCTTAAGCGACTTTAGCTTTCTATTGTATTCAATAAATTATATTAGTATTCAATGCTATTGCGTCAGAATTCTATTGTTTAAAAAGCAGAGGATGCAACCATTACAGGGCCTAGGACCTTAAGAATTTACCTACCAGACGTTGCTTGTGTTATATTTAATGGGTGCGCTCTTGATCTCAATCAAGTCTAGGGCCAAGATAGGATCCACGATGGAACGAGCTAACCCAGAAGGTGCCTAACCCGTCCATTTTTAACCCTGGCTTAAAAATGGACGGGTTATAAGTACTCGGAAATACACACGCAGGGAGGGAGTTCCACTCCTTGCTGCGTGTGTTACTCAACCGATTTTGATGTCTCTTTCATATTACTGGATTTATTTCGACTTAGGACATAGGATAGGTTTCATTTTATTTTGTAACACAGCAACTTTGGACCATTATAGGCACTACAGTTGTCAAAGATATTTTTCGTCTGAATGACGGCGCAGTCGGTCAATTTCTACGGTCCATTAACATATAGTGGCTTTATGAAATTTCCGCTGAAAGCCGTCATGATTAATATCTGCGGCGTGACTGGCGCGGGCGCGGGCGCGGGGGCCTATCGCTTATCTGTTTTGATAAATAGGACTACAACTCCATTCACTCATTTTAACGACCGTTTGGTGCAACAGTAGAGACCCTGCCTTTCGCACCGATGGTCTTGGGTCGAATCCCAGAAAGGGCAGATGTTTGTGTGATGAATACGAACATTTGTACCTGTTAGGTGTTTATGTATATTTCTATAAATATTACATATCTATGTATCATGTAATGTATGTATATCCGTTAGGTACCCTAGTATCCATAATACAAGTACAGCTTACTTTGGGCCAGGTTAATTGGTATGAGTGTAAGAAATATTTATTTATTTATTTATTCAAATATTACTTCTCCACTTAAGATAAATATTTAATAACTTAATTGCAATTATAAATTATTTTAATAGAAAAATACTAGATAATATCGAATCGAAGTTATTTTCGGGATGCGGGATGAGTTGTGTAAATAATTTTTGAGTCGCATTGAAAGTGCAAAAGAACTGTAAAAAATCATAAACCGTAATAAGCTTGAGAAAAATAGCATAATTATTCGCTGGGTGCGAAGTACTAGGTGGGGGTAACATAATCTATCGCAGCGCTCATGGTGGTCAAAAGTAGAAATAATGTGGGCTCTGTCATCAAATGTATCTATCAATGGCAAAGCGATTCTACATAATACATTTTAATTTTTATCTATTCGTGCTGTATTCACCTGCAATCAAATTAATATTTGAATATTACGTCTATCAAAACTCGATCAAACTAAGTATTAAGTCCAAACGGAAATAATTACTTACGTTTAAAACCGTTTTGTAAGGTGGCAAATTAATAGATGTTTGCCTTATGATGAGAGCCTGAATTATTGAACTCTGCCCTTGTTTTGTTCTTAATTCTTCTACATCTCGGACATGTCCAGCCAATACCAACAACTTTCCTTTACCTACGTATTTAATGTTTGTGGTTGGAATTTGATATTGTGAGAAACACTCACAAATCCTGTCTTCAAAACAATACTCGTTTCGATCTGAAAACGATATTTAATTTATTACTAGCGATACGGGAACATTTAAATATATTTACTGTTATATAATGAAACCATTAAAGTAGCTTTTTCTTTTTGTTTTACTGTAAAACTACAACTATAAATGAAGTAAACAAACCCTGACACAATCAAAATTAAACACACTTTTTGGACTTACCTCATTTGATTTGAATGACCAAAATGATTTCAAAACCTTTTTTTCACCCAAATCGTGGTATCACAACAATTTATTAGTCGAAACTATTTGTTATTTACTCATTTCGATATTTTTTCAAAAATATACGACCTTAATGTCAATGTGACAGAGCCCACAAAGTTGTGGACGCTAGTTGGCGCTGTAGGTAATCGTGCACGGAGCCAATAGGCCTAATAAATATACAATATATTTGATACAGTGTTCTAAAATTGTCATTTTTGTCTCCATTAGGATAAAGTTATGTTTGCTTTTGTCTTTTATATGTTTTAAATAATTTATAATTCCTTAATAAAGAAAATTACGCTTTGAAACACGTATTCCTGAGAAAAGGGGTAGACAGGACAAAAACTTGTGTGGCAACATTTGCAGTTAATTGATCGAACAATTATTACTCGTAAAATGCTGAAGGTGGATAGAAAATCTGTTGATCATTGTTAAGCTATTTCAAAATTATCAACTTAAAATAACGAATATTAACTATGTATTAGGCAATCTCAAATCTCTATCTCATCTTAATTTAAAAAATAATGTATTTTGCCATATGTTATAATAGGTATTACATTTCAATAGAATTAAACAAGTCTATATGCCACACTGTTATCTCAAGTAAAAGCAATTATTAAATAAGGCAGTTCATCCGAATTTTAACAAATAAGAAACTTTTAAACCTGCTGGCTCAGCAGCTTTATTTGAAATGTGTTTCATTATAAACTTCCACCTTTGCCGTTCAAAAAATACAATAATCATCGTTAAGTTCACGAAGAGAACGCTAAAAAAGCAACAGCAAACTTTTGCCGGCAGTATTTTTGGGACATCAGCAATTCTTATGTACGCAAGTATTCCGCGAGGGTTTTTGCGGTGAGCCGGGGGTGGACAGTCCATTAAAGCTGAAAAACACTTGAAATTCAGCGACTCATACAATAAACATCGTACCGGCCACCGCCTTTTTGCCTGAGAAATGTGGCCTCGCAATTTTTTGTACCCCACTTTCTTTCGTGTTTTTGTTCACCATAATTGTATACCGCCGATCAAAGTTTTTTAATGTTCCATTCTAATTTCGTGGATCGTATCATACCATCATTTATTATAGTATCTAAGTATAAATATTCCGTGAGAAAGATACATTTATCGGCGGTCAGCTCCCGCTTGTTATTCGGCGCATAAAGTGGGGAATATTTAAGTCCGTCGTCGAGGGATTCGAGAGGCGGCAGAAAAAATTGATGCGGCTTATCTCGCGCGCGCGTGTTTTTGCCTATCAAATGCTTTATGGATGCCTAAATCTGACACTGACCCCTTGGCAAGTGGAAACTTTAGATTGTTGCTTTTTGACAGTAGACTATATATTCAGTCCATATGTTTATCTATATCAAGAAGGCGAAGTTAAAATAACCTTTTCATAAATGCAATAACTTGCTTCGAATCTTGCCTACCTATCAGACGTTTAAATTCACATAATATTTTTACTTTTAACAGTCTTCTAATGACTTTACCAGTTTTTACGATTATTGATATCGAGGTCTTGCAAATAAAGTTGTTAATAACTGCCTCGGTCTCTAGTAAAGACATTAATGCTAGCTCTTTAAATTAAAAATAAAAATGTATCTCGTGGTTGAGTATATTGGGGTCTATTATGAGCGTAAAAATAGTGAATAGTCAGGGTGAAATTTATTCTGACAGTGAAGTTCCCGCCCCCCTCACCTCTGACCCGGGCAGCGCCATTCTTCAGAGTTGACATTCACGACATGGCCTGCTTATTACGCATTCGCAGAGACATTCCCCGCGTATCCGGGGGTGCACTCACGTCACTGTCCCCCACCGGAGGGGACCAGTTTTCGGCGTTTATTCCTCCTTCTTAGAATCTCTCGCTTCATAACCGTAATGTATGGGAGTGTATTATCAAGGCTTCTAGGTGTACTGCAACAGTTCCGGAATAGTTTTAATGGCCTCCGGCGTCGTTTACGTGTAACGGATGGCGCCTTTATGTGCTCCCTGCAGTTTTATGTGCACTGTTCTGGCGGAACGATGTATCGTGCTATACTTTAACTCTACACTCTTTAATTTAATATGTGTGTATGTAGTAATTAATTAAATAAAATACAACTACATTGTTCGTACCCTTCGGTAGGTGGGACAGGTATATTTTAAATGCACGTATTACATAGCAATGGAACGCAAGGAGTTACCATATTGTAGCTTTTTTGGGTCGTAAGTACTCACGTGTATTTGTTCCTTATCAAATTCAATATTGGGGAATTTAATGAAAAGTTAAAATATATTTTTGTTGGTATGAATAAGCCAAACAATAAGTGTCGATAAAGGTATATCTAAAATGTTAATTCTAGTGCAGTTATGTATCTGCTTAAGAATGCATTTTCTTATAACTTTATTTGAATCTTTAAGAATGGGATACACGAAAGAAATCCGGGTTTTAATTGAACGATTTTCACCACACAAAAGACTTATTTAGTTCTTATACTTCTTATATTTAGGGGTTTTCTTTGCGAATAATTCATATTTAATCCTGACGTTTCAGGTCACAGGTACACAAGTAATGCTCGTCATATATTTTATTATATATGCGCAAAAAGTTGTTTTATTTTAATACACAAAAGACTTGATATGATTCGAATTTTTGGAGTGTTCTGACGCACTTGGGCATACCAAAAGGTTTGTTTTGTGCGAGGGTAATTACAAACATATTTCCATTAGAAGTGTCGCCGCGGGGTGTGACTCCCCGTCGTCAGATATACTCGTTGGCCGAGGCGACGTCACCAGCCGCCGATGCTGCGGCAAAAATTCGAGGGGACACACATTTGCTGGCCTTTTACAACCACTTAACGTTTGTGAAAAATTAATCTAACATGCATCGATTTGTACTTTTGATTTCATACAAAATTCTGACACAAACAAATTAACTAAAAAAATTATCTTGTATCGGGTGGTATTCGAATCAAGCAGCCTTTCGTTCGCCGGACGCATACTTTTGTTATTGAGCTACCAAGACATCAATTAAATTAAAATTAATTTATTTCGGGAATAATCCATATTGTGTTAGTACCAATAATAAATTCTTATTCCCGTGTTAATATCATTTAAAATCATTAAAACCATCACTCTATAATCTAAGATCACAGTGGTTTGTGTGTTTGTCTGTCCGCTCTTTTCCCCGCTCTTTTTCCATTGTATCAATAACGTTACCATAGCAACGCGTTACCCGCAAGTAGTTCGTCTACCAAACGCTAGATGGCGGTAACGGAAAAAATATTTGATAATAGAAAAAATTTAAAGAATTTTGTCCACCCGTGCGGAATCCGGGACGGGCCGCTAGTACCATATATTAAAATAATCAAAATGATGCTTTGATAGTTAATACACAATTTTGTTTAGTTCTTAAACTTCCGTGCACATTACGCATTTGAATAAAACAACTTTTTTACGGATTTTGCGCACAATTTATTCTATATTGAATCCTGACGCTTCAATATGGTCGTCATATATTTTCTACACCTTCACAATATTTTAACCGGGCACATTCTTAATTGTTATTTTTTTAATATAAATCAAATTGTTTTATTTTGCATTTTATGTAGTACATTGTATACTACTGAGTTTACTACCAGTTCGGAAGTTGGGAGGCCCTTCCGTGAAGAACTGATGAATGAAGCTCGGGCCGAGGGACCGACCTCCGTCTTACTGTTATTATTTGCAAAAAGAGCTAACTACATCGCCAGGTGTTGCAATGTATGTCTTTTTACATTACATTACAAATTTGCATAAAACATCTTTAAATATAAAATAAATTATGCGCAAAATCGGTTCAAAAAGTTGGTTTACATAATTTTTTCCTACCTCCTCTTGCAATACGTGCCTAATAAAGACCAGTCTTCCTACTACAACGACAATTTTATTTATTATATTTGGCGTACTCTTTAGTTTTTTATTTGGCAAGGATGTCATGCTTTTTGTATTTATCTTTTGATATTACTTACATTTCAAAAGATAAAACTTTTTCCGCCGTTTTTCATGTTTACTTGGAGAAAGGCCGGGGTCTATAGACTGCCTATGACATACATTTGTGAAATGCAATTCGATTTTTGTTTTCTTTGTTTAATAATATAATAATCGTCCGTTCGGTACTGTAGCGCCCTACGCGCACTCCGGGATCGTTGGGAACTTGGGACGTTAATTTAAACCATTTAGGTATATTTCAATTTGTTCCAATGCTCAACTCTCTTTACAATTTCTTAGGTTACACACAGATACTCCTGGTGATCGTCTTATATTCGTCTAGAATTCTAAAATATTCTATATTTAATAGGGTGGCATTCCTTGTCATAAAGCATATTTACGCAACGAGGTGGAATGCGGTGTCATAGACACAAGGAGGTCACCATCAGTACTAAGAAAAATCGGTTCGGTTAACAAACATATCAGAAAAATGAGAAACTATATATTGTCTATGTGACGATCGCTCGGTGAAACGGTAGCGACCCTACCTTCTGCAACCTGGAACCTGGGTTCGAATTCTGGTAGGAGAATATGTTTGCATGATGAACATCACGCAAACATTGTTTCAAACAAAACATTGTTACATATAAAAAATATTTGTGTGTTCGGAATGAAACGAAAATAACTTTATTCAAATGCACTTAAAATAAGTCGTTTTCAATCGTCCAACATTTTTACCTACTACCTATTCAGGACGTCTTTTAACTGACAAATGAGAATAGGCATAAGAAACTTGTCAGCTTTAACAGAAGTAACGACATTTACAGTATTATACAACGTCACTATACATAATCCCCAAAAAATTAGTTTAAATAACTTAATGAATAATTATTGTGTCTTATTTATGAATCATAAGCTGTTTAGTTTTCTAATTATTCAGTTTGCAAAGTCTAATCTATTCCCGCATAGACTCAGGAGTAGCGATTAATGAGCATTCCGTCCACAATTTATTGCAGACTTTTTTCTATGATTCCTGTTCAAACTCACGGCGCTCACAAAGCACACGCCGACAGAGAGATGCGAGCGTGCGCGTCACACGGCGCGCTCATAAACTATCCGACTCATTACTATTAACCCACAGTTATACTCGAATATGGCGTAAATGGACTCCAACGAGTTTCGAGTTCACTCTGTCTTCGGTAAAATTACGAATTCATTAACCAGTTAATAGTGGCTATTCTGTTCATTGTATTATTGGAACTTAAATATTTATAACCTACCTACCGTTTTAAATTAGTGATTTTTAAATGAATGATAATCTTAATTATAACTTTATTTCAAAGAATATGGTAGGTACATATTTGGTTTTTTAACTCAAGTTCAGTATATTCTGCATCTGTCAGCGACATGGAAATTGTTTATAATTGAGTCACATCACATATACACACACGCACATACAAATAAGTTTATTTTTTTATGGTTTTAATGTGTTATTTCTTTCTTGTTAGATAAAGTTTGGGTTAGGCGCTAATAACGACTAATTTAGTTATTAACGTTTCCTTTCTGTCAACAAAGCGGAAATAAACATAATATTTATTTCGTTATTTTTTTTGCTTGTGAAAAATACCCTTATAAAACACGACTTGTTATGTTAAAAAACGTCGCTTCGTATCAAGTGATCCGTACCCGTTAAATAACAGTTTCGGCTCTATAATCCTTCGCCTTAGGTTCGGACCAATATGAGTAATGAAACTTCTAGTGGTATTGAACGAACCACTCTTTTAGGACTGTTGTTAAATATTTCTACTGGCATCATTATGCTTTCTTTTGTCCCACAATCACTTCTGAACCTTTCGGTATAGTACCATAATCGACGCGGGAAAATCTGTAGACGGTTTTGGGATATTTATATTTTGGATGGACCCTTTGGCTTTATTTTTCGATTTATTTTTATAAACTCTTTTCCGAATTTATTTTATTCGGTGGATTGCATTCGTCCATCACCCGCCCGCTTCGCTAGGTGTAAATTATTGCAAAATGTTCTGACGAAATTGTTTGGTTATTGACAAGCAAATAAATAATTATTATAACCAGCGAAGCCGGTGGTTCACAGCTACTTATATCTATGCTTGTAGGTAGGGATTTGTAATATAGGCATCTCACTTAATTGTGAATATTGTATTTAATTATTTATTTAAAACGGGATCATATCCATGTCTTTTATTTTTAAGACGAACTCTACTTCCGTGACGAAGGCGCATGCAACTGCACCGAAATATCGGAGACTCGAAAATAAAAAAAAAACGGTTAAATTAATACTAACTTGAGTGCCCATGAAGAACCTAAAGGTCTGCATATCCTTTTTCGTTTATGTATGTTTTCGTTTATGTTCGAGGTAAAACTTTATTTTCGTTTAATATAAGCAACAAATATTGTTATAGTGTACAAAGTTTCCAGATTATTTGACAAAAGACATTGGGTGCCATAACACACTTCATGCTAGACATATAAACATTGAGCTTACATAAGAAATAAGAGGGCCGGTATAGAGTGTTTGTATAGCACGTAGCGTCTTTATTCTCTTATTATTTACTAGCTGTCAGATTTACAATGCTCTTTTTTGCCGATCTATTTTTGCTGACTATACATATAAACCATTTATTTTATATGTTTACAACAACTTAACAAATTTCGTCATAATCTGATCAATGGTTTCGGAACGCATCGGGAACAAATATTCAAACATTATTTTTTATTTATATAGATTACTAGCAAACCCGCCCACGCGTTTCTGTGCTATGTATCAAAATTAAACCCATGCTATCTTAAATCGGAAAAATCATCAAAATTGGTTGAGTAGTTTCGGAGTTTATAACGGTCAAACACTTTGGCAGGTAATTTTTATATATAAAGATTTGGCAGATTAACAATTACCCTATATATTAAGATAGAAATCATTGCAGAATTATTTAAATACATATTTTTCTCATACAAATATATCTTACTTTGACTTAATAATACAGTTTTCTGTCAAGAGTTACAACATTTAATACGTATAGCGATAGTTTTCAGATAGAGTAGATAAGGTCATTTAAATAATACAACTTTTTTACGGATTTTGCGCATAATTTATTTATATTTAATCCTGATGTTTCGACTCCTTTACAGAAGCCGTGATCACAGGATGACTAGGATAATGGTCGTCATATATTTTCTACTACCTTCACAATATTTTGATCGGACACGTTCCTTTATTTTATTTTGAATCCACTTAGTTATTAAATTCTCACTACAATTACATTGTACAATACTGAGTCTACCAACAGTTCGGAAATTGGGAGGCCCTTCAGAGAAGAACTGGCGAAAGAAACTCTGGCAGAGGGACTGATCCCATTCTCCTCTAGCTAACATAACTTCCATTATTTTATCATAAAAGAATAAGCGACTGATAATAGTAGTTTATGATACTGTTGCATAATAAGGGTTCTTATAACATGAGTGTGTTTTAAAAAAACGAGCCGTAGGCGAGTTTTTTTATAGTATCACACGAGTATTATAAGACCAAGTTATGTACAGTGTCATACACTACTTTATCTACTCTCATACTATATTACGTAAAACAATGTTGCAAACAAAACCAAACTTTGTTTAAATATTGAAAAGATTTTTTAAATGTCAAATGTTGGCGCCAAGGTGCAAACATCGATTGTGAATGCGTGTTGCGTCGTCGCGGACTCGTTCATTGAAACCTTTTTAAAGTAGAGGTTCAACCTCCTTGGTCCAGCTGGAGGTTGTATAGGTGTATCGTTATGATTAAAAAGTTATATTATGATACAGGTGTCCATACAAGACCTGTATCGTAATTAAACTTTTTTTTTTATTATTTTTGGCCTGTACGTAATGTTTGTCATAAGCATTTTGTTTTCAGTTTTAGAATCTTTGTATTATAGTATCAGAGTAGATAATAGTAGTTTATGATACTGTTGCATAATAAGGGTTCTTATAACATGAGTGTGTTTTAAAAAAACGAGCCGTAGGCGAGTTTTTTTATAGTATCACACGAGTGTTATAAGACCAAGTTATGTACAGTGTCATACACTACTTTATCTACTCTCATACTATAATATGTAAAACAATATTGCAAATAAAACGCTGAATATAACAACAAATTTATTTAAATGTCAAATGTTGGCGCCAAGGTGCAAACATCAATTGCGCATGCGTGTTGCGTCGGTCGTCGAGGACTCGTTCATTGAAACCTTTTTAAAGTAGAGGTTCAACCTCCTTGGTCCAGCTGGAGGTTGTATAGGTGTATCGTTATGATAAAAAAGTTATATTATGTTACAGGTGTCCATAAAAGACCTGTATCGTAATGAAACTTTTTTTTAATTATTTTTGGCCTGTACGTAATGTTTGTCATAAGCATTTTGTTTTCAGTTTTAGAATCTTTGTATTATAGTATTAGAGTAGATAAAGTTATTTAATTAATGCGGGAAAAATTAGGACTGCCCTTCGGAAAATTACGCTGTGTATGAATGTTAATGTATATCAGAGTGTACTCGTCACATAATACATTATTTTATATCCATGATTGTGCGACATTATTTGGTTTACATACAGCTAGATTCGGTTCTCAAATAAATTATATGTCTGCAATTAAATGAAAAGATATGAAATAAAAATAGCTGGATTAATTTTATTGAATGTAATTCAAAAAACAGTCATTGTAATGTGGCGTATAAGTATAACAGAAATGTGTAGCTTCAAAACTTATGTAATTATTCAAAAAGTTTAATTGTGAAACGTTTTAAATATATTTATTTTACATGGTATTTAGTAATCTTAACCTTTAAAGGTATTAAGCGTCGGTCTTCTACAGACTGTTCTTTGGAGAGTGTGCTCAAGAGCTGTATTTGCTCATAACGCCGTCTTCCTTTTTTCAATCGGACATCTAGACACACTGCAGGTTACCACACTCTCTTGGTTGCTATTCCTACCTGTCGCTACCAAGCGCTTTTCAACATCCTTCATTGTGCGGACAGCAAAGGAATTATTACCCGTCCATTTTTAAAAGCCAGGTTGAATAGGCACCTTCTGGGATAGCTCGTTCCATCATGCCCCGGGGTTGATTGGGATCAACAGCTAACCCATCCAAAACAAAAAAAAAATGTTTTTACAATGGATAGGCTCTAGACGTACCGATTTTCACTCATTTCAAGATTCTTCCTACAGCACGCGCAAATTCCCGCCTTTTCATTCCTACTAGTGTAAGCAATGAACAGAATCCATAAGACTTCACAATGTAGAGTTTTGGGAATCATTTATTTTCATTATATAATTGCGGTTGTTGTGGTAAACAATATTTATTTGGCATTTAACCACTTTCTTATGGTGAAATGAAATGTTTAATAACCTGAAAATTTTAAGAAAGAATTTCTTTACATCACACAGACTATAGTAAATAGCATTAGTTACTTTTTAACTATTACATCCGTATCCCTTGATGGCTTACTAAACGGTATTTCAAATAACTCTAGTTAATAAACGCAATAATCTGATATTTTTTACATATTATGAAAGCGTCACTTTATAAGTTTAAGTTTTCTAGTTAAAAGTATCGTCGTCAATAATAATATGTAATAATTGTAAGCAAAGTACTAAACCAGCTTAGGTTAGGTTATGTAGTCTTTAAATATTAACCAGTTAGGGATCATGAACATTTAAGTGTACAAGAAACCTCCCCGTGGACTTCTTGAGACGGCGTGAAAAGCCTCTTTCTGCTGTTTGTTTTAATTGTTTACTTTGTTTTACTTACACTCGCGTATGTTTACAAAACCTTAGTAGTCAATAATTACCCATTGTTACACATTTATATACGCCACAACTCAAATTTAAACCATACTAGTAAAGCGATGCTTCCCGCTCCCGCCAAAAGGTCCGTAGCAAAAGTCTGGAGTAATAACTCGGTAAGGCAAACGAACATTCTGCAGTTGCGTGTATCCAAATTGTTGATTACAATTTATTATCTGTGCGATGCGCACGCGCCGTTTCTCGGAACGAATGCTCTCGCATCCCCTAGCCTCGCCGCTTACTCGGCCGTGTGACTAATGTCTTCACGCAGGTTTGTTTTACGATCATTAACACATGAATTCCGAACAATTTTTGCTTTAGCGTAGCACCATAACGTGTTTAATTCCAACGTTTAATAGTCAACCGATTGTGTTACGTGAAATAAAAGAGATATTAAATTTGATATTGATATTCTTTTTGGAAATGCGAGGTTCATTTGCAATATCGTCGAGTTACATTCCACGCTTCAGGCGACAGCATGAAAATCTTACTATAATATTTCATAAACCGTATTCGCTTATCAAAGTGTACTTTTTACGTTATTTTTTTATCGTGCATAGATAAGTGCTTGACCGCTATATCGCCTGATGGTAAGCGACGATACTATCTAGGATATGATGTGCCAGCCAGGAAGATACCTATTTTCCCATGACTTGAAAACCCCTAAATAGTTTTTATCAGGAAACATGACTTAGGCAAAGAGTTCCACTCTTTCAGATTACAATATTGGAACCAAAACGCTTAGTGCGTATTGGTAACTCTTTGGTATATCAACCATATGACGGCAGCGCCTATTTGTAAGTGTGAAAGAGTAGTCTAGTGCCCAATGAGCGCGGCCCACACCTTTGCATTATCCGATACATACGTAGTAGCCAGTCCAATTCGAGCTAGATTACGCATCGATTACATTTTATTAAGTTTGGTTTGGTATTCTCGGTGGACATTACGGTAATGCGCCGGCGCGAGTGATGCGGCCGGGCGGCTCTGCTTTGAGTCCACCGCAGACTCGCCCCCCATCCCACACCCCGCGACTCCTTCGACCCGCGAATGCCTAATGAGCGCAGGCGCAGTTCTACTAGGGCTTTCACATCTTCTAAACGTTAAATCTTATCTTAAAAGTGCCCTTTTAAACGGTCTTATAGTAAACTGTTTGCTTGCTATACTTAAGAGTCGCACTGAGTATTTTGATTAAAATTTTGTGATCCGTACCGCCAAAGAGCAGAACTCTTTGCCTGAATCTGTGTTTCCTGATGAGTATAATTTAGGGGTCTTCAATTCACGAGTAAATAGGTATCTTCTAGGCAAGCGCGGTACGTCCTAGATCGCATCATCATCATCATCACAATGTATTATTAATTTTCTCTGACAAATTTCCTACAAAGAATTCATCTCAGGGCGTATTTGACTGCACGTGATTTGAGCTATACATCACATCAATAATGTAAATTGTAAATAAAGTCACATAACTTTATAATAACATAACTTTATAACCTGACCCGACCACGCGTTCCTGTGTAACAAATTAAAAATAAACTTATCCTATGTCCTAAATTGAAACAAATCCAGTAAAATGAAAAAAAAACATTAAAATTTGGTTGAGTAGTTTCGGAATTCATTGTGGTCTAACACTGTGACAGGGAATATTTATATGTATATGACATACAAGTTATAATTTATACTCACATGTGGGCCAAACATCCCGCTGGTATTGGCACTGAAATTACAGACTTGCGTGAGAATGTTATTAAACGTTCGTAAAGTCGTCTTAGCCGTAAATAGTTGTACGGTTACCGTACAGGTGCTGGTGAACACCCTTGCTGGTCCAGCACTGCCTTGCTCTCCTTGGTTGGTTAGGTAAGGTTACTGATACTTCTTACACGCAACTAATCCTGCTTTAGACTTACTCGCGAGAAGGGCCAAAAGCTCGAAGGACCACAATGATAAAAATGATAAAGAAGATATGGAGAAAACTAAATTTATTGCTATGTAAAATTACATTAGAAAGATTACGTTCAAAGGCTAATTAAACTGCTAAAAATTATATGAGTACGATGACTGAATTTGAACTAGTTATTTTACTTATAAGGAATTATTCACTGCGGGTGTGAAATGCTGACCGCGCTGAATATACGGTTCTTTGTACCGTTCAATAGTTATAAATGTTTTTAAATCTTATAGTTATTTTTTATTTGTATTTTTTTTATTTTCTGAGGTTTAATTGAAGGTTCAGTTAATGAAATTTAGCTCTTGGCTGTGTCAGTCGGGAGCGACCCTGTTGTTTGCGGCGCCGACGTCACCTGTCATCCATCAGTCTGCAACGACGCGCATGCGAATACCACCAACACACACACCGCCGCATTCAAATTTAACGGTACAATCTCTGGAATGCAACAAAGCCGGGGACTTTTGCATTCCCATTTGGACCGGGTTAGACTAGTTCCGAGGACAGTGACAAAAAAGGGATGGATTACTTTGAATGGCATGTCCATGATAATGGTCAATCATTATACGATGCGGTTTCGTAATTTCGTCATACATATTCTGGTAGCGTCCTCTGTTGCATGTTTGCGAAACCCAGTGGCAATTTGTAATGATTCTTAAATGATGGAGTTTTGTAATTACAGTTTAAAACTATATAGAATTTCAAGTAAACCAGTATCTTTTCTTAATATTACCTATGGCACGTGGTCATATATCAAGCGTAATGTATTTTATTAATGAAAATAATGTTCAAACGTTAAACGTTAATATTGCATATAAATTGTGATAGTGTGTTTTGAATACGACACGTGGATAATTGTTCCTATTGAACTTGTCAAATCTATAGGAACTGTACCTGCTCTACGAATAAAAGTGCTATCTCATATTGTTATGGGTTTAACGAAGCGTTGAATAATAATAATATGGATTTGTGTCAATGTTCTTGAATGTATTCATCTCGTAAACAAGTCTCATTTCAACATATCTTCCCTACCTTTTGACATATAAGCTAAATGTCCACACTAGTAGTACGCCGAATTCGATAGCGCAGTGGTCAATGCGTTCGGCGTGGGTTTACTGATGTCAAGAGACGGTCATCAATTGGGAGATCAGAAATGTATATATCGAGTCCCATTCAAGGTTGTATTAGCAAACTGATCCAAAATTTTGATGTTTTTGCTGGATGCTGGCCTACAGCGTAAAAAAACTAAGAAAGTACTAGAAAACTTCGACGGGTGCTCACAAGGCTCGATAGCATTAAAAGAGCAGTGGATTGCACATTCGAAGGTTACGGTTTCGGAACC
Organism: Calamotropha paludella; assembly: GCA_927399485.1. Classification (NCBI taxonomy): domain Eukaryota; kingdom Metazoa; phylum Arthropoda; class Insecta; order Lepidoptera; family Crambidae; genus Calamotropha; species Calamotropha paludella. Next base: position 390,152 of record OV656806.1, on the reverse strand, counting down.
AGCGTGGGAATAGATTATGAGCCGAATTGATTTTTGTTTTATTTATTATCTATCAAATAACAATGAAAATGCAAAGAAATCACAAACCTCTTGTCCTTTTTCTCTGTGCAATCTACTCACGAATGGAATGCAATTTCTTAAGCAAAATATCACCATTGCGAAGGCAACAAATGTAAATTTAAGGTATTATAAAACTTATATTACTTAAGATGTTAATTCCTGCAAGTAATAACATTATTACTCTCATTTTCCTTGTATTGTACGTCCATGAACTTTCTTCGTTTGATCTTTTTTGTCTTGATAGGTACCAAAATCAACATTAAATATTGATATTTCTTTATTTTACACAGATTTTTTTTTGAAAACCAGATCGAATTAAAAAAAAAGTGGAATTATGTCCTTGGTTGCCGTGTTAAGATAAAACGTCTCTGTTATGCTGGTACGAATATTCATTTATCTCGAAGACGGTAGTAAAAATAATTATCCCACCAAAAAAACATATCTAAATGTTGCCAAGACGAGACAATAAGGCTCGCACTATCAAAAAGTTATCACATCTCATGTAGAGCCAAGCTTATAACTACACGCCCTGACTTCACAAACTCTACATCATAGTCAAAATATGTGGCTTGGCCGTTCAGCAACTTTTTTACGTTTTATTATTTTATAAATAATGACTTATTGTTTTAAAAGCTTCACTTATTATTTTGACGGCCGTTTGGAGCAATGGTAGCGATCATGTCTTTCGCTCTGATGGTTCTGGGTTCGAGTCCCGGAAGGGGCAGATTGTATGATGAATACGAGCATTTGTACCTGAGAAATGGGTATTTATATCTTTGAATATAACATATCTATGTATCATGTAAGTCTATTCTTAATACAAGCCTTACAGTGCTTACTTTGGGCTAGGTAATGTAAGAATTATGAATATTATTCGCGTAGTACTTTACTAAGAGAAATACTCTACATAATTTTAAAATACTGTGTTGTGAGTACCCGCAGGGAACATACAAACAAAAAAACTACTGCAGTTATAATGTTAGCTGGATTTCATTTAAGTTCTAGGAGTTGGTGTGACTCTATGAACCGTTTTAAATGTGAATAATTCTAATAGTTATGATTAAAAGCCTAGAAATTTATAGAACTTGAACTAGCTTAATGTCAAGTTCCGTCTTCCTATTAATCTCCCAGGGAAGCAGGATTTTTCAATGGATGATCAGACAGAACAGACAGGATAAGATAGAGAGGACTTTATCTTTAATTACACAAATGGGATATAAATTAGCAAGTCATTGTTCCAACTAGATCTGAGAATGAACAAAATCGACGTGGTCACGAATAGCGGACGCGTGTCTCCTTATCCTGGGCATCAGTATGCGCGCGCGCAGCTACCAATTGACTGAATTAGCATACTTAGCCAAGGCGCCGCCGAATTCGCCTTGTATCGCAACCATCAAAAGAATGCCGCTTGATATGCCACTTTAAACCTTACCGTCTCTCTATGAACGTGTAAATTCCGCCGCCAGTAAATTACTGCCAGCAAATTATTAATTATCGACTTTGATTCTTAAAGGTAAAGAATAGAGTGTTTATTCGATTGCACGGTATCTCGCAAAAGACATTAGCATCACCAGTGATCGCACTTTGACCCCGCTTAATGGACGCAAATTGATCGCGAGGCAAATTTTTCAACTCATTATGCGATGCCGGACTGAGCGGGTGACGGTCAGATGTTTCTTGCCATTTTAACTAGTCTACAAGGCACATTAAAAATTTTCTAAGGAACTTTTGAATAAAACACTTTAAATCGGATTGACTGCGAGTTTACCACATCCTTAAGAATATACGAGAGCTACCGACAGTATTATGTATCAAAAAAAGCTAAAAAAAATATGGTTTATAGACAAATGCTTCTCAATAAAACTCGATTAAAGAATACTATGAATTTAGGACAAGATATAAATTTTATAATTTTTTTTTTTTATATTTTATGCATTTTCAATGCGATCTTATGAGATAAATTATTATAATAGAAAAATACTAGAAAAAATCGACTCGGGTCACAAGTGAATTATCAGGCGGGAATCGAACCCGCAACCTTTGGAAATCCGGTCCAATGCTCTCCCAATTGAGCTACCGAGCCTTGAGAACACTCGTCGAAATTTTCTAGTACCTTTCCTATTTAACGCTGTAGGCCAGCGTTGTTTCATCAATGAGAGGAACATCCTCTCGTCGAGGGTGCGGGTTCGATTCCCGCCTGAAAATTCACTTATGACCGGAGTCGGTTTTTTGGAGTATTTTTCTATTATAATAATTTAAGATATAAATTTGATATTTTTGATAGTTTCTTTTCTCCGTCCCATTAGAATACTATACTAAAAAGACATCTAGAATTATTTTAAATGAAATGTTATAATGTTTAAAATGGATTGTATAGTTATATAAATAAGAGTTTCAATTAAGTTTTTAAAATTTAGATTAGATGTGTATTTTTATAAATCCTGTTTGCCAAATATTTGGTGTGATGTTAAGCGGTTGGTGATTATCTGTACCATATTATTTGCAGAATGAAATTATTTAATTTTATTCTTGTGTTTACTATTTGATTCTGATGATTTGTGATTACAGAATGACCAAGGGATAATTACACCATCTGCTTATAAAAGCAAGTTAAATAAAATTAAGTTCTGCATAACCAAATTCAAGTGGCAAAATTGATCTCCGTTTACGATACATCGATTTAACCAGCTACATTTCGGTTGCGTTTACAAAAACTGGGGTTGCTCTAAAATGGGCAATCTTGGACAAAAAATAACAGGACTCTCATAATTGATACTTTTGTTTAAAGCTAGTTCTCACTCATTGTCATACAATGAAAAGAGTCATCACAAGTGTGCAGCTACCCTCCAGTATTTTAAGCGGCCACGGAATTTAAAAAAATTGTAATGATAGACATCCAAATTAGATTCTTTACTTAAGGTATTTTGAAAGCACAGAATTCTATTTAATGACGAAAATTTGCCTAAGTTACTTCTATTCAGCTTAGAAGTAAACAGCGACTTTACCAGGGCGGGGTAATCTGCGAGGACAGTTAGAATAATAACAAATTCACTTCTAATTATGCTTGTAATTAATACAGACTTAAGTTGTAATAAATATTATCACCTGTGACATAACTCTAACCTAACCTAACCATACAGATGTTGGGCATGGATTTCCATAATTTTAATAAGACGATACCTAAGGAATTTGGAGGAACCAAGTATAACAGCCGTATTTAAGGCAAAATAAAGTTTTTTTATTACAAGCAGCCGCTCTGACTAGCTGCCTAGTTTCGTCTATTTAGGAACATGAACTTTTGAAATGGTTCCCAGCACTACCTTTGCACTCTACCAATCGCTCTACATATAAAATAAACAAACACAAAAGTTAGCCTGCGACCTTTCTTGGCGTTCTTATATCAGCTCATTTATTAGCACAATATTAAGATAAACGATTGTGTTGCTAAAGCTAGTTGTAACAGTACACTACCTTATATTGACGATGGTGTGGTGCAACGGTAGCAATTCTGAACTTAGCACCGACGGTCTTGGGTTCGAATCCCGTCTGTGTGATGGATGAATACGAGCATTTGCACCTGAGTCATGGGTATTTATATGTTTCTATATAAATTACATATATATGTATGTCTATCCGTTACCCTAGTATCCATACCACAATCCTTAACGAATGGACAGAAAGGCTCCATGGAACGATGACCTTCCGTCTGATGCAGATACTTTCCGGGCACGAGTGCTTCGGAAAGTACCTGTGTCGGATTAGGAGAGAACAGACTCCGTCGTGCCATGAGTGCGGCGCTGCGGAGGACACCGCACAACACACTTTAGAGGTGTGTCCTGACAGAGACAGAGGATGATGCAAACGCTGCACACATCCGAAGGTTGTTTGTATTCACTTATGAGCCGCGTCGATTTTTTCTAATACTTTTCTATTAAAATAATTTATCAAATCCTATTCTGACTTTCAGAGGGAATCCAGGATGTGATTCAGATTGGTTCATTGCAGGGCTGACATAGCTCACGTGGCATAGCACCGTTGTAATGATACTCGCCCGGATCACTTGTGGGCGCTGCAATTATATTGAGAACGGCTCATTAGCAGCGCATGCTTGCGGCGGACAATTTTACGGAATTGCCTAGAATCGTACATCCGTCACTTGATTAAGACGCCATTGCCATTGTGCCGCCATTGTCTTCGGGCAATTTTATGTTGGCAATTAACAGGAACGGCTGAGTTATCGGGCGACTGTAACCCATGTATAGGAAATTAATATAATATTATTCTTACATTCACTCCAATTAGCCTAGCCCAAAGTAAGCACTGTAAGGTTTGTGTTATGCATACTAGGGTAACGGATATATACACATATTAGCTGATCTGGTCAAACGTTGCTTCGTTGTAATTTAAATGAAACCTATCCTATGTCCTAAGTCGGAACAAATCCAGCAAAATCAAAAAAGAATCATCGAAATCGGTTGAGTAGTTTCGGAATTCATCGCGGTCAAACACTGTGAGATGCATGCATGATCAATAATTAATGTCCGTATTCATCACACAAACATCTGCCCCTTTCCGGACTCGAACCCAGGACCATCGTTGCGAAACGCAGGATCGCTACCGTTGCACCAAACGATCGTCGAAATGGTTGACAAGTAGTTTGTATTACTCAATAACAGGTATTCTAAATAGCGAAATTTTAAATAAAGGTTGAGTTGGATGGCCCTTTGGTGTAATGGTTGTGTTGTGATTCTACGGTCTCCTCCAAAAGTCCTATATTCATATCCGTTTAGGGGTATATACTTTTGTGATGAATGCAAGCAATTGTTCTCACGTTATTGCCCTTTATATAGTTATTTATGTATTTATATATTAACAAAATGTATTTGACGACCTCCGCGATTGAGTGGCTCGTGTATCGGTTTTCATTTCGTTGTCCTGGGTTTGATTATAGGCCGGGTCAATGTGAAAAACGTGCTTCTCTGTATTGACTCGGGTTGGAGTGTTGTTGTAACGTCGTAGTTTCCGAATGCCTTTACAAAAGTATTTACTTGTTTGTTTAATCTTGAACGTGAATATAGACATATACCGCTGTACTAATAGATTTCCAGTTGAACGAGCATACATCGAAATAAAATTTAAATTAATGATTTTCCATTTTTGTGTGCTTACTTCACTAAAAAAGAAATTCTCTTCAACATAGCCTTTATTTAAAAAGAATACAAGGTTACAAAAAGGAGTAACTTTAAATTATACAAATAAAATATGTTTTTGTGTATACCTTGTGTCATTATTGTAATAATATGAACATATTGTCGGTCAGTGTGCTCATGACCTTTACGTGTATCGCTGTACTTTTTATTTTGCGCAGTTTTTGCGTTGAGCACTCCATTGCGCTCCACTTTCACCTCATTAATGCTAATACCTAGGAGTTATTATCCGGCGTGGACGCAAAACTAACCTTTATAGCGTGCAGAATAAGACTTACGTGCGGACTATTGAAATGCCGGATAATTGCGTATTTGAACCTCAACCTTTAAGCTACTGGGAACAAAGGAAGAGTTTTTAATTTTGTACTGTTATTCGCAACGTCAAGGGCTACTTTCTCCGACAAGCTATTCATTAGTCGCTGAAGCCACGGTGTGAAAGTTTCTAATGTAATCATGGTATGAATGCTAACATATCAGTTGGACATATTATATTGCTGTTAATATCGCTAATTTATGATATCGAATGCACTGTCACGGATGTTGTGCGAACATCACAATGCATTTTAACGGGCATTTCGAGAGAAAACAACTATAAATATAAATTTACAAATGAGACGCCTGCATTCTTGTCTTCTTGTAAAATGTTATTGCTTGCTAGCTTTTGTATTAGAAACACAGATTAATCTTGCTATTAGTGTGTTTAAATTTATTATTGCAAAAGATGAAACAGCTTATCGTGATTAAGGATTTTTAATATGTATGAGAAGTCATACGCTGGGTGTGGGGTCAGGTTTGATGAAAACGAGAAATGATGGATCGAGTTTCATTTTCCATACAAATACTTAGCAATTAATAAGTAATAAATTTTGCCTCGTCTTAATATAAACAAACGATATTATAATCTCTAATAAATAAAAAAATAACACAAAAGCTTTTTTTATTGGACCTAGTAAGTTTCTATGCCCTGCGATTAATTATGCAATTGTACATGTTTTTTTTTTTTTACCTCATCTGTTTAATAAAATGAATTAAACTTTCATGCATATCGAATTTAATTGCATTGAACATAATGTTTGTTGTAGTTGTTGTGAAATTTCTGTAATGAAACCATTACAGACATTACTATTATTGTGATAGCATAAAAAATTCAGTTTTTTTTGTGGTTTATGTATGGTGACGACGTATAATTTTGTAAATGTTTCTTGTGTCCATTCTTCTTGTTAGGTTAGTTAAAAGGCATCTTGAATGGGTGGTAGGTAAAAATGTTGAACGATTCAAAACAACTTATTTTAAGTGTATATTATAAAATTTATTTTATTTATTTGATTGTATATTGATTATCAGCAATTTACAAGAGTAAGAGTTAGTTTGAAAACGCCACCATCTTTGAAACCAAAGTTGCGGCTACCAGAAAGAATAATATTGAAAACGAATTATTCTATTTTTATAATATGATAATAATATTTATTTATTTTTATAGGATAACAAATATCCAATGGATCCAAAAATCCGGCTTTTCTTAAGTCTGGGTAATTCAGGTAGAGTCATCATCGCTTCTTAACTTAATTTGGAATCTAATATTTATTTATGATATAGTATGTAGAGTTAGTGGACGTCCGCGTTGATTTTAATATCAAACAGCGATGGTGTATAAACGTGTATAATTAAAGAAAGATATTCGGCCGGTCGTGATCGCCATAGCAATGCTGGGGCAGCACCCTCCCAGTGGAGCGCCCCTCGGCCTCCAAGCGACGGAAACAATTTGCGCGGGAATCGTTGCAAAATAAATTAATTGCTTCTCTGCTCTATGGCCACGGCCGGTTTTATAACACAGACTGGATTTACATTATTCTATTGTTTATCGTTACTAAAAACCATTAAAACTTTTTCGTGTAAACATATTAGGTTTTGGAAAACATTTTAGCAGCTCTACAAATTCGGTAGATGTAGATAGGTATACATATGGTAGGTACTTCCAGTGACATTAAAAAAAGTATTTATTCTTCAAGTATCATTAAACAATCAAACAAATTTCTATTTCTATATTCTAGACACTACAACATAAATGGCTACATTTATGTTCTTGCGTTAGCAAAGTTTAGGTACCTACCTATATATTATTTTATTGTATCGAATAATAATATTTATTACATTTACATCATTTAGTCTAGCCCAAAGTAAGGTCTGTTTTACGGGTACTAGGGTGACGGACAGACATATATATTTGTAGATCTATGATGTGACACGCTTACCTAGAACACACCTATTCACTCGTGACTTGAAGACCCCAAAATTGTATTTATCAGAAAATACAGCCTCAAACCCTAAATAAGTTGTTTTGTTTAGATGTGTAAAGCGCGCGTAAATGTAATAACTAAATATGACAACCTTTTTTTATCTTCAAATTGTGAAACTTGTGGTACTGTTGAGTACATCCAGCACATGCTTTTGGAATGCGTCAAAAACAGTAAAGCGAGGGAGTCGTTTAAGCAGAGACATAAAATGAGATCAAATGTAAGTAAATTTTTGACAATTCTAGCAGACCCACAATCAAAGGATTCCACTCTTTGACGGTAAGGATCACAAAATTGGAACCAAAACGCTTAGTACGACTCTTTGGTATATTATCCATATATACCGCGCTTATTTATAAGTCTGGTTGTCCGATGATAATATACCAATATGATTAATAAATATGATTAATATACCAAAGAGTCGCACTTAGCGTGTAGGTTCCAATTTTGTAATCCGTACCACTAAAGAGTGGAACGCTGATAAATTCAATGAACGTTCTTTAAGTCACTAGTGAATAGGAATCTTCAAGGCAGACGCGTCACATCCTAGATCGCATCGTCGCTTACCAGTAGGCCAAATAGCGGTCAAGATTTTATTCACCTATTCACTATTCACGATTTTAAAAAATGTACATATAAGTTCATTCGCGCCTTTCGTCTAAACAGTTTAGCAGCTATTAAACTCGTCAATTTTACGGAAACAATATCCAATAACGTGTCTCCCAGTCCGAGTCAAACGCTGTTCATCCATTATAGCGATTGGAGCGACGTTATCCAATTCCAGTGGATACAGTGGGGTATCAAAATTGCGTCGGTCGCCGGTGGGCAGTGTTTGCTCTTCAAGTTTGCAGTCCCCCGGCCGCGGCACAATTTAATTACCAAATGGACCGTTTTTTTGCGAGCTGCGAAGCGTGTAAACACGGCGAGCTGCGTTCGCTACCGTCGCGTGCGTGCGTACAGACGATGGAGGCATGGATTCCGATGTTGCGTTTAGTTCAATTCAGTGCTGCCAGTATTTAAAAATAAATTGATAAAATAAAATGCTTTTATTTTAGACTTAGGTCCATATATTGTTTCAAACTTTCATGGTCACTAACATTATAGTAATATAAGTTATTTGCGGGATTGCTACCATGTACCTTGTTATTGAGTTTCCGATATTTCGGCACTGTTGCAAGTGCCATGATCACGGAGCGACTCAATAACAAGGTACATGGTAGCAATCCCGCAAATAACTTATATTAGGTACATATTCGGGAAAAATTACATTATATCATAAAAACAATTGAAAATAATTAAAAATAAATTTCATCAATTTTTAAATGCGTTAATAACAATTGTAGTAAATAAATGATAAAGCAACATCATAAATCGGAAGATTTTTTGATGAAGATCCGAACACGTTTTGCGTGCAATTCAGGGAACCTCCGGAAGACTGCTGCGCCCATCCATCCTACCATCACTAGCGATGATGACTTTTTGGGTATGAGGGCTGATGATATGATATGATATGATTATTAATCGTCGACCTGCGCTTCTGCGAACATACCCGACGCGCTAAAAGTAACATCTCGCAAAAAGTAACATTGTCACGAGAAAAGTCACTTATTTTATATAAGACACGTCTCTCTAAATTCAACTTTTAGCGAAAGGAACGCAAAACAAAACCGAATTATACGGCTGCGGTATTTAGCATAGACTTATTATAATTTGTTTTTGTCTTTGAAACGCATTTCGTGTAGTTTGATTTTTCCTTTTTATTAATTCTTACTATATTATATAAAAGTAACATGGATTAGATTGTTACTTTCGACGCTACAATGGCGCAAGTCGGATATGCATAATCTGATTCCTATGCAGCTATCGATGTAGAAACAACTTTAACTTTATAATTTTAACGTGTTATGAGAAATTAATCTTAAGACAGTTTCGTAATCGTCAGTCGGTCACCCACCACTGAACTAGAAATAAACCTGTTGATGAGTTGCAGACAGACGAAAGGAAGTCTTCTGTGCTATCATAACGATCAGAAATAAGAACAGACCAATTGGATAACCTTGTAATAATAACGCTTTTACTTATTGGTCTGTCATTGTAATAGTAGACGAGATGTGTCCACTAGTGTTGTCGATCGATAGTGGATTATCGTTAATTAATCGATAGTCTATCACTATTTTCTAGGTTATTGGTAACAATACTATCGACAGTATTGATAGTATCAAGACTATCGATTGTATTAGAATATCGATAGTTTGTAATTTTTTTAGTTTCGATCCTAACAAAAGTATTGTTACTAAGAACATAGATAGTATCGATATTTTCGATAGTTTGTTATTTACAAGCAGCAATACTATCGATAGTATTGCACTCTTTCAATGGTATTGATACGTTTTGAGCTATCGATAGTACGTTATTTTTCTGATGAAAATAATTGATGGCAATACTAAAGATAGTCTGGCATCACTAGTGTCCATCGTCTGAACCCAGTGGAAATACAAAATGGCGTCGTTATTTTAAACAATTCGATAATGATGCCCTCCCCCTCCCCCCGCTCTGATTGTACTACAAAGGACCGTTCCCCTAATGAGCTTTCCATTCCCTGAAATAAAGGAACTTTGCAATGTTTGCCTGAGGCCGGGTTTGTTTAGCCCTAATGAAATAGTTAACATGCTTATACTTCGATGTAAAATCAAATATTTGCTGTATCTCCTCAGTCGCTAATAGATCGTTAGTTCAAAAAGAAAAGAGCACATTTTTTTATGTACTGCTTTGTTTGGTACAATTACAGATTTTTTTTATGAGGAACCATCTTGTCATTCTGATCATAATAGATGGCTTCAATGACAAACGAATAGGACGTTTTCTAATTTATATATTTTTAATATATTTCTTGTCATTATTTACTATTTGCTAATTGTTGTATCTCAGGAAGACAACGTCACATAAATTATTTTGAACCCAAGTTGTTATAACACTTTTGTTATGGAATTCAAAAACAACTACAGCACAACAACAAGCAGACCGAAAGTTAGTTTTTTTTCATTGACCCGGTCGGGAATCGAACTCAAGACCTCGGAGTGGCTTTACCATGGAAACTGATATGCGAGCCAAGGTGGAGGCCGTCAATGTTTTTTGATCAGTATTGATATTTTTGAGTCTTCAATATTAAAACTAGCTGCCACGCGTTGCTGTGTCATAAATTAAAATGAAACCTATCCTGTGTCCTAAGTTGGAACAAATTCAGCAAAATGAAAAAAAAATAAAATCCGTTTAGTGGTTTCGGAATTAATCGCGGTGAAACACAGTTCCAGGAAATTTTATATACCTATATAGATTCAATTAATTTGAATTAAAACTTTAAACAACTCGATCTAAATGGCACTGCATGTCGTATATGCAAATGTGAGACAGTGACATCTGACACTAGCACATAACGCACCGGTTCACATCGTGTCAGCGAATCAAACGGTGCTCCCCGAATATGACACTTTAAAAAACCCAGATGCCGTTTTGCGCAAGACCGTACGCAAATAGCCGACCAATAGCGGCCCTCCTCTCGCGTATGTAAATGTTCTATATTCAAATCAGTTTAAAATCCGAACGCGCATGCACGTGCCGGCGCTTTTTATTGGTGCTTTGCATAAAGGGTTCTTTACAGAGTCGCGATTTGGTATGCACGTGGTAAAAATTTAAGGGTTGCGATCCTCGAAGGGTGGCTAACCCTTCCTCAACCCTTTTTTAGATGCAGCTGTTTTTTACTTTAGTTCATAGCACGCGATGGGATATTGTGACGTATTTTTTGCGCGGTCGTCCTTCGTTAGTTGAAAAGTTAAGTCGCGAGATGTGTTTATTATTATAAGAAAAAAAATAGTTACACCTGGTGCCTGTAGCTTTTATAACTAGTTATTATTTAAAGGTTGCTTGTAGAAAAAAGTAGTTCGGTTAGTGAAGGGATGTCAATTATTAAACTTGCGGTATGCCAATGTTTTTATGTGAGTATTATCAAAATAGTCGCGTGTCATTGAAACCTATCCATGGAATAAACATTACAACCTTTTTAATAAAACAACTTATTTAGGGTTTTTTGCGCATAACGTTGTCCTGTGATCAAGGCTCCTGTAAAGGAGTCGAAACGTCAGGATTAAATATAATAAGTTGTTTTATTTAAATGTATAATGTGCGCGGAAGTGTATGAACTAAACACTACAATCTTTATTCGTTTGAAATAAAAATAAAGTAGCAAATTAAGAGTTTTTCAATAAATTTTATTTACAATTTTTACAATTTAAATTACAACTAGCTGACCCGGTAACGCGTTGCTATGGTAACGCGTATACAATGGAAAAAGAGCGGGGAAAAAAGCGGACAGACAAACACACAAACAACAAATTTGTGTTCTTAGAGTATATATTTACAAAGTCTCTTTTGAAATATTAACTTACATCGGCTGTTTGTGGACATTTAAGATGTGTGTTTGTGACTTTCACAAGAGTGTTTCAATAATGGAAATAATAGTTTCAGAAACAGTTTTGAACTTCGAATATAATGTAATTTTGTATTTTTCGATTACTTTTTAAATCTCAAGTTTAAGTTTTTTTTTTCTCTTTATTTATGGCAACAAACAGTCGTATATGGTAATAATAATGAAGTTATAACAAAGTTAGGTAGCTATAGTCCTAAAGTGCCAATAATGTGTGTATCTATTACAATATTTAAAACAAATGAGCGTTCTGTATAAATTTTAGACAAAATTAAACTAAAATATAAAATACAATTCAACACATTTATACATCGTCGCATGGATGGTGATAAAACAATAAGGATAAAAATGTTTAAGCTAATTGTTAATTGAGGCAAATATAAGTAGATGTACTAATTAATTATCATTGTCTATTTTATGTATTAAAGTTTTCTTTAATTTGCAAGGAGAAGAATTGAACAAATCGATATCGTTGAAGTCGTTATTGTATATGTTGGTGGAACGGTAAATAAAGGAGTTTTATCGATTTTTTAAATCGAGTCTCGAGTGAGTAGGTATCTTTTAGGCAGGCGCGTCACATTCTAGCATCGTCGCTTACCATTAAGCCAGATAGCGGTCAACCGCATTCCTTCTCGCTAAAAAAATCTCTTCATTATAGAAATAATAGATATACAAGTTTTGCATGTTTTTGGTTACTATTAAACATTTTTTTAAACTTTCTATTTCTTCTACCACACAGACCTTATAAATACGGTCACCTGTTATATTACCGCCTAAAAGTTTTTTTAATTTTTTATATTTTTTATATATTTTATACATTTTCAATGCGATCTTATAAGATAGATTATTATAATAGAAAAATACTAGAAAATATCGACTCGGGTTACAAGTGAATCTCAGGCGGGAATCGAACCCGCAACCTTTGGAAATCCGGTCCAATGCTCTCCCAGTTGAGCTACCGAGCCTTGTGAGCACTTTCTGATTTTACGCTGGAGGCCAGCATTGTTTCATCAATGAGAGGAACATTATCTCGTATTCGAAAGAAACATTTTTACAAATGTTTGGACAGTCGATTAAGATGAAACAGTCATTTTAGTTTTAACTATTTTTATATATTTTATGTATTGTCAATGCGATCTTATAAGATAAATTATTATAATAGAAAAATACTAGAAAAAATCGCCTCGGGTCACAAGTGAATTCTCAGGCGGGAAATTATTATTTTTTTAATTAATCGTGTTTAGTTGTAACACTTCCGCACACATTTAAATGAAACAACTATTTTACGGTCTTTTGCACATAATTTATATTTAATCCTGACGTTTCGACTCCTTTACAATAGCCGGGATCACAGGATAACTGTGACTTAGTTGTTTTATTTAATTATTTATTAATCGTTTGAAAAAAAGTCCGGGCAGTATTCTAGCTTCGTTGTTTCTATTATATTTGCGTAGTGTCATCATCAATAGAAGTGTCAATATATTAGTGACGTTGGCAACAGGGCCAACACTGTCGCGAACGAGGTGCGGCGACGTGTGAGGTGCGCCGGTAAACACGCAATCAGCTAATGCACCGGATTGGGTGTCCGGATCAACGGGAACAGAACAGGGAAGAACTTCCTGTCTGGTTAGCGCTGATGATACTAGGTCGATGCAGTCGCTAAGCATAAAGCTTCGGTAGCACTATTATATTGGAGCGGAGCGGATTGGTGGTTTAAAAATATAAGTTCTAGAGAATTCGGTGTATATATGCTAAAGATTGAATTTTTTTTTGCAATGGTTCTTGGTCATAACTTTTTTATTTAGTCCTATCTAAACCTGTTGGTTCGATTTATTTCATAAAAATATGAAAATCGGTTAAGAACTCATAGAGTTATGGCGTCACATACATTTCGCCATTGAAGCTGATGATGGGAGCTTCGCTCGCTCCGCTCTAATTACCGGCGCGGTAGCTTAGATGTCTTCTTCGGCAAGTTCACTAATATTGTAGATCCTCCTTCCGCATAGAAAGGCATGGTCTGTGAACAATGACTAGCCCCATTGCTGATGACCAATTCTTTTTTAATTCGAGCTTTTAGTTATTTCAATTACATGTCGAAAACTCAGCCATAAGGGGTGTGATCCCCCCCCCTTTAACGTGTGGCGTAATTGTGTTAACCTTGAACATAGTTATCAGTTATCACGAAAACTCGAGACAATTAGCGGCCAACTTCATTATGTATTCCAAAGGCACCAGAAGAAGTATAATATCCGAGGTTTCTTGCTAATTATTTGTATGCTAGCATGTTTATTCAGTGTAAGCCAGTGTGGACGTGTCGGCGAAGTTTGTCATCGCGTAACCGCTAATGGAGGAAATTGAATATCCGGTTGGATTGACACGCCGCTCGTCTGTTTGCCACTGACTGACAAATGTGTCAGGTTCGCCAGACTCAGATATTGCAACTGCAATCGCACAGTCAGAGCTAATTACCATTACTATACTATACATCAAACATAATAATTATTAAATTCACAACCTTATTAGCTTAGCCCAAAGTACGCATAGGAAGGCTTGTGTTATGAATATCAGGGTAACAGATAAACATACATATTCGACACTTAGATATTAAATATTTATAGAAATATATATAAATACCGATGACTCAGGTACAAATGTGCTGAATTTCATCACACAAACATCAGCCCCTTCCGGGGCTCGAACGCAGGACCTTCGGTGCGAAAGGCAGTCGTCTGTAATAAACTATTGTAATTAAGAATGATACGTTACAAAAGTGTACTTCATCACCACCTTGTAAAAAAATACCAGTGTCCTGTTCGCCAAACGTCGAAGTGAGCAAATGTAGGAAGCGATGTTTTTTGTCGTCAAACTAAACTCGGCGTCAAAAAAATCGCACCTTATAAAAATCTTATTCAAAAATTCCTAAACCTTATATAGAGGATAGTGTTAGGTATCATTAGAAAGGTAACAAAAAGGAGCATCAAACAACAATTAAGTGCAATCTTTTTTTTAATTAAAATTATACAAAAAGCATAAAAATTTGAAAAATAATAAAAAATCTTAATTAAGTCCTAATTAATAATCGATAATTTACAAAAAAAATGTACAAAAAGTGTCTTAAAATTAACTCAAAATCTAGTGTTACCCCCCCCTTGCCCTGATGACGGCTTCCATACGGTCCCTCATAGACCTCACCAACTTCAGGAGCTCTTCTTGAGGGATAAGACCCCATTCTTCAATCACCGCGGTTTGGAGTTCCTCTAGAGTCGAAGGAGCCGGATCCCGAGATCGAACCTTACGTTTAAGATGGTCCCAGAGGTGCTCTATCGGATTCAGATCAGGACTTCTCGCTGGCCACTGCATCACAGGAATTTGGGACCTCCGCAGGAAGTCGTTCACGATGGCTGCAGTGTGTGCGCGAGCGTTGTCGTGCATTAATGTGAACCCCTCGCCAAAAGATTCGGCAAAAGGGACCACATGCACATCCAGGATCTCTGTGATATAGCGGCGCGCAGTCAGCGACCCTTGTCCGCGAGCACCTCCGGTCCGGGAGACGCAGACCAGGTCGGTTTTGCCGGCAGCCGACATACCGCCCCAGAACATGCAGGATCCGCCTCCATATTCCACCGTCTCCTGGATGCAGGCTTGAGCGAAACGTTCACCCTGCCTCCGGTATACTCTTCTTCGTCGGTCGTTGCAGAAAAGACACACTCGTGTCTCGTCTGAGAAGAGAACAGCTCCCCACTGCTCAATGGTCCAATCGACGTGGTCGCGAGCAAACTGCAAGCGGGCTCGTCGGTGCGCTGCAGTCAATTTTGGACCTGTAGCAGCTCTGCGGGCTGCTATGTTCTTCTCCTTCAGTCTTCTTCTAACCGTGGATACACTCACGGTGCGTCTGCGAACTGCCTGGAGCTCCTGTTGCAGCTGAACAGCGTTTGAGAAGCGATTTCTCAAAGAGTACGACACAACGAACCGGTCGTCTCTTTCCGAAGTGCAGCGACGTCTACCGGACCCATGTCGCCGGATATAGCCACCGGTCTCTAAAAAGCGCTGGTAGACTCTACGAACCGAAAAACGGCTCAGATTCAGTTGCCGGGCGACATCACACTGCCGCACCCCTGCTTGCAGTAGTGCAACCACTTGAGCGGCCTCATCAGCTGTAGTGTCCATTTTCCAGATGTTCTTTCTTCAGTAAAATCAGTGCGTGTGTCCCCTTCAACGGTTTAATAGCGAATGACCCACATTGAACCCGTGTTGACCTCTTTATACCCACAAAGTTAGCGCAACTCGCGACTCTCCCGAGCAGCAAAATTTCCTTAGAATTTTTGTGACCCTTTATTTGTTGCTTTAGGTTTTATTTGATAATGAAAAATAATGTTTTTTTATTAAGTTAATTAAGTAACCTTTTAAATAAAATTATAATTAATACGACTGCATGTGCATATCCAGAGTTAATGCCATTTGAACGTGATTTTCTTAGAGGTGCGATTTTTTTGACGCCGAGTGTATATAAGTCAAATATGGAGGCCAACTGGTGCCTGCCATATTTGCTTTCACTTACGCCGTGTTTGCCCCGAAGTATTTTTTCAGGCATGTTTTAGTTCGCGGCGTAAGATTTCAGTTATGTTGGATAACAAAGCTATAATGTGTCGCGAAGAAATGTGTTTGTTTACCATTTATACACAATTCCTTCTCGTGTTGTTATATCACAGTCAACGTAAATATCGTTCGCAATTAAATATGTACACTGATATACGATTATTTATTTATTTATATTTTTTTGGTGCTACGGTAGCGATCCTGCCTTTATTTTATTTTTATTTTATTTTATTTCTACACACAACAGAGTTACAACAATAAACACAGCTATAGGAAACAGAACATAAGACTGTAGCATGTTAGGCTGCGCCTCCACAAACATGTGTAAATAGCATGTGTAATTATAAAGACAGCGTCATGAAGTAAATTAATGATAGCGTAAATCTTACAAGAAACAAAAAGAATATAGGTAACTAATTAGGCTTGAGATACAAAAAAAAAAAAAAATACATGTGATGAATTAAAATTACAATTAAAGTGGGTAAATAATTTTAGAATTTAATTATATTAAATGCATATGGTAAAAATAAAAAATAATAATGATAACAACAATTAAAATCATAAGCCAATAAAAATATATAAGAAATAATAATAGCTTTCTTTTTAATTAATTACTTTTTCTATGTGATGCTTCCAACTATTGATGGAAGATTTGCAGATGTCAGGCCCACCTTTCGCACCGATGGTTCTGGGTTCGAGAGTCCCGGAAAGGGCAAATGTTTGTGTGATGAATACGAGCATTTGTACCTGAGTCATGGCTATTTATCAAATACATATATGTCTATCCGTTATCTTAGTATCCATAATACAAGCTTTATAGTGCCTACTTTGGGCTAGGCTCGTACATTGGTGCATTCACACCAAGGAATAAGAAATATTATGTTATAAATAGTTAAACATACAATTTTTAAACTTATAAAAACTTAGGGGAATAATTGTAATTCTTGATAGTTTTTATCATAAAAACAAAAAGATCTTTCAGAGAAATGTTTTTTGGCACTATAAAGCTTTACCTTTCAACTACTTATGAATCGTGTCTTCCCTTTTATATGCTCTACTACACCTTAAGCGTGTAATAGGCTTGCAAATGGCTCTTACCGTTTATTACTCGTATGTATATTCTGTTATGACCTACGGTCTGGTGCTGTGGGGTAATCCTCGGACGTAGATAGAATTTTTATTCTCCAAAAGAAATGCATCAGAATCCTTACCAATATTGAACAGACAGTCATGCAGACCTCATTTTACTAAACACAAAATTCTCACACTTACTTCTATATACATATTAGAAGCATGTAAATTTGTTAGATAACACAAAAATGTGTTCACGTTGGCACCAGCTTCTGTAATTAAAAGAAATGATTGCAATAAAAATAAGTTATAACTACCCTTTTCTAAACTTCATTTAGTAACATCGAGCCCCCGTTATATTATAATAAAAATATATAATCACTTACCGAACTACATAAAAAATTTAAACGATTTAACTTTATTTATTAAGGAACTAAAGAATTTTCTAACATGCAGTTATTTTTATAGCCTAAATGAATATTTTAAAAATAAATACAAATTAACTAACCTATCCGATTATACATAGTGTCCTTAAATTAATTTAGTATTAAGTTATATTACATTGCTCCGTCCTAACATGACGCCACATTTATATTTATGTGCATTTCTACCAACTCTGCAATATTTTGTTTATTTGCACTGTGGCATGCAATAAAGAAATTTGTTATTTGTAATAATAAAAATGTGCTAAGTGAAATATAAAGCAGCCGTTCTTAAATCTAGTAAGAGAATAAAATTTCCCATTCATATAAGTACGAAGTTACCTCTATTGTCTGCTCGTTCATTTGAGGGAAGGGGATGCTGCGGTGGGGGGTGCGGGGTGGGGAGGCAAGGAGGGTGGGAAGCAACCCTTTCCCTCGGCACACCATCCATCACGGCACCAAAATGTATTTTAATCCAGTGCGCCGCCTCACCCCGCTTCATGAATCGTGAAAAATGATTCTATGGACGCGGGGGACCTGCGTTTAAAAGGAACTGCTGCTATTGAAATCCCTGATACGAAAAAACATTTTTGAAGTTAATTTAGCCTATTGATGCGATGATATTTTTTCACTCAGAAATAATTTGTTTTGAAAAAAGCGTACCAACAATTGTAACATAAAATGTGTTATTTTAGACTTCATTTAGTGATATTATCTAATATTTATTGCTTGACAAGTTGCATCAGGCACGTTTAGCAATTCTCTTTTTGCTGACTATGCATATAAACAAAGTTTCATCACAATCAATGGTTTCGTAACGCATAGGCAACAAATATACAAACATTGGCTTTTATTGTTATAAGATTTACTAAAATGAGGCTTGTTATCTGAATAGAATTAGATACATCTGAAAGTGAGCCATAAAGAGTTGGCCCCGTTCCAACGGGATCACAGGTAGATAATATCGTTGTCTCATCACAACGCGATCGGTTTACAGGGTAACAGTTTCAGTAACCTATTTCCCGTTTATTCCAGTCATGATTCTCATTTTTATACGGGCAACAAAAAGCGAATAAAACTTTCCATATTTCGGTTTCCCAGCGGCGAGCAAGTTGAATGGCGAGTTTCATAGTTTGAAGCGGTCCCGGGGGCGGCCAGATTCCCCATTAATCATACACAAATTGGCGGGTGGCTTGTCGCCCGATAGGCATGCCCCGGTGGAGCCAGTCATCTTCACTGCCAGCGCACAACTCCAGCTCCCGGCACTTTGAATGGCCGACCAGTAAACTGCTCGTCACGTGATAAATGGACTCCGCTGCCGCCTGTTGAGGTATTTCGTCCAAGCCCTTTTATAAACCCGCCAGTATATCCCGCTAATAGCGTTTATCTCCAAGGTTTCCTTGGTTGTGTATACGTACATCATGTAAATGGTGCAGCGATAGCATCGCCGCTGATCAGGGCTTGTTTGATGAGGGTCGCGCATTGAAATACATTTGGAAGTTTTATGTCTTTATCGTGCTCCTCCAGTCGTCACATCACGATAACATTGAATGTTTTATTGGGGCGGGATATCTGCGAGATTACTAAAACATCTGTCCCGGAAAATTCACTCTCGTCGTTTATCGCGCGAGGGTAGATGGAGAAAAAACTGCAATAACGCGGTGTCATAACAAAGACGCCGCCACCGGCCGATAATTCTATGATTAATACCCGGCGTTATCTCGAGAGTGCAGCCCTCGGAGAGCCGCGCGGCTACGTGCCTCCGCCGGCTCCCTCCGGCTTTATAGATTATTCCCAACCTTAAGAGCTAAAGAATAAGGTCCAGAATGGCGTGCGGCAATATCTGATGGAGGTATTCTCCAGACTGGGCATAAGAGTTACGGATTTCGCATAATGCATATTATATTCGTGCGAGGGTCGAGGGTGGCGGGCAGGCGCGGGGCGGGGGGCGCGTGACCGCACGTCTTTTGCACGCGACAAGCTCTCGACATTTTTTTATTATTATTGCGCTTCGATGGAATTTATTCGTGCAAGGGTCGAAGAATGGGCTCGTTCCGGCCTAACTGCGATTTTGAATATGATTTTTAAATCGGGTAATGGAGTGTGGGCGTCTTTTGAGAGTTGTTTTAGAGGGCCGCAGAGGGGCGCGGGGGCCTGTTTCTCTAGCATTGGTTGGAGCGGGCGCTACGCAATTAGTGGGTGTAATTAATTTCGCGGACGGCTGCGCACGAATTAAATAAACGATTAATAGTGGAGCAATAAGGGATGTTAATCTTAGCCTTCAGTAGCAGGTGTAGCGGCGATATTGGTCGCGGCCGTGGGGCGCATTATCAATTAATTGCGGGTAATATGAGAAATATCATCGGAGTGCAGCCGTAGGGGTGGGGAAGTGGGGGCGGGGGTGAGCGTCCTCCCCCCTTCCGGTGGAGGCTGCTCTGCTTTCCATCACCCCTCCTCCTGGGTGTCATATGCACTCATATTTAAACTATAACGTACCGCTAACTATAAAGACTATAGTTGCACACAAATATCTGCGTCAAAATTAGATTTTAAAAATATATTATATTTAACGTGCTTCTTATATTTACTATGAAATAATTGGTAATAAGTATTAATATTTGTTCGCAGATAGCCTCTTCGAGGTGCCTAGGACTAAAAATGGAAAAAACGCCTTACAACTATCTATCAAAACATGTAGCATATTACTAAGGGGGTAATGTAAAAAAACACATTATTTCGTTCTTGTACTTTAGTCTGAAATAATTTATATCAATTTGTTTTATTTTGTGCAGCTGGAAAAGCGAAATAGCAGTGACGCAGGTATTTCTTAAAAACAGGTGTGTATTATTATTAATTACCTGATGAATTCGTGAGCGAGTATTTTATGTTAAACCTCATATGTTTCAGGCGTACCAGCGGTGGAACAGTCTTTGATACCGGGAACAGGACATCTAGGCTGTCATTAGACAATGTGAAGAAAGGTAATGAAGATTAGTATTTTAAATAAAAACTTAAATTTAGTGTATGATTTTAAATTAGTCCCATTTTTTATTTTTGTTACAATGGAACAGGATTTTATAAAACATCGTTAATTTTTAACAACATTTCAGAAGATTTTTCATATCTTTAAAAAATATTACACAAATTAGATAAAACTTTAAAAAAATAAAATTCATTTAAAATGCAAACACAAAAAATTGCTTTACAGTGAAATCTACGAGTCTTGCTACGTCTCGTAGCATGCTACGGACTACGATGGGCGTAACGTAAGTCGTAATTTGTCTTTTAAATTTGACTGTGTAGTTTGCATGTACGATTTATAGGCTTTGTATTTCTGTGTAACAATATTATTATTTGGTGAGTACAACCAACAGTAAGTATTAGAAGTCGTTTGAACCACAATACAAGTAAAGACGTCGATAGCCAGCTCCATACGTCTTTTCTTCGCTTCTTAAATGTGTGTAATGTCGCCGCGCGTTCTACAGTGCAAGCGACCGGTATACCTTGAGCTCAGGCGTTACATTCTACTGACCCGAAGAGACGGGATTTTCGGAATGACCGCGGGGGTGCGAGGCTCAACTGACGCTGGTTATAGCTCGTACATATTTCTGCAATTGATTAGGCGGGGGCGGTTGCTATGGCGACGGGCTGCAGCTCACCCTCCCCTCACCCCTTACCCCGCGACAGTACTTTGTTGCGAACTAGTCGCTCGCACTCACACCGATGGTACACTTATGAATAATTTACCTTTCGATTTCTCCGTCGCCTGGGGTGCAACTTAAGGGTTTTAACGTCCCTCAGTGATAGTACTTTTGATATGATCCAATAAGTGGAAATGTTCAATGGCATTTTTATTTTACTCGGAAACGCCAGATGGAAGATTTTGAACGTGTCGTAGAATAAATTGTTTGCAACCAAACCATTGCGAGATGTAGATGGGTCAAGCGCCATCTATTATCATATTATGGAACTACAATTGAAACAAAACAACTTATTTACAGTTTTTGAGCATAATTTATATTTTATCCTGACGTTTCGACTTCTTTACAGGAGACGTGATCACAAAATGACTAAAGCAACAGTTTACAACATATTAATTGGACACTTTTCTAACTGTTAAAGTTTATATAAATCATAATTGCGAAGTAGTAAAAGTTCTCCGGTAAAGAAGATAAATTCCTCGAAGTGGGGATAGGTATTCGCTAATAATTTTCATCAGAAAGATACATACGTCAATTGGATAGGCAATCGCCGCACACGGCAATTTCGGGCAATTTTCATCTATGGCAACATCGGCGGAAAGGGGCTCTAAAGTAGAGTCGAAGCCAGATTGAGTTAATTACTCGCGGCTAAGCCACCACCTAATTACTGCAGCGCCCCCATTCTCTGCCGCATTACCTACCAAACAGCTACCTACAGGTTATTTGTAAAATGGCACTGAATAAGTCAACAATTCAAATGTGGTTTCAGCGTTTTACTTTGAGTTAAATTTCTAGATCACATAAAACCGTTTGGTGCAACGGTAGCGACTTTGTCTTTCGCAACGGCGATCCTGGGTTCGAATCCCGGTAAGGGTAGATGTTTGTGTGTTAAATACAAGCACCTGTACGTAAGTCGTGGGTATTTATATAAGTTTCAAGAAATATTAAATATTTACGAGTATATATCATTTATATCTCTATCCGTTACCCTATTGCCTATAATACAAACCTTATTGTGTTTACTTTGGGCTAGACTAAGTGGTGTGAATGTAAGTATATAGTAAGGTTATATATTGTCTTTACCAGTTCAATGTCTACGATTGTAAACAGATAGATACAATTTATTTAGCACTGTAACTTTATTCACTCCAATGTGTTATTGTTTTAAACTATCATCAAAATATATATATCTGTTAAGGGCATCCAGTGCAAACAAACCATAGCGAGATTTAGTTGGGTACAGCGCCATCTATTATCACATTATGGAATTAAAATTCAACTAATTTACAGTTTTGACTGACGTTTCGACTTCTGAGGCATTAGTGCGAGTATACGCTTCGATACTCGATATCGTCTGCGTAAAATATAACTGTGGATTTTTGTATAAGCGCCCCTAGCGGATACCATCAGGAAGTACTAATCTTCATGTAAATCTGTAACGTACTCGATCACGATGCGGAAACTCTCATTAAAGCCTCTGATCACTCGTGACTAAGGAAATGGTCGTCATATATTTCTACTACCTTCACAATATTTTAAGCGGGCACGTTCCTAACTGTTAAAATGTATATAAACGAAAATTGATTTATTTTGCATTACTTAATAAGTCATTCGTAGTGATAATTTGTTAATAAGTTGTCTTATTTCAAGCTGTAATCTGCAAGGAAGGGTAACAACTAAAATATAAGGTAAAATCAAATAGGTATCTAATAACACCAGTTTCGGAATGATTGGTGATTCGATTACATTAAAATTATCAATAAGTATGATATTATTGTAACAGCTTTTGATCAAGACACGCCGGTCGTTTTGTTAGTAATAGTGGGAAGCTGGTAGTTCAGTAACGAGCCGTAAACTGTCGTCGGCCGTTAATTACCGGCTTATCGCGGCCCGCCCGGGCGAAGGGGGGTGGAGATGGGGGAGGGGAGTAGGAGATCAGCCAGCATCGCGTATGTTGTCTATATGCACATTGTCTCCAACACCTATAACCTGGTGTGTGTTTCTTTTTAAAGGGACTCAAAGTGTGAATAAAGTACGTAGAACGCCCCAAAGATTTATTTTTCTTTTAAAATTAAATCTATACTTATAAATTACATTAAATGCTAATCATGATCTCTATTTGATTCATGTGGTTTGTGTTACATTGTTTTGTTCTGTATGGGCATGCATAAATTACTTTTATTAATATTCAATCCATAAATCTAAAAAAAATATCTAACGAAAAATCTTTAATAAACCTTTCAGCCACAGTAATGATATTATATTGTAATGTTTAATAATATAATAATAAGAAGTTTAATGTCAATAAAAATAGGAAAATCTTAATGTCATAAATAAATCGTTTAAAAAATAATAATTGTGATAAAAGTGAAAAGAAAAAAGATTCAAAAACAATTCACAGATTCATATAACAAATTAATTGATGAATATCACCAATATCATAATTTCCACGAAGTGAAATATGTGAATTACAATTTGTCACTTGTAACTGTGCCATGTTTTAATACAAGTAAGACAAAGCTCAATTACGCCTTTGAACAGATCGGTTGGTAAAAAATACAAAGGATGACAAAACATAATGAAAAAAATTTACAGTTAATCTTTTGTTTAATACATAGTTCGGTATAGACATATGAATAGGTGACTTAAAAATTATTAACTGCTGCCATACTAGATTTATAACAAAAAGTCGGAATCTAATACTGAAAAATAAATAATATCATATTTTTTATCTTGAAGAAAGATATTTGGATATCAAGTTTGATTTTAACAGCAATATGGACTTTTAGGTTTCGTTTTTAAATAAAGAAACGATTTTGTAATCCCATCTACTTTGTGCTCGTATGGTCTTTATAATCTAATGTACACATTAAACACCTCAATAGCGTACCTAAAAGTTTATATGGCTGTTATTTTAAAAATCCCTTGCGAAGATTCGAAAATCTTATGAGAGCTATCTTGAAAACTTCAAAATTTAAGTTTTAGAGATAGACTTATTTTCGTGGCTTGGATAGATTGAAATAAATAAATAAATATTTCTTTATATCTTTATAGCACTGTAAGGCTTGTGTTATGCTTGTGGATAGACATACATATATGATACATAGATATATAATATATAAAGAAATACATATAAACACCCATGACTCAGGTATAAATGTTGGTATTCACTATCTGCCCCTTCCGGGCAGAATTCGAAACCAGGACCGGCGGTGCGAAAGGTAGAGTAGCTATCGTTGTACCAAATGGTCGTCAAACTTAAAACTTAATGTAACTTAAAACTACATCGCGTTAGATAAAGAAAATAGAAAGGAAGAAACGTTATTGGACTCAAACAGACAAAAAATTTAAAAAAAATCAAAAAATATACAGCTGTTACAAATAATTTAATAAAGAATAACAAATAGAAAAATAGACGTTTCGTTTAAACATAATTCACGGCTAAACATTAGACATACTTCACCCCAGAGCCCGTAATTACAAAGAAACTGTCAAACTTGTCAGTAGTAAGTTAACTTCAAATCTAATTTGTGTTGTGTTTTTGATATTTTTGCATTTTCAATGCTATGTTATAATTGTAAATTGAAATAGAAAAATATTAGAAAAACCGATTCGGCTTATTTTATCTCTAAGTTGTAGATCATTGCCTAAAAAATAAATAGTTATTTTTAAGTTTTGTCGACTATCCAATAAATTCTATTTTTGGTTTTATGCTATATGCTCTACATTTGTAGGGATAACAATACATTATAAAATAAATTCTAGTTGGTCTTGTTATTTAATAAATATTGATAAATTGTTCTCTGAAAAGTGATGTGTAGATATCTTGTATAGATATCTAGTATATTCTTTTAGGAACAGGAAACGAGACAATTGAGGAATGCAGTAAATGTGTTCAAACGAATTATCACATAAAAATAAATGTTTATAATATTTTATGTTTAAGCACTCATGCCTCCTCTTTTACTGATATTTGTAAAAATAATACCAAACTAGCCGAATAACACAGAGCAACGAAACAACTATGTCTATAAGTTGCATTCTGAATCTAAATCTGGGTGTAATAAGAACCACATTTCGGTGTAGATAATGTCCTACAAACAATATTTCACGGTTTGTCACGAATAATCGATGAATGCCAATAACGTCGTGCATTGTCAATCGCATGAAATGCCGAGAGTTTTTTTATATAATTTACTAGGTAGACAGAAATAAAAGAGGTTACTACGAAAACCAATATGAAAACAAACATGAATTATACTTTTAACAATAAGAATGGCTGCATTTCACAACTGTCATAACACTATGGAAGTTAAGAATAGACGAATCCCAAAAATAATAAAATTAACGGATATGTACAAGCCTGTCTTGGACACCTTGACGACAAATAAATAAAAGCCAAGTTTATAAAATTAAAAACTGATTATTGTTAATTCGCAAAGAAATAAAATATACTTATTTAAATGATAAATAAGATAAATATTAATAACGAGGACGCGAGATTGTTGAATTAGTGTAAATTGCGAACTAATTTTATGACGAAATTCAAGAAATTAAATACATTATAAGATGCGTGGCCTTATCATGCGTAAGTGGAATGTACAAATGTACACCGTAGGTACAAGGTATTCATTAGTTTTTGTCTACCATGATTGTCCAACAACATATGTAATAAATATTTAATATGATTCGGCTATTTCATGATTGTTACTAATAATCTCTAATTTAGAGCCAAATTATTGTTTATACGCATGTAATCTATCTATATATGTATAAAAATTCATTTTCCTTGTTTAAGTGCGATGAACTCCGAAACTACTCAATCCAATTTGAGGATTTTTTTTCATTTTCTTGGATTTGTTCCGACTTAAGACATAAGATAGGTTTCATTTTAATTTATAATAAATCATTTTTGCTAATTATAATAACTGACCCAGCTAGTGAACAAATTTATCGTGTCTCCGAATATTTCGCAAGATAAATAAGAAGTTTTAATTTGGTCCCCTGCGCGATCCCCTAGCTCGTCCCCTCGTAATGAGGGCCCTCATCAGCTTATGCAAATACTGGACTAATGTATGCGACGCGTGCGCGGGGGATGGGCCCTACATACACAACAGTACCGCTCCGAGCATCTGTCTGTCTGTAATATGTGTGTGTCTTGCTAAATAAATATATATTTCTTACATTCTCACCAATTACCCTAGCCTAAACTAAGTGTTGTAAGTCTTGTGTTATGGATACTAAAGTGACGGATAGACATACATATATGATACATAAATAAGTAATATTTATAAACACCCATGACTCGGGTACAAATGCCCGTATTCAGCATACAAACATATGCCCCTTCCGGGATTCGAGCCCAGGACCGTCGGTGCGATCGCTACCGTTGCACCAAACAGTAGTCCATAAATAACATTAAGGTAATGAAATAAATTTTTGAATGAAAAACACTTGAAAAAGGCGACTCGGCTGACAAGTGAATACTCAGGTGGGAATCAAACCCGCAATCTTTGGAATCTGATTTCATTTACAAATCAGATAGCATTGAAAAAATGCAAAGAATAGAGAAAACTATAAATGGTCATGAAAAACAAATGAACGCTTCGCTTATCTAGTGAAAGTGGTTTTATTTAAATTTGGAAGGTGTTCAAAGTGGTGAATTATAAATTATATGACATTTAACATCGGCAAATGCCGCCATATTATATACGTAGGGTGTCGAATTTAGTCGAATTTTAGTGTAATATAATGTACATATGAAACGCCTCAAAAACGTGCAAATAAGGTTTCTGTGTCACTTCTGATTCCTAAATTTTAATAAAAAAATAAAATAAAGTGGTTTAATAACAAAAACAAGCAAATCATGTTTTAATTTTAAACGAAATATTTTAATGAATCTTGCATTTAATGACGAAATTAAATTAATTTTATTTTTCCTTTTTTAGTTTAATGTTATTACTTAAATAGCGTAATGTGTTAATTACCTCTCTTGATTGTTTGAATCAAATATTTAATTGATAAAAATAAAATAAACATATACAATTTAGAAGATAGATTGTATAGAAAAAAGCAAATAGATTGTATATATAGTGAGTCAAAAAACTAGTCAAGGAAACCCGGGGGCATACCTAGTTTGTGTCGACCTGCAGTGGTATGCACCCACAGGCTCCCTTCCTGACGAGCTATTGTGCCGGATGCGACGCACATCACGATTCTAACCAATTTTGTTGATTTTGTGGACGCTAGACGAATGTTTATCATTGTCCGGAAACATAAAATACTAGATGACCCATCCGCGTGTCGCTGTGGCTGTCATTATAATTTTCAATAAAAAAATATTTTAGCTTTGAATAAAAATGAAACCTATCCTATGTCATAAGTTGTAAAAAAAATAACAAAATGAAAAAAATACAATCAAAATCGGTTGAGTAGTTTCGGTTAAATCTATATATATATATATAGATTTTTACTTCTTTATCAGAATAAAAATACAATTAAATTAAATGCGATAAAGATTACGGTATAAATATTTTTCAATGTACTTATGGTACTAAACAATCACACGTACCTTGATAGGCACAGCAATAGGGAACACACATTTTATATATTAAATTTTATGTTGCAATTAAGATGGTAAATATATTTATATTAGTCTCGTCTTTTAAAAGTTCTGGTAATTTATTTAAAACTTTTGTTGTCATCGGATATGGTCTGGAACTATGTGTTTAATTTAGAAGTTACTTGCACAAGATTTTTTTTTATCGCCGTTTATTTTGACGAGGGGCGTCTTCTTCTCGTTCAAGTGTGATTTGCTTTTTAATATTTTTTCATAAAGAAGTTTTAAATCGTCTGTTAGAATCTTTTGCAAAATAAGAAGAAATAGATTATATATCTGTTTATGAATTTATTTTATTTAACACAAATGATTCGGCAGAAGAACATTTCGAATACAATGCTTAATTTCTTTCTTTTTGATTGTAAATCGTACATTCTTTATAATTCCGATAATTACGGCGCTATCAACGGTCAAGCGAACAAAAGTTAATTAATAAATTACTGGAAAATTCCGGTTAATGTCATTAAACGGTTTATGTGGTGAGGGTGCACCATAAAATAGTTCATAAAGTGCAGTGACGATTAAAGTGAACCTCCTTTATGGCCGCTTCACGCCTGTAGTCCACTGGCGTGAGTGACCTTAGTGAACCCCAGCCACCGCACTCCCGCCAATATTGAGATGCCTCCATTGCAAAACAATCGGGTATCATAATGCCTCTAATGAGATATAATGTATCTTAAACCTTGTGTTTGAATTATAAAATATCATGGGCAGGTTGTTTATATTCAATCCTGACGTTTCGACTTCTTTACAAAAGCCGTGATCATAAGATAACTTAGGTAATAGTCGTCATACAAGTTGGATCTTCCAAAATTTTAATCGGGCACATTACTAACTACTAAATTTACAAAAATAAAATTGTTTATTTTGCTTCTTTATTAAAACTAGCTGACCCGACAACAATAACGAAAGTGCTGCCCACTGGCGTCGTACTCTATTCATAGTTGACATTGACATTTATAATAACTGACAATATGGTAACAAAGACACACACAAAGTATTGTCATAATATAATTAGGATATTTATTATATCTTTGATTTCTCTAAAATCCTGAGTCTACCACCAGTTCGGAAATTGGAAGGCCCTTCACTGAAGAACTGGTGAAAGAATCTCATCTTACATTTATTATTAATAAGAGAGATATTAAAATGTGTGAGAAATATAAAGATAGTTCAATTTTTACACATAATTTGTCCTTTAACGCAGGCACGCTGAAATAGAAAACCGGTTAAGTACGAGTCGGACTCGCGCACCGAGGTGAAAAAATATTTTTATTATTATGACGTGACAAAAAATTTACGGTTTTCGCAATTTTTCCTTTATCTGTGCTATAAGATGTTGCTTCGTACCAAATTTCAAGATTCTGAGTTCACAGGATGTACCCTGTAGGTTTTGATTCCCTTGCGAGTGTCGAAAATTTGCGGCATAAACGGCTGTATCTTTTGATTGCGTTCGCTTAAAAGTTTGATTTTTTCACAGCTCCAAGGGACAGTAGATCTGAGTATTTGTTGTAAATTCCAGCTTGATACGTATGAAGACGCTTTCCAGAGAAAAAGGGTCTTGACGGACGGACAACAAAGTGATCCAATAAAGGTTTCGTTTTTTCTTTTCGAGGTACGGAACCCTAAACATGATTATTTTTTACTTTTATTAATCTGATTATACAATTATGTTAACATACTTATTGATGACGACTGTTATTATGTGAATATAGCCTTAGAGAAGAAGTTAAAGTGTCCTCAATATAAGTAGTAGAGTTTCGAGGTAAACATAAATAGTGTCTCATTTCAAAGAAAAATGGCATAAATTGCACTTGTTAAATATACAGTGCTCCAGTTCTCACTTCCTATAAAGGGATAAAAATAATTAAATCAATCAGTGACGAACTAAGATGTTTTCTTAATTGAAATAGTTTTTAATTACTCGACGGAATTATTGTTAGCGTGATCTCGTTAGTGAAGAATTCAGGATGTAAATAGCTGAAGCCTGAGTTAAATGAAAATTGCTCATCTCTACTCTTATATCGAAGTCTGAATGGAAACAACAGTACAACGTTAAAATAATGATAATATGTTCCTTGTATTATACCATAATTGTACCTTTATAAGGTGGGCAAAATATTCGTTGGCATATTCCAAAATTCTTTGGCGACAATTTCCACGCTACGACTGTTTGACTACGGATCTTGACATTGTCCGTGATAGCGTAAATCTATTTATGTCATGGATTTATATTGACACTAATATTCTATTGATATGGACACCTAGTATGTATGTATATAAAATGAATAACATAATTTTTAAAAATCTACACACAATGATTTTTCTAATATTCTATAACACAAGTGCTTCAGCTACAAGAGTTCAAAACAATGTATGTAATATTGTCTAATGTTTATTCATTACTCATCATTAATATTACTTTTGACGACCGTTTGGTGCAAAGATCTTGCCTTTCGCACCAACGGTCCTGGGTTCGAGTCCCGGAAGGGGCAGATGTTTGTATGATGAACACGAAAGTTTGTACCTGAGTCATGGGTAGTTATATATATAATTCTATGTATATCTAATATTTATTTATCATATATGTATGTCTTTCCGTTACCCTGGTATCCATAACACAAGCCTTACAGTGCTTGCTTTGGACTAGGCTAACTGGTGTGAATGTAAGAAATATTATATTTTTGTTATTACTTGCTGACCCGTCCACGCTCGTTTACTGAGGCTAGTTTTTTTATTATATGTAATATTTCTTGAAACTGAAACCTATCCTATGTCCTTAGTTTGAACAAATCCAGTAAAATGACAAAAAATAATCAAAATCGGTTGAGTAGTTTCCAAGTTCATCGCGGTCAAACACTGTGACAGGGAATTTTTGTATATAAAGATTATTTTTAACTAAACTTCATTTAATACTTTTATTTATAATTATTTGTTTTAAAGTTGACATTATTGTTCGTAGTACCTATAGTTGTCACTAACCCACTTCGTGGAATCTTTTTTATCTTCCATATCATTTATCAATTTCATGCTATTCCTCTCTCCATTTGAGCCTTCGATAAAAATATGCTTGAAGACATATGGATAACATACGACGTAGCATAAATTATTGTAATATCTCGTAGCAAAGAAAAACGTTAAACAAAGGTTTTATACATGCCAGTCATTTGTTTTTTTTGGGCGTTTTTTATTTTAATTTATTTCATGGTTCCATTTGCCAATGTGCTTTTAAAGTAAGCTTGAATGAAACGTTTTTGCCTAGAAAATACACATTCACCCGCACAAAACCCCTATATTATACCCATTAAGAATTACAGACTCGGAGAAAGAGTATATACTCGTATACTTCTCCTTAAGCGATATTTTGGGTTATTTTTACAATTTGAGCCGAAATGCTTAGTGTGAGGCCTTGGAATATCCACTGCAAAACAGTGGTGTATTATGGCATTAGCAAGGAATTATAAAATAGTAGAATTATAATATTATTTGCGCAGGGGTAGGCAGAGATTACAGATTTCCACTAACCACGATTCTGATATACATTTCTCGCTTCTGCAACTCTCATCAGCATTTTCATCATATATTTTTTGGACATCCTCTATTTGGTCCCTGAAAGTTTGCCTTGGTCTGCCCATACAGATGTGCCTCTTATATGCGAAGCTTCTATACGGAGGTTCAGGGCGTTCGTTTATTGGCGGTCGCCGCGCGGCCACTCTATCTATGCTCAGCGTCAGATTTCGCCGTTACACGAGAAAGGCAGATTTAGTAGCGTTACATGATATATATAGGAGCCAGCTGCCTCCCCACTTCAGTTTGCGTGGCCTCCTGTCTCGCTTTCACTCTGTTTCTATATCTTTATTTGACACTGTATCTACTTCCACACGAAGCCATTCTCTTATAGATCTTTAAATAACGAATCTTTTTCATACCGTGTTTGTAGAAACAAAACGTAGAAACGCTCTTAATCTGTACGCCGGTTATAGTGCAGGGAACAAAGGCTGCATCTTCGGAATCCAATATAAGTAGCGATGAGCAGCAACGTAGAGGCTGTTAGCAACATTGCATTATTATCAGTATCTATATGAAATAATTTGAAAAATACTTATTACAAGATTTAAAATACGCATGTAAAAACGACCACGCCTCCGAGTCCTCAGGTAGGATTCGAACCCACAACCTTACGCTATCCGGGCGAGTGCTCGTGGTTTTTTTTTTCGTGCGTATTTTATATCTTATAGAAATATGGCATTGTGAATTTAAAAAATAAAATTAACACATACTATTTATTTAATTTAAAAACTTATAGCAGACAAGGTAAAGGTTGATGTCTCCCTTTAAGCTTGTGTTTAAAAGCCTGTGTTTCCTTAACATTTTAAGGAATTAAATTCACCTTGACAGCACATATACAAGCAGGGATTAATATAGTTAGTTTTTTAATTGGTAATAGAATAGGATTCATTGGAAACTTTGTTATTCTTTTCTTAGATACTTCCAACTTGTTTAATTAATCAGCGTTATATATAATACAGTAAGTAAAAAACATATGTATTTCAAGTTGATAAAAGCCTTAAATATGCTTAACAAGGTATTCTTCTCAAACATAGACAGAATTGATTAATTGTGTAACTAATGTCACTTGGATAAGGTAAAGATTTTTAAAGACCAAAAGTTTGAAATGCCCTAGCTTGATCCTCGCCGATGTATTACGGACGTAATGGAAGCATTCAGCTTACCACGAGGGTTTAAAGGATATATTAAAAATGTATTTAACGCGTTGTTTATATTCTTTTAAGAACGTATGTGAAGAAGCAATTTAAATAAATTATTTATTTCAGAAAGCAAACAGTTATATACAAAAATTATAAGGAATGTTCATATAAAGACCTACAGTATCATAAATTGCACAGAAACATATGACATGTGCATAAAGTGACGGATATAATCAATAGTACAATTGCAGTAGATATAAACGAATGTTTGGTGCAACAGTAGCGATCCTACCTTTCGCACCGACGGTCCTGGGTTCGAATCCCGGAAGGGGTAGATGATTGTGTGATGAATACGAGCATTTGTACCTGAGTCATGGGTATTTGTATATATTTCTATTAATATTACATATCTTTGTATCATATATGTATATCCGTTACCCTAGTATCCATAAAACAAGCCTAACAGTGGTTACCTTGAGCTAGGCTAATTAGGTGTGAATGTGACAAATATTATTATTATTAAACTATATTTATACAAAAATAATAATAGTATAAAATAGAAAAGTCAAGAAGAAATGCAACAGTTCGCTTATTTTCCTTTTGAGCACATTAAGGTAAAAAAAATAACTCCTTAACGATTATTGTAGAAATCGCCTAAAAAAGTATATCTTGCATAACTAGTTTCAAATTATATACATATAACAATTTATAATAATATTATATGTAATTGGGTTGCTTTTAAATTAGGCTAAACAGTAAGAATCGAGCTTAAGGCTGTGCACGCGCCGCTTCGCCGCATCAGACGTGTTAGCCAGTAGGGGGTGTGCCTGGACCTCGGGGGGAGGGGGTGAGCATTCCTCCCATCAGCCAATATTATACGGCCATAGTTAGCGCGCACTGATATTAAGAATTCCACAGTGCATAGATTAATGTGGCCACAGAGACTGCGCTAGAACGGGCTTGCTATCATACCAATTTAATAACGATTTTCCTGGAACTCGAAATAGAAGTATAAATTTGTGTATAATTATACACTTTTTGACTGTCAAAAAAGATCGGCTTCATAAAAAAGAAAAAAATATAAAATTCGTTTTATAACAAAAATAATGTATTCATATTCTTGACCTTATAATAATAATAATATTTCTTACATCCACACCAATAAGCCTAGCCCAAAGTAAGCACTGTAAGTCTTGTGTTACTGTGTGATACTAAGGCAACGGATATACTTATATATAAGATACATAGATATGTAATATTTATAGAAATATACGACCCACGACTCAGGTACAACTTACATAACACTGAATTTCTAATTACAGTTCAGTTAAAGGAAATAATATAAGTCAATTACTCAAGTTCAAAACCAATTAAAACACAAACCACAAAAGGCATTATTATTGCTGTTTTCGATTCGAATGATAGAACAAGAAACAGTGGAGATGACAGTCACTTGTTGTAAATATTTTACTTATAAATAAAACATTTTTTTTCATCAATAATTCTAAACTAAGATTATTTCTACGTAAACACCTCCTTTACACGTGCCTGTTTAATAGGTCATTAAATAAAATAATGGTAATATAACATGACACAATTTACAAGAGGGTGTTATGTTTATAAAATACTAGTTAATTCGGTCACGTATAGCTGTATTATAAATTAAATAAAACCTATCCTTTGTCCTAAGTCTAAATAAATCCAGCAAAATGAAAAAAGAATCATCAAAATCGGTTGAGTAATTTCGGAGTTTATCGCGGTCAAACACTGTGACAGAGAATTTTTATATAAATAGATGTACACGTGATTTTATAAATAATGCGTGGTTTAATGAAATAACCAATGCCTATATATTTTCTCTGAAATATGAGTAATTGCCGTGTTTGTAAGACCAATTCGTGTGTATTTGCAATAAACAAAGTAACTGACGTGTATCTAATGAGCATTTGTCTCTGAACTGGTTGGTTGTTCTGTGCTCTGAGATTGGAGCGAACGGCACAAAGTTGGTAATTGAAAAATCTTTCCGGTCTCCAGCACCGACCCCCCTCGCCCCTCCCCTCCACCCCCATTCCGGCCACTCTAGCACTGAAATTAAACTATCCGGAGTCGCGTGTATGTAATTAACGTTAAGTAAAACTCTCCTATGTCGGCGTTATGGAGGCACTTTGAATTCCTACCCTCCTTTGTTTTCAGCCTCTGAAATGGTGACCATCTATTGCTAGTAGAAATAGCATTGTTTCAGATTGTTTAGATATATTAAAATTATTATAGAAATTCAAACTAAATTTAATAAGCTATAGGTAATAAAAAAGGAAATGTTAATAAAAATAATACTCTAGGCACTAAACTAAATTAAATAAAAGACATCCCCTAAATCTTTGCTCTCAGGTAATGTGCTCACAAGACTGATAGCGTTACCTCGTTGTTTCGCCAAACTTATACTCTGGGCAAGGTACAAACCAGCCTCTCGATCACTTGACTTCTCTATATTTTTCTTTAGGTCTTTGTTAGTAAAGTTATAAAGATATTGGGATTGTCATTTTAATTTGCATAAACTAGTAAAATATCGCTAGATTATGATGTCATTGCTAAAGAAACAGAAAATTACTTGAAACGACATGTGTACTTTTCCTCAATTGATACAAAATCTGAATTGAAAAGGCTTTCTATAACATGTAGAATATGCATGTTAAAACAACCAATCTCTGAGCCCTCCGGTGGGATGCCAACCCACGACTTTACGCTATCCGGACGACTGTTCTGACCGCTGAGCTACCGAGACGCTGGCAGACGCGTCGAAATTTACAAGCAAATTTCAACTTCTACTATGAGCTAGTATTGTTCCACCAATGTTGACCGTTACTACTCTCAACACCGAGAGTAATATTTTCACAAATATTAAACATTCGATTAAGATGCAACTATCTATATTAATCTATAATCTAAGATCACAAATTTGTTGTTTGTCTGTCCGCTCTTTTTCCCGTTCTTTTTCCATTGTTTCAATAACGTTACCATAGCAAAGCGTTAACCGCAAGTAGTTCGTCTACCGGACGCTACATGGCGCTAACGGAAAAATATTTAAGAATAGGTTTTTTTTAAGAATTTTGTCCATCCGTGCGAAGCCGGGACGGGCCGCTAGTGTATTCAATTCGCTTAAGGGCTCGGATGTGTGGTTGTTTTTTACGAGCGTATTTTATATTTTATAGAAAAATGGCATTGTGAACGCAAAAATGAAATACTTTCAAAGATTTTTAAGATTTCGTCAGGGCTAACCCAGGAAAGCAGCTATAGGTCACAGTTGAGAATACTCAAGGAAATACCGGTTTCGTGTGTGTATATCAAAGAACGAAAATATCTTTGTAATGAGATAACAAATAATGTTAATAAAAAGAAAGGAACCCTTATTATTTTTTTAAATCGACACCTTATCTGTGCATTCTCACCAGCAAAAGAAATGCACATGTCACTGCAATTTAACTGTATATTAAACTGTTAAATTCATTTATAAATATTTCTGCCCAGTTTCAACCAAACATTATTTTTCAATATTCAATGAAAATTGTGATAAAAATAAAGTTGTCTAGGTTATAAATATTGCCATTAATATTGTCTAAATTAATATAAATATAGTTACCCCACGGATTTACCTACGCATTACCCGTTACCCTAAGAATACCATAATAAAAAATATCCTATACCTACCTTAAAGGTCCCGTCTAAGTATTGGTGAATACATTATAAAAATCGGAACAGTGCCTCCGGAAGGGTATAGTTCCTTTCTTTTCTTCAAAATTCACTTTCCAAGAAACTTATCGCCTAAGTTTCATTTTCCAAAGAAACCTTTAGCAACTGTACATCGCTCATAATTCATTTGGTCCAATTATCATGTGGAGAAATTTCACTTAGTCAAGTTTTATTAAGACAAATGTTAATATAGTAAATGTTATTTTGGGAAATATTATATTCCAAAAAAATTTTTTGTTTCAAATTGTCGCTTCATTACTCAAAGCGAAGGCAAATATTTTTTTTCTAATAGAGGAATTTCAAATATAAATAAAACAATCAGATCACAGAAAATAGTATGTATTTAATGAATTCACCTGGGTTAGGTTAGATTAGAGACCATTAACGGCGACTGCCGAGCGCTAGATCCTCTCTATTGGTTATGAATAATTTGTAAATTTTGATAAAAAGGATTCAATATGATTAGAATTGTTTTGTAAACCGTATGCCATGTAATATATTGGGAAAAGTGAGTTATGCCAAATAACATATTTTATTAAATAATATTTAGTTAAACCAAACAATTATTTTTTAAAAAATATTATACCAAAAAAGAGATTTACTAACTAAATTATTGCAATAACTTTTTTGCCAAATGAAAATTTGCGTAAAGTAGTTTGCGATGTGATATTTTGATGCGATTTGATTTTTTATTGTGTGATATTTTGGAAACGCTTTTTTGGCCAAACATTAGTAGCCCCTCCGGAAGATACCTCCTACATACAATATATACCTGTTTATAAAATTTGTATAGATAACTTGAAATCTTAGGAATGTTATGGCTATCGACTCAAGTATTAATTATGTGATTGTAAAGATACATTTGATTCTAATTCCTATTATCTTAACTTAAGAATACAAAACTGAATGAATATTTTTATCAGCTCATTAAGATATACACCATGTGAACGTAAAATCTACTATAGAAAAAAAAAATAAAAAGAGAAAAAAATCTACTAAAGAGCGTGTTTTTAATACAATAGTATAAAAAAAACTTTAATTTCTCATTAAAAATATATAAATACACAATCTAAAGCTGAAATTATTATTGCAAAT
The DNA here is from genome assembly GCA_927399485.1 of Calamotropha paludella. NCBI lineage: Eukaryota > Metazoa > Arthropoda > Insecta > Lepidoptera > Crambidae > Calamotropha > Calamotropha paludella. Next base: position 352,151 of record OV656806.1, on the reverse strand, counting down.
TGGGATAGTTTTCTTTCAGGCTTTTTGTAATAAAGTTCTCAATTCAAACAAACAGTGCCGATACTATTAAGAATAGTTTTTAATAATTTGCTTTTCTCAGGTATTTGTCTATAAATGTATGTCCAACAAATTAAAACCACAAGTTTATTTTTTAAAATGTAAATAACCAAATTAGTTCATACATTTACAGTTTTACTCCCATAGCTTTCTCAATATTTATTTATTTAATTATTCATTTATTTGCAAGCAAACACGGTAAAAAAAATGAATAAAATTGCGTTAAGTTCACGTGTTGCACCAGGTACTGGTACGCAAACGTTAAAATGTAAGAAGCTATAATGACAAATAATTCAGCATGCAGTTAAAACTACTAATATAATAATGAATAACCAATGTCGTAATTAAATTCTAATAAAAACATCATATTAAAATTAAAATTTTAACATTAAAATTTTCACAATAATAATTTTATTTAAATGCACTTAAAATAAGTTGTTTTGTATCGTCCTACATTTTTACCTACCACCCATTCGGGACGCCTTTTAACCCACAAGAAAAATGGGCGCACGAAACTCGTCAGCTTTAACAGAAGTAACGACATTTAATATATTATACGTCGTCGCTTTTTTAGATAATTCACAGAAAAAAAACCAAATTATCCTGTTATCACAATAATAGTAGTGTTATGATTTCATTACATCGTTGATTACATCCAAGTCAACAAGTATCTTTTTTAAGTAACGTAACGTTTTATTAAGTGTTTTAAGAATGCACTATAGTATAGAAATGAATACTATAATTCATTTTAGTAACGATAATCTAAAGAAATTATATTTTCTTAAACGTATAACGGAGTCATAAAATCGCTCCGTTAAACTTTCAGACGCAGTTTCATTAGTAACATGTTGAAAGCAGAAATGTATCAAATTGTTAAAAATAATTATTTTCTGTGTATAAGATGTATAAGAGGGTGTATAAGATTGCAGTTTTTAATTCCCACGTTACAGGAAGACAAGCAAATAATTGCTGGTTGGAGGGTGCTCCAAATGCATATGTAGCTTGGACTAGGCGATTATACCTGCCTTTTTGACCGTGGAGGATAGTACCTTAAATTTACTATTATCGGCCCTCGTGAAAACAGATTTACTTCCTTAACCGAAGACCTAGTACTGGAAAGCGCTAACTAACCTACTCCTCAACAACCATCAATCTAAGAATATAAATTGTAGATTTTTTTCTTTTAAAAGTCTGAATATACTATAATTTATTTTTTGCATTTTTTCAGTGCTGTCTTATAAGATATATAATTTAATAGAAAAACACTAGAAAAAATCGACTCGGCTCACAAGCGAATTCTTAGGCGGTCTGAATGTACGGTAAATAAATACATAAAGTAAGTCCTCGTTTAAAAAGACGTCAGTGTGCTACAGCGGTCTGTGGAGGTGTGCCGTTGTGTCGCGCGGTGGTGGCAGGAGGGGGGATGGGTGGGGGAGGCCATTCGTCAGCTCTCCCAGAAATGTTTTCATTTTTATTTCATAAATAAAGAGTGGAATTCCGCCCGCCGCGTAATGAGGGCCGCCACATAGCTATGCTTGGCTGTGTGACTGGGGCTGCCAACCCTGTTAAGATATAACTAAATTGTTCTTCGAATTTTCATCGTAGAGTAAGAGTTCATAGACGAAAATGAAATTAATAGTAGTTTATGATACTGTTGCATAATAAGGGTTCTTATAACATGAGTGTGTTTTAAAAAAACGAGCCGTAGGCGAGTTTTTTTATAGTATCACACGAGTGTTATAAGACCAAGTTATGTACAGTGTCATACACTACTTTATCTACTCTCATCCTATAATACGTAAAACAATATTGCAAACAAAACCAAATTTTGTTTAAATATTGAAAAGATTTTTTAAATGTCAAATGTTGGCGCCAAGGTGCAAACATCGATTGCGCATGCGTGTTGCGTCGTCGCGGACTCGTTCATTGAAACCTTTTTAAAGTAGAGGTTCAACCTCCTTGGTCCAGCTGGAGGTTGTATAGGTGTATCGTTATGATTAAAAAGTTATATTATGATACAGGTGTCCATACAAGACCTGTATCGTAATTAAACTTTTTTTTTTATTATTTTTGGCCTGTACGTAATGTTTGTCATAAGCATTTTGTTTTCAGTTTTAGAATCTTTGTATTATAGTATCAGAGTAGATAAAAATATTTATGTTACTAAAAAACATATAGTACATAAGGTGGAGGTTGATTTAAGCCCTTTAAGCTCATAAAGTAGGGAGGCCTCTTCCGTTATGTTACTACAATTCTCATAAAAAATATCTTATAATTACAAAAATAAAAATGACTGTCAAAAGAAGTGTGTGTGTGTGTTAGTGTGCGTGTGTGTGTTTGTAAGTATATGTGCGCGTGGGTATGTATACATGACTTGTTTACTGATGGTTACTACAGGTTATAGTTTTTGATTATTTCACTTTTATTTAACCATACCTGCTTATTTATTTTTTTAGTTTAATGTTTTATTTGAAGTCTATATGACTAAAAAAAGGTGTGAAAGATAGAACTAAGTCGTACAACTTCGTTTCGAAGTAAACAAAACAACGCAATTTGATATAATAATACTATTATGATATCTTATTTCTTACATTCGCCTCAATTAGCCTAGTCCAAAGTAAGCACTGTAAGGCTTGTGTTATGGATACTAGGGTAACGGATAGACAAAAATATACAAATATATACATAAATACCCATGATTGAGCTACAAGTGCTCGTAATCATCATAAAAATATCTGCCCCTTACGAGACTCAAATCATGAACTGTCATTGCGAAAGGCAGGATCGCTACCATTGTACTAAACGGTAGTCAATTTGACAATTACTATCTGCTTGCATGTTCTTTATTATCCCGTTATTTACTATATTATATGAATTTAACTCCACGTAAAACTATTTTATTACTTTTTTATAATTTTTATATATTTTTTCAATGCTATCTTATAAGATAAATTATTTTAACAGGAAAATACTAGGAAATATCGACTCGGCTCACAAGTGAATTCTCAGGCGGGAAACGAACCCGCAACCTTTGGAAGTCCGGTCCCGCCTGAGTATTCACTTGTGAGCCGAATTGACTTTTTCTAGTATTTTTCTATTAAATAATAATTTATATTTTTAATACTTTTAGAAGATATTGATAACACTTGATATTAATTATATTTGTCAAAATTTTAACTTTTACTAGTTTTTTTTCGTTAAGCTAACCCTATGAAGAGATGGTATACCTAAAATAAAACCATATACTCTCAGTCAGTATAGTCAAACATTCCTAAATATTCTGTAATAATTCACAAGCGCAAAAAAAATATATATATACACATTAAAAATACACATACATAAAGCAAAATTCATATAATTTTAGGTTTAATAACTGAAAAAGACGCCTATATGTTGCTAGAGAATAAACAGATTTAATTAATAATTCTCACAAAACAATGTAATTTTAACAAAACAATGAATTTGCATGCTTGGTAATAGGCAAAACATGATGTACAATTAAATATTACTTACTGCGTTTACAGCAATTATTATTCTTTATATAAATGATTAAAAAAGACCGGCCAAGTGCGAGCCGGACTCGCGTATCGAGTAGTTCCGTTTATATATATTTTTATTATGATTTTCGCAATTTTCCTTTTATTGTGCTATAAGACGTTTTTAGTTCACGGGAAGTACACTGTTGGTTTTGATTCCCTTGCGAGTGTCGAAAACTTGCGGAATTTTGCGACACAAACGGTTGTATATTTTGATTGCGTTCGTTCAGAAGTTTGATTTTTTATAGCCCTATGGGACAGCAGACCTTATTTTTGACCTTGAGTATTTGATATAAATTACAGCCTGATACGTCAACGTGTTTCTGAGAAAAAGGGTCTTGATTGCCAGACAGACGGACGGACGCACGGAGGGACGGACAACAAAGTGATTCTATAAGGGTTCCGTTTTTTCCTTTCGAGGAACGGAACCCTAAAAATGATTAAAAGATATTTATTTTGTAATATAGATCGAATTGTTATAACTTAATAGCGTACATTTTTAAAACAATTTAGCCTACATATATAATTTAAGAATAATATGATTATTATAAGAAATCATTCAAAAAATAATTAAAATCAGACATGATTGAAAATGCATGGAATTGGCATAAAGACGGAGTGACATCACCTGCTTCTTTACAGTTAATAACAGTCTCAGTTTTACATATTACGATCTGACAGCTAAAAGTTTGTTTACAAGCAAGTGACGTCATGAAATCAAGTAACGAGTCTTTAGCGTTTTATTCATTTAAACTTAGACGGTCGTCAAAGTTAATCAAATGGCAGATATTGTATGCTGTAACGAACTATTTGAGATATTTTCGTCAAACCTGTCAATCTGTCAACGGATGGCAAATCAAAAATTAATTATTTTGAGCTCCTTCCAAATTCGGAATGCGTTGTTAGTCGTCAACCATTCTACCTGGCACGTGTAATATAGATTATATTTTTATCCATAAAGAAGGTTTATGCTTTAGGTTAATCGAATAATTGATTTTTAATTTGATAATTAATAAATGAATAAATAGCTACTTACAATTTGTTCTTTGACCTACCCATAGAAAATGTTGGACCATTTATTTGGACATCAAATGTAATCATATTCTTAAGAATACATAATTTATTATTGTTTTTCATCTAAAGTTTTAGTAGTAAATGCAATGAAAAAAAACAGTTACTTCAAAACGATAAACGTTTTCCGTCTTCCATTTTTCCACATGCTGTAAAACTTGCAAATTGCCGTAGTTCTTGTAAGTCACTGCGCAAGCTTCCAAGCAATCGAGCTATTTATTTAAAGAGAGTGGAGTTGAGTTGAATTTTTTTAACAAATTTTGTGATAAGCTTAATTCCTTCTTATTAAGAAATATTGCTATTCTACTGATTATTATTTAAATAAAATTAAATTGTAGGTTTGATTTTGTACATTTTTGTTAGTTGTTTTGTTGTGTAAACAGTGATTTTTATTATATAATAATAAGATAATAATTACTTACATTCACACCACTTAGCCTAGCCTAAAGTAAGCACTATAAGGCTTGTGTTACGGATACTAGGGTCACCCTAGTATCCGTAACACCCTAGTAGGGTGACGTATAGTCATACATTAATGAAACATAGATATGTTATATTAATTGAAATATAAATAAATACCCATGACTCAGGTTCAAATGCTCGTATTCATCACACAAACATCTACCCCTTCCGGGAACGATGGTGCGAATGGCAAGATCGCTACCGTAGCATCAAATAGTCTTCAAGCGATTTATTTTTGTAATTTTCGATACCACATTCATTATTTAAGGAAAAAAAGGATGATATTTTATAACATTAAATATAAGCATTTACAATGCGTGTAGTGAAGCTACGCCATGGCTACGTAAGTGCTACGTCGGAAAATATTATACCGAGAAGTCGCATGAAACTCGGTGAGGGTTCTTCCCCTCTTTAGTCATCTACTAATAATAAGACGTATAAAAAAATACATTTACAATCATGAATATGTTTCATAATCCGATCGAGAATCTTTACCAGAGACTTTTATTCTTGAATAAATTTGATTAAGTAAAAACGTATCTGATTGAAATATTTGGAGGGTAGTAGCACATTTGTGATGACCACTATACATGAGTCATTCTGTGAGAACGTGTTGAAAAGTCAAAATTAAAAATAAATATAATTTATCAGTTTAAAGTAGGTTCTATATCTTTATCAGTTTGAATGTAAGAAATATTAATTAATTAATTATTAATTAATTAATTAATTAATAGTTTACCGACACGACGTTTTGTATTCCGCGTCAAATTTGTCTATTAAAGAGTGTCTATTAAATACGGTGTTATTAAATAAATGTACTAGATAGCTTTTGTTAATAATTAACTTGGTCTAATAGCTTATGTTTTTATTATTGAATGATATTTATTTGAATGAATGATATTAATTGTGTTACCAGATTTACTCCCGAGAGAAATAAATACATTATTTAGTTCTAAAGTATGCCGAGCTTGTATTATGGGTACTAAATGACGTATAGAATACATAAACATATATATAAACAACTATAACTCGGGATCAAATACTTATGTTCATCACACAAACATATGCCCCTACCTGGATTTGAACCCGGGGCCTTGGGCGCAGAAAGTAGGATCACTACCGTTGTAATAAGCACCCCGCAAGTGATGCTATATCTATAGCAATTTTTAATAGAAAAAGATGTTTTTTTTTTAGTTGTCAGGCGGAATTCAAATGGTAACTTCCTACTATTTGGGGGAGTGCTCTGCCGTCAAACAGTTACATATAAAAATCTAGCAGTTTTAATATGCTTAAATAGTAAAAAAATATAATTCAGTTCCAAAACTAACCCGTGACGTGAATCAGTTTCATATATTTTCACAATTCGCTACAATTGGATTTGTATTTTCAATCGGCAAATGCAATTTGAGTGAGCGATTTGTCATAATAATATTTTGCGTCGCCGCGGGCCGCGCCGTAGTGTTAACGCCGTTTGAAGTTTATTCAAAGCTCCGAGGGAGGGCGGGGTCCCTCGCGATGCTTCCGATTACGTTGTAAACAAGTCACGACATTCCGTAGCGAGTGTTTAAAATTGGGTCCTCGGGGCCCGAGGGCCGAGGGGGCGAAGGCCGATCGCTCGTTGGACATATTGCAAACATATTCCCCGCTCCAAATTTATAAAAGTAAATCGCGACGGGCGGGGGATTTGAATCCGGCCCCTCGCGTGTCAATAAACCGAATGGACTTTGGAAATTCGCTACATTCGCCCGATGTTTGTGTTTGCTGCCTCCGCGTTTTCTGTTCTTGCGAAAAAACCGGCCGCCCCCCGCCGACCCCGAGCCCCCTTCCGATTTTATTTATCTAAGGTTTTCCATTCGCCCGTAATTGTGTGAGTTGCGAGCTCGATTGTTGCTAAAGCGAATATTTATTCGGGCGTTCGGTTTGCTTGCGGTCGCGAACCGTGGCGGTTCGCTTTCGACGCCATTGTGCCGCAAATTGAATTTGCGGGCCTCAAATCAAATGTTGTCGCAAGAAATGACATGTCACCAGCGCTGACACTATCAAAAAATTGAATCTCCCGAGTTCGTTACAAGCGCACGAGACGACCTCGTCCCATGTACAGTAAAACCCGTTATATTTAACAAAATAGTATTTCTAGTTGACGCGGAATGGCGCGTAACACTTTAATCTACATAACCGTAAACCCGCCATATCGCCAATAACATTAGTACAATGAAACGCGGGGGCAATCAGCATTAGCCGGAATATATTTCGCGTAAATCTTTCACGGCAGCTTTTATGTATATCGTAAAAAACGGAGAAGTGTCCAGCGAGTGAGCCATAAATACGGCCGTAAAGGCCGCGGGGGTGCAACTATTGTTTGGGGCCACGCACAAATTATGACGTTGTTTGCTGGTGGCGTTGGAAAGTGAGCGGCCCAAGTCCGCGGCAGGTGGCCCGACAGAGGGCGCGCGTTTTGCATGCTCAGCAGGAATTACCAGACGGAGGGCGGCTTTGATTTACTCCCTCTGCTTATTTTACTACTTTATTTACTGTTGCATGCTTGCATTTTACGTATTACGTGACGCATTTCAAGCCCAACGCTTGTTTTGTGTTGCTTTAACGATAGTACAAGAAAAGTTCTCTTAAATATTGTATAACACTGCCGGCTACCACCCTTTCTTGGTTGCTATTCCTGCCTGACGCACCAAGCGCTTCTCAACTACTTTCATAATGCGCACAGCGAAGGAGTGGAACTGCCTCCTTGCGTCTGTATTTCTGAGTACTTATAACCCGTTCGTTTTCAAAGCCAGGGTGAATAGGCACTTTCTGGGTTAGCTCGTTCCATCGTAGATTCTGTCTTGGCCCCGGGCTTGATTGGGAACAAGATCGAACCCATCAAAAAAACTTAACTCATACTAAGAGGGACAAAAAAACAGCCTTTGCTGAGTTTCTTGCGGCTTCTTCTCGGTACAACGTCTCCCAAAGTAGGACTTTCGAAGCAATGGCGTAGCTATAACGTTAAAAAAACATCTTTTTCTTCTCGAGTTGAAGTATACCTAGCAATGTGAAGTGTAGCGATGGATGCTTGTTAAATATAAGTTCGTTTAATAATATAACATTTTGTTGGTGGCAGATGATGATATTGCTGTTGGACGGGGCTTTGGTGGCGGCCGTCAATTCCGGGCGAGCCATCTTAATTTCGGCCAAATGCGTTGCGTATCGGCTGCCGCGTGATTCGTAACGAGTCGTAATCACAGTAAACAAGACGGATGCGGCAATCGTTCGGGCCGCGAACGCCGTCATCCAACACAATCCCCGATTTAGCTAACGGTACAGTACCTAACTGACACATTCAGCTGCGAACATTACACACGGCATTTAAGATTTTAAGTGATATTTCGTAAAGGCGACTTTTAAATACCGCGTATCTGAACACAACGTTTTACACTAGCATTAATTGTAACATTTTTGATTTAATGTTTGAGTAGTTACATTTTTTAATAGAAAAACACTAGAAAATATCGAGTCGGCTCATAAGTATCTCTAATTTAACTTAACTTTTTAACTCTTAATAAAGCTCAAGTTCGATCTTGTATGGAATATTGCAACTACCTTTGGGACGGCGCAGCAAAATATCAACTTGCTGCACTGGACACGATTCAACGCCGAGCTGAGAGGCTCATCGGTGACAGCAAATTGGTGAAGAGCAAGCTTCACACCTTATCTCATCGCCGCAAAGTTGCTTGTCTGTCGGTTTTCTACAGACTGTACTTTGGAGAGTGTGCTCAAGAGCTGCGTTTGCTCATACCGCCATCTCCCTTTTTCCATCGGACATCTAGGCGCACTGCTGGCTACCACCATTTCTTGGTTGCTATTCCTACCTGTCGCACCAAGCGCTTCTCAACATCCTTTATAATGCGCACTGCAAAGAAGTGTAAATCCCTCCCTGCGTCTAGATTTCCGAGAACTTATAAGCCGTCCATTTTAAAAGCCAAGGTGAAAAAGCACCTTCTGAGTTAGCTCGTTCCATCGTGAATTCTATCTTGGCCCCCGGGTTTGATTGCGATCAAGAGCGAACCCATCCTAAATAAAAAAAGTGAATTCCTGTCTGAGAATTCATTTGTGAGCCGAGTCGAAATTTATAAAAAAGTTTGAGTAGTTACAAAAGATAACCGATTAAAAGGGTAAATATTTTTTTCATTCTTTGCAAACTTAATAAAAACTGCAGATACGTGGTATTTACAAATACCTTTTCGTTTTTTTTTTAAGTTGAAAGTTGAGACTATTAAATTATACTGTTATAATTTATGACGATGATGCTCTCTGGCGTGATCGAAATGGTCGCCACTATACCAATAACAGTGTCTGACAGTAAACAATTTAACACCAAATCTATGCATGCAAATCCTTATCATGAGCTATTATTATCTACTGATTGATCACACTAGGTAACTGTGGATTACCTATTCAGTCGGTATCTTAATAAGTGTTAGAATCTCTTTTGAATGATTTCATAAGCCGTCAAATCATGACATATTATATTAATAGGGTGCATGCATGATGATATTTTTTAAGTTACTGTAAGGCATTCCAGTAAGAAAAACTGATGTTGCTGTGGAGGTAACAGGAAAGAATCGCTCAATGCGGAGCTCTGTAGGCTGTCCATCGGATGTTTAGTACTGAGGCCACAAATTATGAATCATTTATTACTATGTAAGCTTTTAACTCTCTATAAAGTTCGAGTCCAAATCGGTATATTGCAGTCACCTCTGGGACGGCTCAGTAAAATATCAACTTGCTGCACTGGACATAATTTAGCGTAAAGCTGAGAGGCTCATTGGTGACAGCTAATTAGTGAAGAGCAAGCTTCACAACTTAGCTCACCGCCGCAAAGTTGCCTGTCTGTCGGTTTTCTACAAAATTTTCTTTGATGAGTGTGCTCAGGAGCTGCATGAGCTCATACCGTCATGTCTCTTTTTCCATCGGACATCCAGACGCACTGCGGGCCACTCTTTCTTGGTTGTTATTCCTACCTGTTGCACCAAACGGAACTCCCTCCCTGCGTATGTATTTCCGAGTACATATAACCCGTCTCTTTACAGAACTAAGTTGAATCTACACCTTCTGGGTTAGCTCGTCCCATAGTGGATCCTGACTTGCCCCCAGGCTTGATTGGGATCAAGATCGAACACATTCAAAATAATAAAAAAATGTTCATGTTTTTCACAATAATTTTAACATACGTATATTAAAAATAACCAAAGATCTAAATGATATTAGAAATGCCACATCAAATGCCTCGTAGTTCCGTGTAACGCGATTGGACGCGATTCGCTCTAAGACAAAGTGTGTTATTTCTCGCGGGACCAGCGGAGGGGGTCGGGACGCAACGCGGGGTCAGGGGGGGAGTACGTAGTAATATTTTTACGAGCACTTTTTATTGTCCGTGCGCTATAAATTTGTCATCGGCGGGTCGCCTGCGCCAAAGATGCTGCACGCTTTATTGCTGACCAAATATTCATGAATGACAACTTTGTTTTAGGGGGTGACTTTAAAGTGCTATGTTGGACTAGTTTATGAAATTCCTAGGCTGATTTGAAAAATGTTCAATATGAATAAGTATAAATAGTTTGTTTGATTTATCGTTAATTGCGTTTAGAAAGGAATACTGGGCGTTAAGAGACGATTAAAGCATTGACTTTTATTTTTGATGATTCAATAATATTATATTTTTACTAGCTGCCCAAGCATTCTTTGCAATTCTCTTTTTTGCTGCTATACATATAAATCTTCCCTGGCATGCTTACAACAACTTAAAGTGTCATCACAATCTGATCAAACCAACATAAAAACATTGATTTGTCCCAAAAACATTATCACGCAATATCTCGTAGCTATAAACTATCACCTATTTATCGGTTTTAGAGAATTGTATATTAACTAGAATGTTCAGTTAATTTATTAAAATTGTAATTTTATCTTCAATTTATTCATAGTAATCCATTCACGAATAATTTAAGTTATTGATTTTCATAAATACACTTTATTACAATCTTCAGCAAAGTAGTAATCCGTAATTCAAAAAGTGGACGGTCTACGATTTGACTTAATTATGTTTTTTTTGTCTCCTTTAGGTCTCACGCTTTAGGCCTAAGTAAAAATGACTAGAAAATTTTCGCTCACAAGGCTCGGTAGCTCAATTGGGAGAGCTGTGGACCTAACATCCAAAGGTTGCAGGATTCTTGCCTGAGAACAACTTGTAAATCGATTAATTTTAGTATTTTTCCATAAAAAAACAATAATTAATATTTATAGCATTGAAAATCTTAATCCTATATTTGATCTTTGTTTGAGTAACCAAAGCAAAATTTTGAGTCCCTCGTAGGTACTTCGGACTCGTTAAGGCGTCGGCCGAAACGGCATATTATGTGACCAGTACGCCTGGAGAGCTATGGCCTATTCCTCCTTCAGTACTGTCTTCCATAACCAAGGGATATGCCCAGCAATGAGGAAAAACTGTCATCATGACTAATGCGATTACTTTTGCTCAAATAAAAATACTTTTATTTACCTGTACTCAAGCTATCAATAATCAATTTACTTGAAGGTTTCTGTAAAAAATTGCAGAATTACTATAATTGACGCCAACGACTAAACTCCAGCCATGGCGTGACTGTGATTGGTCGACATAATTACACACCTACTTATAGTAGGTTACTTCGATGATTACAGCCTAATATTTATAAACACCGTGTCTCTCTTATACTACACGTCACACTACTGTTAGGAAAACAATTGACTTAAATTGGATGAATCATGACTAAAGGCATACTTAGCTCGTGGAAAGTTTCAATTGGGCAATTGATATATCATGGCTAATCACACAAAGAATAGTGGAGACTCAGCTAGATCTCATCGTTCAGAGCACTGTCAACTCGGATACTTACCTCTAATACTAATCGGAACTTTATTCGGATTGTGGATTGCTCTCGCTAAGAAAATTATAAAAAAAAATATAATACTTAGAAAAGAGCACTTACCATATGTCCCAAAGAAAAAAGAAAGCAGAAGAAAGCAAAAAATAGCTAAACTTCTTCTGACAAAAACATTGTTTGCTTCCTCACAAAACATTTGTCTCTCGGTCGCATTTATAATAAAATTAATGAAAAGCTTGATGTTTACTCAAAAAACTATAAAGACTGTGAGTAGTACTTACGTGGTTAGCAGCTCTAAATAATGAAAAGGCAGAATTATTTTGCATTCCACGCACATCAGGCTATATAAGAAGTTTGTAAGTTTTCTAATTTTAAGTAAATCTGTAAAAATAGAAGACCTGGCACAGGCATTATTAGCTTAAAAGGAGACTCCGGCCACTAATTTAAGTATAACTAAACTTTTAGATATACATATATCGTCATCTTTCGCTTACTACTCGCGCTCTTGTTCTGAGGTCACTCGTGTGTATTGCAGACTAAAAAATCTTCAATGATGATCAGTTTTCGATTTGATATATGTATTAATTAACTTTAACAACCATCGACAGCAGAGCTCTTCTAATAGAAATATATCAAATCGACCTGTAATTGTTTAGGGGCGCTCACAAAGTCAGCGTCCAAAAATGTTAACGACGTCATCGGCATCCGCGTGAGAACGAGACCCCCAGATTAGAGGGGGGCAAACGTCTGTTGGTAACGAGGCCCTGACTGGTGCCGCCCCCCTGATTGGTCGCTCCCACGAGTGACGCCGTGACTCAGCACTTCACACAGATCTTCCCGTGTTGCAGGGTATCTCGAGCAAGCAGACGCTGGAGCCAAGCGGCCGTTTCAATGTTATTAGCGGCAAGTTGGCCGCCCCGCCCTGCTGCTTCACTTTCGGATGCGATCGGCAGACTAGTGACGCGGGAGATAAGCGCCGTTTTGTTTTGTATGGTTTGTTATTAAACATCTGTTTTTAAAGTTAACAGTAGTTTGATTAATTTACAAATTAGCTCAAATCATAAACGTCACTGTCATGTTAAGATGGTCACTTTCAAACAGTGCGCGTAACAATAGTAATTTTAATTTTTTAATAATTTTTTCTATTAATTATGTTGTTCTCTTGTTTGTCAACAAGACTGAAACCAAATTAAGTAGCTAAAGCACTTGTTTTATGGAATTCAGAAACAATGACGGCATCACAACACCCAGACCCGATCCAATACAGAAAAGTCCGTTTTCTGTGTTGACCCGGCCTGGGATCGAACCCGAGACTGTGGCGTTACCTGCCGGTATGCGAGCCGCTCGACCTCGGAGGTTATGCAGCTGAAGCACCTGTATTATGCAGAAAAGCTATAATGACTCGACCGACAATTACGGCAGGAACCTCGACAACCACTAGCCGATTCAGCATAGAGGTCGTCTCTACGTGTCCTATTAATAAAATCCACGTTCACCGTGTTCGGGTTCACTGAACTGTAACGAGTGTGAACAATTTAAATCCTCCAGTTTTTGTCGGCAAAGACGCCTCGTGTGAGAACATCACCCGTCGAACATAAAGTAGAATCATCCGATACGCACACTGATCAATATCCATGAGAACGAAAAACTTCGCACGAAATTTTTTTCATGTATACAAGTACAAATTCTACGTTATCTAAGGAAAGTCAATAAAGTAATTTTCAAACTGAGAGGAGTAGTTGTGCCCAATAAGGATTTCGTTTCAAAAACAGAGGATTAAGCGACACCATGCTATAGAAAAAACTATGTTACCTTAATCTAAAGAGACCAAAGGCCAACACTACTGTCTGAGTAATATTATATTATGTAGCTAAACATTATCATACTTTTTACAATATTATTACGAGTAATAAATAAGTAGATGATAAACGAAGAGACTACAATTATATTTGTATTCTATAATAGATCGGGGTGTGAGCCCTTTCGTTTTTTTGTACTAACAGAGCCTAAGTTGTCCTCCTGATTTCTTACAAATCTATATATAAAAAAATCCCTGTTACACGACCTCAGTTAAGTCCGAAGCTACTTAACCGATTTTAGAGATTTTTTATTTTGCTGAATAGGCATTTGGAGGTTTTATTTTGATTTATAGTGAAAAAAAAAATGCAAATTATAATAACTGAGCATAGGATAGGGTTTATTATAATTAATAATAATAAAATAATTTAGTAACTATGTCACAGCAACGCGTGGCTGGTTCAGCTAGTATACTATAAAAAGGGTCCTTAAAAATGGTGGATGTTGCCATAATCTCATTGCTTATTAGGTAGATTGAAGATCGCAGTAAGAGACCAAAATTCGGAAATCGTTGCTGCCTATTTTTTGGTCTACAGCTGGTGTAAGGTGCTGTATCATCAATAGCCTTTTTAAGAGAATAATATAGTTTTTAATTGTGTGATAGCATTATCCTCTAGCAGGGTTTCCTACTGAACAGTTTTTGTAAGGAAGTAACTCTAACATACAAAAAATCACGCCATTTTCCCGCAGCGGTAGGCAGAGGTCACATATTTCCGCTTAGCACGACCCTGGAACACTCTTGCTTTTTCAACTCTCATCAGCCTTTTCATACAAGCTCGTCGATTAAGGGTACTTCTGAACTGGCCTTTTTTCAGGACAGCCTCTATTTGGTCCCTTAAAGATCGCCTTTGTCTTGTTCATCTTCTTTCATAGATCCTCTCTACATGTCCAAACTATCTTAGCATCCCTTTTTCTATCTTTGTCATTATATCTTCTTCCACACCACACCACTCTCTTAAGATCATGCAATGCCATGAAAATAAAGGATTCGTATAAATAGAATCTCAGACTACAAAACTTCACACTCCAACATCGCTTCAATTGGTCGAATGAAACTAATTTATTAATCCGGTATAACGATCATGATATCCTTTAGGTGACAGTCATAGGCCTTACAGATATTTATGACCCCTGTTAGATTTTGAAATAAAACATACCTGAAAATTTGAGCTGGTTTTCCCATTTTTATCCCAAAAAGTTTTATAGACATTTCTTTAAAACTTTTTGGGATAAAAATGGGAAATTTGCACCATGTTGAATCCTTTTTTAGATAAGTACCTATTTAAATAGATAGGCAATGCGTTCTCAACAAAAACAATAGAAGTGAATTTGTTATTATTAAAAATTAAGAGTGGAATTTATAAAATGATAATACAGAGAATAGACAATGTTAAAATAACTAGTATTTTAACCTATATAAGACAATAATGATATTCCCGCTTTTCGCTGTGACTCACTATTTAGTTCATTTTACGTATACATAGTAATGTATGTACCCGGATGCCATATATATGTTTTCACGATCTTATATCTGGCAGACAGCCTATCGGCTCTATTTCTATAATTAGCTGTTAAACGCAACCATATTAAAACCATCAGCCACCTTGAAAAACAGATTCTCATAAATTGTATAACTTGCAGATGGAATATAATATTATAATTGGGCACATTCCTAACTGTTAAAATATTGTGAAGGTAGTAGAAAATATATGACGACCATTGGAGTCAAAACGTCAGGATTAATTATAAAATAAATTATGCGTAAAATGTGTAAAAGAGTTGTTTTATTCAAATTTGCGCGAACGTGTAAGAACTAAAAATGCAAAAAAATAAATGCCTTATATAATGAATCTCCTTAAACAATTAGATTGAAACGCATCAAGGTTTCAGCACATGAGTAATCCAACGTCAGTCAATATTAGCGATGGATATCGGTCGTCGTCCGCCGATTGATTCACAGCTGACTAATTAACTGCGCCGAGGGAGTTTAACTGCAATTATCGTATCAATGTGTCAACATTCGAGCCGCTATCGGGTGTTGGTCGCGATCACCTGTCCTCCGCTCGTTGGCTCACTGCATACGAATTAGCTAATATATCAACTTATTTACGAATGTTTAGTAGACTCAGTAGTATAATGTAATCGTAGTGAGAATTTAATAGGTAACTAAATAAAATGTTAAATAAAGCAATTTGATTTATATGAATTTAAACGGTTAGGAACGTGCTCGATCAAAATATTGTGAAGGGAGTAGAAAATTTATAACGACCATTGCCTTAGTCATCCTGTAATCACGACTCCCGTAAATGAGTTACGGGATTAAATATAAAACAAATTATGGACAAAATCTGTAAGAAAGTTGTTTAATTCAAACGTTTAAGGACTAACTAACGCTTACTATTAGCTTATGAAATTGCCAATTTTTTCATAGACAATATACATTTCCGTTTTCAATGAAGACTAACTCTGTACGATCCATTGAATTCATTCCTGCCCAAAACATAACAGAGCCCCCACCATAAGGTGTGATTTCTTCGAAACATGCCTCTGCAAAGCGTTCTTCTTGTCTTCTTAGCACTCGCCGACGTCGATCTTCACCGAACAGAGATATCCTGGCTTCATCAGTGAACAAAACCCTATTCCAATCTTCTTGAGTCCATGATTCACAATTTCTAGCGAACCTAAGCCTGTGAACTCGGTGCTCACGGAGTAATTTGGGGCCGCGGGCCGGGCGGTGACTGCGTATATTGGCAGCGAGAAGCCTCCTCCTGACCGTCCATAGACTAATATGCACATTTCTTACTTCTTGGAGGTTGTTTTTAAGATCCACATACGAAGATTTGCGATTTCTCAATGCGCGACTCACAAGAAAACGATCATCCCGTGGTTGGGTACATGGTTTTCTTCCAGAACCAGGCCTTCTCTCGACGGAACCAGTCTCCTGATATCGCTGCCAGGTCCTTTGAACCGTCGAGCGACTAACATTTAGCCTCCTAGCCACGAAGCATTGGCTCCAACCCTCTTTAAGTAGCGCGATAATTTTGGTAGCTTTTACCACTTTATCTATCATTGTTGATACAGCCAAACAGCAATAAATAAAGCTTTGACAGTCAAGGATATGAAATTAATCGATAAATATTGAATAAAAGTTATGAATGTCGATGTTAACTTCTGGAACTTCACGCCAAAAATGTAGGATAAAAAGGGGTTTTCTGTAAAAATGAGCATCAAATGAAAATTTGAATTTAGAACGTACTTTTTAAAATACCACGGCATTTTTAAAACCGGCCAGTAACGTGTACAAACGATTGAAACCTTTTTTGTATTGTATCTTTTTAAAGATAAATGAAAATCAAAACCGCCCGTTTTTTTTGCAAATGAGTGTATATATATTTTCTCTTTGTTTTATTTTGTTACACGTAGCAAGATAACTATCAATAAAACACATGAAATTTCTTCAATTTTTTTTCAGTAGACGATGATGAATGTTAATGAGAGCCGATCTATGAATGATAGATGATCAATAAATAATGAATGAACAGTGAAATTTCCCTTTCGGTAGGTTTCAGTAAAGGTGTGGGGTTTTACTCAAACCTACCCGTGGACTTCTGGAAAAAAACGCGAAAAGACATCTTCCACTGTTTTGTTTCACTTGCCAACACTCATGTATATTCGGAAACACTCAGGGGTTAATAACCCACAATCATTACATACTAATATCAACCATAAAATAAAATTTTACAACAAAACCAAAACCATTAAAGTGACGCTTCGCGCTCCCGCCAAAAAGTCCCGTGATTCATGAATATAACTTTTTTTCGTTTTGATAACTGTAAAAGAAGGCAGAGAGTATAAAGCCCACACATTCTCGATTTCAGTAATTTCTTATATGAACTGTTTGATGAATGATCAATGTGTAATTCATGAAAAATTATATAACCCATTTCCTTTAGTAAAATTATGGAACTTATGGGACGTTAACTATACAAATTATAATTTTTTTATTTTGCATTTATTTAGTTACTTACTAACCAAGCAACGCGTTGCTGTATTTTAGATTAAAAAGAAACCTACGCTATGTCCTAAGTCGGAACAAATCCAACAAAACGAAGAGAACAATCAAAATCGGTTGAGTAGTTTTGGAGTTCATCGAAGTTTTTTTTTACAGTAATTTTTTTTTATATATATATATATATAGATTTTATTGTATTTACGATAACTGTTAAAAATAAAAGAAACGAAATATAGTGAAGAAGTTGATCTTTGTCCACGACAGAATTTCAGCTAGTTCCTCATTTATTGCTTGCTGTTCCATGCTTATTTAATCAATCAATATCGTTTGCAGCTAACCGTTCCTTGGACATAGATAATGGTTCGCTATCGATGTGTTCAAATGAATGTTTGTTTTTGGTAGAGTTTCCCATTTCATAAGATAACATAACTGGGTAGAGCTGAATATATTGATATGAAACATCAATTGAAAACAAATAGATTTTAAACATTTATGATTTATAATCTTTTCCCGCGATTTTTAAGTGTGACCATTAAAAATATTTTATAATATGTGATTGTGTAACAAATAATTTTAATTTTACTAAAGAAACATACTCTAACGGTTACGAATATAAAATTAGTAAAAAAGTACATAAAAAGTATGAAAACCAACATAATGGCCGACACACTTGGTGCGTGACGGGTGGCGAAACTGTACCGTTATAATAAGGCATTAACATTTTATATATTTGTTCAACGCATAATTCACAGCATTTTCTTTAAATATTGTGAAGTGAACATATTTTTTTTTCTTACATTCACACCAATTAGCCTAGCCCAGAGTAAGCACTATAAGGCTTGTGATATGGATACTAGGTTAACGGATAGACATATATATATGATACATAGATATTGAATTTTTAAATAAAAATGTATTTATATTTAAAAATTCTTATACCAATATTTTTTTATGTTAATTTTTTTTTATTTGTTGCATTTGCAGAAAAATACTAAAAAAATCGACTAGACTCACAAGTAAATTCTCAGGCGGAAACCGAACCCGCAACCTTTGCATGTCCGGTCCAATGCTGAGTCAAGTCGTTTTATTTTAGTATTTTTCTATTAAAAATGATTTATCTTATTTTTTTGTTTTATTACTTAGAAACGTATAATGATTTTTCACTTTTTGCTTAACTCCACGTTGATATTTGAGTGATGCAGTCGTTGCTTAAATATTTCAATTTAAATTAAAATGTAAATTATTTAAAAGTAAGAACAACTGAATTATGATAAACCCAGCAGGAATTTAAATGTTTTGCGAAGTATTTTGTACTGCACTTTGTTATCTTAATTACTGCAAAGACAAATGACTGTAACTGACCTTATATTGAAAAATGTGTGTTATTTATTAGTCTGTCCCCAGACTGTAGAGCTGTTGGCTTTTCTCATTGATAACAGTATCGCCATATTAAGTAGTACCTCACCCCACACTGTCTACGACATCTTTATTCACTCTGTACTAATTACTCACTCCACATGAAGGAATTATGTTTACACTTGGAAGAAACAAAACCTTATAAGAGCAATTCCATCTGACTATGAAACATGATTTTTTTATTGTACTGTAAACTAGCTGTGCTTTACAACACTTTTTTTGCTGACTCTGGTATGCGTACACCAAATAACCAATGTTTCGTCTCAAGCCGTCGACAACTTTTTGAGAAACAAAGGAACGAAATTCAAGTATATATTAACCTACATCATTATACTCCTATACAATACAACATAAACTGCAAACTGTACATAATTCTCCTTTTTTATATATAAGACCTTAATTGGATGTATGTATCACTGAATGTTATTTCTTTTTTTTTTCTTTTAAAGGCTGTGATTTTTTATAAATATAAATGTCATAAATTAAATAAGAAGACGTACTTGTTTATAATAGTTCAATATTTATTTTTAAATAACATTTTTACAACATTACCGAAAAAACTGTAAAATCAATCCATCAGTGGTATACAACTGCAGCCTTAATTAAAGGTTACCACGGAAAGCAAATAATAAAGGTAGTTGGGAGCACATGACTTCCCATAAGTTATAGAAAATACTTAAAATAACAATTACAATACTTGTTAAAAGAATATATAGCCTAGTCAGTACTTAGAAATACTTAAATAATGTTTTATAATCCTTATATTACTGACTTATTTTGACTGAATTAGAATCCTTATATTTACTGACGGAATTAAAATCAACTTGGAGCCTATTTATAGGGGGAAAAAGCCTAGGTAGGTATATTAGCTATTATATCTTTTTATAACTTTGAAAATAGGTTTAGTAAGGATTAAATAGATATGTAACTCTCCTCCTAGTTGCTGTCATAATGTGTATCTAATGAATCTTGTCAACACTGATAGGGATTATAAGGGAGGAAAGTTGGTTTCGGATATTTTATGAGACTGATAGGTTAGTTAGAAATGATCTGTTTAGCGCTGTTGTAGTAGGTATTACGATTTTGTAGTCCGAGGTTGGATACCAAGAGATTTTGAATTCTGTTAATTGTCTTTGTTATGTATTCCATTTTGTTTTTTGCATTCAGAATGCCATATTTCTATTAGATATAAAATACACATGTAAAAAACTTATGTTTCTTTTATGTTTTAAATATATTTTTGTTGTTTAAACATTTTTAACTGCTACAATTTTATATTTCAACAAATTATTGCTAGAAAATATACTTGTCTCCGGTTGGAATCAAATCCACATTCCTTTTAGACAAAGATATTTATTCCTTGAACAATTAATATTGTATTGGAAATTACAAATTTAATAGAACTGTCATAAAAATAATTAACTAAACCCAAACATAAAAAGAGAAAGATAAAACAAAACTTTGCGAAATAATCATTATAATAATTTATTTTTATCGTTTAAACACAGAATATAGAACAAACCAGAAACCGCGAACGCGCCTTACACTGAAGCCACACAAACTACTCTAAAAGAGAGTAGTTTGAAATTTGGAGGACTAGTCTATCTGTGACCACCGTGTAACGCACGTCTCAAAAATTATTTCAGTTTTTAATTAGTAATGTCGTCTTGTGCTGTTCCCATCTGCTAGAATGCAGTTGGAAAAATAGAAATACAAGATAGGATCACATTTCATGTGTAGCGCATATGCATCCAATTTTGTTTAAATAATGAAGTTTTTTTACTTGTTCAAATTGTAAACAATTTGGGCGAGTCCATTTTAATAAAATGGACTCGCCCAAATAGAATGTTGTCAGTTTTGCTGGATTTTTCCCTACTTTCACTGGTTTATTATCAAGTAGGTTAAAAAAAAATTATGTTTATAAAATAATTTAACGTTTAATTTTATTACAAAATATTTTTTTTTTTTTTTTTATAGAAAATAGGCATGCGCTTGACCACTCTCTCGCCTGATGGTAAGCGTCGATGCGATCTAGGATGTGACGCGCCTGCCTAGAAGATACCTATTTACTCGTGACTTGAAGACCCCCAAATTGTATTTGTCAGGAAACACAGACTCAGGCAAAGAGTTCCACTCCTTAGCGGTACGCATCATAAAATTGAAACCAAAACGCTTAGTGCGACTCTTTGGTGTATCCACCATATAACGGTGTCGCCAATTTGTTAGTCTGGTTGTCCGATGAAAAAATGGGGATGGCGGAACAAGGTTGTGCAATTCAGCTGCACACTCTCCGAAATGTATCCTATAAAATACTGATAGGCTTGCAACTTTCCGCCTATGCAATATATAAATACATATTCATTAATTTAGTGTCAAAATATTTATGTTATAAATAGGATATTACATCTTTTTTTGAAAACTAATAAAAGTCAATGCTAAAGTCATAATGACCCAGTATATTTTTATTTTAACTTTATTAATCCGATTTTTTATTTTAATTTTATAATGCCATTAATCCGTATTTTATTTATGATTTAGAAATCACGCGTGGAAACGCTGGCCGCCATGCTGTTTCATTAGATATTAAACAATACAACTTTGCGAAAAACCAATATTTTAAAAATAATGAGTTCTTATATATATCTTTAGTGTTTTTTTTTAAATGTTTTGTGTTAAAACTATTCTTATTATTAAAAGTAATATTTCAGATTCCCCGCTAATGACACTATAAGAGAAAAGTGAATTAAAATAATAAGACATGCTCGGTAAGATGAAATCTGGAAACCTTATATGTAAAAGTGTTATTTGTTCAAAACATTTTGAAGATGATTGTTTTAATGACACAAAATGTGGTTTTAAAAAATAACGCAAAGAGTCTGTTCCAAATAAGGTTGATATGTATATAGATTTATACGTTATATCGCCGAAACTGTTAACAGCCACGTTGGAGGACGTTTTAAGCTTTAATTTGGAGATCCTTGGGGAAGATCAGCAGAGGACGTCTCTCGACTGAAATGATGCTGTAGTAATTAAGCTCTTCACGTAATTTCATTTTTAAACAAAGACTGATTATCTTAATACCTAACTTTAATTATAGAATCTAAACAAAAATTTAACAAACAGTGACAGAAAACAAAATACAATCATGTTGATTAATTATGGTAATTTATCCATCTTTACTGGGTCCTGTGGTTTTTGATACTATTTTTAACAAAAAAATACATAATCTTATTCAATTAATTTTAACTTGATAAAACTATAATTAAAAAATATAATTCGGACAGCAATATTTTGAAATATGAATTTTAATTTAACCCTACAATGAGCGAACTCTCCCTAAGCTAGCATCACTTTGCGGGGGGGGAAGTATGAGGAAGGCGGGGGGTTGTGACTTGATTTTGGACTCAGTGAGTGTCATATGTTATCGACTCTATGCTCCTTCTGGTTTATTCTGTATTCTGAGCGTTTAAATAATCATTTGTTGTACAACAGGACAACAATAAGGCCATCAACAAAAAGGACTTAAGTTCATCTCTAAATTTATTCACATCGTAAATAGTTTTTAACTCCACTAGCAAGGCATTAAATAATTTGAACGTTGAAATCTTACGCAGTGACTTACAAATTTTAAGTCTTGGCACTACAATCATTTGACTCAAAATTGTTAAAATTATTTACAATTATATAAATACGGGATTGTTTATATACCTAGCGTTTCGAAATGAGGTTTACAGGACACGACTCTATATGAGGTTGGCGTTTCATAGTGCGGAT
The DNA here is from genome assembly GCA_927399485.1 of Calamotropha paludella. NCBI lineage: Eukaryota > Metazoa > Arthropoda > Insecta > Lepidoptera > Crambidae > Calamotropha > Calamotropha paludella. Next base: position 329,049 of record OV656806.1, on the reverse strand, counting down.
AGCTCGCTTGTGTAACACAAATGCTGCCGAAATATTACATTTATAACTATTATCCCAAAACGTATGCTGTAGCGAAGTTTCTATTCAACAAGTGCAAAATAAACCAATTTTAACTGATCCAGAGTTAATTCATCCCTTAAGGTCCTAATGGCATAGCATGCTGAGCTAATGCTAGTCTCAAATACATTCATTTCTATTTTCCAATTTAAATCTCTGTCAATATGGATACCTAAGAATTTGACTGCTTCCATTGAATTAATGGCTAAACAATTAGTTGTAGGTTCTAATAAATCTTTGTCTCTTACATTAGTCCTAAATAATAAAGTAGGCGTCTTATTTGCATTTAATAGAAGATTATTGTTAGCAAACCAATTTTTAAAGTCATGAAACATATTTTTTATTTTGATATTCAGCTCCTCTATATTACTCGCAGATACCACATCGTTAGTGTCATCTTTATATCCGGCTGTTTTGTACGCCGGCATTCTTCCGATGGAGCTGCCGGGATCTTGAAAGATCAGTCGAAATTCTACAATTATTTCATAAGCTGACACCAGCGCCCTCTGTTCATGTTCTAGGTACTTAACTTGCAATATCGAATGTACTTTTACAAGAGCATTCGCCCGGATAGCGCGAGGATATGGATTCGAGTCCCGTGCGTCTCCTGAGACTATGCGTTTTATTTAGACAAATTGAATTTTTCAAGTATATGAATACTTTCTTCTTGAGATATTATTATTTCAAGGAAAGGAAAAATTTGAAACTCGAATAAAACTGACAGTTTTTTTTTCGGTACAATTTTTTATACCTTCATTTTAACTGATTTTTCTTAAGTAATTTTTATGCACATCTTTTTTTGTTGAAAGATTTATTAACTTATAAGTGTTTGTTTTTATTATTATTTAGCATATGTTTTATCGTTAATAAAGTAGTGTAAATAACTGTAAGTAAATAAATCAATATTTAAATGAAGTGAAGATTATAAGACTTATTTTGGACTCACTCAGCATAGACATTATAGATAGGCAGGCGTTTGTAATAACTCCATTTAGTTTATGGATGGTGTAGAAACAAATGAAAGTCAAGATTCAAACTTTGGACATTGGAAAACTTATTTCAATTGGAAATCGATGTCTCCATTGTTGACTTATTGTATAAAATTGTGCGTGTCCCTTGAATTTTTTAATTAAACTCTTTCCAAGAAAATAACTTATTTCTTACATTCACATCAAATAAGTCTACACCAAAGTAAGTACTGTAAGGCTTGTGTTATGGATAATAGGGTAACGAATAGACATACATATATGATAAAATTAAATTATAGAAATATATATATAAACACCATGGCTCTGGTACAAATGCTTGTAAGCATCACACAAACTCGAACCTAGTACCGTTCGGTGCGAAAGGCAGGATCGCTATCGCTGCACCAAATCGTCAAATGTCGTAATAAGTGAACGATAACACTAAAACCTGTTTATTATAATCCACAATAAATCATGTTTGAAGAATTCGTGTATGTAAATAAAAGCAGTGATGTATAAAGTTTGCGGCACTTATATGACAATGATTGGCGACACAGTTCGATAGCGAGGCGATGCTTTCAAGTTATTTGCTTACGATAACTTTCTCGATATCGGTGACTTATCATAGAGCAAACAGCGCGTATCTGCTCGAACCGACCGTCTTCAGCCGTTCAGTTACTTGATCGGAACCGTAAGTTGGGTTACGGGGAAAACCTTCTTACGTCACCGCCAATTTCACTCGCTGCATGCATTTTAATTTTCTTTTACTGTTCAGTGACGTAATATCCTTGTAGTAGCAAATAGTCGTGACCGCGTTTTTTTGCTTGTGTTTCCGGGACAAAAGTGATTTGTTCAAGGCTTGGATACACCAGAAACGAACATGGAGGCTGTCATGGATCTTAGTCAGGTCAGGGTTACATTTGATTTGGAATATACTCTTTCACTTTATGACGGTAGTTTAATAATTCGATGAGAGGCAGCATATTCAGATGCTGGCAAATCGCCTACTGATTCGATTTATCTTATGAATATTTATCTAAATAAATTATTACCTAATAGAGTTGTCTGAACAAACGAAACTGAAAAAACGGAAGGATATAAGTTCTTGTCTCGTCTGACACTTAAATTTTTATTAATATTTTCTTTCGATTTAAAAAAAATGTAGTAGTTAGATGTTTCAAAAACATATAATACTTTAAACATATTTTAAGTTGATAATAGATACAAAAGATACAAAAATTACAAAAAAGTGGTCGAGTTTTATTTGGGCGAGATTTAATAGTTATTTATAGCTTTCTCCTCACGAGGAAAAAGAACCAAGAGGGTAAGAAATTTTATTCTTTTGATCAACGGTAAACTTATTCACGAAATTTGTCAGTTCACCGGAAAATTAATGTGTCAATTTAGTCTGCGGAATTCGGCTATTATTCTTTCCTTTAATTTACAGTGAACACTCACAAATAACATATCAATGCCACCTGTGTTAATTTAAGCAGGGAAATCGAATTCCTGTCACCTTTTTTGTAGTTGTCCATATCATTGTATTTTATATGTTTAAATTACTATGTATAAAAAAATTTAAATTGAAAACTCAACCGCCTTTTTTGGCAAGATAGGGGAGATTTTTAATATATTTTTTAATAAATATTGTAGAAGTTTATTTTTTTACTAGCATTTATTGCAAAATTGTTAATGCATAAATTATCATATTAATTCAAACAATCACTCATTTAGACATTCGCAGTCTTACTAAAGTTTGATCAAATCAAAGCCAAAGGTGAAATAGTTTGTTTTACATGCACTTGTATAAAATGTATGCATATAATTTTTTTAAGTCTTGAAATGTTACCATGAAGGCCTTCAATTTGATACTCATATTGTAATTATTGATTTTTAAAATGTGAAAATTATGGCAATTAATCAATCGTTGGAATAATAAAAATATTTTTTTAAACAATTTACGAACGTGCCCGTTTAAAATATGGTAAAGCATGTGTATGACGCCCATTTCCTTAGTCAGCCTGTGATCACGGCTCCTCTAAAGGAATCGAAACGTCAGGATGAAATATAAATTATGCTCAACATATCCGGTAAGAGTAGTTTTGTTAATACGTTATTTGTTTATTCATTATACTTTAAACGTAAAAAATGAATCAAGTATTTTAGAGATTGATGGTAAAACTCTACAATAAATTAACGGTAACTTATTGTAATGTTAATGCTTCATTTTGTCTATGGTCCATACAGTATTTAAAATGCAAATATTGTTTTAACAAATGGTTTGCAAAGAAAAAATATTCATGAAATGGAAACGCTATTTAATCGACGATATCCTTTGGGTTTCACTATAATTTGTTATGCATCATTATTGATATGTTACCGTTTGCTAATGATAAGCAAATTAAAGATAATATCAAAGGAAAATTGTTGAATGTTGAATCATGGTTGGAATATTATCAACGTCAGGCAGGTGGCGACAGATTGTTTTTCACTCATGGTGGTATTAGCCAGAATTATAATATTTGCGATAACACTTCCATTTAAGTTTTACACGTGGCTTCAATATTATTATTTCAAATATATTCAAAATATGTTTTATTATTTCTTTTTAATGTTTTAGCGTAAATAATGTTTATCCACAGTGTACTTACATCATCTTAAAATCGTTCTATGTCTTTACAGGATAGGATGATAAATATAATAGTAATAATCTCATCATCAATTTATTATATATTTACTGCATAGGTCTGCCCTATGTATGAAAAGACTCTTGATGAGAATGAACCATTCTGTGACTCGCCATTCTGGCACAATGCGGATAGATAGGTGTGAACCGCCAGAACTAACGACTTGATCCTATTTCCGAAGAATAAAGCTACTTAGCCTTGCTAATTTTAACGAAGGACCTAAATTTTTTATGCTTTTTAATGTAGAAATAAAAATCTCTTAAAATATATCTATCCACGCCACGACATATGATAAACTAGTGGTTTTCTTCACGTATAACTATATCATATCGCAGGTTTTCCTGGGAATATACATATATGATTTTCCTCAATAGCAACAGTTTAAGTGATAAGTAAACTGAATTTAATCAAAATCGGTTCAGTTTTTTTTATTTATTAATGAAACCAACAGCGTTATAAATAGTTTGTATTTTTGCTTACATCTAAAATTAAATCTAATTATAGGTTTCCTTTGTTTTTTTCCGTAAAAATATAACAGAGAAACAGACAGGAATACCTCCACATTTATAATATTAGTATAAGATTTAACAGGCTCGATAAAGTAAACACGTGGACCCGATTTGATGAGCTATATTTAACCTGTCTAGTTTCAGTAATGTATTTTGGACGACAATGACATTTTACGAATACTTACTTGAAAATAACTAGATTGGCCATCGCAACTGTTACATAAGACCTTTTCTTTTTTCAACTTCTTAATTATTTTGTATTTGATTCACGCCATTTCACATATATTTTCATGTGTATTATCAACATTAACAAATCACGATATGAAAAGAAAATAGGATTACAGTGATCGCCTTGTACAGAGTGGGTGTGGCGCCGTCGGTCCTATTCCAGACACTTCAAAAGCTTGATATCAGCCGTATATTCGTAAATCATACTATCTATTGATACAACAACACTTTCTTTATCGAAGACCATAAAAGTTCGGGGAGACTGCGTGCTGTTAGAACTGCAAGGATTGTTAATGCTGTTAAAGCCAGAATTCGTCGAAACCCCATTAGGAAGCAAAATTATTGTCGCGAGAAATGAAGATTCTCGCTAAGACTCTATCGCCTATTATTAAACAAGACCTGACGGTGCTTATCGTCGATATACCGGACATGCCCTTAATCAATATTTACAATTAATGAGAGTTGATCGATCAAAATAACTTCTGTCACAATACACAGGTGAAATGCACAGAAATATCCTCTTTACCGATGATTTTTTTTTCAAGCAAAATGATAAAGTGTACGTTCACAGTTCTAAAGAAGCTGCTGAAGTGGTCGGATAGGTACAACGAGGTCGTATCCTGCGTCAGTGATGGTTTAGTGGAGCGTGTCTTATCAAGGTGTCGCAAAGCTACATTTAAACTACCATGGTAACTTACATGTTTTCTTCTTCTTTACTGGCGATTTCTTCAATTCGACGTCTTTTGCGTATTTTTTTGTGTCTGGAGGATATTGGGCTTGGTCAGCATTTTAGCAGAACGTGGGTGGCTGTTTCTTCAGTTGCCATGCATCATCTGCATCAAGCCACAGAGCATAGGGCCTTCAGTAACACCTATATTGAAAAGTTGTTGTTTTTCCGTAAAGATGGCGAATGCAACTGCAGCAAATCGGTGCCAAAAAAATAAAAACCATTGTAAAAATCCCTTTATGATTAATACTAATGTACACCCAAACTTGTAAAATTCCATTACTTATGTGACAATTTATTTATCAGTTAATTAGGTAGGTGCAGCTTTCGTCACGTTTGTTGCGTATATATTTAAAAACATTCAAAGTAATAAAAAATATCGGTGCATCCATCGTATTCAGATTGATGGACTTTGTCTATTAGATGACAGACCTTTTGGCGCAACGGTAGCGATCCTACCTTTTAAACTGACGGTCATGGGTGCTGATGTTTGTTTGATGAATACGACCATTTGAACCTGAGTCATTAGTATTTATATATACTATATATCTATGTATAATAAAGCTATCTCTGTCGGTTACCCTAGTATCCATAACACAAGTCTTACAGTGCTTACGTTGGCCTAGGATAATTGGTGTAAGTGGTATAATTTAGTTTATTAGCATTTTAGTGCTAGTTTTTTAGATCTAAAAAAATATAAAAAAGTATTTTCTGAGGAGAGACTTTGTCTTTAAAATTCAAAATCAATGTAGTGATAACAGTTAAAACAGCTACATCGTTTAAATGTCTAATGGACATTTAAACTATTAAAAATATCGGAACAGAATACTTTTAAATTTCATTTATATAAATTTATATATTTTTAACCCTGCAGGGGTGGGCAGAGATCACAGATTTCCACTTACCACGATCCTGACATACAATTCTCATATAAGCTCGTCGGTTAAGGTACTTTTGATTTGGCCTTTTTTCAGGACATCCTGTATTTGGTCCCTGAAAGTTCGCCTTGGTCTGCCGTTACCGACTTGCCATGCACATTTGCCTCATATATTTGTCTTGTTAATCTTCTTTTGTCTATCCTCTGCACATTTCCATATTTTCTAATGAGGAATGTTCAATCTAGTTGTTGTTAACAGCCATCAGATAGTGCTTCAGTGGATTTTTATACTTTTTAAAGTATTTAATTTCTATAACAAATGATAAAGAGAGATGAAATAATGAAGATCAAAGAAAAACTTACCTTTAAACGGATAAGACACAGAGAGTACCAGGTGTCAGCAACAAAAAGAAGAACTGTCAAAATGTAGTAAACACCAGTATTAAACATAATATATTCTAAATAGAATTCATTCCAGCTTGAGGACTAGTTCGTTACACATTTGAAAATGATTACTGTGTCAAGTATTCGACTACGACTGTACTTATTGCATAATTAATTATTCACCTACATACTACCTTATCCAGCATTTTATATCTTCTATTATGTCTACGTTGCATAAGGCGAGGTCGTTATCTGACCGCGATAATATGCGACGGTGCACCTACCATTCGCACTTAATATATAAAATCAAGGATTGTCTATAGGTATATCGGTAACCAAAAATATATAAATAAATGAATACTTTTAAAGTTATTTCTACCTTAAAGATAAGGTTTGAGTTTCCCAAATGGTATTTTAACTAAATTTGTAACAAGTGACAGGATGATATTTTTGTAGTAAATAAAACTTCGTTAGAGTATGTGGAACAGCTTTAAGAAATAAAAATAATATTGGAGAAGTAAATTAGAGAATACCACAAAAAAGTCAGCAGTACTACTACCAAACTTGCAAATATCATACAAAACTAAAAGTAAACTTAAAACCATATAAAGAGCAATTGCTTGGGAGACAAATTGAAAGATAAAGTGCAATATGTTGATATTCACAATAAAACAACGTAACTGTAAAACACTTTTCAGGAAATATGCAGTGAATATGGGCAGAATAGATTGCTAGATATCCAGATGACATGTGGACAACTAGTGTAATAAAGTGGATCTAATGGCAATACACGGACATTTTTTTCAAACGTAAAGCTTCTTTTGCCGGATTAATTGCGCGTTCAATGTTTTATTTTTAATCCTGTCGTATCGACTCCTTTACAGGAGCTGTGATCACAGACTGAAACGACAGTATTCAATATAAAAAATATCAAAAATAAATCCACTAAAACTATGATTTATTTAAACTTGTGATGTGTGTGAAGTGTGAGAATTGAATTATATTTTGAAGTTACATTTCTATACTTGGGGAGGAAGCTGGCGAATTCCTAATGAGAGCGGTACGAAAAGTGTGATATTGCGAGGCGAACATCACACTTATACAAGTTAGTGAATATAGAAAGAGAGAGTAACGTTTCGTATATTCCTCTGGGGACAATAGAGAGAGGTGCGAGCACACTTTTTATTTCTCTCCTTCTCTCATAGCTAGTTACGTTTCATATATCTATATATATAGATATAGATGGAGCTAAAGAAGTTTTACTACAGCCGTGTGGTGTTATATACTTGTATTCAGAGTGAAGCTGTCTGCTTTTCTGTCGTTCATCCCAGACTCCATTCCCTAACAGTTGTTAGCTTCGAGGCGTGGTACTGCGCCCGCGCACCTCTGACCTATATTCGCCTTATCGATCTCCGATAGCCACTTAATACCAGAATATTGATTCGAAGTTTTCGCGAAGCGATTTCTTCGAAAGTGAAAATGTTTGCTCTGATAGCGCGCACGATATTGTTATTCAGTCTTCTAGATTAATATTTGGGTCAACTTGTTAGGCACAGGTGCGGTTTGATAACCCGTTGATTTATTAACTGTACGTAAATATGTTATGAACAGATTTGTGAAATTAATACTTATATGTTTAAATAAGTTAATTTAAAATACTTATTCCGATAGCAATATTAATAATATTGAAAAAGACAATATAGATAGAACATTTATCAGACCGATATGCAATATGTATATTTTATTCACTTCTAGTCGGTCAAATGTCAAATTCGGTATTAAATATATAAATTATGGCACTGGATGAAATAAATTACTGAAACTCACGACAATTTATTGCGTATACATGGACAAAGCGTGGAAATTATAGTAGTTGTCTATACGTACGTTCTGAATCAAAGTAGTTAAGTTAATACCTTTTGTAGTGAAACACATTTGGCCGATTTCTGGGAGAAGAGTGCTACGCGTAACTTTCATTTTCCATTTTTGGTGAAAACTGGTAAAAGTCATTAGGTCTGCGTCCATAAACTATTCGCCCATAACTAAAATGAAAAAATAATTAGTTAATTCGAAATTAAAACTTACTTCATAGACTGACACATTATAGAGTTTTATTTTAATAAATAAATAAAATGTAACTCTAAAAAGGAAAAATTATTTTATCATGATGATGCTGATCTGTTAATCTGTGAATCTGTTATCATGATTCTTTATTACTTAAATTATTACAATTGCATAGATTTTAACAAAGGTTTAAAAAATCTGATATATGCCACGATAACGGCGTACATAACATTCGTGAAAACTACATCACAGCAAAATAAAAAAAAAATACAAAATTAATCCAAATTAAATTAAATTTACTGAGTACATAATTATAAGTTCATTAGAAATAACTAAACATTTTTAATGAAACTAAACATTCAATAATCGCATCGATACATTTTGAATAATAAAATTATTACATACCCTAAATAAAATTGTCAAAGTTCAATCGTGAAAAATAAAATACACTCTATAAAATTCATTTTAGTTAAGGCCATAAATTCTTAGTGAAGTTATATAACATTCTGTGATGTATCTAATAATCGCGATTGCAATGTCATCTGATGAATATAAAAGACATATAGGCCAGTATGTGGATTTAGCAACTCTGTTACTAACAATTCTCGTTTAAAATCAATGAAATTTTTACTTTTATGGATGAATGATTTGACAGTTTCAAAATTTTTACATTTTCAGAGTGCCTCCGTTAGCAACTGAAACTGTAAAATCTTTCATCCATTATCGCAAAAGTTCATTCATCGATTTCAAACGAGAATTGTAAGCAACAGAGAATGAAAATGAAAAATAACTTTATTCAAATGCACTCAAAATAAATTGTTTTGAATCATCCAACAATTTCACCTACCATATTCAGGACGTCTTTTAACTGACACGAAGAATGGGCGTAAGAAACTCGTAAGCATTACAGAAGTAACGACATTTATTTATTTATTTATTTGTTTACAATATTATAAGTCGTCACCATACATATTCCACAAAAAAACTAAATTATTATGTTATAACAATACTATTAGTGTTATAGTTTCATTATATCGTTGATTACAACAAAGTAATCAAGTATCTGTTTTAAGTAATTACATAATTAGCCTGCTGTAGACGAATTATGTTCTATTACTGGAGTATCCAATTCGTCCATTTGGCCCATGCCCATTTTATGGTCAAAGGCAGGTGCAAAGTGATTATCTTTAGTATTATCAGTCGACTTTTATGAGATCCTAAAATGTAAATGATTGGTAGTAATCTACTCTTCCGGTCGCTACAAATTGCAATACAATACAGCATTGTATCAAATTACTTCCATAAACACAGTTGTCTATTAATTGGATCAGCTTCAATGACGAAATGTATGCGACGCCACAACTCTATGAGTTCTTAGCCGTTTTTCGTATTCTTTTGTGATGAATCGAATCAAATTTGAAATTCGAACAAAAAAAAATGTTATGAGTTAACAACATTGGCTCTACGGGTGAGCAAAAAAAAAATTTTTTTTTAAAACTTCAGCATATATACACAGAACTCTCTAGAGCTTATATTTTTGAAACCACCAATCCGCTCCGCTTCAATATATGGTTTTATATATATGGACCTAGTTATATGTTAAGGTAATTGAGGTCTACAATTTATTTGGAGCATAATTTGGGCTCAATATCATCAGTTCAGTGATATAGGGAACCGCGTATTGTTTTTAAAACATTATTCACATTTAATTACATTACATGTCACTTTTTATCATATTGTCGTCCAAGACAATTAATTAATTAGATATATGGCGAAGAAGAAACTTATGACTTCGTGGTGACATCAACATTGAATTGAATAAAATTGAATTGTGACTTCTAGAATGAGAGGGCTACCCACAATACAACTCCTTTGCTTCATCGGGCTACACATTTTAGTCATCGCCATTTTAGTTATGGTAATTGGGTTTCTAACCGAAGATTTGTCCAGGGAAGTGGCTGCAATCATCCTCTTCATCCTCAATTCAAGGTAGAACTCTAAGGGTTGGTTAGAGATGAATAAAATAACCAATTTTATTTGCCTAGTTACTTTAATCTTAGAAGTACCAACATTACTGGTCTGTGTTACTATCGTAGAAGACGCCCATCTTATATGTATAGAAAGAAATAACTCCAAGAGCTGGAATCCAAACACTACAAAATTGTGTTTCTATTATATCTATCGTGTACCTATCTAGTGTTACAGTGATTTGTGTGTTGAAGAGCTCTGATGTAGAAGAGCTGTTGAAGCGCTAAGTTAATGATTACTAAGGTTAAGCAACAAAGCGACATAATCTCGAACTTAAAAAAGGTTTCAAATAAAACTGATGGATAGTAATCATGAAAGTTTAAAACAATAGACGTCAAATCTCTCTCAAGTGTGCGTCTGGGTGGAAGAGAATTTTCCTAATTTACAATACCGATGTTATTCGGTCGCAAGTGATGTATCGCATCCTGTTTATCAATTAGCGCTTTGCTCGCGAGGCGGCAGAAAAAATACGTAACATGCTCCTTCGCGATCCACGTCTTTGTTTGCAAATATCGTGTGCGCCGCCATCTCGCCAACATATCAGTCGATCATCAATAATTATGAGCACACGTCTACCAACGAACTATTTATCGTGAATTTGCATGTACGTGAGGGCGCAGGCAGGTGAAATGTACACGTTATTTTTGATTACGATAAAACAATTAGCGAGCGACGCAATCACGAACGTGCATCTGAGAACGGCGCTCGTATCAGGCTAATTGTTTCACTGCACTCACACCGAGGGGGAGTTTTTATTGGTACATTAACATTTGCATATATTTAAGGCTGTCGATGTATCTTCATTGCTCAATTTGATGATTAATTATCAATTCTTATGACGCAGGCAAGACCGTGTCTAAGTTTACTATGTTTAATTCGAATAAACCTTAACATCTCATAGCATTGTATTCTTATCTCTTGCAACAATTTAAAATCTACTCCGATCCATTTCTTCAAGCTACGACCTGATTAAAATTGTTAACGACGCCGGTGACATTTCATTGCGGTGGATTCCGATCACGACGTCCTCTCGGCGGACGGTAATGAATGCACGGCGTTGTAGTTTCGAAATTATAATAGCAATAGACTGGGACAGTGGGACTGGTTCTGCGCTGACGTCGCCGGCGGGCGTGGGCGGGGCGTGCGCGTGCGCACCTCCGCCATTTGCCCGTTCAGACCTCCTAGAGCAACCGACCACCTCCCATTGGCTGCGCAACGAGTCTAGACGCGAACGATTCCGATTCAATCCACGCCATACCGATCGATATAGAAGTTTTAATTGCTCGGTTAATTATAGACCGATCTGTCCATTTGAATAGGCAATAACTGCTTTATTAGCCACAATGTTTATGGATAAACAAAGCTGTAATTTGGATTTAATGTATGAGGTCGTTTAGCCACCATTGTGATGGTCAACCTTACTCTAGTCCTTGTAGGCCAACGATAGGCGGAAATAAATAGAAATGGCGTAACACGATTCTTTAAAATATCGTAGCTACTAAACTACATAAAAGAATATAATAGAAAATATAACATACCTTTATATTCTCTTTATTTTTCTGAAACAAATATTTAGTAACGAACAGCACATCACCTTATCAATACTTTAGTTTTTTTCTTTTTTTAATTCTGGGTTATAAAGTTCTAGAGATATTACTGATTTGAAAAGTTTTTAAGTTTGGCCCATAAAGTTGTTTTTATTGGTCGTAATCACATCTGGGGGTTGAAGCTACGGATACTTCTCGTCTAAGAGCAAAAACGGGGAAAAGATAAAGAAGGTAGACAAAAAGAATGATAGGAGGACAGGAAAAAAAGAGATCGAAGAGAACCTTAGTTATCTGGTGATCACGACTCCTGTAAAGAAATCGAAACGTCAGGATTAGGTCTAAGATGTCAGATACTGAAAAGTCTTAAATGATGTCAAAATAGACAAGATAAAATACAAATGGATATCTTAGCTTCTAAATTTAGTTTCGGTTAAAGTTGTTTTATTTAAATTATTTAAGCGGACAGTATCTCAATTGTTTTAGCCTGTAATAAGGGTAAACCACACATTTAGAGCTAACAATTTTCTGAAGAGAACATTGGTAGGTTAATAGAAGAACCCTAATTTAAGTTGTCACAACGCGTAGATTTGTTCCTAGTAGTCTCTAATTATACTTAATTCACTCGTAATACAAATGACGGTCAAAAAAGCTCCAAAATTCGGCATAACTGCTAATATTTCAATTCCAGTTTACTTCGCACAGGTGCTATTTAAATGTCATAATTTATTAATTTTTACGACCTTGGTTTGGGCGTGCAGTTTGTATCTTAAGAGTACCATTACATAATATAAGCACGTAGGTTAACCGATTCGTTGCTGATGGCACGGCTGTCGTGTCATCACTTGTTTTTTCGTGTGGCGTTAGCCATTGAAACCGTGTCATTTTTAAATCGATGATAGCTGCTTCAAATCAAGTTTTAGGGAAATCAAGCCAAAATAAAACTATCTTCATTTTTCACGTAAATCAAGCTCGTATCCTTCGTTTCTGTAATTGTATGTAGCAACGAATAGGTTAATATTATTTTAATATTCCTTAATTAAAGTTATTTAAAATATCGTAAAAACTGATAATTAAGAACAATGTCAACAACTTTTGACTTCATAACATCGGTATCATAATTAATAAACATTCAACAATTCTTCAACTTCTTGGTTTCTACATTTTTGTAGCGTAATCATATTCATACATATTATCACGCTTTGTTGACGCAGGGGTAGGCAGAGATCACAGATCTCCAATTACCACGATAGTGACATATGTACATCTTTGGTTTTTTCAACTCTCATCAGCATTTTCATACAACTCATTATAATAATATTTAACTTAACATATTTGTTTTTATATATGCAAGGTATCTCATTCATCTAAGAAAAATCAAGTACTTAATAATTGAATTCTTTTCAAAATTAACTTGAAAACAACGAAAATATGCGGTCCATACATTGAGGTAATTCTGGAGGCCTTAGTCATACTCGTACTCCACCTTACTTCTACGAGTTCTATAATAAACTTTCTCATAACAGTGATAACCATTCGGTCAACACCAAATACGAAACTAAAATTGATGTATCAAGTTTCAGGTTGCAGATAACAGGAGGCTCATTTTTGGGTAGATTTAAATAGAGTTAATACCTTTTAATACTTTGTAAAGCACATTTTTTCTATTCCGTCGATTGTTAGTCTTATAAAGGTCAGAAGTTAATAAGTTATTCCTTTTCTCGTTTCATTTCAACTTATCGAATAGATCCCGTGTCCTGATTATTCTCCACTCGTATCGACACAGTGTTAATCCAACATCGGCCAACAAGCCGTAATTAATTTAAATTGCGTCCACAACGAAGCAAACGGGCCATTAACTCTCCTTTAGCTAACTACATTCAATTGCATTTGTTTAGGCCCCCGGACACCATATGGTATGCGTTACCGATCACCGCGTGGGCACCGTTTATTAGTAAATTATCATTCCCGATTGAGGCGAATTCCCCCCGCACCCCACCTGGCGACATCGTTCGACATTATGGCTTTTTAATTCCATTAAGTATCCTCTTGATTTACGTCGCCCGTATCTGTTTGTTTACCATTGCTTAACCCATGACATCGGTATCGATGGCTAATTGGTTCACTTAACGAAATCGACGGATGGTCTGCTCGATGACAGATGAAAATTAATATTGGGGGTTGAAATATCTAATTGAATCTTTCAAACTATTAATAATAAGATGTGTGTCGTTCTTTTCATTGGCGCTAAACACTTACCGTTTGGTGCAACGCACGGAGGGACACGCTCCATACAAGGGCGGTCATAAATAGTTAAAGTCCTGTTTCTATCAATACATTGTATTATTTTAGTGACTTATAGTTGTAAAAGTGTTTTAGGAACATTAAAATGAAAGAAGTACATGTATTTACGGAATAAAAAACGTTTACTTCAGTAAAAAACAAATATAAACAATAACATACTTTTACCTAAATTTATCATGAACAAACACTTAAAAATTGGAATGTAAAACATATATTTTAAATAAAATAAGAGTCAAAACATTGATAACATTATTTAATTATAATAAAATAATAGAAATAAATAAATTAAAATTAATTAAATACAAAAAAAAAAAACAAAACAGCTAACAAAATATAAATAAATTATTCTTATTCTAACAATATTAAACATTTAACAATTCTATTACACTTTGTGACAGAGTATTTTTCTTTTTAGGGGGAAGTTTCCGAAGACTTGTAATATAAGGATCTGAATGTAATAATAGTCGTTGTATTAAATCTTGATTGGTAACTTCACGTGACATTTTTCGAGTGTGACTTCGTCTATAAATTTTGATATACTTATTTGTCGCTTCAGCAGCTTCTTCGGAAAGTTCTCCTATAGATAACAATGCATAACTTATAATATCTGATCCATGTACGAGCACCTTGTGGACAGAAGCAGGAAGACTATACCACGGATATTCCTCTACCAGGCTGTATGCTGTTTGTAATGCATAGTCTTTAAACTTGCATTCATTAATTTTATGTCCAGAAGATAACGTTTGTAATATTACACAACAACGATCTATGAGATCCTTATTCAAACCTGTAATTTCAGCAGATACAGCTGATTCCAAAAAAAACTTCCTGGCTGTGTTTCCGTCGTTAGACGTCCCGCTTCCACCACTACGCGGCTTGTCAACTATTAAACCTAATCGTTCCCTAAACTGGGACTGTACATATTGTTTTTTATTTGATAACAATTGTTTATCACTATCTAGCCTAACTTGCCATTTTTTTATGTCTAATCTATATGAAAGATGAATAAAATATTCGAAGAAACGTATCCAAGAATGTAGTGGTGATAATCCAAATTGGTATCTACTCTCTATTACAGGTTTTTGTAAACATTCGTCTATTTTATTCATCTCTTTAGGGGTAGCATTACATATATAACATCTACTTGTAGATGTTTCACTTAAAGCACTACAAATTTTACCATCTACCATTGAAAGCTGCAACTTATGAGAAACGACCAATTCACGATTGTCGATCTGAATAAAAGTAGGTTGCAAACTTTCAATTTTATCCTTAAAATAAGCTTCCTCTTGCAAAGACACTGCTGTGCTTTCTTTCAAAAATTGAAATCGAATAGGACGGCAGTACCTAGTGGAAGAGGGTCGAGGATTTTTCCATAAAATTTTACAATTATCTTCAGCTAATTTTACAATAATTTGAAGGGGTACATAAGATGTTACAAACAAACTACTATCTTCTAAAGTTGAATCGGTTTGTATTCACTATGTCCAGTGCTGCCATCGAATCCCCATTTCCCAAGTAAAGAGATATTAGACAAACAATCATCAGGAATCTGATCTAAGACCTCTTTTTGAGATTCAAGGATTCGAGAAACTGTGTGATCAAAAAGACTTTGTAATTCAACTTCAGCTGAAGACTCGGAAACAGTTATATTAGAAGGGTAACATCTCTGTTTCGCTTTAGTAATTTGTTGGTAACATGGTAATACATTAGGAGAAATCTTACTATTAACAAAGTTTTTAATTAATAAATACTGATGTTTTGTCAACTGAGCATCAGTCACAAGTGACAAGACATCATCAGTGCTAACTCTAGATATACACGAATCGAATGAACAGTCTGAAACATCAAGTAATGCACTCACAGTAGAATCATCAGACTTTGACAAATCAGCTACTAAGGTTTTCGAGGACGACCACGTGAATGACACGGCGACGTTTCAGACGGAGTACATTGCTTATTGTTTTTCACAAGTTGAATTTTTTCAATAACATTAAACCAATCGGAATTCTTATATAAAAGCTTGGTTTTATCCCTATTACATTTTTTCCAGAATCGAGCAATAGCTTTACATAAATTATTAACAATTTTCTCTAAATAATGAATATCAATGTTCTCAGCATCGTTCAGAGTAGTCAACAAACTTTGTAGGACTTGACGACACTTTTCCGAGTCATTATCGGTATTGACAGTTAGCCATATTTCAAGAATATGCATTCTTGAAAACGAGCATATATATAAATTACCTAAAACAAAAAAAAACGGTTAAAATTCAGTCACAAAACCTACACAAAGCACTAAGACTAAATAAACTAATTTCGTAGCAAATGCTACGAGATAATCTGGCAACCGTAGCACCCTTGTCATCGCCAAAAGGGCAGATAAGGGCAGCCAAGTTTTAATTTTCCTAAGATAAGAAAGTCTAAAGATTATGGTGCAATATACCTCCATAGTCGGAGCGAGTGGGAACATATTTAAAAGTTTATTCAAACTTTGAATATTAAAATATAATACTCCAAGAAAAGTCGCCTCGTAGCAATGACATACTAAAGAAAATATATACTTAGATACAATTAAAATAAAAATATTAATTATTACATACCCTGTTCTTGGATATCCATTTCAGAAAAAACACACACAGCACTCACAGGTCCCGCAATGACAACAAATGACGTCACGCTTTTTAATGACTCACTGATAACAGTATTTACGATTGGCGATGCGCTCTCTTTGAATGCACAATAGATAATGAAGGCGCACTCTAATTACTGACCTATTTATAGTTTCAGAAGGTACCGCAACTATCCAATGTAACGACAAGGAATAAAATGTAAAACTAGAAAGCAGGTTTTTAAGATTTATGACCTATGGATGTCCCACAGTGCAACGGTAGCGATCCTGGCTTTCGCACCGACGGTCTTGGGATCCCGGAAGAGGCAGTTGTTTGTGTGATGAATACGAGCATTTGTGCCCGAGTCATGGCTATTTATATATAAAAATTCCCTATCACAGTGTTTGACCGCGATGAACTCCGAAACTACTCAACCAATGATTTTTTTTTAATTTTCCTGGATTTGTTTCAACTTACATATAGGTTTTACAAAATGAAAATGAAAATAACTTTATAAAATGCACTTAAAAATAAGTAGTTTTGAATCGTCCAACATTTTTACCTACCACCCATTCAGGACGTCTTTTAACTGACGAGAAGAATGGGAGCATGAAGTTTCATGCTCCCAATCAGCTTTAATAGAAGTTACAACATTTACAATAATACACGTCGTAACCATACACAATCCACAAAAAAAAAACAAAATTATTTTGTTATGACAATACTAATAGTGTTATTAGCAACGCGTGGTCGGGTCAGCTAGTAATTCTAAAAATATTAGATATCATTGTATCATATTTTTTTGTATATCCGGTATCCTAGTGTCCATAACACAAGTGTTATAGTGTTTACTTTGGGCTAAGCTAATTGGTGCGAATGTAAGGTATATTATTATTATTATTATCAATATCCGTTGTACTTGTACATGGAGTCAATACAAACATATTTTGGTTTAAGTTGTGATTTTTAGTTACTTCATTGTAATAAGAATTGTTTGTGAACCTCGTTAGTCACATAAATAAAATAACTCAAAGGGATGATTAAAATAATATTACATATATCGAACTCGTCCATCCTTGAGACGTCGGTCGGTGCTGGCAGTACCTAAATACTTCAATTTTTTTTTAATAGTATTCAACGAGGAAACGCTGGCAGGCTTTTGAAGATCGTTATCTGTAGCAGATGTAAGGCTGATTTTCACCTTTTAAAGGTATCTTTACATTATTAATTTTGTCTTATGATTTAAGTACAAATTTGTTTCTCTTGTGTCTTTAAAAATCTATTATAGTATATTCTATTTAAATGGCGTGCTATTAGTGGTTGTTTCAGAATTAACATAAAAATGTCATCTTTATATGGGAACCTAAGTACAGTAAACAACTAATTAAATAATTCATTCATATTACGTGTATTTTATCATTTTATCATTGGTATTTAGATAAGAATGCCAAAAACATAACCGGATATCACTATCGGTGATAACGTAATTTTTATCTATCTCGTTAATTATGCATTGATTATAATTATTCTTAATTTAACAAAATTATCGCATTTGTCTGATTATTGACGCAATTCATCACCTATGTTTGCGGTAAATTAATTCTAAACCAATTTAATTTTTTTTTTCTAGTAAATATATTAACTTGTCTCATGTAGGTATCAGGCGCGACTCAATAGCTCCATAGCTTCTGGCTATCCAGGCTAGTGCTGTAGGTAATAATGCCTAGAATCAAAGTATAAGATGACATTAACATTAGCTTAAGAAACACTTGGGAAAATCAGTGGGTCTGTTAAGCTCTTGGTAGTTTAACTAAAATAGTACTCGTCCGGATAGTAAGAGGCTGCGTGACACCAGAGACAATTTGATTTTTTTTTAGTTAAATGAAATTGATAAAGTAAAATTTCTTTAAAAACAAAAATCTAGCAGTAAAAATATTCTTTAATATTGACTATCTACACTTACACATATTTACTGATATGATTTTTGTGTAACATTCCACATATAGAGGCATAATTTTTTTTTTCAACAAACAATGGAAAGACTTGGTACAATTTACAGACTGTGGCAAGCTGAAACCTGAAAGGAAGGAAGGTATTTTTATTTCAGATTATCAACTGTCAAAACTATTTATTAACTATGATGATGTAATTTAGGATGTGACGCGCTTGGCTAGAAGATACTCGTGACTTGAAAATCCCTAACTTGTATGTGTCACTCTTTAGCGGGACGGTTCATAAAATTGGAACCAAAATGCTTAGTACGACTCTTTGGTATATCAAACATGTAATGGTGGCGCCTATTTGTAAGTCTGGTGGTCCGATGACAAAATTGAGATGTCGGAACAAGGCTGTGCAATTCAGCTGCACACTTCCCGAAATGTATTCTATAAAAAACGGATAGGCTAGCTACCTTCCGTCTATGTCAAAGACAGTTAGCTGATGAGTTTCTTGACCTTTCTCTCAATGGACTCAAGCGTCTGTACCTATGTCCCAGAATGTGCACACAGATTAAAAAGCTGTTCGTATTTGTTCCAAAGAAATTATTGATTTAAATAGATCTTTGAGCAGTATAAAATAAAATTTGCTTTATTTTTTGTTTTTATATCTTATCAAATTTCTTTAAATAATTTATCTATCGTGACTATAATATTAATGAATATATAAATTGCGTTATTGTCACATTAGTTTTCATTATCTACTTCCGTTGTTTTGTCAAAGCATTTTCCATGCTTAACGAGCTAATCAACATCACGTTATAGCAGATAATTTAACTTAGTTACAAAATTTATTTTTAAAAACATAATATCAGAATAACTAACCAATACTAAACAATAAACTTAAAAAATCGTTTTTATTAGAGTAAAGCAACAAATTAAAATAACCTTTCCTAAATGTTCACGACGAAACGATTCGTTTATCTGTATAATAGCACCTATAACGTAAATTAAGTAATTCATAAATGATTAATGTAAAGTTCTGAAAATAGTGTAGTTCAAAACGCATGTTCGCAGATAGCAGGACTTGCCCCTTATAGGTGCGCCAATAGGACGATCGCATTTCTTCCTTTCGTCAAGTGTGTTTTACGAGATTAAGAACAGTTTATTTTAGTTACGTAATAATGTTTAGATTGTAGTATATTTCTCTAGTTAACCTTTATTAATAAAAATATGATGAATGGCCTATTTATTAACCTGAAATACATAGAAACATCCCGCTCGCCTTCCGCTATGCGACTGCGGACGACAGAGGCGAGCGGGGCAGTTTATATATGACCGAGGCGGGAGGCGAGGTAGAATAAAAGAGCGCCCGCGCCGAGAGCGGCGCCACTCGCTTCCCGCTCTCCCTATGATGAATATTGTATGTTATTTTAGTAAGTATAAATAATATTAACTAGAAAATAAGTCGTAGTCATAAGAAAATGTGTAAATAATAACATAAATAAAGGCGAAAGCACTTGCGGGGGTGAGGTTCGGAGGCCCAAAATGGGTTGCCCCACCTTGGATGGGTCACCCGAAAATATCAAATAAAAGACGGGCTCAAATCAATGCAAAATCACTTCCGACCGAGCTTCCGATCCAGCCTAGAAACAAGCAAGAAGAAGAAACCTGAAGCCTCCGAACCTCACTGCAAGCTTAAGAAAATCAGCGACTTTTCCTTGCCGAAGCTACCCTGCTGACGTCACCATCCCTACGGCGCCATCCGACATTACCATCGTCCATCACCACCCAAGTTATACAGTCCACCCTAGTGGGGTCTATGCCCCACATTACCTAATCTTGAAGCTACGGCAGAAGCAATATTCCAAGCACGATTGTGATTCGCTTTTGAGAGGGTTAAAAGCTGAAAAAGACTGTAGTGAAATTACGTTAAACATTATTTTTAAGTGCTCAGTTTCTTACCGCAGTTTGAGACTTTGAAACGATAATCGAAATATCAGTAATCAGTGATGCAGATCAGAAGTCAAGTTTATATTCACAGTTTTGCGATGAACAGACACGTGTGTGTTTTGGAAGTGCTAAAACTGAAGTTAATAATCGCCGAGTGAATCTTAACAATCGCTATTGTGATCATGTAATATTAAGATAACTTGTCACTACGGAGATTAATGTTGGCTTTTAGATTTGTGGTTGATTGTAGGAATGTACTGTTCTCATCTTTGGGACGGTTCCGCCCAATACCAACACCTTGACTCCATTGAGAGGAGGGCCAAGAAGCTCATCGGCAATGACGATCTTTTTAAAAAAAAGCTGAAAAGATTTGAAGTTTTTAATAGGATACATTTTGGAGAGTGTGCAGCAGAATTGAACAGCCTTGTTTAGACGTCCCATTTTTTCATCGGACAATCAGACTAACAAATAGGCCCTAACGTTATATGGTTGATATACCAAAGAGTCGCACTAAGTTTTATAATTTTTGGTTCAAATTTTGTAAGCCGTACTGCTAAAGAGTGGAACTCTTTGCTTGAGTCTGTGTTTTCTGATTATTTAGGGGTCTTCAAGTCACGAGTGAATAGGTTTATTCTAGGTTAGCTCTTCACATCCTAGATCGCGTCATCGCTTACCGTTAGGCAAGATAGCGATCAAGCGCTTACTTATTTACAATAAAAAAATAAGAAGTGCCTTGGTAAAGGCCAACCTATTTTCTCATTCCCGCCAGAAGCGACAGACGAAAAATAGACGACTATATCTATACATCTGCATTAGAAAGACAATGACAACGAGTTACCTCGTGAGAGATAACAAATGAGTTTGAGGTTTCCATGTTGACTATGCGCTGTTGTCCCGCCGGTTCGGATATTTGGGCGCGCTATAGTTTTTGCGGCGGGTTCTTGGAGGCTCCGGGCCAGGTGCCACCTACGTTGCAACCGCCTGCATAATCGCACACAATCAACTCCAATTATGGAATGGCTATTCGACTAACTGATGTGAACAATTCGGCTGAATTTGCTCAATGTTATTCATCGCTGTGTTTGTTTTAAATTCGGGCCATTTCGTGTGGATTGCAGGACAACTTACCTGTGATATTGTCTTTACATTAGACCATACATTTTCACATTTTATTAATTTAAAGATAAAACAATTAACGATGACTGATATTACAATTTAGATTTAGAAGAGGTATTAAAAAAATCCTTTTTCTAAACATATTTTGTTAAGACGAATCACGGTGCAGTATTGCAACACGTTTGCCAGCGTCTCAGTAGCTCAGCGGTCCGTGCACTCGCCCGGACAGCGAAAGATCGTGGGTTCGAATCCCATCTGAGGTCTCGGAGGCGTAGCTGTTTTTTACACACGTATTTTATATCTTATAGATAATACTGCATTGTGAATGCAAAAAAATAAATAAAAACATAATTATTCTTACTGTTCATTTCTTATTGTTTTATATCAAGAACATAAATTATTTATTGAAGTTTACTTCTTAAGAATGAAGAGTAAAATTTAGTGATCGAATGACAGTGTTACGTTTTTTGTGCGCAACCTATCGTGCGCCCCTTTCACTTTTATTTTGGGGTTTTGTTTTATTATTATCTGTGCTTGTTCAAAGACAATCGTCTTAAGGTAAACTCCAGTCGTGCGTTGGAGATGATACACACACTTTTTTATCAGTAGATGCGAGTACATAACATTTTTTTTAAAGTATAGATAATTAACATATTTTAGGAGTGGCGGCTCCTTGTCTAAAACTCTTGCTTATTACCTAGGACCATCTGCTCATTACCTAAAAGTCTTTGCTTATTACCTACCTGACATAACGCTCATATCGCGCTTTCATAGAAATTTATTATTATGTCTGTCAATGAGTCTTTTTCTGCGTGAATAGGATTGTCCAAAAACAGATTTGGGTAACTATGCCCCCATGCGAGCTCTGCGCAGAGTCTTCTTAAGCAATGAAGTTCATTAAATCCGAGGTCCGGCTCTTGAAAATTTCCTAGTGTAAAACCGCGATAAGGTCCCAAATACTGTTATTATATATGAAAGTAAAACTAGTGTATAAGTCAAGAATAATTTAACAGGTGCATCAACAAGACTATATGAATGAGAAAAAAATCGAAACACCGCGATTCAGCATAACAACATTGGGTACGTCACCATCTATCGACAACATGTAGAACTTATATTCTTCTATAACAACTTAACACCTAGCCTGCATAATCGAAAACCCTGGGCTGGGCTACATATGTCCTCCAAGTATAATTCTATAATTAATTCATATCAAATGGTTTATTTCATTCCTTAAATACGCGCGATGTCAAAAACGTGTTTGAACTTCATAGTCCCTGTGGGGCATAAATGCAATAATAGGATATGTCTAGGAAAAGTAAAGATCCGTCATCACCACAATTAAAAAGTAATTGATTCGTAGCATCACATAGCCCGGTTAAAAGTTGATAGAAGTCCTTAGCTCCCCTAAAAATGGGGGTATTACCATAATCTCCACTGTTAGCACCCGGGTTGGAGATAATAGTAAATTTTTAGATTTAGTTCCTACACTTCCGCGCCAATTACACATTTAAATAAAACAACTTATTTAAGGTTGCGCATAATTTATATTTAATCCTGACGTTTTGACTCCTTTACAGGAGCCGTGATCACAGGTTGATTAAAGCAATGGTTGTCATATATTCTCTTATACATTCCCACCAACAATAAATAAAATTAAAATACACAATTTGTATTAAAATATTGTGAAGGTAGTAGAAAATATATGACGATCATTGCCTTGGTCATCCTGCGGTCACGGCTCCTGTAAAGGAGTAGAAACGTCAGGATTCAATATAAATTATTCGCAAAAAACCCTAAATAAATTGTATTATTTTAATAACTCAATTTATGTTTATAGTTAAACACCACTGTTGATTACAAAAGATTATTATACTACGCGCTTCGTCCTCGAGATTAGTATTATTATATTTTATTCACAACATGTAGTAACGCATAAGTGACACCGCTTAACACTATGGTTGAGATTTTCTTTTTTATTTTTATCTTTTTATTTGAGGGTAGTTAGTTATACTTACAAACCTTCTTCGTTGCATTTTGAATTTCACTTCTCATTCGCATTTTAGTGCCCGACCGCTTAACACGTTTTTTATCTGCGTTTGCGCGATCTCATGAAAATGCTTAAAAACAACATAGTGAGGATGTGAAAAGTGATTAAGCGCATTTAATGTGAAAAATGAAGAAATGTGAAAAGAATATACGTAAAAGGAAGGAGTTGCGTGACTCTGGAGAGGATTATTCTTTTACCGGAATATGTGATCGTTACGAAACGTTATGTGCCGCGATTCAAGAACCAGGTATGTGTAAATATCTCCCTTACAAAATTTTATATCGTTGTAAAAGATATCCAGTCGAATGCAATCGAAATAGTCACCAGGACTATTTCACCGCATTTAAACAAAACGGTTATCGTGTGATTCAGCGGGAATCCCACAAATAACTGAGTAAAATAACAATCGTTATTTAAAAATAAAAGAGCCACTAAAAGTAATTAAAATTATGAAATAAAATCTTATTATAATAATAATTTCGCAATACTACTTAAGTAAAAATATTTCTAACTTCTTTAAAATTTTTATTTCTTTAATATTAAATTCATGTATAATTAAATTTCAATGTATTTTAAATTTGTGGCTTAAATACCAATTCTGGATTAGGAGCGTTTTAACGCTACAATGATAAGATTGTAATCCGGACCGTCACCAGGACGTGTACGACACATTCTTACCCTAAATTGCAATATACGAGTATATTTTGTAACCTACCTACTAGCTAGTAGGTAGCTACCCAGTTTGGTATTAGTATTTGTCAATAATATCCTATATTGACTATTCGGCACTCCTTGCGGAGACGCCTACGTCGCTTTTGGATCCAGATAACTGGCCAACAGAATCTCCTGTACCATTAGACAATGATCATATTATGGAACCATATACTGCCGATCCGTTACAAGAGGTCACAGGGCAGCCTAACATTAGGAAACTGACAATAATGCCGCGGAAATAGATTCTAATACCGCATCATCAAAGACTCTAAAGCTTGATACCGACATGCAAGACATTTTGGGTGATGACCCATCACTACTTTAAGTATATATAAATATACTTAAAACATATCGCCTGTTGGTGTCTCTAGACCAGCCATACTCAACCTTTTTTTTTTGCACTGGGCCACAAAATTTATACTGTTTAATCTTGCGGGCCGCAGTAATTTTCCTACGTACTTTTGTCGCCTATGTCCTTTCTCGATTTTGATGAAATTTGTTACACAGATAGGCTCGGGCCTATCTGTGTAACAAATTTCATCAAAGTTACACAGATGTGTAACAAATTTCATCAAAATCGATCCAGGGGTTTAGTAGGGAAAGCTAGAATCTAGACCATGGTCTAGATAAGAAGATTAAGAAAATTTAATCTTAAAGTACCTTCTACCTGCAAACTCTGTACACAATTTAGAAATAAGGGCAGTTCTCACTTATATTGCTGTAAAGAGTGACAAAGGTATTTAAGCCAAGCAAAGGCAAATGGCATGCGCTGTATCCTGCCTAAGCGAAGCTATCACAGCTAATGTATTGTAAAAACTAAGGCTTTTTGTAAAAACTAATATATGCCACCTGAATACTCTGGGATATTCAGCATAATGATTTTGCTAACAGAATAAATTTCATATTTTACTTAGAGCTTCTAATAAATACAAAAAATTACACTTTTTGTTCGAGGACAATGTATTAGAAACAGTTAAAGCCGCCAGAGCGGTAAATAAATCTGCAGTGGACTTGAAAGCAGACTATAGTAACAAAAGCCAACCAGAAAGGTTTATTCATCAGTTCTAAGAACTTTAAACCGGTGAGCTCAGGCTCCGACACGCAGTATCATCACGGAGCTGTTGGCCTGTGGCTCAGCGAGCATAAGGTCAACCGGCGCCGGCACAAACTTACTCTCCAAGAACATCATGGCCGCCGCTGCCTCTGCCTCCTCCTCCACCTCTACCGGCGATAGACCGCCGCCAATATCAGATACAGTTAAGTATGCTAGATGTTTATCACATTTTCTCAGGCATTGCTCTCAGATTACAAATGACAGCACTATTCTTTCTTGGGCAGAAGGCAACAAAATATTTTTTTCATCACCTGTCGTTCAACATTTTCCTCTTTTACCAAATATGTATACCGTAACAGAAAATTGGCAATTCATAGAAGCAATAGACAACCTTTTTAAAATTGGTACTTTTCAGAATGCAAACCGTGTCCTGGATTTCATATCTGCAGTTTTTATTACATCAGAGGCAATCGGAAAATAGAGATTTATTCTAAACCTCAAACAGTTGAATCAGTTTATACAAACTAATCATATTTTAAGCTCAAAGATTTGCTTACAGCCTTAAAATTGTTTTCCAAAACTGATTCATGGCAACGATAAACCCATAAAAGCATATTTTTCAAAAAAAAAAAAAATGAAAAAAAAAAACCCATTGAATCAAACAAGTACCTGTGATTTGATTTCATGATATCAATCAATTTAACGTTCTTCGTGTGGTCCTTGTATAGCGCCTCACAATTTTACAAAATCTGTTTTTAAGTAACTACAGTTTATTTTTGATTGGTGATTTTTTTCGTTTAATGTGACTAGAAATATACTGATTTCACGCATTCTTAAGCCATCGCTGCCATGTCAATTGTTAGGGATGATTATAAATTCATATAAAATGATACTCAGTTTGCCCAATGTAAGAAAAAAAAAAAAAAAAAAACGATTGCTCATTAAGAAAGAATTAGAAACCCTATTAAAATAAAACTAAAAAATGCACAGGTAAATGCTTACAAGTTTGCTTATATCCGCCTGCCCGGCTGTCGATTACGGATGACTTTATGACCAAGTAATGGAACGTGCCAAGTTCTTAAGCTTAAAAAAAAAAAAAAGTAAAAAAAAAAAATTACAAAAAATCACAATTATATAAGCCCATTGTAATTTCCAACTCTATTATTTCCGATTCTAATCGGAGGCTGACAAATCGTTTCATTACATAGATAAAAAATATGTTGTCGATATTTACTTTGACGCCTCAACAACGGGGTGGGGTGTATATTGTAATAAGTGGTGATTATTGTAATAATATTCTGCCAGTGTTCAATGGTCACATATAGAAACGACGGCAGCATGTAGACTTTTTGGAATTGTTCGCAGCCTTCATAGCTCTTAAAATATATGTCAAGAATTGCCAGATTCTCTTGCCTGTATATCACCACTCCTATATTAATAAGATGAGTGGGATTCCAATTCTTCCATTTATCACAAGTAATCAAAGATGCAATGATGCAAAGCTTGATAAAATGTTATGTTCGCTTTAAATATTCGATTTTATGAAAACATAGTCACAGATACTATGTCCAGAAAAACATATCCAGACAGAATGGGAACTGGCGGACAGGGCATTCAAAAGCCCGAAATAGACCTTTTTGCAACCCGCAAAAATAATAAATATATATATTGGTATATATTCTGACATAAGGACCCCCACATTTTGGCTCTTAATGAATTAAATGTACCTTTGTCTAGATTTTACTTTCTTAGAAAATTTTATTAAATTATAGAAAAGAAAAAAAAAAAATCTGACAAGGCTCGAGGCATAATAGTTGCGCCTTTTTTGGCAAATACAGGACTGGAAACCACTGATCAAATCTCTCTTAGTTTCTGAAGTTGTGACGTTCTCACCAAACGACAATGTTCTTATCGTCTTATTTCAACTCTCTTCAATTACATCCTCCTTTACCCTGTTTGCAAAAGTTTTATCAAGAAAGTAAAAAAAAAAAAAAAACTACATTATTTTTGCAAAATTTACTTATTGGAAAATTTACGCAAATGGTGGAACTTTCGCCAAATGAATTCTTGTACCTAATATCTATCAAGCTTCAGCACTAAAACAAATTTCTTTTCCCACTGAAACATTTAATGAGGGATGCCAATATAGCACACTGAATTCATATAAGTCCGCGTTAAAATTTTTGAAGGGCATATACCAAATGAGACCACCTTAGATAGCACTTGTTATTTTAATGTTATCTTCGACACGTTTTCAAAAAAGACTTAGTTTATTTTATTACCTCTTCCATCTGCACATAGATTACAAACTCTAAAATTAGCACGGCTAATATAGAGTTTCCGAACAAATTATAATAAAAGTTCCCAGCATTATTAAAAATTTCTCGTCCAGGTAATAAACAACCTATTCTTCTTCTAACATATTTTACTAATAAGCCATTGTTGTGCCTTGTTAAAACAGTAGTATGATATGTAAATAAAACTCAATCGCTTAGGAAATAAGAGGCTCATTAAACAGTTGGCACAGCGACACAAAGTTGCTGGATCAAGTGCATCGACAGTAACATTGACTCTGCATATAACACGCGACACGCTGCCACGTCGCACGCGCACTCAATGGGTGACATTGTAGATGTCATCAGAAACTTTGCAGACTGTAGGGTTAACTCCCACACATTTATAAAAAAATATAATAAGGTGTTTTGTAACAGGTTACTCATCGAAGCTACCAAAACTTTGGAAAAGCAACAATTAATAATAATATTATTGATTAATTACAGAATACACTTACTACATAAATGAATTATGGCAAGTTCTATGATCAGCTATGTGTCACGAATTGTGATTTTAAGTGTCTAATATATATAAACTATTTATTTATATATGAAACTAGCTGACCTGGCGAACTTCGTACCGCCTTAGCGTAGCTTTGAATTGAATGACGTTGACATTTGTCAGCGCGGTTATCGATGTGGTGTCACAGATTACCACAGATTTTTTGTTTTAAATTGAATGACGTTGACATTCGTTACGTTATATTTTTCAATCTTTCTGAGAGATTTTCTTTATATTTTTTTCCGTAAGAACCTTGTACAGAGTATTAGAAAACTACAAAAAAAAATCAGCCAAATCGGTCAAGCCGTTTTCATGTTATGTCGTGACAACGGAAAACGGGTTTCATTTTTATATATATATAGATACTTAAAATTATTGGCAATATTTCCCGATATTACTCTCAATATCTACATGTTGTGAATAAAATATAATAATACTAATCTCGAGGACGAAGCGCGTAGTATAATTAATGATTAAACGAACTTACCTTAAGTGAAGTTCTATCATAATTATACGAAGCGCTTCGTCCGAAGAGATTAGTAGGCTTTCCCTGCCCACCCATAGTTACCCCTATCAATGCGGCAAATATTGCAAGAATAATATGTCTGTAATAATAATTATAATAAATAAAAATAAGGTAGGTGCACTAAACAAATGAGAAGTGAAATTCAAAATGCAACGAAGAAGGTTTGTAAGTATAACTAACTACCCTCAAATAAAAAGATAAAAATAAAAAAGAAAATCTCAACCATAGTGTAAAGCGGTGTCACTTATGCGTTACTACATGTTGTGAATAAAATATAATAATACTAATCTCTTCGGACGAAGCGCTTCGTATAATTATGATAGAACTTCACTTAAGGTAAGTTCGTTTAATCATTAATTATCTTCGCCCAAATCTGAAATTGTTTATCTAAAGAAAAGTGAGTATATTTGTGAGAGGTGGCTATTATTTTTATCTGTCTTGATTCGTAATATTGGTTTAAGAAATGGCTCAATTATGTGCTCGGAGTCTCCCAACGTGGCCTATAATATCTACCACAGCATCCATTCTCCACGTAGGAGACTTTCTAGAGCTGTTGCATCACCGCCTCTAATCGAGAATCTTATTTATAACCATAGTATAATTATTTTAGATGTTTATTGTAACCACTCTTATGCGATCATCTGAAAGGCAGTGATTTTGAGGACTGCCAAACATTTTACTTTTAATAAATAGAATTTAGGTAAATCGACAACTGTTCGGTACAACGGTAGTGATCCTATCTTTCGCTCCGACGGTCCTGGGTTTGAATTCCGGAAGGAGCAGATTTTTGTGTGATGAAATCGAGCATTTGTACCTGAGTCGTGGGTATCTTTCTATGTCTCATAAATGTTTATCTATCTGTTACCCTAGTGTCCATAACATAAGTCTTACGGTGCTCACTTTGGGCTAGGCTGATTGGTGTAACGTATAAACAATATTATTATTAAATTATTACTAGGTACGTCTTGGATGCAAAACATTTCGGTTTATTTTATTTGTATGAACTATTGAATTAATTAGTGTGTGGATGCTGTGTCGGGCCACGAACCTGGAACAGAGAGGCCGACTGACGGCGCACGGCATACTGTGCACCGCAGGACGCAGCCCCGCTCTACGCAGCGGAGAAACAATTAATTATGCTAATAACAAATAGTTCCGACGCTGCACAATATTAATTTGGTTCTTTTTGCTCTACTACATCGTGTCCAAGGCTCAAACTGCAGCTATACAGCTGGGCGTCCTAAATAAAGTCAAGCGATATTTCACGCCGGGACAGCTTTGAAACTCTATAAAGCTCAAGTCCGATCTTGCATCTAATATTGCAGCTTCCTCTAGGACGGCTCAGCGAAATGCTAACTTGCTGCACTTGATACGATTCAGCGCAGAGCCGAGAGGCTTATTGGAGTAAGCAAATTGGTGAAGAGCAAGCTTCACAGCTTAGCTAACCGCCGCAAAGTTGCCTATCTGTCGGTCTTCTACAGAATGTACTTTGGAGAGTGTGCTCAGAAGCTGCATGTGCCCATATCGCCATCTCCCTTTTTCCATCAGACATTCTGTATTTCCGAGTACTTATAACCCGTCCGTTTTTAGAGCCAGGGTGAATAGGTAGCTTCTGGGTTAGCTCGTTCCACCGTGAATCCTGTCTTGGCCCCCGGGCTTGATTGGGATCAAGAGCGAACTCATTATAAATAAAAAAAAATACCAATATTCAAGTTATACGAGCCACGTACATTGAAGTTCCGCGCACTGCTTATGAATTGCACTATAAGCACTTTATGCATCGCGAGGCATTTAACCATATAACAGTTTTTCCAACCAAGTAGTTGCGAATTCACCATCATACCAATCGCGTGTATTCCATTGCTATCCCAAAACCAATCCATTCTAGTTTATCGTCTCTGTTTTAACATTACCATTGTTTTATTATATACATGATTTGATAATAAACTTTAGTGTTTATTAGATTACTCTTGATTTTACATTATCTATGCCTTCTTTCGAAGTGTACGTGGCTATCCTGTACGTAAGTAACATTGCAAGATCATATTGGAGTCAAAATATCCTTCAATTTTCACTTCTTTCAAAGCGCACGGAATGTGGAGACAATTTTGTAAAATACTAACCATTTTACCCAATCATTACCCAATCGGAAAAGGGTAAGGTAAAGTCAACCTTAGAATTATGTTAACAGTTTTAAAATGTAGCAGTAAATACTATGTTGTAACTGTATTAAATCAACCTAATGGTTTATGCGATATAGTATTATAATAATAATATTTCTCAAATACACACTAATGAGCCTGGCCCAAAGTAAGCACTATAAAGCTTGTGTTATGGATGCTAGGGTAAAGGAAAGGCGTTTGACCAATATTTCGCCTAATTGTAAGCAACGATACGATCTAGGATGTGACGCTCTTGCCTAGAAGACATAGATTCAGGCAAAGAGTTCCACTCTTTAGCGGTACGTATAACATAGATATGTAATATTTATATAAATATATATAGATACCTACGACTCAGGTACAATTTTTTGTATTCATCACACAAACATCTGCCCCTTCCGCGATTCGAACCCGTGGCGTTCGGTGTGATAGACAGGATATCTGTCGTCATCGATAAAATTAAAATGTTAATCTTCTCCTGGAATACGAGTCTTAACGTAATGAAGCGTTGGGTCCAGACGACTCTACATTATGGAGTTTGCATTATATTGTTGCGATGATTCCCGAAATCACAGCGATGCATACACATTATCGGCGCAGTGTTCGTTTTACATCGGGATCGGATCAACGGCGTCATTAGCCGGGCCACAATTTGTGAGACACACCGCGCACCCAGTGATTACCTGCCGCGTGCGCTACGCGCGTACGCAAATCACGGGGAAATAATTGCACCCGCGACCGCCGCTATCATCTCAAACTATACACAATTACTGTCCACCCTCCTACCACTTCTCTCCCACAAACCATCGTCAGCGTAACGCTTCGCTTTCCTTTCGCTTACCTTTTTTGAAGCTCGCCACGCGGCCCCTTATCCACGCTGAGCGTTAGATTTTACCGTTACACGAGAGCGACAGATTTAGTACCGTTACACAATATATATATTGGCCAGCTGCCTCCCCACTTTAACTTATGACATGACGATGCATGACATAAGTTAAAGTGAGAAAGAAAGACAGCGTCATGCATCCACGCCAGTCACTTTTGAATACCCGTTGTAATCAGCTGTTTTGTTTTTATTTTGAATGGGTTGGCTCTTAATCCCAATCAAGCCCGGGGGCAAAGACAGGATCCACGATGAAAGGAGCTAACCCAGAAGGTGCCTAGTGACTTACAGAGGGAGTTCCACTTCTATGTTTTGCGCATTATAAAAAAATATGAAAAGTGCTTGGTGCGACAGGAATAACAACCTCGAAAGGATGTCCGGTGGAAAAAGGGAGATGGCAGTACGAGCATATGCAGCTCCTGAGCACACTTAAATACTTTCTTTTTACAAACAGCGAGGGAGCGATGTACGTGAAATATTATAATGCGCTTGCTCCATGGTACGCGGGAGGTTGTTCTTTGTGCTCATTACAATATTAATCAATGCTTTCACATCGGCGGTATAAATAAGCTCGCGGTATGGGCTTTAATGCTGGTTGCGCAAGAGCGGCTCTCGAACTGCCAAATGATAGAGCCCAGCGACATTGCGCGGCGTGCCGGTCATTACGGGATACATTGTCTTCTGTACGCTGTCATTACGGACGATCGGATCACGTTAATTCACTCACTCACTATGTATATTTTTATGATGATCTAATAAACAGGTTACCCTTATTTAGAGAGGCTTTGTTTCGACAGGCATTTGCAATTTATTGCATTCCGTACGCCAAGTTTCAAAAGATGTTTGACATATGCTAAACCACATTCGTCGTATTGCTACGAAGGCTTTTTTAGCCTCCATTCGTGTGTAGATATTTATGAAGTAATTTGAGAATAGTTTGCGTTTTTATTATGGAAAAATGGAAATATAATTATTGAAGATTTTAATGATTGAAAAATATGGATTTACCAAATGAATATTATACCATATAGATGCAGTGTGTTTCTTCGATTGCGCATTACGCACGTAAAAGTAATAATTATAGGGTAGTAAATCTTATTATATCAAAAATGATTTTTTATTTCATGGAACAGACTTTCTTTTAAAGTTTGTAACAACAAATTTTATCGACGTCGGTTTTAAAAGATGATGCATATTCATTTTACGCAGATAATTTTGTTTAATATTGTTTCTGCCGCGTTAATAGCTATCAATGTCGGAGCGCACGCATATTATCCCGAGAGCGAACAAAGGCCCATAATGGAGATCCCGCGATTTGCATAATGCGATGCGCCTGCGCCGCCAATTGTAAGCATCGCGGCGATAAACGAATTGGCTGCTGTAATTAAATTATAAAAATCACTCGACAGATTGAACCCATTTAATTGTAAATCGCGTTTGGGACAACATAATAGAATATTGCACGTCTTTAAATATTTTATAATAGATAAGACAAAACATATATATTTAGACTAGCTGACTCGGTCACCTATCCTAGGTCCTCAGTTGGAACAAATCCAGCAAAATTACAAAAAAACATCATAATCGGTTGAGTAGTTTCGGAGTTCATTGCGGTCAAACACTGACAGGGAATTTTTATATATAAAGATATCCTAGCCAAAAGTTAGCACTGTAAGGTTTTTGCTATGGATAATAGGAAAACGGATATACCTACATATATGATACATAAATAAATAATATTTATAGAAATATATGAAACTACCTGTGACTCGGGTACAAATGCTCGTATTCATCACACAAACATCTGTCCCTTTGGACTAGTACCCAGGACCGTCGGTGCGAAAAGCAAGATCGCTACCTGTCGCATCAAGCGCTTGTCAACATCTTTCATAATGCGCACAGCAAAGGAGTGGAACTTCCCCCTGCGTCTGTTTTTCCGAGTACTTATAACCCGTCTGTTTTCAAGGCCAGGGTGACCAGGCACCTTCTTGGGCTAGCTGGTGGATTTTGTCTTGGCCCCCGGGCTTATTTGGAATCAAGAGCTAACCCATATTACAAAGAGAAAAAAATCTTTTTTATTGTTGTTAAGTAAAGTTTCCGTTAGCAATAAAGCAAAGAAATCTTATCCTTTACATAATTTTAATCCACTCAATTAGCCCACTACTCACAGCTGTTGACGGTCCGGGGTCGCACCTGTTTACAGTCAGATTAATTTCAATGTTTGCTGACGATAAGATTACCGGTGTGTGCCGCACCGTATCGGCCAACGCCGACTTCACTGACTAATTTACTTATCAACCTGTTATCCTTATTACGCAGAACTTCTCGATAAGACGAATGAATCCTGGTCTATCTGTCCGAATCGCAACATATTGAATTGTATAGCCTTGTTCCACCGTCCCCATTTTTTTATCGGTCAACCAGACTTACAAATAGGCGCCACCGTTATATAGTTGATGTACCGAAGAGTCGCACTAAGTGTTTTGGTTCCAATTTTATAATACGTACAGCAAAAGAATTAAATTCTTTGCCTGAGTTTGAGTTTCCTGACAATTACAATTTAGGGGTCTTCAAGTCGCGAGTGAATGGGTATCTTCTAGGCAAGGGCGTTACATCTTAGATCGCATCATCGCTTACCATCAGGCGAGATAGCGGTCAGGCGGTTACCTATTTACCAAAAAAAAAAAAAGATTAAATCGGAGATGTATGAGCTAGCTACAAACAATGCATTTTTTCCGCGTCATCACTTTATAAGTTGACCCTATTTTCAACCATTACACAAGTAGTACGCATTCATCAACCATACCAAACGCGCACTGATACCATATTTCTTTAAAAGTCATTCCATATTATTAGTCATTTCAAGATACAATATACTTTTTTCACTATAATTATATCTCATCACTTATCGGGGCAGCCCAAACAGGAGTTACTTGGAAGTATTAAAAATCGCGGGAGAATGTCTGTAAAAATGTGCCTCTTTGGAGCTCAATAGCTCTAAAGATGCCCATGTTCTCCAGTGGACGGAAATAGTAAATGGAATAGATGAAAAAAAAATGTCGGAAGATTTTTCGGTAACCAATCTTTTCAGTGGGCTTTTCAAAAGTTGCTCAACCTCCAGAAGTTCCTAACAACGGTTCATCAAAAGTTTTCATTGACTGTCATCAATGTCCTTATATGTTATCAAATGTGCCAAAGCCGACGACACACCGCGTCCGCGCTAAAAAAGGCGGCAGTCACCATTGATGCGGCCCGGGCAATTAAGCCCCCGCTCCCACAGATATTCACGGGCCTGAGAAACTTCCACCCTTTCTTGGCAGACTTTTGACCAAGGGCATTAATTGTACATCTTCTGTTGTTCACTTCGATGAAGGTCAAAGAAATTCTGGATTTCAGTTAAGAACTTTCGCAGCGACTTATTTGGAATGTCCACTCTTTTTACATATATCGGAAACGTGTTTATTTAACTTTGATGTTTTGAATCCTCTTGAGGAGCCGCGTTAATTAAGATAAGTTTACCTTTAGCTTTAAGATGGGACTCGAATGTACTACGCCGGCGCCGTTTTGCTAGGTTAACGTGAGAATAATCACTTAGATACATTTATGAAGTTATACTTCCTTTGGCCAGTTAGGAAAATTATGAGATTAAATTTTTAAGATACGCGCGCACACCGACACTTAAAAGCGACAGGATGAAGTTGGCCGATGATTGTCTCCAGTTTTCGTGAGAACCGATAACTGTATTCAAGTTAGTTACTCAAATATTTATGAATCTATCTATAACACGTGTTTCATACGTAAATAAACATGTTTGTGTTATTTAAAATTATATATGGTGGTTAACAAATAACTTATTCAATATTATAATTTTACGTAATAATCGTATACTACAATTTTATGTAATAAAATCGTTATCGTGATATAAGAGATTTTGATTTTATAAATATTTCAAAGTGCGTTTATTGATTTGAGCTTAACTGTCGGTCTTTTTATCTGCTTACAATATATATATTTTTTAATTATTTTTGAATAAATAGTTTATTTTACTGGTTTTTAATATTTTTATAAATTTATCGTTTTCACAAACATCGAGTATTGACACAAGGCGGGAATTTTTTACTTATTTTTGTTCAGTTACACTAAAGAAACTTATTACGTACGTGCATAATAAACAAACACTGTTTATTTCTTTAAAATGATAATAATAAATCATACTCGCACTAAGATTAGTTTAAATGTGAAGTTAAACACACTCTATATTTAAACAGTCAATATTATTTTCAAGATGAACACCAATATTTGCTGTAGTTTCAAATAATAACAAGTCCAAGAGCTGCAGTTTGCTCGTGCGCATTATTAATGCCGACGCCTGCGCAGCCGCGGCTCCTCAATGAACGTATTGCTCCCGCAAAACCTGTTTAGAACACGACAGAGGGCAACAGATCAAGTTTTCGTCAGCGATTTTTATATGCCAACGTCATTTAGGAGAGACATTTTTGGTCGGGGACTTTCCATTTCAACCATCTAACACCCATATTTCTTAGAAATAAATGTGCTGGTCCAGTGCATTCTCTTTAATTAATGCATTTTAATGCATCCTTTGTTTTTTAGAAAATGAATACTTTAGAAAACCAGTAAAAATCTGCATAATATGAAGGCAGAGTTAATACCAATGCATCTATTTTGAACAATCTTATCTGACTAGTATATTATTCTAGGTGGTTTTGTTATATCCAGGCGGGAACAGGCCACTGGCATCTCAAGCCAAGTTCAAGCTAACAGAACTGGCTATATTATAGCCTTCTCAAGTTCTAAAGCTGTAAGTTCTTATTTTATTTTTCCTAAAAATTTGGCTTGCTTGTAGAAACTAGCCATCGATCATAGGGCCCTTCCCTGACTTTTTAGTAGGTACTTAATAATGATTCGTATATGAGAACTAGCCAAGTCAGACCTTAGGCTTCATTATCCTAAATTATAAGAAGCAACAATATTTTATGTTGTTATAAATAAATTTCAGGACTGACCATTGAACTTGGTACCCATTAAGATCTCCCTTCTTTTGTCGTTGAAGTCGACAACCAAGGCATATATCATAATATTGAACTTGGCTCTAATTTCACTTTTTTTTTTGAGTGCTTAAAATAAACTGAGAACCATATAACAATTATGATAATAAATTATTTCCGTACTAAGCAGAGTTTAAATTAACGATACTTATATTAGAATACCACTTAAACAATTGCTCTCCACGGGACTCGTACCCACGGCCGTAGCTTTTGCAATGAGGGTCACCAATCGGCCCTCAAAAACATTATTCACGTTGCACGGACACTGTTGCTTCTCACTCTCTGAGCTTTGCTTGAGGTCAAGTTGCACCGAACGGTGAGGAACCAACATGTGACGTGCGCGTGAGCTACCTACTGCGTAATTAATTGTAATTGCGGGTTCGATTCCCTCCACTTACGCTCGCTTGGTGCCTCTATTCGGCGAAAACGAAACTGAAACGTCTCTATTATTTAAATCTCTCCGTGTCGGTTCATTTTATATTTCTTACGAAGTACAAAATTAGTATAAATATTTGTCATATATTGACGGCCGCTTGGTGCAACGGTATAGATTTAACCTTCTGCGCCAAAGGTCCCGGGTTTGAATCCCGGTAGGGGATATGTTTGTGTGATGAACATAAACATTATTTAGTACCCATAGTACAATCTCAGCTTAGTTTAGGACTAAATAATTGTTCTAAGTTGTCCAGAATTTATTTTATTTTTATTTCTATGATTAAAAAGTGTCTATCTCTCTATTTTCTATAATATGAAAAATAAATACGTAAAATTACACTAGAAAATATGACAAAAAAAACTTTTCACAGTAAAGCTATAACGTCTCGATGTACATAATTTTAATGGCTCGGTCAAGCTAGACGTCGTTGTCCGCAGTAAAAGACGTCATACATAGTGGTAAGTAACCGTGATAACAGTAACGAGAGATAATGCCGAGCGGGGCGGAGCGGGGCGCTAAATCATTTTTGGCATGAGCGGAGCGAGCGGCGTGACCGCGCCATCTGATAGCGAACTAGCCCACAGCCCTCGGCGAGGACACTCGCCAACCGTAGCACAAGTCACACGCCGAATCAATCCACACCATCCGAAATAAATCGCTCTTTACCACCTTTATTTGGCGCATTCAAAATACTTTCATTTCATATTTAGGAAAAATTACAACATATCATTACAAATTGGTTTGGATATGTAGAGAAGATGGACGAAAGAAAATTAAAATGACAAATATATGAGGCAAATGTGCATGGCAAGTCGGTAACGGCGACCAACACAAACATTCAGGGACCAAATAGAGTATGTTCTGAAAAAGGTTCAGGTCAAAAGTATCCTTAAACGACGAGCTTGTATGAAAAGGCTGATAAAAGTTGAAGAAACTAGAGATGTATATTGGGGTCGTAGTAAGTCGAAATCTGTTTATTTACTTTCTTTGTCTATTCTAGTTATAATAAGTTTTTATTTATTCTTAGGCCTCCAATAGGTTAAAGACGATCCTTGGTGCATCCATCCTACCTATCATCTTCGGGGTCGTGTTGCTACCTCCTCTAACCTTGTTCACTAGCGACGACGACCTTTAGTGCATTATGGCATAAAAATCATTGACCTGCGCATCTGCGAACACACCCTACGCGGTACAAAAGCGCAACAAGTCGCTGAAGGTGTTATTGTACTGGAGTCGCAGACCACTATACGACGTAAGGGCAAAGCTAGTGTTTCGTATGAAACGCATTAAAATATCGACGCAATTAAACTATTAATGAGCTCGCGGGCTAATTAATGTTTAATGTACATTGAGTTCTAATCGAGTGGATCGTATGAGTATAAATCATGTCGAGGTTTATATTAGGGCAGGGTTTTGTTTGGCGCACAGCCTCTCGGACGGCGTGGGGCCGCTCGGCGTGCCTCCAATAAATAAATATAACTAGATTATCAGCGAGCGCCGCGCGAGGTAAGTTACTGCCACCGACGTGCATCGGCAGGTTTACCAGCTTGCTAATACTAAACATTAACATAATCCAAATCCGTTAAAGAAAGTCATTTTAAGTATATTATAGAAGAAAATTTAACAAGCTGACCCGGCCACGCGTTGCTATGGCTCAGTTAAAATAAATTTTATTATTAGTTTTAATTTTTTTTCATTATAAATTAAATTGAAAGCTATCCTATATTCTAAGTCGGAACAAATCCAGTATAATGAAAAAAAAAAACATCAAAATCGGTTGAATAGGTTCGTAGTTCATCGAGGTCAAACAACGTGACAGGGACTTTTAAGATATGAGAAACTGTATAAAAACTCATATAGGCTATTTTGTCTAAACGTGAATCGTCTAGTTCATGCTCTAGTGTACAGACTTTGTTTATATATAATCTGTAGTTTGTAATGATCACAATTGTGTGTTTTATGTCGTCGTGTGATCTGTCAAATGCGACCGAGAGACGCTATACTTCCAAAGCTATCAGCGATCTTGTCATAACGTATTTCTTAGAATTCTTCTTGCAAATGACCGTAACGCTTTAATTTCGGATTTATGTCAAAAAGAATCTGAGTGATCTCTCAATAATCAAAATAACATTATCTTCGCAATTAAATAACAAATCTGCAAAATTCAAAGTTAAAGTATATGAAAGGAGGGAGGATGGGTCTTAAAACAACCATGAAGCCCAGTCCGTAGTTCAAATTGGAGTTTTGGATTGATGGTTCTCGTTTTAACGACATAGTAGCAATATGAAGTACGTTTTATAGAAGTCCAGGTCTGTATTAAATATTGTTGTTATATAATCTTGGGAAAACATTCAAAAAGATATTCTAGTGTGTATACTAATAAATAGAAGTAGCCCCTACCTACCGTGGCGGGCGCGCCAACGCGCAGCAATATTCAAACTCGAGCGTTTGCTTTATGGCACTATGGGCACTTGCAATTACAATACTGCGCCCGCGCCGCCACCGCTCCGCGCGTGAGAAGATCCGCGCCTTTATTGCAGCTCGGGCGTAACGCACTCACCAGCCTGGCCGATCAAATCTCACCCTTATTACGATGCGGCTAAGCATTACTCCTCTGCTGCAAATTATCATTGCAGGAAACAGTGCTAAATCGTTGAACGTTTACACAAATATTATTTCTGGAAATAAATTCGCATTGCAACTGCTGAGGTGAGTGCTGTCCGTTTATATGCACTTTGTTTATGTCAGCAAAAGTGGTATTAAAATTGTATCTGTTGTTTTATACATAGGTCACGCTAAAAGTTTTCGGGATTGGTCACTAATCTGAAACCGAAACCAACTAAAAATAGCACACATGCAAATACGAAATAAATGCTTTTTTTTATTTTTATAAAAATTATTATTATATTGATTTGGAGAATCGTCGCAGCATGAGTAGTGACCGGTACGATCATTTTTTGCTGAAATTTATTGACGAACAGCCGAAGGAATTTTAAAAGGTGAAAAACGTAGAACTCGTGGTCCATACTGCATACAGTTCCGACCTGA
The DNA here is from genome assembly GCA_927399485.1 of Calamotropha paludella. Classification (NCBI taxonomy): domain Eukaryota; kingdom Metazoa; phylum Arthropoda; class Insecta; order Lepidoptera; family Crambidae; genus Calamotropha; species Calamotropha paludella. The sequence goes on along the minus strand of OV656806.1, from coordinate 288,284 downwards.
CTTTTTTCTGTTCCCGAAAATTAAGAACCATCGTTATCATAGATTCATCAACAGAAAAAGCTTGGGAAGAGTATGAAAAACATGTTACCCAGATTACGTCTTCGTATTCATGTGAAAAAATGCATTAATGCAAACGAAAAATATTTTGAGAATCCCTATAGTAATTTTTGTATTCAATTTTAATTTCTTTTATGCGTGCCACGTAAACATTCGCTAATGTTAAATTTTCTTTACTTGTAAACGTAAAAAAGGGTATTTAAAGAAGACAACATCAAAGCTACATGTGTTCCAATGAATCGACAGCATCAATGAAGGGCTCGTAAGCACTAACTACGGGCCAATTTCCCATCCTAAGCATTCCTAACCGCAGCGGTAAGTAAAAATACCGACAGCTGAGTCGCAGTCGTTAAGAAGAAGGCAAAAAGAGCGCGCGTCGATTTTAAATCAGTCGGAGGCAAATGACAGGGCAGTGATTATGGCAATTAAAGCATTGCGGGGAGGGGGCAAAAAGTGCGCGCGCGCATCGCTGCTCATACATATGCGCGCCGGTCAGCGCATTCCGTGTCGGGAATAGCCGGGATGTCACCCAATATGAGTGGCATGATTCCGAGCTTGAATCGCTGCCCATTGCCACTGTAGCTCGCCCGCCGTCAAATGCAGCTGCTGCTTGAGAACAAAGCTATATTTACATGAAAACTTATGTATATCATTTGTTCCTACTTAGGACATGGGATAGGTTTAATTTTAATTTATAACACAGTAACGCGTGGCCGGGTCAGCAAGTATACTATATATAATACCTGATTTTGGTTACCTAATTAATGGATGACCCCTTATAGAAAACAATGTGATCACCACACGTGGCCGATTCAAGGAAGAGCCCATTATACGTGTTCGTTCGTTGCTCCGTAAAGAGCGGTGATATAAATTCGATCGCGAAATCGAATCGGCGAATTAGAATCGAGTTTTTCTCGTCCGGTTCCAGGTGGCATTTCCTCGATTGTTATGCGTTTGGTTTTTGCTTGTGGCAATTGCCGCGGGCGGTGCGGTCGCCGCGTTTTGTTCCCGCCCGTGGGAGCCGTACAAGCCGAGAAGTCACAGCGCGATCTAATCGTGGATGCTGCTCGAATGTATGATTCAATATCGAACATATCATATCGACTCTACGACTGAGCTCTACGTGTCGCCATTTCTAATGAAAGCATTGCTCTCCCATTCAATTTCATAAGCGCATTGACTTTGCGAATTACACTGGCGGACGCTATCTCAGGGGCGGTTGCGTTGGCGCAGGTATTTGTCTCTTATATGTACTGTGTTTCCGGCTCACACTTATACTACTAAAATATATTGTTATGAGCTGCGGGTTTTGGATCAATCAATCAAATGTGATTCATTTCATTTCATTAATTTATTCCGAGATTTATTTAATTTAATAAGTTACAGTGTAAAACCTTCAGAATTAAGTTCTAAAATAAAACAAGTTCGCTTATTAACTTCAATTGTCAAAAGTTGACAAAATTATCTCTTCAATACTGTCGCAAAATATCCCAGTCGTGTGCGTAAATCGTGTTTACAATAGACCAGTAACTTGTTGAGGTCGCTTATTAAATCACTCTACAATTACCCATTTTTCATAACTTTCTTTAAATTACGGTGAAAAAAGATGCAAGCGAGGACGCGAGCAGGAATCTTACGACATAGAAATCTATTGTACATTTGTGTTCATGCAAAAAATATACTTAATATAATAAATGGACGAATCACGAGAACCACATTTCAGATATTCCTGAGCGATTCACGAGCCGTCTTACCTTTTTATTACTAGTCGAATGTAGAGCGTATCTGAATGATTTTAAAGTACACGTTTTCTCAGCAAACTTCAAATACATCTTTAAACAAAAATTTGTTTAACTATTCAAAAACTCTTGACAAAGGTAAGTATTTGGCAATAATATGTTTTGTTTCCGATGAATCGCCGTATTAGGGACTTTATGGAAAGTGGTAAGCACGAATCGTGCTCACTCAACTGCGGTTCCATGACGTATTAACTTCACTACTAACTCCATTCACTAAATATCCGTTTGTTTCACCGGAAACATTTCCACAGATATGGAACACGGACACATAACACACCTACTTAAACCCGTCCATAAAGTTATTAGCTAACGGACACATAAGTCGATTTTTATGACGTATGGACGAAATCACGGTAACCCCGCTCTCGAATTATCCATCACATATTTAAAGAAATCATTGCAAGAAAAATTCTCAGTCTCAGCTGTCAAGCGGGACAACGGGAAAACATATAGCAAGCGTACAAACCCCTCGTCTTTTGGCGATAAATAAGCTACTAAGACTTTAACTGACCAGCCGAATTTTTATTCGACGGGTTGCTGTGGCTCAGTTATTATAATTTGCAACATTTGTTTTAAATTATAAATTAAATGAAATGTTTCATATGTCCTAAGTCTGAACCAATTTAGCAAAATGGAAAAAAAACATAAAAATCAGTTGAATAGTTTCGGGGTTCTTCACGGTTAAGCACTGTGACAGGGAAATCAATTTATATAGATATGTTATAGCAAAACCTTGGAGGGTTTTGATTAGATAGAATCTGGGAAAGGCTTGTCGCGATTTGGAATAATAAAGTGTTATTATAGATAACTAGCTTCCGCCCGCGGCTTCGCCCGCGTGGTGTTTTGATAAAAAGTAACTTATGTTCTTTTTCAGATTTCAGACTATCCACATCCAATTTTGTAACAAATGGCTCAGCAAATAAGCTGTGAAACAAATATTTACACAGTTACAGTAAATTAATTTGAACATTAATGATTATATTAAAAGAACGGTATAGATTTGGGTATAGCATTTGATTAAAAGCGAGTAGGTATGTTTAAAAAAATTAAAAAATATCTGTTTACAGTAGGTATGTATTCCATTAAGTGGCAGAAAGTACCTAGGAAAATTTATTGGTCCCTTATGTCCAAGAGACACTTTACAGGGGCCAGCGTCACGTTTGCTGTTTTGTTATTATTTGTTAAAATGTGGAGATTGTTTGGACTCGACACTCGCGAGCAGGCCACGTACAGTTGGCCATGCAAAAAACAGTTTTTCTCTAAATGGACACCTGCTACTTTAAGTGTTTGATCCGTTCCGTTCCGTTCGAATTTCGGGAATTCCGTTTGTAGACTTTCACCCCCACAGTGGTAAAAATTTCAAAATGCTAGAACAAACGATTTTTGTTTCTTATTTAGTGCCTAAATACAAAATGTAATGTTTTTATCTTCAAAATGACGAACTTCATACAAACTTTCAACCCCTATTGCATCCCCTCACAGGTCGAAATTTCAAAAACGCTACAACAAATTGTTTTTTTATTTCTTATCAAGTTCCTAAATATTTTTATCCCCAAAAATGACAAAATCCCATACAAACTTTCAACCCTTATTTCACCCCCTCACTGGTCGAAATTTCAAAAACGCTAGAACAAATGTTTAATTATATCTTATCAAGTGCTTAAATATAAAATTTCATGATTTTATCTTTTAAAATTAAGAAATCGCATACAAACTTTCAACCCCTATTTCAACGTCTTCATCCCTTTTTTTCGCAATAAAAGGTAGCCTATGTTCTTTCTCAGGGACTAAAGATTGTCTGTGCCAAATTTCATCAAAATCGGTTGAGAGGTTTAAGCGTGAAAGCGTAGCAGACAGACAGACAGACAGACATAGTTACTTTCGCATTTATAATATTAGTAGGGATATCAACCTTTTTATTTAATTTTTTATAATAACTTACCTTAGATCCTGTAGGAATTATAGTTCTGAACTCAGAATATTGAGATCTTACACTTTCGCGCTCATTACGCATTTGAATAAAACAACTTTTTTACGGATTTGCGCATAATTTATTTCATATTTATATTTATTTAAAATTTTAACAGTTAGGAACGTGCCCGATTAAAATATTGTGAAGGTGGTAGAAAATATATGACGACCATTGCCTTAGTCATCCTGTGATCACGGCTCCTGTAAAGGAGTAGAAACGTCATAATTAAATATAAAATAAATTGTTTTATTTAAATATGATAATAGAATACCAAAATATTACGGGGAACCCAAACATAAGCGAAATAATTGGAGCGTCGACATGCGTCCGTATAATGAATACTGCATTTATTGAGTGGCCAAAAACCGCGGCTGTGAGGGGCCGCAAAAACGCGCGTTCCAACCGCCCACTCTCGTTCCCCCCGAGCCATTCATTCATTCAATCGAGATGATTAAATGTTAATTTACTACGTGGTTTATGCTTCAATGTTATCACAAAACATATAAATGATACATGATTACATGATAAAATTTAATTACTACTATTTTTGTTTTCCTAATTTTTCTTCGTGAAAATTTCTTTCAATATTTGTCAACAACATATGGATATGGGTTACGTGTAAATTATATTTAACGGGCGAAGTCAGGGCTGGAAGAAAATTATTAAGTTTATTCGACAATAGCTTTGGCCGAGCGGTGGTGACTCTACATTTAAAGCCCAACGGTCCCGTGTTTGAATCCCAGAAGAAATGTTTGTGTGATGAGTGTACGAGCATTCGCATTCGAGTTATAGGTATTTATATATATATATTTCTATAAAAATACATATTAATGTGTCATATACACATGTATGCCTATCCGTTTCAGAAAAAAACAGAGCTTAACAGTACTTATTTAGGGCTAGGTTGATGTAAATATAAGAAATAAAAATAATAATTATTATATTTCTGTATTACAGTTTTTATTGGCTTAGCAAAAATGTTACTTTGTACATAAGAAAAGTTCAAAGCTGTTAATAATTTCGGTATGAATCCATAGGATACAAACAATATTTTGTTAAAGACCCGTTAATGCGTATCAAAAATGTGTCGACAATGAACTTTACTTACCCTGTGTCCACAGGCGAGATACAAACCCTCACCGTTCGCTATCCATGCGACTGCGCAGACAACACGTCGCCAAGATAGTAATTAAACTAATGCCTTTTACTATACCCGGTTTAAATTTGATGATGTCTCTGTCTTTATTGAAACACAAAAAGGAGACAGCACCAATTCCAAGCAAACTTTAACTTAAGTCCACATTTTTATAATAAGGAGGTAAAAATTTAAACTCATCAATTCACTGGAATTTTGTAATATTTTTTCAATATACTTACAAATATTTTTGTAATTTTTTTGCGTTTCCAAGTTTATTTAAAAAATATTAGAAAAAATTAACTAGCCTCAGGATTCAATCGGAACCCGAATCTTTATTCTCTCACGCGAGTTCTGTTTTAATTGAGCTGCCAAGATTTTGACGAATACTATCGCCATTTTTATGTATATCCTAGGTATATCTATAACATTGTATGTAAGACTAACAAGTGACAGACAATTGATAAAGAAGAAACTGCTGTGTAATATGAGTATATCCAAAATTTGGTGCATTACAGATCGGATTAGAAATAATAATCATAAGATACTATTTATACACGCATAATATGATAGGGAAATATATACTTGCAAAAAAAAACTTTCAACTTGATAGCTTTAAGACTAGAGTCTTAATCTTTCTGATGTCGCCATGAAGTGAGTTCTATAAACGTATAGCCGTAAAAAAGTTGTTTTGTTTAAAAATGTTGAATTCATACGATTGCACTTTTTCTTGCCCTACCTTTGATTTGACCTCCGTCTGGCCAAGGGAATTATTCTAATTCTAAAAAGGAGAGTGATAGAATAGCCCGTGTCGTCGGCGAGCGGTCGGCGGGCCTTTGTCTCGAGCGGCGCGGCCGCAGCAAAAACTTCATTAGCCGGCGGATGCCGAGCGCGCCTCGGCCGCATTTAAATATCATCGCCACTCATATTTGAGATGCCCCTGCGATGCACACTCGTTATCTTCACTTTTGTCTACATTTCTTGTGCGTTGGAATAAAACATTTCCAATGGGCAGCCGCAACAAAGTTACATAACTTTTCGCGTCGCTAAGTTAAAATGGCGATATTGCTTGCATAACTGATGATGGTTGAGATAGAAAGGTACTCAAGTGGCGACCACGAACTGGACGATGCAGGATTTGCAGCCCCTTTACTAAATGCACCTATGATGACCTGGTGAATATTGCGGGAAGACGACTGCTGCAAATTGCAAACAGCCACTTCCTGGCAAAAGCCTATGTTTAAAAGTGGACTCATAATGGCTGATGATGATGTTAAACGGGCAGCACCTTCAATCCAATCTTATTATTTCAAGGGCTATATTTTGATAGATACTATATTATAATGAAAAATTAGAACATGTTCAGTTATAGTTTCGTGTCCATTTTACTAGTGACATTGCCCTATAATTGAGTAATTATTTAGTTGAAAGATAACCAGGGATAGATGGACGCCTCCCCTGAAATATGGGAAGAAGAGAGTTTTCCATAATCTTCATGCTTGGCTGGTGACCAGGAGAATACAGTAATATTCTATTATTCGGAAAATGCTTCAAGGGTTGAAGTCTCGTTTATTTCTATTTAATCCTGATGTTGACTCGGTTTTAACCGCGTTATCAGGAATAGGGTCGAATTGTCAAGATTTAAAAACAATAAAAATGACAATATACATGAATTATTTAAGTTAAGACTGCGTCGAACATAAATGACAAGCGCCAATTAGGTATTTCGCCGTGCGAGCGTTGCTGTGTGCGTGAATTGCAGGCTTCACGCACACAAAGAACGCTCTCATGTGTGGCCGTTGAAAAACAAAACTTGGCAACTTACATTTGATTTGATTGATAGTAAATAGATTCCTTGTACGTTATTTTTACTTCAGCTCCATGCTTTTTTCTAATTTGGTTTGAATTGAAAACATGTTATGTAAAAATTTCAATGAGAAATCTATTTAAGAATTAAAACTATTTTAATACGGATACGGATAAATTTATTTTAAATCTATCAATGTATTTTACATTTCAAAATTGTCTTTGTACATTATGAAAAATAATAATAAATAATTTAGTGCAGATTTTTATATTATAGATCAATTCAAACAGTAGGTAGTGTAATAATAAAAATATATAAAAATATTTTATTATTTTAAGTCATACTAAACAAACATTAGTATTATTAACTTTAAGCCGCGGCGTCGCTCGCGTTAATGTGGGCTACCGATTAAAAAGTTATAATTCTATCCCTTGGGTAAAGTCCATATTTCTAGATAAAAGATACTCTATGCACTTTTCTATACCCCGGACGAGGTGTACGCAAATTTTCATGATAATCGACTGAGTAGATAAGGCGTGAAAGTGTAACAAACAAACTCACTTTCGTAATTATAATATAAGTTAGGACTATAAGGTTTTTACAGGTGTAATATATAGCCTATTTTTGCACTATACCAGTTCTTACCATATACTAACTTTCATCGAAATCGGTAAACCTGTTCCTGACTTATAGAAGAATACACAGATAGACAGATAGACGAACATTTAAAAATATTAAAATTGGTATCAGTGAGTCATAACATAAAACAAATATTGATCCTAAAATTTGTCCGAAAAAATAAATGTACAGACTTTACCTACATATTCATATAGTAGTACATATAGATAACAAATCTATTCATCATTAGATAATCTTCTTCTTTTCACATTTTTTGCATTTTTTGCTTCTTTACGTTTATTTTTCTTAGCAGTTAATGTACGGGCATTGATTGCTTTTAAAATATATTGGGGCTCTTTGATTTCCATTTGTCTGTCCAATCTTGAGTCGATAATTTCCGGCAGTAAGCAGTCAAAGTAGAACATTTTTAGTTTATTTTCCATCATAGTCCAAAATGCTTTGTCTTCTTCTATTATTTCTGTAATCATATCTATATCAGTCCAAACAGCAAATATACATATTTTTCTTTGCGTTATATGAATTTGGCCTTGTGCTTGAAAATACCAGTCGTGATTTTTATTTATATGTAAATTACCTCCTTCATCTATATTCCAGAAAGTATTTTTTTTTTCTTTAACAGCATCAACTATACTTTTGCCCTTTGCGGAATATGGACATTTTATTTCGACAACTTTATTATCCTCGACCAGCCCATCTGGGCTTGCTCCTAAAAACGGAAAGTCTTTGTCGATAAATAAACCGCAACTTTTAATAGAGACTTTCAAATGCAATTCTAGTTGCTCACGTGCAAGATGTTCGTGGTTTTGACCGTGTTGAATTGACTTAACATGATCTAAATTTTTTTCCGTCACCAAATTTTTCACTAATGGACCACATTTGATCAACCTACGCTTGCATACTTTCCCAAACACTGATGCTGTAAGTCGAAGTTTCCGTTCCTGACGCCATTCAATGGATTCCGCTTGTAAAATGGTTCGTCTCTCTAGTGCATGCCGATCTTCGGCAGACAATGTTAACCGTTTTATATGCTCATTTACAGCAAAATCATAGTCTTTTGTACTCAGGTCGGGCTTTTGGCAAAATTCACCGTAGTTTTCATCGGCCTTTTTGGATGCATTCCTACTACGCTCTGTGTTGGTAAAAGTTGGTGGTTGTTGTAGTTTACGTGTAGCGGATGCTAATCGTTTAGCATTTCTTTTTTTTTCGAGAAGCTTTATCATCTTGCTTGGGCTTCTCAAAAAAATCCTTTTACTGAGGTACGTACAAGGTTGTTTAGTGTTGAAACTGACTACTGATGCAGCACAGCGTCCCGAATAAGATTGCCGGCCCGAATAATTTATGCGTTTACCGCCAATAAATTTTGCAATCACGCTATTAAAAATCTCAGCTATGTTACTATTTACATTGTATATCAAACTTTTTGCGTTATTTACTAATCTTGAAAGAAATTTCATTATTGCGGAAAAAATGAAACCACCCTCTTTACTTTTCATTGCCGGCACAAAATTTTCTTTACAAGCATTTTCACTGGAATTTTTACAATAGTAGTTTTTACAAAAATCATGATCGCCAAACACGTGATTTGGAGAATTCAACAAATCTTCTTTCAGTTCTAAGACTTTTTGATCGAAAGTTATATTTTCTTGAGAATTAATATGTTTTACAGCCCCAGTAACAGCACGCCTCAATCTCATAATGTTACTTCCAACAGTTTTCCTATATTTTAATGGGTAGCTAGTAGTCCTAGATAGCTCATCTAACTTCGTGCAATAGTTTCGCAATAAGTGATTGGTGCACTCAATTTTCTTAACTAATAAATTTCCATACGGTTTTGCTCTTTCTATATTTCGATGCGTGCTTGAATCACCGTCGGCTATCAGTCTAGAATAAATTAGACCGTGAGTTTGCACTGAAGATTTAAATCCTTCAACGAGTGCTGCAGCTTCCATACCACTAGAGGAACCTTCATAGTTTTTGAAGCAAATGTGCTCAGGTATCGTCTTTTTTTGTTTTTTGCTCTAGTACAAACCATGCAGTACTTATTTTTCACTGCCATATATAAAACTTTTTTCGTCCTGTAGCCAATAATAACCGCCGCACCCGATAAAGCATTGTAATTTTTTCTAGATGACCTCTTTGACCAGCATGCGTCCGCTACCACAGTTATCATGGGAACTCCATGTGAATCAACGTCACCATTGCGCACAGCTATGTCATATTCCTCTTTAGCTGCGTCTGCCATGCTTTGCTCTTTGGCCAATTCCCAAAGCTTACAAACCTTAGTATGGCAATTTGTAAACAATTTATCACTCATACAAGGTATATCAAGAGAAGCCGCAACTTGTTCCAGACCAGAAAACCCCGCACCTATAGACATAAAGCTACTTACTGCGTTATCATTGAGATTGAGGTCTGCGGAATTTTCTGGAACTTTACAACTTTTTATTTCAAGCTTTATATTGCACATTTGACAAGTAAAATGAAATTTTGAAAGGAGCCCTTTTCGTGTCTCTTTGATCATTTTCAAACAATTCAGGTTGCAACCAAAGGCAGTGTTATGATTTGCAATATTTTGAAATTGCTTATAAATATACGCAAAATCGACTACTCTGTTGCCACCTGCCACAAAATCTTCTTCTTTTTTATCGATTTCGTTCTCTATGATTATTTCAAAATTATCTTCATCTTCGTTTAGTGTAATCTGAAATTAATTTAATATGGTTGGTCAAAAACATACAACAAAAGAACTTAATCAAATCACCGCAACAATCAAATATTTTTACTCATTATTAACTGGGTGTTTCTCAATCAAAGTACATAGTACACAGTTTCATATTTTAATGGGAGTGTGTACTGTCAACACAGCTAAAAAACTATGCGCCCATATTACTTGTACTATTAAAAATCTCTATCTCTAAATAGTACCTAATTAAAAACACATCTGACAGATTCCAGAAAAATCATATTTAGATCATAAACTAACATTGGAAAGTTTTTCGCGTTGCTGTACTTGTACTTTTACATCTGATTGTTCTTCATGTCCATAGTGTCTGACTTTTTTGGAGTTGGGTGTAAAATTCTCCTTATTTTCTTGTACATTATTCTTTACTACTGACCTAGGGTAAACAATAAAATATTGACAACAAATAATGAACCTGCAATGATATTAATAAATGGAATCTTATTTAAAATTTCATATAATATCCTTTAATATTAGAATCAATCTAAAACTAGGAGATGCTACGTTGTACGCACATACCGATTTTGAAGAACAGTTTTTTTCTTGAATTGGTTTCTTTTCTTAGTGTAATACCTCTCCTTTCGCTTTCCCATTTTGCTTAATGCTATAGATATATCCTAAAATAATAGATGATGCTATAAAACTTATGTAAATACCTAAAATTGAAACTCATTCAATTAACGAAATGGGTTACAAGATAGAATTCATTAATTGATATAGGTAGTGAAATTAAATTTAAAATATTGTAAATGTCACATACCTTGTTTTTCTATACAGTAGAGTGTGCTAAAACAATAATTCGCGATCGATGCACTCGCTCTCAAAAGTGACGTGTGGACGCTCTGAGCTCTCGTGGAGGACTAAATTGTTGTTGGTTTGTGCGCATGTATTTATAAGCCACAAGGCGTTCATAGAAATTTTGTATGAAGAATTCGGAGCGTATTTTTAATAAAATTTTATTAAATATTTGAGGCATTTTAATAAAAATATGAGCCGCAAAATTTCAAGGTTACATATTAGAGATTAAGTTTTATCAATATTTACAAAATATTTCTATGTAAAAATATTCAATATCCACTGAAACCCAGCACACGTTTTGTAGATATTTGTGCAAATTTAGATGAGTCTTTTATAACAATTATACCATATTTTATGTGTTTGCCTCGCAAACATTAAAGACACTTTATCCATGGTAATACTCATGTAAATTTTTACTGTTTAAATAGAATATTTTCGTTAATATCAACCTAACCGTAACTGTCCTTTTTTCGCTTTTTGTTCGACGCAGTCTTAAACACAATTTTATCGTTAAACGCATGCGGTGTTTACTTTTGATTTGTAAGTAAGCATATCTGCGCGGGAAGCAAACTCGAGACGCCTCAAATAGGTCCATCGATCACTCGCTCGCTATTCCTGTCCGCTCTACTTTCAAATTGTATTTACGCCGTTTTATTGCAACTGTTTCAACGGAGGCATTACCCTTCGTGCTCTCCGTTCTCCACTGTCCGTATAATTTTAGCTATCCACCTATTGGTCGAGATTACAGGGTCTGTTCATAATATTACAATGAAATTGTATTTAATAACGGCCACTAACCTCAACATCAGAGCAAAGAGATAGCTTCATATAAGAGTCACATATGTTTAATTTCATATTGTTTGTGTACGACGCCTCTCGCACAGTTGGTCCTGGGCTCGAATCCCGAAATATATCCCAGTTGCTAATTTGATGAATACGAGTTTTTGTGAGTCATGGGTATTTATATTATACTTCTATAAATATTTAATACCTATGTATTATTTATGTATGTCTATCCGTTACTTTAGTATTAACACAAGCCTTACTTTCTTTGGGCTAGGCTTATTGGTGTGAATGTAAAAGAAATATTTTATTTATTTAAGCTTCATTGCACATTAAAGTGTATGCATCGCGGACTTAATACCATTAGACATTCTCTACCAGTCAACCGGATAGTTGAATACAGACATAGTAAAAGGCTGCGCATACTAATTGTATTTAAAATCATTGTGACCAACCAAAAACTGTCAATACAAAGAAATAGATATTGACTCGTGTCTGGGTGATATTTCTGAATCCCATAACATAAGTGCTTAAGCTACTTATCTTGTTTTCAGAACAATATAGGTATGTATCGGAAGACCAACAGCAAAATTTATAATAATGGTAAAAAATTTAACAGTTGACAATTTATAAGTCCTCACCAATAAAAACAGTTTAAAAATTATTGTTTAGGACTTAAAAACGTCTATTAAGCCATGTTTAGTACTTAAAACGCATTTCAAAAGGTACAAAGTAATCACAAATACACTTTACAACATTTTTCCTTTACAAAGCTATGCTGTTATTAAAAATAAGATTTCACATTTGTGTATCTAACACGAAAAAAGTAGATGCAATTAAAAAGCAATGAATTTACCGACCCGAAGCGCATACTTATAAAGTCATAGGTCGGATATATTTCCCTAATGCTTATAACAACAACGTTTCGGAAGCCTCCGAATACAGCGAGAGACCGTAATGGCCGCCCGCGGGGCTTGTTACCCTTAATTTATAACAATTATCGCCGCATCCACACAATAGTTAAATTCGGGAACACCTTTATTAATAGATACGCTGCATTTTAGAATACCACAAGGCTAATATAGGCTGTATTAGAATTGATGAAGGTTCGTTATTGTGCGGCGCTACTAGACGCAGCGGTGGCGTTATTAAAAACGCATTAGATGAGTATGAACAGCGATCACGAAGATATTTCTAATTCCTAAACGCCAATCGCTTAGTGAGACACTCATGGATACGACGTTATTTTAAAGCGATACACAGTTATTATTTTAACGTTAGATTACTTGAGTGATCCAATTACTTTTTTATAATATTGATTTAGGCATAATGCAACAGACAGACGGGCGGAAATACTCTCATATTTATTACATAATCTTATATAGAAATATGTCATTAGGAATTCAAAAAATCAAAATACATTACTATAGCTTGTTCCAACTTAATCGAATGTATATTATTTCGATGTTGATAAAACGATACAAGCTCATAATAGAAGTTGAAATACGTTTGTAAAATTCGACGCGTCTGCCAGCGTATCGGTAGCTCAGCGGTCGGAGCACTAGCCCGGATAGCGAATGATCGTGGGTTCGAATCTCACCTAAGGGCTCGGAGGCTTGATTATTTTTAAAGACGTATTTTATAGAAACAAAAAATAAAATTAAAATACAATATTAGTATAGTTTCAAATGTGTGTGTGTGTCATTTGGCGGAAGTCCATTTCCATGTACAAAAAAACCTTAATTTTTGTGGAAGTAAGGCAGATACTTCTATTTTAAGCTATCCGGATCTTGATAGTGACAGGTTGTGGGTTCTAGTTCCGCCTCCTCAGTGACGCCTGTAATTAATTGATTATGTTCCGGAATAATATCTATAAATATAAAAATCTAGAAGTTAAATGCTTATTCCTTATTGACGTTGTGAACACACACGTTACGCTATTCGGGCAGCTGCGCCAATGAAACATTTGGTCAACGCACTTGTGTTTTCATAGTAAGATCGTCTCATGAAATCCTTACTAGTCCTTACTAATATTATAAATCGGAAAGTGAGTTTGTTTGTTTGTTTGTTTGTTCCGCTATCACGCCGTAACTACTGAATCGATTGCTTTAAAATTTTGCAGATGTAAAGATAAAAGTCCGGATTAAATAATAGGGTACTTTTTATCCTGGAAAAAATTGATATTCCCGAGGAAAAACAAAAATATTGTTTGCTTGATGGATGGATTGTAGATGGCGCTGTGTGTCGATTAAAACAACATAAAATATTGCAAACGAATATAAACATGTAAATTTAGAAGCTAAATGATACGATAATGATTCCACGAAAATGAGGAATTCCCGAGGGATGACGTACAATTTGTTTTATCGTCTAAACTGTTTTTTTTACATCTACTTATATGTTTTAAACGAATATGAACATGTAAATTTTGAAGCTAAATGATACGAAAATGAATCCTCGAAAATGAGGAATTCTCGAGGGATGACGTACAATTTCTTTTATCGTCTAAATTGTTTTTTTTACATCTACTTATCCTGAAAACACTAAAGTCAACGAATTACTAATTGGTATAAGTATTAGTTACGTTATTTAGTTCTTGAGGTATGCGATAGATGGCGCTGGTTGTTTTTTAAAACATGGTAACGATGTGTTTTTTAAAATACGTAAGAAGTGGAATGATAGCTTACGCTATTTAGTTCTAGAGGTATGCGAAAGATGGCGCTGGGTGTTTTTTAAAACGTGGTAACGAAGTGTTTTTAAGATACGTAAGAAGTGGAATGAATTATATGATTTTTATATCCAGCGTTACATCGCGCTTCTTAGATTTTTCCGTGGGAATGAGACGTTTTCTTATAGTTGTGCTTTATACCGCAATATAACCGAATTCCACGCGGGCGAAGCCGCGGGCGGAGAGCTAGTAATAAATAAACGAATAAATCATAATATTTGTTACGATCATACCAATTAGCCCAACCCAAAGTAAGCACTGTGAGGCTTCTTTTATGCTTAGTAGGGTAACGGATAGACATGCATATATATATATACGTAAAATTATATATAAATACCCATGAATCAGATACGACCGTTTTCTACCATCCAAACATCTGCCCCCCGTGGGACTCGAACCCAGGACCGTCCACCACATCGTCTTTGAAATCATTAGAAGATTGCACTGTTGCTTCTGTTTGCATTTATAAGGAAACACCTTTGTAGGAAAAGATTTAAATAAATATCACACAAACATCAAAAAATAACAGTGCCATCTAGGGACGCCCGAAAGAAGTGAAATTATATATAGTTTTAAGAGAAAAAGAGATAAAAAGCCACGCCAGCCACGCAGACTGACATGAGTGAAAGCGAGACAGAAGGCCACGCACACTGAGGTGGGGAGGCAGCTGACTCCTATATATATCGGTAACGGCACTAAATCTGACGCTCTCGTGTAACGATATTGAATGGGGCCCGAATGTGCATATAGAAGCTTCGCTGCAAAACAATGATAAGATAAAAGTATTAAATTATGCTTAAGTAGGAATACATTTGTCTTCATTAACTACGTTCTTGACGTTCGATCAAGCGATTGCGTCTAATATAGCTTGATAAGACACCGAGTGATTAGATTGTGTTCTTTAATAAAAATGCAAAATTTGCATAACTAACTGAAGATAACCGAAAATGGCCGATGGAGAATTTCAATGAATAAATTAGACCATCGACGGATTTAATGTGTTCTACACAAAATTATGGCGTTCATCACTAAACGGTTTAAAATTAAAGTAGATTGAGATACAAAATTACTTGTAATTTAAATAATATTTATTAGAATTCGTTTCTTTATCTCACAGCAATCCTATATATGTATCTCATATCATCCAAACGGTTCAACAGATTTCTATAAATAAGGTATGTTTTTGATTCGTAACAGCCAAAGTATTCTTAGATAGGTGACGTCAAAAAAGCAATATGGCCGATTTTAGACGCCATATTGTTTTATTTTAGAGTATCACATATTTTGGTTTTGTGTAGGTGTTTTAAAAATATATATACAGATTCTTAAACGAGTTTGTGACGGAGTGCCGCCGGAGAAATAAAAGCACTCAAGTCGCTTAAGTTTTGTATTTATGAAATTAAGGCACAACTGAAACAATTATATAAAAAAATTTAAATTACACTGAATACAAAAACAATTTCACATTTATCACTAAAAACATATTATAAAAGGTAGGGCTACTTACAATAGTCCCTTAAAGAAACTTATAGACTTATAAACAGGAACTGGTGGTACAGAATATATATACAGGAAAACTTGTGAATTATGCTTATGAGCTTATTATACTTGTGAGCTTATTATAACTGCTCAGCACTATTAATATATTTAAATAATTTGTTATCGGTGAGTCAACCACTCTACGCGCTGACTCTGGTAAGAATAAACTTCGAACAATACAAATAAAAAGAGACAGACAGTAAATTTAAAATAGGAAAAGAAAATATGAAAAATGGCCAGAGAAGAGTGCAATGAAAGCAACGAGTCGCTAATATAGCTATGGCGCCTCGTTACAAGTTTAATATGCAAAAATGCTAAACAAATTTTTGTGATAAATTATTTTAATAGAATAATACAGCAGTTATCCTGCGCGAAAATAACTCGTGAATCGGGTCGATTTTTCTAGCATTTTTCTATTAAAATAATTTATCATCTTATTTTTATGATTATAAATATCGAAAAAAATATATACAATCATAAAATTTTAGTTGGTCATTGGCAGGGTTTGTTATATTTCTAAAAAATATCAAATATCTATGTATCATATATGTATATGTTCGGGATGGAACTAATAAATGATAAGTGTTATAGATTGAATCTGAAATATATATTTGATTGAGAAACTAAAATCAGCTAATAATTAATTGACTGACAAACTGATTTTTTACTATAAATTGCTAACAACTATGAATAGAGGTCACCTAAAAAGTGCTGATGAGACGATGTACGCACTTGCTCGCACAGTTTGTCCATCCGTTACCCTATTTACAAACCTTACGGTGCTTACTTTGGGCTAAGCCAAACTTTTTGTGAAAAAGAAAATAAAATTGTCATTATTGCAGACATCTTAGATTTTTATGGTTTGTATAATATTAATGGTGTGGTAGATTTAATAACTTTTCAATATCAGTAGAATCGAGAGCTAGGCCTTTAAGAGATCTGACTCTGCTGAAAACCACAGAAACGCAAGAGGTAACTACTTAAATCGACAACTGCGCGAACCTAAGTTGTTCCTTGTGATTTATGGACGGTGAATGCCCAGCACAAAATTGAAGGAAGCATTCTTTGCTCAATTCAGCACCCGTACATTTTCGCACATATTTCGCTGCGCTAATTATCTACCTAAGTCATCGAATTCCAACTTCCGTAAGGCCATTCAATTTAACTAATCATCCCCATTGATTCAGGTTCAAATGCTCGCATTCATCACACAAACACTTGCCTTAGAGGATCCCGAAGTGGTCCGGGACTTAAACCATCGGGCTATCCATCGGCCCGAAAGGCGTTGGATATGTACTTGAGTGCACTAATATTCTTAAATATGAAAATAACTTTATTCAAATGAACCGTCCAACATTTTTACCTACCACCCATTCAGGGCATCTTTTTACTGACAAGAATGAGCGGACGCAAGAAACTCGTCAGTTTTAACAGAAGTAACGACATTTACAATATTATACGTCATCACCATAGGGGCCGTCCATAAATTACGTCATCGATTTTTTCAGATTTTAGACCCCCCCCCCCCCTACAATCATCCTATCGTCATTTCTTAATGACCCCCCCCCCCCCTTCTCCGAAAATTGACGTCATTACCAGTTTGACAAAATTAAAACATTGCAGATATGAGAAAAATAGGGTATTATATCATTAAAACACACACTCTTTTATTCGCCGAGTCGCCGCCAATCTTCGTTTAATAAACACAGTGTCGCATACGAACTATTTTCATAGGTACGATGTTATTTATAGTTTTAAAAAATAATGTAGACATGCCTTGACCTTGTAAAAAATAAATAAATAAATAATGAGTTCAATAATTAATACCATTAAATACTTGCAAAATATCACAAGAACACTATCTTTCCTTAGTATGAGACATGTATTTAAGTATAAGTATAGTATTTATGTACTTTTATTAATTATGTAATGTTGTAGTTATTATTTAAGTATTGTGTTTATTATCAATACATAGTATAAAACAAAGTCGCTTTCGCTGTCTGTTCCTATGTATGCTTAGATCTTCAAAACTACGCAACGGATTTTGATGCGGTTTTTTTTAATAGATAGAGTGATTCTTAAGGAAGGTTTATATGTATAATACATGTAAGTACCACGGGCGTAGCCGGGGCGGGCAGCTAGTATTATATGTAATATTACTGTTAGAGTATTTTATCTGGAGTTATTACTGTATTTGTGTACATCTATGTTGCATTATGTATGTTTATTATGAGTTATTTTAGTATTGTACGCGCCTTAGCCGCCTCTCACATTTGCAGTCTCACTGACTAGGTGTGCTGGAAGAAATTTCTTTTTAGAAATAATCTTTTTGCACGTGAACAATAAACTATAAATAAATAAATAAGAATGACGTCAATTTTGAAACACCCCCCCCCCCCTATCTATCATTTACCGTCATCCGCAGACCAACCCCCCCCCCCCCTAATTTAGAATGACGTAATATATGGACGGCCCCATACCATAATCCACAAAAAAAATTAAAGATTATGAATCCTATCTTTAACTTTTCGAGCTATTGGTGGTCCTTGAGGATAGAGACCTGATGACCTTTAATACGGGTTTAGTACCTACCACAGGCACCAGTGATCCGCATCCAAATTTGGACATGTTGTTTGAAAATGTTATTAAAAAATATACATATATTCCTCACAAATAGGTAGATGTCTTTACCAGGCCTCGAATGCGAGCTACCGTTCGGTCAAATTGGGGTCATTGAATGATCTCGTGAAATCTTACGACCGAGCACACTTGATCATTGTTTTCAGTTAAGTTTAATCTTTTTATTCCGCGTAACATCCTACAGTTAGATCAGTGTTTCAATGTGTAGATTATAAAAGGGTGTATCAGTGGTGACTTTTTCTTGTCCGAGAGGAATGTAATAGCGCATGTCAGTTGTGAGCAGGAAATGCGTTCGCCATTCCCCGATGAAGCGGCGGCGCCTGCGCAGCCGCGTTCGACGCGACAACAGCGGAAAGTGTGGGAACTGAACTATTCTCTGATAGCCACTGTATTGATTAGAAAAAAACATCCGTTCAGACATATACAAATCTATAGTTTACACCATATGCTTGGGTTATCGAAGTCCACCACATTATTTATAGAAAACAATGTTTAATTTTATTTCTACCTTTCGCACTGACAGTCCTGGGTGCGATTTCCGGAAAGGGGCAGATGTTCGTGTGATGAATACGAGCATTAATACCTAAGTCACGGGTATTTATATGTATTTCCATAAATATTACATATTTATGTATGATATATGTGTAAGAAACATTATTTTGTTTTAAACATGTGCTGGTAAAATACGCCTGGGCTGGGATTCAATCTTTCTAATAAACCGTGACAGCAACCGGATTACTGCTACTAATCCAGATATTGATGATCCTGAATTGTCGTTAAGAACGAATCAGTATATTTCTAAGTTTTACAGGATAAAAATAAATAATACTACAGTCGAAGTCTCGTGAAATGTAGATTTTGCATACAACATTTGTACCTACATTCTATGCAAATAAATGATTGATTTGATTTTGATGTATTTGGTCAGGCGATAGAATAGTAGCGAGGTAGGGAGCGTTTACTCTCTCTTCTTTGCCGAGAAGGGACAGCGATGCGCTCAGATTTGAGAGTGTAGCTGCGGGAGCACCCCGAGAACATTTTTCCTGGAGGACTCGCACAGTCGCAAAGATCCCAGGACGGCTGGATCTGTGGGAGGTAATTTCCACCCGTTGAAGCCAGCGGGTGCCGGGTTTAGGAAACCGGCGACGGTGCGGAGCGTTCAGGGTGTCACGGGGCGCTCCGCAGCTCCTACCTCGCGGAGCAAAGTAGAGTCCATCTAAGGCGGACGCACAATGGTAGGGATCCCGGTAAGCATCCGCAAGGATACTACGTGATCCCGACCAAGGCGTTAGTGGAACATTTATACCTAAATAATATGTCAAATTACCGAGGTCTTTCAAAGTGAAATGTTTTTGTAGATCAGATTTCACAATGTCAAAAATGCTGTCATTCTTATGAAAGACAATAATGTCATCAACGAAAATTGCCAAAATTATTATATCAGAACCAAAAAGTTTTTTATAGATACACGGCTCTGAAGGTAATTTTGTGAAACCAATACTACATAATGTTTCATTCAGTTTTGTATACCATGCACGCGGAGCTTGCTTCAAACCATACAAACTTTTTTGTAATAAGCAAACTTTTCTTTCTTGCCCTTTAACAACAAATCCTTTGGGCTGTTCCATGTACACTTCTTCCGAAAGATCACCATTTAAAAATGCAGTGTCAACATCCAGATGTTGCATCTTTAAATCGTATTCGGCAGCAAGAGCAAAGAGGGTTCGAAGCGATGAATTCCTTACAACAGGAGCAAACGTTTCATGATAGTCAACGCCTTCTATTTGACTATAACCCTTAATGACAAGTCTCGCTTTGTACTTGATAATATTGTTATGTGCATCCGTCTTGACCTTATAAAGCCATCTGCACGGAATAACTTTCTTGTCTGGTTTGTCCACTAGCCTCCATGTTTTTAATTTCATAAGAGACTGATATTCACTTTCCATCGCCATCTGCCATTTATCTACATCATCAGATGTAATGGCTTGTGTGTATGTCTGAGGCTCCAACATATCGTTTAGCGCGACACTGTACGAAAAATAGTCAGGCGGCTTACGAACTCTAGAAGGATAACGGCCTTCAGTTTGAGAACTTGTCTCAGGTTCATTCGGCGGTGGAATATCCGATGAAGCGACAGTTTCAATATCTGGCGATTGAATATCTGACGAAGCAACAGCTTCAATATCCCTATTACTATCCCCCCTTAGTGGACACAACACAGACTGATCCACATTTTCAGAAGGAGAACAGGATTCGGTAGTTTGGCCCCTAGAGGTACTAGCAGAAGGCTCATTTTCTATTTCTACATTGTTTGTCAATGTCAAAATAGGATTGAAAATATTCACCTGCTCCGAATTCCCGGTTTCCTTTAGACTTTTAAAACAGGTCTCAAAAAATGTAACGTCTCGTGCTTTAATCATTTTTCTTGGGTAATGAGCATTTCTGAAAATATAACTATTCGGATCATCAGTGTACCCAACAAAAATATATTCTTCGGCTTTAAGATCAAATTTCTTCCTTTGACATGATGGTATATGTACTAGTGCACGACAACCAAATACCTTGAGGTGTGATAAATTCGGTTTGTGCCCAAACCATCTTTCAAAAGGTGTATCAGATCCAACTAAAGCACGGTGTGGAGACCGATTTTTTAAGTAAACAGCAGTTTGAATAGCATCTTCCCAAAAAGATATCGAAAGAAAACTACCTGCTAACATAGAGCGAGCTTTCTCAACTATAGACCGAATGGTACGCTCTGCTACCCCATTTTGCTGAGGAGAGTACGGCACTGTTGTTTCATGAACGATTCCATTCATCGCAAAATAGTTTTGTCGTTAATAAACTCAGTCCCATTGTCAGATCTGACAGTTTTAATTTTTTGACCAGTTTGCTTCTCTACAAGTAAATGAAAAATCTTAAATTTTTCTTTTACTTCAGATTTCGCATTCAAAAAATATACAAATATTTTGCGCGTATAATCATCGATTAGTAATAAAGCATATCTATTGCCTTGAAAAGAATTGCCAGACATTGGCCCACATACATCACAATGAATCAACTCAAGTGATGATGTTGCCTTTTTGAACGCAACACTTTTAAAGGGCTTACGTGCTTGCTTTCCCTCTACACAAGCAACACAACTAGTTTTATCTACAATGCTATATTCTATACCTACTTTACTATTTCTTAGCAGATTCATCCCAATACGGCATAAATGGCCTAGACGTCTATGCCATAACTGGTATTTATTAGACAGTGATTCAGCCATAGCCACATCTCGAGTTCTATCGCATGGTGTATTTACAGTACAGTTTAACTTGTACAGCCCGTCCACAACAGAACCAAACAGAATAGGACTACCTGAAAAAGAAAAAGTATCAGATCCAAAAAATTTACAGCCTTGCTTATCGAATAATACTGTGAAACCATTTTGTACAGCCTTATATACAGATATTAAATTAGTTTTTAAATTAGGGACACATACAACATTAGAAATACTATTTACAGAGGAATTCGTACATAAAGAAATATCACCTACACCTATACAATCTACTTTATCTCCATTTGCAACAGTTACAGAACCCATATCAAAACGTTTCAAATTTACGAACCAATCTTGCCGCGATGTCATGTGTTTTGTCGCCCCGGAGTCAATAAACCAATCGTTCATCGAATTTCCATTACCGATGCCTAATGTAACCAAGGACTTCTCCTCTGTGGATTTCCTTTTCTTCAATGGGCAATCCGGCCTCTTATGTCCAGGCTCCTTACAATCATAACATATGATGGGCTTCTTTTTCTTTGGTTTTTTAGTTTGACTTTTGTGACTCTGATCTGTCCGCAAAGCTGACTCAGATTGTGTAGTACTCTTTGACATTTCATTTAACAACTTCGACTTCACTAATTCAGTAGTTACTTGAATATTGCTATTTTCTAATGCCATTATTAGAGGATCATATTTAGATGATAAGCCTCCCAATAAAATAGCAGCAAGTGAAGCATCTTCAATATTTTTGCCTATATCAGCCAAGTCCTGAGCAGTACTTACAACGGCATTAATATATATATATATATATATATATATATATATATATATATATATATATATATATATATATATATATATATTTATAATAAGCTATTTGATGTGAATGTTATAAAAAAATACAAAAATAATATTTCTTACATTCACACCAGTTAGCCTCGACCAAAGTAAGCAACGTAAAGCTTGTGTTATGGATACTAGGGTAACGGATATACATAGTCATATGATACATGGATATGTAATATTTATAGAAATATATATAAAAAATCCATGACTCGGGTACAAATGCTCGTATGATGAATACTATTAATTAATGTCGTCCTTCCCTGGTGGTCGTAACTGAAAATCAGCGCTTTGTCCCAGGACTCCTGGGCCAATGTACTGATGGGCAGCAACATTTTTAAGGTGCTCCATCTCCCGTACTTACTATTTTAGGAAGTATCTATTGTTTATTCTTATCAGTAGCAAATAAATGTATTATCTTCCTTCATACCGTCCAAACGTTCGCGCCGGCAACGCCATCATTAGTTTCGGAGTTCATCGCGGTCAAAGGCTGTGACAGGGAATTTTTATATATAGAGATATGCATGTTTCTTTCTATTAATATTTATTTGATTTTATACAAAGGAAACTTATAATTAGCCTTACTTTTAGATTTAAGCAAGAATAAAAACGATGTATAACGTTGTTGGTTACTGAAATAAATAATATATATAAATCAACATTCCCGCTTACTGTTCGCGATCAGCTAAAGACTTTTGTAAAGTGTGGCGAAACGTCTATATTACTTCAAGACTTGCACTTTGTTCAAGGCGGACATGTCACCCAACCGATGTGCTGAGTCCGTTACAAATATTAATTTATATTTAATGACTTAATAAAATTAATATTTAATGACAGTTAATTCTGCTTAATAATATAACCATCGACAAAAAGCGCCTTTTAATGATAAATTATTACTGTTTTTAGAATCTTTATAATTAATTTGCAATTATGCGGAAACGATCGATTGAAATTATGTAACTTAGTTGATTCTCGTAAATATTATGCGCAAATGAGTGAGAATATTTGCGTCATTGCTGTCGTGCCATTATAATGTTCTACGGAAAGGTGATTAGTCTAACAAATAGAGCTTGATTTTTCTATTATCCTTGGTTTAATTACAATAATTATGAATGGTTAAATAAAATGAAAAAAAAAACAATCGCTAAGTAAAAGAAACCGCGCCGTTTAATCCAACTTTGTACTTTAAAAATAGGAATCTTGTATACAAATTCAGTAGGTAGTGATAATTATTAGTCAAATGACTGTGATGAGATGGGATTGCAGTTTTCCTTATGAGGGGAATTATTGTGGGAGCAGTTTTTATTTTGCTTCCGTCAGACCGACTTGTTTGATGTCGTCTTAAGGAATGACCTTCTCCATCTTTGTGCGTCACGGCGATCCTTCTGCTGAGCCGAATCGGATATTTTCGCACACGTGCAATAATAGTTAACAACAGTCTAAATTAGAATTACAAATAAAGGAAAATAGAAAAAATAATTATGTTAATCAGGAAGTATTTAAAATCCACAATATTTTATAAACAGTGTTTAAAAAAACAAGTGTCGATTGTAACTAACTGTAAACTAGCGGTTCGATGCGACTTCATCCGGGGTAATCCGGCGCTGTAGCGCGTAGAAATATGCTATTGTATTGTTTTTGCGGGAGTGCGTAAGGGCAAGTTTAGTTTTGCAACGTTAGGATAGCGAGACAATATGATTACAAACACACACACACACACAAAGTATTGTCATAATATAATTAGGATATAGATAAATAATGTTCAATTACTTATGCGAATTAAAATCTTATCGCTTTTATTTTAAGACCGAGATTAAAGAGTTATCGCGGTTGGAGTAAGTTGAAAACAATTTCATTGATATCCCTAGAAACAATCTGAGTGGGGAACGTAGTGTACTCTCGATAAAGTCTCTTATCACCTATTGCCAATTCATATTTGTATGATGTATTTCAACTGGTCGCATGATTAACGCGGGACAAGCAACATATGTCGCCGCGTATATGGAATATAATGCCCGCGGCGACACCGATACTCGGCTGTGCCTGCCGTTAGCGTAATGCGCCAGTTATGTAAAACCACTCGGCGAGTGTTGGCGACATGAAGTATTTATTGCGTTTTTTTTATGACGAACTGTCGCGGCAAATTATGTTAAACTAATGTGTAAGCCAGCTTGTTAATAATCCACCAGTTATTTATACTATAAATGACATTCAGGGTCGATGCTGGTCATTAAAATAACACTTAAATTACAATTTATTAACAGTGTTTTCATATGTCGGGCAATTCTTCATATGGCAAGGACTTTAAGAGACTTTTTTATCAGTTTTCCCGTTGCACAAGCATTCTACAAACGTATTATAATAAACAATTCATAGCTTCTAATAATTTGTATTTGAGATCTTTTTACATTTTCCGTTTACATGTTGATTGATAGAAAACATTTTAAAGCGACTAGAATGGTAAACAATATTTGTGACTGGATTTCCTCTCGTTCATATATGCGTTTATGAGTATTTATTGTTCTACGTGGAACAAGTTTTTAGTGCCGTGTTGGAGAAATCTAAATTCAAAGCAAGGATACCATTTTATCGGGTCTTATAATCGACTACTTATGTTAAACACGGTCTGAAGTTTTTGTGGGGGAATTTTAAAAATATTTTGTGTTAAGCCGTAGTGCATCGGTCGAAGTGTCCGCTTTGAAGCGAGGATCCGAGTTCAAACCCCTCTGTTGTGCTACTGTTTGTATTTAGATGGATCCACTCATAATACAGACATTTAGTATACATTATAATATTTTTTGTGAAAAATTGGGAGGAGTGTTTTTCATGGTTGCATTTGTTCACCTATTTTTCCTCATGAAGTAACCAACCAACATTTATTTTAGAAGTTTTGTTTTTATTTAAATGATAATTAAAACGAATGAAGTATGAGAATATTAAAGCTGTCATGTCGGAATTAGCGATGGCATAAACAAAGAATTTTCTTTTCAACTTAGATCCGAATTTTGTAATTCTTCAATATTTAGACAATGAGTTTCTATTTTAACAAAATACAATCGCAGCATCAGCTCGACCATTTATATGTTTAGATGCGCGTATAGCATCACGACATCTATAAATTACGCAGAGTATCGCTTCCTGGGAAACCGGCCGGCGCCTGCGCATACCCCACAAAAACACTCTTACGAACGCCATCATTAATGTCTCCGCATTTTCTCATTGATGCGCTGGGAAGAAATCAGATTTTATAGATCCGCTGGACACTTATAGATCATTGGCCGAGTTGACAAACGCCAAAAAAATACTATAAAACATTAGCTTAGCCTTTTTTGATCCTTTGACCAGGATGATTGATTTGAGTTTTGTTCACTTTAACTTTTTAGCTCGATAAATTAAATATATTAATTGAATATGCATACAAGTTGTTAATTGAGTTAATAACAGTGATCTTAAGACAGCTGCGCTCTTCATTCCCTTGGCTTCCATATTCGTATGAATATTAAAGCGCCCTTGCGTATCGCGCCACTCACGTCAGAATGAATCTTAAAAATCCACAATGACATGCTGTTAATTGCTGCGACATGTCGTCTTCGATCACTCCGTCATGGTTGAAATACATTGCTTGGTGCGATTCTACATAAAACCCTGAGTCACTTTAAAGGAATGGTGATGTAAATCGCAGAGTTGAAGCAGCGGCTGCTTCGGAAGTGGTTGCTTGGTGCGGGCTGATAGCGGTTCCCACGGCACACATGCCCGCCCCGCCCCGCCCCGCCCCGTCCCGCTTCGCTGTAATTAATGCGCGAATGAGCTCCACGTATCGACAAATGGTATCGGTTCTGATTTATTGCACTTGCGGGAATTTGCATGCTGAACTCGCTTTGGAATTTCAAAAAGACATCGTGGGAAAACCGTAGCGATGTGCCGACGTCAGCCTTATAAGGTTCTGATAGTTTGTTAACAGAATATCGGTACAAACATACTTTGTATACATCAGAAATATTATTAAACAGGTTTTTGTTTTTCAAAATTGGTGAGAACATACTTCACGCCGGAACAGTTGCTCAGTTTTTACCAAGCGCAAATTCGATCGTGTATGGAGTACTGTTCTCATCTTTGGGACGGTTTCGCTCAATATCAACTCCAGATAATGAGTCCATTGAAAGGAGGTCCAAGAAATGCAATGACAATATGATGACAATATTTTTAATAATAAGCTGTAAAGCCTTGAACATAGACGGAAGTTAGCTGGCCTATCCGTTTTTTTATAGAAATAGAACATTTCGGAGAGTGTGCAACAGAGCTGCACAGCCTTGTTCCGTCGTCCTCATTTGACAACCAGATTTACAAAAAGGCGCTACCGTTATATGGTTGATATCAAAGAATCCCACTAAGCGTTTTGGTTTAAATTTTGTAATGCGTACCGCTAAAGAATGTAAGTCTTTGCCTGAGTCTGTGTTTCCTGACAAATACAATTACAGTGTCTTCAAGTTACGAATGAATTACTTTTGAGGCAGTCGCGTTACATCCTAGATGGCATAATCGCTTACCACCAGGTGAGATAGCTGTCAAACGCTTACCTAATTACGATAAAAAAGAATAAACAGGGGCAGCATTTAAAAACAAACCTACAAAGTTGTTTACAAAAACGGCCGTAGCTAATCTGTTGATATGTCTTTTTTCAGCTTTTACTCGGACCGAGTTGGATCCTCGCCGATGTACTAAGGACGTGTACCCATTCGTAACACTAGTATTTAGCATACCACAAGGGGTTAACGGGATATTAATAACGTGTTTAATGCATCGTTTATCACGAAAGGCTTGTCACTAAAGTGGAATATAGGTGAACCGAGTTTAAGCATCGCAGTTGCAGCTGCGGGAGTTAACGAGAACATTAATCTATTCGGCATATTGATAATTAAAGTATTTTTTTTAAACGCATGTGATAAAGTTTATATTCTCAAGTCAAATATTTACTGGGCGCGTCCTAGGTTACTTTGTGCTCTATCGATCCTATTAAAAATGTAGAAATATAACCTACCTTTGGAACCTTTTGCAACCTTTTGGAACCTTTTGCTATCCGGGCGAGTACTCTGACTGCTGAGTTACCAAGACGTTGGCAGTCACTTCGAAATTTACAAACGTATTTCAACTTCTACTATGAGCTAGTATCGTTCCACCAATGTTGAAGGTTAAATACCCTTCAACAATGAAAGTAATATTATTTAGAAATTACAAACATTCGATTAAGATGGAACCAACTATAATAACATATTATTATTTTTTATTTTTACGGTTGTAAATTTTGACGCGTCTGTCAGTGTCTCGGTAGCTCAGCGGTCAGAGCACTCGTCTTTATAGCGAAAGATCGTGGGTTCGAATACCACCCTGAGGGATCGGAGGCGTGGTCGTTTTTTACAGGCTTATTTTATATCCTATAGAAAATATGACATAATGAATGCAAAAAATAATAATACGTTAAGTATGATAGAAGTACGATCCAAAGTCGCCATATAAATTAACGAGTTCAAGGATTATATACAAGTTTAAAGTAAATACATTTTATTATTTTTGTCTACATTTTGGCAAACTTTATGTATTTAAAATTGCATTGCATGAGCTTTAGAGACCTGCTTTTACAAAGTGTTCGGCATAGGTTTAGCGAAGTTTAAAATGTTTTGTCAAAAAGAAAACATGATAACGGATATGAACCAAATCAAGAGGTAAAAAAACTATTCGGTTAGTCATTTCTTTTGGTAGCTTTGTTTATACGAAAATATCATCCCCATTGATAGTGGGCGATATTTGGACTAAAAAAGGTTAACACTTTACATGAAAAATATAATAAAACTATTTCATTAGGTTTGGTGCAACGGTAGCAATCCTGCCTTTCCCCGATGAAACGTCGCCTGCACAACCGCGTTCGACGCGACAACGGCGGGAAGTGTGGGAACTGAAATGTTCTCTGAGGGCCACTGTATTGATTAGAAAAAAAAATCATTCAGACATAAACAAATCTATAGTTTACACCAAATGCTTGGATTATCAAAGTCCACCAGAATATTTAAACAAAAAAATGTTTAACTATTTAATTTTATTCCTGCCTTTCGCACTGACGGTCCTCGGTTCGAATCCCGGAAGGGATAGATGTTTGTGTGATGAATACGAGCATTTGTACCTATGAGCATTTGTAATATCACATATCTATGTATCATATGTGCAAGTCTATCCGTTACTCCAGAATCCATAACACAAGCTTTATAGTGCTTACTTTGGGCTAGGCTCATTGGTGTGAATGTAAGAAATATTATTATTACGATTAAAACTGTTAGTTACGTAACCAAATGCTTTATATCCCGCAGCAGTTGTTGCAACGAATAAATGTAACACATACCAACAAGTGCGTCGTCGGTATGAACCCTCATTAGGAGTCACATCTAGCATAATTGCGCGAGCGAGGCTGTTTCGACGGGAGATAACTGGTAGAAATGTCATAAATATGAAGGCGGCGGCCGCGTATTACCGCAAAAATTGAATAATTCAGATTTACAAGAATTCATAAACCTGCCCAGGCGCAAGCGGCTTTCATACACGCCGCGCGATATCCACGCAGCATTCACCCGGGCGACAATACATTGATATAACTCAATTTAGTTATCTTGGGTCCCCTGTCTAACACCATATCAGGGATATGTCCTGACTGTGTATATAAACGCGTTTTCTCATCCACGAGTCATAGCTAAAGTAACCAAAGCCAATTTTAAGGCGACCATAGCGCTTCGGTTGAGATGTCAACTTTAGTCTAACCGGACCTAGTTCGATCCTCATTGATGAACTGCTGACGTCGACTCACCCGTAACACAGTCGTTTGGCTAACCACTAGGGGTTAAAGGAATATTAATGTTTATCGCATTGTTCTTTTTTTATAAAAAGAAAGTTCTAGACGTTGCAAAGAGTTCTGTTTACGCTGGACGCTCTCCGGTTTAAACGCTTGTTGTGGAATTATAACAGCTTGGAGATTTCTCGGTTGAAGGGTCGTCTACTCGGAAAGTCATTCTGACTCGCTATTCTCTGCTTCATAAAATGGATCTTAAATTTTATGATTTTGACCGTCAGAAATTTTAGTTAGGCTGTATCCGACTTTTGAGGTCGATTTAAAAAAATATAATTGAGTTTACATGTCCAAAAGATTTCAATAGCCGCTAAATGTGAGCTTTTTTAAGCTTATTGTAAACTGTATGATCTCAGAACAATATTATTCTAGTTATCGCAGGATACTTATTTCTCCTTGAAATATAATTTTTGTGGGACGAGATATAAACCGACAATAAGAGAAATAAAAAGTATCCCAAAGGCATTTCAGATACTTCTTGTTTATACTTATTGTATAATTGTACAGATAACCTTTTACTTAACATGCCTCGACCTTTTTAAAGTGTTTTCATCTAAAGTAAAAGTGGGGGAGGAGATCTCCCCAAAGGGAATTCAAGACATTTAAATATGATACTTTGAGTTTTCTTCTACAGAATGTACTTTGGAGAGTGTGCTCAGGAGCTGCATGTAATCATACCGTCATCTCCCGTTTTCCGTCGCACATCTACCACCCTTTATTGGTTGCTATTCCTACCTGTCGATGTTGAGAAAACATCCTTTATAATGCGCACAGCTAAAGAGTAGCACTTCTTTCCTGCGTCTGTATTTCCGAGTATTTATAACCCGTCCGTTGTCAAAGCCAGGGTGAGCACCTTCTCGGTTAGCTCGTTCCATCGTGGAACCTGACTTGGCCCCCGGAATTGATTACTCAAGAGCGAACCCATTCAAAATAAAAATGTAGAGTGGCCCCCGTTGTGTCTATAAACATCTTTATAGTGAACTAGTCAGCTACAGTTCTGTCCGTTTCTATGTTGCACTTGATAACTTTCAAATGGACAATTAACAGTACCTGTTAGCAATTGATCTGTTTTATAAACGCGTTGATGAAATACTTACAATTTTTATGATTAGTACTTACCTACATTGTAATGAACAAGGGCAAAGTGGTGGTTTAATGTAGCTCTACTAAGAGGTTCACATCATTTGGTAATGCTGATTTTGAAATAATGCCCAAAATTTTGTTTGTTTAATAATAGTTTACATATAACGCAAAATAACATTATCAACTACATTAGTCAAAGACTGAGTCGCAGTTATTAGCACCCACCTGAACTTATTTGATTTCCAATAATAAAACACCAAATAAAATAAAGTAACTGAACCTGGAGGCTATACAATACAAACTTTCTTATAAATGTAAGGGAATGTGTGTATGTTAAATAATACACAAAATGTTATTTTTTGTACATAGTATGTTAAATAACATTACAATACCTGAAAAAATTATATATATACCTATAAATGAGCAGCAAAAAAATCGAGAGAAATATATTTTCAGTCTGGCTTATTCATGTACACGCTCTTTTTCCAAAATTATGACTTGTTATTATTTCGGTTTTCACAGATAATTTAAACTCAGCTTGGATCAAAATTCAGGCTTTGTTTCATTGAACTACGAATTGTTTTTTGTACATTATTTTCAACTAACTCAAATAACCTAACCTTATGAAATCAGGCCCAGTCAGTTTTTATTTCAAGCCCAATCTATCAAGGGTATTGAAAAACAAAATAGAATTATTGGATGAATCGTATTTTCGGTAACAGTGTTTCTGTGAACAATGCATATATGATATAGTAATTCGAATTTAACGTAAATAAAAAGTAAAGAAAATTAAATTTGTGATTTTTATATGAATTTATTGTTTTGATGTGCATTTCGGACCTTTGCAAAATTTGCTGAGCTACTGTTATTTTAATGATATCTTACTAATGTGACCATATTTCAAGCAATAAAATATCTTTATCTCTTCAATTGTACGCGATCGCTTTTCTCAAGTTTATCTTTGCCGCGTTATCGTCAAAGTCTACTAAATCTCACGACTGCTATAATAATTCTTTTATAAATATTACCGTTAGCAATAAACACATCTAGGTTAAGACACAAAACACCCTGAAGTAGGGGCATTCAATGTTGTTTACAAACTTTTATTTACTTCTTCCTGTTCCGGTGTCTATTGATAAAGCTTGCAAGTTTATTTTTGACTCATTTCCTGGTTTCCGATTGAGTTGAAATTTTGCATCATATTTATATTGCGTGACGGTACAATATTGTGATGACATGGAGCTAATCTGATGATTGAGCTGGAAGGTTGGTACACGAACTCCGCAATAAAACGACACAACCCCATCGAGTTTGGGCTCGCTTGGTTCGCCTTGATGAGAATTAACAAGTTATAAAAAAGAACTTGTTTAAAAAAAACTTTTTTGTTATTTTTATTACTACAGAAAAACGCAATTATATTTTTTTTCATTACTCACAATTGTTGGATATATTATTGTTATAACAGTATGGCAATATGTGGAAACACATTAATAATAATAATAATTTTTAAATACACAACAATTAGCCAAAGTAAGCACTGTAAGACTTGTGTTATGGATACTAGGATAACGGATAGATTTACAAATATCATACATAAATAAGTAGAACCGATAGACATATATATAAATACCCATGACTCAGGTACAACATCAGGTATCAGGTACAATGATCGTATTTATCACACAAACATCTGCCTTTTCAAACCCAGGACCGTCGGTGCTAAAGACAGGATCACTACCGTTGCACCTAACGGTCGTCACATTGAAAAGATTATACGACAAAGGTCATGCATGCAAAGGTAGGCAGAGATCACAGATTTCCACTTACCACGATAGTGACACACATCTCTCGTTTTCTCAACTCCCATCAGCATTTTCATACAAGCTCGTCGGTTAAGGGTACTTTTGACCTGGCCTTTTTTTAGAACAAACACTATTTGGTCCCTGAAAGTTCACCTTGGTGCGCCATTACCTACTTGCAAATGTATATTTCCCCCATATATCTGTCTTGTTAATCATATTTTGTCTATCCTCTCTATATTCTAAATATGTTCAAATTTTTACCACATTTTTATTAACTTGCTTTCGTTCGTGTCTGTCTGCAAAATTTTCTATTCTTATAACTCAAAATTAGACGACCTCTGATTCTCCTAAAGAGCTCAAAATTTTACCACACATAGTTTATTATTCAGTCATCACCAACATTAAGTTAATAGTTAGATAAGCCGCTATAAATTAATTAAAACACTTATATAATCCTTGAAGAAATTCAATAATTCCTCGGATTAATCCGGGGATTTACGTTAAAAAAAATAGAAGTAAAAAAAGATTTTTAAAAACCACGTTTTATAAGCGGACTAAAAAGAACTTAATTCACTCATTTTTGAACTCGTTATTTGTAAATAATAAACATCTAAGCCAAATGCCTGAAAACGAATTCACCAAGTGGATTTGAATCAGTTAAACCTGAAAACCGCCCGCCCCACGTTTTTAATCATATGACATTATAGTTCTTAAACATATATCTTTGAAATTTTTATCATTCCGGGAAAAGTTTTTTCATCACAATTCTGGGAAATAAAATATATTCTTCTATTTAATCCGCTTAAAAAATGACGTTTTTAAAAATCTTTTTCTACTTCAATTTTTTTAAATAATTAATCTGAATCGGTTGATAATGATGTTTTTTTTTCTTAATTAATAAATTTTAATAGTAGTCTTTCAAGTGTTTTGGATGTTGTCATCTTTTAGCTTGAAAGGCGTGCATATTAATTAATAAACAAATAAATCAACCTATTTAATTTTCGGGCAACTCACATCAAATATTGAGAACCAAACAATGTATAGTTTTGCTCATCACAGAAACACACATCGGCCGTATGTTAAAAAACACCATATCGGAGCTATTTGCTTCCTTAAAAAAATAAATCACAGATCCGAGGTCGTCTGAACTACAAATATTTGCGTCCAACTGCAGTTCGTATTTACAGCGACAAAGGAGCGTTTTCAGCGAAATGTGATTTCCACCAGCAGGTAGACTGTGTGCAGTGGGTGCAGCGTCGGAGGGGGAGGCGAGGCGGGGGAGGGCGCCAACTGCCGTAATATCCTA
Organism: Calamotropha paludella; assembly: GCA_927399485.1. Classification (NCBI taxonomy): domain Eukaryota; kingdom Metazoa; phylum Arthropoda; class Insecta; order Lepidoptera; family Crambidae; genus Calamotropha; species Calamotropha paludella. The sequence continues at coordinate 254,456 of OV656806.1, read as the reverse complement.
TTTATGAATAATGTTTTATTCTAACAGCGTCCGCCCCCCGCCGCCCCCGCTGAGAATATTGCTCAGGGCTGCGGATCTCATAAAGAATATTATGGTTTTCATGCAAAATAACACATTTTAATGATAATAATAACAATTTTTACATTCACACCAATTAGCCTAGCTCAAAGTAAGCACTGTCTGAACGCATAACAAATAGGTAAGAATCTTGTTTAGGTCATGTGATCAGCCTCAATCTAATAATAAGCAAATCTAATATCAAAACTATTAAACGTTGCAATAATGAAATTAATCACATCTTAATTGCAAATATTAGTGACCCACAATCCATTACAGAGTATCCGTCGATTAGTTTTAGCAAGTTACGATATAAAAATAGTTGTCCAGTTGTCGCAAGTGTCCACATAAATCGGGATTCCTCTCTTAACGGCAGCCCTGCTCTTATTGCTTGCTTTGTTTTTGCGGGCGAGTGGGGGGCGGGGGGGGGGAGGTTTAATTAATGGAATAACTCTCGCAGAGTCGCCCACTCCTCATACCGCCCGCGATTGTCTCATATCTGGAGAACTACGTGGAGAACTTCGCTGTATCGGAGAATCAGGCATCAGAACACATCAGTGCACCATACGATTGAAGACATACAACACTATTGTTACCCTTAATTGGTATTTCTTTTAAATCGGGCTTACATGGCCAATACAGGTACATAACATAATTTGATGTCTACAATGGCGTTCAAGAAATTATTTGTAATTTGAGATTTAATCAATATTTCTACTTTGTATTTGAATAACAATAAAACTTAATGGCTATCAATAATAAAAGAATTAAAACTAAATTCCTAACTAAAATAACTAAGTAGGTAATAAAAAAGAAATGTGAATAAAAAAATAATACTGTAGGTACTTTACTAAATAAAAATCCCCTAAATCTTTGCTTGTAGCTAATGTGCCCAGAAGACTGATAACTGAATTATAAGGTTCCAATAGTGTAGGTAATGTTATGAATCCAAATAATGAAGCACTCCAGAGAGTCTATAAATTATTATATAGTGCAAAGATTAATTTAATAAAATCCTTAGTTGAATTTCAAAATAATGTTACGAATTTTAGACATAACATTATTATAGGTAAACTGTTATATTCTGACTGCTTACTTAGAAACTTAGATTACTGTTGATAATATCAATTGTATATTAAAACATTATCAAACTTCCTTTTTCCTATTAAGATTAAAAGAAATACTAACTTTACAGTAGTACCACTGTTTACTGTAGTACCACAGGGTTAAAAATTGAATAAAGCGCTAGCTAAAGATATAATCACAAAGTTTTGACAAGACAGAAAGTTCGAATCATTAATTAATTCGTAAAATATCTGAATTGTAAAAAGTAGGTACGATTTTATTGTGATTTTCACTTTGCATTTCCCTGTGTGTAAATGTACAGATAGTACATGATTTTCTTTTTTACACATAATAGAAATTATACTAAATATATTTTGGGAATCGTTAATTAAATAGTAACAAAACTTAAAATTATTACTATGGCCAAAAAATACAAAAGAATATCGTTAACAACTTAGCGAGAAAAGTAGTTAAAAAGTTATGGTGCTTTTAACATACTTATACATTTAAAAGTTAAAAACAAACTTTATTACGATTGAAGCCACTTTCTACATTTTTACCTTGTACTAATTTAAAAGATATTTCTTTTAATCCATTAAGATGGTTAGAGAGAGATATATATTTTCATATAACCAGAAAATATATATCTCTCTCCTTTTCCTGCTAACAAAAAAAGCCGTGAAAATTTTATCCTGGTCCCATCTTCTATGAGGTGTGTATTATAATGAAAACCATGCTGAATTTGAATATTTTTCCATGAAATATGAAAAGTGAATAAAGTGAAATGATTTACCATAAACGCAAACCAACGACCATTCAAGTCGATAGCCCATAACAAATCGATTTCAGTAAGTCAGCACCGAGTTGCTATTCCTCAACCGGGCGGTAATAACTGCAGCGACCCACCTCCGCGCCATTACTCCGGGCTGCTTCTACATCACGTAAAAATTGACCAACTTCCCCGGCACCTTACATTATTATGATTTAGTGGAGCACAGTTGCAGCGCTGCACCCCCCACCCGGTGGGGGTGAATGGAGGAGTCAGCGATGCCGGTAATAAAGCCGGCCATATTTCACACTTAGCGCGTAATGAGCGCGCGCCGAAATAATTGGATCACGTACATAACTCATTATTACCTCGCACCTCACTCCGGGCGCGAATGTATCATTACCCTCCCCGCGCCACAATAGAACTTTGTTAAGCGGGCCGCTCGCCTGCCGAATTGATCGCTCTGCAACATCTCAACTCGTCGGAAAACCAAAAGAAAGTCCCACAGGCTTTTGCCATGTAGTTATTACATAAACGTACTTGTTCTCACACACTGTGCTTAACGCGCAACTCAAAAGCGATGTTCTTTAAATAGAATTTAATTGCTATTTCAGTGTACACTTTTTGCGACGACCGTCTCCGCAGCGAGGGAAGCTATCCACCGTAAAAAGTTCACTAGTTCAATTGAATACGGGAAAGAGAAAGTCATCGAGACTACGTTTGCAATAATAACAGCATAAAAAAACCTGGCAATCGGAATGAGTTTAATGATATGCATTACTCAGTATCGATAATAAATTGGTCATCTCATCGCTCCCGCTGCTCGCTCCGCTCGCTCGCCCGCTCCGCTCGCCGCACATCACGCACTGGATGTTATTCAACTTTAGCATTTACCACGCAACTGTTAGCATATTCATGGCGCGCGTATAATTTCACCCTTTCTTTGTAATGAATATGGAGATAGAAGAAAGTTCTCGCGACTTAAAAACTAGTTGCTACTGTAATTGGCGGCGGTTTGATCGTTTTTGCGGCGCACTCGGCGCGCTCGTGTCGGCCCATTATGCCGTGGTCGGTGTTCGCTGCTCCTATACGGTCAAATGTCTCTGTTGGGTACACGTTCGTGTCTTATTCGGACGGCAAAAAGCGTGAAGGGCACACTCTCTTCTTAAAATTTGTAATTACTTTGAATCGGAGCCTTCACTAAGGCATATTAGATCAATCGTCAATACTGACCGGATTATTAATAGTGTATTTTTTTGAGACATTACACATTCGATACAGTACATCACTCGCCCAATGATGACCGAGTCTTGTCCTACACAAGGGAAGAGTGAATTTTTTTTTCGCAAAAGGGTAATAAGGGTAATTTACGCGTTCTAGTAATTCTGGAAAGTCGATATGACCATGGATCAACTTAATCATGGACATAACATCGAATCATAATTTATAAGTACATAGAATGATTTTTTTTTCTACAGCAACTTTTAACTGAGTTGATAGAGCCAGCTGATGGTCCATGAAATATGAAGAATTTGACAGTTAACAGCAGCCTCACACGTGCCCGAGTCCCACACTCGACGCTGTATCCATCAATTTTTTGGGCCCGCATTGCCACTGTCCCCAGTAGATCGCTATCAGCGGCCACTGTTAACAGCGTGACACCGCCCGGTTAATCTGCCGCTAATTGCACCATCTGCACCGACGGCTGCACCTATGCGATAACTAATTAACCATCCGGACCAAATAAAACAAACGGACAGTTAATTGAATTACGGTTATCAGACGATCTTAGGCGTCACCGTGGAAATAACACAGTGCGCAATTTTATGGATTTTATTTTAACGATGTTCAGAAAATGAGAGGTCATTGACTTATCTTTATTAATACTATATCTGTTGTATTATGAATTAGATTACTGTAATAATAATAATATTTCTTACATTTTCAACAATCAGCTTAGTACAAAGTAATCTCTCTGAAGCTTGCGTTATTGATACTAGAGTAACGGGTAGACATACAAATATGACATATAAATATGTAATATTCAAAGAAATATATACTCCTGTAAACTAACTTATCACACTTAGGGATTCGAACCGTCGGTGCCCAAGATCCCGACGGTTGCTTTTTTTTAATTATCTTACTCTACAAATTCCAAAAAAATAGCGCTAAAGTATAATCTGCCAAGTCCACCAGGCAAAATATTTCCCACAAAGCCAACTATAAATACTACTTTCACTACTTAAGAAAATTAATAAAACGGCCTATTATCGTCTATTCACTTTTTTTATCGATATATTATCGATTTCATTCTATATCCACGGCAGAAGCAATCCATGTATCGATGCCTCGGGCGTGATACTTGTAACCAGCTAAGCAGAGCGTGTCGGGGTCCCGTTATAAGCCTTGTCCTTTGCTCCTGACATTTAGGCGCCTGCGCAGCTGCCTCCAACATCACAAGTGACTTCTATTATTGAAGTAATAGAGTTTAAAATGAATTAGCGTGTAGTTCAATTAAACAATGGTCAGTATTTTGACGTCGGGGACGCGATCGCGACGCGATAACTTGATTAATGAACGGGTGTTAACCTGCGCCGGCGCATAGTATACCGGCAATTGAAACTATTAACTCCGACGCTATCATAAGTTGAGGGCTATAACGGGAAACCGATGGGCAAAAGCAACAAATATTATCGTTAAATTAATGGATTATATGCAGGTTAATGTTGTAATGCTAATTTTTTGTAACGGGAAAACGGGCTGGTTATTCGCAAAGAGTGGTGCCAATTCGAGGCTCTTAAAATAGGCAAGTCTCAATATGTAAAAATATATTGAGTTTAATACTAAGTTTTTAGAATAACTTGTTATTTATTTGTTTGAGAGGTTTACAGGACGTATAAGAAATTGATAAGATATGTAACTACTCTAAGTCAATTGCAAACCTTCACAGTTAGTAGCAAAAAAATCAGGCCTGTAATATATAAGCCTGATTTTAAATAAGAAAATCAAGAAAAATAATTTAGAAGACAAATTAAAATAAAATCCGAAAACCAAAAACACAATGCAACACATAAGCCTGATTTTAAATAAGAAAATCAAGAAAAATAATTTAGAAGACAAATTAAAATAAAATCCGAAAACCAAAAACACAATGCAACACATGAAATTGGTAGTTACTTTTAAAGGCCTTCTGTTTTTATTATTTTTCCCATATAATCAAGTATGTAGTCTAATCAATTCTATTAATTTACTGTCAACGGCGTTTAACGATACTAGATTATATTATATATGTAATTTTTATACGAAAAAATATAGCAAACAGGTGTAACATAAGACTCGAATTCTTACACTCTGGTTATTCAAGCAATTGCTCAACCGAGACTTTGAGGGAGCTGTATAAATTGTGTTGAACTAACTTAAATAATAAAATGACTTGAAATGAAAAACTGTTTTCTTTGACAATCTTGTTATTAATAAGTGTTGCTAAGCTACGAACATAGACATCCTGCGCGCCCGAAACATATCTAAATAAACAATACTTATATGCATAACACAAAAAACAAACAATATAATGACCTATGCTTCAATCGGAAGCTTACATAACTTTGTCACTGAGCGCTTGAATTCAGTTCCGTTAGCTAATCTTACAGTAACCACTCTACAAGCTTCATCAGACCCCGTGTGCAGCTGAACAACTCGAGCAAGTGGCCATACAGAGGCACAGCATTGTCATCTTTAATAATGAGTAAATCATTTAATTTAATATTTTCACTTGCATGACGCCATTTCGGTCTATTCTGCATAGTATGTAAGTAATCTACTGACCAACGTTTCCAAAAATGTCGCATGATGTTCTGCACGCGCTGCCATCTGGATAGCCTATTCTCATTTAATGTACTCAGATCAGGCTCTATTGGCAAAAATAATGAATCTCCAATAAGAAAATGTGCAGGTGTAAGAGCACTAAAATCGTTAGGGTCTTCACTGAGACCTGTGATAGGGCGTGAATTTATACAGGCTTCAATGGTACATAATACTGTATATACCTCTTCGAATATTAGCAATGAATTTCCAGTAACGCGACGTAAATGGTATTTTACTGTTTTGACAGAATTTTCCCATAGTCCGCCGAAATGAGGGCTATTCGGTGGAATAAAAACAAACTTGATCGGTTCGGGAAAGAATGCCTTATTGATTTCGGAAATATTGTCATCACGGGATAGCAGCTCGTGAAACTTGGTTAACATGTTTTTGCAACCGACGAAATTAGTTGCATTATCACAATGTAGCTCTAATACACTACCGCGCCGCGAACAAAATCTTTTGAGTGCTCCTACAAATGCAGAAGTTGACAATTCGTTAACTAATTCCAGGTGAACAGCCTTTGTGCTCATACAAATAAACACTGCTACGTAGGCCTTAACTACAGTTACACGTCTGTTCATGCTTTGCCTGACATTAATTGGTCCACAAAAGTCTACCCCAGAAACCAAAAATGCGCGCGTCGGCGTAACACGTGATGATGGCAAAGAACCCATGAATGGATTTGAATTGTAACTCGAAAACATCTGATACATTTTCGTGCAACACTCCGAACTAGCATTTTTCCACTGATAGGCCAAAACTTTTGTCTTATTATGCCCAATAATGATTGTGGTCCAATATGACAATATGCTAAGTGTTAAGAATTAGCAATGATCATTGTGACATGGTGTTTTTTTGGTAACAATATAGGATGCTTAGAATTATAGGAAAGTGAAGAATTTTGCAACCTTCCCCCTACTCGAATAACGCTATCTTTATCTAAAAACGGGCTAAGTGGTAATAATTTACTTTTACAATGTATAGCTTGTTTTTTAAGTAAAACTTCGTATTCTTTAGGAAAGGAGTGGCGTTGTAACATTTGTCAATTTTTTAATTCAGCTTTCTGAATCTCAAATAGTTTTAATGAACCCCAATTCTTATTGATAGTATGTTTACAATTATATAAAAATCTTAACACGTATGACATAACCGCAAGTAACTTATTCCAAGATGAGAATTTCGTTAATACACTTTCGACAAATGCATTATCTATATTTGATTGCTTAACGTTAGGCGCACTTTCTACAACAGGTTGACATTGGATCACTGAAGGTGGTACAAAGCTTTTAAGATGCACCGGACAGTACCAATTATCATTAAGCCTTTTAGCTGGGATGCCGCGCGAAACTAAATCAGCTGGATTATCTCCAGAGCGGACATGGTGCCACTGAAACATGGATGTCAAACGCTGGATTTCGCGGACTCGATTGGCAATAAAGAACTTTAGTTTTTCTGGGGTACCATTAATCCATGAAAGTGCTATTGTAGAGTCTGACCAACAATAAACATTATGAAAGGTTAGCTTAGTGCTAGATAAAAATTTGTTAATGAGCCGAGCTAATAATAATAAACCACAAAGTTCTAATTTCGGTAATGTTACCTTCTTGATGGGCGCTAATCTAGATTTTGAGCAAATCAAGTGAATTTGTAGGTTACCATCCTTGTTGCAGCTTCTTACATACAAGACAGCTCCATACGCACGTTCACTGCTGTCAGCGTAACCATGCAACTCTAGAACTTCGTACTGTAGAGGAATACATAATCTGTGAATGGTTAAATTATTTAGAGTCCGGAGACCTTCCTGAAACAGTGTCCATCGCTTGTAGTGATCTGCAGTAATTGGGTCATCCCAATTTATTTTATCAATCCATAAATCTTGTAATAAAATCTTAGCCGTGGTTATTACTGGACTTATGATTCCAAGAGGATCGAAAATTTTAGCCACGCCAGCAACTACTTCTCTTTTAGTATATGTAGGCTTTAAACATATTATCTTAAAATCAAACTTGAAGCAGTCAGTGCTAGGCTGCCAATATAATCCAAGCGTCTTTACAGCGGTCTTGTTTGAAAAAAGGAACTTAGTTTCTCGATCATCCTCGTCAATCTAGTCTAAGAGTTCTCTAGAATTACTGCACCACTTCCGTAGATGTAAACCTGCATTCTGCAGCAATGCCGAAATGTCATGCTGTAATGCTTTAGCTTCCTGAATAGTCTTAGTACCAGTCAAGAGATCGTCCATATGGAAATCGCTCATAACAGCCTCTAAATAGCTTGCTGATGCTGTACCGTATGTTATAGTGTTCAATTGAAACTCTTTGATGTTGTCACTCGGATCTGCTCTCCACATAATTCTCTGTAAGTCTCGTTGTTTTTCATTGACTATGAACTGTCTATACATTTTGGTAATGTCGGCTGTCATCACATAGGAGTGAATTCGAAACCGAAGAAGTATTGAGACTAAATCATCCTGAACTACTGGGCCTGTCATGAGAATATCGTTTAATGAAATGTTGTTTGAAGAACTCATAGAGGCATTGAAAACCACACGAACTTTGGTAGTAGTACTTGTCTCTTTGAAAATAGCATGATGAGACAGATAATAACAATTGCCTTCGTGTGACTTCAGAGGTGTGACTTCTGTCATGTGTCCCAAATCGAGGTATTCTTGCATAAATGTGGCGTACTCTTGATGCATTCGTTCGTTCGACATGAATTGACGTTCCAGGGCGTAAAAACGTTTGAGTGCCTTCTGATATGAATGGCCGAGTGAAGATGGAGGTTGACGTAAGGGTAATGTGACAATGTATCGTCCAGTCTCGTCTCTACGGATAGTGTCATAGAACCTTTTCTCGCATATTTTGTGTTCTTCGCTTAAAATATTATCCGTTGATTTTGTGTTCTAACGGATGTGCAGAAATTTGTCTTGTGATTTTGTTTATGACAATTGCTTCTGTTTCAAGTTGTTGCTTCAGTGATATTGTGGCTATTGTGATATTGGAAGAGCCGCGAACTGTACATAGGCTTTCGTTGATGCCACTTATCGTAATGTCAGTCTTGTTAAATTTCAAATGTAGCATTTGTGCACAAGCAGTAGTTAAAATCGTTACCTTGCTTCCACTGTCAAGTAGCGCTCTGAGGATATGAAATTGACCATCACCTCCGCGTACTTTCACAAGTGCTGTGGTAAGCAGTACTCGCTGTTGTTGGCTGGTAGCACAGGCGAGACTTTCGACTGCATTGTTGTTGCCTTGAGGTTCGATGGATACCTGCTGCTCTATATCTGCGGTTGTGACCATTACATTTAAGTTGGTATGCAATAAAGTATTATGCTTCTTACCGCATCGCTTACATTGACTTGACGTGCATTGTTCTGGTGAACATTTGTATTTGAGACAATTGATGCATCGATTATTTTGCTGAATGAAATTGATACGATCTTGCACAGCCATATTGAGGAACTTTTCGCAATGAAATAGGCGATGTGAACCTTTGTTGCACAATCTACAAATCGGAAATTGTTTGTTTACATAGTTGACATGAAATTGCGATTCCACCTTGTTGTCAATGTCATCTAGATTTGAAATATTTTTGCTGTCTTCTGATGTAGTTGACAGTGACACTGATCCCTTTGTAAAAAAGGTCGATGCATTTTTTCCGCAGTCAATAATTTCGAATGCTTGTGCTCTTTGTTTCAGATAATCAAATAATGCTGCTAATGATGTTAATGAATTTGGATTTTTCGGGCGATTGAGCCTGACTGAAGAGACTGGGAGTCTCTTTTCGTTGCAGTATCAAGACATGAGACTATGATGTATGAAATAAGTGCGTCCCAATGTTCTATTGGAAGCCCGAGATTACGTAATAGAGCGAGGTTTTGTTTGGTGGCATTGCACAATTTCCTTATACTTGCGGAGCTCCCGCTGATCTTTCCTTGCTCTAAAATGTTTTTGATGTGATTGTTGACCAGAATGTGCTTGTTTTCGTATCGGTTTTGCAGTGTCTCCATTGCAATTTGGTAGCCTTGTTCAGTAATGGGAATGGACTGTATTATTTGTTGAGGCTCTCCTTTGAGGACAGAGCGAAGATAATATAGTTTTTGTAGGTTGTTTAGTTCTTTGTTATCGTTAATGCAGCTGTGAAATAGTTCCTTGAAGGAATGCCAATCGCTATACTTTCCATCAAATATGGGAAGCTGTAATTGTGGTAGTTTGGGTTTTATTGCTGGTAAATCTTGTGAATGTATATTTGATCTATCGGTACTGCGGTTAATGTCGGAAATGATTTCTTCGTACTTTGCTTTCGTTGTGAAGTAATTATTACGACACTCGTCAATAGCCTCATATAAGGAGTCATTATCATCTATGTCGTCCGGGAGACTGTTATTGATTTGGGCTAGTAGATGGTTGGATTCTTTGATGTACTCAAGTCTCACTGTAAGCTCGAAGAGTGTCGGATGCGTATTTGTAAATTCTAAAAGTGTTTTGAACTCACGGTTTTGTTGTCTGATTTTGCGCAGTGCTGCTTGTTTCGTCTTGGGGACCATTGTTGAAGGACCAATGGACCAATGTATAAATTGTGTTGAACTAACTTAAATAATAAAATGACTTGAAATGAAAAACTGTTTTCTTTGACAATCTTGTTATTAATAAGTGTTGCTAAGCTACGAACATAGACAGGAGCTATTGAATTTTTCCAAGATTTCTTTAGCTGAGTGTTACCGCCATATGTGAACTAGTTAAATAACCTTGTTATTTGCTCATATACATGAATGCATATCTGATACGATTTTTATTCAATATAAGCGTTTATAATGCGTGTATTCAACGTCAAAGCTACGTCATGCCTTCGTTAGTCTTACATCGGGAGACCTTGTACCGAGAAAAACCCGCAAGTAACTCGGCAGGAGATGTTTTTTCTCCCTTTTATGAAGTGTGGAGTACTGTTCTCATTTTTTGGATAGTTCCACCCAATACCAGCTTTAGACGCTTGAGTGCGTTGAGAGGAGAGTCAAGAAACATCGGCAATGACGATCTTTTTTATTAAAAGCTCAAAAGCCTTGAGCATAGACTGAAGGTAGTTAGCCTATTCGTTTGTTATAGAAATATTGCGGACCGTCTGCAGCAGAATTGCACAACCTTGTTCCGCCGCCTCTATTTTTTCATCGGACAACCAGACTTACAAATAGGCGCCACCATTGGTTGATATACCAAAAAGTCGCGTTTAGCATTTTGGTTACAACTTTGTGATCCGTACCGCTAAGGAATGGAACTCTTTGCCTGAGGCAACATTTTCACATTTTATATCGCATCGTTGCTTACCATCAAGCGAGATAGTGGTCAAGCTCCTATCTTTATATGTATATAAAAATTCACTGTCAATGTGTTACTGTTAAAATACTCAACCGATTATGATGATTTTTAAAAGTGGAAACTTCTTTAGCATCTTTAAAATTTGAAAGTCGATAAAACGAAAAAGCGACAGTAAAAAGTGACAGACACATAAATTCATAAGATTTAACTTAGGACAAAATGAGATAGGAAGCATTATGTACGTGTGCTAGTACGTGTTTGTGTGCGCATGCGTAGTAAAAAGCTTGTGAGAAGGCATCACAACAACCGTGGTATTTTGTACACGTGTACGTATTATTTTGTTTTGTAGGTTTCACTTCTACCACTTGTGATTTGCACACACGCTTTTTTTCATTTTACTGATTTTTTTCCAACTTAGGTCACAGGATAGATTTCATTTTAAATTATAACAACAACGCGTGGCAGGGTCAGCTAGTTTACTATAAAAAAAGTGTTATAAGGTTTGGATGATAATGCTCTTCCTTCACTCAAATAGCACAGCATACAGACACTTATCGCATTAGAAAACAATTGTGTACACTTACTCCCGTTCTCAGCAAGGCGAAGAGTAAGTCGGATTTTAGGCGGGACGAGCGGCCTCCCGCGCCGAGCCCTAATTGCGCCGGGAATCAATAAGTCAGCGTGTATCGTTGTATGATCGGCGCGCGCGCAGCTCACGACCGCGCAACGTGCGCCCGATAATACCGCAGAAATTATTTCATTAAAATTTCGATTACCCGTTGTGATTTGCAAGCTGCTTATGCACGAACGTTCACTGCGGGTAAAGGGGTCAATTGGGGTCACTCGCAGTCTTTTGTGCCTCTCCTACAGCCCTTCCACTAAATAGGACTGCTGATCGATGCTAAAAATTACAATAAAATATACTTTGCTCATTTAATGAGAAAAACTAAATCACCAAACTGTGACGCGTGTGGTAAAGTGGAGGATATGCAACAGTTGTTGATGGAATATATCAAAAATCAAAGCGAGAGACAGTGACTTATTCGTTATTTAGAGTTGAAGGCATCTAACGAGGGAGCTTTCCAAATATTTTGGCGGATCCTGCATCTGAGGCAGCCAGGCTTGAATGCGACCTCGTTCAATTACGTTTATGATGTGCTGCTGAAAAGCTTAGGGTACAATAGGACTGACGTACTCTGTGTAAAAGTCCCTAAATTAAATAAGGAAAAACACTATAAAATACATATTACCACATGACCTGATTCCTTAAGCTATACAAAAAAGACAAAAATATTTTATATTTAAAAAGACAAATTACAATTATATTAGGAAGTGGAATCCCCTTTTAAGGTTATAGGCCTGTGTCAGGAGACTCCACTCTTCCATAAAAGCATGTATTTTACTACTTATTTACGTTAATGAGTATATTTTTAAATATTTATTATAATTACGTTTATCTCTATAAACGACCTGCTATAGTTTTGTTGAGAACTAACAATGATTCCCTTTTAACTGAACCAAAGAAGGCCTGTCTTCTATTTTATTGTAGTCCTGACGGGATCCTGTTAAAAAACCCAAAACTATGCCAACAGAGTGGCGGTATTCATGGGATGCTAATGTTTGTCTGTCTCTTAAAAATTGACGTACATTGACTTTAAATATGCAATGAATATGGGATGCGCGGGGCGCGGTGACGTTGCGGACGTGTACGTGAACGCTCTTTTGAAATTAAATGTTTTCAGTAACTTTCTTCAAAATTTTCGAGTTGCTATTGTTATTAGTGTTTTCCATAAGTGCCTACGAATTGAACTGTGTACATAGTGTTACCAAAAGTGAAATATTTTTGCCTCCTTCAACAATAATAAAAAGCCGTAAATCGTAAATTGTGGGTGACAGTGATATCTTTGTGCATAAAGAGTGAACGGTCGCTGATAATTATCAGCAAAGAAACCGGTTCAATGACTGCCAGTTGCCGATTCTCGATATTGATACTTAACTTTGTCAAATTACTATCGATCTAGTTGGTGCGGCGTGATTATATGTAGACTCTGCCGGAAGCAATTCAAATCCGCGTGTATAAGAACTTTTTTTCTTGCTTGTTTTTTTTTATATATTTAACTTTTTTTTTTTTGAACAATTGTTTTTATTTTATGTCTATGCAGTTTTTTAAATTATAAATCAACAAAATGATGAAAAACAGAATATTATGTAGTGGTTGTCGGGGAAAAATCCAGGACAAAAGATATCTGTGTTGTGGAGGCTGTAAACAGTTTTACGACCTATCCTGCGCTAATGTATCGGAACAGTGTTTCTTTAATACATACACACAGGAACACAAGGATGCCTGGCGATGCGTCCTCTGTAAGAGCAAGAAACCTAAGCAGGACAATACCAACACCCCTATCCGTGGTACAGAAAGCGTCACTGTGCATCGAGGAGCTGCCCTGGGAAGCCCGTTGGATTTGAATATGTCAGTGGTGGAGCAACTGGATACTCAAGATATATTTAATGAGAAATCTCATAATATTACCATAGACATGAGCGATTTCCAGTCATTTGTTTTAGAGATGCGATCTTTTCGTGATGAAATCCGAGAAGAGTTAAGAGCTCACCGTGTTTATACGGAGCGCCTTAATGAAACTCTAGTCGCCTTGTCCGACAGGTTGATCGGATGTGAGAGTCGAGTTGCCAAGTTTGAGGAGCGACTAAATAGTTTGGAGAGCCGCGTTTCAAGCGAAGAAACAGTAGAATCCCTTTCGACTTGCGTTGAACAAATGAAGACTGAGCTTAATGAACGCGATCAAGATCTACTGCTGAATGATATTGAAATTTCGTGTATTCCAGAGCAGAAAGGGGAGAGTGTGGCTCACATTGTTACCATCATATCTAAAAAATTGGGTGTCGACCTAGTCGAACAGGACATAGTAAGCTCAGAACGTGTGGGTCGTATTATTGATGCAACTAAAACATCCAACGTACCCCGCCCTCGCCCTATAGTGGTGCGATTGGCGCGGCGTTCTATACGTGATTCCCTGCTCCAAGCCGCGCGCGTGCGCCGCGGTGCTACTACTGAGGGTACTGGCCTTTCTGGAGCTACTTGTCGTTTTTATGTAAACGAAAGACTCACTAGAGAGAACAGGCAGTTGTTCCGACGAGCACGAGATATAGGGCGCCACTTAAACTGGCGCTATGTGTGGACAAAGAACGGCCGAATATTTGTAAGACAACATCAAGGCGCGGATGCCCCTCGTATACGTATACGAACGGATGCTGACTTAAACAGTGTTTTTGGCCATGATGCTGTTCGTTCTGTCAGTCTTAATTAGCTGCTATAGAGACCGCAGAAGGACTAAATATGCTTTACATGCCAATTGTGCTGGGAAAATAGTTGCTTTAGTGATTTGTTGTCGTTGCTATTATTACTATGATTATGTTATGATTTACTTAATTGAGTCATATATAAATTCAATTCAATGTTTAAAGTTTGCATGTCTTGGTGTTCTCCCTAATGTTGTGATTATGTTTATTGCAGTGTTTGTTTTGTTACTATTCTCTTTACATTATTATTGGTTAGTTAATTATTGCTTAGTTACAATGTTACGGTTTTTTTGTTGTGAAACCTGTCTGATATTATACGTCGAAGTGATGCAGGAGGTACAATTCTTGGCTAAATCAATAACATTTTATTTATCTAGACAATGTTTACTTAATGTAAATAATGTAGTTCGTCATTTTGTTAGGTTCCCAAATTATATTTCATATATATTGTGTAATATTAATGAACCCTTATTTGTAATATTCTTAAAAATATTCATAATTCTCTTTGGAGTAATAACCGTAATAATGTATCGCTTGTTAACTGTTGATTTGCGACTGCGTTTTTATACAATAATTTTCATTTCATTTAATGTTAATTGTATAATACAGTGTTTAACAGCAATGCAAAATGATGTTTGTAGAATGTCACAGCATGAAATGAATGGCGTCTCTAGTCAACTTCTAATTCAATTATCTTTTTTATATATTCGGTATGATTTCATGTTTTATTTATCAAATTATATTGTTCATGATGACTTTTTATTATTTAACATGATTATACGAATAACATTTATATTTATTTCTTATTTTGGTACAACAAGTAACTTATTATACTTAACAATAATTAACTGTGCTATTGCTATATTTTTTTTGTTTTTCGGAAATGCCATCGAAAACTAAGTTTCTTAGGTTAGCCCTTTACAATGCGGGATCTTTAAATACAGATCATGATAATTTCCTTATAGCGATGAATCGATTCAATGCTGATATAGTCGCTATAAACGAGACATGGTTACCAGCAGGACAGGAGGCCCGTGCCCCCTGTGCACCCGGCTACCGACTGCGTAATGTACCACGTCCTCGCAGTACACACAGAGGCAGGGGCGGTGGAGTTGCTTTTTATATTAAGGAAGATTTGAATGTACGTTTTATAAAACAACCTGATGCAGGCATTGAGCAGCTTTGGCTGTCAACCCAAGTAAATGGCCTTCGGCTGATTGTGGGAACGGCATATAGACCTCCATGGCTTAACGTTGATATTTTTATTGACACTCTAATGGACTGTATTTCCAGTTTTGGGCAGTATGATTATATAGTTCTCATGGGTGATATCAATGTCAACATGCTTGACGGTACTAATAATAATGTCACTAAGTTAAATGAATTCTTGAGAAGTTTAGATCTTCAGCAGATAGTGGATAAACCGACACACTTCTCTGTTAATTCAAGTACATTACTCGATCTTGTGTGCACAAATTGCAAGACTCGTGATGTTACTGTCTCCAATATATCTGGACCTTTAGGTCATGCAATGGTAAATGTCACTATTTTATTGAAGAGGGTTAAAACACCGCAGCGATATGTTACTTACAGACAGATAAAGCAAATCCCCCTAGAAAGATTCAATGTAGATCTTAACGCACTCGATTGGGAGTCTATTTCTGAGCAAATTTCTGTAGAGAGTATGATTGACAGATTTAATACTCTTTTAATAACTCTCATAGATAAATATGCTCCTCTTATTTCTTCCAAAATTAAACCGAATCATAACTTACCATGGATAACAGACATGATCAAGTTCATGATTCGCTTGCGGGACAAAGCCCTTAGTAAGTATCGTAAGTCAGGATCTGACGTTGATAGGCAATATTATAGTAATCTGAAGAACATAGTGGCGAAAAGTATTAATAATGAGAAAAGAGCTTATTTTAATCACCTTGTCAATTCAAACGTGAGCAATAGCAAAAAGTTCTGGAAGAATATTAAGGAGAAAATTTTGGTCAATCCTACCAAGACTGAGGGTCTTCCTGATTGTTTTGGTAACGCTGACGCAATCAATAATCACTTTTTAGACGTCCCTGGTGTGGATAGAGTCCCCATTTCACAATTAACCTATTTTGAATTTCATCGGTACAAATTGACTCCGTCATTCAAACTAAACCCTGTCTCGGAAGAAGATGTCGCTAAATATATCTTATCTATAAAATCAAATGCAGTTGGCTACGATGGCATTAGTAGAGACATGGTTCTACTCTCTCTTCCTCGAACTTTGTCCATTATTACTGGCATTGTGAATAAGTCTATTCTTTCAGGTATCTTTCCTCATCAGTGGAAAGTAGCGTTAGTGAAACCGCTACCTAAGGTTAGTCTCCCCAGTGAAATGAAGGATCTTAGGCCTATTAGTATTCTGCCTTTTCTCTCCAAAATACTGGAAAAAGCAATATATCATCAACTAATGAGATATGTGGAAACTTATAACATACTGCCAACTTATCAATCAGGTTTCCGAAAGAGTCGTGGCGCTGTTACGGCGCTTCTTGATGTGACGGACAACATCCTCGCTGATCAGGATATAGGTCGGGTCAATGTGTTGACGCTTCTTGATTTTTCCCGCGCATTTGATAGTTTAAATATCCCACTGCTTTTATCCAAACTCTCATTTTATGGCTGTGATCCCCATGCAGTACGTTTTTTTAACAGCTATCTCAGTGATCGGTATCAGTCGGTTAAACTTCAAAAAGAGGATGGTTCCATTGTGACATCGCAACTTAGACTGGTACCCCGTGGTGTTCCTCAAGGTTCCATTCTCGGTCCACTCTTATTTATTATTTATAGTGCAGATCTACCTGTAGCAATTAAACACTGCAAATCACACTGTTACGCTGACGATGTGCAATTATATATATCAGCAAACCCTAACAAAATATCTGATTCTCTGCGTAAAATGAGTGACGATCTAAGTTCTGTAGCTAACTGGTCATCTAATAACTCCCTTGTTTTGAATCCTTCTAAATCAAAATTTATGGTCATAGGCACAAAACAACAAATAGAAAAAATTAATAGATGTATTCCTACGCTACAGGTTCTGGGTTCTAATATTGAATATGTGGAAGAGGCCAAAAACCTAGGAATAACATTTGACAATAAACTACGTTTTGAGAGCCATGTGTTGAGTTTGGTCAGAATCTGCTTCTACAGATTGAAAATCCTTTATAGAATACGTAAATATCTCTCACTAAAATCGCGCATTGTTTTATGTGAGTCACTGGTATTGTCTGTGCTCAACTATGGTGATTTGATGTATGGTCCTCGTTTGCTTTCTAGAACTCAAAGGATGTTACAGCGTGTACAAAATGCCTGTGGTCGTTTCTGTTTTGATATCCCTCCTCGCACCCATGTATCACCTTTTCTAAATAGTGCATCAATACTCAATATGGAATCACGCAGACAATTACATCTAGCTGTCTTAATGTTTGACCTACTAAAATTTAAGAGGCCAGAATATCTTTATGAAAAGTTAAACTTTCACACTTTCCATTTTCAATATGGGTCAGGCATTAGCAGATCAGCAAGACCCTTGCTAGCAACTTACAAGCATAAGACTCTGGCTTTCACGGGCAGTTTCCGCCACCAAGCGACTAAGTGCTGGAACAATATACCCCCTCCAATAAGGCAGTTTACATCAAAGTATTCTTTTAAAAAGTGTATGAAATTAGCCTTATTGGAAAAACAAAGTATTCTTATAGGTTCTCTTGGTCGCTTTGGTGGTGGTTTCTCTCAGTAGTGGAAGGCATATGGTTGTCATGCGTTTAGTTATCATATCTAAATCGTATCGAACAGTTACTGTTGTTTGTACCATTGTGCATATTTATTAATTATTAATTATACATTTTTTATTAGAACTTATTATGCTCTCATACTATTATTCAATTTTATTGAATATATTTGATATTTATTTGTTTTATTTATATTTCAAACTATTAATTTTATATTATTATTTCAATTATTATTAACAGATATATTAATTATTTTTTATTTTTATCATATATAAAAGTGGAAAGCACGGCCGGTTTCGTTACCCGGTCCTCGCGTCTTACTACGGGCAAAAGCTGAAAACCAGCGTTTTGCTCTATTAGTGCAAATATATCGCTGAGCTTTAGCCTTTTTGCATCGCTGTGACACTCTTTGTCAGTAGAGTGCTATGTATATTAGTTGTGTTTGTAGTTTTCTTTTTTTCTCATTCACTTTGCTGTTTCCATGTGTTTTTGTATGTGTGTGCCTTTGATGCAAATAAATGATATATCTATCTATCTATCTATCTAAATAATAGACTTTTTAGGTCTATTATTTACGGCCTTACAATCCACATAGGAACTTTAAAGTATCTTTAACAATGCAAGATACAATCTCAGCGCGTTTTTTTAAATAATTCACTATTATGTTTCTTTATTTAATCCTGACGTATCAACACCTTTTCAGGAGTCGTACTCACAACTATTGACTTTAGTTTTATTTCAATGTGTTGACGCCAAAATTGATCGATCATTCCAAAAAAACTCAGAAGTTAACACGAGCTTTGCAACTCGTTACATTAATTTTGTCTCTTTCGTTACAGGTACTCGTTCAGGCGTTCCACATCTAATGGAAACCAGCTGGCTTCCCGCAATGGAACCACTGCTTCACTTGGCAATCAATTAATCTGATAAGCTTACAATTTACATTTATTTATTGACTCCATGCCTCGATGCTTAGTTTCTTTGGACTGTAATTGAATAAAACAAATGGTTTATAAAAATAATTTGATAGATAACTGCCTATATTAAGAAGGCAGCACCATTGGATGCCATAATTGTATGTTGTAACGACTTCCTTGACTAAGTTGACGTGTTTCGTCGGCTGTGTTGCTGAGGTGTGTCGTAGGGGATAATATCAGCATCTATTATTTTTTATTACAGTTTAGTATATACTTATAACTATCATTAGGAATGGCGACGCAATGGTTCATTTATGTTTAACCGAAACACTATTGACAATTTTCATATTTATAATCGACAACCTTGTTTCGAAAATGTCTTGTTATACAATCACTTTATTATGATTTTTGGCTTATGCTTCTCTTTACAGATGTGGCGAATGTTTTTTATTATCTGTTATATATTCTTCATTAAAGATGTTGTTTTGCATTATTTTAATGCAGTGATCTAAGTGAAATGGTTATTATATATATTGTATTTTCCTATTGTTATTTGTTTTGTTAAACCTATCTTCTAATTTTTTATCTCCGAAAAGGCGACCAAGTAACAAAATTTGTTCTTAAATGTTAATACCTGTACACAGTTTGTAATAAAGATTTGTGTACTGTTTATATTGCACCGTCATTTCAAGTCGACATTAATCATTCTCTTATCAACGCATATCGAGTTTTATAATTTCCTTATCTACACAAATCAACTATACGTAAATTTAACCGTAAAAGTTAACCGGTTTGACATCTTATGAAATCAGTTCAAGATGTTATCGCATAATATTTTAGGCACAAGTACTGAAGTTAATTTTTTTCATCAAACACAAGTTTTGTCTTGCCTTTTGTTGCAGTCTTCTCTACAGTTCTATTCAGTATTTCAAACGTTTGATGCTAATAAATAAAAATAAGCGAGGTAATCATTTGATACAAGAATTATTTGGAAAGTCAGTATTTGTATAAAGATGAAACGATGATTCATGTCTTGGTCAATTCTTGGTTGTCCACTCAAAATTTGCGAAAAGAATTTTGGTGAAATGACAATAGCCCGACGTAGGTCCTTTCAATTAGCTGAGTTTGTAACCAAAATGTTCTAACATACGATATTAGTTCAGATGTAGAGGTTAATTATAAATTCCTGTGTCCCGCAAAAAGTGAGAAGTATGATTATTAAGAAACCACAACCAAATATGGCAACTCGTTAGACACGATATGTTTGTAATTTTCCCATAACTTGTCATAAAGCTTGCCAGTTCTTACTATTACTACTCAATAGCCAAGTGGCTTATTTAATATTGAGGATAAGTTAGAAGGAGGTTTGAACGTCGCATTTGATGAAATCATGTTGGTATGAAAGTGATAAAGATATATTTTGTGAGGAATTGTGGAAGAAACCGTGGATCGATGTTAATGCAGTGTATTATATTCTGGGGTAACTGTAAGGATCGTGAGCATATATATAGTACAAAAATGGTGCATCAGGGCAACTGCGGGATTAGCATGAGAGATAATAGCTTGCCTTATTTTTGATCTTAAAATTATTGACACTTCCGTACACTCAACGTACGCACGCATGCACGCACACTCTCTAACACACACACATACACAAATACACGCATTGATACATCCACTGACTTTCTTAGTTTATAGCTACAAGACAGTGCTGTGTGCAAGACGATACAAGGGGGAAGGATCTGTCTCCTTGAATACAGGTTGACCTAACCTCCCCTAGGTAGGCAGAGTAATATTGTTTGTCTGTAAGATAATTGTTTTTGTGCTTATATTGGACAATAAATAATTAACTATTATTATAATTAGCAATAGTTGTCATAAATGCGTCCAGGCGTCTTTTAGATGCTCAATATGTGAACAGGCTTAAACAGCCATCGTGTTAAACAGCACTTTCCTGGTTCACGCACAATACACTCTGTATTGAACTTAACACCTCTTATTTATCTATAATTCATGTATCAAATAATTACCATACTCATTTTTATTTAATAACGTTAAACGTTTGAAATACTGAATAGAACTGTGACTTTTGTTACAGTCACAAGACTACATTTGTGCGAGGAGAAAAAAATAACTTTAGTATTTATAGTCATAGTCACCAGGCTGTATCTCAAGAAGTGCGATAGCTAGACAGTTGAAATTTTCACAAATTATGTATTTTTGTTGCCGCTATAACAACAAAGACTAAAAAAAATAAAATAAATATTTAAGGGGGGCTCTCATACAACAAACACGTTTTTTTTTGCCCTTTCTTGCTCGATATCAATAATGGCAACAGGTAGGCACTTGAAATATTCACAAAATACTCAGTTGTATTTTTAATTTAATAATAAATATAAAAAAATAAAATAAGAAACATGCTTTGACTGGCATTTAATGAGCCAAATCTTGGTATCAAAGCTAGTTACGAACTAGTTTAAATACAGGTACTGAGGGTTTTCAATAAGCCGACGCCACTCTACAACCACTGATTCTATCAGTAATTTCTCTTTATATGTTCACTAACTTATATCTTCATCTCAACTTCCGTTGGCCTTGCCCGATCACACTTTTCGTTCACTTTGCATTCACCAGCTTAATCCCCAAGTCTAGTAAAGTTTTACTTCTATAATAAGTATGATGTCTTAAGATTACCTTTAAATACACTCTAGAAACTAAAACGACCGAATAGTGTTTGGGTTTTTATCAAATATATTTGTGTTGTCGCGTTGTATCACAGCCTTATCCCATTCAAAGCGACAACTTGCTGTAGACGCAGTGAGTTTTTCCACCACGTCACAACGTATACAAGTCCTTTTGTTTGTTTAATACTCGTTTCTAATCGGAACGACTTCTTAATGTTTTTCAAAGAAGCGAGTGTGGTGAAACTTTTATAACTTGTTTAGTTCTTACACTTTCGCGTCGCGCAATTACGATCGCAGCTCCTTAAAGGAATTCGAAAAGTCAGCTTTTCAGTAACTGTAGAAATTTTTCATGGTTATCATAATGTTTTGTGATTTGAGAGTACAACCTGGTCAGATAAGTACTCTGATTATCTTTCATTTATGACGCATTATGGCATTTTGTATTATTGGTTTTTCCACCTAACATAGAATTTCCTTGTCAATTCGCTGAAGGATTGTCAACCGTATGGTAAGCCAAATGCTTTTATAAAGAGCAGGATTTTCAATGTTTGGGCTACGGTCATCTGCAGGTCAACTAATATCTGCACTAATATTATAAAGAAGAAAGATTTGTATTTTGTCTTGTATATATTTGTTTGCAATGAATAAACTCAAAAACTACTTAGCCAATTTCCAAAATTCTTTCACCATTATAAAGCTACATGTACACTGAGTAACATAGGCTATATTTAATGCTAGAAAAAATTTAAACAATTTTGTCCATCCGTGAGAAGCCGGGACGTGCCGCTAGTTATCAATACACAACTGAATTTGTTTGTTACACTTTCACATCTTAAACACCCAATCGATCATCATGAAATTAAGCATACACTTCGTGAAGTGTACAGAAACTCACTGTTTATTAAATCTACATTAACGCGAATGAAGCCACGGGTAAAAGCTAGATTTTTTTTTTTATAAACACATATTGTTGGCTTCACTTTAAATCTTAGTGTTAAGAGGAGGCCAATAATGAACCAGCTTAACAAACAGCAGGCTATTTACGCGAGCAAGGAGTGCCAATCCTTTATAAATATGCTGAACTAGATTTCAGTTGTTCGTTCCCGGAGGCCTACAGCAGTCTGAAAAGGCTGCCAACCTTCTGGGATTAATTGGGGTGACTGGTGAAGAGAGAAAACCCAAGACAATGGCCCAATCAAACTAAGTGCAGTGGTTGGTTTAACCATCATCAGACGGCATATCTCGCGATGATAATTTCCCACGTTGCGTTGCGAAGGCAGAGCGGCGGGCAGTGATTCGAGCGACATATTATCGGCGTTGACAAAAAGCGGCCCATTCATATGCACGCGGAGTGCAGTTGCAGTTTTTGCTTGGCCGGACGTTCCTCGCGTTTTATTTGCGATTGGGCGTCCACGCACCTCATTCTAATGCAAGACTAGTTTTTGTGAGTGCGCATAATTGAATGCGAATGTGTGTGCTCCGAGCGAATCTAATGCAGGCGGAGGCTGCTTATCCCGGGACAGATGTCGTCACGTGCGACGGGTCACTTTGTGCGCGGTTCTTGCCCGACTCTAATTATCCAGATGATGTGACTAGCGTTGGCTTTTTCTGTTCTCCTTTAGATTACGGCCCTCGTTATTATTATTAATGGCCACTTCCTTTATTTTATTTCTTTGAAATTCGGGTAACAAACATTTGTACGCCAAATATTACTTAAAATTTAAATAAAACAACTTGTATTAGAGACCGTGAAATAATACAAAAATTAACTTCTTGACAACGTTTATTTTACATCGCTTTCATGTTTTATAAGAATAGTTACTAGTCCTAACCCTTTTCAAGCTCTACACTTACTCAGAGTAATAAAATAATCAGCCAATGCTACTTACTTCAGCAGTTTGGTATTCCATTAGCTTTTCGAAGATTGTAACCGTTAAGTAAATGGCCAGACAACCGTACAATACCGCGTTGCCCGAGTGAATGCCGCCAGCGACCAAAAAGGTATGAAAAGTCAGACTATTAATTGACAGCCACAGACTAGCCACTTTAATAGTTACTACTAACGTCAATAATCGATTGAACAATCGATTATTAAACCAACGATAACTACGAAACTTAGTAGTAGTTACTTTAATATATAATTAATGTGCTAAAATAAATCATTTAAATATCAATTCCTTACAGCTCGGCCATCCTGCTGAAGCAAGTCCCTTTGCTTTTAAATTATAAAACCTAAACATTATTAATTAATGGTACCTAGGATGACCAAAAGATCAATTCTAAATGACGTCCCAATGTCTAAGGTTGGTTTAGTAAACTATAAATAAATAACTTATTTCCAAATTTTCTATTATAATCAATCACATTATTATTTTTTGAATGAACAGTTAAATTCTGGATTTTATTTTAATTAATGACAAAATTTAATGATAAATCAAATATGTAGTTATCAAATAACTACACACTCAAAGAATTTCACTAAACGAAATGATTCTATAAGATATAAAATAAAAATATGAAATGATTCTACTTACGTCATAGAACATTATCATGCAATCTCAATGGAGATAGATAACAAATTATAAAAATAAACAAGTGTTACTTATTTTGTTACAATAACTTTGACAGTAAAAATAAACAGATTAATAGCATAGGGTAAAGTAACGGTCATACTAGCTATAAAGAACCAAAGACTTCATGAGTACTTTCGTCGCTATCTGATTGTGAACTACCGTAATTATTATCAAAACTAAGCCATGGTTTTAGTTTATCTACCGTTATCACGTTTTCATTATGACGTTTACCCTTTTTTGTGTAAGAGTTGTATCTACAACTAAATACCGGTCATTTGGCAGGACTTTCCTAATTCTGTAGGGTCCCTGGAATTTTACTACCAATTTCTTAGACCTAGCGTCACTTGGCGTTTTTCGTTTAACGCTTACTAAGTCTCCTACTGAAAAAGCTACGTCTTTTCGTAGGGGTTAGTTAATTGGACGTTTCGCATAGAAATTAGTTTTATCTTTAGCTTGTTCAATACGGATTCGATCCCCCGCTTCATGTCTAATATTATCAAGCTCCCCAGTTTACTGTTTTATCAATAACTTCATTGAGAATATTCTCGGAACTACTTTTAATCCTACAACTAATGTTGTTTCTACAACCTGTGGTTTCGTGTTTCGTTGTATTTAACCCGATCTGTATGTCTGGTATATGCTCATCCCAGCCTTTTTCATCTTAACCATGACTCTTAGTAGACAAAGCGTCCATTTGAATCTTCCTACATGGCTATTGGCCCGCGGAGTGGATACTGCGTTAAAAATGTGTTTGACACCTTAAGGTTTCAAGAACGAACGGAAATCATTACTTGTGAATGAAATGCCTTGATCAGTGATGAGCCTAACCAGTGTACCAAAATAACTCAGGTGTTCCTTGAGAACTCTTATTGACGTGGCCGATTTAGTATTTTTAAAGGCCGTAATATTAATGAGTTTGGTAAATCCACAAATTATAACGAGAAGATATACGTTGCCCCGCTTACTACGTATGGAGGGGCCTAGATGATCAGCGTGGATCGTGTGAAAAGGAATCTCGACTTTTGGGATAGGATAGACGAATTACAATTCGCCTGGCTGTTCGCACTCAAAACACGCCCGCATATACATCTTTACAAAACGTCTCATTTTAGGAAACCAGAAGGACTGTTGGATCCTACCCAAAGTGGTTTACCTCTGCTACTTGCCATCGGGCTACCTTCGGCACAACCTATCGTAAACCATCATCCCCACTAAGACCAGTTATACGATATACCTTACCGTTCTTTATAAATTTTTTTTTACAATTTCGACAACCTTCTCTGACTCTGATCAGCATAATATTCGCTTAATACGGGATAATACATCGCCACTGGATTGCACGGTCGCAATCCAATCTTCAATCTCAGTGGTAAGTACGTCTAGAATACGATTGTCTATATTTGCTTTACTTACTGGATTTCGACTTAAGAGCATCAACATGGGTCATGCCGGTTCCGGGCCGATACTCTATGTCGCAATCAAAGTCAGTAAATTGTATCCACCAACGGGCGATACGAGGAATTAAATCACGTTTCGTTAAGGTAGTCCGTAACGCGTTACAATCAGTTAATATTTTAAATGGTATACCTATTAAATACGCGCGAAATCTATCGAAAGAAGCTACCGCAGCAAGAGTTTCTAGTTCGAACGAATGTAACCGTTGTTCATCGGATGTAGTCTTACGGCCAAAATACGAGACCGCTTTGTACAGACCCTCATCGCCTTTTTGCAATAAGATTACTGCTACCCATATTTACACGCGTCTGTATGAAGTTGCGATTCGCGTTTAGGGTCATAAAGGACTGAAATCGGCCTGGTAACAAGAGCATCTTTTAATGATTTGAATGCTTGCTCTTGATCTTCCAGCCATTTCCACGTGCCATCTTTCTTTAAAAGGTCCGTCAATAGTTTGCAGATAACAGTAAAATCACGAACAAACCTTCTGAAAAAAAAATCGGCCAGGCCGATAAATTGCCTTACTTCGTGCTGATTCCGTGGGGTTGGGAACATAGATACTGCCTCAGTTTTTCGGGCGCCGGGCCTATTACCACTAGAATCAAAGTGAGACAGACCCCCATTTTGTAGAAGAATTAGGTCTTCTTCGAGCCTACTAAGACCTTCTTCAAACGTACGAGATGGAATCAATATGTCATTCATATATATAAGCGCATAATTTATTTTTGATTATGCTAATATTTGATTCATAGTTTTTTGAAATACTGAAGGTGCGTTCACTAAACCGAATGGCATTCGAGGAAACTCATACACTCCATCCGGCGTAATGAACGCAGTCTTCTCTTGAGACACGGAAAAGATAGTGATTTCGTAATATCCTGATGCCAAATGTAAACAAGTAAACAATATGTTACCGGCGTGCCTATCCGGCTGGTCTTTAACCCGGGGTGGAGGATAATGATCTTTCTTTGTCCGTCTGTTCAAGGCGCGGTAACTTTTTAACGAGCGCAATAGGGCTCGTATGGTGAGGAAGATTCTCGAATAATACCAGCAACTAACATTTCACTAACTATATCGTTAGAAACATTGCGCTCGGCAATGGACATTCTATATGGTCTGTATACAACCGGCTCACTATTCTCTACCTCTATCACCATCTCCCCCGCGTTCGTTAAACCTAGATCTTTAAGTCCTGATTAATAGCAACAGTTATATTTTAACACTAGCGACCGTAATAAGGCCCGTTCTGCACTAGTAATGTTGTGCCCGAAAACTAAAGTGTCTTCTGAGTAAGCGTTATCTAAAGTCACAGCATATACTTTACAGTTACCAGTCACCCGATTGGCTCGCCTAACTAACGTATCTTTAGCAAAAATTAAATCTTGATCGCACGCGTTCTAAACGATAACAACACCTAATCCAGACTTAAATGAATATTCCCTGGGAAAAGGTAATATTCTTGGTTATTACATCCTCTCAAAGGACCACTAACATACACACCACCTTCATATCCATCATGTGAGTCGACTTTTATTAAACTTATTTCACGCGAAGTCAATGTCACTGTCTCCCAGACACGTAAAATTAATTTATTAGGATTGTGCTTTTGAAAACCAGTTGTTCAGGTGTTTTAATGATCAAGATATTAGGTAACTCAGTAAACGTATGTATGTCCCAACAAATCAAGATGTTTTAAAACATGATCTTCAACTACAAGTATTTCAACGTTTTCCCGTTTTCCCTGTACGGATATCTTAGCCCTAGACCTACCTTACGGTTTCACATGATAACCTCCAATAGCTCTCATTAAAGGTAAATCTATGGTATCTATTAACGGATTAAATTTTTTTTTGTTTCATATACTCTTATTAGCGTGCATTGGCTACCTAAATCAATATGATACAATATTTGTATATCATTGACTAAAATGTCAAAAAATATATTTAGAATTAAACTCCCCTGATGACCCTAGTTCAAAAACTTGTTTTTTCATCCTGCTTGTTTACAATGTCATTGCTACGCCCTAATCTACAATACTTACTCATGTGGCCTACTTTTTTACAGTTGTTGCATTTAGATGATGGTTTGGCACATTGATAACTCTTATGATCACTACACTTGTAACATATAAATTTCTTGGTTGAAACGTTCGAAGAACTGAGGGCAGGATTGTACCCCTGATTCTTTTATCCTGTCTTTGCCTATCCCCGCATCCCTAAGAATACCTATTTTAACCGTTTTTAAATGCATTAGCAATTGTTCGGGTTCACAAAATTGAGCAGCCTGCGCGCCAACGCGAACAGCACTATCCTCTATTCCATTTAAAATACAATCGCCCGCTTTTCTACCTTTAATACTACATCGATTCAATAAATTCATCTTAGCATAAAAATACTGTGCGAGCGACTCCCCATAGCGTGCCTTTTTTGCCAGCGTAACCGTCAACAACTCTGCATAACCATCGCGACAAGGAAAGGACTCTACTAATTTTCTCTTCCACTCAGACCAAGAGTAGAGGACTGTGCTGAGCCCCTGGTACCAGGATTTTGCTACGCCAGTTAGCTTTGGAAGAGTAAAGAAAATAATTTATTTTTCACTCCAACCATAATGTCAGCACACTCCTCCACTTTTGTCAGCCACATTAACACAGTTTGACCCTGAGACATTGGGTCAAATTCTAATAGAACGTTATTCAAGGGCAACTTTGGGGAAGTATGACCCTTCATACTCTTTAAAATGTCTAAAAAGTTATCTAAAATATTATTTGGTATATCTATGTTACTATTTCTTTCAAGCTCTTGTCTAATCGTACTAACGTCAGGGTAACGAGAATTCATTTTTTTTTTCATTTATTATCTGAATAACGATCATTACTTGAACTGCTACTAGGATGGCGTTTCTTGTTACGTTGGCGTCCATACGGACTGCTACGAAATTTATTCTGTGAGCATTCCTCAGAACTGCTACGTGAATGACTTATGCTTTGATCCTCTACGTAATCTACGATACGTTCGTCCTTTTACATCATCAACTCGACTACATTGCGATATACACTCAATAGATATAGATCAACTCTAGAGCATTGCCATCGAGACTCCCCGCCATTAAGACGTTGCCTCGATGACTCCCTGCTCGGTACGCATGAGAAAGTTTCACCAAAACATAACCAAAAACCGTTTTGAATTTCATACCAAAACGTAACCTTACCGCAAAACATAAAACCGTTTTTCTCATAACCAACGCAATACAACCAAAATTGAAAACCGCGCTGCCATGATCGGTTAAATACGCAAAAATAGTTATAAACGCAATAATAAAACAAATAATTTTGTAATTTTATCAGAAATGTTATCAAAAAAATTCGAAATAAAAATTATTGTAAATAGGACTATTTTTAAATGCGCCAAAAAAAAAGCTTTAATTTTCTCGTCTATTCACATTACATTAAAAATTAATAGTTCATACATTTTAATTTTAACAAACTAGTCCTTAACCTAGTAAAAGCACGAAGAGATAACGTCATAACCATAATTACGTAATACTAAAACAAAAACTTGCGTTACGTTAGCTAACAGCGTTTTAGTTTTCATTCGTTTTGAAGTAGCCTCGTCAACCGCGGTAGTGATAACCAAAACTGAAAACGGCTTTTAATAACGTTATGGAAACTTCAAAACCTTTACGTAATGGTTTTCAAAAAAACGCCCATACTGCTTGGGTCTCTCAACTGACGCCCTCATAAAAGCGATGGCCTCCCGCTTAACGGGATTACGGGGCTAGATTTATCATTATATAAGTATATTAATCTATTGTATAAGTGCTTGCGGCTTTGCCTACCTTTCAGGCTCCCTTCCGCTCCCTCACTTATCAAGCCAGTCGACCGCAGCCGAGAACGTCCACGGGTACTGCACCTAGCAGTGGCGTTCTCCGTCTCCGTGTTGGTATGCACACCTTCGCCATCATGATCGATAGTTTATATTTCTTTAGCACCGTACTCCATATCTAGAACTCGCAACCGTAAGGGTAACCATGAGATCAAATTCTATTTCGATAAATTCTGTATATTTGTCTCAAACATTTGACATTAAAACTATACGGGTGAATGAAAAGGAGAAAAAACGCAAAAGAATTTGATTTCAAAGAGCATAACATTATTATATTTCTAACTAAAATGGCTAATATCTCAAAAAGTAAGCATCGTAGCGTAAAAATAATGAAATTTTGACCCCCTTAGAAACCCCAGAGGTACACTAAAGATATATAATATAGGTCCAAAAACGGTCAAGTCTGAGTTGGACCCTCACATCACATATATTACAAAAATATAAATCTTACACTTTTTTTTTTTACTTTAACATTATCTTAGTAAATGCGTAACAAAACTGATACAGGGGTAAAAAAAAACTTTGATACGTTCTGTTAAACTGAAGTATAAAACATGAAAACCAATGGCGAACACGATACCTATTGCTAGATTTAAAGTAAAAAGGAACGAACATTTGCTTGGTCTGTAAAATCACGTGGGCAGGATAAGCAAGTGATTCGGAAGAATACCTGCCTATCCCACTTCTGAATTATTAGAGACCGTGAAATAATACAAAAATTAACTTCTTGACAACGTTTATTTTACATCGCTTTCATGTTTTATAAGAATAGTTACTAGTCCTAACCCTTTTCAAGCTCTACACTTACTCAGAGTAATAAAATAATCAGCCAATGCTACTTACTTCAGCAGTTTGGTATTCCATTAGCTTTTCGAAGATTGTAACCGTTAAGTAAATGGCCAGACAACCGTACAATACCGCGTTGCCCGAGTGAATGCCGCCAGCGACCAAAAAGGTATGAAAAGTCAGACTATTAATTGACAGCCACAGACTAGCCACTTTAATAGTTACTACTAACGTCAATAATCGATTGAACAATCGATTATTAAACCAACGATAACTACGAAACTTAGTAGTAGTTACTTTAATATATAATTAATGTGCTAAAATAAATCATTTAAATATCAATTCCTTACACTTGTTTCATTCGAGTCCCGGAAGGGGCAGATCTTTATGTGATGAATATGGATTTGTAGCTGAGTCATGGGTATTTATATATATTTCTATAAATATTACATATCTATGTATCATATATGTGTGTTTACCCGTTACCCTATTATCCATTACACGAGCTATACAGTGCTTACATATATAGGCTAGGGTAATTGGTGTGAATGTAAGAAATATTATAATTATTAATCCTGACGTTTCGACTCCTTTACAGGAGTCGTGATCACAGGATGACTAAGGCCAAAAAGTTGTTTTATTTAAACGTGTAATATGCATGGAAATCTAAGAATTAAAAGTTTCTTAAAATTATAAAATATTAGGCAAATGACACTACAATTTCCACAAAATAAGGTAAACAAAACAGTGCAATGAATTGTCTATAACTAATGTAATATTTATCTCATTACTCTAGTATTGCTATGCCTTTACATGGCGTCACACGTTTTCTTAAAATTTATGTCGCAACACCTCAATATACACTGTAAGCGACCTGTAATAAAATTATAATATTGATTATGCGCATCAATCCAAGGGTAAAAAAACAAATATAAACAAAACTATAAACCTGTTTTAAGTACAACTTTTTCTACTGCATTTTTTTTAAATTACATATTAAAAAAGTCAAGCTGAATTTTGATCTCTGAAGTCAAGTCAACTGAACAACACTTTTTTATGCGCTCTAGTGTACCTATAAGATACCGTTCTTGGAACCATATAATCGAACTTCTTGTTTCATACATATAGGATACTTTATTAAATATAGCATTAAAATAAAATGCCATTAATGCCAAAATGATAACATCTGGGAGTTTGTAATGCTTCAACAAATATGCAAAGAGAATTCTAGTGCGCACGCAATAACTAATTCTGGATAATTTCAAGACTTACTATTAAATGTACAGAGGACACCAAATTGCTACTTCAAATTCAACTTGTTATATTCAAAGCCTGCAAGAAAGTGTGTTATTTATATGTATTATTTAAAAGGCGAACCTTTTTATTTATTGGTTTAATATTAAAATCAGTATTTGTTGATAAATAATAATTTAAGCTTAAGCATTTCAGAATGTAACTATCATGAAATACAAATAGGCCAGAAAAGATAATTATTCACGCACTGTTTACCCCAAAATATATTCTACCATTTTTTACATTTAGATTTCTTAATTCAGCAATTATATTGGCCGTTACTTGAAGTTTGTGAAATCAAGAAATTAGCCTTGTTCAAGCTCCAATGTAAATTCAACAACCTTTTCCATAACTCCATTTGTTTTTTTAGAAATATATATATAATTTTTAGATTTTTGGTTGGACAAATTACTGTTCTTCAGCAATTGACACGCTGTTAACTATGTGCTGTGTCTTAGCAGTAAATATGAGTGCGCGGAATGCTTGGCGCTTTGCCCGAGCGCTGGGCGGGTGCCAGCCCGTTTACGGCCAGTTACGGCCGGTTACGATCAGTTACCACCGGACGCCGGCCAATTTGCTTACGCCACCCCCGGCTAACGGCCACTCGAGGCCGGCTGCAGCCTCCCGGCATACAAATTGCAGTTGTCCCTCCTTTTAATGGAGCTGATTGCGCTTCGAAAGACGTCGCGTACACGGCGACCGTTTTCACGAGCCAACTGGGACTTTTTACTCGTTAATTTATTACCTTATTTTAATTGAGCATGCATCTCGACGTCAGATCCACGTCTGAGGTGCATTCAATGTAAATGCGGCTCAAAGTAATGGCTTAAATAATCGAGTCGGTGCGGCACAGCGAACGCAGGGGCGCGGGTTCACTACCCGGCTCCGGCTAGTTTTTGCGGTGCAGAAAAAATGCTGAGAAGTGACGACGGCACTCGATGTTAGGATAAGGAGCGGGGGCGCGGGACCATAAATCCGGAATAAAAAGCGTCGCATCGGCCGGTGGTTTTTTTGCCGTTTTCTTGTTTCGCATTCCGCCGTTTTTGCCCGTACACGTTCCCGACAAACGAGCTCGCAAGAGTTGTCGGGTTTTTGCTTGAGCACAATGGTGCGCCGAGATTGCGCGTGCGCAGGCGCGGCGCATTTGCATGCGTCGGCCAATGGCGGCGAGCGACACGCCCCCCGCCCCCCCTCCCCCCTTCGCGCTAACGAGCCGCTGACGTGACACCGCATTGTTCTGCCTCGACACACGCGAATCGCTCCACTGTGCTCATCCCGTGCGAGACAAATGAGCCACCACTGTCTACGCAATGGTAAACAGGAATAATAATGATTTATTTTATCAGGATAAGGTAAGCGTTTGACTGCTATCTCGCCACGTAAACGACGATGCGATCTAGGATGTGACGCGCTTACCTAGAAGGTGCCTATTAACTCGTGGCTTGAAGACCCTTAAATTAGTATTCGAATGAATTTGTTTGAACAACTGTGGTTCAAAGCAATCAAAATTACCTTGTCAGGAGTGGTAATGCCTGGCGTTTCAATTTTCAAATAAGTTACTTCTTACTGTAGTAAAACATTGTTTATGCAAATATTTCCAGTCTTATATACCTGTTCACTCTTGACTTGAAGACCCCTAAAATGTATTTATGAGGAAATACAGACCCAGACACGGAGATATTACCCTGTTCTCTGTAAGGCGAGGATTACGAGCTGTGATTATTGACACGAAATATTGAAATTGCACGACGATGTTGTTGTTTACATCGCACACACGTCGGTCAGTAGCCACTGAGGCAGAGCGAGCAAAAACGACGGAATCTTATGCTACTGTGCATGTGACGTGCACACCGACGCATCGACGATGAAACTTGTGCTTATGCGAATAACAACTTGCAGTTTTACGGCACTTTGACACAAAATAAATGTATGCATGTACTACACACCTTTATAAGATCTGTTGATAGATGTTCCTCTTGTTGAGACCAAATAGAATATTTTCACAATGAACTGTATAAACTGATTTAATGTAACTGATTAAGTGCAGACAGTAAAGTAATACAATTAAATTATAAGGAAATAGTTTGGTAATTGGTGTAAAGAAAATAAATGTGCGGTGACTACACCGTACAATAAAATATCATAAAACAGATTAAATTAAAAAATTAATAGAATATTTGTTACAGATATAATAATAGAAGAAAAATACCTTAATCACAAACTTGTTACACTAAAGTGATATATGTTATGTAATGAATTTTCAGAAAATTATACCTAACTAGCTGTTGCCCGCGACTTCGTTTGCGTCAATTTCTGTTATTATGATTTCTCACTGATGCTTCGCTCCTATTGGTCGCAGCGTGATGTTATATAGCCTCAAGCCTTCCTCGATAAATGGACTATCCGACACAAAAAGAATTTTCCAATTCAAACCAGTAGTTCCTGAGATTAGCGCGTTCAAACAAACAAACTCTTCAGCTTTATAATATTAGTATAGATTAGAAATGAAATCAACTCGTCTAATTGAAATACAACAAACACATAGTTTCTAAAAACTATATGTTGTATAAACATATGTTTGTTTGCTATATTAAGAATATCGTCAAAAAGGTGTGGGATTTCTAAACTAAAATAAAATCGTTTGCAAGAAATGCGTCATACCTACTTACGCCTGACCCTCTTTGTGTATTGGCCACCTAAACAATAAAATGCGTTTATATTTTTATTAAGGAAAGAATTAAGATAAAATAATTATCCACATGCGTTTTTGTTTAAATAATTTTCGTTTTATGCGTAATTTCATTACGTATTTAGGTATATATTGGGATAGCTGAATTATTGTTAATCCTAACAGTCATTGCAAACTTTTGGCACAAATGGTATAACTTGCTGACTGGCAATAGATAAAACAATATCTAACCTAGCGTAACCTGCAATGTGTATCAACTTTTGCTAAAAAAAAAAGGGCCAACTAGTTTAGGCCAACCGAAGGGCATTCACGTATTAGTATTCTTTAAAGGTCAAAATTCAGCTTCCGTTTGTTTGTATTTGGAATTACAATAGGATGTTGCATTTATATTTACTTACCTTGTTCCCTAGGGAGCAAGTACTTTCTTGAAGCTGTAGCATAACTTTTTGGGATATTGTAGTAAAAATTAGTTTTCTTTACGTCGACAGCCACGATTTAAACTCGGAACTACCGATGTAGAGATATCTTGCAACCCACTCGACTATAATAAAATGTTACTTCATAAAACTGTATACTAGATGTTATGAGGATACGATGCATGAATGTAGACGAAGAAGACATAAAATTGTTTATATAAATAAGATTATTTAATAGAAAAATACTCGATAAAAATCTACACGGCTCACATGAGAAAATTTTCTAGTACCTTTCTAATTCTAGGCTGTAGCCCAACGTCGTCTCATCAATGAGAGGAACGTCCTCTCGTATTCGAAAGAAACATTTTTACAAATGTTTGGGCAATCGATTAAGATGAAACAGCCATTTAGTTTTATAATATTTTCTGCATTTGCGAGTTCCCGCCTGAGAATTCACTTGAAAGCCGAGTCGTTTTTTCTAGTATTTTTTTATAAAAATAATATACTTTATAAGATAGCATTGTTAAATGCAAAAAACATATAAAACTAGCCACGTGTTACAAATTAAAATGAGACCTATTCTATGTCCTAAGTTAGAACAATACCAAAAAAAAGTCATCAAAATCGGTTGAGTAGTTTCGGAGTTCATCGTAGTCAAACACTGTGACGCGGAATTTTTATATAGATAGATCATAAAAAGATCAAGTAAGCAAATTACAAGCAAACAACGACTCAAAGTAAAGCAAGAAAAAGAAAGTGTTAGCCAGCAAACGTTTGTCGGTTAAACAAAAACCTCTTTGGCAGCATCGCTGCTGGCCAAGAATGATTTCATTGTATCGACGATGTACAATCAGTTGTAAAAAGCGAACGCAAGATGGCGTATTTAAAAACGGCACGCGGTTATTTACATTCATCTCGCCGCTGGTGGACAGGGATTTCAGTTTTTACAGCAAGTGTGCGCGAAGCGAACAGAGATTTCTTGTTAAATTTTTAAACACAAATATTTAGTTTATGTTTACATTTATTTAATTGCTAAAACCATAAATATCTAAGCAACATTAAGTTGCTTTTATTATTGTACTAGTTTTTTCTGGATAAGAGGTACTCTATGTCATTTTCTGTGCCCCTGATAAAGTGTTTGCAAAATTTCATGACGATCTGTTGAGTAGTTAAAGCGTGAAAGAGTAACAAACAAAGAAATCCCCTTTCGTATATATAATATTAGTTAGAATGATATAAAGCCTATCATTTGAGAGATCACATGTTCTTAGCTCTACCAAATTTTGTCAAAATCGGTTAACCCATTCTTGATTTAAAGAAAGAAATACAGATAGACAGAGAAACAACAGTTTAAAAACCATTAGAATTGGTTTCAGTGAGTCATGAAACGAACATTTTTCATAAAGATTTGTCCAAAAAGATGTGTACAGGCAACGGTACTCGAACCTACATTCCCTCGTTATTCAGACGAGTACACCTTTTAAAGGTCTACTTGTTTAAGGTGTCAAACGGAACTTTAACCCACCTACCCTCCTAATCGGGATGACTATCCTTCCAATTGAGCTACCGAGACCTCACCTTAACTTAGCTTTATATTCAGTTTTTCAGAATACTTGTACATTTTACAGCTGTTATATAGTGAATTAACAGCGTATTAGGTACGTTACAACGTATGATCTAGTTAGCCAAAAAGTCGTCGGTCTGAGGACCTAAAACCCGTAACAATAGATCTTGGTATGTTACTCTTGGGATTTATGATTATAAATGGAATTTGCTAGTACCAAGCAATCATTTATTTAACTAGTGGCTCGCATACTAATTTACATCAGGCCCCACACAGGCCACATCAAAAAGCAGTAAACCAATTTGTCTATATTGCCTTGGGTTTGTCAGTTGTGGTACCGTCGTTAGTCCTGTAATCCATAACACGAGTGCTTAAATTTGGTTACAAAAAATATATATGATGATGTTTTATATTTTTTATTTAATTATTTACTAAACATAATACGACAGCCTAAATTTACAAGGCATAAAAACATTATTCTTTTATTGAATGGGTTCGCTTTTGATCCCAATCAAGCCCGGGGACCAAGACAGAATCTACGATGGAACGAGCTTACCCAGAAGGTGCTTATTTATCCTGGCTTTGAAAACGGACGGGTTATAAGTACTCGGAAATAAACACGCAGGAAGAGAGTTTCACTCATTTGCTGTGCGCATTATGAAGAATGAAAAGCGCTTAGTGCAACAGGTAGGAATAGCAACCAAGAAAGAGTGGTATCGTCTGGATGTCCGATGGAAAAGGGAGATTCTAAGCTGATCTAATTATTTTTACTATGAAGTCTATACTTAGGACCTTGACACAGGTTTTACTAATGATGTATTTGCATACATTACTTACCACCTTTTGTTAAACACAGGTGGTGAAACGGCTGAAAACCTTTTTCTCTACAAATTTTGCGTTATCTGATGGGTGGATTAAATTCCATAAGGTATAAAAATATTGGTTCCGACGACTAGGCCACAATAATAAGCTAGTTTTGAAAATTATTTTTATGGTTTTGAACTATTCGTATTGTCTCTGTTCGCTTGTTCACCTCTTCGGTTTTTCGTTCGCTCGATGAGGTAGGTGCGATCGCATGCGGCGCACGTCCGCCGGGTCGCGGGTACTCTTCCCGGCGGGAATGTCGTCGTCATGTTCCCAAATACCAATACGAAATGCAAAATTAGGGAAAAGTTAAACAGCTTTTTTGTATAAAAGTGAACAGAAGGAATACAAATAAATTGGGAACCTTGTTTACTTGGAGTATTTTTTTGTTATGAATAATATCAGTTTGTTTTCTTTTTTATTTAGACAGGATGTCTCGTTTTTTTTTCAGGAGTCACGTTCGTGTATATTTCCTGTGCCAGGTTGATTCTCAAAGGAAAATACATATGTATTCGATATCCGTAAAGTAATGATCATTTTAATATTAATGACATTAAAATACTTAAGCATTTAATTACTAGATATTTATATCTTAAGCAATTGATTAGAAGAAGATAGTTCCAACCTGAATCCTCTTCGATTGAGTTACCAAAACCGTAACGGCTCTGTTGATTGAGAAATTACTCGGATAGTAAGAGGCTGTGGATTCTAATCCCGTATAATACCTATGAATAATTTAGTTGAATAATTTCTAGTAAAATTGCTTAAATTTTAAGGTACTCTACCTTTAAAGAGGAGAGGTGAAGCAACTTACGGTGGATTAGATCAGTACTTCCTATGACGCATGCATGGCATGCGGACGTCGACCTCTAATTGCAATCAGCAGATTAATTATTTATTAATTTTACATAAATTTATTGTTATATATTAATTAAATATTACGCATACAATGTTTGAGTGCAGGTTACAATGTTTCCAACAGTTGGAAATAAATAAGCCCTTTTTTGTCTCTCTATTCATATTGTGGTAAACTCAGTTACTTAAGTGTAACTTAGTGCCTCATATTTTGACATTGCCAACGGTTTTATTGATTTCTGCTGGAAAGTTCCCCAATCTCTCAGAATGTTTACACAAGTGAAGTGTCAAAAATTTTAAAGCAGATTCAATATTTACAAGTTAATAAACTTGATTTTACCTTGACGCTATCTAATTGGAGCGGAGCGAACGAAGTGAGCGAAGCTCCCATGGATCAGCTTCAATGGCACAATGTGTGTTACGCCATAACTTCCAGAGTTCTTAACCGATTTTAATATTTTTTGTGTGGAATAGAATCAATAGGTTTAGGACCAGATTGTGACGGAGCCAGAATATTGAAATTCGCAAAAATTCCCATCGTAAAAAAAATAATTTTCTTTTTTTAGGTATTACGCTCCGCTCCTATATATGGTGCTAGCGTAGCTTTATGCTTAGCGACTGCATCGCCTAGTATATATGAATAGTAATAATATTCCTTACATTACATAATTATTAGCTTAGCCTAGTAAGCGTTGTAAGGCTTGTTATACTTACTAATTTACAATTAGCAATGAATAGATATGTAACATTTCTATAAGATATAAAACAAGCATGTAAAAAAAAAACAAATAAGCCTCCGCGCCTTGGGATGGGATTCGAACCCACGACTTTCGCTATACAGGCGAGTGTTCTGACCGCTGAGCTACCGAAAAGTTGGTAGACGCGTCGAAATATACAAAAGTATTTCAACTTCTACTGCGAGTTAGTATCGTTCTACCAATGTTGAATCTTATCTAAATAAAACACAGATATGTAATATTCTTGGAAATAGATATAAATATTCGTGATTCAGATGCAATTTATGAAAAGAAATGTATGTTTGTTTGCATTTTACCACGTTTTTCTTATCTCACTTTTCTTATTTGTTTGTTTGTCTGTCCGGGCAAAATCTTGCAACTTAAATTTGAGGCACTTTCCGATAAGCTAGAAAGCTGAAACTTTCAGGATAGTTCAGAACCCGATGACAATGCACTCTAAAGCAACTTTCAACTTTCCAGATGCACTTTAAGGTCCACTTTCGGCAACTTTCACTTTTGTATGGGGCTTATCCGATTGTTGCGTAACACATGGTTACTTCGTTGAGTTAATAATTAAAAAGAATAAAATAATTATACTAGATTTAAAAAATCTAAAAATCCCACGTTTTTCAATGTCCTAAAAAGAATAAAATAACCCTGCGGGGCAAAGCGAGGGGCCACTCAAAACGTGGGGGCGCATCTTTACAATAATCGGCATCAATGCATGTCATTCATCTCTTTAAAATCTCCTCTTAGTAATATGCGCCCCCACGTTTTGAGTGGCCCCTCGCTTTGCCCCGCAGTGTTATTTTATTCTTTTTAGGACATTGAAAAACGTGGGATTTTTAGATTTTTTAAATCTAGTATAATTATTATGCGCTACAGTACTGTTTAACCGATTGTGATAAAACTTTGCCAACTTATTGCTTGCACGTGCACGAAATTTGTAGTTATGTTTTGTTACGCTTCAGTATCTACACATTTAAATAACAACTCTTTAACCGGAGGATTTGACTGGATGACAGAGGCCATGGTCGTTATACAGGCCCTAATATATGATATTAGAGAAATATAAAAATTAGTTAACAATTGTATAGAGAGATGGCGCTGTACTGAATCGCGCTAGGTAGAAAGATATGATTGTTAATATATAACCGAACATGTGTGATTGTAAAAAAAAATATTTATTCAAAGAAATTATTTCCATTTTCAAACTGTTTGGCAGTTTCATACATATGTATATGCTATTATTTTCCAACATTTTAATCGGCATCAGTTCGGAAATTGGGAAGCCCTTCCGAGAAGAACTGGCGAAAGAGACTCGGACAAGGGGACGTCAATCTTACATTTATTATTTACAAAAAGAGTTCACTACATCACTATTTCTTGCAGTGTCTTTGTTTGATGTATTATTTTATTAATTATGGGAGCCCGAGCAGGTGGAGTACTCCAACGTTCATCTCTAACTAACAATATTTACACTTATGTCCACAATTAGTCTGGCCATGAGTATTGTTACATAAAACCTTTCCTTTTTTCCAATTTTTTAATTATTTTGAATTTGAAACGCGTCTATTATTTTAAAAAATTCTTTCTATTTCGCGCCATTTCACATATTTTTACGTGTTCATAATCAGCATTATCAAATCACAATATGGAATAGGGCGTTAAAAATAATAGGATTGCAGTGATCGCCTTGCACAAAGTGGGTATGGAGCCGTCAGTCATATTCCAGACACTTCAAAAGATTGGTATCAGCCGTATGTTCGTGTATCGTACTATCAACAGATACAACAACACTTCCTCTGTCGAACACCATAAAAGGTCGAGGTGTTTGCGTGCTGTTGGAACGACAAGGGTGTTAATGCTGTTAAAGTCGAAACCCCATTAGGAAGCAAAAAATCTTATCGCGAGAAATGAAAATTCCCGCTAAGACTCTGTCGCGTATTATAAAACAAGTCCTGAAACTCGAGTTAGTGATGGTTTGGTGGGGCGTGTCTTATCAAGGTGTCACAAAGCTACATTTTTGTGAAAAAGGAGTGAAAACCTCAAGCAAAGTGTATCAAGAGAAAGTCTTGAATCGTATTGTGAAA
Organism: Calamotropha paludella; assembly: GCA_927399485.1. Classification (NCBI taxonomy): domain Eukaryota; kingdom Metazoa; phylum Arthropoda; class Insecta; order Lepidoptera; family Crambidae; genus Calamotropha; species Calamotropha paludella. Next base: position 213,491 of record OV656806.1, on the reverse strand, counting down.
CCTTAAAGTAATACACTCTTTAAAAATGTACCGTAGACTTTTCATCAGGACTTTGCACCTGGTCACAAGGCACGAACTAATCAAGCCTCGCTTAAAACCAACGTTTCGGACTTTATAAGAGCTGAAGACTGGTCCTCATGTATATTTTTTATTATAATAACTAACCGATTAAATTTATAACAACAAAATATACAAACAATAATATAAAAACAATAATATACCTACTTATAAAGAAGGAGGGTCGATAAGACTATCCATATTATTTACTATATGGACTAACAAATTAATTCCATCCCAAACGGAAAAAACTGCCCCCCCAGAATAATCATACATGACTTACTTACTTTATACATGACTTAATACATAAAATCAAAAATATCAAAAATAATATAACCTTTCCAAACTCTGTTCTCTAAGTAGCTCCGCAAAAAAAAAATTATGTATTAAGTCATATGTAATTATACCGCTTTCTTTTGGAGGGGGGTTGGGGTAGTTCCGTTAGGGGTGAAAAATTTTTTTTGGAATTTTTAGGTCAAAAATGAAAGGGGCCGAAAACCCCCCTTATTGACCCTCCTCCTTTACCTCTTTATATTATTAGTATAAATAAATATTTTTTTAAGAATCACAATTGGTCTGTATTGAGTTTCGACAGTGAAGTGGTCTCCAGTTCACGTAACAGAGTACACATTCGATTAACGCTGGCTGCACTTGTGTTCGCTTTGATATTTACCCGACTATACAGACAAGAAAAATACAATAGTAGTCTTCTGATTAAAAACTGTAAAACGTAATTCGTCATAAGGAAATCTAAGTGAATATTTTGTTGCAACTGAAGAGATTGATTCGCTTTGAATTCCTCATGATCGGAACTTAAGTTGGTATGACAGGAAAATATTTCTTTTGTAATGGGTTCGCTCTTGATCCCAATCAGGCCCGGGGCCAAGATAGAATATACGATGGATCGAGCTAACCCAGAAGGTGCATATTCACGCTGGCTTTAAACAAGGACGGGTTATATATACTCGGAAATACAGACGCAGGAAAGGAGTTCCCCTTCTTTGCTGTGCGCATTATAAAGGATATTGAGAAGCAATTGGTGCGGCAGGTAGAAATAGCAACCAAGAAAGGCCCGCAGTGCGTTTGGATGCTGTGATGGCGATATGAAAAAAAAACCACTTATTAGCAGGTATGAGCTCATGGACCTCCTGATATCATTCTCCGAAGTATAATCTGTAAAAGACAGACAGACAGACAGGCAACTGCGTGGGAGAACTAAGGTGTGAAGCTTTCTCGTTGTACGTTTGTTATGTATGCAATGCATTAAATGAAAGTTAGCAACTACACCATGGCTTCATAAGTTCTACATCAGTAGACCTAGTACCGAGAGGAATCCGCAAGAAACTTGGCAAGGGCTTGTTTTTTTCGGATTTTTTTGGCAAAATATTGATTTCCATAATTTGATATAACTTGCTGGTTGGTAATGGATAAAAAATCCTCATTTTATTTACAAAATATTAATACGCCATTAAAGGCCTTTAACTCCACGAATTTTTTCTTTAAAATAATCATTACTTCTGTAAATGCTTTTGCTTATAAGTGATATGTTTTACTTCTTAATCTAAAGACAGTTCAGTGACATGGTTTGGAACCTTATTATAAAATGCAATACATCTACCCAAAACAGAATCTTCTGATTTTATTCAATCTGCAGCTTAAGTTTATTTTTGTTTCTTGTATTATATAAATAGTTATAACCCTTTAAAAATATATATTTTGTTTTGTTATTTAAGCAACTGCAAGTATTTTATATCTAAAAAATATTTCGTTAGAAAACTCATCCCAATAAGTGGGTTTTTTTTTCTAGTTATCTTTTTTTATTAGGGTTTTATTTTTTGTACATAGTATAGTTAAATAAGGCTTATTCAATTTGAACAAATTAATTTAATCCTGTGCTTGTAAAAACCCTCTACATTTTTTTGATTAATCTTTTCCACAATTATTTTTTCCGATATTTAATCAATATTCCAAGTGTAATTAAAATGTTGCAAGGCATTTACACAACGACGCAATGTGGTCATACATCAACAGTATTGTTAAAAGTAGAGCGAGCCTCGTATTAATAAATCACTTTAATTAGCATTCGCTAATTCGGCTGCTCGATAAATCATCGATCGCTAATTATAACAGAAAGGTAGGCAATACTGGATAAACAATATGAGCCATCCATCACAGCGTCTATTGCTGCGGAGATGTAAACAAGTTATATAAACGTATTAGAGGGACCGCTGCTCAAAAATAATAAAAACGTCGCGATCTCTAACCCTCGGCCTCGTATTTCACTCTCAAAGGGGTGAGATCGCAGCCCTAGCCTAGCTAGCACAAAAGCGACTCTAATTCATAGCAATATGATCCACTCGAACAGTAGGAAATGTTGTTTTAACGATGACACGAATTAAATAGCGGCGTGGACAGGAGGGTTGTCACCGGGATCTTGTTGCGCGGGGATCGCGACATATTTCAGAAACGGGTTAATAAGTGCAAATCGTTGAGGGGTTTGACCCGTGCGGGAAAGCGTGTTTTGTGTCTGATTATTTCATAAGGGGGTCATAAAAGCCCGAGGCGGCTGTAAATCAAGTACCTAGTAAGCGACAGATGATATTGAAATCGTAATTGATAAACGATAATTTAGCTCTACGATGCAGTGATTGTATTTGACAACTTCTGGTGCAACGATAGTGAACCTTTTGCTGCGATGGTTCTAGGTTAAAGTTCCGGAAGAGGCAGAAGTCTCTATAAAAATAAAACTTTCTAAACTCCGTTACTTTAGTTGCCATAACAAAGCCTTACATTGCTTACTTTGGTTCTGGGCTGAATCAACTAGTGTGAATGTAAGAAATATTATTATAAAACGCTACTATATTTAAAAGTAACCACTCTTTTTCTATCATTCTCCTCGTGGGTTTTTTTTTATATCGAACAATGTCCATTGAATTTTAGAACTAAAAGTGTTGGTTTTTTCGGTAAACACTTCTTAAAAATATTTTGTTACCAAACAAATTATCAAGCATAATATGACTAGTCCAAATTAAGCAGAGGTAATACTAAGATCATTTATAAATTAATACTAAATCTTGTAATCATTAAAAAACATTTGTTTCTTGCAACTATTTCTAATACCGAAGCATTAATCCAAAGCTCATAATATCCTCTAATATCCTCAGCTTCATACGTAATATGATGTGTAGTCTCAATAAAAAACTGTCACGACCACGTCCAACTAGTTACCTCACCGTGTGAACTTCAGAAGCAGCAATCGCACATTCTCCCACAGCCGACCATCTCCCGCAATAAAGTCGCATTACAATAATTTGACGTAACTCTCACGCTCACGGCGACGTGATCGTCCTTGTAAAAATGAAATAGGTGCGCGTAATAAAGTGCGATCGGTTCACAACGCGTGCGTTCCATTAGTCCCGCGCACCACATTCCTCGTGCCTCGATTCGTTTGGTAGTAAAACAATTTCTTTATCGTGAATAAGTAAGCGCGCGACCGCTATCTCGCCTGATGGTAAGCGACGATGCGATCTAGGATGTGATGCGCTTGCCTAGAAGATGCCTATTCACTCGAGACTTGAAGATCCCTAAATTGTATTTATCAAGAAACACAGACTCAGGCAAAGAGCTCCACTCTTTAGCGGTATGGATTACAAAATTTTCGGAGAGTGTGTAATATAAAAAATGGATAGGCTAGCTAACTTGGCTTCAAGACTTTTTAGCTTATTATTAAAAAGATCGTTCCTGCCTGTGAGTTTCTGGGCCCTCCTTTCAATGCACTCAAGCGTCTGGAGTTGATATTAGGACAGAACCTTCCTTAAGATGTGAACAGTACTCCATACACGATCGAACTTGCACTTGGTGAAGGATAACCAACTATTCCGGCGTGAAGCACCTTATCACCTTCGCCAGAATGCCAAGTATTTTTGAACCTCATTGAGCCTTACTCTCAATGAAAGAGCTAAAATTGAGCAAACTTTTTGTAGAATCACTGCATTTCTTAAAAAAAATACCGAAACAATATGTTGGTTATTTAGTTCTTACTCTTCCGCGCACATTAAACAAAACAAGTTTAAATAAAACAATTTTTTTACGATTTTTGCTCATAATTTATATTTAATCCTGACGTTTCGACTCTTTTCGGGCACGTTTCTAACTATTAGATTTGATATAAATAATAGTGCCCGATTAAAATATTACAAAGGTAGTAGAAATATATGACGACCATTGCCTTGGTTACCCAGTGATCACGGCTTCTGTAAAGGAGTCGAAACGTCACGATTAAATATAAACTATATGCAAAAAACCCTAAAGTTGTTTCATTCAATTGAATATTGTTATTACGAGAGGTAAAGTAAAGGATTACGACTGCACGAGTGCCTCCGAGTCATCCATCAAAATTATTTAAATGCGAAAATGATCCGTAAACGAGCGGCAGCTGATCGCGTTATAATGAGAGTGCGCACGCGCACCCATCACAGATTTCACAGATCCCACGTGACATTTCAATCGCGCCACCTACCGCCGCGTTGCCGCACTATCTGCATCACACCGCCCTCATCGTGACTAATCTTACTAAATTATTTTTCTATGAACGAGGCGAAGATGCTTTTACCAACATAGTGTACAGTCATATGCAGTATTTACCAAGATTTTTTTCAATTTTAACATACAATCTTTTGTAATTGTGGTTTTTAAATAACGGATTTTTTTATGTTTTATAATCGTGCAATGTGATATTTTATTAATAAGAACCACCAACAAAGCATACACTATAAGATTAAAAAAAACATCGAATTTTATCATAGAGCTAAGTGCTGTCATAATAAAAGGCAGTCACGACATGCCCAAACCAAAAATACACAAAAAACCTTAAGAAATAGTTGCAATCGTTTACCTAAATTACACAAAAAGAGCAAAAGAGATTTATGTAACACATAATAAACAGCCCTTGCTGAGTTTCTTGAGGCTTCTTCTCAGTACAAAGTCTCCGACGTAGGACTTACGAAATCATGGCGTAATTTTGAAATTCATTACACGCATTGTACATTCTCAAATTAAATAAAAATAGTTATATTTTATTAACCACTAAAGCATTCGCCATAACAATACTTTCGAACCAGATGAATAACTACGCTCCGAGTCCCGACGGCAAATGATAAAGTTTACTATTTTTCTAATGAGGTTACGTCCATCAGGCAAGTTGCGCTAATCGCATAAGCCCGAGACGCCTTGTACTCTTATTTGATTTCAGCGCCACAATGAAACACTTATTAACTTGAAGTGCATTCTTATAAGTACTTCGATGATCGAATCTCATACTGACAAACTTATTAGAACTACCATGTTTCCGCATAAAGTGGTGCGTAATAGAATCTATTCTAATAGGAATAAGTAACTATTGATACACATCTAGTATACATACATCGAATCAAAATGTGAAGATTAAAGACAAAACGTTTTATGGGTCAATAATTATAGGTCGTTGTCAAAAGAGTTCGTTACACGATGGGCGCCAGTCAACACAGTTTTTTTTATAACACGACATAGAGTTAATTAATCAACTGTCATTTGTGGCTATATCACAGCCGGTAATAATTCCACCGCCATTTTCATTGCCGTCCAATTTGTTGTTACGGCTGATTATAACAAAAGCATCGTGATATAATCAGGTAAGCCATCTCCGGAATAGGTGGTTAGAGTACTGGAGATGCGCCAGTAATTCCGATCGAACTAAATTTATTAGAAAACCGATCGCGCCCTTCTCCGCTCGCCAATTTACTAATCGTAAGTCATCTGCGATAAGCTGCGCCCGCGCACCACCATCGCCATTGTGGCTCGCGCATTATCTTGCTCCATCGTCTAGTAATAATAAGGGGCGCTTTTAATAATATCGGCATCGATACCGCACGGCCGAGGACCCCGGCTAATTGTCTCAAACTGCATGCAATTTCGAAACTGATCGTCTCATCAAACTGGAGGCAGCCTAACGACTATGTTTGTTTGCGTGGGGCATGGATAAATTACGCCGTGTTAGCACAATACATGTCGCACCCAACTAGCTGGATTAGTCGTTTAATTAACAGTCTAGCCTTTTTACTAAACACAGCCGCTTAGCAACGATCTTGATATGCGCAAAGATAGGGGTTACTCTTTATCTTTTCGAAATAAGATATATCCAGTTAGTATATCCATACCGCTTAATATATCCGGAATAGTCTAATTCATTTAATCCTCACTAGGTCGATGCAGATGCTAAGCATAAGCTTCCAATATATGGTATTGGAGTGGAACGGACTGGTGGTTTCAAAAATATATGCTCTAGAGAGTTCAGTGTATATGTGCAGAAGCTTGAAATTTTTTTTCTATGTATATTTAGCTGTTGCAGTTTAAGTTTTAAAGAAAGTCGTCCTATTATATGAACTATCTAAGCAAAAATCAGCTCATTAATTAAATATTGTACCAGATACAGAAGCTCAATGTCATTGAGGTCCATTATTGATGGGATTCCTTTGCTTCCCATAACGATATCAGAAGGCATAAATTGGTATACATTGTAGGTAAGGTAAGCTATGTTTTTTTTATCCATTACCAGCCAGCAATCTGTATTCAATTATGTCTTTTAAAATTATATCTTTTAAAATTGTGCAAAGAAATTATGCCAAACGAAACCAACCGTTATGAAACGGTTAACCGGAAATGAAGCGAAATAATTTTTTTCTATATCTAGAATAAAGTACTTTTCAAATGGTCAAAGTATTATTCAAATCTATTCAGTGGTTCGGGTTAATACCCATCACTTGTAGACAACTTAGAATATCTGTTCTTGCTCTTTACTATATCAGTATGAATACGGTGAAACATACAATAATTATAATATCTTTTTATTTTTTTTAATTTAGCGTTCAACTTACTTAGAATTTACACACTATATGCAATATCAATTATTTAGTGTATTACACGCATACGTATCAAACCTTTTTGGTTGTTCAAGGTTGTTGAAATGAATTGAAAACAACGTTATTCAAATGCACTTAAAACTAAGTTGTTAAGAATTGTTCAACATTTTCACCTACCACGCATTCAGGACGTATTTTTACTGACAAGATGAATGGGCGCAAGAAACTCGACAAGATTAACAGAAGTAACGACATTTACAATATTATACGTCGTCACCATATCCACAAGAATCAATACAGTAGTGTTATGGTTTCATTACATCGTCGATTACAACAAAGTCAACAAGTATCTGTTTTAAGTAAGTATCCTTAAACATTGCAATAATGTATTGCATATATATATATATATATATATATATATATATATATATATATATATATATATATATATATGTATGTTAAGTATATGTCAATAATACTGAAGGTTAGAACAGACCTATCTCCCGAGTCAGCACCCGTTCAGGAGCATGACGCATGATCGCTTCGTTTACCTTATCATCTAATCTTTTAATCAAAATCAGTATTTAGTAATTTATATTATTTACTAGCTGACCCGGCGAACTTCGTACCGCCTTAGCGTAGCTTTGATGCACTACTTTATTTTGTATAGCTGACCTATCTTATGTATGAGTACCTATTCAATTTGAACTGGAATCTATAATATCCTCCATATAAAAATGAATCCTATTATTGTTAGCGCGGTTATGGATGTGTTGTCACAGATTACCACAGATTTTTTTGTTTTAAATTGAATGACGTTGACATTTGTCAGCGCGGTTATCGATGTGGTGTCACAGATTACCACAGATTTATTGTACATTCGTTAACATAACATTCGTTACGTTATATTTTCAATCTTTCTGAGAGATTTTATTTATATTTTTTTCCGTAAGAACCTTGTACAGAGTATTAGAAAACTACAAAAAAAAAATCAGCCAAATTGGTCAAGCCGTTTTCATGTTATGTCGTGACAACGGAAAACGGGTTTCATTTTTATATATATAATTAACAAGTGTGGGAATTCATCCCACAGCAAGTATAGATTGTCTGTTTAAGAACTGCAAGATGATGGTGATCTGTTAACGCTATAATAAAAAAATATTAAAAAAAATCACAACATTCTTAGTTTACATTTCATAAAACTTACTTTTTAAACGAAACAATTTTAACGAATTTCCAAATGCGTTTTTTTACGTATTTTTTATTTACTTAGCTTTTATTTTTTTGAAGACCGTTTGATACAACGGTAGCGATCGTGCCTTTCGTACCGACGGTCCTGGGTTCGAATCCCGGAAGGGGCAGATGTTCGTATGATGAATACGAGCATTTGTACCTGAGACATAGGTATTCACATATATTTCTTTGAATTTTACATATCTATGTATCATATACGTATGTCTATCCGTTACTTTAATGATTAATTTCCACGTAGTATTTTCTTGTATGTCTTACGCATACCTTAAATTAATATAAAGGTAAACAAAAACGTATATACAAAATTAAATTGCGTTAAAAAAACAGCAACCGAAGGCAGAAGTAAGCCATATATATTTTGCTACCTGGGTATGAAGGTTGTTTTTTTTTTCGTTTCTGCTCATCGTCGAAATTTGGAACTAGAATGATTCTTTCGTTATCATTATTTGGTAATATGTTAATATTCCTTAAAGTTTTCCCTTTGTCTTCTTTGATGATCTGAAACAAAATATTAGGAATTAATAAAGTTGCTTACTAAATAAATTCCGGACAACTCATAACAATGACGTAGCTCTGAACTAAGTGGATCTTGTTCTGGGAATACTAAGTAAGGGATTTTTACATTAATAAATGACTGGATGACAATTGCTTAAGCTCATAAGAGAAACCCATACTAGGACCCAGTAACTAAATGATTTAACAGATTCAACCGAGATATTCCGATATCAGATTAAACATTGTCAACTGATAAAGAATCACAAGCGACAAGTACCGAACTCAGCCAATGATCGCTACCTGTATTGCTCGTGACATATACTTACAGATGCATCGTTGGCTAAAAGAGAAATAATAAAAAAGGTTTTATGCAGCGATGAATACACAATGAGCTTCCTAAAGATGAAGTGGTCCCTTCGTGAATAAATTCCGCACAATGAGTCAACATATTAAGTAACTCTTATTTTGAATAAAATCTGTTCAAATTTATGAAAATTAAAATATATTGGAATTTTTTTTTCATTTTTATTTCTTTCATATGTATTTCCGAGTACTCGTTTCATCGTGGATCCTATCTTAGTTTCGGGTTTGATTGGGATCTAGAGCGAACCCATAAAAAAAATGTAAAATAAGAAAAAACAATCTCAGAATGATCAAAAGCTGTCTTATATAATATTCTGACTGTCTGTCCAGTGTGCTAATACTTAAAAACAGTGGTTTGTGCAAAAGTCTGAATAAGATCACCTACGAATATCGTCCGTCCTTCTTTTCGCCAAAAGATGAGTTTGATTTAGAATAACTATCGAGAAAAATCAGATCGTAGCCATCAGCAAACAGGTAGTACAGCAAATTCTACTCGGTGGCTTTGCATACAAGTGGTCTGAACAAGGACTAACTCCAGTTTTATATGCACTGCCAACTTGCTCACATAGCTATTTATAAAATTCTTCAGCTTTGTACAGTCTTCTTTATTGTAAAGTTTTCCATGGATCATTCCCGCAAAGTTCTTTTCTTTGAATGGGTTCGCTCCTGATCCCAATTAAGTCCGGGGGCCAAGACAGGATCCACGATGGAACGAGCTAACCCAGAAGGTGTCTATTCTTCACTCTGGTTTTAAAAATGGTCGGATTATAAGTATTCGGAAATACAGACGCAGGGAGGGAGTTCCATTCCTTCGCTGTGCGCATTTCGGATGACGTTGGCGTCTAATATTAGCTTCGGCGACTATGAGTGCTGTGTTGCGTGGATGGCGGCGTCAGCATCGGTTCCCACGTCTGCGGCTGCCAATTGACGGCGCACCAATTATACAATTGGTCGGTTTGCTCAAAGTGCTCGGGGGCGCCCCCCCGCGCCCACTTTACGCCTCAACAATTTAATTACAAATTGCTGCTCTCCGTCCGAGAGATTGCCGCTCCGCCATTACTGAAAATATCCAATTGGTAACATTTCTTCGAAGCACTCACAATTTGCAATATAAGACGCGCTCTGTAAATGCGCGATGGACAAAAAGATATATGTACTTTAGAAACGTAAGCGTTACGCTTCCCACTTGTAATTACGCAATAAATTGCTAAGCTCCACGCAGTGCGCTTAGTTGATCTATTCAACAAAAACCGACTTTACGTTACCGATAAATGAATGACACTTTATATGCTTAAAGGTTGACTTGTTATAAGTCACAAATAAAAACAATCGTCTAGCCATAAAAATACAGTCATTTAATAATAGTTAAAGTAATTTGCATAAATTTTCGAAATCGACGCCACAATGTCCAAATGCACCGCAAACAAGTACCCGTTAAGGCGGCGAGTGGAAAGAGCGGCGCCTAAACAAATAATTACACACTTAACCCAATGTTCCAATCGCTAATTGCGGGTCGAGGCGCCGATGACAAATGACTGCGCTGCTTCACCCACAAATTACAAAGAGGAGGCTCGGGATGAGCGCATACGCAAATCATTTAATAGTCCGCCGCTCTATAGTTACGCGCCATAAATCTAGCGCGTCCGCCGCAAATTATTCAAAAGAACCGCCGTCCGGATTGACGCCGAAACCCAAACATCCACAACTGTTCCGCATCGTTAACCCTGGAAGATCCTTGGAAAAGGAAAATGCCTGTTATTGAGACTCTTGGAGCAATCGAGCTGAGCGTACGATTATCTGTGCTTTATGAGTGCTGCCCTCGTTATGCAACGGTCGAAACAAAAGAGCGCGTCCGGTGTGTTGGCGGCGCTTGATTCACGGCGCTCGGCCTTCCTGCTGCGTGTCACTGATAGCGCTATCAGCGCGCGCGTAATCGCCTATCGCGCCATGCATCGCAGTGAAATATTCCGCCGTCTCCATAATACACTTAAATGCCCCTCGCGATAACTTTACACCCTCCCACGATTTTATGTGTAGCTCGGTAAGGTTGGCTTTGGAAATTGCGATGCGCAAAGACAAAGCGGGCGACAATAACGACCTGCGCCCGCGTAATTCACGCCAGCGCGTTCATCATGCAAAGTGAGCCTCGGCTTGGCGGGACTGAAAGTGAACTTAATCGGGTCGATTTAGGGTTTACATTGGTGGAAGTTGGGGAGATTTATGTCGCGGGGGAGTGCAGTATTTGCTATCGGAATTTGAATGCGGAGGGCGGCGGGCGGCGGGCGGCGGGAGCAGATACGCATCGTCTTGTTAGCGCTATCTGATGGCCGATGCTGTAATTGGCACGGCTGCGCGTGCGACACCGGCCGATATCGTCGCCATTCATAATATGTTGAGGGAATTTAAAACGTTCTTCTTATACGTTTTGTCATTGTTGCCATCGAGAATATGCTGCACTCATTGTTTTGCCCGATGAAATGGGAAACGCTTAAACTGACACGATGTTAGCAGTAGTGAAAGTCAAACAATAATAGGTTGAAATCAAATTTAAAACGGTGCTGTATATTGCATTTAATAACGCAATAATGTTATTCGAACTTGTTATCGTGAAAACGGTAACGGCACCCTTTCTCATTATTATGGCAGGCCGTTTATCGCGCAAGCGTAGAAATTACACACAGTTTGTTATTATGAAAAGAAAAAGGGAACTGCAACTTTGTAAGACAGAATACAGATCACTTTTTTGCTTTCATTGGAACTTCTAGTATTAGAGAGGTATCAGTCACCAGCAGCCACTTAGCGCTATTGGTAATGTCATGTGGCTCAGAGGCTACGATGATCGGTTCTCATTTCCAAAGTAATTATAATTTATTCTACGAAAAATACATAATTAGGTAAGAATACTGTATTTACGAAAAGACATTGGATCAAGTCAGTGGACTTTGTCGACGCAATCGCAGTCCATTAATGAGTGAAATATCGAGAGAGCCATCTGGCGTGGGGCGCACAGTGTTGTACAATTTGCATACAATAACGCGCGCAACTGCTCCCGATATTGTGCAGTTTCTTGCTCACGTAATTGTCGCCCGCGTGCTACCGTGGTAACCAGGTATTGCAGCGATGCCCATATTAAAGTCCTCGTACACTGCCTTGTGAGCGCATTGTCATTGAAACGCTGTGACACTGCACGCAGCGTTATCCAACAAACGGATGGTAACTTTGCGCTCGTGTGCGACATGGGATGTTCCTTTGGTCCGCCACATAAAGGAAGCTAGGTCTCATTGTCTCTGTTCTTGCGCGAATTAAGCAATTTGCGACTCATGATTGATACGGTGCGTTCCCATTGATGTGCACTCTACAAATAACGATGACCCGTCGACTCGGCCGAATTAATTCAGCGGTGGCTGCGCAGTCGAGCCGGAGGTTTGTCGGTGCCGGAATTAAAAAAGACGCCGACAATTGCTGGCGCCGTATCTCATTGCATAACTCTCAATCCTGGTCCGCAGCTCGTCAATGGGAGACATTTGAATTGCTAATGTAAGCTCGGGTAATTAAATCAGTTACGTTAATCAGGTTTCAAAGTACCTTGGAAAGGAACATGCCAGCGAAGTAAACAGTTTTTTAAAAAGTTTGATGAGCTTTATAAAAATTAAGTTGTGATGGTACATATTAAGTGACCAACGATTAACCATGACTGTATTTACATGACAAAATGTGTCAGGACGAATGATTTTGACTAACAAATTGTGCTAAAAAATACTAGGTCTGCAATGCATGCTGCTGTTTGCAAATACTGAGCGAAGCACTACCTTACCTTACCTCACCACTAGATATGGGCGTTTTGGCTACTTTTTGAAAACCGTTACGTAACGTTTTTGAAGTTTCCGTAACGTTATTAAAACCGTCAGTTTTGGTTCTCACTACCGCGGTTGACGAGATGGTTTGGCTACTGCAAAACGAATGAAAACTAAAACGCTGTTAGCTAACGTAACGCAAGCTTTTGTTTTAATTTTACATTATTATGGTTAGGACGATATCCCTTTGTGTTTTTACTAGACTTAGGACTAGTTTGTTAAAATTAAAATATATGAACTAGTAATCTTTAATGGGAACCAATTTTTTAAGCTGGTGTTTAAATATTCGAGATGTTAACATGATCAGTTGGAAAACATATTGAGCAGTTATTTAATTTAATGGTGGTTGATTAATCATTGCAACAGTAAAACATGGACAGGAATAAAAAATCAATTAGTCGGTTATTTTGACATACAATGTCAATTCTAAAAATAATTGAACAGTCCAATAACTAAATGAGCGGTAAAAATGATGGAATGAGCGGTTCGATAAATAGTTCGGCAGATCATAGCGAGCGGTGACACCCGAACTCAAATTCATTGAAATGAAAAGTAGCGGAAACGACCAATCACAGGGTTGGTTAGGTTAGGTTAGGTTATAGAATTGCTTAGAATGAGATTTTTTACAGTCAAATTCCGATTTATTACTGCTCACACGTAACCGCTCGTTCAATAATTTTTACCGTTCATTTAATTATTTTCCTGCTCAATTATATATTCACTGATCCATTTCATTATTTTTTATTTCTTATTTTTGTTTACTTTACTGATTAGTTTTAACTGCTGAACTAGTTATTAAACGTGCCATTTATAATTTTTAACTTACCAAAACTGCTATTTACAACTGCCTCCTTAAATCAGTGCCATCTTTAATGTAACGTGAATAAATGAGATATATGACTAGAAATCGTCATATTAATAATAATTTGTATTTCGATTTTGTGTAACGCGTTAACGTGACGTTTCGGTATGAAATTCAAAACGGTTTTTAGTTACGTTTTGGTATAACGTTCTCATGCCTACTCACCACCTGACCTTACCTAACCTAACCTCACCTTAATCATTAGCAATTGCCTCGAAAATATCGCGCACCAAACTGGTTGCCTCTGGCGGCTACCGCCGCTCGAAGCTAGAAGTTCTGTGAGGCAGAGTTAATACAAGATGATCCAAAACGGGCTTCGCCGGAATTTGCACATTTGCACATTTGATATTGAAAATTTTTATTATGCACGTGAACTTTTTTTCAATGGTTTTGAATAAGATTATTGAAGGGTGATTATTCCTCGATGGTATGTCCGATTTCAAACTTTTTTTTGCACATTAGTCACGACCACGATATGAGTTTTGGCGCCAAATTTTATCAATGTAGTCTCAGCGGTTTGGCTGTGATCAGCTTTTGAATTTTTCTTTCGGTGATTATTCCTCCATGGTATGACCGATTTCAAAACTTTTTTTTGCACATTAGTCACGACCACGATATGAGTTTTGGCGCCAAATTTTATCAATGTAGTCTCAGCGGTTTGGCTGTGATCAGCTTTTGAATTTTTCTTTCGGTGATTATTCCTCCATGGTATGTCCGATTTCAAAACTTTTTTTTGCACATTAGTCACGACCACAATGTGAGTTTTGGCGCCAAATTTCATCAATGTAGTATCAGCGATTTGGCTGTGATAAGCTTTTGAATTTTTCTTTCGGTAATTATTCCTCCATGGTAAAGTCTACATTTTTTTTACATAGCCTATGTCCGTCAGGTTATAATCATGTATGTTCATGCCAAAATTTGTTCGAATAGGTTGAACCGTTAAGTAGCAGGAGGGAGACAAGCGAAATTTGTGAGTTGTCTAAAAGAGAGTTTCACTCTTTCAGAGCTTCACTCAAAAATCATAGGAGCTATACATTCGAGTGCATAAAACTATCTTCATTGTTAGAGAAAAGAGAAAACATATCATCAGCTTTTTGGGCCACTTTACACCTAAGTTTTAGAGGACCATGTTATTCGTCAGTTTTCAAAGTTTTAAATGTATAGAAGTACAACGAAAATAGACGAACCCGTTGCAGCGGCATTGGCCCAGGCGATGGTAATTACGTCCAGTGATTAATTCGGCGCGGCTTAATAGCTAATGGCTCAATAGAGCCGCGGCTCTCCACGACATCGCTCATTCGTTTGCCCTTGACTCGATACGCCGCGCTCGCTTTGTTACATTCATACTACTTTTAGACGGTACGTTTCCTTAATTATTTTTACAGCACGTACATGAGGATTAATGTCGCCATTTTCAAGTCGCTTTGAATTGAAATGCACTCTAAAGTCCACAGCTTCACATATCTCAATGATTTAGGTGTAAGTAAGATAGTCTTCAAAACTTGCACGAATCGTTAAAGCATACTGTACTATATTTACATCATGATAGAATTTGATTTTCAAAAATGTCCCGTTGTCGTTGCAAAAAACATAAGACTACTTACCATATTTCCCGAAGAAAAAAGAAAGCAGCAGCAAACGAAAATGAGCTAATGTACTTCCGACGAAAACATTGGTTGCTTCCTCACAATACATTTGACTCTCAAAACTATAAATATTATGAAAAAGTAGTACTTACGTGGTTCGCAGCTCTAAATAATGAAAAGGCAGAATTATTTTTATAGGATATTAATTAAAAATACTTACATATGCACACATTTCACGCACATCAAGCTATATAAGTAGTTTTTAAGTTTTCTACTTTTTAATCTATCATAATGGAAGATCTAGCACAGGCATTATTTATGTATTACAAAACTTTGGGCAAAAAAATATTTATTATTATATTGTATCTGACACTATTGGTACTTAGGAACACGATTTTTTTTAATATATTACAGTCAATATCGAAAGAAATATTGTATCTAAAATTCGCAAGAGATCACATCGTCTCTTCCGCAAAACACTGTTTCTCCAGACGACGATGGTTCGCCTGCTATAAACAGCAATCTCGTAAGATGCATCGTTTTAAAGAAAGAGTGTATTTAATCTTGGCAGTTATCAGTATCTGCTCCAGGTTCCGGCTAAGTTAACAAATGGGGGGTAACTTTTATTGTGATATTCAATTTCACAAAATTAATATTGTGGTAGCGAATAATGCAATCAATTTGCAGCATTTTCGCCAACGCTGAGGTGCCAAGGTGAACTAGATTAACTTTTTGTTGTTTATTTAGTTCTTACACTTCGACGTACATTACACATTTGAGTAAAACAACTTTTTTACGGATTTTGCGTATAATTTATTTTATATTTAGTCCTGACGTTTGAGTTGATTTATTTAAATGTGTGATGTACGCGGAAGTGTAAGAACTCATTTATTTTTTATTTTGAATGGGTTCGCTTTTGATCCCAATCAAGTCGGGAGCCAAGACAGGATCCACGATGGAACGAGATAACCCAGAAGGTACCTATTCATCCTGGCTTTGAAAACGGACGGGTTATAAGTACTGGGAAATGCAGACACAGGGAGGGAGTTCCGTTTCTTTGCTATGCGCATTATAAAAGATATTATTATACATACTATATAAGCAGTTAATTGAGGAGTTAAATTCTTTTTTAATCAAAGTTGGTTATATTTCATAGTTTATCATTTTTACACTTTTAAAAATTCCTCATTTTTTATAATTAACCAATAATTGCTCTATTGTACTTTTTCAGTAATTAATCGCGTCATAAAGCTAATTACATAATAAGTTAGAGGACAGGAAAGCCTCTACTATATCTGAAATCATACTAAATTGCTCGGAAATCCGCATTTTTAGAATCGATTACATACGAGTTAACTTCACATTTTTTTTCATTATTACGTAAGACTCAAAGCCGCAATGAAATCCCCTTGGTCATGGTAAGAAAGAAAATAAGATTCGTAATACTAATAGTTTGCTTGGTCTATAAATAAGAATAATATTTTTATCTCATAAAAAAACTCATGATAAAGAATTTTTTTTGAGAATTAATTATGTTAACATAACAATAAAATAATATTAAGATACAAAAAAATTTTTGTGGTTTTTGCATTTATTCTTAAATATATAATTGTCTCATGTCTTTGTCAAAATAAACACATTTTGGTTCCTTCTTATCTGTTTTGCGTGCGTTACACAAAATGCCGAGAGTGCCGACAGCATCGATGTGAAGTTAGCAGGAGGCCATGGCTCCAAGAAGAAAATTATAAAAAAGCAAAAAGATGTTATGTCTTAAAATTTAACAGCTTTTTTAACGTGTACAATAAAAATACCTTGGGCAGCCAATTATTCATAGTAAATACAAGTCCTGCCAAAAGCCATGTCGTCATTAATGGTGCACCGTCAGCGGACGCCCACCTATTATGCACCCCACATGTTCCCTTTGGCAATTTTCAAATTAGTTAAATTCAGGGGCAAACAGAAAAAAAGATTAGCCCGAAGAATCAGGTGATGACTTATGGCGAAAACCTATAAAAGAGGGCTCCTTTCCAAACGAATTTATGAATAAAGAAAACCTCAATATTTGTACTCAATTTCTTTATGGAAATAAATAGTACCTCTCAAGGTGGTAAAAAAACTTACATATTGCAAAAGGCCTATTAAAAAATAAGATGTTTTTTTTCTAATATGAATATTTACAATACATTTTGTCTAATTCAACAATTATGTCATGACGCAAACATTATAAAAATACCATTACTTTTACAGTTTTTAATAGTCCTAACTTAACGTGGTCGAGTTGCTCCTATACCGGTTTTCATGGCAGCGTTACTCAGACATCCCGTGTTCGATACATGACCGGGTCTGGGTGTTGTGGTACTGTCTCAAATAATGTATTTGATGTTGCCTAATATTTAATCAAATTTTAATATTAGGGGTTAAAGTATGAAATTGCCGATTTGTACTGAAAATCTATATTGTTTATTTTTTAAATTTTTAACAAATTTATTTAATCAAAATAGTTGCCATTATTATCTATACATTGCTGCCATCTAATGGGAAGGTCATTAATTCCTTTGCGATAGAATTCCGACGATCTAGACTGCACAAACTGTGTGAAAGCATTTTGTACTGCCTCCTGGGAAGAAAACTTCTTGTCACGTAGATAATTGTCCAAATCACGAAAAAAATGGTAGTCCGTTGGAGCAAGGTCTGGTGAATACGGAGGATGACGAATGGTTTCTAACTGCAGTTCCTGAAGGGTCAAAATGGTTTCTCGTGCTGTGTGAGGTCTCGCGTTGTCGTGGAGCAATAATGGTGAAGATCGATTCATGAGTCGGGGCTGTTTTACTGCTAGTTTTGTCAACATGGTTCGGAGTTCGGCACAATAGACATCTGCCGTTATTGCTTGACCAGATCGGAGAAAACTATAGTGAATAACACCATGCTGAGACCACCAAACAGTTACCATTACCTTTTTATTGGTAAGTTTTGCTTTAGGACACTGTTGTGGCATTTGACCTGGGGTCAGCCATTGCATTTTTCTTTTCCGGTTATCATAAAGAATCCACTTTTCATCACATGTTACAATTCGATCCAATATTCCTTCATTTCTGTACCGGTTCAACAAGGCAACACAAGTTTCAACACGCGTTTCTTTCTGCAGATCAGTCAAATCATGAGGCACCCATTTTTCGTATTTTTTTATTTTATTGATTTGACGCAAGTGAGTCAATATTGTGGGTAAGGTAACGTTAAACCATGCCGCTAATTCCTGGGTACTTTGACTAGGATCGGCTTCCACTATCTCTCTTAATTCATCGTTATTTACCTGTGTGGGCGGTCTTCCTCGTGGCTCGTTCTTTAAGTCGAAATTTCCATCACGAAAGCGTTTAAACCAAAATCGCACGGTGCGTTCATTAGTAGACCCCTCTCCAAACGCAGCATTGATATTGCGGGCTGTTTCTGCCGCGTTAGTTCCGCGTCGGAACTCGTATTCAAAAATAACTCGAATTTTCGCAGTATCCATCTTTCTTGTCTAAATTGAATAACAAAAACAATTGAAAGTCGATATTCAAATGTTTTACATTTTTTAAAAAAAGAACATCATAGAAACCATTTAAAAAAAGTTTCATTCGAAAACCTCAAACCATGAAGATTCTATGTCAATTCAAAGAACCTATTGCAATAAAACGGCAATTTCATACTTTAACCCCTATTATTTTCCTGTGAAGCGTACGTAGCTCCTGACAAAACGTGAAGAATACAAAAAAATCTTAACTAAATTCCCCTTTGAAGGGTCTCGCGGAAACATTAAAAGAGTAGTTGATGGTGTCATGTTAATTAGCACGTCACTTGCCAATGTAATGAGTAAGAGGATGCGGGTACAAGGTCTCGGTCGCGGCGGCAGCTCCAGAGTTGAGGGCGAGTCTCAATTACCGGCCAGACACGAGTACGCGTCACGCACAACGTACAGATCATGAGGCAGATCTTCTCTCGGAAGCGCACTTGCTCAATTGACATCTTTTTGTTACCACATACCATCCATATAAAAGCGAAAAGTCACTTACTTATCACGTCATTGACGACCGTTTGGTGCATCGGTAAGGATCCTGGGTTCGAATCCCGGAAGTGGCAGACTTTTGTGTGATGAATACGAGCATTTGTACCTGAGTCATGTACATATCACATATCCATGTATGTCTATCCGTTACCCTAGTATCCCTAACACAAGCCCTACTGTGCTTACTTAGGACTAGGATAAATTGGTGTGAATGTAAGAAAAATTATCATTATTATCAAGAAATCTCCGAAACTACAAGTGCTAGGAGCCTTATATTTTGCATAGGAGTTCCTTTTGTGACATAGGTGCGTAGGGGTTTTGCAAAATTCAATCCCTAAAGGGGGTAAACGGGGTGAATAATTGGTATGCATCTTCTATAGTTTTAATAGTAGAGTTACCAAATTATTAAAAAATACTCATTATTTAAAGAAATTAAAACTTCAAAAAGGAAGAGGTATAACTATAGATAGACTAACTTTTGTCCGCGGCTTCGCTCGCGTTAAATTCGGGGTAGCACTGTTCCCCTTTCCTGAACACAGAAGAGAACTCGGAACAGAATTTTACACGTTATTTATTTTATTTCAACACTGCCATCTGTTATTAATTTTTGAACTAAACAATTAAACCTATCGTGAACATAATATACAATAAACATATCAGCGCCATCTATCGGAATCCATGAGTTACACTTATTTATGTTTATAATGTTTATTTTCTCAAAAGCTGATTGATTTATGGTAAGATTTAATGTTTTTAATATTGTTTTATTTTATTCGTTTTAATTAAATTATTTTATTATTCGTTTGTATTAAAAAACCTGTTCTAATTTTGCGGAGTCTCACACACATTTCCATCCCCTATTTTAGGGGCTGGGGGAGGATTTCTAAAAAATGGCAGGTATTTTCGTTAGTAACAAAGAGTCTGTGTGCCGATTTTAGCTTCCTGCCTTGAAAACTGCGAAAGGTCTCATATAAAATTTCACCCCCTCTTTTAAGGGGATGGGTGCAGATTTCAAAAAAAAAATGATGGGCGATTTTTTTGGTAGTCATATAAAATTATTATTATTTTTTGGTAGTCAAATAGTCAGCATACCAATTTTTAGCTTTCTACCTTGAAAATTGCGGAATGCTCCATACAAACTTCCACCCCCCATTTTTGGGATGTGGAGGGTCAGAAAAGGGCAAAAAGTAGCCTATGTTACTCTCCATCCCTTCAACTATCTCCACTTAAAAATCACGTCAATTCGTTGCTCCGTTTTGCCGTGAAAGAAAGACAAACAGACAGACATACTTTCCCATTTATAATATTAGTATGGATTATACTGATAAAATATACGGATGCCGTAAGGTCAGGTCGCGGGCAATAGCTAGTAACTTATATAATACAACGGAGCTAGTCCAAAATCAAAAATGGCATCTCATTTAACTGTCTGAGCTCATGTTTGATTACAACATTTCTGAGGCCTTCCCGCAAGGGCACTACGGTTACATAGTTGTAGACTAATACAAGTATTATTAACTTGTTTATAGCGTGGTAAAAATGATACCTAATCACTTAATTTGTTAACTAGAAACACTTAAAAAAGATAATTATTGTGCACAAGTTTGTAAGTATACTGTTATAATATAGTGATAACTGAGCTAAAGAATAAAAACAAGGTTGTGGGCGGTTCGATTTGGCAATCAATCAGTCTGTTTTCTATAAATTCGTTATGACAATGTTACTACGTTTAATGCATATACATGAGGGTATCATTTTACCTAGTTTATAAGCATATTTCGTAATACAGCTCAAATGAAAGATAGTTTTAATTTAGTTGAGCGCATTCAATCTGAGATTGCGGAGGCTAAACAACTTTCCCGGTGAATCATCCAGATGAATACCCAAAAAAATTATATCTTGAGTTCCTTACTACTAATTGTATCTGCTTCAGACATTTACCACATACAAATCAATCAATCTGTGTGTTGTGTGTGTATGTGTGTGTGTGTATGTGTGTGTGTGTATGTGTGTGTGTGAGTGTATGTGTGTGTTTAAAATTACAAAGAAATGTTGTATTTCTTTGTAATTTTTATTTATGTTTGACGACCGTTGGGTGCAACGGCAGCGATCCTGTCTTTCGCACCAAGGGTCCTGGGTTCGAATCCCGGAAGGGCAGAAGTTTGTATGATGAATACGAGCATTTGTACCTGAGTTATGAATGTTTATATATATTTCTATTGTAATATTACATATCTATGTATCATATATGTATGGCTATTCATTACCCTAGTATCCATAACACTACCCTGACAATGCTCTCTTTGGGCTGGCCTTAATGGTGTGAATGGATAAATAAATGCACAAAAAGGGGCGGCAAGAGACGGGAGACGAGTCGCCAAGCAGCCATGTGTGACCGGACGGTACTCGGCCAAACAATTACAACGGGACAATGTCATATAAGTGCTCAACCACTATCGCTTTCACGACTAATATACAATCTTAATGAGTGTTTAGACCGTAATCAATTTATTTTCCTTTTTAAATCATAAATGGCGCTGTGTTATGCTGACACACGCTGTGGTTTTGTTTCTTGGATCATATAAGTTCGTTTGATTATTTGGAATGAACCCGCTTCACATATTAGACGAACTCGAACCACAGTTGTAGCAGTTCCGATACAGTCTTAGGGCAATATACATTGGTCCCTCGAGCCGGATGCAACTCGATGCACCATATTTTGCTATTGGCTAGAATGCTAGTTCAATGTTTTGTGGACACATGAAACATAACACAGCGCCATCTATGATCTAAAAAGAAAACAAATTAAATAACATTATTGTTTTTATTTCTTCTGTCAAATATACCTTATCTGAATGCTTTACGGTCAGGTACTTACTTCTTTGTCGCATGGTAGAAATGTTAGATTTCTTTATCAATAATAATGTTATTGCAGCATTTGAAAGCAATACATTTTAATTGTGGCTATTGTATCGTGGTGTGTGTTTTATCTAGAATAATGACACTGAATCATAACATCATCAATATTTAAACTTGCAAATAACTCTCTCTGTCTGTTGCGTTTTCACAGTGAAATAGCTGAACCGATTTTAAGGAAATTCGGTGACAAGATTGCTTGAATACTGGAAAAGGATACAGACTCCCATTTTCTCGGGAAGAATCCTACGTTGACTTAATTTTGACTAAATTCTAGAGAATATAACTTTGTTCAAAGCAAAACTAAAGTTAATAAAATGTATTAGCACTTAGTACAAAGCGGAAGTACCCTCATTTTTTTGTAATCGCAATAAAGTAATCAATTGTAATCAATTTATTCTAAAAATCATAAACATTTAAGAGAAAGTAAATAGATCGGTCTCTAGCTTGTAAAACCACAACACACTTTAATAAACGCAGCACGTGAACTAGCGACTTCTGATCAGCTGGCGGCGCAAATCGTCATCTCATAAAAGTTATACGCGCGTTTTTAATTTAGTTATACGCTAACAAAGACTATTTTCGGCATAAAAGTAACGACGTAGGACGAACGACAGAAGTTAAATTGTAATCATAAAGCAATAAAATTTGATTACACAACTCATTAACAAGAATTCAATTCCCATTGCCCCAAACTCAAAGAAATATATACTACTTTTAGAAAGTGAAATATTTAACAAAGTATCATCAAATAGGATTCCAACCAACGTAGAACTGACCAACCTAAACTAAGCTACTGTTTTAGCGAATTCTCTCAACTCATTATGTGATCTATTAAACGTATTATCAACCGATATAAGTTAATATAATTGATTTTCTATGTTTGATTGCACAAGTCACCTTTCCGTTGCCCTAGAGTCAAATGGACAAGTATTGTTTTTTAAAATGACACATTTAATAAAATGTTATCAAACATTATTCCAACCAACGTATATCTTAGAAACCTAAGCTAAGCTACTGATTTGGCTTTTTTCCTCCACTCATAATGTTAGATAATGAAAGTAATATCCACCGATATGAGTTCGTTCAATTGATTTTATCTGTGCTTACAGATATTTTGTTAATATATATATACATATATTGTTACGAATTGTATACTGAATATTTCTAATTTGAATAATGAAAGTGCTAACGGTATGTTTTGAAAACAGTTAAAATATAATTTGAGAGTTTTCCGGCGGCGTTGACATCGTTTGTATCAATTAATTAATTGAAACTAAAATAACAACTTAAAATCTCTTAAATACTAAATAATACTAAATAGTATTAAATGAGACTGGAAAAATTTTCTGGCTGTTAATTTTGAAATTCCGACTCTTGGCAGTCTAAATTATATTCAAATTTGTTGGTCATCGTTGCGGCCATTATCTTGAACTATCTGGATTCGATTTCCTGTCAGTTTGATATAGAATTTTCAAATATTGACTGTTATCAATGAATCATATAGAGATTGTCAATTAATTATGTGAGAAGAAACAATGAAAAAGAGAGATTTTAATTCGAATAATTGGGCTCAACGCAACATATATTGCATATGTATTAATTATATTAGATCGGCGCAAGTTCCATTCGTCCTCTTTCAAATTGAGTATTTACAAGATATTGCCATGTTACATCGGGAATTGATAAATATGTGAACGGGGAACACTGCTTTATTACGATAATAGCTTTGTATTTCATTTGTTCTTTACCTTATCACTCTATCGTCGAACTCAGACACAGGCATATTGACAATGACGCGCTGGTGACCGACACCACCGGAAGTAGTTTACCAGGGTGAATTTACAACTACGTCCACCAGAAACTAAACCAAGCATAATCCTGGTACCGGCATTTGAATTGCAAAGAAATAAAAAATCTAAAATTAATACTGAATAACGTCTTTTAACTGCATTGATTGGTTCCGGAATCGACTAAAAAAGGCCACGGAAGTCGAAGTAAAAGTCTGTTGTTATTTGCAAAGCCTCCAGCGTGCGTGACCGGGTTCCGAGCGGGGCGGGAGGTGTAATCGGGGCTCACCTGCGCGCGCGCATCGCTTGACCTCATAAACAGAGGCGCGGCCTATCCGCGCTCTACGATCTCGCGCACTTACTCGTTCCCCAGTATCGAAACTTATGATCGCACCAGCTATAATGAGACCTGATAATGAGGACTGTGATGACCTATCAAAGCTATTGATCTCTATTAAGATTCGAGGCAAGGTAGGTAGGAAAACCCAAATCTGTTGAGTCACCACTGAGTTGCTGGATAAAATGGCAGTAGGCCTTTCTCAATTGTCACAGATTTTGAATATAATTGTTGAATCCTGTGATTACGGCTCATGTAAATGAGTTAAACATTAGAATTAAATATAAATTATGTACGAAAAGCCCGAAATAAGTTGCTTTATTAAAATAAATGATGATTTTTTTTCGAGGTAACAGGTTCAAGGAGCGTATATATTTGTATGCCTAAAAGCTCAGTAAAGCCATTATTAGTAAACCGAAATTATT
Organism: Calamotropha paludella; assembly: GCA_927399485.1. Taxonomy (NCBI): domain Eukaryota; kingdom Metazoa; phylum Arthropoda; class Insecta; order Lepidoptera; family Crambidae; genus Calamotropha; species Calamotropha paludella. Next base: position 188,614 of record OV656806.1, on the reverse strand, counting down.
ATGTTAAATATTATGATAATATCTCAGAAAAAATAGATGTAAAATCAGTTCACCCTTTCTAATGAGAACTTTGCAGTAAGTACACAATAGTAGTTTTTTGTAATGAAATTATTATAACTATCCATTGACTAGGAATGGTCCAAAAACATTTGTTGCCTAAAAATAGTAAGAATATATTGATTTTTTATCGTTTCATGAAACATGAAATGCTGGATTTTATGCTTGGCCTGGATTACCATCACACGCAGCTGTCCTCAAGTTTATATTTTAGAAGCACTAATTACAATAAATGATTGCTTAAACGAGTTGGTTTCAATGAAACATTTGCCGCTCTCTCCAGCAAAATCAGCATAAAACGACTAACGAATGCGGACAAAACATGAGAAAATCGCGTGACGACAGAGCAGATTAATTATGCGTATTGTACAAATGAATATCTTAAACACATCGCCAACTTCGATATGTTAACAAGCAGATAAAAAGTGACGAATTCTGGAAAAGTGGATTAAGAACGATGAGTGGAACGACGTGAAACTAATATTGTGACTGATTTATTTTGAATGGGTTCGCTCTTGATCCCAATCAAGCCCGAGGGCCAAGACAGTATCCACGATGGATCGAGCTAACCCAGAAGGTGCCTACTCACCCTGGCTTTGAAAATGGGTTACTCGGTACTCGGAAATACAGACGCAGGGAGGGAGTTCTACTTCTTTGCTGTGCGCATTATGAAGGATATTGAGAAGCACTTGGTGCGACAGGTAGGAATAGCAACCAAGAACGGGTGGTAGCCCGCAGTGCGTATTACTTCGTATTAGTATTAGTATTTACATATCTAAATCACACACTGTAAAGGCGGCGCTAAACATGCTTAACCGGAAAGCCGAAGTATTACCGAACGATGGACGTACTGGCACCACAAGCATTTAGCTTCACGATCATTTTTTTATTCACGTTTTATTCACGATCACGTTTACTTTTCATACACCCACTGACGATACACACACCTGGGCTATAGATGAATTCACTTTAGGTGTAATATGACAAACCACCACCAAGTATTTAAAGGACAATAAAAATGCCCACTTTTCTCACTCATCTGATGAAAGGCCCTCAACAGTTTTTTAGGCTCGAGCACTTACCACTGCTTCATCGAGCATCATTTAATTTTTTTAAACAAATTTAAATTTCCGATACTATTATGTTTCAATCCAAGTCCAAATTTCTAATGACCACACAATGTAAAGCTTCTCTTTTTACTCCGATCCGCCCTCTTGTCAAATTATTGGATAGTTTTGCAACCTTGTTAATTGCACTATGGAAGCTATCTTTGCTTTAACTCTTTCTGAATAAAATATTTCCATTTTCTGATTACGAAATCAAAGTAGTCTTCAGTGGAGGCGTGATATGCGATGACGTCACGTCGGGTAACGGCGCGCGCTTTATCCGCCGCGATGCATATTCATTCTCACGGGCCGCGACAGGTGTCCTGCTTCCCGAACCGAATCACCGGCCACTGAGCACTTGTACGCAGAAGGACTACTTCGTGACAGAACGAGCTTATAATGCGCTCCCCACTTCTAGAGAACCAACACGTTAGTATTTTGACAGAGACTCGAAACAATATAGCCATAAAATTATGTTGTATGATTTTGATCATATAGGTTCTCATCCAACGCACTGAGGTTGTGAATGCCATAACGAGTATTCTGAAGCGAGATTTAGTATAGTTTCGATTAAATAGAAGAATTGTATAGAGGCTACTCAGCATCTGTATATTGCTTTGCCTGATCATATAATGAATAATTTATATAAATTTGAGATCTCTTCTCAATATACAACTTTAAAACGAGGAACCAACGTATCTCATTTAGATTTAATGACTGCTGATCGATGCCACATAAATTTGTTTTCATTGGCAGAATAATAGAGCGAACAAAGATTTTAATTTTGAAAAAGAAGATTCTATACATGATAGTGGTTTAAAATGGAGCAAGGTGCGTAATTTCTTAGAGATGTATACAAAAATAACAAATTAAAACTAGGCAATAGAAGGATAAGATAAAGATACTGCGGGCTACCAGCCTTTCTTGGTTGCTATTCCTACCTGTCACACCAACCGCTTCTCAACATCTTACATAATGCGCACAGCAAACGACTGGAACTCCCACACTGCGTCTGTTTCCGAGTACTTATAACCCGTCCGTTTTCAAAGACAGGTTGAATAGGCACTATTTGGGTTAGCTCGTGCCATCGTAGATTCTGTCTTGGCCCTCGGGCTTGATTAGGATCAAGAGCAAACCCATTAAAAAGAGGATACAGAGTATACAGACGAAGCTGACCTTCTAAATTGTCGAAGAGTATGGTCTCCATAAGAATAGCAGTGCGACGATACGCATCGGACCACGCAACACGGCAAGCAGATTGGGATCAGCGCGTGACACGGCGCTCTTCACACGTCACTATTGCCTCACTGGAGGTCTACTCGACGAAGTAGGTCACTTACATCGGGTGTTGTAATAAATTATCTTTGAAAGGATTTAAATTCGAGACTTTTAATAAAGTATATATTTTTGAAAAGCTTTTTTCGCACACATAAGCAAAGCTCTGACACAAGAAAGGCTCCAAGCTTGTGAAGTTTTATATATATATATATATATATATAGTAAATCTGTAGGCGCTTGACCACTATCTCGCCTGATGGGAAGCGACGACGCTTGTCAAGAAGATACCCATCAACTCGTGACTTGAAGATCCCGAAATTTTATTTCTCTAGTGTTAAAAACCGTTCGTATAATATTTTTCTATTTTTCCATTTATTGTATAGTAAAAAATATGTAGTAATCGAAAAACTTTTATTTCTCGTTCTATACTTAACAATAAAAAAAGTGGAAAGAAGAGTTGAAGCACGACATATTAAACCAATAAAAAATCACGCTGCGTCTTTACATGGTTTCTGTTCGGTAGAACGAATGAATGATAAATATGACACATTTGAACTGATAATTAAATTAAATCAATAAACTCAATCTAGCTTGATGAGTTGATGATTGCGAACTGATTTTTGTACAACAAATTGCTAACAAATATGAAATGAGGTCAACAAAAAATGCTGATGGGACGATGTACGCGCTTGCTCTTACAATTTCAATACTTTTAGTCCACCCAGACTTCATAGTTGGAACGAGATTCACGTGAAAGATGAACGATACTGACATTTTAAAATAATGAGGTAAAAATATACGTTAATATTGGTGGTCGTGGTTGGGTATTGCGCGTCGGCGCTGATTTACGCGGCGGGGGTGCGCGTGCGCAGGTCCGCGATATAATTAGACCGGCCCGCATTACCATAGCCCGGCATTATAATATTAACTCCGCGATCTGAGGGCCCTATTCAAATAAAAACAACCACATGCGCGGACGGGCTTGATAATGTTATGCCCATAATTACCAAGGTAAAGACGTTCCTAATTAAAATTTATTCTCGATTACGTCACTTAACTTAATCGTGAAAACATCTAAAAAAATGATACTAATAATACTGGTGAGCTATTTTAAAGATATAGAATACGCATGTAAAAAACAACTACGCCTCCGAGCCCTCGGGTGCTCAGACCGCTGAGCTACCGAGACGCTGGCAGACGCGTCGAAATTTACAAACGTATTTCAACTTCTACTATGAGTTAGTATCATTCCACCAATGAATGTTGAACGCTAACTACAGTCAATTTTATATCTTACTAGCTGACCTGGCCACGCGTTGCTTTGTTATAAATTAAAATGAAACCTATTTTAAGTCCTAAGTTGGAATAAATTCAGCAAGATGAAGAAAAACTCATCAAAATCGGTTTAGTAGTTTCGGAGTTCATTGCGATCAAACACTGTGACACGGTATTTTTAAATATATAGATAGAAATACGGCATTTTAATGCAAAAAATAAAATGAAATACATTATTTCAAAGAGCTTTTATCTTAGTACATTCCATTCGTAATTCTTTCCAAACCATTTAAGGGGCATAAAAGCGAATGAAATCCGCAATTCGTGTGTGTCGGAGGCGCTGGTACGATCCGCAGCCGCCCATCACAAGCTGGCACACCGCCAGCCGCGCTGATTAAACGAGAACCCATAAAACCGACCCACCTGTAACTCCAGTTAATTTTTACAGAAAATTGGTCGATATCTTTGATTTAACCAAACATAATAATAAAACAAATAATAAAAATAGATAAAGAATAATAAAATATTGTAATAGAAAAATGGAAAAAAGGTCCAATGCTCTCGATAGGTGTTCACAAGGCTCGGTAGCTCAATTGGGAGAGCATTGGACCGGATTTCCAAAGGTTGCGGGTTTGATTCTCGCCTGAGAATTCACTTGTGAGCCGAGTCTATTTTTTCTTGTATTTTTCTATTTAAATACTTTATAGTAAGATAAAAAAAAAATTATTTGATATCCAAAACAATTTTTGACAAAAACGATTGAAGCGACAGACATTTCAGTCAATCAAAACATATTATTTTAAATCATTTACATTGGATGAAGACTGAGTATGTGCGTGTGTTTGGTGTGTAGGTGTGTGTGCTGTGTGTTGTGCCTGAAAACTAAATGGTGGGACTTGGCGTTTAATTATTTCTAATGTGCATGAAAAAAGTAGACGCTATCCGTTTTGACTACTTATATTGCAATAATAAATATAAGGTTTTTGTCTAGTCGGCGTACAAATTTATGCAGTACTAGAGTAAATCAAATAAAATGACGAAATTAATGCCAATTTGTCCAGACGTACGGTAGAATTAAAAAAAACAGAGCTTATATTTTCGAGATACAGGAGGCTTATGGCGACTAAAGTACATACCACGAACATAAGAGACACTTTATAATGCTTCCTTTCTCATTTTCTTCTATGTTAAATCTTATGAATTTATGTGTCTATCTCTTTTACTGTCGCTTTTTCGTTTCATGGACTTTAAAAATCACAACGATGCTAAAGAAGTTTTCACTTCAAAAATATTAATGTTTTGTGAGCAAAACTAACAGTGACAAAAAGATAAATGTGCCACCACCTCATATCTGAAAATAAACTGTCATTTATGTACGGTACGTTCGATTCTAAATGTTTATGCAGAAATAATAGCATTTATGTATGAGTTTAGCGACGCACATAACGAACAGTTTCGTATGAATCGGAAAAAACGAGTGCGCGCGTTTCATATTCATAACGCGTATTTACATTTAATCTGCGCTCGACGTATCGAGAACGTACTAAAATACAACGCGGGATTCGTAAAAAATGGCAAGTATGTAAAGTCAGCGGGCAATGTTATCGCGGAGCTGAGGGCTTCTGTGGGCTGTGCCTGCGCTTGAAATGTGTTTCTATCGACGTATTCATCTGATACAATTATAACATACTATTGACAGGCCTATCGATACTGTCAATAGTATCGATACTATCGATAAATCAAAACGCGTCAATACTATTGAAAAGTGCTTGGAAATAATAAACTATGGAAATTTCTATTGTTAGTATCGATACTTAATCAACTACCGATAGTCTTAAATAATCGTTAGTCTCAATACTATCAATACTATCGGCAGTATTGTTAACAAGAACGTAGATAATAACGATACCATTGTTAGTTTGTTAATTACGAGTCACTATACTATCGATAGTATTACACTTTTTCAAGGATTTTGAAGTGATCCAAGCTGTCGATAGTATCGATATTATTGCTATCTGTCGCCTATCGATAGACTACCGATTAATTATCGACCAGCAACACTAGCCGCACACCTGCGTCGCGCCGTGACCAGCATCGCGCCGAGAGGCATCCACAACAAGCTCCGCCGATTCCCCAAATCAATTTAACGTCTCATTTGTCACTCACAATTTGGTTCTAAGACATAAACGCTCTTTCTAGGAACTGTGGGCCGATTTTATTCACGTACGCATCCATTTGGAGGTCGTCCGTCAATATTAGTTGTAAAATTATCCATTTGTATTCATATCTTTCAGCACTATTGTTATACAAAGTCTTGTTTCTTGTTATCAATCAAATATGTAAAACTATTCACGTATTATGAAACATGTCGAACAAATATATTCGTTCGAATTCCTTAGGGAACTAGCTATAAATTATTATATTGATCCGTTCTTTGATCGATAAACTTTTTTTATTTACATATTTTTATGAGCTTATGGTATATCATAAACTCGGTTTATTCGAAAAGAATAATAAATTACGTAAACTTATTTGCAAAGAGCAAAAGTCCCCCTAACAGACGAGCTTGTATGAAAAGGCTGATGACAGATGAAGAAGCGAGAGATGTATGTCAGAATCGTGGTAAGTGGAAATCTATGATCTCTACGGGCAAAGCCGTGATTTTATGTATGTGCGAGGTCTGTTAAAAAGAAGAGGTGAATTTGATTTTTTTTAAGTATTTATTTATTCATCAATATTCATTTTGTCCCCTTTAAAGTAATCCCCCTCAGATGTAATGCACTTATGCCAGCGCTTCTTCCAATCCTCGAAGCACTTCTGAAATGCGCATTTCGGTATGGCCATCAGCTCGTTTTTCGATTCTGACTTTATCTCACCAATTGTGCCAAAACACTTTCCTTTCATTGGTATCTTCAGTTTAGGAAATAGGAAAAACTCGCATGGAGCCAAATCTGATGAATGAGGTGGTTGAGACATGATTACGGTGTTGTATTAGAAAAAAATCACGTGCATTATCTGGTGTAGAATTCATGATTTGTTTTTCCACAATTCCGATAGTTTAAGCCGTATTACTTCACGCAAACGTTGTATAACTTCCTTGTAGTATTCCTTTTTAACCGTACGACCTATTGGCAAGAACTCATGATGCACCACGCCATTGTAAACGAAGAAAACAGTGAGCAAAACCTTCACATTTGATCGAACTTGGCGTGCTCTTTTCGGTCTTGGCTCATCTTGTCGCTTCCATTGGGATGATTGGGCCTTGGTTTCGACGTCATAACCATATAACCACGTTTCGTCACCAGTTATGACCCTTTTGAGTAAACCTGGATCGTTGTTGACATCATTCAACCACTCCTGAGCGATACTAATGCGACGTTGCTTTTGCTCAAAATTTAACATTTTCGGAACAAACTTCGCTGCCACACATTTGAGAAAATTGCATGGCATGAACCGATTGATATGCCAACATCCTCTGCAACTTCCCTAATAGTGATTTGACGATTTTCCAAAACAATTTTTTTCACTGTTTTGATGTTTTCTTCGCTTGTTGTCGTGGTTGCAACTCCAGGACGCTCATCGTCATCAACATCTTCTCGGCCTTCTGTAAAGCGCTTGTACCACTTATAAACACTTTTTTGAAACAAATTGACTCACCTAATGCCATAGTCAACATTTCAAGTGCCTTGGAGCACTTTATTCCAATTTAACTCAAAATTTAATACATATTTTTTTTAATCCATTTTTTCAAAAGTCAAAAATCGAAGAACAAACAATAACGTAACTAACCTTTTCAGTTGTCAACAACAAAGTACTAATAAAAATGGCTGATAATGCCAACATATGGTAAACATATGTATATCAACTTATCGAAAAAAAAAATCGATAAGCCCGCGAAAATTAAATATTCACCTTTTCTTTTGAACAGAACCCGTAGGTTTTTGATTTAATCTTTAGAAATTAAATAAGCACAAAACATTGGTCGACATTCATTTGTAAACCAAGTTGGTATCTCAATCGATCGATCAACACTGCTGCTTGTGAATACGAAACAGGGATGCGCTTGCGCAGGAATTATTATAAAGTACACATCAAAACCACATGGACCAGCACTTTCTGACTGGGATGTTTGACCTTCGCTTCCGGCCGACGACCTCATATGTCCACCGTCCATCACCAAGTTTTTGCAACTCCACCAGTACACCACAGACAAAAATTTTTTTTGACACTCTTTCTTATAATGCTAAAAATAAACTTTCTACAAATAAAATTGGTTTCAGATAAACAGAAGGTTAAGAATTCAAAAAGCAGTAAAGACCACGAGATACTCAAAAACAGTTATAATTTGCATTACTGAATTTTTAATAATTGTTGTAGTGTGTGTTACTACACTACAACAAATAAATGAATTTAATTTTCTTATTCTTCTTGAATCGCTAATTTAAATGATGAGCTATAAAAACCTATAACACTCATATCATAATATACCTCTCTTTGATTACGTTAGAATTGTATTTTTAATTCCCTATGCAAAATGAGGGGTGTCATAAGTTTAAGTAGGACCGTTATGTGTGTCTGTCTGTGGCACCGTAGCTCTTAAATGGATAAACGGATTTGATTGCGGTTTTTTTATTTGAGAGCAGGTTTTCTAGTTGTGGCTTTGAGATATGTATATTAAAATAAATTCAGACGTTTCAAGGTCATTAGCTCTTTTGTTAGCTGCGGTGAGGATCTTCGACGCATAATGGGTATACATTAACTGATCTTTCCCACTTACTACTACTACAAACTATGTACGGTTGTTGTGTACAATCATGAACATTTTAAAACACATATAAATGGTCAGTTTCTTACGTAGGAGGTTTTCAAATTTTATTTAATTTTATATTATCGAAACTCACATCCTCAAGAACAATAGAGTGGAACTGAGTTTAAATTTGAAATAAAAGGTTTAATAATAAAGCACAGACGATTTTATCGATCGAGAAGTAAATCGTGTTTATTGGTTTGTTTTGGTATTTAAAATGCTCTGCAGGCTTTCGAGTGTTGTTTACCTGCGTGTTAGTGACCCTACGCACCTATCTCGAACAATGTTTAAGGATCGGAAGCCGGATTGTGTGCACAATGAGCCCTGATGGTCGATTATTATTAATGAGAGGTGACGCGATCCATACCTGATGACGCGTGCGTCATCGGGCCCATCTCGACTTACGGTGACCACACTTTCGAGATATTTTTTGTAGCGAAGCTTCTATACGAACGTTTGGTCCGCTCGCATATAGGCGCTCAACGCGCGCGTACTCTATCCGCGCTAAGCATCCGATTTTACCGTTACGCGAGAGCGTCAGATTTAGTACCGTTACGCGTTATATATAGGAGCCAGCTGCCTCCCCTACTCTATGTGCGTGGCCTTTGGTCTCGCTCTCACTCATGTCAGTGTGCGTGGCTGGCGTGGCTTTCTATCTCTTTTTGTACTCTATGCATCCACGCTACATACTTTTGAATATCCATTGCGATCAGCTGTTTCGTTTGTCCTTTCTGTCGATGATAAACCGTGTAAATCGTAGCTTTTTAATGTTTAGTTCCTACGCTTTATACCATAAAGCTTCGTTTCTTTCGGGCGTCGATAGACGGCACTGTTTTTTTTTTATTTCATTTAAGGACCTTTATATGAAGTAGACATGTCAGCGCTATCATAAACCTTCTTCTATAATATTTACATTTACTTCCAAGATATGTCGCTGGTTATTAGAGCAAATCATTTATGTACTTTGAATATCAATTCGCCTTTGGAATAATGCTATTTAAAAAAACTATAAGGTATTATCCTACCGAATTGGCATTGCGTTACATTACACAACTTAGGCAGCAAACGAGCTCACTTTCAGCTATAGGTACTAGGGCAAATATCTGTTCAAGCACACATAACTATGACCGGATCGTGATCAGTGATGCTGCCAGGAATAATGGGGAAGAATTCCATTTTCATTTGTGATATTTCAGATATAAAATTGAGCAGTTAAATCACAAAAAAAAATCTTTGAGATACATCGATATTTTATTAAATATCCATTGTTACATATTATGTCATACTAGCCATTAAGTTTTCGGCCCTATCAATATTGTCACAGTTTGGTGTATTATTTTTAGGCTAGTCTAATTGAAACGATTTCTAACTACGAAAAAAATATTCCCCAATAACAATTTTGATGAAACAAAGTCTAAATATTGCGAGAACCGTACAAAAACGAGACCAGACCAATAGACAAAAGTTTTGTTACAAATATTTTAAAATCCCTCTTATTCTTTTATCTTTGTTTATACTTTTCACCCAATGTACCCCGAAAGAGATTGCTGTTTAGCGATAAATCCGCCTATTTCTTCAATAATTTATTTATTTGCTACAAATACGGTCAATAAGATGATAGGTTATATTAAATTGTACACCATTTTTCGCCTATTACTATAAGCACGCAAGTTCAGGTTTTGGCAAAATTACAATGTCGTGTGAAAATTATTAAATCTATATGTATAAAAATTCCATGTCACAGTGTTTGACCGCGACGAACTCTTAAACTACACAACAGATTTTGCTAATTTTGTTTTCATTTTAATGGATTTGTATCGATCTAAGACACAGGTTAGGTTTCATGTTAATATATAACACAGCAACGTGGGGCCGGGACAGCTAGTACCTTATATATTAAATTACATTTAATATACTTATCTCTGTCTGAGTGTGCAATAAAGAGTACTTTATTATTATTTTAAAATTACTCGAGAGCGTGGGTTGTACACGCATTTGTATCAGTTTTAATAAAATTAATGTCCCGGCAAGATGGCGTCGTGTGGTGCCCTAGGTGCGCGGGCGCAGGTGTCCGGCGAGTGCTTCCTTCGCCGAAACCGACCGCTCGCTGACACCTCCCATTGTAATAGCTGCACGCGTTTAGCATTAATGCCGTAGATTTCTCTATTAATCTATTAGTATGTACCGATTCGATGAAATAATTTAACGTTCGATTCATTTAAAATATTTGTAGTCGACACTGTTTAATAGCATAACTAAATATTTAGACACCTAACATGTGCGAGTCCTTTTTGCGAAGATAAGCTTCTACACACTTAGCCCGTTTTCCCGAATACGTTTTAAGTTTCACATTATTGTTACGGAAAAGTCGGTATAATTTAAAGACCAACGTATGTCTACTTTAGTTTAAAACCCATTTGCGTCACGGTCAGTTCTATATTAATTAATGTAAGTTTGTAAAAGCAAAAACCATATTTTTTATGATAACTACGAATTTTTGACGTTTTATTTTTTTCCTCCCACGAGACCTTGTTTTTCACTAATTTTCAAGACTCTAGATGAAAAGGACTATTCATAATATTTTGAAAACAAATAAATGTATTTTTATAACTTTATATATTTTGTGAATTTTTTCAATGCTATTATATAAGATAAATTATTTTAATAGAAAAATACTGGGAATTAACGACTCGGCTCACAAGTGAATTCTCAGGCAGGAATCGAACCCTGAACCTTGTAACAAGGCACGGTAGCTCAATTGGGAAAGCCTTCCACCTAACTTCCAATGGTAGTATTATATTGTTTTGAAGGGGACTCAGATGTTGGTTTCTTTTGCACCAAAGATCCTTTTGATTTCAATGACAACTTGCTACGCGGCTGAGAATGAAATCAAACTCAAATAGTTTATTTCAAATTACATTAGGTTTAAAAAGGTGGTACGTAACAATGGAATGTCTATGCGATGCCTTGCAAGCGTATGGCAAAATTAAATTTAAAAATAATAAAAGTCATTCAGAGAACAATTATTATGAGTTTTATATTATGTAACAAAAAACAATAAAAACAGATACTAATTAATTTGCATACTTACCGCTTAATGACCGTTTTAATGATGTTTGTAACCTTCCGATTATTCTGTTATTCTCATTAGAATATTGCCTAGAAACACTCGATTAAACAATCAATCAATCAAGACTAAACTGAGACCTAGATAGAAAATTACACCTTGCTGCTTATCTGCTATGTTTTAGTAATCGGACGTACTAATTACAAGTCAATGCAAAATCATTATAAGACGGGTTGATATCTATAAAATGCAATCGTGAGCTAATCGATTAATATCTCATGAATTTATTAACTTTTTTTTAGTTATTTTCAGAATACCAACATAGAATTGCTTTGTTTAAATTTATCGTTTATTCTCTGTATATTATTGCAAGGATACTTATTTAAAACAGATACTTGTTGACTTTATTGTAATCGACGATGTAATGAAACCATTACACTACTATTATTGTAATAACAGAATAATATTGTATTTTGTGGATTATGTGTGACGACGTATAATATTATAAATGTCGTTACTTCTGTCAAAGCTGACGAGTTTCGTGCGCCCTTTTCTTGTGGGTTAAAAGGCGTCCTGAATGGGTGGTAGTTAAAAATGTTGGACGATGCAAAACAACTTATTTTCATTTGAATTCATTTTATTTCGTACAAACAGAATATATTATACAATACCGTCGGTAAAGGGTTAGTCTTCACATTTAAAAAACATACTTTTAATATCTTAAACTTTTAATACAATTTTAAACAAATTTTAAAAAATTGTCATAAGTACGTTCCGTTTTATTTACTTCACAAAAAATCTACAAGAATTATAATCTTAAATTAAAGTTTAAACATAACATTTAAGTTATGAATATATTTCAGAGTTTCGTATAACAAAATGACAAAGGGACTTTTATATAAACATTTTTATCCGTCTGTGTGTCAAATTTTTTTTTATCGAAATACAGTAAAACTGTCATATTATAAGCAACGTTTTCAAATCTGTTGTCTTATATTTGGACAAGTTCTACTATAGGATAGTATTTCTTGCTGTTACAGTAACATGAATTACTTAATAATTTTTTTAATGGAGAAAAAAGTTAGAACATTATATTTTTAATTACATTATCGAATGAATGAAATTATTAATTTATACAATAAGCTATCTCTTCATAGTTATCCTTATGAATATTAAAAATTTTAGAAAGTGTGTTTGCAATGCTTTCTCGCCTTAATTTGTCGACCGATTACAAACACGTTGTCATGGGTACAAAAAAGGACTTTACCTTTCATCTAGAAAATAGCATCGTTGAATGAAAATCTTTTTACATTTATACGCGAATTTCACACAAGTAGAGTTGCTGGCGAATAGTAAAAAAAAAACTAGAAACTTTCATTTGGAGTTGAAGAAAGTGGCGTAATGACGTACGGGAGAGCATTATTCCACTACAAATAGTAAGTTTGTCTTTTGTTCTTTTCATAGTCTATTCCCATTCAATCTTTAGATATCAGTGTTATAAATCTATATATTTAAAAATCCTTAGTCACAGTGTTTGACCCCGTTGAACTCAGAAACTACTCAACCGATAGTGATGATTCGCGTTTCGTTGGATTTGTTTCGACTTGGGATGTAGAATAGGTTTCATTTATAACACAGCAACGCGGGGTCGGCTCAGCCAGTATACATAGATATATTAAACATCATCACATACATTCTTCGGAACCCATATTAAGTAGTTTAAGCACTTGTGTTATGGAATTCAGAAACAACAAACTGTACCGTAACATCCAAACCCGAGCCAACATACAAAAGTTCGTTTGACTTGGTCGGGAACCGAACTCGGGACTTCGGAGTGGCTTTACCATGAAAAGCGGTATGCGAGCCACTCGACCATGGAGGTCTTAATAGTTTATTGTGTCATAAACTACTTTTAATATGCAACTTAAAACAAAGAATAAACGGGATATAATTGACGGTACTGTTATTCCCGTGATGGACGAACCACATCTTTGTGTGTACGAAATAAAAATATCATGCAATATATTTTAGCCACGAGATGGGATTGGGTATGTAACTTGACGATTTCATTCAACAGTTAATCTAAATTGGCAATAATCATAATATTTCTTACATTCACACCAATCAGCTTAGTCCAAAGTTAGCACTAATTTGGCTTGTCTCATGGATACTAGGGACACAGACAGGTATATTTAGATATTAATACAAATATCTACCCATGCCTTAAATACAAATACTCGTAGTCATCACACAAACCTTTACCTTTTCCGGGATTCTAACACAGAATCGCTGTGAAAGTCGCTACCGTTGCACCAAACGGTATCTATCTTAGATGTCACTAAGAAAGTGGCGATATTAAAAAACAATATAAAATTACAAATGTCGATCATTTAAATACAGTTACAGTTTTTATAAAATCTTCTTTGCATAGAATAAAATACATGTGTTTAACCTTCACGCAAGCTTGCATATATTAATTTAATAAAAAAAGTGCAGTTTTACGATAGACATATGACGTAAGTAGCAATAAATTAAATATAATAAATTATTTTTCTATTAAAATAATATATAAAAAACTAAATAATTATCCCACTCTTTATATTTCTTTGACTAATGAAAACATTTTCCAGAAACCATTTGGACAAAGAGATAACTGTTGTTTTTGTATTCATATATGGTCTGCAGTGATAAATTCCTAGGCTTGGCAAATCGTTTATACTTAAACTAGCTTCTGCCCGCGACATCGTCCGCGTGAAATATGTAGTAACGCTTTTATTAGTAAGAGTGGAACTTTAAAATGTTCGGTTTATGAAACTGTCCGCCGGCCTTGCACATCCTAAATGCGCGCGTAGTACTTGATCATTATTTTGCTACGATGTTATTTTAAAATTGCTATATCTCCTAAGACATTCATTAAAATCAAATTATGTAAAGGGCATTTGTGTTTTAAATGAATGGTGAATAAGGTATTTATTTGAATAAGGCTTAATATCAAATCTATTAAAACTTCTTCGCAAATAATGCATTATTTTAGAACAAATTTGGTTAGCATAAAAAAGGTTATAGTGAGCCAACCTTAAAAGGTAGACATATGGTGTCGCGGACTTGTTTTTAGATCTTTTAAAAGGGAAAAATTCTGTCATACATTATTTTTACGAAACTTTAAACGATAAACGGTAAAACAGCAGCGCACGCAGCGGAAGCTTTCAAAAGTAAAATAAACCCCCCGATTTTGAAAAATTCTTCATTAGTTCTCAGCTTCTAAACAGCTGAAAAAAATTATTCTTAGCGTTATGATATATAACCTATAGCCTTGCTCGATAAATGGGCTATCTAACACTAAAGATTTTTTTCAAATCGGACCAGTAGTTCCTGAGATTAGCGAGTTCAAGCAAACAAACTATTCAGCTTTAAAATATTAGTATATAGATATAAAAATTCCATGTCACAATGTTTGACCGCGATGAACTCCGAAACTACTCAATCGATTTTGATGTATTTTTTTTATTTTTTGGATTTGTTCCAAATAAGGTTTCATTTTAATTTATAACACAGCAACGCGTGACCGGATGAGCTAGTGTATTTTTTTACTGTGAATAGATAAGCTCAAGGCTTTTACGCTTATTACAAAAACATCGTCATTGCCTATGAGCTTCTTGGTCCTCATCTCAATGGATTCAAGCGTCTGGAACTGGTATTGGGTGAATCTATCCCAAAGATGAGAACAGTAGTCCATACACGATCGAACTTGATTGCGGTTGGTAAAGATTGAGCAACTGTTCCGGCGCGGCGTAAAGTACCTTCCCAAATTCGACAGAATACCAACTTTGTTTTGAAGCTAGTTGAGCCTTACTCTAAATGATATATTTATTCAAATTTCAGTGACATTGGTAGAATAGAGGTTGTAACGTGTGGGGCATTGTAGGTCGGCGCGCGCGCGCAGTTAACGAGCGCGGTTTAATGTCAATAAAACGCAACCACGTTACGACTTTTATATGGAGTTTTAAAATCTCCAGATTGTTCTTGTGGCGAATCGTAAAGCAGTTATAGCTGGAATATCATATTAAGAACATTCATTAAAGGGTTTTAATGTTATCAGTACATTTTTTTGTGACAACTTCAGAAAAATGCATTACTTACTACTTAGATTGTCATCGTGCTGGTGAGCTGTTCATTTTTAACTATTGAGCACATCTAGTGTGCGGCACTTCATTTTTTTAAAGTAAATAGGTAGACGCTTGACCGCGACGAAGAAGACTCGTGACCTGAAGACCCCTAAATTGTATTTGTCAGGAAAAATAACGAATAAATTGCCTAGTCACTACATTTGTTGATGACGATAGGCTCGATTCTACTCAAAGGCACTTTCCTAAGGTTTCAGAATATGGTTGTAAACGGGAGCTCACTACGTATAAGAAACGTCTTCGATACTTTAAGCTAAGAAGTCGGAATACATTTTTAAATTTTTATTGTAAACTAGCTGACCCAGCCACGCGTTGCTGTGGCACAGTAATTTTATTTTTCTAAAATAAAAGTAGCCTAAGTTACTCCTTATTATATCAACTACCTGCCAATAAAAGTCCTTTCAAAATCGGTCCAGCCATTTCAGAGATTAGCCGGAACAAACAGACAGACAGACAGACAAAAATTGTAAAAAATGTTATTTTGGTGTATGTACCGTATATATATTCATATGCATGTAGTCAAAAAGGGTTATTTCAATATTACAAACAGACACTCGAATTTTATTTATATGTATAGATAGGTAAGTGCTTGACCACAATCTCGCCTGATGGTAAGCGATGATGCGATCTAGGATGTGACGTGCTTGCCCAGAAGATACTTATTCACTCGAGACTTGAAGACCCCTAAATTGTATTTATAAGGAAACAGACTCAGGCAAAGAGTTCCACGCCTTAGCGGTATGTATCTCAAAATTGGAATGAAAACGCTTAGTGCAACTCTTTGCTATATCAACCATGTAGCTGTAGCATATATTTTTAAGTCTGGTTGTCCGATGAAAAAATTGGGACGGTATTAAAAAAAAAAGTAAAATTCCCAAAAGGTTTCTAACAGGTATTTCAGGCTGTAACGTCTTTTTACTAGTACTTTCTGTAATATAGATATGTCATTCCATTATCCTTTTTAGAGAATATAACGCTGTGTTTAACGAACATGCCGCGCCGTCTGTCGTCTATGATCCCTCTCCCCATAATAGGAGGACACATAAAATCTGTGAAATTTGGAAATCTAGAACAATATTGATAAAACATCACTGTGACTATATTCCTTTAATGTTATATAATAAAGTAAGTAAAGAGCTGAATATTTATTTTTCGAAATATAAATGTATGGAGATTTTGACTGAATGGCTTCTTGCACTTGACAATAGGATACTGCGAAATCTTAGATTTATATGAGTGTGTTATAACGTTAAGTTTAAATCAAATGATCAAATTACTCTGTTTAGTTTATGGTCTTATTGGGTTTTTAGTAAAACTTTAATGATGTGTACAATTTTATAAATAAAGTAATCAACAATTATTTTTGTTTTTTGAAAACAAAATATATCTATACTAGCTGACCCGGTAACGCGTTGCTATGGTAACGCGTATACAATGGAAAAAGAGCGGACAGACAAACACACAAACAACAAATTTGTGTTCTTAGATTATAGACTAGCGGCCTGTCCCGGCTTCGCACGGGTGGACAAAATTCTTTAATTTTTTCTATTATTAAATATTTTTCCGTTAGCGCCATCTAGCGTCCGGTAGAAGAACTACTTGCGGTTAACGCGTTGCTGCTGACCCGGCCACGCGTTGTTGTGTCTCAGTTATAGATGTCGCTGTACCGAAATGAATCGTGCTAACGTTTCGGTTCTACGACAACACATATAGCTAACCGTTCTTAGCCTTCTTGGTAACATGTATACAATGGAAAAAAAAAGGACAGACAAACACACAATTCACTGTGATCTTAGTTTATAGATTAATCTTTATTTTAATATGCTATAACAGACTGTAAGAAAAGATAACTAGTGAATATGTGGTTACAAAATCGACTAATCCCTCTACGTACGTAAGCTGTTTACAATTGCCCCGGTAGGCCTTGACCGCGCACTCGGCACGTGCCTATCCACACCTTTTTACGCTTTTGCACAAGAGACTGTTCGGAGCAAGCTGGCTGGAGTAAAACCACATTGAGTGCCGCCACTTAGAGAAAAGAGGTTTAAAATACTCAATGATGTTAACGTTTCTCCACCGTGTGACTTTTTTATACCTAAACATGATCAACAACAATTTTAGAAATGAAAATATGCTCACATCTCTAATTTTTATGATTTTGATGTTAATGATGACACGTTTGTGTGATTAATACCAGTATTTACAACGAAGACATGGGTGTTAATATATATTTCTATGAATATTACATATCTATGTATCATATATGTACGTCAATCCGTTACCCTAGTATCCATAACACAAGCCTTACAGTGCTTAATTTGGGCTAGGCTAATAAGTGTGAATGTAAACAATATTCGATCAGTCATCGCATAGACGATCAAAATACCCATATTTTACACCTTGGTGCTTCCAATTTCAGTTCGCTTTATTTGCCAAAATAGGCTACTAGATATTACAAATTTACTGGCGTTCATTAGCTCATAGATCACAAACTTATTTTGAGTTATAAATGTCAGTATATGTAAAATAAAAAAAATCTCTTATAATCTGACTTGGAATCATATTTCTATTATTTGCAGTTTTAGAAATAATTCAAGCAAAAACATCATTTTTTTCATATTTTCCGCGTGTTTCGTTTATATCTCAAAAAATGTTTGACCTTTTAGCTAACGGACGGCAGATGAGGAGTAAAACAGTCATAAGCCTATTGAGCCGTATTTAACAGCATAATACTAAAAATAAATCACACTTAAGACAACAAACAATTATAGTTTGGAAGGTAAGTTCGTTGGTCCCAGATACAGTCATTACCCCACCTCGGTGTAGAGTTATGGCCCAAAGACCAGCAGTGACTACTTTAATAACCTGTTGATGTAAATGACCACCCAAATATAGGAAACGTATTGTGATAAATTAGAGAAAGAAAATGTATGAAAAATGAGAGTATGAGAGGCATAAATGTGAGAACTAGTATATGAGAGTAGCAAATAGCATTATATCACGTCGCAGGAGCAATAGAATTAAAAATAACAAAAATTGTGAACGCAATAACTATGGCGGCTTCTATCCATGAAGTTTAAACAGTTCATAAGGCTGCGTTTAATACTGCCGTTTAGATCTTGGGAAAGTGCAAACTGCGGCTCAATCAACTAATTACAATCAAAATGTCCCACGCGTTGGATCATGGTCCAGATGCTTTCCAGACATCAGCCACTTTATTACTTAATTTCTTATCCCAAGCTTAGTGCTCGATAATTGTGGTTTTTAATCACTTGATTTGGACCATTCGTGGCTTCTGACGAGCGACAAAAAAATGGAAAATTTAGTTTAAGAATATGGAAATCTGCAAATGGATACTGAAACTAACACGCTGTCTCCACTTTATTGATCCTGCATCGCGCAAACACAGTTGCATGCGGTTGCATTGTAAACTCTACATATGAACTAAAATTTAAGCACCTATTATTAGTATTTATGCTTTTTTGGCGATACAAAACCTGATCGTCGATACATAGAAGTCGGGCTGTTGATTCGTGTATTAGTTTTTATCAATTTCGGAGATCATTAATAGATAGATCCTTCATTATATTAATCAGAAAAACAAAAGATGTTAAGAGTTTACTTATAACTAAATAAAGATTGGATTTAAGTGAAATTCGGTTTTTTTTAATTATTAAGTATGTATTAAATTGTATTAATAATAGTAATTTGCAACTTATGCTTTATAAAATTTTATCGTTTCGTTTGTAATTATAAATCCTTTTAACATTTTTTTTAAAGTGATAATTTTTTGTTGTCTGATAAATTATTATTATTAAATGATCCTCGAAATAATAAAGCGATCACCTAAAAATACAATTGGTATCCTAAAGGTTAGGTTAGGTTGGCAATTGTACTTTTTTGACGATCAATTACTATTATTTGGTGATCATTTAAATATGGGCCATTATTAAATAGTGGCTTACCCCTTTTCCCCGTGTCTACTTGCAGAAGAAATTTTATTAAACTTGTCACTTCAATGGTTTTTTAAGGATGGTATATGGGCCGGCTCGAATAGTATATTTATAGAAAGTTAAAAAAATCTTTTTATCGCGTTTTAAAAAACAACTAGCTGACCCGGCCACGCGTTATTATGGCTCAGTCATTATAATTTGCAATAAAAATGTTTTGATTATAAATTAAAATGAAACCTATCCTATGTCGGAACAAATCCAGCTAAATTTAAAAAAATCTTCCAAATCGGTTGAGTAGTTTCGGAGCTCATCGCGTTCAAACACTATGACACGGAATTTTTATATAGGTACATAGATGTTTACCTAACAGTGCCATTTGTAGACATGTTTATTCTCATGTTGTTATTCTGATGTCATAATGGACATACATATGACTGTACATCGTTATATCTTTTTTGTTAATCTGTGCTTTTATATCTGTTGATCTTATTAATAATCACACGTTTTATCACTATTTGGTTTAAGTTTTATCGTGAAACGTTTTTTAAATCATTGGTATCATTTATACCAATGATTTAAAAAAACGCTTATCGTATTCGTTCATCTCTCTCTCTCTCTCTTATCCCTTTTATAGTCCTATATGTAATGTAAATAAGTATGATATACAGAATACACATTTATAGCTACATCATATTGTAATCTATTATTGTGACTCTAAAATAAAAAAAACTTATTTGCGGTTTTTGCCCATAATTTGTATTTTATTCTGTCATCATGTAATCACAGCTTCTGTAAAGGAGTCGAAACATCGACGAAAACCGTTAAAAAGTTATTTTAATTAAATGTGTAATGTACGCAGAAGTTTACGAACTAAATATTGTGACGCTGTGTATACTATGTTTATTGAAATACTATTTAAACATATACATATATATTTACGAAGTATACATGGCCTCTAATATGTCATTGGCATTACGTAAGAAATTTTAGTTTCAAATAATTTGTGATTAAACAAAATTAACTTTATCGCCTTTTACGGGAATATGACCTTCGATTCCCGTATCCGTGAGATATATCTAGTGTTATTATAAGCGAATACAAATCATTGTCCATTTAAAAAAATAACTAGACTTAAATGGCTCTAGTTAACGAACGCGAAACACGTCGGTTGAACTTTTTAGTCGTCCGAGGTGCCGATCCATCGGTGTTTCGAGGTCCGCCTAACTAGCACGTGACTTTTGATCCTTCGGTGCAATTACGGTGAAATTTAAGTCAGCAAAAACCACCGGCCGGTTAATAGATACGGTTGGCAAAGGGCATTATTCTCGGCGGACGCGTTTTTGCACTGCTAACGGTACCCGAGTGATAGTGGGAACGGACTTTCGTGAGGGGACTCTGTTCTGCGCCGTTTAAAGCCACTTAAGTGGGGCTACTTGCTATGCTATCAATCCGGCGAAGGCTGTTTTTTATCCGTCGCTGTGTGAGTAAACAATGGGTCAACCGTGACCGTCTAACCCTGAAGTAGGGCAACCGCGGGTTACGGGACGAGTTTTTCGACGGGAGAGACTGCCGATAGGGTTATAGAAAAAATGTTACATGTCCTGCACATTTATTATGAATCAAATAAACTTTGCCTTCGAGGTCACGAGATAAACAAATAAATATCACCTATTCAGTTCCAGAAGGATAATCCTGCGGCGCAGCCGAAGTTTTAAGCTTTTTATGTATGTTGTAAGCGAAGCGAACACACATCGAAGAGCTCGCCGTGTATGAATGTAAACGGCCGTCTTGAACAAAGGTAATGTGAGTGGGTGAAACTGTTATGTAAATGGCGGGAGGCTGCGGGTGCTCGGAAGACGCGGCCTTATCGACCTCCCCCCCTGCTGCCCCTCCGCCCCCCGTTTCCCGCGCGAATTTACAATGTCCCGCGTCGCCCCGCTCCCACACCCCTCCCGCCGCCCGCTCGCCACCCCGTTCGGCCCAATGCCAACCCTCCCCCGCCGCGATAGAGTTCACTTCCACTCGCGTGCGAAGTTGCCGCGTCGGTGTGCGTGAGATTTTCTCGCCTGGAAATTCTAATGCGCCGCGCGACTGCGATAAAAAATGAGCGGCTCGGAAAACGTGAATACATTACCGAGCGAGACGGAGCGCTCCGCCCCACCCACCGCCTATGTGTTTTACACCACTTTATATTTTGATTCCGTCTGAAAAAGGGACGGAGGCTCGCGCTATGTACGGCCGGTTTTACGCCTGTTAAATATGTATCTGCATCGGGCCCCTCTGAAACTTCACGGCTCTATCTCGACTTTATATCGGAGCGTAAGTTAATAAAATTACCATAACAAACCCCGTCTAATGGCGTTCGATGTAATTAGTTCAATTAATTGGAGGCACCTGACGATAGGAGCTAGCCTGTTAGGAGGGCGATAGAAGTTACAACGCGTGGGAATCTAACGCCTAATTAGTTCCGGCGTGGGGGCTCGTCGTTGTAATTGCGACAAAAAGTGCGTTCGCGACAAAAGGGTTGCTTTTTTGTGGCGCGCGCGACCTTGCGTTTTTCTGTGCACCTGTACGAAGGGTTGCGACGCGTGGCACAGATTACGGCACGACCTCGCCTCTACCTGCCCGCTGTGTCAACACACGGTGAACGGGTGAATCGCTTTTTAAGGAGCTACGAAGGGCTTGCATCTTTTATTGGCTTTTTGTGGTCTTAATAATCGTCTAGTAGTTCGTATCTCGTTTTTTGACGCGAGTTTTTTTACTGATCATTTATAATTTTGAAGAGTAGTAGGAGCGGCTATTTTATCACATGGGCATCAATACACCAAATTTCATTTGCAAAAATGTATCGCTTAATGTTTTGATGATTGAAGACCACCAGGTGCAACGGTGGCCATCGCATGCTACTGCTTTGCCTTCTGCGCCATAACAAACATATTATCTGATCAACATAAGCATTCTTTCCGAAGTTATGGTCCTCTATATACTCATTTGTGTATTCTACACGTTATTTAGTACCCGGCTCTGCTTAGTTTAGGACTAAATAATTGTTCTTTTCATTATTAAAATCAACTCAACAATTAATGAGAAATTTGTTGTGTGTATGTTATTTCCCTTCCATTCCTTAAGTGTCATTTAAAAAAGAAACAACAGCACCAATAATTATTATTTATTCTATCCTTTGCTGTGAGCTTTATAAAGGATGTTGATAAGCGCTTGGTGCAACCGGTAGGAATAGCAACCAAGAAAGGGTGGTAGCCTTTTTATAGTAATTCAATATATATATAAATAACGTGTCCCAGTGTTTGACCGCAATAAATTCTGGAACTATTCTACAGATTTTGAGGTTTTTTTTTTCATTTTGCTAGATTTGTTCCAACTAAAGACAAGCAAAAAAATGCAAATTATAATTACTGAGCCACAGCGACGCGTGACTGGGTCAGCCAGCTAGTCATTTATATAGTCTTGTAATAAATACTAACATTTTGATAGGAGTAGTGTTTTAAAATGATAATAACTTGTAGTGATTGTGCATCATGTGTTGCAGCGTCGACGGCAGGGCTCCGGCTGGCTGCAGTACCCTTCGGCGAGGCTGCACCATTTGCTAAAACGCGCTTGCCGAGTCCCACCACGCCCCTCCGTCATCACAGGTCAGTTCCCTACTTTTTTAAACTATCAAATTTTGAAAGGTAGCTTGGTGTAATCACTGCAGTAGCACGGAGCACCAATCCATATGAGACATTACATATATTGATGCGATAAACTTGTCTTGGAAAACATAATATCCACAAGGTTCTTTTTATAAAATTACTACCTATGTATTCCGTTTATGGTATGCAATAAATATTGAATTGAATTGAACATCGTCTCTGGTTCCAACTTTGTGTTCCGTACCGCTAAAGAGTGGAAATCTTACCTGAGTCTGTGATTCCTGATTAATTTAGGGGTCTTTAAATCACGAGTGAATAGGTATCTTCTAGGCAGGCGCGTCACATCCGAAATCGCATCGTCGCTTACCATCATGAAAAATAGTGGTCAAGCGCTTTCCTATTCACTGTAAACAGAAGGTTGGGATCGAATCCAGGTCCTTCTGGTTCTTGGCAAACGCTAATCCACTTTCTTTGTTTTATCGAAGTGCGTTATGAAAACACCTTTGTACACATTCTTAAAATCCTTAAAAACTCTCCGATTTCTTCGCTTCATTCTCGGATCAATTCTAAGAAAATATCCATTAAAAAGATATTGCATATGTGGCTTATCTCCAGCGATCGTAGACTGAACACGCCATCTAATATGCCACCCAACTCCATTAATAACAAAGTAGACCAGGAGCCTTGGAGCCTACAGCGTCGTAGATAGCCTTCTAGCCAATATTCGCTATTTATTGCTACTGTTTACTAACAGCATCAGTAAAAATTACACAGCAATTACATAGGAATCTAAATCAACCATACGATTCTATTAGCCACCATGACGTTAATTGTAATGCAAGGGTTTTTGCTCGGATTGTACACGCAATTATTTCTCATATCCTTTAAGCGTTACCAGGTGTAATAAAAAATTACTTTGCAACTAAGACAAAGAAATAACTTGTATTTTGTTAATTATACTTATCAACGCTTAAACAACACTACAATTCATGAAACATCGAATGCTCAACCACCCCAAGAGCGGAAGGCACGGAGACACACGATATTTTCAACATTACATTTTAACTGACCAACATGAAAGATCCCAGGACTATTCCTTGGAAATCTCCCAGCAGATCTGCAATTGTAATGATTCCACCACCTGATGAACATATCGCAATTAATAAACTATTCCAGAATTACGAATTCCGGACAAACAAATACTTTTCAACAACAAGTATTCTATAATAGTAAAATAGTTAGAAAGAGGGCACATTTCGTATTTTACTGAATGTTAAATATTTAGATATAGGTAAAAATGTTTATTGTTAATTTGATGACTCAAAAAATAATATTTCTTTCATTCACGTCGATTAAAGCTTAAAGTATGCACTTTAATAAGCTTATGTGTTGGATACTAGTAATGAAGCCTAGATATTTATAGATATAAATACCCAGGGCCCAGTGACAAATACTCCTATTCATTATACAAACATCATTCCGTTCCGGGACTCGAACCCGGCTGAAAAGACGAAAGGCAGGATCGCTGCCATTGACCAAAAGATCGCCACAACAATAATCTACATTAAGTGGCCTTAACTATTAATCGCTGGAATTGATACTGGATATGTTCAAAGATCATTCTCCTACTAAGCATATTACAAAATAGATAGAGAAACCATTTTGCGAATGAAGCTTACAACAATTAAACAAAACTAGAATGTAATTTAAAAATTGCTCATACTGTCGTTCGGAAATTATGATGAGAAATATCATCTTTACCGTTTCATTAACCAAAGCTATATTTAAAAATTATTTATGACCACACTTATGAATTTAATTGAACCAACAAAACTCCCAGAAGCGAATCTGTTCACAATAAAAGTACCAAGAAATTGGTAAGTAGTCGGAAAAGGCCGGGCATTCATTGAAGCGTAGGTTTTTCAGGCGAAGCCTCAACACCTGGTGCCCACCAGGTTGTATAAGGCGCTCCCGGTTTTTGTCCCAACAGTTTATATGATGATGTCATTCTGCAGGCCGCACAGGTGGCGCGGGGAGCGATAATTATTTGTTATCTTCTAATCGGTACCAGTTTGATGCTCGGTAGCTATTCGCCGGTAATTGATATATAAATGTATGTTATGGTTATTTATGACTTAATTTTAATCTATCTATCAACTGCATATCTCAACAGGGACTCTAATATAAGAAGTAAACAATCTGAAGAGAATATTAACCTGATTATCAATCGATTCGGTGTCAATGTCGAAGTATTTAACGATTGTAACGACTGGTTGTAAAGTTGTTGCGACCACTTACTTTATTACATTGTAAAGCCAACAATACCGTTCGTTACTTTGTAAATTGTACGTTTTAGTGTTGTCCGTCCAATTGTTTGAAGCAAGTCTCCTTCTCATCGGTTGTTGACAATGTTTAATGGGATACAATATTTTTATAATTTAAGGTGTTTTTAAATATTTGAAAGACAACATTTCAACTTTTCGACTATTAATTTGTTAATATGTTAATGTTTTATAACAAGGCGCTAGTTTATCAATTCACACGTGATATTTAAATAAAAATATTAAATGAATATCACAATACACTAAAACATCAGAGTTCAGTACAAAATATTTTTCTTTTATTCTGGCACGAAACAGTTATAACCAAAAAAATAATAATGTTAGACAAAATTGAAACAAATTATACACAAATAAATAAAATGTTTAAAAGCAAGATGAGTACATAATTTATGGCATTTAAAGGTATTTTTGTTGTTTTGCGTGTAATTTCTTTTTTTGGAAATATTAATTATGTCCTTTTAGATTTCATAAAGTCTTTTTCACATGAATAAAATACTTATACTTACTATGTAATATTGACCGAGGGATTCCATATAAAAATAATATATAAATTAACTGTTTAACTTTTTTTTTAAATATTATAAACTGTTATTAATAGGTAGCCATACAATATTAGCGTGTAATTAAAATACGGAACTGTTTAGCCGGCAAGCAGTTTTGCAGTTATTAATTACAACACTTTATCACCATAATTCGCAAATGCAATATAACGTCATAATATTTAAGATTTGACGTTTACATTTTGATATTAGTTACACCAAACAATAGGACTCTAAACAGGACAACCTGAAGGACTTCTTAGGACATGTTTTATAGAACAAAAACAGCTGCTGAAATCCGAATCGGTCAGATAATGTGACAGTATTGAAAAGTGTAAAATAAGTGTCAGACAACGTAAAAAATTTGTTTAACCATACAATTAAATTAAGGACTCGAGGCACCAAAAACAATGATGACACACTGGTTTTAGTTCATAACAAAGAAAATATGGAAACATAACGTATTTTTGTTTTTAAGGAATTTTATAATTGAAAATGTAAGCAGAATCGAATAATAACGTTTTTTTTTAATTCCTAACCTAGCGTTAGTCCTTATTCTTGTAGAGCAACACCGACCTAATCAATAAAGACATATTTCGTCGATAGATTTCGAACTCCCGATCCTAAGATCAGATTTCAATCGTGATACTCTATTTATTATATAAAAGATTTTTAGGGAAACAATCATATATTTTTTAAGTTGTGCCTGTCTTCCTGTTCTTTATATTGGGAATAAAAAAAATATTTCCTCCTAAAGTTTCTAACACACTTACGAACGACAATCGAAGGTCGAACACTGTTAGTTAAAATTGTTCATGGGAATCGAATTGAGTTGTTGTTTATCGAATTCAAGTCGAATGGTCGTCTTTTGCGTTTTTTCGTTCCTATCTACGCACCGAGCAGGTTCAAAGTCTCAACTGATGCGTTTATGTTGATCGTAACCCAACCCGGCATGTAGATAAAATTGGTGAGGTGTCATTCCATAAAGATGTATTTTTGGCAATGGCAATAATATTATATTATCGCCAATAATGCAATATGAAATCGGAATGCTTACGAAGCAATTAATGCATTCCAAATTTGAAGCTAGATAAATAAAACTTCAATACATTCGATATTTTCGCTGGTCATAATTTAGAAAAAAGTATAAATCTAAAGAATCTTTCACTATGGTAACTATGATAGACGATTTGAAAAAGTAAAACCACAGATTATATTCACAAAATTCGGGCTCTCCTGCACTTTAAAAGACTGAGTAAGAGCCGACGCTAACCAACTTCGCGGCTGGGCTAAGGATCACTCGGGTTGTATATAAAGCCAGTGACTGCCCGCACGATATTGTACTTGTGATACGAGGTCACAACTCTTTACTTACACATTTTGTGTTGTGTCTCGAAACTTATACTTATGAGCATAGTAAAGAAAATAAGGTTATTAAAATAAGATTGAAATTCTATTTTCATTAAATATTCTATAATAGTGGAGGGTACAGCATGTTTCTTTATCCGGTCTACGATTTGCTATGGGCAGCGTTTTGTTTTTTGAATTCACTTAGCTGTTTTGTATGTGTGTACCTTGATGCAAATAAATAATGTATATATCTATCTATCCATATTAAACTGTGTTGGGTCAGAACGCTTTGCATAGGCTCTCTCCCGACACGGTATAATGAGAATGATCCTTTATTCAGCGCTCTTCGAAATAAAGATCAACTTATTATTCAATTTCTATGATTGAGGCAGCAATACAATTTAACAATATGGTTCGAATTTAGGTTGCACTCTATAAATATTAAATTGCAAAACTTATGAAAATGAACAGCGTTTGTATTTTACTTTAGCACATTAAAAATGTCTGACTTTATACCACAGTGTGTTACAAAATAGGTCTAATATATAGAAATTGCTCGTTATACATACTTAGACAGCGAGATAAATAACCATTGCGAGTTATATATTCTGTATTAATTATGAATGCAGGACCGAATTGATGTCATCAGATTTAAACTTATTGTTAATGGAATAAAAACTATACACGACAATATACACATGAGGTGATTCCTATGATCAAATTCATAATACACAATCCTCTATGTTGTGTTACTGTTGTTCAGCTGTGTCCTGCTTTAATGGCGTACAGTTATATGTGGGACGCCTAAAAGTGATTAAGGAATTATCTTCATACTCCAAATTAGCATATATTTTAAAATTCCAAACATACCTCATGTTTAACTAAGCAAAGAGTCCTCTTTTCAATAACTAAAAAATTCGTTGATTGTTGACACATTGACGCACATCAATATTTTATATGTTCGGTTATTCTGATGATTAAAAATGCAACGCTGACGCAATTATCGTGTCTTGCCTCATCCAACTCTGATGATCGTTCACTAATACCATCGTAGTTCATGAAATTTATTTAAAAGGTTTAGAGCTAATAAATTTGAAATTTCTAAGTGCTTCGGAAGAAAAATTAAATTTTGTTTTACCCGGTTGGATCTGCAGTTGAGCACACAGGAACTCTTATTTGACCCTTAAAGTAATGTTATGGTCACTTCTTCCTATTATTTTAATAGAAAAAAGGCCTGAAAAACCCGCCTGAGAAATCACTTGTGAGCCGAATAGAGTTTTTCTAGTTTCTAGCATTGAAAAATCCAAGAAAAATTATAACATTTCTTTCCATGGTATTAATTTCAATTTGATCACCAGATATCTTACAAGGGTTATTTTTATCCTTTTGAAGTACGGAGCCTTTAAAATAACGGATATAAAACGATATAATAACATTATGATCTCTAAGGTAGATCCCAAGGGAAGCCCTGTATCTTAGAACATACATACAAGCTCGTCAGTTAAGGGTACTTTTGACATGGCCTTCTTTCAGGATCCTCTATTTGATCCCTGAAAGTTGGCGTTGGCCTGCCGTTACCAACTTCTTACGTCCATCCTCTCTACATGTTACCTTAGCAGAGGTATATATAGACTGACGATGACGACGACTCATAGATAGTAGAAGCCAAGGTGCGTTTCGTTGTTTATGGTGCGACATGACAGATGTGTGTTACATTTAACGCTTGTTGTCAAATTTATAGCGAATTAGCCGTTTTTGGATAAGCCATGTGGTGAGTCAGCGGTTCTGACGGTTGCCAACGTCCAATGTCCAGCGCGGGGACTGTGATAAGCACACGCTGTTGTGACGCCAGTTGCTCCATACATCTGACGTACCCTGTCGGTACACGCAAATATTCCACTGGAAGACCCCAGGGAAAAGTTGAACTGATATTAAAATCTTTCTGTTCCTTTTACACTTGGCAATCAGTACGGTATTCGAATAAAGTTAGATTTTTTTATTCGTCAATGTAAATAGAATGTTGACCTATTTCAATTGGCAAGTGCCTTTAAGCGAAGCCCGGCTTGCCACGAAAAATGGTAATGAATTCGTGTCTTTTGCAAATTATTTTGTTACAATATTAAAAACAAAAATATAAAGTCTTTTTACATGAATAGTTGTTAGTGAAAGAAACATTAATAGATTATAAAATTTAGTGACAGTGAAACTGAATGAGTAATTATTAAAACGAAATCATTATGAGTTTAAAGATATTTGCAATGGTCATGTTTTAATTAATACTAATGTAAGTAACCGTGAAAGTTTAAAACAATATATTTAAATTTAATTATCGTCAAACCATGCACGTAGATAGATAACTATTATAACACACTAACATTTTTAAGAGTCGTTTCCCATTTTTTTTATTGCAAAGATCTAAAGTAATATACGAATGAAGAAATTTATATTTCATATATCTATTCCACTGTCGGATTGTGCCAGGAACGATCATTCGAATGTTGATTCACATCTTAGATTTAAATCGTTTAGATGTAGACAACTTCCTTGCTATCCTGGCTGAACCACTGTCGGATACAGGCAAGAACCTTCGTTCTTAAGTTGATAATAATAATTAAGCAGTTAAATGAAAATAACATAATAGTAGGTTTATGATAGGACTGCCATATCTATTCATGATAAAAGTCCTTAAATTAAATGAACAAATCTCTTCTAGTGATTATTAAGCTTCGTTCATAGATGTTCGGGTGCGAAATAAATCTGCATGCGTTGAGAGGGGTGGGGGCGCGGGGCAGCCAGGTGCGTGGGCGGCAGATGTCGAGGCTGTGACCCATATATCACCCGCTGTACACCCCCCAACCCCCAACTCCCGCAGTCCCTTTGCCACGTGCCATTCCCTGTTGTAACGACGATATTAGCATGCCGGGTCAAACGACACTCGACAATACCTTCGCCCAGCTCGGATCGAGCATAAACTTACAATGACTCGACAACGCGATTCAAGCATTGTTGCGAGACTTTCAAATTTTATGACGGAAGTATTAATGTGGCCGTAGGGTTTAAAACTAACGTTGCATCACATTATCAATCACCATCCCCATTTTTTCATCGGACAACCAGACTTACTAATAGATGTTGATATACCAAAGAGTCGCACTAAACGTTTTCGTTCCAACTTTGTGATCCGTACCGCTAATGAGTGGAACTCTTTGAACGAGTTTGTGTTTTCTGATAAATACAATTTAGGGATCTTCAAGTCACGAGTGAATCGGTATATTCTAGGCAGGCGCGTCAAATCCTAGATCGCATCGTCGCTTACCATAAAACGAGATAGTGGTCAAGCGCTTACCTATTCACGGTAAAAAAAGACATGGTTAAACATTCTTATATTTACAAAACTCGACATATATTGCTATTTGCTACGAAGAGGACACTATACCGAGATAAGTTTTCAATATGGTAATCCAAATTGGCACTCCAGCATACTAAGTTTCAAGATACGTTTAGTAAATCAACAAATGATAAAGATTTAAGCTCTAGACCCACAAAAACTGTGCATTTTGTCGGGGCAAAGGACCACCTGCGCTCGTTTACTTTTCGGACACAATGCCAAAACCATTTTATGATCCGTCGAGAATAAGAGAAGCCAAAACCTTAAAATAGTCGTTGACACTAATATATTTTTAGGGATTTTAGTTTACTTAACACGGTATTTTCATATTTAAGTATATAGTTATTTGAATATATCGAATTCAGGATAAGGGCCCAGATTTTAATCCCAATTATCACAGTCGATTTCTATACAAGCGGTTGGACATGCTAATCTTGACGAATTTTTTTGTAATTAAACCCAAAACTGTGAGTTTTCTCAGATCCCATCCAATAACCAAATGAATACTTTTATACCTGCTATATATATTTATATATATTTCTTGACTTATTTAATTTTTTGTCTACAGTCATGTCAAACAATAAAATATTGTGAATAAATATACATATTAGACAAAGCCGTATATTTTAATCTGAATTCAAATGGCTAAAGCCATTGTGCTGGCGCAATCTCAAATGGCGATGATACCAAAACACACAAATCCGATCAAATATAGAATAGTTATTAGTTAGTATTTATTTATCATATAAAATACATAATCAACTTTATTCTTGTTCTTCTTCTTTGATTATTCGAGAATTTATTCTAGCCCAACCAATAAATTATCAATAATATATTATAAATTGTTATTTATAACATTTCCAAGAATTGTATTCTTATGAAAAGTGCCGTCGCCAACTTTCACGAGAACCTTTTAAAATGGTGGTAGAATTATTATTGCTCCCCTTATGAACATACTTACAAAATTAACTCAAAATCGAACTATAAATTAAGCAAAATAAACGCCTCCGCTAATTCGCTTCAGCAACTCCAACCTACACGGACTGACTTTAATATGCCACTAATTGATAATGCCATAATAACATTATAAAGGGAGAGCAAGTTTTATAAGTTTGGTCATATGTGGGGGTAACTTCAAGAACCCTTTGGTCTTACTAAGAAATTTTTACGTCATTTCAAAAGTATATTATTTCAAATTGATGTTAAACATAAATTTTCGGAACAGGCAGCTTGTTAAAACAACAAATATATTTATAGAGTGTTTCATTGCTCTAGCAAAAATCAAACTTGTCGCGTGGACGATGAGGGAAGTGTTGGCTTCCACCCAGTTGGGACGTCTCCATATTCCTAAGTCATATCGTTTTTATTATTTATATAAATAAAGACATTGCTATCTGAATAAAACTATGTTTTCCGCTCAATTTGATGAGAAGATTTCCATTATATTGTTTTTAATGAGAAGTTTATACATATTTATTATTAAGGATTATTAGAACAATAACTTAGAGCTAATGAGCCAAAAACCGTTTCAGAAAACCACACACACATAACACTCGTTTACAGTCCTTGCACAGCTTCACTGTTTTCACGATTTTTACGAAACAAATTAAGCATGAATCGAATATATTAGTCGCGGTTGTTTGTGGTTGAGAATTTTTATTATTTTAGTCTTTATATAGAAATATATGTTTCTAATGGAGAGTACTAAGTGTGCAGCCCATAGCTGATTATTTGAGAATCGAAGGCGAGTGTGAATGTGTAGGTACATATTCTGAAG
Source organism: Calamotropha paludella (assembly GCA_927399485.1). Lineage (NCBI taxonomy): Eukaryota > Metazoa > Arthropoda > Insecta > Lepidoptera > Crambidae > Calamotropha > Calamotropha paludella. Next base: position 155,841 of record OV656806.1, on the reverse strand, counting down.
GACATATATTACTAGCATAACATTTGAATAATTCACAAGCCAACAAAATTTGACAAAGTTTCTTACCCAGACACCTGAGTATATTTTCCCGAAGGATTTTGGTGTGCTGAATCCAAATCCGGTCGCAGAATTGCTCTATCACGTCACTGAAACTGATCTAAACTAAACTGATGACAGTATAGGTAGCATGAAGCAAAATTGAGAAAAATGAACTTCAAAATACGATATCTCAGCAAAAAAAAAGAAGAATTTGTAAACAAACTCAACGCCATTTGAAAGTTCAAGACTTGTACTTTAGGAAGACTCCTGCAGTTTTTTAGGTATACTAAAAACTGAAGGATCACATTACCTCAAAAATGGGCGAAAACGGCTTTTTTTGCACTTTTAGGTTAGAATATCTCAAAAACCTGATGTGATAGAGCAATTCTGTTACCGGATTTGGGTTCAGCACACCAAAATCCTTCGGAAAAGTATATTCACGTCTCTGGGTAAAATTTTTGTTGACCAGTATTTGTAACCTCTATAGTGTTCAATATGCAAAGCAATCCTAAATTGTAATGTTGCAAAGTATGATATCTCATTTGATCTGAAAGGGTTATCCTTGTGCTGATAATTTGTTAATGCTAAATCGTACATTAATGTGTGCCATTGATGAATATTTATGACATTGGACGATTAAATTATGGGTAAATATCCACTTAATCATTGCTTTTCTTATTTTGTATTGATAAAATTGTGAATGTGTTTTAATAACATGCAGGAAATCAACTCGTTCATTAGTAATGGTTGCATTTGAAGCCCGTCTTGTACGATGACATCAAGTGTCATATAAATCATCACCGGCGTCCTGAGCCGGCGTCGCACACGTAATATATTGTCTACAATACATTATCTATAGTGTAGATCCGATGATAAATGTAATACCTACTATATAATAATATTACATAACAAACATTAAACAATTGCAATTATTACATTATTGATAAGAATTATGAAATTCATGCCAAAGATGTTTTCGACTTTAAAAAACAAATTTTATTTGAAATTCTAGAACAGTACTTAAATGATGTTCAAATATTATTTGACTTGGTGTTAAAAACTGGCTGGTCAGCAGCCCCTTTTTATAATTCTATTTTGTTCCTTTTTTATTGTTGTATTTGTCGGTGTGCTTTTTTCGTCCTTGGTCTGTAATTGTAAACTCGTTTAACTATTAGTTTTGTCAAATTACATATTATTATTTTTAAGATTCTGTGTTTCCATCAGTTACCCATATAGTCCATTTTCTCTCACTTGGTAACAATTGGTGCGTTAGAGTTATATTCCCTGGAGTGTAGTGGCATATTATTTACAAGAAATAAATACTTATTTACAGTTACTTGTCCATCAAGGAGTTATTTAAACATTTGTTTAATTTCAGTTTGATTATCACGACAGAAAAAAAATGTATTAAGTGAGATTTTGATGATTTTTCCCATTTTAATTGGATATATGTCTTATATTTTACCTGTCGTGACATTATAATTTTTTCGAAGCTTATCCAAATAGCGCGTTGTCAATGAAAGTCCTGTAATCTGTCTGCGGAAACAATGGCACGTTATCAAATTGTGAATCGATCTCATTTAAATCGATTAACAATTGTACGGGATACAAAGAGCCCGTTTACGATTCGAACGGGCAGCGGCTTATCTGCAAATTAGATCGGAGCGAAGCAGCTCCGGACAGGCGGACGCAACACATCAGCCGCGATCATACCTAGACAAACACAACAAACTATAGACGTTTCCATAAAAATATATATTTTAATCATAATCATGATGTTAAATTACAATATTAGTATCCTATAGGTATGTTACTGTCTGACAGCATGCCATAATTTGGTATACCTTTGGTATAAAATTGTTATCAAATGAGAATTATCAACTTAAACAACTTCCAATATAATTTCAAGCATAGAACGATACAGGTCAATATCAAATAACAAAAAATAAAAAAAATGAAGACGAATAATCAAATTAAATTAATTAACAATACGAAAATGTATTTTCGTTAGATTTATACTTACTTTATGTCAGATTAAATTCTTTACAAGTCTACTGTATAATGTCTCTTATCTAATAATTCTTGAATAGAATAAAAACATTTTTCTTGTAGCCATTTTTGCATAAACCTTAAATAATCTAATGAGAACTGATTATATCTCTTCAGGAATATTGTTAGAAATTTCAACAGACATAACATAGGTACTTTTTTATAAATATTACTATGAAAAGTTGGTAAAAGCAGTTTGTGAGGGAATCTTGTATTAAAATTACATACTTGTTTTTTAGTGGTGAAAAGTTCCATGATTGTTTTTAGAAAGATTTAAATTTCAATTATATTGGCCTGCATGTGGTCCATGAACTAGCATCAACAATTAAGTTGCTTACTTACAATAAAGATGAAGCATCCTAATCTGTTAAAATACATTTGAACATACAAGGTACCAAAGCCTCTTATTCTTTCCAATATTTACAACGACAGGAACTAAAACTCAGGACCTCGAGGGTGATGTACGTAGCTACAAATTGTGTATCAGTGTCTAAATATCTATAAAAAGAAACACACATTTTGGGAATTACATCATTACCATTTGTTCCATCAGTCAACCATATCGATGGTAGCTTTGGATCATCTAGCCATGGTCGGTTTCACTAACTCACGCTGCGGTCGCTAGTCTATTTAGTGATGCTTTTAGGAGAATAACTCTTGGCGTAAACTGTACCAGTACGATAGAGAGAAACTCCATTTTGGTAGCGAGAGAATGGAACCATAAATTATCGCCATTAGTTTAAATTTTAATTTCTTAGCTACCGATAACGTTAATTTTTAACCAAAAAGAGGATAATTATAATTTATAGCTTTTATACATTTTCTGTCTTTGTGTTTATAAATTTCAGTGCTACTTTTGTATTTGAATGCTGAATTTTCCGGTTGCCCAGATTACGACTCTGCCACTTTGTAAATTTTGGTATAAACCCTCAAAGATATTTAACACATGTTTTATGAGTGTTCTATTCTCTTCATAATTCAACAATTTTATTTCAGAACTCATACATAGGTATCTATTGGCAAATGTGACATTAATTTATTGTTACACATGCATAAGCCAGCACCATAATATGATCCTGCGATGCTTATAATTTGTACTTGTAATACTATACAAATTATTAAAAAGAAAAAAACATATTACCATTAGGTAGTAAGCCTCTATCTTTGCTTATCTTGGAAAAAACTATTGATACTAAAGAGTAAAACAAATTATTTTTACAATAAATTCTTAAACTAGAATGAAGAACAACATATTCTATTAATTCTTAACTTGTAACAGATTTATTCATACACCTGGAAGCCTAGGTGGAAAAGTAATAACTCCAAATCATGGATAGCACGGTCGTGGATATTATTTTCCTACTTTGTTAGCTCCCCTTACTCCCTAATTTCCTATTTCATGCAATAAGCGGTTTTCTATTCGGTTATCTTAACTGCAACAACTATTGTTCCGCATTCATTATTGAATATATTTCTCATAATTTAGGAAGGTTTAAAAATAGTAATTTATTTATTCTGTGAAAATTGATACGTCTGAAAGATTTGTTTGGATCAAATGATATTTATGTGCTTATGGAATAAGTTCATGTCCCTGGATAAGGTAAAAAAACATTGAAAATGTGTCGAAAAGAATATGTTTTATACATTTAAAATACCAATTGATATTGTCACCTTTACCTATTTCATTGTTTATTAATACTACAACTATTTGAGGTAGTGATAGTAGAATTGATGGGAGTTTTGTTTGCAATAGCGGAGATTCAGACTTATGGTAGTCGACCGCGCGGTGTGTCCTGTCCCGCCGTCTTGTCAATGTATTAATTAGTTTTCTGGCAAGGTTCGGCGGGTTCAAGTTCAGACAGCCGGGGTCAACGACCCTCCCGGCCTGCGCTCTCGCTCGCCTCCCGCCACCGAGCACATCTTCCTACACGGCCTTCGAAGACTTTCAAGCCTCTCCGGACTGGGTCCAAAGTTTTACATCTCTCCTGCGCATATTTCAAAATCAGCTTTAAACATACTCAAGCCGGAGGCTAACGCGGAGTGTTAAGGCGTGGAGGAGAGCCACCGTCGCACCCGCCGAGAGGAATTCGGGGGGTCCTCGCGCGGCCCGCTCGTATGTAAAGCGGCTCGCGGAGGAAAATCCATAACGGCACGCGGAAAACCCTTTTAATATACGGCACGTAAATAAGAGGAGCGGGGGGGTGGCGGCGGGCGCGCTTGCCATTGGCCGGCTGGCCCCGCCCCCGCCCCCGCCCCCGCCCGCGCGCCAAAAAACCCTCGGCAAAAAGCGGCGAGCGCGCGGCAGTGTCTCTCGGCCGCGCTCGGTGGGCGGACGCTCGCTCCGGAGAGACGGCGCGACCCACGATCGGCGGCCGCGGCCGCGCCATGCCCGCGCTGGCCCTGCGCGACCAGCCGCTCGACTGCTCCATGCGCCTGCGCGACCTGCCCTCCTGGCCACCGCGCCCGCACGGTCAGTGTCACCCAGCGAATCATCATGTTGTGATGCACTCGGGATCGTGTAGGATGCGCGACTTCGAAATCTCATTCGAGGATTCTGTGCTTAGTGGAGTGTTGTAGAAGTTCCATCTGCGAACCCCAAGGAATAGGTATCTTCTTCGTCGCTTAACACCCGGCGAGATGGCGGTGAAACGTGAGCCAAAAAGAATTGACCAAACTTGGAACACTGCTATGATTAGCATTGACTATGTTTTTAATTCGACGTGATGTGTGTGCACTCCTGTACCTATTCTTGATATATCTGACAATCATTGAGTAAATAATCAACAACTACATTACTGCGCTAAATTGTAACTGTCACATCACTTAATTATTTTATTTTTAAATCGAATAATGATTATTATGTTTTCGCTCCCTTTGTACACAAAATGCTTCTTTCCTCGCATGATGTTTTACGACTTTTCAAGAATTTTATTAGAGTCATATTTTTGCATCGAGAATAACACATGTGAGAAGGTCATTTGGCCGTAATCCTATGTCGGGTGAGGTCATCTCCGTATTGTGATTGAGCGCGGGTCCGGCTGCAAGGGTTATCCGATCAGTCCCCGGGGCCGTCTCGGCCACCCTCCACAAATAATATTAACTCTCTTTATACTCGCCTCTGTCACCTCACCCACTCTCGCAACTCATGTGCAAAACGATTCCTTTGACACGCCCCGCATACACTTCACCTTTTTATTATGGGACTCGAAAACCCATTTTCTATTTAGGGTTGTAGTGCCCTTAATTTTATTTCGAATCCATAACAACAATAGAAATCATAATTGTTTTGTCACAACATGTTATAACAGACATCTTAATTGTATTTACATTTTATAACATACTTTTTGTTGTCACAATAAAATCATTAATGTAGTTTTGCCCGTAAATAATAAAATGAAGCTTTCTCACAGTTAAAATAACAATAACGGTAGTCAACATACGTTACTTCTATATCTTCTCTATAATGTCTCCATCCACGTTCACTGGAAACAATAGAATCGTAAATTTGATCATACCACCATCAAATTATAATGAAATTACAATTAGATAGCAAATCACTATATTTGTAGAGTAATCGATGTAAAATGTGAGTGCTCTTGCAGAGGCAATTTGACTGTAATAATGTCATCTAAGTAAGTGAATTAGCGGTGATGGGGTCACGCGTAGTTTGCGGAGTAATGACACGACGAGAGCTGCGCGGGCGCAAAGCGGGACCCGTCCGGCAGCCGCGCGCGGACTCCCCGCCTGGGAGCGCCGTGAACTTTGCGTTCGGCCCGGCACCGGTGCATAATCGTAATTTGACCATAAACACGACACCTGTTCATATAATTAGGCGCCTAATTCTGCATCTGTTACGATATAATGATGATCGGTTTGTGTAACGTAACCATGCAACCTCAAGTAGCTGGATAGCAGTTACAAAACTAATAATCGCATTTAAATTTCCTTACTATTTAAATAACGATTTAGAGTAATCGTTGAGCCATAGATCACATTTTTTACTTTCTATGGAAAATACTTTAGATGTTCTCTACGTTATACTTTCTTTTTTAAATAATTAAATTAAAAACATTTGAAGACATAATAAACGTTTATTATTTTTTATTAAATTCAAAGTATGGCTTTTGTAATTGCATTTGTTTTAATATATGGTATATAATTTATGTGTTATTAGTTAGAGACTTGTGATTAAGATTTATGCATCAAAGAAGGTAATCGGTATATATTGGTAACATTTATCTGCCCCAAAGAATATTAAAAATTCATACGTGTTGCAGCAAACTTGCAACACATATTTTGATTATATTACTAGCCTTTGTACAAAATTTTGTTAATTATTATATAAATCACACGTTCTTAATTTGTGTATGCTATCAAACAATGGAACAGTCAAGTGGTACAGGCTTCTTCAAAAGTAGCCTAGTACAATTTCTAATACTCTACTCTGGAAAAATTAATAACTATACTCGGGAAATAAACGTTGTCTTCAGTGTCTGACAGTGTTTTAGAGAACAACTCCGTCAAATAATTTTCAAATTATAATTAGGAATTTATTTGCGAATATTCGTTAAGGCAGGCTCTTTACTGCTTTAAACGGTCCAATAATAGTTTGTAACAATGCGCATATAAATAAATAGTTTATTACTTTTATTTCGTGTAGTGATTTAACCTTTAAAACTAAAAAAGTATGTATATAATACTGTAATATCTATATGTTTTACGTTTGAATGTTTTAAACATTAGTCAACAGTTACAACAAAATAAAATAAAAAATCGGTTGAAAAACAGAGAAGAAAAAGTACTGAACTACTTTGTCTTTACCTATTTATATGTAAATCCATGTAAACCATTTGTGGTAAGATAAATTAAGATAAAGTCCTTCTGGGCGGTACGGACTTCTTAGGCGATGGAACATGGTTGCTCTATTGCATATATTCATAAATCTCCTGAAGGTGCATCATAATTAAGACCTCAGATACGAAACCGTTTTTGATTTTGACTGTACATCGTGCGGTTGGTTTACTTATGCAAATGATATTGTGTTATCAAACACCAGTACGCGCACATCTAATACTAATGTGGAGCCTATTAAATTTATCTCTATGCCTCATAAAACTTATAAAATTATCTGGAGCCAAGTATTCGTTTGAGCTCAAATATTTTTGTATATTAGCCGGCGTCCGCGCAGTAATGAAAGGGCTTTACGTAGCGTGAATGGCGGCGTCACCGAGTCGCCCCAATCATTTTGGACTAATTTACATACTGACAGTGGTGTGTTCGAGTCGTCATTACCGGGGAATCGAGTAATGCAAATTCGGCAATTGTCTTAACCGCACAGGCGGGCGAGTCTACATTATTACTATTATTAAACCATCATCGGACGAGCTCCCTAATAACACACGACACCCGGACATTACTGTTATAGAAGTAAAATTGATTAAAGACGAAATCGGGCATTCCAATTACAAACGTAATTTCTCACACCTTTTTGCGCAATTTTAAATTTGAATATATACATTATTAAATTGCTCAATATTGTTATTAATATACAAATGGATTAGAGCAATTGAATTTATATTATTTATAATTGATTTACTTTACATACTGACTCTACGTTTGATATTAGCAGCCACGCTTATGTATTTATCTTACGTATTGTCTTGAGACGAGGTAGATGTTATACTGAAAAAGAGCATTCAAAATAAATAGACATACCGATTGCAGATACGATGACCTGCGCATACGTCTGCTATATGTGCCGCGTGCTATATGTGTCTGGAGGTGCGCCATCGCTGTTGATTAGTATGTAGAAAGCCACAACATTTGTGAGGCAAATCGCGGACACGACAACTCTGTCATTACATTGTCCAAGTGAAATTCAAAGTTTTTGCCCGTTTGCCTGCCTTCGACTACTGATTTGGATATTTTGTGAAGTTTTTTTACGTATAATACAACTGAGTAAGTATTAGGGATGGGCCGATTATCAGTCGTACTTTCGACATTAATTTACACTGAAATATAAATGCAACCGAATGGAACCGCAAATTAAAAACCCACTTCAATTGTACCTACATACTATTGTTAAATAATAATATTTTTGAAATGATTGAATCAGAAATTATTTCTAACAGTTATTTTGTCATCATTTTGTCAAAATATTTTAAATTTTTAACAAATACAATGAGCATGAAACTAATTTCGGCCTATACATATTCAATAAAATCGCAATAGTATTTTCTCCGTGCTCTTTTTATTGCATTTGAGCCGATGCGATCGCAAAGATGCATATATGTATAGATGTAAAAATGGATCACGCATCTTAAATCGTATTATTCTCACATTTCTTCACTTGTCGGATCCAAACACTTTATTTAATGAATGAAATAAACGATGTTATCGGTTCAGAATGTTTTTGTAAATTATCTGCCTTCATTTTCTCGTCTTTTTTCATCTCAGGTGAATTTTTAATTGAAGTTACAAAATGCGATTTTAACGATTACTTTACACGAAGATTATCAGAACGTATCATGATCGATCATAGTAACAGCCGCTTCTTCATCAAATTAGGTGAGTGTTTCGCTGTATTCATACGCAGAATTAACAAGTGCTGGTTCAGGACAATAGTCACTTGAACTTGGTCCCTTTCGTGGAATCGATTTCCGTATATAGGGCAATGTTTGTGGTCGCAGCGAAGGTCTTCGTGACCCACAGTCTGGCGGGCGAGAGCGGGGGTTTGGGCGGGGACGGCGGGGGTGAGACGCAATTAACCACCCGCGGTCACTGACCTCGCCTCTCATTCTTTTCGCCACTGTAATAATGTGACGAGCTATCGTATCCACAGGTGAAGTGATTCGGACAACGTCGCCAGAAACACGATTCCGAGTAAAATTAATTGTCATTGGAATTTTTATGTGAATTTCTTCGTCACCCGCTCTCGTTAGTTCGAATCGCTCCGCGGGCTTTCGCCAAAGGGGCGCATCACGCGTTCCTATCATTAACATAATGAACATGGTTCACTTTAAAATGCGGTAGAGCAATGTAAAGATCATTAAAAAAAATTACAAACCTTTCTCAAGCAACTATAGAAGTGATTCAGATAATTAATTAACACATTTCATGATTGATGTCAGATTCTAAGAAATATTCTTAAATAATATTGTTTAATTTAATTTATATATGGAATGTAACATTTATAAATGATACTCGATGTACGAGAGAAAATAACAATTTAAAAAAATGAAGTATCTTTGATGTGTAATCATAAGTAATACACGGTAATCATAATATTACCAGATATACATTTCTGATTAAGAGAGGATGTCTCAAATACACATCTGCTGGTATAATAAGTGTGTTCATCGCTAATAAACGTGGGTACGTGATTTTCAGTTACTTATAACTTGCTTTGCCACTCGTTGCTGTTAAACGTCGTTTTTATTAGCTTCTGTCGTATTCTTAAGTAGTCCGTTTCCGTAGAGGGAGCTGGCCCCCGATGGAGCCAATTTCAAACGATAACAACAGCCGACCAGCGATTCGTATGCAGCGACCGCGGGACCGACCCTTTCTACTTTCAAATTGGATTTAAACATTGCGAATTACCTCCTTTGATTCGCGGCCGCCAAATGGGGACGATTTATGGAGTAGCGGGCAGGCCTCGTCCCCGGGGAGGCCGACTAGATTATCCGAGGCCAGTATTTCACCCGCGCGATTTAGTGCGCGGGGCCGTAAGCGATGGCCGCCGCGCTCGCTCGCCGCGTCCCAAACGCCTCGTTTATGCCCGCGCCGGTTAATGCGACGCCACTTTTTATGCTGATAAAGGGCCACCCCTTTACCGCTCGATTAGGTGACAGGTCACGATGACAATGCTAAATGCGGATGCCCGTAAGGCCTCGAGAATACCGATGGATGCTCTGCCTATCTCTGAAGATTATTTGCCGTGACGCGTTATTGCTCTGTACTGCTTTTGATAGGTCTGTTCCATTACGGAATGTCGGATATTGACATTACTTAATTAGCTGTTATAATAGTAGTTGCTATACGACGACCGATTTGGCCTAGCAGGTGTAATCCCATTATCGAAGCCAAACAGTGCCGGGTCCTAGTCCCGTAACGGGCAGATGTTAGTGTGTTAAATACGACAAATGCTGTATATATATATATTTCTATAAATAGAACTGTATCATGTGTAATGTCCGGCAGATTAGAAGAGCACTACCCACTTAAGAGCGTCGTAAAAGAAATTCGGCCAATGATGCTGAAAATAATCATCACACACCTCCATAAATCACAAAACGGGCAACAGCGGTTTCTTATGTATTGACCACGACCCTTCATAACACGAGCCTTACAATGTTAACTTTGGGTTCTACTAACTGGTGTGAGTGCGAGAAGTTTTATTAAAATAATAATAAATATTACTAATAATGGAACCAATTTTAAAATCATAAATATAAATTATACTTTTGACATCTTAAATTTGAAATAAACGCCTTCAACAAAACTTTGAATTTCGAAATATACGGCACTGGAGCCGTATATTTCGGTGTTTGTGAATCTTGAATAAAGTTTTTGTTTTGTAAAACTCATTTAACTTAATTTGTTTACGCCCCTATCGGGGTGTCCATTATTGCAGTACATACATTGCAACAGCGCTTACTTGGGTCCGGTGTCAGCGTTTTTCCATTTCTCCCGTCAGCTACAAGAGCCAAAAGCGGAATTCTCTCACATTCTATTGCCACCAAATCGTCGTCGTTAACCCATATTAGGATTGAACGTACAGTTTCGACTAACCATCAATCTACATGATTTCTGAACTGAAAACAAAACTTTCATGTCATCCATTTAACATTTTCCATTTTGTACTTCTTCTCTGTGCGATAATTTGGATTGTACTTTTGAACAAATCGTTGTTTTAAGCAAAGTTTACGAGAGTCATTGTTTTTAAAAGCAATGATTAAGTAATTCGATCTTACTGGGAATTCTCCGTCCCACAAATGTTGGGAAAAACTTTAAGTTTGTTACACGTAATGTGTGTGTTTTGGGCGTCGTGTTCCTGAATAACGTTGCTACAAGGTTTTTCGGTCCCATCGTCTTTTGCCAAATGAGCCACCGGGACCCGGTGATGGCGCGAGCGCACACCAACAGACAAATCAGTATTTTAATTGGACGAAATAAAGTTAGAAGCTGAACCGTCACCATGACCGTATAAATTAGAATCCGTCTATTTTCGTAACTGCTGGGCAATTTAAATTTATTTATTGAAGTGTTGGTTGAATATAATTTGCACATATTTAACTAATGAGGATTCGAGGTAAGAATATGTTAATCCAGCAAATTTCTGTGATGTAAATAGCATTATTATCCAAGAGGTAATCTGCTTATTAATCATATCTTAATTTAAATTATGTAAATGATATAAAACATAAAATCAGTAACATATATATTTGAATTTCAAAGACTAGATTTTTAGTACGTTAGTAATAATCTGTGGCAGCCGGAGAGCCTTCGATATTAAATCTTTGTTACAATATCAAAATATTAAAATAGAAGGTATCTTCTTGATCTAAAGAATATGTTGCTTTGTTATCACATCACTCATACTTATTTCTTTAAAAAACATATATTTTAACAGGTTTTTTTATAAGAATACTAATTTATCAACAAGTCCAGAAATATGTGCAATGATGGTTATGTACTTGTAATTAAGCAAAAGGTCATTAAAATTGATATTGGTCGGTTAAAAATTATCATTGCAAATTCATAATACTAGCAGTTTTTATTGTGTGTTGTCTATCTTAAAATGGAGCCCAATGAATTCGTTTGTAAAAATGCTTTTTCTATTATATTTAGTTCTCACTTTATGTGCATCAGAAATGAGTTTAATTTCACAAATTTATTTTATTATTAACTCTAGAAATCTGGTATTGACTTTATCTCAAATAAGACCTATATTATATATCATTTTTGTGAGTGTTAGGTGTGGGTGTTCTAAATTAATATATAAATACTGACGTTCCGATCATCCTATCCACAAGGCACCCGAATAGGAATCTTTACATCAGGATTAAAATAAATTTGGAAAATCGGAACATCATTTTATGTCTGTAATAAGCTAAATTGTAAAGAAACTTTTTTTTAAAGCAAGCTTTGATTTGTTTCAAATGTATATAGGACTCTCAACAACTCAATCAAATTTTAACTAGCTTGTATCATCGCTTAAGAGTGGAACTCTATGCCCGAGTCTGTGTTTCGTGACAAAAACAAGGGGGGTCAAAGCCGAGTGAATAGGCATCTTCTAGGCAGGCGCGTCACATCCTAGATCGCATCGTCGCTTACCATCAGGCGAGATAGTAGTCAAGCGCTTTCCTATTCACGATCAAAATTATTTTGATATCAATGAATATTTAAAACAGTCTTAAATCCCCAAACGCGTAGCAGAATAAAAAGTAGAATTATTTGTCGATTTGATTCGATTGGCCTTCTCGCCAATCACAATTTGATGGCGTTACCTATTTAGGTATCAGTGTTAATTTCTTTAATACCGTAAATGGACTCTACTCGCTCGCCTATTTCGATTACACAACGAAATGAACTCCGCATCGATATAATATTCGATGTGAAACATTCTGTTTGCGGTAATGATCGATTTTTATAAACCACAACTTGCGAATGCAAAGGTCAGTTCGGCCGCGCTTATGAAACAATAATACGTGATCTAGCGGCAGACTTCTTAATTCCAATCAGAAATGTGACTTGCATGCACTAGAGTCTGTCCAAGTTGCCCATGAAGTATCAACAAGTTGCTGCTATGTGTTTTGCTTTTGATTTCTTTAACACAAGAATGTTACTTATCATTGCGATACTTTATATTCAGCCTTTTTGTTGATCGCAGCCACCACTATACTAAAGTACATGATAATATTAATTATTATCCTAAACTTCCCAAAGATCATATTGATGACTATATAAGTAAATGCACCTGCCGATTTTTGTCTATTTCCTTCCTTCATTTGTCTATTTATTATGGGTTAAAAATTAAGCTTCGGCAACTCTAAGGAAGCCTCACAGATTGTGGAAAAGCGCTCAACATCGAACGCCACTTTTGCTCTTTGTATTAAACAAAAAGCGGTCAACTCATCAGCTTTAGCAAAAACTGAACCGTGCCAATTGTAGTTGATTGATTAAAACTAAAATATTAATTCTTGCGTTTCAATCGTCACGAGCGTTTTTTAATTGGGAAATTCAATCTTGACTATTTTCTCTTTTCCATTTGAATGGTCATTTGGATCAATTAAGTACATTTTTTTATTGCAACACTGATTTTGTCAGCAGTATCTACAGAACATTTTTATGTATGATATTATTTACTAGTACTGGAAACCTTAAATAACACAACTTCTTGTGACGATCACCTGATTTTCCTGCGACAATATGTTGCATTTATTTATAAATTGCTGACTACTCCAAAATTCTGGCAAAATAGTTTCAAAACCAAAACACACCGTTTATTAATGACCCTAATTTACGTTACTCTGTACATAAATATTTGTGATAAATAAAATTTAGCAGCTGAAAGTGTGACGTTGAGCCAATCTTCAAAAATTGTCATGTCTTATGCTAATTATATTACAGATGTCATGATTTTTTGGCAGAGCGGAGCTTTTATAGGGCACACATGGCGTAGTATGTGGTTCCATCAGACCATTAATTGATTACTATCCGCCTTAACTGCCAATGGCTTCACATTATAATTCGCGATTGTTAAAAACAGTAATTTACAATTCACGTCTCCCAAGTGTGCATTTTAGCTAAAAACAGGTTGTGATTGCGTTCAAACAAATAATTTTATTATGAGAGTTATAACAAACACTGGTACTGTACGGCGCTTATCAAACGTTCCGCTATATAAATTCAGCATTCTCGCTTCGTCTGTGAAATATGCTAATCGGCAAAGGCTATATTTATGTTGTACTAAATTCTTCCTGTGTTTTATGGCGGTAGTCGTCTTTTTAGTCCAGTTCCTGTGTTTATGGCGGACAACCAATACAATTTTCAAATTTGTTTACATCTTTATATAACAACTGAGTGTTACTTGTCAATGGGAGAGAGATAAGTATGAGAAATAAGTTTGTAATTGGCTATGTATTGTTGCAGTGTCCGGACGCGGTGACGTCACCAGCTTCTTCAACACGCAGATGGTGCTGGACCTCAACGGTGAGTGGCAAATAGCGACTGGTGGCTGGCGATAGACAAAACGACAACTTAATTAAATTAAGAGCGATCCACAGCTGAGCCTCTTTTTGTGGTACTCGCGGACGCGACGCTCCGACGTTTCCAATTTTCTAGGCTCGTTTTTTATTCGCGTTAATTATGGAATGAATGGTTCGCTCGGGAAAAAATCGTCGCCTGTCGACTGGGTAGGGGGGAGGGGGGGCGAGGCGCGTGCGTCACGGCGCGTTGCCGGCGCCCGCTTCGACGACACTGTATTCAAATGACCGCAACACAAAAAGCGCAGCCCGAGATATTCCATCTGTCACAGTCGGCCGCCGCCGGTTTTTGTCGCGCGTGTAATCCACTGATAGCCGTTAAAACCGTTTAATTCGGGAAATTATTCTCAGCTTACCACCGGCCGCTGTGGTCTCCGCTGCATTTCTATTAACTTATACGATCGACGGATTAGCTCGGAGTGAAACTCTGAACCACCTCGACGTATGTAAATTGTAACAATAAAAGTGAATTGTGCTTGAATAACGGCAATCATTGCCAACTAAACAATTAACCGATGTGTTATTTTACTATAGACAATAAAGATCAAAGATATGCACGTTCATAGAGGAGGGGAACTGCGATGCGAGGATAGAGGTGTATAGTAGCGAACACTTGTCAAGGCGACACACACTCGGCCGAGTGTCGTTGATTCGTCAGAGTCTGGCACTTGTCGTTGTGTTGTGTCGAATGAAAAGCGATAAACGTAAGGCGCGTGTGCCAATCGTGACACTGCAATCCCTCTCGAATAACTACGCGTCGTCATTGTAAAGAAAGTTACGTTATCTTAACGTAACTGCGTCGAACAAACCGTTGACAATGAATGTGACTATTAATAAAATGAACATGTTAAAACTTTAAAAATTAAAAAAGCACCGAATTTTATGCTCGGTTCAATATTTTGATATAAATAAATTCAATTTTTTCTCCTTTTTTAAATAACAAAAAAATATGAAATATTTATTATGGCTTCTCAGTTTTAAATGACGAGTAGTGCTTACCTTTGTGTTTTCCCTTTTTCCGTTTCTCATAGAAATTTCGCCAATGTCCTGTAGGGAGAGATACACGAGTAATTCTTTACATAAAATCACAAAAAAGAAACAGGGTTTTACTACCGCACCTTTATTCCGGACGAGGTGGACGGTTTCAACTTGCATATTCAAACTTCTACCTCAATTCTATCTTATAGGATTATAATAACCGTTACTTGTAATTGTTTGTAGTAATTACACTGATCTAGGAATTTGACATTCTGCATTACAATGTCACACACTTTGTTGCGAAATTTGCTTCACCTAGTTATTGGACATTAAACTTGTCAATTGTGTCATGTTCCTTTTAATAGCACAATGTGGTTAAGTCGAAAGGTGTACCTTTCATTAAAGAACTTAATGTAACACTAAGTTTGCAAATATGACTTGTAACACTTTTATAGGCAATCATTACGGATCCAGACCACACTTTACCGATTCAACTGTAATATGCAGGATATTACAGTTCGGTACGTGCCTAGTAAATAGGCGTAGAATGTATTGTGCTTTTAATGGTAATCGCGAAACCGATGCTTGGGCAACCAGCGCTGACCAGAGCTGTGGCTCCATCGCGATCGAGATATTTTTTAAATCGATCCATTTGAACAAAAGCGGTAACGTTCCTACCTAAACTCGGACGCCCGTTTTAATTCCACATTGACGTTTACAACGCTAGATAAAATCAGCTACAGAGTTATTTATGCTTTTCTTTGCCAACTTTTTTCGATGTGCTCTTTGTTCTCCAGAAAGAAGTTATTTATTACGACCCCGTGGGCCGGTGTGTTCGGTACTGACGCTGTATTGAATTTGTAAGGGCAGTTCGCTACAGTCATCTCGGCGCACACGCACCCGATTAGCATGGAACGGCCACTTGTACTCTTAATTAGTTATTTATGGAGCATAATTAGCATAGTAAACTGCGCGTTGACTTTGTAGATGGAGGTGGGTCGGCGGATAGCACATGTCCCGTCGACGATACCGCATCACCGCTCCCCGTCTAGGAATGTTCTTTATTTTGCATAACAATGTTAAACGTTACCTGGGCAGTGGCTCGTGACGCGGTTTTTTCCCCAATTATGCAGAAATATATGATACACGTCAATCGTAATTGTTCAAATGTAACAACAGATGGCGTTGTGCGTTTCTGTATCACGCTTTGGTTTCGTTTTGTTTTTTATATAAGTAGTTTGGTTGAGTTAGATATAATTCTCATACCTTTCCGGTTAGAGCGCCGCAGTGATTCTATGCTGGTTCGGAGACTCCCATGGGAGATGCCGTCCGTCTAAAAAACCACTATGGTGGCTCGCTCTCTCGGTTTGAGGATCATTAATGATCTTGCCGTCCCAAAACCCGGTATCGTTGTTGAAAATCTGCGACTAACAACAATCACGCATCAAAAAATATTCCTACTAACTAAAAATACATTCTGTCAATTTCATTCTGTCACTCAGTGCTAGGCATAGCACACACCGGTCTGGTTGAGCTTAGGGCAATCGTACAGTGATTGTTAAACGAACGTGTTACGAACGGTTGTGGTCGGGACGAAGCGGGGCGCTCCGATTGTGTCCGGCGCGCACCTGTTATTACGTTTATGGCTCTAATCTCGGCCTCGGCCCGTTTGTTTTGCGCTCTAATCGAGCCTTTCCTGTTCCCAGTGGCGTGCATGTGACCCGCACTTATAAAAATTGGTTTTAATCGCGTCGCAGAGAAAGTACGCGGCGTCTCCTTCGCTATTTGCATGCTACCTGCGCCCGCGCATCTGCCGGTTTTTTTCTCAACCGCCGAACAATCGACCGGGCTTGCATATTCTTCCTACTTCCATTAGTTTTTGTCGGACGCGAGAAATGAATAAATGATGTTTTTTTTCCTGTTCGAGATTTATTGCGAAACGTGCATTAGGATTTTTGTATGGAGTGCGTCGGCGATAATGGGATGCATTGTGTACGATTTTAAGATACATGGCCGGGTAAAGCTAACTGTTTAGCCCCGAGCCAGGTCGCTCACTCAGTGTTCGATATTAAAATGAATCGATTTTTTGTGACAAATATTGTGTGGCGTCACCGTGAGGCGGTCACGAGCCAAGCGCACGATCCGCAAGCTGTTGAACCCGGTGCATAGTTCGAAGCTAAACGCTCATCTCTGGTATTCTACACTGAATATTAACATTTTTTTGTTGCAAAAAGTTTTAAACACAACATTTGCAAATCTGTACTAAGTTTTAATGTTATAAATTGAAAGAGTATTTATATCACGGGCAGTGCGTGTTGAACTTGTATCGTTATATCGTGCCGTTATCGGATAGGTATCATGCGGCTATGCCGTGAATGCATTGTTCGCCTTTGACAGCGGCTGCAGTTGCGTGAAGACAAACACAGCTAGTTAGCATACTAATGTTAGCGAATTGAATAAGCATCGCTGTTTTGCTTCCCGGGCGAGGAATTCGCCAGCGAGCTGTCCTAGTCATTCACCCGTCACGAGGATGGCGAAAACATTATGTGAATTCAGTGTATTCTCCTTTCTTTATGTAAATTAAGCAAATTCAAAGGTTACTCGATTTAAATAATATTTTTGTTTGTCATCAAATTTGCATCAAATTTGCTTCAATATTGCTTTAATAAATATGATAAAATTAATATGAATATTAATCACAGAAGCAAGTTTGTAATATTCCCGTTTTTGTGAAATGGTTAATAAACAAAAATACTCGAATGTAAGTTTCGTAATCTTCGGAAGTTTAATTTTGTTATAACCGGTTCATAAAATCACTAATAATTCGAATAATAATTGACGAGGATTATCGGAAAATATTACAAATTTCTTTTGTGAAGCAAAGCAAACAGGATTTCATCATCAACCACTTATATTAAATAGTTCGTAAATTCCACATCGGAACGACTGCGGTTCTAATAAAAACTCCTTACGTGTTGCGAACAGGTAAACGCGCCACGTGAAGAAGCTAGTAGATCGTACAAAAAGCTTCCTGGCAAAAAATCAAGATAGCGAACGTATGCAAATCCTTTGTTGGCCCAAACATAAACGCAAGGCACTCTAAACTCTGCCACCACACGTTAGAGATTTAAGTCGCTAGCAAAAAATTTAAACACATTGCCCCTGGACCCCTTAATCTATGAGGTGCGTTCGTGAACGGCCAAAATAGTGCGTCGCGTTCCGAGAAACTGACAAAAGTGTGTCCGCGCAATGATCGATGGCGAGCTCATACAGCCGTAGCAAAAAATAATTGCATCGCCTAGTTGTTTATTCATATGACCGTAGAGGCCTGCGATCGTGGTGAGTCAATGTGAGGCCTTTATCACACGATCACTTTAACACGCGATTATTTCAAAATATGGCAGTAACAATATTATTTTGCTGTGGCGTTACGTTAGTAGAGAAAGAAATTATTTGTATTCCTTTCGTATAAAACTCAATCAATTTGTATATATGATTTTAATATTTTTAGTGTTAGTGCGGAAAACGAAATGGAAATTGAAAAGAGATTCATAAAAATAGACGTAAATTTAATAATGTTTAAAAGTATTGCCTTCACTTTGAATCAAGTTCATGTCTTCACAAATGGGAAGGAACTACCATATAAAGATATAGATAAAATGCTTTTTATTCAAGTCAAATGTCATGTCTTCGTAAGTCCTACGACGGGAGTCCTTGTACCGAGAAGAAGCTGCAAGAAACTCGGCAAAGGCTATTTTTCCCTCCCTTTAATGTATTACAGATTTTTTTTATTAAGAAAACTTTTCCAACGCTTGTAAAAGAAAAATTAACCTAAAGTGACAACGAGTCAAATAGCATGCTTCTCTAATGTCACAACTTTTACGCACCTTACAAATGTCAAACCATCGACGTTGAGGAGAACGAAAGCGCAGCGGTTGACTCGTTCGACCTAAAAATACGACTTAAGAAGGTCTGTAATTGGATGGGTAACCAGAACTTTACAGTCTCAAGCTCCTTTGTGGTTCCGAAGACACGTTTAGCCATTCGGTGGCCTCTTTTGCATTCGTTAATCCCCACCAAATCGTAAAGGAGCCGCGTGGTATGTTAATCATTAGATGGTTAGTCTAAGCGAAACTTGGAAAGCTGGGTAATTACTAATGTTTTTATACCCTATACGAATATTTTGTTTTAAACACATTTCTAAATATATGCACTTTTATTTGTTAATTTTGCTGGATTTGTTTCGACGTATAATAACTGAGCCACAGCAACGCGTGGCTGGGTCAGCTAATATTTCTATAAATATTACATATCTATACATCAAATATGTATATCTATCCGTTACCCATAACATTATCCATACCACAAGCCTTATAGTGTTTACTTTGGTCTAGGCTAATTGGTGTGAATGTAACAAAGAAAACATAAGAAATTCTGATCCTGCCCATCCTCCATACGGTGTTTAACCAGTAGTGAAAGCCCCAGTTAGTACCTGAAATAAACAATAAAACAAATAAACAACGGTGCATTATTAATAAATCAGTTTAAAAAAAAATTTTCATAAAACAATTATTAAAACAATCTCTTTATGTACAAACTGCGCTAAAATTTCTTATTTTGTTTAAACTTATATTGGTTCTCATTGTTTTATTTAACCGTAAAGTTTTTTCTTTGTTTTTTGTGTAAAAAAATGCAACCATTGACAGGAGAGTGTAGTACGGACAATTAACTGTGAAATTAAATGGAATATCGTGACTGGGTGGTAAAGGTCAAAATGTTGACTAAAACGCGAAACTGTCTCCGACTTGCAGTAACGGGCGGTCTGATTAATATGGTGATTTGAATTAATTAAATGTTGCACCAGTTCACTTTAATAATTATATGATTTTTGCATTTGGTGCCTTTGAGAATATTATTTTCTCTTTACTTTGCTTTTTTTATAAAATCTTACTCATTGCCTAAGGCTGTGTTTCCCGATAAATACAATTTAAGGGTCTTCAAGTCACTAGTGAATAGGTATCTTGAAGCGCGTCACATCCTAGATCGCATCGTCAACCCCATCAGGCGAGATAGTGGTCAAGCGCATATCTCTTTACTGTATAAAAAAGTGGTTTTCGGTTTAATCGTTTGCCTTTTAGCTTAATAATCCCTCAAAAAATATCTTTAATTGTACTAAAGAAGTATCTTTCGTGTGAAAATTTGTGATAGAATAATTGTTATTATACACTTGTGATTAATTATCAAAAGGCAGCCTAATGACCGTTCCGACCTTTGAAATGGTCGACTCCTGAGTCCGATCCGCAGTCGTTGGCCTCCTTCCCTCGTAAATGTCTCTCGCTCCCGTCTCGTATCCCGTTATCCACCCGCTTCGCCCTTTCGCTCCAAATCGCTTGACATTTGAGTTTTTGCGCGAATCGCGGGGTGAATAATGCCCGAGGTGGGGGAGGGGAGGGGATGCGCCTGCGCACCATTCCTCGCCGCGCCTCCATGGAGGGTGAGTCGCAGCCTCTATTACCACAAGAGCACCTAATCGAACGCACTGTTTTCTCACATTTGTTCTATGCACTTGCACGCATGCACATCTGCCTGTCACTATTCGCCAAAACCTAAAACGTTATTATTAAAAATGGTGGTAATAACCGCTATTTTTAGATGTTTTTTATTCTACGTGTTTATGTATTCCTTAGCGTACATTACAAGCCAATGATCGCTTGTTCTAATATGAAGAATTCAAATTTGACGAGAACAAGTACGAGACTGTTGAGCCTCCTCGTACTCACAGCGACGTATATATTTTTTTCTCCACTATTGAGGTCCACATAATTGATCGACAATACGGTTTTCATTTTGTAAGCGGTGATTTATGATCTGATTCCGTATTGAGAGTGCGTACAATGGCCGCGGACACAATGCCGCCTTACCTGTGTCCGCTACTATTGCGCGGTCGCTCCCGAAAGAAAGCCTTCCCTACTTCTCCGTTTGATATCCATCGGCGTCCGACTATCGCGTCAGAGACACAAACTTCGATGAATCGGTAATGTTGGCCGGTTTTAATTACGTTCGCGTGCGCTCATCTGCCTCCCCCCTTCCCCCCACCAGCCTTATGCTGAATTTTTATTATCATGTTCTTGGTAAGCTCGTAATAAGATTTTCAACTTTTATTACCTTCGTCGGGTTCGCGAGCGCTCATGGTTTTTCAATAATTTTTACGGTTGTTACACTGACCGTCTGTTAATGTACTGTATGTACCTCGAATTAGCTGCTCAGTCGATTTTGATATTCCGTTTCGATAAATTGATATACAGAGAGAAGAATAATGTTTTGGCAATATTTATACGACCGATGCAGCTTTGTAATTATGCCAAATATATTCTCCACGAAAGAACCACTATATATTTGTTCCCGCTCCTACTCGGCATGTCTTAAACATAACGAATGTTTTAGTGTAATTTTTAAATTGTGACGGATTAATTAATTTCGAAACTTACTCTCCACTTAAAAAAAAACGTAATGACTAATTTCTCTTTCTCTGTAATATTGGTATAGATTTACTTAATCAAATTGTGTGATTTAGCGATACTAAAATACATTTGACAATTAAACATAGTTAGCGGAAAAAGGAGCAAAGCGATTACGCAAATTATTGCGTAATTCCGAGTTACGAGTCGTTCCGAAGGCGGCACCTTTGAAGGATGGCTCCAAGTGGTCGCCAGGTAACTGTACCACATTCTAGCGACGCCGTCGGTGTCCATTCCCACTGATGTCCGTTGGTGCTTTACTACTCATAATTGTCGAGGGTACAAAGTATCCCGTTACCAAATATATTGCTCTCGCACGCCCAGGGTCAACCGTTGCGAGGGTTGGCCAAACTCTTTTTGTTCCGGAGAAAGCTGTAGACCCAAAAAATCTTTGACAAAAAACGTTAAAAAGTCTAAAAGAGAGAGACTTTCTAATTTAATGGCTTCGGGCGAGTGGCCATTACAAAAACAAATAAAACAATCTACGAGTTTTAAAATTGCACATCGGCTCATTGTGCTGCGTTCAACGGTACATTGTGCAATAAAACGTTGTGCCTTCAGTACCCGCCGCGTTCGTCGCTCGTTTATTTTCCACCGGCCACCCTCGCTCCTTCATTCATTTCTCATTGATATACTTAACAAATTTTACTTGTCTCCTGTTTATCTTGGCGATGTAGCTATCATGCACGTTCATTTAAAATCGTGTTAAAATTTTAAAAAAATCCAATACTTTTTGTACGTCTTAATATTACTAATATGGTTATTTTGTTTTTTTTAGTAGCAGTATTGGTTCTTGGTCTTACTGACTTTTTAATATGAAACCGTAAAATTGTATTTGTTTTCTGTCTCAAATAAGGCAAATATTTTTAAATATTACAATAGACTGATTATGTAATTTATGAAAGAATAAACAGCTACCTAGTGGATAAAAACGTGAGAAACTGTTTGTACACGGCAAACGTGGCGAGGTCTTAATAACCTTTTAAGACGGCTGCCCCGGCACACACCGGGACATGCAATACGTTTTAGCGCAAGGACATTTTCCCTTTAAAAGTAAAACTTTTTGGGGAAAACCTTCGTCGTGATTGGTGAAGATGGAGATGCTTTTCCCCATTACCTGTAGTTTCATTGTGTTATCCATAATAAGGTTTAGGATAAGGAGCTTATTATTGAATTTAAATTTACAATTTGTGACTAGCTGACCCGGCCACGCGACGCTGTGTTATATATTAAAATGAAACCTATCCTATGTCATAAGTCGAAACAAATCCAGAAAAATGAAAAAATATCACCTAAATCGGTTGACTAGTTTCGAAGTTCATCGCGGTCAAACACTTTATATGGATAAATACACTTTTTGATATGATAACATAACTCAACATTGAAAAAGCCTCCCGCTGCTTGTAACGCATAACTGAAGAAAAAGCCACCCTTATTTAGTAACACAAATATAAAAACCCTCGTTCGATCATAGCGCGTTGCATTAATAAATTAGACTTGTATGAGTATTGTGGAACCGTTAAGTGGCCAGACGGCTCGGTGGTTGTTGTGACGGGGCGAGGGGGGTGGACTTGACCTTTGAGGTCCCGTTAGCCACCTGCGTGGACGTTGGGCCCGCTAGGCACGCGCCGGTCGCCACCAAAATAGAACTGCGGAGGGGAGTCATTCTTATGAATTGGCTAGAGTAACGTTAGGTTGTGACTTTTATATATGTACTAGCTGACCCGGCCACGTGTTGCTGTGTTGTAAATTAAAATGAAACCTACCCCATGTCCTCAGTCGGAATAAATTCAGCAAAATGAAAAAAGAATCGTCAAAATCGGTTGAATAGTTTCTGAGTTCATCGCGGTGAAACACTGTGAAAGATAATTTTTATATATATAGATTTCCACCAAACTTACTACCATTGCAGATGTCAATGTACGGAAGAAGTACAATTAGATCAACGTTATTTATAACTATAAACAAATAGTGAAACCCTTGTGAATTCACTCAGAGAGCCAGCAAATTGGTGACCATGACTTAATTTTAGACTCAGTTTAATTTAGGACCTCAGAACGGCTTTATTAACGCAATGGGTTGTTTCACCATATTAGGAGAAAAATAATCTATTTTGTTTAATAAGAATCATCTTTACAAGTAGAATGATATTTGGAAAGAAACTGTGTATCTCTACCAAACTATCAGTTTCATCATAACCTTGCATCCAGTAGAATACATCGAATCTTCTAACGGACACGAATTTCGTATATAATAATATTACCTGTGGACAAATGAGTTACGGTTGTTCCGCCGCGTAATAAAGTTACGCATATAATCAGCCCGGCCACGCGCGTCGTTACTCCAAATTGCGCGCGCGCGGATCCAATATCGCGCCAATAACAACTGATACAATTTCCCGCGCATAATTCACGCCGCCATTACAATGCTCGAGCGCATAGGATGCGTCCACAATGGCACCGACCAGCTAAAATATTACTTGTAAGTAAAATACTCGATAAATGCAGCTAAACTTTACTTTAGGATAGAGCAGGTAAGGAAAACCAATAAAAGTGTTAAGTTTCTTGTGTTCATATTGAGTTTAAATACATTGGCTAATAAAAAAAATGAAAACTTCTAAATTTAAATTTTTATTTCCAAAATTGTACCTGTTGACTTCGACTTTTATTATATCTCAGTGTTTACACGGCTGTTATTGGTGCTTACATCAGGTAGTGTTATTATGATTGTTTTCACTTTGATGATTGTGAAAATAAATAAAATAAAAAAATAAATAAATAAAATATCTTAACGTGTTCACTATTGTTGTGTCTTAAGTAAATAATTAAAAGAAACAGTAGGCGATACTCCCTCGCTGACTCGTCATCATTCACATCTCAATAGAAGTACTTACTATGAGTACTAACTCATGCACTCCGAAATCCTTAAATAGGTATCCAACTATGAATAGCGAGCAAGAATAGTTGGTTTTTTAGACGGATGGCTTCGCTCTTAAGTTAATAATATAAATAATAATATATCTTACATTAACACCAATTAGCCTAGCCCAAAGTAAGCACTGTAAGGCATGTGTTATGAATACCAGGGTAACGGATACATATATAATAAAAATATATGTAATTTTCTATTACGACGCTCATGGAGTCGCAAAAACGATTCTGCGTTGAAATTGAAGACTAAATATGTACTCAGTAGGCGTTTGGAATTTAAGATTTTCTTATATTGCCTTCACGTCACACATCGCTCAAGTTTATCCGCTATTGTTTCTTATTATACTTTTCGTAAATCTTAAATTTCTGTTTCATCCAATTCTGCTTATGTAACATAAATCGACCGCTTTGGACATACACATTTTTCGAGTTTTGGCTCTACTTTCAAATGGGAACAGATGGCTTATCGTAGATATATCTATTTCTAAAATCTCTATATTTTCATGGCTGTGTAAGTCTGTCCCATAAGTAATAATTATTGTGGTTTTTCAAAGAATACTGATTAAACACCATAACATGACCTGATTTAAGTCGGTATAAGTCAAGACATGTGCACTTGTGCAAGCGCCCTAAGTCTGGCTACGGCTCGATTACTGCACACCATCGAATAACTATCGCTGTCCTATCGTATGGGTAGATAAATACATGAACTCTTCTTGAAAGAATAATCTTTGGCCTTTTTAGCGACCACCGGTTACATAATTTGATTGATGACGGTATTTTTGTTAAATATATACATATAATTATTGTAAAAAAACACGTCTTTTTGGCGGGAGTGTAAATTTCGGCTGTCTTGTTGAAAGTTGTGTTACGGTGGATATTAGTATGTAATAACAGTGGATTATGAATCATTCAGTGTTCATGAATATGCACAAATGTGGCATGTGTAACAAAGCAGCGGAAGGTATTTATTCGCACTCTCTTAAAAAGTGCACGTTTGAAATTGAAGTTTTAATAAATCCCACACCTTTACTGAAACACAGAAAAAGATTTAATGTATCACTAATTCGTACTTTGATTTCAGTCCAAGGTAATTGCTTGATTTTTTTATATTCCCGCGTTTACACCTTTTTAAATACAGTAGAAATTAGAGTCAGAATTAAATCAATCCCACACCTTCCTCTATCCTTCGGGCGAATACCACTACGCCACTGAGGCCTAAACCCACGAAAGTTAATAATAGCTTGGTTATATAAAAATATCGTGCTTTTAAATTGTTAAAAATTAACTCTCGTTTTGCATACATATTTTTTTATTTCATTTGAAAGGCAGTCATGGAAATGCGAATACATAAAAACTATAAAAAAACTTCAATGCCTATTCTTACTAATTGTGAATGACAGGGAAAATGAATAGTACGCAATTACCTATGTTTTGATAACGATCAAGTGCAGAGTACCAAATTGTACAAATTAAAAACATTTCTTCGTAAGTAAAGATACCATCAAAAATTTCTTGATATATGGGAGTTTAGATAGGACTATAATTAATTAATGAGGGAGATACTTACCTTAAGGGTTGAGTGAAGTAAAATACTTGATATCTTTAAATTTTATTACAAATATTGAACAGTATAAAATTGTTTATTTTTAGATAGATTTTAACATGGAAGTCTTAAATGTTTATGAAGTAGCAACACTGTCTATCGGGCTTGGAAGATACGCTTTTATTATAATGATAGTATCTTTTCCCTTCATTAATCATATGGATTCAAACATACATACACCTGTTCTGGCTGTTGCGAATGTAATGGAATCTGCTATGCATTAAACTAAGAAATCTTTAAAAAAATATTAAAAAAATTTTTTTTCCATTATAACAATGTAACGTACGTATAGCAACAAATTGCGCGTGTATACAGTTCCCATGTACGGACATATATCGTACATCGGAATATGCTGTAATGATATTTGAAACAACATTTAGAAACAATTAGAAACTACGAATCGTCGCAATCTGTAATGCACTCGATAACTAGAGATAACTGCGTGAAGGGTATCAAGACGTGAGTCCGTGTCTCTCTTATTTTTACCGACGCCGTGAGTAGCCCGTGAAATATCTCATTACTGGTACGTTTTACTATGAATGCGCCTGCGTTTGATCACCAATTTTACTATAAATATAAATTAGGAGCTCGTTTATGTCTTTCCTTGGTCGGTAAGACAATTTAGTGGTCTTTTTTGCAGGACATTTTGATGTAAAACTGTAGCTATATTTAGTGGTATGAATGATGACTGTTGAATTTGAAATACATAGAGTACATTAAAGATGGCGGTGTAAATACTGTATGGTATATAAAAAAAAGCTTAAGAAATAACTGAGCAACTATCTCTAAGATCCGTGATCGGACGGTTGACCGAAAAAAATATATTTGTCTAGTTCATTCGTAGGGAAGGTACAGACCTTCCCTACATTGAGCACAGGCCCAGCAATATGCTGACGATAAAAATATATAGAAACATTTTATATGGAATAAAAGAGCCTATTTAGTTAAATGACATATTTAATGACACATCTGTGTAATAATAATTATGAATAAAATCTATACTTATAAGAATTTCCTGTCACAGTGTTTGGCCGCGACGAACTCCGAAACTACTCAACGGATTTTGATGACTTTTTTATTTTACTGGATTTGATCCAATTTAGGACGTAGGATAGGTTTTAATTTGCAAATTATAATAACAACGACAGCGATGTGTGGCCGGGTCAGCTAGTAATTAATAAACACTGTCAGTCCATGTTACAACAATGGTATATGTGCTGACAGTCAAACCTGTTCGCAAATATGCTCGAAATGGGGTTGGAACTGGTCCGGACCCTGCACACCATTTTCACGTGATTGTGTAGAAAGTATCCAGCCGTTCATCAGCGAATCTCTGCAGCTCCATCAGCACTCTAAACGCGTTGAACGCGTCATGATGATGAAGAAATATGGTATAACTAGCTTTCACTCGCGGCTTCGCCCGCAAGTTTTTTTAAATAAAAAGTATCCTATGTTACTTCTAATACCTCCAAGAAAATATGTTCAAAATTTCATGATGATCGGTTAATTAGTTTTTGCGTGAAAGCATAACAAACAAACTTACATTCATATTTATAATATTAGTAGGGATAATACAAATTTTAGCTTCAAATTGCGTAAAAAACGAGTCTCATTTTTAGGAAGACGTATTGCGTTTTATAATACGAGTAAAGTGCCTCACCATAAAACAGAACTGCCTTTAGAGAAAAATTAAAAAAGATGTTTAAAAAAACGTTATGAGCAAAAACTATGACAGAGATGATGATTATTTGCAGAACAAAAAGGCGTGGAGTTAATGGCCTTTGCTTTAATAATTATACTGCTTATTAATATTTTGTAAAGTTGTTCTTTTATACATTTTTATAAGCGCTAGAAAAGTTTGCTTAATGTATAGAAATCTATATCACGTCAAAGGGAAAAAAGCAGCCCTTTCCGAGTTTCTTGCGGCTTCTTCACAGTACAAGGTCTCCCACAAGACTTACGAAGAGATGGCATGCTCACATTGAATTAAAAGCATTTTATCTTTATCAGGACCTTTTGTACTTGTGTATTAAAGCAAGATTCATATAATTACCTTTAAATAAGACTTTTGTTAATGAACTGTAAATATTGGTCCCAGAGCAGCTCAATCCAAGAGACATACAAGATAAATAAACAAATAAATATTTCTTACATTCACACCAATTAGCCTAGCCCAAAGTAACTACTGTAATGCTTGTGTTATGGATTCTAGGGAAACAAACAGACATACATATATGTATACATACACATAAACATAATATATACAGACAGACATACCCATGAATGATATACATCGAGCGTCTCAGCACACTATTATCTGTCCTTTCCGAGATTCGAACCCAGGACCGTCGGTACGAAAGGCAGGACCGCTAGCGTTGCACCAAACGATCGTCTTGTGAATTTAATCGGGTAACGGTACAGCAACGATGCCCGGGGGTGAGTGACATGCGTTGGTATTAAGCGTGCGCGCGCGCACCTGCCCGCTCGAAGGGTCAAGGCCGGCGCCAAACGGCCCCCCGACCCTAACTGCACTCCATATTTCTTACGCCACTGTATAAATACGCGCATTCAGACAGCGATTAAGAATGTTAAGCAACTCTTGCAGAGGCCACACATCAGATGGGTGACCAAAAAGCTTTGAATGTAAATATTGACTTACTTTATAAAACAAGTACAGCACGTAGAGTTCAGTAAACTTAATAAATATGTGTACCTACCTTCGTTGAGCAGACAACAACGTTTACGATCGGCACGCGTCTGTAGTTAGTTTAACCTAGACATACTTAGTTCCCGAGAATTGCAGTGACTAGGTCATATAAACATTACTTAAGGATGTTACTTATTTAATCAATCACCCGGTTACATGGGGTAGGTACTCACAACCTTTAAAGTAAAATGATTTTAATTCAGTATGAGAACTTACGATGCGTGTTACCGCGGCTTGTAACTCGGCAAGGGCTGTTTTTATTTATAAATATATGTTATATTAAACAGTTATAAAAAATAAGACAAATTTCTTGTGTAAATGAGACGTATAAGAAAAAAATACTATTACAATGGATAGATTTTAAACAGCGCTGTCATTACAAAAAAATATTTTAGTAATTTTAAACATTTTGAAAGGTAGTGAAAAGCAACAGCTCTCTCCAAAAAGCTCTTTCCTTGTTTTAGAAACATCAAGTTTATTCGTGTATGAGTATCACTAATTTTAATTGAAATGTTATAATATTTCCTTACATACATAATACTTTTACGTGTATCTAACACATAGAAGCAACTGTTAAAATTAGGATTTCCTCATATAGTTGTCGAAGGGAATCTCGCGTTTGTAACTTGAATAACACTCGCAGCGCTTTTTTTGAAGAATAAATCCATCATCAATACTAGCAGCTGAGCCCCACAACAACAACTCATAAGTCATTAAACTGTTAAAGTAACTAAAATAAACCATTCCGCCGTTTCAATGTCAGTCATTAGCCTTATTTTTTAACAGCATACTATGTCTGCTTTAAATTAATAACATAATTATATGCGTTTCGAAAAAAAATAATTCTTAACTATATTTTGTATATATTGGGTATCCAACTAAAAATCCATTTAAAGTTAACAGTACAGACTTTTGTGAGATTTATAATGTTATCTTATAATATTCATAATTTTACCTTATATAAATACAATTAAATACCTTATTATAATTGGTTCCATCTTAATGGAAAGTTTAATATTTGTAAAAATATTACTTTCGATGTTGAAGGTAGTTAACGTTCGAAGGAACGATACTAGCTCATAGCAAAAGTTGAAATACGTTTGTAAATTCCGACGCGTCTCCCAGCGTCTCGGTAGCTCAGCGGTCAGAGCGCTCGCGCAGATAGTGAAAAGTCGTGGGTTAGAATCCCACGTGAGAGCTCGGAGGCGTGGTTGTTGTTTTATAGAAATATGGAATTGGGAATGTTGATTTATAACACATTGCTCTACAAAATACGAGTGTGTAAAATAATAATAAACAATTGTAGAGTCATATTTTAATTACGGCCGGTGGATACCATGCACGGACCGATTCACCGGAACCGAGTTTTTGGTTTAGATTTCAATCATTCTGCATGTAATATTATCAGAAGCAATTAGCACTCACCTGACACGTGTTATCTCAGAAACAGCTTTCGAAATGCGCAAGTGGGAGCCCTCCATCTGATAAGCGTTTTTAATCGAACCTCGAGAACAGGTCGTCATTTTTATTGCTATACTATTGGAAGGGTTTTATTTTTATAGCGGCGAGACATTAAAACTGTAAGGAGCTGACTTAATCATGTTGACATTACAAATATCACATTTAAGGCTTTTAACGAAATTAACAGTTAATACGATTAGACACAGCTTCCGTCCATAGTGAACCCAGTAGGTTGATGTATCAATAGCGGTAGCTATGTATTAATTTTGTATAACTGATCACATTAATACAGTATAGTGTTGTGTAATGCAATTAGTTTTTTGGATTCACTAAAGCCAACCTTAAAGATAACGTTGACTTGAGGAAAAATATTATTAAAATGTAAAGTAATGAGCGACCTTCGTTCTGAGCCAGAGGTATCATAATGGAAACAAAAAATCTAATAATAGAATTGTTTTTTAATGAATTAGCATCACCACTTCATACTTACACGAACCGGGTAATTAGAAAGAAAACCAAAACGACAGTGCTCATGCTTAACTATTTGAATTCATAATGCACTTAATTTTATATGTTTCGAATAACAAAATTAACGACAAGGCAGTGCGTCTGGTCCGGACGCGTAGATCCACTTAATTCATAATTAGCGGAGACATATATATGTGTGTACAGTGGGAATTAATAATTATGAAGAATAATCGTCTAAATATTATAATGAGTTCGCCATTTTCAATTATCCGCTGTGCGGTAATGAGCTCCCAGCGCTTGGCGAGTTCCGCTCCGAATCGTCGCACGCGCACACTCGCGCGCCGAGCGCCATCTATTTTTAGAGATGCTAATTAATTATGGTCCACGTGGCTCGACGGCGCAGCCACCAACAGCCTGCGAAGAAGCGGCCCCAACAAACGGCTTCATTGCTCTCCAACGACGCAGAGCTCGTGCGCTGCCCACTAATTATTTTAATCATTGACACTGCTCTTTGACCACGCGGTTGATACTCGGATTATGAGTTCAAGGAGATGTTGCTTCGATTACTTTTCAAAATAAGTCTCTTGTGGTTGACCTACAACATTAAAACAAATTCAGATATGAAGAGACTCTATTCTGCGTATAATGGCAACGTAACGGTAATTTATCTATTTACAAAAAAAAATTCTACTGCTTTTGTTTACTAATAAATTATATAAAAGTGTGTAGGTGTGTGTGTATGCTTCCCTAATATTCCTAAATTAAAATTGTTCCATTGTTAACAAAGTTAATTTGAATGAATATCAATGTCAAAAAAAAATCTTTTCTGTATGCCAAAGCAGTACCAACGCAGCAAAGAACCAATTAATCCACCCTGAAACTATCCTGATTCTTAACGATGATAATAAGTTGTATACGTAGTACAAATATTTTCCATTCCCATTCACATGTGTAAAAAACTTAACCGGCATTTGTTCCATACAGTTTGTAGCGTCAGCGTTGAGCGCCTGGTACGTGTGAATCAGTCAAAATTATAGTATTTACGTAATTAGAAGTTGACATATTACCGTATTATTTCAACGGGCGGCGGCGGAGTGTGACGGAAGTGGCGTGTAATTAGGTAAGAAGCTCACCAGCGTCACCTGTTGGTCTAATCTGTAATGGGAATATAATGCGATCGTCAACGAGCGACACCCGATGGAGCGTAGAGCGGGACTCGAACCTGACCGCGCTACCCGTCTACCAACGGGTCTACCTTTTTTCTCAGATATTTAAAATGCATAATTTTAGAACGCACACTAATAATTGGGCATAAATTGAAATAGCTTGCTGGCTGGTTATGAAAAAAATACCTAGCCTAACCTGCAATGTATGCCGATTTATGCCTTTTTATTAGTATACCAAGGCTCCTTTTGGAACGTTATGTTCTAATATTAAAAACTCACAAGTGTCTCAAGCATGCTTACTTTCTTATAGTTACCAACATAGGAACTAGGAAGTTAAGTCGGCAGTTAACGTAACCGAATCTGAAGTGCCTGGGCACTTTTACGCCCGACACAACACTGAACTTATCTCCCGGCCGGAGCTCCAGTCCGTCACGGACGCGAGTGGCCACGAAAGCAAATTTTAATTTTACTCGCTGCTGAGCATTAGTTCTGCATCATGTATGCTGTCCACTCCTTATCGCGGGACGCGCAGCCTCCGCCGCAGCTCCGGATTCCGGGGGCGAGTGTTTATTCCGCTTATCTGAATTTTAAATTCGCCCCCTGTCCCCTCGTCCCGCCCCCGCCCCCGCCGGCCGTCGGCCCCGATGCGAATTCCTAGCGGTCCCGCCAATCCACCCGTAAAAACCCAATCAACTGACTATTTTTGCAATGCACGCCGGCATTTGACACACGATTTCACTTTCAACCGAAAGGACGCTCATATTTACGAAGCGAACTCGTCCTTTTAGGATTCCGCGCTTTTGTGAGTCACTTTTGCTGGTGGACCAAGGTTAGACTGGGTTTTTATCAAAGCGTCGGAATATCGGACATTAAACGGGTGCCTCGGACGAAATGTAAATTGAGCATAAGTGCCGGGGAATAATTTGGTCGCATTAGAATCGGTAAGGCGCGGGCTCGGGAGCCGCGGCGTTCCCAGAAGTGGGCCCAATTTGTCGGTCATGTGATTTAATATTCAGCGGCGTGGGAACCGGCGGCCGACGCCGTCTCCACCCGCTCCAAATCGAGAGACACACGTAAAAACCGCTATGCAGCTTGCACTCACTGTATTTAATAAATTTAATTAGCGATTCACGAAATTCGACGTCTAACACATACTTATATGTGTCATGTTGAACTTGAATGTCGCTGTTTGAGCAAACAGAGCCCTGGTAAATCAAATCACTAGAATACTTGGTTGGATGATTGCAAATAGAGCAGCCCGGGCTAAAGCGATTTACAAGGCATGCGGTTTTTTGCGCAGATCCCGCGTGCGCAGTTTTTGCCCCCACCTGAGGCCGAGCCACGCTAATTCCTTTACAATAGATATTAATTACGCTCCCCAGCGTTCATTGCCACAATAATACTATATGCGATAAACAATAATAATTATCAATCGAGACAGTGTAACATATCTCCCGACGTGTTGTTCTCGCAGGTATAAAGCAGCGATAGTGATCTGACGTGCTCACCGAACGCGGACGGGCCGACAATCAAGTAACGACCCACTTACATTAATTATTCCAATAACACTCTTTCCAAGAATCTATCATCTCATTCATAATTATTACACAAGTTTGTTATTTATGTCAACAATTATGATGTCGTCAATTTTTTTAATGATTTAAAAATATCAATAATAATTCAAGATATAACGTACGCCTGTAAAAAACAACCACGCCTCCGAGCCCTCAGGTGGGATTTGAACTCGTGATCTTTCGCTATCCGGGCGTGTGCTCTGACCGTTGAGCTACCGAGACGTTGGCAGACGCGTCGACATATCTTATAGAAATATGACATTGTGAATGCAAAAAATAAAATATCAATACAATATCAATAATACGTAGCCTTCTCTATTCAATAAGATTTTTGACGGTATTTTTGTCAATTGACCGCAACAAGTGCAATTCTAGTTTGCCTCAGTGGGTTGGCTGTTGGGATGTGCCGGCGCCGGTCGGCGGCAACGTGCGTGACCGGACATTTTGTCTGTCTCCGAAAATTGAAGCCAGATATATTTTGTAATGACGCGCCTTTTTTGTGTGTGAACTGTGATAGGAAGTTGGCGCTCGCCGGGTACTGGCAGCGAGGTCCGGTCTCCACCTCGGAGGCTGTTACTATTACAAATAAAAAGGAACGAAACCCATTCAAAAAGTCTGTTATCATACCATTGACAATGATAATATTTACCCTCCTTTAAGGCAAGAGTCGACCAAGTAGTGGTGGATTACGTAAAACATGTCTCTACCCACGAAATCTTGACGATAGCTGATTAAGAATCCTTTAGTAGTAAGACTTATTTGACGACCATTTGGTGCGATCCTGCCTATCGCCCTGATGGTTTTGGGTTCGAGTCCCGGAAGGGGCAGACGTTTGTGTGATGAATACGAGCATTTGTACCTGAGTCATGGGTATTTGTATATATTTCATTGAATATTACTTATTTATGTATTATATATGTACGTCTATCCATAATATTAGCCTTACAGTGCTTATATTTGGCTAAGCTAATTGGTGTGAATGTGAAAATAATTATTGTAATTACTAAACAGGCCTAATTTTAAATAATCATTCGGCGATGCTCTTAAGTCCACTTATTCCATCCTGACCTGCAGTCTCGTGCTGAGCGCCACCTATCGGGATTTGCATGCGCCTCTCCGCTCCCCGCGGCGCCTAAAGGGATCGTAAACGCACTGTAATTATTTTATCGGCTGCTTATTCATCTCTCACTTTGTTTGTTTGTCAAAATTAACCTCCCTGTTATGTAATTGCCCGCTATATATCACGGTCGGGAGTGGTAGAACAAACAATTTGCTTCCGAATGTCGGGTCGGTAGTTTATTCATTTTCATTTGTATTGATCGATGACATTTAAGACGCTGTGCGGCCGCCGGTGTAATTAACTTTGTTGAAATACAATCACGCCAACTGCGCTCCGTATGGCAAAGGTCAGGAACAATATCGATACGCGAGGGGCACTAATGAGGGACCCGGGCACTCCGCGGCTAATTACTTGTTCACATTCAAATTAACGCATTTCTGAACGCTAATCCGTGCCATTGTTCCCGTAAACAATCATTTCCCATCGCCACTCGGCATAAACAAACGCGCCGCGAGACGCACTGTGTCTTATTTCAAGGTGCTACCACCCGAATTCGTTTGCCAAGTGGATAGGTACATCTATTTACCCTGTTGCGTCGGAACGGAGTGGGCAATTAGAGGAGGCAGCCGCAGCGGTCGCGCACCTAATCAAACGTAATGACGGCGCGTGATAAACAAACAAACGCACTCCCCATACATCTCGGCCCGTGGCCCGTCATTTGAATACAGCCCGCAACATAATGGCTGTTGATTGGACACGCTAAAAAGATTTCGGAATCGGCCTGAGCTTGAATAGACCATCTCCGTCGAGCCCATCGCCCGTGACAGACTACTTGTTACTTTGTTACGTTACGATCAATTATTTATTATAATAAAACACTTTTTTACGGATTTTGTGCATAATTTATCCTGGCGTTTTGACTGGAGC
Organism: Calamotropha paludella; assembly: GCA_927399485.1. Classification (NCBI taxonomy): domain Eukaryota; kingdom Metazoa; phylum Arthropoda; class Insecta; order Lepidoptera; family Crambidae; genus Calamotropha; species Calamotropha paludella. Next base: position 120,092 of record OV656806.1, on the reverse strand, counting down.
CGTGATCACAGGATGACTAAGGTAATGGTCGTCATATATTTTCTACTACCTTCACAATATTTTAACCGAGTACGTTCCTGATTGTTAAAAATTTATATAAAATAAATTGTTTTATTTTACATTTGTAAAAAGAGCTACCTACATCACCAGGTCTTTCAATGTGTGTCTTTGGAGGTATTCATTACAATGAAATCGTAGTGAGAATTTAATAACTATACAATATGTATTGTGCGCGGAAGTGTAAGAACTAAATACGATAAATAGTTCATTAAATTAAACTGTATTTATCTCTATTTAAATTTACATTATGTTCGCGATAATTTCATCATTAGACACACCGCAAAAAGATGGCAACAAATGTAATATGTAAATGTACTCGGCAATTTAAATGCAATATAATTGGTTGTTATTTGCGAAGGAACAAACAAGGTCACAGATAATGGGTGGAATCCCAAGAATCGAGTAGCGGATTCAATTAATTATTCACACTAGTGTATGCAAATTACGGATTAATTAGCTGCTCCATGATCATTACGATAGTTCGTAAACTACTGCGAGACTCGGGCGACTTGCACACAATTAGGATGCAAGTTGACTGTCAACTCTACATGAAAATTGGATTATTTTCTTATAAGTTTTTATTCTTATGAGTATTAACCTCTTTAATGTTCTATCGTAATAGTTAATCTACCAGTGTAAATACATCAGGTGACATCGGTTAATTGTGAAATTTAGAGTATTATTGAATATTTTGACACCCCCAATTACTTCGTAAAAATTGCAGTCGCTTCGATACCATGACAATGATTAAAATAGAGGTAACAATGAAGTTAAAAATTCAAAGTTGTTGGCATAATAAATAGCACATAAAGTGAAGTTTAATCTAACAATATTTTTAATAGAGAAATACTGGAAAAAATCGACTCTGCCCTCAGATTGTTCTCATTCAGGTCGATTTAGTCATTCGCGTCGGTATATCTAGTATTTTGTTCTATTAATAATTTATCATAAAAAAAATCATTGAACGAGCAAAAATATTAAAATCTTAAAATAATCTTTTTTACAAGAAAGTGAACCGTCATAGAAAAAGTCAGACTTATCAGACTACATCAATAATTAATTCAGCGAATAAGAAACATGTTCCTATTCACAATTAAACATACGAATATTGATTAGGTATAGCTTAATTATTTGATGTCCTGACTTAAATCACCGTTGACAGATGAAAGTGAACGGGACATATCTCTCTTTTTGAAATATCCAAAAACCGTGTTATAACTCATATTTATGTATGTAGGGTCTGCAATAAATAGCCCAAATTAAGAAGCGACTTATAATACTTTGTCTATTGATATTTCAGACGACTTCTGTGAGCTAGGCCCTAGGCCTTACATATCCACGACATCATTAGTGGCTAAAGTTCCAAGAATTGGTACGTATCGCGAAACACGTAACAAGCTTTCACGGCAACGATAATTGTTTATCGTCCTCGGTGCTTATTGATGCTAACTCTCGAAGATCACGTCGTCCATTCCTATTAGAATTCATGCAGTTAATAGAGCGAGTTAAATTAAAAGAAATGTTTCTTTATTTTCGAAACCTGGTCGCCGGAGAAGGCACGTATTTTTACCTCATCTAATAGTCGCTTTCGAGAAATCATTTAGCTCCTGTTTTTATCTTTTGTCATGCCGCTCAAACAGTTATTCACAAATAGAAAAATATCGAAGCTGCGGGTACGCCCATGAAAGATTGAAATGAGCTCAAAAACACAAGCTACAAACACACACACACAAGTACACACCAGAGAATCCTTCTTATAAGCATTCGCTTCGGCATAATGTAATCTTACAAGAATTGTACAAGGTTTGGGTATCGTTAAAAATAAGTCAATCCTTACAAGCTAAATCTGGAATGTCATATCAATAGAATCATCTAAGGAATTGTTCATAATTTTCTAAGTGAATGCGATATGCGCAGCCATTGTCACCGCAGACAGTCGCGTGAGGACACGGCCACTGCTCACCGTTGACATTATAGTGATTGCGTGTGTGTCGCGCGTGTGCGCCGGCGCCGGTCGACTCCGCCCTGCGCCCCCTCTCCCCTCCCCCCTTTCGCCCACCCTCCGCTTCCGCCAATGAGGAATTATCCAAGTGCGACACAATCAAACTCTGCATGCAAATTCAAAAAGCCGTGACAAAAAGCAGTGGATTTTAGTAATCTTATTGGAATTTTAACATGATTCTTGTAGGACTGTTAGACGCGACATAATCTGGTGATCGGTGTTTGGGTAGATAATTGGGGTCCGATTGTGAAATGCAGACTCACCGCGTTGATAAGCAGCGCCGTGGGGCTGCTTTGTTTGTGAATGAGCTTTTGTTTGGAGACTTAGATAATCCACTGAATCGCATTGAAAGGAACCTGATACAAATTTTTTGTCAGAATTAAAAATAAAATTTAATAACATAGAGTTGAGTGTCCTTCCTGATTCGTTACCACCATTCCTTAAAACAATATATTCATCGATTTAGTATACTGCTAATACGTATGGTTCAGAGCATAGCAAATAATAACAATAATATTTCTCACATTCACACTAATCATTCTAGCCCAACGTAAACACTAACGTAACAGATAAACATACATATACGATACTTAGATATTAAACATTTATAGAAATATATACAAATACTCATAATATTCAGGTACATTTGCTTATATCGTTCACACAAACATCAACATTTCCGTACTAGACCCAGGACCTTAGATGCGAAAAGCAGGAACGCTACCGTTGCACCAAACGGCATGTGGATAACTAAAATAATTACGAGTATGTTTTTATACCAACTTTTCCCTTAACTTGTCTCGTACCCACTTAAAACAAATAAACTATTAGCTCTACCAGCTCAGTGTTATCATCAAAACCTGTATTCCTGTTTCGTGTTCGATGACGTCACGTTCGAATTCCTTCGTGTCAAATGTTTGCATTTAAGGGAGAATCTAATAAAAAAACTCTAGTTAAAAATATGTTTCGGCAAGATGAGCATTGGTGGACGAATGTGACCATGTAAGGAAAGGCGAAGACGAAACAAATATACATTAATCCACTAATGCCTACTTGCGGTCAATTACTTGTATCGCATAATGCGCCGCAATTCAGGTAGAAACTTATCATTTTAATTTTGCTCGGGTTAACGCATTTTATCAATCATAATGAAAATGTACCAAAATCATAGTTCAATGATAAAAATTAATAATTACTCACAAGCCAGTTTTTTTACTCAACACATCTTTCCATATGCAAACAAGTTTGAATTTCAAATAAAATTGTGGTGAGTTAACCAAGAAGTGTTTCAGTAAGATAATTCTTCGTAGGTATCTTTAAATTACTTTGCCAGCCTTGTTCATGTGTATTTAGTACCAGGACAGCAGTTTAGAGGTATTATAGAATTTTTTAAGCAAGGTAGCAAAATTTATATTCTTTTATAAAAATAAGTGGTCGGTTCCAAAAAGATTAAGACACTTTGTTTACTGCGGAGTCGGTGGGCCAAAGTACTCCGTCAGATGACAGAACAATTCTTAGAGTAAACGGTTACCGATCAGCAGTGAGCTTTACAAAGTGCTCGCGTTCGATGACCCCGATCCGATTAATAAATTAAGATAACAAATTTGAGCGAACAACGCGCGCCTTTGTCTAGAATAACCCACCAGCCGGACGTATCGCGCGTTTGTTTATGCCATTTCTTCGCGGCGAGTGCGCTGACGGGTAGTAAAACTTCTTTATGCAGGCTTCACATGGGGAGTAAGCTGGTGAAGGCGTGACGAGAGCGTTACAAAAAGTGTGATCGGGTGAGGCAAACGAAAGTTAAGAGGCAGATATAAGTTAATAAAGATGAAAAGAGAGAGGGTTAGGTTTCGTATATTACTGCAGCGGCAAGAGAGAAAGGTGCGAGCACACAGTTTCTTTCTCTCTTTCTCACACAGCCAGTATATCTAATATATCGCACAAACGGTGTTATAATATCACTTATGGAAATGGTGTAATATTCAGGGGAAGCATTTGAACATTTAACATCCTATTACAACGTATAGTTCATCTCGACGTAACGAATAAAATGATAATAATTAAATTACAACTTTGAACTTCAATTTGAAGTAAAAGCAAACAAAGCAAAGAGGTAGATTAGGTGTACTTTCTCAAACTCATTTCAGTTTCGACAAAATTAGATACATATGTGACGTTATAGCACCTTATGTGTGTAATCTATATACATAGATGGATCTAAATAATTTTAGAGGTGTGGTCTAAAGCCCACTCGTTTTTATTTAAATCCGATGTGTGTCTCCGATGAGCCACCGCCGCTCTGCGCACGCGCGCCCGACACTAATTGATTGACGCGGCATCCGCGCAGCGGCTCGCACAAAGCGGATAATATCTTCATAAATCGACATTTCCCTCGCTAATAAAGCGATATTAATTATCTAGTATTCAAATCTCGAATGTTGGGCATTCGTGCGCGCTCGTGACCACCCCTCCCCCCGCGCCCCTCCCGATTAATAATCGCGGTCGACGGCCGCAGCCGATCGCTCGGCTCGTGCGATCTCCCATCATGATTCGATATTAGCCTGCGGAGTCTTCAACGCGGGTTGCGCCTGCGCATCTGGCGAGAACCAACTCGCGGCGGTTCCACTACGTAACATCGTTATAAAACTATCCTGATTAACTCTATGGCCGTTGTGGTAGGGTTTCCAGACCTGTGATTAGTAATTAAAGGTGTAACAATGATCGAGCAAGAGTCCACAGGGCGAATCTTATATTAATACATATTTTTAGTAAATCAAACGGAACTTTAGTACACTGTTTATATTTCTGCTCGTGATGTGTTTACTATTTTAAGATTATTGTTTCAATTAAGTATACTACCATTTTTTTACTAGTTTTTGACTTTAATCTGTTTTTGTACCTAAAATATATAAGTGAATAAACCTTAGCTATGCTCGGCGTTGGTTTGCTTAGCTGCTCATATATCGACGGCGAAGTGCCAATAACACCTAACTGCTAAGTTCAAAATAATATACAAGCTTAAAAAAACGTTTAATTTCTTGACAAGTTAAAAATTTGTAAAAAAATTGTGTATTTACTTTTTTACTTGATGCGCATGCAACTGAAAATATGCTTAGGAAGTTTCATTAAAACAATGAATTTTAATTCGAAATGGCAAAATAGTGAATTTCTTGACGCTTTCCAGTATTTGCGAGTCTAACGAACGGCAATTGTTTGTTTTAATAAATCTGGAGTCACAATAAGTCACTATAAAACACATTTTATCGCTACGTACACAAAATTTTAAATACGCTGAAAAGTTTTAAGGAATCTTAGAACTTGTTGTCACAGTACTCGTAAATTTACTAACGATTTAATGTAGCCACTTGCAGGATACATTAACGGCTTAAGTACTATGTCGTGCTTTATTTTTTGAAATTAACTTACTTTATAATTATTTTTTTTGTGAAAGAGCCGAAATTGTGACATTATTTACATATGTGACAGAGAGAAAGAAACATTTTTATTAACACATGTAGAGTTTAAACTTAATCAATCACTGACGTTAAGAAAAAGAAATTTAGAATTTGAAAAGAACGTTATATATAAGTATATAATGATTATTATTTATACTAGAGGAAACCACCTCAAAGATCCTGAGTGAAGAAAATGGCGGTCGCATTTTCCGAATTATGGTCTTCTATTGCGATCTCTATCCAGGCTGCTAGGCGAGAAGTTCTTAGCAAAACTCTTGAATTATTCTTTTATGGCGGCTTCCGTGCTGAGCTGGACGTCTTGACAAAATTGAAACCAAAGCACTTAATGCTATTCTTTGGTATATCAACCATATGTGGCGCCTAATTGTAAGTCTGGTTGTCCGATGAAATAATAGCGACGCGACTGCGGAACAAGGCTGTGTAATTCTGCTGCACACTCTCCAAAATGTATCGTATAAAAAACGGACAGGCTAGCTACCTTCCGTCACTGTTCAAGGCTTTTCAGCGTATTATAAAACAGATGGTCATTGCTGATGAGTTTGAGTAACTTGGGCTCACGATATCAGGCTAGAGGCGAAGAGAAGCAGGTCGGATGTGCTTCGCATCGAGCCACCGAGAGGCGGCGCGGGCGGTGCTATTGAACCCGCTATCGCGGCATCTACCGAAGTTAACAACTTATTTAGCCATTCCCATTGTGTTCGAATTTGTCTATTCATCCGGTACTGTTGATTGGTAACTTCGACGAAATGCTTGAGCAGTCTGATTTTAATTCAGATTGGGTGAAAACTATCTGTTGCAACCCAACTGCTGTTGGACATTTTAAAATGTTACATAAATCATACTAACTTTATAGAAAGGGCGTTTTGTTCTCTTTTCGGTTACGTCATCAGACCAGGTTAGCCAGGAAGACGTGATTTGAAAATAAAAATTACTTTATTCTTACGCAGTGAAAATAAGTTGTTTTGAGGCGACCAAAAATTTATTGTTCTTTTGCATATTTATTATTAAATACTTTTTTTCTATATTAATTATATTATAAATGCCAAAGTGTTTTTGTTGATCTTTCTTTTTCATGTTTTGGGTGGGATATATTTTATACCACAAAAGGACAAAAGGCGGCAACCGTTGTTAGCGTTGCTTCACCTAACTTCCGAAACAGGAAAGAGTTGGAGATTCTAAATATCTTGGTCACCCACTCTATGATCGACACATACGAAAGTTGCTGTGTATTCGCAATCGCTTAACGCGTTAATTAAATACAAAAAAAATATCGCAAGCAACAAATAACAGATAAAATTTGTCATCAACATATTCAATATTCACAATTATCTTTGCCACATGCAATAAATATGTTAGCGATTGCAGTATTTCCGATCGTTTCGATTGACATACAAGTAGTCGTCGAGGTGAATTACCATCTGCGAGAGAAAGTGCCGTAATACGGACGTGCATATTATGGTCGGCCCAACCACGTCATAAGACGGAAGCATTCGCTTTTGTCTACCGCAATGTATTTATGTTTCTTATTCTTATTATCTCTCTCTTATTTACACGACCGTTTGGTGCAACGGTGGCGATTCTGCCTTTCGCTCCGACGTCCCTGGGTTCGAGTCCCGGAAGGGGCAGATGCTTGTGTGATTTTTACTTTTTACCTTTGTACCTGAGTCATGGGTATTTAAACATATGAGTACTTCTTTCGCCATCCTTCTTTTAAATCGAAATTTAGAAATTGATTACAACCACATGTTTTGAGGAGATAGATGGCGCAGTCGCTAGCGAGTTTGCGGATGTGCCGTGATGACTTGCATTGCCATTGCTTAAGTTGAGCAGAGGCCTCTGTCTATCTATCACTATCTCTATGTATTTATTTTAAGATTTTTTTTTGTTAATACTTTTGTCTTTCCTTGTAATGGTGTTGTATATTTCACATGCCAAATAAACTTTCATTCATTAATTCATTTGATAATTATTATCACAAGCTCTTCTCAAGCCCTTCTTTGTTTCGGAAGACACGTTAATTCGTTGGTCCCAGTTGCATCCAATTGCAACGGCCTCCTCTTTTTTGCTAGTTTTGCGGTAAAATCAGAAGCTCAAAAGGCTCGTGGTCGGTCGTGGCGTGTATGCGTCGCGATGCACTGTCCGCCAATTGCCGCGATACGATCTGTCCGCCGCAATTAACGAGACGCGACGTCCGCCCTCGCTGAATCGCATCCTGATACCGATCAAACTCAACTCCTTCTTCACGTGACACTGTCACCATGAGCTGTTCACTTGCAAATTCTTTACTTGTTCAAATCAAATGTATCGCTTCATGAAAAAATAGTAGCTGCTTGCAAATTGGGTTATATCGCGCTTGCTTGAATTTCTGAGGAATCTAATCCAGGGTTGCAATCTAATTTTGCTAAAACCAGTTCAACTGTTTAGGCGTAAAAGCGTAACAGAAAGATTCCAATCTCCAAATTCCTTAAAATTTTAATGTACCTCAGGTGAGGAATACTTCACAACAGGAGAATTGCATAAGTTTAAATAACAGTTATTAAAGTGTCGTAATCAGCTCATTTACTTACGAGTGTCCAGATTTTGGGTTAAAAGTTGTCATTTGTTGTCACAAGAACAAACCCTAAGTCACGCACGGACAGTGCTCATTGATAAGTATAACCACCCAGTCGGCGTTCGGACATTGCTAAATATTTTCACTATTTTCGAGGTTTTTTATTCGTCTTGGAACATTGTAAATGAAATCGGCACTGACTATATTTTTTATAAAAAGCTCAAAAGCCTAGAGCAAAGACGGAAGGTAGCTAGCCTATCCGTTTTTTTACAGAATACATTTCGGAGAGAGCACAGCAGAATTGCACAACTTTGTTCCGCCGTCCCCATTTTTTTATCGGAACACGAGACTCACAAATAGGCGCCACCATTATACGGTTGATATACTAAAGAGTCGCAATAAGCGTTTTTTGGTTCCAATTTTGTGGTACGTACCGCTAAGGCGTGGAATTCTTTGTCTAAGTCCTGACAAATATAATTTAGGGGTCTTCAAGTCACGATAGGTATCTCTTAGGCAGGCGCGTCACATCCTAGATCGCATCATCACTTATCGTCAGGCATGATAGTGGTCAAGCGCCTAGCTAAACACTATAAAAAATGAACAAAGCTTGGCTTTTAACGAAAGCAAAACGCGTGCAGTGGCAGTTATGGCGACAGTTTAGTGCGCGCGCGCCGACGCGAGACATAACGCCTCACCTCACCCCCTTCCGGGGAGCTATTGCCACAGAAGTATGAAATAATTTTATTACACATTAAACAGGTTATATCTTTTTATAATTTTGCGTTTTTAAATCAAAAAATAAACAAATGGAATATATCTCCAAGGAAACACTGCAATATCTAGTTATATAGTTAGCTCTTTATGCTAATAATAAAATTAAGATGGAGGTCGGTCCCCCTGCCTGAGTTTCTTTCGCCAGTTTTTCTTGGAAGGGCCTCCCAATCTCCGAACTGGTAGTAGACTCAGTAATGTACACCGTACTGGGAACGTGCCTGATCAAAATATATCGAAGGTAGTAGAAAATATATGACGACCATTGCCTTAGTCATCCTGTGATCACGGATCCTTTAAAGGAGTCGAAACGTCAGGATCAAATTGAAATTATGCGTAACCAAATTGTTTTATTTAAGTGTAAGAACTAATTATTCGTTTGCCAAGCTGCAAATGCCAAGCTGCAAATATGCATTATGTGGGGTAAATGAAATGAGGAAAAAATATTATCTGTCTCAGGTTTGAGTCAAAAATTCCGTTAAGTAATTACGTAGACTACCACGCTACCGGGACGTTTTTTACGTTTATTTCTCAACAACGTTAATGTTTGAATTTTTCAATGCTTGACAATTACGTTTTTTTCGCAACATAGTCTGATTTAAAGTTTGCACTTCTAAAAGTATGAATAAAATAGTTTTTTCAAGCAGACACTCAAATATTTATTTATGAATAAGACTGGTTTTTCTTAGATTTTATTTCTATTTGTAATCGAAAACTCAGATACTATAAATTTTACTTCCGGAACCTCATACTGTTTCGTCATCTGAAGCCTAATATTAGTTGCTCTACCAATTATGTCGACATAAAAAGGTACCTATAACACTCTGCCTATTCTCTAAAACGCTTTTCAGGACATCAAAAACAAGAATAAGATTTTAAAAAGATAATAAATTATTGCATACACCAACATAACAATAAAATATTAAGCACAAAATACTTCCCATTCTAATTATGACGATATTTAAACTCTTTTTTAGATTAAAAAAAGTAGTTTTCTCATACATTGCATTATTTAAAAACAGTTTTTATAAGTTCGATTTGCCTGTTGTATAAGCACTAGATTTAATTAAAGGATAATATTTCGATAAAAACAAGTCTATTTTGCATTATAGAGAAAATAAAGTTTAAAACTACTTTTCTACGCAAAAGTTGATCGCGGATTCCTGCAAGTCATTTTTGTCCGAATCTTGACTTGAGTCATCCACTTGCAGAAAAAACATGTGGTAAGTGCTTATTATCATTACAAGAAACACTGAATCAAAAAAAATAATATTGTTCCTTATTGATTTAATTTGGAGACCAAATTGTAATGACGTACATTGCCGATTATAAACAAATCAATAACGGAATAATTTTGAGTTCGATATTTGAAGTTTCCAATACAAAAATAGAATTCTAAGCGCGCACTGTATCGAGGTATACTCACTCGAGGCGTTCGACAGAAGAGAATTCAGGAGTACCTACTTCCTATTCCATAGCTTAGAATAAGGTCTAATGCAACATTGTCGTCGTCTGTAATGTACTCCAGCAAAGTCTGTATGTTTCTTTTATTCTTTCTATCTGTGTCTTTTGTATAGCTTTGGTAGGATAAGTATCTTTTTTTATTTTATTTTAATGGTTCGCTCTCGATCTTCATCAAGCCCGAGGGCCAAAACAGGATCCACGATGGAACGAGCTTACCCAGAAGGTGCCTATTCACCCTGGCTTTATAGAATATTAGCCAAAATTTTATACAGGGTTCCACTTTGAAAGGAAAAAAATGAGAGCCTAGTTGCATAAACGCTAGACCGTAAAAACGTACCTCCAATGAAAAAGTACGCACTCTAAAGTTATTTTAAAATAGAACATTTTCACTAGTAAGTGGACAACCCACAAGCGCGGTGACTCTCCTCAGAGGTAACGAGGGATGTCCTCCAGGTATCTATTGGCACAATATTGGGGGAGGGTGGGGGGCGCCGAGTGGCTCGCAAACCTCGTTAGCTGAATATGCACTCCAATCTACGGCGGAATCGAATTTGCGCCCTCCGCGAGCCGAGTGGCCTTTTAGAGGGCCTACATGTTGATGGATTATTTGTGAAGTGGCCTTTGAAATCTTTCGCGCGTTAAAACGGAGGTAATCTTGGCCCGAGCGCCCCCGCCCCCGCCCCCTTCGCTCGCAAACAGCCCGCAGCCCCCGTTTTGTTTACCTAATCATTTTATTGGCGACCGCCTCCCCCCGCGCCCCGCGCTTCCAAACCCCCCCGGACATTGCAAAATTTATTTGAAATGTTGTAATCTCAGCCGCGACAGATGTCGTGGCGCACGGCAACCCTTCCCGAGCCTCCTGTACTACAAGCCGTTATTAGATTTATCGAGAGAGAAAAAAACGCGAGAGCGACTCCTGAGAAAACTCGATCGCAAGCTGCGCCGTCATTTTTACATTTTTTACCCTAAAAAAACTGTGTCAGAGGGGAGCGCGGCAGGTCCCGCCGCGGCGAAATCTCCTTTTTGGCGAAAAAACGAAGGAGCCCGAACAATGCGTGACCCATTTCCCGGCCGTGGGAAGGAATAACGAACGCGTCTCCGCGCTCGCGAGCGTTTTTACAATAAAAAGTGCATTACCCCACATTTTAAAAAATTCGTCGGGTGTAAAAAACGCACTGCGCACATTGTTCGCCGGGATATTGAAATTTCAAACTCGGAAGGGTGAGATTTATGTGCAAAATAACGGTTTTAGCAAAAAAGCGTCGGATTCAGCTGCACCCGCGCCGCTCTAACACAAAACACTCGTTAGCACCGGAACAATCGCGACTCGTTTCGTGCAAGCGGGAACCGAACCTGCTCTCACCTACATTCCTCACGATACTTTACAAACCCATTCGTACGATACTTTTTTACCAAACCTCGTGCCCTACCGATATTCTGCGATGACGCAACTAATTTTATTTCTCCCAACTGCGCCTATTAGTTCCGAGTGCCGTTATTTTCCGTTACTCATCTGAGATCGCTGTAAAAAATCTTAAAGTCAATGGAGCAGTACTTCACAACGACATATATAAATATACCGATTCACATATACTTAGGTAAATTACATAATACGTCAGAAACAGTCCTTGTAGTAAACAATTCGGATAGCATAAACTGAAGTACTTTTCAAAACAGATTAAATTCAACCTTTGCCTTGGAAAAATAGTTTAATGTTTAAATTGCTGTAATATCTTGTATTTAATACAATTATATGATTATTTTAATGTAGGCTAAATGTGATTAAACCGAGCTGCGGTATCAAAACATCACTTCGTGTGCTTTCAAGCAATTAAAGCAGCAATAAAATAATCATGTCTGATATTTTTACATTAACGATGCTCAATTGGAGGATAAGGAATATTTCGATTACTATTTAATCCCTTCTTAATTTTTTTGTTTATTGTCTGTTTATTATTATATATGTTTAAGGATACTTAGTTAAAATAGATACTTGTTGATTTTGTTGTAATCAACGATCTAATGAAACCATAACACTACTACTATTATTGTGATAACAGATTTTTATGTGGATAATATATGGTGACGACGTATAATATCGTAAATGCCGTTACTTCTGTTAAAGCTGACGAGTTTCTTGCGCCTTTCTTGTCAGTTAAAAGACGTCCTGAATAGATAGATGGTAGCTGAAAATGTTGGACGATTCAAAACTTTTTTTTAAGTGCATTTGAATAAAGTTATTTTCATTTTCTTATAGGCTATTGTTTTTATCGATGTTTGTTTTTGTTAACACGTAATGCAAGTGCATTATAATAAAGTTGATTGTAAAAACAGACTGTCGGGCTAGTAACGAATTCATCTTTGAGTTCAACAACTCAATGAGTTGCGCGGGTGGCGGACAGGTGTTAAACTTAGTACCATTTTTTGCGCACTTTATGAGAACCCGTGATCCTTATTCGTATGACGTTAAAGTCCAAGTGGCGACGCGCACTCATTTTCGGTCTTAACCGTTTGTGACTTGGTCTCCATTTCATGATTGTATCGCGATAATTATCACGTTGTAACGCAACCGCTGTGCAAAAACTACAATTATTATTCGCAGAAGCTTCATATTAAAGTAGTAATCGACGGAAATATTTAGTTATGGATCCATTTAAAGTTTAGTTTAGTTAATATATTATTTGGAAAGCTTAATAAACTGTAGTTTTTAGTGAACCTAGAGATTAATTTACATAATGCTTTTGCCAGACTATTCGTTGCTCTCCCAGAAGGTTAACGTTTAAAAAGAAAGTTTACGCTTTTCTCACTGAAGGTTTAGCGTAACAGTAAAATCAAATCATCACCTTATTGTAATTTATTTAATATATTTAGTTTATGTAGGTTTATGTATTAGGTTTATGTATGAAGTTTAACATAGTTATATACGTATTGTATATAATATGTTAAATCATTTAGTTTAGGTATCTCTATATCCATTGTATCCGCTTTTAAGTTTCGTTTTTTCCAAAGATTGACTGGGTGAGAATGCAAAACATTAAGGTCTTTGTACCATTTTATATTTATGATCATAAAATAAATAAATAATAATAAAATTCCAGAAATTTGTGTAACTATTTGTAGTATTGCGGGATGAGGCTTCCTCTTCATTAATCAACAACTGAAGAACGCCATAGAATGAACTGTCACTTTGATGATTATTAAACTTCCATAATTCTTTGTGTGTCTTATTGTGGCGCGCTCTAATCCGTTCGCATCAGCCACAGATCAGAGGGGCCATCGATCATCTTGTTTGAGCTGCTGAAACAGGATCCGACATATTGTTCCGCACGCCATTGTTTAAACATGAACTCGTCTAATGCGCCTCATAACTGGCATGGCCGCTTATTACATGAGGATCGAGTGGGCCCGTTATGTTCGATTCGAGTAAACGCCTTTTAATACGCTTTTTACTGGTTCTCTTTCGTCGACGCCACTTTTGTTTGTTCGGACAAAAACTTCCATCGGATCTGCACGTGAATTTCTAATTATTGCTTCCTTCTTATTATTTGACGATGCACTTTTTTCAAATTGTTATTTGGCAAAGACTTTTAGTGAGATGCTTTCTTAAATTTGTCGTTTATTCTCCTTATATTATTGCAATGTTTAAGGATACTTACTTAAAACAGATACTTGTTGAGTTTGTTGTAACGAAACCACAACACTATTATTGGGTTAACAGATTCTTTTATTTATTTATTTTATTTTATTTTATTTTATTCGGAATACCAACAGCGTATCTTATAAAACTAATTGATTCAAAACTTTGTATAGACTAAGCTATTCACAGATACTCGTAAGTGAACACTAAGATTAAGATTAGGTAACAATAAAAATTAATATAACTACATATAACAATTAAAGTAAAATTAAACGATTTATTATTTATAATTTTAAGGGTATGTGCCGAAAAATTTTGAAAAAAATAGTTTTACCATATCTTTTTGTGGATAATATTGTAAATGTCATTACTTCTGTTAAAGCTGACGAGTTTCTTGCGCCCATTCTTCTTGTAAGTTAAAAGACGTCCTGAATTGGTGGTAGGTAAACATGTTGGATGATTCAAAACAACTTATTTTAAATTGCATTTGAATAAAGTTATTTTCATTAATTCTAATGTGTTTTTACATGGGTACGTTGATTTTAATACACGTATTAAGATCATTACATTGGAAATATTCCACTATACAGCAAGTCGGTCTCATCCGCCGTCATTACACCGACATTCAATGAAACCAACTGGTTCTTAGTCGCAATCGCGTCAGTTTTTTACCGTCAAAATACTTTCCTGTGTCGTGTACTGAATTAAATTAATTTTGTATGAGTAACACCATAATGCAGATAAATCTGTATTGTTTATAAAATATCACATTTAACGGAAATTTGAATCAAAATACATCTTTGATATTTATGTGGCTCATTCTTATAGTTTATTATTATGTTAAGTTGTTAATGGTTGATTCGTTTAATTTTTTTGTCATTTTTCTTTGGTTATACTCGTTTTTCGCAATTCGCATAATGAAAATCAAAATATATTAAATCAAATCGGTTTATTTTTTTTAAGAAACGACAGTAGAACTAATAATCATTTAAGAGCGTTAAAACGCACAACATTTCATACAACATTTCGACTCTAAATACTTTCAAATGAGGAAAATTATTCCTATAAAAGTATACAATTAAGTCAAAGGTTTTTGTAAAAAACATTTTCGAATATATAGTACTTAACTAGTTTTTTAATATTAAACAATTCTAAATATTTTCAACCAACTGTTTAGACTCATATATCTTCAATAATGCTTAATATTTCATAGGAATCAGTTCAATCTTTATTTTAAACTATTTTGACCTGAAATTTTTATGAAAAATAATGTTCTAATTCTAAAATATCCCTTATTAAAGGAAGCTATTTCTTTTCCAATGTGGGATATAAAGCTATGAAGACGGAACAGCGAGAAATGCCAACGGCCGTCGATAGGATGCCAGTGTCACGGGTGCGAGGAGCTCGGAGCGAGAGGTGCGTCGCGTCGCTAGTCGCGCATGTAAATGAGCCACGAGGGCCGCGGGAGGACGCATGCAAACGAGGGGCGGGGCCACGCCCCTCCCCTCCCCACCGATACCTGTAGGAAATCGCTTAAAGAACGCCGCAATCTGTTCCACGCGAGATGAAAAGTGAAACGGCAAAGGGTGACTCGCGACAATGCGGCCCGGTGCGCCGGCGCACGCGTTCTCTCCCCTCCCCCCACTGCCTCCCCCCGCCCTGGCCCGCAACCCTTGCAACACGTGCGTATGTGACGCATGTACATACTCGCGATTGTGTTTCACTTTTTAAATAATCGAGGGTTTTAAAAAAAGAAAGTGATTGTTATTTTATATTTGTAACGGTTTAAAGGGTACATGGGTACATATAACCTACGTAGCTCCTGCACTGATACCGTTCTCGGTTCGGCCAACAAAGGAGCTTCAGAATTGATTTCAAGTGATTTACAATCATTATTTTTTATTAAAGGTATATTATTTGAAACAATAATTGCGAATTATAAAAGAGTCAATAACTTTCTAGCGTTAGGTTATCCATTTTGCGAAAGGTATTTGCACTTGTTAAAAGATGGCTTGTAAAAAGATGTTACTTACGTGTTTGTAAGTATGTAAAAAGGCTGGAATTCAATTTCATTGGATTCAGCAAATAGAATACGGGCAAACAAAGGGACGTGTACCGGAGGCGATATTAAATTTGCGAATTTGTCGGAGCGCGGCGTGTGCGGTCAAGCGCGAGAGTTTGTTTAAACTCCTCCGCCCCCGCCTTTGATCTCGCCGCCTGCCGCTGACGGGATGACCCTCCGAATACTCCCGAGTTCACCGTGCCTCTTAATACCCAGACCGGCATTCATCTAAACTTAACGAAACTGGCCACGTGGAAGTTAATCAATATTCCCATACACTCCTCGTGGTAAGCTAAATGCTCGTGTTAGAAATGAAACTCTATGCTTGGCTAAAAGCTGACGTCACAACCGATGAGCTACAGCAAGTAATAAATAGAATGGTTCAAGAGCACTTGCTCTTTGAAGGACACCGTGTCATACCTATTACTAAAGAGGAAAACATAATCATAGCAACTAGTACAAAATAAACTTTTGAAACTAACCAACTTCGGGAACTAAGTGAATGAGTCATGACCATTTGGTATATGATAATCATTACAAAGATAATTGTCTTTAAAAAAACTTTTTCTAAAGTTCTTGTGAATCCGAATGATCAGGACGCCACTGGCACACATGAAAATAATTGAACAAAACTTTTTACGAGCGTCACCGTAAGGAGATCCGGCTGCGTGGCCTATTACTGTAAAATATGGGCATATCGGCCGCCATTAAACGTGATTAAAGCAATTTATAATGTTTATTCGGCCAAGATAGGAGCGCGCGCTGCCCGCATTCGGATCGCGGGCACGTGGCCCTCCGCCCCCCGCGCCAAATTGGTAAATTAAATAGAGTTAACTGCCGCTAAAGGGTTGAGGCGCGTGCCTCGGATTTGCCCCCCTCGCCCCCCCTCTACCCTCCCTCGGCAGCTGCGCTCGCGCACAATAACACCCGCTATTCGCGCACACGACATCTCCTTTGACGCCGCATCCGATTTCGCTTTCGAATTCCTCAATCCTTTAATGCCGAACAAATGGACGCAGCGTTTTCTTTATCCAAACACATTTTGCACAATCGAACTCAGGTAGCGGGTATGAGGTAAAAAGTAACAATTTCCAACACGACGCGATCGCGTTCCGGTGCGACTAAACGCCTCAATAATATACCTAATGGACGTGCAAATTAAATGTACTTTTTACGCTATCCACTTTTTAGAGACTACTTTTTTACACCTAACATTTTTACCGTTCACTTTGTTATTCGTTACACAATTTGCTGAGTAACTCTGGTTCTTTAATAGAATTTCTGTAAATAGTAATAGGTGAATGGTCCTTTTTGTGCGACTTTAACGAAACACAAAAGTCAATTACGCCAGTTGTTCATTCAGTTATTGTAAACGTGCGCGTTTGTTTGGTTTACGTTGTTTGCTACTCGTGGGCGATATTTGCGCCATCACAAATTCACAATCGAGCCCGTCCTCTCCTGAGACGACCGCCACTGATTGATGCACTCTCCCAGCCGCTGCTGAACTTTATTGCCAATTTACAAAAGTATATTTTGAAATAAGTGAGCAATGTTCTTCTCTCGAATATAGCTGAAGCAATTTCATACAGAGTATTGTGTCTTGAATTTAATCAAAAACTAAAGTAAGAATACCTACAACTCTTTAGAATCTGAGTATGTACATACATAATACATAAAATCCATGCCTTTTTCTCGCAGAGGAAACAGATATCACAGATTTTCACTTACCATGATCCCGACATACGAGTAGATCTCTAGATCTTCAACTTTCATCAGCCTTTTCCTACAAGCTCATCTGTTAAGGGTACTTTTGATGCGTATACTTACACTAGCGACCTGCCCCGGCTTCGCACGGATGCAATGCTCTACTATATTATGCATGTATTATACATATAAACCTTCCTCTTGAATTACTCTATCTATTTAAAAAAACCGCATCAAAATCCGTTGCGTAGTTTCAAAGATTTAAGCATACATAGGGATATAGGGACAGAGAAAGCGACTTTGTTTTATACTATGTAGTGATATACTCAAATACTTTACTGTTTTTGCTTCATATAGCATATTAGCTTTCGCAGCAGAAAGACAACAAGTTCAACTAATGGAGGGATATTTCTAAAAGACCTTTAATGTAGCTATAATAACAATTATTTAAACTAAGTTTTGCCAGTTAAAGAAGTCTTGAATAGGTGGTAGGTTAAACATGTTGGACAATTCCAAAGAACTTTATGTGCACTTGCATAAAGTTTATTACTGCCTTGTGCAGGTCCGCCTGAAAAGCCTTTAAATGTGCGACAGTTAACGGTCGCGCGTGACCGAGACTCCAATAGCCATCTCCCTCGACCATTCATCATCGGGCTTTAATTTAAAGCCGTCACCGATATTGTCGCGCGACGGAATAATTTACAAATGACGTCGCCCGTAGCTGGTGATAAATCACGCGCCGTGTGTCGCAACCCTTCCGGCATTCGGCCCCCTCTACCCTACCCCCGCACGTGACCCGTTTTTTAGCGCCCATTTACATACGAGGGCAAAGGGTGAAGCCGAGGCGGCCAATCGCAGCTCCTATCACATCTACATATGATTTACATACGCGGTTTCACATAGTGTGCCCAGAGTCACGCTCCGTTCTGATTTGTGCGCTAAAAAATTGTATGTACTTTAAAACTGAGCCTGTAAACTGTAGCTTTCAGGAAGCTATGGAACAAGTATTATATAGGTTTCGTTTCTGTTGTTCTTTTAGACATCATATCAAGTTGCAAACCAGTCAACCGACCATTTTTATAGTTGTTCTCTTCCATCGCCTGATTCAAGAAGAAATACAAAGAAAATTAAATTTTTGGTTGGTGTTTTTGTTATTATGATTCAACACTCAAATATTAATTACATGTTTTATAAGTTAGACTTCAATAGACCTCTATTATTGTAATGGTTATATAAAATGTAACAAAACTTGTATAGTAGCCATCCATCGTCATTAAATTGATAAAATCAATGAATTTCGAATATTTTCGAATTCGGCTTCACCGTCTCTGTGTAAATGGAAGCAGATAAGCTTTCAAAGAGCTCAAATGAAATTAGCCAATCTATTTCTTTCACCTCCAGTTGCAACCGAGCGTCGGCTGTGGACACTCACAGAGGGACACAGGCGGACAGAACAACAGTTCCGTCTTCCGTACTATTGCAACGGTTTCATACAAGTAGAACGCTTCGAATTCGCATACTTATGGTGCCTAATGTTTGTCTCAAGTATTTCCAAATTACCATTATGCTTTTCAACATTTTCTTTAGATTGTGGCAAATAAAAAGTTATTAATTTATATATTTTTTTTAATAGGAAAATACTAGAAAAAATGGACTCGGTTCACAAGTGAATTCTCAGGCGGAATTAAACCCGCACTTTGGAAGTTCTCTTATAAGATAGCATTTGAAAAAAAGCAAAAAATAAATATATAAAAAGAATAAAACCCTCATTGATTTATGTTACTCGCTTTTGGTTTTTCTTCCTTTTTGTCTGTAGAGTCGTAAATACTCGAGGAAAATGATATTGAACCCATAAAAATGATTCAATGCAAATAGTCTATACCAAGCTCCCGGTTTAAATGACGGATATAATACACAAAATAGTTATTATATGGACTTACAATACTTATGCTCATCACAAATCATCGTCTTCTAGGCAGACGCGTCACATCCTAGATCGCATCGTCGCTTCCCATCAGGCGAGATAGCGGTCAAGCGCTTACATATTCACGATAAAAAAGCCCCTCCCAGGATTACAACCGAAGACTTGTTATGCAGTGTGCGATCGTCAGAAATACTCAAAGTATTGTCAATATTGTTTTCAGTGTCTGCATAACAAAATGATCTAAAATACTGCGACTGCAACTGCCTCTGTTGCGATCTACTCTGTCCGAGTATCGAAGCGACAATGAATAGAAAGCTCTCTCAGACTTTATCAGCGGCGCTCGCCAATCGGGCGATGGGCATTAGCGGCAGGGCTGCCTAAAAGGGGACGAATCTTGTTTTAATAAGCACCGTGAAATTCTAAATTCCAGATTTTAAAGGGGTGCATATATGTATTTTTATGATGCCGATCTTCTCTCACTGTGAGATCAACTGGGTGACTTAAGTTTAATGGAAACATACATTTATTAAGACATTTATTGAGAAAGATCATCGCCGGGTTCTTATTTGTTTATTAAATGAGTTTTTGCTATTTATTTATTTAAGCGGTTTACCAGTAATTGTGTACAACAAAATAAATACAGCTTTTGAAGGTACTCAACAAATGCTTAAAGGTGAAAAACATTCACAATTAATACTGGTTCTAACTACCTTTACAATATTTTAATCGGGCACATTCCTAACTGTCAGAATTTATATAAATCAAAATTGTTTTATTTTGTATTTTTTACTCTTTCAAAAATACAATACAAAAATAAAAATCCAAATAAAGGAAACAGTAGAAAATATATAACGTACAATGCCTTCGTCAATCTGTGACCACGGCTCCTGTAAAGGAGTCAAAACGTCAAGATTAAATATAAATTATGAGCAAAAAACCGTATTATTTAAACTGCACTATTGATAAGATGAAATTTACGAATAATAATAGTGAATGAAAAAATTAATATAAATTATTTTATTATAAGAATATTTATTCTTCTTATCAGAGTCAGAAAGATTCCTCCAGATGGTCTTGCCATAAACATACGAGGAGTCATTACGTCCATCGATTATATCACTAACGCCATATTTACAAAGAGAATGCTCCAGTTACTTTTAACATTTTATCAAGTTGTCATGATGAAAATTATTTTTAAGTAACTGATTTTCTTGATTTCAAGTTTTAAGTACGTTTCGCGGTAGGAAGGGTTCCTTTATTTTATAAGTATTATCATTTATTATTCATATTAATAAAAAACCACTTGCTGTTACTATTTTAAATGATAATTGTACACACGGACGTACATAATAAATAAAAAAACATGAAAGGGGCACAAAGACGACCGCGACCTAATCAATTAAAGTGATCTCTTCCAGAATGGAATACACAAGAATTGTGAAATACTCATAATCATTATTAGCCTAGCCCGAAGTAAGCCCTGTAAGGCTTGTGTTATGGATACTACGATAACGGATAAACATACATATATGACACATAAATATGTAATAATATTCACAGAATTATGTATAATTACCCATGCTCGTATTCATCACATTAATATCTATCTACCCTTTCCAGGATTCGGACTCAGGACCGTTATTGCGTAAGGTGTTATATTAACGTAGATTTAGATTTATAGTTTAAATAGAAAATTGCCAAATATCCTTTATACCTAAAACATAATTCTCTATCATGCATTTCTTAAGGGTCACTTTGATTTCTTCGAAGTAGGTAGTATTTATTACGCCGATGTTCATGACGTAAAGGCCGTTTACTAAAATTTGTTTATTACGGCAAACTTATTGTTATTTTTTTAAACAAATTTTGTAGAAAACTATTGTTGACATACGAGTGTAATATTTGCAATTGAACTATTTTTGTATTTGATCTTTTTGTTATCGTTTCTATTTCAATCTTCAATTCAATATTCAATTCAAATTTAGATATTCAAAAATCTGTTAAGTACTTCTAAAGCATTCTTGATAGTTTTGAAAATTGTATAGTTTATTTACAGAGGTGTCACAGCCATCTATAAATAAATATCTATAAATAAATATCTATAAATAAATATCTATAAATAAATATCTATAAATAAATATCTATAAATAAATATCTATAAATAAATATCAAACAAGACACTTCAAAATTTGAACCTATCTCATGCCATGGCAATGTAGTGAACACTTTAGAACTTACAATGTCGTTGAAACTATTTTATCTATCTATCCTTTTAAATTTAATGTAAATTAAGAGTAGTGATTGCATTTGATTAACGATAGTCCTGGGTTTGACTCTGGGAAGTGCAAATTTTTGGTGTTTTGAATACGAGAATTTGTATTTGAGTCATTATTAAATGTGAGAATATATTCACACATGTATGTCTATCGGTTTACCTAGGATTCATTCAACTCGGGCTAGGCTTATCGGTGTGAATGTAAGAAATATGATTGTGAATAATAGCACAGCCCTGAGTGACGTTCCTATCGCAGTTATACACATATATGTCTGGCGGGGAGAGAGGGGGTGCGGTGGGGGCGGGGGAGGGGGCGGGGGCGGTGCAGCTGCAGCCGCTATTGATTAGCGCAATCAGCCCGCGCCATTGTCTCGCGGTGCACCGACATGCAAATAATTGCAACAGTCTACGTGCGCCATTATCTAAGCGGCTACACGTGTAACTTTAATGAGAGAGCGCCGATCAATTGTAATCTGAATTCGAATGCCCTTCTGATGTCTCTTTCATGGTGAAAACCGATTATTGAAACTCGATAGCATACGCTTCGTGCGAACTGAAACATAAGAACGATATAGTCTTTCAAAAAACAACGCGAACTCAAACAACTTGCACAATATTGGTAGAAACAACAAAATAACAATGTGAAATTTTAATTCATATTCATTAAATTTAAATAGTGATCTAAAATTTAATTTAAAATTTAAGTTCTGTTCTATTTATCGCATGCAGAGTATTACGCAGTTTGAAGTTAACTTATTTATATCCGTTACATAAAGCTTTGTCTGTAAGAAGTGTTCTCATTGCTGTTTATTAGAAACAACTTCTATTTATCTTAAAGTGCTGCATACTTCCAAATTATTGCTACTACATCTCGGTACAAACAGATCTATCAGTATTATAAACCATTGCAGTCCCCGATAATGGAATTTATAATCTCCAAATAAATGAGAACGTGTGTGGTGCACGATCGATGGCGAACACATAGCGGGGTAAAAGATCGCATTAATGTTGATTGGTTTTGTAAACGAGTTCAATAGGAACAGTTGTCGCGATCGCCGAGGGCGCAACCCTTCAGCCGGATGCAAATGCAAGGATCAAACATGGCGCCCGGCCAGTGCAGCGCTGCAATTAGATGCATCACTGGCCCTCCCTATACGTTGGAGATAAACGAAGGAGCGAAAGCAGGGATTGCATTTATTCTCATGGAATCGAATTCAGGCCAAAAAATCTGTCTATTAGCTTTATTTAAAAGAGAAAAAGATTCTCTTGTTAAAAGATGGCAATCTAGTCCCTAAATGTTTTCTGCCAGCGTTAAGTTTAATTTAATTATTTTGAAGTTTTATATAAAAACTTACAAATACTTTAAAAAATCTTTTAATTGCAAACTGTTATTACTCTAATGAAGAATATTTTCCAGATAAATTTTAATGAAATGTCTGCCCCTCTCTCTTCCTTGTTCCTGTACCTATCAAGGTACATGCGATTGTTTAAAACCTTATGCATATTAAGAAATGTATTTAGACTCCTATCGATTTTGTCTGTAAACCAATTGTAAATAAATAAGTAAATAGAAGGAATTGTACAAAATCACGTCTCTTGAAAATTTATTTAAGACACCACGATACAGGAAAAGAAAATCATTGGAAAAAGTAGCCTGTATTTACCTCCTTACTATTCGTATATATTTAAATTAGACTGTTATTTTCATTGTTAACACGTACCAACATTTTATTTGTGTGGTTAGTGACGATGAAAGATAATAAGAGCTATTTATGGGTGATAGATGATAAATTAATAAATGAGAAATATATTACTCCCCTTCAAGCCATTTCAGTCAAGGATTTATTATAACTTATGACTTTTAGAGAGAACACGGAAAGACACCTCCCGCTGCTTTGTTGCACTTGCCAACATAACTGTATCTGAGGAGCACAGGACAATCCGACAGTTCCCGCCATAAAAACTTTAAACCCGCGTTGGAATTAGTGATGTTAAATATAGAATTTTAGAAGTACTAATCTTTTGTAAAGAATCGCTTCACACTTTGAAAAAATCTCTTATGAAATGAACGCCAATAAATTTAACAAAAAACGAACTGTTTCACACTTGAATTAATTTTCTATTATGGACAGATTGTAGTAGAAAAATAATAATATCATATGAAAACTATATGGGTTGAAGGGCTTTCCGCCGAATATTTTTCCGCAACAGTTTTCATAGCTATTTAATATAGTGGATACAAATGTTTATTTTATTCAAAAATAAAGGAGTTTGCCGTTCGGGCCACATTACGTGCGAGCTTGACGGAGCGTCCCGCGGGAGCTGTTCCACACGCGACCGAAGCCCGGCTTGACCATATCGCAATGACATTTCGCCTTACCGACGAATTCATATTAGCATAAAACCTTGCTAGGAATGTGTTGTGTTAAGGTGAACTGAAAAATCTGCTTTCATTAAACTATTAAACTCGCACTTATTGATTGTATAAAAAAGTTGCTTTTTAAATAAATATTCTGCGCATTCTAAGTTGACTCAAAGATAAGAATACAAATAGTTTTTATTTAATATATCTTCATGACTATGCCATGACTTCGTAATCCTATTAATGGAGAACTTATTTGAAAAAGTATTTGTTATAAACTGTTTTTTTACTCCCTTTAAATGAATATGTTACAAAATTCTTGATTAGAAAAATCTCTTCTAAAGGTGCATCACAAAAATTTACTATACATTTTACAGTGTACCTAAATGTAAAAGTAAAGGCCACTTCACGCATTTGTCTTTTAAATAATCGTCACTTCCTTTTCGAATTTCTTTAACGGCTGTTCTGTGTCTTGGTATTGAACATTATTATGAAATGCCACACAACTTCCAGTATTTGTATTGTTCACTCGATCATATGTTTGGTTATAATATTGAACGAAAAGTTATCACTTTTTTAAAGTGTATAAAAATCCTTTATATGCATAATATTTTCATAAAGATATTAGAAGGATACAGTAAATATATTTATCCCCTTAAATAAAGAGTTACAGTCTAAAAAGTAACACATTGTTATCAAGACACTCGAAAATTGAAAAGGCGAAGTTGTTACATTAAAAGTGCGTTATCAATTCACTGGCGAGAGGGGTGGCCGTTCACCTGCGACCAGCGCCGGATGGCACCGGAGTCCGGTCAGCCGTCGCCGGCGATTTACGGCCGTCCGGCGGCCGCGCAACGGCTCCCGCGGGCCGACTCAGGCTTGCGAAAGCCGGAGTCTCTTTTAATGCATTCGTGCATTAACCTTATTCTGATAATAATATCTTTTTCGCTCGAATTCGCATATTATGACTACGCATTTCTCTTAGATCTCTAAGATATGAAAAAAAAATATTTTGGTGCAACGGTAGTGATACTGTCTTTCGCACCGGCGGTCCTGGGTTCGAGTTCCGGAAGGAGCAAATGTTTGCGTGATGAATACGAACATTTGTACCTGAGTCATGGGTATTTATATATATATTTCTATGGATATTACATATTTATGTATTATATATAATATATAAATTTGTTATATGTTTGTCCGTTACCCTAATATCCATGACACAAGCTTTACAGTGTTTACTTGGGGCTAGCCTGATTGGTATGAATGTAAGATATATTATATTACTAGCTGAACAGGCTTCGGATTATTGTGTTATAATATAATTTAAATTTAAACCAATCCTATGTTCAAAGTCTGATCAAATCTAGCAAAATAAAAAAAATCATCAAAATTGGTTGAGTAGTTTCGCAGTTTATTGCAGTCAACCACTGTGGCAAGTTATTAATATTTTAGAATAAAAAGAACGCAAAAATGTTTAAATATATAAAATAAATCATTAAACATTTCATATCCATTATTCCGTTATGCCATTAAACAGAACAAGTAACTATTGAATATCTCTGTCCCCAAAATATTTTAATATAACGCGCTACGGTCCGTAGCTGCTACGAAATTAGCTCCGCGCTATTACGCCTGACCACTTACTACGTGATTATTAAATGTAAAGTATATCAGTACAAAATAACTCGTAGCAATGTTATCTCGTAAACAACAGTAATTTTGTCATTTTGCTATTGAAAGAACAGTTAAGTTATTTTGTTTGTATACTTTCATTTAAATGCTGACCTCAAATGAGTAGACGCGGGTTCAGGATCCACTTGAAGTGGTTTTTGATTCAACTCATTTTATATATTTCTCACTCCAATGACGACTGTTTGGTGCAACGGTAGCGATCCTGCCTTTCGCATCAGCGGTCCTGGGTTCGGTTTCCGGAAGGAGCGAATGTTTGCGTGATGAATTCCAGCATTTGTACCTGAATCATAGTTACATATATTTCTATAAAAGTTACATAATACGTGTTATACTTATATGTATATCTACCCGTTACCCTAGTATCCATAACAAAAGCCTTACAGTGCTTACATTGGATTAAGATAATTGGTGGGAATATAAGAAATATTATTACTATTATATTATTGTTAATAACAATTTTATTCATATTTTCTTATATGATTTTTAATTTAATCTCAAACATTCCTACTAGATTTTTTACAAGGTTGATTTTAGAGCATGTAAATCAAAACACACGAATTCTTAACTGCTTGATAGTTTTAATACGTCATTTTCTAAAACGAAACCAACAGAACCGTAACACTTATTCATTCATTCACTCACTTTACTCCACAAAAACATTAAAATGAGGAACCGCTCCAAAAAACGGCATCGCAAACATTGGCGAATAAACATCAATTGTTCGCGTCCGCAAACATCTCAAAGGAGGCGAATATCTTATTCAAAGTAGCAATATGTTTCCTAAACAAACAGCTACGTAAAGCAGCCTGATCGCCATGCATGAGGTCGGGAGTGGCCCGAAGAGGTCGGATTAAATTTTAATCGCGGCCCGTGTGTGCCGCATTAGCATCACAAAGGCGGAACCACACTGGCCGCTTCTCTGCACCGACTTCGTCCACTTGCACTCCTGATGGCCAGGATATTGCAGCTTCATTATACCTCTTGGCTTAGATATATCTTCTCATGGTAAGCACAAAATGCTTTTGATCATTTTGGCAACTATATTACTGTATTTCATGACACATACAATTTAAGAGTCAACTCACTAGTGAATAGATGTCTTCTAGGCAAGCGCGTCACATCCTAGATCGCATCATAGCTTACCATCAAGCGAGATGAGTCGTCATTAAAAACTAATTATTTATTTACATGCTTATCTATTTACAAGCTAACAGATGAAAACATCATCCAAACCGCTCGAAACGTTAGTGTTACAATTAAATTACCTAATTATACGTCCCGTATTTGTGATCGAAGTCGAAACGCCAGTAAATTTGTGCCAGAGAATAAAAATAAATGAAAATAACTGTATTGAAATGCTCTTAAAATAAGTTGTTTTGAACCGTCGAAAATTTTTACCTACCACCCATTCGGGACGTCTTTTAACCGACAAGAAGAATGGGCGCAAGAAACTCGTCAGCTTTAACAGAAGTAACGACATTTACAATATTATACCTCGCCAGCATACATAACCCACAAAAAAAACTGTTATCACAATAAAAGTAGTGTTATGGTTTGATTTCATCGTTGATTACAACAAATTCAACAATTATCTGTTGTAAGTAAGTATTCTTAAACATTGCAATAATATACATGGAATTAACGACAAATTTATCTTATCATAGTACAATATTACAACTAATATTACTGTTATAATACCTTAACTGAGAAAATTTATTTTATGTATATCTGTAGGAATGTGTAAATTCTTTACGTTTTCGCAAACGGCAATCTATTTAAAATCCATCAATAAAAGGAGTCCACATTTTATCCCTCGCAAGACTTGTCGAGTCCTTAACATGTAGAGCAGTCCCATCACATTAGTCCAAACTTTCCCGCACCTTAAATGTGAGTCGCGGAGGGCGCCACCTCCACTGTCCACTCCACGGAGGTCGGAGGGTCGGTTCCCATTCAAGAAGCTGCCGAACCCGAGAACAAAGGGACTCCATCCCGTATTTCACTTAATGTTTATTGCCAAACAAGAGCTTTTTTCTATTCCACATTCGTACACAACTTGAATACTCCTCACTTAGGTGTTGATTATATAACTGTTCCTCTTTAATGCAGCAATTTATAATCGGTCGCTTTTATTTTTAATTCTCTAACTACAATATTGTTGCCTTTTAGGATAAATATGTTGAAAATATTACTAGATCTCTGATTAAAAGGAACGAAAACCAATCGCAATCTCGTTTGAGGATGATTAACATTGAAAGGCGATACAGATGCAGATATGATTTATTCAATGTAAATATACTGAGTAGCTTCTTGTTGCTAATGATTTCAATCCACATAGTAATGCCAAAGTGTGGTTTATGATGCTTAGCGTGTGCAGTGCGACTTCCACGGTCGTTTGTTCAAGTTTTGTTGAACATATTCTTCTGTCAGCACATGTATGAGCGTCGACAAAACTATGGTGAAATGCGGTCCCGAAACACGCGTTTTTCTCTCATTTGTGTAGATATTTCTCGTCCGTGTACGCGAAACCGAGATAGCGGACCGACATTACGAGTTTCACTTCGTATTCAAAATGCACAGTTCCCAGTATTCTCATTCATTGCGATCGATTAACATAATTATTTAGCATCGGGCGCGGAAACGCCGGTTAAAATTGCATCTCGATTGATACTCGTTTTAAGATTTATGTAAAACCTGCACGTCTCGCCCGTAGAATACCTAAATGAAATGTTTAAAAGGCGCAGATAGCGGCGGAGGCCTTTCGTCGTCGTCGCGTTCTCTTTGTTAGATAATAACTCTGTAACGACTCTCGGCACACGTTCAGAGTGATTTCGAAGCGAACCTTTTTTTCAATCAAACCCGATATCGGAATTCGCGCATCGGTTAGCCGAACCCGTCGTTCCCCTTTCCCAAAAAAAATTAAACAGCTTTTAAACGTGCATCGCGCTCGCTGCACTCGGCGAGAGCGTTGGAAAAAAAATCATCTCAGGTAATCGAAATAATGGCGAGGTCGCGCGAAAAAAATTCACTAAGGGCGGAAAAGAAACGGATTCGTACAAAAAAGTCCCAAAATTTTTAATTCGCCGTTCGCGGGGAGAGGTGGAGCGGGGGGTGGGGGGAGCGGGGCGGCGACGGGCGCGCGCCTTCAGGCTGCAGTGTGGCTGCGAGCGCCGAGCCGTAAGCACGTATCGTCTCTACGTCCGTCGGGGACCCGCTCGCGATTACAAACACGTCGCTCGCGAACGCTGCAAGTTGCACAGATGAGCATGGTGCTGTCCGCGTGCGTGCGAGCCTCCGCGCGGCCCTACTGCTCGTCCTACCGTGAGTGATTCTACTTTATCAAACTTGGCGCCTTTAACCAATTTCCAATGTTTACTAAGCGGATACGACTGTTTTTTATAAACAAAACTATATACCTAGTTAGTTTTATTATACACAAATCATATGTGACAGTTCCGTGGTCATATTGTACTGCGGGTTTATATTATTTTAAATATTTCTTTTGCAAAAGTATTAACCGTTATTTGTTTATGTTTTCTGTGTGGACATTTGTTTAAAATTTGTTTTCTGTAATTTGTTTAAATTTTTTTACAACAAAACAAAAAGTGTGAGTCCCTTTGACGTAAACCCTCTCCTTTTTATTTGGCAATCAATTAATTGCTGATTCAATTAAAACATGCAACCTCATTATCATAATTCATGTTGTATTATGACTCGTTTTAATATTCTCATTTTAATGCATAAATTAAAATTCCAATCACGCTTCGTTTACTAATATACAAAAACTTGTATTCAAATTAAGTGTCGTTAATATTTGCTTAAGATTATGCTCTATATTCCGCATTTAGTCAGCCGCTTATTCGATACTTTTTATTGATTTAAACATTAATATCGATTATTAAAATTAGCGTATTTGCGTTAGTAATTTAGCAGTAATTAGTTAACGTAAATAGAAACTTATGCAGAAATCCAACTGTACAGTTTTGACTATAGGACCTATGAAATCGTAAAAAAAACGAATAGTTACGAGAGGAGTTAGTTTCTAGGCGCTCTTTCGTTATAATAAAAATATTTGCTCAAATAAATAAATTAATTTTGCACAAATTACTAATGAATAATAAATAGCGCATAGAATACGCAACTATGTATATAATAACAATTACTCAAGAACAGATAAGCATTTCTTTACGCTCGTTACATAAACATATGGCCCAATCAGGATTTGAAGCCAAGACTTTTGGTGCAGTAGATAGGATTAAATCCAGATTTTAACGATAATGCTAGAGAAGACGATATATCATAAAACCCGCCTACTTCCTTACTTCCAAATGCTTATTTCATATAATAATAATAATATTTCTAACATTCACACCAATTACCTTAGCCCAAAGTAAGCACTGTAAGGCTTGCTTTATGGATACTAGGGTAACGGATAGACATACATATATTATACATAGATATGTAATAATTACAGAAATATATATAAATACCCATGACTCAGGCACAAATGCTCGTATTCACAACAGAAACAACTGCTCCATCCGGGACTCGAACCCAGGACCGTCAGTTGGAAAGGCAGGATCGCTACCGTTTCATCAAACGTTCGTCAACATTAAGACCGATCTCAAATTGAAACATGCTAACGTAAATCCGTAGATAAATGCAACATTGCACAATCCTCTGCTTCTTTTTTTATAAAATCGTCGCAAAAAAGAGACAAACGCAGTTTTTTAAACGCAAAAAAATATTTGATCCGCGTTAATATTATTCCTCCGCCTGTACCCTTTTTGTGAATAGCAAATGGATGCAATAAAAACGCAGAGCCGCGATGACGTTTCAATAATGGCAACTCCCGCGCACAATGCGCGGCGCTTTTTATCAAATTCGGCTTTTTAAAAAATGTTATATCGTTAAAAATAAAAGTCCTAAGTAGGGAGGGTGTTTTACTTATATACTTGTAATGTTAATAATATTAAGTGTTATTCTCGCTATCACAAACTGCGTTTTACTTGTTCTGAACATTATTAATGACATGACGGGTTGTATGGTCTGTTAACCATACATAAACGGATTGTAACCGATAGTTGCTAATTGCTAGATAATTCCGAAACTGTCCCGAAAATAGTTAAAGGAGATAAAATGATAGAAATATGTTATTTTAACGAGTAATTTAGTGCTACTGATTTATATTGCACTTAAATACATATTAGATAACACACAGCGCTTACGCCGACGCGACGTTTGCAAATTAGGTTAACATATGAAAATTTACTGGTTTGCTCGTACACGGGTTTATTTCATAAAAGCAGTTATTGTTCAAATAGGAAAAAATTACTTTAATTATTAAGACAAGTAACATCATTATTTCAAACAAAGCGCTGATTCATTTTATTGTCATTAGAATTAGAATCAAAATTATAAAGAAAAAGTATTCTATTTTTATTTATTTTTTATTTTAGATACAGTAATAGCTCTACAAACTTTGAACATAACGCATACAATAACATTAAAACTTAAACGTATGTAAGCTTGGAAGCAATAACATTTGCCTTCAATATTGATCTATAACAGTGGATTAAACAAACCTTAACTTTAATAATTTAAGTGTTGTTTTAATTATTCAAACAATATATAAACAAAACAACAATTAATTTACTAAAGTAAATATGTATAAGATAAAATATGACACCACTGCGTGATCACGCATAATAAACGAATAATAATATTTTTTACGATCTCCTTCGCTTCACTCGTAAATGTATATTGTGCTCGGATTAGGCGACAGGTACCGCCGCCCGGTCCCACGCACTCGCGGATTCACATCCCTTTCAACACTGCAAATAAACTCTGTCAATCAAACTTAACAATATTCTTAAAAGTATTTCTTTAAAATGGATTATCTGCTCGTAAGCCCTTCGTAGCACCTCGTAGCATTACCGTAGCAAACATTTTTATATAATATTTTAAGTAAAACAATTATTCGATAAAAGTAATTATTTTGTTTCGAGTGGGTCCACGTTAGGAGTACATCGGCGAGGATTGGACTAGGTCCGCTCGGACAAAAGCTGACATGGTTATGGACTTTTTAAATTGTATAAAGATGTGAAGTACCAATCGTGTCCATAAAGTTTAATTTAAACAATAAATTAATATAAATATTCAATGTTGTAACTACGAGGCGTTTATTCTTTGAAGATTTCTATGTGAAGTTAATTAAACGTTACATACCTTTTTTATTACAAAAAGTGGACTCTACTATAATTCTTTATAGTTTGTCCACGTTTTTTCTTATTATATGTAGGTTTTTTTAACGTTAAGATCTATAATTAGCATGTTATTATTTTAACAATATTTTTAAAAAATGCAGAACCAATTCTGCACATGCTTTTATAGCTTGCAACCTAAACCGATAATCTGGTATATGATAGTCAAGGCACAGATGAAGGTACGAAACATATAAACACTTTTTTATAATATTAAAACTAAATTTTCAGGCACTTTGTAAATGAATAGCAGTGTGGGCCGGAGGTGTCGAAGCACCGTCGTCTCAGTTACCGCCCGATCCGATTAATTGGCTAAGCTCATTACCGCCGCCCGATACTTGTCATTCAAATTAACCCAATTTAATTAAGCAAGCACAGCCACCTCAAAGTCTTCCCTTAATCCCCGATAACGCGCCGCGGGGCCATGTTCCCTGATTATTGGATGAATGTATTACGCCACCGAAAATCTACGTAAACCTTTTAGTTAGACTACGGTCAGTGCGATCTGCATCTGAATAAAGAAGTATAGTGCATTTTATTGTACATCATCTCAGGATCTTGGTGACTATTTCTCAATTGATTCTTTTTCAATTTTATGCACTGTATTTGTCGTTACATCTTTTCTGACGATGGAACTACTTGCTGATATAAACACGATTACAGGTGTTGTTGGAATTTAATTAAACTTCTTATGCGAAACACTACCTCTGCATATAAAGGAGAGCTTAAAGCTCCCGTCATCTGTGTAACTTAGCAAACCTCCAGAGGCGAAACATTTATAAATAATTGAAGTAATCTGATGTATAAAAGATTAATTGGTTTAATTTTGTTAGTTGTGTTGACTTTTTAGTCCTAACGTATGTTTTGTTTGTTCCAGAAGAGTCCGGCGAGCTCATCAAATCGCCATCGCCGCCGCCCAGCCATGGTGTGTATATAAATTTTATAAAATAAATGTTTAATTTTGTTTACTGTAAATTTTTAATCTTACTTGTTACTTGGAACAAATAATCGGTTATCATAGATTAGAAATATGTTAATATAACATTCGTTTAGTTTTAATCCAAAATTATAATCTTCACTACAAGTTACCGTTTAATTCATGAAATGGAATAAAAACAAAATCCATAATCATGAATGAAAAAAACCTTCAACTAAATTGTAACTTCCCTTCGATATTTAATCAATTTGATTTGTACTTTGCAAATTATTTCCACAGGTCTTTTTGTCTGAAACAGAACAAAATTATTTAAAAAAAAAACATATTTTAGCAATTACTTTGTGTTAATGTTCTTTTATAAAAAAAAAATAATTATAATTTTATTCATTAAAAACATTTGTAAAAGAAACACAGCTCTACAAAAACATTAACGTTGAAAATATAGTTTTATTTTTTTGTAAATCGTGTCCCGAGCCTCTTGGATGTCTTTACATTAACACCCATTCACAAATAGCGACATGAGTTAACACATAATGTTCACTTTCAACATCGAGCAGGTACATAGAAGGGCACGAGGTGCGCTTGCGCCGGCGCACGAGCTAACCCTTTCTCGCTTACCCCATTGCACAATGGGTACGAACCTGCAATCTTCCCGACTCCCTCCCGCGGTCTTGTTTAATACGAAACGATTTATTTCACTTCTAAGTATCAACCCCTTCTATCTGTCAAAACGTCCATAGCACGTGTCGCTGATAAATATCTTAAAAAGTTTAATTTAGAGATTCCTTTATTATGCTATTATGTATTGGATTCCCGAAACATCTACTCATGGGAAACGATATATATGCATTTTGGAACCTTATTTAATTATTAAAAAGTAACAAGATATTAAAATGATTAATCAATATTACTTGCAATGTTGAAGGTAATTAGCGTTCAACATGTAAATTTCGAAGCCACAGACTAGTCGCCCGTAAAGCGAAAGGTCGTGGGTTCGAATTCCACCTGAGGGCTTGAAGGCGTAGTTGGTTTTTTTTACATGCGTGTTTTTATCTTATAGAAATATAATGTTGTGAATACAAAAAATAAGATGAAATATTTTTTTAATCAATTATCAATAAGTTACGATAAATTAATTAAACAGTAATTTGCTATCCCTTAATTTATTAGAAACAAAATAAAATAAATTGTGTCAAGTCGATGAAAGCGTATATATGTAATAGGGAAGTATGTAACTGTTATACTTTACAGCAATTGGAAGTCTCAAGATCCTGACTGCAATGAATCATAAAATTGCATATTTTCATTTGATGAAAACTTGAATTAAAAATCGCAAATCGATGCTTTGAAAAGTCGTATATGCAATATAAATGCCTTAGCCATCTTTTGATCGCTGCTCCATTTAAGAAGTCGAATCGTCATGATTAAATATTAATTATGCGCAAAAACCGTAAAAAAGTTGTTTAATTTTAAAGTGTAATTTGCGCGGAAGTTTGTCGCAATTAATTCCTGCTTTAAAAACTTAAGATGAAATCACACCAACAAACTTGCATATTATAATTTAATGCAGTAATTACTTTTCTATGGGAAATATTGCATGGGGCGGTACATCAAAAACTACATTGTTGAAATTCGAAAGAACTCTACAAATAATAATGTAAGTGATGCAGTTTAAATGTCTCTAACGTCCCACAACTGAATTGCATAAAGAACTCTATATCTAAAAAATTAGACAGTCGGTTAAACAGTTAATTAATTATTTAAAGTCTATTTTAAGACAATACAAAGTCAGCCGCGTATACTATGCCGAAAATGATATAATGGTCCAATAGTTCCAGCTTTATAAAACTACCTTTGCACATGCTTTATAACATTTTTCGTGCCCATTTTTATATATTCGCATAAGGAAACGCGTCACCTACATCATAACACAAAGCTTATGCAAAGCGACACTCCGAAATTATCAAATGAACGCTGAATATGATAAATTTTATATAAATGGGAAGTTTTTTATTCATGATATTTTTAAAGGTTTATTAAATACATAGGTTTATATATACACACAACATATATTTATCAGGAACATACATAAGTATCTATATTTATCGTATATAGACTAAGATATCTAAAAAGTAAATAAAATGTATAAAACAGGTGTCTTACATTTTATGTTTTCGGTGTAATGGTGAGTTGTGGCAGTTCGATCAGATCTTTTTGCATATAGAATGCCGATTTATTTACAAACTTCGATACCAGTTTTTCTTGTTTTTCACTTTTATTTAGACATATTGGTTCGTTCGTTGGTCGGTCGTTGCTTGATAATGTACCTACAACAATAATAGGATAAGAATCAGTGTTATAAACTAGAGAAAGATTTTTCGTTCGTGTACCTAACTGCCTGTAGAGAATACGATGTTAGGATACCCTGTCTGTGTCTTACGTAAATAACTTAGTTTCCCGTCGTGTTGTAAAAATTCTTAAATGTTAATAAATGTATATATTTACACGTCGTTTGTAGCATATAAAATATAGACAGAAATAATAACAATTTAAAACTATCAAAAATCATTTTGTAATTGTAAACTTAAAGATTAGTCTTTTGTCACATTATAATCAAAACTAACATATGCCCGTAGAATTATTTAGGAGATATTAGCAGACGACTTAAGCCTCAAAATGATTGCCAAGTTAATATGTTGAAACATACGCCGAGATTTTTTTTTAAATCTAATCAAATCATTTTATTCTACAAGTAATATGGTAAAATCAACAGATGTTAATACAGATAATCATGAACCGCTACATATCACACCCAATATTTGGCAAGCAGAATTTGTAAAAGCTTCTTTTAAATACACCATCTAAATTTTAAAAGTTACTTTAAACCCTCATTTTCAATTTCTTTATAATTCATTCTCAATATCATAACATTTCATTCGAAATAAATTTAGATGTCTTTACAGCATAGTCTAGGTACTCTGCATTGTAATGTTACGGAGAAAACAAACGAAAAAAGGACACTTTTCAGATCATTTCGATAAAGTCTAATTTGCGTTTTTACAGAAAACTTAAGCAGATGATATTTTAGTAAGGTTTAATTCAAATCACCAGTCTATGGATATTTAATATAGATTTAGCTAACAGTTGTATACCGCACTTTAAAAATCTAAAAGTTTTGACATTAACCCCACTATGTATATTAGAAATTTGCAAGTTCGTCAAAATAACATTCACTTATTCCCACAAGTAAAAGACAGCTACACCGGAAGAGTGAACTAAGACATGAAAACCATTTAGCCTTACCGCAATCTCATCTAAAACTCCATATCGCGAACACAAGTAAACGCCATAAAAAATTATAATAAACTTCCAAAATTTATTCAAAGTGAAAGGACTGATAAATTAATTATAAGAAAATCAAAGGAGTATTTGCTGGAAAGCTGTTTCTACACTATGCAGGAGTTTTTTGAGTGTTGTTAATGGTAATTAAAGAAAAAACCTATATAAATTGAAAAAAAATGTACCAAATTATTTTTTATAAATTATTTTAACTTTAAACATTATAGTACCCTAATGGAATTCATGATGATACTTCTGTTAATATTACCGCCATATAAAACTGATGAAACAATAAACGTATTTGAATTTAGTGAAGACTGAATGTGAGTCCAAGAAGCCTAAAAGACTTTTGACTAAAAACCATTTCAAATGCTACCTTTTACATCGCATCGGGACGCACAAGAAACCTCCAATTCGACGAATTCGATTTCTTTTATCATCTCTTTGATGTCTCAATTGCTTTGGTGAACCGCGCTTAAAATAACTCTCGTGGCTCCATCCTTAAGCATAACATTTGTTTTACATACAAAAATGACCCTTATGCCATTTAAAAAATAAGGTTTTATCTAAATTTTAAAATCCTAAAGATATTTGTTGCGATGTAGGCTTTTACTGCACTTTTTTAAGATATAGATAAAAGATATTTCTTAATTCAACGAACAGTCTATTTAGTTTAGAATAAAATAAATTTAATTTTCGGTATAGGCACTAAAAATGTGAAAATATAGTGTGGAAGGGACGCGATCGAATTCTGTTGGTTTAAGTATACAGTATATTTAAACCAACAGGATTAGACCTTTTCATGCTGAAAAATAGTTTTCAGTCTTTCTGCAATATTTAACAGGATATCAAATAAAACAACAGTTATACGGATTTTGCGCATTATATATTTTTTATTTAATCCTGACGTTTCGACTCTTCTACAGGAGCCGTGATTACAAGATGACTAAGGCAATGGTAGTCATATATTTTTTAATATCTCCACATAATTTTTATCTGGCACGTTCCTAACTGTAAAATTTTTATATAAATCAAATTGTTTTATTTATATTTTTTTAAATTATTAAATTCTCACTACGATTACATTGCACGCTACTGAGTCTACCACCAGTTCGGAAATTGGAACGCCCTTCCGAGAAGAACTGGTGAAAGAAACTCGGGCACGGTGACCGAACTCGGAATATAAAAACATTAACAGTGAGGAGGAAAATATTGTGAAGGTAGTAGAAAATATATGACGACCACTGTCATATATTTGTGAGCACGGCTGCTGTAAAGTAGTCGAAACGTCAGGATTAAATATAAAATAAACTATGCGCAAAATCCGTAAAAAAGCTGTTTTATTAAAATGTGTAATATGCGCGGAAGTTTAAGACTAAATGGGATGTTAAAATTAAAAAAATGACTAGCTCATAATTGTAGGTTAGACTGTGTTGTATCCGACTGATAAGGGAGCTCAGACGTTTTACAAATTGTTATTGTATATTCTTCGATTATTGACTGTAATCGTAGGAATCTTTTTGGTTTAAAAGATAAAGTTTATTTTGTTAATTTTATCATGGTAAATACCAATACCATCTTTATCAGTTGTGAGATTTTAATATTTTAAATACAGACTGGTTCATAAATCAGACTTTTATGAAATAAAATGCTCACTGTTATAAATGACGTTGACAGTCGGTATTGATTTTATTATTTTGTTACACTAGATTTCCTTCCGAAACCTCAAAGTATATCATTTAGCAGTTTCGAGATAACAATAAGAATATTCTTCTTTAGATATCAATCAGATTCTAAAATGGAGATAAATAAATGAATGGACCTACTTAAAGTATGTTCCTTTGAATAATCTAAACATTTTTAACCTACCACAACTCATACAGGAAGTTTTTTACAGAAGATCCAAAAAATACAGAAGATACGTCCGTTTTTAACAGAAATAAACATTTTCAAAAATATATGCCGTTACCGTGCGTAGTCAAAACCGTACTAGTTTGCGTTTCATGCCAACTACAACAAATAGAAATCGTAAAAAATAAAAGTAATGAAAATTATTAACAAAACAACTTTTTTACGGATTTTACGCATTATTTATTTTTTATTTAATCCTGCCGTTTTGACTTCTTTCCAGGAGGTATAATCCTCCTTCTGTGATCCGAAAATATATGACGACTATTGCTTTCACAATATTTTGATCGGGCACGTTACTGTTAAAAAAAATCTAAAGGTGGTACAAAAGATATAACGGTCATTGCCTTAGTCATCCTGTGATCACGGCTCCCGTAAAGGAGTCGAAACGTCAGGATTAAAAATGTAATAAATTATGTGCAAAATCCGTAAGTTGTTGAAGTAAATTCTAAAAAAAGTTGTTTTACTAAATGCGTAATGTGCGCAGAAGTGTAAGAACTGAATAAGTTATAAAATGAAATAAAAGCATAGTCCGAAATTAAATTGTAGCGACTCACAAGGTCCTTTTAAGTTCGTTTATGTTTTAACCATGCGTCCTGCGTGCCGGAACTCCTCCGAGCGGTCGCATTTGCATTCAATTTCCGGTGGCTGCATCGCATTTTCCGGTCTACCCACTGAAAACCACCCCTGCTCCTCACTAATGTTAAACAAGCTCCGTTTTGTGCAACGCGTTCACCGGCATCGCAATGAGGTGCAAATATTTACATTTCTATAGGAAATCTCAAAAACATTGGCGAATCGTATAACATTAAGTGCATACGTTTGGTTAGGTCTAATATATTTTGTGAACACTAGTTTACAATACTAATATTTTTTTAAACTTTATATTAAACCACAACTGGAAGGAAACGTGTATTTGAATAAAATACACTTTTTGTGGTATTTGCGCATAATTTATTTTATATTTAATCCTGATGTTTCGACTCCCTTACGGGAGCCGTGATCACAGGATGATGTCATCCTATAATGTACGCGGAAGAGTAAGAATGTCTTCAGATAATTATTAATACTTTGATAATTTTACTAATAATCTGTATGAGAAATGTAGAAGGTTCAAAAAAACAGTACTTTTAGATTTGAAATTTATTAGTGCATAAATGTTTTGCGGAAATTGTGAAATTAATGCTTACAAAAGAGTTGAGATATACTAGTCACCCACAAAAGAAAACAAAACATTAAAACTGTGCTAAATTAATAGTTAATAAATCCAATACACTGACATTAATATTTTTCTGCTGCTTTTTTATTTATTTGTGTGTGTGTGTGTGTTTGTGTGTATTGTGTGTTTTACAATACACCCAATGTCGATATTCAGCTACGTTTTGTATAAAGATTTAATCAAATATTGATTTAATTAATAATCATATACAGATACATGGACCAAAAAGCTACTTGTCTAGGTGGACATGACGCGTTCAAAGTTTTTAAGCCTTTGTCAGACCGTCAAATGACAAAGACCTATCTTTAAATCACCTCATAGTTAAATATCGATAGCAAATAAATATTCAGTCGAGAATTAAATTTCTTTACAGTTACATCGATACAATAACAACAGTGTTGCTTATGTAATGACAATCCTTACTAATATTATAAATCGGAAAGTGAGTTTGTTTGTTTGTTCCGCTTTCACGCCGTAACTACTGAACCGATTGTTTTGAAATTTTGCAGACGTAAAGATAAAAGTCCGGATTAAATAATAGGGTACTTTTTATCCTGGAAAAAATTGATATTCCCGAGGAAAAACAAAAATATTGTTTGCCTGATGGATGGATTGTAGATGGCGCTGTGTGTCGTTTAAAACAACGTAAAATATTGCAAACGAATATAAACATGTAAATTTAGAAGCTAAATGATACGATAATGAATCCCCGAAAATGAGGAATTCCCGAGGGATGACGTACAATTGGTTTTATCGTCTAAACTGTTTTTTTTTTACATCTACTTATATGTTGCAAACGAATATGAACATGTAAATTTTGAAGCTAAATGATACGAAAATGAATCCCCGAAAATGAGGAATTCTCGAGGGATGACGTACAATTTGTTTTATCGTCTAAATTGTTTTTGTTACATCTACTTATCCTGAAATCACTAAAGTCAACGAATTACTAATTGGTATAAGTATTACTTACGTTATTTAGTTCTTGAGGTATGCGATAGATGGCGCTGGGTGTTTTTTTAAAACATGGTAACGATGTGTTTTTTAAAATCCATAAGAAGTGGAATGATAGCTTACGCTATTTAGTTCTTGAGGTATGCGATAGATGGCGCTGGGTGTTTTTTAAAACATGGTAACGATGTGTTTTTTAAAATACGTAAGAAGTGGAATGATAGCTTTCGCTATTTAGTTCTAGAGGTTTGCGAAAGATGGCGCTGGGTGTTTTTTAAAACGTGGTAAGGAAGTGTTTTTTTAAGATACGTAAGAAGTGGAATGAATTATATAAATTTTGTATCCAACGTTACATCGCGCTTCTTAGATTTTTCCGTGGGAATGAGAAGTTTTCTTATAGTTGTGCTTTATACCGCAATATAACCGAATTCTACGCGGGCGAAGCCGCGGGCGGAAAGCTAGTAGTATTATAACCCGATCGTCCTTTCTACAGACAACGCTAGTTTTTACGTTAATTTTGTTCTTAATTGCTGCATTAAAAAAAAGAGAAAAATAAAATATGCCGGTAGCTTGGTGATCCTGTGAAGCTACTTGAACGGGTTTGTAAGATAGGGTGATCTTCGTTTTTCTTTGGATTATTTGCTTTGGATTATTAACTGAAAGAGATCGTTCGAGTTTTTCATTAGAACTAGAAATTTCAAATCGTATTTAAAGTTAACACTTGCATTGTTTGTTCCAAGTTACTTTAGAAAAATATCTAGCTTCTGCAAAAACAAGCAAGTTCCTTCGCCCGCCCGGAAATAAATGCAGATATGTAGCCGTCCGTCGTGGTGTCTGCGGTGTTTGCATTCGTTTTTTTTTGGAGAGTCAAATTAGATATTTTTGTTTTATAAATGGATATAGACTTCCGCCAAGTGCCGCCTGATTCTATCAAATAATTATGCGACAGTGATATAGCATTTATCATTGAATGCAATCGAAATTTGTATATAATCGTCTTTCACGATCAATTGAATACAAATTTAAATTACATTATTTCATTATTTTTATTGTCTGTTATTTAAGGATTTAACTGCTATATTTATATAACTAAAGGAATTATTATAAAAAAGAAAATCAATCACCCTTCGATGTCCGGCGAGTATTCTTTCGTTCAATCGAAAGACCTTAACAGGCTCGTCGAATGTTCCCAAGTATTTTTTGACGTGACGCCAACAACATCTCTTCATGTTCTACGTACTACTAATTACAACTTCAAATACTTTTACAATTACCGAACAATCAATGAAGAAGAAACATCTATGTACTATAATTATTATATTTTATTGCTATTTAAGTTAAGCCTTCTTGCCTGAGTAGCGACTGGACCGTCGTCTGAGAAAGTCTGCCTTTACCGATACACTATTTCGCAGCCAGTGCTCTACATAGTCTATGTGGGATACAAACCGTAATGCGCCCGATGTAGTGAGATGTGCTTCTATCCACAGACGGGTCGGCGAGCGGCGAGGGTGAGGGCGAGCTGAGCGGCGACGAGCGGCCTCCGTCGCCTCCGCGAGCCCCCTCCGCACCGCTGCCTCTACCACACGCACCGCACGCCGCACACGCCGCCGCAACCGCCGCCGTCTTCGTAAGCTCAACTAGCCTTACTGATCATCATTGCTTCTACTGTTCTTTGTGGCCCTAGTCTGCCATATTGGTTTACCC
This sequence comes from Calamotropha paludella, assembly GCA_927399485.1. Taxonomy (NCBI): domain Eukaryota; kingdom Metazoa; phylum Arthropoda; class Insecta; order Lepidoptera; family Crambidae; genus Calamotropha; species Calamotropha paludella. The sequence goes on along the minus strand of OV656806.1, from coordinate 77,794 downwards.
TTTCTTGGTTGCTATTCCTACCTGTCGCACTAAGCGCTCCTCAACATCTTTTATAACGCGCACAGCAAAGGTGTGGAACTTCCTCCCTGCGTCTGTATTACTGAGTACTTATAACCCCTTCATTTTCTAGGCCAGGGTGAATAGGCACTTTCTGGGTTAGCTCGTTCCATCGTGGATCCTGTCTTGGCAGGATTATATAAAAAATTAAAATTAAGGATTATTAGATTTTAGAATGATTTGCGGTAGTAAAATCAACAAGAAGACCAAAAACCATTCACACTTTTATTGGGTCTGTCGAATATTAGATATGTCACATATTAGGAACACAACGATAGTAAATAGTAAGGAGAATAAATATTAGGATATACAAGAGTCACCCTAGCTGCACCTAGTCTTCGGCTTTTTAATTTCAGCTAACTTCTCACTCGATAAGATTTATTTTCTTATAAAACAGTTGCCATCGGTACGAATTGAAGAGTTTCTAAATTTAAAATACTACTATCAAACTTCTCATTATGATACAACAAATGTCATATACAATCTTCGACGTGTACCGTGTATAAATATAGCGAACCATTTCTAGTTGGGGTAACGCTGTGCTGCGGTTTATGATCTGCCGTGGTATTCAATTGTCCCTAAAAAGTAAAATGGAGTTTCTCTGAACAACGAAGCAATATATTATAGCTGATGTTAACTCGAACAATTCTGATCGAATCGAAACTGGCAAAGTAGCGAAAAATTCAAAAAGTCCAGAAAAATAACAAAATATTCATATTAATTGACACACATGGGTGCTAAACATAAACCGTATAATTACATAAAAATGGTTTTCCATCATTTTAATCTGGTCACTGCTATAGTTTCATATGCATTGTTAATATATTGTAGATTATTTTTGTGCTCGGCAACACGCCATGCTTTCAGTTTAGGTATCTGGCTAGGTGACAATTATTTATGTAGAGTCATTTACGAATCAAGTTTAATTTAATAAACAGTTATTATTTATTTCCACTGATTTGACGCTACGCAGTCAGAATGCGTAGCGGAAGTTGCGATTCCGCACAGTTCATGGACCCTAATTGATCTAGTTTAATCCGTTCGATTTAACGTCACGCAGATTAACTCCTAAGGTGTGGCGAATGTTCTTTGCTTCAAGTGGCGATTCATCAAAGTGTCATGCAGGATTTTGTGCTGAGTACGTCTGTTTTATTTCAGAGTGCAGCGGGCGCTGGCAATGCCCTGGCGCAGCTACAGCATCTGCTCCTCACGCAGCACGGGGCGCATTCCTTGTTGTTGCACACGCAGGTACAATCAGTTTTGATAGAGTCAATAATGTTAACTTTAACTATATACTATAAATCACCAGAGTTAATTCAACCTGGATGGTGCGCCTCCCGCAGGTGCAGCAGGCTGTGGCGCAGGCGGCGGCGCAGCAGCTGCAGCAACTCCAGGCCCGAGCTGTAAACGCCCCTCCTCCCCCCGCTACCGGTATATACACACAATATACTGCTGTATTATTTCTATTTATTTTACCAGATTGTATAAACAATAAAGAGTATACATTCTGGACGGCCACGTTGCCAATAGTCAATTTATTATATTTTGTGTTTTCAATCGACCAGACTTAGATCATTTCCTTTTTTGATATTGTTTCGCCGCAAAGTAGATCAAAGTGTAACATTTTTCGCTCTTTCCAATTAACAAATCTCGTGCGCTCGCAAAGAAGAGACTAATAGCGTTAGTATTGCAGACGGGCGCTCCCCTTCCCCGCGGCGCACACCCCCCGGCGCGGGCGCCTTCCTGACTCCGCTGACGCCGGGCTCGGGGCGCGCGCGGTCCCCCCACCACGCGCACGCGCACACGCCGCTGCATGCGCACGCGCACAAACCGCGCGCGCTCGAGCCGGCCGCCGACGATACTGCCGATCTCGAGGAGCTCGAGCACTTCGCCAAGACCTTCAAGCAGCGCCGCATAAAACTTGGTGAGCGCCGCCACCCTCGCATCACCTTCGTCCAGCCCGATCGGTCCGAGGTCGATCACGTCTCACGCTCCCTCCGCTTTCGCAGGTTTCACGCAAGGCGACGTCGGCCTCGCGATGGGTAAGCTGTACGGGAACGACTTCTCGCAGACGACGATATCGCGATTCGAGGCGCTGAACCTGAGCTTCAAGAACATGTGCAAGCTGAAGCCGCTGCTGCAGAAGTGGCTGGAGGACGCGGACTCGTCCTTGGCGGGCGGAGTGGCGGGCGCGGGCGGCGCGGCGCTGGGCGCGGGGCTGGCGGAGGCGGTCGGCCGCCGCCGCAAGAAGCGTACCTCCATCGAGTCGGGCGTGCGCGTCGCGCTCGAGAAGGCCTTCGTGCACAACCCCAAGCCCACCAGCGAGGAGATCGCCGCGCTAGCCGACGCGCTCTGCATGGAGAAGGAGGTGGTCCGCGTCTGGTTTTGCAACCGGCGGCAAAAGGTGAGGGCTCGCGCGCGTGCCTCCGCCGCCCCCTTCACTACCCACTCGCCGCTAACGTGTTGGTTTCGCTCGGTGCAGGAGAAGCGCATCAACCCGCCGGCGGGCGAGGCGGCCGGCGTGGGGCTGCCGCCGCTGCACCCGCACGCGCACGCGCTGCCCGCGCATTCGCAGGCCCAGGCCCACGCGCAGGCTCACGCTCACGCTCAGGCCCAGGCCCAAGCCCACGCCCAGGCCCATGCGCACGCGCTGCACGCCGCGGCGCTGCAGCCGCTGGCGCTGCTGGCGCGCCCGCCGCCGCGCGACTGACGCGCGCGCTCACATATCGCCCTGTAAATAGCCGACGCATCGCAATAACAGTGTACAGACTAGTTCGTTAGTGTATATAGGTGTATATGCGGGGGGCCACCCCGGCCCCCGTGTCTGTAAATTAGCGAGTAAGTTTATATTATTACGTGAATTTTTATTTATATCCGTTGGTCGACGGACGCGCCCCGTGCTCGGGCCCCGGGAAGCTCGCCCGCGGACCGTCTCGTCCGCGCCGGCTCGCGCCGATCTGCACCGGCCAGCTTAGGTGGCGACGCACCCGATCTAAACTCACCCACAATATTATGTTCCCATTGGTCGGTCACAGTTTCGATCCAAACTCACAAAACAATTCCTATAATAATAAAACTGACAAAACTGAGTATTGAGTATTAATTAGGATTAGTTGGAACTGCGACCAGAGTTCTATTTGGTGAGCTACCACCTAAGCCGCCCAACGCGGATGCGTGGATCCGCGCGAACCGCCTGCGGTGTACAGAGCTCATATCAGTTAGCGCATGACGCGTATGTGAGGTGGATGTGTAGAAAACTATCTATATGTTAAAAAATAAAACAATAGAGACTATATAACTGGGTGTGTGTTTCATTTATTTTATTGAAATATTCCAGAGATACATCCTCGAATGTTTAATCCATTATCGAACTCTTTAAGAAGATCTGAAAAGAAAGAATTGTTTAACCTAAATGACCGCTCCATTTATATGCTTCACGACGAGAGTCTGCCCGTAATAAAAAGACTATAATAGTATGTTGACTCTCGTACTCTCATGATTGAATATTATAAGAATTTTAAAATCTTGTTATTTTCATCAGTATACTTAAACAAAATTTTATTCACGGACCCTTACGTTAACTTTTAACATCGAGTCTTAGGAATTGAGTAATAAAGTCCATATTTTTTTACGGCTACTTCAGGAGTACCTCTAGGCTCCATTCTAGGTCCTATATTATTTCTGATCTTCATAATTACAATTTAAAAGAAAATTTGTTCAAACAGTAAAATTAAGAAAGTATGCACTCGGTGGTCAGATATCTTGAATTAATGATTTACTTAATTTAATGCAAGTAAATGTCAGTTTATAAAATTTACAAGTTCGGGTCATCTTACCCAAGTTTCTATTCAAGACCTCGCCGTATTAATCAACGGCAATCTTGCATTCGTTTAATATGTTAATGTATTTACAATTTAACTTGTATAAGCGAATCCCGAAAACTGTAAAATTTTCGAAACGAATGCATTTCAAAACAGTACAATTTTATGCGCTCAGTTTTGTAATATTGTTCATGTGTTGAATTCTTAATATAATATGTTTGTATCATAATAATTATCACAATATAATTTGTTTTTTGAAAAACTCATAAATGGTGCATAGATTTTTTATTTAAAATGTTACTTGTCACTGTATGTTTCCTATGAAAATAAAATAAATAAATAAAATACGTAGACTTAAAAGTATTCAGCGCTTTTTAATTGTTTCTTTTTATTTATACAAAATTTGCTGATTCAAAGACATTGTTTGACCTCTTGTGGTAAACTCAAATGCTTGTAAGTGTTACGAGCAGTCCCAAATCCAAAGAATATTGATAAGATCCGAACACGAAGGTTTTTAGTGGTCGTAGTCACATCTGGGGGTTGAAGCTACATATACTTCTTGCCAGAGCGTGAAAACGGCTGGAGAGAAAGAGGGTAGACAGATAGAGTGTTAGAGTGATAGAAAAGAGAGAAAACGAAAAGAAAGTGACGTCGGGTTATTTCTTTATTTTTATTTAATTAACTTATTATAGCGGCCACACCACTTACAATAATTAATAATAATAGAAGTAATTTATTCAAATTGATAAAGAATGACATAAAATTGTGTTTTTTACCGTACCTTTGTACTTTGTAGGACATTCTTCTTACAGTAACTCTTCATTTCGTAATAAATAAATAATAAAAAAATACAACAAACGATAGCATCACACGTTTTTTTAGTGACATTTAGTAACTCGTTAATTACTCAATTGTTGTATTGAAATTTATATTTTACTTTTTATTTCGGTTTACCTGAAAATATGTTTTTTGTTTTTTTTTACTATAATTTACTTTCCATTTTTTATTAGATTCTTTTCAAATTTTTTCAGTTCGCATTTTAGTAAAAATTGCATTAGAAGATTTTGTTACAAACAAACGTACAAAATTATAAACATACAAATGAAGTTAATAAAAGCGTGTTAATATTTGCTTATCAGTGAGGTAATTTTATCAAGACAAAAATGATAGTATATACAGGATCTAAAATACTTCCTTCTACCAATACATAGAATCAATATTTGGGATGAACACAGGATACTATTATCCCGGTATTCACATGAATACAAGAAATACGCTAGTTTCCTGTTTAAATAATTTATATATATTAATTTGTACTGTTAGCATATTTAAATATTGTTGTAAATGATATCTGTATTAATTTAATGACAGTCACACCCTAGATCGCATCGTTGCTTAACATCAGGCGAGATAGTGGTCAAGCGCCTTTCTATCTTCTGTGAAAAAAAGCAGACTTTGTTCACTCGAACGTGGGAATCTCTGGAAATGCTGATCGTATTTGAAAAAATGTGTAATGATCAGAAAGAACGCTAAACGATCACAAGTTGGCGTGGGTGCGAAAGCTAGAAATAAATAATTAAATTTTATAACTGTTTGATTTTATACATTGCCTGTCGGAATTACAATGTGATATGATTTAAGTGATGATAACGCATTGCAAATAGCGCATTTTGGCATTAGCAAAATATTTAGTTCTTACACTTCAGCGCACATTACACCTCTGAATAAAAAAAAATACGGATTTTGCGCATAATTTACTTAATATTTAGTCCTGACGTTTCTGAGATGAGGATTGGAGCGTTCCATCTGCTTGGAATCCAATAACCAAACAATTAGGAACGTGTCCGATTTAAATATTTTGAAGGTACATAGTAGAAAATATATGACGACCATTGCCTTAGTTATCCTGTGATCACGGCTCCTGTAAAGGAATCGAAACGTCAGGATTGAATATAAATTATACGGAAAAACCGTAAAAAAGTTGTTTTATTCAAATGAGTAATGTGGGCGGAAGTGTACTTAATACTAAATTAATTTGTAAAACTACTCCAAATATCCAGACACACTTTCACATACCCTTTAGGAAAGCAAAAACTACGTTGCCACTTCTAAAAGGGGAAAAACCTTTATAATTAGAATATTAAATCAGCAGCATTTCTCCAATATGTAAATTTAAAAAAGCACTACCTTTCTTATTTGCTATTCCTACCAGTCATTTTTATACTAACACCTATTCACAAGTGAATAGGTATTTTTTAGGCAAGCGCGTCACATCCTAGATCGCATCGTCGCTTGCCATCAGGCAAGATAGCGGTCAAGCGCTTACTTATTTACAATAAAAATAAAAAAAAATACTTTTTACTCATACATCTATTCTAAAGATAGGTATTTAAATATCTCTCTACAATGTTCGACGTGATGACGCCTCATGAATCGATGAACGGCTGCGTTCACGAAAAAGTGTAACGTTCCACCTGATTCCCATTGTCTACTACAACTGAATGTTAATTTATTCAAAAAAATAATCAATTAACTCCTTCTTTGTATTATACAAAATAATGATAATTCAGTGATAATAATTCAATTCAATTCATAAAAGTATGCAATTTTTTCATCAATGTTTTCTTATGACGCTATCACGTAAAATTATCGTCCATAAAATGACTTTGAAACAAATTCAAATTCAAATTTATTAATTGTAGATCACAGGTTACATTAAGTTGTTAAAATATGATTAGTACTATCCGTGTCTTACTTCGTAGAGTATACAATATATTTTATACTATTTGTCATGCTATACAAATACAAAAAAAAAATGTCAAAACAAACACTAACGAAACAAATTTAAATAATTAAAAACATTCAATGCTGTAAAAAAATAATAATAATTTAGGTTTTTGTGATTAAAAATTCAGATACACTGTAATAGCATTTTTGTAAGAGCATTTCGCGAAAGAGCAAGTCTCTTTTTAAAAATATTCATTTGATCAATGCAGCGTATCGATACAGGGATCTTATTAAAAATTCGTGAGGCGTTGCAAAAGAAACTCTTACTCATTAGTGCAGTTTTGCACGGAATTTGACGCAAATCATTTGGCTTACGAGAACATGTCCCAAAATTAAACAAATTCGGATTACTCTTAATAAAAACTGCAGTTTCGAAAATGTATAAACAGGCTAATGTCATTATATTATATTTTTTGAAATACGGCACACAAGACGTAGTTTTACGTAGATTAAACATAGCTCGAATACATCTCTTTTGAGCCCTAAAAGCGAATTCTTTGTTTATAGAATTTCCCCAGAAAATTAAACCATATCTTAACTTAGATGCAACGTAACCATGATACGCGGCTATTAGACCTTGTTCGTTAACTATTCTTCTAAGGTTGTACAATGCATAAGACGATTTGTATAGCTCTCTACAGATATGATCTACGTGAACATTCCACTTCATTTTACTGTCAATATGTAATCCTAAAAACTTAGCGCATTCAGTTTCATCAATTTTTTCTTGTAAATAATGAATATTTAATTTATTTACGTCAGAGCGTCTCTGATTAAATGTCATTACTTTAGTTTTGTTAAAGTTAATTTTAAGATTATTATAATTCAGCCATTGTATTATTGATGTCAAAGTATTGTTTATGTCAAGTTCTAAATTAGTGAAATTAATATTACGAAATAAAATAGTACTATCATCTGCAAAAAGGGTCATGTGATTATTAGTTACAGAGGGCATGTCATTGATATATATCAAAAACAGTAAAGGGCCTAAAATACTCCCCTGCGGTACGCCAGACTTGGCAATTTTGTATGTCGACTGATAATTGTGCTCACATTTTGTTTTAAAATCAATTTTGTCAATTACCGTTGCTTGCTTTCTTTTAGTTAAATAAGAAGCTAACAAATTATGAACGTTACCCCTTATTCCATAATATTCCAGTTTTTTTAAAAGAATATTCCAATCAACGTGATCAAAAGCCTTGGTCATGTCCATATAAACAGCTGCAGTAGGTAACCTTTGGTCCATATTTGTAACTACTTTAATAACAAAGTCATAAATCGCCATATTTATATTTTTTTGCTTTCTAAAGCCATATTGTTGTGGAAATAGTAATTCATTACTTTCAAGAAATTTATAAATACATTTAAATATTACTTTTTCTATAATTTTCGCAAATATGGTTATTAAAGCTATTGGTCTATAGCAACTAATATTGGTCCTGTCGTCTTTTTTAAATAATGGTTTGATGATTGTTGTTTTAAGTTTATCGGGGAATACTCCATGCTCAATACATAAATTCACTATATGACTCAAAACAGGTGCAATGATAATGGAAACATCCTTCACAATTTTCGTAACAATACCGTCGTATCCAGCGCTAGTAACATTATTAAGGGACCTTATCATATCGGAAATATCACACGGAATTGTTGGATACATAAATAACGATTTGTCATGCATTTTTAGGTGTGAAGGACAATTTACAGAACCAGTTTGGGAGATTTTAACTTGTTGAGTGAAGTGGTTATTAAACGCTTCAGCAATAGATTTACCACTTGTAATGAGTTTCCCTTCTATATTTAACTTATCTACGTTGGTATTCGGCCTCTTGGATTTAGTTTTATTTATCACTTTCCGGGTGGCTTTGCATTTATTTGTAGATTTTTTTATAAAATAATCATTTTGTGCTTTCTGTGTCAGCTTCAGAATAGATTTATATCGTTTTGTATATTTTTTAAAGATTTCCCTATTTTGTGGTGTAGGAGCCTTTCTAAACATCCATAAAAGGTGACGTTGCCCTTTACTACACCGTTTGATACCTTTACTTAACCATTTCGGTCTCGTATTTCTATTAATTTTGATTCTTATTTGCGGAAAACATAGATTGTACAATTGAATTGAAAGTTGAATGGAAACAGTTAAATGCTTTATTTGGTTCACGTGACTCATATACATCATTAAAATGAATTTTACTTAAATGTAATTTGAATTTACGTCTATGATCAGAGTTGTAATCTCGTCGTTTAATGTACCAGCACTTCAGTGTGCAAGTCTTTTTAACTGGACACCTAAGAAGCTGCGCAGAATGGTCGGACATCGCAAGTTCTATCACTTCACCTTTGCATTTATTCATATTATGAGCAATATTGTCAAGACAAGTTTTGCTTATTAAACGTGTTGGTTCTTTGAATTGTAATTTTAAATTATAACTGAGTAATAAATTCAAAAATTCCTTTGAATGCTTAGTAATTTTCAAATTGTCTATGTTAAAATCTCCACATATTATTATTTTACGGTTATATTTTATTAAATCAGTTAAAATGTCATCAATTTTAGTAAAAAAGCGGTCAAGTGAATGTTCGTCATATTTAGGTGATCGGTAAATACATAGAATAAATATTTTGTGCTCTGTTAATTCAATTGCTGAGCATTCAATAATGCCCAGTGTCGATAATGCAATTAACTTCTCATAGGGTTTGAAATCAATTTGGTTTTTTACTAGAATACAGGAGCCTCCATGTCTATTTCCTCTTGTAAAATATGAAGCTAATTTATAGTTGGGAACCAAAACTTTATGTACGTCTGCATTGTTCAAATTATGTTCAGTAATACAAATAATGTCTACTGGCTTTCCATTCGACGCTAATTCATCAAGACATACTACTAGTTGATCCGACTTATTAAGAAGTCCATTGATATTTTGGTGCAATACATAAATGTTATTGTACACGAAATAAATCATTACTGTTGTCATAATTAGTATTATAGTCATTACTTGTTATATCCAATGTTTCATGTGCCGTGGTGTCATTACTATTGGAAAACTGTGTGTCAGTTTGAGTACATTTGTCTTTGTATTTAGTCCTATTAGTTTTATAACAATCTATAAGCTTCCCAATTTTAATCTGATATTCCTTATACCGAAATTGATAGTCAAGATATAATACTTCTTTCAACAAATAACGAGCTTTATATAAAACACTATTAGAATACATGTCACTATTTTTGGAGTTGAAGTCTACATATATTACATTACTACAATATCTATTGCAAATCAATTTAATAGCATAGTTAAGCTTATCGACATTAACATATCTATTGTAAGGTACTTGAGACACTAAAACATTGGTATTAGATATCTTACTTAGCCAGATATTTAATTTAATTTGTAATAATTCCGGATTTTTAACTCTTCATTTCGTAATAAATAAATAATAAAAAAATACAACAATCGATAGCATCACACATTTTTTTTACAGTGACATTTAGTTACTCGTTAATTACTTAATTGTTGTATTGAAATTTATATTTTACTTTTTATTTCGGTTTTCCTGAAAATAAGTTTTTTATTTATTTTACTATAATTTACTTTTCATTTTTTATTACATTTTTTTCATAATTTTTCAGTTCTTCGCTTTTGGATTTTTTGAAATTCCCATTTGATAAAATGTATTGTCATCGATCTCTCATAAGTGTGCAAAATTTCAAATTAATCCGACGTTTTGAAGTAATTAAAAATTGCATTCGAAGATTTCGTTACAAACAAACGTACAAAATTATAAACATACAGATGAAAGTTAATAAGAGCGTGTTAATAATTGCTTTTGAGTCAAGTTATTTTATTAAGACAAAAATAATAGTATATACAGGATCTAAAGTACTTCCTTCTACCAATACATAGAATCAATATTTGGGATGAACATAGGATACTATTATCCCGGTATTCATATGAATACGAGAAATACGCTAGCTTCCTGTTTAAGTAATTCATATATTAATTTTTACTGTTAGCATATTTTAATATTGTTGTAAATGATATCTGTATTAATTTAATGACAGTCACACCGTAGATCGCATCTTTGCTTACCATCAGGCGAGATAGTGGTTAAGCGCCTATCTATTTTCTATGAAAAAAAGCAAAGACTTTGTTCACTCGAACGTGGGAATCTCTGGAAATGGTGATCGTATTTGAAAGAATGTGTTATGATCAGAAAGAACGCTAAACGATCACAAGTTGGCGTGGGTCCGAAAGCTAGAAATAAATAAATAAACTTTATAACTGTTTGATTTTATAAATTGCTTGTCTGAACTACAATGTGATATGATTTAAGTGATAATAACGCATTGCAAATAACACATTTTGGCATTAGCAAAATATTTAGTTCTTACACTTCAGCGCACATAAACGCCTCTGAATAAAAAAAAATACGAATTTTGCGCATAATTTACTTAATATTTAATCCTGACGTTTCTGAGACGCGGGTTGGAGCGTTCCATCTGCTTGGGATCCAATAACCAAACAATTAGGAACGTGATCGATTAAAATATTGTGAAGGTAGTAGAAAATATATGACGACCATTGCCTGAGTCATCCTGTGATCACGGCTCCTCTAAAGGAGTCGAAACGTCAGGATTAAATATAAATTATACGGCAAAACCGTAAAAAAGTTGTTTTTTTCAAATGTGTAATGTGGGCGGAAGTGTACTTAATACTAAATTTGTAAAACTACTCCAAATAGCCAGACACACTTTCACATACCCTTTAGGAAAGCATAAACTACGTTGCCACTTCTAAAAGGGGAAAAACCTTTATAATTAGAATATTAAATCAGCAGCATTTCTCCAATATGTAAATTTTAAAAAGCACTACCTTTCTTGGTTGCTATTCCTACCAGTCATTTTTATAGTACTTTATTTGGTTGATATACTAAAAAATCACACTAAACGTTTTTATTCCAATTTCTTACTACGTACAGCTAAAGGGACTGAGATTTAAAAATCTAAAAATCCCACGTTTTTCAGTGACCAAAAAAGAATAAAATAACCCGGCGGGGCCAAGCGAGGGGCCACTCAAAACGTGGGGGCGCATCTTTACAAATATTCTCAACATGCACATTATACATCTCATTACATCGCCATAAGTAACATGCGCCCCCACGTTTTGAGTGGCCCCTCGCTTGGCCCCGCCGGGTTATTTTATTCTTTTTTGGTCACTGAAAAACGTGGGATTTTTAGATTTTTAAATCTAGTATTATTATTTTATTCTTTTTAATTATTAACTCAACGAAGTAACATGTGTTACGCAACAATCGGATAAGCCCCATACAAAAGTGAAAGTTTCCGAAAGTTGACCTGAAAGTGCACCTAGAAAGTTGAAAGTTGTTTAAGCGTGCATTGTCATCGGGTTCTGAGCTACCCTGAAAGTTTCAACTCGCTAGGTGGTCGGGAAGTGCCTCAAAATTGAGATACAAGATTCCAACCGGACAGACAAGACGACAGACAAGCAAACAAACAAGAAAGCGACCTAAGAAAAACGTGGGAAAACTCCAAAATTCACCGACACTTTCCGTTTCGATGTGCCTGATTTCGATTAGTTTTCTTGATTATTTTTTATTTATTATACACAAAAAATGAAATAGGTGCATTTTTGTGACGAAAAAACGTCATGATAAGCCACCGAACATACAAATCACCACTCATTATATACTAACAATCTTATAACTTTACTATATATGTACATGTAAAGTACCTGTTTAAAACCACATTATACCTTTTTTGAAAATATCAATTCGCCCACTTCTGTCAACCTATAAACATCTTCAAGTTTTACTTATCTAAACTGCCTACCTATTTAATATATTTATACAAACAAAAATAAATCCTGACGATACTCCGTGTGAGGGCGAAACACGCCAAACAATTGGTGACGGTGCAAGGTGTGTCGTTGTCTGCATTTATTTGCGAGCGGGTTTAGCATCTTCTTGGTTTGTTGCGGAAGTGAGCTCGTATATTTTTGTTTTGATAAAGAGACTAGCTAATCCGGCCACGCGTTGCTGTGTTATAAATTGAAATGAAACCTATCCTTACTCCTTAGGCCTATCTGGAACAATGATATGTTATTTTTATGATGACCGTCTTTGTTTCTAAATTCCATAAAACAAGACTTAACTTGGATTCAGAAATATATAAAGTGAAGCTCAACGTAGACAGTTCCATCGCTTGCTGTTATTGAAGAGAATAATTTTGGGTTGAGTGTCCTTCGACGCGATCAGTTAATAGCCAGCGAGTGACCTGCCTGACAGTAGGTTCAAAATTAAACTCTTCAAATAACAATCATTCAACCGTAATTACCAAAAACGAATATTTTAGCAAAGGTAACATTTATGGCCGGGTTCGAATCTTGGCAGAGGCCCAAATGTTTGTGTTACTACCTTATCTAAGTAGTATGTCTGACATTCAATGTTTATAACATGTTGCAAACGGCATAGCATAGTATTTGGTATTCGTTCAAAGCTAACAAAGATATCTAAAACCTATATTTTGTTTACTTTATAATTGGTTCTTAATTAATTTAACGAGGAGCTAAATATAGAACTTACAAACAATATGACTGTAGCGAAGTTTAACTAATAATAAAATGCTGAAATTATAACAAGCGCTTTCTAAGTTGGTCACTCTATATTATGTGCGTTGTTACACAAAATCATTACTTAATAGTTATTTTTAATGGATACATTGCGACTATGAATATTTGACGTATTTGGTAAACAAGCAAAGATAAATTATACTCAATTACTTTTTTCTATGGCATTGAGCGAGGCAACTTTGCTTTGGTAGTGCAGCTCCACCTATCGGCATCACGGAGAACTATATAGGTATCTAAGCAACGTGATTCAGCATGCTTGCGTATATTGCGCCATACTAGCGCAGCACGCTACTGGTGTGCTTTTAGCAATACATGAGTTAGTTCAAATAAACTCCGTAATGGTTATATTTTTATGTGTACAACGAATTTATCAATGGCGCTACTGTCGCACATTGTTTACTGAGGTTTACTATAACCACGCTGATACCACTTGAAGGTTAAAAGGAGATTTTTAGTGTAATAATTTGAATGCTATCATTAAGGGGCCACCCATAAATTACGTCACAAGAATTCTAAGATTTTTAACCTCCTTTTTAGGGGGGCCTGATGTGACGTCACAGATTTTTCGGTTTTTTCGAGTGCTAAAGTACTAAGAAATGTAGATCAAATTCGTAAATTTTTAGAGCTTTTTAATCACATATAAATTTCGCGTTATAGTATTTAAATTGTACAATGTGATGCCCCCTCTGCCTCTGGTCATACAATGTCACATTCCGGTGATACCCCCCAAGTAAAACGTGTGAACAAATCTATGAATGAAAGCTAAGAGCTGAATATCATGAAAGTAGATCAACTTACATCGTCCATTACTAGAGATGACGAGGACGTGTAACGCCATCGGTTTTACAATCGAAATGGGATCGGCGTAATCACATAAATAAATACTCTTTGCTTACTTACCGTCAATCTGTTTGCTGGTTTCTTTACCACCTATATGTTGTATGGACATTGGTTCGCATGGAACATAGCAAACGTGTTGATTAGATTTTAATAAAGATTTTTTTTACATTTTTTGCATTAAATTATTTATAAGTAAAAAGACACATCGACCGCAATTTATCCAATTGAACTGTATTGAACTTATTATATAAACAAAATATTCAGAAGATTACATTACCTTAGAAGCCATTTATAGATTACACGCAGTGAAAATAATTGCATCCGACACATTGTGTGTTTGTTTATTTATTGAACTCTAATATAACTCGTCTACACTACTTTATATTTGAACGGCATTGGTTAACGTATAAAGCCGACATTGCTCGCGACTCCCAAGCAGGCGGAAATAGTATGCAATCACTGCGTTTTAAGTAAGTCTTTTATCGTCTCGCTAAGAGAAGATCTGCAGACTCTATACCAATAACAACTAGATATAAATACTCTTAATTGTTCAAACACAGGGAGAAAGAATAGTCCAAAAATTTTAAAAAACCCTTACTTGACTGAAATGATAAAAAGTAAAAAACATATGTTTTTTTAAAAGTAATGAATAAGCATTATAAATGTTTTAACAATCAAAACTTTATAGTAAGGTTTATGTTAAATGTGGAGCGAATTCATTATATTAGAATTGACAATACGAGATAACATAATTATTAAAATTAAAAGTGTCGTGTCGGGGGACCGCTCAATACCAAACTACATACCCACCTACTTGCAAATAGGTATCTTTTATTAATGAGAAGCAGTAAAGTTCAAACATCTCCACTTTTACAACACCCTGTGGTTATTGCGTCGAGGGTTGAAAACAAAAACTTAAAAGCAGAAATCAGTTGTAAATAACCCTTCTTTATATAAAAAGCTCTCTAGAAAGCGAATGCCAGTGATAAAGACAATAGTTCTAGTACTGTATAAATAAAATTAACAATAAATGAGACGGAAATTGAATAATTATACACAGATGTAGCAGTTCAGTTCTGTACCAAAAGATAATGATATTGTTTAATTTAGGAGATAGGATGCAACTTAGGGTGAGACTTTTCAGGTGACATTTGTTAAAGATTTATTATTAACTAGCGACCCGCCCCGGCTTCGCACGGATGCAATGCTCTACTATATTATACATGTATCATACATTTAAGCCTTCCTCTTGAATTACTCTATCTATTGAAAAAAACCGCATCAAAATCCGTTGCGTAGTTTTAATGATTTAACCATACATAGGGATATAGGGACAGAGAAAGCGACTTTGTTTTATACTATGTAGTGAAGCGGTGTGTCATTATCCTAGCGGATAAAAAGGATCTTTAGAACTTCACAGTTTTTCGAGATTCGCTATCGTGACCCACAACGACGGAGCGAGAACATGCTCCATGCAGTACTGATTTGTGGGCGCTGACAACTGAAGAAGCTGCAAAAGCAACTTAATGTTAGGAACTGATAAATACTTTTGGCGTAAATTTTCTACGAAATACGAGTAAACTCATCTGACTTTAACTCAGAGTTTGACTCAGAGTAAAACATCAACAAGCTATATAATGAGACCGAGAGATCTATTAGCTCTTGGATAGATAATGTTTTCCTCTTAGTGACTCACTTTTTGTGATAAGAAAAGTCAAAGATATTTGCATTTAGAATGCCGCCAAAGTTATATCGTTAGGTTAGGAGAAGAAGATCAAAAACTAAAGGGACGGTTTCATATGGAAAATATAAACAATAGTCCTTATGTGAATAAATCCGGTTTCTGAGGACGAATCGTGACTAAAATCCAACTACACGGAATAGCTAAAAAATTAAAACATAAAAGCCAAAATATTGCAGAAATAAACTGAAAAGTAGACAAGCAAGTTAGGCTATTAAGGTGAAACTGTAGGCTGTGTTCAGTTATGTGATAAATGTTCTACTAGAAATGAAAATATAGATATCTCAGACTGGAATGCACCCTACATTTTCATTTCAACAGAAACCTTTATTTCAGTTGTTCAATAATTGCCTACTTTTCCGCTTATTTTTGCCATAGTCGGGTTTTATTCTTTGTACTTTGGTGTTTATTTGTGTTTCTGTTTTCCATATGAAACTGTCCCCTTCGCTTTGTTGTTCTTCTCCTAACCTAACGATATAACTTTCATGGCAATTTAAATGTCAGTTGGTAGCACCTATAAGGAAAACATTGCATATCCAAGAGCTAATGAAAAATTTAAATTTAAATAACTATATTCAAATGCAGTTAAAATAAGTTATTTTGCATCGTCATTTTTACCTACCACCCATTTAGGACGTCTTTTAGCTAACAAGAAGGATGTGCGCAAGAAACTCGTCACTTTTAACAGACTTTCTAATGACATACATAATCCACAAAAAACACAATTATTCTGTTATCACAATAATAGTAGTGTTATAATTTCATTACATCATTTATTACAACAAAGTCAACAAGTAATAATATACAGGGAATAAACGAAAAATTAAAGAAAGCAACAAAGATGTATCTCTCGGTGTCCTTATATAGCTTGTTGATTTTTATCAGTAGGACAAGGGATATAGTCAACTCCGTATCCTGGTTAGTCATATAGGACGCGCAGGAGTGCGACCCTGCGTTGACCCGCCGCCAGGTGGCTGCCGACTCTAGCTCGACCGGCGCAGCAGGTGATTGGCGCGTTGGGCGCTATCAGCGCGCGTTATCAGTGCGCGATTAGATAGCGGGCTGAGCGCATCGCCACGCCGAGCTCTCCACGCGCTCCGAACACCGCCCCGCTCGGGCTGGACGACCACCGGACACTCGCCTCTCCATCACCATGAGAAGCAAGGACCGCTTAGCCGAACTCCAGAGAGTGAGTCACTCTGATTAGAACATCCCGAACGCAAACAAAATGCATAATATTTAGATCTTACACTTCCGCGCACATTACGCATAATAAAACAACTTTTTTGCGTATTATTCGTTTTTATATTTAATACTGACGTTTCGACTCCTTTTTAATATTGTGAAAGATTTTGAAGGTAGTACAAAATATATGACCACCTTTACCTTAGTCATCCTGTGATCACGGCTCCTGTGAAGGAGTCGAAACGTCATGATAAATATGAAAATAAATTATGCTCAAAATCCGTAAAAAAAATTGTTTTATTAAAAAATGTACAATCAAAGTCTTTACGAAATATCGAAAATGGAAGAAGCTTACTCTAGCATATCTTGCGCCAAGGCTATATTTTAGTGTGTCTCAATATTTGCTGTGTTTACGTAAACATAACGTTTTCTTTAAAAATGAATTATCGTGTGCATTCAAAGGTCGTTTGTGTTGTTCTTGTTAATTTTATAAGGTGTCTATTGTGTGTTCGAGATAATTTTAATTGTACTTTACAAGTAGCAGTAACAGTTAAAAAATCAACTTTCCTTTGATAGAGTCCATTACCTTTAATTCAATTTCTAATGCTAGTATTTCGTGTGCAGTGAAATGTGAAGTGTGTTGAACTGTTGTGAGTGAATCTATATGTTAGTTCATCGCACGTGTGCATCTCGTCACTAACAATAAGTAGAGCAGTAAGATATGGCACAAAGTCGAAAGGCGTTGGTTGTTCGTGAGGACGAATTGGGAATTATTCCAGTGAGGCAACAGTCATTTAATTGGTAAAAATTTCATGAATTACTGAGAGAATCGTTGAAATGCAAATAAATTA
Source organism: Calamotropha paludella (assembly GCA_927399485.1). Lineage (NCBI taxonomy): Eukaryota > Metazoa > Arthropoda > Insecta > Lepidoptera > Crambidae > Calamotropha > Calamotropha paludella. The sequence continues at coordinate 59,865 of OV656806.1, read as the reverse complement.
CAAAGATTTATTCAATATATATTTTAGACTGAGACTGCGACCAAACGAAGCAAATAACTCTATACAATCAACTGACAATATTTTATACTTGTATAAACTTATTGTTCTGTATTTATGTAAAATAAGAATAACAAAAGAAACTGTTACTAGAAATAACTCAACTCTTCACACCTGTCCCGTATGACACTTAGAGTTGAGTTTTTTTGAATTAATAATATTTACACATATAAGAAAATAAATCAAAATAAAAGTCATGTAGGAAGTGGTTTAATCTAAGGAACAGTAATGATTCCCATTGCAAAAGAAACCACTGTGATCAATCATTACTATTAATTACCTTGAACACGATACTCTCAACTGTTTCTCCTCACAAATATCACCAGGATTTCCCCAACGTTATTATAGTATATATTAATAACCCACCCTAAAGTTTACACAACTACACTCATTACAGAGTGACTCAAACCCCAAATAACTGAAGCGTTATTTGTAATTTAGTAAAGCATATATGCCAAGCGGGAAAAGTATCACAAATGAAAGTGAAATTAAAATATTTAAAGCTAAGTCAGACACCGCTGACTTAAAATTATTTACGTTTGGAGGAGAGCTCACAGTTGCGTTTTAGTCAACTTTTTAAGTTAATTTTTTTTTAAAAACCCATATTGCATTCGGAATTCATTTGTACATTCATCCATTTGTTAAAAAAGATTGGCATTAAAGTTTTCTAACCTTATATTTAAGTAATTCATGAAAGTGCTAAACAAAAATTTGAATTTCAAATATCTGTTACTAGACAATTAAAGTTGCTGTTATAAATAGATTATTTCCAAAATGATTAGTTAAAATAACATAATTTAATCTTAACAGTGCAAATATAAATGCTTTCTGAGCAAAATAAGAAAGCTAAATTTCTACCAACTGTAGTGTAGACATGTACGTAGATGAGAAGTAAAAATAAAATGTTATAAAAAACCTAAATGAGTCATTGTCCGCTGACATGTTGCAGATGGCGGGGGCCGGGGAGGCGGAAGTGCTGTTGGAGCCGCCGCCGCTGGACCCCGCAATGGACGCCATGTTCCAGGAGGTAGACAACACAGTCTCTTAACCATAACTCTGCAATCATCCACTATTCCTTATTATAAGTGGAAAGTCAAGTAGTCTTTATACTTCATAGATGGGACAACGAATCGTTGATGTTTTGATTTAAACTAAACGCGAAAACTGGTAAAGCGTAAAAGAAGTATCATCTTTCATTTAGACGGCCCGTGAGTCACGTAATTGTGACATAATCCAATAAAGTATACTGGCCATAAATTATTTGGCCGTTTCTCTGACTGGAGATTATGTTGTTTGTAATTAGTGCGTCCATCATCTCTGTACGTCATGAATGGGAGCGCGGGTGTCCTTCTAATTAAACTCATTAAAGCTATTGTTGATGCGAATTGTGCACGATTGCTCCTGCGCCGGCTCATTTCAAGTGCTCGGTCAGCTGACGCTGTTTTGCTTCTCGTCCTTCATACTTATACGTCTAATAAGTATTTACTACGCGGTCATTTTTGCCAAATCCCCCCCATCATCATCAACAGTCTAGTTAATATTCCAAAAGCTAGGGTACAGACCTTTTTTATGGTCAAAATGACCTCGGCCACTTAACAATCAATTTATTTAATTGAAAAAAAGCATCATTATGTTTAGTAACAATGGAACTTAGAGATAGGTTAGTATATGATTTTGTTAAAGTAATTAGTGTTTTCCAAAATCATGTTAATTTTTATTTAAGTCACCCATCTGATTACCGACCATAGCGAAAGTTGCTTAACTGCTACGCCATCGCGCTCCTCCCATCCCCATCATATATTTATGGTACTTACGAGGGTATGAAACTGAACAATGCGACACATACTAAATCATTTATCGCTTGGAAGACCAACAGCCATGCTACTCTTTGCAAATATGATTGATTGATTCTTGTTCTTAAGCGTAAATTCACCAATAAACTAGTGAATCCCTGACGATTTCTCTCCACGGTCATTCGGATCTCGCCCCCTGTCTTCGCGATGTCGTCCAACCAGTACATAGGTTGTCTTCTCGCGTTTCTTCTGCCAGTCTTACATCTCCATTCAACGATCTTGCAAACTAAACATAACAGATTGAGAATTAGTGATGATAAACAGTCAATTACAGAACATTCTTCCAGAGAGTCTCACGAAAAATGTCAGCTAAAATTTAATAAATAGAAATATTCTTAAACAATGGTTGAAGTAAACAATACTTGTAACAAATAATGATTGACGCCTCGCTGAAGCTGAAAAAACTTAGGCTTTAAGTCAAGGTCTTCTGGTTGGTTTAACGGTAACTGAATATGACTACTAAACTTATGAGCATGGATTTAAATTCTGTTGGATGGTTGTGCAATAACGATGCGGGTTATGTTAGTATACAATAATTAATATTCCCAGACCTGATAATCTAGAATGTACCTACTGGTTTATATAATACAGTAATGCATTCTGAAGATTGGATTATAATTTGCTTAAACAACAACATCGAGTAAATATCAAAGTAGGTATAAAATGTACTGTAAACAAACACTAGCCTTGATCCGAACATCTATTAGTACATCTGTAATTGCTGTTTGACCTAAATTAAAATAATAATAATCCAAAATATTAAAGTAAGTAAGAGATAACACCGACTTTGAAATATGTTCGTGTAAAAATACTATATTTTAAACAAATAATTGAAAAGGTCAACCAGAAGGTATTCGCGACGTGCTCAAATACCAAAAACGTAAACCAAACAAAAGTTCACTCTATGTGATGCTTTTTACGGTTTCATTGCGTTTGCAATTGATGTAGTTTGATGACAGCGGCCGTTAAACAATGACTAATATTTAACATACAATGATACAAATGAGCAGCGTACGCTCGCTATTTGTGTCAAGTGAAGTAACGCTCGGCCACAATTGGACACTTCTGACTCCCAACCGCCTCCTGCATCGCATCATAGAACAAAGCGGAATACAAAAACACTTATACTTATTTGAATAAAACAACTTTTTTACGGATTTTGCGCATAATTTATTTTATATTTAATCCTAACGTTTGGACTCCTTCACAGGAGCCGTGGTCACAGGATGACTAAGCATTGCCTTAGTTATATATCCAACCTCCACCTTCATCATCGGTCCCCCTGATCGAGTTTCTTTCCCCAGTTCTTCTCGGGCCTCCCAATTTCTGAACTGATGGTAGACTCACTAACTAAAACTGGTAGTGTACAATGTAATCGTAGTGAGAATCTAAAACTAAATAAAATGCAAAATAAAACAATTAGGTTTATATAAATTTTAACAGTTAGGAACGTACCCGATTAAAAAATTGTGAAAGCATTAGAAAATATATGACGACCTTAGTCATCCTGTGATCAGGGCTCCTGTAAAGGAGTCGAAATCTCAGGATAAAATATTAAATAAATTATGCGCAAAATTCGTAAAAAGATGTTTTATTTAAATGTATTATGTGCACAGAAGTGTAAGAATTAAATATTTATACTTAACTATATAATCAGTGATTTTTTCTGTATCATTCTAACAAAACCTTTCCCTAAAATTCAAAACCTCTTTTTGACGTAGCTTCTTAATTCATTTACCTACCTAATTATTGTCTTCTAATAATTCGGCGTTCTATTAACGTCAAAGAATTGTAGGAATCCATAGTAGAACTATATATTAAATGGGTCTACCTTTTCCGCTTGCTGGCTGGTACTTAATAAAAAAATACCTAACCTAACCTGCAATGTATTGTGATTTATGCCTTTTTATTAGTATGCCGAGTGAGTTTATTGCGCAACAAGATTCTGCCAGATAAAGGGTAGGTACCCATATTAAATATATATACAGCTCTAAGGTTGATTGGTAAAAATGGTCCATGGTATTACGTCCGGCATTTGTACCATTTTGTTTTTAATAAATTACAAATTAATAAATTTTTGACACCACAATTGGATATGCAGTTGTTGTCGGCCGCAGATCACCGTAACAGCATAATCGGGGTTTAGGATGGCGAAATCCTTAATTGCACCGAGTATGGTGAGCCACTGGTTTCCTAGACAGACCGCATCTCCTTAAGAAAGTCTCCAAACTATTTTAACTTTCGAACAGCGTGGAAACAATAGGCAGTTGTTGCTACATGTATTATATACTTGAGTCATTCCTTGATAACACGGCACGTTTTATGTGGGTTCACTTTGTTTAATTAAAATATAACAATCAAGGGATATTAGCACGTCAACCTCCACATAATATCGGTTTCTTTTTGTATGAAGCTCTCTGTGATGTATTTTAGAGTTTTAAAACTAAATTGGGGAAAGATTTTATATGTAGCTACTTTCTTTTCAATACTATCTGCGTAAAGAATTAAGGGTATAATATACACATGCACAGATAAGATTAAAATACGCACGTAAAATATGGCATTGTAAATGTAAAAAATAAAATGAGATACATATAAGGAATATTACGGAAGAGATATTTTCGATTGTCTCCCTTTAAGATGGTAATTGCTCCGCCTGACCGTAAGCGAACCACACGTTCGTGTTTCAGGTGGACCAAATGCGAAGCTGGCTGAACGAGCTGAACGGCAACACGCAGCTGGTACGCCGCCTGCATGCCGATCCTACCTTCCACACCAATAAGCGTGCGTAGCCAGCAAGCTTGCGTGTCCTCATCAACCAGCTTGCCTGTCCCCAACGACAACCTTTCGTAGGCCCATCATTCAAAATTCTGTCGCTTCATCGGAATTACAGGATACTCGTAATTATTAGGAAAAATATTGCGATTAACACTCACTCATTTTCTGCTAATTTTACTCTTCAAACTCAAATTTGATAATATCAAGTCCGCAGTGTATAGATTAATTGAAATGTGCTTCTACACTTGTGACGTCATACGTAACCATAAGACCGTTTGCGTTTTTTGTTGGTTTTGAGATTTTTTCTGGCGATCTTAAATATTAATTTACATTTATTATTGCAAACATATTCAGAAGAAAGTTAGACTCCCGGATTATTAATGATGTTATAAATTAACTAAATCAAGATCCAAAAACTGGGTTTTATGGGATCCAGACCCATCATGCTCCATGTTACGAGATTAAACGTATGACTTCTTCTGCTTTTACCAATGCGGGCGGTATTCGCATGTTTTCTTTTTTTGCTTTTGAAGGAAGTCGGACCAGATCACTCCAGCCAACGTAAGGCATTTCTCCAGTGACATTTTAATCTACTAAACCCTAACCAAAATTGATTGTAGGGGATTTTGTACTAGTTACTATTGGGTTCAGTCAACTGATGACTCGGTAGTTCTTGGTGGTTCCCGTTTAATAGCTTATATATAGATTATTAAAGGATAAATTCAACTTTCATACTGCATTATGAATAATCAACAGCTAATAAATAAATAAGGTGTCAGATGTAATTATAAGTCAACTTGATATAATGCGCTATCATCATTGAGTGTGGTAGCATTATCATACTAGTGTAATGTTATACCTAACACAATTTGTGCTAATAAAAAATCAACGTGTCTGCAAAGGCTTTAAAAAAACACTTTTGTAAGTTTAACCTAAAATTTTAAGGATGCTTAAGGATTTATTGTTAACACATAAAAATATTACTGGTATCAAGCGGGAATCCTGTTCAAAAATATCGGAACAAGGATAAAGTAAAAACAATTGGGGATTGAGAGTTTAGTTTTACTTGTTCATTTAGTGCCGACGCTGTGGGAAGTTTGTATTGTTTTCTTTTTGGAATAATTGGAATAATCTGATAAAACGTTTAAAATAAGAAGTATCTTATAAATAATGGAAAAAGTGGCTCCGATTGGCGCTCGGGCCGTTCTCAACATTTATGACCCCTTGAGAGTCTCTTTCGGAGTCTCGAGCGCTATGATAGGATCCGTATTCAATCACAGGGCTATTTTTTGCTGCAATGTAAAACTGCACCCCGCCGTTGCAGAACTGCAGCTGCAGCTGGAAGCGGCGGTGTCGCGGTCACATACGGCGGCGGCACAATTGGGCGGAGCGCTCTCGCGGTTCGAGCCGCGCGCTCGGGCGGGCCGGTCGGACGCGAGATCGCGCATCGCTCGGCTGCAGTACGCGGCCACTCGGCACCTGTACGCCGCCGCTCTACGGGCACATCACCACGCGTTAGCCGCACTGCGCGACGAACGTTTGCAGCTGCTGTACCACCAGATCGAGCTCAGTGAGTATGGCGACGGCCCGGTCGCTCTCCCTCTGAAATAGGGTTGCTAGGTCTTAAAACCGGAAAGCTGGACAGTTAACTGACCGATTCGTTGCTACATACAATTACAGAAACGAAGGCGAGCTTGATTTACGTGAAAAATGAAGATAAATTTTATTCTGGTTTGATTTCCCTAAAACTTGATTTGAAGGAGTTATCATCGATTTAAAAATGACAGGGTTTCAGTGGCTAACGCCACACGCAAAAAAAGTGACGGCACGACAGGCGTGCCATCAGCGACGAATCGGTTAAGCCGGACATTTGAGTAAAAAGGCTTACCCTTAAGTTGTTAGTCTTATTTTATTACACGGCAAGATTTTTTGAAAATGTATATTAAGGCTTATCATTTACGATTTACTATGAAATCGTCTTGAAATTTTGGATTGATTTGTCATATTTTTTAATAATTATTCAACATTTATTACAATATTCATTTTGATAATAACAAAAATTGCAAACGAACATGACAAATGCAAAAAAACTGTGAAATTTGAAAAGCCGGACTGGCCGGATACCGTTTAATTTGGCCGAAACGAAGTAAGGCTATTTGTAAACCGACACGTATACAAAAAACCTTACCGTGTCCGGCATTATCCAGGCGCCTAGTAACTATACTTCGAGAGTAACCGGGCTCCAGAAGGAGCAACTTAATAATTAGAATTATAAGACAAGATCACACGCAATGTTCTGAATTCAAGTTGAGTAGCTAAAGCACTTTGCTTATGGTATTCAGAATCAAAGATGGCGCTACAACAGCCACACCCAAGCCAATATATAAAAGATCATTTCCTACATTGACCGGAAATCGAAGCTCGGGTTGGCGTTACCATAAAAATCAGTATCCGAGCTCCTCGACCACGGAACTTATTCTCTTTAGTAACTGAAAAAATCCTAGTGGACGCTCTTTATCCTCTGGCCGATGTGAGCTCCACGTCCCGAACACGGTAACGGAAGTCGACGAAAGACGAGTAGAAAACGAGCCTAACCTACAAGTACCACGAACTACCCGCCGCAAAGTCTTTGTTTCTATAGTCTTCGCCGGTGCAGAAGGCGAGCGCGAGGTCGAGGGTCGACGACCGACCTGGATTTTGCGTGAGTGAACGCCCCCGTATGACGCACAGTCGCGCTAACTGAGATCCGTCTCACCAAGCCAAGACGCCTGGCTGCAACCCCGTGAAAATTGTGTTTGACTAAACGATAATCAAAGTTTAACCAATCACCGCTACATCACCGAATACCCATACCCAATACATATACATCACGAAAATTGACAATGATTTAAAAACCAAAACAAAGTAATTTACTTTTTTATTACGAGTAGAGTATGAGTACTTTTAAACTGAGTTTTAAACATAAATATAATTTACGAATGATGTAAATATTTATTTATTATTGCAATGCGTAAGCATTCTATACACCAATCCATATTACATCTCTGCAGTGTTAATATTATTAAAAAGAAATGTTATATCTAGCCGTGAGAATATTAGTATGATAATAATTAATAATACATAACAGATAAGCCTTTGAATGCAATTATTCAAGTATTTTGAACTTGTTCAACAAATCTATCATACTCCTAGCGCCATCGCCTTCCATGCGTCTGTAAACTTTAAATTATAACGTGAAACTGAAGTAAAAAGGTCAAGGTTCACTAATTATGTGGTATGATTCATTGAAACGCGTTATTGATTGTTTCAGCAAATCTCACGATATCGGACGAGGAGTGCCAAAACTTACTTGACTCAAAAAATATTTCGTTATTTGTCGATAATGTAAGTAATTTGTTTTTATTATTTTGTAGTTTATTGAGTTTTGATACTATTTCATTACCAAATTATCAAGAAAATTATGTATTCCAAATATATAAACACGTTTTATGTAGTCAAGCACAGTTCATAATTTTGATTTAAATTGACTCACAGTCAAGTAGGATTGTGATTTTCATTCCATCTTTAATACAATTGAATGACAAAAGATACACTTAGTTCAAATTAAGGTCAACTAGAAGATTATCGTCGCTGACAATACTGCTCCCTGAGACTGCTTTCACAGATCGGTGGGTGACCTACACGCGTCCTACAATCCCTGTCCAGAATTACGCGCGAATAAAACGTATTTTGTAAGACGTCGTTTGCTGGTGATGGACCGCTTGGCTGTGTCACTAACTATGCGGTGTAACATTAACGCCAATATGATCCAATTCACTGTTTATCTAGCTCTTCCGGGCAAGGTTTATAGTATGAAACAAGCTATGCGGGTTACTCATTTATTAAAATCGTCACTATCGTTCTACACGCGTCTAAAAAAGTGGCTTTAAAAGCAGCCTAGCACTGGCTTTTCTGAAAGTAAGTGTACACATACTATGTAAAAATAAACGCGCTCACATTTTCTTTTAAAAAACGGCTACTTTTTTGGATATAAAAATATCAGGCTCGGAACTTAGATCATGTAATTTCAGCATTTGTACTAGACTTTGTTAATAATCCTAATTATGTACTTCTTATTTTATTTTTTGCATTCACAACGCCATATTTCCTTAACAAATAAAATACATATGTAAAAAATAACTACGCCTCCGAACCCTTAGGTACGATTGAAACCCACGACCTTTCGCTATCCGGGCGAGTGCTCTGACCCCTGAGCGAAATTTCGACACGTCTGCCAGCGTCTCGGTTTACAGGTTACAGGCGTATAATATATCTTATACCAATCTTATTTTTTTTTGGTTTTGTCTTGGTGTGTGCACATGCTATAACGCGTGCGCTGGTTGCAGCTGAAGGCAGAGACGGCCGAAGCGAAGCGAGCGCTGCGCGAGGTCGAAACCCGGCACGAGGAACTGACCCGTCTGGAAGCCTCCTTGCAGGAGGTGCGAGACCTTTTCCAGCAGCTATCTCATCTCGTAGCGCAGCAGGTACGTTATTATTTACAAAGTAATTAAAACTTGTGTAAACCATACGAATGCAATACCATGATATGATGATGCTTGGGGGTGTTGGAGAGATGTTCTCTAACTTCCTTTCGTTAACTTCCCCAAAAAAAGTCCAATAATTTTGTAGATCGTAGTGACTGTTTCTATAGCTTGATACTTCTATTGAACAAATCCACAAACGGTGGTAGCCATATCCGGACGGTTCACGTATAAATTGCTGTCGTCATCATTAAGCAATAATGGTAGGGTTATGCCACATCAGTGAGTTTAATAAAGGGGAACGTCGTTAAGAAAAAGAGGTATTGTCCTCCATGCGGCAACATTGCTGATTGATAGATGATAACCAATGCTGATGCAGCCCGGACAAACAGTTTAACGTCTCTTCCACAGTTAAAGAGACAATATTGAACAAAGGTGCTAATTTTTTGATATATATTGAGAAAGAGTTCTCTTAAGTAATTTTTCGAGCGGCATTTCCACACCGTAAGGTGTGAATAGCCCGCACTGCTATTTGCTGAACGGTGAAAATAGTTTAGGTAATGTTCATGGGTTAATTTCAGTTATGATTATATGAGGTTTATTTTTTAAATTCATAAGTATACCTGCAATTAGCAGGTTCATACCAGGTTTGACTAGGTACGGAGAGAAACACGAGAAGTGAAGGTGACTGTTGATTTACGTCGGAAGGTGGCCCCTTAAACCTACACCTATGTCACAAGTCTTGGAATCTACTCGGAGTTTCTCTTTCTACCCGATGGACCCTGATGCAAAGAAGTTAGGTTTCTATACCTACTAAATATAACACATGTACCAGTTCCTTCATAGTCACTACGCTTACCGTTTGTTGTACAGCAAGAGCAGATCGACAGCGTGGAGTATTTCGCGCTGCAGGCGACCGAGCACGTGGAGCTGGGCGGGCAGCAGCTGCTCAGCGGACGGGTCAGCCACAAGCGCGCCGGACGGGTGAGAGTCTGCACCATCTATTCTCCAACTCAACAACATTACCCTTAACTCCTACATACTGTGAAGCTGGCATTGCTGACTTGTTATTCTATCTGGACCTATCTATTCTCCAATTCAACAACATTCCCCCAATCCCTTTATTCCTACTATACTACATTCATACCATACATCACGTATCTACTGTGTTGCCCGACCACTTCGTTTCCTTCATCGTATTACAACAAACCTTGTGTTGGCCAAAGCACCATTAGATACTATACGTTCCCCCACCACATCATCATATTACAGCAAGTCATCAATGCCAACTTCTCAGTATGAAGGCATAATAATCCTAATATGACGAACAAACTGACCCACGAGTGGAGATATCTTTCATATTGCAATATTACACTTTTCATTTGTAAATGCTATACTGAAAAATATTTTTTACTAAGTAGTATGTATGTACCTAATGAATATTTCTGGTATCGATACAGCGTATCGATACGTATCGCAACCAATCGTATGGATTCAGCGATATATCGCAACGTCTTGTATCGATGCATACGATATTTATCAATTTTTAGGATTCCGTTCCTCGAAAGGAAAAAACGGAGCCCTTATAGGATCACTTTGTTATTTGTCCGTCCGTCTGTCTGTCTGTCAAGACCATTTTTCTCAGGAATGCGTAGACGTATCAAGCTGAAATTTATATCAAATTCTCAGGTCTACTGTCCCCTGGAGCTTGGAGCAAACTTCTAAGCCAACGCAATCAAAAGATACAGTCGTTTATGTCGCAAATTTTCGACACTCGCGAGGGAATCAAAACCTACACGGTACTTCCCGTTAACTCAGAATCTTGAAATTTGATACGAAGTAACGACTTATAGCACAGGTAAAGGAAAAATTGCGAAAGTCGTAAATTTTTAGTTACATCATATAATAAAAATATTTTACGGAACCCTCGGTGCGCGAGTCTGACTTGCATTTGGCCGGCTTTTTAAACAGGTTAAAATAAAAATATTGGTTCAAACAGTAAAATAGACTATATTTTCTTAAATAATGGAAGTTATACCTATTACAATATTTTACAATTGCCATTGAGAGGCGGTAAGGTTTATTAAAAACAAGAGTCTAGACAGGCGTTGCGGATTTAAGCGATTGCGTCTATCTGAAAGTATGTTTCTGGCTAGTGAAAAGAAGCGTTCAGATGGCACTGAAGTCGCAACCACTGATAAATATCGAAGTGCCAAAGTACTGAGATTAGGCCAAACACTTAGTCTTCTGTTCCAATACAATATTGGATTTTCAATTCTGTCCATAAGTGGTTCTCTGCGATACAGTTTTAAAATGTCATCCATGCCTTCTCTAGGTAAATTTTTTGAAGATTCAGAAACCAACTGTTTGTGGAACTTCCATATTGTATTGCTTTGTTGTGTAGATGAAACGTTCATTTCTTGATATTCACTAGACGAAGTAGAAGGTGTCGCAACAGTTGACTTTAAATAATCTGACAATTCAGTTCAAGCTTTAGCACAAGCCTGAGCGTCTGTGAAAATTTTTTTTTGTACATGGGATCCATAATTGTAGAAATGGCCAAAATATGCACTTTTTCAGAATTTTAAGTAAGAAATTTAAGTTGTCGGTGCAGAGTTTGTTTACATTAATTGTGACGGCCCGCTTGGTCGCGTGGTCAGTACTCCTGGCTGATCAAGATCAAGAGGTTCTGGGTTCGAGTCCCAGAGGGGGAAGTGAGCGAAGCTCCTATGGATCAGCTTCAATGGCGCAATATCTGTTACGCCATCACTTCCCGAGTTCTTAACCGATTTTAATATTTTTTGTGTGGAATCGAATCAACAGGTTTAGGACCAAATTGTGACGGAGCCCTAATTTTGAAATTCGCAAAAATTCCCATAGATTTTTTTTCCTTTTTTTAGGTATTACGCTCCGCTCCAATATATGGTGCTAGCGTAGCTTTATGCTTAGCGACTGCATCGCCTAGTTTATTATTTATTTTATTTATTAATCTCGCCTTACCAAAAAATTAAGGACCTTTAATATTACAGGTGCAATCAAATCATGATTTTAAGCAGATATACATGGGTTCGATATTTATTACCTGGAGATACGATATATCGATGCGTATTGCATTTTCCTGTATCGATACAAAATATCGATATATCGTATTGCTACGTATCGATACAGTATAACATAGATTCATATCGCGCATCTTTAATCACATTCCCCTCCAAGGGCGAGACATACTGAGTTGTATTTCAGTTCACCAACCTTAACAATAAAACTCAATCATTCATGATACTCTTGTATCTCGTGGGTAAGACTTACCAATTCTTTCTTGTTTCAGAAAAAAATGGGATTAATAATTTGCCTCGTGTCGGGATTCGTGATAGTATTATTAGTGCTAATCATAACGTAGAAGTGCGTGGCCGCGGCGAGCGCACCTGCTAAGGGGGGCCAACCCGCGGCCTCTGGGGGCCCAACGTCCACGTGTGCGAGTCGATCTAAGAATATCCTCGTCCCAGCATGAAGAGATAGTTTACCCTGTTGACAGGAACGACGAAGAAATCGTTTGGATGGCTTCTGATTCAGTGCCTCGGGACAGCACAGAAGGCGATTTTTTTTTGTCAAGAATGTTAACAATGTGTTAAACCTTTAATGCTTCGTAGTAAGCCAAATGGTTGTGTTACGAGTGTATCCCCGCCTGTACTACATCGCCAAGGATTGAACGCTTGGGTTTAAAAACAAATTGAAACTAAAAACCTTCGTTCAGTTCTTGTATTTCTAAATAGTAAACATAATACTCGCAGTGAATACAACTTCTCAATATAAGTACAAACATGAAACATAATTCACATTTTAGATTGAATGACGTAGTCGGAGATCAACTTTCATTAAAGAGTTACTGCTAATACAATTTCTACTTGCATTATACAGAAGCGAAGATACTCAAGCTAAAATATGGGGACAGAGTTTCGGTTCCCTATGAAAATTCTTGAGCGTCGGTCCTCTTTGAATGTGTCCAAAAATAAAAACTTATATAAACCTGAAACTGCAAGGCATGCATTCGTGTAATCTTTTGTTTATCATGTGAATTATTTCGTCATTATGATTTGACATCCGTCAATCCGCATTGTCAATCAACCAATTTGATTACATTTTACAAGCTGTTATTTAATAATTCCAAGGAGATTGGGCGTTGGGCATTGCTCCCACTTTAATTACTAGTCAGACTATTTATAACAGATTTATTTTTAATGATGTACACTCATTTGCAAAAAAAACGGGCGGTTTTGATTTTCATTCATCTTTAAAAAGATACAATACAAAAAAGGTTTCAATCGATTGTACACGTTACTGGCCGGTTTTAAAAATGCCGTGGTATTTAAAAAAGTACGTTCTAAATTCAAATTTTCATTTGATGCTCATTTTTACAGAAAACCACTTTTTATCCTACATTTTTGGCGCGAACTTCCAGAAGTTAACATCGACTTTTATAACTTTTATTCAATTTTCATCGATTAATTTCATATCCTTGACTGTCAAAGCTTTATTTATTGCTGTTTGGCTGTATCAAAAATGGTAGATAAAGTGGTAAAAGCTACCAAAATTATCGCGCTGCTTGAAGAGGGTTTCAGCCAATGCTTCGTGGCTAGGAGGCTAAATGTTAGTCGCTCGACGGTCCAAAGGACCTGGCAGCGATATCAGGAGACTGGTTCCGTCGAGAAAAGGCCTGGTTCTGGAAGAAAACCATGTACCCAACCACAGGATGATCGTTTTCTTGTGAGTCGCGCATTGAGAAATCGCAAATCTTCGAATGTGGATCTTAAGAACAACCTCCAAGAAGTAAGAAATGTGCATATTAGTCTATGGACGGTCAGGAAGAGGCTTCTCGCTGCCAATATACGCAGTCACCGCCCAGCCCACGGCCCAAAATTACTCCGTGAGCACCGAGTTCGCAGGCTTAGGTTCGCTAGAAAATGTGAATCATGGACTCAAGAAGATTGGAATAGGGTTTGTTCTCTGATGAAGCCAGGATATCTCTGTTCGGTGAAGATCGACGTCGGCGAGTGCTAAGAAGACAAGGAGAACTCTTTGCAGAGGCATGTTTCGAAGAAATCACACCTTATGGTGGGGGCTCTGTTATGTTTTGGGCAGGAATAAATTCAATGGATCGTACAGAGTTAGTCTTCATTGAAAACGGCTCACTGACTGGGCATCGATACATAACGGAAGTTCTAATTCCTCATGCACAACCCGCATTATCCGCTCTAGGTGAAGACTCGATTTTTATGGACAACAATGCTCGCGCCCACCGATTTCGCGATGTTAAAGCGTATGTGCAAGAGGTCGGCATTCGTCGTTTGGATTGGCCAGCTCGAAGTCCCGACCTCAATCCCATAGAGCATGTCTGGGACGTTCTGAAACGGCGTGTGAGATCAGTACAACCGGCTCCGCAGACCATCAGAGAGCTGAAGAATGTTATTACTGCGGAGTGGGAACGTATTCCGCAAGCAAGTATCCGGGATATACTCGCTAGCATGCCCAGACGAATTCAAGCTGTGATTTTAGCTAGAGGGGGTCACACTCGATACTAAACATTTATCTGCTTTTACTTTATTAAAGAAAAACAAACAAAAAAAACTTTTTTATTTTTACTTCATGAGCATATCCACTACTAGCGAACATACACTACTAGTGAGGTTTAGCATTATTTCCCATAAATTGTATCAAAATTTTATGAAATACTGATGAAAACGATTATTTTCTTATTAATTTACCAAATTGTGAGGATAAAACTACTTATAATTATCAAACAAAGCAATATTAACATTTAAAATGGTTCATTGCTTAGGTGCCCGTTTTTTTTGCAAATGAGTTTATAAAAGGAACAATGTTAATGGTGCAATAAACATTACTTCCTATGAAAGCAGTTTTATTTGTGTTCTTTTTTGGTAATTCAAATTCAAATATATTTATTCGGTAGAATACAAGAAAAAATGCTCTTACATAAAATTTTCCTTAAATTATTAACTTATATCTACGGAAATGGTCTCCACTCAGCATGTGTTACAAACATTCATTTGCAACGCTGATCTTCCGTGGAGCCAACAATAATGTAATAATACTTAAAGGCACAGTGTCCTTATCAGGATGGTCCATTTTTTATTATGGGCGCGAGTTGTAGGGAGAGGAGACGGTATTTCAATTAAATAATGATTTAGATAATTATAATAATTGTTATTAAATCAATTACACTTGCCCGTTACAAATTTCAACAAAGGATGCTACTGATAGATGTCGATTTAAATTAACGTCCACCAAGCACGTGGATGCGTGCGCGCTCCAAAACGACTCAATCCGAACTGTCACTTTGTCAAGATGGCCGCCTGTCCAGTGCTTGGTGTTCTCATTTGTTCTGCAGTTTAAAGCAATCAACTATAGACGGCGCTGTTCACGATAATTTGTCTATGCGCCGTCATACTTAATTACTGAGTAATGAAGATATAATGAAATACTTTGTTGTATGAAGAGTGCAATGGCGCAGTGGTAAGCGCATTCGGCTATTATTATGGAGTTAAAGCAACTTTCTCAAGAGCCCGACATGAACGGACAAAGCAACATACTCACCATGATATGACTTATGGTTTGAAAACAAATATACTCTATAAGGATGGAATAGACTCAGTGGGTCCTGCCTGGCAACACTTCACTCCGAATCCTGACTTGAGCTATACTCTGTAATTTTCTGTTTATGATTGTTTTATTGAGCCGGTTTCGAGATCGGTGATTTTATTGTGAATTTTCCCACGTTTTTTCTCAGGTCGCTTTCTTGTTTGTCTGTCTGTCTGTCTGTGCAGTTGGATTCTTGCAACTCAATTTTGAGGCACTTCCCGGCCACCTAGCGAGCTGAAATTTTTGGAGCAAGTCAGAACCCGATGACAATGCATCCTAAAACAACTTTTAACTTTCTAGGTACACTTTCAGGTCAACTTTCGGCAACTTTCACTTTTGTATGGGGCTTATCCGATTGTTGCGTAACACATGGTTACTTCGTTGAGTTAATAATTAAAAAGAATAAAATAATAATACTAGATTTAAAAATCTAAAAATCCCAAGTTTTTCAGTGACCAAGAAAGAATAAAATAACCCGGCGGGGCCAAGCGAGGGGCCACTCAAAACGTGGGGGCGCATGTTACTTATGGAGATGTAATGAGATGTATGATATGCATAGATGTTAAGAGTATTTGTAAAGATGCGCCCCCACGTTTTGAGTGGCCCCTCGCTTGGCCCCGCCGGGTTATTTTATTCTTTTTTGGTCACTGAAAAACTTGGGATTTTTAGATTTTTAAATCTAGTATTATTTTCTGTTTATGCTGTATTAATCAAGGAATACACTTCTTAATTATGTAAATTGTCTGCACGAGTTTCGAAGTTCATACGACGATAATACTGGTCGAAAAAAAGGAAAATATTTTTCTACTGATTTGAAGAAGCGATCAGAAGATCGATGAGGTGAGGTGAGGCTTTAACGTTGGTATTATTTTTCAAATTATTTAGGGTTTCTGTCGATTCTAGGTTGTTCTTGAATTCGACTTGAATATTATTCGATGAGATGGAGTGGAATTTACGACAGATTTATTTGTTTCCAGTATGTTGTTTTGGTGTTTTGAGATGTTATATATTGTTTAAGGTCGGTGAATGGGATCTCGTTGGGCACGCCTTTTATGATGAACATTGTTGGAGGGAACGAACCATCTCAACTGTGACATTTGTATTTGTTTTTTAAGTGAAAACTTCTTTAGCATCGTTGTGATTTGAAAGTCGATGAAACGAAAAAACAACAATAAAAAGAGGTAAACACATAAATTCATAATATTTAACAAAGGAGAAAATGAGATGGGAAACATTATGTATGTGTGTAAAAACGTAAAATTTTGGTGAATTTCAGGATTTATTTCTCCGAAACTATAATTTTTTTTTTTAAATACTTAGTTTTCGTTTTTTTAAGGATTTGATTTTTGCATTTCTGTACTTTTTCATTTAATGGTTGCGAGAGGAGTTTATAAATATTTGATGATGATAGGTTGTTCCAGAGTTCCTCCCCTTGCATGCTATTCCATACATGTTTGGGTGAGGGAGTCTTGGGGGGGGAAGAGAGTAGAGGACAGATTGCTTAAGATGTGGAAAATAGACTAACAGTAAAGTGAGGAAGGGGAAGGAAGAAAATATAGATGATTGGCCCGAAGATAAAGGACCATTGATAATAGTTGAAATTTTCCAACTTAAATTGGTTGCAAAAGTGCAGTTGTTAAGTACTTAGGTATCCATGTATATGTTTTTTTTTTTTTTTCTAACTATTTACATATGTAAGTTCTGTTGCAGGTCTTGCAGATCCTTCGGATCAAGAGTCGTTGAATGCCTTCAATTGAGAGAAAGTGTTGTGTACGAAAGCACAAAAGGCTTTGGTGAGTGAAGGCTTGGCAATGATGTCCGAGAAGGAGTAGGGACAACTTTTGAAGTTGCGGCATTGGGACAGATAGTTGTGTCTGCCAGTGGCGAATCGCGGGCACTCCTCAATAAGGTGTTTAGGTGTCTGGGAGGTTGAGTTGTCGCATGGGCAATAGTCATCGGTGGTGATGTGGAAACGAAGAAGGTAGGATTTGTGGGCTCCATGGCCCGTTAAATATTGTGAAAGATAAAATGTTGGCGGAACTATGGAATGGAGCTCACTAATGAGTCCGATTGAAGGAAGCAGGGATCTGGTGTGCGATCCCTGTGAAGATCGGGTGTATCTATTAGCCCATGTGACGTAGGCTTGGGAACGGGATATCTTTTTAGGATAGGAGATAGGGAAGTGGTGGTAAGCAGCTCTAGAGTGAGCGGAGGCTGCAGCCCCGGCAGCTTGGTCTGCTAGGCAGTTGCCAGCGATTCCCGCGTGTCCCTTTACCCAGCAGAACTTAAAAGTTCTGTGCGGTAGGTGGTCCACGATGACTTTGTGGATTGCGTTCACCAGAGGATCTGAGCTGCTGCGTTGGCCCAGAGCCTCGAGTGATGAGCGGGAATCGGAAAGGATAAGTGTGTGAGAGTAGCCCCTCTCAGCTGCTAACTGGCACGCTCTCCAAATAGCATAAAGCTCGGCCTGGAAGACTGTGCAAGCCGAGTGGAGCTTAAATTTGAGGGTGGTTACGCGGCGGGAATCTTGGCGGTCAGGGTCGATACACACTAGGGCAGCGCCTACTGATTCGTTTTCTAGTTTGCTGCCATCTGTAAATATTTGTACACTATTTGAAATGCAGGCCATGTCGATGCGCTCTTGCGTTGGTGTGAGATCGAAAGTAACCGAGACACGCTTGGAGGGATGCAACAATCTTGAGAGAGGGACAGGAGTTTCCAGTGGAATGTCGGAGGGTAGGTATGTGGAAGTGTTTGTAAGACGGGACCTTTCGACTTCCCTTGTTCGGAGGATCTCCAAGTCGAGTGGGAGAAATCTGGCAAGAGCAAGAGCTGCGCAGGTTGAGATAGTGCGGTACCCTCTGATTGCCTTGATCGCAAATCCTCTTTGTGCCGAAGCCAGCATATTTTTAATGTTCGCTTGTTTGGCTATGTGACCCCATATACCAGCTGCGTATGTTACGGTAGGAACGATAACATACCGGTATATGGAGTCAATGTTCTCAGGGTGAGCGCCCCATGAGGGACGTACAAAGAAGCAAAGCCTGTTAAACAGTTTGGTTATTTTACCGATTATGTATTTGGCGTGGTTAGAGAATCTAAGGCGATCATCTATAATGACGCCTAAAAGCTTAAATTCCCTGGAGAACGGAATGGAGGTGTCGCTCATGTTAAGTTTGGCCAAGGCTGCTCTATTAGAAAATGCCAAGGCTTTAGTTTTGTCTGGGCCAAATGAAAGCTTGACGTTATGGCCCCAGGATGTGATGATGCCCAGAGCTCGGTTGGCAGTATTTTGTAGTGTCCCCGGGTCTTTGGCGGCAACAACTAAGAGGACGTCATCCGCGTAAGCCTGCATGTGGCAGCCCTCTGGAAGAGGCTGTTCCAAGAGATCATCGAGCAGCAAATTCCAGAGAGCCGGGCCGCACGCAGAACCCTGCACGCAACCCCTTTCCATTCCTTTCGTGGCACTGGCACCCGCGTATGAGAGTAATACACTGCGGTTCTCAAAGTAATTTTTAACCATTTTGTAAATGTTAGATGGGCATTGTATTTTTCTTAGTCTATCTAAAATTGCAGGCCACCGGCACGGTTGAAGGCAGCTTGTATGTCTAAGGATATGGCTGTGCATAGTAAGCCGGCAGCGCCGGCTGATTTAATTTAAGCTTCGTTAAGAGCATGCGCAGTTGATGTATGTCTGCGAAAGCCATATTGCTTGCAGTTAAGTGTTCCGGTGATGGCTTGATGGTGGACAATTCGGCCGATGAAGAGCTTCTCCAGCATTTTCCCGAAGACCGAAATAAGTCCTATTGGGCGATGATTCTTAAGAGAGCTGCTGTCTTCTAAGCCCGGTTTGGGTATAATTTTCACTACCGCGCTTTTCCACGGCCGTGGGAAGTGACCCAACCTAAGACAGCAGTTCATAATGTTCGTGATGAGAGTGGGAAAGTTCCTAGTCACATTTGAGCAAATGTCGGCTGTCAGGCCATCTAATCCTGGTGCCTTTTTTGGCGACATGTCCCGCACAACCTCAAGTACTTCCTCTTCGGTGAAGGGGAGATCGTCGGGCGTGTCAGGAGCGTTGGAGCTTGAGGCGCGAATCTGGGTTTGTGTAGGTGAGTCCGTTGCGGGTGGATCAGCCGGGAAAAAGTGAGTGAGAAGAGCGTCAGCAGTCATCTGGTTGTCTGACGTGTATCGTTGATCATCTGTGAGGATGGCTGCCGGAGGCTTGTTGGGGGCCCCAGATCGGAGAAGACGATTGGTCATAGTCCAGACGTTCTCTCCAGTCTGGAGCTCGCAGAACTCCCTAAAGTTCTTAGTGGACTCCATTCTGATTACTTCTGAGTATTCCTCCTTTTTTCTTTGATGTGATTCAGCGAGTCGTTTGCACTCGTCTAGCTGGGAACCACTGCTTCTGCTTCTAGCCCTGATCGCGTTGCGGCGAGCTTCATTGACTTCTTGCTTCATGGCAGTCAGTCTGTCGGTCCACCACGCAGCTCGAGCTTTGGGTGAGACGTTAATGCCACGGGAAGGGTAGGAGGCAGCTGCTGCCTCGTTTACGCATGCTGTCAAATCTAGGACTAAGTTGTCCAGGTCGTAGGAACTAAGTGACTCGAAATTCACATCTAAAAATCCTGCATCTCGTATACGCAGAGACAAGTCTTCCCTAAAGTGAACCCAGTTCGCGTCTTTAGTTATTTCGTAGCGGTATGTAGAGGTGGTAGGGGTATACGGAAGGGAGGAGACACCAGTGGCCAGAGTAAATCGGATGAGCTTGTGTTGAGTAGAGAGCATAGCACTCTGGTCAACATGCCAATTAGTGATGCGATTGGCAATGTCCTGGGAGACCATGGTAATGTCAATGTATGAAGGTCGGTAAATTCCGTGGGAAACGGCTTCAAAAGTTGGCACATTGCCAGTGTTGCAACAATGCAGATCATTTTCCTGAATGAGGTCAGAGACCAAGATGCCTCTGGGATTAAAGCGATCCAAAGGATCCCATGTGGGATGCCAACCATTAAAGTCACCCCCCACGATGCAGAGGGTTTGTGAGCCATTTAATTCCTGTAAGGCAGTGGATAAACTATTGAGGGTGTCGTAAGTGTCATTTCTTGGTTCGATGTAAACAGAAATAATGAGCAACTGGCGATGGTTAACTGAAATTTTGACAACCGCGAGGTTAGGAGTAGAGTACTGTGGGAGAAAAATTGCGCCCAACTTCTCGCTCAAGTTTCTATTTATAATTATAGCGGCTTTAACGATTCTGCCAGAAGCAGTCTTTTGGAATACGTAAGTATCCTGTATATTTTTCACAAAATTGTCTGAGCCGGTATAGGGTTCAGATATTAAGCCTATTTGATTAGGGTTTTTACAGAATTCCCTAAGGAACTCCTTAGAGCCTGATATAGATCGGTCGATGTTACATTGAAGGAATTTAAGAGGGAAATTACTGTTGGGTGCCATAATCTATTTTACTTATTATTTTATTTTTCATTGCTGAAACTCTGGGGCAAATAGGTGAGAATATGGAGTGGTCAGTAGTACGGCTCAGTTTAAATCTAGCGTTATAGTTAACGCAGCTAGTGCATGTCGGTTTCAGGGACCTTTTTTTGTCGTCGCAGTTGGGTTCGTCGTGGCCCGCCTTCCCGCAGTGAGCGCACACAGCTGGGGCGGAGCATTTTAGCGGAGAGTGTCAAAATTGAGCGCACTTGCGGCACTGGACAAAGGGGGAGAACTCCTCTAGGTGCACTCGCTGATACTGCGTTCGCACCCGGGGGATGTCTTTGAGGGCTTGCCATGCGGTGGGAGACACTCCCAGCACGGCATTGTAAAGATTGGGGTTGCGGTTCGAGCTGACAAACAACAGCTTAAGGTCGGTACCAACTTTTAGTTGTGAAAGCTCGTCATTATCTTGGATGAGAATGGTGGTGAGGTCATCTTTGGGGACATCTTTGCTGATGCCCTTGAGAATAACTCGTGGGAATATTTTCCTCTCGGGTTCCGCCTTTGCGCCCGATTGATCTTGATTAATGAGCTGGATGGCTGTTGCAACGTCCTCCTTTTTATCGAGTTCGATGCGGAACTTCCCCTTTGATAGCTTTCTTATGTTAGAAACGCCTATTCTGGGGTTATTATTATTGCGAAGATGTTTGTCGAGGACTTTGATTGCGTCTTCTCTAGTAGGAGCCTCCTTGCCGCAGGAGATGATGATCGCCGCACGAGTGGCTTGTTCTCGATTGGCTAAGGTCAAGGCCTGTGTGTGCCGCGTGCTTGTGGGAAGATTAAAAGAAGATGGTCCCGCCGCCATCTGTGCATAGGTCCGGGTGGATGTGGATTTGGTAGGGAGTGGGGTTGGAGCCATTTTGGAGAGCTCTGAGCGGACAGCCTTAGATACGGCGCGCTCAATGACTGACGTGAGGTGCCCACTAAGAAGTAGTCCCCCCTGTTCCTCAGATTTATCCACGGGTTCGCCTTTCCCCGAAGAAGTAGGGAGGTTGCCCAAGGTAGTGGTAGGATGTTCGGGAGTGGCTTTCTTGGAGGCGTGGTTTCTTAGGAGGTCCCCTAAATACTCATCGGAGGTTTGGGCGGCCTTCTTAATCCACTCCTTTTGGGTTTTTGTAAGGCCTTTTTTTGCGTGGTCAATGCGCCAGCAGATACCTTTGAGGAGTGTAGAGATACTGCCGACCATCTCTTCCAAATTGGAAGGGCTGGTAGGTGTGGAGAAGCAACCGTCAAGATCGAATTCGCTTGGTGGATCCGGAAAGTATTGAGCCGCAAGGGGCTTAGGTTTGGGTTTCCTTTTTTGCGAAGCCATCGTATCACTCAGCAGAGCAAGTGTCTGAGAATCTGGGGGTCGTTGGTTGTCCGAAGGTGGCTGAGCAACCGACGGAGGTATGCTAAAGGGAGTCCTCTCTCTGCATTCGTCGAGAGCTCGAAGCCCTTCGGTGAGGTGAGGTTAGGTTAGGTTTTTTTTTTTTTTTATCTTATTTATTGAAATATGGTGAAACTGATTCAAAAGAATGTGCTTAGGTTATTGCGTTAGGGGTTTGTTATTGTGTGTAGTTGCAAACGAGGGTTGAGGCTAGGGATACCTCTCGCCCAGAGTGCAAGTACAGAAATATAGAGAGTTTGTAGGCAGAGAGAACCTACAAACTGAAAAGAAAAGAGTCAAAACAAAAAAGAGAGAGAAAAAGAAAAAATAAAAATTAAATATAGCTTCTTTGAAGCTTAAAGTAACATAACGTTGTTAATTATATTAATTATTGTGATTAGCGTAGAAGGTGTAATTTTTGATTTGTTGGTTTAGAGATTTTGTTAAATTGTTTATATTTTGTTTTGATTCTAAGTTTTTATTTAGATTATGTGGGTTTAAATTGTTTGGTGTTTATATGATAGTTTATTGTTTAAATTAAGTTTGGATTATTCATTTGGTTGGTGCCGTTGTCTATGCGGTCTTTCAATATAATTTTGAAGAAGTCGAGAATTAAGCATTTATTAGAGGTAGATGAGTGGTTTTCTGGGGTTGGGTTTTGTTTGTTTTCAATATGGTATTGTTTGTTTTTAATATTATATTGTATGCAGTTTATACATTTGGCTTCTTCTAAAATTGATTTTATCGGGCAATTTTTAAATGAGTGTCCACTATCTGAACAGTGGCTGCAGAATGTTTCCTTGTTGGTACAGTGTTTCCCAGTATGGCCAAACTTTTGGCACCGGAAACACTGTAACAAAGGTGTATGTTCGGTGATGTAGATTCGGCGGTGATTAATGTTAATGCGGTCCTGGGAGATTGCAATTCTCCACACATCAGGTGTTGCTCTGAATATAGCGTTGTATAGGTTTTCTTTTTTATTAGTTTTGGCAAGGTAGGCTGTGAGTGATGCATCGGGTTTTTGGAGGGCATTTTGAATGAGAGAGTTTTGATTTATTATGATATCTTTAAGTTGATTGAAAGGTACATCTTTAGGAATGCCTTTTATTATGAATGTGGGTTGTAGGGGGCGAGCCTTCTCTGCTTGTGCGGACGTATTAGGTTCTGATTTGTTGGGAGTATCAGAGCGTTGGTCTTGAACTTCGGATGTGGTGCATGCTATGGTTGATTTAGATATTTTTTTTGTTTTAATTGGTTTTGATTTCTTTGGTTTAATTTGTTGGATGTTATTAGATTTGATTGAATTATTATTGTTAGAACTGTTAATTTGTGGTGCTTCTATATCTTGTGTTTTTGGTTGGCAGTTGTGAATTTCTTCATGCACAACTTCTCTAATAATAGTTTTAAGGTTGTCTATTGTTATTGAATCGAGGTTATGTACTTGATCAGATGGGGTGTATTGTGTAGTTATATTAAATACTTGGCGAGACAGTGATCTGATTTTGGGTATTGCTCTACCATTATTTACATCCTCTCGACAATTTAGAGTTTTTACCATTTCTAGAGTTAAAGAACGTAAAAGTTTTGCATCTTTTTGAACTGATGATTCCTCCTTTTGTGGAGTTACGATTTGTGGAGTTTGGTGTGTTGAGGAATTGTCAAAGCGCAGACGTTCGTGGGTTGTGTTAGAGGGGTTTAATATTTCTTCAAAATCGTCATATTCCGGGTCGCCAATAAGATTAACTAAAGCTCTGTCTTTACTACTTAGAGGTTGGGAATCCATATTAGACTTGAAGTTAGTTAGTTGAAGTTTTAAGAGAAGATTTTAGAAAAATTATAACGTTTACAGAGAAAAGTTATATAAATAATATGTTTATTAAGCTTTAAACTAATTAAAATAGTATATCAAAAGAGTAGTTAACTTATATTTATGATGGAGGTTGAGTCTAAGACTTATGGAATTTTTGAGTGAAATAGTGGAGTTTTAAATGACTATAAAACGAATATTATTTTTGATAGAAAAGTTTGGTGCAGCAGTATTTTGTAGTGCTAAAAGAGTACTGCAATATAAATTAAGTAAGTTTATAGAGGCAGAGGTCGGCCACCTACTTCTGGCCATCACGCTGTAGTTGCACAAGCAACAAAAGAAAACATCACGGAGTTGGCAAATTGTGAACTGCTGAAACGCGGTATGGACGGCGTCGCTGCAGTTTTAGAGGTGGCCGCCAAGTCAGGACACTTAAAGGGCACCAGTGTCAAAGCCCTTAAAGATGCAGCGGCATTGATACAAGCAACGTTCGGCGAGATCTACGGTCGAAACACCGCCTCGGATGACAAGCGTACGGAGGAACGTTTCCTTAAAACGCAGAGGGACCTTAGTCGTACCAACGCTGAAAATGCCCGTATTGCAGCGGAAAATTTACGGCTGAGGGAGGATATGGCTGCGCTCCGGCGTGAACTAGAGTTGGTCCGAAAGGAACAAGGAAGACAACGGGAGGCTTCCAAGACAAACACGAGGGAATATCGTCCACCCAACACCGTGGGCGATATGACAATTGACGAGTTGCGACGCCTCATCATGGAACAAACTGGGCCTATGGTCAGTGCCCGTATAGAAGGGCTATCAAGGAGGCTCCCACCTGAAGAAACCATCAGGCCGCCACTTGCTGCAGATAAACGGCAGCAATCAGCTGGAAAGGCGATGTCAACAACAGCTCCCAACCCAGCTCAAAGAAAGGGAGCTAAAAAGAAGAGGAAAAAGGTTAGCGCAGCTGCTGCTGCTGCAGCGGCTGCTAGGTCAGACGCCGCGCCAGCTCAACAGGAAGTGACACCCGCACCCGCACCCTCCGATGGGGTCTGGACCACGGTTGGTAGAGGAGGTGCCAGAAAGGAGAAATCATCGCCGGAGAAAACAAAACCGGCCGCGACTAAAAAGAAGTCGAAGAAGATGAGCCTGCGCTCGCCCCAATCCTCAGTGGTAGTGCTAAAGCTACAACCGGAAGCTGCTAGCAAGGGCGTCACATACGCAAATATACTGGAGCAGGCTAAGAGTAAGATTGGCCTTGAATTGATTGGTTCTGGCCTAAAGGTAAGAGTCGCCGCCACTGGAGCGAGAAAGCTTGAAGTCGCCGGTGAGAACAATGGTGAAAGGGCCGATAAAATAGCAGAAAAGCTGTTAGAGATTATCGACCCTGAGATTGTAAAAGTCTCTAGGCCTGTAAAATCGGCAGATGTTCGTGTGTCTGGTCTAGACGACGCGGTGACTGCGGAGGAGGTAAGGTCGGCCGTAGCTGCAGCTGGTTAGGTTAGGTTAGGTTAGGTTAGGTTAGGTTAGGTTAGGTTAGGTTAGGTTAGGTTAGGTTAGGTTAGGTTAGGTTAGGTTAGGTTAGGTTAGGTTAGGTTAGGTTAGGTTAGGTTAGGTTAGGTTAGGTTAGGTTAGGTTAGGTTAGGTTAGGTTAGGTTAGGTTAGGTTAGGTTAGGTTAGGTTAGGTTAGGTTAGGTTAGGTTAGGTTAGGTTAGGTTAGGTTAGGTTAGGTTAGGTTAGGTTAGGTTAGGTTAGGTTAGGTTAGGTTAGGTTAGGTTAGGTTAGGTTAGGTTAGGTTAGGTTAGGTTAGGTTAGGTTAGGTTAGGTTAGGTTAGGTTAGGTTAGGTTAGGTTAGGTTAGGTTAGGTTAGGTTAGGTTAGGTTAGGTTAGGTTAGGTTAGGTTAGGTTAGGTTAGGTTAGGTTAGGTTAGGTTAGGTTAGGTTAGGTTAGGTTAGGTTAGGTTAGGTTAGGTTAGGTTAGGTTAGGTTAGGTTAGGTTAGGTTAGGTTAGGTTAGGTTAGGTTAGGTTAGGTTAGGTTAGGTTAGGTTAGGTTAGGTTAGGTTAGGTTAGGTTAGGTTAGGTTAGGTTAGGTTAGGTTAGGTTAGGTTAGGTTAGGTTAGGTTAGGTTAGGTTAGGTTAGGTTAGGTTAGGTTAGGTTAGGTTAGGTTAGGTTAGGTTAGGTTAGGTTAGGTTAGGTTAGGTTAGGTTAGGTTAGGTTAGGTTAGGTTAGGTTAGGTTAGGTTAGGTTAGGTTAGGTTAGGTTAGGTTAGGTTAGGTTAGGTTAGGTTAGGTTAGGTTAGGTTAGGTTAGGTTAGGTTAGGTTAGGTTAGGTTAGGTTAGGTTAGGTTAGGTTAGGTTAGGTTAGGTTAGGTTAGGTTTTTTTTTTTTTTTTTTTTTTTTTTTTTTTTTTTTTTTTTTTTTTTTTTTTTTTTTTTTTTTTTTTTTTTTTTTTTTTTTTTTTTTTTTTTTTTTTCCCAGTTTTTCTTCTGACATTGGTCAGAAATTTTATTTTTCTATGTTTTCTTTTATATCTTATATTAATGTTATTTTTTTTTATATATTGTTTCATCCAATTCTATGTTTAGTCCATTTCTATGTTTTGCATGTTTTCTTCATTTTTGGTCACGGTCAGGACCGGTAATATATGTTCTTATTTTGCATGTCTTGCCCACTTCTATATTTTATTTCGTTCGACTGCGTCTTTTACTATTTTTACTGTGAAGCTTAGAAAGGGGCCTCTTATAGTTTCGTCGCTGATTATTTCATGTAGTCTATTATTTATTACTTTTGTTTTTATTTTGTCTTGTAAATTCATTCTCTCTAAGTTATATTTATTACATTCGGTTATAAGATGTATTACTGTTTCGTCCTTTCCGGGTTCACAGCTGCAATCTGGTGTGTCTTTTATTTTAAATCTATGTAAGTATTGAGCAAAAGCTCCGTGGCCAGTAAGTGCCTGGCATAAAAAGTGACTTGGTGCTATTTCGCGGATTGTTTTGTACGCGCTGCGCACATCGGGGAAGAATATTTTTGTCACTGCGGCTGTTTCTGCTCCTTGGTATCGTTTTTGCCAGGCATTTAAAGAGTTTTCTCGGAGTCGTCTTTTGACATATGATATAGGGCACACATCGTACACTGGTTTTGTCTTTTTAAAAGCTGCTTCTTTAGCGAGCATGTCTGCTCTTTCGTTTCCAGTTATGCCGATGTGTGCTTTAATCCATAGCATTTGTACTGTTTTGTTGTTTTTTATAATTTTCCTGATGTTATTTTTTATTTTAACTGTAAGTGGATGGAGTGATTTTGGGTTTTGTAATGTTTCTAATGCTGATTTGGAGTCGCTTAGTATGGCAATTTCTGTTTCTTCCATGGTTTTTATGAGTTCTGTTGCTCTAAAGATTGCGTAAAGCTCTGCTTGGTAGACTGAGCAGTAGTCTGATAGTTTATACTTTCCCGTTTTGATTTCTTGGCCGTTTTTCCAGATTGTTAGGGCTGCACCGACTTTACCATCTATTTTGCTCCCATCTGTATATATCTGAAGCCTTGGTAGTTTGTCTATTGTTTCCGGGTTTGCAGTTTCTATGGGTTCAAAATCGATGCTGGTGTTTTCTGAGGGGTGTGGATATGTACTGAATGGTTCTTTAGCTTCTATTTCTCGGCCGGGTAGTTTTTGGAATTCTTGTTTTCGCTTAGCTACATATATAGCCGCTGCTTCTTGAATTCTTAAATCTAATGGCAATAATCCTGCAAGGATCAAAACGGAGTTTAATGAAGTTGTTCTATATGTTTTGCATATTTTCTTGCCAAAGCCTCTCTGCAATGTGTTGAGTTGTTTTTTCGTCATTTCTTTATTTACAGCTGATGACCAAACACTTGCAGCGTATGTTATGATCGGTTCTATGACAGCTGTGTAGATTGTTCGGATGATTTCTGGGTTGAGGCCCCATGTGGCTTTTGCTGATTTTGCTAATTGTGTATATATTGTAGTAGCTTTTTTACATATGTTTGAAATGTGCGTGTTGTAGGTAAGTTTTTGGTCTATTGTTACTCCAAGTAATTTGATTTCTTTAGTTGTCTTTATTGTTGTTCCATCCATGTGCAAATTTGGGGTGTCGTATTTTATTTTGTTAGTGAAGGTTATGCTTTGTGTTTTCTGTGGTGCAAATTTTAGTCTATTTGTCTTACCCCAATTATGTACGTAGTTTAATGCTTGATTCGCCTGACTTTCTATTTGTGCTGCATCTTTCCCGGAGAAAAGTAATACTATATCATCTGCGAATGCTTGGCAAGTTATTTCTTTTTCTTCTAATTCGTCCAGTAGTGGGTTTAATAAGAGGTTCCAGAATGTGGGACCTCCTATTGATCCCTGAATACATCCTTGTGTTGTTTTGGCTTTGTATTCTTCTTCCGCGTATCGTAAAGCAATCTCTCTATTCTCGAAGTAACTATCTATTGTTCTTCTTAGGTTTATTGGGCATCCTTTCTCTGCCAGTCTGCATTTTATTATAGGCCACCACGCTGCATCGAATGCTCCCTCTATGTCTAAGGATACGATGGTTATTATTTGTTTTTGTGTTAGTTTTTGTTTTACTAGTTCCATTAGATCATATAGGGAGTCTTCTGTGCTTCGTTGGGGAACAAACCCATATTGTTTTGTGTTCATCTTCGGTAGAATGTGATGTCTTATGCGACCTATTACTAGCTTCTCATAAATTTTGCCGAGTACAGATAGAAGACCTATCGGGCGAAAGGATTTGGGCTGCGTGAAGTCAGTTTTCCCAGGTTTACGTAAGACAATTATCGTGGCTTTTTTCCATTCTGATGGGAAGTATTCTAGTTCTAAGCACTTGTTGATTATTGTCAAGAAGAGGTTGACATTTACTCTTATAGCTTTGGAACAGATATCTGATGTGAGTCCATCGCTACCTGGAGCTTTTGTTGGGTTGAATGTTTTCATGACCTGTTCTAATTCATGGGCTGTGAATGGCGGATCTATTTCTTGTTCTATTGTTGTTTTGTTCATTATGTCTGCGTTTTTTCTTATTTGTGTGTGATAATCTTCGTCGTTTTCTATTTTATCTTCAGGGAAGAAAGTTTCCGCCATCCATTGGGCTGATTTTTCTGCATTTAGCGCTTTTCCTTCCCTCACTAATAGAGTTTCTTCTTGGCGTCTTGACGTATTTTTTTATAATCCTGTAGATGCTTTGCCACATATTTTCTTTTTCTTGTTTTGTACAGAATTCTTTCCAGCTTGTTGTTTGTGCTGTATTTACTTCTTTTTCATATTTTTCTTTTGCTTCTAGGTATTCTTTTATTACTTTTGATTTTCTTATCTCTGCTGCGCATCTTATGCGTCTCTTCTTTGTTGTCATGTCTCTTTTAAGTTGGAGTAGTTCATCATTCCACCACGGCAGTTGTTTACTTTTTATGGCTTTTCTTATTTGAGGTATGGAGTTTTCGCATGCTATTTTTATGCAGTTTGTATAACTTTCTATTTGATTTTCTATTTCTTCTATTTGGTTTATGTTTTTTATATTTTCTACGGTTAGAGAGGTTTTTTCTAATTCTTTTTGGAATTCTTTTTCGAAAATTTCCCATTTCGCTGCTTTTGTTTTATAAATGCGCGTAGTTCTGTTTTTAGTAATTGCACTTTCCCTTAAAGTAAGAGCGTATACAACGGCATTATGGTCGGAGTTTGTTACTGTTTTGTCTACCCTCCAGTGGTTAATTTTTGGTATCAGCTGCTCTGTACATGCCGTTATATCTACTCTACTTGTGTATGTTCTCCCTCCTCTAACGGTTTCGAATGTAGGTTCATCTCCTTCATTTAATATGTGCATTTGTTTCTCTTCCAGATATGCTGCCATCTCTGCTCCGCGGTGATCTTCTGACGCACTACCCCACCAGGTACTCCACGCGTTGACATCTCCACCGATCAGCACCCTTCTGCTGC
This sequence comes from Calamotropha paludella, assembly GCA_927399485.1. Classification (NCBI taxonomy): domain Eukaryota; kingdom Metazoa; phylum Arthropoda; class Insecta; order Lepidoptera; family Crambidae; genus Calamotropha; species Calamotropha paludella. The sequence goes on along the minus strand of OV656806.1, from coordinate 29,378 downwards.
TGTCGTCCAGTTGTTCCAGGATATTGGTAAGTTCTGCTAGTTGAATATTTATATCTATGTCGGATTCAAAATATATAGACACAAGAGCTATTTTGTTATTTTGGTCGGTTAAGATTAAAGTTGTTATATTTTCTGTTTGTAGTTTAGGGTTTATTGTAATATTTAAATTGTTATTGAATATAGCTATTGCTGATTTTACTGGTTTGTTTCTATTTTGGGTTTTTTGTATAATTCTTGTGCCTGTGTACTGTTTCATCTCTCCTGTTGAGCCGACATATGGTTCTTGGACGAGCGCGATACTTGCTTTTCTATATATGGCTTCATTTATTAAGTCATCAGTTGCTATTTTGCTTCTTTGTAAGTTTGCCTGAATTATGTGGTGTTGAGTGCTGATTTTTTGGATTGTGTCCGCGTGGTTATTCCCTGTGACAACCTTAGCAATAACATATACTCAGCCGTGCTATTCCATCCCACTTGCGGCGGACTGGGCATGTGTTGTCGAATGCGTTGTGGTTTGCGTTTCCTATTTTTGCGTCTGTGCAGTTTTTGCAGGTTGGCTCTTCACCTTCTCTGTGTTCTTGGCAATCTGCCCTGAGATGAGCTCCACCGCAGTGCGAGCAGAGGTCTTTTTCCTCTTTGCACATTCTCCGGCCGTGGCCAAAGCCTAGGCATTTGGTGCACTGGATCACCGGGGATTGATCTTGGACAACTCTCTTTTGTATATCTATGTATACCTTCCCAGAGGTAGTCATATTTCCCCACACTTTTGGTGAAACCTGCAGGATCACATGGTTTTCGTGGGGGTTTCGTGCCCTGCGACGGTATTTTACCACTGCGCGGAAGTCCTCCTCTCGGATGCCTTCAGTAATGTGCGCGTTCTGTTTTATGATTGCGCTTATTATATCGTCGTCGGTGTTGTAGGACAGTACATCTTTAATAATGACTAAAGGATCCTTATTTTTGGCGGCTTCTACTTTTAATTCCTTACAGCCGTTTTGGATCTTTTTAGTTATATCGTCGACGTCACTTTTATTCCCGCAGCTTATTACGACTTTTTGATTCTTTGCTTTCCTAATTCTGTCCACGTGAAGCCCGCTGTTCTTTGCATCGATTGCCGTACGTATTTTGTTCAGAACCACTTCGCTTGTATCACTGGTGTTCTCTGATGAGATTATCACGCTGTGTTGGGGCGCGCTGGTTTGCTCCGTAGGCACCGGTTTTGGTGCCTCATATTTCGGGGCTTTTGTAGTGGCCACTATTTCAGCGTAGGACTTCCTTTCTTCAAGGAGAATCTTTTTTATTTCTTTTACTTCTTGTAGAATTATATTTTCTGTATTTTTAGTTTCATTTTTCTCTGTGTGTCTGGTTATATTTTGGATTTTATGCCCTTTTTCTAACTTCTTAATCATCTCCAGCATTCCCTCCAGGCTGGTGGCGATTTGATTTCTATAGTTTTTCTTTAGGTTTCCTGATGCGTTAACGCAGGCCATTGCCTCGTCAAATAGATTTTGTGCCGATCTCGAAAACTGACTTAGCTCAGGTTCTGATCTCAATATGACTTCTGTGAGATCCTTACGAGCTTTTGGTGTCGCAGCTACAGCGCTATTTTCTTGTGATGTTTCAAGAGGTGTAAGGCACTTGCCTACAGGAGATTGAGTCGTCATTTTAATAATGTACAAGTATTGGTACGTATCCACAAAAGTACAGGTGATCGGTCACGGCCACAGCCAATTCACTGATCGTTGTTTTCAAGAGTTTGGACTTGGTCACTGTCTCGGTCAGGACCGGTCTCGGCAAGGATGTATCCAAAATATGTACAGGTGTTCGGTCACAGTTACGATTAATTCACTGATAGTTGTTCACAGGAGTATGGACACGGTCACGGTCACAGTTACAGTCACGGTCACGGTCACGGTCACGGTCACGGTAACGGTACCGGTCACGGTCACGGCACCGGTCACGGTCACGGTCACGGTCACGGTCACGGTAACGGTAACGGTCACGGTCACGGTCACGGTAACGGTCACGGTCACGGTCACGGTAACGGTCACGGCCACGGTCACGGTCACGGTCACGGTCACGGTAACGGTAACGGTCACGGTCACGGTAACGGTCACGGTAACGGTCACGGTAACGGTCACGGTAACGGTCACGGTAACGGTCACGGTAACGGTCACGGTCACGGTCACAGTCAGGACAAACACTGGTAATAACAAAGTACACTCACGGTAACCATATGTCCAAGGGCTCGGTCACGGTAGAGACCGGTTTCGGTCGCGGTCAGGACCGGTCACAGACACGGCAGGGGCCGGTCACGATCACGGTCCAATCACTGATCGTTGTTTGCGTTGTTCACAAGAGACCGGACCCGGTCATGGTCACAGACAGGACCGGTCACGGTCACGGTCACGGTCACGGTGGTCACTGTAAGGACCGGTCACGGTCACGGTCACGGTAAGGACCGGTCACGGTCACGGTAAGGACCGGTCACGGTCACGGTCACGGTAAGGACCGGTCACGGTCACGGTCACGGTTATCACTGATCGTTGTTCACAAGTGCCTGGACCCGGTCACGGTCACAGTCAGGACCGGTCACGGTCACGGTCACGGTAACGGTCACGGTCACGACAACACAGAAAATCACAAAAAGTACGCTCACTGCATCCAAAAACTCGGTCACGGTCACGGTAAGGACCGGTCACGGTCACGGTCACGGTCCCGGTTTTCACTGATCGTTGTTCACAAGTGTTTGGACCCGGTCACGGTCACAGTCAGGACCGGTCACGGTCACGGTCACGGTCACGGTAACGGTCACGGTCACGACAACACACAGATAATCACAAAAAGTACGCTCACTGCATCCAAAAACTCGGTCACGGTCACGGTAAGGACCGGTCACGGTGAGGACCGGTCACGGTGAGGACCGGTCACGGTCACGGTCACGGTCACGGAGGGGACCAGTCACGGTCACGGTCCCGGTCACGGTCACGGTCACGGTCACGGTCACGGTAACGGTCACGACCGGTAACGATGACGGATGGGAGCGGAGCTCAAGTGGACGCGCGCGTTCTCCACGAGCTCTGGACGACGACTGTGGTTAGGTTAGGTTAGGTTAGGTTAGGTTAGGTTAGGTTAGGTTAGGTTAGGTTAGGTTAGGTTAGGTTAGGTTAGGTTAGGTTAGGTTAGGTTAGGTTAGGTTAGGTTAGGTTAGGTTAGGTTAGGTTAGGTTAGGTTAGGTTAGGTTAGGTTAGGTTAGGTTAGGTTAGGTTAGGTTAGGTTAGGTTAGGTTAGGTTAGGTTAGGTTAGGTTAGGTTAGGTTAGGTTAGGTTAGGTTAGGTTAGGTTAGGTTAGGTTAGGTTAGGTTAGGTTAGGTTAGGTTAGGTTAGGTTAGGTTAGGTTAGGTTAGGTTAGGTTAGGTTAGGTTAGGTTAGGTTAGGTTAGGTTAGGTTAGGTTAGGTTAGGTTAGGTTAGGTTAGGTTAGGTTAGGTTAGGTTAGGTTAGGTTTTTTTTTTTTTTTTTTTTATATCCGTTTAGGTTACGGATTACCCCCCGCTAACGGTGTACGGGCGAGTTTCACCGTATTTATTTACTTAGGCTGTAGCTATTTGTTTTTGATTTGTGTTAATTTGCATATTTATTTATGCGAGAATGATTTCGGATGAAAGGATTTATATTTTATTGGATTTTTTAATTGAGTTTTATAGTGATTTATTGTGTGTTTGGTATGTGGTTTATATGATATATAATTGTTGTCTTTGAGTTTTATGTTAGTTTATTCCGTAATCGATTCTGTCTGCTAATTTGGACAGATATCCATTTCTGATCGGACATAGGTTTGATGTGGATGAGTGTTTAGTGCATGTTTTGTGCTCCTTATTTTTATTGCTGGTGGTGCAGTTTATGCAGGTGGCTGCTTCTGCATTTGTTTTTTGTGGACAGTCCTTATAGGTGTGGTTGTTTTCTGAGCAGTGGCTACAGTAGGTTTCATTGTTGCTGCAGTGTTTGCCAGTATGACCGAACTTCTGGCATTTAAAGCACTGCAGGAGGGGGGCGTGTTCTGTTATATGGATGCGGCGGTGATCTATGTTTATTCTATCTAATGAAATTGCGCTCTTCCACACATCAGGCGTTGCACGGAAGATTGCGTTGTAGAGATTTGGATTTTTATTTCTTTTGGCAAGACAAGCTGTGAGTTGTGAATTGGGATTATTTAAAGCTGTTTGTATTGGTGTATTTTGAGTGATTATATATTGTTTTAGGTCTTCAAATTTTATTTCGGTGGGAACGCCTTTGATCACAAACATTGCTTGCAGTAAGCGAGCCTTTTCTGCAGTAACATTATCATTTGTTTTGAGCTTATCAAGAGTTTCGTTGCATTGTGCATTGTTCTCAAAAATGACTTTGACTTTGTTGGTTGATATGGGTTGAAACTTTGTGGGGGCGTATGGTACATCTTTAAAAGAAAAACTTTGTTGCCACTTTGTAGTGGCTTCTTGTCTGGTTTTGGCAGTGGGTACAGTTACTATAATGGCTGGTTTACTGGTCTTTAATTCAGGTTTTGGAGTTGTGATGTCCGGAGTTATTGTGGTAGTTTTGGTGGCGGATGCGTAGGTTTGTTTACTTATTGGTGGTGTAATTTGTTTGGGGTGTAGTTCTTCGATAATTGTTTCCTTGATGAGGAGTTTTATTTTATTATAATCGATGTTGCATACATGTTTAGAAGGTTGGGGGGTAGGAGGAGGTTTCTCTATTTGTGTTATGTTGATGGATGTTGCGTCTAGGATTCTAGTTGCTAATGTTCTTATTTTAATGTTTATGTCTTCATCTTGTAGGTCTTCAACGGATTTTATGGTATTTAATATTTCAGCCGCAGATTGGTTAATTATCATTATATTTGTGCTGGGTTGGTAATCGGTTTCAGTTTCCTCTATTCCGAGGATCATGGCGTCAGTAAAGTACTCGTCTTCGAGGTACTCGTCTGCGATTGTGTTAACGGATTTTACTGATGAAGTCGGAGTGATGGTTTTTGAAGATTCCGAGCAGGTTTCTTCTTCGCAAGAGTCTTCAGAATTTTGGGATTTAGGGATTTTGGTTTTGGTTTTGGTGATTATTTTTGAGGTGGAAGGTTTTGGTGATACGGACTTCTTCTTAGTTTTTACGCCGGAGCGCGTGTTTATCTTCCTCATGGTAGGGGAGGAAGATGGCGGAAATTCTAATTTTAATTTGGTTCTTTTTGACATAAGTCGGTGTACGTGATGGTTCTATAGATTGTTTGTATGTAATTTCTACACACAAACTAAGTTTTGTTTTTTAGTGATTTTTTGGAGTGTTTAAAATGGTTAGAAATTGATAAAATTGATTTTTATGTTAAAAAGAAAATTTATGTGCAAAGTTAAAAATTTGAAACGGCGCTAAAAATAGAAGGGGCTGTAACCTAACCGGTTTTTATTAAATGATTGGATGCGCGTTGTTAAGATCTACGTTTTAAGCTAAAAAAGTAATCTGAAAATGGTAAATTCGATTTTTAATCGAAGTTGAAATTTTTAAGTTTTGAAGATTTTTAAAAATTTCCAGTAAATCGAGTTATGGTCCGATTTGCTTCAAAAGAGATTTATAAGATTGGGTTCGGCGAGTTTAACAGAATTACTGAAGAAAATTTAGAAAAAAGTTGAAGTTTGCGATTTAACGCAATGTCGGAAAATGACAGAAAAATTTGAAGTTAAGTTGGTTTGGAAAAAATTGGTTTTTGGGTGTATTGTTTTGGTGCAACAATATTTGGTAGAGCTCGGGGAGTAGATTGTCACTATCCAAAGAGAAAATTCCTATCTATTATACTTTTTGAGAAATAAGGGTTTGAAATTTGGTGAAAAAAGGGTCAAAATTTGGTGATTTTTAGGAATTTATTTCTCCGAAACTATAAGAGTAACGGAAAAAAGTTATTAGGATTAAAGTTGTGCTTCAGTGAGGTCTACAAAAAGGAACAATAAAAAGGAAAATTGGTTGAAACGGAAAAAAGTTGTGTGCGGAAATGTGTGAAAAATTTGAGTATTTTTGCAAGTTTTACGGGAAAAAGCTTATTTTAGCAAAAGTTGTGGATGGATTTTTAATTAAAAATACTCAAAAGATGCCTTAGGGGCTCTGTTAACTAAAATGGGTAGCAGGAAGAAAATCGGTTGAGATTTGAATTTTTTATGAATTTTATAAAGTTTAGTGGTCGGCTGATTTTGGTCAAAAAGTCTACCTAGGGTCGGGAGGTTTCATAGAAAAGACTTCAACGCTCACACGACCAAGTGTTGAGTTAGACTTATTGACTTGGTGAAATTTTCGGAAATTTTAGATGTTTTTTATTTCGAAAACTATTAAAGGGGGACCCCTTGGGTCGATGGTATGAGGGAGGGGTCGTAAAGTTTTAGGGGTAAGTTTATTTTGAGAACGATAGGTGTAGTCTAAGCGTTTCAAAAGAAGCTTGGTTAGGTTAGGTTAGGTTAGGTTAGGTTAGGTTAGGTTAGGTTAGGTTAGGTTAGGTTAGGTTAGGTTAGGTTAGGTTAGGTTAGGTTAGGTTAGGTTAGGTTAGGTTAGGTTAGGTTAGGTTAGGTTAGGTTAGGTTAGGTTAGGTTAGGTTAGGTTAGGTTAGGTTAGGTTAGGTTAGGTTAGGTTAGGTTAGGTTAGGTTAGGTTAGGTTAGGTTAGGTTAGGTTAGGTTAGGTTAGGTTAGGTTAGGTTAGGTTAGGTTAGGTTAGGTTAGGTTAGGTTAGGTTAGGTTAGGTTAGGTTAGGTTAGGTTAGGTTAGGTTAGGTTAGGTTAGGTTAGGTTAGGTTAGGTTAGGTTAGGTTAGGTTAGGTTAGGTTAGGTTAGGTTAGGTTTTTTTTTTTTTTTTTTTTTTTACTTCTTATTTATTAAGATAGGGAAATTTATCCAATAATGTTCTTAAGTTTGTTTCGTAAGGGACTTGTTGTAGTGTGTAGTTACTGTCGAGGGTTGAGGCTAAAGATACCTCTCGCCAGGAAAGCAATTACAGAGATAGAGAGAGTTTGTAGGCAGAGAGAGCCTACAAACTGAAAAGAAAGAGATAATAGAAGAAAGAAAATATAATGAAAATAAGGTGAGGCTTCTATTGAAGCTTAAAGTTGTTGTCTATGTGTAGTTGTGATTTCTTTTGTGAATTTGTTGCATGATTGGTTTATTTAATTTAGAATTGTTTTTGTATGGTTTATTTGTTTAGCAGTACTTGTGTAAAATGGTGTAACTGAGCTAGGCATTCTAAGCAAAACGTAATTAATATTGAGATCCGAATTGTCTGAGAGAGTGTTGATACAAACTACTTTAGTGTAGTATTAGTTATTAGAAGTCTAGTGGTCAGAGCCATAATCGACTTTCTCCTCGATGCGACGCTGCATAGCCCGAACTCTGGGACAAGATTGTGCCAAGGCAGAATGCTTGCAATCCTGCGATAGATTAAATTTGGTGTTATGAGTTGTGCAGTTGTAGCAAATGGGAGCCTCATTTGTTAATGGACAGGATTCTAGGGGATGGGAGGAGCTGCCACAGTGGGAGCAGAGCCTCTCACTTTTGCAGTGTGATTGAGTGTGGCCGAAGCCAAGGCAGCCTCGACACTGTTTAAAGGGAGAAAAGTGTTCTAAGTGGACCCTTTGAAAGTCTATTCTGACGCGGTCCAAATTAATCAGTGTCCTCCAAACTTTGGGGGATACCGATAGGACCGCGTTAAACAAATTGGGGTTTCGGTTTTTCTGGGTAAACCGTAAGTTTAGGTCAGCCTCGGTGCAATTGTCCAACTCTGGGTTGCAGAGTAGGATGGTGGATGTTAGGTCTTCCTTATTGGTGTCATTGGATATACCCTTGATGATCACCATGGGTTTGATCTTTCTTTCCTCCACCGCGGTCACTCTCAAGGAGGGTGAGGCGTTATTGATCCTGTCCAGGGCATCTTCCATATTGAGCCTATTATCAAACTCAACCTTGGTCTTGCCCTTGGACAGGTTCGTCACCTTGGCGGCGGTGTACTTGGTGTCTTTGATGTTAATGATTTGTTTTAGCGCCTTAATCGTTTGCTCGCGAGGGGCACCCTCCGCGTCGCATGCGACAATTAAGGCCGGTCGTGTGGGTTCGGGTTTGCGACGTGGTGATGGTCGCTTATTTGCGGCGGCTATCTGTGCATAAGAGGGCTTTTCTGTTGTGGTTTGATGTTTTGTCGGGGCCACTCTTCCCAGCTCGGTCCTTACCGTTTGTTGGACGATTGATTTTATTTCGTCAGAGGTAATGCCGGGGTTGCAGCATCGGTGCTCGGTTGGAAGTTGCTGTTGTTGTTCACAAGGTGGAGTGTGGTCTAGGTTTTTAAAAGTGTCAATTATTATGTTCAGGCCTTTTAATGCATTGTCAATGGCCTTGGTTCTGTTATCGCGCGTGACGCTTTGAGTGCTCTGTAACACTGCTGGTATATCGGAGAGGATGGAGTGTATGTTTAGGATGGTATCTTTGAGTGGGTTATTCTCCCAGCCCGGGTACATCACCTCCAAAGGATCGGTGTGAATAGGAGCAGACACTTTGCTCTTTGATTTTTTGGTTTTTACCGACTGAGTGATGGACAAGTTTTCATTTATGTGTTTATGTGTTTGTGGAGTTTGTGGAGTTTGTGTTTGAGGTGGTGGTGCTTTATTTATTGGAGATTTATACGGAGATAATGAATTCTGGGTTTGTGGGTGTGGCGAGGGTACATAATAGTAACGAGACTGTGAAGACCCTGACGGGTTTAATATGGTGTCCATTTCGGCATCAGAGTCGGTTAGGTTAGGTTAGGTTAGGTTAGGTTAGGTTAGGTTAGGTTAGGTTAGGTTAGGTTAGGTTAGGTTAGGTTAGGTTAGGTTAGGTTAGGTTAGGTTAGGTTAGGTTAGGTTAGGTTAGGTTAGGTTAGGTTAGGTTAGGTTAGGTTAGGTTAGGTTAGGTTAGGTTAGGTTAGGTTAGGTTAGGTTAGGTTAGGTTAGGTTAGGTTAGGTTAGGTTAGGTTAGGTTAGGTTAGGTTAGGTTAGGTTAGGTTAGGTTAGGTTAGGTTAGGTTAGGTTAGGTTAGGTTAGGTTAGGTTAGGTTAGGTTAGGTTAGGTTAGGTTAGGTTAGGTTAGGTTAGGTTAGGTTAGGTTAGGTTAGGTTAGGTTAGGTTAGGTTAGGTTAGGTTAGGTTAGGTTAGGTTAGGTTAGGTTAGGTTAGGTTTTTTTTTTTTTTTTTTTTTGTGGTATCCGTATTTAGGTTACAGATACAATTCCTTGCTTTCGGTGTACAAGCGAATTATATCTTAATTGTTTTTATATGTGGTGGATTTTATTTACATTTGTGTTTTAATATTTATTGTTTTTATTTTTGCAGATGGTGTTTTTGCGGATGTTGGTGTTGAGGTGTTTTTTCTCATATTATATTACATTTTTATTGAATTCTTTGAGGTTGTTGATTATGTATTTTACATAATTGTTGTAGGCGTGGGTGGTAGTTTCTTTGATGATTATATCTTTTAGTGTGAAGGGGTTAAGATTTTGATTGTTTGTATTTGTATAATTAAAAGTTTGTGTGTATTGTAGGCGGCTATTATTAAATTTGGGGCAATCTTTTATTAAATGGTCGATGGTTTGTATTGTGGTGTTGTCGCAAGGACATTTATCTGTTGATTTTATTTTAAAGCGATGTAAATATTGTAAGTGGTAGCCGTGATTGGTAAAGAGTTGGGTGTTGTAAAAATTGGTTGGTATTTTGGTTAGTGTTTCGGTTAGTATTTCTATGTTAGGCAATAAGTCTTTAGTGTGTTTTCCGGTTGTGCTGTTGATGTATCTTTGATTGATTTCAGTATTTATTTCTTGTATAGCTTGTTTTTTATGGTAGGAGATAGGAAAGTTATTGAATGTGAGTGGTACTTTCATTGTTGCTGCTTTCTTGGCAGCTTCGTCGGCTAGTTCGTTACCGGATAGGCCAGAATGGGCTTTGATCCATGCGAATCTCATTGTGCCCGTCTGTTGGATCTGTTGTATTATTTTATGTGCCTCTGCTATAATAGAGTTTGTAGAGTTTCTATTTTTTAGTTCGAGTAGGGCAGACTGTGAGTCTGAAAATATTGTGCAGTTTGTGACATGGTTTTTGCTGCACCATTTACACGCTTCCAGGATGGCGAGTGCTTCCGCTTGGAAGACTGTGCATGATGAGTGAAGCTTGTATTTTTTGGTTATGGTCTTTTTGGCGGGTGTAAAGGCCACAAAAGCTGCTCCCACTTGGTCACTGTGTTTACTGCCATCAGTAAATATTTGATGTGTATTGGATCCAGTTAAATTTATTATTTCTTCGTTTGTTGTTACTGTTTCGATTTTTATAGTTATTCGGTCGGCGGGATGTAGGAGTTGTGAGGGGTGTATGTGGTTGTGGTAGGATATATCGTCAGGTAAGTACGGTGTGTGTTTGGTAGTTTTTGTTTTTTCAATGTTGGCTACTGTTTTAACTTTCAGATCAAGTGGGACCAGTTGTGCTAGAGCTATAGCTGTGGAAGTGGGAATTGTGTGGAAGCCGCGGATTATTTTGATGGCGAATTGGCGCTGAAGTGAAAGTAGTTTTTTGCAGACTGATTTGTATTTTAGAGCGCTGGGAGCCCAAATTTCAGCAGCGTATGTTATAATAGGTTGTATGACCATATTATAAATAGTTTTAATGTTGTCGGATTGTATGCCCCAAGTGGGTCTTACGAACATATTTAATTTTTTATTGACTTGATGTGCTTTGTTTATTATGTAGTTGACGTGTTTAATGAATTTAAGGTTGCTATCGATTATAACTCCAAGATATTTTATTTCTTTTACTAGGTTTATTTTAATGTTGTTTATTTTTACGTTGATATTTTCGGCTTTTTTGGTGAAGGCTATAATCTGAGTTTTTTCAGGAGCGATTTCCAGTTTGGCGTCATCGGTCCATGTATTAATGATTTTGATTGTTTGTTGGATTTTCTCTTCAAGGTCTGTTGTGGTTTTTGAGCTTAAGATTAGTAATAGGTCGTCCGCGTATGCTTGGATGTAGCATCCTTCCGGGTACTCTTTGTTGAGCAGTTCGTCCATTATAATGTTCCAACATGCTGGCCCAAGGACGGAGCCTTGGACGCAGCCTTTCGTTTGGTCTTTTGTTATTTCGGTGTCTGCGTATTGGATTGTGACTTTTCGGTCGGTTAGGTAGCTTTGTATGGTGTGATAAAGGTTTTTGGGGTATTGTAGTTCTCTCAGTCTTTTTAGCAGTAATGGCCACCAGGCGTGGTCAAATGCGCCTTTAATGTCCAAGGATATGCCTACAACTTGCTTTTGCTGGGTTTTGCGTTTCCGGATTTCGTCGATTGCTGCATTGAGTGCGGTGTTGGTGGACTTCTGGGCTTTAAATCCGAATTGTTTTTGGTTGCTCAAGTTTTTGTTCTCTAAATGGTATGTTAATCGTCGTACTAGTAGCTTTTCTAACAATTTTCCGAATACAGCTATTAGCCCTATTGGTCTATAGGAACTAATGGCTTTGTAGTTATCTTTGTGGGGTTTTGGAATTGGTTTAACTATCGTGGTTTTCCATTGGGTTGGAAAGTGACCTATTTCGATGCAGTGATTTAGGAGTGTGGTGGTAAGTTTGGGGTACTTTTCTATAAATTTATGGATTATGTCGGAGGTTAGGTTGTCGTTACCAGGTGATTTATTTGGGTTGAAGGAGTTTATGCAGTCTAGTACTTCTTCTGTTGTTAGGGGTTTGTCGTTTTTAGTTGATATTGTGTCGTTCTGCTGTGATCTAGTTGTTTTTTGGGTAGCGTTGTCAGTTTGTGGGTTATCTTCTGGGTAGAATTTGTCAAGTAGTGCGGTTGCTGTGTCCTTGGAGTCTTTTGTGTGCGTGTTGTCATCTTTTTGTAGTGTAGTTAGAGGTTGTTTTTTAGGAGCATGTTTCAGAAGTTTATTTGTGAGGGACCATACGTCATCCTTCCCTTGCATGCTGCAAAACTCTTTAAAATGTTGAGTAGATGCCTTTTCAATGGCTTTGGAGTATTTGTCTTTAGCTTCCTGTTTTTCTTTGAGTATATTTTCTAGAGGTTTGTTGTTTCTTTTTAGTTGTTGCAGTCTGTGGTGAAGGTGAATGTTTTCTTTTTTAAGTTGATCGAGGTCATCGTTCCACCATTGCGGTTTGTTTTTGATTCCTTTGGCGCGGGGTAGTGATTCATTGCAGGTTTTTTGTATGGTGTTTGTTAGTTCTTGTATATATTTGTCGGTTTGTGTATTGGTTAGATTGTTTATGTTGATTGTATCAAGTTGAGAGTTCTTCATGTTGATTTCTAGTTTTGTTATGAATTCGCTCCAGTTGGCGTGTTTAGTGTTGTACTTGAATGTTGTGGTGGTCTTGTTTTTGTTTATTGTTCGTTTATTTATATTTATATTAAAAGATATGGCTTCGTGTTGCGATTGTATGCAGGCTTCGGTGTTAACTTTCCAGTCTGTTATTAAGCTGTATATATTGTTGGATGTAAGTGTTAGGTCGACGATAGATTGTCTGACTATTCCATGGGTGGTTGCTTGAAAGGTGGGTTCGTTACCTGTATTTATGAGTGTAATATTATGTGCGTTGATGAAGCTATTTATTTCGCGTCCTCTCTTGTTGTTGCTTGGTGAGCCCCATGTTCGGTGCCATCCATTAAAATCACCGCAAATTATGTGATTGGCATTAGGTTTTGAGTGTAAGAAGAATTCGAGCTTATTAAGTGTATTGAATTCATCGTTTTTTGGTTCAATGTAGACGCTGGTGATGTATAGATTTCTGTTATTACATTGGACGTTTACTATGCTAAGGTTAGGGGAGGAGTATTCGGGTATACCGATTACTGTTCCGAATTTTTGTTTAATTAGTACACATGATTTGGTTCGTCTATTATTATCGTAATGTTGGTGGATTTCGTAGTTATTTATTTTGTTGACATAGTTATTTTTGCCCACATATGGTTCTATAATTATTGCGATATCGTATTTATTACTTGTTATATATTGGATGAATTCGTAGTGTGCTTTGTAAGATTTATCTACATTGCATTGAATTATTTTTATATGTTTATCCTCCTGTGATACTTTGTTATGAAATGTTTTATTTTGTGGTGTATTGAAATGGTTTGAATTGTTAGGTTTACTTAGAGCCATAATCTATACGGTTTTCGATTTTAACCAGATAAGCTTTTCTTATCGGGCATTTGTTTGTGGTGGATGAGTGGTTAGAGTTTGTTTCGGGGGGTTGATTGTTTTTTATATTGTGCATAACACAGTTAATGCATCTGGCTGCTTCTGGGACGGTTTTCTTATCGCAGGAGTGATAAGTGTGTTTTTCGGAGCCGCAATGGCTGCAGATGGATAGTTCGCTTGTACAATGTTTGCCTGTGTGGCCGTATTTAAGGCAGTTGTAACACTGCAGTAATGGGGTGTGTTCACTGATATGGACCTTGTGGTGGTCGATATTGAGTCTTAACAGTGCAATAGCACTTTTCCACACGTTGGGCGTGGCGCGGAAGATTGCATTGTACAGTTTGTCGCTCTTATTTTTTCGAGCGAGACATGACACGAGTTCAGAGTCAGGTTGTTCATAGGCGGATTTTATTGTTGTGTTTTGCGCGAGGATGCACTGCTTGAGCTGAGTTAGTGGGATATCTTTTGGTACACCCTTTAGGATGAACATTGGCTGGAGCTGTCGTGCAGCTTCGGCTTGCAGGTTTTTATTGGGTTTGAGTTTATTTAGGGTTTCGTCCCTCTGTGCGGTGGTTTCGAATTCCACCTTCACTTTATTCGTGGAGACTGGGTGAAATTTGATAGGGGCATATTGTTCGTTGCGGAAGGAGTGGTATTGTTGCCACTTCATTAGAGCTTCTTGACGGTTTTGGGCTGTGGGGACGGTGACAATAATTGCGGGTTTGCTACATTTTTCTGTAGGTTTGGGTTGTGTTTGCGGGTAGATGGGTGTTTTGGCTGCATCGGCGAATGATTTTTTGGGTGGTTGTAATGTGACTTGTTTTATGAGATTTTCTTTGAGTTGATCGAGTTTTTTATTGCTGTACTCGAGCAGTTTTGTATTTTGTTCTAGCTTGTTTTGCAGCTCTTGAATTTCTTTATTTTGGTTGGTTTTTTCATTGACAAGGCCAGAGATTTGCTCTTCCATTGCATCTTGTAATTGATTGATTTTATCTATGATTTTATCTTCTCTGTCGTCTGCTATTGTGGTTCTGATATCTATTATTGATCTTCCTTGGCTTTCTTGTAGCCTGTCTTCCATTTCTGCTATCCTAGACTCTAATTCTATCATTTCTGCTATTTTCTTTTCTGCGTTTTCCTCCAGATTGATTTT